>JALAZF010000282.1:2761639-5523279 GCA_022829125.1 Lathyrus tuberosus
AGAAAGGATTCATCGCATAAGTAAATTTTGGTTGAATGGAAGAACCTTTTACTTTTTTGTGAGTTGAATTCAGGTGGAACATATCTGCTGACCAAATAGTTTACTATGTCAGCATACCAGGGATTCATGACAGAAATCATCATCAATAGCTGCTCATTAGGAAATTCTTCCCTGATACCCTCTATGTCTTGCCTCTGAACTTCTTTAGGGAGCCTTGATAAATGGCCATCAACCAATTTCTCTACTCCCTGTTTATCGCGGATCTCCAAGTCAAATTCTTGCAATAACATAACCTATATTATCAATCTTGGGTTAGCGTATTTCTTTGCTATAAGATACTTGATGGTTGCGTGATCAGTGTATACAATCATCTTGGTACTCACCAAGTATGATTGAAACTTATCAAAGGCAAATACTACTGCCAATAATTCTTTCACAGTGGTGGTGTAGTTGACTTAAGCTTCAATGAGTGTCCGACTTGCATAATATATGGTATGGAAGACCTTGTTATGTCTTTGTCCAAGAAAAACTCCAATGGCATAATCACTAGCATCACACATTAATTCAAATGGTTTATACCAATCTGGAGCCTTCACAATTGGCACAGAAACAAGTGTTTCCTTCAATAATATAAATGCCTTGTCACACTCCTTGCTGAAGACGTATGGCACGTCATGTTGCAGTAGCTGGCATAAAGGCTTTGTGATCTTTGAAAAATATTTTATGAACCTTCTATAGAATCTTGCATGGCCCAGGAAACTTGTTATCCCCTTGATGTTGGATGGAGGTGGAAGCTTCTCAATAACTTCAATCTTTGCTTGATCCACTTCCAATCCTTCTTTAGAAATCTTATGCCCTAAGAAAATCCCTTTTTTTTGTGAGAACAAGATTTGGTTCTGCATTAATACCTCTGAGTTTTGATGATATCAAACAAGTATGTTTGTATGAACAATTTTGTAAGTCTAATGTTTGTTACTTTTGAGAATCTAACAAACAGGTTTTGCTTCCGATTAAATGGCATGGATATGTTGTTAAAAGAGAATATTATGCCTACGCGCTACATTTGATCTGCTAACTGCTTCAGGAGAATCTGAAGATTACAAGACTCTAATATGATATGTAAAGAGAACAAAGTCTGAAGATCTGAATACAGAGGTTCTGATGAACGAAGTTTAAATGCTGAAAGACTTACTTTCACTAGAGAAAAGGTTCTGAAGACCCAATATAGTCTCTACTCATGCTTCAACTAAATATCATCAGAAGCCTCTGAAGATATGAAGACAATAGTCTAAGCGAACAAGGTTCTGAAGATCAAAGTGCTGAAGACTCCAAAGGCGCAGTTCTGAGGACTCAAAGATTTGAAGATCTTATGAACCAAGCTACGATTTCCCTTCTTACGCATGCTCGTCGAAGCCTCTGAAGTTAAGAAGATTAGAAGACTAAGAAACAAGTACAACTGTACAACGGTACAAACGAAGATATCTTGAAAACAGTGCAACACTACAAACGAAGATATCCTGACAAGACAACACACAAAAGTATTATCTGTCCTCACGTCTCCATCAAGCCGCCATCAGTCTAAATAACTATGATTACTTTTCAACGTTCATATTCTACACAGCTATATAAAAACAAGAAGACTTGAAGAAAGAAACACACGAAAGCTCACAGAAAATTACTCTCTTACTAATATCTTTCTTAAAGTCATTTAGATCAAAAACTTGTTTACAATTTAGCTTGTATAAGAAGCATTTTTCTGTAAACGATACTCATTCAAACTTAGGTTTGTATTCCTTAAGAAATACCTGTAAGGTTGGATTTCTTGAGAAGTCTAAGACGTGTTGTCTTAGAGGATTGTTCCTTGAGAAAGACCGGTAAGCTTGGATTTCTTGAGAAGTCTAAAACTTGAGAGTTTTAGAGGTTGTTGTTAGTCACCTGCAGTTTGGCTTGTGCATTATATTGATCTGATTGATTAGTGGATTAAGACCTCGATTGAGAGAGGCAAAATCACCTTGGCGGGTGGACTAGATTAACTTGAGGAATTCTCAAGTGAACTAGTATAAACATACTGTGTTATTTCTTTCTAGCTTCATTAAGATCATTACTCATAAACTAAAGATTTGTTAAAAAGGAATTCTTATAAAGAAACGATTTTATTTTGAAAAACCAATTCAAACCCCCCTTTCTTGTGTTTTTCACACCTTCAATTAGCATCAGAGCTCCGGTTCTGAGGTGATAAAAAGGTTGAATTTTAATCAAACACTTAACAGTGTTCAGTATCGATCCAAGTGTGAAAAACAATGGATGCACCTGAACCAAATGTTACTGCTAATGAAAGAGATTCTTATATTGCAAAACCTCAAGTCTTTGATGGGGAAAAAATCTGACTATTGGAAAGATATAATTGAAAGTTACTTTCTGGCTTTTGACTTAGATCTATGGGATCTGGTAGTTGATGGCTACAGTTACCCTGTAGATTCTGAAGGAAAAAAGATTGTCAGAAGTGCATTAACAGATGCTCAAAAGAAGATTTACAAGAATCATCACAGAGCAAGAACGATTTTGTTAAATGCGATTTCATATACGGAATATGAAAATATCACAAACAAAGAAACTGCAAAGTCTATTTTTGACTCTCTCCGAATGAATCATGAAGGCAACGCTCAAGTCAAAGAGACAAAGGCTTTTGCACTAATCTAGAAATATGAGGTCTTCAGAATGGAAGACGATGAATCTGTGGAAACTATGTTTTCAAGATTCCAGATGCTTGTTGCAGGACTCAGAGTTCTGGACAAAGGTTATTCTACTGCCGATCATGTCAAGAAGATTATTAGAAGTCTGCCTATCAAATGGAGACCAATGGTAACCGCTTTGAAACTAGCAAAGGATTTGAACAAAATAAGTCTTGAGGAACTAATTAATTCTTTAAGAAGCCATGAAATAGAACTTCAAGAAGATGAACCTCAAAAGAAAAGTAAATCTATTGCTCTAAAGGCTAAGTCTGAAAAGAAAAAGGTTTATCAAGCAGAGGAAGAATCGGAAGAATCTGAAGAAGATTCAGACGAAGATGAATTATCTCTCATATCAAAGAAGATAAGCCAACTGTGGAAATACACAAGGCATAAGTTCAAAGGACCAAGAAGAAGATCTGAGTCTATACATGGTCAAAAGAAAGCTTATGGAAAAGAAGTTACATGCTTTGAATGTAAGGATCCTGGACATATCAAGAATGATTGTCCAAAGTTCAAGAAAGATGGAAGACCTAGAAAACCTAAAAAGGGTCTTATGGCAACTTGGGATGATTCAGAGTCAGAAGAAGATTCCGACGGAGAACATGCCAATGTGGCATTCATGGTTAAGACCAGCACGAACGAAGTTCTATCAGAAGAAGAACTATCAGACTCTGATGACGACAGAGAGGTACTTTCTTCCTTATCTCTTTCTGAACTTGAAATAGGATTATCTGAACTTATGGAAAGATATCAACTTCTTCTAAGAAAACACAAAATTCTGAAAAAGATTTTTATGGTTCCTTTCGAGGAACTTACTAAGAGCAAGGAAACTATTTCTGAATTAAACGAAAAATTATTCTTCTTAGAAAAATAAAATGCTACTTTAAAAAATAAAGTATCTAAGTTAGAAGAAGAGATCACGTCTGACATAACTGTCACTAATAAAGTGGTCAGATATGATTGAGCTTTTCAGGACTTCCTTGCTAAAAGCATAGATAGAAGCAAAATGGCTTCAATGATCTATGGAGTTAGCAGAAATGGAAGTAGAAGTCTGGGATATTTAGGACCATCATAACCATATGATGAAACCAAGAATATCAAGCTAATACCTCTGTCTAAACATTTTGTGTGCGCTGACACTAAACTTAAATGTCCAGAACCAAAAGGTTCTAAGTCTGTTATATCACAAACACAGACACGGAATAAAACTTCCAAACTCAAATATTATGCACTAATACCACACTATTATCCTGCTGTACAAAAATCCAAAGGTGTCAAAACCTCTGGAAAGACTAATGTGAAAGGACCCACAAAATAGGTATCTAAGAATAAGATAATTTATGTTGCAGATATCCTTAATGGCGCCACTAAAACACCACTCATGGTACCTGGACAGTGGATGCTCGCAACACATGACGGGAGAAAGGCATATGTTCCAAGATTTGAAACTTAAGCCTGGAGACGTCGTCGATTTCGGAGAAAACCCGAAAGGAAGAATCATTGGCTCCGGAACTGTTGGTAATGGTAAACTTCCTTCTATAAATAATGTTCTTTTAGTTGAAGGTTTAATGCATAATTTTTTGTCAATTAGCCAACTTAGTGACAATGGTTATGACGTTATTTTCAATCAAACGTCTTGTAAGGCTGTTAGTCTGAAGGATGGATATGTTCTATTCAATGGCAAGAGGAAGAACAATACTTACAAAATTAAATTATCAGATTTAAAACATCAGTATGTAAAGTGTCTTCTGTCTATCAATGAAGAGCAATGGGTCTGGCACAGACGTCTGGGTCATGTTAGTGTCGCTCCCGGGATTTTCATCCAAGTACAAACGCGAAAGTGGCACCGAAACAGAGTCGCCAGCAATGTGTATTTATCCCAACAGAGGGAAAGGAAACACCGCATAAACCCAAAGGGAAGGAAAGAGCATGGTCTTGCGACCAAGAGAACTGGGTTTGGGAGTCGGTTACGTGAGAGGAAGGTATTAACACCCCCACGCGTCCATCGTACCCCATGGGATCCACGCTTGCTTGTCTCAATCAAAGGGTGTAAGAAAAGAATACTGGAAAAGGAACTGCTAGCTGGAGAACTGGAAAAGGAAAGGAGAGAGAAAGAAAAACAAATGTAGGGAAAATAAAAGAAGTGCTCGAATGGGCCCTACCCCACTGCCTACGTATCTCATCGGGAGCATGAGAATCAGAGCGACGTAGTTCCCCTCAACAAGGGTGGATTGTTTGTGTTTTTTAGTGGAACGGCTAATGTTCTAGCTCAGGTGTTGCAGCTCGCTGTATGGAGACTTAGGCGTTACCGTCTTGCGAGAGAACGAGGAGAAGCACGTTCGTACGTCGAGAGTGAGTGAGATGAGAAAAGAATTCCCGAAGGAAAGACGTTATTGTTTGTTTTTGTTTTTTAGAAAGAAGTGTTTTTTATTATGTGTGTTTTGTAACATACATTGTATTTAAGTCCCTCATGTGAGATTCAATGCCTCGCACATCGTCCCCAGACGGTACGTATGCTAAACATTCTCCCAAAGAAATGAGAGAAGACCCCTCACCTCCTTGTTCCCACATGAAAGGCCTAAATACAATATTTGTTATGCCTTTATTAAGTATTTTTTACTTTTTATTATGAGATGAGAAGAAGTGACTCAAGAGAGAGGTAAAGGTGAAAACTAAGGGGAGACTAAGACACACCCTAGTGTTAGCATGCTTGGTGATCCAATGGTTAAGTGAGGTAAGTCTACCTATGTCAGTATGCATGGATTACTATCCTAATGTCTCTCCTACCTCCGACTTAATCAAAAATTAAGTGGAGCTAGGAATCCTACGGGATCATGTCATCAGACAAGTAAACACAAGATAAATCAATCACGAAATGAATTAAAAGTAGACGGAAGAAAAAACAATGTTAGTCCTATGTTATGTTTTCTAACCTATCTAACTTGGACAAGTTAGAATAGGTATCCTAATGAGGAAGCAAAAGCTAAACAAACAATACAATGATATCAAATATCAAAGTAGATCAATAAAAAAAAGATGTGAATGAGATCACATAAGCGTCAACATCGGTCGATGTGAGCTAATGACAATGAGTGGGGGTCGGTTGCGAACCCTATCTTCCACTTGACTGACTCGATAACAGGAGCAGGTGATGTTCAAAGCTTCAATCATGTAATGAGAGCTAAGAACGACTCGACTAGAATAACGGGGGTTGATTGCGAACCCTACCTTCCGTCAATTGCCTCCTTAGAGGTCTTCAGCACAATATCAAACAAGCACCATCATGGCCTCACTTGAGGGCTTTTCCATACAATCCTACTTATCGTGGCATTTGCTATTCCTACTTCTCATGGCATTTGAAAGCATTAAAGAGAAGTGAAGAGATAAGAGGTCCTACCAAACGGATATAAATCCGTAGCAAAGCAACGAAAGCGCAACGAAAGCAAGTCACGAAAGCACCTATAAACAAATAGCAAACCAAGTTAAAAACAAGCTTTTATTTACAAAATGAAATGGTCAAACCACCTTTGGAATGTCTCCTTTATGTACCTTGCACATGTGAACCAAAGACATTAGTAATAACAAGAGAGTGTATGTACAACATAAAGACCTAAGTCTAATGGCTATGTACATTTGAGTCACACTAGTCAAAGTGAAAGACCTAAAAGGATTATGAAGTTACAAGTCAAGTTACAACTATGCTACAAGACTAATCTACTTTGATGTTAAAGGTAAACTCACAAAAGAAATCACCTAAGGGTTACAAGTATAGGCAAAGGACATGAAAGTAAACCAAAACCAGAATTGAACCCATGTTAGAAGTGTGCACACAGCTTATAAACATCCACCAATGGCTAGGGTAAAACAAGTTTAAGTCCTTAAGACAAAACAAGGCAATGAGCCATAAACAGCAGCAACAACAGCGCTCCTGCACCTGCATAGCTATAAAAACCAGCAACAAGTAAAAGCAGTCTATAACAGCTACTATTTCCAGAACGGGGCAGGTGTGTATACAATCAGGTAGAATAGCAACATTTTACAGCACACTTTGTGCACAGCAGCTGTATATATGGCAGAAACTTCTACATTTTACTAATCAAGTGTAAAACACTACAAAACAAACTCAAAGGTTAGTCAAACTTCAAATGGAAAGATCAATGAGAAGTAATTGAAATCAATACTAAATGTAACCAACAATTAGTCAAATATCTATGCAAAACATATTAAAGACTATTAACAAAGTTACCAAATGAAACTATTAAAATGATTAGTCAATATGTTATCATTAAAATCTAAGTAAAGTCAATGTAAGAACAAAATCAATTCAAACTATGTCAATGTCAATTAGTCCAAAGTTAATTTCTAGTTCTAAAATGATTAATGAACAATTAGTGGCCAATTAAGCCAAAAACATATTATCAAGTCATCAAGCTACAAAACAACTATCAAGCAATTAAGCTAAAAACCGATTAGTGAACCATTAGGCAAAAACATCAATTAGGATATGATTAAGCAATATCGTCAATTGAGGATTCTAAACCTAATTAGCCTAAATCACTAAACTATATTAAAATGTCAAGGAAAAGTCAATATTAATCTCAAATTGAGGCCAAAATCTAATTAGGCTAAGATTAATTCCTAAATTCTAATTCTAATGCCCAAATCAACTAAGATTAATCTAGCTTAAAAAAACAATTAGTCAACAACTAGATTATCCAAGCAATCAAGCCGAAAATAGTGAGCGATTAAGCTAAAAATGATTATTGAGCAATTAAGCTGAATAATTATTATTGAGCGATTAAGCTAAAAGAGATTATTAAAAAATATTAATAATATCTAATCTAATCCAATCATCCTAACTCTTTAATCAAGAATTAAAATGAGGTTAATTCCTAAGATTAGAGTCTAAAAGCTACATCAAAATTCAATTTAAAAGAAAATCTCAAAACAGTAGAAATGTAGGGTGCACAAAGTACCTACGGTGTGTGGATATCATTTTCATGGGGTAGTGAGCCTTGCCGATGGGGTGTTGTAGTATTCTACGGGTGTTAATCCTGAATTAGGGCATGCTGCAATCAACATGGGCCTGGAATCCCCAATCCACTGCCACAACATCAATCTAAAAAACCTAGAGGCTTCTAAATACGCTCCGTTTCACTCTTCTTCTTCAACCGCGCACATACCCTGTTTCTCCCCTGTTCGCCGTTTCAACCTCCTTGATCTTCTTCCAATTCACCACGATCCCTTTCCTTTTTTTCATCGTTCTACTTCTTCCAATTCATCGTTAGCTTTTGCTCTTCATGATTCACGATACATTTGCACCACCGATAGCAATTACCTCCGCCGCACCATGGCTCCCGGCCGGCGGCGGCGAAGATCCCTAATTCGCTACGTCATGCTGGCTTTCAATCCTACACCACTCCTCAGGAATTTCATTCACTCTCACAAACCAGATTCGAATTCAATCGCGATCTAAACTCAATGAAGGAGAACGAATGCAAACGAAGATGCTTTCCAGGAATCGGAACCTGTACAGGTGCAGAATTGATCTTTTTGCTCTTGATGCTATTTCAATTTGCATTTTCTTTGCACCATTTCTACTCTTTCTTTTGCGTGATTCTTCTTGTTGTGCGTTTCAACTGTGATTGTTGCTTTCTGGTTTTGCTGGTTGTTGATTCGATGTCAGCTCTGGTGACGATGAGAGATTGAAGGAGGTTCGTGAATCTTGACGAAGAATTGCGGTTTCTGCGAAGTTTCGATTCGATGAATCTTGCTGAGTTTATGAAGAAGGAATTCAGAAGATTTGCTGCGAGGTTGGATTTGGAATCGAAGAGGGTTTTCAGGTTCTGTAGATGATGAAGGTTGGAGAGGTGAATTGAAGTTGAAAGTACAGTGAGAGGAATTGCCGAAGGTGGAAGAAGATAATGGTGATTTTGAAGATTGAAGATTGAAGGAGATTGATGAAGATAATTGAAGATGAAAGTGAATGGAGCTTGAAGATTGAGTTGGTTTTTTCAGTTAGATTCGGTTAGGGATTTTTCTGTTAGGATCCTCCGTTAGAAGTGGTGAGTTGTGTTAGAGGAAAAAATTAGAAAAAGGTGTTAGTAACTGTTATGAAGTTTCTGTTATATCAAGTGGTTGGAAGTTTTTTCTGTTATATCAGTTAGTGGCAGTTAGTGAAAATCGTTTGTGAGGATTATGGAATTCTCCTTCTGTTTTCCTGATATGTATTTTTTCCTTTTCTCCAATTTTCTGTTATGCTCTCTTCTATGATTTAATTATTTTTCTGATAGAATAATATTTTGCGCCAATAACCACAAAGCAGTGTATCAGTTCTTTCATCAAAGCTCTATCCACACAAATACAATTTGCAGAATCGGTTTAATTCATTATTTTCATATTTCATATGTCAGGGTACATATATTCGATGTCTTAACAGCAAAATGTATAAGAGCTCTCTGTTGATATTTGGTATATGATGGAGTTTTTGGATCAGCTGGTGAGAGACCAAATGGAGCCCTCGGTGTAAGCTAACAAAGCATTAATCCAAGATAGCACACTGCCACTCATTTCCCTTGCATTGTCAATATTTCCCCAGAAAGCATAGAATTCCAAAGCGTCAAGCATTCAGAAACAGGAGAGTTCCCAAAGAATTGATAAAAATCTTCACAGCTTCACCCAAAAACTTGCAATTCGAATACATATCAATCAAAGTCGATACACAATAGCAGCTAGACTCAAGCCTCAACTTAATAATATAACAATGAATCTGCCTCCCTAACATTAACTCACTACCAAGATCACAAGCTTTGAAAGCATTTGGTAATGTGAATTCATCCAGTTTAAGACCTTTCACGTGCGTCATAGAAACAAATTGCAATGCATGGGGACTATCATTATCTACGAGACCAGTAATAACTATTCCAAGATACAATATCGGGTTCTGGAATTTCATCGAACAGTTTCATCGCATCACCAATCAAACCACGTTTAGCATGACCCAGAAGGAGCGCATTCCACGAAGTAGCATTTTTTACACAGGATTTCATAGAAAACTTATTGAGCCTCTCTTTAGTAGAGTAGAAACCACAAACCAATAGAACACCCTAATTCTTTAGAGGGAGTTGATCCCATGTCTTAGGAGCCTAATGCAAATGAGTGAATATGAGTGTGACCTAATGGAGATGTAGATGAATGTGAAGCATAAGCCATTTATTGAGAAAAATAAGAGGGCAAATTTTGGGGTATTACAGTTAGCTTGAGCAGAATCTCTCAGCTAAACAAGCTAGGACTTGTCAGAGGATTTCTGAATCTGAAGTACTCTTTAGATGCTCTTTGTGAAGCATGTTAGAGAGGCAAGTTTTCAAAAACTTCTTTTAAAGCAAAGAATATTGTTTCTACCTCTAGACCATTAGAACTTCTTCACATTGATCTATTTGGACTAGTAAAAACGGATTCTATTAATGGTAAGAAATATGGACTAGTCATTGTTGAGTATTACAGTCGTTGGACATGGGTAAAATTCTTAAGGCACAAGGATGAGTCGCATTCTGTGCTTGCCTTCTTCTGCACCCAAGTGCAAAACGAAAAGAATTTCAAAATCATCAAAGTCAGAAGTGATCATGGTGGAGAATTTAAAAACAAAGATTTTGAAAACTTTTTGATTCGCATGGGATATCTCATTATTTTTCCTGTCCTAGAACTCCACAACAAAATGGAGTTGTAGAAAGAAAGAACAGGACTTTACAAGAAATGGCTCGCACCATGATCCAAGAAACTGACATGGCTAAGCATTTCTGGGCAGAGGTAGTAAACACAACATGTTATATTCAAAATAGAATCTCCATAAGACCTATTTTGAGTAAAACTCCCTATGAATTGTGGAAGAATAAAATTCCCAACATTTCTTATTTTCATCCTTTTGGATGTATTTGTTTTATGTTAAACACCAAAGAGAATCTTGGCAAGTTTGATCCCAAAGCACAGAAGTGTCTGTTGTTAGGATACTCTGAACACTCAAAAGGCTACAGAGTTTATAATACAGAATCACGGATTGTGGAAGCATCAATTCATGTCAGATTCGATGATAAGCTTGACCCTAAAAAGTCAAAGCTAGTTGAAAAGTTTGCAGATTTGGAAATCAGCTTTTTAGAACCTAAAGAAAAGGCAGAAGAAGTTAAAACTTCAGAAGGTCCTACTTCCGATATTATTGATGTATCATCTGATACTCCACAACAGAAGAAGAGGAGAATCTCAACTACACACCCTAAATAACTAATTCTGGGTAACAAGGACGCTCCCATCAGAACCAGATCAGCGTTCAAACCTTCTGAAGAAACGCTTCTAGGATTTGTGTCTTTATTTGAGCCAACGACAGTCGATGAAGCTCTTATGGACAAAGACTGGGTGTAGCGCGAATTTTTGCGTGGTTGCGAAGCACTATCGCTTTGGGGTACTACAGTTCGATTCATTTTTTATCCTGTTAAGCTGATTAAGGAAGGGAAATAGATGTCTCCAATTAACCCTGCTTGCATACTGAGTTTGAACAGGTGACAGTTGGTTTATAGATGCTATTAAGATCGTGGGTCTCTCTTAGGTTATTTTGTTAAAAAAAATAGAGTGCTTGGACTATTTATGAGGTTTTTGGTAATGGGTTTAGATTTGATGCTTTTGGGTTGATTTGGTGGAGATACTGGGTTTTGGGTTTTTGATTAGTATGCTCGCTAAGATTTTTCCAATCTTATGCCTATGTATTCCCGTTTAACGAAACAGGGAAATCAGAGCGATCGTAGTTCCTCCTATTCTATGGGAAGAAAAAAAAGGTTGTTTTGGTGTCTTGTTCAAAGCCCAAGACGTGAAGCTAAATGTGGTTTGTATCTTGTTCAAAGCCCAAGATGTGAAGCTGAAGGGTTTTGACTTTAGAGAGAATTTGTCATCTCTAAAGGGGGATATTTGGTCTGTTTGTCACAACTGTTGGGTGACTGATTATAAAGGATAATTACTTTAACTGGGATATGTGAATCCAGCAATGCCATAATTTCCTTTATATGGGATTTTTAACCTGAAGGAGAAGACTTTAACTCAGTTTAGAGCAATGTCATCTTTCCTTAGGAATTTCTCATGCTAAAAGAGGGACAGTGGCGTGGATGTAAATAATCTAGAGGCTTGTCGCATACAGTAATTAGATGAAGGAAAATGAGTTGTTGATGTTTGTATACTGTGAGCAAGGCACGAATTTTGATGCTAAAAGGTTGATTGACTCGACCGGGGTTTTCTTTATACAAAGCCAAAGAGGATGCTATTGACCCAACAAGAGGGTGTTCTTATGTGTCTCGTATGAAGCCCGAGAGAGGGGCTAAAAGGGGTTGACTCAACAAGAGAGGGCTAACAAGTGACTGACTCAACAAGAGAGTGCTTTTATATGTGTCTTGTACGAAGCCCAAGACGGAGGCTAAAAGGTTTTGACTCCCATGAGGGTCTTTGATACTCAACAAGAGAGTGATTTTGTATCTCGTACGAAGCCCGAGATGGAGGCTGAGAGGGAAGTGACTCAACAAGAGAGTCTTTTATACTCATCAAGAGAGTGATTTTTATCTCGTACGAAGCCCGAGATGGAGACTAAATAGTTTTGACCCAACAAGAGGGTCTTTTATACTCAACAAGAGAGTGTATAAAGGTTAGCTCCGCTGGGGATAATCATTGTACAAAGCCCAATAGAAGGATATTGTGCTGGTGACTGTTTCAGTTTAGTGACAGGTCCAGTATGTTGGATAAAAGAGAAAATCAGTTCTTATAAAGGGAACGATTAAAGGTATTGTTGTGCTTTAGGATTGATCAGAGGATCAGGGTTATTTCCTGTTCTTTAAGGAAATGGAAAATCCAAAGGGTATTGAGACTGTCCAAGTCTACTAGTGTTTTGAGAAATCGATTCTCAGGTAGTGCATGATCTTTGTATGATACCCAAGAGAAGGTTGGTATGTTAAGGGATGAAGGCCAACCCATTAACAGGTCTGACACTTGACTCAGAAAGACAGCTCTAGCAATTTGATGACTAGGTTCTGTTCCTATACCTATAGAGATCTCTAGGTCCTTGTACTAAGCCCAAGAGAAGGCATGAGAGATTTTAAGAAGTCGAAGGGTCCTACTACAACGCCCAAGAGGAGGCGGGGATGCTTTTAAGAAGCCTGTGGGTCCCCAAACCCCGATAAGTTCAAAACATGCCATTCATCGAGAATAGATCAAGCCAGGAAAGTCCGAGAATTTGGAAGAAACTCAAGAGATGCCATTCACGGAGAAAAGATCATCCTTGGGGAGTAGAGTCTCTTTGACAATTTTTAAGAGTGACAGTCTGAGAAAGGGTTCACCGAGAATGCTGCCTTTCACGTCTCCATATTGTTTAACCCCAAGAGGAGGGAAGACTGTGTCTGGTAATCCTATGGGGATCTAGCTTTGTTTGTATTTAAGAGTGACCAACAGGGCTTTACCTAGTGGTAGACGTAGTTGCCGGGGAAAACTCTAAATAACTATACTAGTATTACACAGTTGATATTTGACAAGTATATAAAAGTTTGTGAAAGAAGACTTACAGTGAGCAGCCCCACAATACAGTTATATATATGAAAGCGGATAAAGAAAGCGGGTAAACACTTACTCGGTTGTAGAGCTTCCATGCTGTTTGGTTAGTTTGTTCAACAAAGAAAGCTTTGATAAGAATATTATATTCAAAATCAAAGGAGAAAGTGCTTTGAAAAGGTCATTGGGGCTTACAGCTCAAGGAGAGGCCCAAGGATTTATCAGTGATTGCACTGTTGTTTGAAATTGTACAGGGAATTATACAAGTGACTGAGGCCCAAAAAGGTTTTCTGTACAAAGGGATGGGTTTAACACTCTCTCAAGAGGCCCAAAGGTGTTTAAATAAAAAGAATGGGGCTTATAACACGAGGGTAGGCCCAGATGATTTGTTTTTTGAATTGGCGATCGCGCCAAGATTTCTTTAACATACTCGGTCTTATACAATGCATTGAGGCCCAAAAAGTTTTGGTTAAAAAAGGGGTTGGGTCTTACACTCTATTAGACGCCCAATGATTTATTTTTATACAAGTGGTGGGGCTTACAGCTTAAGGAGAGGCCCAGATGATTTTGCTAAAAAAGGCGACGATCGCGCCGTTATTTTTGAAAATACAGTGGGACTTATGCAATGACTGAGGCCCAAAAAGTGGTGTATAATGGGGATGGGTCTTACAATCTAATAGAGGCCCATGAGTGTTTGAAAATGATTTGTGAGGGTGAAAATAAAAAAAAACCCTAATTTTGTTTTCCTTTAAAAGTAAATATTTAAAGAAAATCAAATAAAATGATAAAAATACCAAATAAGTTTGAATAAACCACTTGTGATTTTTGTTTAAGGTTTGAAAAAATGAGGTTTTAATCACAAGATGAATTAAACTCATTTGGTTTTGATTTTCAAAGTAAATATTCACTTTTAAATGTTTAAAAACAATTAAAAAGGAATTTATTCACAAAAATACTAATTATATTAAATAACTAATATAAATATTGTTTTTTTGTGGAATAAAATATTTCAACATTTTTTTGATTTTTTTCAAAAAGAACCAATAAAAAATAATTAAAATTGAGAGAGTTATTAATTTTTCAAATCATTAAAAATAATAAGAAAAACAATAAAAAGTGGAAAAAATAGCAAAAAAAGGATCTGGGACGAGGGGGATTCGAACCCCAGACCTCTTATTTATAGGGCGTGCGCCTCACCACTGGGGTGGTGATACATCCGTTGATTGAAATACAACCACAAATATACAAGGCTTGCCTTGTTTTTGGCCTGGCCCAAAGCAAGGCAAGGCAAGATTTTGGTTGAAAATGTGAAGGCCATAACTTTCTCATTTCTCCATGGATTGGGACAAAATTTAGGTCTATCCTGCCTATAATTTCACAAGGAATCCAATGGTGGTGCTGTTTTTTTCAGATCATGCTCCTATTAAAAAACCTGATAGTGGTTTTGAAATAGGCCATGATTTGCATTTTCTGTGCCATCTCTTGGTACAAGCATGAATTACATGATAAATTGGTGCAAACACAACACATATAACATGTATAAGAGATGCATGATCAGTGGACCTCAAAAGAAAGTATGATTCAAAGAATCCAAGTTGTGATGCTTACCTCTTTTTGGAGCTTTTGTATAATCTTCCAAGGGCTTTGTTCCAAAAATGATTTGACGCTTTGAACAACCTCAAATGATCCCTTAGAAGCTTTTAGGATGGTTGGAATCAGCTGGAAACCTCAGGAACAGGTTTGAGCTCTTTCTTGCAAAAGGGGCAAAAGTGGCCAAAATAGTAACTCTCTCAAATGGTGTTCCATATGGGGGGAACCATTTGGGACAGTTCAAGGATGATATTTGGAGTGTGTTTGAGGTTTTATCTGGTTTGGAAAGTGAATGAATCAAGACATGGCTTGAAAAAGGCACAAAAGACCTATTTTTGAGGTTTTGAGAGGTGACTTTGTGATTTTGGTGTTACATGTCACTTGTGAGAGTTTGGACAGCTTAGATATGATATATTGGATGTGTTTGGATCATGAGCTATGGTGGAATTGCTCTCTAACTCAAAAACTCAGAGTTACCTTGCTAAAGAAGGTATTTTTGCCTAGAGAAAGAGATTTTGAGGAAAGCAAGTGTTGTAGTGCTTTGGTGTACTCAAACTGAACACAATTGAGCTCTATTTATAGTAGAGCAAGTTTGTTTTGGCTACAATAGTGAATGGCAACTGCAGCACAGGTTTGGCCAATGTTGATCAATGAGAATCTAAGTCTCCTCTAGCCATTGACTAGAGGTTAGGGCACAGGTTGTTGGTTCCCTTGGTCTTGGATAAGTCTTGACTGAATTCAGTTGGAAATGGCTCAGTTCATGCCACCTTGGTGCATCCATTGAATGCTCCATAACAAAATTGGAGTCTTGTCCCCTCTTTAGGGTTTTTTAGGTTTGGCATGCTATTTTTAGTTCCAAAGACTTAGGAGGCTTATGGTTCAGGGTTTGTCCCTCCTTGGTCCCCCCTTGAGGTGTTCAGATGGATAGATTTACTTGCCCTTTTCAAAATTTGAGCAAATCAAGCAAAACTCCAAAATCTGCCTTGCCATGACAGTTTGCAGCAAGGCATATTGACATGGTCATATCTCATGGCCCAAGTGGAATTTGATGGAGTTCTTGGCCATTTTGGAAAGCCTTCATATGATACAACAACTTTTTGATCATAATTGGTTTTGATACTTTTTGGATCCAAGTGAAAAATGTCCCTACATTTTGAAAAAAGTAAGACAGATTCTGACTTAGTGAAAATTTCACTAAGTGTTGGAAGAAAGTGACATTTTCACTTTTTGTGATTTTGATCATTCCATAACTTAAAATCCATGAGGAATTGGAATGAGTTGTGTTTGAAGCTTTTGTAGAGGGCCATGAGAGCTACAAATCCAACTTTGAATGGGGAAAAATGGCCTTGTGGTTTAGGAGTTATGATCCTCCAAAATTGGTACCCTAGCCACTTTGTTCCATAACTTAGAAACATTTCTAAGTTTTTATGGTTACCCCTTTTACAAGTTATCTCACTTTTCTTGATTTTTCTTGATGAATGATGATTCCAATCACACATTAACATCATTTTAGGGTTAAGGAACCATAATTGACCAAAAAATCAAAAAGTCAAACTTTGACTTTTGGGCACAGTTAACTTTTCATCAGATGAATTCCAAACTGTGTGATCCTTTATGAAATCAAGTCCTTGACCTAAATCAAACTTGATGGATTGATTTCATAGGTGTTATAGGGTGTATTGAATCATGTCCTAGGGTTTGGGAGCATGTCCTGGTCAAAAGTCAAAGGTACAGTTGACTTTTTCCGCGAAACCCTAACTGTGGTTCTGATGAAATTGAAACTTGTGAATCAAGCTTCTTGGATCAGTCCATTGTTCCAAATGGATCAAGGTGGTTTATTAGAGACCCTCAAATCCTCTCTTGAGGTCTTGGCTCATGATTTGTCCCAAAAGTCAACTAGGGGGTGAATTAGGTCAAGAAACCCTAATTCCTTATTTTTGATGAATGCATCCCCTGAGGTTAAAATTGACTTGATGATTGGGTCCATGGTGTCCCATGGAGCATATTAGGTTATGCTTTGAAGCATTGGCTCATGCCCAGAGAAAAATTTCCATCTGGAGGCCCTGGTCGACCAAACCCTAATTTGGTGACACTGCCGATCTTAAGGCTTAATCCACCTGGAATGCTGCAACATTGTGCTTGATCCTTGATGTGGGAGTCCTATTAATCCATTATTGATGTTTGAGAGGTTAGACAAGTTGAAGATCATGTCATTCCTTGATTGATCCTTTGTCTAAGGCTCAAAGAGGGCTTGAAACCCTTATTATTGTTTGTAGTGAGTGCTCACCCATCTTTGGGGAGACTGATGGTTCATCCATATTGTGATGATGATTTACACAATGATGGGAAATCTTAGTGGTCAAAATTTGAGGTATGACAGATGCCCCTATTTAATCTTCTTGGACCCGAAGGTGTGAATGGCGAAGGTATTCGAGCATTCGGGGTGCAAGAGGATTAAATATCGGAATAACCGAAATTTTGATGGTGGTTATGAATGATAGTTTGCTCATCCATCTTCTTTTGCTAAGCGATGATGCTTAGAAAAGGTAAAAACTTCCCCTCGATCCTGGTCTTCAGCCAAGGAACTGGTCTCAGTTTCTGTAATAAACTTCCCCTCGATCCTGGTTTCCTATCAAGGAACTGGTCTCAGTTTCTGAAATAAACTTCCCCTCGATCCTGGTTTCTAACCAAGGAACTGGTCTTAGTTTCTGATATAAACTTCCCCTTGATCCTGGTTTCCTACCAAGAAACTGGTCTAAGTTTCTAAAATAAACTTCCCCTCGATCCTGGTTTCCTACTAAGGAACTGGTCTCAGTTTCTGATGTAAACTTCCCCTCGATCCTGGTTTCCTACCAAGGAACTGGTCTAAGTTTCTGAAATAAATTCCCCTCGATCTTGGTTTTCTACCAAGGAGCTGGTCTCAGTTTCTGATGTAAACTTCCCCTCGATCCTGGTTTCCTACCAAGGAACTGGTCTTAGTTTCTTTTGTTAATAAAATTTCTTGACAAGGGACGCTATGCGTAGCGGTTTTCCTCAAACTTCTCGCCGAATTTTCCAGGAGAGATGCCATTTAATAGAAAAAGTTTTGATGTCAGACTTTACTGGGTAACCCATCTGTCTGAATTGTAGAGGGGTACAAACTTCTCTGTTGGAGATGCCATTTGTTGACTCTATCTGGGGAAAACGAGTCTCTTGAGATACTGCTTCCGCTTGGGTATTTACATCATACTTTTCTCGGTATCTTCTCGGAGAAATGCCATATGATGTGATCCAATTTTGAGGTGCTGATGACCTTTTCGTCAGCGGATTTTTCGGAGAAAAACTGTTGTATTGTCGAATCTCTGATTAAAAGGCTTTCTCTGGGGATTTTCCTTAATCCGGGAAAGCGAAGATATCATCTTCAATGGAGAAGAGTGACATTTGCCGAAAGTTTCTCTGGTTTTCTCAGAGGTTCAAGTTATCAAAGTGGTCAAGGGCCAACTCTAATCCAGAATTAAACTGGAGGAGAGAGATTGTTCAGACACAACATTTCCTGACGAGGAAAGAACTGACAACTCGATTGTGAAGACTTTTATCACTAGGGGATAAGACCGACTAGAGTGATAGTGATGCAATATGAATATGAATGTAAATCAGTAATGCATGATGCATGTATGTATATGCTGACAAAACTGACACGACATACAGACTAGTAGATGAACACGACTGGATACTCGGCCACAGTGGGAGATAAAAAGTATCGTTGGTTCAAGATAGCAATTCTGCCTTGTTTAGGAGAAGTAGTCCCTGTGGGGGAACAATCGTTGATCGGGCTTAGGAGGTAAGAACTCGGCCGAAGATGTCAGATGGAGTATTCGCATCTGACATAACCGATCCTTCGTTCAAGCGCACTGGTTTAGAAGGAGTACGTTGATTCTGCACTTTGAAGTTCGATTACTTCTGGCGAAGCGATCGATGTTCTTTCGATGTTCAACAGTCAAAAGAAATTGCCATATTTATTTTAAAAGCAGAAAAGTTTGACAAGTAAATTCGTTTTTGTTTCGTTTCAAGAATCGTTGATCATGATAAAATGTCGTTTTGTAAAGCTAAAACAAATAATAATTGCAAACAAAAACACAAGGGCTTAAATTTTATTGATAGGATGGAAATCAGCCAAATGCTTGATTCCATAGAGTATTTGCAAAGTTAGAAAATGGTAATTTAAGGGAAAAGGGCTACTTTGAAACATAGCGACCACTATCCTTCTACCAACTTTGAATTTGGGACATCCTGAGCTTCTGTCGAAGATGACCTTGTTCGAGATTTTCTGATGGATGGCATGACTGTTGCTGAGCGTTTTTCCCATGTTGGACGTAGTTACCTGCCATTATCCCTAATTTTTGCCTGGATTGTACTTTGAGATTTCCAATCCATCGGGATGATTTTTTATTATGTCTCTAATTTTTTCCTGGACCGCCCTTTCGGGTTTTCAATCCACCGAGATGTTTTTTCTCTTCTTCTCCTTTTTTTTTATTTAGGCGAAGTATTTCTTGACTACGTCAACATTCGTGGGGTAGGAAAATTCCTCTCAGTCCATGGTTGCAAGTCTCAAGGCACCGCCTGAGAAAGCTTTCTTGACCACATAGGGGCCATCATAATTCGGATTCCGTTTTCCCAGGGAATCAGCGAGAAATGGTTGTATCTTCTTGAGCACAAGGTCTCCTTTTCTGAAGACACGAGGTCGAACCTTTTTGTTGAACGCCTTCTTCATTCTTTGCTGATACAACTGACCATGGCATAGTGTCGTGATTCGCTTCTCTTCGATCAGGTTTAATTCATCGTATCGACTTTGACACCATTCAACCTCTGTTAGCTTAGCTTCCATCAATACCCGGATCGATGGGATCTCTACTTCTATGGGGAGCACTGCCTCCATGCCATATACTAGAGAGAAAGGGGTTACCCCTGTTGAAGTGCGGACAGATGTGCGATAACCATGAAGAGCAAAGGGTAGCAAGGTTTGTCATCTATGAAGGAAGCATTTGATATCGTGATACCAAGGTTTGTCATCTATGACTGCTTCAATCGCGAAGATGTAAGTGGACCGTTCAAGGCGCATTATGTCGATCTTAGGTAAGTCGGTCCATTGACCTACACTAATCATGGAAGAGAGGGTGGCTAATGCATCAGCCATGTGATTCTCATCGCGAGGGATGTGATGAAACTCGATTCTGTTGAAGAAAGGTAACAAGCTTCTTGCATAATCTTTGTATGGAATCAATCCAGATTGGTATGTGTTCCAATCTCCTTTGATCTGATTGACGACCAAAGTTGAGTCGCCATATACATCCAAGTTCTTAATCCTCAAGTTAATCGCTTCTTCGAGACCCATAATATAAGCTTCATATTCGGCCTCGTTGTTTGTGCACTTGAATGTAAGTCTGGCAGTGAAAGGAATGTGGGTACCCTGAGGTGTTATGATGATTGCCCCAATTCCATTTCCGTAATGATTGAAGCTCCATCAAAGATTAGTCCCCATTGGGAACCTGGTTTTGGCCCTTCACTGGGTAGCAGTTCATCGCAGTCTTTCATTTTCAAATACATGACATCTTCATCTGGGAAGTCAAATTTGACTGATTCCTAATCGTCAATCGGTTGATGAGCCAAATGATCAGGTAAAACACTTCCCTTAACGGCTTTCTGAGCGTGGTACTCAATGTCATATTCTGATAACAACATCTGCCAATGGGTAATTCTTCCCATGAGAGCAGGTTTTTCAAAGATATACTTGATTGGATCCATTTCTGAGATTAACTAAGTAGTGTGACGAATCATGTACTGGCGAAGACGTTTGGCTGCCCAAGCCAAAGCGCAGCAAGTTTTCTCAAGCATAGTGTACCGAGTCTCGCAGTTAGTGAATTTCTTGCTCAAATAGTAGATGGAAAACTCTTTTCTTTTTGTTTCGTCTTGTTGACCAAGCACACAACCCATTGAGTCCTCTAGGACTGTAAGGTAGATGATCAGTGGTCTTCCTTCCACTGGAGGTGATAAAATCGGTGGGTTCATCAGGTATTCCTTAATACTGTCGAAGGCGGTTTGGCAGTCCTCTGTCCAAACGCAATCCTGATTCTTTTTTAGTAATTTGAAAATTGGCGCACATGTTGCGGTCATGAGGAATATGAATCTGGAAATGTAGTTCAAACGTCCCAGGAATCCTCTAACTTGTTTTTCAGTTTTCGGAGAAGACATTTCTTGAATGGCCTTGACCTTGTCAGGATCAACCTCAATTCCTTTTTGGCTGACGATGAACCCTAAAAGTTTCCCTGAACGGACACCGAAGGTGCACTTGTTGGGATTCAAGCGGAGTTTGTACTTTCTCAACCGCTTGAATAGTTTTGACAGGTGGGTCATATGCTCCTCTTCTGTCTTAGATTTGGCAATCATGTCATCGACATATACCTCGATTTCCTTGTGTATCATGTCATGAAACAAAGTAGTCATGGCCCTTTGATAGGTTGCCCCAACGTTCTTTAAGTCAAACGGCATTACCTTGTAACAAAAGGTACCCCATGGGGTAATGAACGAAGTTTTCTCCATGTCCTTCGGTGCCATTTTTATCTGATTATAGCCCGAGAATCCATCCATGAAGGAAAAAACTTTGAACTTTGATGTACTATCTACCAGCATGTCAATGTACGGCAAAGGAAAGTCATCTTTTGGACTAGCCTTGTTCAGATCTCTGTAATCGACACACATTCTGACTTTTCTGTCCTTTTTTGGAACGGGTACGATATTGGCTAACCATTGAGGATATTCTGACGTGGCGAGGAAACCCGCGTCAATCTGTTTCTGTACCTCCTCTTTGATTTTGACGGCCATGTCCGGGTGAGTCCATCTCAACCTCTGTTTTACTAGCGGACATTCCAATTTCAATGGTAAATGATGTTCCACGATGCTGGTATCCAACCCTGGCATATCCTGGCAGGACCAAGCAAACACATCAGGAAATTCTCTAAGAAGCTTTGTCAAACTCTCTTTGGCAGTTGGACTGAGCAGTGCCCTAATCCTGATTTCTTTTCTCTCTTTTTCTGAACCCACATTGATCGTTTCCAAAGGCTCTTTGTGAGGTTCAATGGACCTTTCCTCTTGTCGGAGTAATCGGGAGATCTCTTCTGGAATTTCGTTGTCAACTTCTTCTTCAGCCCCAAATACCAGGAACTCAAAGTCGGGAGAAGGTATCGGATTGTATGTTTCAATAGGGTTTAAAACAAGCAATCTGTATGACGTGATGATTTGTGTTTAGAAGAGATAGAGAAAATGCAAGTGTGTGTAGTGTATTTTTTTTTTGAAAAACTGCTTGGTTATTTTGAATTGTTTTTTAGGATTACCATTTTCTGATAAAAGCGAAAAGAGAAAACAACAATTAATGTGGAGATCGCAGAATGACGTTATTTTATTTATGAACAAGTCGATTCTTGAAACTACAGCCCTATAAAACAGAACTCTGTCGCTTTGGGCGAAGCGAAGAGGGATATTTACAAAAAACGAGCCCTATCAAAACATCCGTTTCACCTGGGCTGGGTGAAAGGTTAAAGACGACAATTACTTTGACTTATGAACAATCTTCGGAACATCGATATCAACCCATTGGCGGCGAACTCCTCGGTGAATCACAAAGTCTGGTACTTTCCTTGATTTGTCTTCAGAAATGATGCTGATTTCTGGCGGAGCAGGATCATTGGAATCTGTCTCCCAAGCAGAGTTATCGTAGGAGGATTCCTTTGTTGTATTTTGCATAGTATTTGTGCTCTCAGGTATATCTCCCCATCTAGTTGGCTGGATATCTTCGAACCTGATACGAGAGCTTTCAGGAGCGGTGTACTTGACCATGAAGTCAAATTTTCCACTTGGTTGTCTTAAGGTGTCCCACACTTCTTTGGAACTGGAGGAGTCATTTCTTTCGATGACGTTGACCTCGGGAAAAGCGTAGTTGATGAATTCTAGTCCGGAGAACTTTGTGAATTCATCGTCGTGCTGGATAGGTTCTGAATACCCTGAGTGTTGATCCCATGACATGGTGGAGACGCAGGTATTCTTTTCAATGATGTTCAGCTGATTTTCATTGTTCGGATGATTTTCTTGCCCCAAGTCTCCGGGGTATGGCTGCCAGATAGGCAGGCCATCCATTGG
Organism: Lathyrus tuberosus; assembly: GCA_022829125.1. NCBI lineage: Eukaryota > Viridiplantae > Streptophyta > Magnoliopsida > Fabales > Fabaceae > Lathyrus > Lathyrus tuberosus. Next base: position 2,784,703 of record JALAZF010000282.1, read on the forward strand.
GACATAATAGTCGTGGTCAAAGTTGACTTTCATCAGAGTTTCCTCCTCTAATGAGTTTGGTGGAGCACGACATCCTTCCGGATCACAATCTCCGTATATCATTTTAACATCTGACCTCGGTATAAATCTCGGACTCTGTGCGGGATAGCAAAAGGGCGTATGCACCTCTTCCTGAGACATATAACCGTCCTCGTTGAGATAGGACTTCCATTCCTCATCCGTATCGGAGGTATCTCCCTCGTTGATGGTATGGACTGCTTGAGGAACTAGGTGAAGGAAACCTCCACTGTGGAAGAAGTCCTGAATGGGATGAAGACTTTCATCATTAGCAGTTGTCTAGGTGCAGGTTGCAGAAAAACCAAGACCCTTCTTTGTTTTGTTGTCAGTAGGAATGACAAGTTGTCCCCATCCTTTTGCATTGTTATTCTCGACCACTTCGAGAGCATCTCTGTATGAGGAAATCGAGGTTCCTTTCTCTGATTGATTCTCATTGCTCACAGAAAGTGCTTGGAAATGAGTCCCAACAACCTCATCGGGTTCTACACAAGTAGATAATGATAGGTTACTCACGATCAAGGCTTGTACTCCACAGACCGTGATGAGTTGATCGTTCTTGATGAACTTCAGTTTCTGGTGCAGTGTCGAAGTGACTGCCCCAGCCTGGTGTATCCAAGGTCTTCCTAATAAACAGTTGTACGCTACCCGGACGTCCATGACCTGGAAAGTGATTAGGAAAGTGTGAGGACCGATAGTTATGGGAAGGTTGACTTCGCCGATACCTGCTTTCCGAGACCCATCAAATGCTTTGACGATGACCTCACTGCCCCTCATCGGGGACCCTTTGAATGATAGTCGCATTAAAGTGGACTTCGGCATAACGTTGTGTTAACCCTCAATTTCGACGCCAGACAAAATCAAAGTTATGTTAATGTTAAAAAAAATTATTTTTAATATAAAGAAGGCTTCGACCTAACTTTTGGGAGGCCTGAGTCGAATAAATGTGGAGAAGTCTTAAAAAATGGCTAAGTATGGAAAGGGTTCTTCGACCGGGAGAATGTAGCGCTGCAGCGGTTATGTTAAGATTGGAGGGAATTTCCAATATTTTAAATTTAAATAAAAGCAGTTGTGGACGTGGGAACAGTTGAGATTAAGGGGAAGGCGCCAAAATCCACACGTTCGAAGCAGTAACCACCACTGAGTAGTTATTTCCTAGCACTATAAATAGGAGTTGGTTCTATGTAAATGGGGTGTTCATATTTTTGTACAAGTTACTCTAAGAAACTCAAAGTACCCGCGTGTAGAGAAACGAGTTCGTGAGAATGTACGTAATGTAACACCATTGTCTTCATTAATCTAATTTATCTTCAGCATGTTTACTTTCCATGCCCTTACAGTTTCTTGAAATTTATCTTCCATGCCAAATTTATGTTCAAAGTCATTTAAGTTTTCTGCGTTTTACTTTCGACCGCATTTTACGTTCAAGCATTTAATCTTCAAACCTTTACTTTTCAAAGCCTTTCATTTTCAAGAACGTGAAGTTCCCCTTTAAATCAACTGCATTTATTTTCAAAGTCTTTTACTTTCCAGCACCTTACCTTCGACAACACTTTTACTTTCCCAGCCTTTACTTTCCAAGAACGTGGAGTTCGTTGCATTTTACTTTCAAAGCTTTTACCCATTCAACGCCTTTAATTTTCGCACCCTTTACTTGCATTTCTTTAAATTTCAAGTTCTCACTTTACATTATTGCCTGTAGTCGAACGTGGAGTTCAGTTAGATTTTATTTTCAGCATTGTCGAACGTGGAGTTCAGTTTACATTTTCTTTAAGTTACACTTGTCTCTCAAACTTAGCACATGTCCTAGGATTTGTGTGATCGATCCTGCAAGTTAAATCAATTTGTGTTTAGATTGATAGATCAGAGGTTGTTTACCAAAATTCACAGTAAACAAATTGGCACGCCCAGTGGGACACAGTGCTAAGTCAAACCTTTTTGTCAGCCTTATCTCTCTTGGTGAAGAAGTGTTTTTGTTGCATGTTATTGAGAAGTGGGAAGTTAGCCACAGCAAACGAAGAGATACCAAAGAGAAGATATACTAAGAAGATGGAAACTAATGCCAATCAACAAGTTGATCCTCAAGGGAGTATTTCAAACACTCAGTCCAGTAGCAGTATTGGGACTCAAAGCACTCCATCACCAGTATCTTCGACAGGAGGACCGGCGTCACTTCCGTTAGTGGTGTCTGAACCAGGATCAACATATACAAAATCATATACTCAACCTGTGTTGGAATATATAGGACCACAAAGTTCTAATTCGCCAACATCCCCAGGAGGAAATACAATGTACAGGCATGTTCTTCCACCAGGTTTCCCACATCCAGGGTCAAGGAGTCAACCCTATGGTATGCCTACATCAATGATGCAAAACCTGCAGAATGCTCCACCTGTATTTTCAGAAACTGTTGTGTCTTCGCCACTACAAGGGTCAGGATCAGGGGGACGAAACAATCAGAGTATAGGCATTGGTTACTCTGTTCAAACCCCTAGCCTTACAAATACATCCATAAATTGTTTGAGACAGCAGATGGATGAAAGTAACATGCAAATGGTACATACGTTGTCTCAGACAATGGGAGAAGTCTTTCAACCTTTGATTCAAAATATAACTCAAACTAACCAACAACTGGCTGCACAAGTGGCACGCATGGCTGATTTCATGGGAGTGCCAGCAGTAGATCGGAGAGCGACGGTGGTCGAAGATATCCCAAGGCGTCATCAACGTCAGATACCTGATGCTAACCTAGAGGATCAAGAGATGGTTGACCATTTCAGAGTCGAACCACCAAGAAACCAGATGCCATACCAGATGGAGGTAGAACTAGTAGTGATGGTGAACAGGAACCAAAACACAGACCAACTACTTAGGCAGGTTCGACACCAGAATCAAGCAGAAGAAAATAATCTTGCAGCCATGGTCGAAAGGATAATGACTAGGAATGGGATGAATTTTGGCTTCACCAGGCCAAATTATACATCACCTGTAGTGGACTACATTCTCCAAGCAGAACTTCCCCCTAGGATGAAGGTTCCAAAGTTCAGCAAATTTTCAGGAGATACTACGGAGTCTACTGTCGAACATGTGGCTAGATATTTGATCGAAGCGGGCGAGATTGCTGCTGACGAAAGCCTTAGGATCAAATACTTCCCAAGTTCCCTTACTAAGAATGCCTTCACATGGTTTACTACGTTGCCTCCAAATTCCATATACAATTGGACCCAATTAGAACGTTTGTTTCATGAACAGTTCTACATGGGGCAAACTAAAATTAGTTTGAAAAAATTGGCTAGCATCAAGCGCAAGGTCACTAAGCCAATTGATGATTACCTGAATAGGTTTCGACTTCTTAAAGCCAGGTGCTTTACACAAGTGCCAGAACATGAGTTGGTCGAAATAGCTGCTGGGGGTCTTGATTATTCCATTAGGAAGAAATTAGATACCCAATATCTTAGAGATATGGCCCAGCTTGCTGATAGGGTTCGACAGCTAGAGAGGCTAAAAGAAGAAAAAGCCAAATTCAGTAGGGGTAAAAAAGTAGCGTTTGTCGAATGCAAGGAAGAGGTGGAGAGTCTGTATGGTGAGCCATCTTGTTTCGACGAAAATGAGGTTGACGTTGCTGAGTTAAAGCAAGGTCCACCTTACGCTTGCAAATTATTGGCTCCTTCAGAAGGAAAAAATCCTGTCGAATCTAACGACAAATTCCCTAAGAAAACATATACGTTCGACGTCACTAAATGTGAAGAAATTTTTGATTTGTTAGTTAAAGATGGGCAAATGATAGTGCCTGCTGGTGCTAAAACGCCACCTTTAGAACAAAGAAAGAAAAGAGGTTTTTGTAAGTACCATAATTTTTTGGGTCATAAAACTTCTCAATGTTTTCTTTTCAGGGATCTGGTGCAAAACGCTATCCAGGAAGGAAGGCTGAAGTTTGGGGAAAAAGGCAAAGCCCAGATGAAGATTGACTCTGACCCGTTGCAAGTTGCAGAGGCCAACTATACAGAGCCTCATGAGGTTCAGATGGTGGAAGCCACAGGGGGATTCGACGAGTCAGTCAACATGGTAGAAGTTACTGAAGACTTCGCCATCAGTGTTGTGAAGATTGAAGGTTCTAGTAAGGCTACAAGTGGCCTAAACGTTGATGGCACCAGTTTGATGTTGGTGACCAAAGAAACTGCTGATAAGTTTGTGAAAATGGATAATGCTGCTAAGGATTTTGATGTAACCGTGAGTGGGTGGAAGATAACTGTCAATGAAGGAATTAATATGGTCAAGTTGGATGAGGAGTCTGATTCTAGTTCAGATAGTATCAACACCAATGAGGCTATGGGTAGAAATGCCCCCAAAGTTCAAGTTGTTAAGGAATTGGAAGATGACATGCTCTTGGTTGGAGAGATGCTGGACATGGATGGTTGTCTGGTGGAGAATTGGATCTGTATGGCTGCTGAAACTTTTTTCAAGACATCTCCTGGTGTCGAGAGAGTTAATGCTGCGGAGATGGTGGAGGCTGAGAAAGCTGCTTGGGAAAAAGCTTCCCAAAGAGCTGCAAAAGCAGCAGTATGTGGTGGCTACTTGGCAAAGACCGCTGAAAGTCTGGAAGCCAACTTCTCCAAGATGCGCCTGAAGGACAGAATGGATGTCAACATGGTCGAAATTACTGATCGAAAGAATGAACCATTGAGTAAGGTAGATGAGCAAGAGAAACTCAACAAAATGGCTTATCCTAAGCCAGAAGAGACAATTGTGGACTTCTTACATCGTTGCCAGAAAAAAGACTCAGGAGTAATGTTGTGTCCCAGGTGCAACGCCATTTTTGATGAAAAGGCTGCCCACAAGCTTGAAGGTGTTAAGAAAGCTGGCGAAAGCTGGGAGCAGAAGGTGGTGAAGGGGCACCGAGGTTTTGACCATAGGCGACTTTCGACAGGGCTAAAAAACCAAACACCAGGAATTAGGCCAGGCACGTTCAAGCCAACGGCGAACGCACCAACAGGTAGTTGGATCAAACCTGTCGAAGGGAGAGGACAGAAGAAAAAGTGGGAGAAGTTTGATGTGGAAAGAGGTGCGTCATTTGAGTACAGGAAGGAGAACCGCACCTGAAACAAATCAGCATACATTTCGCAGAATTACAAGGGTAACAACCCAATGTCTAGATCACAATGGCGAAGAGAGCAGCGCAGGCGGAAAGCTATTAGGGAGGCTCAGGTGCAAGGGGAGTCAAGCACCAATGTGGCTGGGGCAATGGAGAAACTGCCCATACGACGAAAGTTGTTTACTATTCAGCCAGAAAAGAAGGTCGAAGAGGATGATGAGATGACTGATAACTTCGACAATGAGTCAGCCGCTTCCCTAGACATTTTGGTAAATGTGGTGTCAGTAATGCCAAGAGAATTTGGTCAAGTCTCAGAGAACGAAGATTTAGACCAAACTGCTGAGTTGGAAATGATGGCACACAAGCCTGTGTGCTATTACATCATGAACAATGGGTGCGTCGAAGAACATAATGCTTTCTTTGAGCGTCCCACGGAGGCAATGAAGGGTCACTTGAAGCCTCTTTATATTACTGGAAAAGTGGAGAACGTTCCTGTCAACAAGATTTTGGTAGACTGTGGTGCGACGGTTTATTTGATGCCAAGATTTCTGTTGAGCAAGATTGGAAAATTTGAAACTGATACTAAACCCCACAACATGGTTCTGTCGAACTATAAAGGCAAAGTTGGTTCTACTCTAGGAGTGATTCAGGTAGATCTCACTGTGGGAACAATCACCAGGCCAACAGTGTTCATGGTCGTCGAAACAAAGGCTAACTATAATCTACTCTTAGGAAGGGAGTGGATTCATGGGATAGGAGCAGTACCCTCATCTATGCACCAGAGAATCACAATCTGGAGACCAGATGGGATAGTGGAAAACATTGAAGCTGATCAAGGGTACTTCAAGGTGCCTGTTAATCATGTGGACAGTAGGCAATTTGAGAAACATCTGGCGAACATTGCTCCATGTCCTCCAGCTGATTTTGAGTTTACACCTGACGAGGAAACGTTTTATTCGTTGTACTTACACCCTGTAGAAGGTTTCAGATGGGACAGGGAGGTATCAGGAGGAAGATTTCCATGCCTAGGCACACCTCCAATAGAGCCCACAGGGTGGGGAGATGAATTCAGTGATCATGACTGAGTTCGATGCTATGAAAAGAATTTCGGCCTATGTGGCTGAAACAAAACTACAAGCGGCTTTGGAAGCCGCCAATGATTATATGGCTGGTGAAGCCATTTCTGAAGTGTATCCAGAAGGTCATGGCAAGGACTTTGACCCAAAACCACCAGACAAGGTTGAAACTGGAGGGCAAAGCCAGAGGCTCGACGCTATCTATGAAGACGAGCCTTTGGGATTTGAAAAGGATCCGTTGGCAAACAATATAAAAATGCTAGCACAAGATCCTTTGGAAGAAGTGGATCTCAGTGAGGGGGCAACCAAAAGGACTACTTACATCAGTGCCAATCTTGATCCCCAGTTGAAAGTCGAAGTAGTCCAGCTGTTGAAAGAATTTAAAGACTGCTTTGCTTAGGATTATGATGAGATGCCTGGTTTGAGCAGGGAGTTAGTCGAACACAAGTTGCCTATGACGCCTGGGAAAAAACCAGTCAAGCAGAATCCAAGACGGTTTGCACCAGAGATACTGTCAAAGATCAAAGAGGAAGTCGAAAGACTGCTTCGTTGTAAATTCATTCGCACTGCAAGGTATGTCGAATGGTTGGCTAATATAGTACCCGTTATTAAAAAGAATGGGTCTTTGAGAGTGTGCATTGATTTTAGGGATTTAAACTCTGCAACTCCCAAAGATGAATATTCAATGCCAGTAGCAGAAATGTTAATAGATTCTGCAGTAGGAGATGAATACCTTAGTATGCTGGATGGATATTCTGGCTATAACCAAATATTCATTGCTGAGGAAGATGTTCATAAAACTGCTTTCAGATGCCCTGGAGCCTTAGGTACCTATGAGTGGGTAGTCATGCCTTTTGGTCTTAAGAATGCTGGTGCTACTTATCAAAGGGCAATGAATTCAATTTTCCACGATTTTATAGACACATTCATGCAAATTTATATTGATGATATTGTTATAAAATCTATTTCTGGGAATAGTCACATTGACCATCTTCGACAATCCTTTGAAAGGATGAGAAAATATGGTCTTAAAATGAATCCTCTTAAATGTGTTTTTTGTGTGCAGGCGGGGGATTTCTTAGGCTTTGTGGTCCACAAGAAAGGGATTAAAATAAATCAGAATAAAACCAAAGCCATAATGGAGGCGAAAGCGCCATCAACCAAAAAGAAGTTGCAGTCGTTGTTGGGCAAAATCAACTTCTTAAGAAGGTTTATATCTAACCTGAGTGGCAAAACACAAGCTTTTTCGCCATTGCTTCGTTTTAACAAAGATGGTTTCGAGTGGCGGCAATTGCAGCAGGAAGCCTTCGACAAGATCAAGGAGTACCTAAGCCACCCTCCAATTCTTTCACCACCTTGTAGAAACAAAAGTATGAGATTGTACATAGCTGCAGCAGATAAAACTCTAGGGAGCATGTTAGCTCAAGAGGATGAAAATGGAGTCGAAATAGCCATTTATTACCTTAGTCGAGTTTTAAATGATGCAGAAACTAGGTATAGCATGATTGAAAAGTTATGTTTATGCTTGTATTTCTCTTGTACTAAATTAAAGAAATATATAAAACCTGTTGATGTGTATTTTTCGTCTCACTTTGATGTTGTAAAACATATGTTATCTAAACCCATTTTGCACAGTCGAATTGGCAAATGGGCATTAGCATTGACAGAATTTTCCTTGACATACCAACCTTTAAAAGCTGTGAAAGGGCAAATAGTTACAGACTTCATAGTTGACCATTCCATAAATGAAAATGATTTGAATTACGTCGAATTAAGATCTTGGAAATTATACTTTGACGGATCAAGTCATAAAAATGGAACGGGAGTAGGAATATACATTATTTCTCCTGATAAAATTCCAACAAAATTCAAGTACAAGGTCGAAGGTCCTTGTTCTAACAATGAGGCTGAATATGAAGCATTAATTGCTGGCCTTGAAATTTTGTTAGAATTGGGGGCAACTAGAGTCGAAATAATGGGAGATTCAGAATTGGTTATAAAACAAATCACAAAGGAGTATAAATGTGTTAAAGAAAATCTCATTATGTACTTTGTGATAGCCAATAGATTATTAAAGAAATTTGAGGTAGTGGCCATTCAACACATACCTAGAATAGAGAATCAAGTTGCTAACGACTTGGCCCAAATTGCTTCTGGATACAAGGTGTCGAAGGAGAACCTTCAAGAAGTAATTGAGGCAAGGGGTAAGGTGGTGGCTGTTGGATTATGTCCATCAGACTTAGAAACAACTAAGCTTGGGTGTATAGATGGCGAAAATTTTGAAATTTTTGCCATAGATAATTTAACAGATGAAGATTGGAGAAAGCCCATAATTGAGTATTTGCGAAACCTAACGGCTTCGACAGAACGGAAAGTCAGGTATCAAGCTTTGAGCTATGTGCTGATGGGGAATGAATTGTTTAAAAAGACCCCTGAGGGAGTCTTATTGAAATGCCTTAGTGAGGCAGAAGCGTATTTGTCACTTTCGATAGTACATAGTGGGGCATGTGGAGCACACCAAGTTGGCCAGAAGATGAAATGGTTGTTGTTTCGACAAGGCATGTATTGGCCCACTATGCTGAAGGATTGCATAGAATTTGCTAAAGGGTGCCAAGAATGTCAAATTCATGCTGGCATACAACACATCCCTGCAAGTGAATTGCATTCTATAGTGAAACCATGGCCTTTCAGAGGATAGGCTTTGGATATAGTGGGAGAGATTCGACCAGCATCTTCAAAGAACCAGAGATATATTTTGGTGGGAATTGATTATTTCACCAAGTGGATTGAGGCAATACCACTGGTGAATATAGGTCAGGAAGATGTTATTGAGTTCATCCAAAGTCACATTATTTATAGATTTGGTATTCCTGAAATAATTACTACAGATCAGGGATCTGTGTTCACTGGTCGAAAGATGCAGGAATTTGCCAAAGAGATAGGTTTTAAGTTATTAACTTCTACACCGTATTATGCTCAGGCCAATGGGCAAGTCGAAGCAGCCAATAAGATAATGATTGGACTAATCAAGAAACATGTGGGAAAAAGGCCTAGAAATTGGCACAAGACGTTAGACCAAATTCTTTGGGCGTGTCGAACATCCCCAAAGAGGCTACCAACACTACCCCATTTCGACTCACTTTTGGTCATGATGCAGTATTACCTGTCGAGATTTATCTACAGTCTGTAAGAGTTGAAAGACATCATGAGATTCCCTCTGAGAAATATTGGGAAATGATGATGAATGAATTAGTGGATTTGGATGAAGAAAGGCTTAGAGCCTTGGAGTTGCTGAGAAGACAAAAGAAGAGGGTCGAAGAATCCTACAACAAGAAGGTTAAATCTAAATCTTTTGCATGTGGGGAATTGGTTTGGAAGGTGATTTTGCCCATGGATCGAAAAGATAGAACATTGGGCAAGTGGTCCCCTAAGTGGGAAGGACCATTCCAAGTCATACAAGTATTCTCTAATGGAGCTTATGAAGTGGAAGAATTAGACAGAGATAAAAGAATCTTGAAAGTAAATGGCAAGTATTTGAAAAAATATAAGCCTATGTTGCAGGAGATTCATATAAAAACATAAGCTTTATTTGATAAAAGAAAGCCAAAATGGGCCGAGTCAGGCTAATATGGCATACAAAGCGAAGAGAAAATAGTACAACATTTTTCTTTTTCAAGATAAGGTTATTCATAATCTCTCCAATCTATGGATTTGAGGAATTCCATATAATCTGCATCTGGCTCATCATCAGATTCTTGGGTGTTGGAATGTCTTTTCTTGGAGATCTTCATTTTGGTTTCCTTCTTCTTGGCTAAAGAGGCTGCTCCAATAGAGGCATTAGGTTGTTGAGGCGCCTCTACTTTCTTTGTTTCCTCAGTTGCCTTGGCCTTTCCAGCCATCTTCTTGGTTGGAGGTTTCTCGGAAGTATTCATGGTTGCTTCTACGCAAAACATGGTCAGATGGAAGAGATTTATAGAGGCTAAGGGATGATTGGATTGGCCAGCCAAATGGTGGAAATAGGTGAGTGATTCTTGGAAACAGGCCTGAGGGCTATGCTATATCCAAAGCATCAGATTCTTGGCTATGCTATTTTGAAATTTTTGCCATAGATAATTTAACAGATGAAGATTGGAGAAAGCCCATAGTTGAGTATTTGCGAAACCTAACGGCTTCGACAGAACGGAAAGTCAGGTATCAAGCTTTGAGCTATGTGCTGATGGGGAATGAATTGTTTAAAAAGACCCCTGAGGGAGTCTTATTGAAATGCCTTAGTGAGGCAGAAGCGTATTTGTCACTTTCGACAGTACATAGTGGGGCATGTGGAGCACACCAAGTTGGCCAGAAGATGAAATGGTTGTTGTTTCGACAAGGCATGTATTGGCCCACTATGCTGAAGGATTGCATAGAATTTGCTAAAGGGTGCCAAGAATGTCAAATTCATGCTGGCATACAACACATCCCTGCAAGTGAATTGCATTCTATAGTGAAACCATGGCCTTTCAGAGGATAGGCTTTGGATATAGTGGGAGAGATTCGACCAGCATCTTCAAAGAACCAGAGATATATTCTTGGAAATAGGTGAGAGATTCGACCAGCTATGATATATTTTGGATTGGCCAACCAAACGGTGGAAATAGGTGAGTGATTCTTGGAAATAGGTGAGAGATATAGTGGAAGGGTGACTTTCCAAGAAAAAGATAGAACGCTTTAATTGCGAATTTGACTGGTAAAAAATAATGATAGAGAACATCATCATGCAATATAGGTCGAAAGCAGTTAAAGGCAGAATAATAATGATAAATTAAATCAGTGCCAACAGGTATAAAATTGTCATTACATAAAAAGTCTGAAAAGGCCAAGAAACAAGTGATGATTAGACAAATGAAATAAAGGTGTCGAAGGTATCAGAAGGGAAGCCTCGACGCCAACTGAGAAAAAGACTCTATGTGATGTTTGAGACGAGCGTTGCACAAAGATTCGTCAAGTTTTGCGTCTGCGAGCTCTTTCTCGTATCTTTGGGCTGCCTCAATACGATCAATAGCATGCTTCGTCTCTTCAGCTATCTCAGTGTCGTCGAGTTGGCGCAGATCACAGTTTCAGTTTTTAGCATTTGCAATTTTATCTCGTAGCTCTGTGATCTGTTGCTTCCATGCTTCAATGTCCTTCGTGTTGGAGGCTATCTCGTCTTGCTTTTTCTTTTGATTAGCCTCCATACGTTGGATCTCTTCGTATGCCTCTTGTGCACTACACCAGGCTGCACTCTCACAGCCAGATGTTCTCTCGATGGTATCCTTGATCGAGGGAAGCAGTTTTATTTCTGCAGCTATTTGGTTTACCACGGCAGTTAGCTCTATCAGAAAACCAGAGACATCTGGATTGAGGGTAGTGAGCTCAATCTTTGCAAGGGTGTCCTTCAGGTAAGCAGTTGCAGTTGGATCTGAGGTCAGAATTTTGTAAATATCCCCTTTGAAAAAAAATTTCTTGATGGCTTGGAGGATTGATTGGGCGAAGTCACGTGGGTTCGAAGAAACAGAGGAAGAACCGTACCTTTGCTCAAGAATTAATTTGGCAAACTCACGTGGGTTCGACCACTTGAGCGTTATCAGTGAGTCCCCAGATAGTGGAGCGACCAAAGGCGAAGGAGTGTGGTGGGGGCAAGGCTCAGCTTGTTCTTCTTCCTCTTCTGATGATTCCTCTTCCTTTTCACCTTCTTCTCCTCCCATTTCCTCATCAGATTCATCCGCAGCTAGTTGTACATTCTCCTGCTGATCAGCCAGTGTGGTTTGATCAAGAGTGGCGTTGTGTGTTTGGATCTCAGGTTCACGCCTTTCGTCTTCAACCATCTGGCCCTTATCCATGGAGGTACCCTGATTGATAAGTGGTGGGCTTGAAGCGTCATCCTCATCAGAGTTAGCTCCCTCTGCTTGTGCATGCTGAGTTGGGGTTGGAACTGGTGCTGCATTAGCTGCTGTAACACGTTGAATAGGTTGATTAATCTCACTCAAACCAGAGCCAATATCAGAAGATGGGTGATAAGTTGGCTCACCTTGGCTGTTGAGAAGCGTGGTAGTGAGGCTTTCTGAAGTTGGGTGAGAAACGGATTCGTCAAGTGTGGTGGCGGCAAAGTTGCTTGGAGTTGGTCGAGGGTCCGGATTGTTGATGATGGATGCCTGAAGAACACAAGTGGAGATAATGAGAATGAAATAATAGGCGGAGGATGTCAAGCATAATAGAAAAGGTAATGGTGGGCATACCTGAGTTTGTTCAACAGCAGGACTTGATTCTTCAACCCCATGGTCACCAAGAGGGGTTCTCAAGGCTACCTGGGAGGGTTCCTTCTCGACACCACTTGTGGTGGATGCCTTTTCGAGTATTTTGGCCACCTTCGAAGGAGGTGGGCCAGCAGGTCCAGAGGCCTTTGCGGGTTTTTTCCTTTTCCTCATGAGAACCTCTTCAGGAGATTCATCTGAGGCCTCTGAAACTGTAACCACAGCTGGGGTATCCTTCTTACCTTTCATGGAAGGTGTTGGAGGCCTTCGACCAGTCTGAAGAGGCGGTAAAAATAAGGAAGAAATTCATAGAGTATAAGTAAAAACAAAAGGTGCAAAGTATACCTGTGTACTCCCTTGGTCTTTGCCACTTTGCAAGGTGGCAGCTCTAGTCGAAGCAGCTTTCCTAGGCACAGCTGAAAGATAGCACACAATTGTTACAAATTAATGATTACATGACTAGTCATAAGGCCATGGAGTAAGGATCTCAAACCTTCATATATTTCATATTTGACATGAACGTCTTGAATTCCTATATGAAGGTGCCCTTTAAAACTGTCTAACGTATGCTTAGTCAAAACCACTCGTTGGGCTTTTGGCTGAGACTGCTGTCGAAGAAGCTTTAAATGCTCCCCACAGACAAACCAATCTGGAAATGGAGGGGCAAACGCCACTCCAAAATCAGCAGTAGGCAGTCGGGGGAACTTTGGGGGAAAAAGTTTAAAAGCTACCTCATAACGTTTCTCACGAGGGACGTTGGGAGGAATTTTTAGTTGATCCAGCTTTTCTAGAAATTTTCTCTTTAGAGTACCAGCAGCCTCATGAATGGTTCGACTAAGATCATCTGGTCGATAGATAGTTTCGAAGTATTTTTGAAAAGCCTGTATTTCTTCGATGTGAGTGAACTTACTTTTTTTCGTCTTGTCCTGCACATAGAGGAAAGCTTGGTCAAGTAACCATTGGTGGAAGGATGAAGTGCATAAAAAGGAAGGTTCGAAAAACACAGGGGAGAGGATGCTTCTTTTTTCGTTCCTGATGTTGAGTGCTTCAGAGACGTTCTCCTCGTCGAGGTAGGCGGTGTGAAAAATCACTTGACCCTTTTTCTCATATAAGCACTAAGGGAAACTCTGGGCCAGCCCAAATTGTCGAGAAACCAAGTTGGGTTGGTAGGCAAGCAACGCTAATAAACCTCTCCCTAGGTTCAGCCTGTGGACAATAAATCTAGGAATCAAAAAGGCTTCCCAGATGGCAACAGACTCTGGATCAAGAGGTTGGAGAGGATTTGGAAATGGCCTTTGAAACCACTCAGGGCCATGGCTTCGTCGAACAAAGGGTGCCATGCTAGGAGTAAACTCATAGCATTTGGCGAACATCATTATATAACTAGTGAAAGCCCTTTGAAGGTTTTCACCATCATCATTAGGAGTGAGCTTAGCCAGACGTATCCCTTCGACGCTCCTCTCCCTGATCTCAGTGGAAGCTTTATCGACTATGCCTTTTCTGGGGAGGCTGGCCTCAAACGTAGCATTGAGCCACGGTTGAAGTAGCCAAAGAGGACCGCTCAAATGCATAGGACCTTGGGCGTCCACATTCTTCAGTCGAGAAGCCCCTTCACTGATAGATTCGTAAAGGTTCGCCAGAATGAGTTCACTCAGACAGGTCCCTCTGTTGTGGTGGAGTTGGTTCGCCAGGGGCAGGTATTTCTTAGCCACCTGCAAGGACTTGGTACAAAAAACATACTTCGACAGCCAGACTGTGAGGAAAGCGATGTGTTCTTCATCAGACACCTCATCATCTTCTTGTTTGAAGTGGTGCTTGATAAAGAGGGTGTAGGTCAGTTTTGAGCCTGCAATGTTGATGGTATCATCAGCATCAACCTCAGGATTGTAGACAAAGCCATCTGGTCGAAGCCCCGTGATGGCAGCTACGTCAAAGAGGGTTGGAGTGACCATTCCACATGGCAGGTGGAATTTATAATGGGTGATGTCCCAAAACTATAAAGATGCTGCCAACATGTTCAAGCAATAGGGTATGTTGGTCTTCGACAGCATCAGAAGGTCGTAGATCCCTATCTCCTTCCAATGGTCAGCTTTAACTTTCTCCATCTTTGCCATCTATTGGTCGAATTCTTTTAAAGGGTGGATGGCTCTCATCAACCTAGTGACATCAGTGAGATAGCCAACATTGAGTTTGGGTAAAGGGATCTCTTCAGGGGAAGCTCCAGCAGCAGAATCAATTTTAGGGGAACTCTTTTGCCCTAATGGTTTGGATTTCCGGTACGATGGGAAAAACTCACTCAGCTTCTCGTTGGAAATATCCACCTCAGCCAAAGGACCAGATAATGCATAAGTTTTATCAGACATAACAAGGGGAATCATTACCTGAGATTGGTAGATGGCTCTTGCTTCTGTAGAGGTAGGTTCCGGCAAACAACGACGGTTATCTACCAGTTGAGGGCCTGGGATATTAGCGAACGGTGGGATGGTTTGCTTGAATGGAGTGACTTTACCCTTTTGGGTCTTCTTTGCTTGAGGATTAATGTGGGAGGATGCCATTGTGGAAGAAGATGGAAAGATGGTGTCTTTACTGGGTTGCGCAAAAAACTGAAGAGAAGAAGAGTTGCTTGAGAGTACTAAAGGAGTGGAAAGATCGCAAAGTGGCGGAAATGGGTATATATAAATGTTTGAAAACCTTCAGGGGCTTGGATCCACCGTTGAAGCTAAGGGGTTAGTGGGACACGTGGCTTCCTCCTGAAGGCGTGATGGAAAGGAGCAGTTATGTGTAGACTGATCACGTCTGTTTTCAAGAAAGGCGTTATGATGAATACGGCTGAAAAGACGTTTTAAGGATTTGTCATGATGGCGTGACATCAGAGGCGTGGTTTAAAAGAACTGAACAGTTTAGCCATTAGGGAATTAGTGGGATGTTAAGTTAAGGCCATGCAAATAGGCGTCGAAATAAGCATCATGTCAAGAAATGGCCTTCCTACCAAGTCTGGCGAAAGGACATTCCTTGGGGGCAATTTGTTAACCCTCAATTTCGACGCCAGACAAAATCAAAGTTATGTTAATGTTAAAAAAAATTATTTTTAATATAAAGAAGGCTTCGACCTAACTTTTGGGAGGCCTGAGTCAAATAAATGTGGAGAAGTCTTAAAAAATGGCTAAGTATGGAAAGGGTTCTTCGACCGGGAGAATGTAGCGCTGCAGCGGTTATGTTAAGATTGGAGGGAATTTCCAATATTTGAAATTTAAATAAAAGCAGTTGTGGACGTGGGAACAGTTGAGATTAAGGGGAAGGTGCCAAAATCCACACGTTCGAAGCAGTAACCACCACTGAGTAGTTATTTCCTAGCACTATAAATAGGAGTTGGTTCTATGTAAATGGGGTGTTCATATTTTTGTACAAGTTACTCTAAGAAACTCAAAGTACCCGCGTGTAGAGAAACGAGTTCGTGAGAATGTACGTAATGTAACACCATTGTCTTCATTAATCTAATTTATCTTCAGCATGTTTACTTTCCATGCCCTTACAGTTTCTTGAAATTTATCTTCCATGCCAAATTTATGTTCAAAGTCATTTAAGTTTTCTGCGTTTTACTTTCGACCGCATTTTACGTTCAATCATTTAATCTTCAAACCTTTACTTTTCAAAGCCTTTCATTTTCAAGAACGTGAAGTTCCCCTTTAAATCAACTGCATTTATTTTCAAAGTCTTTTACTTTCCAGCACCTTACCTTCGACATCACTTTTACTTTCCCAGCCTTTACTTTCCAAGAACGTGGAGTTCGTTGCTTTTTACTTTCAAAGCTTTTACCCATTCGACGCCTTTAATTTTCGCACCCTTTACTTGCATTTCTTTAAATTTCAAGTTCTCACTTTACTTTATTGCCTGTAGTCGAACGTGGAGTTCAGTTAGATTTTATTTTCAGCATTGTCGAACGTGGAGTTCAGTTTACATTTTCTTTAAGTTACACTTGTCTCTTAGCACATGTCCTAGGATTTGTGTGATCGATCCTGCAAGTTAAATCAATTTGCGTTTAGATTGATAGATCAGAGGTTGTTTACCAAAATTCACAGTAAACACGTTGATGGCCGATCCTGTGTCTACCAGTACGCTGGCTAAAGCATCATCCTGGCAGTTAACTATGATATTGAGCGCCATGTTGTGACTTTTGCCCCCTCTGGAAAATCCTCATCACTGAATCCTAAGTTGTTGCAGGAAGTGATGTTAGAGATGATGCTATCGAACTATCGTATTGACATATCCTGTTCCACAAAGGCCTGCTCTAAGACTTTCTGTAGAGCCCCTCTGTGGGCTTCAAAACTGAGTAAAAGTGAAGCACTGAGATCTTTGAAGGGGTTTGTAACAGCTGATCAACAATGTTGTATTCACTCCTTTGGACGAGCTTCAGCATCTCATCATCGTCCTTTGAAAGGTCGGGATTACTGGATTGACCGACGGGTGGATCAGGAGCTTCTGTCGGAAGTTCCTTTTCTTTGTTAGGTTTTCCAACTCCTCGGTTGAAGATTCGGCCACTCCGTGTTACTCGACTGATGTCTGCAATATTCACGACGGAGGGTAATGGAATTTCCTTTCCATTCTAAATTATTGTTGCACCTTATTTGTAAGGGATCGCCTTAGCTGATTCACACGGTAACGGTCCCGGTAGATAGATAACTACAGGAGCCTTCTAATTTTTCTGACTGTCATAAGTAACTTCAATCAGTTCCTGGCTAAGAACCATTGATTCGTCCAGTAGAGGGATGATGGTATAAACATCCTTGTTCTATTGATGATCAGAGATTATAACCACATCTTTGATTTGATCAGCAAAGTAGTCTGGCGTCCAGTTGATTGGCTCGGAACTCGGACACGGGTGAATCTCTTTACGATCCAACTGACCTTGAAGGGCTGCCTGCACAAGGTAGCATCCTTGGTTATTCTCCGAGCAGACTCTACAACGTTCATAGTTATGTGGTGGCACCTGGCCACACCCGCTTTGAATGCAGTACAACCTTACCAGGTTTATTTCCATAGATCGGACATCCTGACTTTGACGCTGAGTAGGGTTTCCATTAAGCACACTGATTTGTTGCGTGTCTTCATCCAGATAGATTGGAAGCCACCAGTGGTTTAGCAAGTGTTGTAAATTTCTCTGGATGAGAGCGCACCCTTGGTTACTCTCACAACATCCTTTACAGTTCTGATAATCATGTGAAGTGAGAAAACCGAGTTGGACCTGCCTGGCATGTAACTCCACCAAGCTGGTATTCATCAGACGAATATCAAATATTTGAATCATGTTGATCTGATAAGGATTTCTATCATGGTAGTCTTGAATCCATCCAAGATCCATCTGACGCTGGAGGACCTCTTGTACAAAAGAGCATCCCTGTTTGTTTACCGAGCAAGTCAGACAGGAATTATAATCGTGCCGCGACTGATTATGATACTGGCTTTGTCTTGAGTGCATCGCCACCAAGTTGACATTCATTGTACGGATGTCGTGGTTTTGAATGATGTTGGAATTCATATAGGTCATGTTAACTCCACGAACTCGATTCTCTTGGATCCATCTGATATCCAATTGTTCCTGTAAAGCTGCTTGCACCACAGAACCTCCTTGATTGTTTTTAGAGCAGATATCACACTGGTGATAATTATGAGGTGGCACATGGCCATATCCGCTCTGTCTATAATGCATCTTGACAAAGTTGGCTCTTAACAAGAGTACATCATGAATTTGATAGGTGTTGTTAGACTCTCCCTCTATCAAATTGACTGCAGCTTTCTCATGTTGAGGCAGCGGGTTTGTGAGAACATTTGGATTCGTATCTTTTAAAGATAAGACCCCGCTCCTAACAAGCTTTTGCACATCAGATTTGAAACTGAGACAGTTTTCTATGTTATGCCCTGGTCCTCCTTGATGGTAAGGACAAGTATGATCCGTTTTAAACCAAAAAGGCGGATTTTCCGGTACTGTAAGAGGAGACTTAGTTTGGACATGCCCCTTGAAGAGTCATAATGGAAGCAGCTCCGTGTACAACATGGGTATAGGGTCAAACCCTGGGGGTCGCGTTGTACGGTTGCTGTTGTACTGAGGACGAGCGTGCTGAAGAGGTTGTTGTGTCCTTTGCTGATATTGCTGCTGATTAGGTTGGCTTTGCACAACCCGAGGTTTATACGTAGGAACAGGCGTGGGATTGATAGTAGGAGTTACAGCTGCTACTGGTTGATATCGTTGCCTTTGCTTTCCGAGAGAGATATTCCCGATATCTTGCTCTTTTTTTTAGGGAGAGCACTACCATATCATTTTGTACTACTTGATGATCCAGCGTCTTTAACCAAACGTCCTTCCCAGACCGCTTCCTCAAGACGAACTCCCATGCTCACCATTTCAGTGAAGTCACTGGGTGCACTGGCGACCATTCTGTCGTACTAAAATTAGTCCAAGGTCTTTAAGAAGATCTTTGTCATCTCTTTTTCCTCAAAAGGTAGAGAAATCTGAGCGGCAATTTCACGCCATCTTTGAGCGTACTCCTTAAAGGTTTCCTTGTCCTTTTGTGACATTGATCTGAGTTTATCTCTGTCCGGTGCCATGTCCAAATTGTATTTATATTATTGAACGAAAGCAGCGCCAAGATCTCTGAACGTGTCGATCGTAGCGCGGTTCAAACCCATGTACCATTTTAATGCGGCACCGGTTAAACTATCCTGAAAGTAGTGAATCAGTAGCTCCTGGTTCTTTGTCTGACCTGACATTCGCCGAGCGTACATCACCAAATGGCTCTGAGTTCAAGAGTTACCCTTGTACTTTTCAAAGTCGGGCACTTGGAACTTGTGTGGAACTTTCACATTGGGGACCAAGCAGAGGTCCGCGACGTCCTTTCCAAATAGATCCTGACCGCGAAGGGCAAGCAGAGGTTCTTTGTCTTCAGGAATTGTTCCTGGAATTCATTCATTCTGTCGATCATACTTTTGTTTCCACTAGAGGGTATCTGTGGAATTTGTCCTTCCGGGACAGTGTGTACCACGGGCGGTGGTATAGTCATTATGGTCGAGACTCTCGGTGTCTCCCGAAGTTTGTAACCTTTAGGAGTTGCTGTCATGCCCTTGGCATCTTCGCTTTCCCGAAGTTTGAAACCTTCAGGCCCAACGGTTCCTGCTGCGGTTCCCTGATCCTCAGCGATCAGCGGAACATATCCTTCCGGGATATAGTTAATAGGCATGCCCCAGGGACGATCTTTCGGCATTTTGTACCTAGGATCATACTTCTCCACTATAGGCGTAGATGTGATCTCCGAGATCACAATCCTTTGTTGTTGCATTTGAGCTTCTGCTAGAGCTTGCATGTCGTTATGAAGCTTTCTCAGATCCTCTTTTAGAGTGTCGATCTCTTCTCTCAACTTTCTGTTCTCTTCCTCGAGATCATCCATCTTTTTCTGATGATTGGCCCGAGTATTGTACGAATGAGATAGTTTGACTCTAGAATCGAGACGCAAACGTGAGATTCGTAGGTAAGAAAATGTGTTTATGAGAATGATGAATGCAATGATTATTAATTATTTTTGTTTATTCAAAGTAAACTTCGACAATTGGATTGCAAATATCAAACAGTGGGGAAACCCCGTTTTATTGAATTCAAAGGATTGCGGAAATGGAAATACAGTAGATTACAAAGTGCTATTAAAAGGAAATCTAAACTTATGGATCCTGAGTCCTCTCTGAAGAGAGCTCAGGTGCTGGTTCTGGTACTTTCCTTTTCTTTGACCGGGGCTCTTGAGCCGTTGTCGGGTTGTCATTCCTTTGCCAAGTGAAAGGAGCGAGCAAATTCCTTTGGTCATCCTGATTTTCTACAGCATGCTGCTCTAAAATCTCAATCAGAGCATCTTTTTCTCTTAATAGATGCTGTATTTTCTTACATTCCACATTGAGAATACGGTACTTGTTCCTCCAAGACATCTTCTCCTGTTGAACTTTGCTGAGAGTAACCTGAAGTTTTTCCGTCTCAGACATGAAGTAAAGGGCAGAGTCCCTTAATTGAAGAACTTCCTGACTAGGGTAAGGCATCCTTTGCTTGAGAGCTCTAGTTTGTACCCAGTGGAGATAAGGCTCCATCGAGACACAATCTGGTTTTCCTAGAGACTCTCGTCCTTTCCTATGAACGTGTTTCCAAGCGTGCACTATATCCATCTTTAGTGCCCTGTCATTTTCTCCTTCCTTGAAGAAAAGACCTTCCAGATGAGCATTGCGCGGGACATGCCTCATTGGGTATCCAAATTGACGACGAACTAACACTGGACGATATTTGATTCCCCCTTAGTTCCTATAAGGGGTACATTTAGGAAATTTCCACAACGGTCAATGATTCTGATCCCATCGTAGATTCGATTGTACCAATCGATGTCAGAGTTGGTAAGAGACATGATTCTCTACGACCAACGTAAAGTATTTGTTTGATCCCAAAATGCAGCAGACTTGGGCAAATGGGAAGTGAACCATTTATAAAGCAAGGGTACACAGCACGTGATCATTCCTCCGCTGTATAAATTCCTTAAATATACCGAATGATACGCATCTGCGAGTAAGGTCGGTACGGGATTTCCGATCAGGAAAATCTTAATGGCGTTGATATCTACAAAGTTATCGATGTTGGGAAACAAAAATAACCCGTAGGTGAGCAAAACAAAGATGCTCTCGAAAGCGGCCACATTCCCTATACTAGCAAAGTATAGAGCCTTCTTTGTTAAGAACTGGGCTGACAAACCCTAGATTCCACCCTTAGTGGTCATGTGAGTCCTGACTTCTGACTCGTCCAAATAGATTGCTCTTGCAATGGTTTGATCCTTTGGAATTTCTTCCATTCCAGAAAAGGGAGCTTGATCAGTAATATGTAAATCAGTCAGGTGAGAATACTCCTTCGGCGTTGGTGCAAGCTGATAATCCGGGAATGTGAAACAGTGATAGACCGGATCGTAGAACTGGATTAGTGTGGACAGGATTCCTTCAATTACATGGACCCTTAATAAAGACAGCAGTCCTCCATACTTGGCTCTGAAAGCCTCATGGTTGGTGATCATTCTCGCGAAACCTCTCAAATCCTCTAACTTTGGAACCTTGAAGGTGTACTTATGAGTTTTCCTTCTACCGAAATCCATTAGCGCAATCTCCTTTCTCTAACATTTGCAATCATTGTCTTAGTTTAATTTGAAAAAGAGAGACTAGAAGAGAAGATTTTTCTTTGAATGTTTTTATGTTTTTTTAAATGAATGTATGAATGCAGCACACAAAAACATAGAAAAAACACGGGGTCAAAGGGTCGGTGTCATGAAGTCAAGGCTCTACCCCCCACCAAAGGTTTATACTGGTGATTTTTTGTACCTGTCCGCAAAATCATTGACCCCTCTTTGGATGACAACAGCAAGCGGATCGCCAGCGAGCAGATGTATCCTAGAGCAATCTCAGATGAGGGTAGTATCGCGTGACAACTATTTCTGATAGCTTCCGCACTACAAAATGGCTTAAGTCTACTAAAAACCTCAACTTCTCAGATAACCCAGTCGACCACACTACTTTCAACAACCGAAGTCGTATAGGCAATGTATCTGCAAAGGGAGTCTCCACTGAGTTTGATGGTCGATCGAGGGCTCTTAACTGGAATTCACACCCAGTAAGATTACCCGCATTGCCATCACCTATCTTAGGTGTATACTCAATCTTTCCACATGCGGCATCACACGCATTCCCATTAGCAGAAAAATAAACACATATATCAATTAAGAAAAGCAGTATATATATTTGTCTTAATCATCCTAGACCTCTAGTATTATGATCCTATACAGACAATGACTCCCCAGCAGAGTCGCCATTTCTGTGACATTTCAAGAACTCGGGGCTTTCTACCGTAAGGATTGTAGGAAAGAGAAGACAGGCCCCTCGGTGGGCGCCATTTTTTCCTGTGGTACTTTCTTAAGGTTTATACCTAAGAGATGGGAAGAAAACAAGATCTCGCGATCCCCAGTAAAGTTGCCATTTTTCTGTAGCGCGAATTTTGGTGTGGTTGCGAAGAGCTATCGCTTTGGAGTACTACAGTTCGATTCATTTTTTATCCTGTTAAGCTGATTAAGGAAGGGAAATAGATGTCTCCAATTAACCCTGCTTGCATACTGAGTTTGAACAGGTGACAGTTGGTTTACAGATGCTATTAAGATTGTGGGTCTCTCTTAGGTTATTTTGTTAAAAAAATAGAGTGCCTAGACTATTTGTAAGGTTTTTGGTAATGTGTTTAGATTTGATGCTTTTGGGTTGATTTGGTGGAGATACTGGGTTTTGGGTTTTTGATTAGTATGCTCGCTAAGATTTTTCCAATCTTATGCCTACGTATTCCCGTTTAACGAAACAGGGAAATCAGAGCGATCGTAGTTCCTCCTATTCTATGGGAGGAAAAAAAGGTTGTTTTGGTGTCTTGTTCAAAGCCCAAGACGTGAAGCTAAATCTGGTTTGTATCTTGTTCAAAGCCCAAGATGTGAAGCTGAAGGGTTTTGACTTTAGAGAGAATTTGTCATCTCTAAAGGGGGATATTTGGTTTGTTTGTCACAACTGTTGGGTGACTGATTATAAAGGAGAATTACTTTAACTGGGATATGTGAATCCAACAATGCCATAATTTCCTTTATAGGGGATTTTTAACCTGAAGGAGAAGACTTTAACTCAGTTTAGAGCAATGCCATCTTCCCTTAGGAATTTCTCATGCTAAAAGAGGGACAGTGGCGTGAATGTAAATAATCCAGAGGCTTGCCGTTTACAGCAATTAGATGAAGGAAAAGGAGTTGTTGATGTTTGTATACTGTGAGGAAGGCACATATTTTGATGCTAAAAGGTTGATTGACTCGACCGGGGTTTTATTTATACAAAGCCTAAGAGGAGGCTATTGACCCAACAAGAGGGTGTTCTTAATTGTCTCGTACGAAGCCCGAGAGAGAGGCTAAAAGGGGTTGACTCAACAAGAGAGTTCTAACAAGTGACTGACTCAACAAGAGAGTGCTTTTATATGTGTCTTGTATGAAGCCCAAGACGGAGGCTAAAAGGTTTTGACTCCACATGAGGGTCTTTTATACTCAACAAGAGAGTGATTTTGTATCTCGTACGAAGCCCTAGATGGAGGCTGAGAGGGAAGTGACTCAATAAGAGAGTCTTTTTTACTCATCAAGAGAGTGATTTTTATCTCGTACGAAGCCCGAGATGGAGACTAAACAGGTTTAACCCAACAAGAGAGTCTTTTATACTCAACAAGAGAGTGTGAAAAGGTTAGCTCCGCTGGGGAGAATCATTGTACAAAGCCCAAGAGGAGGTTATTGTACCGGTGACTATTTCAGTTTAGTGACAGGTCCAATATGTTGGATAAAAGAGAAAATCAGTTCTTATAAAGGGAACGATTAAAGGTATTGTTATGCTTTGGGATTGATCAGAGGATCAGGGTTATTTCTTGTTCTTTAAGGAAATGGAAAATTCAAAGGGTATTGAGACTGTCCAAGTCTACTGGTGTGTTGAGAAATTGATTCTCAGGTAGTGAATGATCTTTGTATGATGCCTAAGAGAAGGCTGGTATGTTAAGGGATGAAGGTCAACCCATTAACAGGTCTGACACTTGACTCAGAAAGACAGCTCTAGCAAATTGATGACTAGGTTCTGTTCCTATACCTGTTGAGGTCTCTAGGTCCTTGTATTAAGCCCAAGAGAAGGCATGAGAGCTTTTAAGAAGTCGAAGGGTCCTTGTACAACGCCTAAGAGCAGGCGGGGATGCTTTTATGAAGCCTGTGGGTCCCTAAACCCCGAGAAGTTCAAAACATGCCATTCACCAAGAATAGATCAAGCCAGGAAAGTCTGAGAATTTGGAAGAAACTCAAGAGATGCCATTCACGGAGAAAAGATCATCCCTGGGGAGTAGAGTCTCTTTGACGATTTCTAAGAGTGACAGTCTGAGAAAGGGTTCACCGAGAATGCTGCCTTTCACGTCACCATATTGTTTAACCCTAAGAGGAGGGAAGACTGTGTCTGGTAATCCTATGGGGATCTAGCTTTGTTTGTATTTAAGAGTGACCAACAGGGCTTTACCTAGTGTTAGACGTAGTTACCGGGGAAAACTCTAAATAACTATACTAGTATTACACAGTTGATATTTGACAAGTATATAAATGTTTGTGAAAGAAGACTTACAGTGAGCAGCCCCACAATACAGTTATATATATGAAAGCGGATAAAGAAAGCGGGTAAACACTTACTCGGTTGTAGAGCTTCCATGCTGTTTGGTTAGTTTGTTCAACAAAGAAAGCTTTGATAACAATATTATATTCAAAATCAAATGAGAAAGTGCTTTGAAAAGGTTGTTGGGGCTTACAGCTCAAGGAGAGGCCCAAGGATTTATCAGTGATTGCACTGTTGTTTGAAATTATACAGGGACTTATACAAGTGACTGAGGCCCAAAAAGGTTTTCTGTTCAAAAGGATGGGTCTTACACTCTCTCAAGAGGCCCAAAGGTGTTTAAATAAAAAGAATGGGGCTTATAATACGAGGGTAAGCCCATATGATTTGTTTTTTGAATTGGCGATCGCGCCGAGATTTCTTTAACATACTGGGTCTTATACAATGCATTGAGGTCCAAAAAGTTTTGGTTAAAAAAGGGGTTGGGTCTTACACTTTATTAGAGGCCCAATGATTTATTTTTGTAAAAGTGGTGGGGCTTACAGCTCAAGGAGAGGCTCAGATGAATTTGCTAAAAAAGGCGACGATTGCGCCGTTGTTTTTGAAAATACAGTGGGACTTATACAATGACTGAGGCCCAAAAAGTGGTGTATAATTGGGATGGGTCTTACACTCTAATAGAGGCCCATGAGTGTTTGAAAATGATTTGCGAGGGTGAAAATCAAAGAAACCCTAATTTTGTTTTCCTTTAAAAGTAAATATTTAAAGAAAATCAAATAAAATGATAAAAATACCAAATAAGTTTGAATAAACCACTTGTGATTTTTGTTTAAAGTTTGAAAAAACGAGGTTTTAATCACAAGATGAATTAAACTCATTTGGTTTTGATTTTCAAAGTAAATATTCACTTTTAAATGTTTTAAAACAATTAAAAAGGAATTTATTCACAAAAATACTAATTATATTAAATAACTAATATAAATTTTATTTTTTTGTGGAATAAAATATTTCAACATTTTTGTGATTTTTTGCAAAAAGAGCTAATAAAAAATAATTAAAATTGAGAGAGTTATTAATTTTTCAAATCATTAAAAATAATAAGAAAAACAATAAAAAGTGGAAAAAATAGCAAAAAGAGGATCTGGGGCGAGGGGGATTCGAACCCCAGACCTCTTGTGTATAGGGCGCGCACCTTACCACTGGGGTGGTGATACATCCGTTGATTGAAATACAACCACAAATATACAAGGCTTGCCTTGTTTTTGGCCTGGCCCAAGGCAAGGCAAGGCAAGATTTTGGTTGAAAACGTGAAGGCCATAACTTTCTCATTTCTCCATGGATTGGGACAAAATTTAGGTCTATCCTGCCTAGAATTTCAAAAGGAATCCAATGGTGGTGGTGTTTTTTTCAGATCATGCTCCTATTGAAAACCCCGATAGTGGTTTTGAAATAGGCCATGATTTGCATTTTCTGTGCCATCTCTTGGTACAAGCATGAATTACATGATAAATTGGTGCAAACACAACACATATAACATGTATAAGAGATGCATGATCAGTGGACATCAAAAGAAAGCATGATTCAAAGAATCCAAGTTGTGATGCTTACCTCTTTTTGGAGCTTTTGTGCAATCTTCCAAGGGCTTTGTTCTAGAAATGATTTGATGCTTTAAACAACCTTAAATGATCCCTTAGAAGCTTTTAGGATGGTTGGAATCAGCTGGAAACCTCATGAACAAGTTTGAGCTCTTTCTTGCAAAAGGGGCAAAAGTGGCCAAAATAACAACTCTCTCAAATGGTGTTCCAGATGGGGGGAACCATTTAGGACAGTTCAAGGATGATATTTGGAGTGTGTTTGAGGTTTTATCTGGTTTAGAAAGTGACTGAATCAAGACATGGCTTGAAAAATGCACAAAAGTCCTATTTTTGAGGTTTTGAGAGGTGACTTTGTGATTTTGGTGTTACAGGTCACTTGTGAGAATTTGGACAGCTTAGATATGACATATTGGATGTGTTTGGATCATCAGCTATGGTGGAATTTCTCTCTAACTCAAAAACTCAGAGTTACCTTGCTAAAGAATGTATTTTTGCCTAGAGAAAGAGATTTTGAGGAAAGCAAGTGTTGTAGTGCTTTGGTGTACTCAAATGTAACACAATTGAGCTCTATTTATAGTAGAGCAAGTTTGTTTTAGCTACAATAGTGAATGACAACTGCAACAGAGGTTTGGCCAATGTTGATCAATGAGAATCCAAGTTTCCTCTAGCCATTGACTAGAAGAGGTTAGGGCACAGGCTGCTGGTTCCCTTGGTCTTGGATAAGTCTTGACTGAATTCAGTTGGAAATGGCTCAGTTCATGCCACCTTGGTGCATCCATTGAATGCTCCAAAACAAAATTGGAGTCTTGTCCCCTCTTTAGGGTTTTTTAGGTTTGGCATACTATTTTTAGTTCCAAAGACTTGGAAGGCTTATGGATCAGGGTTTGTCCCTCCTTGGTCCCCCCTTGATGTGTTCAGATGGATAGATTTACTTGCCCTTTGCAAAATTTGAGTAAATCAAGCAAAACTCCCGAATCTGCCTTACCATGACAATTTGCAGCAAGGCATATTGGCATGGTCATATCTCATGGCCCAAGTGGAATTTGATGGAGTTCTTGGCTATTTTGGAAAGCCCTCATATAATACAACAACTAATTGATCATAATTGGTTTTGATACTTTTTGGATCCAAGTGAAAAATGCCCCTACATTTTGAAAAAAGTAAGACAGATTCTGACTTAGTGAAAATTTCACTAAGTGTTGGAAGAAAGTGACATTTTCACTTTTTGTGATTTTGATCATTCCATAACTTAAAATCCATGAGGAATTGGAATGAGTTGTGTTTGAAGCTTTTGTAGAGGGCCATGAGAGCTACAAATCCAGCTTTGAATGGGGGGAAATGGCCTTGTGGTTTAGGAGTTATGATCCTCCAAAGTTGGTACCCTAGCCACTTTGTTCCATAACTTAGAAAATTTTCTAAGTTTTTTTGGTTACCCCTTTTACAAGTTATCCAACTTTTCTTGATTTTTCTTGATGAATGATGATTCCAATCACACATTAACATCATTTTAGGGTTAAGGAATCATAATTGACCAAAAAATCAAAAAGTCAAACTTTGACTTTTGGGCACAGTTGACTTTTTATCAGATGAATTCCAAACTGTGTGATCCTCTATGAAATCAAGTCCTTGACCTAAATAAAACTTGATGGATTGATTTCATAGGTGTTATAGGGTGTATTAAATCATGTCCTAGGGTTTGGGAGCATGTCCTGGTCAAAAGTCAAAGGTACAGTTGACTTTTTCCGCGAAACCCTAATTGTGGTTCTGATGAAATTGAAACTTGTGAATCAAGCTTCTTGGATCAATCCATTGTTGCAAATGGATGAAGGTGGTTTATTAGAGACCCTCAAATCCTCTCTTGAGGTCTTGGCTCATGATTTATCCCAAAAGTCAACTTGGGGGTGAATTAGGTCAAGAAACCCTAATTCCTGATTTTTTATGAATGCATCCCCTGAGGTCAAAATTGACTTGATGATTGGGTCCATGATGTCCCATGGAGCATATTAGGTTATGCTTTGAAGCATAGGCTCATGCCCAGAGGAAAATTTCCATCTGGAGGCCCTGGTCGACCAAACCTTAATTTGGTGACACTGGCGATCTTAAGGCTTAATCCACCTGGAATGCTGCAACATTGTGCTTGATCCTTGATGTGGGAGTCCTCTTGATCCATTGTGGATGTTTGAGAGGTTAGATAAGTTGAAGATAATGTCATTCCTTGATTGATCCTTTGTCTAAGGCTCAAAGAGGGCTTGAAACCCTAATTATTGTTTGTAGTGAGTGCTCACCCATCTTTGGGGGGACTGATGGTTCCTCCATATTGTGATGATTATTTGCATAATGATGGGAAATATTAGTGGTCAAAATTTGGGGTATGACACCGGGTTCTAGCAATGGAAGAAGAACTTAATCAATTTTCAAAGAATGATGTATGGGATCTTGTTCCAAAGCCTAAAGGTGTTAATATAATTGGAACTAAATGGGTATTCAGAAACAAGCTTAATGAAAAAGGAGAAGTTGTCAGAAACAAGGCATGACTTGTCGCACAAGGTTACAGCCAACAAGAAGGGATAGATTACAATGAAACCTTTTCCCCAGTCGTCAGACTAGAAGCCATACGCCTGTTAATTTCCTTTTCAGTAAATCATAACATCATCTTATATCAGATGGATGTTAAGAGTGCATTTTTGAATGGTTATATATCAGAAGAAGTTTATGTCAAACAACCTCCTGGATTTGAAAACTCAGAAAAGTTAGATTTCGTTTTTAAACTCAAAAAATCTCTATATGGTCTGAAGAAAGCTCCCAGAGCTTGGTACGACAGATTGAGTAATTTTCTTTTAGAAAATAACTTCACCAGAGGCAAGGTTTACACGACTCTCTTCTGTAAATCATACAAAAATGATATACTCATTGTTCAGATTTACGTTGATGATATTATTTTTGGTTCTGCTAATCCCTCTCTATGCGAGGAGTTTTCAAAATTAATGCAAGCAAAATTCGAAATGAGTCTTATGGGTGAGTTGAAGTTCTTTCTGGGAATTCAAATTGATCAGAAACCAGAAGCTACTTACATTCATCAAAGTAAGTACACTAAAGAACTTATGAAGAAATTCAGCGTTCATCTGTGTGCTAGATTTCAATCAGATCCTAGAGAAACTCATTTAACTGCTGTTAAAAGAATTCTAAGGTATCTGAAAGAAACTACTAATCTTGGCTTGATGTATGAGAAAACATCAGAGTACACTCTATCTGGTTACTGTGATACAGACTATGCTGGAGACAGATTGGAAAGAAAAAGCACATGTGGAAACTGTCAGTTTCTAGGGAAGAATCTGATCTCCTGGTCAAGCAAGAGACAATCAATAATTGCTCTCTCAACAGCAGAAGCAGAATACATATCAGCTTCTTTATGCAGTACACAGATTCTATGGATGAAGAATCAGCTAGAAGACTATCAGATACACGAGAGTAACATTCCTATCTTCTGTGATAACACTGCTGCTATCTATCTAAGTAAGAACCCTATTTTACATTCTAGGGCTAAACACATAGAAATAAAACATCATTTTATCAGAGACTATGTTCAGAAGGGAATTTTGTGCTTAAAATTTATTGATACAGACCATCAATGGGCTGATATTTTTACAAAATCCTTAGTTGAAGATAGATTTCAAATTATCTTGAAGCATCTGAAAATGGACTATTGTCCAGAATAAGAGTGCGTCACAATCAGATGTGTTTAGTCAGAATAAGTATCAGTGTAAATCTCAGTCATCAGAAGCTACTTCGGTCAGAAGTGTCTATGATCTAATGGAAACCTTTGGGTTGTCCAGGTTCTGAGAACATTAAAACGTGTCACTTAATTAGAAAATGATCAATACGTGTAATTTCGATTATACCAAAATCATTACATCTACTTAATGTACACACTGAACAATAATTTTCTTGGAATTGACTTAAATCATAATTACATTCATTCATTAATCCCCAGTATTGTGTTCAACTTTTCATTTTCAAAAACATTTTATATACTCATTCAAACTGTCTCATTTCCACCTCCACGCCGTTAGAAACCCTAAAACCCTAAATCGCTTCTCTCTTTCTCAAACACTCGTTCACAGTCTTCATCCTCATCAATCTCAACCATCATCATGATGAACGATATTCAGCAAGCAACCGTTTGCTTCTCCGAAGAAATGGAAGAGTCACTGAATCCCTCTAAAAAGTCACCGTCTTCATCTGTTACGCCTTCTACAACCACCGCAACCACCGCAACTCTTATTTCGACTTCATCATCTCTTCCCACGATTGATGAAAACCTTGTAGCGCAACGAAATCCCTCAGTTACTTGTGTTGTTCATGCAGACGACCTGACAGTTCCCAAAGAACTAGATGTTGACTTTGACAATCTTCGTGATAATGGGTTTAACCTTCATGATCAACTAAACACTCAAGGATGGAAAAGTTACTTTGACATACTTAGAGGTCCCACCTATGAAGTCCTAGTAAAAGATTTCTGAAGGCAGGCTGAAACTGACGATCTGCATGTTGTCTCCTTTGTTATGGAAAAGAGGATTGTTATCACCGAGGGGTCAATCTCGGATCTGCTAGGAATGAAGTTCTTGGAAGGCAAACGAGTGTATGGGAAGATCGAAAAATCTGACTCTATCATCAACAAAGCAATTTTTTCAAACCATCAGTCTGGGAAAATAGAATATAAAAGCAAGGACTTACGTGATAATCTGAGAATCTGGCACAAGATTATTCATGGGTGTATCAATCCAAGACCTTCAAAGAGTGCTGCAGATTTATTCAATGCAAATCAAAAGTACATGTTGTACTATTTGCACAAAAGTGAGAAAATGTGTCTACCATCTATCCTGTTCTACTATTTCAGGGATAAGGTGCACAAGACAAGAACAGCAGCCTCGCCAGAAAAGAAAATTGTAAATTACATTCCTTTCGGAAGATTGCTCTCTGATATCTTTGTTGAAAGTGGCTTAGTGGATTATCTAGCTAAATAAGCCAGATATACAGAGTACTTAACTCCAAGCATAGGAGAAGCCTTCAATACTATGAATCTCAGGCATATGAAAATGATCAAGAATGTTGAAGTGAAACCTTTGTCTATCTCTCATGACACTGTGATTAAAAATCGAATTCCAGTGAAGAATTATCCTATCTATCACAAAGGCGGTCATATACAAACAATTGCTTCATTTGTTACTATGATGAGAGAAGAAGGACATGACATGTCCAACTTCAGGATTAAAGATGTTGCTCCTAAACCTCCATACGTTACCAAAAGCAAGAGGAAGCAAACTGAAGAGGATTCTGAGCTTAGGAAAAAGAAGAAGGATGACAAGTCTGCATCTTCCACGAGTTCCACTCTGCACTCTCTTCTTCTTGAAGAATCTAGTAAGTCTGCTACCAATCCCTCTACTTCAATAAATGTTACTAAAACTGTTATTGTATCATCATCATCTACTTTCATTCCTACCTCCAATCTATAAATAAAGTTTAAACCACCATCTTTTTCGATTCCTCCTCCAACTACCACTATTCAACCACCTCCCATTCCATCAATCAGTACACCTATTTCATCTGAAGGCATTCCTACCTACACCTCGACAATAACCTCTTCACTCATTCAACCAATTGAATCAGAATCTGAGGAAACCATCTTTAATCCTCTAGAAACGGTCACATCTAAGCAACCAACGTCTGAACCTATTCATACTGAAATTGTTTCATCCCAACCAGCACTGTCTGAAACTCACCCTGCTGAGCCTGACCTTACCTTGATCATCTATAACATACCCCTTCCAACAACCCTTGAAGAATGCATTAGTCAGTTTCATAATAACGCGTTAAAGAAGGTTACGAAATTAAGAGCAGAAGTAAACACAAGTGTCAAGCCTCTAGAGCTTGAGAACTCTTGGAAGATCTTTCAGAAATGGTTAGATTCTGAATTTGCAAGAATTACAAGCTTCTCAGACGCCACTAAAACTGCTGGAGTTTAGTTGGCAAAGGAAAGAGCAGAAGCTGAAGAGCGGATAAGGGAATTCAAGCTTTTGGCTGCAAAGCATAAAGAAGCTGAAGAAAAAGCTGCTGAAGAAGCGAGACTTCTTGCAGAAGAGGAAGCCAGACTGGCAAAATAAGCTGAAGCCATAGAAAAAGCTAAGCAAGATGCCTTAGTTGTTTCCTCACCTGAACCTGACGTGGTACGTTTGGAAAACGCAATTAAAGAAATCAGAGGAGAACAACAGATTTTCAAAGAAAATTTTGCAGAACAAAAGGTTTTCCGTGCAAATGTTCAGAACTTGCTTCAAAAGATTTTGGACAAGATGTCCTATGGAAGCACCTAAGTTTTTCTTTGTTTCGTTTGGCTATATGATTTTAGAATTTAAGACTTAGTTTTTCACCCTTTGATTACAAAACTTTTTGATAATGACAAAAAGGGGAAGGAGTAATGAATGTGACATTTTGGTTCTTATAATCAATCTCTAAAAAACAAGTTGTTTACAGTCTAACCAGTAAACTGTTATTTCTGTTAGATGTTTTGTCTTTGTCCTTTTTTTTCAGGAATTCTAATCTGATTAAACATCATAAAGTTGATAAAGAAATACAAAATCAGCAAATCAGAACTTTGATAGGCTCTGATAGTTCAAGTCCTTGAGTTTTGATAAAATCAAGGTTCTGAGATGACGACTTGAAGTTCATGTCAAACTCTGAAGGATCAAGTTTAAAATTGAATCAAGACTATGAAGATTTCAGTATCTGACCTTTTGGAATAAGGGGGAGTCCATCCCGAAAAATTCACAAGTCGGGTATTTAATCTTCACCCAGTCTAAGATTCAGGGGGAGTATCTCATGTGAAGGATAAGTATTTCTTAACCTTCTTATTTCGATTACCCTTGTGATATGTACAAAATTGTGTCATCAAAATACATAGTTTTGTCATCATCAAATAGGGGGAGATTGTGAGAACAAGATTTGGTTCTGCATTAATACCTCTGAGTTTTGATGATATCAAACAAGTATGTTTGTATGAACAATTTTGTAACTCTAATGTTTGTTACTTTTGAGAATCTAACAAACAGGTTTTGCTTCCGATTAAATGGCATGGATATGTTGTTAAAAGAGAATATTATGCCTACGCGCTACATTTGATCTGCTAACTGCTTTAGGAGAATCTGAAGATTACAAGACTCTGATATAATATGTAAAGAGAACAAAGTCTGAAGATCTGAATACAGAGGTTCTGATGAACGAAGTTCAGATACTGAAAGACTTACTTTCACTAGAGAAAAGGTTTTGAAGACCCAATATAGTCTCTACTCGTGCTTCAACTAAATACCATCAGAAGCCTCTGAAGATATGAAGACAATAGTCTAAGCGAACAAGGTTCTGAAGATCAAAGTGCTGAAGACTCCAAAGGCGCAGTTCTGAGGACTCAAAGACTTGAAGATCTTAAGAACCAAGCTACGTTTTCCCTTCTTACGCATGCTCGCAGAAGCCTCTGAAGTTAAGAAGATTAGAAGACTAAGCAACAAGTGCAACTGTACCACGGTACAAACAAAGATATCTTGAAAACAGTGCAACATTATAAACGAAGATATCCTGACAAGACAGCACACAAAAGTATTATCTGTCCTCACGTCTCAATCAAGCCGCCATCAGTCTAAATAGCTATGATTACTTTTCAATGGTCATATTCTACACAGCTATATAAAGACATGAAGACTTGAAGAAAGAAACACACGAAAGCACACTGAAAATTACTCTCTTACTAATATCCTTCTTAAAGTCATTTAGATCAAAAACTTGTTTACAATTCAGCTTGTCTAAGAAGCATTTTTCTGTAAATGATACTTATTCAAACTTAGGTTTGTATTCCTTAAGAAAGACCTGTAAGGTTGGATTTCTTGAGAACTCTAAGACGTGTTGTCTTAGAGGATTGTTCCTTGAGAAAGACCGGTAAGGTTGGATTTCTTGAGAAGTCTAGAACTTGAGAGGTTTAGAGGTTGTTGTTAGTCACCAACAGTTTGGCTTGTGCATTATATTAATCTGATCGATTAGTGGATTAAGACCTCGACTGAGAGAGGCAAAATCACCTTGGCGGGTGGACTAGATTAACTTGAGGAATTCTCAAGTGAACTAGTATAAACATACTGTGTTATTTCTTTCTAGCTTCATTAAGATCATTACTCATAAACTAAAGATTTGTTAAAAAGGAATTTTTATAAAGAAACGATTTTATTTTGAAAAACCAATTTAAACCCCCATTTCTTGTGTTTTTCACACCTTCACTTTTAACATGAAATGGAACTTCTCCCAATTCAAGACCAAATTGATTTCGTCACATCTAATGAGTACCATCTCTAAGTTGTCCAGACATTTCTTGAATAATTCTCCAAAATTAGAAAAGTCATCCATGAATACTTCCATAGAACTTTCAATCAAGTCTGAGAATATAGCCTTCATGGATTGTGGGAATGTTGCTGGTGTGTTACATAGTTCAAGTGGTATTCTTCTAAAAGAAAATACGCCATAAGGACATGTAAAGGTGGTTTTTTTCTTGTTCTTCAGGTGCAATGGCGATTTGGTTATAGTCGGAGTATCTATCTAAGAAACAATAGAACTCTTTATCGGCCAATCTATCCAACAGTTGATCAATGAATGGATGAGGAAAATGATCTTTGAATGTAGCTTTGTTCAACGTCCTTTAATCCATACATATTCTTCAGCCAGTAACAATCCTTGTGGGAATCAACTTGTTTTTCTCATTCGTAAGCACTCTCATGCCTCTCTTCTTCGGAATGTATTGAAATGCCCTTATCAACTCACTATCTGAAATGGGGTAGATGATTCCAGCATCCAGCCATTTAATAATTTCCTTTTTCATAACATCTTTCATGACTGGATTGAGTTTCCTTTAGGCTTCAATGCTATTTTTTGAATTTTCCTCAAGAGAGATTCTATACATGCATATAGCTAGACTGAATACCTTAATGTCAGCTATTTGCCAATTAAATGCCTTCTTGTACCTCTTCATAAGTGCTAAGAGTTGGCATCTTTGCTCATCAGTAAGATCAGAAGAAATAACCATAGGCAATTTCTGTCATGCCTCCAAGTATGCATATTGTAAAGTGGAAGGTAGTTGATTAAGCTCCAGATCAGGGGGTACCTCTATGGATGAAAAATCAATCTTTTCCTATTTTCTAGATACCTCCAGGTTCTCAAATGATTCAATCTTTCTTGTAAAAATTACACCTTGTTCCTTTGTTATGATCTCCTCATTACTCAAATCTTTCAAGTCATGCCTCAGCACGTTAGTATCCTTCAGCAGTTGTTTGTGAATTAAGGTATCCCAACTAGAGATTAGTGAACAGTCAACTATTTCTTCATCAGGGTATTCCAATGCATTGAGTACATTGAATACAACTTGTTGTCCATTGACTCTCTTGTTAGTTCTCCTCTTTCCACATCAATTAGAGTTCTTCCCGTGGCTAGAAAAGGCCTTCCCAAAAAGATGGGAGCTTCCTCGTCAGCTTTGAAATCTATGATTATAAAATCAACCGATAAAACAAACTTATCAACCTTGATAAGTACATCTTCAATCTTCCCCTGTGGATAACATATACTTCTGTTAACTAAAGGAATAGTGATTGTTGTTGTCCTTACTTCACATATACCAAGCTTTTTGAAAATGGAGAATGGCATAAGGTTTATGCTTGCCCCGAGGTCACATAGGGCTCTCCCACAAAAAGAATCTCCAATGTTGCAAGGAATTATGAAACTCCCAGGATCCTTCAGCTTTGGTGGTAATTTCCCTAATACCAATTAAATGCATTCTTGTGTTAATGCCACAGTAGCGAATTCTCCAACTCTCCTTCTTTTTGTTAGCACATATTTCATAAATTTGGTGTAATTTGACATTTCTTGAATTACTTCCATAAATTTTCCTAAATGTTTCTCTTCTTTTTCTTTCCTTATTCTATAAGGAAAAGGAGGTGGGGGTCTTTCTTGCACGAATTTTGGTGCAAGGTTCTTTTCTGAACATCATTAGACTTCTCCACCGGTGTGGACGTCGAGTCGGAACTTGTCAAAATATGCTTCTAACTTGGCAACCCTTTTTTCCTTGTTCTACCAAGGGTGTTGTTATAATGATTTCCTCTTTAGTTGTTTCTTCTAGATCACCAGGAGTTGTGCTGCTATTTCTTGGGTGAGTTTGGCTTTGATCACTAATCCCTTAACTATTTTTTCCACTTCTTAGCTTAATGACCTTGCACGTCTCGACAGTTGTTGTGCCTGAAGTAGACATTGGGGTTTCAGTAGTGCTTGGAAGTGATCCCAAGGTCGTAAAACTCAAAGTAGGGGAAATTTTCCCTACTTGGTTTTCCATGTTTTTTATGCTAACTCTATGTGCTTGAAATCGGTGTTTAATCTCTTGAATGAATGATTTTAGTATGCCTTCCAACTGGTTTCCTCATTGATTTGTCACTCCATAGTTTGGTGCAGAGAAAACATGTGGTACTTATGGTGCTTGAGATACTTAAGGTTTTAGTTGATTTTGTATGTTGCTTCAAGAGAAATTTGGGTGGTTGTGCCAACCTGGATTATACATGTTGTTGGAAGGATTCTTATACTTGTTGTTTCTAACATAGTTAATTGATACAAGTTTGCAGAATAATCTGCATACATGTGGGCACCTCCACAATAAACCCAGACAACTTTTGAAGCATTTGTAATAACTTTCACTGGTTCAGTTGCTGTCGTGCTAGGATTTGTCATCATGTTCTTCATCATTTGACTAATTTGAGTTACTTGTGCAGCAAGGGCTGTAGTTTCAGTAACATCATGCACTCCAATTGGTTTTTTGTGAGTTGAAACTGTAGGTTCTGTGTTTTTTGGATTGGCAACATTTGGTAAAACAACATGCTGGTAGCAAGATGTTAAATCAGATGTTCTACCATGACACTCAGACATCATGTTCAACATGATGCTGTGACATGTGTCTGGACATGTTATACCATAAATTTAGGGCATGACTATTTTGGTATTTTTAGTGTGATTTTTGAGTGTGTTTTAATTCACACATTTGTGTTATCCAAGGAGGGATATTGTGGGAATTTCTGTTTTGACAGATTATGTTAGTTTTCGTAAAAAGGATCCTTGAGCCTTTTTAGGAAACTTTGTATTTCTTTCCTATTTTCGTGCAGGAAAGTATCTATGATTGAAAGCTTGATTCCTGGCATTTTGCATTTTGTTTTAAGAGCCTAAGCCCATGCAGTTGTGATGCTTATTTAAAGGAGTCTCTAAACCTAAAGAAGGTGAAGAATTTGGAGAATAAGTATTAGCCATGCATTTTGAGTCTCTTTAGGGTTTAATGCGTTTTTGTTTGTATGTCACTCATGTATCTTCTGATGCATTAAGGTAGACTGATTGTTCATTGTTAATTGTCCGCTATAAAGCTTTTAAGCAAGAGTGTATTGTTCTTGGTTGAATTTTTTAAGCAAAACCAAGTATTGTACTTGGAAGGGTTGGTACTTCTATTTGTGGTAGTTGTTGAATTGTCACTAGGATTGTGGCTGATTAGGAAGTGAGAGGGGGATCTCATATCTAGAGGGTGTCTAGATAGAAGTTGCACAAGGTACGGATTAGGCGAGAAGTTGTAAACGGGGAAGTTTAGCTTTGAACTAATACTATCATAGTAAATTTCCTTCATGGCTTGGTAGCCCCTAGATGTAAGTGAGTTGCACCGAACTGAGTTAACAATTACTGGTGTTATTTTTACTTTTATGTCATTTAAGTTTCTGTTTTTTTATTTGTGTGGTCAAGCTGTTTTGATCCCGGTGTTGTGACATCTGTCTCAACATCTGGTATCTGCGTGCCAGAATTTCAGAAATGGTAATAGCTCTCGTGAAAGATCATTGATATGTGTTGGCAATGATACTCTCAATCAAGTTATATCCCTCTTCATAAGATTTTGACAACGAGGCTCCACCACTTGAAGCATCAAGCATATTTCTTGACGAAGCAACCAATCCATTGTAAAAAGTTTCCAGTTGAATGCAGATTAGTATCCCATGGTGGGGATATTGTCTGAAAAGTTCCTTAAATTGTTCCCAAGCATCAAATAAAGACTCATCTTCCCCTTTCCTAATTTATGTGATTTCATTCCTCATTTTGTCATTCTTGACAGGGGAAAATACTTAGCTAAGAACTTTTCAGCTAGTATATTCCATGAGGATATGGAATTAGGCTCAAGAGAGTTCAACCAGCTTTTGGCTCGATCTCTCACTGAGTATTGAAACAATCTCAACCTCAAGGTATCATTTGATATGCCATGAATCTTGAAATTACTCACCACTTCCAGGAGATGTCGTAGGGGCAGATGAGGCTCTTCATTTGCAAAACATCATAGGTTTAAATTAAAACTGAGCCACAATTATTTCAGGTTTGAGAATCCCAGTATTTGTTGCATTAGGATCAAAGAATGTATAGTCTCAAATGTTCCTTGCCATGTCATTGGAAATGCCAATGATGTTAGTTTCTGCCATGGAAGGATCTCCTTCCTCCATTTCTGGTTGTTCTTCAATATAATCTTCAAAATTTTCCACCAGTGATATAGGGAATAAGTTGTCTGGTTGTTGGTTAGTAGCTTGCAATCTTCTTAGCATTAAGTGTGAGTAGGGAATATGTAACACCCCAATTCCCATCGCGAATAAATAATACATAAATAAATCAGAGTGAATAAAAATTTATTTTTCTGACAGAAACAGGGATGCCACATTTAAAGAAAGAAAACACAATCCCTGCTCAAATATTTGATACATAACACAAGATGGAACAAACATAAAAGGGAAACTTTTTCCAACAAAGGGGAAGTTCAATTATGGAATAAAGCGGAAAGATCCATAACCGACTTGTTTTACAAAATAAATTATTTTATAACATCAAAATGCTCATACAAAGGTAATACAAAATATATTCAACAATGTACACATATATAACAAAAGTGTTCCCCGACTCCCGTGCTATGTATCAGAGCAGACACCAAAACCGACAAAAGAATGGAGAACTAATCTTCACAAAAGCCTCCAAGACTACTAATCTGCAATTGCCTCATAGAGCAATAAACTACAACAGAAGGGTGAGAAATAACAACTAAATCAAGATTGCATAATAATATGCAAATACATAACAATTCACATGCATAGTTATTCTCACCACATTTATCACACACCAATACATATAGCATGTCACAAATACATAACCTATATCAATTATCCAACATAATCACGTATTTGCACATAAGGCATACCAAGTCATCACATATAGAAACACATCACACATGACATAGCATATGTCTATGCATATAACATATTATCCACAACCAATGCATTTATCACATATGCGCATCAAATTACCAATGCTATCACAATCTCAACACATAACAAATCAATGCACAATTTCCATACATAATCAATCCATTCATGATTCTCACACATAATCAATCCATTCATGATTATCACACATAATCAATCCATCAACATCATATAAACCACATAAAAGCTCCACGTTACACAACAATAGCACAACACACAGTAAAACACCAACCGCACGCATTTAACGCGATAAAAACCCGACAACCCGACTATTTTTCAAAAACACGAATTAATTAAATCATCTTTTACCCTCCAAACCATTTTTAACAGAAAGAATATTTCATTAGCTTTCCAACGCTTCGAACGGGGACCAAAACGGACTTACGGATCAAAAGTTATGAATTTTTGAAGTTTTGAAAATTTTCATTTTTGGCCCAGACCGCGCTGAGCGCGCAGCCTGCGCGCTTAGCGCAAAACCTGCTGAAACTCAGCCTTAAAAACACCATTTTTAGACTTCCGGAAATCTGTTTTTGATTCCGTAAAAAGCTGCGATCTCAGAATTCGACGTACTACAATATTTTCATCATTAAAAGACCATCCAACACATTTTCCACGGTCGAAATATTTTGAAACATAGTTTTATCAATTTAACCCAATTCCAAACTCGATCAAAATCACTCGAAAACATACAAACAACCATTCCCAATTAAATATCAACCTATACCAATGTTACCAGACATATTCAAACACTTTTACTCGATCACCACATCAATTTGCACAAAAACATCGATATATATCAATAACGCAAAAGTTACGAAATCAACTCAATTCAATCAAACGATCACGCTAAATCACGACCCAACATCACTCGACTCTACTACGCGGGTTATTCTGACTTTCGTCCATGAAAACATCGATTTCTAATCATTTATACCATTTCGACCTAAAATGAAAACTATAACAAAACAACCAAAACAATCCAAGAAAACATACACATATACATATACAAGCAAGATATAATCGAAACTTCTCACCCTTACCCGATTATTCGCGCTTGAAACGGAGTTTTCTTCGATTTTCCTCTTTTTCCTCTTCTCTCTTTTTCCTTCTCTTCTCTTTCTCTTCTTCCCCTTTTCTTTCTTTTCTTTTCCTTTCTCTCTCTTTTCTCTCTATTTAAATGAAAACATAAAACTTACCCAAGCAAAAGACCAAAATACCCCTCAGCTCAAATATCTCCCAAACGCTCTCAAAATGCGATAAAACATAAACATACCGATGAAATATATTTCGGGAAATAAAAGTTGAGAAGAAATTATAATTTAATGCAAATATTTTATCTATCAGAGAAATTAACCAATTAACTCAATTAGCAGGTAAAATACAATAAATTCACACATTTCACAAAATTCACATAAATGAAATAAATATGTTGATTCTTGGATTGGCTAGAATTTTGGTAAAACAAAGTTGGTCAATGTTGATGTCATAT
The DNA here is from genome assembly GCA_022829125.1 of Lathyrus tuberosus. Taxonomy (NCBI): domain Eukaryota; kingdom Viridiplantae; phylum Streptophyta; class Magnoliopsida; order Fabales; family Fabaceae; genus Lathyrus; species Lathyrus tuberosus. The sequence continues at coordinate 2,825,876 of JALAZF010000282.1, forward strand.
GGGTGATGTCTTAACATTGAGTCTTAACATTGGTTTATGTTAAATGTTTAAGTTGGATGTCTGATGTCTCATGCGATGTTGTGACATCAGGTCTGCAGAAGATTAATAACATCAGGTTTAGTGATGTTGTTAGGGTTTGCGTTTTAGCTGGATATTGGGAGAGTTGTTAGTCTCATTGGATACAGATATCTTGGGATAAATATTTTCTGTTACAAACAGATTTGATGCAGATTTGTAGGAGTGTTTAAAGGCTGAAGAATTAAGAAGATTTTGGGATAAAATCTGTTTTGAAGATTCAGTTTTAAATAAAAAATCAGGTCAGATATTGTAGCAGGTTCAAGACCAATTCAGATAGCTATATAAAGTGCATCAACCAAAGGAAGAGGGGACAGAAAGTAGACAGAAGATAGAGAGCTTTGACTGGAGGTTGAGCAGTATCTTTGTTCGAGTATTGTGTTAACCATTCAAGAGTGAATTGGTGAGTGTAATCTGTCCTCTCTAGAGCTGTGAAGCAAGAGAGTTTTGTAACCTGATCAAAGCTCTGAAGCATGATCAAGGTGTTTCTCAAAGTGTTTGATCTTTGAGAGGTTTTAGGGATTGAGTAGTGTTCTCATACCTAAGTGGTCTCTTAGGTAGAAAGTTCATTAGTAGAAATCAAGTTTAGGAGATTGTCAACTAGGTTGTTGAGTCTGTAAATTAATATTACTGATAGTGAATTTCATCCCTGGCTTGGCAGCCCCCAGATTAAGTTGTTGAACTGAACTGGGTAAACAATTTTGTGTGTTTCTGTTGTTGTTGGTTATTGTCCACAGTAGAGTGTGTTGTTTTAACATTAAGTGTAACATCACATATCTGATACCAGAATTTCAATTGGTATCAGAGCAGGCATCCTGTCTGTCTCTGGGTGAGATATAGGGAAGTTACTTTCTGGTGTAAAGATGGACAAAGAAGTTGGAGGATTTGTCAACCGACCCCCTATTTTGGATGGCTCTAATTATGATTATTGGAAGCCAAGGATGATTACCTTTTTGAAATACTTGGACAGCAGGGCTTGGAAGGCTATCATAAAAGAATGGAAAGCACCTGTTGTGTTTGAGAAAGATGATGCTGGGAAAGATAACGAGGGCACCTCAAAACTGAAGCCTGAAGAAGAATGGACCAAGGAAGAAGATGAGCTTGCCCTTGGTAACTCTAAAGCCCTAAATGCTATTTTCAATGGAGTTGATAAGAACATATTCAGGTTGATCAATACCTGTGAAGTTGCAAAGGAAGCTTGGGACATCTTGAAGACTACTCATGAAGGATCATCTAGAGTTAAGATGTCAAGACTTCAGCTTCTAACATCAAAGTTTGAATGTCTGAAGATGAAAGAAGATGAGACTATCCATGACTTCCACATGAGTATTCTTGAGCTGGCCAATGCATCCAGTGCTCTTGGAGAAAAGATGTCAGAAGAAAAGCTTGTTAGGAAAATCCTTAGGTCCCTTCCTAAGAGGTACAAGATGAAGGTGACTGCCATTGAAGAAGCACAAGACATCATCCAGATGAGGGTTGATGAGCTCATTGGATCTCTTCAAACTTTTGAGCTTGGGTTGAATGAGGAAGAACCTGAAAAGAAGCCAAAGAGTATAGCCTTGGTTTCAGATGCTCAAGAAGAGCAAGGGAATAGTGCTGAATCCCAGGAGGATCTATCTCAGGCCATTGCTATGTTGGGAAGGTAGTTCAACAAGGTGTTCAAAAGAATGAACAAGAACTTCAAGCCTAATGTCAAGAACATCGCTTCTGACATCAGCAAGTCTAAGGAGAAGGATGAAGAAAAGACTGCTCAAGACAAGGGTGTTCAATGCTTTGAGTGTGAAGGGTATGGACATGTTAAGAAAGAATGTCCCACATTCCTGAAGAAGCAGAAGAAAGGCATGACAGTTTCTTGGTCAGACTCTGACAGTGAAAGTGAAGGAGAGTCGGCCAAACATGTCAAAGCTTTAACTGGAACAGTTGTTTCTGATGGTGATTCAAGTGATGAGGAACTGACTTTTGAGGAGTTGGCATCCACTTATCAAGAGCTTTGTCTGAAGAGTGCAGAAATCTGTCAAGAAAGTGAAAAATAGAAGAAACAGATTGTTCAGCTTGAGACTGCTAAATCTGATTTGGAAAATGAAGTCTTATTGGTCAAAGCTCATCTTGATCATATGACCAAATCTGTTAGGATGCTGAACAGTGGTACAGACACACTTGACAAGATCCTTCAGACGGAAAAGGTTGTTGGAGATAGGTCAGGCATAGAATTTGTGGTTGAGGAAAAGGTATCTGCTGAAGCAAGCACTTCAGGAACCAAGAAGGAGATGTCTCAACATCACACAAAGAGACAGAATCCTAAACCTAAGCAGGTTGCTCATCCACAACCCCAAAATGTTGGGAAGAGGCATGCTCATGGTCCTTATCAAAGGAAGGCACATGTTGCTAGAGCTAGGCAGTATATGCCTCCACAATATCATAAGAGCATGCAGGCTTCTAGGTTCAAACAAAACATGTTCCATCAGATGCCTCAACATCAGGGAAACATGCATGGCTATGGATATAATAATGTTGTGCCTTATTATTATGGAAGAAGGAAGCCTCATCACCATAGAAGACAGCCAAAAAGACAACATCCTTACCATAGAAGACAGTCAAACTATGGGAGAAGAAGACAACATTATGGGTGGCAGCCACAGCAGTATCATCATCAAGGTGGCAGAAGGTTTAACCACTTCAGAGAAGACAGATTTAGGTGCTTTTACTGTGGCAAATTTGGACACATGCAGTTTTCTTGTTTCAAGCTACATGGTTATCCCAAGTCTAACCCTCAACCCAGACAGAAGATGAACAAGCCCAAGGTTGTTAAGCAGTGGGTTCCTAAAGAAGAGGTTAAGTGTCTATTGGCTCACTTTTCAGACAGACACTCTACTAAGGATGGATGGTACTTTGACAGTGGATGTTCAAAGCACATGACTGGATTCAAAAACCAATTGGTGGATGTCAATTCTTGCTCCTCATTTGATGTTACTTTTGGAAATGGAGAGAAAGGGGTGGTAAAAGGTGATGGAAAAGTGAAGTGTCATGATGGACCTGATCTTTACAATGTGCTACTTATCAAAGGTTTGAGTGCTAACCTGATTAGCATAAGTCAGCTATGTGATGATGGATGTAAGGTCAGCTACACCAAAGATGAGTGTGTGGTGACAAATGAGCAGAATGAGGTAGTGATGAAGGGAATAAGATCCAGAGATAATTGCTATCAATGGGTACCTCAAGTGGACAGCTTATCTGGTGATGCTAAGGTTGATGGTGTAACATCAGATTGTGACATCAAGTGTGAAAGTCTGCTGAAAGGTCAATTAGGGTTAATTACTCTTAATGTGAATCCTTTTAAATTTTTAAAATTGGAGGGAGAAACTAATTGATTGGTCTTTAAGGGATACACAAAATCAGGCGCCATACCTCAGACCATCATTCCCTATTATAGCAATATCACGGTTCATCAAAGCTCATATCTCCCAACTATTCGTCTCCTTCAACAAGAAGAATCATCTGTCGTTGAACCTATACTGCCTCAAGGGAACCATGTCAAAATAGATATCATCTCCATCCAAGAAATCTGCCTCACAAAGTTCATCGCGAGATAAAGCTAGGGTTTCTACAAAAGATTGCTCTGCAGAGGAAGCTTTGAATGTAGAACCCATCTCCATGATGGTTCCTGAATCTGGTAAGTCAAGACCTACCAAACTTCAACCAAAAAGGGCTGGAACTAAATTTAATGATGATGATACTAAGAGGCTAGTCACTAGTGTACTTTTTAGCAATAAATCTACAGCTAGGTCATCCACTTCTCAAACTGTTAAAGAAAGGGTAGATGTTGACAAAAGCTTAGGTCAGATTGTCGATAAGATCTTTGAGAAAGGGCTTCCTATAAAGGGTATATCTAGACCACTGAGGCAAATGCCTACTGAACATTCTGAAAGGGAAAAGGAGGACATGCAAAGTGCTGCTACAAATCTTCATATACTTGCTATGTGTGTTATTGAAGATTCTGAAGTGGGAATGGAAGAAGATGATGTGCATGAGGAAGCTAATGTTAAGGGGGATGTTAGAACATCACCTGTTGAAACTACTCCTGGTAAAGAAAAGAATGAGGATGTGATCAATGTGGTTGATTTATCTGATGATGAAGTCATTGGAAAAGTTGTTCCAAGTATTGCTAAGAGACTGAAGACAAGGAAAGGAAAGACTATTGAATCCTCTCCAAAGAAGTCTTCTGAAGGCAAGAAGAAAACTGTTGTGGGTCCTACAAAATCTTGGAGCAAGGTTGCTACATCCTCTAAAAAGAGGAAGATAAGGGAAGATTCTGATTTTGACTTTGATGTTGAGGAAGATGTTCAAGACATCACACCTGTCAGAAAAACAATTTTGAAGAGAATCTCTGACAAAGTCCCTGAAGTACCAGTTGATAACATTTCCTTTCATTATGCCAGCAGTGCATCAATTTGGAAATTTGTATGTCAGAGAAGACTAGCCCTAGAGAGGGAGCTTGGGAAATAGGTTTTAGAGATGAAGGATATTATGGAGCTGATTAATGAGGCTGGGTTGGTGAAGACTGTGACCAAATTTCCTAAGTGCTATAAGGGTCTTGTAAGAGAATTTGTTGTCAATATTTTTGAAAAAATTGCTGATAAAAAGAGCATTGATTTCATGAAAGTCTATGTGAGAGGAAAGTGCATTAATTTCTCTCCTAGTACTATCAACAAGTATCTGGGAAGAGATGATGTAGAGTATAGTGAACTGGAGATGACTGATAATGAAATATGTAAAGAGATTACAGCTGGTCAGGTAAAGGTTTGGCCATTGAAAGGGAAGTTGAAGGCTAGTAAACTTAGCATCAAGTATGCCAATCTTCACAGAATTGGTGCAGCCAACTGGGTGCCAACAAACCACAAGACAACAATAGTTGTTGGATTGGGTAGGTTTATCTATGCTGTTAGGAAGAAGATCAAATTTGACTTTGGAAGCTACATCTTTGAGCAAGTGGTGAAACATGCTGAAACAAATGCTATCAAGTTACCTATAGCATTCCCGTCCCTTGTTTGTGGAATCATCTTGGAGCAACATCCTGAAACTTTAACAAGTTCAGATATAGCTTGCAAGAGGGAGTCAGCCTTATCCTTGCATCCTAAGTTGTTTGCTGGAAATCATGTTCCAGACATTGTTGTAACATCAAGTTCTGGTGTTAAAAAGGCCAATACTAAAGCTGAGTTGATTGAAGAATTGAAGGCAACATGCAAGGATCTTGATGTGGTTATCAGTACTAGCACTGCTAGGAAGTTGAGAATTGAGCAGATGATCAAATCCTTGGAACAAGATGATGATCATGTTGAAGAACCAGGTTCTGAAGAAGGTGGTCCTAGCACTGCTGATGAAGATGGGGCCAGCTCTGATGAAGACTAGTTTCCCTGCTGTTTTTTTTCTAGATATTAGTTTAGTTTTATTGCTGTTTTTGATTCTGCACTTGATGTGCCTATTATGTAATTTGAATATTGTGCCTGTGTATGCACTATTTATGTTTTTATGTTCTATGATTTGTCTTGTCTTGCATGCTGACTTTAGACTGACAATGAGAGCTAGATTAGGACTAACTGGTTATTAGAAGGACTTCAAGTTGAGGTTTGTCCAATTGTGGCTAAAAAAGGGAAGAGTTAGCCAAGAGTTAGTCATTGTGCAATGCTAAGGAGTGCAACTAGTGTGATGATGAAATGTAGATATTGAGGGGGAGAGTTGTTGAACAGTTGTTGTTGCTGGTATGCTGATTCTTGCTTTGAGGGGGAGCTTGTCCTATGCTGCTGAAGTATTTGAAGTTTTTGAAGCTGTTTGAAGAAGTGCTGCTAGGAGTTTTATACTAATTTTTTTTTCCGCTGCTGAAGTCTCTGATGTTGCAGAGATTGTTTTAGCCGAAATTAGCCAAAGGGGGAGATTGTTGATTCTTGGATTGGCTAGAATTTTGGTAAAACAAAGTTGGTCAATGTTTATGTCATATGGGTGATGTCTTAACATTGATTCTTAACATTGGTTTATGTTAAATGTTTAAGTTGGATGTCTGATGTCTCATGCGATGTTGTGACATCAGGTCTGCAGAAGATTAATAAAATCAGGTTTAGTGATGTTGTTAGGGTTTGCGTTTTAGCTGGATATTGGGAGAGTTGTTAGTCTCCTTGGATACGGATATCTTGGGATAGATATTTTCTATTACAAACAGATTTGATGCAGATTTGTAGGAGTGTTTAAAGGCTGAAGAATTAAGAAGATTTTGGGATAAAATCTGTTTTGAAGATTCAGTTTTAAATAACAAATCAGGTCAGATATTGTAGCAGGTCCAAGACTAATTCAGATAGCTATATAAAGCGCATCAACCAAAGGAAGAGGGGACAGAAAGTAGACAGAAGATAGAGAGCTTTGACTAGAGGTTGAGCAGTGTCTTTGTTCGAGTATTGTGTTAACCATTCAAGAGTGAATTGGTGAGTGTAATCTGTCCTCTCTAGAGCTGTGAAGCAAGAGAGTTTTGTAACCTGATCAAAGCTGTGAAGCAGGATCAAGGTGTTTCTCAAAGTCTTTGATCTTTGACAGGTTTTAGGGATTGAGTAGTGTTCTCATACCTAAGTGGTCTCTTAGGTAGAAAGTTCATTAGTAGAAATAAAATTTAGGAGATTGTCAACTAGGTTGTTGAGTCTGTAAATTAATACTACTGATAGTGAATTTCATCCCTGGCTTGGCAGCCCCCAAATTAAGTTGTTGAACTAAATTGGGTAAACAATTCTGTGTGTTTCTGTTGTTATTGGTTATTGTCCATAGCAGAGTGTGTTGTTGTAACATTAAGTGTAACATCACATATCTGATACCAAAATTTCAAAATAAATAGAATTAAACAAATTGGGGCGTTACAACTCTCCCCCACTTAGACATTTTCGTCCTCGAAAATCTAACCGATATGAACAACTCCGGATACGACCCTCGCAAACAACTAACGAACTATCAGGCCAACAAAAGCACACCACGAATAACACAAACTGAGAAACCACCTCACCAATAGCAACTACTACAACGACACGACAACGACGACAACTACAACGACAAGATGCAAAGCCCATACAATGTACTTGACGACCAACTCACGACTCAAAGAATACCCAAGTTACGAACACACAGGTTCACTCTTGAACCAAAACACAACAAGATCGTTACCATCACCGTAGTAACACTCCTCTAATTCACCACAAGGAATTAGCTACTCTCCCTAGAGCCAACCCGATATAAACGAGGCAACAACACAAACAAGAACACAAGTTCCACGACACAACATCGATTCCACAACCTCTACAAAACCAGAATAGCAACATCCTTGTCACATAACCTTATTACAACAATGCTACGATTCCCAATCGAACATATAACCAAAACATCCATCTACATAGTAGCCCATGAATAATATTTAAACTTTTCACCTAACACTTCCATTCTGAAACGTCCAATGGTCTCATCATTCCTACAAGTTTCCAATGTTCAACCTATAAACTCTTATAAGTCAAACACGCATATACGAATTGTACCATATCGCGCTTCCGATGCGCACTCTGATTACTCGTAACCATCAACACTACCAATTCCACGTCCAAAGTCTAACTCTTTCGCATATTCTCCAAAACTCACTGTTCACTTTTAATATACCCAACCTCGCACCCTACAGTGTTACCTTACACACCAGACACAAGTCTCTGAACTGCTCCAATAATTCTAACTCCCTGACCATCAAAACAGACATGTATAAAACTTTCGACTTAACTCCTCACAAATTCCAACCATCCTCATTGTCTCGTACTATATTCCTTCCGACCAAACAGGTACTCAATATTCTTGTGATTACTAAACACTTCGAACCCAGAACCATAAAGATAATACCTCCAAATTTTCCAACACAATACAACCGCAACCAATTCCAAATCCTAAATAGTATAGATCCTATTATGAATCCTCAATTGTCGTAAAGCATAAGCTACGACTTTACCCTCTTGCATTAACACACTGACTAAACTCATCAAAGACACATTACAATACCTCACAAACGGTTTGTTAGGATCACACAGAATCAAAACTGGAGCCGTAGACAACTTCTACTTCAGCTCACCAAACTTACTCACAACAACATCCAAAACAAACGACTCACCCTTTGCAAGTCAACCGAAGTAACGAAAATGCTAACTTGGAAAAACCTTCCATAACCTCCGGTAATAACCAACTAAAGTCCAAAAAGTTTCTAATCACCTTAACCGACTTCGGAGCCTCTCATGTAGAACTACATCCACCTCCGATGGATCCATAACAATACCATCATCAGAAATAACATATCCAAGAAAACTAACCCTTTTCAACCCAAATTCTCACTTGAATAACTTAGCATAACACTTTGTCTCCTTTCAACACTTGTAAGTCAATTCTCAGACACTCTACTTGTTCTTCCTCTGAGTTTATAACAGATCCGAATATCCTCAATTAAAATCACTACGAACTTATCCAAATTCACGACACAATCAAATCGGCCACTAAATCTCAACACCATTTTTATAAGAAAGAATATCTCATCCGAGTTAAGAATCAAAAGTTATAGATTTTAGAAAAAAATCCAAGTTTTATTTTTGCTCCAAGTCGCGCTAAGCGGGCTCCGTCCCGCGCTGAGCGCGCTGCTCTCGGGTTGGAGAGGTTCAAAATTCTACAGACTGCGTTGAGCGGGCATCTGCGCTGAGCGGGAACTGCGATTTTTAGAAAAATAACCCTTCAATAGTCCTTCGCAAAACTCACCATTTCCATCTCAAATCAGTTCCAACCAGCATAACAAGTATCAACAACCCACCAAAATGAACTCTTAATATCAATATTACATCCACACATAAGGGTTTTCTCAAGATTTCCATTAATGCTCTAAAGCTCCAAAGACTCCAAACCTCACCAGAACTCTAAGTTTCGCTTTCCAAAGTCTCAATACCATTATACACATCATGCTTGTTATTCCGTTCAATCATCCCTCCTTTTTGTTACTAACAGTATTGGAGCTCTCCAAGACGACACACTTGGCCTCACAATTCTCCTTTCCAGTAAATCTTCCAACTGCTCTATCAGTCCGGGTACTTCTAATGCTAACCTCCAATAATCCATCCGAAAATACATCTGAAAATCACGCACAACTGGCAGCCCATCACTGTGGCCTTTATGCCAATTTCTAGAAAACTATCATCACAAACATAACAACATCTGAGTTTCACTTCCTACAAGTTCTCCCACTTACTTAGCAGATCCAAACCTCAAATCCTCACCTTCGTCCAATTAAGTTCAATTTCTACTCTTTGAGAAGCAGCCATTAACGATACCCAATTGTTCTCTCTCAAAGACTTCCCAACTGGACTAACATACCAAAACCTCTAATCCGCCTCACCTTCAGATATAAGAATCTTCATCGACTCAACAAAACAATCCGTAATTATCTTCTTAATTCCAAACAATTCATTGCACACGCTATCAAAGCCTGAAAGACACGTCTATTCCATCCAACATAATTTCGTCTCTATCAACAAGAGATTAAAGGTGATCAGTTCCTCAATTTGTCAATAGACAGCCAACAATCATGATGGGGCATAAACCGTCTTTACCAAACTATAATAGCATTGCTTGCATCTCGTGCACAAAACTACCTAAGGCACAAATCCTTAGTTGACATAAACCTTACCTCCGCATCCCCTCCAGAATTCGGGAACCACACTGTCCAAACAACACTTACAATCTTGCAACCCACGGCACACTGAGCCAATGCTCCACACCTGAAGCAACTTGGAGAAGCACCAGCTCCTCCCCCACTTATCTCATTCTCAATCCTGAAGACAAAAGACTAGAAAACCAGAAAGCACTGACAGTGTTTCACACACATATCATATACTAAGGAACAAACAACATCGACAGTATTCAACTGTCACACCAACTGACTCAATAACTTGGCCAGACGGACCGATCTACTCTGATACCACTAATGTAACACCCCAATTCCCATCGCGAATAAATAATACATAAATAAATCAGAGTGAATAAAAATTTATTTTTCCGACAGAAACAGGGATGCCACATTTAAAGAAAGAAAACACAATCCCTGCTCAAATATTTGATACACAACACAAGATGGAACAAACATAAAAGGGAAACTTTTTCCAACAAAGGGGAAGTTCAATTATGGAATAAAGCGGAAAGATCCATAACCGACTTGTTTTACAAAATAAATTATTTTATAACATCAAAATGCTCATACAAAGGTAATACAAAATATATTCAACAATGTACACATATATAACAAAAGCGTTCCCCGACTCCGGTGCTATGTATCAGAGCAGACACCAAAACTGACAAAAGAATGGAGAACTAATCTTCACAAAAGCCTCCAAGACTACTAATCTGCAATTGCCTCATAGAGCAATAAACCACAGCAGAAGGGTGAGAAATAACAACTAAATCAAGATTGCATAATAATATGCAAATACATAACAATTCACATGCATAGTTATTCTCACCACATTTATCACACACCAATACATATAGCATGTCATAAATACATAACCTATATCAATTATCCAACATAATCACGTATTTGCATATAAGGCATACCAAGTCATCACATATAGAAACACATCACACATCACATAGCATATGTCTATGCATAGAACATATTATCCACAACCAATGCATTTATCACATATACGCATCAAATTACCAATGCTATCACAATCTCAACACATAACAAATCAATGCACAATTTCCACACATAATCAATCCATTCATGATTCTCACACATAATCAATCCATTCATGATTCTCACATATAATCAATCCATCAACATCTTATAAACCACATAAAAGCTCCACGTTACACAACAATAGCACAACACACAGTAAAACACCAACCGCACGCATTTAACGCGATAAAAACCCGACAACCCGACTATTTTCAAAAACACGAATTAATTAAATCTTCTTTTACCCTCCAAACCATTTTTAACAGAAATAATATTTCATTAGCTTTCCAACGCTTCGAACGGAGACCAAAACGGACTTACGGATCAAAAGTTATGAATTTTTGAAGTTTTGAAATTTTTCATTTTTGGCCCAGACCGCGCTGAGCGCGCAGCCTACGCGCTGAGCGCGAAACCTGCTGAAACTCAGCCGTAAAAACACCATTTTTAGACTTCCGGACATCCATTTTCGATTCCGTAAAAAGCTGCGATCTCAGAATTCGACGTACTACAATATTTTCATCATTAAAAGGCCATCCAACACATTTTCCACGGTCGAAATATTTTGAAACATAGTTTTATCAATTTAACCCAATTCCAAACTCGATCAAAATCACTCGAAAACACACAAACAACCATTTTCGATTAAATATCAACCTATACCAATGTTACCAGACATATCCAAACACTTTTACTCGATCACCACATCAATTTGCACAAAAACATCGATATATATCAATAACGTAAAAGTTACGAAATCAACTCAATTCAATCAAACGATCACGCTAAATCACGACCCAACATCACTCGACTCTACTACGCGAGTTATTCCGACTTTCTTCCGTGAAAACATCGATTTCTAATCATTTCTACCATTTCGACCTAAAATGAAAACCATAAGAAAACAACCAAAACAATCCAAGAAAACATACACATATACATATACAAGCAAGATATAATCGAAACTTCTCACCCTTACCCGATTATTCGCGCTTGAAACGGAGTTTTCTTCGATTTTCCTCTTTTTCCTCTTCTCTCTTTTTCCTTTTCTTCTCTTTCTCTTCCCCTTTTCTTTCTTTTCTTTTCCTTTCTCTCTCTTTTCTCTCTATTTAAATGAAAAAATAAAACTTACCCAAGCAAAAGACCAAAATACCCCTCAACTCAAATATCTCCCAAACGCTCTCAAAATGCGATAAAACATAAACATACCGATGAAATATATTTCGGGAAATAAAAGTTGAGAAGAAATTATAATTTAATGCAAATATTTTATCTATCAGAGAAATTAACCAATTAACTCAATTAGCAGTTAAAATATAATAAATTCACACATTTCTCAAAATTCACATAAATGAAATAAATAAATAGAATTAAACAAATTGGGGCGTTACAGAATACCCCTTGTGTTTATATTTTGTGAGGTTGTTTCTTATCCTGGGGCATAAATCTTAGGTTGGGAGTTCTTTGGGCTCCTGGGTAAGGGATGACTAGGTTTGGAGTTTTAGGTTGAGGCCGACTCTTGTTGTTTTGAGGAAGATCTCTTTGACATTTTTATCAATCTTATCTCGTGTGTAGTTAGGTGTGATCGATGAGATGTTGAGGCGAGGAAGCTCGATCTAACTAGTTGTTTTTATTTTATGTCAACTTATGATAACCTTCTGAATTTAGCAAGGGTCACTAAATATAGGTCAAAGAGGGTCTTGTGCGGGCTTTCTAGGGTTTGAAATAATTTGTTTTGTACTATGGTGGTTTATTTCTCTTGGCATTTTATCTAAAGTAGATTGTCAAATAGTGTTTGGCTCTAGTTATGTCGGGTGCGTCATGTGTGCGGAGTAGGTGAAGTTGGTTGATTATCTCTGTGTTGTGTGAGGTTGCTTCATCCATTTAGTATCGAGTCCTTACTTTGGCAGGGGGTCAGGGCCTTTACCACCGTCGATTTTGGGGGTGTTTGAGTTTTTTAAGGGTTCGGGTCATGGGAAATGCGTCTTTAGGCTTGAGCTTAATGTTGAATTTTGTGATTTGGACTATTTGAAAAGTGCATAAAAAATTTATTTTTTCTAAAAAGCATAATGATTATTCATTGGATGTCCTTTATTAATAGCTTGACTTAGAAGTGGGTTAATGCCCATACTCTAGGTTTTGCTGTTTCTCTAGTTTACCGTAAATGTGACCCGCCAAAGTGACAAGGAATTTAACGGTGTGATATGTGGATAGCTACCCTCCTTTGCTTTTTGTTTTATGCAAATGAGCATGTCTTCCTTCTTCCAGCTTGCTCTCTCCAAAATTCTGGTGTGTTTGTCGCTTCAAGATTGTTCGAATATTTGGTCAGTTTGTCTTTTTTTTGTCTGATGAATTTGTTGTTTTGATTTATGTGGTATTTGTCGTCTTGAGCCTTTGTTAGTCTTGTATATCTTGAGCACTTTCGGCGCTCTTTGCTTTTTCTGTAACTTTTGTTAATTTTTATAGTAGTATATTTTTACAGTCTTGGTCGACATGATTGGTTGGAATAAAATTTGACTATAAAGAATATAAATTTTTTTCACAAAAAAATAATAATTTAATTTTAATAAACGAAGGGTGACATATACATGACAATATTTCTAATACATATGTCGACTTATTTCTTCCCAAAGGACTAAACTACTAATGATTAACATCCTCTGCATTATAGGGATGGTTTGTCTAGTACTCTTGAAATTAAAAAAAAAAGTACAAAAAATTGATCAATCGTCTTGGTCTTCAGATGGAGGTTGTCCATTGGATTTGGATTGGGATAGAGGTGGTCCATTGGATTTGGATTAAGATGGAGGTGATCCAGAAGCTTCACAAGTAGGAGCATTTCCTTTAACTATGGGTTTGACATTAGAACATACAGCTCTTGCTGGTTGTCCATTAAATTTGAGATCAATATTACTCAACTCCACACCATCGCACGGAACACCACTGCTGCATATAAGAACCACTCCATCTTCTGCTTTTGTAGTTCCGTGAATGTTGTTGTACGAAACCTTACTTATCTTTATTTTTGATGGATTCTACACCATACAAGAAATGAACAAAATATTAATGATTTTTGAAACAAACATGTGTTAAGATTAAGAAATAAAGATGATTACATTTTTGTTGCACTGGTTCCACGGACAATACTCTTGGTCAATGATGACAGGATTCCTGACATCAACCATGGTAATATCTTCAAAATGCATATCAGTAATAGTAATCTGTCCTGGTCCAGATGGCCAAGTCTTAATCCTCACACCATTTTCAGTATCTGATATAGTACAATTCTTAACTGTAAAACCTTCTACGTTATCTTCATTCGCAAACCTTCCAAGGCTTCCAACACTAATACCGTGACCAGGTCCACATTTCACATTTTGTACAAGTACTTTTCTGCTACCATCACCCAATGACACACAATCATCTCCAGTAGCAATGTCGGTATTAAGAATTTTAACATCAGTTGATTTTCCCAAGTGGATTCCATCGGTGTTTGTACTGTCACCAGGAGCACTAACTTTGATGCCATCAAATGTGATATTTTCGCAACCGAAAACCATAAAATGGAAATTTTTGCTGTCCTTAGATGTAATTCCAGTGATGACGGAGTTGTTAACAAAATAAAAACCCAAATTCTGTTGAAATTCAACCAATAAACTCAATTATAAAATATTTATTAAACAATTCTGTTGAAATTCAACCAATAAACTCAATTAACATTTACCATGGAAACTTTCTTATCAGCTTTATGATCTTTGCTCCAAGCAGCTGTAGTTTGTTTCCAAGTATTTGCACCTTGACCATCAAAAACTCCTCCTCCTGATATGGTTAAATGGTCCATAGTTCCAAATCTGATCCATTGATCAATCCCTTTTTGAATTTGATTTATGTCTGAAGGTGCTTGAATTGTGCCATCAATTTGAATTTCAATTGGAGCCTTACATGGACCTTCAGCATCTATTCCACTTGTCCTGTAATTGCCAGATGGAATCACAATTTTAACCGCACTTGTTGAATTACATGCTTCAGCCCAAACTTTTTTGAAAGCCTTATGAAAGGAACAATCAATTAGAAAATAAATTAAATAATAATTGCTTTTTCATTATCAATTCAATAAAAATTAATACCTCGGTAATATCTGAATTTGGTTTACCACCATATTGCGTTATGTCAAGGTTCCCTCCTTCACCAAAGTAAGATAGAAATAGGAATGAAACAATAATGCCAATACTGAACTTCTTCATGTCTTGTATGATTATTGTTACTATCTCGTTAATCAATGTTTGATTTCAAGATAAAGTAAGATGGAACATTATTTACACTTGAATGCCAATGCTTCATTACCGTCAACATGCAAACTAACTATTGTCTAAATATGTCTCTTTCCTTTTTTAATTGTTTGGTTGTTTTAACTATCTAATAATTACAATCGTTTTTCATCACTTATGGATAACAAATTACTATAAGTGTAACATTAACCTATGTACCACTCTCTAAATATAACACTACCCAAATTAAATAATTAATCATAAATATTTTGACAAATTGATAACATATAGCGACTCGATTTGAACATTTAATAGTAAAAATAAAAAGTGAATTACTTCTTAACTGCAGTTAAAGAATATATATATATATATATATATATATATATATATATATATATATATATATATATATTGATCGTACCTGAATCAGACAGTGATAGTGGCCAACGGCGTCTGGAACGGCAGCTCCGGTGGTGGTGAGAGACGGTGGGGGGGTACCTGCAAGGTACTCTGACGCTCAAGTGAGAGAGTGTACAGAATATCAGCAAATACAGAAAGAGTAAGTGGTGAGAAGAATGTGTCTAACCTGACCCTCTCAAACGAGAGGGTATTTATAGAGAGCCCCCAGCGCGGGGCCAACGGTTACCAGCAATGGGTCGGATCAACTAGGCCCACTCCAAGTAACTGTTATGGCTTACGTGTAGTAGTGAAGACCACCACGTGGTCTTCGCCCTAGAGTAACTGCTCCTAGATTTCCGGAAGTAGGGCAGACCGAATCTTTCGGAAGTGGGAGGTTACTTGGAACGTGTTCACGCGGGATGGACCGTTGGGTGCTCCTCGCGGGGAGGAGCCTCCCGTGTCGGGGATATATGAAGCCCGTAGAAAGGGCAGGGCCTCGCGGGGAGGAGCTATCCTGTCGAGGAGGCGCATCTCAATGGGATGTGATGCCCTCTTCTCCTATTGCCCAAGTGCCCGACGATGACTAAATGGTCGACGCGGCCGTAGTGCCCAGCGAATCTATGGTGCATGCGTGGCAGTCACGTGCATGCAGAAGGACCTTATTGGGCCTCTCCAGGCAGTATGGGTTGGGCCTGCTCGACTGTTGGGCAGCCCCGGCCCAGTCCAGAACAGGAGCCCCCCAAGTCGTTGCTCTGAGGTGTCAGAGTAATGACTTAAGGCTTACTGGCACGTCGGGGATACGCCAGGAGAGGGACCGAGGAGGCAATTCTCGTGGTCGACGTCCATACGGTCGCACATAAGTCGGGCATCGGACAGTTGCGTCTAGTCGTAACGCCGGGGAGATGAGGGGTCTCAAATTCGAAGCGTTGGGGAAAACTGGAACGACACGCGTGGGAAGATGAGCGACTGCATGCGTGCCACGTGTTGTCTGCCATTATTACCTAGGGGGCTAGGGTAGCGCACTCGAGTGCCCTATGTCCCTCGAGTTCTGCGAGAACCGCTTATAAAAGCTCCCCCCCTCGCTCATTTCCCACTTTTACGTTTCTCTCTCAACAGTCTCGCTCCTTCTCTCTCTACCTTCTACCGTAGCCGTTCGCCGCCGTCAACCGCCGTCAGCTGTGGGAAACTCCGCGCCGGAACCCTAAACCGCCGCTTATAAGGTACTTGCTCCAAAACTCACCTTTCTCTTGCATTTCTCTTTAATTTCAACTAGTGTATAGCATTTCCTTGGTGAACTGATGATGTTCCCACGAGAAATGAAAGGATTCCTGGCGAATACGGCGGGAATCTTTAGTTGTTGAGAGAGGGGGTGCTAAGAATTTCACCCGCTTTTGTTGAATATTTCGGGGACCAGGGATGAACATTTCGGGGACACGTTGAATGTCTCGAGGTCCCCAATAATTACTCTTTTCGTTAGCGTCGTGGGAACACGGGGGCAGAATTTTCCGGGGAGGCGATGAGTTCCCCGGTGAACATGTTGATCCTCGGCCGGTTACGTCGGGAAATCGAGAGAGCCTTGCCCCTTCCTCGCCCGTTCGCTTGAACAGCGGTGGAGGGGTGAATTTGATACGACCCATCGAATTCACTGTTTCCTTCTACTTTTCATGTAAATGGACGATTTGGCTGCGAAGGTGGCCGTAGGATCCTTCGAAGAAGACGACCAACCCGAATCCCCTATGGCTCACATGGCTTTCGCACAGGAGCGCCCGCTCGAGGAGTGGGTCTGCGAAGAAGCCCTGGAGATGTCGTATATCTTTGTCTACAAAGACGTGGACGACGCGTTCTGCACCGTCGAGCATAAGCTCATCGGGTCTGACAAATCCTGGAAAGTTTTCCGCCCAGAGGAGCATCATCAGATATGTTCGCCTTACCGGGGAATGCGCATCTCGTTATATGAATTCATGTTCGACAAGGCGGGGTGGAGGTTGCCCTTCACGGACTTACAAGAGGGAATCTTCGCCTGGTTGAAGCTGGCCCCCTCACAAATTCATCCGAACTCGCTGGCCTTCATCCGGGCCTTCGAGCTCGTCTATAAGTATTTAAAAATCGTTCTGACAGTGTCCCTCTTCTTCCGGATATTCCATCTTCAAAGGTCGTCGGCCGGTGGACGACATGGATGGGTTTCCTTCAAGCAAAGCAAAGCTCTGTTCCATACGTATTTAGATTCCGTCCGGGACTTCAAGTTCCGCTACTATTTCGTGAAGCCGGTCACCCTCGGGGCCATATACTCGTTGTACCGGAAAGTCACTCGCGAGGTCGACGGTGTCTCCGAGGAGGTTCTGGAGCCGAGGTTCCCCCTATACTGGACGGAGGAACACTTCAAAAAGGGGGTTGATAAATACAAGGTGAGACATAATTAGCTGGAAGTCGACGACCGGGCAGCCTATGACAAAATCTCCGCGTTCGTCAAGAGCTTCAATGAGGCTCAGTACGAAACGCTGGACGGCCAGCCTATAACGGGAGCGGACGGGCAGGTAAAGAAACAACGTCGTCTGATCAATATCCGCGTTCTGCTCAAGACCTTCTCCGACGAAGAAGCAATCGAGTTGTTAGGTGGTGAAAAAATCCACGATCTAAGCCTTCCTCGCACCTGTATTCCTTGCCTTACTAACGTTTCCTTTCTTTTTGCAGGAAAAATGGCCGGAGCCGAGGAGAGACTCAAGAAATTGAAGGCGAAGAGGGCTCGGGAAGAGCAGGCCAGGGGAGAGGCATCTCGTTCAAAGGGCCAAGATGTTACTCCTTCTGGGGCCACGCCTGAGGGTGTTTCCTCTGCTGCGATGCCCGAAGGTCCCAGCCAATCTCAGCCTGCTGCGACCGTGTCGGAGATTTCAGACAGGAGGACACCTCCTGCTGGGAGCCAGTCTCCGGGTGCTCAAGGGACGCTGAAATGACAACGAATTTCGAACACTGAGGTCGTCGACCTGGCCCACGAAGACAGTCCACCACCCCCTTCAAGCTTCGACCTCCCACCATGCCATCTCAAGCCCCGCTTCTTCTCCGAAGTCATCTATCCTCGTGTCCCTCCCTCTGAAATCCAAGCTGTGCTGGGGGCCGCTATGGAAGCGAGGAGGAAAACGATCTTTGCAGACATGTCCGCGGTCATGCGGCTCTGCTAGACTGCCATTGTCCTGAACGATGAGACTCGTCCTGCTGCTGAACTTTCTCGACTGCAAGAAAAGATCGAGAAATTGGATGCTGAGCTGCTCGACCTGCGCAAAGAGTTGAAGGAATGCAGGGACCTGAACAAAGAACAGAGCGAGAAGCAGCAGCAGGCTGAGACCAAGCTGAAGGAAGCCGAGGAAGCGGAGAGAGGTCACCTTGCCCAAATCACCGAGCTGGAGGCAGAGGAGAAGCGGCTCAAGGAGAGGGTTGCCGAGTTAGAGGATGCTGTACGGCCAGCTGAAGGCGAAACCGAAGAGGATAGGCTCCTAACCACTCGAGCAGCGCTGGTGGCCCAACTCAGGAAACTCGAGCAGGACCTCCGGCTAGCCGAGGATGATGCTCTTGAAACTGCGGGCATTGGGTTCCGGAACGCGGTGGTGCAGCTTCGGGTCCTAAACCCCGACCTGGTGACCGATGGGGCAGATGCTGACTACGAGGTGGTCGACGGTCGGATAGTGCCGCCCGGGCAAGGAGGAGATGCCAACGAGGGAGGTGGGTCGGACGCCGCTGAGACTGCCGCAGAGTAGGGATATAGTTTGCTTAGCCTGCGTGCAATTTTGTTGTTTTTGCCCGGCTTGTGGGCTTACTTGATGTAATATTCGCACAATGGTTATTTTTTCCCGGCTTGTGGGTTTATATATGTAACATTCGTACAAAGGGCTTTGCCCAATTTTCATACTTCGCTATGCCTCTTTATTAATTTTACTTGTGTGTGATATTTTATACATTACTTATTTTTGCCTAAGTAGTTGAGATCAATGGTGCTTTGGGAGTTTGCTCGACTCTGCTGATCCTCAACTGCGGAGAGAGCTAGTCGATTGGTCGGGGGTCGTACCCCGACCTTCGACGAGGCCGAGACGTCGGTCGAGGTCTTAGCTTCGTGACGCGAACTTCCCATCGCGAGCTGGGTGTTCTGCCTCATTGGTACGTCGACGACGGAGCTCGATTGAGGCCTCCTCGTCGGTCCAAAAAGTCTCACGCACACACTTCGTGGTTTTTGGCCGTCGTGTGTTATATAGAGGTGTCGCACATGTACCGTTGCACGCCCCCGTGGTCGCGACGTTGTACTGTCCCGGGCAGTGTCTAACTGTAGTATTGCCTGAGCTTCTCAGCGTTCCATGGTCGAGCAAGTTGTTCACCGTGGAGGTTCTCGAGGTAATAGGCACCCGTCTCCATCTTTGCGGTGACGCGGTATGGGCCCTCCCAGTTTGCGGCCAGCTTTCCTTCGCGTGAATCTTTTTGATTCCTCCGTAGGACAAGACTGCCTACTTGGAAGTCTCGTTTGATAACTTTTTCGTTATAACGCAAAGTTATTTTTTGCTTTAAAGAGGCTTCTCGGAGGGAAGCGCCGGTCCTTATTTCTTCGACAAGGTCGAGTTCCTCTCGCAGGGCTTCGTTGTTCGTTTCGTCATCGAGGGGGGCTTCTGTCCTCCTCGAGGGTTCCCTGATCTCCACGGGGATAACCGCTTCGGTCCCGTACGTTAGGCGAAACGGGGTCTCCCCGGTCGTTGAGTGTGGGGTTGTTCGATACGTCTAGAGGACGCTGTGCAACTCCTCGACCCACCGTTGTTTGGCCTCGCCGAGTCGTCGCTTCAATCCCCAGAGTATCGCTCTGTTCGCTGCTTCGGCCTGCCCGTTGGTTTGAGGGTGTTCGACCGATGTGAAGTGTTGTTTTGTGCCCAGTTTGGCGACGAAGTCTTGGGAGTTCCTGTCGGTGAACTGTGTCCCGTTGTCCGTGACAATGGCTTGGGGTACCCCGAATCGGGCGAGGATGTTTCTCTTGTAGAAATAGAGTATGTTGAAGGCAGTGATTTTGGCCAGCGCCTCGGCCTCAATCCACTTCGTGAAGTAATCCACCCCGACTATGAGGTACTTGTTTTGGTACGACCCCATGACGAAAGGTCCGAGGATATCCATTCCCCACCACACGAATGGTCACGGGGACGACAATGACTTAAGCTCGTTTGGAGGAGCGAGGTGCATGTCTCCGTGTCTTTGGCAGCGGTCACATTTCTTAACGTGCTCCTTTGCATCATGTTGCATAGTGGGCCAATAATACCCTGCTCGGAGTGCCTTTCGGGCTAGGGACCTTCCGCCGAGGTGCTGGGCGTTGATTCCTTCATGGATTTCTTGGAGGATCCCCGAAAATTTTCCTTCTTCGACACACCGGAGTAAGGGAATGGAGAATCCTCGTCGGTATAGCTTACCTTCGACGACGGTATACGCACACGCCTGCCTCTTGACTATCCCTGCTTCTTTAGGATCGTCGGGAAGTTTGTCCATCGTCAAGTATTCGTAAACCGGGGTCATCCAACAGTTTGCATCCCCGATTGCGTTGACCTCGGTTGTCGGTGCGGTTTTGTTTATGCTCGGTTGGGTCAGTATCTCCTGGATAACTGATTTGTTCCCTCCTTTTTTCTTGGTGCTCGCAAGCTTGGAGAGCACGTCTGCTCGAGTGTTGTGCTCGCGTGGTATGTGAACCACCTCCGCGGAGACAAATTTCTTCAACTTTTCTTGCACCAAGGTTAGGTACTATATGAGACTATCGTTTTTGGCCTGGAATTCTCCCCGCACCTGTGATGCCAAGAGCTGGGAGTCTGTAAATATTTTGACCTCTTTTGCGCCAAGGTCTTCCACAAGTCGAAGTCCCGCGAGGAAGGCGTCGTATTCGGCTTGGTTATTCGATGTCTTGAAGGACAGTTCGAGGGAAACTTCTATCAAGATGTCCTGTTCGTTTTCGAGGATAATGCCCGCTCCGCTGCCTTTTGCACTGGAGGCCCCGTCGACGTAAATCGTCCATTTCTGGGAGCCATTGGTCGAGAATTCAGGGACGGTCATTTCCGCTATGAAGTCGGCCAGTACTTGGGCTTTCAAGGCTTTTCTTCCTTCGTACTGAAGGTCGAATTCGAATAGCTCGAGAGACCACCGGAGCATTCTCCCCGCCATCTCTGGCCGGCTGAGGAGCTGTCTGATAGGCTGCTATGTCCTTACCACGATTATGTGGGCCAGGAAGTAATGATGTAATCTTCTGGCTGCAGATACGAGGGCCAAGGTGACCTTTTCAATCTGTTGGTATCTGAGCTCGGGGCCCTAAAGAGCTCTGCTCGTGAAATAAATCGGTTTCTGTCCGTCGGGGGTCTCCCGTATAAGGACAGCACTCACCGCTTCGCCGCTGACGGCCAGGTACAAGAAAAGTGTTTCCCCGGTATCTGGTCGGGACAAGACCGGGGGTTGAGACAAGACTTGCTTTAGATGGAGGAGGGCTTGTTCGCATTCTTCACTCCATTCAAAAGTCGCCTTCTGTCGGAGAAGCTTGAAGAAGGGGAGTGCGTACTGAGCAGACTTGGCCACGAAACGGGAGAGAGCAGTCAGCATTCTGTTAAGTGACTGGATCGACTTCTTCGAGTTCGGGGTGGGGATTTTGGAAAATGCCCTACATTTGTCGGGGTTCACCTCGATGCCCCTCTCCGTGAGGTAGAAACCGAGGAATTTCCCCGCGCGAACACCAAAGGTGCACTTGTCGGGGTTGAACCTCATGCGACATTTCCTCGCTGTGTCGAACACTTTCTGGAGATGAGCGGCATGGTCGACCTCTTTTGCGGATTTGACGATCATGTCGTCCATGTAAACCTCGAGTACGTCACCGATATCTGCCCGGAAGACCTTGTTCATCATCCGCTGGTAGGTGGCGCCCGCATTTTTCAAGCCGAAGGGCATTACGTTATAGTAGTAATTGCCCGACTCGGTCATGAAGGCGGTATGCCGCTTGTCGGCCTCGTCCATGGGGATTTGGTTGTACCCCGAATAGGCATCCATAAAGGATAGTAATTTAAATCCTGCAGAATTATCGACTAGTTGGTCGATGTTAGGTAAGGGATAAGAGTCTTTCGGGCATGCCCGGTTAAGATCCGTGTGGTCAATGCACATCCTCCATTTTCCATTATTTTTCTTAACGAGTACAACATTTGAGAGCCAAGTTGTGTACTTGGCCTCAGAAATAAAATTTGCCTCTAGGAGGTCTTTTACAGCTTTCTCAGCAGCCTCCATTTTTTCCGAAGACTGCCTACGGCTACGTTGAGCTACGGCCCTAGCGGCCGGATCTATAGTCAGCTGATGACAAGCTACTTCAGGGTCCAGTTCGGGCATCTCCGCGGCACTCCAGGTGAACAGATCTGCATTTTCAAGGAGACATGCCTTCAGTTGCCTCTTCGCCAGGTCGGGGAGTCCGGAGCCAATCTTCACGCTTCGTTCTGGGCTGTCGCCGAGAGGAACCAGCTCGAAATCTCCATCTGGGACTGGGCGCGTTGGGTGGAGAGGCTGCCCGTTGACTTCAACTGGGAGGTCCTCGCCTGCAACTTCTTCCTGTTCCCCGGGAAACCTGCTGTCAAGGTCGACCGCGCTGACCGGCGGGAGCGGGGCCTGCATGAAGTCTGGAGGTGTCTCGGCCTGAGTCTTAGATTTGATGCCGCCAACGACACTTAGACCCCTAATTGCTGCGTCGAAACATCTCCTGGCCGCGCTGATGTCTCCGTGAAGAGTGACCACGCGTCCGCGCTTCGTGTAGTATTTCATCTTCAGGTGGACCGTTGATGGTACGACCGTCAGTTCCGCCAACGTGGTCCTACCTATTATACAGTTGTAGAGGGACGGGCAGTCCACCACCAAGAAACGCGTCTTCACCTGTCGGGCAGTTTCCTCAATCCCGAAGGTGACCATCAACTCTACGAAACCCCACGGTCTGGTGGTCGCGCCGTTGAAGCCTTGTAGGTCTGACCCTACGTATGGGGACAAGTGTTGCTTGGTCAGCTGGAGGGTCTCGAAGAGGTGAACGTACATGATGTCCACTGAGCTCCCCTGGTCGACCAAAATTCTATGGACATCAAAATTGGCCATCTGTGCCCAGATCAGGAGGGGGATGTTGGTGTTCGGTGCCCCCCCGGGAAGTTCCTCGAGGTAGAAGGTAATCAGATTTGATCTTCCTTTAACCCGCTCGAGGGTAGGTGCTCGAGGAGTTGTTGCCTTCAGTTCGTCGAACTTCCTCTTTATTGACCCCACGGTCAAACGGTCAGGGACTCCGCCAGATATTACCAGTGCTTGGGGGAAAGACTCCCAGGTACTGCGGGTACTTATCGAGTCTTCTACTGGGAAATTCCTCCACATGTTTCGGACAGCTTCAGGGCTATCGAGTTCTCCAGAAAACCCAAAGTCTTCAGGCCGCGTGATGCTCAGCGCGACTTGCAGCGATCCGTTGTTGGGAGAGGGAGTTGACTCCTCGACATTCTGGGCCACCTGGCCGCTAGGGCGGGGGGGCTCTTGCTGCTTGGCGTACTTCTTCAGGTACCCTTCTTTAATCAGCGTCTCGATTGCGTCTTTGAGGTGGACACAATCTTCAGTAACGTGCCCGTGACTGCGATGGAACCGAAAGTACTTGGACTTGTCAGCGTTTAGTTTGGAAGCCGTCGGTTTCGGGAAGCGGATTCCCCCTTAGACGAACTCCGAGTTGGCACAGTCGCTAAAAATGCGCGCGCGGGACGCGTTCAGCGGTGTGTAGTCTTTAAAAAGGCCAGACGGTCCCCGTGATTCGCGGGGTTCTTTGGTCCGGGCTTCTTTCTTTCTTTCCCCGCCTCGCTTGGGTGGAAGGGAGTCTTCTCTTCTCCTGTCTCCACCTCGTCTGGGTGGAGGGGAGTCTTCTTCCTTGTTGCCGCGGGGGCCTTCTCTGCGCCTCGAATCGAGCGCAATTTGTGCAGCTTCAGCTTCCCCGAACTCAATATGTGACTGAGCCCTCTCGAGGAGGCCTTCAAAGCTGCGGGGACAAGGCAGCCCGACGGATTCTGCGAACTTAGATCCTATCCTCAAACCCTTGATGATGAGATACATTTTGATGTGGTCGATCACGTGGATTTCAACCGCTTCTTTGTTGAACCTCTCTATGTAGCTCCGGAGAGGTTCGTCCTTCCCCTGGAAGATGGCTTCCAGGGAGGCTATCGTCTTCGGATGTCGATGAGAAGCCGTAAAATGTTTTCTGAAATGCTCCCTCAGGACTCTCCACGACGTGATTGACTCAGATGCTAGGTTTTTGTACCAAGCCATGGCCCCTTTCCGAAGAGTCGTAGGGAATAATCGGCATTTGATAGCGCCGGAGACATTCCTAAAATCGAGCAGAGCTTCAAAACTCTCGACATGGTCATCAGGATCAGATGTCCCGTCATATGTCCCTAAGGATGGGGGCCTCTCCAGGCCCTTAAGAATAGGGGCGTCCATGATGTGCCTGGCCAGAGGGGTCCAGTAATCGTCATCCTCGCTGGCTCCCGGAGACACAGAGGGGGAGTGTCGTCCATGAACATAGTGACACCTCGGGGAGTGGTCCTTCGGGCGGCCTCTGGGCTATTCGGCGTCCGGCCTGCTCCTTTTATTTTTCGAGGAGCGAACTGGTCCCTTTGGTGGCGGGGAGCGGTGGCGTTTCTGAGGATGCTCCGGCTGAGTACGCTCCAAGCGTGGTCTGCGACCCCGGGGAACCGGGGAGGGGCTGCGAGATGCCTCTGGGGACAGTGAACGTCTTGGAAGCGGCGGTGGTCAGTGCCTTCGCGGGGAAGACCGACCACGACTTTTCTCCAGCGCCTCGATCCGGATGTTCTGGTTGAAGATCATCTGGTTGGTCTGATTGACCAACGCAAATAGGGCAGCAGTGCTCGGATCCGCATTTGGCGGCGGGTCCACGGGCTGGAAAATGGGCTGGAGGACGGTTTCCTGTCCGTCCTGGTGAGCTTTCTCGTACTCCACTTCTTCGGAAGATGGAGAAGCGGTGAGTCCGTCTCTGGCGTCGTTCTCCGCGACAGGTCGGGCAGAGTTTTTGTCGACGTGGTTGCCAGTGCCAAGTTGCGCAATAATGTTGTCTAGAGCTTGATTCGCCGACGGGTTGGCCATGATGGTTGTTGAACGGAGAAAGCTTTGGCTTATCGAACAGAAAAATGGGGAAGCTTGTTAGTTCTCACAGATGGTGCAACTGATTGTACCTGGATCAGACAGTGATAGTGGCCAACGGCGTCTGGAACGGCAGCTCCAGTGGTGGTGAGAGACGGCGGGGGGTGTACCTGCAAGGTACTCCGACGCTCAAGTGAAAGAGTGTACAGAATATCAGCAAATACAGAAAGAGTAAGTGGTGGGAAGAATGTGTCTAACCTGACCCTCTCAAACGAGAGGGTATTTATAGAGAAGCCCCAGCGCGGGGCCAACGGTTACCAGCAATGGGCCGGATCAACTAGGCTCACTCCAAGTAACTGCTAGGGCTTACGTGTAGTAGTGAAGACCAGCACGTGGTCTTCGCCCTAGAGTAACTGCTCCTAGATTTCCGGAAGTAGGGCACACAGAATCTTTCGGAAGTGGGAGGTTACTTGGAACGTGTCCACGCGGGATGGACCGTTGGGTGCTCCTCGCGGGGAGGAGCCTCCCGTGTCGGGGATATATGAAGCCTGTAGAAAGGGCAGGGCCTCGCGGGGAGGAGCTATCCTGTCGAGGAGGCGCATCTCAATGGGATGTGATGCCCTCTTCTCCTATTGCCCAGGTGCCCGACGATGACTAAGTGGTCGACGCGGCCTTAGTGCCCGGCGAATCTGTGGTGCGCGCGTGGCAGTCACGTGCATGCGGAAGGACCTTATTGGACATCTCCAGGCAGTATGGGTTGGGCCTGCTCGATTGTTGGGCAGCCCCGGCCCAGTCCAGAATATATATATATATATATATATATATATATATATATATATATATATATATATATATATATATATATATATATATATATATATATATATATATATATATATATGTCATATCAAATAAGAATGAATAAGTTATATAAGAATGTGAGAATGAATAACAACCATCAAATTTAAAAGGAAATGTTGTGATTAAATCATATCTTCTACTGAATCATGTGTCAAAAATTCAAAAAATCGGGCGCTTTTAAGAGAAGAGAGAAATTAATAATCAATTTTAAAAATATATTTTAATTCAATGATTCAGAGTCATTATCATATTCTCATATAAAAATAACATTTTCTCTCTTTCTCTCTCTATCTATCTATCTCTCTCTATCTATCTATCTATCTATCTATCTATCTATCTATCTATCTCTTTCTCTCTCTCTATATATATATATAAAAGATTAATTTATGTAAAGATTATTTTTTATTAATACTTCATTTTTTATATGACATTTGGTTGATATTTGTATTTTTAGAAGAATAATAATTTTATTTTATCACTCATAAATATCTCATAAAGAAAACCTATAATAATGTTATGGAATAAAGTCCTATTAAAAAGTGCATCTAACATAAGGCTTTGTAGAAAACCGCTATTAAATACTAATATTATATAAAATGTCAAATATATATTATTTCAGTGCTTATGAAACACAATCATAGGTTATGAACTTATAATAGCGAGGGATTTAATAGCTATTTTAAGTGATGTTAAAGCATGAAAAAAGTGTTATTAAACATTCTTTTTGGTATATTGGTGGTTTTGAGTGTTGTATAAAGGTTGATTTGAGGGTAATATATCAGTTTGAATGGTGATTGGAGTGATATTGTGAGAGGGAGAGGAAACTATCATTTATTTCTTTTTTTCTTTTCTAAAAAACGTGAGTGGGAGGGAGACTTAATTTGGAATTTTGTGGCTTTTTTGTGTGTGTTTATACTGTGTAATTGAACTCGTATTTATACTAAATTTTATGTTAACATAAAAGGAAAACAAGTCACAATGACAAATTGTGGCCAATAAAAACAAGTATGATATATTGCGATCCATTGAACAAGTATGACATATTGCGAGCAATTAAAAAAATAAGTATGACAAATTGCTACCACTTAGAATAAAGGATGACAAATTGCGACCAATTAGAAACAACGATGATAAATCAATAAAGATTATGACATTCCGAATTTCTTTTATATTTTTTTTATAATTTTTTGATTATTTTGTAATAAAAAATGAATAAAATAAAAAAAATTAATAATTAAAACATACATATTTAAGAAATACAAAAATAATATAAAAATACTCCAAAACGTCAACATTTGAGTTTTTAACAAAAACATGAATAAATAATAAATAATAAATATTAAATAATAATTATTAATTAATAATATCTATTTTTTATATATTTTTTATATCGAATTGGCTAAAAATAAAATCAAATGCAAATGCTTTTTTGTACACCTGTAGATGGCTAATTTCGACGCCAAGGAAATGGTTCGGAGGAAATTGGATTTTTCAATAGGGGATTCGACAGGATGATTCGACGGGAAGATTTCATGATGTAGGAAGCTGGTCGAGGATCAATGGCACTCAAGGAAAGTTTGCCAGATTCTTCTAAGTACAAAAATATGTTCAAAAGGAAAGAATGTTTTCTTTCGACGGAGGTTTTGAAATTTAAAGTTTAAGAGGGACATTTATTACTTTTCGACAATTCGACAAGGTGAAGAGGCGCAACGTTTCGACACAAAGGGAAAATTCAAATTCAAGAGTTATAACGTTTGGCAGAAGACACGTGGAAGCTTTAGAAGAAAAGAAGACATGCAGAAGGCCAAGTGTCAAAGATTTAGAATTTTTCCGTTATTAGGCAGTTATTGTATTTGTATATAAATAGGATAGTTGTTGTAGAATTTGAGTGTATGAAAACTTGTACCAAATTCCTGTAAATACTCAAAGTACCCGTGTGAGAGAAAAGAGTTTATTATCTGGAAATGTACGTGTGAAACACCATCTTTTTAAGTTTATGAAAATTCAAAGTCTTTTATAATTGCCTTTACTTTTCCCAGTCATTTATCCTTTGTCATTTACTTTATGCAAGTTTTAATTTCATTCAATTCATCTTTTCGCCAGAAGTTGTTACTTAGTTCTTTAACCAAACCATTCATCCATAAAAGGTATAACAAAACAAACCATCAAAACACCATTATCCTAAGAGTTAGATAATTTTGCACATGTATCCCAGGATTTGTGTGGTTGGTCCTGCAAGTAACCCAGTTTTATAAGAGATTGGTAAACCAGAGGTTGTTCGCCAAAGTCTACAGCGAACAAATTGGCACACCCGGTGGGACCAGTGCAAAATTTTAAAATTTTATAGAATAACTCTTAGCCAAATAGTTTCTACTTCGTCGTATGATTTTGAGAAGCGGTAAATTAGCCGTAACCGACGTAGAAAGACCTAAAAGAACGAGAGTAAGAAGAATGGAAAATCAGCCAAATAATCCAAATCCTAATGAAAACATTCCAGTTTCCAACCCTATCCCTTCAACAGCGGGAAATGCGGATTCAAACCCTGTTCTGGAGGAGGTTATGCCTTCGTCAACAGGGTCTATACCAGCGGTTTCGCTCTCTCAAAATATGCCTAGTTCTTCCACAATGGGACATTCAATGCCCATGGGGACGCCTCCTCCTAGAGGACATAATTATAGGCCATTTCAGAAAAAAATTTCCATGCCTATGTTTGGTAGAGAACAACCATATGGAATGCCAACTTCAGTGATGGCGAACTTGCAAAATGCACCATCCTTGTATTCTGATGCCATGGTCCACGTGTCTTCACCACTACAAGGGTCGGGATATGGTGGAAATACGAGTAGATTGAACCAACCCCTACCAAACTTCCAAATGCCAGCAATTACAAATAATTATGCGCAAGTAATTCGACAACAAATGGACGAAAGTAATCATGATATGGTCCAAATGTTGACACAACAAATGGGAGCAGTGTTTAATCCTTTAATACAAAACACTACCCAAACCAACCAATTGTTGGCTGCGCAAATGACACGTATTGCTGACTTTTTTGGTGTTCCTCAAACGCGACAAAGAGAACAAGTAATTCAAAACCCAGTAGTGAATGTCGAAGAGGAATCCACAATAAATCAAAGGCCTTTGGAGAACCCTCAGGCAAACCCTAGAAACCAGGAGGCAGTGGTCGAACAGCCTCGTGTCGAAATCCCCGTTCAACAAGAACCAAGGAGGGTAATAGTCCAGAGAGGCCAAGATGTTGATGATGTGTTGCAACAGCAAATACGATATAATAACCTGCCTGCCGAAAACAATTTAGCAGCTATGATCGAAAGGATAATGGCGCAAAATGGGGTAAATGTGGGATTACAAAGGCCTAGTTATGCTTCCCCATTATCTGAATATGTTCTACAACAGGAATTACCCCCAAGGTGGAAAGTCCCCAAATTTACCAAATTTTCAGGGGACACTAGCGAATCCACCATAGAACATATAACGCGTTATTTGATCGAAGCGGGAGAAATAGCCAATAATGAAAATTTGAAAATGAAATACTTCCCAAGTTCTTTGACAAAAAACGCGTTTACCTGGTTTACATCCTTGCCTGCGAATTCTATATTCACATGGACCCAATTAGAAAGATTGTTCCATGAACAATTTTATATGGGTCAGACTAAGATAAGTTTGAAGGAATTAGCCAGTGTTAAGAGGAAATTTTCAGAGCCTATAGATGATTACCTAAATAGGTTCAGGTTGCTTAAGGCAAGATGTTTCACTCAAGTGCCAGAACAAGAGTTAGTCAAAATGGCTGCAGGGGGTCTAGATTATTCTATAAGAAAGAAACTAGACACTCAATATTTGAGAGATATGGCACAATTAGCAGATAGGGTAAGACAAATTGAAAGGCTAAAAGCTGAGAAATTTAGATCAAATAAAAATAAAAAGGAAAGAGTGGCTTATGTAGGAGTATGCCAGGATAATGATAGTGACGAAAATGAACTAATTTTGTTCGAAGAACAAGAAATTGATCTGGCAGAACTAAAGTTAGGCCCACCATACGCCTGTAAAGTACTAGCTCCGTCAAATGGGAAAAATCCAGTCGAACCGGAAAAGAATGATAGGTTTCCTAAAAGAACTTATACGTTCGACGCCACCAAGTGTGACGAAATTTTCGACTTATTAGTCAAAGATGGTCAATTAATAAAACCAGCAGGCACTAAAGAGCCTCCTGTGGACCAACAGAAAAAGAGAGGTTTTTGCAAATACCATAACTTTTTGGGTCATAAAACTTCTCAATGTTTCCTTTTCAGGGATCTCGTTCAGAATGCAATCCGTGATGGAAGACTGAAGTTTGGAGACAAATCAAAACAACAGATGAGGATCGACTCAAACCCCATACAGGTGGTCGAAGCCAATTATGCTGAACCTTCCACTGTGAATATGGTGGAAGTCGAAGTAGCCTCTGACTATAGTTTTGAAATGGTGGAAGCTGCTGAGGGCTTCGACAATAATATCAACATGGTGGAGGTTGCTGATGATCTCCTAGACGAACCTGAGGTGGAAAAAATATCCAAGGACTTTGTAGACCAGCCAGTGTTGATCAAGATTACTGAAAATCTTGATGTAGGAAATTTGAATAACGACATCAGCAAAGTTGAGACTACTGAAGGTTTCGACAGTAAGAACAAAGTTGGAGATACTGAAGTCTTCGACAGTTAGAAGAAGGAGAAAACTACTGAAGGTTTCAACAACCAGAACGCAGTTGGAATTACTGAAGGGTTCGACAAAGAGAATAACAATAAAATTGCTGAAGATTGAGTAATTTGGGATACTTTAGGGGAGCCCAGTGGAAAATTCGACTATCTCGTGAAATACTCTGCACCCCCAAGTTCTCGTATTGACATCAACAAGATCCAGCCAACTGGCTGGGGAGATTTCTTTGAAGATACTAATGAAGGAGCAAATGATAATGCCCCTATCATCAAAGAGGAGGCTACTGAAGGCCTTAATCATGACAAAATAGAGACAATGAGAGTTGCTGACAAGATCAACACTATGGAACCAGTCAATAAGAACGTTACCAGAATCAAGGCAGAGGCTGCTGAAGGCCTTGTGAAGCCTGCTCCTTATGGGATTTTTCGTAGAACAATGGAAGACCCTAAAGAAAACTCAGTCGAGCAATGCTGCAAACTCATCTCCAGGGACTTACCCTCAGGAGGAAGCTTCGACCAGGCGAAAGGGAATGCTGAAGAGGAGGCAAGACTTATTGAAAGAATGAATAAATTAAGTATCACTGATGACCAGAATGTGGATATCAACATGGTGGAAATTTCTCAGAAGAGACAAACAGAAACTGACGAAGAACGCCGTCGAGAAGAGTATCAGAAGTTGGCTTACCCTAAGGAGGAGGAGAACTTAGTCGAATTCATCCAAAGGTGCCAGAGTAAGAAGGCTGAAGTCATGTTGTGCCCACGTTGTAGTGCGGTGTTCGACAAGAAAGCAGCAAGCAATCTGGAGGGGGTAGAGAAAGCCAAAAGAAGAGGAAACTGGGGGGCAATCCCAGCAGCCAGAAATGGAAGGTTCGATCCAAGGAGGAGTGAGCATCACAACCAAAGGTTTGGTGAAGGACGTCATAGAACTTACAAGCCATCTATCATAGCTGAGGATGATAAGTGGGTCCAACCAATCAGAAATGCTCAAGGGCAGAAAAATGGAAGAATTTTGAAATACAGAGAGGTTCCTCCATGGAAGGAAAAAGGGAGGTCGAAAAACAGAAACCAAGACCATACCCATCAGAGAACTATAAAGGAAAGAATCCCATGTCGAGGTCTCAGTGGAGAAGGTTCCAAAGACAGAAAAGAGCAGAAAAGGAGGCTGCAGAAAAGAACAAAATCAAAGAAAACACTGTTGATGAAAATAAATCTGAGTCAAGCAAGAACATGCAGATAATGAACAAAGAAGAGTCTGTTCCCAAAAACGAGCCCTCTCAAAAGGGCAAACCAAGCAACATGGTGGAGATGTCGAAGCCTAACAATAAGGTGCCAGAAGATGATGAAGTGACTGATGATTTTAGGTCAGACTCAGAAGCATCTTTCGATGTCACATGCAATGTGGTTTCAGTGCTGCCTAGAGACTATGATAGAGTGATGGAGATCGAAGACGAAGAAGATGATGTTGAAGACGACAGCATGGGGCTAAGGCCTGTGTGCTATTATATAATGAATAATGGTTGTGTCGAAGAGCAGAATGCTTTCTTTGAGAAACCAGATGATGCAATGAAGGCACACTTGAAGCCTTTGTTCATAAAAGGAAAAGTGGAGAACGTTGGTGTCAACAAGATATTAGTAGATGGTGGAGCTGCTGTGAATTTAATGCCCCATTTCATGATAAAAAAGATTGGAAAAGATGACTCAGACACAAAGCCCCACAACATGGTGTTGTCAAATTATGAGGGAAAAGTAGGAAATACCATGGGAGTGATCCATGTGAACTTAACTGTTGGAACCATAACAAGGCCAACAATGTTTATAGTGATAGCTTCAAGGGCGAATTATAACTTGCTGCTTGGAAGAGAGTGGATTCATTGGATAGGAGATGTACCATCATCCATGCACCAATGAATAGCCATCTGGAGGCCAGATGGGATTGTCGAGAATATTGAAGCAGATCAAAGCTATTTTATGACTGAAGTAAACAATGTGAATAGTTGAAGTTTCGACAAGAATTTGGCTCACATACCCCCTGCAACCCAGCAGAATTCGACTTGAAGGTGACTGACAACGCCTATTGTTCCATGTACCTTCACCCAATACATGGTTTTCAATGGGACAAAGAAGTAATTGGTGAACCAAGTCACGTATGGGGAATTTCTCATATTGAGCCAACCGGTTGGGGAAGTGAATTTGATGATTATGATGAGTGAAGCCTCAGCGATGGAAAGAATTATGGCTTATATAGCCGAAAATAAACTCAAAGCGGCCCTAGAGGCCGAAGTGGAATACATGGCTGTCGAAGCCAACAAAGAAGATTTTGAAGAGCAATGTCCCCAAAGGGATATTGAAAAAGGTTATGACAACAATCAGACTGGCGAATGGCAGAAGCTTGACGCCATCTATGATGACGAACCCTTGGGGTTCGAAAAGGATCCAGCATCGACTAACATGAAGATGGTGGCACAGGATCCATTAGAAGAAATCAATTTAGGACTGGGGGCAGAAAGAAGGCCAACTTACATCAGCGCCAAGATAGATCCTCAGTTTAAAGTCGAAATAATCCAATTGCTAAATGAGTACAAAGACTGTTTTGCATGGGATTACGACGAGATGCCAGGATTAGACAGGAGTTTGGTCGAATTGAAGCTGCCAATAATGGAGGGAAAGAAGCCAGTAAAGCAGACTCACAGACGCTTCGCACAAGAAATCTTGTCGAAAATAAAAGAAGAGGTCGAAAGACTTCTAAAATGCAGATTCATCTGCACCACCAGGTATGTCGAATGGATTGCAAACATAGTCCCTGTAATTAAGAAAAATGGCAAGCTGAGGGTATGCATTGATTTTAGAGATTTAAATTCAGCTACCCCTAAGGATGAATATCCTATGCCAGTGGCAGAAATGCTCATAGATTCTGCAGCAGGCCATGAGTATTTGAGTATGCTTGATGGATACTCTGGCTATAATCAAATTTTTATTACTGAAGAAGATGTTCCTAAAATAGCTTTTCGTTGCCCTGGAGCAATAGGAACTTATGAATGGGTAGTAATGCCCTTTGGGTTAAAAAATGCTGGGGCAACTTATCAAAGAGCCATGAATTCAATTTTTCATGACTTTATTGACACTTTTATGCAAATATACATTGATGATAGTGTGGTGAAGTCTGTTTCAGGAACAAGTCATATAGACCATCTTCGACAGTCCTTTGAAAGGATGAGAAAGTTTGGTCTAAAAATGAATCCCCTTAAATGTGCTTTTGGTGTGCAGGCGGGTGATTTCTTAGGTTTTGTGGTCCACAAGAAAGGGATCGAAATAAATGAAAACAAAGCCAAAGCCATAATGGAAGCGAAAGCGCCATCGACAAAGAAGGGATTGCAGTCTCTACTAGGGAAAATCAACTTCCTCAGAAGGTTCATTTCCAACCTTAGTGGGAAGACACAAGCCTTTTCACCCCTACTTCGACTAAAGAAGGAAGATTTCACATGGGGGCAAGAACAACAAGATGCCTTCGACAAGATCAAAGAGTATCTGGCTAGTCCTCCAGTTTTGATGTCTCCTTGTAGGAAAAGAAGTATGAGGTTATACATTTCGGCATCAGACAAAACTTTGGGAAGCATGTTGTGTCAAGAAGATGAAAATGGCGTCGAAAGGGCCATCTATTATCTCAGCAGAGTCCTAAATGATGCTGAAACTAGATATAGTGTGATAGAAAAATTATGTTTGTGTGTATATTTCTCTTGTACAAAGTTAAAGCACCATATAAAACCTGTTGATGTATATGTTTCTTCTCATTTCGACGTAATAAAATATATGTTATCTAAATCCATTTTA
Source organism: Lathyrus tuberosus (assembly GCA_022829125.1). Lineage (NCBI taxonomy): Eukaryota > Viridiplantae > Streptophyta > Magnoliopsida > Fabales > Fabaceae > Lathyrus > Lathyrus tuberosus. Next base: position 2,860,933 of record JALAZF010000282.1, read on the forward strand.
CACAGTCGAATTGGGAAATGGGCTTTGGCATTGACAGAATATTCCTTAAAATATTTGCCTTTAAAGGCTGTTAAGGGACAAGTGGTTGCTGATTTCATAGCTGACCACTCAATAAATGAAAATGAAGTAGAATATGTCGAATTACAGCCATGGAAGTTATATTTCGACGATTCCAGTCATAAGAATGGAACTGGTGTTGGAATACTAATTATTTCTCCTGACAAAATTCCAACAAAATTCAAGTACAAAGTCGAAGGCTTATGTTCGAATAATGAAGCAGAATATGAAGCTTTGATTGCCGGACTTGAAATATTGTTGGAATTGGGGGCAACAAGAGTCGAAATAATGGGTGACTCTGAGTTGGTAATAAAACAATTGAAAAAAGAATATAAATGTGTCAAAGAAAATCTGATTATGTACTTCGTGATAGCTAACAGACTTCTCAAAAAATTCGACAACGTGGCCATTAAACACATTCCTAGATTAAAGAATCAAGAAGCGAATGATCTGGCTCAACTTGCGTCAGGCTACAAAGTGTCGAAAGAAAACTTGAAGAAAGCTATTGAAGTAAGGGGAAGAGTCATATCCACCAAATTGGCTCCCTCAGATTTGGAGACAATAAAATTAGGTTATGGGGATGAGGAAAATTTTGAAATTTTCAATGTAGATGATTCAGAAATTGAAGATTGGAGAAAACCTATCAAGGATTATCTACAAGACCCAAATCAGAAAGTCGAAAGAAAAGTAAAGTACAGAGCTTTAAGTTATGTACTTTTTGGAAATGAATTATTTAAAAAGACTGCAGATGGAGTCTTGCTGAAATGTTTGGGCGAAGAAGAAGCTTACATAGCTTTGTCGAACGTGCACAGTGGTGCATGTGGCGCACACCAAGCAGGCCACAAAATGAAATGGTTATTATTTCGACAAGGAATGTACTGGCCAACAATGTTGAAAGATTGTGTCGAATTTGCAAAAGGGTGTCAGGAATGCCAAGTACATGCAGGTATACCACATGTCTCTGCAAGTGAGTTGCATTCAATTATAAAACCTTAGCCATTCAGAGGTTGGGCTTTGGATTTAATTGGTGAAATTCGACCAGTTTCTTCAAAAGGGCAGAAGTACATTTTAGTTGGAATAGATTATTTCACTAAGTGGATTAAAGCTATACCACTGGTAAATGTGGATCAAGAGACAGTTATAGAGTTTATCCAGAAACATATAATTTACAGATTTGGGATACCAGAAACAATAACTACCGATCAGGGATCTGTGTTTACTGGAAAAAACATGCAAATGTTTGCAAAAGACACAGGTTTTAAACTCTTAACTTCGACACCTTATTATGCCCAGGCAAATGGACAAGTCGAAGCAGCAAATAAGGTTGTGATAAATTTGATCAAAAAGCACGTGGGTAGAAAACCTAGAAACTGGCATAAGACTTTGGATCAAATTTTATGGGCTTGTCGAACGTCTCCTAAGGAAGCGACAAATTTTACTCCATTCAAATTGACTTATGGACATGATGCAGTTTTACCAGTTGAGATTTATTTACAGTCGATTCGAATTCAGAGGCATCATGAAATTCCATCTGACATATATTGGAATATGATGATGGACGAGTTAGTCGATTTGGACGAAGAAAGATTAAATGCGTTGGATTTGTTGAGAAGGCAAAAAGAAAGAGTCGAAAAGTTTTACAATAAGAAAGTGAAATTTAAGACCCTTTCAGTGGGGGATCTTATTTGGAAAGTAATTCTTCCTATGGATCGAAAAGATAGATTAATGGGAAAATGGTCTCCTAAGTGGGAAGGACCTTTCCAATTTTTAAAAGTTTTTTCAAATGGCACATATGAGGTCGAAGAGATAGATAAAGATAAAAGAATGTTGAAGATAAATGGCAAGTATTTGAAAAAATATAAGCCAACACTGCAAGAAATTAAAATAGCAGTTGAATAATTGTAGAAAGAAAAGCAATATGGCGGATAAAAATCTTCTCGCCAAATAATACAGATCCATTGTCATTACAAAAAGGGCTTTATAAGCCAAACAAAAATTACAAGTATTCAAACGGGAAAAGATGCTTTCAGCTTCTCAAATTTCGACTTCTGGATTTGAAGGCGTCGCTCACAAAGTGTCTTGTTTTTAGAAATCTCCTCAATCTCCTCGCCAAGCTTACAGACCCTGTCGACATGGTGCACACCAACTTCTAGCTCTTTGCGGATTTCTTCCTGGTCATTCTTCTGCAGTTCTGCTTGACGTTTTTCCGCCTGCGAAATTTTTCCTTGGAGGACAGCAATTTGTTTTTTCCATTTTAAAATGTTTTTGCCACACAAAGCTGCTTCCCGCTTATTTTGCTCAGAAACTTTCTCCATTTCAGTTACCTTGTTGGACGAATTCGACGCAGCTTCCCACTCAGCAAGTTGGGTCTCTGTTTTGTTTTCAAGCTTCTTGGAGTACTCTCGAAGTCGATTAAAGTCAGTTGCCACAAGATCTATCAAGGTATTAAGGTCCAGCACCACATCAGTGACTTCAGAAGGAGCCTCCAGGACGTTGACTTTCTTTAGGATTTTCTTCAAGTCGAATTGAGCAGAGGAGTCATTCTCCAGAAGTTGAAATAAGTCAATATCAAGGACCTTCTGTCGAATGTTTGCAAGCGATTCGTCCATTGATTTGGCATCATAAGTAGTTCCTGAGGTGGTTGAACTACTGATGGTAGTATCAGCAAAGTTGTAGCGGGAACTGAGCATAGCTTTTAGGTACTCAAAAGGCCTTTGCACCTTCATACTTTCTAGCTCCTCATGAGAGAACTGGGTCGAAGTCGTCCCGGTCGAAGCAGCTTTAGCTGTTTTACCAAGATTTTCTTCGACGTTTTCTGTCTTTTCGCCAGTATCAGCAGCAGAAGTTGGTGGCCTTTCATGTTCTTCTTCTTCTTATTCTTCGGCATCACTTGCAGCCTCTTCATCTTTCTCTTCGTCAGCAAACTCTGAATGGGGGGGAGATTGATCTTCAGCTTCATTTCTAGTGGCAGCCGCTGCCGTAGGCATCACAGTGTCCCCATCAGTTTCGACGAAGTCTTCAGTATCAGGACCAGTCTCTTCTTCCACTACTTTTGGAATTCGTATACAAATGGCAACGGGTTGATCTACATCGGTGGCTGATTCCTTCGCTGAATTCTTGGGAGAGGATTTGGAGGCGCTGGCTGGGTTATAAGTAGGATCACTGCTGGTCTTGGGAAGAACTTGGACCATAGGTTGTCCATGAATATCCACAGACACCTGAAGGATAAATAGGTCAAATAAGCGAATACAAGTAAAACAACTTGTTAGCATCGAAAGGAAAAGAAAAATCATACCTTTGGAATTTTGGTCTTCAGGCTAGAACTTTCACTTTCCGCTGGAGCAGGAGTGATTTCATCACCTGGTTCCTTTGATAGAATTTTCTCTAAAACTTTGGGAGTAGGAGGTTTCTGTGGGAGAGGTTTGGTTGCCTTTTTCTTCTTTTTGGTGGGTTTTACCTGATTTGGTGACTCATCACCATCATCAATTTCGTCAGCTTTGACTGTTTTTGCTTTTCTTTTCTTTGGCGTTGGTGGGGGTTTTCGACTACCCTGTGGATCAAAGAAATTTCATTAGTTAGTTCAAGAAAATGAAACACTTGGACTATAGATAAAAAGAAAGTAAATTGATACCTTCGCCAAAGGTGTCTTGGCAGTCTCTTTCTGAGGCTCTGCTTCTCCTGCGGTTGTTGCTTCGACTGTGGCAGGTTTCTTGATTGGAATCTTAATAGCTAGAAAAGAAGAAAAAGGGAAAGAGTCAAACATAAAAACATATATTCAAATAAATAAAAAGTGAGATGGAACTGCTTCCCATTTTCCACACCTTCATATATAGGGGTTTCCACGCGAACGTGTTCTAGGCCGATATGAAGGTGACCTTTGAAATTGTCCAGGGTGTACTTAGTCGGAACCACTCGCTTGGCACGTTTTTGGTTGTCCTGGTGAAGAACTTTTAAATGCTCCCCACAAATGAACCAATCTGGGAATGGAGGGCTAAAAGCCATGCCAAATGCAGCAGATGGTAGAGGGGGAAATTTTGGGCGATAAAGTTTAAAAGCTACCTCATAACGTTGTTCTGGTTGAACATACGAGGGTAGTTTTAACTCATCAAGTTTTTCTGTAAACTTTCGTTTCAAAGTAACTGCTGCTTCGCATATGGTTCGACTAAGATCATCAGGCCTGTAGGCAGTTTCAAAGTATTTCTGGAAAGCCTAGATTTCTTTGATGTGTCGAGAAGTACCTTTCTTGGTCCTGTCCTGCACAATGGCAAAAGCTCTAGTCAGTTGGGTGGTAAAAGCATCCACGTTGAACATCTGAGACTCATAGTAAGCTCTCCACCATTCATCAAACTCTTGAGTACAGAGGAAGATAGGTCGAAAAACCACTGGTTGGATTTTGACCAGGTTAGAATACTTCGCCAGCTGTTCAGCACATTCATCTTCAGTGTGGGTCATGTTGTAATGGATCAGAGAACCTTTCCTGGAGAAAAGAGGTTTTGGTATGATCTGTATCAACCCAAGCTGTCGAGAAACCAGGTTGGGCTGATAGTTGACAATGGAAACTTTGAGTTTTGAAGGGCCAAGTCTGGATACTAAAAGTCTTGGAGTAAGGAAGGATTCCCAGACGTTAAGAAATTCGTCTTCCAGCGATTTCGATTCTAGGGGAAGTTTTCTGGTGAACCATGAGGGTCCAACTTTCCTTTCAGCAAAAGGAGCCATGTTGGGTGTAAAACTATAATGTTTCGCAAACATCATGACATAGCTAGTAAAGGTTTGTTGAAGACTCAGGCCTTCGTGATGAGGTGTCAGCTGCGCCAAATGAAGACCTTCGACGCGTTTGTCCCCTAGAACGATTGGGTCCACAGTGGATTTGTTGGGAAGAGAAGCTTTGAAAGTGGCATTGAGCCACAATTGTAAAAGCCAAAAAGGCCCTGATAGCAGCAAAGTCTTCTTTTCCTTGATGTTCTTTAAAGTGGTAACTCCTTCGCCAAGGGATTCAAATAGATTCGCCAGGATCATCTCGCTGAGACATAGCTTGTGCCCAGCATGAAGCTGATTCGCTATGGTGATATAGCGCTTCGCCACCTGGAGAGATCTGGAGCAGAAAACGCATCTCGACAGCCAAAGGGCCAGGAAAGCTACATGTTCTTGGTCAGAAACTTCCTTGGTTTCCTTGTCATGGTAATTGGCAATATAGGCTGTGAAGGTGGCCTTATTGGTGTCGAAACCTATTGAATTGTCAGCAAGCAAGTTGGGGTCATAGTCAATTCCTAGGGGGCTTAATCCAGTGATAGCAGCTATGTCGAAAAGCGTAGGAGTGATCATCCCACAGGGAATATGGAAATTGTTGTAGGTACTATCCCAGAAATAGAGAGAGGCCAAAAGCATGGAAGGGCAATATCCTGGCCCTACCTTCGACAATTGAATAAGATCGTAAATGCCCATGGCTTTCCAATCATTACCCTTAACCCTTTCTACCTTTTCCAACCATGCCAAATAGTCAGAGGGATCCTTCTACAGAGGACAGGACCTAAAAATCCTAAAATTGTTCATGTATTCTAGGTTTATTATTTTGTCAGAAGGAGTCCCTTGGCCATCTATTTTGGATTTTTCATCTATAATCTTCTCCTTCTCCGTCCTAGGCCTAACACCATTCGCTATGGGTTTGTAGCGATGGTAGGTGGGAAAAAATTCTCGCACCTTAACTGGGTCTAGCGTTAAGTCTGGTAGCGGTCCTAAAATTGCATGAGATTTTCTAGAAATTAAAATGGGAATAAGTACCTGAGATTGGTAAATGGAGCACTTTTCTTCTTCATAAGGAGGTTCTGGAACGTACTCGTGATTCCCCACCACTTTGGGCCCAAGAATCCTCTCCATCGGTGCTAGACTGTTGGACTTCCGAGAGTCTTTGCCGGTGACCTTTTGAGAAGTGGAGGAAGCCATTGCTGGTTACAGAGAAAGTGGAAACGAGGAAGATGAAGTTTTGAAAGAGCTCTTGGAGTGGAAACGAGGAAGATGAAGTTTGAAAAATAACGTAAAAGGGGGAGAAAGGAAGTTTTCAGCTTATATATAAGTTGGGAAAGAGGAGCGGTTGGTATTCTGAAGGTGGAAATGGAAAAGTAGTGGAAAGTTATGGGACACGTGGTGAGTATGAAGTGGATAATGCTGACGGTGGCAGTTAGGGTTTGACCCACGATGTGATAGGAGTAGAGTAGGAATGATGCGAGCTCAAAAACGTGGGCTGAAGTGACGTTTTGGGAAAAGCGCAATGATGATTCTGACACTTCTAATGTCTAAATCATATGAACAGTCACTAGTCGAATAGTCCATGGCGTCGAAAGGCACTGGCAAAAAATGGTTTTTTTCCTTCAGTCGAAAACGCATTTTTTGGGGGGAAATTTGTAGATGGCTAATTTCAACGCCAAGGAAATGGTTCAGAGGAAATTGGATTTTTCAATAGGGGATTTGACAGGATGATTCGACGGGAATATTTCATGATGTAGGAAGCTGGTCGAGGATCAATGGCACTCAAGGAAAGTTGGCCAGATTCTTCTAAGTACAAAAATATGTTCAAAAGGAAAGAATGTTTTCTTTCGACGGAGGTTTTGAAATTTAAAGTTTAAGAGGGACATTTATTACTTTTCGACAATTCGACAAGGTGAAGAGGCGCAACGTTTCGACACAAAGGGAAAATTCAAATTCAAGAGTTATAACGTTTGGCAGAAGACGCGTGGAAGCTTTAGAAGAAAAGAAGACATGCAGAAGGCCAAGTGTCAAAGATTTAGAATTTTTCTGTTATTAGGCAGTTATTGTATTTGTATATAAATAGGATAGTTGTTGTAGAATTTGAGTGTGTGAAAACTTGTACCAAATTCCTGTAAATACTCAAAGTACCCATGTGAGAGAAAAGAGTTTATTATCTGGAAATGTACGTGTGAAACACCATCTTTTTAAGTTTATGAAAATTCAAAGTCTTTTATAATTGCCTTTACTTTTCCCAGTCATTTATCCTTTGTCATTTACTTTATGCAAGTTTTAATTTCATTCAATTCATCTTTTCGCCAGAAGTTGTTACTTAGTTCTTTAACCAAACCATTCATCCATAAAAGGTATAACAAAACAAACCATCAAAACACCATTAACCTAAGAGTTAGATAATTTTGAACATGTATCCCAGGATTTGTGAGGTTGGTCCTACAAGTAACCCAGTTTTATAAGAGATTGGTAAACCAGAGGTTGTTCGCCAAAATCTACAGCGAACAACACCCAAAAATATAAACTAGTAAAATGCGGGCAAAATTTAAGAAACGAGAGTTGCCCCTATTTAATTAATTTTGGCTTAATACCCTTTTTGGTCCTCTAACTATACCCTCGGGTCCAATTTGGTCATCTTTCTTTTAAAAGTTCCAAATAGATCTCTTACATTGTCTAACTGAAGCATAAAGGTCCTTTCCGTCAAATAAATGCAAACGGTGTTAGTTTTGCTTACGTGGAATATGAGTTGGCATGATGGATGGCTTAGTCAGCACCTTTTACTTTCCGTCAAATAAATGCAAACGGTGTTAGTTTTACCCATAGAGTATGAATGACGACGTTCTTCATATAGTTGTTATGAAAGACTATTAAATACAAAAGACACAAATTTTGTCCTTCGAATGTAATGGGATGTTGGGGATATGGAATGCAGTAAATCTGGATGAATTGCTTTTATTGGGGACGGAAAATGCAGGTTGTATGAAATCACTAGGGATTAAAATGAGATAAGGTGAAAGGGTCTATTGGAAAAAACAAAGGCATGTTTTAGAAATCACATTATAACCAAATGACACATTCGGAAACCACATCGGAAATGGAAACAACAAACTAGAAATTACATCAAAACGAACTAATATATCCGGAAATCACATTGAACAAAAGAAAATAGGTTATGGAAATAACATCAGAACAAAAAGACATATTCGAAAATCACATTGGATGACAAATGAGAATTTGAACCTTAACGGATAAAACATATATCTTTGTAGGTGCCAAACAAAGTTAAACTTTTGACCAAGGGGTAAATTATTGACGACAACAGGTCCTTAGGAAATGCAGATGAGCACGAAACACATTTCGAGCTACGCATGATATTGAATTTTTCTCTTATGCATGGTATATGAATGATCAATGCATGCAATGTGTGCCCATTGATATTAGACATTCAGGATAAGTAAGACTTGGGTTTCTTTTCTTCAAAGGGTCAAACAAAGCTAGGTTTTGAAGTACCATTGAAATTTTTTTGTTTTGAGGTTAGGCCTCCGTAAGGCGCTAATAAAAATTGGACTTTGATTTTTCATGTTCATTCTACAAGGCTCCATGCTATAGGAATATGCCAAATGAATGCCATGATATGCATGAGATGATGCTAGAGCAAAGAGAGATGATTAATGACAATGATATATGCGATGATTTGAATGTTTCAACAAATGCCTATGTGGTGGGTCATGGACGGTTAAAACTAAGAAGTGTTTTTTGTTTTGCAACAAGACTTCTTGTCAAAAGGTGATAGGATGTTATTCTAGCATGATCTCCTGACACCCGTTTGGAACACAACAGTTAATGATGTACAATAGGGTTTATGTAAGCAGCTTGAATGTCTGGAGATGACTTGTCCCTCTGTAGCCCATCTTTCCCTAGTCTTGTGGGTCATTGAAGTAATTTTCCTCAAAAGGAGTTTTGAAGTAGTTCTTCGTAACATGACCTTGAGATGGCTTGCCCCAATATTTTAAACCTTGAAGCGGTTTTCCCCTGATTAACCAATTATTGGAATAGTTTATTGAGCCTTAAAGTGATTTTCCCTACATTGAATGAGTCTTGAAACGGTTTGACCAAGACTGGCCGATCTTTGAAGGGATTTGGCCTTGACCAACAGAGTCTCTATGTGATCTGTCCATGATCATTAGGGTCTTGAAGTGGTTTGCCCAAGATCTGACCATTCTCTGATGATCAAGCTCCTCATTTATCATTCATTATTAGAACTTCCTTGATGATAGGTGTTTATTTGTAGATAGAGTCGTTCATTCACGAATGGAAATTCTTATGCAATGCTCATGGAGGTTTTGAAATCATTATTGAAATGATGTGGTGATGACAGCGAATGAACCATTGGTCTCAATGCAGTGTTTATTTAGATATTCAAAGTGTGAAAGATGTTGCAAGGATATGATACCAAGACAAATGATTATCAAATATATAGGAGTCGGTTAAACGCAACCTTGTCGTAGTATGATTTTCAAAATAAACCTTGCTTTAATTCGGTCTTTTGAGGGTTGTAACATGGCCTGCTTCACGGTTTTCAAACTAAAAGGATATGAGGCTAAAATTTTAATTTTAACCCACCCATTTTCCTTCTGATAATCTCCAGTTTTAAGTTCAGTTAATTCAACTTACGCATTCGATTTCCAAGAGAATCTTGAAGGTGTAAAGGTAATGGTTTGAGATCCAATGAGGTTCTTTTGCTTAAGTTTGATGTCACCAACTTTTGTTTGTTTTGATATGATGATCATTTATTCTTATTTGTTGTTATAGATTTTGATGATATCTCTTTTGCTTTTTATCCCTTTTTTTTCTAGACCACTTCTTGGAAGCTTTTAGTCCACTGGGATGCCCTAATTTTGGCCAAAGTCGTTTTTTTGACGTTTGACTAAGCGGACTCTATTTTATTTTTTCATTTCATTCTTTTTTTGGAACAATTTATGTGGAATTTATTAGTTTAGGTTTGATTTTGACAAAGGTTGTGACTGTCATGTTATTGGTTATTGATGAACAACCGTTATAACTTTTGGATTTTTCATGATTTGTTCGACACTTCATGATGTGTGCGAACAAGAGCACGTGGTTGGACCTTGGATGGAATGTTTTCTCTTTAAATTTGAATGCATAGTCAAACTAATTGAACAAAACTACCCTGCCTCGGGTCAAGATTAAGGGTTTATAATTTCGAAAAATACCAACTTATAGGCTCAAACTGGTTGACTAGGGATTACCTCCTTAACTCATTGGTGTTTGGAATTTGAAAAAATGTCTTACATCGTCAACAGAATTTGAAAAAATACTCTGGTGCTCCTTCATGAAATTTACAACGAGCATTAGGGTCATACCAATGTGCGTATAGTTCTAGAATGGGAGGAAAAGGCATGGGAATAACCAAACATGAATGAATCAGCGATGGATACAATTAACTATAAGGCATGGGAATATGATCAAATTGAATCATATTCCTCCTATTGCAATTCTAATTGGTACGAGCATTATGATGTTGAGGAGTGTAGGCCCTAGGTTACTAATATGCTAGTACAAGAGGAACTGGCTGATATGCTGTTGCAAAAGGAGGTTGCTGGTATGCAGGCGTAACAGGAGGTTGTTAATATGTTGGCACAATAACTGCTACATATTCCTCGGTGGAATCTCCCCCCACTAGTAGATATGGCATTAGTCTGTTATTCCCTTTTCTTCTAGAAGTTTATAGTCTCTTATCCAATAGTGACTAGATCAAACCAAGCCAGACAATACACTTTCGACCATCTTTTCATAGAAAGGATATTTCAATGTATCCATAAACATGCCCATTAAATCTATTTCCTCCAAATATGGATCCACCTGAGCATCTAGCTTTCTCAAGCGTTGGGAGTATTCTTTTAAGGATCATTTCTCCTTCATGGCCATGCTCTGCAAATATCTTATGTCAGGAGACATGCGATGTGCTTCGTGTGGTAGCTTATTCGTAAGTGCACGGACTTTATCAAAGTAATACAAAAGATGTCGAACCCACAGAGATCAATAATCAATCTACCGCTATCTACTATTGCTATGTAAATCTTAAGGTTAATCGAATATAAAAACGCTACTCACTTTTGTGCAACCCGCGTTATGTTTCGAAACCATAAATGCTTTGCTGTCGCTCCATAGGTTACAATTTTGAAACAATTTTTGAAAAATGTTAAGTCCTAATTAATTACTAAAGCATTGTCGCTGTTTTTAGAGATTTAATATCCAATTTTAAAGATCAGATGCCATTCTCACACTGTCGCATTTTTTACTAGTACCTGAGTGCTCTCGCTTTCGTGCAGAAAATTTTAACTTTAAAACTAAAAATTAGAACTAAGAAAACAAACTAGTTTAAAAATTCAATGGCGATAAAATATCCCGAGTCCCATCGAAACGACGGTCCTCACATCCCGGACTCTAAAAACTTAACCGGACAGGTTTGACATAACGCTTATATTATATTTATTATTCATGCAAGATAGGATTTAAACATGACAATGGATGATGATTCTATGTAGTAACACAAACTTACATGCAATATATATATATATATATATATATATATATATATATATATATATATATATATATATATATATATATGTCAAATACAATACGTGTAAAATAAATTCAAATATATATGTATGTGATATTAGTAGATGATGATGATATGTGAAACTAAAAATCATAACAGTGACAATAGGAATGGATTAAATGATTAAAATAATCAATAATAATAATAAGACTTCAACTAAATAAGTGCAAAAAATTAAAGAATGCTTATTGAAAATAATGCAATACAGGAATTGGAAACTAGAAACCTTGAACGGAAAACTCTGGAATTAAAATAAAGACAATATTGAATAACAATTGATCCAAGTACAAGTAGAGAACTCAAAAATCTTAAAGCAATGGTGTACTATCGCCCGGTGTGAACAATTTAGCACTTTTACACGGTGTATTTATCTACCTACTTTATACTTCACAACTTGGATCATAAAAACCTAAAAACTAAGCATATATATATATATATATATATATATATATATATATATATATATATATATATATAATGTTGTAACTACTGAAGTATGGTTGAATTCGTATAGAGGTTTGTTGAGAAAATATGTGGGAGTGGGAGAAAACCAAATCAGGCTGTTGCTGAAAAACTAGGCACGAAGTTCATGGAGAACTCCATGGCTTCATGGCGAACGCCATGAGTTCAATATGGATGACGTGGCTAGTTTAGGGTCCATGGCGAACGCGATGGCTATGTGGAAAATTCCACAAGCTCAAATGCATTGCTTACTTCCTTTATGCGAATTTTGTCCTTTTCTCCACTTTTGACCAATTTTGCTCCATTGTTTTCTTATGCCAACTCCAACCTGGAAAATATCTGCAACACATAAAATACCCGCATAAAACTACATACAAACTCGAAATGGACATAAAAAAGATAAAAAATGCATGTGTATCAAGTTGGAAAATTTTATAAATTTCATGGTTATCAAACTCCCTCATACTTAAACCTTTGTTTGTCCTCAAACAAGTTGCTACATGTATGAAAAGGCTTTGAAAAATGCAGCATATAGTATCAAAACTCATGAAAAACAGTACCATTCAGATACTTATTCTAGGCTACAAACTTTACTTTGGTTAAGATTGTGCTGATAGGTACTAGCTTGCACACTAAGGATATTGTAAGAACACGATTCAGGAATGGTGCTGTCATAAGTCTCCCTCATATACAAACTAATCTGAGTCGTGTTATTATTCCTAATCCTAGCTTACTCATCCTCCTTCTCGTCCCCTTTCATTCTAGTTCAATCACATTAAGCCTCTTATCCTTACACACCTATAGAAGGATAGCATGGTAGTGACTGTGATCTTATTGTTATGGTGAGAATCGAATATCAAGCTATTAATTAACTTGAATCACAAATCATGAAGCTCACCACAGAGCTTTGATTTATACAAAGGAAAGGGTAAAGATCAAAGGAAACCATAAGTGCGCTATGTAACAAAAAAGCTAAGAGAATCTAAGTTTCGGGGGCTGATTATACCTAGGGAAGATGCTAGCATCCAAAGTATCTGTAGTACTCTACAGGAACTTCTTATTAGTATTTGTGTTATGTTATTGTTTGCTTTCTAAAGGAAAAGGTGCTAAGGTAAAGACCTAAGGGTTTATTTTTAAGTATGCTCGCCAAGACATTGCATCTCGTGCCTACGTATCCTAACTAGGATGGAATCAGAGCATTCGTAGTTCAACTCACTATGGGTGAGGAACTCTTGACTATGGTCAAGGTTCCAAAGGGAAAGATAGGTCTCAATCGCACTAGGGCGAGAGATAAAGGAGTTAGTTGTTAGTGAGCTCTCCAAGGATAGGGATCCTTGTGCCTACGTACCCTCATTAGGGAATAAGGAATCAGAGCGTTCGTAGTTCACCTCACTACGGATGACGAACTCTTGACTATGGTCAAGGTTCCAAAGGGAATGGTAGGTCTCAATCGCACTGGGGAGAGAGATAAGGGAGTTAGTTGTTAGTGAGCTCGCCAAGTATAGGGATCCTTGTGCCTATGTACACTCATTAGGGAATGAGAAATCAGAGCGTTCGTATTTCACCTCACTACGGATGAGGAACTCTTGACTGTGATCAAGGTTCCAAGGGGAAAGGTAAGTGTCTGTGGCAAGACCCCTACAAAGAGTGCGGCGACTCTAATCCTAAGGCTAGGATAAACGGGGAGGTAAGTGTCCATGGGAAGACACTCACATAGAGTGCAGCGACTCTAATCCTAAGGCTAGGATAAACGCGTAAGACTCTAACAAGGTCTCAAGGAAATAGTGGACAAGGCTATCCTAAACATGACATGGTAGTCAACAGAGGGAATCATTTCCTTTGGAATCAGGTACAGACAATCATAATATCAATGGATTACAGAGGAAAGCCTCAAATATCAAAGTTGACAACATATGTAAAGCAAAATGTTAAGGCAACTAATCAACTCATGAGGAAAAACATCATGTATAAACAGACAAATATACGTGGCAAAGCATTGCGAAGAAATCCACAAACATACACGACCAAGCATCGTGTAAGACAAAAATACGCGGCAATACATCGCGTAAAAAAACAGATAAAAAGTACATGGCAGAACATCGTTTGAAAACAACTAAAATATTAATACAACATTGTTACAATTTTTACATCAACTCCAAGTAATCGAAAAAAGGACGGAAAGCTAACATGACACACACATACACATGTTTTTCACAATAAATTTGTATTGGTACAAAATCGACATAATGCTAAAAATAAAAATAAAATATTGAATATATATATATATATATATATATATTACTTAAAACAAAAGAAAAAAAAGTATTTATATTAACCTAGAAAAACTAACGTGTAGTTATATAGGTAAATAAAAACTAACGTGTTTATAGTTTATATATATATATATATATATATATATATATATATATTAACCTATAAAAACTAACGTGTATATAGGTAAATAAAAAGTTGGGTTAAATATGTCTAAGGTTCCTATAAATATCTCAACTTTGAGGATTGGTCCCTCAAAAAATTTCCTTCAAACATTGATCCTCCGAAAGTTTTCTGTCCCCAACTTTAGTCCCTCCCGTTAATTTCAACTAACGGAGGGTAATGTGGCACGCCAAGTGTGTAGAAATGACTTGCCAACTGTGTAATCTTCCTTATCCACGTCTGAATTGAGTTTTGACTTTATTTCTACTCACATATCATTTCCACGATCTAAATAAAAAACCATAATCTTATTTTTCCCAAAATCGTTCCTTACTCTTCATCTCTTCTCTCGTCTCTTTCATTCTCCTCTCGTCTATCTCATTCTCCTCATTCCATTTCGTCATGTCTTCTTCATCCAGGGTTAGCAATTTCGTGTCACATCATTCCAAGATTGCTACCAACAGTGAAGGGAAAAAGTGTGGATGCAAGGGTACCTTGATGTCATACATGTGCAAGAAGGGAAAGAATCAAGGGAGCTTTATGAAGCATAAATGAAGAAGAACCATAGGTTGAAGATGAAGCTAAAGACGGAGGAATTTTATGGAAAGTTGAAGACCATATGTGTTGTAATTTCAGTGTTGTTCAACATGTATTTTGTTGTTAGATGTAATTGTTGAATTGATATGTTAATGTTGTTTTGTTATGAACAAGTCCTTTTGTAATATTTAGTTGTTATGAAATGTGCTATTAATTTGTTTAAGTTATGATCTAATTTTAAGTTGGTTGTTGTTTTGAAATTTCCTATCAATTGATATTATTTGTTGACACAGATTGTGTGAAATTGTTGTATTGTTTACAGCAGTCAAATACCAATAATTATGTGAACATAAAAAGGCCTATAATTATGGTCAATAATGGTTGTAATACCAGTAAGAAGATAATAAAAGACCAAAAGAGTTTTCATTTCTTTGCATACCAAAATATTAGAACAATACAACAAAATATCATATTGTATATCAGTATATTACATTTAAAACAACTCATCAGTACATTACACCAGAATTGTAACTTAATTACTTAAACAAAACCAAAAAACAGTTGCTCATAAGATTGTTTGCCTTCATTCAGTTTGTATAGCAGCTAAGGTGTCATCCAAAGTTGAAGCCTTCAACTGAAGCCTACTCATGGATTGCAATTGAGTAGGAGTTGATGGTTGCATTGAAACACCTTGTAACAGGTCTCTATCTTAATATAAATCCTTTGCACTCAAAGCACTTTTCAGCTGCCTATATATATCTATTAGTTGGGGTGAAACTGAAATGAACAAACATGAAATATGAAATTGGACTCATGTATTAATCACTGTATCATAAAATAAAGGATCATAATATTTATCCATCACCAATCACTAGCATCAAACCTACAAATCTTGATTACACTCTCACAACCCTCTTTGCATCTTCTACATATCTTTTCCTTCTCCATCTTTTTGTGATTAATCCAACAATGTCTCTACAAAATGCAACCATCTCAAATTAACACCCTGACCACATTCCTCTCTCATGGCTCCTCCATGGGTTTAAGAACTGCATCTCAGTTCCTGGAAGTGTTTTTTGGAGAAGAACTACAAGGAGCTTTAATGGTTGAAGCAAGAACTAACGTAGCTTTATCTGAACTAGGCGATTTTACAGCACTAAACCCTTGTTGGGAACCATTGATATTCAAATTTCCGAATAAAGAACAATACAAAGTGTTGAAAATGCCATTTGTTATAGCTCAGGTAACACTCTTCACATGTGGTGGATTCAGCCTCGGTTTATGCCTTTGTCATTGTATCTGCGATGGAATGGGAGCTATGCAGTTTCTAGGAGCATGGGCTGCAACAGCGAAAATCGGAACATTAGTGACAGAACCTGAACCGTGCTGGAACCGAGAAATTTTTAAGCCACGCGATCCACCAGAATTGAAGTTTCCACACACGGAGTTCATGAGAATTGTTGAAAGATCAAATTTAACAATGAAGCTATGGAAAACAAAGCCTGTTCAAAAATGTTATAGAATCAACCATGATATGGTGCCTTGCCACACCACGATCCATAAAACTTTGACTTCGTGTCACAAAGGCTGAAGATCTTGAATTCGTCGCTGCTGCAGCCATAGCAGCAGATGAATCAAATCCAAAAGCTGATGATTTTCTTACAGGAGAGGAAACAAAGTTGTTGATAGGATAACTTGCTTGATTATGGTTCCTGTTTTGGTTCAACTGAAGCCTACTCATGGATTGCAATTGAGTAGGAGTTGATGGCTGCATTGTAACACCATGTAACAGGTCTCTATCTTGATACAAATCCTTTGCACTCAAAGCACTTTTCAGCTGCCTATTAGAAAGCTGCAAGGGAGGTGGAGTAAGGTTGATTTCATTCTTTGGTTTCTTGCTGATCATTGAGATGTGTAGTATCACTGCTCTTGCACATTTGAGAGCGGCGATATTGTTCTTCTTGGATATATCTGGTTCTTGCGCTTACACCATTGCTCAGCAAGCGGCCTTGTTTTAGAGCATTCAGTCTTTGTTCTTGAACAAGCCTCTGATTATTGTGTGCAACAAGACTGATTTGCAGCCGTTGGATGGATTATCTGAGGAAGATATAGAGTTGGTGATAGAGATGAAAGCGGAAGCATTGAAGACTGCAGTTGGTCAAGGAGGATAGGGGACGGAAGCAGAGAAAATCAATGGGTAGTTCGCGGTGAAAAACGCAGCTTGTGAGAGAATGCTGAATCAGAGGGTGGAGATAAAGATGAAGTCTAAGAAAATCAATCACTGTCTGAACAGGTTTCATGTTACAGTTCCGAAGCCACGTGACCAGAAGGAAAAGCCTGTATGTATTCCCCCGGCAGTCTTGGAAGAAATGTCTCTTTGAAAGGGGAAAGCGTAGTTTTGCTAGGGCACGAGTGAAAGAGAAGAAATGTCTCTATGAATTACCATTGACTATTAACATATTGGTTTTTACACATATTCCATCGTGGCATAAGTAAAAAACGTCATCAAATGAAATAACACACTTGGCGTGCCACATCACCCTCCGTTAGTTGAAATTAACGGGAGGGAGTAAAGTTGGGGACAGAAAACTTTCGGAGGATCAATGTTTGAAGAAATTTTTTTGAGGGACCAATCCTCAAAGTTGGGATATTTATAGGGACCTTAGACATATTTCACCTTAAAAAGTATATATATTAACCTAGAAAAACTAACGTGTAGTTATATAGGTAAAATTGAAAGTACTCAAATATTATAAAGGTAAATAAAAAAGTACAAACTATGTTTCTTTTAAAGGTTAAATATACGATTCCCCCTACCATTAGGACGAGTTTTGATTCCCCCCCCCCTGAAGCTTTTATTTTGTGATTCCCCCTTGTAAAACCAAGATTCTGTTTGCAGAACCCCCTATCCCTTATTTGGCTGACTGGGCATGAAGAATTGAAGAAAGTTCTTATCCTCTGTTTCAAAAACAAAAGTTGGTTTTCTGTTTGATAAGAACTAATTATTTTCATATGCATTTGCTATAAGTTGCAAATAAGCACTTGTGCGGCACTAGATAAACTCTACATTGTGGTGCCTCATTTTCAAGTCTGTAAAATTTTAAATTTATAACACTAGATAAACTCTACATTGTGATCCATGCCTATCTATATTTTAGTAATGGTTGCCTTGAACTCATTCATGAAGCAATTTAAGATGCATGGTTTGCATGTTGCAGACCAACCTTATATGCCCATAATTTAAGAGGCTTTGGTGGTAAGTTTGCTAGAGTATATGATGTTCCCTGAAATATAAAATGAATAATTATATAAATATTGTTAGTAAGTTAAATCTCAGTGACTTACAAAAATTGAAATTAATGTATGGTGATAAATCAGACATTACCTTTGTAATACGACTAAGCATAGCAAGACCACAAGTCAATGACTGCAGAAAAATTCACCACAACTCACAAACTATTCTAAACATAAATTATTTTCTTAAGCACTCTAAATTATACTTTCTTCATACCAGTAAATCCAATTCTAAAACATAAAACACTGAAGAGTGAGGAATTTTGTGTGTAAGTGCAATCACTACTAGAAAAATTGCTTTTGGTGACCGAATTAGAGACCGAAAAAGCTTAAAAATCGGTCACTATAGCGATTTGCGACCAAGTTAGAGACCATCATTTTTCGGTTGTAAAAGTGCTAGTCGCTAAGCTTTTGCGACAAATTTAGTGACCGAAATTTAGAGACCGATTTTGTGACTGAAATTTAGAGACCGATTTTGTGACCGAATTTAGAGACCGAATTTAGTGACCGATTTTTGTGTTCTTTTTTCAAAAAAATAAATAAAAAGATGCCAAACTTGGGAATCGAACCCATTACCTCTAGCTATTTCAATTATGTCTTACCACTAGATCACTTAACATCATTTATTATATTCTCTATATTTAAATATATATATACATATAAAAAATAAAAAAAATTAAATAATCTTTAAAAAATTACTAATTATTATTTAATTTAATTGAATGTAATGAAAATAAAATTTGATTTTATTAATGTAATTTCATTATGCACATATAAAAATTGCATAATGAAAATAAAATTCACTTTTTATGTATATATAAAAATTAAAAAAAAAACATAATCGT
This sequence comes from Lathyrus tuberosus, assembly GCA_022829125.1. Lineage (NCBI taxonomy): Eukaryota > Viridiplantae > Streptophyta > Magnoliopsida > Fabales > Fabaceae > Lathyrus > Lathyrus tuberosus. The sequence continues at coordinate 2,879,959 of JALAZF010000282.1, forward strand.
TTATATAATTATATGTTTTATTTGTTAAAATAAGAAAAAGAAGAATCTTTTATTAAAAAAAGAACTAAAATCTTTAAAAAAATTGGGAGAGAAACAGTAACATATTAAAGAGGATTAAAAAATAAAGAAAAAAACAACAAAAATATCAGTGACCGAAATTTTGGTCTCTAAATTTTTTATATAAACTAAATATTGTATTAAAACATTTTTTCGAGACCGAATAGTTGGTCACAAACTTTTGGTCGCTAAATCGGTGGCTAATTTTTATTTAGTGACCGATTTAGTGACCTATAAAAATTTACTCATGGATATCAAATTTTGGTGGCTAATTCGGTGGCCACAGTGACCGAAATATTTCGGTCACTAAATCGGTCACTAAAAGCGAATTTTTTAGTAGTGAATGTATCCATCATATGAGAGTCATAAGTGTGCTTGCTCTCATGTCAGCCATGTGCATACAAGAGAGAGAGGGAGATATCTTTTACTAAAAATTAGTAGATTTGTAACTTTTTAATCTTGAGCAAGTGTGTAGTTCAACAACTCAACTAATTCTACATCATGAGTGTAGTTAAACTATTTTTCTGTGCCAAAAACAACAAATGCCAATTTGTTGTTTACAGAATCAGATGAACTTACATGTTTAGCCATTCCAAAGTCTGCTAGTTTGATTTCACCATCAACCATCTAGTTTAGCCATTCCAGAGACAATCTGCCTGGTATAATTCTGAATAACAGGCTCCTTGAAGCCTATATATCACATCAACCATCTTATATTTTCAAGACCCACAAGCCATTCCAAAAGCAATTATATCAGAAAGTAAACAAACAATCTGTCACTTGTGGGTTTTGAAGAGTTGCAGAATTTTATTATATTCTTAGTCCCACATCGTTTGTGGGTTTTGACATAGTAATGTTTATATATCAAGTTCACATGGATACTAATGACTCAATTGGAAGTAATGGGCTGCTTGTGTTAAACATGGTTGGTAAGCCCAAAACATTTATTTTGAAATTTAAAATTAAAAATGTTGATAATTTAAAATAATGATTTAAATAAATAAAATTAATACGAAAATTAATTAAAGAAAAAATTAAAAAATTAATTACAGAAAAAATTAAATAAATAAAAAAATTATAAATTAAATAAAATCTATAAAAAAATTAAATAAACATAAACTAAAAAATATTAAATAAAAAAAATTAAAAAATTAAAAAATAAGCACAGTCAGCAGACCCTAAATGCCACGTGTGCAGATCCTCCCTACCCAGTCAGCCAAACAAGGAATAGGAGGTTCTGCTTCAGGGGGAAAACCAAAACTCGCCCTAATGGCAGGGGGAATCGTATATTTAATCCCAAGGTTTTAAAAAACGGTCGCGGGCGCGTAAAAGCTTTCGCGATTTCGGTCAGTACAGGTGTTACGCTGCAAATAACGGTCGTCATGGTGTGAATTAATCACAACATTGCACAAAAAACTATTTTTATGTTATATAGTTTATAATAATTTAAATTGATATTTTCATTATTATAAAATATTTGAAATAAATATAGTGACAAAAATATGAATATAATTTAGAAACTACTACTAATAATATTTTTAATAAAGATTTTATTTTGACCAATTAAAAATAAATGAATTAATAAGTAATAACTACTCATATTAAATTTATTAAACAAAGTTCATGATAAATTAATTATATTAAATTCACATCATAAAAAACTACTAATACATTTTAAAGAGTTTAAGGAAAATTTATTGTTTACATCACTAATCACCTAGATTCCTGGAAAAATAGCATGATTCCTGCAAAAGTTTGATTCCAATTTTACAATAAAATAACGGTGAGTAAAAGCCGTAACGGTGCGTTAATGGTGTTTTGTGACCGTAAAGGCGTTTCGCGGTCGTTACGGCGTTTTGTCGCGGCTGTAACGGTGTTTCGCTTGTATTTTTTTTCACAGGCTTAAAACGGTGTATAGCGGTATCGGAAAGCTTCAAAACCGTTTTGTCGCAGCGGTATTTGCGGTCAACCCTTCTTTTAAAAACACAGTATATATAAAAAGAGAATTAACATAATATATAAATCAAACAGAAACCAGTAGCAATATGTAGCATGTGTATAAGCTGCAATGCTGCTTTTAAAATTTCAAAGCCATCAAAAACTCTGAACATGTGGCGAAATGACAAAACAGTAAAAAAGACCAATTCTCTCCCTCACGATGTGCTTGCAGTCATAGCAACACAACCTTAATAGCCACATTACTACTAGCAGAAACATTCCATTTCCATTTCCAACATTCTTTGAAGCAATACACTCAACAACAACATCACAATAATATTATCATTCATATAAACATTCATAGCAGTAAACGGATCCGGGTATTGGAACGAAAATCCATTCAATCGGCATTCGAAATAACCAGAGAAAACTAAGCTAATAGCTCATTAAAACAATGGAACAAAAATCAAACATTAAGTATATCATAAGCTGAAACTAAAACCGAAAAAAAACCGCAACACTAATAATCCACCATGAATGATATTGGTTTCGTTGAATACCTCGTGTATGACCCGAAACTTCGAGTGCCTCAATGAATCTACGTTGTTGTTGTTTGTGTCGCAGAAGAAACAGTTGAGCAAAGATATATTGTTGCACTTTATTGAGGTTGTTATGGCGAGAAACTGGTTGACCGTGTTGCTGTGTTTGACTTGGTTGAAGACGAAAAGAGGTGGAGGTTTAGCAGTTCGACGGAAGGAGGTCAGGTGAAGTTAAGTTTGGTTTTTGTGTCGATGAAGAATGGAGTATGGGTGTTTTGAGGTGGTAGGATCAAGAGCAAAAAACACGATGGAGATTGGTGATGATGATGTTTTGTTATATATGAAGATGATGATGAGATTTGTGGTAATGAAAAGGAGTGTATTATGTAATGCTTGATGTTTAGTATGCTGTAAGGGTATCGCGTGGGGTATGACAGTTGAAGAAATAGAGAGTTGGTTTTTATTGAAAAAGATGAATAATAGGTATGATGGAGGTTTATGTATGGGAGTGATGAGTTTTTTTTGTGATAGAAAAATGAATATGGAGGATATGAAACAAGGTTGAATAAGGCGATAGCAGTGTGTAAAGTGTGCTGAGAAATGTTTTTTTTGCTTACATGAGGGTGGGGTCCATGGTTAAAAATGGTGCTCTTTCTTTCCTTATGAAAAAAGTGCAACCCCTTTTATGTGTGTCAACGTCCTTGTGTTCCAAAATCATGTATCCAAGGTGATGAGGAAAGTTACTACGTGGGGTCCGCCGCAGGCATGCAGAGGAAAGGTGAGGTTTTTAAGTTATCATGCTTTGCCTTCTTTTTTAAGTGATGAGTATGGTGAAATAAAATGTTGAAAAGTGGTTTTAATGAAAGAGAAAAAGATAGGGCGGTATGCGGCATATGTTCTTTTTTATTCCATTCTTTTTTTGAATTTTTTTTAGATGGGAGGGAGTAGGGTTGGGCATCGGTTCGGGCCGGTTCGGGTTCGGGCCCAAACCCCCCAACCGAGCAAATCCACGGGTGGGATTTAATGGCTCAATTTCCGACCGAATTTGCACTCGGATTTTTCGGGTTCGGGCTGAATCGGGTTCGGGCATGAGAACCGGTTAATTTCGGGTTCAGTTATTAATTGGGCCAACTCAATTTTCAAGCCCAAATCCAAAATTCATAAATTATTTTAACACTTATTAAGAGTAAACCCTTAGTGGGCCTGTTAAAAAATTTAGTCCATATAAAAATTAACACACAGTTTCACTTTTTTTAAGTTGGATTAATTTTGACTTATTTTATATTTTACATTCTAATTACAAATTCAAGTAAATAACCAAATTACAAAATCAAATAATATTTACATTTTTTTATGAGATATTAAATGTATAAAAAAATCAATATTAAATAAGCTAAATACAAAACCTAATAAATTAACAATAATATACAATAAAGTAATAAAATTTAAAATAAAACTAATTCCTAAAATAAATTCATTCACATTATGTGTCTCTTGCTCTGCCTTTACATCCAGAATCTGTCATTTTATAATAAAAACACAATTAATTAATTTGTTAGAAGCAAAAAAGACAGTTAAACCATAATTTACAAACAATTCACAAACTCACCATAGGCTCTAGACCCTCCTCTCTGAGCATTTGTATCTCAGAATAACATAAGAAATGAATCTGTATAAGGCATTTGTATCTCAGAATAACATAAGAAATGAATCTGTATAAGGCATGTGTATCTCATAATTTACAAACAATTCACAAACTCACCATAGGCTCTAGACCCTCCTCACTGAATTCCCAACAATGAAATTAGGCACAAGAGCACTGAAACACACCACAACTGAATTAGTTGTATAAAAAATAAGCCATATCAGTAACAGAAAGTGCAGAAAAGCAGTGAAGTTTATGTTGAGACCAACGAGCCAGTATAAAGGAACTGTGAACAAAATGGCTAGGATTAGAAGAAATGGCAAATAAACTAGTCCATTTGCATAACAGAAAATCAAGATGAAATTAAAACACAACTAAAATTTTAGAGCAAAAAAGTTTAAATACCAGTATAAAAGTTTTAGATCTATAAATTTGCAGTCTAGAAAATATAGATCTAAGAGTTACATAACATAACATAAATTGCAGTCTAGAAATTTGCAGTTCAGAGAATATAGATCTAAAAGTTTTAACAATAAACTTTTTCTTGTTAGAAATTTGTAGATCTATATTTTCTAACAAGAAAATTTGCAATCTACCGTCAAAAAGTAAGAGTTAGATAACAAAAAATATAGATCTAAAACTTTTAACTTACTTATAGGTAACAGAAGATAAAGCTTTGACTTAATCTCTGAAAACTCCAGTATGTTTCAAGCTGCAAGATCAAAATACAACGTTATTAAATACTAAAACTTCATACTTAAAAAAAACTTAACCCTAAATCACTTTTAAAGACACCTAAATCTTACCATCAAACACAAACCCTGTATCAAATTTCAAAAATTACATGATTTAAAAGACAAACAATACAGATTTCAACACTAACCTTTTGAATGATAAGAGAAAATAATGAACGTAAAATGAAGGTGAGATGATGATTAGAGAAGAAGGAAAATGAGATATGAAGAAGAGTGAGGCGATGAAGGATGAAGGTGGTAGTGCTTTAGCCATGGATGAATAGCGAAAGAGAGACTGAGGGTTGAAGCGGGTGTTTCTCAAATGAAGAAGGAAAACAAGTAGAATTTATATGCACAACCTCAAACCCTAATAATAATAATAAAAATAAAATTAATAATATATGTAAAATCGGTTCGGTTTGGTTTTCGACGGGTTTAAAATCAACATCCGGTTCCGACCAAAGAAAACCAATATAACCCTATATTAGTTTCTGAACCAAACCGTGAACCGATCCAATCCGAACCGTTTCTCATAATTTGTAACGGACCGGTCGGTTACTAGCGGGTGGTTGGATTTTGTCCACCCCTAGGAGGGAGTACAAGTAGGGGTCGCGTATGCAGTGATGCAGTATGTGTTATACTAGTTTGATGCATGCAATGGTTACACATATGAAGCTAAAGACCAAATAACTTTTCTAAACTTAACCATTAAGTATTGTTAAAGGTGAAATACAAACAAAAAAACATATAATATTTAAAATAAAGAATGATAAATAAAGTAAAAATAAAAATAAACTATTAAATAAAAACTAAATTAAAAATCTGATTAATAAAAAAATAATTATTAATTAAAAATTAAAATAAAATCGGTTAAAAACGAGAAATCGGACTAGTATCAAAGTGCTCAGAAAAATAAAATGAATACACCAAAATGATCGGCGCGAAATATACATATTGGAAAAATACAGCGTTTTGTCAAATTCCGAAATATATTTTACCTGGTTAAGTGACTTAAACTGTCCAAAATGCGACCGAAAAGTGGTCGAAAAATTTAAATGAGCACGCCATGTTAAGCTACGCGAAACACAGATTAATATCACTGACATTTGCAGGCTCGATTTTAAAATTTCCGTCCACCGATTTTACACAATTGACTTTTGGTTTGACCGATTCGACTGTAAATTCAACAAGTTTATTTCGGCTGATAAATTGGGCATTATGCAAGATGATTAACCTAGAATGATATGCAAAATATCAAAGAATCTAAGGGTAAAATTTGGGGTACGCACTTATCATCATTATTTTTTTCTTTTTCTTACACATTGGCTCAAATACTAACAAGTAAAGAGATTTTGCACTTTTGGGTTAAATGACTGGGTGAGGGTCACATAACTTAGAAGGAACATTCTTTTTTATTCATTTTTCTTCTAAACCTAAGATTATTCACTTATTTGCTTCGACTTCCTACATAGTGTGTGCTTAGGATGGTGCTGACTGCTAAATAAACTACTTAAGGACTATTGAAGGATGATAATTCAAGGCTACGACATAATGAGTACTCAAATCGGTCTCCATATTTGGTAGACTTAAGGTGTTAAAACGATACCGATCTTGTGAAGTTTTCCCAAGTTTCCACAATCTAACCTCAATTTCATCTATAGCCTGGAACTTTCAAATTATGCAATGAATTTCTAAGTCAAAATTTTTGGGTATGGCTCAAGAAATGGGAGAACTAACAAACAATAGAAAACCACGCATAAATACTCGACAACACATGCATTGACTCGACAAACAACTATTAAACTAGAAACAAATAAAATTCTAACAACATGAAATAAACTTGAAAAGCGATAAATCTAACTAAAAAATGATAAAAAGAAAAGAAGTAAAGTTCCTCCCCACACTTAAACCAAACATTGTCCTCAAAGTTTTGATGGAAGTGGAAAAAAGAATAAAGAACCTCGATACATAGCTCAGCGACGACCACGGCCTCGGCTTCGATCATATTCTCCATGACCATAATGAGGAGAAGGTGGAACTCCCATACCATGCATATATTGTAAAAAAAATCATCCATCCCCATCCGTTATCCTGTCATCTGTTCCATCAGATCCGATATGTTATGCTCGATCCGTCCTGCATAATCATGTTGTTGTTCCTGTATCTGTCGGATATGTGTTATCATGTCGACCAACTTTCTCTACATATCTATGATCAGCTGGTCACTTTCAGTATCTATATCATTACGGTCTCTCAACTGGAAAAGGACGTCCTCAAGTGTGGTTTGTATAGCAACATAATCATACTTTTCTCTAGAATGTTGTCTAGAAGAGGTACCTGCATAATGGTTAGTAAAATGTGGTTCAGTGTGTGCAGGTGGATCAGTAACACAGAGGGAACAGTGTGGTGGTGGAACATGTGCAGGAGAGCCTCGCTCTCTCTGGTCTAGGTCAACATTTATAGCACCATCAGCAGCAACATTCTCATGACTATCCATGGAATCCAGTTTGGCCTCAGGTTTGGCAAGTAAATCATAAACCCAATTGGCCCTATTCTACACATTGGTGCGGTTCGTGCATGATAAAACAACACCATCAATAGCAATGTTGTGAATCATCAGCAAAAATCTCCCTTATGGCCTGGATTTAACTAAACACATGTGTCTACAGGCAGGGAGATCAAGGAAACATGGTGGTACGGGCTATAGGGTAGTAAGTTTGGTATCAAACCCCAAAGCACGAGAAATGGAGGTAATCAACTATGCAAATGAAACAGGCCCCTTTGTAGTGGTGCGAACCACATGCATATAGGCTATCATGAATGGGACCGAATTAATCTGTGTCGGTGTTAAAATAGAATGCAAATAGAACAACTCTTTATCATTGATTTTATTAGTATTATCCCGGCCAAAAATAGTGTCTGCCAACCTTTGGAGAAAATAGCGTATGGTCGTGTTATGTGTCATGCCCTAATTTTTAACCCTAAGGTCTCACCTTCATTTGCATCATTTGCATAGCATTAACCACCTTTTGTGTGTGTGTTTTTATGTTTTGTTAAACCCATTGAAAATACAAAAATATGCCTTGCTTGCTTCATTTACAAGTTAGGGTTTTGCATCAAGGAGTTCAAGTGATTGATTAATCAGGGTTTAGTGTGATCCTCAACATCCCAAGATTCTCTACTCATTCATGATGATCAAGATATTCCTTTCACCAATATTCAAGTTTGAGTTGGCATCAATTCAAGGTCATCAAGTTTCAATTCATCATGTGCTCCAAATTAGGGTTTTGGCCAAAGTCAGCTTGGGGTTGACTTTTTGATCAAGACATGATCTCATGACTTGGAACATGATTCAAGGGCTTCAAGTACACCTTTGTAGTCCATTCATGTATTTAAATTGGCTCAAGAAATTTGATTTGTTGACATTTGAAAGGTTTTGATTCAACTGAGGAAAATTCAACTCATGCTCAAAGTCAAAGTTAGACTTTTGGAATTTTTGGTCAATTATGGACTTCTCGTGTCAAGAATTATGAAAATGTGGAAAATTATTAAGTTTGATCAATTTAAATCAAGGAAATCAAGAAAAGATCAAGAATTGACAAAATTAGGGTTTTTGAAATTTCCCTAAGTATAAAAATCCATGATCAAATGACTAACTTTCCAAGGTTGTAACTTCTTCCTCAAGCATCCAATGGAAACACTTGAGGGCTGTATTAAAAGATGGCATTTGATAGTACAAGTTGATGAAAAATTGGAAGCCAAAAGCTCTCTTGAAGTAGAAGAAATTGGTGGCTAAAGTTGAAGTTTCAAGTTATTGCAAGATTCAAAATACTTAGAAATTTTTCTAAGTGTTAAACCTTTTCAAGTGCATGACTTTGTAGTCAATGTGTGAACAATCCAAGACTCCAATTGCAACACTTGAGGGATGCATTTAAAGATCATACTTCCTACTTAACCATGGTGGAAAATTTGAGATCAAAATATTTCTTGAGATGGAAGATATTGAAGGCCAAAGTTGGGAACTTATATTGATGATCAAAGGTAAATTAGAACCCGACTTTAGTGTTGATCAGCTTCTTGCACGCAATTTTTAAGCCATTTTTCTCACCTTTCCAAGCCTTTCCTTAGCTTATCATGAACATGAAAGTTGTTCCTTTATGCACCAGCTTTACACATGTCCCATATTTGTGCAAAGTTGACTCCTGCACATAGGACAAAAGTCTGTCCCAGCTGTCCAACCTGATCAACTTTTGGCCTCTTGTGGAAAAGTCATCTTTGGTCAAAACTTGCTAGCTAAGTTGTCATGCTGCTACAACTGACTTCTGATGCACCAAAGCAAGCTGCACAAGCCAAGAAGGAAAGCTTAATATGTACATACATGACAAAATCCAAATCATGGTACATATCACTTTTTGCCACTTTCATGACTTGATTCACACAAAGCTAACTCCAAACCAAATATCAGAGGGAATGCAAGCTCCAAACCTATTTCAAAAGCCTTTCATAAGCAATTGGAATCAGAAGCAACCAAGGGACAAGTAAGCATAGCAAGAGAGCATTGTATCAAAATCTCAAAAATTCCATTAGAGCCAAACTTTGAATCTGGAAATCCTTTGGCCTTCCTTCCATTTTGCTTTCACAAAAACTTTCTAAACACCATTTCAAATCTACTATATGCACAAAATCATAGCTGAAATATTTCAAACACTTCGTCCAAAACTTCAATTTTTTTCTCTCTGCAAACCGATTTGCGGAGGACATTTTTTAGGGTTCCAAGGTGTTATGAATACATCCTCACAATCCTGGGATTACAAGGAAGCTAGGGGAGCATTTATCTCATCTCTTCAAGGCCTTTACAAGGGAGCACAATTTCACTTCACTAGGTAACATTTCTTGTTTCTGTTCTCACACGTATGACTACCTTTTGAACTCATTCTTGTTACTCCTATATTCATGTTAATAAGATGATTAAAATCCCTCTGATTTTGGACCTTGATTGCCTCTATGTATGATTTAATTTAATTTTTACAAACCAGGGTTTATTTGGTTTTGTGTTAAATTCTTCAAGTAGGGCAAAATTAAATGAAAACTAAGATGATATTTGAGTTCCTTGTTGAATTCTGAGTGAGATTGTATATTCACTCATCTTTTTTGGTTCATATTTGTAAAAATCGTGTTTTTTTGAATTTCTTGAGTTTATTGATCAGCCAAAGGTAAGAGACGAAGTCTTCGCGCCACCTGTTCTTTTTTGAATTTATTTTCATATTTATTTTCCTCGTTGCATATAATTAATAGGCCACAAGGCCTGGCCTGATAGTTTGAAGGTTTTGCTGGAACCCCAGGTGTGGGGGTTCAACACCCAACGCCCCGTCCCTTATTTTTAGTGGCTTGTTTTCTTCTTTTTTTTTTTTTCTCCTTTTACATTTTCCTTTATATTTTTATTTCCTTTCTTTTTTCTTCCTTTTTTCTTTTTAATTTTTTCCCTTTTCCTTTAACTTATTTATCATATTCATATATAAAAAAAATAAAAATATTTTATTTTATCTTTTAAATACTTATTTTATTACTTTGTATTTTATATTTAAAAATCTAAAAAGGATTGTTTTATTTGTTGTTGTTCTTGGTCATAATGATTTCATGTTTTCTTTAGCTTGCCATGGTTCTTTAATGGGTAGATGTTTGACCTTCTTTCATATTTTTTTTGTGACAAGTACAATATTTATGTTAAACTTTTGGTTGTTACTTTTGTTTTGATTGATTTTTTAGGTGTGAATACTTGTATGTTTTTCATGAGATGGTTACTTGACTTTTGGCCATGCCTTAGGCTTGATACTTGATGAGGATGTATCCATGTGATATTTGAGCCTTTACTTGAACCTTGCTATATTTGAGATGCATGAATAATTGTTTGGAAACCTTATGGTTTGACTTGTTTGTTTTGAATGATGATCTTTGACATGTATTGTTACTTTTGTACTAATGACTTGATGATCTCATGATATACATGATTAAGGTTTTCATTTGAGATCACCTGAGATACTTTTTCTTGTGTCTTTGTGTTGATTACATGCCTTGATGCATGCTTTACACATGTATTGTTACTTATTTATGAGCTTAGCTTAGATACTTAAGATACTTTGTCTTGTGTTCATTGGATATTATCCTCTTGATGTATATCTTGTTTGACATTTACTTGTGGCTCTTGAATCTTTATGATGGCTTCTGTTTGAATCCAAGGAAAGGGATTATAGTTGAATTTGTTGTCATATGCATATGCATTATGTTTCTTTTCATTTTTATCTATTATTTGATTATTGTTTACCCTTTAGTTTGTTTGTCTTTAGGTTGTTTACCCTTAGGTTGTTCACCCTTAGATGATTCACTACTAGGTTTCCCTTTTTTCTAACTTGAATCTTTTCATAAGAAAACCTTAAAATTAGGTCATTGACTTTTCAAACTTCTTTTCTTAATAAATGCTTCAATACATCTTAAGCATATCCAAACCTTTTCATCAGACTAAAAGACGCAAATCACATTCAAAATCTTTTTCCATTTGGCTTTTAATTTTAAAACCTTTTCTCAAAGAGATTAGATATGAGTCATCTCTAGTTGAGATATAATTCTCCTACCTCATAACATTGTTGAGAAAGATGTTTATTCTTTTCCACTCGAGGGATGTATGAGGTATACTTGTTAATTCTATATCCAAGTTGGAACCCTTCTCTAATTTTTTTCTTCCAATTTTGTTATGAAAATGGTTTGAATATTTCTAAGTGTTTTCAAGGGATGACAAACACTTATGGCTTGCAAGCTCTTACAACTTGGGCCTATCACTCAGGACTATGACTAGATCTTACACCTAGGTAGTCTTTTTCTTCCAATTTATTATGAAAGAGAGACACATTTGAAGTTTTTAGCAAAAGATAAGAATTTATGACTTGCAAGCTCTTGCAACTTAGGTCTAACACTTGGGAGTATAGCTGGACCTTTCATCCAAGTAGTATTTCTCTTTGAATTTTAAAATGATCAAAGCTGTTTATTAATCATTTTTTAAATTTGTTTGAGAAAATAGCTTGACGTTTGATCAAGTGTTTTATTTGTGTGGCAAATAGATTGGAAAATGATTGATAGTGACATGGGTTTGGAGTTGGAATGGTGGAAACTTGGTGTTGACTAAGTGTTTTTAATATTTTGAAGAGATGGATTTTATTATTATTATTTTTGTTCATTCATATGTTACTAACTAAGAGAAATAAAAGCAATAAAATAAATACCAATCACAAACAATGGATGAGGGATACACTTATCAATTTGAGAATATGACATAATGAAATAAAGCAAATAAACAAATAATAAAAATAAAATGAGATAACCAACATAAATAAGTATACACAAGACAAAAGAAAACCAAATACAAAAACAAAGATAAAAATACTTATATATATATATATATATATATATATATATATATATATATATATATATGGGTTATGCTAATGCACACCCATGTAGGTGTGCATTACCAACATACACCTTAGTGTATTTTTGTGTGGGGCCCACCAATTTTGGGTGGGACCCACATTAGAAAGATGAAGAAAAAAAATAGAAAGAAAATAGATGTAGTGTATTTTTGTGTGGGGCTCACCAATTTTGGGTGTATGTTAGCATTTCTTATATATATGTGGGGGTGTGAATGAAAAAAAACAAGGCTTTGGGCCCTAAAGGCTAGCCCACTCAGATTGGCCCTAGGGAGAGAAGAAAATTGAAAAAAAAAAACATTAGCAACTACTAGTAAATATGGCTGCCTCATGCTTGTGGTTCAACATTAAATAATTTTATTAGTTTTTAACACATTAATATTTGCTTTGAAAACCTATTTCTCTAAACAAACAAAATCAGAGTGAACTTTATTACTCTCTCAAACCTCGTATGCTATTCTTCAACTTTCACTCGCTCTATCAATTTGAACAAAACAAAGCCAAAAGCCTCTTTATCATATAAGATTCAAACCCTAAAACAGGAAGGATACCAATAACAAATGAAGAACAACATACTTGATCTTCATATTCGCTCTCTCGACAATCAAAACAGCGAACCCAGGGGCGGCCGTCCAGCTTAACAGCGACAGTGCCTCCTTTCCCTTTTTTGAAAATCTTGCAATCTTTCTCATACCCAACAAAACCAAAACGGAAACCCTTTCCCTTACAACACCAAACCCTAAAATCCACTATGTTGTCAGGTTACAAATTAACAAAATCAGCAATGGGAGATTGAAAGCACAAACATGATCAAACCAAATAGAAAAGTAGATTACCAAGATTGGTAGACAATGCTTCAGTGATGCAAGCTCCATGTATGTTGCGATTTAGACTCCATTCTCTCGTGCTATTGCTTTCGGATTCCTCTTCCTTTTCTTTCTCTATTTCGTGTTTCCCGTGTGCTATGTAGAGTAAGCTAAACTCTCCTTATTCAAAGCTCCTATATGAATCTCTGAGAAGGTTTTAGGGATTGAACTTTGAGTGAAATTTGAGTGTTGCAGTGTAGGATATATTAGAGGCTAGGGATTAAGTTTTGTGCTCTTGATATGAACAATATGCATAATCACTATGGTATTTATAGGCCATATTAGGGTTTTATGGGTGTGTGAAAAACGTGTGTGAGGGAAAGGATGATATCAAAACAAGAGAGCTGTTACAATTAGTCCTTGAGTGGTAGTGGAGAAGTAGTGGAATGAGGTGCAAATCAGGGAGTAGATTGTATTGTGACTGCTGTGGTTTTTGTTGCTTGTGAAAATTTGAATTGGTGTTGTACTATTTACTGTGGTAAACTTCATGAAAAATGAATTTTGTTTCTGAGTTGATTTTTTTACTCTGCAAGTTGTTGTTTTACTATTATGAGAAATTTTACAAAATTCGTATATTTGTCTTGCTTGCATTGCATGGTAATGTCTCTACCTTAATTGAATTCCCTTTTTCCTTTGTGTAGTAGATTCTTGGATGAGTGAATGTGTAGCGTGCGAATTTTGTTGGTGATGCGACCACCTTATCGCCATGGGTTTTTTCCTCACCGCAATGGTAGGAGTTGGGTGCTACTTTCTGATTTCTTATTTATCCTATGAAGCTGGAAAGGAAAGGGAAGCTATCTAAAACTAACATTGCACGCAAATGTTTTACTGAACATATGCTTAAGAGATTGGGGAGTTCGGGGTCAGGTTATACAATGAGGAGTTGTCAATAACCCATCCCATATGTGGTTATCCACAGGTTGTTAGCAATTTCTACTGTTTCTATTTACTGGTGTTTGTCTGTCAAGGGTTGGGAAAGTTTCTCCTTTAGGAGTGTTGAGAGAGATATTTTTGTTGATGTCGGTTTTTCTCATGTTTTTGGTAAGGTATTGGACCTAAGGTTTTTGATTTGTGTGCGAAGGTACTGGACCTAGAGTTTTTGATTGGTATGCTCGCTAAGATTTCACAATCTTATGCCTACGTATTCCCGTTAAAGAAAACAGGGAAATCAGAGCAATCATAGTTCCCCCTATTTTGATGTGTGATATACAGAGAAGTATCTCCTACAGAGTTTTTTATTTCCTCTGAGGGGATGTTGGTTTTTTGTTTGTGCCTTGATCAAAGCCCAAGGTTGAAGCTAAAAGGTTGATTGACTCCACTGGGGAGTTTTATATCTGTCTTGTACAAAGCCCAAGATTGAGGCAAAAATGAGACTGACTCTTTGGGGAATATCCTTATACAAAGCCTAAGAGGAGGCTAAAAGGAATTGACTCTTCTAGGGAAATACTTTGTCTGTCTTGTACAAAGCCCAAGATTGAGGCTAAAAGAGGGTTTTGACTCCACTGGGGAATATTTGTACGTGTCTTGTACAAAGCCCAAGATTAAGGCTAAAAGGAGACTGATTCTACTGGTGAGAGGTTTTATCTGTCTTGTACAAAGCCCAAGATTGAGGCTAAAATGGGATTGACTCAGCTGTAGAGTATGATTTGTCTTGTACAAAGCCCAAGATTGAGGCTGACTCTACTGAGGAAAATCATTATACAAAGCCTAAGAGGAGGCTGAAAAGAGAATGACTCTGCTTAGATATTTATATGGCGTCTTGTACAAAACCCAAGATTGAGGCTGAAAAGATGATTGACTCAACAAGAGAGTGTTTTTTGTCTTGTACAAAGCCCAAGATTGAGGCTAAAAAAGAGATTGACTCTACTGATGAGAGTGTGGAAAGATCATTATACAAAGCCTAAAAGGAGGCTAAAAAGTGATTGACTCAATAAGAGAGTGAGGAAAGATCTTTACACAAAGCCTAAGAGAAGGCTAACTTCTGCTGAGGATTATTGAGATCCAAAGGCAGGCCCAGATTGAGAAATCAACTCTTGCTGAGGATTACAGAAAAGTTGAAATATCAGATGCCTTGAGGTTATGATAAAGGTTTATTGATAGTGATTTAACCCTAGCTGGGGGAAATTGAGAGTTTAAAGATTGAGTTTTAGAACCTATGGAGGTTTTAACTCTGCAAGTGATTGATGAAATGATCAGGGTTTATTCTGTATTTTTGGGAAACTTGAGGGTTTTTGGAGATCCAAAAGGGGGTGAGACTATCTAAGTCTATTGGTATGGAAAGGTTTATCTTTGTATAATGCCCAAGAGGAGGCTGGTGTTTTAAGGGATGAGAATCAACCCTAAATTGTCCAAGGTTTTGACCCTTTGGAAAGACTGCTTTAACAAAGGATGACTAAGTTTTGTCCTATACGTGTAAGAGGTCTTTGGGTCCTTGTATTAAGCCCAAGAGGAGGCATGAGAACTTCTAAGAAGCCTGAGGGTCCTTGTACAAAGCCCAAGAGGAGGTTGGGGATGCTTTTGGGAAGCCTGTGGGTCAAAACTTAAGAAAAGTTCAAGAAAAGTTTCACCAGGAATAATCTTTTCTTTAGTGAACAGTTATAGGGTTTGAAGAAATTCAAGAGAGGTTTCACCGGGAATTAATCCTCTCTGGGGGAAATGAATTTCTTTGACAATTTTCTAATAGTGACAGTCTGAGAAAAGTTTCACCGGGAATAATGCCTTTCTCTTTGTTCCATATCGTATAAGCCCAAGAGGAGGCAAGACTGTATCTGGAAATTCCTATGGGGAACTAGTTTTGACTGTGTTGAAAGAGTGACCATTGGCTTTATCTAATCCTAGACCTAATTGTCGGGGAAAACTCTAAGCAGATAATATACAGGCATATATATACAGATGAAATATATATTGTATGTAAAAAGAGGGTAGGAGGACTTACAGATGAGCAAGCTTTCAGCATTACAAACACACACACACACACACACATATATATATATATATATATATATATATATATATATATATATATATATATATATATATATATATATATATATATATGCAAGTATGTAAAAGAAAGCTGATAAAACTTACAGGTGAGCAAGCTTCCATTGTAACAGCTGTATGGTTAGTTGTTCAAGAAATTAAAGAAAGTTTTGATAACAACTATGAATTTGAACCTAAATCAAAGGGGAAAGTTGTTTTGAAAAGAAGATTGGGGCTTATACTTAAGGAGAGGCCCAGATGAAAAACAGTAATCGTACCGTTGATCTGAAAATTGTATCGGGACTTATACAATGACTGAGGCCCAAAAAGGTTTTCTGTACAAAGGGGTTGGGTCTTACACTCAATTAGAGGCCCAAAGTGTTTGAAAAAAATAAAAGAAATGGGACTTACAACGCAAGGGTAGGCCCAGATGAAAATGTTTTAAAAACAACGATCGCACCGAGAGTTTTTTATGTATTGGGACTTATACAATGACTGAGGCCCAAAAAGATTTATTTACAAAGGGATGGAACTTACACTCTATCAAGAGGCCCAAAAGTTTATTTTTGTAACAGAGATGAGGCTTATAACTCAAGGAGAGGCCCAGATGAAAAATAACGATCACACCGTTATTTTGAGAATCGTATCGGGACTTATATAATGACTGAGGCCCAAAATTATATATGTACAAAAGAGGGTTGGGTCTTACACTCTATTAGATGCCCAAAGTGTTTTGAAAAAGATTTGTGAGGGTGAAAATAATCAAAACCCTAATTTGATTTTAAAAAGCATTTTAATTGAATAAAATTCAATTAAAATGATCAAAAATCAAGTTTCATTCATAGAATGATTGGAAAATCATTTGAATTTGCAAAATCAAGAGAAAGAAATATTTTTAAATGCCTAAAAAACAAATAAAAATATAATTCTTTATAAAAATACTAAATATATGAAATAAATAATATTTTTGTGAAATTTTTATAGAATAAAATATTTTAATATTTTTGTGAATTTTCAAAAAAAGAACCGATAAAAATTAATTAAAATTGAGAGAGAAATTAATTTTGGAATTAATTAACAAAAACCAAAAAATATGTGAAAAATAGCAAAATATGGCAAAATGGAAAAATGGTCTGGGTGGGTCTTGAACCCACGACCTCCCATCCAAACACACATGCGTGCTACCATTGGGTTGGTGATACATCCGTGTATCAAAACCACCCCATCAACATATATGGGTGCCTTGGTTTTAGGCCTGGCCAAGGCGCCATGGCCTGGCCCTTGCCCAAGGCAATGCCTGATTTTTGCCTCTTGCATGAAGGCTCTAACTTCCTCATTTCTCCATGGATTTGGACAAAATTTAGGTGCATCCTGCCTAGAATTTCATGAGGAATCCAATGGTGCTTTTAGATTTTTCTAAAGATTTCCCTATTTTAAAACCCGATAGTGGTTTCAAAATAGGCCTAGATTTGCATGTTCTATGCTATCTCATCATACATGCAATAATAACATATCAAATTGGTTCAAACACAACATATATGATATTATGAGATGTCCATCATCAATGGACATCAAAGCAATGCATGATTTAGAGAGTTCAAGTTGTGATGCACTTACCTCTTGAAGCTCCTTGTGCTATCTGTCAAGATCCTTTTTCCAGAAGTAATCCAATGCTTTATACACTCTTGATTGATCCCTTTGAAGCTTTTAGGATGATCAAAACCATCTGGAATCCTCAGGAACAAGAATTGGCTTTTTCTTGCAAAAGGGGCAAAAGTGACCAAAATGGTAACTCACTCAAATGGTGTTCCAGTTGAGGGGAACCAGATCGGACAGTTGGAGGATGATATTTGGAGTGTGTTTGAGGCTTTGTTTGGTTTTGAAAGTGACTAATTCAAGACATGGCTTGAAAAATGCAAAAAAGTCAAAATTTGAGGTTTTGGAGGTTGACTTTCTGATTTTGGTGTTTCAGATCAAGGATGAGTGTTTGAACAGCTTATATATGATACATTGGATGTGTTTGGATCATGATTTGTGGTGGAATTGCTCTCTAACTCAAAAACTCAGTTGTGACTTGCAAAAGAAGGCATTTTGGCCTAATAAGAGAGATTTTGAGGAAAGCAAGTGTTGTAGTGCTTTGGGGGTACTCAAACTGATCACAAATGAGCTCTATTTATAGTAGAGCAAGTTTATTTTGCAAGAAATAGTGAATGGCAACTTGGACAGTCCCTTGACCAGTTGTAGCAAAAGGCATCTTTAGTCTCCTCTAGCCATTGACTTGAGGTTAGGGCACAGGCCTATGGTCCTTTGGTTCAGAGCTGAATCTTGACTCAATTCAGTTAGCAATGTCTTGATGCTTGCCACCTTGTGAATACATTGAATGAATTGAAACAAAATTGGAGTCTTTGAACTTTTTAGTCTTTTTAGGGCATTTATGGCTACATGTAGTTCTTTGGACTTGGGAGGCTTGTGGATCAGATCATTCCTCTTTGATTTTATCCCTTGAGGTGTCCAAATGGATGACAAGGCTTGTGATTATCTGATTTGCCCAAATCGAACAAATGACCTATAATCTTCCTTGAACAAAATCAGTCTTTGATGCCGTGTTCCAAGGGTTGGAACTCCATACTCAAATTGAATTTGGAGATGATCTGGTACTTGTTGGAAATCCCTCATGACATACTTCAACTTTGATGTTCAAAGTTGGTCTTGGTTCAGCTTGAATCAAAGTGAAAAATTCCTCTACATTTTAGAAAAAGTAAGACAGATTCTGACTTATTGAAAATTTCACTAAGTGTTGGAAAAAGTGGCCATTTTCACTTTTTGTGATTTTGATCAATCCATAACTCAAAATCCACGAGGATTTGGAATCTCTTGTAGTTGACATATTTGAAGTATGTCATATGGACTTTCATTTGAGCTTTGAATGGGAGAAAAAGGCCTTGTGGTTTAGGAGTTATGACCTTGCAAAGTTGGTACAAAATCACTTTTGTTCCATAACTTAGAAAAATTTTGGTTTCTCATGGTTGCCCCTTTTGAAAGAAACCTCAGTTTTCTTGATTTTTCTTGATGGATGGTGATCAAAATCATACATTAACATTGTTTTTAACTTAGGGGAACCATATTTGTGAAAAATTCCAAAAAGTCAAACTTGATTTTGTGCACAGTTGACTTTTTATCAGGTGAAATCCAAACCACGTGATTCTTTGTGAAATCAAGTCCTTGACCTAATTCAAACCTAATGGATGGATTCCATAGGTGTTGTAGAGTGTCTTGAATCATGTCCCAAGGTTTGGGAGCATGTCTTGGTCAAAAGTCAAAGGTACAGTTGACTTTTCCTTCAAAACCCTAATTGTGGTCCAGATGAAATTGAAACTTGTGATTCAAGATTCTTGGGTCAATCCATTGTTGTAAATGGATCAAAGTGGTGTATTTGAGGCCCTCAAAACATGTCTGGAGGTCTTGGCTCATGCTTTTGCTCCAAAAGTCAACTTAGGGGTGAATTAGGTTAAGAAACCCTAATTCCTGATTTTTTATGAATGCATCCCCTGAGGCTAAATTGACTTGATGATGGGACTCATAAGGTCCCTTGGAGTATCTTGGGTTGTGCTTTGAAGCATTGGCTCATGTCCAGAGGAAAAATTTCCATCTGGAGCCCTTGGTCGACCAAAACCCTAATTTGGTGACACTGGCGATCTCGAGGCTTGATCCACTTGGAATGTGGCAACTTTGTGCTTGATTCTTGATGTGGGAGTCCTCTTGATCCCTTATGGTTGTTTGAGAGGTTAGACAAGTTGAAGATCATGTCATTTCTTGATTGATCCTTTGTCTAAGTGCTCTGAGAGGGCTCAAAACCCTCATTTTTTATTATGGTGAATGCTCACCCATATTTGAGGAGATTGATGAGGCATGATGGTATATCCATATTGTGGTGATGATTATCACAATGATGGGAAATCTTGGTGGTCAAAATTTGGGGTATGACAAAATGGTAACTCAAAGTCTTGTCAAGGACTGGTTTTGGCAAGGATGTGGTCACTTGAGGATGAACTCGATAACCTAGTGGAGGCTTGAAGAAATGGACCCCAAATTGTGATGAATAAGTGGTTTGAAAATTGGAGATAAGAGCATTTTAGGTTTTTGTAGAATTTTGATTTGTGATTCTTTGCTCTATGTAACGGAACTTGTAATACGCCTCAGAATGTACAAAATTCATACATATAAGATATGCCATTTTGCAATTTTCATGAGTTATTTGTAAAACAAAAAGTTTAAACACATTTTTTTTGTAAATTTTCAAGAGAAAAAGTGATTTAACTTAAAAGTTTCTTCACTCATTATTTGAATCCACATCCCAAACCAAAGTCAAACATTATTTTAAAAAAATTTAATACTTATTTCGTTCAAATGGAATTGTGTATAACATTGATCATGGTAAATTCAAATGACATGAAATTTGCAAGTATATTAAATTAAATAGAATGAAATATGTATGAATGATTGAACATGAAACATGTATGCATGATTGAACCATACAAAGCTCGAAACTTGCTAACAAATGACCTATCTTTTAAAAGGGATAAAATATTAGCACTTGGCTTATAAAACCAAACACTTATATCCAACCAAATATGATATCCAATAAGCAATGAACTACCAAAGTTATCATTCCAAAGAATTTAATGATGCATAATATGAATGTATGATCAAGGTGATGTAATTGAAAATGATTCAAAGAAAAACACGACAAGATTAACTTAATGAAAAATGTTATGTTTAGAGGGAAAACCACATTCCAATGGTGTAGGAAATGTAATGGTGAATGCATGAAATGATATGGATGTTTTTTTTTCTTTCAAAATGAATCTCAACATAGAGATTGACTTTAGTCTTAATTTTACCTATGCATGAAAATAAAACTTTTATGACCAGTTGAAATGGTCATAAGTAGTCAATTAAAATAATGAGATGCAGATGAAAAATGTAAATGAATGACTTTTGGGAGGGGAAAATTTTAGGGTATGACAACTGTCCCTATTTAGATATCCTTACCGGATGACATGAGTAATGATAATCCTCAGGGAATCAAAGTGAAAGGTATTTAAAATCAGAAGACATGATTTTTACCCCTAGATGCAATGGCATGCCATGCTATGAACTTAAGGACTTCTTTTTGTTTGTCAGAGATATAGTGTCAGATGAACCCGAGCATTATGTTTTATAATGGATGAAGAATGAACGATGGACCTATGGGGAATAATGGAAATATGGTAGCGCACATGAAAAAGACAAAGACGATGAGGTGAAGACTCACTGGGGATAACAATTTGTTGGAGAAAGGACACTAGGGAAATTTCCAGACAGTTTTAGACTTTTGAAGATAGGATGCCAGACGACGCTGGACTATAAAAGACAAAATTCCAGACGGCACTGGACTTCTAAATTGCAATGCTAGAAAAAACTAGACTTTTACCCGTAGGCATCAGTAAAATATATACCGACTTTAAACGCAGTTTTCCAAACAACATTGTACCTGACCCGAAGGTATCAGTAAGATATATACCGGCTACATACGAAGTTTTCCAGACAAGACTGGACTTGACCCGCGGGCATCAGTAAAATATATAATGGTTTTAAATAGAGTTTTCCAAAAAGACTGAACTTTGACCTGTAGGCATCAATAGAATATATATCGGCTTCAAACGGAGTTTGCTAGACAAGACTGAACATTGTGCCTGCGAAAACCAAACTATAGTGTAAGGGCGCCAAATGAAGTTGAACTTTAAGGTAAAGGGATATAGAATCAACGAAAAGACCTGGGTTAATGCAAAATGAGCACGAAGTATACTTCAGCTATGCATGATTTGAATTTGCTTATATGCATGATATATGAATGATCATGGTATTCAAATGCTAACGATGTGCATACTGGGAGTTTACAGAGGCTGTTTATGGAGGATGTAATTCCTCAACACTGAGAACTCAACCAATGTTTCCTGTGATAGATGCAGTCAGAGGAAAATCTACCAAGCTTGATAATTATAATAAGCCAAGGGGGTTATTCCAGAGGATTGATAGGTCATGATCATTGAAGATTCTTGTTGTGGTGATCCAGGAGTGCTTTTGTAACCTTGATACTTTCAGGAAAACAAATGATTTCCTATTAATCCTCACATAAGTCAAAGAAAAATTTGTTTTTCAATATGTTTGAAATTATTTTCGAGTTCAAAATTTCATTATTAACAGATAAATGACATTTTGCATAACAAAGAAAATGGAGAAAAGCATGAACGACAACAATTGATAGGCAAAATTTATATTTATTCAAAGAATGGTAGGACACAAATGGTGTAGCTCTACGGAACATTACAAAATTTGGAAATGGCAATAGGAAAAGGGGTTACATTGAATCTCAATAACCACTATTATCTATAATAACAATGACTCCACGAAACCTTGCTTCTGAAGGGAGCAGTTGAATTAATCTTTCCGCCTTTGGCTCTTCTGTATTGATCAGTCTTGTTTGATGCAATTTTTTCCTTTTGTCCCTAATTTTTTCCTAGACCGTGCTTTCGGATTTCAATCCACCGGGATGCAATTGTTTTGCCTAAGTCACCCTTTCGGGTTTCTAACTTAGCGAGCTATCATTTTTATCCATCCCTAACTTTTTCTTGGACCGCCCTTTATGGTTTTCACTCCATCGGGATACCCATTTTTTCCTAAGTCACCCTTTTAGTTTTTTGACTTAGTGGGCTTTTATTAGGCATATTATTTTTTAACTGCATCAGAGTTCACGGGGTAGGAGAGATCTTCCCCATCCATAGTTGTAAGAATCAGGGCACCTTTGGCGACGACTTTCTTTACATTTTATGGGCCTTCATATTTAAGATTCCACTTCCCATGTGAATCCTTGTGTACGGGTAAGATCTTCTTTAGCACGAGATCTTCGTATCTGAATTCCCGAAGACGTATTTCTTGTCATCAATGAGGTTCAGTTGGTCAAATATGTTCTAGATCCATTCAACTTCCTCTAGCTTGGTCTCCATCAAGATTCTCATCATGAGTATCTCTACTTCGATTGGAAGAACTGCTTCCATCCCATATACCAAGGAGAATAGGTCTGCTCTTGTTGAAGTGTGAACTCAGGTCCGGTATCCATGTAGTGCAAAAGGTAGCAGTTCGTGCCAATATTTATAGGTTTTCACCATCTTCTTAAGGATCTTTTTTATGCTCTTATTTGCACCTTCAACAACTCCATTCATCTTTGGACGATATGTGGAAGAGTTATAGTGCTCAATCTTAAAGGTCTCACGTAGATCTTTCTTTTATTTTGTTCATGTTCGTCCCATTATCGGTAATGATCTTGCTTGGAACTCCATAGCGGAAGATAATTTACTTCTTGAGAAAATGGGCGACCACTTGCCTCGACACGTTGGTGTGGGAACTAACTTCTACCCATTTGGTGAAGTAATCAATGGCGACCAAGATGAAGCAATGACCATTGGAAACTTTGGGCTATATGGCATAAATCATGTCAATTCCCCACATTGAGAAAGGCTAAGGCAATGTCAAAACATTCAACAACATTGGCGGCACATGCACTTTGTTATTATAAATTTGACATTTATGACTCTTTCTGGCATAACGGAAATAATCAGACTCCGTAGTCAACTAGTAACAACCAACTCTTAAGATATTATTTGCCATGGCATTCCCATCAACATAGGTTCCAAAGGATCCTGTATGAATCTCTCTGACTAACAGGCCTACTTCGTATCTATCAACGCATCTAAGTAGAACCATATCGTGGTTTCTATTGTAAAACACGTGATTGCTCAAGAAGAATTTGGATGCTAACTTCTTCAAAGTTTTCTTATCCAAGGTTGTAGCATTTGGTGGATACTCCTGGTTTTGCAGAAAGCATTTGACAGTGGGATAACTCAACTTTCTGCTCCACTACGATAATCGGGGGCTACATTGTGGAATCTAAATTGGTAAATTAAGGACAATGTAGCCAAAGCAATTTCCACTTGATTTTTTTCTCTTGGGATATTATTGAAAGTAACAGCATCAAATTACTTTATCAACTTCACAACATAAGCGCGATACAAGATCAACTTAGGGTCACGAGTTTTCCACCCACCTTTGATTTAATAGATCACCAGGGCTGAGTCCCCATACACCTCGGGATTTTTGATGTGAATGTCGATTGCAGCTTTAATACTAAGGATGCACATCTCGTATTCTGCTATGATATTCGTGCAATCAAAACAAAGTCTTGCTGCAAAAGGGGTGTAACCGCCTTCAGGGGAGATTATAACAGCTCCTATGTCATGTGTAAGGGAATTTTAGGCACCATCGAATGCGAGCTTCCATTGAGATCCTGGGTAGGTTCCTTCCTCGGGGCCTAGGATTTCCTAATCTTTTATTGCCATAATATACTCGCTAAGGAAGTCAAATTTCAATGGTTGGTAGTCTTCAACAGGCTGGTGTGTAAGGTAGTCAAGCAACACATTTCCTTTGATAGCTTTATCGGTTACGTACTGGATGTCGTACTCAGACAATAACATCTGCCAATGGAAAATTCTTTCAGTTAAGGAAGGCTTTTCAAAGATTTACTTTATTGGATCCATTTTGGAAATCCACAAAGTATTATGATAAATCATATATTTCCTCAGACGACGCGCGACCCATGCTAGAGCATAATAAGTTTTCTCTAATAGTGAATATCTGGTTTCACAATCGGTAAATTATTTTCTCAAGTAATAAGTAGCATGCTCTTTTCTGTCAGTTTCATTGTGTTGTCCCAGCATGCATCCCATCGACTCTTGAAGCACCGTCATACACATAAAGAGTGGCTCCCCTGAACAGGTGATATCAGAAAAGGTGGATCTTGCACATAATGTCAAATCTTTTCAAAAGCTTTCTGACAGTCAGAGTTCCATTCAATGGTTTAATTTTTTCAAAGCAACTTGAAGATGGGCTCACACGTAGTAGTCATATGCGAGATAAACCTGGATATGTAATTCAATCGTCCAAGGAAACCTCTGACTTCTCTTTCAGTACGTGGACCATGCATTTCTTGTATCACTCTGACCTTGTTGGGGTCTACCTCAATTCCTTGCTAACTAACGATGAAGCCAATAAACTTTCCTGATCGAACACCAAAAGTGTATTTAGCGGGGTTCAATTGTAGTTGCAATGTTCTGAGGCGCTTAAACAGCTTCTGCAAGTGGTCCATATGGTACTCTTTACTTTGAGATTTAGCGATCATACCACCGACAAAAACCTCAATCTCTTTGTGCATCATATCATGGAAGAGGATGACCATCGCTTTCTAGTAGGTTTCCCTTACGCTCTAGAGATCGAAGGGAAGGACCTTGTAGCAAAATGTTCCCTAAGGAATAATGAACATGGTCTTTTCCATGTCATCTGGAGCCATCTTGAATCCATCCATGAAGGAGAAGACATCAACCTTAGAAATGTTGGCTACCAGAGTGTTAATGTATGGTAGAGAGAAGATGTACTTGGGACTAGCTTGGTTTAGATCCCTGTAATCAGCACACATTCTGACCTTTCTGTCCTTCTTAGGCATGGGTACAATGTTGGCCACCCATTGAGGGTACTTCACCACTGCTACGAAACAAGTGTCAAATTGTCATTTGACCTCTTCACGAATATTTAGAGCCATATTTGGTCTTGTTCTTCAGAGCTTTTGTTTTACTGGAGGGCAGTCTGGTTGAAGAGGAAATTTATGCATAACAATACCAATGTCTAGACTTGGCATATCCTGGTATAACCATGTAAACTCATCCACATACTCTTGTAGCAACTTGAACAATCTTTCTTTGATGCTTTCCCCAAGCATGGTTTCGACCTTGACCTCTTTCTTCTCTTCCTCCGTGCTAAGGTTGATTGTATCCACCGGTTCTTAATGTGGCTAAAAGGCTTTGGACTCGTGTTCGATTAGCCTTGCTAATTCATCAGGGATATCGCAATCTTCCTCACTTTCTTCTTCTGCTTGGTATATAGGGAGCTCAAAGTTATGAGAATGAGTGGGGCCATTGGACTCAATGGGTTTATGGATTATTCTACATGTTTTTAAATGTTTGCTTTTAGAAAAAAGGTGAAAATAAAAAATGCAAAGAGAAAATTGTTTTTGTAGTTTTGAAAAGAATGTCATTTTCTGACAAGAAAAACAATAAATAAACATTAAGAATTGAACAAAATGCCTTTTATTTATCATCATGATATTTGAAAATAAAAGTGGCCTTACAACATGATCCATTAGCCTTGGGAAGAGCTAAGGATTTTAAAACAAAGGAAAACACAATTACTTTGACATGGGAATAATTTCTGGGATCTCAATTGCCTCCCAATTAGTCAAAGTTGCTTCACACCAGTATACTAGATTTGATATGTCTTCCTCTGATGTGTTGTTATCAATGGCACTAACTTGATCTCCTTGACTGTAAATCATGCTAAGGAATACCTATTGAATGCTTTGTAAGTGGTCATTTGCAGGGACCAAGACTTCTCTCCTAGCAGAAGACATGTGCCCCAAACTGAAATGATCCTTCTTCTCACAGACATTAATGATTTTCCCCAACCTTCAGGGCTTCCACTATCGATTTTTTATTTTTTAATCTTCAAAGAGGCAAATGATGAGCTGTCATTTCCAATTGGGTCCTTTGTATCCACAAATGTGGCATCGACTATCTCGAGAGCCTAAAAAGATGTTTCCAAGGCATCCTCATCAACCTTAATGTATCTGAAGGAGGAGAGTTAACTAACTAATAAATCCTCTTCACCTGAGATGATTATGAGTTGGTTATTAACGACAAACACTATCTTTTAGTGCAATGTAGAAGTTACTCCCCCAACAACATGTAACCATGGGCGTCCCAACAAACAACTATAAGCAGGATTAATATCCATGACTTGAAATGTAATATGGAATATATGTGGGCAATCTGGATCGGTAGCTCTACCTCTCTAATTAATGTCCTTCGGGACCCATCAAAGGCTTTGACAACTAGTACGCTAGGCCTCATTGTCGGCCCTTGAAAAGATAATTTAACAAGTTTTCTTTTCGACATGACATTGAGTAAAGACCCAGTGTCTAGTAGTACTCTGGATAGAGCATTTTCTTTGCACTTTATTGACACATATAAGGCACAACTGTGATCTCTTCCACCTTCGGGCAACTCATCATTGTTGAAGCTCAAAGTGTTGCAAGTCGTAATATTGGAAACCACTCCATCAAATTTGCCAACATTCATATCTTGACTAACATGGGCTTGAGCAAGCACCTTCAACAATGCATCCCTATGAGGTTGGGAATTCAACAAAAAAGACAAGATGGATATCTTTGAGAGCGTTTGATGCAGCTGGTTGACTATTTTATAGTCACTCTTCTTGATTATCTTTAAAAATTCAATAGCTTCATTTGACTGCACCATCTCAGGTTCCTTAGCAGGAACTTCAACTGTAACTTATTTTGTCGGTGCTTGAGAGGTCACATTAAATTTGGGAGTATAAATTCGACCACTGCGGGTCATTATGCTTGTACCTGCGATGTTTGTGACATAGACACTAACAACTTCCAGAACTTTCTCACATTCAACTTCTTCATGCTCCTTATCTATAATAGTTATGTCGTATTTCCAAGACACGACCTTGGTGCTTTCGTGTGGAATAGGAGTAGTGATACATATGACCACGAGTGATGGGTGGCTAGTTGATTAGATGACATCTCTTCTTTGAATGGTTATTTTAACTGGATCTGGTAAATTGAAGCAAGGCTTAATTACCGCTACTTCTTCTTTCTTCACAAGGCTATTGACTTGCAAGATGCCTTGGTTCATCAGATTTTGAATATCATCTTGTACCATCTTACATCCTCTTGGATGAATGTCACATTCTTCACAATTATCATGAGAAACATTAATTAAACCAGCTTCCACCAATCTTGCATGGAACTCTAGCAACAGAGTTTTAATAGCTTCAACATTTTTAATCACACCACCATCAGATATTTCTTTACTGGCATCAATAACACCATGCATGGGCAAAGGGTTATTCTTTACGTTGGGCCCTACATCTTTGAATGCCAAAACCTTTCTCCTAACCAACTCATGCACCTTTCTCTTCAATGCAAAACATCCTTCTAAATGATGTTCGGGAGTTCCTTCATGGAAAGGTTAGTCAGCATTTGAATTGTACCATGGAGGTAAAGCTCCATTGGAGAACCAAAAGGTCTTGGAACTACTAGTCCTTTTTGCAGGAAAGAAGGGTACAACTCGTTATATGCCATAGGAATTGGATCAAAGATGACCCAATTTCTTTTTCCCTTATTTGAATTGGGAGAATTCTGCTTGATCAAGGAGGAAAGATCATCTCGGTATTCAGTCAATCTTGGGAAAGTCCCACAAAGGCTCAGATAGGGGCAAGTCGTGTCAAGAGCATAGTGGAACCCAACTTTAACAAATGAGTTGATTCAAAGTAAATTGTTTCAAGAATTGATTAATCAGGGGAAAATCCTTCAAAGGCCCAAGCAGGGGAAGAATAATACAATATTTACACACTGGGGAAAACCATCTCAGACCATGTCATGATATAATCACTTCCCTTCAAACAGAACTCCTTCTAAAAACCTGCAGACTGGGGCATACAAGTTGCAAATAGGTCAGTTCCCTCCATACTTTCAAGTTGGTCAAGCAGAATGTGCTAGACACTAGTAACCACTGAGTTCAAATATGCGTCAAAGGGATTGCGCTAATATAGATTCACATCAGCTTCGCAAAAAAGAGCCTTTGGGAAAAGTTATTATGGAATATTAGGCAAAGAAGTTAAGGTTCTCTCAAGAACAAACACGCAACTTATTGATAACAGCCCGTCATTACATCAAATCAGTTGAAGAATCAGGGGAAAACGAGCAAAAGAGGAGCCAAAATGATGAAGAAAGCCCCAAGAATGAGTGAAAAAGAGCCAAGTATGGAAGAACGAGACTTAGTGGAAATTTTAGTGAAAAAGGGTGAAAAACACGCAACTACTGGAATAATCACGCCCAACATCACGTGCTATCGTGTGCGCGATAGAGCTATAAAAGGACCATCACACGCGCGATGCTTTTGTAGTGCGCACGATGATAGCATTTTCTGGACTTTTTTGACGCATTCTAACTCGTTCTAACAACTTTAAAAGAGGATTTTCTGCACTTATATAAGGGTTACGAAATTTGGCACCGAGAGCGTGATTTTACAGCATCAGAGGGTGATTTTGAGAGCAATGAAAGCCATTGGAGGCCAATCCTTCAAGGGAGTTCATATGTTATTCATCTTTTATCAATTGGTATTGTAATTTTCACTATGTGTAGCTAAATTCTCATAGGTTAGGTAGTGTGTGATGAACTTTATTTAATCTTGTTGGCATTATATGGCGGTTTGACTTTGTATGAACCTTTAATATATAATTTTATTCAATTGTTTCTTTTGCTTAATACTTATTATTTGAGATACTCTGTTAAGATGTTGTTAGATGCATAGAGATTCCTGACCCATAGCCTATGTATTGGATCTAGGGAAACTATTCTACTTAAGTTGGTTGAATATGGATAGGATACCCTGAGCAATGGCACAGAGAACTAATAGTCTATACAATGCCTAACACTGCTTATGCTGGCGGACTAGGGATAGAAAGCTTCTAGTAGTTGTTAGTGAGTTATTTCGTGGGGGACTGGCTATAACAAATTTGTTAGTTCGCCGTAAAATTATACGGATAAGATAATTCATACAAGGCAGCGTACATCAACAAGAAGGGATAAAGGAATTCTAAAACACAACTTGATCGCCTTCGTAACATAGTTTTCTCATTTAATTTATTTTTGCACTGAAACTTGCAAAACCTCCTTTTTCACTATTTTTAGTTAATATTGCACAAATTATTGTTCTATTCGAACACAGTCCTTATAGGTTCAAT
The DNA here is from genome assembly GCA_022829125.1 of Lathyrus tuberosus. NCBI lineage: Eukaryota > Viridiplantae > Streptophyta > Magnoliopsida > Fabales > Fabaceae > Lathyrus > Lathyrus tuberosus. Next base: position 2,910,178 of record JALAZF010000282.1, read on the forward strand.
CTTTTTATTACTGCGACATTATTGGTACACTTACCGAGAAGTCATCACTTATCAACAAGGGATCAAACTTGGGGCACCAAGAGCATTCTCATGTATCCTCCGATCATCACATTGTCAAAAATCGAGTGTCGAGATATCAAATCCTTTCACCAACCAAAAGTCCAATACATGTTGGGAACTACCAAAAAACCAAAGTCCAATTTCCATTGGTCTCCAAAAATAAAAGGCCACCCTGATGGCATCATCATAAATCCAAATCCAATTGACATTAGTACCCAAAAACCTCACCTTTGAAAAACGGAGACCAATTCAAAAAAAATATCAGGTTACTCATCTGCATTATCACATGCATCACACGCATCATTTCATGCATAACATTCCCACCGAAACGAGATGTTTTAAAAACAAAGTTATATCAATCCTACATTCCCACATGCATACATAGCTTTCCTGCCGAAATTGGTAATTTCATATAAAAAAACTCTCCTGCCAAAACGAGAAGTTTCATTAAAAACAAAAACGTCCACATGCATGCATAACTTTTATGCCGAAACAAAAAATTTCATAAAAAAAACATTCACCTAAAATTAGAAGTTTCCAAAATCCAATTATCCACTTGCAATTACACATGCATCATATGCATGTAGAGCTTTCCTACCGAAATAGGAAATTTCATAAAAAAAACACAATCTTATCAATCATCATCATGCCTATATACATTCATAGCATTCCTGCCAAAATTGGAAGCTTCATATAAAAAAACAAAATTCAGTCAAACAATTGGATCCCTACATGCATCTCCATGCATCATACCATGCACAGTATTTCCACCCAAAGTGGAATATCATACCAAAAATCAAACATACATAACTTAGTTCATGATCCAGGGTCAGTCATAAGCATCCAGGACAATCCTCAATCAAGTCGGCAATATTTCATTGAGTGGAGTTACTACCTCGCATGTGCTTGTGGAATTTGAAATTCTGTCCTATGCAGACAGCAGATGTCCAAACACATGTCAAGACATTGTGCTACATAATCATTTAAACTCAGAGGCGCAAAAGCAGACTTATACCTTAAATATCAGAACTGCACAATCACAGATGTCACGACATCTGATCCAACATGTTTATCATGAACCCTAACAGAAAACATAAATCTACAGAATGATAAAGAACACAGTAATTGTTAACCCAGTTCGGTGCAACTCACCTACATCTGGGGGATACTAATCCAGGAAGAAGACTTCACTATCTGTAGAATTGTTACAAAGCTAAACTCCCCCGTTTACAACTTCATACCTAACATCTAACCAATGAACATCTTTACCAGGGCTAAACTCAAACATTTACAACCCTGATATGAGATACCCCACTCACTTCCCTTAATCACCAACTGTGATTTCTACATCATCCCTGTCAATACAGAAATCTGTCAAGCTTTCTTGACAAACAAGCTAACTCGTATTTGCTTAAAAGCTTCATCCAAGAACAATACAAAATCCAGTACCTCAAGGCTTATGAATCTGTACGATACCTATATCTACCACAGTGCATCAAATGATACAAAGGGAGACTTACAACCTAGAGAGCCAATGACTCTCAAAACCCTAAACCCTTATTTCTTACGCAAGAACACAAGGTTACAAAAGGTGTACAAAAGGCATGTAAAAACCTAGGTCTAAGTCTTCTATTTATAGGCTTATGCTTCCTTGGGCTTCAATCTTCTGTCCTTGATCCATGCTCTAATTGCTTCCTTAATTCTTGGACCAGGCAAAATAACTTGTTGTATCAGTTTAAGATGTCAGGACATTCGTTAGGACATCATGTCTTCTACATGTTGGAACACTTCATTTAGCGCCTTGTTTTACCAAAAGTTTGCTCAAATCTGCAGAGCCTTCAATCTCCCCCATTTGACAAATTTTTGGTTAAAACTCCTTTGGTAGAAAAAGAAAGACCGGACGCTTGGTAGATATGATTTGAACCCATCTGAGACTCTTTCTTACCCCTGAAATTCCTAGCTGTATGTTGGTGTACATGAGGAAGAGTATATGACTCTCTCCCCCTCAAACCAATACATGCCACGGAAGGATGAATCTTCCTCTTGAGGGGCATAAGAGAACCCACAAGAAGATCCAGAAAAAACTTAAGAAGAAACAGTAGTATCATTTGTAACACAGAGTTCATAGGGAATGTAACTCAGGTCACAAGACACAACCTGTTTCATAACTTAGATTACAGGGCACAAAGGGAAAGACTCTAATAGAATGTTAGAACATCCTCTTCATCATCCTTGCAAGACAACCACCAGAGATGTATGTTGAAAGACTCACCCACACATCCTTTCTCCCCCTTTTTAGCCAAAAATTGACAAAAGAAGCCAATGCAGTTCCATATCCATATGTTACTTATCCAAACAAAAATGAACGACATGATGAAACAACCCACACTCCAGACTACCTCAAATAGATGCAGTCTTTAAATACCTAAACACTTTCTCTAGATAATCACGGTCCAAAGAAGTTACCGCTGAACAATTCAAAGAGAAATAAATTTAGGTAGGTGGATTCAACATTAATAACTGTGCACCGCTCAACTAGGATAAGACTGTTAAAACTTTTAAGAGTAACCGTCCAAAAAGGATCACTTGTAACAAAACACATGTTACTCATGCCTTCTCTTAGGAAGCACTCCTCACCGTCCAACATAGTTAGATAGGACTCACATTCTGGTCTTAAATAATATCCTGACATTTTGTCAATCTTGTTTAGTCCATCTGAATCACAGTCTTCATCCTTTTGATAAGTCCCAAGAAAAATCCTTTAAACCAGAAGACGAATAGAGCTGGCCAAGATGTTAAGACATTTCTTTAAGCATCTCCCAATTAGCATCCAGAGATTTCTGTATTGATCAATAACTTCACAATTTTATGATTACAGTCTGCAGAGAAAAATAAATTCCCCCAGACTCAATCAATGATTCTTAAGTATCCAATAAGAACCATTTCACTTGCACTGCCAAGTCTCCCTCAACTTGCAACAATAAAAAATGTCAAGACATCCTTCTTGACATCTCATTCTCCCAGGATGGACACATAATCACAGCTTGCTTGACGCACAAATGCAAACCGGAACTCCAACTGCATCCTCGCAGTAAAACATCTTAGATCAAGGAGCAACTCCCCCTATCTAAGGTAACCAGTGCTCCTCCACATAACACCTAGCTAAAGAATGGAAAACATAAGACGCATCTTCATGTCTTCAAGAGCGCACCCTCAGTTCAAGACACCTGCTAAACACAATCATCAACTCTCTTATTACTTCTTCTGACAAGAACCAATAATCACTCACACATGATCACCATCATGCTACCCGTGAGGAATGAATAAAAGGATAACAATCCTACCATAACAAACTCCTGGCTTAAGATCAAAGTCCCACTGATCCCCCCATCCTGCAACCATCTACACACCACACGAACTCCTCTTGAATTCTCATGTATAGACCTCCAGCTGCTTGAGGCACAAACCAATTGAATCAGAATGCTTCACATTCCTCAAAGAGATGCACAGGGCCCCTTAGTTTGTTATAACGATGTCAGATATCGTATGCATGCTCCAGAACTTCACAGCTTCCAAACTGATCCACTACTAGCATGACTTGTAGTCAGGGGTAATATCCCTTTCGCAAGATTTCCCACTGACTTTACCAAGCCGGAAATAGAGATAGTCACCCCACAATCCAAGACAGACATTCCTTTATCATGCTCCCGTATGATAACCTGGAATACTTCTGATTTTCTGGTGAATAACCACTTCTGAACGCATCAGAAACCAGACCTTCATGCAATCAACATATGATCCATTCCAGTCTTCTCAAAACTTTACATCAACCTTCCAAGATAGTTCTTCTACTCCACCATTCTCCCATATGACAATATAGATACTTCTTAGACACGATGCAAGTAACCAGTTCCTCAAAGAACCTGAAATCCTCCACCAAGGATAACCAACCCAAAGATGTTCTAACATCAGTTAGGACATCCTTCACACATCATAGACACCACACACCATGGTTCTAGATATGCTCCACCACCGGACTTACTATCAGCATAGTAATCCAAACTGAAGATCTTCACACAACACTGCGCCACTAGCTTGAACAAAGAGAGCTTCAGAAACCCAGAGAGAAATAAACTCTCATCCACCAAAAGAAGGTATATTTCCATCCTCAACCCAAAACTTCTGCCACAAGCTCCAAGAGAACCAGAACCTCCTTACATTTTCAACTAACTACTCTTCTGCACAAGAGCAATCAGTTTCAAGCATCCTGCTTGAATGCACATTATGAGACCAACCAAATGCCACTTTTTAATTGATATCACTCTTCTCCAGAATTCCCACAAGATACACTGATCCACCAATGAAATCAGATCTTCAAGTCACATGAACTACTTGTTCCATAGCAAGACATATTGGATCCACTAAGCCTCTTAGTCATGTAACATCTTCCCACCCACAGCTCCCGTAAACTGCAAGAGATAGACCTTTTTGAAGCATCCATAACTTTCATTCTTCTGTAGATCACCTTATCTTAAGCTGATGTGCCACATCACCAGCTGAGACTTCTGATGTTGAGCTAGATATCAGAACATTTTGATATGACATCCAACTGTTGAATTCAGCTCCTCCTTCTGCCACTTAGAAGAACCTCCTCCCTTCGTAGAATAAGAGTTACATGCTATCATAGGCTTGATTCAATAACCAAGTTTGAGTAGACAACCTCCATTCTGCTTTAGAACTCCAAAGACTTCACACCTGCCACGTCTGAGTCTTCAGAAAATACGTAGTCCAAGACTACACCATAGCCATACTAGAGAATGCCACTTTCCTTAGTAGAGCAGACTGTAGAAAGTCAGAGATAACTTCCACTTAACTTTGACATCCAAGAAGAGCACGATCCATGCTCCAAAGCACCTAGATCAGAAATAAACTGATCCAAGCTGTAACCATCAAGATTATGATGTCTTCATCTTCATCTTCAACAACATCAAAGTCCAGACTAGTTTCTTGCCAGGAAACTCTCCAGAGAACACATGCTTCTGTCACACCCGACTGAAGCCACTTCTTAGGTCACCACCTAAGACTAAAACAGATGCTAAACTGTATGCAGTACCCCTCCCATGATTCTGCACAAACTCTGATGATGAGATGTTCCAACATCTTGTTGAACATCAGCAATCTTGACTTTCAAGGATAATCAATTAAATACTTGTGGATTCCACAAATAGAAATTGATCTTAAATCCTTGTCCAATAACCCTTCTTCACTGTTGTAGCTGAGCCTACTAGATCACGTTATGAACACTTATAAAGTATTCAATTTTTTGCAAGTATCTACTTCAAAGGACAATGTTGAGATACCAAGACTGCCACCCTTGACTCAAGTAACTAAGATTCTCTCTGAACGAATCTTATTTACTTCACAATTCTTCAATCAGATTGGATCCACTATTAGGGTCAAGAGAGATGAATCCTTCCTTGCTGCTTTTTGGATGGTGAAAATAAATCAGCTCTACTTTCTTCAGATTGTGTTTCAAAGAAACACCTTCTAGTCAGAAGAGTAACTAGAAGACTCCAGATACACGACATAGATGTCTTTATAAGTGGACTTGAGAGAATTCTCAAGTATCTTTGACAACCTTACCGATCAATAGTTTATTAAACTCCTAGAGCAAGAACCTGATAAACTTAAACTCAACTCCTCTCCTCTTCAACTGACTTCAACTGCACCAAGAAACCAAGATTTCAAGTACCAAGTCACCATATCAGATATCTAACCACAACTCCATTCACTCCATCGCTCCCGACTTTGGAATAAAAGAATGCAGATATCTTTAAATATAGAGGCCGACGATTGAGACCTTCCACCAACTGTCTTCAGTAACAACTCCAGAATCCCATAATTCTAGAGCTCTTCTATCAGAAACACATGCAGTGGAACCACCAAGGAACAAATCCTGCTTGCCCTAATAAGATGTCACAACATCTTATAAGACACACCAACAAGAGAACTAGCCACTTCTCCTGTAGTTGTTGTAGAACCTCCTCAACAACATGAATAACCCAGACAGGATGCCTGCTCTGATACCAATTGAAATTCTGGCCTATGCAGATAGCAGATGTCCTAACACATGTCAAGACATTGTGCTACATAATCATTTAAACTCAGAGGCACAACAGCAGACTGATACCTTGAATATCAGAGCTGCACAATCACAGATGTCACGACATCTGATCCAACATGTTTATCATGAACCCTAACAGAAAACATAAATCTGTAGAATGATAAAGAACACAGTAATTGTTAACCCAGTTCGGTGCAACTCACCTACATCTGGGGGATACCAATCCAGGAAGAAGACTTCACTATCTGTAGAATTGTTACAAAGCTAAACTCCCCCGTTTACAACTTCATACCTAACATCTACCCAATGAACATCTTTACCAGGGCTAAACTTAAACGTTTACAACCCTAATATGAGATACCCCACTCACTTCCCTTAATCACCAACTGTGATTTCTACATCATCCCTGTCAATACAGAAATCTGTCAAGCTTTCTTGACAAACAAGCTAACTCAAATTTGCTTAAAAGCTTCATCCAAGAACAATACACAATCCAGTACCTCAAGGATTATGGATCTGTGTGACACCTATATCTACCACAGTGCATCAAATGATACAAAGGGAGACTTACAACCTAGAGAGCCAACGACTCTCAAAACCCTAAACCCTTGTTTCTTACGCAAGAACACACGGTTACAAAAGGTGTACAAAAGGCATGTAAAAACCTAGGTCTAAGTCTTCTATTTATAGGCTTCTGTTTCCTTGGGCTTCAATCTTCTGTCCTTGATCCATGCTCTAATTGCTTCCTTAATCCTTGGACCAGACAAAATAGTCTGTTGTATCAGTTTAAGATGTCAGGATATTCGTTAGGACATCATGTCTTATACATGTTGGAACACTTCATTTAGCGCCTTGTTTTACCAAAAATTTGCTCAAATCTGCAGAGCCTTCAGAAATATTTCCCAGCAAGTCAATCTTCAAATTTATGGTTGATAATGATATTCCACACCGTTTTTCGTTATTTTTGTTCCCCAAGCAGAGGTTACCCTAAAAAGTCTTTCATGAGCCTTTCCCCTGCAGAGCTTTGGTAGTAAACCTCCTCTAGAAAGAGTCTTTTTCTGGATTATTTCCCCAACCAACGAGCATATGATATATTGCTTTATTATCCTTAGAGAGTCTCAGATATCACTGGGATGTTGTTCAATTTTGGAAAGTTTCAATTATATCATATAAGATGTTGCTTCGGTGATCCTAAGGGAATCTAGTTTGTTCCGTTTGAGACACTGATCTATTATCCTCAGAGAGTTTTTTCTATCATTGGGATGTTGTTCCATTTTTGGAAAGTTTCAGTTATGTCGCGTAAGATGCTGCTTCGCTGATCCTTAGGGACTTTCGCTTGTTTCTATTGAGATACTGTTATGTTATCCTCGAAGAGTCATAGATATCATTTGGATGTCGTTCCATTTTGAAAATTTTCAATTATATCATATAATATACTGCTTCGCTGATCCTCAAGGAATCTTGTTTTTTTTTTATTTGAGACATTGCTCGGTTATCCTTGGAGATTCTTAGATTTCATTGGGATGTTGTTCCATTTTTGGAAAGATCCAATTATGTTGCATAAGATGCTACTTCGCTGATCCTTAGGGAATCTTGCTTGTTTATATTGAGATTCTGCTTTTTTATCCCTAGAGAGTCTTAGATATTATTAGGATGCTGTTCCATTTTGGAAATTTTCAATTATATCATATAATATGTTGCTTCGTCGATCCTTGGGGAATCTCACTTGTTTCTGTTGAGATACTGCCATGGCAACCTTGGAAAGTCTTATATATTATTGAGATGTCATTCTAATTTGAAAAGTTCCAATTATATCATATAAGATGCTGCTTCGCTTATCCTCAAGGAGTCTCGCTTATTTCTATTGAGATATTGCTTTGTTATCCTTCGAGAGTCTTATATATGATTGGGATGTTGTTCCATTTTTGGAAAGTTTCAATTATGTCGCGTAAGATGCTATTTCCTTGATCCTCAGGGAATCTCATTTGTTCCTTTTGAGACACTACTCTGTTAGCCTCAGAGAGTCTTAGATATCATTGGGTAGAAGTTCTGGAAAGTTAATTATTATATTATATTAGATGCTGCTTCGTTGATCTTTAGGGAGTTTCGCTTGTTCTATTTGAGATACTACTCTGTTATTCTCGGAGAGTCTCAGATATCATTGGGATGTTATTCCTTTTTTGAAAAGTTTTTTATTATATCATATAGACACTGCTTTGCTGATCCTTAAGGAGTCTCACTTGTTTTGTTCAAGATATTGCTCCGTTAGTCTTCAAAGAATCTTAGTCTTGTAACTTGAAAGAATGTTCCACTCTTGGAAACGTTCAATTATATCACGAAGGAAACTTCTCTGACGATTCTCAGAGAGTCTTCTTTATTTCATATTCTTTTGATGACTATCTCATTGTTTTTCATCTCTACATTTTGAAGGACAAAATTTTGGGTCTTTCTCGTATTTAATTATCTGCCACCATGAGTGTACGAAGGCAACTGTCTTTCATACGACCGGGTTCAAGGAAATTAAATAGGGGAAACTATCACACCCCAATTTTGTTCTGCCATTTTAAAACATTCATGCATCCGACTTTACTTTACTTTGCATCATCTGCATAGCATATCATGCATTTCATCACGCATAATACCTAAAATGTCGATCAGAATAAATTTTTGTATCTACAAACATACCTGTTGAATCATATTTCAAATGTACTTAAACTTATCTAGGGAAAAGTATCAAAATCGAGCTTGCAGACGTCAATTTTATTAATCTACGATTCACGTCATTTAACTTGGCGTGCTCGTTATATTTTTTCAACTACTTTTTCGGTCGCATTTTGAACAGCCTGAGCCTTTTCAACCACACGTTTTTTAATTTAAATTCAGTCAAAGCCTATTTGTTTTCCAAAAGTATATTTCACGTTAAGCATTTAAGTACATTCATCTTAATTTTTCGAGCACTATCCCGCTCAATTTTTATTCATTTTAAGTCTTTCATTTTTATTCTTTTGTCAAATTGTTTAGAAAAAATAAATAAAATTATCCATGTTTTTATTTTTATTTTATTGTGTCTATTTTAAAATGTGTGAATTTTATTTGTTTTAATTAATTTAAATTGAATTTAATCCATTATAGAATCTAGAAGGGGTAATGTTGGCCTTTTAAATTAATTGGTAAAATGTGTGTTTTTTTCTGTCAATGCTGGCCGTCAAATTCAATTAATCAAGATCTCACAAGCATTATCCAGGTCTATCTCTCTCCGTCAATTATCATGTGACACATCACCAATCAAGGAAAAATAAAAACTAATAAAATATGAAAGAGATTAAAAAATTTAGGCGTGTGATTTACACTGAGATTACCACTTGAAACTATCACTTTGGATTCCCTCTCTATAGAATACACATGTCATGCAAGAGGCAGAAGAATACGGTTTTCTATTTTGAAAACCACCAAAAGTAGCTTTAAAAACTTAAATCTATTTTTGATCCTTTTAGTTTGGACATTTTATATTATTGATGCTCTTATTACAAAATTATAATTTTGGTCTCTCAATTTTGGTGGTCTTTGCATTTTTATAGCCCCTTTAGTTTTGCATACGTGGCAATGATGACAAAAATTTAAAATTTATTTTTAATTACATTGCAAGATGACTAGGATATTTTATATTATTTTTAATTAATTTAATATTTTTAATAATACTTTTAACTAATTTAATATTTTTAATATTTTTATAGAGAATTAATAATTTAAATTGATATTTAATTAATTAAAATTTTGGAAAAGTATTATGAGTCCAAAGTCCATTTCTCAACAGTCCACTTCTATTCCAACCTACTTATGCAATACTATAAATTTGATCAAATTTTATAAACACTTCTATAATACTAAAAAAAACGATGTGCAACTAAAGCTTTATAAACCTATGCATAACACTATTAGTTATCCAATAATTTTCTTGTATTCTGTTCTATCCTGATCACTTTAGCATTTTTAGATCAAACAAGGATCTTGTTACTTAGCTAGCGCAGTTGCTCCATTTTTCTAGTATGCTTTTATGCCTTTTCTCTCAAGTTTTTTTCTGCACTGCCATAGTTTTGCAAGTAATTTTCCAAAATGCCACTTGTTTCAACAAATTTTCCAAATTGCCATGGTTTCAAAAAGATTTGATTTTTGTAATAAAGGTGCCGTCCTTTCAATGAGCGGCAGTGTTTAAAATAAAAAGGTGTCACTTTTTCAATGGGTGACAGTGTTCACGATTTTTTTTTATATTTTTTTTATATTAAATTTTATATTTATGTTTTAATTAATTAATTATGTAATTAAAAATTATGTTTTAATTAATTTAAATACAATAATTAAAAAATAATAATTATAAATAATTACATATAATAATTATAATTATAAATAATACTAAAATTATAAATAAATTAATTAGGTCATTAATTAATTTTGTAATTAAGACCATATATAACTAATAAATAAAATAATAATAATAATAATAAAATAAAAATAAATATTAATTGACATATTACCATAATTATCTATTACTAAATAATATCTATTACTAAATAATATTATTAATAATTATATTAGCATAATAATTTATTACTAAATAATATTAATTATATTTATTAACATATATTAATATTATTAATATTAATTAATGTATATTACTATTAAATTTTTATTAATATAAATATTAAAATTGTATTAATATTAATATATATTAATTAATTTTATTAATATTAACATTATTAATATTAGTAATATTAATATATATTTAATTTAGTATTAAAAAAATAAAAATAAAAATAAAACAACTTCCTCAGTGCCGCCTTTTCAATGGACGGTAGTGTTTATTTTTAAAGTGTGTCGCCCTTTCAATGGGCGGCAATGTCTATGCATGCAGTTTTTTTTTTTGAAAAGATGGCAATTTGGAAAATTTGTTGAAACAAGTGGCATTTTGGAAAATTGTTTGCAAAAGTATGGCACTGCAGAAAAAAACTCTTTTCTCTCACCTCTTCCTGTTTGTTTGTACAAAACTGTTTGCATGGATGTTTGGAAGTCAAATTTATAAATATAATCAAGATAGTAACTCTTAAATATAGTACTAAATAATCTTGTTCAAGAGTTGATTCTGATTCAGTCACCGAATTCATAGTCTCTATGTATAAGCATGGTAAACGCTATAACCTTTTCCACCTCTATTCTTTGTTAGAGTTATTGGTAGAAAAGTTTCCTCCACCCTCCACGCCTCAAGAAACACAGGAGGAAGAAGATTCTATAACTAAGTCAATATAAAAGTATGATTAGTTCCTTAATTGATATTCAGGACTTCTAGCAAATTATTGCTTGATTAGCCAAGTTGGATGTGGGATTAGGAGGCTTATAGTCAATCTTTAGCTTTACTACCATTTGTTAATTCTGATGGATGATCGTGAAAATGGAAGGCACAAAGCAGATCAATATAAATCTGCTCAGGGACAGGTATATAGAAATAAATTGAAGTTTGCATGAACATAATAGTTGTTAAAAGTGATACATATTAGCCGTAACAAAGGTGATTTCTCTACTAATATTGTTCTCAAAATTGCTATTGCAGTGGTTGATGCAACAATATCAGCACCAACATCCTTCCATGAAGCAGGTAAACCAATTGCCTACTATGGGGGATTCTTCTTGTGTTAATGTTAAGAAAACTGATGTTAAAAGCTGCTTCTTGAATGTAGCTGGACTTCGTGTTATGGAACTGTTAAAGATGAGATTGCAATAGGAATGAATCCTGCTGATTTGGTTTGAATTATATTACATGGTTTTTTGCATTTCAAATGGTGGTTAAAATGGATGCTTGATTATCTTGAAAAGCAATATGTATCATGATGTTAATGTTGGAATTGTGATCCTTCTGCAGGACTTGGCATGGACTGGTAGAATGTGCTTATGAAGCTAGTGTTTCCCTCAATACCATGTTCTTCCATGTTTCTTCCGTATGTTTCTTCGATAAGTCCCACATCGATTTTTATTCTAATAATATAAGTGTTTATATAACACATATACGTTACTTAGCATCAATTGGTGTTGGACTGTTACTCTTGGTAAATGGGCCTAGGCCCAGAATTGTTCCTTAAATGTTTTAATTAATTAATTAAAAAAACTTAATTAAGATTATTATATTAAATATTAATTTAGTTAAAAATATTAAATTAATTAAAAATAATATAAAATATCCTAGTCATCTTGCCATGTAATTAGAAATAATTTTTAAATCTTAGTCATCACTGCCATGTATGCAAAATTGAAGGGGGACTATAAAAATGCAAAGACCACTAAAATTGAGGGACCAAAATCGCAGGTTTTGTAATAGGGGGACCAATAGTATAAAATACCCAAACTAGGAGGACCAAAAGTGCACTTAAACAAAAAAAAAGTATTGGAAACAGAAAAAGGATTGCATTATAGGGAGGGTGGACATCGGTTCGAGCCGGTTTGGGTTCGGGCCCAAAACTCCAATCCGGCTCAATCCTCGGGTGACATAAAAAGGCCCATTTCCGACCAGTTTAACTATCGATTTTTTCGAGTTCGGGTTAAAACGGGTTCGGGTAACTGAACCGGTTTTCTTCGGATTTTATTTGTAATTGGGCAAATACAAAATCCAGCCCAAATTGTAAATTCAATAGATTTATTTATTTTTTTTCTTTTTTAACTTGTTATTAACAAACTAGTAATTGGGCCACTCAAAATTCAAGCCCAATTACAACCCAATATTAATTTTATTTTAATTTTAAAAATGACAAAATTAACTAATTTTTTATTAAAAAAAAACTGTTAATTATTTGGATTAAAACAAAATACTAATTATTTACACAAAGAGATTATTCTTAACTTACAAATTTATAAATTTATAAAGTACCATGACAACCATATTATTTCAAAATCTATAATATTATTACAACATATTACAACTTATAAAAACATTAAAAAATAGAATCATTCATAATATTGTGAGATATTAAATGTGTTATTCCATACCTCCTCCAACTCATTCATGCAAGTAGTATCTGTCATAAAAAATTTAAACAAGTGATAATAATAGTTAACAATAGAGAAATCAATAATGACTAAAATTCAAAAGTTAAATTAAACTGTGAATAATAAAAACTAATAGCAATTCAATTAATGATTTTGACAAAATAAACAAAATTCTATAAATGATAAATTAATAGAGTAAAAATTCTTTAGTAATGCTAAAATTCAAAAGTTAAACAAATTGACAAATAGTAACAATAAAAACAATTAAAAAGAAAGTATTTAAGGGAGTGGAGAGTTTATATTTACCTGAACAACACATATATTTGGTCTTTCACACATTGGTATCAACTCTTTCCCTCTCTATGTCATGAATTATTTAGTGAAGCTTCTCTTTATATTCTTGCAACAAGATGAAGAATAAATTTAATCAGTAATAAATTATTCACCATTTATGCAGTGTCTTACAATTAGTGCAGTGTGCTTTACAATTATGCATTGCTTACCAATAATATTTTTCTCCAAGATGCTCCATTCTTCATTCTTACTACACCATTTTTGCTCAATCTTTCTTAACCTACCTTTAGTAGAATCTGTATTTTCAAACACGTGAAATTTGTTTCAAGAAATATGTGTTGTGCAGGTCAGAGACAATGTTCTAAAGTATTAAAGGAAAGTTCAAAGGCTAACGGTAGCCAAAATATGAGATAGACATAGAAAAATGAAAAGCTTACGGGCATAATGATTTTATATTTGCAACATAGGAAAGTAGTGAAGGAACAATCAATACCTTTTCTGAGGAGATCTCACAAACATCCTACACAAAATAATGCCTTGGATAAGAATGTAAAACACATGACAGGGCCAGAATGTTAAAATGCAGATATTTGACATCAAAACGAAATGAATTTTTTTTATTATATTTACCATAAATAGTTCTCAATGTTACATATTACATACATATACTTAAATAGTCACAGTTTTGCACATTTTGTATATTTCTTTACATATACATATTTATAGTGAGTAAAAGGGAATCGTAGTTCTATCAAAATAATGACAATAAAACATTAGCATCACTAACCATCTAAGAGTAACCGCGTTCTTCACAGATCTTCTTCAGCTCTAGGTCTGTGTCAGGGTTATTGTAACGCCCCAGTTTTGCCAGTTTTGTTTTATTGAGTCATTTTGATTATTTTATTATTATTTTATTTTATTTTCGACTTTTATGTGAAAATATGTTATTTTTCTTCGTGAATATATTTTATCGCGTTTTGGGATCGTTTGCGAGAAATTTGAGTGTAGGGGTATTTTGGGCATTTGGGTGTATTTTGTTAAGTTAGTAAAGAAAAGAAAAATAGAAATAGAAGGAAAATAAAATTAGAGAGAAAGAAAGAAGAAAAGAGAAGAAAAGAGGAGAAGAGAGAAATTGGAGAAAAAGCTTGGGAAATCAAAGAGAGCAAGTTCTAGGGATCGATTAATCGGGTAAGGGTGCGAAACTCGATTATACTATGATTGTATATGATTATGTATGTGTTTTGTGTGGATGTTTTGGTTGGTTTTCCATATGTTTCCGTTTATGCCGTATTTGACGAAATCGATAGAAACCGATGTTTTTACGGTCGAAAAGTCGTATAAATACATGTGTTGGTTGGTTATATGTATGTGAGCTGCTGTTTAAAGTTTCATGAAGTTTGGTTATGTTTTGGTTAGTTTTCGTTATGTTTCCGTTGTTTTTTCCGTTTAGGTCGAATTGTAGATAAACGAGTAGAAACCGATGTTTTCACGGTTAGAATTCGAAATAAATTACGTAGTTGTATCGAGTAAGGTTAGGTCGTCGTATAGCGTGCTTTTTATTCGATTTGGTGATGTTTGAAAATTCTGGTTTTTCGGGGAAACTTCGGAAATTCATAACTCTTGAACCGTAAGTCGGTTTTGACCCCCGTTCGAAGCGTTGGAAAGCTAATGAGATGTTCTTTCTAGGAAAAATGGTTTTGAGGTCTGACCCTGGTTCAATTAGAACAGTATTTTCAAAACGTATCGTAGTGTCAAGCCTCTGGTTTATGTTTTTGTGTTATTTTGAAATATCCATATCTTTTGTGTTGTTTATCCGATTGAGGTGTTCCTTATATGGATGTGAAGCTAAAAATATGTTCTATGATTTGGTGAAGAAAAATATTATTTTTAGCCGACTTTTAACCGACTTTTCCGGTAAACCGTAAATCGAATTGTTTGGTTATTTGTGAAAACGTTCGGTTGCCGTTTGGCACAATTGATGTGAATGTATGTGGATTGTGTGTGATGTATGCATGTCAAGAGTGTCATGAGTCATTGTATGCCAAGCATCATGATGTGAATTGTTGAACGTCCTGAGTGGCGGTTTGGTTCCTGATGGAATATGCTATAACATCGTGGGCCTCAAAAATATGAGGCAATGCCTGAGGACTTAAAACGGTGGTTATAGACGATTGTGGGCTCCTTTGGAGACTTAAAGAAATCCTCAACGTCGTGTGCCTCGAAAATATGAGGCGCTGCCTGAGGACCTAAAGCGACGGGTGAACATCGTAGGCCCGACGGGGAGTTACTTGAGATTCTCAGTAACGAGCGATGGTTCCAATAGTTCCTGAGTGAACTGATGATGAGACATGAGATATTGGAAGTCGGTACCGCATGGCATGTGCATAGAGTCGTTGTGTCGGTTTCTGTGCATTTGCATAAAGCATGAATTAATTGTACATGAATATGTGATTGAGATTGATAAGATGGAATATGCATAATTGTATTGTGAATAATTGATACGTGAGAATTGTACTGTATTGTGTTATATCTGCTTGTGGTGCAATTATGGTGAGAAATGTGTTTATTTGTGTATCGTTGTGTTAATATATAATTTTATGCAATTATATTATGGTTGTTTTTCTCACCCTTCTGTTGTTTTATAACGCTCTATGAGGCGTTGCAGATTAGAGCTGCTGGAGGTATTTCTTTTTGTGAAGCGTTGCGTCTTCATTCTTTTGGTCGGTCGGCTCTGATATGTGACTCCGGGTAGTTAGGGTGGCCGTGTGCAATTATTTTGTATATGTGAATTATATTTTGGTTGTACATGTATACTTGATGTATGACAAACTGTTTATATGTATATATGTACATATGTTATTCAGATTTTAGATTTTCCGCTTTAATTCTAATTTCTGAAAAGTGGGTGTAAGGAACAAAGTTTCCTCTGTATGATTGCTACCCCACAATTGCATATCTCTACGGGCAGGTGTTGTATGTTATGTGCTTATGTTTTGTTACATTGATGCGATTCCCCCTTTCTATGCCGTGATTTCAATTATACTCTGACGAAATTTCGAATTTTCTTTTACCGCCTTAATTGCGTGTTTTTGGGGGTATTAGATTGGGGGCGTCACAGTTATCGTCGTCTAATTTCCGGCTATGGACTCCAATGAATTCATTAACATTTATTAACCAAATCAATGAATTCATTAAACAATTATTAATTGTAACACTAACTATTGTAACACCAAATCAATGAATTCAGTTAAACCCTAACTATTTTAACAGATAACCAAACAAATTGTAACACTAAATTCCAACTTACAATCATTTTTTCACAGCTCCTTCAACATACAGTGACTTAGATCGACCATATATGCTTCAAAAACTTCTGCAAAATTAATATTCAGATTTGATAGTGTTTTGTTGGCAAAATAAATAAATTAAATGGAACATATAGATAACATAAAAGTTAAGTCAAATAAGAGGGAAAAAAGAGGTTTGATAGCCAATGAAGTCATAGATCTGGAATTGTGAGAGAAGGCAAGAAACTTAACCAAAATCCATGGATGACTATAGAGAGAAAGCATCCAATGGAGGATTTGTATGAGAAACGTTGAGTGACGGCAAAGAGCTTCATGGAAGACGATGAAGATTGAAAATGGAAACCGTAAAATGAAAAACAAAGTTAGAGAACGACAACCCTAAAATGAAAACTAAACATTACAGTAAATTTACAACCCTAATTTAACCTTATGAATGTTCACATTGGGTCAAGGATTGAGGGTCAGCTTGGGCCAAGAGGAATTAAAGTCCAACTCAATGTATTTTTGGTCGGATTCGGATTTTGACGGGCCAAATATTATCAACCGAGCTCGACAGGAAGTATCCAATATTACCCTATTTAATGGCCCGCTTGGACCCGTGACCCGAAACAATCCGACCCACCGTCAAAAATTCGGTTCGGATCGGACGAATATTCTCGAACTGTGTTTGTTTGTCCACCCCTAGGGATCCATATCTCTTTCCCAACGGTGCCCCCCGTTGGCCAACACATGACCCATACACTACAACAAAGCAATTCCTTAAATGAAGAAAATATCCACTAGAAAATTCCACACGTCCCATTTAATAGGAGAAAAATAAACAAACTTTTTTCTCTCCACCAGATCCCAAGCACCCAGCTCATAAATGCTCTCTCTCATTGGCTAGCATGAGATCACACGACAACTATTTTTTATTGATTCACTAACCCAAATAAGTGCTACCCATATAGTGATCTTAATCACATGCGCCCAGTGGGGGGAGGGGGACTCTTGTCTCTATGACTTGGAAAAAGAGAATGAATTTCAATGATGAAAAGTGAAGAAACTTTTTTCCTTTTTTTTCCTTATCCTAACCTTCACACCCACACTATAACCAATACCTTTCTAAAAAGAAAAATACATTGGACTATTCCTATCTTTTCTTCTACTTCTTCGTTTTGCAACTTCAAAAAATCCATTATTTCACTCTTTAAACTTCACAAACTTTAAACACATTCCAAGACAACACACTCACCATTACTTCCATTTTTTTCCTCACACAAAATACCTTGTTCCTCACCATATATCCCTCCAGTTTTCCATTCTCGAAGTTTCAAACAACACTTTCCAATATAAATTCAATTAATAACTTATTTCTCATCTTCAAACCGCTCAACTCGTGAACCTTTGTCAAGCTTCACTTCTCTTCTTCATCACCTTCCCAAATCCTACCACCATTTTACCTCACCGGCCAGACTAACCCACACACCGCCAAGCGCCGTCGTTCACTTCCTCGTCACCTTTTTGAACAACACATCTACCTCCTTGCAACCTTTGCTTCCACCTATATCCCAACCTTTGTCTACCTCTGTTAACAAAACCACCCTTTGTTACTCACAAATTGACGGTAACACCACCATCTTCATACTACACACGAAAAACACTCTTCATTTTTCACATCACATTCCTTACCTTAACTTCTTCTACCTTAAACAACAACATCCATCCTCTTTTCAAGTTTCCGAACAACCATATATAAACGTGAACTCTGCTCATGCCACCACCCATAACTCCACCTTTATCTCTCCACAAACATTGTCAACTACCCCGCACCCTCGCCTCCTCCGTTTTTTCTGTTTGTGAGGAAAGTTGACTCTACTGTTAAAGAAGAACCAAAGAGAGTGTAGCCTGGTTTCTCCATTTTGTGAAGAAAAAAGGAAGAGTCGTATTCTCCCTTTGTTTCACAGTGGAGAAAGAGAGAGCAGGGAACCATTGTTCCATTTTTTTAAAAAGGAGGTCAAACCTTTTTTTTTTATTTCTTATTTTTTTCTTTACTTGTTTTTTTAATTAGTATTTTACTTATCCATTTAGTTTTATAAGAATGTGGTTCAAATGTCATTTATTTGATGAACTTAGCTTTAACATGTTAACTTAAGCCCGTTAAATTTCCCTTTTTTATTTCACCTCCTATTTGTTTTAATTATTTTTATTTTTATGTAAATAATATTATTAGTGTTGTTGTATTATTTTGCCATTGTGTTGCGATTTTGGATGCTCGAAAGTAGTTTCTCCCGAATACGTGTTGAATGTATATAGTTTGTCAGTTGCTTGTTTTGATTATGAATTGGAATGAATATTATATGCATGATTGTTGTTGATTGGTTTATTATTGTGTTGTGACTTCGGAGTTTAAATCCAATTAGCTTTCAAAAATTGTTTGGACGCATAGATTTGGTTGCTCGGCTTATGATAAAGTGATTCTAACATGAATCCACCTTAAGTTAGTTTAGAGCTAAATTCAATACTTTAAGTTTCGATTTATTTTTCTATTGTAAATATTGTACATAGTTTGTCGAGTTGCTGGATTGCTCATTGCGTTGCAAGTTCAACTTTGTAATATCATTTTTATTCGGTTTCTTATAGAGTGATTCTTACATGAATCCACTTTAAGTCAGCTTAGAGCTAAATTCGTTATTCTAGATTTCAGTTTATTTTCGGTCATTTGGCTTTCTCTTTGACTTTCTTACAATGAGCTCATTGTCATTTACATTTACTT
Source organism: Lathyrus tuberosus (assembly GCA_022829125.1). Classification (NCBI taxonomy): domain Eukaryota; kingdom Viridiplantae; phylum Streptophyta; class Magnoliopsida; order Fabales; family Fabaceae; genus Lathyrus; species Lathyrus tuberosus. Next base: position 2,929,748 of record JALAZF010000282.1, read on the forward strand.
GTTTAATGGACTTGTATTTTACTCGCTTTGTTATATCCCCATTCGACAAAATGTACCATCATTCCCATGACGTGTAATAGTTTTATTGTTCTTATTCAGTTAGTTAATTGCTAATTCATGATTAGCGTAAAATCAATCCCTTTTCAAAAAGAACAAAATAGTGTTCAATTCAACATCGAGCAATTTGCTCAAACCAAACCATGGACCATTTCCATTCAATTTCAAATTAACGTCAAACTATTTCACAACTCATTTTCATACTAATGCGAATAAATCCTTGATCAACATCAAATTTATTTTTTGCTTATCCGAAGCTTCAAAACTCTTTTCGCAAAAAATAGTCGATTAAATAAGATTGAGGCAAAAATAATTTTCTTCTCCTTTCCCAAATATTCATGTGATAGCCGCACTTAGCCTACAGTTTGAACATTCGCCAACTACTTCAAAACACTCTTAAATAAACAAATTAAGTTTATTATTTCGTGGATGAAAAAGATAGGGGCAGATTTAATTTTCTTCTCCTTTCTCGAGCATTCGTCTGATGGCCACACTTAGCCTACCATTCGAATACTTGTCATCTTTTAAATAAATACGACTTGATTCTTCACACAAATTTCATAATTAATTCTATTGAAAAAGATTGGGGCGGAAGTAATTTTCTTCTCATTTCCCAAATATTCATGTGATGGCCACACTTAGCCAACCATTTGAATATTTGTCAATCACTTAAAATATCCAAACACATCAAACCTAATTTCTCACCCCCGTGCGATCAAAAAGTTTTTTTATAAAAGGAGATTATTTAGTCCTTTCAAATATTAATACAAACTAGCGCTTAAGCTTTCACTGCGAGCACACTGTAGCCTGCGATTTTTGTCGGTGACGCGACCACCTTACCGCAATGGTTGAAATTGGGTGCTATTTTCTGATTTCTTATTTATTATATGAAGCTGGAAAGGAAAGGGAAGCTATCTAAAACTAACCTTGCACGCAAATGTTTTCTTTAACAAATGCTAAGAGATTGGGGGGTCGGGGTCAGGTTATACAAAGGGAAGTTGTCAATTACCCAGTGTATATATGGTTATACATAGATCTTCTGTGGCATGTTTAAATACTTTCTGGTGTTTATCTATTATGGGTTGGGAAAGTTTCTCCTTTGGGAGTGCTGAGAGAGTTTTTTTGTTGTTTTTGATAAGGTATTGGACCTAAAGTTTTTGATTTATGTGATCGCTAAGATTTCTCCATCTTATGCCTACGTATTCCCGTAAAGGTACTCGGGAAATCAGAGCAATCGTAGTTCCTCCTATTTCTATGGGAGGAAAGATGTTTGGTGTCTTGTTTAAAGCCCAAGATTGAAGATAAAGGTTATTTGTGTCTTGTTCAAAGCCCAAGATTGAAGCTAAAAGGTTTGATTGAGAATTTGTCATCTCTAAAGGGAGGTATCTCACATGTTTATCACAGTTGTTGGGTAACTGATTATAAAGGAGAATTACTTTAACTGGAATGTATGGAATCCAACAATACCATAATTTCCTTTATAAGGGAAATGTCTTGAAGGAGAAAACTTTAACTCAGTGTAGAGCAATGCCATTTTTCCTTAGGAATTTTCCATGCTAAGAGAAAGACATTGGCTTGGATGTAAATAATCTAGAGGCTTGCCACTTACAGCAATTAGATGAAAAAGAAAGTTTATTAGGATAAGAGATGGACTACAACTTGGATTTTTGAATCAACAAGTGTGCCACTTACAGCAGTTATCTGGACAAAGGTTGTGATTGTCGGTTTTGATATGTGATGTATAGAGATGATATCTTCCTACAGAGAGAATATCTTCCTACAGAGAGAACTCTTGATTTCCTCTGAGGGGATGTTAATTTTTGTGTGTCTTGATCAAAGCCCAAGGTTGAAGCTAAAAGATTGACTTTACTATGGGAGTTTTATATCTGTCTTGTACAAAGCCCAAGATTGAGGCTGAAAATAATTGAATCTTTCGGGGAAAGTTTTGTCTGTCTTGTACAAAGCCCAAGATTGAGGCTAAAAGAAATGACTCCACTGGGGAGAGGTTTTATATGTCTTGTACAAAGCCCAAGATTGAGGCTAAATCTGCTGAGGAAAAATCATTATACAAAGCCTAAGAGGAGGCTGGCTGGGGAAATTCTTATATGAAGCATAAGAGGAGGCTGGCTTCTGCTGAGGATTATTGAGATCTAGAGACAGGTCCAAATTGGGGAATCAACTCTTGTTGAGAATATCAGACGCCATGAGGTTCTGATTCTGTTAAGGTTATATTGATGGTAAAGGTTTAAACTTTGAGTATGGAGGTTTCAAACTCTGCTGGAGATTGATGAAGTGATAAGGGTTTTTCCTGTGCTTTTAGGAAACTTGAGGGTTTCTTTGAGATCCAAGAGGAGATGAGACTTTCCAAGTCTACTGGTATGAAGAGGTTGACTCTTAGTTGGAGGATGATCTTTGTATGATGCCCAAGAGGAGGCTGATGTTTTAAGGGATGAGAAGCAACCCTAGAATGGTTTGATGTTGTTGAATTTTGACTCTCCTGGGGATTGAACTAGTAAAGATGACTAATTTCTCTCCTATACCTGTAGGAGGCCTATGGGTCATTGTACTAAGCCCAAGAGGAGGCTGAGAACTTCTAAGAAGCCTGTGAGTCCTTGTACGAAGCCCAAGAGGAGGCTGGGGATGCTTTTAGGAAGCATGTGGGTCCAAGCCTAAGAAAAGTTCAAGAAAGGTTTCATCGGGAATCAATCCTTTCCTTGCGGAACAATTCTAGGGTTTGAAGAAATTCAAGAGAGATTTCACCAGAAATTAATCCTCTATAGCGAAATGAATTTCTTGTACAAATATTTCTAAGTTGTGACAATCTTGAGAAAAGTTTCACTGGGAATAATGCCTTTCTCTGTTCCATATTGTATAAGCTCAAGAGGAGACAAGACTGTATCTGGAATTTCCTATGGGGAACTAGTTTTGACTGTATTGAAAGAGTAACCACTGGTCTGGTCTAAACCTAGACCTAACTGCTAGGGAAAACTCTAAGCAAGTATATACAATCATATATATATATACATATATATATATATACACACACACAGAGATGAAATATATAAACAAGTATGTTGAGAAGAGATAGTGGAACTTACAGTTGTGCAAGCTCAAGCATAGTAACTACAGCTGTATGGTTAGTTATTAAAGAAATTGAAGAAAGTTTTGATAAAAACTTTGAATTTCAAATTGAATCAAAGAAGAAAGTTATTTTAAAAGGAAGTTTGAGGGCTTATTATTTACCGTGAAAGTTGGTAAACAACCGCTGATCTTCCAAATCTAACTTTGGTGACTCACAGGATCGATCAGATTGATCCTAGGACATGTGCTAACAACTTATTTAAAGTAAACTCTATAAAGCAAAACACTTCGACAATGCTCATAGATGAATGTTTGTCTAAAATGTGATTAAAGAAATGCGTAAAAACTCTGAGTCGAAAAGGCTGAAAGTGTAAAGACTAAATGAAATGCAGAAAAATAACTTGTTTTCGAAGTAAAAGATAAACTCTTAGTAAAAGATGTAAATAAATTGCATTGAAATGGAAAGTGGTGTTCACATCACGTACATTCTCACAAAAATCGTTTCTCTACACGCGGATACTTTGAGTAATTTTGAGTAACTTGTACAAATTGAACACAACACACGAATCCTATTACTAGAACTCCTATTTATACTAATTAGACTAACTGCTATTAACTGCTGAAACAATTAACATACGACAAGTGTCGCCCTGCATGCTTCTAATCCCTAGATATGCGCCACTTGTCTTTTTTAGGAGCAGATAAGAATAAGCATTCCCTCCTTTATTTGAATTTGAATTACTTCATGTCGAATACCATCAGCAGTATCCATCGAATGGTATTTCCTAATGCTTGAAAATATCTTTAAGTCCCATGCTTATCTTTTCCTTATGCAAGCATACCTTCTACTTAGGCCTCCACCATGAAGATCCATTTGAACGCCTTCAAACTTCTTCAAAGAGTTTAACACTTCAATTAATTCCTCTAACTTAATATAGGCGTCGAATTTTGGAGCTAACAAATTGCCTCCCAAAAATGTCCTTTTCGACAGTACTGAAGGAAAGGTCATTTTTTGATAGTGTCCATTCGACGCCTACATAGGTGTTGACATAACTGACTCCCCCACGTCCCAAGAAACTGTTCAATTTATTTTCAATCACCTATATGACGTCATAGTCATTTATGATCATATCTGGAATGTCTCCTCAGAAACCACATCAAATCACGAACCATCATCACCTTTCCTAGAGTCTAGGAGATCGTGGGTCTAGGGAGTAACTGCTACCACCCCTACTTTCGCTCTTGGAAAGACGTGTGTCCCACTAGCTCTAGTCCCTTAATGATGATTAGCAACCTATTAGTATTTTAAATACTTTATAAATAGCTTCTTCTGAAACTATTTTCACTTTTTCACCTCCAAAGCACTTCCCTAAGTACTTCTTTTCTCTTTCCAAAAACTTTCAGCTCTCTATCTTCAGCAAAACCCATTTTTCTTCAATATTTAACAATGGCGTCCTCAAACACCACAACTCAGGATTCAAAGAAAAGCCAAAAAGCTAAAAGGTCAAAGAACACACTGCTACTCCCTCCTTTCGCTACACTGAGCGGACCCAAGATGGTGAAGAACCAACAGTTCATTCCTGAACCCCTTAAGGAAGAGAAAAGGCACATCTATGAATCTCAGGTATTGATCCCTGTCACTATTTCTGGTAAATCATTTGCTCTGTCCGGCCCTTTATCTACCATAGGCATAGATTATGAAACTATTAGAGATTTTTTCCCTTCGTACCACAGAACCAAACCCTTAGGACAAAAGGATAAAGCTAAGGTAGCAACTGATCCTCATGACAATGTAGCTATAAACAATACATGAAATTCTGGCCATTGCAGACAGGAGATGTCCTAACACATGTCAAGACATTGTGCTATATAATCATTTAAACTTGGAGGCGCAACAGCAGACTGATACCTTGAATATCAAGCCTGCATCCTCACAGATGTCACGACATCTAATCCAACATGTTAATCAAGACTGAACAGAAAATAGCAAAATGATAAACAACATAGAATATGATGACCCAGTTCGGTGCAACTCACCTACATTTGGGGGATACCAATCCAGGAAGAAGTAATCACTATCAGTAGTATAGTTTTATGCAAACAGCCTCAGGTTTACAGAAAGCACCCACGCTAACCTATCACTACCCAATGAAGACTTTATCATTAGAAGTCACATCTAAATGATAAGAGAACCCCCTCTCACTTCCTAAATCACAACCTGTGATTATCTAACAGTTACTACACCATAACTGTATCTACCCTATTTAAAGACACCCCTTCCAATACAAAGTTCAGCCAAGACTCTTGACTAACAACAATACTCTACTCTTGCTTCATAGCTTCGAGTGAGAACAATTTACAACAACCTATGTTGACCACATAGTATCAAAAGATACATGGGTGACTTATAAACTACACAAGAGACTCTCAAAACCCTTATGTTGCACCGACGGCTTGTTGTTGTGTATGCTACCTATTTTAGGTCTAGCAAATCCTTATTTATAGACTCTTGCAGTATGGGCTTGGACTCTTCAATCAGATCCAATCTTTACATTTTAATCCAGCTGCAAGATCTTCTCCACAAAAATAGGAACAAATCTCCAAATAGTTTCCTAAAAAGTATCCAAGATCCATTTTATGAAACCCAATCAAATATGCACTTTGTTCCTAATAAATCTCCTTGACCTGCGTATAATGATGAGGTATATCCAAAAAGATCTCATCAAATCCGTCAAGAGATATACAATAGCAGCACCTGATGTATCAGACAAAGATGTCGTAACATCTCCTTCGACATCTTGATTACCCATCACATGATAGCAAAACAACAACACCTGCTGTACCAGACTAAGATGTCATGACATCTGTCTTCGACATCTGTCTGAACCACATAACAGTAGTACCTGTTGTACCAGATCAAGATGTCATGACATCTGTCATGATAGTAATACTGTCATGACAGTTGATAATGCTTCAACATCTTACTCGACATCCTGCCAAGTATTATAACCACATCTGTATTGATGTCTGATCAACCATGTCAGGACATTTTACCCAACATCTTGCTGTAAACTTATTTTAGCCAAAATGTAGCCAATCAAAAACCTAACAATCTCCCCCTTTGGAAAATTTTGGCTAAAACAACCTTTGGATAACACAACCAGCTCCCCCTCAAGGAAACAACCAAGGAACACTACTACTACTTACTTCTCCCCCTTTTTAGCCATAATATGCCAAACCAAGCAACTATGCATTTAAGAGCAATCAACCAGAAGCAGGAAAATCAGTAGCAATACTCCCCCTGACGTAGATAACCGGTGCTCTTTTCATTTTCAACTAACTACTCTTTTGCACAAGAGAAATCAGTTTCAAGCATCCTGCTTAAACGCACAATAAAGATCAATCAAATGCCATTGTTTGACTGACCTCAATCTTCTTCAGAACTCCCACAAGATATACTAATCCACCAATGAAATTTGATCTTCAAGTCACATGAACTACTTGCTCCATAGCAAGACATATTGGATTCACCAAGCCTCTTAGTCATGTAACATCTTCTCAAACCACAGCTCCCGCAAACGGTATGAGATATACCTTTTTAAAGCATCCATAACTTCCATTACTGTAGATCACTTTTATCTTAAGCTGATGTGTCACATCACCAGCTGAGACTTCTGATGTTAAGCTAGATGTCAGAACATTTTGATATGATATCCAACTGTTGAATTCATCTCCTCCTTCTGCCACTTAGAAGAACCTCGTCCCTTTTCAGAAACAGATTTCCATGCTCTCATAGACTTGATTCAACAACCAAGTTTTGAGTAGACAACCTTCATTCTACTTTGAAACTCCAAAGACTTCAAACTTGCCACATCTGAATCTTTAGAAAATAAGTAGTCCAAGACTACCTCATACCAATACCAAAGAATGCCACTTCCCTTAGTAGAGTCGTCAGTAGAAAGCCAGAGATAACTGCCACTTATCCTCGACCTTCACAACCAGAGTAAACACTATACTCTAAAGCACCTGGATCAGAAATAAACTGACCCAAGCTGTAACCATCAAGATTATGATGTCTTCATAGTCTTCCATCTCCATCTTCAACAGCATCACCATCTGGACAAGTCATTCACAATACTTTCCAGGAAACAGACGCTAAACCAATAATCCCAGGTCAACACCTAGGAGACTTTTGAGCGAATGCAGAACCCCTCCCATGATTCTACAAGCCTCTGATGAAAATATGTTAGAACATCTGACAGAACATCCTAAATCTTGACTTTCAAGGATAATCAATTAAATACTTGTGGATTTCACAAATAGCAATTGATCTTAAATCCTTGTACCATAACCCTTCTTCACTGTTGTAGCTGAGCTCCACCAGATCATGTCATGAACACTTATAAAGTATTCAATCTTTTTGCAAGTATCTTCTTCAATGACAATGTTGAGATACCAAGGCTACCACCCTTGACTCAAGTAACTAAGACTTTCTCTGAACAAGTCTTATTTACCTCAACAACTCTTCAATTAGATTGGATCCACTCTTAGGGTCAAGAGAGATGAATCCTTTCTTGCTGTTTTGGGATGGTGAAAATAAATCACCTCCACGTTCTTCAGATTGTGTCTCAAACAAACACCTTCTAGTCAGAAGAGTAACTAGAAGACTCCAAATACACGACATAGATGTCTTTATGAGTGGACTTGAGAGAGATCTCAAGTATCTTTGACAACCTAGCCGACCAAACATTTATCAAACTCCTAGAGCAAGAACCTGATAAACTTTAACTCAACTCCTCTCCTCTTCAACTGACTCTAAACTGCACTAAGAAACCAAGCTTCCAAATACCAAGTCATCATACCAGATATTGTAGCGGCAAAATCGTGAGTGTAAGCTATTGATTAACTTAACTCGAAAAGCAAGAGTCGCCACCGCACTTTTATTTTATCCAAAAAGGAAAGGAAAAAGAGCGAACAAAACCTACACAAGCTCTATAATAAGAACAAGTGAAGAGAGACTAGGTAAGGGGGTTGGTTACGCAATGGGAAGGTGTTAGCACCAAAAACGTCTATAGTACTCTATAGGAGCCCTTTGAAATATCTACCGCTTTTGGTCTGAAAATGTTTGCTTGAAAAGAGATTGAAGAGATGAGAAGAGAAATTGTTTTTATGATTTTTGTGTTTGGAGAGACTTGTCATCTCATGCCTACGTACCCACGATGTGCAATGTAGGATCAAAACCTCGTAGTTCGTGGTACAAAGAGTGAAAATTATTTGTTTTGGTTGTTTTTAAATGTAAAGACAAGTCGTCATTTCCAAGCGAATAATTCCGCTTAAAGAAATGAATCATGTCTAAACTTATGAAAAAGTTAAAGGAAAAGTGCACGAGGGCACAAAAAGGAGTAAGTGAGTTTGGTGTTTTTTAAGGTCTTTTGAAAAAGATGTCAATATGCTTATGTAGTTTAGCATTTGATTAAGAAATGAAAGGAAAAGAGTAAAAAAATCACTTGACAAAGTCAAGGTTTGTTTGTGAAAACGGTGAAAGTTTGAAATCAAGAAGGTTTTTAAAAAGAGAGAGAGTTTTGAAAATTGAAGAATGGGGAGGAGAAGAAGAGACTATCCTAAAGCATAAAAGAAAAGCTAAGGAAGAGAATAGCCTAACCACACAAGTATGCTTCCAAGTCTTCGAACCATAATTCCAAAGCAAAGGGAGAAAAGGTCCTAAATTCTAAGTCCAAGGTTCCAAGAATTGCATTGGATATCCAAGGTCTAAGTGCAAAGCTCCAAGTCCATTTGCAAAGGATAGTAACCATAGTCCAAGATTAAAAGCACAAGTTTTTTTTTAGAGGTTTTGGCCTTTATTAATGTTTTTGGTCCAAGTGGACAAAGAGAAAAAGGCGGAAGCATAAACATGATATGATATGATAATAATGAAGCATAAAAGTAAAAGAGAGATAAGGGATAAGAAGGAAACAAGATATAATAAATGATTAGTACAATAGAAATGTTAGTGAATAATGGTATGGTGAACTTAATCATCCACAATCAAAGACAAAGCAAATAGTGTCAAAGAGAATGAAAAAGTAACCGGTTCCGCTTCATATCTTGCACTACGGTGATTAATTAATGCAATTAGTCCAAATTTAGTGAAGACTTGAAAGAAGATTGGGATACCCAAAGCAACTACGCATCAAGCTTCAAAGTTTATGGAACTAACACAAACAAATAATCAACCTTGGGATGACGCGACTAATCAAAGTCCGGTCCACGAAAGTACAAGTGTTGAATTGGATTTATTCCGAGTAGGGACAAATTTTGGTCTATGTTAAGCGCACACCGAGTAATTTGTTCGAGCAATTACCCTACGAATGAGGCCGGCCATGAAATGTATGTATTAATGCACGCGAGATAAACGATATAGGGATCGTTATCCTAAAGCGGTGCCACACGAAAAGAAAAGGTGGAAATGATCTCGTCTCGATCGAAATTCAACAAAGAAATTTCACGATCACTTCGACTTTCATCGATCAAAAAGAAAATAGATGAAGAAAAAGTGGATCTAAAAGTTATGATCCACACAACCAAGCAACAAATGAAAAGAAGAAAAAAAAAATGAAAACTATTTTTAATGATTTTTTAAGAAATGTATTTTTTAAAGTAAAATTCAAGTAAATAAAAGGGTTAAAAAGGTAAGAAACAAAGATTAAGACTAAAAAAAAAAACTAATAAAAAATTAATTGAAATCAAAACAAGTTTAGAAGAAAAACCAATTAAAAAGAAATAATAAAATAAAATAAAGTAGAGAGGGAGGTTTGAAAGTGAAATGGTGGTGGTGAAGCATTTGAAAACGGGCTAGGCCCAATCCGTTTTTTAAAAGAAATATAAAAAAAAAAGCAAATGAAATAATAAAAGAAAAAGAAAAAAGAAGAATCAGAAAGTTGGTTTCATTCATCTTCTTCAATAGAAATCTCACGTGACACTATTCATCCTCCATTGCCGTGAGTTTCCAACCTTCTTAAACCGGAGCGGCGGGAAGCGAAATAAGTATGGTTGTGATCGAAATCAAGAGCTGAACACAATGGTATAATCAATTTCAAGAACCGCTCAACAATGATTCGAGTCGAAAATGCGAGAAAACTCCACTTCTACCTTCAATGGCTCAGGTAAGGATGAAATCAGTCTTTCCTCTTCTTCTCCTTTAATTCTGGATGTGTTGTTGTTGATGAATATGGATTTGAGTGATTTGTGGTTACGATCCGTTTTTGTTGTTGATGTTGAAAGAGGTTGAAGATGGATGAATCGTTTGTATATGGTTATGGAGTGGTGTTTATGAGTTTTTGAAGATTCGGATGAATTTTGCTTTGGGTTGTTTTGAATATGAAGGTGAAGTTTATTGAAAGAATTTTGGTGGGTGAAGCTTGAGTATGGATTTTGGAGGGTGAAGCTTGAGTATGGATTTTGGCAGAGTTTTTAGGGCTGTCAAGCTTGGAGAAATTGAAGAGGGAGAGGCTCTATTTATAGATGGAATTGGAGAGGGATTGTTGCCGTTTTGCTATTTTTTTCTGCGTTTTGACATGGTTACGGTGTGCAGTGCGTTTGTGTTTTGGAATGGGTGTCGTGTGTGTGTTGTTGCGTGTGAAGTGAAGCTCGGCTGGGTGCGGTTGGATTTGTGTGTGTTGCGTTGAGCTCGCGTGATGGTGATGAATTCGGCTGGAAGTGAAGCTGATGGTTGTAGTGTGTGGTTTGGACTCGTGATGGATAGTGAGCTGATGGCGTCGTGAGAAGTATATACGGCTTGAACTAGAGTGTGTGTGTCCGGCTGAGAATTGTTGTGTGGGGTTTATAATGATAGCCACTTGTGTGTAACAAAAAATGAAAAGATGGGTCACAACATGAACTTGTTTCGTATCATCACTTTTTTTGGATTTTGTTTTATAAACCATGGGCCTAAAAAAAAAGAATGGACTTTTGAATTAAGTTTGAATATTAGTGAGATTACATGGAATTTAAAAGATGGATTAAAAGGAAAATGGATTAAAAAATGATTTTGAAATCGGAAAGGGACAAAAAAATGGTTATTGGATTTGAGAAAAAAAATGGTTTATGGTTCTAAATTTGGATAATGGTTTAAGCATTTTTGTGATGGATATGATGAATTGGATATTGAAAAAATGTGAGTATTTGGTTTAGGATGACCTTGAAATGGATATATATGGATAGAAATGGTTTAGAGAATGGATATTTAAGATGGAAATGAAAATGGATCATGGATGCCCAATCTTTATCTTTAGCCCAAAACCAATCTTAAACTCTTTTTTTTTCACAAGCCTCTGACAAAAAATACAGCTACCACTGAACAAGCCACAACTGAACAACAGCCGTTTGAATCTGGCTTTCTGAACCCAAAACTCATATGAGCCACTGCTTGATGAATTGAAGAATCTCAGCACAAGACATTTTGCCTTTGAACAAACACCTGTGACTTGAAATCACTTCATTGTCTTTGACAAACCTGCACAACACACAGAGAAAGAAACAAGCAAACAACAACATATTTTTTTGTATTTTTTGGTTAAAGGTTAAATAAACAGAAGCAAGTAAGAAAGAGAAACACACAGGTGCTCAAGAGAAGCACAAACTGTGATCTTGTTTGTGGTATGAGATGCAAATGAAATTAGCGAAATCTTAGGGGTAAAAATTGGGGTCTTACAGCTGCCCCTATTTAAGTTTCTTCAATCAGAGGATATGAAGGTTGAAAACTTCGTCTCAACGAGATTGAAGATACTTAAATACATAAAACTGAATTTTTAGCCATAAGATGTCACAAGATGATATGAATGCAAAGAATGAAACAGACTGCAGGGAAACTTGAAACAAATGAAGGTATGGTAAATTGAGGGAGATGACGTGACAAGACACGCCGGGGAACACAAGCTATTTCTGGAGATCTGTTAAGGCAACAAGAAGTATCCATCAATAGTTGGAAAGAGAGGGACACGACCCTGGGAAGACAAGTAGTGACATCCAAGAATAGCATTGGATAGAAACTACGAACGCGACAAAAGGTATGCCAAAAGATGTCCAAGAATAGCATCGGATAACAACAAGAAAGTTTCTGGTAAAAATAGCATCATCATCCAAGAATAGCATTGGATGGAGGTGAAAAACACGCTGTTGGGTAAGATATCCAAGAATGGCATTGGACAAAGGCACTGCAGCATTCAAGAATGGCATTGAATGAGGCAACAACAAACATCAGAGTCATCCAAGAATAGCCTTGGACTCAGCTGAGAAAAAGATATCCAAGAATGGCATTGGACTTAGGTGGGGAAAAGGTGTCCAAGAATGGCATTGGACTCTGTTGAGGAAATCATATCCAAGAATGGCATTGAATAAAGAAATCACAACATCCAAGAATGACATTGAATGTAGTGAGAAAAGTTCTGGAAAATATATCAGAATTATCCAAGAATGGCATTGGATAAAAGGTTCCCAATATCCAAGAATGGCATTGAATAAAGTGAGCAAGGACCTTCAGGAATGGCACTGAAAGGTAAAGATAAACTCATTCAAGAATGGCACTGAATGAACAAATACAACTTTCAGGAATGGCACTGAAAGGTAAAGGTAAATCACTTTATTCAAGAATGGCATTGAATGACAGTGAAAAAGACATCCAGGAGTAACACTGAATGCAAAGGAGAAAACTCATCCAGGAATGGCACTGAATGAACAGGTAAAACTTTCAGGAATGGCACTGAAAGTAAAGGTAAAAACTCATTCAGGAATGGCACTGAATGAACAGATAAAACTTTCAGAAATGGCACTGAAAGATATCCATGCAGATTTGTTGGGGATTATAGAGGAGAGAAAAGACTTCCAGGAATAGCACTAGGAGAAACAAGAGGAACAAGGTATCCAGGAATGACACTGGAAATCAAAAGAGACAGACATCCAGGAATGGCACTGGAGTGAAGGAAAAACAAAAATCCAGGAAAGCAGGACGTCCAGGAATAGCACTGGGTGAAAAAACAGGTAAACGACAACATTCAGGAATGGCACTGAATGAGAAGGAAGGTAAAAGTTTTGGTAGGTGCCAAGTAAGTTGGACTTTAGTCACAAGGTAAGATGTTGAAAGCAACATGACCTCGGAAAAATGCATATGAGCACAAAGCACACTTCGAGCTATGAAAATGTTTCTATGCAATGATATGTGAATGATTTATGTAATGCAATGCATATGATAGAGACAACTGAGATAGACTCTTTTGTGAGGGTAGAAAGGAACTCTGATTCCTCAACACAGGGAACGCTGGCCACTCTGCTTGGATAGAAGATGTTGAGCACATCTCTGTCACACTTGTGAATTGTATCGGGCTGGTGGTCTTTTGAGGAAAGACATCTTGAGGATTCTTGAAGAAGATTGCCCCAGATTGCTTGACTGATGAGGATAAACTGATCATAGCTTCAGTTTGACTGTTGTAGGGGAAGAATGAACTGATCATGGCTTCAATTCTTGAAATGATTGCTGAGGATAAACTGATCATGGCTTCAGTTGTTGGGGATGAATGAACTGATCATGGCTTCAGTTCTTGAGATGATTGTTGAGAAGGCTAAACTCAGTATGAATCTTGAAAGAGATCTTCTGGTTAACCAAATATGAGAATACCTTGCACTGAGCAACAAATCTGATTCACAACAGGATCTGGATGTAATGTGCCCCTAATAGGATCACTGACCAAGTTTCTCAACTGTTTGAAAATTCCTTGATGAGGAAAGTTTGCCTGTAAATAAGATTATTCAAACAGACATGGTCATTTTAATGCAAAGCTCATGCAATTTTGAAATCAAAAATCATTTTTGGAATGATGTTATTGATGTAAAGCAGAATGAAACACTTGTCAAAACACAGCGGTTTAGACATGCACAGTGAAAGAGAAAGCAAAGGCAAAACATCAAAGCAAATGATTGGCAACAAACATAGGAGTCAATTTACGCAACCTTGTTGTAGTATGCTTTCAAAAGAAACCTGGCTTCAATTAGGTCTTTTTGAATGTTGTAACGTGGTCTGTTTCACGGTTTTTGAAACCAAGGATATAGGCTCAAAGTTTATTTGTACCCAACCCATTCTTCATGATGACCTTCAGTCCTATGCTCAGTTAATTCAAACTATGCATTCAGGTTCCAAGTGATTTTGGAATTGCAACACTGTTATGATGATGGTTCAAGGGATTTTTGAGATGGCAGTCACTCTTTCTTACAACATTTTGTTGTTTTTGATGAGGACCTCAGTCAACTCGTTTTGTCTTTGAGGATTTTGGTAACCTCTTGATTTTTCTTTTGTTATCCCTAACTTTTGCCTGAACTGTGTCATTTGAAAAGTCAGCGGGATGCCCCAATTTTTGCCTAAGTCTCCTTCATAGGTTTTGACTTAGCGGGCTTTTCTTTTGATTTTTTTTCATTCTCTTTTTTGGAAAGATAGTGACTGTCTGGCTTTATGATTACAGTGAACCATCATTGGATTTTGACTTGAAAGACATCTTCGACATTTCTTTGATGTGTGCGAAGGAAAGCTTGTGATTGCAATGATTCTCTTGTGTTTAAATACACAGTCGAATTAACTGAGAACTACCCATCCCTAGGTTAAAATTGTGGGTTTTTTCGTACAGAAAGAAACTCCAACTTCTAGGCTCGAAGGGGTTGACAAGGGATTAACTTCCTTATTTCTCCAGTGTTTGGGAGTTGAAACAATGCCTGTACATCCTCAGCCAAGTTTTAATTGAAAGCATACAGTCCAACAATTTTAGGTATTTAGTTTTCATCATCCTCCCTCCAATCTTTGCATAAACAAAAGCTTGATAAGGAAAGTGAATAAGAGATATATTTTTGTTTTGTGAAAAAGAAAGCATAAAGAGGCACACAGTAGATATAAATGAATTGAATCAAAAGTTGCAATGCTCATTTCATTGAAATTACCATGCAAGTACAAATAAAGTTCGAAAGCAAACAGTCAATACAATCAAAGAAAAATGTAAACAGAAAGAAACAAGGCCTAGTGACTAATCAGCAACAAGGATGAGCTGTCCTGTCTAAAACACTGGCTTTAGGAGATGATCCATCTGAACTGACTCAAACTTCACTTGGCATGCTCTGGCAAAGGGTTGTTGACAACATTGGGATTATTATCAATAAAGTCCAGAATTTTTAAGTTCACCAATTCTTGTACTCTAGCTTTTAATGCAAAATAACCTTCTAAGTTATGACCTGCCCCACCTTGATGGAACTCGCAGTGAAGATCAGCCCTGTAGCCGGCTGGAAGAGGATTTGGAGGAGGAGGTAGAGTCCTTGTTGTAATCAAACCTTTCTTTACAAGACATGGATACAGCTCAGTGTAGGACATCGGGATAGGATCAAAGTTAACCCTATTGCGAGTTGGATTCTGTCTAACAGTCTGACGAGGAGCTTGAGCTGGTTGAGCACTAACAACTGAAGCAACTGCAGCTACGTATTGTTGTCCCTGACGAGGTTTCCTCTCAATTGAAACAGCATGGGTATCACCATCCTTTTTCTTTTGAAAATTCTCGGCATACTTTTTAGCACCACTGAAGGCTTCAGCATTAGCAATCCTTCCTTTCTTGATACCTTCTTCTAGTCTTTCTCCAATAGTGACTAGGTCAACAAAACCAGATGATACAATGCCTATCATCTTTTCCCAATAGAGTGGCTGAAGGGTGTCCATGAACAGACCAGTCAATTCTTTTTCAGCTAAGGGTGGCTCCACTTGAGCAGCTAGCTCTCTCCAGCGCTGAGCGTATTCCTTAAAAGATTCTTTTTCTTTCTGAGACATATTCTGTAATTGACGGCGGTCAGGTGCCATGTCCAAGTTGTACTTATATTGCTTTAAGAAAACATCAGACAAGTCCATCCAGCTTTGAATACGGTTCTTATCAAGTCCCATATACCATTTCATTGAAGCCCCACTCAAACTGTCTTGGAAATAATGAATGAGCAGTTTGTCATCTTTTGCATGAGCGGCCATTTTGCGGCAATACATCACCAAGTGGGTTCTGGGACAGGTGTGCCCCTGGTATTTTTCAAAATTAGGAGTCTTGAATTTTGGAGGAATAACCAAGTCGAAAACCAAGCACATGTCCATTGCGGCAGCATTAAAGACATCACTTCCTTCCACGGCTCTTATCCTTTTGTCCAGAGTTTGCCATTGCTCTCTGACTTCTTCAATGTATCCAGGTTCTCCCTGACTTTCAGATTGTGGACCAGCAGCATGGTACACGAAAGGATTCTCAGGAACAACTTGAGCAACAGAATGCACAACAGGCTGAGGTTCAGTGAACAAAGGAGCTGAAGATACTGGTGAGACAAACACAGGAGTAGTTGCAAAGGGTGGCGAGTAATTCGGAGGTAACCCAAATTCTGGCCAAGTAGAAGCTGGTCGCTGAGTCAGTGGAGGGTCAACGGCAGCAGTTGATGTTTCAACAATCATAGTCCTCTGAGGTGGTTCACCTCTAGCAATCAGAACTTGCAGCATTTCTGTGAGCTTGGTCATGCCGACCCTCAACTCATCAATTTCCATTCTGACTTCGGCATTGTGTTGTTCTTGGTTTTCCATTCTCAATCTGACAGCAGCTCTAGTTCCGTAGTTGTGTTGAGGAAACAGCTTGACGGCGAACAGATAACTGGAGAAGGAGACAGCTGAAATGAGTTTCTGGACAACTGGGAAGAAATGCATATGTATGCTCATGGATGCAAGAATGCATGAATGCAACAACCACAAACAAGATCACTCGAAGCACATAGGTTCAAAGGTTCGCTCTGAAGAGAACACCGAAATACCAGGTTGATAAGTCCACACTGATAAGAAATCCAAAGTACCGGGCATGTTGGAAGTCAGGGTTTCCTGCAAACCTGTAAACACCCACCCATTCTCACATGTGGGTACTAAAAAGCCGGGATCCTCAGTTTCAGATTCTCGATTTGAGAAGCAATAGTACATTCATCCCTCGGGGTACAATACTATCGCCAAACAAAGAGGTCGTCCACTGATTCCTCCAAAAAGGATATCTTATAGCAAGTTCCCAGCATTGGGTCCTCGGATCGACAAGTGTAATGGGTTTTCCATTTCTGGTCTGCCATTATCACATGTCGGGAGGAGAGGCGTTGCTGAGTTCTCGGGAGACGGTCGCCAGAGTCGATAGCTTTCCAGGTTACATCCTATCATCTGCACCAAATGCGCAGGACAGAATATTACCAAAGAAAACCTCGTCCGGATGTGGAGTTTTCATGTGTACTTCGTCTGGCCAAATGCCAAACAAGTCACACTACTTTTCACACTAGTCATAGGTGTATGCTCAAGCCTAGGTATTGGGCTTATCTCTCAGAACATCCCAACCAGAACAAACAAATAATAAGCAAATCAGACAAAAAGCAGTAAATAAATCAAAGTAGGCTAAACCCCTTAAGGGATGGACCAGCAAGAGTTCATTCATCCCCAGCAGAGTCGCCACTTTTCTGTAGCGGCAAAATTGTGAGTGTAAGCTATTGATTAACTTAACTCGAAAAGCAAGAGTCGCCACCGCACTTTTATTTTATCCAAAAAGTAAAGGAAAAAGAGCGAACAAAACCTACACAAGCTCTATAATAAGAACAAGTGAAGAGAGACTAGGTAAGGGGGTTGGTTACGCAATGGGAAGGTGTTAGCACCAAAAACGTCTATAGTACTCTATAGGAGCCCTTTGAAATATCTACCGCTTTTGGTCTGAAAATGTTTGCTTGAAAAGAGATTGAAGAGATGAGAAGAGAAATTGTTTTTATGATTTTTGTGTTTGGAGAGACTTGTCATCTCATGCCTACGTACCCACGATGTGCAATGTAGGATCAAAACCTCGTAGTTCGTGGTACAAAGAGTGAAAATTATTTGTTTTGGTTGTTTTTAAATGTAAAGACAAGTCGTCATTTCCAAGCGAATAATTCCGCTTAAAGAAATGAATCATGTCTAAACTTATGAAAAAGTTAAAGGAAAAGTGCACGAGGGCACAAAAAGGAGTAAGTGAGTTTGGTGTTTTTTAAGGTCTTTTGAAAAAGATGTCAATATGCTTATGTAGTTTAGCATTTGATTAAGAAATGAAAGGAAAAGAGTAAAAAAATCACTTGACAAAGTCAAGGTTTGTTTGTGAAAACGGTGAAAGTTTGAAATCAAGAAGGTTTTTAAAAAGAGAGAGAGTTTTGAAAATTGAAGAATGGGGAGGAGAAGAAGAGACTATCCTAAAGCATAAAAGAAAAGCTAAGGAAGAGAATAGCCTAACCACACAAGTATGCTTCCAAGTCTTCGAACCATAATTCCAAAGCAAAGGGAGAAAAGGTCCTAAATTCTAAGTCCAAGGTTCCAAGAATTGCATTGGATGTCCAAGGTCTAAGTGCAAAGCTCCAAGTCCATTTGCAAAGGATAGTAACCATAGTCCAAGATTAAAAGCACAAGTTTTTTTTTTAGAGGTTTTGGCCTTTATTAATGTTTTTGGTCCAAGTGGACAAAGAGAAAAAGGCGGAAGCATAAACATGATATGATATGATAATAATGAAGCATAAAAGTAAAAGAGAGATAAGGGATAAGAAGGAAACAAGATATAATAAATGATTAGTACAATAGAAATGTTAGTGAATAATGGTATGGTGAACTTAATCATCCATAATCAAAGACAAAGCAAATAGTGTCAAAGAGAATGAAAAAGTAACCGGTTCCGCTTCATATCTTGCACTACGGTGATTAATTAATGCAATTAGTCCAAATTTAGTGAAGACTTGAAAGAAGATTGGGATACCCAAAGCAACTACGCATCAAGCTTCAAAGTTTATGGAACTAACACAAACAAATAATCAACCTTGGGATGACGCGACTAATCAAAGTCCGGTCCACGAAAGTACAAGTGTTGAATTGGATTTATTCCGAGTAGGGACAAATTTTGGTCTATGTTAAGCGCACGCCGAGTAATTTGTTCGAGCAATTACCCTACGAATGAGGCCGGCCATGAAATGTATGTGTTAATGCACGCGAGATAAACGATATAGGGATCGTTATCCTAAAGCGGTGCCACACGAAAAGAAAAGGTGGAAATGATCTCGTCTCGATCGAAATTCAACAAAGAAATTTCACGATCACTTCGACTTTCATCGATCAAAAAGAAAATAGATGAAGAAAAAGTGGATCTAAAAGTTATGATCCACACAACCAAGCAACAAATGAAAAGAAGAAAAAAAAATGAAAACTATTTTTAATGATTTTTTAAGAAATGTATTTTTTAAAGTAAAATTCAAGTAAATAAAAGGGTTAAAAAGGTAAGAAACAAAGATTAAGACTAAAAAAAAAAACTAATAAAAAATTAATTGAAATCAAAACAAGTTTAGAAGAAAAACCAATTAAAAAGGAATAATAAAATAAAATAAGGTTGAGAGGGAGGTTTGAAAGTGAAATGGTGGTGGTGAAGCATTTGAAAACGGGCTAGGCCCAATCCATTTTTTAAAAGAAATATAAAAAAAAAAAAGCAAATGAAATAATAAAAGAAAAAGAGAAAAGAAGAATCAGAAAGTTGGTTTCATTCATCTTCTTCAATAGAAATCTCACGTGACACTATTCATCCTCCATTGCCGTGAGTTTCCAACCTTCTTAAACCGGAGCGGTGGGAAGCGAAATAAGTACGGTTGTGATCGAAATCAAGAGCTGAACACAATGGTATAATCAATTTCAAGAACCGCTCAACAATGATTCGAGTCAAAAATGCGAGAAAACTCCACTTCTACCTTCAATGGCTCAGGTAAGGATGAAATCAGTCTTTCCTCTTCTTCTCCTTTAATTCTGGATGTGTTGTTGTTGATGAATATGGATTTGAGTGATTTGTGGTTACGATCCGTTTTTGTTGTTGATGTTGAAAGAGGTTGAAGATGGATGAATCGTTTGTATGTGGTTATGGAGTGGTGTTTATGAGTTTTTGAAGATTCGGATGAAGTTTGCTTTGGGTTGTTTTGAATATGAAGGTGAAGTTTATTGAAAGAATTTTTGTGGGTGAAGCTTGAGTATGGATTTTGGAGGGTGAAGCTTGAGTATGGATTTTGGCAGAGTTTTTAGGGCTGTCAAGCTTGGAGAAATTGAAGAGGGAGAGGCTCTATTTATAGATGGAATTGGAGAGGGATTGTTGCCGTTTTCCTATTTTTTTCTGCGTTTTGACATGGTTACGGTGTGCAGTGCGTTTGCGTTTTGGAATGGGTGTTGTGTGCGTGTTGTTGCGTGTGAAGTGATGACGTGAAGCTCGGCTGGGTGCGGTTGGATTTGTGTGTGTTGCGTTGAGCTCGCGTGATGGTGATGAATTCGGCTGGAAGTGAAGCTGATGGTTGTAGTGTGTGGTTTGGACGCGTGATGGATAGTGAGCTGATGGCGTCGTGAGAAGTATATACGGCTTGAACTAGAGTGTGTGTGTCCGGCTGAGAATTGTTGCGTGGGGTTTATAATGATAGCCACTTGTGTGTAACAAAAAATGAAAAGATGGGTCACAACATGAACTTGTTTCGTATCATCACTTTTTTTGGATTTTGTTTTATAAACCATGGGCCTAAAAAAAAAGAATGGACTTTTGAATTAAGTTTGAATATTAGTGAGATTACATGGAATTTAAAAGATGGATTAAAAGGAAAATGGATTAAAAAATGATTTAGAAATCGGAAAGGGACAAAAAAATGGTTATTGGATTTGAGAAAAAAAAATGGTTTATGGTTCTAAATTTGGATAATGGTTTAAGCATTTTTGTGATGGATATGATGAATTGGATATTGAAAAAATGTGAGTATTTGGTTTAGGATGACCTTGAAATGGATATATATGGATAGAAATGGTTTAGAGAATGGATATTTAAGATGGAAATGAAAATGGATCATGGATGCCCAATCTTTATCTTTAGCCCAAAACCAATCTTAAACTCTTTTTTTTTTTCACAAGCCTCTGACAAAAAATACAGCTACCACTGAACAAGCCACAACTGAACAACAGCCGTTTGAATCTGACTTTCTGAACCCAAAACTCATATGAGCCACTGCTTGATGAATTGAAAAATCTCAGCACAAGACATCTTGCCTTTGAACAAACACCTGTGACTTGAAATCACTTCATTGTCTTTGACAAACCTGCACAACACACAGAGAAAGAAACAAGCAAACAACAACATATTTTTTTGTATTTTTTGGTTAAAGGTTAAATAAACAGAAGCAAGTAAGAAAGAGAAACACACAGGTGCTCAAGAGAAGCACAAACTGTGATCTTGTTTGTGGTATGAGATGCAAATGAAATTAGCGAAATCTTAGGGGTAAAAATTGGGGTCTTACAGCTGCCCCTATTTAAGTTTCTTCAATCAGAGGATATGAAGGTTGAAAACTTCGTCTCGACGAGATTGAAGATACTTAAATACATAAAACTGAATTTTTAGCCATAAGATGTCACAAGATGATATGAATGCAAAGAATGAAACAGACTGCAGGGAAACTTGAAACAAATGAAGGTATGGTAAATTGAGGGAGATGACGTGACAAGACATGCTAGGGAACACAAGCTATTTCTGGAGATCTGTTAAGGCGACAAGAAGTATCCATCAATAGTTGGAAAGAGAGGGACACGACCCTGGGAAGACAAGTAGTGACATCCAAGAATAGCATTGGATAGAAACTACGAACGCGACAAAAGGTATGCCAAAAGATGTCCAAGAATAGCATCGGATAGCAACAAGAAAGTTTCTGGTAAAAATAGCAGCATCATCCAAGAATAGCATTGGATGAAGGTGAAAAACACGCTGTTGGGTAAGATATCCAAGAATGGCATTGGACAAAGGCACTGCAGCATTCAAGAATGGCATTGAATGAGGCAACAACAAACATCAGAGTCATCCAAGAATAGCCTTGGACTCAGCTGAGAAAAAGATATCCAAGAATGGCATTGGACTTAGGTGGGGAAAAGGTGTCCAAGAATGGCATTGGACTCTGTTGAGGAAATCATATCCAAGAATGGCATTGAATAAAGAAATCACAACATTCAAGAATGGCATTGAATGTAGTGAGAAAAGTTCTGGAAAATATATCAGAATTATCCAAGAATGGCATTGGATAAAAGGTTCCCAATATCCAAGAATGGCATTGAATAAAGTGAGCAAGGACCTTCAGGAATGGCACTGAAAGGTAAAGATAAACTCATTCAGGAATGGCACTGAATGAACAAATACAACTTTCAGGAATGGCACTGAAAGGTAAAGGTAAATCACTTTATTCAAGAATGGCATTGAATGACAGTGAAAAAGACATCCAAGAGTAACACTGAATGCAAAGGAGAAAACTCATCCAGGAATGGCACTGAATGAACAGGTAAAACTTTCAGGAATGGCACTGAAAGTAAAGGTAAAAACTCATTCAGGAATGGCACTGAATGAACAGATAAAACTTTCAGAAATGGCACTGAAAGATATCCATGCAGATTTGTTGGGGATTATAGAGGAGAGAAAAGACTTCCAGGAATAGCACTGGGAGAAACAAGAGGAACAAGGTATCCAGGAATGACACTGGAAATCAAAAGAGACAGACATCCAGGAATGGCACTGGAGTGAAGGAAAAACAAAAATCCAGGAAAGCAGGACGTCCAGGAATAGCACTGGGTGAAAAAACAGGTAAACGACAACATTCAGGAATGGCACTGAATGAGAAGGAAGGTAAAAGTTTTGGTAGGTGCCAAGTAAGTTGGACTTTAGTCACAAGGTAAGATGTTGAAAGCAACATGACCTCGGAAAAATGCATATGAGCACAAAGCACACTTCGAGCTATGAAAATGTTTCTATGCAATGATATGTGAATGATTTATGTAATGCAATGCATATGATAGAGACAACTGAGATAGACTCTTTTGTGAGGGTAGAAAGGAACTCTGATTCCTCAACACAGGGAACGCTGGCCACTCTGCTTGGATAGAAGATGTTGAGCACATCTCTGTCACACTTGTGAATTGTATCGGGCTGGTGGTCTTTTGAGGAAAGACATCTTGAGGATTCTTGAAGAAGATTGCCCCAGATTGCTTGACTGATGAGGATAAACTGATCATAGCTTCAGTTTGACTGTTGTAGGGGAAGAATGAACTGATCATGGCTTCAATTCTTGAAATGATTGCTGAGGATAAACTGATCATGGCTTCAGTTGTTGGGGATGAATGAACTGATCATGGCTTCAGTTCTTGAGATGATTGTTGAGAAGGCTAAACTCAGTATGAATCTTGAAAGAGATCTTCTGGTTAACCAAATATGAGAATACCTTGCACTGAGCAACAAATCTGATTCACAACAGGATCTGGATGTAATGTGCCCCTAATAGGATCACTGACCAAGTTTCTCAACTGTTTGAAAATTCCTTGATGAGGAAAGTTTGCCTGTAAATAAGATTATTCAAACAGACATGGTCATTTTAATGCAAAGCTCATGCAATTTTGAAATCAAAAATCATTTTTGGAATGATGTTATTGATGTAAAGCAGAATGAAACACTTGTCAAAACACAGCGGTTTAGACATGCACAGTGAAAGAGAAAGCAAAGGCAAAACATCAAAGCAAATGATTGGCAACAAACATAGGAGTCAATTTACGCAACCTTGCTGTAGTATGCTTTCAAAAGAAACCTGGCTTCAATTAGGTCTTTTTGAATGTTGTAACGTGGTCTGTTTCACGGTTTTTGAAACCAAGGATATAGGCTCAAAGTTTATTTGTACCTAACCCATTCTTCATGATGACCTTCAGTCCTATGCTCAGTTAATTCAAACTATGCATTCAGGTTCCAAGTGATTTTGGAATTGCAACACTGTTATGATGATGGTTCAAGGGATTTTTGAGATGGCAGTCACTCTTTCTTACAACATTTTGTTGTTTTTGATGAGGACCTCAGTCAACTCGTTTTGTCTTTGAGGATTTTGGTAACCTCTTGATTTTTCTTTTGTTATCCCTAACTTTTGCCTAAACTGTGTCATTTGAAAAGTCAGCGGGATGCCCCAATTTTTGCCTAAGTCTCCTTCATAGGTTTTGACTTAGCGGGCTTTTCTTTTGATTTTTTTTCATTCTCTTTTTTGGAAAGATAGTGACTGTCTGGCTTTATGATTACGGTGAACCATCATTGGATTTTGACTTGAAAGACATCTTCGACATTTCTTTGATGTGTGCGAAGGAAAGCTTGTGATTGCAATGATTCTCTTGTGTTTAAATACACAGTCGAATTAACTGAGAACTACCCATCCCTAGGTTAAAATTGTGGGTTTTTTCGTACAGAAAGAAACTCCAACTTCTAGGCTCGAAGGGGTTGACAAGGGATTAACTTCCTTATTTCTCCAGTGTTTGGGAGTTGAAACAATGCCTGTACATCCTCAGCCAAGTTATAATTGAAAGCATACAGTCCAATAATTTTAGGTATTTAGTTTTCATCATCCTCCCTCCAATCTTTGCATAAACAAAAGCTTGATAAGGAAAGTGAACAAGAGATACATTTTTGTTTTGTGAAAAAGAAAGCATAAAGAGGCACACCGTAGATATAAATGAATTGAATCAAAAGTTGCAATGCTCATTTCATTGAAATTACCATGCAAGTACAAATAAAGTTCGAAAGCAAACAGTCAATACAATCAAAGAAAAATGAAAACAGAAAGAAACAAGGCCTAGTGACTAATCAGCAACAAGGATGAGCTGTCCTGTCTGAAACACTGGCTTTAGGAGATGATCCATCTGAACTGACTCAAACTTCACTTGGCATGCTCTGGCAAAGGGTTGTTGACAACATTGGGATTATTATCAATAAAGTCCAGAAGTTTTAAGTTCACCAATTCTTGTACTCTAGCTTTTAATGCAAAACAACCTTCTAAGTTATGACCTGCCCCACCTTGATGGAACTCGCAGTGAAGATCAGCCCTGTAGCCGGCTGGAAGAGGATTTGGAGGAGGAGGTAGAGTCCTTGTTGTAATCAAACCTTTCTTTACAAGACATGGATACAACTCAGTGTAGGACATCGGGATAGGATCAAAGTTAACCCTATTGCGAGTTGGATTCTGTCTAACAGTCTGACGAGGAGCTTGAGCTGGTTGAGCATTAACAACTGAAGCAACTGCAGCTACGTATTGTTGTCCCTAAGGAGGTTTCCTCTCAATTGAAACAGCATGGGTATCACCATCCTTTTTCTTTTGAAAATTCCTGGCATACTTTTTAGCACCACTGAAGGCTTCAGCATTAGCAATCCTTCCTTTCTTGATACCTTATTCTAGTCTTTCTCCAATAGTGACTAGGTCAGCAAAACCAGATGATACACTGCCTATCATCTTTTCCCAATAGAGTGGCTGAAGGGTGTCCATGAACAGACCAGTCAATTCTTTTTCAGCTAAGGGTGGCTCCACTTGAGCAGCTAGCTCTCTCCAGCGCTGAGCGTATTCCTTAAAAGATTCTTTTTCTTTCTGAGACATATTCTGTAATTGACGGCGGTCAGGTGCCATGTCCAAGTTGTACTTATATTGCTTTAAGAAAGCATCAGACAAGTCCATCCAGCTTTGAATACGGTTCTTATCAAGTCCCATATACCATTTCATTGAAGCCCCACTCAAACTGTCTTGGAAACAATGAATGAGCAGTTTGTCATCTTTTGCATGAGCGACCATTTTGCGGCAATACATCACCAAGTGGGTTCTGGGATAGGTGTGCCCCTAGTATTTTTCAAAATTAGGAGTCTTGAATTTTGGAGGAATAACCAAGTCGAAAACCAAGCACATGTCCATTGCGGCAGCATTAAAGACATCACTTCCTTCCACGGCTCTTATCCTTTTGTCCAGAGTTTGCCATTGCTCTCTGACTTCTTCAATGTATCCAGGTTCTCCCTGACTTTCAGATTGTGGACCAGCAGCATGGTACACGAAAGGATTCTCAGGAACAGCTTGAGTAACAGAATGCACAACAGGTTGAGGTTCAGTGAACAAAGGAGCTGAAGATACTGGTGAGACAAACACAGGAGTAGTTGCAAAGGGTGGCGAGTAATTCGGAGGTAACCCAAATTCTGGCCAAGTAGAAGCTGGTCGCTGAGTCAGTGGAGGGTCAACGGCAGCAAGCTCTATAATAAGAACAAGTGAAGAGAGACTAGGTAAGGGGGTTGGTTACGCAATGGGAAGGTGTTAGCACCCAAAACGTCTATAGTACTCTATATGAGTCCTTTGAAATATCTACCGCTTTTGGTCTGAAAATGTTTGCTTGAAAAGAGATTGAAGAGATGAGAAGAGAAATTGTTTTTATGATTTTTGTGTTTGGAGAGACTTGTCATCTCATGCCTACGTACCCACGATGTGCAATGTAGGATCAAAACCTCGTAGTTCGTGGTACAAAGAGTGAAAATTATTTGTTTTGGTTGTTTTTAAATGTAAAGACAAGTCGTCATTTCCAAGCGAATAATTCCGCTTAAAGAAATGAATCATGTCTAAACTTATGAAAAAGTTAAAGGAAAAGTGCACGAGGGCACAAAAAGGAGTAAGTGAGTTTGGTGTTTTTTAAGAGCTTTTGAAAAAGATGTCAATATGCTTATGTAGTTTAGCATTTGATTAAGAAATGAAAGGAAAAGAGTAAAAAAATCACTTGACAAAGTCAAGGTTTGTTTGTGAAAACGGTGAAAGTTTGAAATCAAGAAGGTTTTTAAAAAGAGAGAGAGTTTTGAAAATTGAAGAATGGGGAGGAGAAGAAGAGACTATCCTAAAGCATAAAAGAAAAGCTAAGGAAGAGAATAGCCTAACCACACAAGTATGCTTCCAAGTCTTCGAACCATAATTCCAAAGCAAAGGGAGAAAAGGTCCTAAATTCTAAGTCCAAGGTTCCAAGAATTGCATTGGATGTCCAAGGTCTAAGTGCAAAGCTCCAAGTCCATTTGCAAAGGATAGTAACCATAGTCCAAGATTAAAAGCACAAGTTTTTTTTTTTAGAGGTTTTGGCCTTTATTAATGTTTTTGGTCCAAGTGGACAAAGAGAAAAAGGCGGAAGCATAAACATGATATGATATGATAATAATGAAGCATAAAAGTAAAAGAGAGATAAGGGATAAGAAGGAAACAAGATATAATAAATGATTAGTACAATAGAAATGTTAGTGAATAATGGTATGGTGAACTTAATCATCCACAATCAAAGACAAAGCAAATAGTGTCAAAGAGAATGAAAAAGTAACCGGTTCCGCTTCATATCTTGCACTACGGTGATTAATTAATGCAATTAGTCCAAATTTAGTGAAGACTTGAAAGAAGATTGGGATACCCAAAGCAACTACGCATCAAGCTTCAAAGTTTATGGAACTAACACAAACAAATAATCAACCTTGGGATGACGCGACTAATCAAAGTCCGGTCCACGAAAGTACAAGTGTTGAATTGGATTTATTCCGAGTAGGGACAAATTTTGGTCTATGTTAAGCGCACGCCGAGTAATTTGTTCGAGCAATTACCCTACGAATGAGGCCGGCCATGAAATGTATGTGTTAATGCACGCGAGATAAACGATATAGGGATCGTTATCCTAAAGCGGTGCCACACGAAAAGAAAAGGTGGAAATGATCTCGTCTCGATCGAAATTCAACAAAGAAATTTCACGATCACTTCGACTTTCATCTATCAAAAAGAAAATAGATGAAGAAAAAGTGGATCTAAAAGTTATGATCCACACAACCAAGCAACAAATGAAAAGAAGAAAAAAAAAATGAAAACTATTTTTAATGATTTTTTAAGAAATGTATTTTTTAAAGTAAAATTCAAGTAAATAAAAGGGTTAAAAAGGTAAGAAACAAAGATTAAGACTAAAAAAAAAATAATAAAAAATTAATTGAAATCAAAACAAGTTTAGAAGAAAAACCAATTAAAAAGAAATAATAAAATAAAATAAAGTAGAGAAGGAGGTTTGAAAGTGAAATGGTGGTGGTGAAGCATTTGAAAACGGGCTAGGCCCAATCCGTTTTTTAAAAGAAATATATAAAAAAAAAAGCAAATGAAATAATAAAAGAAAAAGAAAAAAGAAGAATCAGAAAGTTGGTTTCATTCATCTTCTTCAATAGAAATCTCACGTGACACTATTCATCCTCCATTGCCGTGAGTTTCCAACCTTCTTAAACCGGAGCGGCGGGAAGCGAAATAAGTACGGTTGTGATCAAAATCAAGAGCTGAACACAATGGTATAATCAATTTCAAGAACCGCTCAACAATGATTCGAGTCGAAAATGCGAGAAAACTCCATTTCTACCTTCAATGGCTCAGGTAAGGATGAAATCAGTCTTTCCTCTTCTTCTCCTTTAATTCTGGATGTGTTGTTGTTGATGAATATGGATTTGAGTGATTTGTGGTTACGATCCGTTTTTGTTGTTGATGTTGAAAGAGGTTGAAGATGGATGAATCGTTTGTATATGGTTATGGAGTGGTGTTTATGAGTTTTTAAAGATTCGGATGAATTTTGCTTTGGGTTGTTTTGAATATGAAGGTGAAGTTTATTGAAAGAATTTTGGCGGGTGAAGCTTGAGTATGGATTTTGGAGGGTGAAGCTTGAGTATGGATTTTGGCAGAGTTTTTAGGGCTGTCAAGCTTGGAGAAATTGAAGAGGGAGAGGCTCTATTTATAGATGGAATTGGAGAGGGATTGTTGCCGTTTTGCTATTTTTTTTCTGCGTTTTGACATGGTTACGGTGTGCAGTGTGTTTGCGTTTTGGAATGGGTGTCGTGTGCGTGTTGTTGCGTGTGAAGTGATGACGTGAAGCTCGGCTGGGTGCGGTTGGATTTGTGTGTGTTGCGTTGAGCTCGCGTGATGATGATGAATTCGGCTGGAAGTGAAGCTGATGGTTGTAGTGTGTGGTTTGGACGCGTGATGGATAGTGAGCTGATGGCGTCGTGAGAAGTATATACGGCTTGAACTAGAGTGTGTGTGTCCGGCTGAGAATTGTTGCGTGGGGTTTATAATGATAGCCACTTGTGTGTAACAAAAAATGAAAAGATGGGTCACAACATGAACTTGTTTCGTATCATCACTTTTTTTGGATTTTGTTTTATAAACCATGGGCCTAAAAAAAAAGAATGGACTTTTGAATTAAGTTTGAATATTAGTGAGATTACATGGAATTTAAAAGATGGATTAAAAGGAAAATGGATTAAAAAATGATTTAGAAATCGGAAAGGGACAAAAAAATGGTTATTGGATTTGAGAAAAAAAAATGGTTTATGGTTCTAAATTTGGATAATGGTTTAAGCATTTTTGTGATGGATATGATGAATTGGATATTGAAAAAATGTGAGTATTTGGTTTAGGATGACCTTGAAATGGATATATATGGATAGAAATGGTTTAGAGAATGGATATTTAAGATGGAAATGAAAATGGATCATGGATGCCCAATCTTTATCTTTAGCCCAAAACCAATCTTAAACTCTTTTTTTTCACAAGCCTCTGACAAAAAATACAGCTACCACTGAACAAGCCACAACTGAACAACAGCCGTTTGAATCTGACTTTCTGAACCCAAAACTCATATGAGCCACTGCTTGATGAATTGAAGAATCTCAGCACAAGACATCTTGCCTTTGAACAAACACCTGTGACTTGAAATCACTTCATTGTCTTTGACAAACCTGCACAACACACAGAGAAAGAAACAAGCAAACAACAACATATTTTTTTTGTATTTTTTGGTTAAAGGTTAAATAAACAGAAGCAAGTAAGAAAGAGAAACACACAGGTGCTCAGGAGAAGCACAAACTGTGATCTTGTTTGTGGTATGAGATGCAAATGAAATGAGCGAAATCTTAGGGGTAAAAATTGGGGTCTTACAGATATCTAACCACAACTTCCTTCACTCTATCACTCCCGACTTTGGAATAAAAGAATACATATATCCTCAAATATAGAGGCCGACGATTGAGACCTTCCACCAACTGTCTTCAGTAACAACTCCAGAATCCCGTAATTCTAGATCTCTTCCATCAGAAACACATGTAGCGGAACCACCAAGGAACAGATCATGCTTGCCCTAATAAGATGTCACAACATCTTACAAGACACACCAACAAGAGAACTAGCCACTTCTCCTGTAGTTGTTGTAGAATCTCCTCAGCAACATGAACAACCTCAGGGTTGCTCCCTTCGATTCAGAACATTCTTCTCATCCATTAATACCCTTGGGTATGTTTGAGTTTATTGATCTGATCTCCACAACTCCTCCTTGTTTAAATGCCAGAAAGTATCTCCCAAAGATCTCATCTAGAACCAGACAGGATGCATGCTCTGATACCAATTGAAATTCTGCTACATAATCATTTAAACTTTGAGGCGCAACAGCAGACTGATTCCTTGAATATCAGACATGCATCCTCACAGATGTCACGACATCTAATCCAACATGTTAATTAAGACTGAACTGAAAATAGAAAAATGATAAACAACATAGAATATGATGACCCAGTTCAGTGCAAATCACCTACATTTGGGGGATTCCAATCCAGGAAGAAGTAATCACTATCAGTAGTATAGTTTTATGCAAACAACCTCAGGTTTACAGAAAGCACCCATGCTAACCTATCACTACCCAATGAAGACTTTATCATTAGAAGTCATATCTAAATGATAAGAGAACCCCTATCACTTCCTAAATCACAACCTGTGATTATCTAACAGTTACTACACCATAACTGTATCTACCCTATTGAAAGACACCCCTTCCAATACAAAGTTCAGCCAAGACTCTTGACTAACAACAATACTCTACTCTTGCTTCATAGCTTCGAGTGAGAACAATTTACAACAACCTATGTTGACCACATAGTATCAAAAGATACATGGGTGACTTACAAACTACACAAGAGACTCTCAAAACCCTTATGTTGCATCGACGACTTGTTGTTGTGTGTGCTACCTATTTTAGGTCTAGCAAGTCCTTATTTATAGACTCTTGCAGTATGGGCTTGGACTCTTCAATCAGATCCAATATTCACATTTTAATTCAGCTGCAAGATCTTCTCCAAAAAAATAGGAACAAATCTCCAAATAGTTTCCTAAAAAGTCTCCAAGATCCTTTTTATGAAATCCAATCAAATCTGCACTTTGTTCCTAATAAATCTCCTTGACCTGAGTATAATGATGAGATATATCCAAAAAGATCTCATCAAATTCGTCAAGAGATATACAATAGTAGCACCTGCTGTATCAGACAAAGATGTCGTGACATCTCCTTCGACATCTTGATTACCCATCACATGACAGCAAAACAACAACACCTGCTGTACCAGACTAAGATGCCATGACATCTGTCTTCGACATCTGTTTGAACCACATAACAGCAGTACCTGCTATACCAGATCAAGATGTCATGACATCTGTCATGACAGTAATACTGTCATGACAGTTGATGATGCTTTAACATCTTACTCGACATCCTGCCAAGTATTATAACCACATCTGTACTGATGTCTGATCAACCATGTCAGGACATCTTACCCAACATCTTGCTGTAAACTTGTTTTAGCCAAAATGCAGCCAATCAAAGACCTAACAATACAGATTTGAAATATCTGAACGATGGATCTAGGCTGTTTAGAGCAACCCCATACTTTAAGGATTCCGACCTCTACTTGAATTGGTTAGCCAAAGTAGAGAAGGTCAAAGCCCAAACTTGGAAAGATTTGGGAATTTATGACCTAATTATGTTGTCAAAAATAGGTCCTACTTATTGTCCGACCTTGTTAGCATCATCCTTGTATTTCTGGGATAACACCCATTACACTTTCCATCTCCATTGTGGGATGATGACCCCTACCCTTTTCGACATAGCTGCTATTACAGGGCTAAAACCAAATGGGATAGTCTATGATCCTGAGATAGATGTCCAAGATACCATAGGGTTTTCGACCCCAAAACACACCTACACCCACTTCATGAACCACTATCATGATAAGCAAGATGACACGGTGACGGATCAAGAGCACATAACATTTCTAGCTATGTGGCTTTCTCGTTGTGTCTTTTGCACAAAGTCCCTACTAGTGGCCAGGAAGTACCTGACTCTGTCCAACCAATTACAAAACAATCGAGGTATTTATCTGAGCGAAATGATACTGGCCAGCTTGTACAAATCCTTGAGTAAAGGCGCTACTCACCTCAAAGATCTAGAAAGCAATGGGAACCTCTCGTTGTCAGGGCCCTTTTGGCTGCTCCAACTTTGGCTCAATGCCACCTTCGAAGCCAGTCTTCCTAACAAAGGAACTGTGGATGAAGACGCTGCAGAGGTTAAGGAGAGGCGAGTCAAATGGACTTGATTGGTGAAGCTAACCCCTAATGAAGAAGGGCAAACACTTAGAGCATCCTTTTCTGGCTTCATCAAAATGTTTTCCAAACGTTACAAGTTCACACCAAGGATGGCCCCATTTGCTGAAAGAAACTATGGCCCTGAATGGTTCACCAGGCATTTTCCTCCTTCATTCAAGAAGCACGAAGAAGAGCCTAAGCTTATCTGGGAAGCTTTCCTGATCCCTCGACTCATTATTCATCGAATCAACCTGCTGAGGGGCCAAACAACTTTGATGGCCTACCAACTAAATCTTGTCTCTCGACAATTTGGTTTGGTTCAAACTCTTCCCAAGTGCTTATATGAGAAGAAGGGCCATCTGATACTCCATCACACTAGCTATGATGCCATAGGGAGCTCAACACACCTTGCTCAACATGCCCACAGATTGTTCCTTACTCCTGTCTACTTTGAACCCACTCATCTCTGTACTCAAGAGTTTCATGACAGGTGGTGGAAGCACTATACTGAAGAGTTCCTTGACGTTTCTAGCTCCTCTCAGTTAATTGATCAGGCTTTTATTGATGTGCAGGAGAAGACCAAGAAAGGTAAATCCACTCATATTAAAGAGATTCAAGCCTTCCAAAAATACTTTGAAACTGTTTATCGACCAGATGACATTAGTCGAACTGTCCGTGAAGCTGCAGTTACGCTGAAGGAGAAATTTTTAAAGAAACTGGAGAGTTTGAAACTCCCTTCATACGTTCCTCCTAAGAAACGCTATGAAATGGCTTTCGCACTATTCCCTCTGAAGACTCCTCGACTGCCCACTGCTGATTTTGGAGTGGCTTTTGTCCCTCCATTTCCAGACTGGTTCGTCTGTGGGGATTCAATAAAAATCCTTCGCCAACAAGCAAAACCCAAGGCTCAGTGGGTGGTTCTCACTAAGCATACGCTAGACAATTTCAAATGACTCCTTCATATTGGTATCGAAGATGTTCGCATCGAATCCGAAATACATGAAGGTTTAGATTCTTCGATTTTATGTTCTTTCATTCGAACTTTATCATTAATGACTTGTGGTAATTTTGTTTGTTTTGCAGCTACACCTAAGAAGAGTACAACTCCAAAATTGGTCGAAGTGAAGATTGAGAAAATGAATGAAGGCAGCAAGGTACGTCACACAACTTTTTCCTTTTGTCGATGAGCAGTTCTTTCCTCTAATGCTTTATACTACTTCAGGCTTCCCGCAAACCACCTCCGACACCTCAGAGGAAGTCGAAGAGGGGCACTGCCCAAATCATTGTTGATTCGGAGAATGATAACCAATTTCCTCCTGAAGATTCAAAAATGAAAAAGAGGAAGAGACCAACTCAGGATACAGATGCTGCTACTGTCCAATCTAAGCCAAAAGTGGCTAAGGTCTCCAAGAAGACAACCACTACTAGTGGTGCTGCAGAAACCTCTTATGGGGCTGCCTCTAAACTGGCCACAGGCCAAGTTGAAAGTGACAATTCTAGCCCTGGTGCTGAAGGTGTCAAGGTAACTATCCTTTCACATTTATTTAAATGTTTACCTTGTTTCTCTTTTACCTGATTTGCTTCGATTTAACTCAGGTTAATACAAGTGGCTCAAACCCACCACTGGCTAAGTCTTCCTCTCCAGCCACTATTCTGAACAGCCAAGGTGAGCCTGCATACCACCCTACTTCCGACTTAGGCTCTGGAAGGAGTTTAATAGATGAAATTAATAAACATGGCTTTGAAATAGTTCCTCCTTCGCCAACAAAGACTACTACTCAACAGTCCTAAACAGATGGCTCTGACCATGATGAAGACGAAGGTCAGAATAATCTTGAAGCAGAGAACCCAGGGACCATCACCATGGATAAAGGTAAAACCCTGGATGATGAGGATGGCTCACCAGTGGTCGAAACCCTTGGGGCTGAAAATGCTGATCTAGAGGGGGATGAAGAGATGGAGGAGGATGAAGAAACAATGCACCAAACTGAGCCTGGTGGCAACAATGATGGAGATAATACTGATGATAACATGGATGAAGATGAATAGTGTAACACCCCACTTTCCCATTTTACAAAAGAAGTAAATATTGCGAAAATAATCAGAGTTACAACCAAAAAGTAGGATGCTACATCATTAAAACCAACAACAAAAACTCATTTTTCATTAATAAGCATCGAAAATAATGGTTTTATTCAAAATACGGCAATTTGCCAACATCACCAAAAATCCACATAAATCGTGGTCCACCAAAGTTTCAAATAAAGAATGATACGCAACAAATAAATAAAGAATAACAAATGACGAAAAACTCCCAAAATCCCGTGTTACGTATCAGAGCGACTCCTAAGACTCGATCAAGTAACACGCACTCCATGCACACTCAAGTACCTGGATTATCTGTACTTCTGAAGAAGCACAGACGAAACAAACAACAAAAAGGGGTGAGAACCACATTCAATAAATCACGGTGTATAATACATGCTAAAGGTAGCACTCACACAATCATATATCAGAAACATACCATCACGACATACTTGACATTTTCATTCAAATTCACCAACCATATAGTAATGCAATGTGACTCAAAACATCGACGTAAAGCATGTGGTACCAATATCACCATGGTTCATTCAATCAAACCCGGATAAATCACATACACCCCTACTTGGCAATGATTTATCTCCACCACACTCCACATTGAAGTTCGAATGAATCACATACACTCCTCCTGAGCAATGATTCATCACCACCGACACCATGAATGCATGACAGTAAAAATGCATACAACACACATG
Organism: Lathyrus tuberosus; assembly: GCA_022829125.1. Taxonomy (NCBI): domain Eukaryota; kingdom Viridiplantae; phylum Streptophyta; class Magnoliopsida; order Fabales; family Fabaceae; genus Lathyrus; species Lathyrus tuberosus. Next base: position 2,965,039 of record JALAZF010000282.1, read on the forward strand.
TATGACAACAATCATACATCTTCACGATCCTCCTGATCACACGTGAGATACCTGCTCATCACCATATACATCACACAAGAAATTCCTCACATAACATTCAATTAGTTGAACATCTAATTAATTCACTAAAATTACTAAATTAATTAATTTCATCACCAATTACACATTTCTCAGCTTCTGGCATCTATCCCCAACCTCTCAACCCAAAAGGAATCACTTCGTACGTGAAAACAGGAAAGAAATCGCGAAACGGCAAAATTATGCACTCTCGCTGGCCATACGCGTATTGCCCTATTCCATACGCGTATTGCCATCTTGCTCCCCCAGACCATACACGTAATGCCCCAATCCCCTACACCATTACGCGTAATGCCTCCCCCAGTACACCTAATGCCCAACCTTCCATACGCGTACTGTACGCGTACGGGCAGAGGGTCGTGCCAAGCCTCCTTTTGGCCCTCCCATATGCGTATTAATCACTTCCATACGCGTATTGACCTACCTGGTACGCGTATGGCCAGATCTATTACGCGAACTGGATTTCTCCACCCCAGTCCATGTTCTGCTACGGGATCCTCAATTTTTCACTCCAATTCAGTCCTAAACTTGTTTCTACATTAATTTTAGGCCCTATCTTTCATCTTACATCTTTCACCTATCATTACTACTCAAAATTACAGGTCTTAGATCTAATTTCGTTCTCTCAACCTGCACAAAAACCAGTTCTGCAATAATTACATACATACAGCAGCAACAACATCAAGATATCACAAAATTCAGAATCGCAACAATTTGATTCACACAATTTTCATCACAGATTCATTTATGCACAACAGATTCATAAACAGCATAGATTCATACGAATCCCTAGGGGGTTAAGGACTCCCCACTACCCTCTCATGACCATACCACCAATATTGAAATATATTCTTCCCCCTTACCTCGAAATTACTCAGAAATTTCTGCGAAAATTGATTCTTCAAAGCCCTAGTTCTTCCTTGTTCTTCCTCTCCCTAGCCCTTCTCTATGTGAAAATTCTGATTATGATTAACCCTCCTCACTAACCCTCACTAATTCTGTTTAATTACTAAACTGTCCTTATTTTTCCCTACAAGCCCATTATCCATCTAATTAAATCAGATTTTTAATTTAATAAAAATAATAATATTACTAGTAATGTTATTCACATATAATTATAATAATACTAGTAATAATATCAATAATAATAAGGATAATATTAATAATAATAATAATAGTACTAATAATAGTAATAATACCACTATTACTACTCATACCCCCCAACTATTCCCGACACCTCTAATCTACCCGTCCCACTAAGGACTCCACGCCTACACGCTCAACCACACACACCCTTAACAAGGACAAACAACGGAAAAATTAACACGACGATCAAATAATTTAAATTGGGCTGTTACAACTCTCCCCCCCCCCCTTAAATTATTTTCGTCCTCGAAAATGTACCTGATGGAAATATCTCCGGATACGACTCTCGCATCCTGCTCTCTAGCTCACAGGTCACACTTCCTCCAGCAGCTCCTCCCCAAGCTACCATCACAAAAGGAATCTCCTTCCCTCTGAGTTGTTTCATCTTGCGATCCTCGATCCTTATCGGCATCACCTCTACAGTAAGATTATCTCTAATCTGCACCTTATCCCTCTGGATAATGTGAGATGGATCAGATACATACTTCCGAAGTTACGACACATGAAACACGTCATGCAAGTTCGAAAGTTCAAGCGGCAACGCCACCCTATATGCAACTGCGCCTACTCTTTGCAAGATCTGATACGGTCCAATAAACTTAGGATCTAACTTCTTCGACTTCAATGCACGCCCAACACCGGTCACTGGGTTGACTCTCAAGAACACGTGGTCACCTTCACTGAATTCTAAGTGTTTTCTCCGATTGTCATGATAACTTTTCTGCCTACTCTGAGACGTTTTCATCATCTCGCGGATCATCTGAATTGTCTCAGTAGTCTGTTGCATAATTTCTGGTCCAAGCACCACATTCTCACCAGTCTCATACCAACACAGAGGCGTCCTACACCTCCTACCATACAAAGCTTCGAAAGGTGCCATTCCAATACTAGAATGGTAGCTATTGTTATACGTGAACTCAATCAATGGCAAATGAGTATCCCACGCACCACCTTTCTCCAACACACAGGCTCTCAGCAAATCTTCCAACGACTGAATAGTCCTCTCTGACTGACCATCGGTCTGTGGATGATAAGCCGAGCTTAACTTCAATTTAGAACCCAAAGCTTCCTGCAGACTCTTCCAAAATTCTGAAGTAAACCTCGGATCTCTATCCGATACTATGCTTGACGAAACACCATGTAGCTTCACAATTATTCTGATATAAATCTCCGCCAGCTTTGACAACGGAAAACTGATGTTAATTGGTATAAAATGTGCGGATTTCGTAAGTCGATCCACCACTACCCAAATAGCATCAAAGCCTCTCGCCATATTTGGCAAACCAGTAACATAATCCATAGTAATATTGTCCCACTTCCATTCTGGAATTTCCAATGGTTGCATTAACCCCGACGGTTTCTGGTGTTCCACCTTTGACTTCGACATATCAAACAAGCATAAACAAACTGAGCTATGTCCCTCTTCATACTGGACCACCAAAATAACTTCTTCAAGTCATGATAAATTTTTGTAGCTCTCGGATGGATACTCAAGCTACTCCGGTGACTTTCCTCTAAGATTGCCCTTTTCAATTCCACATTATCCGGTACACAAATTCTGCCCCGGAATCTCAACACACAAATGTTATCCACTTTAAAATAATTATCAGGATCACCTCCTTTTGTAGGTATCAAGTCCACTAGCTTCACATCAAGTCTTTGGTTTTCCTTAATCACATCCAAAAAGTCATTATTCACCTTAAGCATACCCAGCCTAACACTCTTCGGTGTAGTTTCACAAACCATACTCAAGTCTCTAAACTGCTCAATCAACTCCATTTCTTTTACCATTAATGCAGACATATGAATTGTCTTCCGACTGAGAGCATCTGCTACAACATTAGCTTTTCCCGGATGATAACTCAAATTAAAATCATAGTCTTTCAAGAACTCTAACCATCTCCTCTGCCTCATATTCAATTCCTTCTGATCGAATAAATATTTCAGACTTTTGTGATCACTAAATACTTCAAATCTCGATCCATATAAATAATGTCGCCAAATTTTCAATACAAAAACCACCGCAACTAATTCAAGATCATGAGTAGGATAATTCCTCTCATGTACCCTCAATTGCCACGAAGCATATGCCACCACCTTGCCATCTTGCATTAGCACACCGCCTAATCCCATCTTAGATGCATCACAATACACTACAAAAGGTTCACTTGGACTTGGTAGAATTAACACCGACGCCGTAGTCAATTTCTTCTTCAATTCCTCAAAACTTTCTTCACACGCCGCATCCCAAATAAAAGTTTGATTCTTTCTAGTTAACTACGTCAACGGTAATTCCAAATTAGAAAACCCTTCAATGAACCTCCGGTAATAACCTGCCAAACCCAAGAAACTTCTAATTTCAGTCGCTGTCTTCGGTGGCTCCCACTGAAGTACTGCACTTACCTTAGATGGATCCACCGCTATGCCATCACTAGAAATAACATGGCCCAAGAAACTTACAGTCTTCAACCAGAATTCACACTTCGAGAACTTTGCAAACAATTTATTATCCTTTAACACCTGCAATGCAATCCTCAAATGTTCTGCGTGATCCTCATCAGATTTAGAATAAATTAATATGTCATCAATGAATACCACAATAAACTGATCCAGATAGGAATGAAAGATATGATTCATATACTCCATAAACACACCCGGCAGATTAGACACTCCGAAAGGCATCACTGCATATTCGTAATGTCCATAGCGAGTTCTGAACGCAGTCTTCTGAATATCATCTTCCCTTACTCTAATCTGATGGTAACCCGACCTCAAATAAATTTTACTGAAAACACGAGCTCCCACAAGTTGGTCCATTAAGTCATCAATCCTCGGAAGTGGATACTTATTTTTAATGGTCACTTTATTCAACTGACAGTAATCAATGCACAGACGCATACTACCATCCTTCTTTTTCACCAACAACATTGGAGCTCCCCACGGCGACATACTCGGTCTAATAAACTTCTTATCGAGCAATTCCCCAATCTGAGATTTCAACTCTGCCAATTCTGATGCAGACATCCTGTACGGTGCCATAGATATAGGTCTGGTACCAGGAACAAGATCAATAGTAAATTCAACTTCTCTCGTCGGAGGCAACTCTGTAATATCATCTGGAAACACTTCAGAAAATTCATTCACCACTGGCAAATCATTAACTGAAGTCTTGTTTTCAACAGATAACGAGGTAAACACTGCAAACATCTTAGCTTCACCCTCCAACAATGTCGTCAACTCCCTGCTAGACAACGAATCCGCTAATGCTTCCTCTTCAGGAGTAAGAAACAATAACGTCTTCCTAAAGCAATCAATATAAACTCGATTGAACTCCAACCAGTTCATCCCCAAAATAACATCGAGATTACCAAGTGGCAAACAAATCAAGTCCACTCTGAAATCTCTACCAAACATAGTCAACGGACACTTCAAACACACCAAGGAAGTGACCACTGAACCAATAGACGGAGTCTCAATCGTCATCCTCTGATCTAGAGTAGACGGCACAATTTCTAGTCTCTTCACACAGTCAACAGAAATAAACGAGTGGGTTGTACCCGTGTCATAGATAGCAATCAAAGGAATATCATTAATAAAACAAGTACATTTGACATAACGTTCCTTATCGATGGATTGGGCTCCTACCAAGGCAAACACCTTTCCACCGGCCTGAGACTTCTTTGGCTTCTCACAGTGAGTGCTGATATGACCCTTCTCTCCACAGTTATAACAGGTAGGCATAGTGGCTTTACAATCAGCTATAACATGACCTGGTCGACCACACTTGAAACACTTTTTCACCTCATTCGGACAATTATTAGCACGGTGACCCACGCCACCACATCTGAAACACTTGAAAGTATCAGGAGCCACTCATCCCTCTTTTGGTTTCTTTCCTGCTGCAGCTTTCTGTTTCCCCTTATCGGCTGGAGCACTGTAAGGAGTACCTCCAAACCTCCGCTTACCCTTTTTCACATTCACAGCTTTGTAATGAGCAATTCTGGCTCTGTTATCATTGTCATAGATTCTGCTTCTGCTTACCAGCTCTGGATAATTTCTTATTTTCTGACAAGCAATGCCCAGTTTGATCTCGGGACGCAGCCCATTCTCAAACTTCAAGCATTTAGAAGTCATAGCTTCTTCCGTATTGTAATGAGCATAATACTGTACCAACTCTTTAAACCGAGCAACATATTCAGCAACTGTCTTATCACCCTGCTTTAGTTCCAGAAATTCATTCTCCTTTGCACTACGAATATCTTTCGGAAAGTACTTTTCCAGAAACTCATCCTGAAACACCGTCCAAGTAAACTCAGTCCCCGCAGCTTCCAACCTCTGACGACTATTGTCCCACCAGGCTTCAGTCTCTCCCTCCAGCATATGAGTTCCAAACCGTACCTTCTGAGCATCACTGCATCCCATGGTCCTGAAGATCTTCTCCACAGCCTTCAGCCATTTATGTGTAGCCTCTGGATCCAAAATACCTCCCTCATATGTAGGCGGCTTATTGCTCTGGAATTGTGCTAAGTCGCGGAACTATGCACCCCCAACCTGAGTAGTGTTCTCTACCTCTTGTGCCATGGCTTGCAGCAGCAGCAAGAGCAACATCATTCCTTCCTGCCATACTGGTCAACAATCAACATACGGTTAGAACACACAATCTACTCCTATTCTAAGGACAAACTCTACTACAACACCTGGCTAGACGAACCGACCAGCTCTAAAACCAATTGTAACACCCCACTTTCCCATTTTTACAAAAAAAGTAAATATTGCGAAAATAATCAGAGTTACAACCAAAAAGTAGGATGCTACATCATTAAAACCAACAACAAAAACTCCTTTTTCATTAATAAGCATCGGAAATAATGGTTTTATTCAAAATACGGCAATTTGCCAACATCACCAAAAATCCACATAAATCGTGGTCCACCAAAGTTTCAAATAAAGAATGATACGCAACAAATCAATAAAGAATAACAAATGACGAAAAACTCCCAAAATCCCGTGTTACGTATCAGAGCGACTCCTAAGACTCGATCAAGCAACACACACTCCATGCACACTCAAGTACCTGGATTATCTGTACTTCCGAAGAAGCACAGACGCAACAAACAACAAAAAGGGGTGAGAACCACATTCAATAAATCACGGTGTATAATACATGCTAAAGGTAGCACTCACACAATCATATATCAGAAACACACCATCACGACATACTTGACATTTTCATTCAAATTCACCAACCATATAGTAATGCAATGTGACTCAAAACATCGACGCAATGCATGTGGTACCAATATCACCATGGTTCATTCAATTGAACTGGGATAAATCACATACACCCCTACTTGGCAATGATTTATCTCCACCACACTCCACATTGGAGTTCGGATGAATCACATACACTCCTCCTGAGCAATGATTCATCACCACCGACACCATGAATGCATGACAGTAAAAATGCATACAACACACATGTATGACAACAATCATACATCTTCATGATCCTCCTGATCACACGTGAGATACCTGCTCACCACCACATACATCACACAAGAAATTCCTCACATAACATTCAATTAGTTGAAAATCTAATTAATTCACTAAAATTACTAAATTAATTAATTTCATCACCAATTACACATTTCTCAGCTTCTGGCATATATCCCCAACCTCTCAACCCAAAATGAATCACTTCATACGCGAAAACAGGAAAGAAATCACGAAATGGCAAACTTCTGCACTCTCGGTGGCCATACGCATATTGCCCTGTGCCATACGCGTATTGCCAGCTTGCTCCCCCAGACCATACGCATAATGCCCCAATGCCCTACACCATTACGCGTAATGCCTCCCCCAGTACGCATAATGCCCAACCTTCCATATGAGTACTGTACGCGTACGGGCAGAGGGTCGGGCCAAGCCTCCTTTTGGCCCTCCCATACGCGTATTGACCACCTCCATACGCGTATTGACCTACCTGATACGCGTATGGCCAGATTTGTTACGCGAACTGGATTTCTCCACCCCAGTCCATGTTCTGCTACGGGATCCTCACTTTTCCACTCCAATTCAGTCCTAAACTTGTTTCTACATCAATTTTAGGCCCTATTTTTCATCTTACATCTTTCACCTATCATTACTACTCAAAATTACAAGTCTTAGATCTAATTTCATTCTCTCAACCTGCACAAAAACCAGTTCTGCAATAATTACATACATACAGCAGCAACAACATCAAGATATCACAAAATTCAGAATCGCAACAATTCGATTCACACAATTTTCATCACAGATTCATTTATGCACAACAGATTCATAAACAACATAGATTCATATGAATCCCTACGGGGTTAAGGACTCCCCACTACCCTCTCATGACCATACCACCAATATTGAAATATATTCCCCCCCTTACCTTGAAATTACTCAGAAATTCCTGCGAAAATTGATTCTTCAAAGCCCTAGTTCTTCCTTGTTCTTCCTCTCCCTAGCTCTTCTCTATGTGAAAATTCTGATTATGATTAACCCTCCTCACTAACCCTCATTAATTCTGTTTAATTTCTAAACTGCCCTTATTTTTCCCTACAAGCCCATTATCCATCTAATTAAATCAGATTTTTAATTTAATAAAAATAATAATATTACTAGTAATGTTATTCACATATAATTATAATAATACTAGTAATAATATCAATAATAATAAGGATAATATTATTATTATTAATAATAATAGTACTAATAATAGTAATAATACCACTATTACTACTCATACCCCACAACTATTCCCGACACCTCTAATCTACCCGTCCCACTAAGGACTCCACGCCTACGCGCTCAACCACACACACCCTTAACAAGGACAAACAACGGAAAAAATAACACGACGATCAAATAATTTAAATTGGGGTGTTACAAATAGGAGGAAGACAAAGGCGAGGAAAAGAAAGTTAATGAAGAGCCTGATAATGATTTGACTCCTATCGGACCCACCACTATTCCAACAACTACTATTGCTACTGAAGGCAACGTAGCCTCGACTGTGTATGGAGCATGCCTCTCTAAAAAAGAACTTGATGCCTTAAAGGTCAGCGACCCTCGAAAGTACATAAAGATCCTTCTTGGCAGTCGAGGAAGTTCCTCTGATAAGACTCCTAGTGCTTCAACTGCCTCTGAGGATCAACCTTCGAGCAAGCCTGAGGACAACATTCTCCTAAAGATCAAAGAAAATATTTTTAAGGGTGACCTCTTCAATCTCTTACAAATGGATAATGTCACTCATATTTCGCTGAAAAGTCTCTTTCAATAAGTCGACATCCATATTATTTCTCCTGAATCTGCTAACATCATTTTAGAGCTTGGCACTATGATCGACCAAGTCCATGCTGACCTCAAGCGGCTGCCTCAAATTGAGGATGCAATTTCAATCAAATCTGGAAGCGAGGGTGCCTCTTGGACCACTAACACTGAATCTGAAAATAAGGTAGCAGAACTGGAGGAAACCAAAGAGAAGAACAAGCAAGAGATCACCCTTAACGATCAAAACATTGCCTCCTGGGAGCGAAAAATTAAAAAGCTTCAAGCCAAGATCTCGAAGGCCAAAAAGCGTAACGCTGAGCTGTCTGCTTTTGATGATTCTGACTTGTCGAAAGAACTAGACAATGCCATAACTTTTGCTAAGGAAGCTCAACAACTGGAGAAAGAGATTGCACATTTAAGATCTGACAAGACCTTATGTGAGAAACGCCTTGAACTCCAGAAGTCAAAGTATTTGAAGATGAAAGAGAATCTCCCTTTTTAGCTTGTAATTTCTTTGTAATATTTTCTTTTTAGTACAATGTTCCATAGCCCTTTGAGGCTTTTTATGTAATGGCTTTTAAGCCATTTTGGCATTTATGAATACCAATGTTGGCTTCGCCTTTTTACGTCGAATTACTCTTTAGCAATTTTAATTTCTTGAAGTGCTGGTTTATATTTTTTCAAATACTTGCCATTTACTTTCAAGATTCTTTTATCCTCGTCTAATTCTTCGACTTCATAGACCCCATTAGAAAATAATTGCGTAATATGAAACAGGCCTTCCCATTTTGGGGACCATTTTCCCAAGGCTCTGACCTTTCGATCCATAGGCAGGATTACCTTCCAAACTAAATCTCCATGCGAAAAGGTCTTAATCTTAACCTTTTTGTTGTAAGACTTCTCCACTCTTTTCTTTTGTCTCTTTAGCAATTCCAAAGCGTTAAGTCTCTCTTCGTCCAAATGCACCAATTCATCTAACATCATGTTCCAATAAGACTCAGAAGGAATTTCATGATGTCTTTGGATCCTTGTTGACAGAAGGTAGATTTTGACAAGTAATACTGCGTCATGACCAAAAGTCAATCGAAATGGAGTAGTGTTAGTTGCTTCTTTGGGAGAGGTTCGACATGCCCAGAGAATCTGATCTAATGTCTTATGCCAATTTCTAGGCTTCTTTCCCACATGTTTTTTTATCAAACCAATCACTACTTTATTAGCTGCTTCGACTTGACCATTAGCCTGAGCTTAATAAGGTGTAGAGGTTAAGAGCTTGAAACCCATTTCTTTAGCAAACTCCTGCATTTTCCGACCAGTAAAGACTGATCCTTGATCTGTTGTAATCGTCTCTGGGATTCCAAACCTATAAATGATGTATTTTTGAATGAATTCGATCACATCTTCTTGATCCACATTTGGTAAAGGTATCGCTTCGATCTACTTCGTAAAATAGTCAATACCTACCAAAATGTATCTCTGATTTTTGGACGATGCTGGTCGAATCTCTCCAATCAAATCCGAAGCCCAACCTCTAAAAGGCCATGGTTTGACTATGGAATGTAGCTCACTTGCAAGGATATGTTGTATGCCAGCATGAACTTGACATTCCTGGCAGCCCTTGGCGAATTCAATGTAATCCTATAGCATGGTAGGCCAATACATGCCTTGTCGAAACAAAAGCCATTTCATCTTATGACCTACTTGATGTGCCCCACATGCCCCACTATGGACAGTCGAAAGGGCAAGATATGCCTCTGATTCACTCAGACATTTAAGTAAGACTCCCTCAGGGGTCTTTTTAAATAATTCGTTACCTAGAAGAACATAAATTAAGGCTTGAAACCTGACCTTTCGCTCTGTGGATGCTAATGGATTCTGTAAGTATTCGACTATGGGCTTCCTCCAGTCTTTGTCCATCAAGCTGTCTATTGCAAAAATCTCAAAATTTTCTTCATCAGCGTATCCAAGCTTTGTTGCTTCTAGATCTGATGGGCATAATCCAACAGACACAACTTTACCTCTAACTTCGATTGCCGCTTGTAACTTTTCCTTTGAAACTTTATACCCAGAAGCAATCTGAGCCAAGTCATTGGCCACTTAATTCTCTAGTCGAGGTATGTGTTGAATGCTTACCACTTCGAATTTCTTCAGTAGTCTGTTGGCTATACAAAGTACATGATAAGATTTTCCTTAACACATTTGTACTCCTTTGTAATTTGCTTAATGACCAACTCTGAGTCTCCCATTATTTCGACTCGAGTTTCCCCCAATTCTAACAAAATTTCAAGTCCAACTATTAGGGCTTCATACTCAGCCTCATTGTTGGAACAAAGTCCTTCGACCCTATACTTGAATTTTGTTGGAATTTTATTAGGAGAAATAATTAACACGCCTACACCCGTTCCATCTTTATGGCTAGATCCATCAAAGTATAGCTTCCAAGGTTCCAGTTTGACGTAATTCAAAGTGCTTTCATTTATGGAGTGGTCAACTATGAAGTCCGCTACCACTTGTCCTTTAACTGCCTTTAAAGGCTTATATGTTAAAGAGTATTCAGTTAATGCTGGTGCCCATTTACCAATTCGACTATGCAAAATAGGTTTGGACAACATATGTTTAATAACATCAAAATGAGACGAAACATAGACATCAACTGGTTTTATATATTGCTTTAACTTTGTACAAGAGAAATACAAGCATAGACATAATTTTTTGATCATGCTATACCTAGTTTCTGCATCATTCAAAACTCTACTAAGGTAGTAAATGGCTCTTTCGACGCCATTTCCATCCTCTTGAGCCAACATGCTCCCTAAGGTTTTGTCCGACTCAGCTATGTACAATCTCATACTCCTATTTCTACAAGGTGGTGCCAATATTGGAGAATGACTTAAGTATTCTTTAATTTTGTCGAAGGCCTCTTGTTGGGCTTGCCCCAGTCGAATCCTTCCTTGTTCAATCGGAGTAGAGGTGAAAAGGCTTGAATCTTTCCGCTGAGATTTGATATAAACCTTCTCAAGAAGTTAATCTTTCCCAACAGCGACTATAGTTCCTTTTTTGTTGATGGCGCTTTCGCTTCCATGATGGCTTTGGTCTTATTTTGATTGATTTCGATCCCCTTCTTGTGGAACAAAAAGCCTAAAAAGTCTCCCGCCTACACACAAAATGTGCATTTGAGAGGATTCATTTTAAGACCATGCCTTCGCATCCTTTCGAATGACTGTCGAAGATGGTCAATATGGGTCTCCCCTGAAACAGACTTCACAACAATATCATCAATGTAAATTTGCATAAAAGTTTCTATGAAGTCATGGAAGATTGTATTCATCGCTCTTTGATATGTTGCCCCTGCATTTTTTAGGCCAAAAGGCATAACCACCCATTCGTAGGTGCCTAAGGCCCCAGGACATCGAAATTCCGTTTTAGGGACATCATCTTCAGCAATAAATATTTGGTTATACCCAGAATACCCATCGAGCATACTTAGGTATTCGTGGCCAGCGGAAGAATCGACTAACATTTCCGCCACAGGCATCGGGTATTCATCCTTTGGGGTCGCAGCATTCAGATCTTTGAAGTCTATGCAAACCCTCAAAGTCCTATTCTTTTTTATAACAGGTGCTATGTTTGCAAGCCATTCGACATACCTGGCCGTTCGAATAAATCTGCAACGAAGAAGCCTTTCGACTTCCTCTTTTATCTTTAAAAGGATCTTTGGTGCAAACCTTCTGGGATTTTGTTTGACTGGATTTTTCCCATACTTGATTGGTAGCTTCAGTTCGACCAACTCCCTGCTTAGACCAGGCATCTCGTCGTAATCCCATGCGAAATAGTCTCTGAACTCTTTCAATAGCTCGATTACTTCGACTCTGAGTTATGGAGTAATGTTGGCACTGATGTAAGTAGGTCTTTTCACTGCCCCCTCTCCCAGGTCGATTTCTTCAAGAGGATCTTACACTAGCATTCGAACATTGTTTGCCAACGGATCCTTCTCAAAACCCAAAGGCTCATCATCATAAATAGCATTGAGCCTCTATTCTTCATCACGAACCTGATCAGGTGGTTCTGGGTCGAAGTCCTTACCAGGGCCTGCTTTATGTAAATCTTTATTGGCTTCATCAGCCATGTTTTAAACTTTAGCCTCCAAGGCCGCTTGTAACTTGTTTTTGGCTATATAAGCCGAAATCTTTCTCATTACTTCAAGCTCAGACATCATCACTGAACTCACTTCCCCAACCTGTTGGGGTTATTCCAAGTACATGCGTAGGATATGCAAAATCATTCGCACCTACTACTTCCCTATCCCATCGAAAACCATTGATAGGATGCAAGTGCAATGAGAAATACGCTTCATCATCTAGGGTAAAAGCAAACTCGACAGGACTACATGGAGGAATATTTGCCAAGTGCTTATCAAACTGGCGCCTGTTGAGATGATTGACTGGGGCCTTAAAATACCCTTGATCAGCTTCAATGTTCTCAACAATACTATCTGACCTCCATATGGTGATCCTTTGGTGCATGGAAGATGGTACAATCCGATTTCCATGTATCCATTCACGTCCCAAAAGCAGATTATAGTTTGCCTTTGTTTTGACCACCATAAAAACTGTAGGTCTTGTCATCGTCCCGACAGTTAGTCAACCTGTATAACACCCAAAGTGGTGCCAGTTTTCCCGTCATAATTTGATAGAAGCATGTTATGTGGTTTGGTGTCCGTATCATATTTTCCTATTTTCCTCAAGATATGGTGCGACATCAGATTCACTGTAGCGCCGCAGTCAACCAAGATCTTGTTCACTGGAACATTCTCGACTTTCCCAGTGATGAATAGAGGCTTCAAATATCTGGCCGTTCAAAGAAGGCATTCTTCTCTTCGATGCAACCATTGTTCATTATATAGTAGTACACTGGTTTATGCGCTGCCATCCCTGCTTCAGAATAGTCTTCACCCTCCTCAACCTCTGTGATTTGGTCAAATTCCCTAGGAAATACTGAGACCACATTCATGATGATGTCCAATGAAGCATCAGAATCCGAGTCAAAATTGTTTGTCATCATCTTGTCTTCTGCAATGGCCTGATCATGTTTTTCTTTAGCCATTTTGACTTTAGTTTTGAATAATTTTCGCCCAATGGGAAACTTCTTGATAGTTCCTCCCCTTCCGTTGTTTCCAGCAGGTAGGTTTGTGCTTGATTCAGCCTTATCCTTCGACTCGGCCTCCCTCTGGGCTTTCCTCCTTCGCTGCTCCGTCCTCCACTGTGACCTTGTCATAGGATTTTTCCCTTTGTAGTTCTCAGAAGTGTGGGCAGGTTTGTTGGAGGATTGAAACTCCTTGCGATAGGTGATCGAAGAGCCCCTGTTGACATCGAAGTTTTTCCACTTCTGCTGACCTTTCTGCATGTTCTCATTTGGTTTCACCCATTTGCCGTTAGAAAGTTCAGCAAATGGTTTGAAGGTAGCAGGCCTTGCTCCTGGTGCTCTAGCCTTCGACTCAGACCTTCTTGGGTCGAAACTTCTGGGGCCATGGTTGGCCTTCTCTCACTTTTGCTTAGCCTTTCGTACCCCTTCAAGATTTTGCGCCGCTTTTTTGTCGAACACAGCGCTGCATCTAGGGCAAAGCATTACTTCAGATCCCTTTCGTTGACATCTGTGTATGAAGTCGACCAAATTTTCTTCCTCTTTTGGGAAGGCCAGCTTGTTGTATTCTTCCTGTCGGCATTCCTCGCCGCCTTCCATTGGTGCCTCTTCAGAAATTTCCATATTAACTTCCATTTCGACATCCTCAGTGATGTCAAGCTTGCATAATTTCATCTGTAAACCCTCAATAGCCTTATCCATCTGGATGAAACCATCAGCGGTATCCTTGGTTACCAGCATCTTCTGGGAATCCGCAGCAACTCCCTTGTCAGCACATTTAATAATCTCAACACCATCAGTAGTGTTGTTGGTGAATACTTTTACAGTACCAATAACCAAGCTCCTTAGGAATTTCTTGTCAAGATTTTCTGTAACCCTGGCCTTGACTGTTTCATTGTTAAAATCATTAGCGATCTCAATCACATTGACATCATTTTTGAGGCCTTAAGCAACCTCAAGCATATGGACCTCTGTTGGCTCAGTATAATGAGCATCATCTACTGGAAGGGGGTCTGAATCAATCTTCATTTGACTTTTGGACTTCTCTCCAAACTTCAGCCTTCCTTCCTGAATTGCGTTCTGAACAAGATCTCAGAAAAGAAAACATTGAGAAGTCTTATGGCGCAAGCAATTATGATATTTACAAAACCCTCTTTTTTTCCTTTGTTCTAAAGGAGGCAATTTAGCACCAGGTGGCACTCTCATCTGACCATCCTTAACTAACAAATCGAAAATTTCGTCACATTTAGTAACGTCGAAAGTATAAGTTTTCTTGGGGAATTTGTCATTTTTCTCAGTTTCGACAGGGTTTTTCCCATTCGAAGGTGCCAGTAACCTACAAGAGTAAGGTGGACCTTGTTTCAACTCAGCAAGATTGACCTCGCCTTCGTCAAAACTAACTAGCTCATCATGATATTTTTCGTCGTCGTTATTAACTTCGACGTAAGACACCCTCTTGTTCTTATTTGCCCTGGCCTTTTCATCTTTCAGGCGTTCTAACTGTCGAACCCTATCAGCCAATTGGGCCATATCTCTAAGATACTGCGTATCCAACTTCTTTCTAATAGAATAATCTAGGCCTCCAGCAGCCATTTCGACTAACTCGTGCTCTGACACTTGTGTAAAGCATCTAGCTTTGAGCAGTCGGAACCTATTTAGGTAATCATCAATTGGCTCTGTGAATTTACGTTTAATACTAGCCAACTTTTTCAAACTAATCTTAGTTTGTCCCATATAGAACTGTTCGTGAAACAACCATTCTAATTGGGTCCAATTGTGGATCGAATTAGGTGGCAAAGTTATGAACCACGTGAAGGCATTCTTCGTCAGAGAACTTGGAAAGTATTTTATCCTAAGGTTCTCATTATTTGCAATTTCCCCAGCCTCTATCACGTATCGAGACACGTGTTCGGCGATGGATTCAGTGGTATCCCCAGAGAACTTAGTAAACTTAAGGACTTTTGTTCTAGGGGGTAACTTCGACTGGAGAATGTATTCTGACAATGGGGATGTATAATTTGGCCTTCGCAGGCCCACATTTACCCTATTTTTGACCATTATCCTTTCGATCATGGCTGCCAGATTGTTATCTGCCGCCATGTCGTTACGTCGAACTTGTTGTACGACATCATCAGCATCCTGATTTCTATTCACCAAAACCACCCTTGGTTGATCTCCCACGGGCACTGGCTGTTGAATCCTAGGAGCTTTGACTGCTACTTGATTTGGTACGTTTACCTGAGGAATATTCCCTGGATTTTATTGATTTTGGTTAATAGTGGGGTCCTCTTCGAATACCACCCCTTGGTTCGCTGCAATATACTCTCTTTGAGGGTGTCGAGGAGGGTTAGAAACACCAAAGAAATCTGCAAGGCATGTCATCTGCGCAGCCATTTGCTGATTGGTCTGGGTAGTATTTTGGATTAGAGGCTGAAATATTTCCCCCATGGTTTGAGACATTATTTGGACCATTTGGTGGTTACTTTCATCCATTTGCTGCCTTAAATATGTTGCGTTAGTATTCGTCAAGTCTGGCACTTGGGTTGAATATCCTACTCCTAAGGATTGGTTTCGACCCATATTTACTCCAGACCCCGACCCTTGTAAAGGTGATGTCATTACGGGCTCAGAATACACTGGGGGTGCATTTTGTAAATTCATCATCATG
The DNA here is from genome assembly GCA_022829125.1 of Lathyrus tuberosus. NCBI lineage: Eukaryota > Viridiplantae > Streptophyta > Magnoliopsida > Fabales > Fabaceae > Lathyrus > Lathyrus tuberosus. Next base: position 2,981,369 of record JALAZF010000282.1, read on the forward strand.
GAAGTTGGCATCCCATAGGGCTGCTCTCGACCATTTAAGGGCATTGAAAAACCTGGTGGTGGGAACGGTCGATAAGTAGACGTTCCGACATGAGGAGGAGTTACTGGGGGTCCCCTAGGCCCCACATATGTCAAGACTGGTTTAGTATGGAGAATGGAATATGTTGGTGTCGAACTAGCCATAGAAGGCATAGTTTCGGATGCAGACGCAAGAACGGTGGATCCTCTAGTCGAAGACACGGGAGTTAGTTCTACATTGACACCGGATGTAGTTTGAGGATTTGAACTATTTGGATGGCTTGCCATTTTCCTCATATATTTTCTTTTTTGATCTTTATTCGTTTGTGGTGGCTACCTTTCCACTCCTTAATAACATACAATGAAGTACTTGACACAAAAAGGATATTCAAATCATAGAATTCTAAGTTTTCCAAAAAATGTTATTTAGCACTGTCCCACTGGGCGTGCCAGTTTGTTTACCGTGAAAGTTGGTAAACAACCACTGATCTTCCAAATCTAACTTTGGTGACTCACAGGATCGATCAGATTGATCCTAGGACATGTGCTAATAACTTATTTAAAGTAAACTCTATAAAGCAAAACACTTCGACAGTGCTCATAGATGAATGTTTGTCTAAAATGTGATTAAAGAAATGCGTAAAAACTCCGAGTCGAAAAGGCTGAAAGTGTAAAGACTAAATGAAATGCAGAAAAATAACTTGTTTTCGAAGTAAAAGATAAACTCTTAGTAAAAGACGTAAATAAATTGCATTGAAATGAAAGTGGTGTTTACATCACGTACATTCTCACAAAACTCGTTTCTCTACACGCAGATACTTTGAGTAATTTTGAGTAACTTGTACAAATTGAACACAACACACGAATCCTATTACTAGAACTCCTATTTATACTAATTAGACTAACTGCTATTAACTGCCGAAACAATTAACATACGACAAGTGCCGCCCTGTATGCTTCTAATCCCTGGATGTGCCACTTGTCTTTTTCAGGAGCGGATAAGAATAATCATTCCCTCCTTTATTTGAATTTGAATTACTTCGCGTCGAATACCATCAGCAGTATCCGTCGAATGGTATTTCCCAATGCTTGAAAATATTTCTAAGTCCCATGCTTATGTTTTCCTTATACAAGCATACCTTCGACTTAGGCCCCCACCATGAAGATCCAGTCGAGCGCCTTCGAACTTCTTCAAAGAGTTTAACACTTCAATTAATTCCTCTAACTTAATATAGGCGTCGAATTTAGGAGCTAACACTTATACTCAAAGAGATGCCCAGATGAATTCTTTTGAAAAGGCGACGATCGCGTCGTAGTTTTGAAAACCACAGAGAGATTTATACAATGTCTGAGGCCCAAATTATTGTATTTACAAAAAGGATGGGTCTTACACTCTATTAGAGGCCAAAAATTTTATTTTTATACAAGAGTTGGGACTTATAGCTCAAAGAGAGGCCCAAATGAAACAGTGATCGCACCGTTTATTTTGAAAATTGTACCGGGACTTATACAAATAAATAAGACCCAAATTATTTATGTACAAAGGGGTTGAGTCTTACACTCTATTAGAGGCCCAAAAATGTTTGAAAAAGAAGTAAAATGGGACTTACAACCAAAGGGGAGGCCCAGTTGAATTTTTTTTTTAGAATGGCGATCACACCGAGATTTTTAAAAACGTATCGGGACTTATACAATGACCGAGGCCCAAAATGGTTTATTTACAAAGGGATGGGACTTACACTCTATCAAGAGGCCCACAAGTGTTAAAAAAAAGAAGTTTGATCAATGGGGAAACCCTAATTTCTTTAAAATATAAAATTTTTAAAGAAAAATAAGTAATAAATGATATAAAATACCAAATATATTGCAAAACAAGTTGTAAATTTTGAACAACGTTTTGAAAAATCATGTTTAATCACATGAAAGCTTGGAATCCAATTAAATTTGAAAATTCAAGGTGGAAACCTCATTTTAAAAATGTTTGAAAACAAATAAAATGAAATTAATTACAAAAATTCAAGCTATATTAAATAAATAATATAAATTTTATTTTTTTGTAGAATAAAATATTTCAATATTTTTGTAAATTTTCAAAAAACGAATCAATAAAAAATAATTAAAATTGAGAGAGAAATTAATTTTGAGATTAATTAAGAAAATCATGAAAAATAAGAAAAAATAGCAAAAATGAGAGGGAACCAAAATTGGTCTGGGTGAGTGTTGAACCCACACCCTCCAACCAAACACACTTGCACGCTACCACTAGGGTGGTGATACATCTGTGTATCAAAACCACCCCATAAACATATATGGGTAGCCTAAATTCAAGTCAGACCAAGGCAAAAACCAAGTTTTGTGTGATTTGCTAGAAGGATCACATTTCCCTCATTTCTCCATGAAATGAGATGAAATTTAGATGGATCCTGCCTAGAATTTCATGAGGAATCCAACGGTGGTTTCAGAATTTTCTAAAGATGTTTCTATTTTAAAACCCGATAGTGGTTTCAAAATAGGCAAAGATTTGTAAGTTCTATGCTACCACATCATACATGCAATAATAGCATGGTAAATTGGCTCAAACACAACACATATGATATGTATGATATGTTTATGATCAATGGACATCAAAGCAATGCATATTTTAAAGAGTTCAAGTTGTTATGCACTTACCTCTTGAAGCTCCTTGTGCTAACTTTCAAGATGCTTGTGCCAGAAATAATCCAATGCTTTAGACACTCTTGATTGATCCCTTAGAAGCTTTTAAGATGATCAAAACCAACTGGAAACCTCAGGAACAAGAATTGGCTCTTTCTTGCAAAAGTGGCAAAAGTGACTAAAATGGTAACTCACTCAAATGGTGTTACAGTTGAGGGAAACCTGTTGGGACAATTTGAAGATGATATATGGAGAGTATTTGAAGGGTTAACTGATTTTGAAAGTGATTGGATCAAGACATGGCTTGAAAAATGCAGAAAAGTCAAAATTTGAGGTTTTAGAGGTTAACTTTCTGATTTTGATGTTGTACAATGAGGATGAAGGTTTGAACACCTCCAATGGATGATTTATGATGTGTTTTAATAGTTATTTGAGTGGTTTTTGCTATGGTTTCAAGAATTCCCAAATTGTTCCAATGTGACTTGAAATTGAAGTAAGAGAGAGAGTGAGAAAACAAGACTTTGGTATTATTTTGGTGTGGTTTGAAACATGAGAAATGACCTCTATTTATAGTAGAGGAAGTTTATTTTTGGAGGAATAGTGAATGGCAACTGGTTCACTCTATTATCCAATGGATATGCCCATGTATCACTTTCTTAAATGCCAAGGTACCAAGTCTTCTCTTGGCCATTGACTTGAGCTGGTATTGGTAGCTTTAGGTCTTCTAATTTTTTCAACAACCTTGACTTAATAGGACTGATATGTACTGGTTTATGACAGCTCAATGCACCACATCAATACCAAATGACAAACTTGGAGTTTTTGGATTTGAAACTTTGAATGATCACATGCCAAAGGATATGATTCTTGCCTTAGGATCCAAGCTTGCAGGTTTTTCATGATTGACTGAGATTCTTGTTGAATTTGGATGAGGATCAGTCTTGCATAGTCACCAAAATTGGACTCAAGAATCGTGTGCCATAAGTAATGCACAAAATCTATCTTGGAAATCAGTTTGAGCAACGCATGTTGTGAGGTTCATAACTCCTTGCTAAAGTTGAATTAATGGGAGTTCTTGTACTTTTTGTAAAGCTCTCATGACATACTTTAACTTTGATGTCCACCAATGGACCTGGTTTAGCTTGGATCATGATGAAAAATGGTCCAAAAGTTGGTGAAAAACCTAGACAGATTCTGTCTAAAAAATTTTCTGTTGGAAAAAGTGGTCATTTTTATGTTTTTGTAATTTTGATCAATCCTTAACTCAAAATCCATGAGGAATTGGAATCTTTTGTAGTTGACACTTTTGAAGTATGTCATGTGAACTTTCATTTGAGTTTTGGATGGAAGAAAAATGCCTTAGGGTTTGGGAGTTATGACCTTGCAAAGTTGGTACCAAATCCATTTTGTTCCATAACTTAGAAAATTTTAAGTTTTCTATGGTTGCCCCTTTTGCAAGTAACCTTACTTTTCTTGATTTTTCTTGATGGACGATGCTCAAAATCATGCATTAACATTGTTTTTGACTTAGGGGAGTCACATTTGTGAAAAAATTCAAAAAGTCAAACTTGATTTGGGGCACAATTGACTTTTTGTCAAATGAATTCCAAACTGTGTGATCCTCTATGCAATCAAGTTCTTGACCTAATTCAAACCTAATGGATGGATTCCATAGGTGTTTTAGGGTGTCTTAAATCATGTCCCAAGGTTTGGGAACATGCCTTGGTCAAAAGTCAAAGGCACAGTTGACTTTTTCATCAGGAAACCCTAATTGGCCCAAATGAATTTGAATATTTGTGTGGCTCATGAACCAAGTTCTGTGAATCAATCCAATCTTGTAAATGGATCAATATGATGTATTGGAGGTCTTCAAAACACTTCTTGAGGTCTTGGCTTATGACATGCTCCAAAAGTCAACTTAGGGGTGAATTAGGTCAAGAGACCCTAATTCCTGATATTTTATGAATGCCTCCTCTGAGGCTATTTTGACTTGATGATTGGGCCCATGAGGTCCCTTTGAGCATTTTGAATCATGATTTGAGATATTGGATCATGCCCAGATGAAATTTTTCATCTGGAGGCCTTGGTCGACCAAAACCCTAATTTGGTGACACTGTCGATCTTGAGGCTTGATCAGCTTGAGATGTTGCACTCTTGTGCCTGATTCTTGATATGGAGACCTCTTGATCCTTCATGGATGTTTGAGAGGTTAGACAAGTTGAATATCATGTCATTTCTTGATTGATCTTTTGTCTAAGTGTTCTGAGAGAGCTCAAAACCCTAATTCTTGATTGTAGTGAATGCTCAACAATCCCTGAGGAGATTGATGAGGTATGATGATACATCCATATTGTGGCAATGATCATCACAATGGTGGGAAATATTATGGTTAAAATTTGGGGTATGACACACACAAGTCAATGTTTAACTATTAAAATATGATCTAAACACTTGTCCAATAAAAAAACCAACGAATTGTAGCCTTTCTCATAAATACGTAGCCTTGAGTTCTTCACCGCACCTGGAGATACATAAGAGCAAGACCTGCAATCTTATCAGACACATTAATAAAAAAATGTGATATTTTAACCCAACATAAGCCATTTACAACCATACAATTATATTGTTACAACAAACCAAGAATAGAACATATTCTAAACAATTATTAATTTGACAAATAGCAATGTCACAAGCTTATAATAATGAGAATATTTTAAAACAAATGGGAGCACCTTTACTTATTCTGATCCCTCTCTCCCATATCAAAATAAAACACAATAAACACCAAAGCTTATCTAGTGAGCCAAACAAGAGGAACCGAACTAGTCCTTTTTTTCTTATCACAACCAAGGCATCATCAGTAAAACAAAAAACAAAAGTACTTCAAAAGAAAGAGGGGGCATTGCGCATTGAACTAAATGATCAATCAAAAGAAAAACAGAAAAGTATTTCACCAAGTTCACATGATTAATAAGTAAAGTATTCACTATATTCACACTCATGTACATATGATAACCATTATATTGTGGCTAGACATCACTTGGCGGAGAACCCGTGGTGGCCAGAGGGGCATAGCCGTGAGTTATGGTGAAGTGGAGAAAAGTGTGGTTATGGCATTTTGGTAAGTACACTGGTAACAACGTCAACGGTGTAATCAGGGATCTCGAAAGAAACCGCAACATAAGATTGAGCGGCGATATTGTAAATTTCGTCGGGGAGAATTACATCGAGCCAGCGGCGGAGAGAAGAAGCGTCAGAGAGATCAACATAGTAAAGTTTCATACGAGCTTTGTGAGTGTTGTGTGGATCTACATAAATGTGATCAATTGGTTGTGTGTTGAAATTCGAAGAACGACAGATTAAGTCCTGAACTTCATAGCCTTTGTTGAGGAAAGATTCTTTTAGGTATGATCCATCTTGGCCTGTGATTCCAGTAATCAATGCTATTTTGGGAGGTAGAGTTGCGTCGCTTTTAGTTGACGTCGTTGGGTTTGTGGATCTTGAATCGACCATGGTTGGAGAAAAAAGAAAGTGTGGTGATTGAATAATGGGGGTGCAGTAGTGTATGAAGAAGAAGATGAAACTTTATTTGTTGTTGTGAGATTTGAGGGTGAGTATTATTTGGTGAAAGGATTGGTGATGAATCCTCATCCAAAAGTGGTGAATTGAAGGTGGCTGCAAGTTTTCTTTTTTTCTTCATTTGAAATTCATTTCTTGCCTTTTTTTTTTCTTCAGAGAGCGAGTAAGTGATATAGGGTATTAATTGTTGAATGAGGGAGTTTTTGTTTTTACTTAGAGCGGTGAGAATGGTGGGGTCTGAATGGCGTGTCCATGAGAGAGAGGGTAGCTTTTTTTTCTATTGAAATGGTATTTTAAAATATATGATTAATTTTAATTTTTAATGCAACTTTTCCTATTTTACCCTCTAATTAATATTACTTTTATCATTCTCAATAAATCATAAGGGTACTTAAGTAAAAATATTATTCTCTCTCATTCATTTATTCCTTTTTTCTTAATCTGTGTGAAAAGTCAACTGGGTCACTCATTGTGGGACGGAGGGAGTAATAAATATGAATCTTTTCTGCTTTTTTCATGTGAGAGCTCCTCCATGCGTTTTGACTTATTCCCCGTTATAACCGTTTTTTCTCTTTTGATTAATATGGAGAGAGAGAGAGATTATTATTGCGGTGAGAATCGGATACCAAGCTATTAATTAACTTGAATCACACATCTTTGAAATTCACCACCGAGCTTTGATTTATCCAAAGGAAAGGGTAAAAAACGAAAACCCTAATAAGAGATCTAAGGTTCGAGGGTTGGTTATACTAAGGGAATGTATTAACACCCTATCTGTAGTACTCTACAAGAACCTCTTGTTAGTATTTGTGTTATGTTATGTTTGCTTTCTAAGGGAAATGTGTTAAGGGAAAGACCTAGGGGTATATACACTAAGTATGCTCGCCAAGACATCGCATCTCGTGCCTACGTATCCTGACGGGAATGGAATCAGAGCATTCGTAGTTCCCCTCAATGGGGTGAGGAACTCTTGACTGTGGTCAAGGTTCAAAGGGAAAACAGGGTAAAAAGCTTCAAAGCAAAGCTTGTGAGGATTGATTGTTTAGGAGAAGAGATTAATGGCTATCTCTTGTGAAAGGATTGTGAAGGGTTAAAGGTTAGTGAAGGAGAAGAGATTAATGGCTATCTCTTGTGAAGGTTAAAGAAAGGTTTAAGAGTTATAAGAGATTAATGGCTATCTCTTGGGAAGACTAGGTTAAAAGGGAATGAAGTGCTCACGGGAAAGTAGGGTCTGACAGCAAGACACCTACGTGGAGTGCGGCGACTCCTAAGGTTAAATTAAAACAGGGAAAGAAGTGTTCACGGGAAAGAGTAGGGTATGACAACAAAACACCTACGTGGAGTGCGGCGACTCCAAAACTAAGGCCAGGTTAAAAGGGAAATGAGTTATCTATGACCTTGCGGTCAATAGAGAGACTTTCCTTTAGAATAGGGGGATGATAACTTATGAACAGGAGTTAAGGGATTGAAAGTAAATGAACAAAATGAGTACAGCAAAGATAATATTCTCAAAGCTTTGGAATCAGATACATGTCAAGTTATGAAAATTAGCAACAAAAGCCAACACGTATAAACAACAGAAATGATGTTGTTCAAGTCGAGGAACAACGAACAAATATTTACATACACATAATACTGAAAAGTTCAAAATTTATTTGTTTTGAAGTTTAAACATATTTTTTTGTTTTGAAGCTTTTTAGAAAGGAAGTGAAATTTATAAGAAATGAAATAAATAAAAACAACAATTAAAGTGGCAGGTGCCACTATTTGGTGGCCAGTACCACACTTAGTGGCACACCATGTGGCGGACACCACATTTATCTATGGCAGGCGCCATTAGTGGTGCATGTTGTATGGTGGCAGGCGCCACTTTAAGTAATGGTGGCAGGTGCCACTTTGCTTCTTTTTTATTTTTTATTTATTTTGTTTTATCTTTTAAACAACATTCATAAAAAATTACTACAACAAAATCAAACATAATGTGAATCAAACATTAATATGCTAGCACAATATAATAATAACCTGAAGCAAATCATCATGACTTTGCAAAAACGGAATGAAACAGAAATGAAACTGAAATGAAACTGAAGTGTGAATATTACCTAGTGGAGACGGTTCACTGCCTCTTCACAGATACGTATTCTAAAAAGTTAACCGGACGAACCTCTTCTTCCTCAAAATGCTAGTTACTGAAGGTGGACGGTGGAAAACTCGAACCGTAAAACAAAACTCAGAATTATAACATTAACTGAGGGAGAAATATGAGGAGAGCATTCACTATTTTTTTGGTGAATCTCTGGTGTCCCGAATACTAAAGTGCAATGTCCTATTTATAGGAGAAAGTGAGGACTTGGAGCATTTCCGGTTCTACCCTTTTTCAAATCTCCGTGCAAGCTGGCGTGGTTGAAAAAATCTTGGATTAAGAAAATAGACTCAGAGTAGGTTGGTTGAGGAGACGTAATACCATGCTTTACTGAAAAGCTTATCTTTGCCATGATGAACTTGTATCCATTTGCCTTTGTCTGTTTAAAATGCATTATTTAATTGAAACAAAAACTAAATGCAGGAAAAAAAATGTAAGGTGGCCAACGCCACATTAATTCATGGCAGGTGCCATAAATTAATGTGGCATGCGCCATGCATTAGGATGGTGGGCACCATGCCCTTTGAAAGGTGGTGGTGGGCGCCACTTCCTTGTGTGGTATAGTGTGGCAGGCGCCACACTTAAAGAAGGGTGGCAGGCGCCACCTTTATTTCTTTTTTTTTTTTTCGTTTTTTCTTTTCTTTTCTTTCTTTTTTTCTTTTCCTTTTCAAATAAAATTTCACAAAATGCCTTGTGATATCTCATACTTCAGATCAAGGATTGAACACTTGAATATTCCATTTTGGTCCAGTAACATCAAGGTCAAAAGCTCGACTTTTTTCGGTCAAAATCCTAATTTCTTCAGGAATTCCAACTGGATGGTCCTTGAGGATCTTGCTTCTTCAATCTCTTCCAAGGTCCATAGATAGTCTCTAGGGATGTCGAGTATCATATAGAATCAAGTTCCAAAGCTTGGGAATATGTCCTTATCAAAATCAAAGGCAATGGTTGATTGTCGCTGAGAAAACCCTAGTTTGAGTCATAGTGAATCCTGTGGCTCATGGCACTTGTAATAAGAACCGAACACACTTGATTTCCTGTTGAATAAGACCTCTTGAATGTAGGTGAGCTCGAACGGTTGCATTTGGAGCCAAAGACCGTGAAACATGGGAGAGTCTGGCTTATTGACTTTTGTTCTCTTTCCTGTGTAAACCTGGCTTTTACAAAAGAAACAAACTAGCAAGATATTGTGGTTAGTTAACAATGCATGGATGAATGAACCCTAAATGTAAGTGCAAGATGTTATGTCATCTAAGGGGTAAAATTTGGGGTACAACAGTTGCCCATATTTAAATAACTTTACCAGATGATATGAGGAATGAAGGTCCTCCGTGCATCAAGGTGAAAGATATTTAAATATAGCAAACCAAAAATTTTGGCCTTAGATGGAATGATGATGCTAAGGACAGGCAACAGACATGCAAATGTTGACACGCCGATGAAATTCTAGTATGATTATATGATGCTATGATAGTGCAAAGATGTAGACAAACAAAACACCAATGATAAAGAGCTACAAGTGAGCTTTACTGGGGAAGGGCGAAGGTTAATATCCACAAGGAAGACTTACTGGGGATACAGGCTGACCAACAAAAGACTCACTAGGGAGACTCTAAGGAAACACTGGGGATAGAAAAATAAAACTGAGGGAAAACCTCACAGATCCTCACTGGAGATAGGAGCCAGAGAGGTATTTTCCACTGGGGAAAAGTCCAGGGAGATGGACGACAGGTTTATAGGTGACCGAGCTACACTGAGGAAATGAAAGTATACTCTTTACTGGGCATGAAACCAGAAAGAAGACATGATCTCCATTGGGTATCACTTTGAAATAAAAGGATAGACATCAAAAAAAGAATTTCTGAGATTTTCTTATACTGAAGAGTTCAAACGGGATCTTCAAGAAAAGCCAAAAAAGACAGAGAAAGGCACATCCGGAAAAACATCAGATGGCAAAAGAAACCAGACATCCAATAATGCCTTTGAATGAAAGGTACAAATCATAATATCTAATAATGACTTTAGATAAAAGTGAACAAAGCAGGAATCCAAGAAAGCATTGGATGCAAAGAAACGAGTCATCCAATAATGACTTTGAATGAAAGGTACAAATCACAATATCTGAGAAAGCATCAGATGAACGTGAGAAAGGTAGAGATCCAAGAAAGCATTGGAAAAAAGGACGCCAGACATTCAATAATGGCTTTGAATGAAAGGTAAACTCATAATATCTGAGAAGGCATCAGATGCAAATGAGACAAAAGGTGAAATCCAAGAAGGCATTGGACAAAAAGAAATCACAATGTCCAAGAAAACATTGAACGAATATGAACAAGAAGATACCCAAGAAAGCATTGGATAAAAGGAATCATGATATCTAAGAAAACATTGGATGGACGTGAACAAAGGTGAAATCCAAGAAAGCATTGGATAAAAGGAAATCACAGTATCCAAGACAGCATTGAATAACTGTGAACTTTCAGGAATGACACTGAAAGTAAAGGCAAATCACTACTCAGGAAGGGTGAGAAAGACATCCAAGAATGACACTAAATGCAAAGGAGAAAACTCGTCCAGGAATGACACTGAATGAATAGATAAGACTTTCAGGAATGGCACTGAAAGATATCCAAGCAAATTTGACGGGGGTTACAGAAGATAGGCAAAACTTCCAGGAATAGCACTGGAAAACAAGAGGAACAAGATATCCAGGAATAGCACTGGAGATCACAAGAGACGGACATCCAGGAATGGCACTGGAGTGAGAAAGAGACAGACATCCAGGAATGGCACTGGAGTGAAAGAATATGAAGATCCAAGAATAGCACTGGAATGAGAGAAGACAAACATCCAATAACATGACTAGATGCTCAAGGAAACGCCAACATTCAGGAATGACACTGAATGAAAGGACGAATAACGTTTTGGTAGGTGCCAAGTAAGTTGGACTTTGACCACAAGGTAAGACGTGGATTGTAACGCCCGTATTTAATTAAATATTTTAATTAAATAGTATTGAGTATTTTTCCGAATATTTGTTGACTATGTTGAATATGTTGGTTGATGCTAATAAGTATTAATCGGGTAATTAGTCGATTTAGTCGGGAAAAATTAATATTAGAAATAATATTTATTTTCGTAGAATATTAATTAATTTAATTGATTTAAGTTGTGTTGGCTTTAGTAGGATAATTTAATTAAAAATGATTTAAGTCGTAGAAAATAATATGGTGTTAACTTAGTAGAAGTATAAGAAAATATTGGGCTTAGTTAGATGGTAGTAATAGTGGGGGTGTAGTAGTGAGGCCCAATAAGAAAATAAAATAATAGAATTATTATATTAGGTTTTTAGAAACAAGGAGGAGTTAGAAAGTGGCTGTAAGTGGGAGTTGCAGAAAAAGAGGAAAAATAGGAGCAGAACGTGGAAGTTATGGAGAAGAGGAAAAGAGGAACAAGGGTTTTAAGAGAGAATTCGTAGAGGCTGCTAGAGCAAGTTTTCAACAGGAAAAATTTAGAGCAACCTTCAATCCAAGGTAAGGGTGGGGTTCGAATTTTGTAACCGGGTATATGATAATTGATACGTGGGATTGGGATTTATATAATTTTCTACTGAATGTGTTGAAGTGTATTGATGAATTGGTTTTGTTTTTGTGGAATTTGATGTTTGTTAGATTGTTTGGTTGTTGTTCTATAGTGTTAAACTTAGGTTGGAATTTGGTTAAATCGATAGAAACCGATGTTTTCGCGGACGAAAGTCGGAATAGATTGCGTAGTTGTGTCGAGAAATGTTAGGTCGTAATCGAGTATGCTTGTTTTATCGAATTTGGTTGATTTTGTAAGTTTTTGCATTTTTGGAGATTTGGTGGTTTAAGATTCGGATTGAAATCGAAAGTCGTAGAATGCACGTTTGATGGTTCCAAATCACTACTATATGTTTGGTATGAATGAGTATGTGTTTGTTTCGAAGAAAATAATTGAATCGGTCGGATTTTCGGACGAAAATGCAAAATCCCGTAGGGCTGTTATGCAAAAAAATTATGGTTTCGGAAAGTTTGGAAAATTCATATCTTTTGATCCGTAAGTTGGTTTTAACCCCCGTTCGAAGCGTTGGAAAGCTAACGAGATGTTCTTTCTAGGAAAAATGGTTTTGAGGTCTGTATCTGGTTCAATTATAGCAAAAAATTGAAACCGTATCGTTGTGTTGAGTTTTACCGTTGTGAATGTGTGCGATTGAGGTGTTATCGTGCAATATGCTTCAACGATGTTAACCGATTAATAATGCAGAGAAATAGCAATAATGTGGGGACTTAGAAATGACAGTAGCAGGTTTTGTATCAGAGTTGAATTTTATGGCAGTATAGTTTGGTAGCAAAAGTATGTTTGTATCCGTAAGTTAAAAATTAACCGTATCAGTAAATTAACTAGTAGTAATTACAGTGTGCAAAACAGTACCGATCTAGCCGAATAAGTAGAATTAAGCGGAAAAATTAGTTGTCCGGTATTAGTTAAAAATTGTCGGAGTAAGTCGTGTATACGGGTAGGTATTCTTGGTTGGATTAGTTTGTTGAAATTATGTCGAATAAGTTGATTTGCAGATGAAGTTGAATTGTGTTGAATTGTCTCGATTTATGGACATTATTAAGTTGCAGGTCTTATGACCAACGTTGTTAAGTTGTTTTGCAGTTGCAGGTCTTATGACCAACGTTGTTAAGTTGTTTTGCTGTTGCAGGTCTTGTGACCAATGTGGATTAAGTTGTTTGCGGTTGTTGCATTTTTGTCGTTGTTGTATTGTGTTGAATAAGTTGATGTTATGGTTGTTGTCGCATGCATAGCATAGCATTATTAAGTTGGCCTGGGTTGGCAAAAATTATTAAGTTGGTCTGGATTGGCAAAATTATTAAGTTGGCCTGGATTGGCAAAAAGTTGAAGTTGAAGGCTGATGCCTTGTTGATGCCCGACAAACTGGCAATTTCTAAGTTGGGAGTTCTGCTCCGTTTCTAAGTTGGGAGTTTTTCTCCATTGGTACCACATGCATACGCATAGTTGAGTCGCATTTTGTGTTGCATTACTTATGTTGATAAAGTTGTTGTTGTATTATGTTGATAAAGTTGTTGTTGTATTATGTTGATAAAGTTGTTGTTGTATTATGTTGATAAAGTTGTTGTAGTATTAGGCTGATTAAGTTGTTGTAAAGTAGTGAAATTGTATGATTCTAGTCTAATGTATTGATTATCATACTCTTGTTTATATTATTCGATATCTCACCCCTTCTGTTTGAATGTTACCCCTATGTTGGTAACGTGCAGGTTAGCAAAGATGAAGGTCATTTATTCTTACTAGTTTGAGACGGTGATGTCGCTCTGATACGTAACACTCGGGGGATGGACGCTTGTTGTTTATTGTTGAATATGTTTTATGTTGCTGAATTTTTAAGTTGAACTTATTAAGTATTATTGTTTAGAAGTTGTTTTAGTCGAACAAAAATGTTAAGTGAATCAAAGTTGAATATTCGTATCTTGAAGTTGTCTTGCTTTGAAAGGAAGATATATATGAATTTTGTTGTTATTGGTTCATCCGATCAAAGTGTTATGTATCTGTTCATATGAAATTAATCGAAGTTGTTTTTAAGATGAAAGTGTAGCATCCTATTTGAATGTTGAAATTTTATAACTCTGATTTTACTATTATTCGCCGGGTAGAAATGGGGTGTTATGGATAACAACACGACCTCAGGAGAAATGCAAATGAGGATGAAACGCTCATGATATGCATATGGTTTATGAATTATGCCATGATATATGATCAAATGCAAATACAGATACTGACGACACAGCTCGACTCTTTTGGTGAGAAGACAAGACTGGAAGACTGATTCCTCAACACGGAAATCACTGCCAGTCTACTTAGGGACTAGAGATGTTATTGCTGATCACATCTCGAACACACGGGTAAACTGTATCAAGTGATGATCCTTGTAGGAAGGATGGAAAGTTTCATGGGGATTCTTCAAGTAAATTGCCCCAAATTAGCTGATCATTGCTTCAACTTGCCTGATTCTTGGAATGACTGTTTACGGTGCTCTTGGAAAACTTGCCCCAATATGAGTCTTGAAAATCTTCTATGTAAACCAATTCTGAGAAGGACTTGCCCCTGAACAACAACCCTTGAACTAATTCTTCAACAGGATTTGGAAAGAACTTGCCCGTGATAGGATCGCCGACCAAGTTTCTTAATTGTTTGAAAATTCCTTGAGAGGAAAGCCAGTTTGCAAACAAAAGTATTTGTACGAACATGGTAATTTTAGAGTTCATGAAACTTTTGAAATCAAATCATTTTTTGAAAGATGCAAAGCATAATGAGTCATTGGTCTGAACACGGCAGTTCGAGACATTTAAAAGTGAAAGGTATAGCACAAGTGTAGTGACCTGCAAAGATCTTTGGGAGTCAATTTACGCAACCTTGCTGTAGTATGCTTTCAAAACAACCTTACCTCAATTAGGTCTTTTAAGGGTTGTAACGTGGTCTGGTTCACGGTTTAAGAAACAAAGGATAAAAGCTCAAAGTTTATTTGTGCCCACCCAATCTTCGTGATGAACTTCCAATCCTAAGCTCAGTTAAAACATGGTATACATTCAGATTCCCATAGGCTAGGAATTGCACTGATGATAGGGATGACAATGGGCAGGGTATGGGTAGGGTATTATAGTACCCGTCCCCATACCCGCAGTTGAAAAAAATCCTCGTACCCGAGCCCATACCCGCTTGGGTATCAAAATTGGCACCCGTACCCGTACCCTATGGGTATATAAGTGCCCGTACCCGTACCCGTTACCCATATTTCTAATAGAAATAAATATATCAAGTATAAAATATTATAATATTTTAAGTTTTTAAAAATATTAAAAAGTTTTTAAAAAAATTTATTGTTGAATTATGAAATAAATGATCACGTATATTAAATATGTAGTAGTTTAAAATTGATGTTTTTTTAAATTTAATAAATATTTATTTTTATATAATAATATAAATTAAAATATATAAATATATATTGTGCGGGTATGGGGCGGGCTGGGTACTAAGGTGTCCATCCCCGCACCCATCCCCGCTTATTTAAGTAGGTAATTACCCGAGCCCGTACCCGTACCCATTTTTGCGGGTTTTTACCCTACCCGTTGTGGGTAATTTTCTGGATACCCACTGGGGATGGGCCAAATTTCCATCCCTAACTGATGATGATAATGATGATGGTCTAAAAGTTAAGGGACTTGAGATGGCATTCACTGCTTCCTCACCAATGTTTGCCATTGAGGACTTTCAGGATGAAAATTTAAAGGTTTCCTCTTTTTGGGTTGTCATACAAACTTTTCTTTCTAATTTTCTTTTTTCTCTCTTTTTTTTATAAGGCAAGGTCATGAGCTTCCTATCTTTTTTAGCTTTTGCCTTGAAAGGGACTCGGCTCATTCTTTGGGTAAGGAAAATGACTAAACAACTTAATGATTTCGGTGAACCACCATTGGTATTTGACTTGAGGGACATCTTCGCCACTTGCTTGCTGTATGCGAAGGAAAATTTGTGAATGCAACCATTATATGAAAGGTATTTTGTATGGACGCACAACCAATTTAACAGAGAACTACCCTGCCCCAGGTTAAGATTGCAGGTTTTTTGTAGAGAAAGAAAACTCCTACTTCTAGGCTCGAAGGGGTTAACAAGGGATTATCTTCCTTATTTCTTCAATGTTTGGGAATTGAAACAATACCTTACATCGTCAGCAAAGTTTTGATTCGAAAGCATACCAACAACAATTATGAGCATTATGTATCATCATCCTCCCTCCAATCTTTGTATAATAAAAAAGAAAATGGAAAAGAGATAAAATATTTTGTAAAAGAAAGCATAAAGGTGTAAATAACAAACAAATGAATTGAATCAAAAGTTGCAATGCTCATTTCATTAATCACGAAAGTACAAATATAATTTGAAGGCAAACAGCCAATACAAAATAAGGAAAATGCAAACAACAAGAAACAAGGCCCAGTGACTAGTTAAACACAAGGATGAGCTGTCCTGTCTTTAAGAAGTAGCTGAGCTGAAGTCGACTAAAGCTTCACTTGGCGTACCCTGGCAGAGGGTTGCTCTAAACATTGGGATTGTCCTTAAAGGTGAGGATTTTATTTCTCATCAGCTCTTGTACTTTAGCCTTCAATACAAAGCAACCTTCCAAGTTATGGCATGCGCCACCTTAATGGTATTCACAATGAAGATCAGCCATATAGCCGGCTGGAAGAGGATTTGGAGGAGGAGGCAAAGGCCTTGTGGTAATCAAACCTTGCTGAACTATACCAGGATAAAGCTCGGTGTATGTCATAGGAATAGGATCAAATTGATTCCTATTACGATACTGGTTATGTCCTGCAGTTGGTCGTTGGGAAGCTTGAGCTGGTCATGGAGCAGTAACCACGGGAGTGACAGCAACAATAGTAGGGTGAACAACAAATCGAGGTTAAGGACGAGGCCTTCTCACTGCAACCATTACAACGTTAGTCTGATCTTCCTTCTTCTTCTAGAAGTTTCCATAAGATTTTCTCACAGCATTGAAAGATTCAGCAGCCTTGGACACTTTTCCATTCTTAAGACCTTCCTCAAGTCTTTGGCCGATAGTACCCAAATTAGTGAAGTTGGAGGAAACACTTCCAATCATCTTTTCCCAATAGAATGGGGACAGGGTATCCATGAATATTCCAGTCAACTCTTTCTCAGCCAAAGGAGGTTCAACTTGGGAAGCTAACTTTCTCCATCACTGAGCATACTCCTTAAAAGATTCCTTCTCATGTTGAGTCATATTTTGCAGCTGGCGGCGATCAGGGGCCATGTCAAGGTTATACTTATACTGCTTCATGAAGGCATTTACAAGATCTTGGAAGCAGTGAATGGAGTTTTGCTCAAGACCCATATACCATTTGAGTGATGCTCCACTCTAGCTATCCTAAAAATAGTGGATAAGCAGCATCTGATTTTTGGTATAAGCAGCCATCTTGCGACAATACATGACCAAATGAGCCCTTGGACAAGAATGGTCGTTGTACTTCACAAATTGTGGAGTTTTGAACTTAGCAGGAATAACAAGGCTAGACACCAAGCACATGTTGTCTGCATCCATATTGAAGAAGTCATTACCCTCAACGGCTTTAAGTCTTTTGTCCATGATCTGAAACTGCTCACGGACAACCTCAAGTTCAACAAATTCTTCACAGTCTTCACCCTGAGCACTGGCAGCATTGTACTCAAAAAGAGGATTCTCAAAGGGAGCTCGAATAGTCTGTGGAACGGCATAGACTGTAGGTCTGGGCTCGGTGAAAACAGGAGCTTGAAATACAAGCATAGCAGTCTGACCAACCATAGCAGTAGATACAATCGGTGGAGAATAGTTGTGTGGCAAACCAAACTCGGGCCAAGTTGAAGGTGGCATTTGAACCGGTGAAGGTTCAGCACTTGAAACTTCTTGGATGACAGTTCTTTGGGGAGGCTCTCCTCTAGAAATCAAAACTTGAAGCATCTCAGTTAGTTTAGTCATGCTTGATTTGAGGTCATTAATCTCCATTCGGACCTCGGCATTGTGTGCCTCTTGTTCTAACATCTTGCGCCTGTAGATAGCTCTAGTCCGGTATCGGTGTCGAGGAATCAGCTTGACGACTCACAGACATACTTTGGAAGATAGAGACAGTTGGAGATGAGTAACTGGACAGACATACGTATGCAATGAACCATTCAAAGATGCAAATGATATGCAATGCAAAGTAAACATGATGCAAAACACACATAGCAGGATCAAAGGTTCGAGATCACAGCATGGAGTCTGGGTAAAGAACCAACGACGGGGTGTGTACTAAGGTTCTTGTATCCGTAGAACAGGGTTCTAAAAGTTCTCAGAGTCAACGTAAATCCTTTGGATATTATCGGCCTACGTGACTACTCACGCGGGTTAATAATATTCTCAAGATAAACTCGTCTGAGTGTAGTATCGCGTATCAACCATTTGAGACTACTCCCTCATAGCCATCACACTACGTCTTAAAAGGACCAAGTGGGGTGAAGGTAACTACGGTCCTCAGAATCACGGGCTCTCAAATCAGGAAGAGTGACATCAATGCGACTACTCACATCAGACATCAACAATCCCAAAGGGCCTCAACTGAGCGTGGACATCATATGCCAAAAATTATTAGGACTACTCCCAACAACCAACTATTGATTACACCATAATCCTATCATAAGTGTATGCTCTCAAGTCTGGGTTAGGACTTATATCACCACTCAAAGTAACCACCCTGCACACAGAAAACCCAAGCACAACAGGTATATACAGATATATGTACAAATATATAAGCAAGCAAACATGTAAGATAACACAAATACAAACAAGATAGGCTTAACCCCTTAGGGGATGTCCCCAACAGAGTCGCCATTTTCTATTGCGGTGAGAATCGGATACCAAGCTATTAATTAACTTGAATCACACATTTGAAATTCACCACCGAGCTTTGATTTATCCAAAGGAAAGGATAAAGAATGGAAACCCTAATAAGAGATCTAAGGTTCCGGGGTTGGCTATACTAAGGGAAGGTATTAACACCCTAAGTATCTGTAGTACTCTACAGGAACCTCTTGTTAGTATTTGTGTTATGTTATGTTTGCTTGCTAAGGGAAATGTGTTAAGGGAAAGACCTAGGGGTATGTACACTAAGCATGCTCGCCAAGACATCGCATCTCGTGCCTACGTATCCTGACGGGAATGAAATCAGAGCATTCGTAGTTCCCCTCAATGAGGTGAGGAACTCTTGACTTTGGTCAAGCTTCCAAGGGAAAGCAGGGTAAAAAGCTTGAAAGCAAAGCTTGTGGGGATTGATTGTTTAGGAGAATAGATTAATGGCTATCTCTTGTGAAGGGATTGTGAAAGATTAAAGGTTGGTGAAGGAGAAGAGATTAATGGCTATCTCTTGTGAAGGTTAAAGAAAGGTTTAAGAGTTATAATAATGGCTATCTCTTGGGAAGGCTAGGTTAAAACGGAATAAAGTGCTCACGGGAAAGTAGGGTCTGACAGCAAGACACCTACGTGGAGTGCGGCGACTCCTAAGGTTAAGTTAAAACAGGGAAAGAAGTGTTCACGGGAAAAAGTAGGGTCTGACAGCAAAACACCTACGTGGAGTGCAGCGACTCCAAACCTAAGACTAGGTTAAAAGGGTAATGAGATATCTATGACCTTGCGGTAATAGAGAGATTTTCCTTTGAAATATAGGGATGATAACTTATGAACAGGAGTTAAGGGATTGAAAGTAAATGAACAAAATAAGTACAACAAAGGTAATATTCTCAAAGCTTTGGAATCAGATACATGTCAAGTTATGAAAATTAGCAACAAAAGCTAACATGTATAAACAATAGAAATGATGTTGTTCAAGTTGAGGAACAACGAACAAATATTTACATGCACATAATACTGAAAAGTTCAAAATTTATTTGTTTTGAAGTTTAAACATAATTTTTTGTTTTGAAGTTTTTTAGAAAGGAAATGAAACTTATAGGAAATGAAATAAATAAAAACAACAATTAAAGTGGCAGGCGCCACTATTTGGTGGCCAGTGCCACACTTAGTGGCACACCATGTGGCAGGCGCCACATTTATCTATGGTAGGCGCCATTAGTGGTGCATGTTGTATGGTGGCAGACGCCACTTTAAGTAATGGTGGCAGACGCCACTTTGCTTATTTTTATTTTATTTTACTTGTTTTATCTTTTAAACAACATTCATAAAAATTAAATACAACAAAATCACACATAATGTGAATCAAACATTAATATGCTAGCACAATATAATAATAACCTGAAGCAAATCATCATGACATTGCAAAAATGGAATGAAACAGAAATGAAACAGAAGTATGAATATTACCTAGTGGAGACTGTCCATTGCCTCTTCACATGTATGTATTCTGAAAAGTAAACCGGACGAACATCTTCTTCCTCAAAATTCCAGTTACTGAAGGTGGACGGTGAAAAACTCGAACCGAAAAACAAAACTCAGAATTATAACATTAACCGGGGGAGAAATATAAGGAGAGTATTCACTATTTTTTGGTGAATCTCTGGTGTCCCGAATACTGAAGTTCAATGTCTTATTTATAAGAGAAAGTGAGGACTTGGAGCATTGCCGGTTCTACCCTTTTTAAAATCTCCGTGCAAGCTGGCATGGTTGAAAAAGTCTTCGATTCAAAAAATAGACTCAGAGTAGGTTGGCTGAGGAAACGTAATACCATGCTTTACCGAAAAACTTCTCTTTGTCATGATGAACTTGTATCCACTTGCCTTTGTCTGTTTAAAATGCATTATTTAATTGAAACAAAAACTAAGTGCAGGAAAAAAAAGGTAAGGTGGCAAACGCCACATTAATTCATGGCAGGTGCCACAAATTAATGTGGCAGGCGCCATGCATTAAGATGGTGGGCGCCATGCCCTTTGAAAGGTGGTGGTGGGCGCCACTTCCCTGTGTGGTATAGTGTGGCAGACGCCACACTTAAAGAAGGGTGGCAGGCGCCACCTTTATTTTTTTTTTCTTTTGTTTCTTTTGTTTCTTTTTTTCTTTTCCTTTTCAAATAAAATTTCACAAAATGCCTTGTGATCTCTCATACTTCAGATCAAGGATTGAACACTTGAATATTATATTTTGGTCCAGTAACATCAAGGTCAGAAGCTCGACGTTTTTCGGTCAAAATCCTAATTTCTTCAGGAATTCCAACTGGATGGTCCTTGAGGATCTTGCTTCTTCAATCTCTTCCAAGGTCCATAGATAGTCTCTAGGGATGTCCAATTTCATATAGAATCAAGTTCCACAGCTTGGGAATATGTCCTGATCAAAATCAAAATCAATGGTTGATTGTTGCTAAGAAAACCCTAGTTTGAGTCATGGTGAATCCTGTGGCTCATGCACTTGTAATAAGAACCGAACACACTTGATTTGTTGTTGAATAAGACCTCTTGAATGTAGGTGAGCTCGAGCGGTTGCATTTGGAGCCAAAGACCGTGAAACATGGGAGAGTCTGGCTTATTGACTTTTGTTCTCTTTCCTGTGTAAACATGGCTTTTACAAAAGAAACAAACTGGCAAGATATTGTGGTTAGTTAACAATGCTTGGATGAATGAACCCTAAATGAAAGTGCAAGATGTTATGTCATCTAAGGGGTAAAATTTGGGGTACAACACTTATGGAGTGGGACGTGTATCCCATGTGACAGGAATTAAATATTTTCCAAGATCCCATAAATCCCGTGCTAGCTGGCAACAAATGATGAGAGATATTTTTTTATAAATGTATTTTTTAAGAAGCAAAAGGTAAATTAATTAATAAAAAATCAGAGAGTACACTAGCATAAGAGATGCTAGATAATGTACATAGTAAACTGCATGGCTAAAAAGAGCCCAAGAAACCCCCTAAAACAAAGATTCCCCACAAAACAACAAAGCTGCACTAGATCCTAAAATAAACAAATTGCAGCAAATGACTACAAAAGGTAGAAAACTGATAAACTGCATATCCAAGTATCATATCCAAACTGCCTGTTGCAGAAGATCAACTAGAGAATGAATTAAATTGACAGCAAGAAATCGAGGCAACGTCATTTGCCGATGATGCTATACGACTAAGTAGCAACTTCAATCCAATGGAGAACAGTGAAAACATAATGAATGCTCCCAGCTATTCTTGTGTCACTTTCACCAAGCACCAATGACGGTAACTACCACACCTGAAACAACATCACCCAAAACAAACCGACTGCGAAAATGTTCCAAACTATTACATGGGAAGATCAAGCGCTAACACTATGGAGGGAGGACCATGCTAGAAAACAAATGCTTTAGTCTACTACAACCATAACAAACATAGCTACAACACCGCGAGCCAAACCAAAATAGTCTAACAGCTGATGAAGCCTCCTCCGCAAATAAACACAATAGACTTTCTGCTCCTTCTGTTGGACCAATCAGGGGAAGGTAGCAGGGTTGAAGCTTCACTAAAAAAACAACGCAAATTGCGAAAAGCATCTTCAAAACAGAAGGACAAATGTTGTCCCAAAGATCCAAACACATGCTAACCTGATTACCGAAAACACAGCACAATAGGCACAAAACAATACGTAAAACCTAACAAGAACAAAAACATGTGCTGGCCAGAAGCTCCCTAACAGAAACCTAGGATGCCAGGGTGGAACTTATAATGCACAGAAGCTAGCCCGAAATTCCCCAAAACAGCGGCAGACGGTCAATGCGCCATCGACCACCATGAATGGGAAATCACCTTAATCTGGTCCACAACATTCATAAAAAAGCATTTTACAACCTTCGTTGGCGGCGTTAGCAAGATTTTCCTACAATTTGGACAACTCATCATGGTATGAATTTGTATCTATAGAGCGATCACCCGTCTCATTTTTTAGGACAATCTCTGAACTTGAAATTTTAGAGGAAACATCTGCCGAGGCTAACAACACAGAAACCAACCGGTAAATCTGATAACAAATCCGCTATAAACCCCAACACCCAAACCGACTCCAAACTGCGACACCAACCCGCCAACTAATCTGATATTCTTGAGACCATGATGAGAGATAGCACGAAATCAACCTTAACAAACAAAATATTGACTTGGAGTCTGCATAACTTAAATCACGCAGCAGATGACGAAAAACTACGCTAACTCCTCAGTTTTGAGGAAACTATCAATCCACTGATTCTAGCAGCCAAAACCAGATATGCTCACGGTATCAAGGCCTGCCGAAGTGGACCTCCAAGTCTGTCCAACAAAAGGAACTCCAAAACCTGAATAGCTTACACCCGTCCTATCCGACAATCTGCTAGAGACTTTCCAATATAATAAGCGAGGCAACACTGTGGAAATAAACTCGAACACTACTAGAGTAATAATAAAAAAGCTGCAAAATGAAGACAGCATCCTGAAATCTGCCTACACCAGAATAACACACCACCAAACTAATAAAAAATCTCCAATAGCCAAAACCAAAACAAGCTACCGATAACCGACAAAGCTCAACTGAGAAGACGCCGGAAACAACCTCCTGCATAGGGCAGCTGAGAGCAAAACCACTTTAGATCAAAATTTACTTTAACTATCACTTTCCAAGCAATCAACAAATAGTTCGCCAACTCCTACATTACAATCATTTCAATATTTTGAGCTTGGTTCCCTATCAAGGTCCAAGCCGACCTTTTAAAGTTTTCCAGACTTTGACTCTTAGACACTGTCTTGGTTTTAAAGATGCAGTTGGCCAAGGTTTCCAAGAACACTAGACGCTCACAGACCAGAGAATTCTATGATTGATGATAAGCCAAACTGTGTTAAGCATGAGGCAAAATCCAAGTGCCTCTACAAAACGAATGCACTTCCATTGGCTCACACGTTAAGCCGAGTCTACGGCTCCAAGAGTGGCTCTAGGATTCAAGTACCAGAGAGGGAAAATGTGGTCAATATTGTCGCAACGCGAAAAATAACCGGCAGAAACAAGAACATATGAGTCGCCACTGAACATTATTTATCCCGACGCAAGGAAAGGAAACGATCGAAGAAAACCTGAAGAGGGAGAAGACATGGTCATCGCAACCATAGTCCGGGTTCGGGAGTCGGTTACGCGAGGGGAAGGTATTAACACCCCCACGGGTCCATCGTACTCAATGAGATCTACGCTTGTTGTCTAATCAAAGGTGAGTTATCTAAAGCCTACTACTAAGCGGAAACGGGAAGGGAAGAAAACAAAAACGGACTCGCAAGGATTATCGCAATCCTATGCCTACGTATCTTCGTGGACGAACGAAGAATCAGAGTCGACGTAGTTCGAAGGACTACGCACTAATGGGGGAGGTTGCTCGCCAAGAAATCGCCGTCTTGTGCCTATGTATCCTCAATCGGACGAGAGAGAGGAAGTCAGAGCAGTCGTAGTTTGACCTACGGGTTGAAAAAGGTCTCGATCGCACATGTGCGAGAGAAAAGGTTCAATTAACTGGTTGGTCTCGATCACATAGATGCGAGAGACAAGGGAAGTTAGTTGTTAGTGTGCTCGCCGAGATATCGCATCTCGTGCCTACGTATCCTCAAAC
The DNA here is from genome assembly GCA_022829125.1 of Lathyrus tuberosus. NCBI lineage: Eukaryota > Viridiplantae > Streptophyta > Magnoliopsida > Fabales > Fabaceae > Lathyrus > Lathyrus tuberosus. The sequence continues at coordinate 3,005,927 of JALAZF010000282.1, forward strand.
TGAAAAGAAAGAGGAATCAGAGCATCCGTAGTTCACGCTACTATGGACAAACTAGAACGGTCTCGATCGCAAGGGTGCGAGAGAAAAGGGAAGTTGAAGAAGCGCTCTTGAAGAAGTGAATTGACTTTATTTGTGATTCGTACTGCACTAAAGTCTATGACATAGGAGCGAATGTGTCGCATGGTCGCCCCAATGGGACGTATGCTAAACACTCTAGAAAAGGGAAGGGAGACCCCTCACTCGTCATTTCCAATGTACTTAAGGCTCGTGGCGCACAATACTCATCGTATTTACTAAGTGTCTTGATTATTATTTTGAGATGAGAAGAGAAGACGCACGCAAGGTCTAGGGGAAACTGAATCCTACAAGTTAGGATACAAAGTGGCCCTAAAGTCAGGATCAGGAGGGAATTCTACCTAATGTTATCATGTCAAAGATCAGAACCTAAAGTCTATCTTAATTCAACTTATCGAAGATGAAGTTGAATTGAGAAAATCCTAAGGAAACACGGAGATCAAACAGGCAAGTAGTTCAGGATATTGTCATCAAGCAATTATCAAGCGATGTATCATGGTAAGAAAGATCTATAAAAGGAGTTCTCAAAATTCACTCGGGAAATCCCAGCAACATATCAACTAATTTAATCCTAATCAATTCTAAATAAAGACTAACGAAAAGCTAATTATCTCAAGAAATCAATCACAAACTTAAACCAAGAATTAACCTTACATTTAAATCACTAGTTAATCATGAATTTTAATTAAAATTAGTCACAAATTATCAACCTACTAATCACAAATTATATATAAAAAACCTATTGTTTAAAGAAAATGAAATAACATTTAATATCTAAGATAAAAAATGACCTAACAATTTAAACGACCATTCAAATCTTTTACTTAAAAGAAAGGAAAAATTAAATTGAATTAAAAAACAAGCAGGGTGCATTAAAAAAGAGGAAGAAATGGGCCGAGAATCTTGAAGCCCAACGAAAACCATACCTTTCCAAAATACTTACAGCATCACATTCAGTATTCTTTTCCCTTCTCTTGCATGAAGCTCTCCGCACGGCTCTCTTCTCTCAATCTCTTTCTCGCGAAAACCATATCCAACGTCGCAGCTTCCTCTTTCTCGCCCGCGAATCACTCGCAGCTAGCTCTCTCTTCTCCCTCTTGAAAATGGCTTGCTTTGAATCGTATGCTCTCCGACATTCACCCGCAAACGACGGTAAAGCGAGAAGATTGCGGAATATAACTCGATTTACCTGCAGCGAAGATATTAACCAGGTGCTCTTTTCGATCCCTTCCCAATTTTTGCTCTGCTCTAACTCCGCGTTACTTCGTTCGACAAATCTTTGTTGATCTCGTCTTTGATTCGACTTCTCTTCTTATTTAGATTCGGAGAATCGTACGACACTTCTTCAATTCGCCAATCAGGTACGTATCAGTGCGTGTCGTGTATTGTTGTTGCTGATGTTTTCTTGAATTGTGCCTGCGTGTATTGTTTCGTATGATTCTCCTCGTGAGTTTTCTCCCTGCCGTGAGTAAATGTCCCAATTTGATGCGTGTGGATTCTGTCCTTTTATAGGCATGTGAAATTAATTCGCGATTTGAATGCGAGATTTGAAATTGATTACGAAATTACTCCGCTGATTTTGATTTGAATGCGAAAATATGCTCATGAGTTTCTTGCTCTGATTTCGTGATGTTTGTGATAAAATACTTCCATTTTTAGATTGCTCTGCGATTCTTTCCCTTGTTTGCACTATTTTGTTTCCAATTTATATATTGATGACTTTTGATTTCTTGCTGTTTTGATACCTCTCCTCTTTTACAATTCAATTGATGATGATTTGTTAATTTGGAAATTGTTGATTGTGTCATAACCGCTGATTGAAGTACCACTGATTTTATGCTGATTTGCAGCTTGTGCGGATTGAGGCGGAGCGATCCTTACGGTAATTGTTGAAGAAGTTAAGATCTTTGTACTAGAATACTTCTCATCTTCCAATATTAGGTAAGCTAGCTGCTACTAGCTTCAAGCCAAAGTTTTTCAAACTGTGTATTCTGCCTTCTTTAATGATCCTTTAATTTTAACTTGCACAGGTTTTTTTTGGAATGATTTTCGATTACAGCGTCCCTACATGGCTTATCTAGCTATGATGCAACATCAGCCAAGACAACCTTCAGCGGCAATTTTAGAATCTCCCCTTGGAAGCATTGTATGGGCAAGTGGCAGTCCACGCCATCCTTGGAACATCAATTGCAAACTTGTGAGTATGAAAAGGTTTCTTGAGGGCCAATGTTTGTTGATCTAACAAGAGCACTGTTGGCAGTGACACCGCCGTTTGCTACAGCGCTTCTATGCCGTAGAAATCCATAACAACCTTTTATGCTAGTGATTGTTTTACATTTCAATTTTAGTATCTCTTTGTCAATTGTCTCTTAACTCTGAAATTGTGTTTTCCAGCTTCAAAAGGAAATGGTGACGCGGCGATAGTTCAAATCGTCTAAGAACGGTAGCCGTAGCGTGGTGCAGAATTGTAGTAATGGCTTTGGAGGAGAACGGTACGCGTCCCATGGAGAGTCATGAACGTCATTACTTGAAGAGATGAGGAAATTGAGTGTGCTTCCCCTTTGAAATATCATGCACAGGCAACGCATCTCATAGTCTTCAACTAGTGTATTGTATACCCCATCTATGAAGGTTATCAACTATCCTAAACGGCTGACAGGAATCCCATGGTATCATATGCTATTCTTGCGCCTGTATTTCCAGTAGTTTTGTTGAATTCATGTTATGTAATTTATGATGCAGGTTGAAGCTTAGCGACATGAGAGGTGGGACGGTGCCACCAAATACACACGTGGAGGACTTGTAGCACTTTAGAAATTGGAATATAGAAAGCCATGAATTTTCAACCTTGTAAGAGTTTAGAATTTGGATGCTCAGGACCTTGATACTTGAAAATGAATTGGAGCAGAATTATTTCATTTGTAATAGATTTTGTAGCTTGAAGTCAATGTTTTAAGAACCGGACTGGAGCTCAAACCGGCAAGGCTTCTGGTTCAAGGTTCAATCGGTTAAACCGGTTCAACCTACGGTTGAACCGTTTACTAAATACTCCCTCTGTCCCATATTATAAGAGAAATTCATTTTTTAGATTCATTAAATAATTAATGTATCTGGTCTATATATAGACCAGATACATTAATTATTCAATGAATCTAAAAAGTAAATTTCTCTTATAATATGGGACGGAGGGAGTATATAAATAAATAAAAATAATAATAATAATATAGACCTAAATTTCATAGATGAGTCAAACCCAATTAAGTCTTACACAATAATAAGTTTACAACTTAACAAATCAAAAGTGTTAAAAACCATAACAATTATAACAAAAAAATCCATGACACTGCTTTAAATCCATAACAAAGACAAGTCTTCATAATTATAAAATCAAACTTCAAAACAATCAATTTTAAGAACCATGTGAATTAATTGGGTCAATATCATCACTATAACTACCAACATCCTCGGGTGGAAATGAATCTAAATCAAGTTCTTCATCCTCAACTCCATTAACAGGTGCCTCTACATAATGAAACTACTTCATACAACAACAAAAAAGTGGAAATGAATCTAAATCAAGTTCTTCATCCTCAACTCCATTAACAGGTGCCTCTACATAATGAAACTACTTCATACAACAACAAAAAAAACATTCGTAAACAGCAACAACAGGCATTAATATTCCATAATAATAACTTTATAAGACTTTGATAAAAACTTACATGAATATAAATGAATATGATTGAAAAAATTATGATAAAAATTTCTATGAAATAGTATTATATAATAGAAAGGTATATAAATATAAAACATGTTACTAGTATCAGAAACTTACTACTTACATATTGTATGCATATATACCAAGAGTACTGTATCAGAAAAAAATGCTTCGAATGTTTGGTGCTACAGCGGCGCGGAATGACGGCAAGCTTCAGGAAGAATGCACTACTTAAAAAGAGAAGTAGAAATAGGGTTTTTAACTGTACTTTTAATTAACGTTTAAAAAATGGGCCATTAGTGTTGACCGCCCGGTTTCATATAACCCGTTCCGGTTTGGCGGTTTGAACGGTTCCAAGCGGGTTTTCCCGGTTTTTCCGGGTTTTTGGCGGTTTTGGCCCATCAGCGGGTTTTTAAGCCTAACCGGACCGGTTTCAACTCCGGTTCCCGGTTCAACCGGTTGAACCGGCCGGTCCGGTTCGGTTCTTAAACCATTGCTTGAAGTAAACTTGTAACTTGTATTGTACCGAACTGTGGGAATAAAATTGTAATTTGGATTTGAGTTTGAAATTTGGATACCCTCACTTTTGACTTGGATATGATGAAAAAAAATCTAGGCCATGATGCTTGTCATAAAAAAAACTTCACAAACTTGAACTTTTATTCATTCTTAATGTTGACAATTCATTTCCTTTGAAATTTTAATGAAAATACTTGAATCTATAACCATGAAGAAAACAACTTTGAATTTGCAAATTGAGCTTTATACTTAATCTTTCAAGAACTTCATGCGCTTAATCTGAACATGTTTGCATCTATTGATCCTTTTACACCTCTTGCATTTAAATCAAACTTCAAATCCATATCAAGCCCCAACTACAATTTCAAACCGACATTAACTCGCGTTACAAAGAATGAGAAACTGAGAGCAACAATGTCTTGACCACCCTAACTTGATCTTTTGTTCCATGTCCCGATGCTTTGTGATATGTCAGCCTTGATGGCTAATGACCTTAGCACGCAAAAATGATGTCTTCAAGGAGCCCTGAAGACGAAAACAAGACTTGAAGTAAGTACGACCCCCAAGATGTCCCTGACATGAACCTATAACCTCCTGACCCTCAATTGGTGCATATTTAACCACAGATAAGAAAGCCCTGATTTCGCTTAAGATGAAAACTGTATGAGTGGATGACCTGAGTCCTCTGAGCAATTTTGAAGGAAATGATCTCGATACTGATGAATCTTGAGGGAGAATAGCCTTATGGCTTGCTTAGAAAGAAATCCATGACGCATATAGATCCACACCTTGAGAATATAACATTGTTGTCGCTCCCGAGGATTTGCATCCATGGTACAAACGCGAAAGTGGCGCGGAAAACAGAGTCATCAGCAATGTGTATTTATCCCAAGAGAGGGAAAAGAAACACTGCGTAAACCTGAGGGAAAGGAAAGAACATGGTCTCGCGACCAAGAGAAACGGGTAAGGGAGTCGGTTACGTGAAGGGAAGGTGTTAGCACCCCACACGTCCATCGTACTCGATGGGATCCACGCTTGTTGTCTCGATCAAAGAGTTTTGTCATCTGGAGCTCCACTGCTACTGGAAAGGAGGAGGAACGGGAACGGAAAAGAACGAAGAAACGAAGAAGAAAAGGAAAAGAAGAAGTGACTCGATAGGACATCTATTGTCCTATGCCTACGTATTCCCTCGTGCAATGGGAAAGTCAGAGTTAACGTAGTTCGGACACGAACTAAGGGGGGAGGTTGCTCGCCAAGACATCGCCGTCTTGTGCCTACGTATCCTCAATCAGACAAGAAAGAGGAAATCAGAGCAGTCGTAGTTCAACTTAACGAGGTCGGTTAGTGTTTTTTTATGAGCGACGTTAGATTCACATCCGGCAGTTAGGGTCGATGCCTGTTTGCGACGAGACGAAAATAACGTGCCCTTTTCTGAAAATAGGTTGAAACAGAAGAATCCCGAAGGATGAAAAGGTTTGAATTTGTTTTGTGTTTTTTAAGACAGAAATGGTTTAAAGTTAGTTCATAACTTACATTGCACCCAAGTGTGTAACAAAGGAACAAATACTTCGCGCATCGTCCCCAACAGGACGTATACTAAGTACCCTAGAAGAATGAAGGGAAACGTCCCATACTTCACTTCCCATATGTAAGGCTCATGCGCAATACATGTTAATCCTTTATTAAGTGTTTTAGGATTATTATGAGATGAGAAGAGAAGACTCAAAGGAAAAGAAAACATTAAGGGGAAACTAAATGATCCTAATGTTATCATGCAAAGGTGGCCCTATAGTTGAGTTTGAAAGGGGAAACGTCTACCTAAGTTAGCATGCAAAGGGAATCCTAATGCTAATCCTACTCCAAGCTTAATCGAAAATTAAGTTGGACTAGGTAGCTCTAAGGGAGTGAATCCAAGACTTAAACAAGTCTTGAGATCCGTGGGGAGAGAAAGAGTGAAAGAGATGAAGAAGAAAGAGAGATAAAAGATGAGAAAAGAGATGGGGCAGCAAGCACATCATACACATCATATCCAAATCATATCATTAGTCATGCTTCAAAAGATCACACAAGAAAGCTCAAGTAAGCAAGTAAAAGCAAACAAGAAAGGATGCAAGCAAACTTGCATAAGAAGCACAATTAAACATCATTAAGACTCACACATAGATGAAATGAATAAGGTAAGATGAAAATGAATCCAAGTCAGAACTTAAGTCATACCAAATTTAACCAATTCAAGTATTGGAAAAAGATCTCAAGAGTACCAAATATGCATCTCAACAACACTCAAACAATTAGCAACAATTAACTCATGCACAACATAACTTCAAGTGATCAAACAAAGTGAAATCAAGGCATGAAAGCAAATGGGAAGTAAGGTGAACATGTATCTCAATTCAAAAATCAACCCATGAATGGAAAGAAAAAGCAACAAGAATCACATTCAAAACATGCTCCACAATTATGCAAACATCCACTTCCAACATCTATGCAAGCAACACATGATAAAGTGAAACAAGAAGCAAGATATGATCACACAATGGACCCAAGATCAATAGGATCAGAACCTTAAACATGTCATTCAAATCAAACAAAAGTCCTCAAGCATTGATTAGATCAAACAAGGAAGCATCTTACAAGATTAGGTCAAGCATGCCAAAAGATCCAAGTCAAAACATTGTCAACTTATAAAATCAAGAACAAATAGGAAAATGGACAAATGAGGATGAATTCAAAGCCACAAACAAGCTAAGACAGTACATGATCATACCAAATAATCATCTCAAGCATAATTCAAACACAAGTAACCAAAATCATCCAAACTATGTCAAATATCCAAGCATGCTTCAATCAAACTCAAACCACAAGTAGGTATCAACCAAAAATAGAAACATGCTTCATAAAAATCCAAAAAAATAATCAAAGACAAGTTTGATCATCCATTTAACATGTGCAAAAAAATTGGAACAGAACTAGCTCAAGAGCATGTTCAAAAGTGCTCCACAAGTCATGATATGCACATAATCGAGTAAGGATCGAGGGTCCATAAAACTTGGATGGAAAGTCACTAAAAGTAACTCAAACCATCATCAAACCAGCATCAAAACATTCTCATATTATCCTCCACAAGTAACCAAAATATTGGTCTCAAATGATGAGTAAAAGTTAAGAACATCCTAACCCTAGATGAAGGGTATCATTGGAAACTCATCACCAAATTAATTCAAAATAAAATAATAAAAAGAAAATAAAAATTATGAAAAATAAAACAAGACACAAATTAATCAGGAAAATATTTTTGTGAATTTTATTATGCGTGGAAATAATAAAAATAAAATAGAATGAACAAAGAAATAGAAAGGAAAAAAGAAAATAAAGTGAAACAGGGAGGGTGCATTAGCAATTAAAAACCACAAGACTTCAGTTTAAAGGCGCATGGGCCCAAATTCAAGGGGGTGCGAAAATCAAGACAAACCAAAGCCCAGTCCATAATAGAATATGCCATCAGATTTTTTAAGATAAAATGGAAAAGGAAAATAAAGTGTAACGAAATCATGTGAATGTGTTCATCAATCGGTCACATTTTTAAAAAATCACAAACGGACAAAAAATGGAACAAGCCAATCAAATCACGCCACGATATCATCTTCTCCAAGTAAAAAACCCTAAAACACACACCATGCATCATGAATGCCATATCAAACGCAGCATCAACACATCAACTTCCCCCATCCATTTCTCCATGAAAACTCAACCAAATCAAGCAAAGTAAAACTTCAAATTGAAGTGCGAAATTCATAGATCAACATGGTGGCATTTATTCCTCAAAAAACACGTCCTAACACAGATAAAAAATAAGCTCAAAGATGCGGGTTCAAACACATCAACACACATTCAACAATGACAACAACCTTAAACTCAAGGATTCAAACAATGCCATCATTTCAGGCTTCCACAGATGCAATGCATGAGCACAATATTCCATACCCTAAATCGTTTGGACCTAAGCATGAGAGAGGGATCATGAGAAGTTACCTAACAGAGAGAGTTCGTTGCTCCTTTTCAACAAGATCTGGCTGTGAAAAATGATCTGGAAAACTTGAGAATCACTTGGAAGTTAAAGATCTTGGCTTGCTTTGCTCAGAAACTTGCTAGAAATATACAACCAATCCTAACCCAATGAAGAGGAAAAATGAACTTGTAGAGCCTCTGATAGTGATTTCAGATGATGAAATTTGCATACAGAAACGAGATTGCACTTGGTAGTGAGTGATTCAGCCAAGAAAACCTCAAGAGATCTCAGAAATTGGGAGAAACGAAGATGAGAAATTTGAGAGAAAGTTTGATCCAGATCTGAAAAATGAGGTCAATCAGGCAGGTTTGATGATGTTTTGCTTATATATGGCGTGCTTAGGGTTGTTTTGAGGTTAGGGAGTGGAGATGGAGGTCTGTGAACGTGTTGCTTTGGTTTGGAATGGAAGAATGAGGAATTTCACATGTGAGAGTGTAGGTTCGGGTAATGCTCTTGATTGAGGTTTGGGAGAATAAATTTGCTGAGCAAAAATGAGTGGGAATGAGGCATGGAGTGTGGTGGTACATGGCACGTGAGAGAGAGTGTGGTGAAGTCAGAATTTGTACATTTTCTTTCTTACCATTTTGGGCAAAACGTTCACATGGCATATGGGGAATGTTTAACTTGTTTGGGCAAAAGGAAATGAGGTTATGTGTGTGTTTTGAGGTTATCCTAAGCATGCTGCAAAGAGGGATTCAAGTGTGCCAAGGAAAGATGACATAATGATGCTACACCATGCCTTAAGTTATTTGAAAAATCTCGACTTTGCATGGATAGAACTTGGTGAATATGGCTCCACTTGACACAAACTTATGATCAAAGGAAAGTAGGAAGAACATAGAGCAAATTCTAAGAAGGAAAGGTCTTAAAATAGGGCTTGGAACATTGAGAAAATAAGCCATGAATGTTGGATCTCAAAACTGCCCAAAGTAACTTAGAAAAATTTCTAAGTTTTTTGAACTAGGTGAAGTGAAAATGTCCAACTTTAGTGCACCATAACTCACCCAATAATAACTCAAATGTCATGGTTCTTGTGCCCATTTTGAAGGGAAAACTTCAAACTACAATTTTCATGTGGAAAATATTTTGAAATGAGGCCTTGAACATAGTGAAAAATGGCTTAGAAAGTGATTGAAAACTTACTAAAAATAGTAAGTTTCTAAAAACCTAATTTTCCAATTTTAGCAACTTTCCCAAATTCTTGATTTTTTATGAACCTTTGAACATTCCTTGACCAAATCTTGTCCATGGACCATATTTGACTTGAAAATCACGATGTTGACCTCAAAAAGTCAGGGGTTGACTTTTCCACTGCACAGTTGACTTTATTCCCAATTCTTCTGATTTTCAATCTTCTAATCAATTGAAATCCTTCTGAACCAAATTGATGGACAATTCTCCAATCCTAGACACTTGAGGACATGGGGAATACCATGGAATCAAGTCTTGCCTAAAAGATCAGAAATAAACTGATTTGATGGCAAGCCCTAATTTTGGTGCCCCCAGTCTAGGAGGAATCAACACATCCTCCAAATCCAAATTCCTCTGAGTATGATGTGTATCCTGTCAGACAATGATGAGATGTGCCATTTGATGATGATAAGAACTCAGAGAAAATGCCCATTGGAGAGTTAAAACCCAAAAATCTCCAAAATCCTAATTTGAGAAATCAGGCTAGGAGAGTGTGTTTCCCTTGGAATTTCTTGCCAAGCTTGATCATATGATGAGGTGATGGACCAATTGGGATGCTCTGAGGCTCAAGGATCCCTTGTGGCTCAATTATTGGTAGCATCAAGAAGCTTCCTCTCACTTAGCTTCTAAGACAGGACACATGAACTTTGCTTGAAACCCTGGAAAACATCCTCTTCTTGTGAATTAGGTTAGATACCTTGATCCCATGCTGAAAACCAATGATATGCAAAGATGATAATGCAAGAATGAAATGAAACATAAGCTAGTTAGTTCCAAAAGTAAGAGGACAAATTTTGAGGTGTTACAACTGCCCCTATTCAAACTTCTTGGATCCAAGGGTATGGAAGCAACGACTTTCAGACAATCGGGATACACGGAGATTGAATACCAAAATAACCTGGAAATTTGCAACCTGTGGGGATGATGAAATAACACGAATATGAGAACGGCCGAAGGCGAACTCGGAAAGGCAGACTGGTCAAAGGCGGACTATGCTGGGGATATATAAAGGTACTACGAGAACTGCCGAAGGAGGACTCGATAAGAAAGACCAAGCCGAAGGTAAAGAAAGATTAAGCCGAGGGTGGGCTTTCAAAGAAAGACTATGCCGAAGGTAAACTTTCAAACAAAGGATACGAGACCATGCCGAAGGTGGACTCGAAAAAGAAAGACCAAGCCGAGGGTGGGCTTTCAAAGAAAGACTATGCCGAAGGTAGACTTTCAAACAAAGGATACAAGACCATACCGAAGGTGGACTCGAAAAAGAAAGACCAAACCGAGGGTGGGCTTTCAAAGAAAGACTATGCAGAAGGTAGACTTTCAAACAAAGGATACGAGACCATGCCGAAGGTGGACTCGAAAAAGAAAGACCAAGCCGAGGGTGGGCTTTCAAAGAAAGGCTATGCCGAAGGTAGACTTTTAAACAAAGGATACGAGACCATGCCGAAGGTGGACTTGAAAAAGAAAGACCAAGCCGAGGGTGGGCTTTCAAAGAAAGACTAATATAAGGCCAAGCCGAAGGTGGACTCGAAAAGAAAGACCAAGCCAAAGGTAGGGAAAGACCAAGCCGAAGGTGGGCTTTCAAAGAAAGACTATGCCGAAGGTAGACTTTCAAACAAAGGATACGAGACCATGCCGAAGGTGGACTCGAAAAAGAAAGACCAAGCCGAGGGTGGGCTTTCAAAGAAAGACTATGTCGAAGGTAGACTTTCAAACAAAGGATATGAGACCATGCCGAAGGTGGACTCGAAAAAGAAAGACCAAGCCGAGGGTGGACTTTCAAAGAAAGACTAATTTGAGGCCAAGCCGAAGGTGGACTCGAAAAGAAAGACCAAGCCAAAGGTGGGCTTTCAAAGAAAGACTATGCCGAAGCTAGACTTTCAAACAAAGGACACGAGACCATGCCGAAGGTGGACTCGAAAAAGAAAGACCAAGCCGAGGGTGGGCTTTCAAACAAAGGGTAATATGAGGCCAAGCCGAAGGTGGACTCGAAAAGAAACACCAAGCCGAAGGTGGGCTTTCAAAGAAAGACTATGCCGAAGGATAGCTCTACTGGGGATAACAAGATAACAGTGGGTGCGAGGACGGCCGAAGGTGAACTCGAGAAAAGAGAAAGACCAAGCCGAAGGTTGACTTTTAAAGAAAGACTAAGCCGAAGGTAGACTTTCAAACAACAATATGTAGAATCGACAGTTCTACAAAGATGACTCCGACGGGGAAAAGAGAAATCTAAACAGACAACTCTGCGGGGGAGTATAGGGAGGACCAACAAGAAGGACGAATCCACTGGTTGCGGTGTAGTGTAAAACAACGTCTCCTGAATTTTGTTACTTTCTGCTGGGAAAAGACTCTGGTAAAAGGTATCAAACCTGGCTTATGATTCGGATGCATATGTTTGAATTTTTCTATGGCGTAATGCTCCATACTAAATGGAAATGCTACGTGTTTGGGAGGATGCCATGCAAAAATGCTTATGTAATGCAAAAGAGGTGTCTCAGCAAAATAAATGCTGAAGACCAAGGCAACTCCACTAGGGATGACAAACTAGATTGTCCTCTGAAATAAAAGACCCCCGCTGAGGAAGACTTCACTGAACGACTTCCTGATCACAAACTCTGCTGGAGTTGAAAACTCCGAGAGAAATTTCACTTTGTTGGGGATGGATGGAAACGAATATTGAAGATGGAACCCAAAGAGAAATTCTCTCCACTGGGGATTACCAATGACTTTTACCTGGATCTGAAAGAATGCCAATAACAATTGGACTTAGGACCTGCTGGAGATATCAACCACCGTTGACCAAACCACTGTGAAGATCACCATCAAACTTTGCTTGGGGAGACAAGTCAATAATTCCGAACCTGCTTGGGGATATTAACCGAACTCAACCTGCTGGGAGATGCTCTTACCTTTACCCTGTTGGGGAATATCAGCCAGTACCAGCAAATCTGCTTGGGGAACGGTAGATGATGACATCAACTCTGCTGGAAGATAACAACAAGCGTGCTCATCTGAGGGGATTAACTCATATCGTTGCTGGTGAGAAAAACATTTCTTGACTAGCTGAGTGCTCAGACCTTGTGGGGAAAATAACATCTTTACCCAAAGAAGATATCCCGTAAGTCTCTTGCTGGGGATGCATCAACATCAACTTATGATTGTTTGCTGAGAAAATGATGAATCTATCACAACTTTAGCCGGGGAGTTAATCTTCTGTACTATACTGAGGAAGATAATCCTTGACACTCTGGCTGGGAAAACAACAACCTGCTGAGGAGGATGAACTTTTCGATGTCGAGGAGAGTAGCTCTACTGGGGAAGGACAAACCTGTTACCCTGCAAACAGAATCTACAGAAAGTTCTACATGCAAAAAGGCTACTTCTATTACCATCACAACGACCGTTGCCTAAGCAATTTCCACTGTTTTCTGATATGCTTCACAACGCTTAACATTTACGCATGCAATGTTTTATCAAAATATCGGACATTTTCACAAACAAAACGGTAAAAGTAAAAACACACATGGAAAGCTTTTGAGTAAAATGAAAATTTTAGTGAATGAATTGGCCTGTAAATAGGCATTTACATCTGGAAGCAATTCCTGAAAAGAGGTAATTGCGCGAAAAGAAATAAAAGAAAATACACATGTCGGCAATGTGGGGAACAAATATCCACCATGATTCAATTCAGCTATGACCCAATATGCCTTGCTTATCCGTAGATGCTTTGGCCTTCGAAGAGACTGACTGGACTGATTCCTTTCCTTCAAAATTTCCATGCATCCAAAGTGCTCACAGATCGAGCGCAGATCATAGCCGTTTGCTTTTAAATCCCTAACTTTTGCCTGGATCGCCCTTTTCGGGTTTTCAATCCACCGGGATACCTAATTTTGCCAAAGTTGCCTTTTCAGGTTTTCAACTTTGCGGGTTTATTCTTTTTTCTTTTTATCCCATACTTTCTCCCAAACCCTTTTCTTTTTATGGTTCGCCGGGATCCCCGTTTTTTGCCTGGACTTTCTTTTTATATCCAGCGGGTCTCTTTTATGCAAAGTATTTTTTTACTACGTCTGCGTTCACAGGGGACGTAAAATCTTCGCCATCCATAGTTGAGAGTAATAAGGCTCCGCCAGAGAAAACCTGTCTTACTACATATGGCCCTTCGTAGTTTGGAGCCCATTTGCCCCTGTGATCTGTTTGAGGAGGAAGGATCCTTTTTAAAACCAATTCACCAGCCTGAAAACACCGAGGACGAACTTTCTGATCAAAGGCTTTCTTCATCCTGCTCTGATACAACCGACCATGTGCAATGGCTGCCAATCTCTTCTCTTCAATAAGGTTCAGCTGATCCAGTATGGAACGCACCCACTCAGCTTCATCAAGCTTCACATCTGCCAGAATTCTTAAAGAAGGAATCTCAACCTCTAATGGTAGAACTGCTTCCATACCATATACCAATGAAAAAGAAGTTGCCCTAGTCCTTATACGTCACTACCATTTTCTGCACAATCTTCTTGATGTTCTTATTCGCTGCTTCGACAGCCCCATTCATCTTCGGACAATAGGGAGAAGAATTGTGATGTTCAATCTTAAAGCTCTGACATAACTCCTTCATCATCTTGTTATTCAAATTTGAACCATTATCAGTAATGATTCTTTCCGGGACTCCATACCGGCAGATGATGTCCTTCTTGATAAATTTGGCTACCACTTTACTGGTGACGTTGGCGAACGAGGCTGCTTCCACCCACTTCGTGAAATAATCGATGGCAACCAAAATGAAACGATGCCCATTGGAAGCAGTCGGCTCAATCTTTCCAATCATATCAATGCCCCACATGGCAAAGGGCCAAGGTGATGACAACATATTCAGAGGAGTAGGCGACACATGCACCTTATCAGCATAAATCTGGCATTTATGACATTTCCGGGCGTATTTGAAATAATCAGATTCCATAGTTATCCAATAATACCCCGCTCTCAGCAGTTTTCTGGCCATAGCATGCCCATTGGCATGGGTACCGAAAGATCCTTCATGGACTTCTTCCATCAACAGGCTTGCCTCGTGTTCATCAACACAACGTAGCAAGACCATGTCATAGTTCCTTTTGTACAGTACATTATCTTTATTCAGAAAGAAATTTCCTGCCAACCTCCTCAGAGTCTTCTTATCTTTGGTGGATGCACCTTCTGGATACTCTTGACTCTTCAGAAAAACCTTAATATCATGATACCAAGGTTTGCCATCTAATACACCTTCAACTGCAAACACAAAAGCTGGTCTATCCAGACGCATGATTCTGATCGAAGGAGTTTCATTCCAACGATTCACCTGATACATCGAAGACAACGTCGCCAACGCATCGGCCATCTAATTCTCCAACCGGGGTATATGATGGAAGTCAATTCTTTCAAAGAACGGTAACAATCTTCTGGCATAGTTGTTATAAGGCACCAAGTTTGCTTGACGAGTTTCCCATTCACCTGTAATCTGATTAACTACCAACGCGGAATCACCATAAACATCGAGGTTCTTGATTCTCAAATCAATTGCTTCTTCTAACCCCATAATGCATGCTTCATACTCTGCCTCATTGTTGGTGCATATGAACGCTAATCAGGCAGTCAACGGTATATTGGAACCTTTCGGAGTTGTAATGACTACCCCGATTCCGTTACCGTATGAATTAACAGCCCTGTCGCACCCGAGGATTTACATCCATGGTACAAACGCGAAAGTGGCGCGGAAAACAGAGTCGCCAGCAATGTGTATTTATCCCAAGAGAGGGAAATGAAACACTGCGTAAACCTGAAGGAAGGGAAAGAGCATGGTCTCGCGACCAAGAAAGACGGGTAAGGGAGTCGGTTACGCGAAGGGAAGATGTTAGCACCCCACACGTCCATCGTACTCGATGGGATCCACGCTTGCTGTCTCGATCAAAGGATGTCGTCATCTGGAGCTCCACTGCTACTGGAAAGGAGAAGGAACGGGAACGGAAAGGAACGAAGAAACGAAGAAGAAAAGAAAAAGAAGTGACTCGATAGGATATCACTCGTCCTATGCCTACGTATTCCCTCGTGCAATGGGAAAGTCAGAGTCAACGTAGTTCGGACACAAACTAAGGGGGGAGGTTGCTCGCCAAGACATCGCCGTCTTGTGCCTATGTATCCTCAATCGGACGAGAAAGAGGAAATCAGAGCAGTCGTAGTTCGACCCACGGGTCGGTGAAAAAAGGTTTCGATCGCACTGGGGCAAGAGAGAGGGTTCGATTAGCAAATCTCGATCACACGGAGGCGAGAGACAAAAAGAGGGAAGTTAGTTGTTAGTGTGCTCACCGAGATATCACATCTCGTGCCTACGTATCTCATCTGGAATGAGAATCAGAGCATCCGTAGTTCACGGAACTACGGAAGAACGGGATCTCGATCACACTGAGGCGAGAGAAAAGGGGGAGACGCACGGAAGGTCTAAGGGAAACTGAATCCTACATGTTATTATACAAAATGGCCCTAAGGTCAGGATCCGTAGGGAAGTCTACCTAATGTTATCATGCTTGGTTTGAGAGCCTAATGTCTATCCTACTCCAAGCTTAATCAGAAATTAAGTCGGACTAGGAGCCTTAAGGGAGCATGTGAATACAAAGTAATCAACAAGTAAACACCAGACGACTCAATCACAAAGGAAAATCGAACAAGAGGCAAGTTGAGTATTTAATCAGGGATTCATCAGAATAAGCATCATGGTCAACCAATTAAACAAAAATATCCAAGTTAAAAATAAAGTACAAATTAAAATCAAGATTAAATTCTAAGATTAAAAACTAATTCTAAAATACAAAAGAACTAATTCCAAATTAAAAATCAAATATTAATAAAAAAACTAAAATTTTTAGCTAAAACAAATTAATAAAACAAACAAAACAAAATTCTAAACTAATAAGCTGAAATAAGGGTGAAGTAGTAATTATGGCGGTGTGAGCATAAGTTCAGGCGCATGGGCCTTTGTGCCTGGGCCCATCAGAACTTTCATGTCCAGGGGGTGCAACGAGAGACGATGGGGTGCGAAAAAGAAAATACAAGCGGGCCTAAGAACCCTTCCCAAGCATTGTAACAACAAGGGTCTAAAAAACCCTAAGTCCTCAAACAAGCTCACTCTCCTCTCTCCTCTGTTTTCCGTCACCCTCAATGCCTCACGCTATTTTCTTCTCAAAAATTACTCGTCGCCGTCACACACTTCTTCCTCTGTCCAAACTACGTCGTCTTCAACATCATCTTTCCTCTTCCAAGCCGCCGCACCCTTCCTCGCTCTCTCCTTTCTCCGTCCCATCTCCTCATTCCATTCTGCATTCGCCGGTGATGACCAACCCGCCGGAGAAGATGATCCCGCGGCGGAGGCCGCCGTCAACTCCGACGGAGCTACCCCAAAACACTAAAGCTCCAACACGAACCCCCTACTTTCGCGCCCTCTCTCCCAATCCTGTATCAGACCGTCCAAAAACCTAGCTACGCAACGGGATCGACCACCAAATAAACTCTCAAACAAAGCTCAGACGAAATAGCAAGGTGAAAACGAACAAAGTTCAACGCCAACAACAGAAACGAGAATGCTCAAGATTAAACAAAGAGTGCAGAAGCAATACGAATTTAATAGCTTAAACCAAATTTGCAAGCTAACAAGTTCAGAGCGTCGAGAACCTTACCTAACTGAGTTCCTCCATTGGGTCTTGAGAGTTGTGTGTTCTTCTTCTTCCGGCTTTCTTGTCGTTGTGAGATGTTTAACTGTTGATGTGATTTACGTTGAAGATCGGATGAGGATTGTTGGACTCCTTGGCTGAGATTGAACTGTGAATTGCTTTGTGGTTATTGTTATAGAGCTTCAAACGATGATGATATAATGG
Organism: Lathyrus tuberosus; assembly: GCA_022829125.1. Classification (NCBI taxonomy): domain Eukaryota; kingdom Viridiplantae; phylum Streptophyta; class Magnoliopsida; order Fabales; family Fabaceae; genus Lathyrus; species Lathyrus tuberosus. Next base: position 3,023,394 of record JALAZF010000282.1, read on the forward strand.
TTTCTGCACGTGCAACGTTATGGAGAAGATGGATTGACGCTGCGTTGTTGGGATGTTGCAGATCTGTTAATTTCTGTTGCAGAGTTGATGAGGATACGAAGATGAAGAAACTGGCGGTTCGAAGGAGATTACAATCAGCTACAAATCATAGTGTTGAAAATTGAAGATGATGATGAGAGAGCTGTTGAGGAATTTGGAGCTGAAAGTGGTTCGTGAGTTCTGCAGTTTCTGATTTGATGAACATTGGAGTATTGTGAGCTTGCTCTTTTTTTTTTATTTCTGCAGCTTTGTGAATTCAAAATGATGAAGAGAGTACTGGTTTTTGCAGGTTTTAAAAACAAAGATGATGAGTGAATTGCAGAGCTTGAATGAGGAATGAAGATGAAGGTTAAATGAAGATGGTGATTGAAGGAGATACTGAGACGAGCTGATGAATTGGTGTTGCGGTTAGGAGCAGATGTGAGGAGTGAAGGTGATGTGTGAAATTTTCAAGATGCTCTTGTCTTTGATTTTTTTTGCTTTTTAAATCAAAATTCAGACTTGTTTAAGAAGTTTTCTGGTACAATTTGCAGCAGGGAATTGTGCTTTATGGTCTGGTGTGGCGTTTGTGTTGCCAAAGGTTTGCGTAGCAGGCGGCGTGGAGACACGGGTTGTGTAGCGAGGCCTTTTGTTTTGTCTGTTATGAGTAGTGTAGCAGGGTACGGTTTATGGCAACAGTGATGTTGGTTTGTGTGTGTAACTTTTCCTTCCCACTGTTTGTTGATAATTATAAAATAAAATGAGCACTGATGGGTCATTAAGTGAAAATGGGCCTTTCATGGCTCTTTATATGGGTGGCTAGTAGCTTAAGCTTTTATGCTCATTCAAAAGTTGTGCAATATCCAAGTATCATAATGAAAAGAATAGAAATAATTGGACATAACATTTGGACATTAAATGGATGCTAACAAAAAATTGAATATGGATTTAAAATGGTTATTAAAAATGGATAAAATGGAAAATGGATTGTAAAAATATGGATAAGATAAATGGTTTATGAAGTGGATATGGATTTTGGATATGGTAGAAAAAGAATTAGAAGAAAGAAGTGGATAGTTGAAATATAATGGATATTTAGTGATATTTTGAATAAGATGGATAATGACGGACAGAAAATGGATTATGGATACAAAATGAATAACCAAATGAATTCAAAACCAATCAAAAACTTTTCACAAGCCTCTGACAAAATGGTCACAGCTACCACTGAGCAATCTGGCCACTCACATGATCCACTGAAGAATCTCAACCGATAAACAGTCCACAAGCTTAACCTTGAACAAGAACCCTAACTATCCTTGAGATGTACACCCTGATTCACATCAATGAAGCCCTAACCCAATACTTCTGATGAATCCTCGGAATGGGGAAAACCTTGGATCTTGGTAAACCTCTGAATAAGAAGTCACTCTTGATAATATGAATTCAACCCTAACTGAGGATGAGAATACGAGAACCCCGAGCTCGCACATAATTCCTTGATCCCATGTCTTAGAAGACCAATGCAATGACTGAATGCAAAAATATGACCTAATGGGATGCAAATGAGAAAGAAGCATAAGCCAGAAAAAAGTAGGGCAAGGAAAAGGCAAATTTTGGGGTGCTACAGCTGCCCCTATTCAATTGACTTGGACCTGAAAGGGTGATAACAACGGCTTTCAGACATTCAAGGTACACGGAGATTGAATATCAAAAGAACCCGGAAATTTGCAAACTGTGGGGAGAGAAATGACATGATGATTGCCAGCCGAAGGTGGACTCATATCCAAATGTTAGTAGAATCAACACACATACAAAGATGACTCCGTTCGGGATACAGAAGGTAGACCATCAACTCTGAGGTTGAGGAAAAAACATCGTCAACTCTGAAAAAGAAAAGGATAACCATCAACTCTGAGGTTGAGGAAAATCTGGACTAAACACCAACTTTGAATGTTTGAGAAAAAGGTGGACATCAACTCTGAGGTTGAGAAAAAATCATAACTTCAACTCTGGGGTTAGAAGAAGGATATACATCAACTCTGATGTTGGTAAAAAGGTAGACCTTGATTTTGAGACCGGAGATAGAAACATTGACTTCAACTCTGAGGCTGGAAGATCGGTCAACACTGAGGTTAGAGACATGCCACAATATATGACAACTCTGAGGTTGGTAAAGAAAGGCTTCAACTCTGAGGTTGGAGAGAAGATATACGACAACTCTGAGGTTGGGGAAAAATAGGTACGACAACTCTGAGGTTGGAGAAGCAGGGCGTCAACTCTGAGGTTGGGGAAAAATATGTGCGACAACTCTGAGGTTGGAGAAGAAATGCGTCAACTCTGAGGTTGGGGAAAGAGGATTTTTCATCAACTCTGAGGTTGAGAAAAGGTATACAACAACTTTGAAGTTGGTAAAACGGGGTCAACCCTGAGGTTGGGGGCAAAAGGTGGAATGTTCATCAACTCTGAGGTCGAGAAAAGGTATACGACAACTCTGAGGTTGGAGAAAGGCGTCAACTCTAAGGTTGGGGAAGAAAGGGATATTAATCAACTTTGAGGTCTAGAAAAAAGGTATACGACAACTTTGAAGTTGGGGAGGAATGGGTTGTTCATCAACTCTGAGGTCGAGAAAAGATATGCAACAACTCTAAGGTTGGAGAAGAAAGGGGAATATTCATCAACTCTGAGGTTGAGAAAGGGTACATGACAACTTTGAAGTTGGTAAAAGGGAAAGGACATTTCGTTAACTCTGAGGTCAAGAAAAGAACCAAGACAACTTTGAAGTTAGTAAAGGAGGGCGTCAACTCTGAGGTTGGGGAAGAAAGAGATGTACGACAACTCTGAGGTTGGAGAAAGGCGACAACTCTGAGGTTGGACAAAATAAGCGTCAACTCTGAGGTTGGGATCACTGTTTTGATTGAGGGTTGATCTGGGCTTTCACACAAAGTACCAAATCTGGCTTATGCTCCGCATGCATATGTTTGAATTTTCTTTCTATGGCATAATGCTCCATACGAAATGGAAATGCTACGCGTTTGAGGATACAATGCAATGATGATTACTACATGCAAGAATGAGAGGACACTCCAACGGGGAATGCACAAAATAGAACAAGCAGACTTCACTGAGGAAGGGATCACTAATATCTGATCTCCCGTGGGGAGATAACCAACTGTACCACCAATAACTACTGGTGATGCAAACTCTGTCGGGAAGCTGCAAGCTGAATTGCAAACTCTGTCGGGGAGATGCCAATGAAGATTGGACTTTGAACTGCTGAGAATGCCAATAACCATTGGACTTTGACTTGCGGGGAAATACCGAATCTGACTTTTGAGGAAGAGAATACTCTGACTTCTCACTGTCTTCAACCTGCTTGAAAATATTCCATCGTCTTACCCTACTAAGAATGAGGAATCCAACTATACTGCTGGGGATAAGGAATCTTCATAAAGAACCCCTTTTGATTTGAGGAAGATTCTCTGCTTGGGGAAGAATATCAATTCCAGCACCTTGCTAGGACAAAGATACCTTCTGGCTCCTTGCTAGGGGAGAGACTTCGAAAGCTTAGCGCTTCAAGTTTCTGCCGATCAACTGCATACTGATTATCAAGAGTGAACAACGGTTCCTTTAATTCTCGACTTGCCCCCAGACCACAGGGTTCGATGGAAGAAATCATCTCAAGAGGATTTTATAGAAGACCGGGCGTTCGACAATGCCCCAGGGTCTTCAAACTCTTGGAGAGATTCATCGGATCTCGAGGTAACTGCCCCAGGCTGTATGACCTATAAAGGAATTCGCCTCGAGAGGATTCGTAGCGACTTGAAATACACTGTCTCAGTGTTTTGAACCTGGAAGAGGTGCTCCTGATTAACCGTCTTCTGGAGAGGATAACTTCTCATGCTCCGGAGGTGGCCTGCCTCGATATGAGCTTTGAAGTGACTTTATTCCCGATCTTCGAATGAATGCCCCAGAATAGCTGAGGTTCAGAGAGATTTCTCGACATGACTGCCCCAGATTGGCTACATCTCATCACGACTTACTAGGGAGAGCCCATGCTTCACAAAGCCTCTTGGAAATATGCCCCTTGATACGACTGTCCTTTAGAATTTTCAAGCATCCCAACTTGGCAGTATCAAGCTTCTTGACTGACGCTCACTGTGTAAGCTTCCTTAATGCTTAGGCACATGTATGCAAGTAGAACAAGTTTATTATGAGAATGATAATTCTAATGCAACAAACATGTTAACCTTGAAGTTTATTGAAGATATGTCGTAAAACCCTGTGAATGAGTCACTAGTTACAACATTTATTTTTGAATGGAAAACAATACGCACATGCAATACCAACAAAAATATTTTATTAGCACGACTCATGGGAGTTAGGAACGCCATCTTGTTGAAGTACGCTTTCAGAATAAACCCTGTTTCAATTAGGACTTTTAAGGATTGTAACGTGGCCTGGTTCACGGTTTTTGTAGAAAAAAGGATTTATGGCTCAAAATTTTGTTTGTACCCACCCATTCTCCTTGATGTTCTCCAGTTCTATGTTCAGTTAATTTGGCATAAGCGCTCATCTCCCAAAAGGATTCCATGACGAGTGACAGTTAAGGAACCCATGAGGTATTTGAAATGACAGTCACCCCTTTTTGTCTTCAGTGTTTCGGTCACACGACTTGTTCCTTATCAAGGACTTTCTCTTCTTTCTCTTTTTTTTTTAACAAATCGTGTGACACCGTTTTGTCTGACTTGTTTGAAAGGGTTGTGACTGCCTCACTCCTTGATTGTTGAGGGATAACCATTGTGGTTTCACATCTCTTGACCTCTTGACGGTGGAATAGAAGGAAATGGATCCTCAGATGCACACTCTTTTTTGAAATTTGAACGCTCGGTCAAATTATCTAACGCCTACCCTGTCCCTTGGTTAAGTGTGAGGGTTTTTTCGTACGAAGGAAACTCCTACTTCAAGGCTCAAAGGGGTTAACGAGGGTCTATCTCCCTTATATCTCCAGTGTTTAGGGATTTGAAACAATGCCTGTACATCCTCAACAGGGTTTTATCCAAAAGCACACAACCAAAATTTTTGCGTTTTTACCTCATCATCCTCCCTCAAGAGTTTAAGGCAAGAAAGTTGGTATTTCAGTGCATATAAACATGACATGAGTGCATAAAAGTAAGATACTTCAGGAACAACACGTTTATTGCATTAAAATCAGCATTCAAAACACAAACAAGTTTTTACATGCAGACAGTGTTTTAACAAACAAATGAAAGCTACATATGAAAATACAGTAAAGGAAGCTAATGATTGCCATTGTTGAGGAGACTTGACTCCGTTTGGACTTATTGCTTCTGATGATGTCTTCGCAGCCTCGAGTGCTTACTCTGATAAAGAAGCTTCACCTTGTGGGGGTACCGTCTAGGGTGATGACCTTTGAATCAATCAAATCTTGCACCTTGTACTGGAACGCAATATAGTTATCAAGTGTGTGCCCAAACGTTCTCGAATGGAACTCACAGCTAGCGTTCATGTCATAGTCCGGAGGAATAGGGTATGGCACTGACATGGCATTCCTCAGCTGGATCAGCGAGCTTTTGAGCAAGCGAGCAAACAACTGACTATAAGGAATAGGAATAGGATCAAATATCCTCTTTGGCCTTCTTGGTATGAGTTGCCTCTGCTGCTGATAATTATACTACTGCTGCTGATTTGGGCGCCCAATCCACCCCTGCACTTTCCTTCTTGCATTCGACTGAGGCACAAACAAGGGTTGCTGACACAGTACTTCTGAAGCATAAGGCTGTGGAAGAGATCCATGACATGAGGTGGATCCTTTGGAAATGGAAGGAGTCCCCAAATCCTTTGCAACAGTGGGAGTAAAATCACCTTGTTTACCAGTGCCAACTTATGTAAACTTGATTACCTATGAATCAATGAGCTCTTGGACTTTATGCTTGAAGCTTGTACAATTCTCAACATTGTGACCAGGTACCCCAGAGTGGAACTCACATTTAGCATTAGCATTAGGTCCCAGAGGAAGTTTTGTGAGAAGAGGCCCCAAACTAACACGTTCAACCAGTTTGAGCTCGAGCAAATAAGAAAGCAACTACGCATACAACATTGGAATGGGATCAAACTTCCTCTTAGGCCCCTCTGACTTAGGATCCTCTTGGGGAGCAGGAAGTGATTGCTGATGAGAAAGCTCTGAAACTTCAGTTTGTGGAGGGGATTCACGAGGCAATCCATTATCTAGAACAAACCCCAAAGAGATGGGAGGAGTAAAGACCTCTGTTGTGGAAGTGGGCACATGATCGTTTTCCTTTTTTAACACCTTATTCAAGATTTCCATAACCAGACCCATCTGAGTCCTCATCTGATTTACTTCCTCTCTTAGCAGTTTCTGATCCTGGGACATAGCCTGCATATTTTCCCCAAACTGCCTCATCTGAATCTCCACTTTAGTCACTTCTGCACGGAGTTGTTCCATGACTATCCTCTGATTATCACAGGCTGAGTAGTGGTGGCATTCAAGTTATTAATTCTGAAGATAATACCAAGTCAGAATGAGAAATCCGCTCCTGAGCACCTGTTATGCGTACGCGTATGCGAATACAAATGCCATGCTCGAATATTTCCAAGGAATCATTCTGCTTTGATTCAAGTTTTTTTACAAAATAACCACAAGAAATAGACGGAAACGCTCAACAGCGAGTCTCAAAGTTAATACCCCTTGGAAATACAAGAACATGTATGCAAAAATTGATGATGCAAATGCAACAAACATGGGATCAGGGCTTCCACAAAGCTCTGTACTGCTGTGCTGCTGAATGGATAGGTTCAAAGGTCTGCTCTGAAGAGAACATCGGAATACCAGAATATCCGAATAACCAGAATACCAGAATAACCAGAATACCAGGCTGATAAGTTCACACTGATAAGAAATCCAGAATACCAGGTAGGATGAAAGTCAAGGTTACCTGCAAACCTGTAAACACCCGCCCATCTCACATGTGGGTACTAGAAAACCGAGGATCCTCGATATCACGGACTCTCAGGTCGAGAAATGATGATACGTTCACCATTTCTGGTTTGGCATCATCATCAATCGAGGAGGCCTCAACTAATTCCCCTCAAAAATAAGGTCATCCTATGCGATTTCCCAGCATTGGGTCCTCGGATCAACAAGTGTAATGGGTTTGCCATTTCTGGTCTGCCATTATCACATGTCGGGAGGAGAGGGGTTGCTGAGACCTCGGAGAAACGGTCACCAGAGTCGACAACTTTCTAGATCAACACCCTAAAATGCGCAAGACACGCACGTCAGAATATCTCCCAAGATAGCCTCGTCTGGATGTGAAGTTCGTGAACACCAAATGCACCAAGGCGGCACGTAGGTCCCACTACTTTCCACTCTAGTCCTAAGTGTATGCTCAAGCCTGTGTATTGGGCTTATCTCTCAAAACAACCCAACCTGACAAACAGAAAACCAACACAGCACAACACAGTCCAACATATGATAACAATGAGATGCAATAAAATGCGGTAAAAACAGTAATATACAGTAATATACAACATAATAAAGCACAATAATAAACACCCGATGAAGTAAAAACAAACAAGCGCTAGGATTGACTCGCTAAGGTAACCAGTCACTCCCCAGCAGAGTCGCCAGCTGTCACTCCCGAGGATTTGCATCCATGGTACAAACGCGAAAGTGGCGTGGAAAACAGAATTGCCAGCAATGTGTATTTATCCCAAGAGAGGGAAAGGAAACACTGCGTAAACCTGAAGGAAGGGAAAGAGCATGGTCTCGCGACCAAGAGAGACGGGTAAGGGAGTCGGTTACGCGAAGGGAAGATGTTAGCACCCCACACGTCCATCGTACTCGATGGGATCCACGCTTGCTGTCTCGATCAAAGGATGTCGTCATCTGGAGCTCCACTGCCACTGGAAAGGAGAAGGAACGGGAACGGAAAGGAACGAAGAAACGAAGAAGAAAAGAAAAAGAAGTGACTCGATAGGACATCACTCGTCCTATGCCTACGTATTCCCTCGTGCAATGGGAAAGTCAGAGTCAATGTAGTTCGGACACGAACTAAGGGGGGAGGTTGCTCGCCAAGACATCGCCGTCTTGTGCCTACGTATCCTCAATCGGACGAGAAAGAGGAAATCAGAGCAGTCGTAGTTCGACCCACGGGTCGGTGAAAAAAGGTTTCGATCGCACTGGGGTGAGAGAGAGGGTTCGATTAGCAATTCTCGATCACACGGAGGCGAGAGACAAAAAGAGGGAAGTTAGTTGTTAGTGTGCTCGCCGAGATATCACATCTCGTGCCTACGTATCTCATCTGGAATGAGAATCAGAGCATCCATAGTTCACGGAACTACGGAAGAACGGGATCTCGATCACACTGAGGAGAGAGAAAAGGGGGAGACGCACGGAAGGTCTAAGGGAAACTGAATCCTACATGTTATCATACAAAATGGCCCTAAGGTCAGGATCAGGAGGGAAGTCTACCTAATGTTATCATGCTTGGATTGAGAGCCTAATGTCTATCTTACTCCGAGCTTAATCAGAAATTAAGTCGGACTAGGAGCCTTAAGGGAGCATGTGAATACAAAGTAATCAACAAGTAAACACCAGACGACTCAATCACAAAGGAAAATCGAACAAGAGGCAAGTTGAGTATTTAATCAGGGATTCATCAGAATAAACATCATGGTCAACCAATTAAACAAAAATATCCAAGTTAAAAATAAAGTACAAATTAAAATCAAGATTAAATTCTAAGATTAAAAACTAATTCTAAAATACAAAAGAACTAATTCCAAATTAAAAATCTAATTTTAATAAAAAAAACTAAAATTTTTAGCTAAAACAAATTAATAAAACAAACAAAACAAAATTCTAAACTAATAAGCTGAAATAAGGGTGCAGTAGTAATTATGGCGGTGTGAGCATAAGTTCAGGTGCATGGGCCTTTGTGCCTGGGCCCATCAGAACTTTCATGTCCAGGGGGTGCAACGAGAGACGATGGGGTGCGAAAAAGAAAATACAAGCGGGCCTAAGAACCCGTACCAAGCATTGTAACAACAAGGGTCTAAAAAACCCTAAGTCCTCAAACAAACTCACTCTCCTCTCTCCTCTGTTTTCCGTCACCCTCAATGCCTCACGCTATCTTCTTCTCAAAAATTACTCGCCGCCGTCATACACTTCTCCCTCTGTCCAAACTGCGTCGTCTTCAACATCATCTCTCCTCTTCCAAGCCGCCGCACCCTTCCTTGCTCTCTCCTTTCTCCGTCCCACCTCTTCCTTCCATTCTGCATTTGCCGGTGATGACCAACCCGCCGGAGAAGACGATCCCGCGGCGGAGGCCGCCGTCAACTCCGACAGAGCTACCCCAAAACACTAAAGCTCCAACACAAACCCCTACTTTCGCGCCCTCTCTCCCAATCCTGTATCAGACCGTCCAAAAACCTGGCTACGCAACGGGATCGACCACCAAATAAACTCTCAAACAAAGCTCAGACGAAACAACAAAGTGAAAATGAACAAAGTTCAACGCCAACAACAGAAACGAGAATGCTCAAGATTAAACAAAGAGTGCAGAAGCAATACGAATTTAACAGCTTAAACCAAATTTGCAAGCTAACAAGTTCCGAGCGTCGAGAACCTTACCTAACTGAGTTCCTCCGTTGGGTCTTGAGAGTTGCGTGTTCTTCTTCTTCCGGCTTTCTTGTCGTTGTGAGATGTTCAACTGTTGATGTGATTTACGTTGAAGATCGGATGAGGATTGTTGGACTCCTTGGCAGAGATTGAACTGTGAATTGCTTTGTGGTTGTTGTTATAGAGCTTTAAACAATGATGATATGATGGTTTCTGCACGTGCAATGTTATGGAGAAGATGGATTGACGCTGCGTTGTTGGGATGTTGCAGATCTGTTAATTTCTGTTGCAGAGTTGATGAGGATACGAAGATGAAGAAACTGGCGGTTCGAAGGAGATTACAATCAGCTACAAATCATAGTGTTGAAAATTAAGATGATGATGAGAGAGCTATTGAGGAATTTGGAGCTGAAAGTGGTTCGTGAGTTCTGCAGCTTCTGATTCGATGAACATTGGAGTATTGTGAGCTTGCTCTTTTTTTTTTATTTCTGCAGCTTTGTGAATTCAAAATGATGAAGAGAGTACTGGTTTTTGCAGGTTTTAAAAACAGAGATGATGAGTGAATTGCAGAGCTTGAATGAGGAATGAAGATGAAGGTTAAATGAAGATGGTGATTGAAGGAGATACTGAGACGAGCTGATGAATTGGTGTTGCGGTTAGGAGCAGATGCGAGGAGTGAAGGTGATGTGTGAAATTTTCAAGATGCTCTTGTCTTTGATTTTTTTTTCCTTTTTAAATCAAAATTCAGACTTGTTTAAGAAGTTTTCTGGTACAATTTTCAGCAGGGAATTGTGCTTTATGGTCTGGTGTGGCGTTTGTGTTGCCAAAGGTTTGCGTAGCAGGCGGCGTGGAGACACGGGTTGTGTAGTGAGGCCTTTTGTTTTGTTTGTTGTGAGTAGTGTAGCAGGGTACGGTTTGTGGCAACAGTGATGTTGGTTTGTGCGTGTAACTTTTCCTTCCCACTGTTTGTTGATAATTATAAAATAAAATGAGCACTGATGGGTCATTAAGTGAAAATGGGCTTTTCATGGCTCTTTATATGGGTGGCTAGTAGCTTAAGCTTTTATGCTTATTCAAAAGTTGTGCAATATCCAAGTATCATAATGAAAAGAATAGAAATAATTGGACATAACATTTGGACATTAAATGGATGCTAATAAAAAAATTGAATATGGATTTAAAATGGTTATTAAAAATGGATAAAATGGAAAATGGATTGTAAAAATGTGGATAAGATAAATGGTTTATGAAGTGGATATGGATTTTGGATATGGTAGAAAAAGAATTAGAAGAAAGAAGTGGATAGTTGAAATATAATGGATATTTAGTGATATTTTGAATAAGATGGATAATGACGGACAGAAAATGGATTATGGATACAAAATGAATAACCAAATGAATTCAAAACCAATCACAAACTTTTCACAAGCCTCTGACAAAATGGTCACAGCTACCACTGAGCAATCTGGCCACTCACATGATCCACTGAAGAATCTCAACCGATAAACAGTCCATAAGCTCAACCTTGAACAAGAACCCTAACTATCCTTGAGATGTACACCCTGATTCACATCAATGAAGCCCTAAACCAATACTTCTGATGAATCCTCAGAATGGGGAAAACCTTGGATCTTGGTAAACCTCTGAATAAGAAGTCACTCATGATAATATGAATTCAACCCTAACTGAGGATGAGAATACGAGAACCCCGAGCTCGCACATAATACCTTGATCCCATGTCTTAGAAGACCAATGCAATGACTGAATGCAAAAATATGACCTAACGGGATGCAAATGAGAAAGAAGCATAAGCCAGAAAAAAGTAGGGCAAAGAAAAGGCAAATTTTGGGGTGCTACAAGCCCCATAAAAAACCAGCTTCCATTGGGACCCAATTTCTGGCCCTTCATCAGGTAGAGGCTCTTCACAGTCTTTCATCTTCAGATACATAATGTGCTCATCAGGAAATTCGAACTTCATCGATTGATAATCCTCAATTGGTTGTTCAGCAAGGTATTCTGACAAAACATTTCCCTTAATGGCTTTTGGGAAACATATTGAATATCATATTCTGTCAGAACCATCTGCCAACGGGCTATTCTACCAGAAAGCGCTTGCTTTTCAAACACCTACTTGATCGGATCCATCTTCGAAATCAAGAGGGTTGTATGGTTTAACATATATTGCCTTGAACGCTTAGTTGCCCAAGCGAGTGCACAACATGTTTTCTCCAGCATCGAGTACCTCGACTCACAATTAGTAAACTTTTTACTCAGGTAGTAGATGGCATGCACTTTTCTACCTGACTCGTCGTGTTGACCAAGCACACACCCCATTGAATTCTCAAGAACCGTAAGATACATAATCAAAGGCCTTCCTGGCACTGGCGGCATAAGGACCGGAGGCTCCTGCAAATATTCTTTTATTTTTTCGAATGCCTTTTGACAGTCTTCGTTCCACCTGACCGCCTGATCTTTTCTTAACAACTTGAATATTGGTTCACACGTGGCTGTAAGATGAGAGATGAATCTAGCAATGTAGTTCAGCCTCCCTAAGAAACCACAAACCTCTCTTTCTGTTCTTAGCTCAGGCATTTCTTGAATGGATTTTACTTTAGCAGGGTCAACCACGATACCTTTTTCACTGACAATAAAACCCAGTAACTTTCCAGATCTCACCTCGAAGGTGCACTTGTTCGGATTCAACCTCAGTCTGAACTTTCTCAACCTTTCAAACAATTTCTGAAGATTAACCAGATGTTCTTCCTCCGTCTGTGACTTATCAATCATGTCATCAACATAGACCTCGATCTCTTTGTGAATCATATCATGAAAGAGAGTCACCATCGCCCGCTGATATGTTGCCCCAACATTTTTCAATCCAAAGGGCATCACTTTGTAACAGAATGTTCCCCACGGTGTTATGAACGTCATTTTCTCCACGTCCTCTGGGGCCATCTTGATTTGGTTATACCCAGAGAAGCCATCCATGAAGGAAAACACAGAATACTGAGTGGTGTTGTCCACTAACACATCAATGTGAGGAAGCGGGAAGTCGTCTTTTGGGCTTGCTCTATTCAGATCTCTGTAATCAACGCACATCCTGACCTTTCCGTCCTTTTTAGGTACAGGTACAATATTAGCAACCCATGGAGGATAATTCGTTACAGCAAGAAACCCAGCATCTAACTGTTTCTGAACCTCTTCTTTAATCTTGACGGACATTTCCGGTTTTGTCCTTCTCAGCTTCTGCTTAACCGAAGCACATCCTTCTTTGAGCGGCAACCGGTGTACCACGATGTCAGTGTCGAGCCCAGGCATGTCTTGGTAATACCAGGCGAAGATATCCACATAATCTCGGAGCATTTCAATCAATCTTCCCTTGACAGAGTCTTCCAAAGCAGCCCCAATCCGTACCTCTTTCTTTGCGTCCTCGGTTCCCAAGTTAACAACCTCGATTTCCTCCTGATGAGGCAGAATGACCTTTTCCTCTTGTTTTAACAGCCTGGTTAATTCCTCTGGTAAGGCACAATCTTCATCAGTCCCCTCTTCAGCCTGATATATAGGATTATCGAAGTCATATCGAGCCATAGCTGAATCATGATGGGTGGAATCTGAACAAGAAAACCTGCATGATTGATGATATATGTTTATTATGGATGCATCAAACAAAAACACATTGCCATTTTGCTGTGATTTTAATGCAAAAAATAAAACAGAAAGACAAGGATTAAAACATATCAACCCTAGGGTGTCCAGCTTCATCAAGGATTTCTTAGGCAGAACATTCAAAGAGGACCCAATATCCATAAGCACATGAGACATTAACGATCCACGGCATTCAACAGAAATATGCAAGGCGTTATTATGGTTTCTCCCAGCTGGAGTCAAGTCAACATCAGTAAAACCTAAACCATTGCCTGCATTAACATGAGCCACTACCCCCTCCAACTGATTAACCGAGATCTCTTGGGGTACGTAAGCAGCATTCAGTACTTTCAGCAGTGCATTCCGGTGTGCCTCAGAACACAATAACAGGGACAAGATAGAGATCTTGGATGGCGTCTGATGCAATTGATCAACAATTTTATAATCACTTTTCTGAATCAGTCTCATAAATTCTTCTACATTCTCGGAGAAAGAATTATCAACTGGCCCTGCCGTGGAGTCATTCACTACTGGTGCTTGCACAGAATTATCTACAACATGCTTCCCTTTGTCTTGTTTAGAACTACCAGCTTGATCATTAGAAGGGATGAGGACCCTACCACTTCTCGTGATAGCCCCTGCCTCAATACTGTTTTCAACACAAGAGCTCACTACAAAAGTTCCTACCAGTTCTTGTTTCTGTCCATTGACGAATACTTCGGCTCCATAGTTCCCAGGAATGGCCTTGGTGCTCTCATATGGAACGGGTCCGGGAGCTGTAATAATAATCGGTGCTGGTCTTACTGGCCCTAAAATAGTGATTGTTTTTGAAAGGGATAGTAATGGTAGCAACCTCACTTTTCCTGCTGACAACTTCTTTCTGTCGGCCGCATCGGTCAAACTGCAATAGACCTTCATCTATCAACTTTTGAATTCCTGACTTCAACAAACCACACCCATTCATTTGAGACATACAATCTGAACAATTCTCATCACATCCGGGGGACACCCCACCCTTCAATAACCTCTCCTTTACCACCATCAAAGGAGTCCTTAATTCATTAACATCCGTAACCAAATTCAAAGATTCATTCTCCTCTAACACAACGTTAACCCTAGGCCCACCATGGTTCGGTATTAGGTTTTGGATGACATTTGGCCCATCATTTGAAAAGTTAATGGCCTTTGAATCCACCAAGTCTTGGACTGCGTGCTTAAAAGCTTTGCAGTCTTCAATATAGTGTCCGGGTGCCCCAGAATGAAAGTCACATTGGGCGTTAGGATTATAACCCAGAGGTGGATTACCTGTGGGGGGAGCTAGAGTCCTTTTCTAGATTAACTGCAACTGTAGCAAATGCTGAAACAACTGTGAATACGGTAGAGGTGGAGTATCAAAATGTCGGTTCTGTTTAGGCATCGGCTGATACTGACGCGAAGCCTGATTTTGCTGCTGCTGAGGAGCTGCTGCAGAAATTGTCACCGAAGCTACTTGCTGATTATAACTCTGATGCTGTTTCCCTTTACCTCGGTAAGACGACACATAATTTGTTTCTTCCTTTTTCTTGTAATTAACATAGGGTTTCTTCCCATAACCAGAAGACGACCCATCATTACCTGACACTTTCCCAGCTTTGATTCTACTCTCTAACATTTCCCCGACCATGATTAAGTCAGCAAACCTGCCTGACACGCAAGGTAACAGTTTCTCATAATAACGTCCCGACAAAGTATCCATAAACAAATTCAGCATTTCTTTTTCCAACATGGGCGGCTGTACCCTTGCCGCTAGTTCACACCATCTCTGCGCATATTCTTTGAAGCTTTCATTATTCTTCTGAGACATATTCTGTAGCTGGGTCCTATTGGGAGCCATATCAGTGTTATATTGGTAGTGCTTGATAAAGGCTTTGACCAATTCTCTCCAGTTACGGACATGGCATCTCTCTAATTGCATATACCATTCCAAGGATGCCCCAGACAGACTGTCCTGGAAGAAATGCATCAGCAATTTCTCATCTTTAGAATACGCAGCCATCTTTCGTGCATATGCCCTGACATGCGTCTTGGGACAAGTGGTACCATTGTACTTCTCAAAAGTGGGCGCCTGAAATTTGTGCGGAATTACAACACCGGGAACCAGCCCCAAATCCTCCAGATCCATTCCTACAGAATTCTGATTCACAACACCCCTTAGTTGTTCTTCAATCAGTCTGAACCTTTGATCGTTATCCACATGAGGAATAGCATCAACACCTTGCATAAAAAAAATGTCGTCCTGTTGGTCATCATAACGACGGCCATGAACAACGCAAACACTATTTCCTCCTCCGACAACAGAGGGAATCACCACCTACTCTCCTCCGCCCGGAGGTATCACAACACCAGGAATGGGGATCTCTGTGCCTATAGGACCTCCCTGAGCACCATTACCAACAACGCCATTATGGACTCCGCCATGAAGAACCCCGTCTTTATCCACTCTCGCCACTAAGGGCTGGACCAGAGTCCTCAATTGCTCTTGCCCTTGGGCAACACCCTGCATCAATTCCATGAATTGGGCCATGCGAGCTTGCATGGCGGCCATCTCTGCTTGCATTTGCTCCATAATTCTCTTCTGATTTGATCTAGTAGAATACCGGTGAATTGGTTGGTTATCAATCCTGCCTGCAACCAAATAAAGGTTAGAAAAGCCTGGGACGAACACCTGCTATGCCAAAATGATTATGATTATGAAAATGAAAATGCAAAATGCAAACAAACATATTTGAACATTTCCAGGACATATCCGCTTTGATTCCATTCCATGAAACCGGGCAAGGGATCAGACACACTATCGGAAAATAAATCCGAACCCAAAAATACTACCGAATCAAACCATGGGGACAAACCCTCTCTGAAAACCAGAACTTCCAGGGCACATATAGTTAACCCAAATATTCCATTATCAAAAATAAAGTAGTTCCTATAGACAAGTTCAAGCATAATCAAAGGTGACTCCATCAACAAACCTGATGGTAATCCCAACAAAAAGATAAACAACAATATCAACTACAACTCAATTCCAAACAAACTAGCTTCAACTTCTTCAAGAAGGTCCACAGTGTCAGGATGTGCGGGTTGCTTTATCAGCCCTTTGATCAACTTGTTTCTTTTTGCAATCTCTTGGTTCAATTTAGCTATCTGCTCTTCAGCGTTGTTGTCTTCGCGCCTCGACTTCTTGACCTCGGCTTGTAACTTGAGCTCTTCAATTTCCTTCTGTGCTTCTTTCCACTTGCCAAAGTAATGATCTTTCCTTGCTTTCACTTCCTGAAGTTCTTCTTTCAGTTCTCCATTTTCAATCTTGACCTCCTCCCGCATCTCCTGATACGTGGCAAGCTTGTCTTCTGCTTTAGTCAAAAGCTTCTTGTTTTTCCTGCTAGCTTTGCCTGATGATTCAACAACCATACTGACCTTTTTGAAGTGCTGAGCTCTGTCGGTAAAATCCTTCTCTCTTTTTTCTAGACGCTCTGTCATGTCTTGAACTTTCCATTTCAACTCTAAGTTATCATGTAGAGCATTCTGTAGCTGACTACTCATATCAGAGTTTTCCACCCTCAGATCAAATACCAACTTTCGCTGCTTGTCGAATTCTTCGAGTGGTACAGTGAGTCTCTCTTCCACAATTTCTGGATACAAGGGAGGCGCCCGATCAAAAGGTAAATAGAACTCTTCTACCCTCTTCTTTACCCATTCACCATATGGAGCAAAAGCTTGATTATTGGGTTTACCCAAAATGGTTTTACCTCTCTTCTGTCTACTGAGCCAAGCTTTAGAAGCTTCTTGTGCAATAGCCACATCACTAGTCATATGAAAATACAAAGATTCTTCTAAATCTTTTTCAGCTGGAGGATCTTTCAGGGCGTATGCAAACAGCCTGATGGCCAAAGACGGGTTATAGTTAATACCTCATTTTCTTCTGATTAAGGGTACATTAGGATACTTGCCATAGCTATGCAAAATGTCAGTCCCTAATATCTTTAGCAGCTAGGCCCATCAGACACTTACTCCACCCTAAAGAAGTCTTTGAGTCCACAAAAGCACCTGACCGGGGTAAACGTTTGGCAAACCACTTGTAAAAAAGAGATGCGCAACAACAAACCACCCCACCTCATCTTTTCTCATTCCTATTGTACAGGGCGTAGTGGAGATCACCTAACAAAGTCGGTACCAGATTCTGAGCTGTAAATATCTGAATAGCATCCGTATCGACAAACTCAGACTCATTAGGGAATAACATAATGCCATATATGCATAGAGTCAATATTGCATTGAAAGCTATCCACCTCTTCTCCTTAGCTTCCTCTCGAGCCCTCTTTACCAAGTACTCCAAGTGATAGCCTCGGAATTTTCCCTTCTTAGAAAAGTCAGCCTCAAATGTCGATTTGCTCAAATAAAGAGCCTCAGCCACTGCTTGGAAATCACAGTCTCCTTGGGAACCACAGAAAGGAACACCTTCTTTGATAGGAATCCTCAAAATGTTGGAGTACTCTTCCAAGATGGGAACCAATACATAATCTGGCATCACAAAGCACCTCAAGGAAGGATCATAGAACTGCATCAAGGTGTGTAATCCATTGTATTCATACTTACTGAGGATCCGAACCAGGGATAATATCCAACCATACTTCTCTTCAAAGACTCCCAATATTTCTGGACCAGCCATACTCTGTAAACTGTCCAACGGACCAAGAGTGAGCTTCGGGAACTTGTAGATGATGATGTGCTTCTTACACCTCTTAGTGTCCATCCCTATGAATGCCCTCTGACTGGAATCAAAAGACTGGATACTACCTGGAAATGTAAAAACATGAAAGTCAGAAAAATGGAATGCAATGCGAAGCATGGGATCAAGGTATCCACACGAACTGGCTGCACTGTACTGACTGAACAAATCAAGGCTATGTACCAAAACCTAGAACAAAAGTAACCACAATGATAAAACTAGAAAACCAGGTAGGTTGAAGGTCAAAGCCACCTGCAAACCTGCAAACACCCATCCCCTCTCACATGTGGGTTCTAGAAAACGGGACCCTCAGTCTCGGATTCTCGATTTGAGAAGCAATAGTACATTCATCCCTCAGGGTACAATACTATCGCCAAACAAAGAGGTCGTCCACTGGTTCCTCCAAAAAAAGGTCATCCTATAGCAAGTTCCCAGCATTGGGTCCTTTGGCCTGCCATTATCGTTCTTGGGAGGAGTGCCGTTACTGAGTCCTCGGGAATGGTCACTAGAGTCGACAGTTCCTCAAGAGAATAACTACTAGCCTGTATCAACATACAGTAGCAGATATCTCCTAATAGAACCTCGTCTGATTGTGGGGATTGTGATCACCCGCACGTGGTCAACACCACGGGAGCGTCACGCCTACCCACACTAATACCTATGTGTATGCTCAAGCCTGGGTAGTGGGCTTATCTCTAAGAACCTCCCAACCTGCCAAATAGAAAACCAGCACAGCGCAGCACAGTCCAGCATAATAATGAAATGCAATGCAATAAAATGCGGTAAAAAAGTAGTACAGTAAAGAAATAATACAGTAAACAGCAATACAGTAAAATAGTAAAATAGCAAAACAAAACACCACAGTAAACACCCAATGAAAACAAACAAACAAACGCTAGGATTGACTCGCAAAAGGGGATGGACCAGCAAGAGGTCAACCTGTCCCCAGCAGAGTCGCCAGCTGTCGCTCCCGAGGATTTGCATCCATAGTACAAACGCGAAAGTGGCGCGGAAAATAGAGTCGCCAACAATGTGTATTTATCCCAAGAGAGGGAAAGGAAACACTGCGTAAACCTGAGGGAAGGGAAAGAACATGGTCTCGCGACCAAGAGAAACAGATAAGGGAGTCGATTACGTGAAGGGAAGGTGTTAGCACCCCACACATCCATCGTACTTGATGGGATCCACGCTTGTTGTCTCGATCAAAGGGTTTAGTCATCTGGAGCTCCACTGCTACTGGAAAGGAGGAGGAACGGGAACGGAAAAGAACGAAGAAATGAAGAAGAAAAGGAAAATAAGAAGTGACTCGATAGGACATCTCTTGTCCTATGCCTACGTATTACCTCGTGCAATGGGAAAGTCAGAGTCAACGTAGTTCAGACACGAACTAAGGGGGGAGGTTGCTCGCCAAGACATTGCCGTCTTGTGCCTACGTATCCTCAATCGGACAAGAAAGAGGAAATCAGAGCAGTTGTAGTTCGACTTAACGAGGCCAGTTAGTGTTTTTTTATGAGCGACGTTAGATTCGCGTCCGACAGTTAGGGTCGATTCCTGTTTGCGACGAGACGAAAATAACGTGCCCTTTTCTGAAAATAGGTTAAAACTGAAGAATCCCGAAGGATGCAAAGGTTTGAATTTTTTTTGTGTTTTTTAAGAAAAAAATGGTTTGAAGTTAGTTCATAACTTGCATTGCACCCAAGTCTGTAACATAGGAACGAATACTTTGCGCATCGTCCCCAACAGGACGTACACTAAGTACCCTAGAAGAATGAAGGGTAACCCCCCATACTTCACTTCCCATATGTAAGGCTCATGCACAATACATGTTAATCCTTTATTAAATGTTTTAGGATTGTTATGAGATGAGAAGAGAAGACTCAAAGGAAAAGAAAACACTAAGGGGAAACTAAATGATCCTAATGTTATCATGCAAAGGTGGCCCTATAGTTGAGTTTGAAAGGGGAAACGTCTACCTAAGTTAGCATGCAAAGGAAATCCTAATGCTAATCCTACTCCAAGCGTAATCGAAAATTAAGTTGGACTAGGTAGCTCTAAGGGAGTGAATCCAAGACTTAAACAAGTCTTGAGATCCGTGGGAAGAGAAAGAGTGAAAGAGATGATGAAGAAAGAGAGATAAAAGATGAGAAAAGAGATGGGGCAGCAAGCACATCATACACATCATATCCAAATCATATCATTAGTCATGCTTCAAAAGATCACACAAGAAAGCTCAAGTAAGCAAGTAAAAGCAAACAAGAAAGGATGCAAGCAAACTTGCATAAGAAGCACAATTAAACATCATTAAGACTCACACAAAGACGAAATGAATAAGGTAAGATGAAAATGAATCCAAGTCAGAACTTAAGTCATGCCAAATTTAACCAATTCAAGTATTGGAAAAAGATCTCAAGAGTACCAAGTATGCATCTCAACAACACTCAAACAATTAGCAACAATTAACTCATGCACAACATAACTTCAAGTGATCAAACAAAGTGAAATCAAGGCATGAAAGCAAATGGTCAGCAAGGTGAACATGTATCTTAATTCAAAAATCAACCCATGAATGGCAAGAAAAATCAACAAGAATCACATTCAAAACATGCTCCACAATTATGCAAACATCCACTTCCAACATCTATGCAAGCAACACATGATAAAGTGAAACAAGAAGCAAGATATGATCACACAATGGACCCAAGATCAAGAGGATCAGAACCCTAAACATGTCATTCAAATCAAACAAAAGTCTTCAAGCATTGATTAGATCAAACAAGGAAGCATCTTACAAGATTAGGTCAAGCATGCCAAAAGATCCAAGTCAAAACACTGTCAACTTATAAAATCAAGAACAAATATGAAAATGTACAAATGAGGATGAATCCAAAGCCACAAACAAGATAAGACAGTACATGATCATACCACATAATCATCTCAAGCATCATTCAAACACAAGTAACCAAAAGCATCCAAACTAGGTCAAATATCCAAGCATGCTTCAATCAAACTCAAACCACAAGTAGGTATCAACCAAAAATAGAAACATGCTTCATAAAAATCCAAAAAAAAATAATCAAAGACAATTTTGATCATCCAATTAACATGTGCAAAAAAATTGGAACAGAACTAGCTCAAGAGCATGTTCAAAAGTGCTCCACTAGTCAAGATATGCACATAATCGAGTAAGGATCGAGGGTCCATAAAACTTGGATGGAAAGTCACTAAAAGTAACTCAAACCATCATCAAACTAGCATCAAAACATCCTCATATGATCCTCCACAAGTAACCAAAAGATTGGTCTCAAATGATGAGTAAAAGTTAAGAACATCCTAACCCTACATGAAGGGTATCATTGGAAACTCATCACCAAATTAATTCAAAATAAAATAATAAAAAGAAAATAAAAATAAAATAAAAATTATGAAAAATAAAACATGACACAAATTAATCAGGAAAATATTTTTGTGAATTTTATTATGCGTGGAAATAATAAAAATAAAATAGAATGAACAAAGAAATAGAAAGGAAAAAAGAAAATAAAGTGAAACAGGGAGGGTGCATTAGCAATTAAAAACCACAAGATTTCAGTTTAAAGGCGCATGGGCCCAAATTCAAGGGGGTGCGAAAATCAAGACAAACCAAAGCCCAGTCCATAATAGAATATGCCATCAGATATTTTAAGATAAAATGGAAAAGGAAAATAAAGTGTAACGAAATCATGTGAATGTGTTCATCAATCGGTCACATTTTTAAAAAATCACAAACGGACAAAAACTGGAACAAGCCAATCAAATCACGCCACGATACCATATTCTCCAAGTAACAAACCCTAAAACACATACCATGCATCGTGAATGCCATAGCAAATGCAGCATCAACACATCAACTTCCCCCATCCATTTCTCCATGAAAACTCAACCAAATCGAGCAATGTAAAACATCAAATTGAAGTGAGAAATTCATAGATCAACATGGTGGCATTTATTCCTAAAAACACACGTCCTAACACAGATAAAAAATAAGCTCAAAGATGTGGGTTCAAACACATCAACACACATTCAACAATGACAACAACCTTAAACTCAAGGATTCAAACAATGCCATCATTTCAGGCTTCCATAGATGCAATGCACGAGCACAATATTCCATACCCTAAATTGTTTGGACATAAGCATGAGAGAGGGATCATGAGAAGTTACCTAACAGAGAGAGTCCGTTGCTCCTTTTCAACAAGATCTGGCTGTGAAAAATGATCTGGAAAACTTGAGAATCACTTGGAAGTTAAAGATCTTGCCTTGCTTTGCTCAGAAACTTGCTAGAAATATACAACCAATCCTAACCCAGTGAAGATGAAAAATGAACTTGTAGAGCCTCTGATAGTGATTTCAGATGATGAAATTTGCATACAGAAACGAGATTGCACTTGGTAGTGAGTGATTCAGGCAAGAAAACCT
This sequence comes from Lathyrus tuberosus, assembly GCA_022829125.1. NCBI lineage: Eukaryota > Viridiplantae > Streptophyta > Magnoliopsida > Fabales > Fabaceae > Lathyrus > Lathyrus tuberosus. The sequence goes on from JALAZF010000282.1 coordinate 3,045,938, forward strand.
CAAGAGATCTCAGAAATTGGGAGAAACGAAGATGAGAAATTTGAGAGAAAGTTTGATCCAGATCTGAAAAATGAGGTCAATCAGGCAGGTTTGATGATGTTTTGCTTATATATGGCGTGCTTAGGGTTGGTTTGAGGTTAGGGAGTGGAGCAGGAGGTTTGGGGACGTGTTGCTTTGGTTTGGAATGGAAGAATGAGGAATTTCACATGTGAGAGTGTAGGTTCGGGTAATGCTCTTGATTGAGGTTTGGGAGAATAAATTTGCTGAGAAAAAATGAGTGGGAATGAGTCATGGAGTGTGGTGGTACATGGCACGTGAGAGAGAGTGTGGTGAATTCAGAATTTGTACATTTTCTTTCTTACCATTTTGGGCAAAACGTTCACATGGCATATGGGGAATGTTTAACTTGTTTGGGCAAAAGGAAATGAGGTTATGTGTGTGTTTTGAGGTTAGCCTAAGCATGCTGCAAAGAGGGATTCAAGTGTGCCAAGGAAAGATGACATAATGATGCTACACCATGCCTTAAGTTATTTGAAAAATCTCGACTTTGCATGGATAGAACTTGGTGAATATGGCTCCACTTGACACAAACTTATGATCAAAGGAAAGTAGGAAGAACATAGAGCAAATTCCAAGAAGGAAATGTCTTGAAATAGGGCTTGGAACATTGTGAAAATAAGCCATGAATGTTGGTTCTCAAAACTGCCCAAAGTAACTTAGAAAAATTTCTAAGTTTTTTGAACTAGGTGAAGTGAAAATGTCCAACTTTAGTGCACCATAACTCATCCAATAATAACTCAAATGTCATGGTTCTTGTGCCCATTTTGAAGGGAAAACTTCAAACTATAATTTTCATGTGGAAAATATTTTGAAATGAGGCCTTGAACATAGTGAAAAATGGCTTAGAAAGTGATTGAAAACTTACTAAAAATAGTAAGTTTCTAAAAACCTAATTTTCCAATTTTAGCAACTTTCCCAAATTCTTGATTTTTTATGAACCTTTGAATATTCCTTGACCAAATCTTGTCCATGGACCATATTTGACTTGAAAATCATGATGTTGACCTCAAAAAGTCAGGGGTTGACTTTTCCACTGCACAATTGACTTTATTCTCAATTCTCCTGATTTTCAATCTTCTGATCAATTGAATCCTTCTGAACCAAATTGATGGACAATTATCTAATCCTAGACACTTGAGGACATGGGGAATACCATGGAATCAAGTCTTGCCCAAAAGATCAGAAATAAACTGATTTGATGGCAAACCCTAATTTTGGTGCCCTAGTCTAGGAGGAATCAGCACATCCTCTAAATCCAAATTCCTCTGGGTATGATGTGTATCCTGTCAGACAATGATGAGATGTGCCATTTGATGATGATAAGAACTCAGAGAACATGCCCATTGGAGAGTTAAAACCCAAAAATCTCCAAAACCATAATTTGAGAAATCAGGCTAAGAGAGTGTGTTTCCCTTGGAATTTCTTGCCAAGCTTGATCATATGATGAGGTGATGGACTAATTGGGATGCTCTGAGGCTCAAGGCTCCCTTGTGGCTCAATTATTGGTAGCATCAAGAAGCTTCCTCTCCCTTAGCTTCTAAGACAGGACACATGAACTTTGCCTGAAACCCTGGAAAACATCCTCTTCTTGTGAATTAGGTTAGATACCTTGATCCCATGCTGAAAACCAATGATATGCAAAGATGATAATGCAAGAATGAAATGAAACATAAGCCAGTTAGTGCCAAAAGTAAGAGGGAAAATTTTGAGGTGTTACAATTGTGACACAGAAATATGCTCACGATGATGACAGTTCAAACCCTAATTCCAAGATCCATGAAAGAGTCGAATTAATCCTCAATAAAATAAAGACTTTAAACCAATGGAAAACCTTGATTCCTCAAAAGGCCTTGATCCCATGCCTTAGGATCTTATGCAAATGAATAGTTACGAGTGTATAACCTAATGAAAGATGCAAATGAATGCGAAACAAAAGCCAGTTAAGGTTAGAAAAAGGTGGGCAAATTTTTGGGTGTTATAAATGTTGCTGGATTTTAGTTTCAGCCAGTTCTAGGACCAGAGCTTCACGAATTCCACTATGCTGATTGTATTGATTTCCTTGTTCTTGAAAAGCTTCTCGTTTCTTGCTCTCCAGATACACCATATACAAGCAAACCAAATGGCCCTAAGTCTCTCCGAAAGGACTCTTCCACCGCCGAGAAGACCTTCGAATTAAGTTAGATGATCTATCCCTTTCTTGTGCAGGACCGTTGAGATACCTAACCACTTAGATATGTCGTACCAAATACATACAAATATAGAACATTGAAAAAACAGGTGCGAGGCCGATTCCTCAGACCCGCACCGCTGCAGCAAAAAATAGAGTCATGATTGATTCCACCTCTCTTGACCAAATTATCCTTGGTGACTAGTTTGTTTTGTAGGAGCCTCCAAACAAGGCAAGCGGCTTTTAGCGGAATAGATTTAATCCAAATCTTTGACCACACAGGATTGGTTTGATTAGGACTAGATTCCATTATATTCTTATAAGTTTCTTTTACTGAATATTCATCTGCTGTAACTTGATCACCTAATTCTATTCTATTTAAATCTCTCCACCAGAGTGAGTTGTGCATCCCTCCACCACTAGCTAACCCAATGTTCACACCATATCTATTGACTAAAGCCTTGTACCAAAGACCTTCTCTAATCGATTTGATTTTCCAATTCCATTTACCTAAGAGGGCATCATTAAATACTCTCAGGTTTTTTAGACCCAAAAACCCCTCTTCTATAGATCTGCATACCTTATCCCAATTAATCCAACATATTTTTCTTTCCTCCTCACTCCCCCCATAAGAATTGTTTAAACAGAGATTCGAGTTTCGAGATGATACCAGTCGGAGCTTTAAAAAAGGAAAGATAATATATCGGGACAGTAGATAAGACCGATTTGATGATAATCACTCTTCCCCCTATTGACAATTGGCTATGCTTCCATCTTGATAATCTGGATCTTATCTTGTCTATCACTGGCTGCCAAGTCGATATTCTCCTCGGATTTTCCCCTATCAGAAGGCCGAGGTTCTTGAAAGGATGGATCCAATTTTACAATTCATAATACTTGCCGCCTCTTCTAACCAAGTTTTGGGGATGTTAATCCCAATCAACAAACTCTTTTGAAAATTCACCTTAAGACCTGACATTAACTCAAATAACTTAAGTGTTGCCTTCATGATCCGAATGTTCCCCACCCTTTTTTGCCAATGATTATTGTGTCGTCGGCGTATTGAAGAAGTGAGAAGCACTCGTCGCCGCCTTCAAACTTGTATCTTAAGAAATCACTTGAATCCACTACTTTCTTCATTAAAAGATTTAATCCTTTAGTAGCCAACAGGAAGAGAAATGGAGATAATGGATCTCCTTGTCTGAGTCCTCTTTTCATCTCAAATTCTTTTGTGGGGCTGCCGTTCACGAGAATTGATATGGAATTCGATTTCAATGTTAAAACAAATAGTTCTATTTTTTATTGGATGGTAAGAAAATACATGGATCACTAAATGTAGGCCTTTGATTAATCCTGATTTAACGCTCGAGATCAAATCAAAGAAGCACAAATTATAACCAATTTTAAAAATGCCTAAGATGCTCTTTCTAGAAGTTTTAATTGATTTAAATGAAATTAAATCAATTAAATCAAATAAAAATCATATATTTTAAAATAAACATGATAAAATTAAAATGCAAGTATGGAAAATTCTATTTTATTTTTATGAATATTTTGACGAAAAGATAAAAATAAAACAACTGAAAATGAATAAAAGTCGGGAGCCAAAGTGTCCGAAAAAATAATCTGACTGCACTAAAATGATCAACGCGAAATAAACGTATTGGAAAAATATAGGGTTTGGTCAGATTTTGAAATAAATCCGGACTGCTAAAAAGGCTCAGACTGATCAAAATGTGGCTAAAAAGTCGTCGAAAATTAAAAACGAGCACGCCAGGTTAAACTTCACGAAACGTAGATTAATATAAATGACGTCTGCAGGTTCAATTTCAAAATTTGCGTCCACTGATTTTCCGCACAATTTGAGAAGCAATTCAACCAGTCTGCCTGTTTGAAAATTCATTTCGGCTGAAATTTTAGCGTTATTCATGATGAAATGCATGCCACTAAAATAAGATGAAATGCCAGGATTCTTGATGAATGTCTATGATTGATGAGATACATGATCAGATGGAATGATCATGGTATGTTGATACAAATGGAAAACTTAGGGTAAAAATTAGGGTATGACAGACACGTTACGTGATAATATGTTATTGAACTTCCACCGGAAGATCCTTGCCACCATATTGGAAATACATTGTTAGACCTTCATTGAAGGATCATTTTCACTCCATGAAGCGAATACAAATGTTGGATCTTCAGTGATGGATCGTGGCAGCTCTACAAAGTGAAATACATCACTCCTCCATCACTGAAAAATATTTGACACCTTAATAGACTGCTCATTCAACGCTAATATTATGAATATTAGAAAAGACATCACGCTCAGGATTTCATAAACAAACTGCCAAAGGCATGAACATAGTCATTAAAAAAAAGCTCATAAATGAAGGGGTTACAAAATGTCCTACACAAAGGGCAAGAATGTAAATAATGTACTAAACACAAAGAATTTAACTCACCTTAATAAACACTTAAGGAATTCTCCTTCTGATGAAGTTAATTAAATTCTCGTCTAAGGGACTCATCTAAATGCCTTGCATGAGGGATACAACTTACAGTCTCTCCAGATAGACTCATATAAACACCTCTCCCGAGGGACTCAACTAAAAGTCTCGTTAGATAAACTCATATAAACGCCTTGCATGAGGGACTCAACTAAGAATATCGTCACATATGGTCATCTACATAGCCCGTATAAGATACTAAACTAAGTGTCTCATTATACATCCTCATATAAACGCCTCTCCTGAGAGACTCGACTAAAAGTCTCGTTAGACAGACATATCTAAACATCTTTCCTGAGAGACTCGACTAAGAGTCTATTCAGACAAGCCCATCTAAACACCTCTCCTAATAGAGCGAGAGTCTCATCAGGCATGATCATCTAAATGCCTTGCTTAATGGAATAAGACTCTCGTCTGAGAGGCTCATCTTAACGACTTGCATGAGGGGCTCAACTTAAAGTCATGCTCAAAAGACTCAACTTAAAGTATCTTCTGAAGGATTAGACTTAAAGTATCGCCAGAGGGATTCTACTTTAACTCTCTCTTGAGAGACTTGACTAAGAGTTTAATCTAATTGCCTCTGTTAAGGGACTCAACTTAAAGTCTTTTCCGAGAGACTCAAATTAAAGTCTCACCTGAGAGACTCAACTTAAAATTTCGCCTGAGGGACTCGACTTACAGTCTCGTAAGAGGGTCTAAACTTAAAGTCTCTCGTGAGGAAATAAACTAAGAGTCTCATAATACTGGCTCAACTAAACGCCTATCTTGAGGGATTAAGAGTCTCAGCAAATGCTACTCTAAACAACTCGCCTGAGGTACTCAACTAAGAGTCTCATTAGACAAGCTCATCTAAATGCCTTGCTTGAGGGACTAAGAGTCTCATTAGACATGTTAATCTAACGCCTCACATCAGGGACTAAGAGTCTCTTCAGACAAGCTCATCAAAATGCCTCGCCTGAGGGACTCAACTAAGAGTCTCGTTAGACAAGCTCATCAAAATGCCTCGCCTGAGGGACTCGACCAAGATTCTCTTCAGGAAGGCTCATCTAAACATCTCAGCTAAAGGACTTGGCTAAAAGTCTCATCACATATACTCAATTAAACTTCTTTCCATAGGAACGAATAGTCTCATTAGAAAGGCTCCTCTAAACACCTCGCCTGAGGGAACTGACTACTAGTCTCATTAAACAAGCTCATCTAAATGCCTTGCACTTGATAGATTGTACTTATAATCTCGTTGATGACACTCTTTCATTACGTATTTTTTATAAGCATTTGTTACCATTTTGAAGTGTTATTTAGTTAATCAAGATAAAATTGTAGAAATGAAAAACATAGGAATATAGATTGAAAAAGTACAAAATTTGCAGGCAAAAATCAAGAAATATATTTAAAAATTATGTGGAAATTGTGTAGCATCGTGTACATGATGAGAGCGAATAAAAAGAGATTGAGTGCATGATATGGAGCAACATGTGCATGATGGTGGAATGACTGGATCTCGTGTGCACAATGATAGGCATCGTGTCATGATGGGTGACTTTCTGGACACGTTTTTACCTGGTTAAAAGGAAAAGTTGGGAAATTTTGTAAGGGTTTTGTATTTTGATCAAAGAAAGTGACAACTAAGAGTTATACAACAAGGTTTTTAAGATTTTTGGACCCATTTAAGACATTATTCTTCATTGATTTTCATTTTCTCTTCATCTAAATTCGTGGTAATTATATATATCATTATGAGTAGCTAGATTTATATTGATTAGGTCTTAAAAGATGAACTTGATGTTACATTGTTAGATCATATGATAGTTTGATATCATTTGAATATTTTTATTATATAATTTCCATTCAATTGCTTTTAGTCTTGTTGCTCTCTGGGCGTTGATGAGCGCACAAAGTGAATTTAGATGAGTAAGGATTATTGATTGTAAGTTTATCGATTAGAAATATAGCAATTGTTAAACTTAGTAATTAAATAGGAATATGTGATTATAAGTTATGGCTAGAGAGTTACCACACGTAGATCGCCTAGTTTTACTTCAAATTGTCCTAAGAAATTAGGGAATTGCAGTCATAATTAGTCAGATGTACACCAAGGAGTTGAGTTTAGAGGTATTGTTAATTCACCGTAAAATTATAATTCAATTAGATTCAAATAATGCACAATCATCAAAAAGGGAAATTAAGGGATTCAAATCAGATCTAATCGCTTTCTCATTACCATATCTTTTACCAACTTTATTTGCATAATTACTTTTCACAAACCATTCTCAAAACCCCCTTTATTTAGTTTTAAACACACAATAACAACCCTGTATAAATTTTCAATCCCTATGGAAAGGATCTTTATTTTATTACTTCAATTGTATAAGTGCACGTGCTAAGAAAGTCATCAAGTTTTTGGCACTCTTGCCAGTGATTATTGATAATTTCAACAAGGAAATTCATGTGCGGCGCTTTTTTTTTAAATTTAAATTTTATTTTTATTTATTTATTGTTTATTTTTATTTTTATTCTTAATTTTCTTTTTTCAATCTTATTCAGTTATGTTTGGTGCAGAGCAATTGAGGTATTGTTTGTTTGTTTATGTAGGGTTCAAAATCGATACTGATATTGTTGGATTCAAAAACCGAAAAAACTACACGAGCAATTCGAAAAGAAAAGAGAGAAGAACTATAAGATAAAGACGAACTAAAAGAAGAACAAGAAGATATGGTTAATCCACCACAACAAATGATGGGGGATTACTTTAGGAGATGTGATGTTGGACAAATATCGTTAGGTTTTAACTAGCTAAACCTGTTAAATTTGACATAAAAAATTATGTACCTTAAGGTCTAAGAGAGAAGTCGTTCCAAGGACAAGCTGTAATACCCCAGATTGCTTTAAGGATTACTGACTGACCCCATAAACCAACACAGGTCTTTTCAGCATGTTTTGTCCTCACTCACACGCTTTCTAGGAAACTTCACAAAAGGTCACCCATCCAAATACTACTCTAAGTCAAGAACGCTTAACTATGGAGTTCTTTTTTGTTAGACTACCAAAAGTAAGATACATATTATTTGTATAGGTAGTACTAATCATTTTTTATAAACATTCCTTAAACCATGCAGTGCCATAGCTGCACAACCTCAAGATCATCTCTGTCGCTCCCGGGATTTTCATCCTAGTACAAACGCGAAAGTGGCACCGAACAGAGTCGCCAGCAATGTGTATTTATCCCAAGAGAGGGAAAGGAAACACCGCGTAAACCTGAGAGAAAGGAAAAGCATGGTCTTACGACCAAGAGAACTGGGTTCGGGAGTCGGTTACGCGCGGGGAAGGTATTAGCACCCCCACACGTCCATCGTACCCGATGGGATCCACGCTTGCTTGTCTCGATCAAAGGGTGTAAGAAAAGAATGCTGGAAAAAAGGAACTGGAAAAGGAAGGGAAAGAGAAAGAGAAACAAATGTAGGGAAAATAAAAGAAGTGCTCGCATGGGCCCTACCCCACTGCCTACGTATCTCATCGGGAGCATGAGAATCAGAGCGACGTAGTTCCCCTCAATAGGGATGGATTGTTTGTGTTTTTTAGAGAACGGCTTACGTTCTAGCTCAGGTGTTGCAGGCTCGCTGGTCCGAGTGCGTTACCGTCTTGCAAGAGAACGAGTAGAAGCGCGTTCGTGCGTTGAGAATGAATGAGATGAGAAAAGAATTCCCGAAGGAAAGACGTTATTGTTTGTTTTTGCCTTTTAGAAGTTTTTTTTTCCATTTATTTGCATATGACAGTGTATCTGAATCTTAGTCATTGGAATGTGTACATTCTCACATTCCAAGATGGAATGGGTAAGAAAGCACACTAAGAGTGAAGAAGACCTCCACACTTAGCTCCAATTGTCAAGGTTCAAACACACTAGCATACTTGTGTTTATTAAGTGTTTTTGTTAATTAAGAAATGAAGAAGTGTTTTTATTATTTGTGCCTTCAACAAGTATTGCATTTAAGTCACTCATACAAGATCAAATGTTTAACACATTGACCCAAGATGGGCTATATGCTACACATTCCAAGATTATAAGAGAAGACCCCTTTTAATCTTTTCTTTATATGAAAGGCCTAAATGCAATAAATGCCTACCTTTATTAGATATTTTTGTATTTCTTTGAGATGAGAAGAGAGACTCAAGAGGATAAAGGTAAAAATCTATATGGACTAAGACTCAATCCTAATTGATTAGTTAAGGGAGTGATCCTAAGGTTTGTGAGGTTTCAACCTAAAGTCTAAAGAAAGAATGAATTAAACAATTCACTTCTAAAGTAGAAGATGAATTGTAATTCACAAGGGGAAAGTGATGAGTTATTAAAAGAAAGCACATAAGTGCTTAGCAAAACACAAAATGGAATTGTAAAAGAGAAAGGATAGAAGTTGAATGTGGATTCCTTATCCACACTCAATTGAAACTTACCAAAGCCCCTACATGGTTAGTAAACATGTATAAGAAGTATAAGAAGTAAAAGAACATGTAATGCATCATAAAACTCAAAAGAATTAAATGAGAAAACAAATCCTAGAACCACAACCAGAATGGGCATCATATGGACAACAAGTGAATATCATCATACGAGTGCAAGTGAATAAGCAATAATCATCATCCATTAGCATTTAAACATGTTACAAGAAGAAGGGATAGATGAAAGATGGAAAGAAATGAAGAGGACATGCATAAATGGAACATGTAAATCAACAACCAGAATTGAAACTAAATGGAAAATGGTTTATAAACATCTCAAAAGTATTTATGAATCAACTTCAAGACATTCAAGAAGTAATATAAGAAGAATTGAAATGAAAGTTCAAAAAGAAAGTGCAAACAATACATGTTAATGATGCACAAAGTTCAAATTGAAATGAACATGTAAAGATGACCTATAATGTGTATCAAAAACCTATAATATCATATGAATGGCTCATAACATATGCAAATGCTCATACAAATGTGCACAAAAGAATTCATGTAAACATGCACTAAAGATTACAATGATATAACATGCCATAATGCTTTAAATGAAATGCATCAAGCAAAAATCAAATGTCCTCATGAAAATTATGAAAACATGGTATTGGAGTTCACTAATCAGAGATGAATCACATATCAAAATAGCATATCAAAATTCAAAGCAAAATGACTTCAAACAAAGCAATTAGGTCAAATTGAAACATCATGCAAAGTGGTACAAATATAGACATCAAGACATGTAATAAAGTGACCTAAAAAATCAAACAAAAATCATATAACATGCTTCAATGTATTAGTGAATCAATGCAAAAAGAATCCTGTCAAAAAAGTTGGTAATGAGCAAGAACAAAATTAAACAAATTCAAGTATCATGCTTAGAATGCATCTAAATGGAAATTCAAAGAAAATTATGGAACAGGGGTAAAAAGGTCATAAAATCAGAAAATAAAATCATGAAAAATTTCCTAAATGTTTTAAGAATACACATGAATTTTTGTAGAATTTTCCAATATGTTTTGGTATTTTTAAAAATTAGAAATGAAACATGTACAATAAAGGAAAAATGAAAATGAAATGCAAAGGGAAGGGGGTATGAACATAGCAATAATGCAGTGCAAATTAATTGGGCTTGGAAACAGGGGGGTGTGATTATCAATCTGCATAGGTCCATTTACGCGCCAAACACAATAACAAGTATGAACCCTCAGTCAACAATCTTGACTCACTCACAACCATTAGATCAAGTCCAAGTCCAGTCAAAGTCAAAGTACGCATGATCAACAAACACACGTGAAGGAACACATGACATACCATGCACCACACCACACCATGCTTAAGTGAAATCAGAAATATGACATATGCATAGCACGTGATTTTTAATGTGCTGTCACCATTGTGAGCATTAGATCAAACGAAATCAACGGCTGTGACTTAATCTGGTATGTAAACCCTAATGAAACCTCACCGGCCGGAGAGGGACCTCCGGTCACCTTCTCCGGCCACTCTCCGGCACTGCAATCAATCAAACATTCCAGAAATTTATGCAATGCACATCAAAATGTTCAGGAAGTCACATAGAGCATGAGTCTAGGCTTGTTTTTCACAAACAACACACAAACAGAGAGAATCGAAGCAAAGAAATTAGCCCTAGATTTTGGATCTAAGCTTCTAAGAAGCTCTATCAACTAGCCAGATGGAGGAATGCTCTTAGTGAGCTCAAATCATCACAACACAAACTAAACAGAATGTAACTCGTGCCAAGAAAGTTTAGGATATTGAAACCTGAAACTGTAGGAAACTGTAGTTGAAAGAAAACCAGAGAAATGTGCTTCCTCTTTGATCTTCAACTGGCCAACTAAAGGCTCACAACTCCTTGCAAATGTTGATGAAATTCAATATGCAGTGGAAGACACTTCAATCTCTTCAATGTTACCAAGCTTCAGTGTGTTCTAATGCTGCTTGATATTGAAGCTTGAAGATGGATTCAGATGTAGATGATGATGAAATCGTGTGAGAGGAAGAGAAATTTCAGAGAGAGAGCTTGCGAATTTCAGAGGAAAAATCAGAATGAAGTGTTGTTGTGAGATTATGAAGGAGATTTGGTTATATAAGTGTGGTTAAAGGGGAACTGTGATGGTTAACTGAGTGAGTTAGGGTGAGTTGGAATGGTTAAATGAGTCCACCCTAACTAACTGAGTCAAGTTAGTTAGGGGGCGAGTGATCAAGGTTGGGTTATGGTGAGGTCAAGCTCATGACACTTGTAGTGAGGACGAGAGTGAGGTTGTATTATGCAGTAGTAGCTTGTGGTGGAAGTTTTGCAAATTTCCCTTCTCATGTAAGAAGTAACAAAAATGGAAGCACGTGCAAGAATGTTTGGGCAAATGAGGAAAAGAAATCAGCTGGTGATGGTGAAGTGTTTGTGGTGTGACTGAATCAAAAACAATGTGTGAACTGCTACACATGACAGTCAATGCATCAATGCAGATGGTGATGTTTGAACATGGATTCCTTTATGACCAAGGCACGAAAATGAATCATCTTGGTGTCAATGGATTGAGGATGCATCATAGGACAATTTTGGTGTTGGACTTGAGTTGAAAAGGTACCTCAAACATGTCTAAAAATCATCATAAACAGATGGAAAAACGACCGGTGCGTGGGCGTACGAAGCAAGTCATGGCATGGTAAATGACATGCATGGAAGTTCAGCCTAATCAACCTATCTTGAGACCACTATAACTCACTCATAACTTGATCAATTCAAAATTTTCCCAACACCAATATTAAAGATGACACTACAAAGAACAACTTTGATGTTGAAAACTTTTCCATTTGAGGCTTTTATCTTGGAGAAATTGAGCTTGACATTTGGCACACCAGGTGTTTGTAGAAATGACATGCGCGTGACCTGAAACTTGCCCAAGCTGACTTGCATTTTGCCCAAGTTTCCCTCAACTTTGATCATCTATAACTCTCTCAATTTTTATCCAATGGAAATGTTCTACCCATGGATTTGAAGCTTAAAACAAGATCTTTCATTGAGGCAGAGTGGATTTTTCATTTGGTGCTCCAAATTTGAATGGCCTTGGTTCAAATTCTGATGCAAAATGGCCAAAACTTGCTATTTTTAGTAACCCTTCTTCATCCAAAAATGGCAACTTTCCACATCTTGATTTTTTCATGATTCCTTTGGAGTTTCTTGATCAAATTTTGTACATTGGACATATGTAACATGAATTTCATGATTTTGGGCTCAAAAAGTCAAGAGTTGACTTTTTCCCCTGATTATTTGACTTGGCCCCAAATTCCTGATTTTTGATCTTTCTTCCAATTGAACCACCTCCAAAACCAATTGAGGGGCAATTCTCCATACACATACACTTAAGAACATGTAGAATACCATGACATCAAGTTTTGTCCAAAAAATCAAAGATTCCCTGATTTAATGGGAAACCCTAGTTTTAGTGCCCACCTCCTAGGAGAAAAATGTGCAGTCTTCAATTTCAAATTCCTCAGAGTATGTTGTGTACCCTCTTAAAGGATGATGAGATATACCATTTGAGGATGATTTTGGATCAATGAACTATCTCTTTTGAGGATTTTCCTTCAATTTTTGGACTTCTTGCATAGTGTAGGATGTAGTGCTTCAATCTCCCATTGAATCTCACTTCCTTGAGGTTTTGGATGATCAATTGAGATAGTATGAGACATGAAAGACCTCTTGGCTTGCCTAGAGCCAACTTGATTGACCTTTTGTGCTCTGAAGGATCCATTGATTGTCCACCTTCCACCTGATCACATGCCCTGATGGTAAGAAGGATGCCATGCTTCATTTTTCTATGTTAAATGCAATGTAATGTTAATGAGGTGGATATGATATGATAAATGATAATGCCATGCTATGATGACAAAGGGGAGAGCAAATTTTGGGGTATTACAGCTGCCCCTATTCAAGCGCTGTAGACCTGAATGCCTGAAAGCAATTGCTTTCGGACTTTCAAGGTATATAGTGATTGAATACCAAATATAACCAAAAATTTGCTCTGGGTGATGAAGAAGAAAAGGGATATAAACCCAACGAGACTGCTGGATTGAATCTTCGATGAAACGTCGGAGAGATCTGTCTTTTGAATGACGCCAGACGACTACTGGCTTGCCACACTGCTGGTGGACTTTAATAATGTCTTTTATGCAACTCCAGACGACTACTGGCCTGCCACACTACTGGTGGACTTTAATAATGTCTTTTATGCAACTCCAGACGACTACTGGCCTGCCACACTACTGGTGGACTTTAATAATGTCTTTTGAACGACGCCAGACGACTACTGGCCTGCCACACTACTGGTGGACTTTGATAATGTCTTTTATGCAATTCCAGACGACTACTGGCCTGCCACACTACTGGTGGACTTTAATAATGTCTTTTATGCAATTCCAGACGACTACTGGCCTGCCACACTACTGGTGGACTTTGATAATGTCTTTTATGCAATTCCAGACGACTACTGGCCTGCCACACTACTGGTGGACTTTGCAGCTTCGTGCCACCCGAAGACGGACTTTTGCCAATCCACTGTTGGACTTTTGCCACCCGAAGACGGACTTTTGCCAATCCACTGTTGGACTTTAAGAATTTGCCACCCGAAGACGGACTTTTGCCAATCCACTGTTGGACTTTTGCCACCCGAAGACGGACTTTTGCCAATCCACTGTTGGACTTTTGCCACCCGAAGACGGACTTTTGCCAATCCACTGTTGGACTTTTGCCACCCGAAGACGGACTTTTGCCAATCCACTGTTGGACTTTTGCCACCCGAAGACGGACTTTTGCCAATCCACTGTTGGACTTTTGCCACCCGAAGACGGACTTTTGCCAATCCACTGTTGGACTTTTGCCACCCGAAGACGGACTTTTGCCAATCCACTGTTGGACTTTTGCCACCCGAAGACGGACTTTTGCCAATCCACTGTTGGACTTTTAGAATTTCAAAATTGAATTACTCTCTGCCTCTGCGCCAGACATCTCTGCTGACTCTGCTGAGGAATAATGATCAATGACTTGACTTTAGAGGTTCCTGAGAGGATAATATCTCTGCTGGCGAATGGATGAACAATCCGTCTGCTTCGACTTGTCAAGTTTGCCAAAAATAAATTGGACTTGAAGAATAATAAATCTGCCAGGGATCACTTCATCTGTTGGGGGAATGAATTCTGGTCACAGCGATTCCGCTGGGGATGAGAATTTCTTTGTATGGCGTCTTTCTAGGGGAGAGAAGTCATAAAAACTCTGCTTGGGGATCTGTCCAATCCAAGACCCTTTGTAGGGGTTATCCACCTTCTGACCCGGCTGGGAAAGGCTGTACCATCCTTGTTGAGGAATAGATTCTGCCAATCTTATAAACCTCTGCGGGGAGAACAACAACTCAACTGGGGAGTATTGCTGACAAGATTCGATGCTGACCTCTGTGGGGGATCATTACCAGAGACACAATCTTGCTGGGGATCAGGGCTACTCTGCCAGGGATATGCAAATCCTGGTTAGAACATTCCACTGCAACTTGCTAGGAAAGAGTCCTTAGAGATCTGTTGGGGAAACCCAAAGCAAATCCACAGTATTCTGCTGAAGAATATGACTGTCAAGCTTAGGATAAGTACCACAATGCCCCATGTTAGGCGAGCTTTCCTTTAGACAATTCCGTTGGGGATGACGAGTTTATAACAAACTCTGCTGGAGAAAACTGCTTTAAAGCGTCTCGTGTTGGGGAATGCCTTTTGAGAGGATTTTACAGAAGACCAACTGTCCTCAAACTCTACTGGGGATGATCAACACTTCATGCTGGGGAAACAATCATGCCCCATGCTTGGACAAAACAACAATTCGTCCCCGAAGAGGATGTCATAAGAGGATTTTACAGAAGATCTAGCCTCTTCAAACTCTTGTGACTTCGCTGGGGATAATGACCATCAGTTTCGGTGTCGACGAGACCACTCTTTTGGGGAACCTGTGACCGTTATCGACATAGAAAAGCTTGTAGCTGTTGGAAGGACTGAATAAGAGAATCGACTTAATAAGATGCAACGGTACCCAGTTGAACTTAATTCACTGATATCGACCCGTTATGAACAATCGTCGACCGAACGATGAACGCCGATCTCCTTACCCATAATTGCCCCAGTCTTTTGCGTGGGGTGATTTATTGCTGGTCTTGTGCTTAAAATCATCTGCACCTGCTACCTGCAACAAAAGAATATGCCCACATGCCCCGAATCTTGCGTGGCTAGAATCCACCCTCCGGGAGTATTCAACATTCGAAGTAATTTCAAATGTTTTTTCTGCGCATGTTATTGCAAGACCGCGATGTTTTCAAATGCAATGTTTTATCAAAAATAGGACGTTTTTGCAAACAAAGCAATAAAACAAAAATAGGAGACTTTTTATTGAAATTCAATTTATTGACTGAGAGCCCAGAATAGGCAATTACATCTGGAAGCAATCCCTGGAAAGAGGTGATCGCTGAAAATTGAGAAAAGAAACTATCCTAATGGCAATGTGAAAACGGAATTCCACTGAGTTTCCATTCTGTTATGACCAGTATGTCTTCAAAACTCCCCGACCTTGCCTTCTGAGGAATGATCAGACCGATTCCTATCTTTCAGAACGTCAGTTGTTCAAACGGTAATGGGTACAGATAACTCAGACTGTAGTCATTCGCTTAAATCCCTCTTTTGCGTGGACCGCCCTTTCAGGTTTTCGATCCACCAGGATACCCTTTTTTGCCTAAGTTGCCCTTTCGGGTTTTCAACTTACCGGGTGTACAAATTTTTTCAATTATATCCCTAATTTTTGCCCGAACCTTATTCTGTTTTTGGTTCGCCGGGATGCCCTTTTTTGCCTGGATTTTTTTATTTTTATTATCCAGCGGGTCTATTCATGCGAAGTATTTTTTGACTACGTCCGAGTTGACAGGGGATGAAAAGTCTTCGCCATCCATGGTTGTAAGCAATAAAGCTCCGCCCGAAAAGACCTTTTTAACCACGAATGGACCTTCATAATTAGGAGTCCATTTGCCCCTGTGATCTGTATTGGGAGGAAGGATCCTTTTGAGTACCACATCTCCGACTTTATAAACCCGAGGACGCACCTTCTGGTCAAATGCCTGTTTCATTCTGCGCTGATATAGTTGCCCATGACATACAGCCGCCAATCGCTTTTCCTCAATAAGGCTCAGCTGATCAAATCTGGCTCGTACCCATTCAGCTTCATCTAGCTTAACATCCATCATAACTCTGAGGGACGGAATTTCTACTTCAACTGGTAGCACTGCCTCCATACCATATACAAGTGAGAATGGGGTTGCCCCAGTGGACGTGCGTACCGACGTTCGATACCCATGCAAAGCAAATGGTAACATCTCATGCCAATCTTTGTACGTGACAACCATCTTCTGCACAATCTTCTTGATATTTTTGTTGGCCGCTTCGACCGCGCCATTCATCTTTGGGCGGTACGGAGAAGAATTGTGATGTTCGATTTTGAAGTCCCGGCATAACTCAGCCATCATCTTATTGTTCAAATTAGAACCATTATCACTAATGATTCTTTCGGGAACTCCATATCGGCAAATGATATCCCGTTTTAAGAAACGAGCGACCACTTGTTTTGTAACATTGGCATAGGATGCGGCTTCAACCCATTTGGTGAAGTAATCAATTGCCACCAAGATGAAACGATGACCATTGGAAGCTGTAGGCTCAATCTTTCCGATCATATCAATGCCCCACATGGCAAACGGCCAAGGCGACGACATGATACTCAACGGATTTGGAGGCACATGCACCTTGTCTGCATAGATCTGGCATTTATGGCATTTGCGGGCATATTTGCAACAATCTGACTCCATAGTCAACCAATAATATCCCGATCTTAACAACTTTTTAGCCATTGCATGCCCTCCGGCATGGGTACCGAAAGAGCCTTCGTGCACTTCAATCATCAACAAGTCTGCTTCATGTCTATCCACACATCTAAGCAGGACCGTGTCAAAATTTCTTTTATACAGCACGCCATCTTTGTTCAGGAAGAAACTACCAGCTAACCTTCTCAACGTCTTCCTGTCTTTGGACGATGCCCCGGACGGGTACTCTTGACTTTTCAAGAAACACTTAATGTCATAAAACCATGGCTTGTCATCAGACGTTGCATCGACCGCAAACACAAATGCTGGTCTGTCAAGGCGGGATACCTCAATCTTAGGTACATGGTTCCATCCTTGCACTTTGATCATGGAAGACAAAGTGGCCAAGGCATCAGCGAACCTATTCTCATCTCGAGGAATGTGGTACAGTTTCACTGTTGTGAAAAACGTCAGCAACCTCCTTGTATAATCTCTATACGGCACTAGTTTTGCTTGGTGCGTGTACCAACTCCCTTTCACTTGGTTGATTACCAAAGCTGAATCACCGAATATATCAAGGGTTTTAATCCGTAGATTAATCGCCTCCTCGATCCCCATTATACAAGCTTCGTACTCTGCTTCATTGTTGGTGCATCCGAAAGTTATTCGTGCAGTGAAAGGCATATGAACACCTTCCGGCGTGATAAGAACTGCTCCAACTCCGCACCCATTCATATTGACAGCCCCATCAAACATCAGACTCCATTTGGATTCAGGGTCTGGCCCCTCCTCCGGAAGTGGTTCCTCGCAGTCTTTAGCTTTGAGAAACATGATGTCCTCATCAGGGAAGTCAAACTTCATGGGTTGGTAATCATCCATCGGCTGTTGCGCAAGATAATCGGACAAGATACTTCCTTTGATGGCCTTTTGTGAAGTGTACTGAATGTCATACTCTGTCAAGACCATTTGCCACCGTGCAACTCTGCCTGTCAATGCTGGTTTCTCGAAAATATACTTGATAGGATCCATTTTTGAAATCAACAAGGTCGTGTGCCTAACCATATATTGCCTCAATCGCTTAGCAGCCCATGCAAGCGCACAGCATGTCTTCTCAAGCATTGAGTATCGGGACTCACAATCATTGAACTTTTTGCTCAGGTAGTAAATAGCATGCTCCTTCCTACCTGTCTCGTCATGTTGACCGAGAACACAACCCATGGATCCTTCAAGCACTGTCAGATACATTATCAGCGGTCTCCCTTCAACTGGAGGCATTAGAATCGGAGGTTCCTGCAAGTATTCTTTTATCTTATCGAATGCCAATTGGCAATCGTCATTCCACCTGACCGTTTGATCTTTCCTTAACAATTTAAATATTGGCTCACACGTGGCTGTTAGGTGAGATATGAACCTTGCAATGTAGTTCAATCTACCCAAGAAACCACGAACCTCTTTTTCTGTTCTCGGTTCAGGCATTTCTTGTATTGCTTTCACCTTGGCAGGATCAACCTCGATTCCTCTTTCGCTCACAATGAAACCCAGTAACTTTCCAGAACGCACCCCAAACGTGCACTTGTTTGGATTTAATCTCAAACGGAACTTTCTCAACCTTTCAAACAGCTTTTTCAGGTTAACCAGATGTTCCTCTTCTGTTCTCGACTTGGCAATCATATCATCTACATAACATTCGATCTCCTTATGAATCAAGTCATGAAACAATGTCACCATCGCCCGCTGGTACGTTGCCCCTGCGTTTTTCAACCCAAAAGGCATTACTTTATAACAATATGTACCCCACGGAGTAATGAACGTGGTCTTCTCCATGTCTTCAGGTGCCATCTTGATCTGGTTGTACCCGGAGAAACCGTCCATAAAGGAGAACACTGAAAACTGAGCTGTATTATCGACCAGCACATCAATATGAGGTAGTGGAAAATCATCTTTCGGGCTAGCTTTATTAAGATCTCGATAATCCACACACATTCTCACTTTTCCATCTTTCTTCGGTACTGGCACGATGTTGGCTACCCATGGAGGATACTTTGTCACAGCAAGAAAACCAGCGTCCCACTGCTTCTGGACTTCCTCCTTAATCTTTAAGGCCATGTCGGGGTGAGTCCGACGAAGTTTCTGCTTGACTGGCGGACATTCTTCTCTCAATGGTAGCCTGTGCACGACAATATCCGTATCCAACCCCGGCATGTCTTGATACGACCAGGCGAAGATGTCAACATACTCGCGCAACATTTCCGTCAAAGTTTGCTTCACATCTGCTTGCAAGCTGGCACCAATCCTGATCTCTTTCTTGGCGTCCTTGGTACCAATATTGATGATTTCTACAGTCTCCTGATGAGGCTGGATGACCCTTTCCTCTTGTTTCAACAATCTGGCCAGTTCTTCAGGGAGTTCACAATCTTTCTCATCCCCTTCTTCGGCTTGATAAATCGGATTGTCAAAGTCATTCATAGCCATATCAAAATCGTTATCAGTGGTATCCGGAGGATCAAGTCTGCATGAGCGGGTTCATGCCTTATTTTAGAATTTATTTTTAAGCGAAACAAAAGAAAATGAAACATTGCCATTTTATATTTTTTTGTGCAAAAATAAAAACTGAAAGACAGAGAACAAAATTTGATTGCAAAACGTCCTTTATTAATGATTAAACATTGCAAATGCAACCATGGTGGCCCTACAAATGAATCTATACGCCTTGGGCAGAGCGCAAGATTTTGACATGCATTATGGTTAGAAAAAACAAAGAAAAATTACTCTGTCTGAAGAGTAACCCGGATGACTTCTTCAACGGACCAATTCTGCACTTGTTGTCCCGGAACATGAGGGCGTACCCAGTTGTCCAGGTCACAATCACTGTTAACACTATCCTCTGTGGCTGCACAAGACTGGTCCATGTAGATAATTCCCCCACTATTGAAAGTAATGGGTCCCCTGCTCCCCGCATCTGAAGTTGTAGAGGGATGATAACCAATACCAAATTTGTCTTCCTTCATTGGGGTCTCTATCAACCTGCCCCAACCTTGGGCATTGCCTGCCCTGACGACTTCGACAGCTTGTTTGTAAGATGAAATGGAGGTACCAGCCCCAACTGGTACAGAAGAAGACTCAGGTGCATCGTCAATATTGACTGCTTCAAATGATTGGCACAGCATCTCATGAATTTCCCCATCCATTTCAATGTACTTGAACGTGGACAAGTGACTCACAAAGATGTCTTCCTCCCCACACACTGTCACAACCTGCCCTTCAAACTCATACTTCAGCTTTTGATGTAGAGTAGAAGTAACAGCCCCGGCTCCGTGAATCCAAGGGCGCCCCAATAAGCAGCTATATGCAGGTTGTATGTCCATTACATGGAACGTGGATTTGAATACCTGTGGTCCAATTTGTACGGGCAATTCCACCTCACCAAACACAGATCGTCTAGTTCCATCGAATGCTCTGACCACCAACTCACTAGGCCTTAAGATCAAACCGTCAACTTCCAGCTTCATTAATGCCTTCTTGGGCAAGACATTGAGTGATGAACCAGTGTCTACCAGTACATGAGATAACACTGCGCCCTTACACTCCATCGTGATATGCAAAGCCTTATTATGGTTTCTTCCTTCAACCGTCAAATCTCTACTTGTAAAGCCCAAGCCATGGCTAACATTAACATTGGAGATTACGCCCTCGAGCTGATTAACAGTAATTTCTTGTGGCACGTACGCACTCTTCAACACTTTCAACAACGCCTGCCGGTGCGCATCAGAGCACATCAATAGTGACAAGATTGAAATCTTTGAAGGGGTCTGATTCAGTTGGTCCACAATCTTATAATCGCTTTTCTTGATTATCTTCATAAATTCTTCCATTTCCTTATCAAAAGTAATCTTTGTCTCTGCTTCAGGTGTAGGCGCACTTTCAACCACCTGTTTACCCTTAGCCTTTGCTGCAGCTTCTACCTCCTTATCACTTCTCAAGGTTTGGGGAGCGAACAACCTTCCACTCCTTGTAAAGCCCCCTACACCCCCTACGTTATCAATATTTGGGCTGACTGATGATTCAACTTCCTGCTTTTTACCTTCGTAATATACATCTGCCCCATAGTGCCATGGGATAGCTTTCGTAGATGTGAACGGAATTGGTCCTGGCACCGTGATAGTGACAGGACCGGGCCCTTCTGGCGCAACACTCGCCACAGGAACTGCATTGACCGGCATTTGAATCTCAGCGGGAGTGTAATAGATGGTCACGGTTGATATCTCATCAGTGTCTTTCACGACTCTGTCGAACTGTAGACATCCTTCATCGATCAGATTCTGTAAACCCATCTTCAACTTATCACAGCCGTTCTCCTGATTCATACACTCAGAGCACTCTTGATTACAGCCCGGGAACACCTGTCCCTTCAATAAACGATCTTTTACAACCAACAAAGAAGTTTTCACTTGATGAACATCTAACACCAAATTCAATCTCCTCCTATCTTCAATAGCGTACACATTTGCTGCACTATGATCAGGCATGGGATGCTGAGTAATATTAGGAGCGGGAGAGAAATTGATGGCTTTGGCATCAATCAAATCTTGTACTTTATGATGGAAAGCCCAACATTTTTCAATGGAGTGCCCCTGAGCACCTGAGTGGAACTCACAACGAGCATTAGCATCGAAGTTAGGTGGCAGGTTTCCAGCAACCAGAGCTTTCATAGTACGGAGTTCTACCAACTTTAACTCGAGTAGCCGGGGCAACAGCGCGGCATAAGTCATAGGGAGAGGATCCATCTTACGATCCCTCTGTCTAGACCTTTGCTGGAAAAAAGGTTGTTGCTGTTGAACTTGTTGTTGGGATTGTTGTTTCTGAACAGACGGTGTGGGGATTGTTACAGCATCTACCTGATAATAAGCTCGAGAACGCCCTCTGCCTCGTCCTCTAAACACAGCATTCGTATCACCTTCTCTTCTTTTCTGGTTACTAGCAAACGGTTTCTTCGTCCCCGAAGAGCCAGCCCCACTCACATCCTGGATCTTTCCAAGCTTTAACAGACTTTCTATTCTTTCTCCCGCAATCACAATATCAGCAAATCCAGTTGACGGACAAGCAGCTAATCTATCAAGATAAGCCCCTTGCAAGGTGCCCATGAACATATCTGCCATTTCTCTGTCTGACAAGGGAGGTTGGACCTGGGCAGCCATTTCCCTCCACCTCTGTGCATATTCTTTGAAACTCTCCTTGGCATTCTGGGACAATCCCTGCAATTGGGTGCGGTTGGGTGCCATGTCAATATTATATTGGTATTGCTTCAGGAACGCTTCTGCCAGATCTTTCCAATTCTTCACAGCAGCTCTATTCAACTTCATGTACCAGGTCAAGGACGCCCCAGCCAAACTGTCCTGAAAATAGTGCATCCATAGCTTCTCGTCATCCGTATGGGCTGAAATCTTCCCAAAGTAAGCTTGAAGATGCGTTTGGGGACACGCATTGCCGTGATACTTATCAAAAGTGGGAGGTTTGAATTTAGGGGGAATTCTGACTCCTGGGACCAGCCCCAAGCTAGTAACATCAATACCCATAGAGTTCTTGCATTCCATGGCCCTGATCTTTTCTGCTAACTCATCATACCTTCGATCACCTTGATTACCCACATCAGCATCCAACAGAGTAAATTGGTCCTCCAGGGTATCTTCAAGAGTAACACCAGCATGCCTACCATTTCCATTACCCCGATTGTTACCACCAGGAGGAGGGTTGCCACCGGGAGGAGGAATGCCATGTCCCTGTGAATTATCATGCTGATCACCTTCGGGCCCATTGTCGGGACGCTCTACCAGAAGCCTCAGTCTCTCCTGATTTTGCGCCATGCCAGTCATGAGGGTCATGAACTGGTCCATACGCGCCCTCATTTCCGCCAAATCACTTTGCACTTGATCCATGATTCTTACTTGATTCCTTCGCGTCGAATATCGGTGAATATGACTCTCCGCTATACTGCCTGAAACCAAATAAAGGTTAGAGACCCCGCAACGAGTACCTGAAAAGCAAGTAACAAAAAATGCAAAATGATATGCAATGCCATGCAATGCCATGTTTGTCATTTCCGAGGTGCTTTATACCCTGATTCCAATCCAACCACAGAAATCTGAAGACCAGAAATTGTGATATAAAGAGACGTGTCGTGGTCATGTGCTTGTGTGCAGCTATCTGATAAGGAATAATTCTGAATAAAACTGCTCATACTCATTCAACAAAGTATTCAAGTACATTTAAGAAAGGTTCAACCGCAAATGCAATACAAGGAAAAATGGATCCATCAACAAGCCTGATGGTAACCATTAATAACAAAATATAACGAAAAGAACATCAGTCTGACAATTCCACACCCTTCAGCTTATCACTTGAGTATTTGATCTCCTCAAAAAGTATACGGGTACGCTGGTGATTCGGCTTTTCAATCATTTCTTTGATCAAGACATCCCTTTTCTCAAGAGCTTCAGTTAAAGAACCCATATGCAGCATCAGAGCCTCGTCATCACACACTCCTTTGTGTCTCTTTATGCCGGCTTGCGTCTTGAGTATCTCCCTTTCTATCATGACTTCTTCAAGCTCTTTCTTGGTATTCCTCAGCTCACCTCTAGCTTCTTCTAGCTGTTCTTGACTCTTACCGAGGCTTTCCCGATACTTTCTCCTCTGCTCATGCGCCTTTTCAAGCTCTTCGTCCTTAATCTGCAACTGTTCCTGTAATTCAGCATTCTCTATCCTAACTTCGTCCCAAGCGTGCTGAAACTTTGTTAACTTTTCTTTGGTCTGTGCTAACGCCTGTTTGGTTTGCTTGTGGGCTTGAGTAGCATCATCAGCACCTTTACTAATCTTCCGGAAATGTTGGGCTCTTCCAGCAAAGTCTTTCTCTTTTGCAGTTAGGATTTGTTCAGCATCTTGGGCTTTCCGCTCCAGCTCTTTGTTGGCATGTAGAGCATTCTGAAGATGGCTACTCAACTCGGAATTCTCTCCTTGGAGCTTTTTCACCAAGGCTTGCAACTTGTCAACTTCTTCCACAGTAGCAGTGCTTCTTGCTTTCTCATTCTCCGGATACAAAAGAGGTGCCTTACCAAAAGGCAAGAGAAAATCTTCAACTCTTTTCTTCACCCACTCTTCATATGCTGGATAAACCCGGTTGTTAGGCTTTCCTAGAGTAACTTTCCCCTTTTTCAGTACGCTACCCCAGCTTTCAGAAGCTTTCTGTGCTGCTTCCCATCCATCTGATGTATGAAAATAGAGGGACTCCTCCACATCTCTCTTAATAGGCGGACCTGTCAGGGCATACCCAAATTGTCGAATGGCCAAAGAAGGATTGTAGTTAATCCCACCCATTCTTCCTATCAGTGGAACATTAGGGAACTTACCACAGCTGTGGATAATATTCTTGCCAATCAGCCCATGATCTACCCATACGATGTCCTTGGCCACCAATCCCATTAAACGCTGTTTCCACTCTAGAGAATCTTTGGAATCCACAAAAGCCCCTGATTGTGGTAAACGGCCCGCAAACCACTTATAGAACAAGGGTGCACAACAACGAATTATCCCTCCTCTTTTCTTTTCGTTTCGGTTGTACAATGAGTAGTGAAGATCTCCCAGTAGCGTTGGCACCGGGTTCTTCATCAGGAATATTCGTATAGCGTCCATATCAATGAAATCCGGCTCGTTGGGAAACAACACTATACCGTATATGCAAAGGGCTAGCAAAGCATTAAAAACAAGCCAATTCTCGCCTTTAGCTGCTTCCTGGGCCTTCTTAATAAGATATTCCAACTTGTAACCACGAATCTTTCCTTTGTTGGAGACATTGTCGCCTAACTCTGATTTGCTCAAATAAAGAGCACCAGCCAACTTCCCAAAGTCAAGATCCCCCACCGATCCAAAGAAAGGGGGCTCCTCCTTGATAGCAATCCCCAACATGTTGGAATACTCCTCCAAGGTAGGAACCAACACATAGTCTGGAAATACAAAACATCTCAGAGGCGGATCATAGAACTGCATCAACGTATGGAGACCTCTGGCTTCATAATCACTGACATTACGGACCATAGATAAAATCCACCCATATTTCTCTTCAAAAGCTTCTCGTGCTGCAGGGCTCGCCATTCCCTTCAGCACAACAATAGGGCCCAAAGTAGGCGTAAGGAACTTATAGCTGATGATATTCTTCCTCTCTTTAGTGTTCATCTTTGCAGGGACCTGATGACTGGAATCAAGGGTAATATATGCACCTGGAAATGAATAAACATGTATGTTAGGATATGATAATGCAATGCAAAGGGCAATGTGATCAGGTAATCAGGTGTCTGTGCTGAACTGTGAACGGTGTCAGTGTAGCTCTGAGACTAATATAGAACCATAGATAAGAACCATCTGAATACAATAGGATGAAACTTCCTTTTTGTGCAATGATGATAGAAAACCGGGTATGTAGGAGGTCATGGTTACCTGCAAACCTGTAAACAACCCGTCCTTCTCACATGTGGGTACTAGGATGTTCAGTATCCCGGGCTCTCAGGTCGAGAAATGATGATACGTTCACCATTTCTGGTTTGGCATCATCATCAATCGAGGAGGCCTCAACTGATTCTCCAAAACAAAAAGGTCCTCAGCTTC
Source organism: Lathyrus tuberosus (assembly GCA_022829125.1). NCBI lineage: Eukaryota > Viridiplantae > Streptophyta > Magnoliopsida > Fabales > Fabaceae > Lathyrus > Lathyrus tuberosus. Next base: position 3,071,725 of record JALAZF010000282.1, read on the forward strand.
TGGCACTGAGGTCGAGAAGCAATAGTACATTCATCCCTCAGGGTACAGTACTATCGCCAATCGAGGAGTGCCTCCGCTGATTCTCTTCCAAAAAAGGATGTCCTATAGCAAGTTCCCAGCATTGGGTCCTCGGATCGAGAATGTGCAATGGGTTTGCCACGGAATGTGGTCTGCCACTGTCACACCTCGGGAGGAGTGCTGCAACTGAGTCCTCGGGAATGGTCACCAGAGTCGACAGTTCCTCAAGAGAATAACCACTGGCCTGCATAACATGCAGTAGCAGAAAGCTCCTGATAGAACCTCGTCTGGTTGTGGGTCTCATGAACAACAATACGTGGTCACCACCACGCAAGCGTCATGACTATCCACTCTAATACCTATGTATGTACTCAAGCCTTGGTAGTGAGCTTATCTCTCAGAACACCCCGCCCGCCAAACAGACAAAACAGTGCAACACAATATAATATATGATATGTAATGCTAAAATGCGGTAAATACAGTAAAATAAATAAACAGCAACATAAAGCACAACAGTAAACACCCAATGAAAGAAAAACAGACAAGCGCTAGGATTGACTCGCTAAGGAAACCAGAGATTTTGGGTTCGATCCCCAGCAGAGTCGCCAGCTGTCGCTCCCGGGATTTTCATCCTAGTACAAACGCGAAAGTGGCACCGAACAGAGTCGCCAGCAATGTGTATTTATCCCAAGAGAGGGAAAGGAAACACCGCGTAAACCTGAGAGAAAGGAAAAGCATGGTCTTACGACCAAGAGAACTGGGTTCGGGAGTCGGTTACGCGCGGGGAAGGTATTAGCACCCCCACACGTCCATCGTACCCGATGGGATCCACGCTTGCTTGTCTCGATCAAAGGGTGTAAGAAAAGAATGCTGGAAAAAAGGAACTGGAAAAGGAAGGGAAAGAGAAAGAGAAACAAATGTAGGGAAAATAAAAGAAGTGCTCGCATGGGCCCTACCCCACTGCCTACGTATCTCATCGGGAGCATGAGAATCAGAGCGACGTAGTTCCCCTCAATAGGGATGGATTGTTTGTGTTTTTTAGAGAACGGCTTACGTTCTAGCTCAGGTGTTGCAGGCTCGCTGGTCCGAGTGCGTTACCGTCTTGCAAGAGAACGAGTAGAAGCGCGTTCGTGCGTTGAGAATGAATGAGATGAGAAAAGAATTCCCGAAGGAAAGACGTTATTGTTTGTTTTTGCCTTTTAGAAGTTTTTTTTTTTCCATTTATTTGCATATGACAGTGTATCTGAATCTTAGTCATTGGAATGTGTACATTCTCACATTCCAAGATGGAATGGGTAAGAAAGCACACTAAGAGTGAAGAAGACCTCCACACTTAGCTCCAATTGTCAAGGTTCAAACACACTAGCATACTTGTGTTTATTAAGTGTTTTTGTTAATTAAGAAATGAAGAAGTGTTTTTATTATTTGTGCCTTCAACAAGTATTGCATTTAAGTCACTCATACAAGATCAAATGTTTAACACATTGACCCAAGATGGGCTATATGCTACACATTCCAAGATTATAAGAGAAGACCCCTTTTAATCTTTTCTTTATATGAAAGGCCTAAATGCAATAAATGCCTACCTTTATTAGATATTTTTGTATTTCTTTGAGATGAGAAGAGAGACTCAAGAGGATAAAGGTAAAAATCTATATGGACTAAGACTCAATCCTAATTGATTAGTTAAGGGAGTGATCCTAAGGTTTGTGAGGTTTCAACCTAAAGTCTAAAGAAAGAATGAATTAAACAATTCACTTCTAAAGTAGAAGATGAATTGTAATTCACAAGGGGAAAGTGATGAGTTATTAAAAGAAAGCACATAAGTGCTTAGCAAAACACAAAATGGAATTGTAAAAGAGAAAGGATAGAAGTTGAATGTGGATTCCTTATCCACACTCAATTGAAACTTACCAAAGCCCCTACATGGTTAGTAAACATGTATAAGAAGTATAAGAAGTAAAAGAACATGTAATGCATCATAAAACTCAAAAGAATTAAATGAGAAAACAAATCCTAGAACCACAACCAGAATGGGCATCATATGGACAACAAGTGAATATCATCATACGAGTGCAAGTGAATAAGCAATAATCATCATCCATTAGCATTTAAACATGTTACAAGAAGAAGGGATAGATGAAAGATGGAAAGAAATGAAGAGGACATGCATAAATGGAACATGTAAATCAACAACCAGAATTGAAACTAAATGGAAAATGGTTTATAAACATCTCAAAAGTATTTATGAATCAACTTCAAGACATTCAAGAAGTAATATAAGAAGAATTGAAATGAAAGTTCAAAAAGAAAGTGCAAACAATACATGTTAATGATGCACAAAGTTCAAATTGAAATGAACATGTAAAGATGACCTATAATGTGTATCAAAAACCTATAATATCATATGAATGGCTCATAACATATGCAAATGCTCATACAAATGTGCACAAAAGAATTCATGTAAACATGCACTAAAGATTACAATGATATAACATGCCATAATGCTTTAAATGAAATGCATCAAGCAAAAATCAAATGTCCTCATGAAAATTATGAAAACATGGTATTGGAGTTCACTAATCAGAGATGAATCACATATCAAAATAGCATATCAAAATTCAAAGCAAAATGACTTCAAACAAAGCAATTAGGTCAAATTGAAACATCATGCAAAGTGGTACAAATATAGACATCAAGACATGTAATAAAGTGACCTAAAAAATCAAACAAAAATCATATAACATGCTTCAATGTATTAGTGAATCAATGCAAAAAGAATCCTGTCAAAAAAGTTGGTAATGAGCAAGAACAAAATTAAACAAATTCAAGTATCATGCTTAGAATGCATCTAAATGGAAATTCAAAGAAAATTATGGACCAGGGGTAAAAAGGTCATAAAATCAGAAAATAAAATCATGAAAAATTTCCTAAATGTTTTAAGAATACACATGAATTTTTGTAGAATTTTCCAATATGTTTTGGTATTTTTAAAAATTAGAAATGAAACATGTACAATAAAGGAAAAATGAAAATGAAATGCAAAGGGAAGGGGGTATGAACATAGCAATAATGCAGTGCAAATTAATTGGGCTTGGAAACAGGGGGGTGTGATTATTAATCTGCATAGGTCCATTTACGCGCCAAACACAATAACAAGTATGAACCCTCAGTCAACAATCTTGACTCACTCACAACCATTAGATCAAGTCCAAGTCCAGTCAAAGTCAAAGTACGCATGATCAACAAACACACGTGAAGGAACACATGACATACCATGCACCACACCACACCATGCTTAAGTGAAATCAGAAATATGACACATGCATAGCACGTGATTTTTAATGTGCTGTCACCATTGTGAGCATTAGATCAAACGAAATCAACGGCTGTGACTTAATCTGGTATGTAAACCCTAATGAAACCTCACCGGCCGGAGAGGGACCTCCGGTCACCTTCTCCGGCCACTCTCCGGCACTGCAATCAATCAAACATTCCAGAAATTTATGCAATGCACATCAAAATGTTCAGGAAGTCACATAGAGCATGAGTCTAGGCTTGTTTTTCACAAACAACACACAAACAGAGAGAATCGAAGCAAAGAAATTAGCCCTAGATTTTGGATCTAAGCTTCTAAGAAGCTCTATCAACTAGCCAGATGGAGGAATGCTCTTAGTGAGCTCAAATCATCACAACACAAACTAAACAGAATGTAACTCGTGCCAAGAAAGTTTAGGATATTGAAACCTGAAACTGTAGGAAACTGTAGTTGAAAGAAAACCAGAGAAATGTGCTTCCTCTTTGATCTTCAACTGGCCAACTAAAGGCTCACAACTCCTTGCAAATGTTGATGAAATTCAATATGCAGTGGAAGACACTTCAATCTCTTCAATGTTACCAAGCTTCAGTGTGTTCTAATGCTGCTTGATATTGAAGCTTGAAGATGGATTCAGATGTAGATGATGATGAAATCGTGTGAGAGGAAGAGAAATTTCAGAGAGAGAGCTTGCGAATTTCAGAGGAAAAATCAGAATGAAGTGTTGTTGTGAGATTATGAAGGAGATTTGGTTATATAAGTGTGGTTAAAGGGGAACTGTGATGGTTAACTGAGTGAGTTAGGGTGAGTTGGAATGGTTAAATGAGTCCACCCTAACTAACTGAGTCAAGTTAGTTAGGGGGCGAGTGATCAAGGTTGGGTTATGGTGAGGTCAAGCTCATGACACTTGTAGTGAGGACGAGAGTGAGGTTGTATTATGCAGCAGTAGCTTGTGGTGGAAGTTTTGCAAATTTCCCTTCTCATGTAAGAAGTAACAAAAATGGAAGCACGTGCAAGAATGTTTGGGCAAATGAGGAAAAGAAATCAGCTGGTGATGGTGAAGTGTTTGTGGTGTGACTGAATCAAAAACAATGTGTGAACTGCTACACATGACAGTCAATGCATCAATGCAGATGGTGATGTTTGAACATGGATTCCTTTATGACCAAGGCACGAAAATGAATCATCTTGGTGTCAATGGATTGAGGATGCATCATAGGACAATTTTGGTGTTGGACTTGAGTTGAAAAGGTACCTCAAACATGTCTAAAAATCATCATAAACAGATGGAAAAATGACCGGTGCGTGGGCGTACGAAGCAAGTCATGGCATGGTAAATGACATGCATGGAAGTTCAGCCTAATCAACCTATCTTGAGACCACTATAACTCACTCATAACTTGATCAATTCAAAATTTTCCCAACACCAATATTAAAGATGACACTACAAAGAACAACTTTGATGTTGAAAACTTTTCCATTTGAGGCTTTTATCTTGGAGAAATTGAGCTTGACATTTGGCACACCAGGTGTTTGTAGAAATGACATGCGCGTGACCTGAAACTTGCCCAAGCTGACTTGCATTTTGCCCAAGTTTCCCTCAACTTTGATCATCTATAACTCTCTCAATTTTTATCCAATGGAAATGTTCTACCCATGGATTTGAAGCTTAAAATAAGATCTTTCATTGAGGCAGAGTGGATTTTTCATTTGGTGCTCCAAATTTGAATGGCCTTGGTTCAAATTCTGATGCAAAATGGCCAAAACTTGCTATTTTTAGTAACCCTTCTTCATCCAAAAATGGCAACTTTCCACATCTTGATTTTTTCATGATTCCTTTGGAGTTTCTTGATCAAATTTTGTACATTGGACATATGTAACATGAATTTCATGATTTTGGGCTCAAAAAGTCAAGAGTTGACTTTTTCCCCTGATTATTTGACTTGGCCCCAAATTCCTGATTTTTGATCTTTCTTCCAATTGAACCACCTCCAAAACCAATTGAGGGGCAATTCTCCATACACATACACTTAAGAACATGTAGAATACCATGACATCAAGTTTTGTCCAAAAAATCAAAGATTCCCTGATTTAATGGGAAACCCTAGTTTTAGTGCCCACCTCCTAGGAGAAAAATGTGCAGTCTTCAATTTCAAATTCCTCAGAGTATGTTGTGTACCCTCTTAAAGGATGATGAGATATACCATTTGAGGATGATTTTGGATCAATGAACTATCTCTTTTGAGGATTTTCCTTCAATTTTTGGACTTCTTGCATAGTGTAGGATGTAGTGCTTCAATCTCCCATTGAATCTCACTTCCTTGAGGTTTTGGATGATCAATTGAGATAGTATGAGACATGAAAGACCTCTTGGCTTGCCTAGAGCCAACTTGATTGACCTTTTGTGCTCTGAAGGATCCATTGATTGTCCACCTTCCACCTGATCACATGCCCTGATGGTAAGAAGGATGCCATGCTTCATTTTTCTATGTTAAATGCAATGTAATGTTAATGAGGTGGATATGATATGATAAATGATAATGCCATGCTATGATGACAAAGGGGAGAGCAAATTTTGGGGTATTACAATCTCATTTCAACGTGAACTCGGGACACCACTCCCCGCCTTCTTCGACCCCGGGTGTTACAACCACCCCCACCCTCTTCGGCCTCGGGTGTTACATGTTCACCAGCTTCTAATTGGTTTGTCCCCGAACCACATCGTATTAAGAACAATCTGCTTTGATACCATTTGTAACACCCTAAAGTGCTTTTAGGATTACTGAATAAACCCACAAACTAACACATGTCTTTTCTGAAGGTGGCAAGAAACACAAGAATGTGGGTTTGAATTGGGTTTCTAAGATAAAACTTTTTCGTACCCAAAACACTCAAAGTAGAACCAATAATTATATGTGCTACTGCCATGATGCTTTAACTTGCATGTGGTATCCTTTCATCTCGTGTAGAATTAGTGATGGCTTTGTAGTTGATTACTTGGTTCCTTTTTTCTGTTCAATTTGTAATTGATTCATGATATTGTGAAAGTTATGGATAAGCACATATTTAACTATCTAATCCATTTCCATGTTAAAAGATCATATCAATGTGATACAGTCTGTTCAATAATGGTAACATTTTGTTGTTGTGCTGTTGTCTAATCCAGTTCCATCTCATGTAGATTTTTGTTTAATAACGTGCTACTGTCTAATCCATTTCCATCTCATGTAGCATTTTGTTCAATAATATGCTACTGTCATATCAATGTGCTAATGTCATATAATGTAGCATTTTTTCATATATTTGTAATATAGTTTTCAATATGTTCATATATTTTGCTCAATATAGTTTTCATACATTGTTTCAGTAACATTTTGTTCAATATTGTTTCATATCATGTAGCATATTGTAATGTAGCAGTAAATTAATGTTTCAATAATTTATGTTACATTTGTTAATGTAATTTAATGTGCTACTGTCATATTCATATCATGTAATGTGCATCTTTTTATATCATGTAGCATATTGTAATGTAGCATTTGTAATATAATTTAATGTGCATTTTTTCATACATTGTTTCAGTAGCAGTTTGTTCAATATTGTTTTCAATGTGCTATTGTCATATCATGGACTAATAATTTATGTTCATTGCTTCAGCAAGTGGGCAACAAACTCCAATTGTTTCAGCAAGTGGGTAGCAGACATCAAGTGGGCAACAAACTACAACAACAAAACCCAATATTTCACCAACTGGCCCAAAGAAAAGAAGACATAATGTAAATGGTAAAAGAAAAAGATCTGAGATATGGGATCACTTTAACCTTATTCCTAATAGTGATCTCCAACTGCTGCTTGTAATTAAATACTTCCATTAAATGTATACGTGTGACTCTAAGAAACATGGAACATCAAACTTAAAGAGTCACATGAAAATGTGTCCCAAGTATCCATTGAACGTTTCTACCTACCCTACCCAAACAATCTTGGCATATTCAACAACTGAGGTTCCATTAAGTTCTAGGTTTAATCACGTAGCTTGTAGAAATGGATTGACTTATTTTATCATTTTAGATGAGAAACCATTCAAAACAGTTGAAGGGGAGGGGTTTAAGTACTTATGAAGGCAAATGAAACCCCAGTTTTCTATACCATCAAGGAGAACCATAGCTAGGGACTGCTTTCAGTTATATCTTGATGAGAAAGTAAGGTTGAAAGCGTTCTTCAAGTCATATTGTAGTATGGTGGCAATTACAACAGATTGTTGGGCTTCTATCCAAAACCTAAATTACTTGACTCTCACTGCCCATTTTATCGATAGGGATTGGAATTACCAAAAAGAATAATAAGCATTACGGTTATTCCAAATCATCGGGGTAAAATTGTTGCTAAGAAGGTTGAGGAGGTATTGAAGGAGTGGGGGCTGAGAAATGTTTCTACCATCACGGTGGATAATGCATCATCAAATGGTGTTGCCATTAAATATTTAGAACAAAAAGTAAGAAACATGAATGGAATTTTGATGGATGGGTTTGGGTTTCACATGAGGTGTTGTGCCCATGTACTGAATCTAGTTGTGAGAGATTGATTACAAGTAGCGAACGCCTCAATTTCAAGTGTTAGAAATGCAATTAGGTTTGTTAGATCTTCACCCCATAGGGCTTTAAAGTTTAAGGAATGCGTGGAATATGTTGGGATCTTATGCAAGATGTCAGTATGTCTTGATGTTTCAACTAGATGAAACTCGACATATTTGATGTTAGATTCGGCTGAAAAGTTTCAAACTGCTTTTGATAAGCTAGAAGATGAGGATGAAGCTTATAGGTATTTCTTTGAGGTTGATTCCCATAGTAGTCAATATTGTGATAATGTTATGATTTTTATTAATTTTTTAAAGAATTATTACGAAACGACAAATGTTTTTTCTGTTTCAACAAAAGCAAGCTTGCATACTGCTTTTTCGTACTTGGCTGCCATTTACATTGAACTTAAGAAATTAAACATAGACCTTAATGGATTATTTGTTGAGGTGGTTAGGGACATGTTGGAAAAGTATAGTAAATATTGGGTTGATATCACTAAGATGAACCAACTCCTTTATTTTGGTGTTATCTTTGATCCCCGATATAAGTTAAGATAAGTAGAATGGAGCTTTAATGATATGTATGGAAAAGAACCGGACACTGCGAAATCCGTATTAAAAGATATAAATGAAAATCTTTCAAAGATGTTTAATATTTACAAAACAAGAATATGACACTGCTTGAGGCTTAATTCCATTTGTTGCAGCAGTTGTTTCTCATGGTGAAGTTGCTGCCAACGATGAAGTACCCACATCTGTAGCTAGGGAAAATGTATTTCAAGAACATTTGATGTCTATGGATTCAGTGGAAGAAGAAACCGAGCTTCAAAACTATATAGAAGGATAATGTTTAACCTTTAATGAGAAGGATAAAGAAAAGTTTGACATTCTTTGTTGGTGGAAACATAATGCTGGTCAATACCTAATTCTGTCCCAAATAATTAGAGACATCATGCCCACGCCAGTTTCAACTGTGGCTTCTGAGAGTGCTTTTAGCACGGGTGGGAGGATTTTAGAGGTATATAGAAGCTCGCTCAAACCATAAATGGCAGAGGCTCTAATTTGTGCTCGGAATTGGTTGAGGCCTTCCTTTTATCAATTCAAAGACTTGGAATTCAATGAGGAGTATGAGATTTCTGAAGATGTTTTACAAGGTATTCTTTCATTCTTTCTTAAGTGTTTTTAGTAATTTGTTTTGTAATATTTTACTAATTTTTTAAAAAATGTATTATAGGATTTACTGAAACTTCAGCCGAGAGTGGGGCCCCGTCATCCTATCTGACTCAGTCACAGCCTTCTGGTTGTGCCTAAAAAAAATTAAGGTTGAAATCACTTGTATTTTGTTAATCCGTGTTTGTTAGGTATAATATGTATTCTAATGTTTTCTGCGGTTTTTTCAGCCATTTTTCTAATGTTTTGGAGTCATGAAAGACTCATTTTTTGAAGCCATGAATAACACAACCAAACACTTTTTGAAAGTCTATCAAAACAATCCTGCACATCAAATTTTGGTAAGAATATCAAAATAGGCACTAGCTGTTTTTATCATACAGTGTGTTGTTGGAATACGTATGTTGCTAGAATAGAATTTTTTAGCTTGGTGTATGCTATAATAGAACTTATTTTATGTATGTTAACTTGATAATTTGTTAACTTGCTAAAATTTGTTATGTTGCTGGAAGTGGACATAAGTCAAGAAACCCTTTCTCTTGGATCATTGAAGCTTATTCTTCTTCTGAACAAGATGTTATTGATATCTCTAGTTTTGATGATGTTGTCTACTTTGTCTTTCTCAGCACTGGTTTGTTCTTGATCTTTTTCTCAGTGTTCATGTCTTTGATTACCTTATTCTGGTTGTTGTTTCGATGTGTTTGGTTCTAGGATAAAGTAATTGATTTTGAATGAATTTGTTCTATAATAATTGATTATGACTGAAAGTGAGTTTAATGAAAAACCATTTATGGTTGAATATATCCATGTAAAAGTTTATTTAATTTTCGAAGCAAAAGCTCCAAATTCTAACTTCTATTTAGAACCAATTTTGGATGCAAAATCACTTGATTTGATTCAACTCTTATCATATGAGCGACAAATTAGGTATTCAATTTTTAACTATTACTTTTCATGTTCTTTTCCATTATTCATTATCCTAATTTGTTCTTATCATACATTCATTCTCTAGAGTCTAGACAAATTTGTATTTGCATGTGATTTTGCTTTGAAACTAATTTCTCTGTGAGTTTGTTTTGAATTTGAGTGATTGTGATTATGAAATAGTTTTGAAATTTGAGTAGTTATGAAATATTTTTGAAATTTCCATGAAGTAGTTATGAATGTGAGTTTGCAGCTGATTTTTGTTTATGTGGAGATGGATAATGAAGAAGTTGGAATATCTGTAGCTGATTATTTTGGCATCTATGAGAATACTCCCAAAGTAATAATTTCTCTTTTTCTATATTATGTGTGGGAGTCTTGAGACATGTTATATATTTTATATTCAATTCCAAGTAAATCAAGTGACAAAAGATATTTTGAATATATGTACTTGCATTAATTGGAAATGATTATGGTAGAAAGTTTTTACTTGATGGAAAGGTGACTGTTGACAATATTAAGGTATTATTTTCTTCCTTTCCTCCAAGGGATACGTTCATTTTGTTATCATGTCATGAAATATACACAAATTCTTTCTTGTATGCTTTAGTAAAACTCAACAACGATTGCTAAAAAATTCAACTCTTCGTGGCACAACGATGGTTATGTGAAAATAGTTATTGGCAATAACTTCAATGAAATTGTCTTGGATGAGTCAAAAGATGTTCTACTTGAGGTATAATTTTACCTCACTAGTTTCAAGTCATATTTTTGTGTAGCTTGTTCAGTGGTTTGTATTAATTTAATGGCTGCTTTAACATCAGATTTATGCTCCTTGGTGTGGTCATTGCCAAGCCTTGGAATCATACAACAAGCTCGCAAAACATCTCCGTAGCATTGATTCTATTGTAAAGGCCAAGATGGATGGAACAACAAATGACCCTTCTAGGAAAAAAGTAAGCCTCCAATTGATATTGCTATAATAGTTATAATTAAAGTGACATTTGGTTCCAACTAATGTTAAATTTTGGAATTTTCATTTAAGCATACATCATAAGTCATTTCAAGCATGTGTACTCACCTTCTGATTATGCTCACTTTGTAGTCTGATGGATTCCCCACTCCTTTTCAAGCATTCCAAAAAACATAGAACACTCACAATGGAAGGTTCTTCAAGGCTCTTCAATGTTACTTATTGGTTTCACAATGGTGCTTTGGTTGTGTTGTTTATGTTATTAGATTTATTTGGCTTTGTTAATGTTACTACATGTAATTATTTATGTTGGAAGGATTAATTTAAACTTAGATTTTATATGGTCATCGGAAGGATTAATTTTAATTTTAGTTAAGCAATTTGGTTGTATTAATGTTATTAATCTTGTTTTAGTTTTAAGGGAAATATGGGTTCTAATAGTTATTTTGAATGTATTCTAACAATTTAAATTGTAAATTTTTGGAAGGCCCAATATATTGTCCATTTCTTAATAAACAAAAAAAAAAAAAACTTAAAAATGTATTTTGGCCTTTCCGAACCCAAAAACTCAAAATTTCAAACTAGTCAAAAACGGATTAAAATTTCCCACATGATGGATTATCCGATTTAGAGTTTTGGGCCCGAACTCGAACCGGTCTGATCCACTGCCCAGCCCTAGCGTTTAAGTGCTATAAAAGAACGTAGCACTATAATAGCATTTATTTGGAAAATGCTATTAAACCTCTCTTTTATTTATTTTTTAAGGAGAGAGCTAATGTATGCGTTAACTAATAATAGCGCCTGAGAAATAAGCGCTATTATTGGTCTCAATGTTAAAATTGTAATAACATTTTATTTAAAATCGCTATTAAATTGATGTTATTATAGAACAAATTTGTAGTAGTGAACTTAGTTTGAGAAGTCTTTCCGTTGCACTAGATTATTTTTTGGTGTTAAGAAATGGAAGAATGATACTTTTTTTAATGTTAAGAACTAGAAGTATGACGCTTGTTTTGTTGTGTTAAGAAGTGGAAGTATGAAACTCGTTTTTTGGTGTATAAAAGTGGAAGTATGTTATTTGTTTTTTTGTGTTTAGAATTAAGGTTGTCAATGAACCGAACCAACTCGAAAATAGTTTGGAACTCGGTTTAACAATTAAATCCTTGAACTAAGTTGATGAACCAAATGAGCTGAATATGAGCGAAAAACTAAGTTTATTAACTTTATGAGCTCAACTTGAACTATACAAAGTTCGACTCGTTAGGTTCATGAGTCAACTCGATTATATATGAGAAGAATTATATTGTTTTTAAGAGTAGGTTTAAAGACTTATTCCAAATCTTAACCCTATATTGTCCCTTCCGTATCGGTTATGACAGTAAAGCTGACAATTGGAATTAGAGTCATCCTTGTTGGAAGCATTATGGCATTTGCGAAAATAACATGTTTAATGAAGGTTACAAGTGTTGTAATCATTCTGTGATGTAAATGTATCAATTTTTAGTAATTTTTGGTGTACTATTTCATTAAATTTGTAAGATTCCTAAATATATAGATTAAATTGTAGATTTTTGAGACAAATTTAAACTCCAATTGAGTAGTTTTTGAATTAAACTTTCAAATGTATCTCTTAGCAGATGTGTAGTTTTTTTTTTGGAAATAAAATTTTATTTATATACCAAAAAGGCATGAAGTACAAAGAGGGATCATAATGATCCACCTAAAAACAAAATAACCAAAACTAACAAAATCAAATCAAATAATTAACAATGCTAAGTACTTTCTATATTTTGCTCTCATCCACCCCCTGTAAAGTATATTTTCTATAATATTGTTTATGGTTTTAGTATAATCTTCACCCCCTCCAAAAATGCTTGCATTCCTATATTTCCATACACCATATATAGTTTCTGCAATTGCTATTTTCATGATCCCCGCTTTAAAACCTTTTCCTTTTGTTATGGAGATAAGTCTATGCAATTCATTTTTCCAAGGCAGCTGACTACGCCTCATATCCAACCAAACGAGAATTTCGTTCCAAATACCCCTCGTGACAGTGCAGGAAAAGAAAAGGTGATCATGAGTTTCTTTATTCTCCTTACAAAGGTTACAAACATCATCCTGCAGCAGTCCAAATGTTTTCAAACGATCCTTCGTCGACATTCGACCGTGACAAGCTAGCCACAAATATACAACTGCCCTTGGTCTAACATAGTTGTGTTGGATAAGCCTATTCCACTCAATGGTCTCATGTAGATCAAAATACTGCTCATAAACTTTTTTGATAGAGAATTTTCAATTTCGTACCATCTCATCCCATATGTGTTGATATTCATGTATGCATTCTCTCTTCCACAATATTGCTTTCAATACCCACGAGCAAGAGTTCATGATTTTAACCTGCATAATATCCACATTCTTCAGGTAATAGCAGTGTACCCATTTCACCCATAAATTATCCTGCTTCATACAAATGTTCCAGAGGCATTTCAGCATATTTATGCCATTCCACACCTCTATATTCACCATGTCGAATCCTCCATGTTTGAGTGGTTTACACATTGAAACCCAAGACACGGGGCTTTTTCTACTTTTCTCAGTACCTGACCAACTATAAGACCTGTAAATAGTATTAATTTTCTGAATGACACCCTTAGGGACTGGAAGACATAACATTCAATATTGTGCCATTGATGTGAGAACGCTCTTAATTAACTGCATTCTTCCTGTAGTGCTCAATAACTTAGCAGTCCAATGCCTCACTCTACTTGTTATCTTTTCTATCAGAGGTAAGTAATGGCATATATTCAGTCTTTTACAAGTTAAAGGTATTCCCAAATATCTTACAGGAAACTGACCTTCACTAAAATCTGTTTTTTGTCTTACCAATTGAATATCATCTTCAGCCATCCCACTGCAGAAAATTCTGCACTTTTGCGGATTCACAAACAGCCCTGTAGATTCAGAAAAATCTTGAAACGCTTTCAACATTAGGTCAATAGACATAACACCCCCTGCTAAACAAGAGCACATCATCTGCAAATGAAAGATGTGTAATCCCAAGCTTTTGGCATTTGCTATGGTGGTTGAAGTTGGGGTTAACCTGCATTTTCATTAATTCACGGTTCATATATTCCATAAGAATGACAAACAGCAAAGGGGACATTGGATCTCCTTGCCTGGTCCCCCTTTTAGCCTCCAATGCTTATGTTATATCACCATTAACATCTCACAGAAGTAACAGCAAGCATTATCCATTTTAGAAATTTGTTAGTCAACCCAATTTCTAACAGTATACATTTTAATGCAGCCCAGTCTACCATATCATATGCCTTCTGCAAATCAAATTTTATCATACATTTGGGGGTTATCCCTTTCTTTGAGTAACCTTTCATAAGCTCAACAACAAGTAAAATATGATTATGAATAACCTGACCTGGTATAAAAGCGGCCTGGCTATTATGGACAATTACATTCAACACTTTCCCCAATCTGTTTGTAGTAATCTTCGAAATTAGTTTGTAGATTGTGGTACAACCTGCAATTGGCCTGTATTCCTTCAAAGTCTTTGCTGTAGCATTTTTGGGAATCAATGTTACAATAGTACTATTAAACTTTTTGGACAGTTTGCCCTCCTGGAAGAATTCTTGAACAACTTTTACCACATCTTCCTTAACAATGCTCCAGCTTGATTTAAAAAACTTCGCTCTATAGCCATATGCACCTGGTGATTTGAGATCCCCTATACCATTCAAAGCCTCTTAAATATCTTTTTCTGTCACCTGAGCTGTAAGAGTATCACACTGCTCTTGGTTGAGCTGGTTCCCTTTCCTCATGATATCTGTATCCACATGTTTGAGATGGGCATCTTTCTTGCCTAACAGATTTCCATAAAAATTAAGGCCTTCCTGTTTAATTTCATCATGTTCTGATATGACAGTTCCATCTTCTTTCTTCTGCAGGTCTAGGTTTCTGTGTTGATATTTTGTTTTAATAGTGGCATAAAAGTACGAAGTGTTACTATCCCCTTGTCTCAACCAATCTAGTTTGGACCTCTGCATCAAAGTCTTCTCCTCTATTTCATTCCATCTAATAAGTTCAGTGGTGCATTAATGGACTCTATCTATCTTGTCTTTATCCATTCTATCACTAATGAGATCCAACTGGGCCTTCTCCAAATTCTCTCTTGCATTCTCTACTTTTCTTCTCATATGAGAAACGCCATAGATAAATTCACTTAGAACTGGTTTCAACCTACTAAGTTTATTCCACAGAATATACATAGCAGAGCCTGTAATTGGTATATCCCAATTACTTTTGACAACCTCTTCATATCCTGGCAGTGCAGTAATACAATTATTAAACCTAAATCTTCTTTTCCTAGCATACCTCTGCTCCTTCTCTTGTATGCTAAGTAACGCATGATCTGATATACTTGGGGCCAAAATCTTCAATTCCATATCACAGTATCCTTGAAACCAATCAATATTACAAATGACTCTCAATCTTAGAGTAGATTGTTCCATTTTCATGCTTATTACTCCATGTAAAATAATCACCTATACCATCCATCTCACTAAGGCCAACTCTATCCATCATATCCTGAAGATCCTTATATTCAGTCTCTTTAACCATTCTACCTCCCACTCTATCTTGTGGCCTCAATACATTGTTAAAATCCCCTATAATACACCAAGGCCCTTGCCTTGAAGGATGTAGATTCTAAATACAATTCCATAGCTCCTTTCTTTTTTCTAAAATGTTGTGGGCATAAATACCTGTTAAGCAAAACTTGAATGCCCCCAACCTGTCATAAATACCACAGTGGATTGCTTGATCAGTGGTATGAACCACTCTGACTTCAACTTTTGCTTCATTCCACGAAATCCAAATTCTCCCATTAGCATGTCTTACATAGTTATCAACATAATTCTTATAGAGATTTATTTTGCTTTTAACAGAATTTGCTTTGTTTTCCTTTACTCGAGTTTCAACCAATATCACAATATTAGGTTTAAGCTTTTTGAGACGGGAGCTTATCTCTCGTAGCTTACCTGTTTTGTTCAGCCCCCTAGTGTTCCATGATACAATCATGGGCCTCCATCAAAGGCCATTTGGGGGTCATTCCAAACACCCAATGCCTCAAACCCATTGGCACAATTCAAATCAAGTATAGGCTCTAATACAAAAGTTTGTTTACCTCTGTCTTTGCTCTTACTAACCTTGGTCCATTGATCCTCTTGCTCTTCAATTCCTTGACCTCTTCTCTGAGTTGTATCTGTCGTTATGGGCACTCCTGGTGTAGTATTTAGCTTCTCTATCTGATTTTGGTCCTCATGCACCACTTTTGTTGCTTGTGATTTCTGATGTTGTGTTGGTTGCTTTTGCTTTGGCCTTCATTGCCTTTCTATCTTCCTTCCTTGGTAAGTACATGTGTGCCCTATTTTCTGACAGAATTCACAATACTTAGGTCGCCATTCGTATTCCACCTGTTGTACTACTTTTCTACCTTCATTATCTTTGATGTTAATTTCTTTCACTAAGTCCTTTGTCACATCCACTTCTACAAGGATTCTAGCATGCAAAACTTGTAACTTGCTAGTCGTACACTCATCAGTGACAAGAGGAACGCCAATTGCACTTTCGATTTTACTCAAGCTCTTTGCTCCCCATATGTATAAAGGCAACTGAGGCAGTTTAACCCATAGAGGCAGAGTCCTCAACATATCTCTTTTCAAATTAAACTCTGGGTGTCATTCCTTCAAAAGTAGAGGTATATTCCTTAATGAATAAGGGCCCTTCATTAACACCTCCTCCATATCTTTATGCGATTGAAACCTTAGCAAGAAATAACTCTCATCGTGGTAGTATATACCTGGTAGTTTAAAAAAATTCCAAGATTTCATCATAAAATTCTTCACTGAATGCATACTTAGATCCTCACCTATTGCATACATGATTAACGTGTTTTCCAAAAATTTGATTTCCGATTCAATGTCCTCCTCTTCTATTTCAATTTCAATTTCTCCATTATTCAAATTGGGGGCAACGTAATGAATTGAAAGTCCCTTCGCATGGTTTCTATTTTCTGCTACCACGTCTACCCAAAGTTTAGGGTTTACACCCTCTGTCTTGTATTCTTGTGTCGTCACATCTTCATTCGTCTTCCCAGCTTCTTCTAGGGTTTTCAATTGATCTTCTTCTGCGTTTTCCTGAGCGCTCTCCTTATCAATTTTTGTGGATTCTCCAATAATAATCTCGTCCGTTGTTTTACTAGATTGTTCCGCCACCAATTTCACCGGTGATGATTGAGATGCCGATGACGAAGGTGCCAGATTTGGCCGCCCTCGCCTTGGCCGCCCTCTCGTCCCCATTTCAATATTTACTAAACATGATGTGTAGTTTTTTTGAGACAGCTAAATTTCAATCTAATACCTTTTATTTTATTTCAACATCTTTTTAAAAAAAATTAATTTAAAATATCAAATATATAAAATAGAGATAGACTTAAAAATGACTTTTAAATCTGTGAAGCAAGTGAGCTTAACTTAACGAGATGAATCTAAGGAGTTAAACCGAATTGTTCATGAACTTATAACAAGTCGAGTTTGAGCTTTAAAAAAAGTTCGTATCGAACTCAAACTGAGATTTGAGTTGAACTAAATCTTAACAAGTTGAGATGAGTTCGACTCGACTCGACTCATTTACAACCCTATTTAAAAGTAAAAGTGTGCTACTTATTTTTATTTTATAATTAAGAAGTGTTATAGTTGTCAATTACTATAACATTTATGTTTCACATTTGGAAGTTATTATCAATCTATTACTAATATAAGAAAATAGATAGCTGAATCTATTACATTTTTATCCTAATTTAATCTTATCAGAGACTTAATTTCATGGTTATAAATGTCAATTTATGTCCTTAATTATACCAATATTTTGAAGCATTTAATAGCAATATATAATGCATTCCAAATTCATTCCTTTTGTCTGCTGCAATTATACCATTGTCTCATGGGTTCCTTTTTTGCGGCTATATATTAAATATTTTGTCATATTTGGGTTTTTTCAAAAATTACAATTACTATTTATCTTTAGTATTGTCATGACTCAACGTATCAATATATGCACTTTTGAATTCTAACGTATCAACAATTGTCCTTTTGGATTCTAACTTATGGCAATATAAACCAAACCCTACATGCCTTTCCTCCATAGTGCCACAGTTTTCAACCTTGCAGTCACGTAAAAAAGTAAAGGTTCGACATTTTTTTTCTTCTTCCTAAACTGATTTTTTTCCCAAATCAATACCATTCACTAATAACATTCAATAGCAAGGGCATAAAACACATGGAGATGGTTGTAATGGATGCCAAGGTCGGATATATTTTATTATATTACTCATTGTATTATTCGCATTATCATAAATCTTCATGCATTTATATTTACATGTTGAAAGAAGATATGACTTGCGTGATAAATAATAGTAATGTGTACGACAATGATTTTCAATGGAAGGTTTGTGATCATATTAAGAAATTTTTTTTCTAAAGTGAATTCAATAGTTTTGAATGAAGAGGATAATGAATGTGAAATTGTTGGAGCTACACAGTTTTCGGGCACGAAGCCACACAAGAAAGTGAAGATAGAACCGAACATCTAAAGCAATGTCCATCCATTCAATTTGGAATTTAACTATTTGTTGTTTCCGTTTATTTCAATCGATAAAATTTTATTCTTTTTACTTAAGCTTTATTAATCATCGTTTACTTCTGTTATGAACAGACATGATGCATCATGTACCATTTGTTTAAAACAATATTGATTGTATGCGTTTTAAATTTGAAATATAACTAGGCCTTTTCTAAATTGTTATGCTATATTATTTCTAATGAGTTTCATCCATTATTATATTGTTGATTATAGTTTATTGATATTCATTAATACATTTATGGTATATTTATATACAATTATATCCATATATATATATATATATATATATATATATATATATATATATATATATATATATATATATATATATATATATATATATATATATATATATATATATATATATATATATATATATATATATATATATATTTATATATATATATACACATTTATAATATATTAAAAAAATAGTAAAATTTTGGTCAAAGTTCAGAAATATAATCCTTTATTTAAAAATAAAGTTTAATATTAATAAATACTAAAAATAATATATTTTTAAGAAATTTTTAATATTTATTAATAAACAATTTTATTTTAAAATATAATAGTTATTGAATTCTAAGAAAATTTTATTAGTTTTTATTCAAATAAAATTATATTATATTTATTTTACTATATATACTTTCGTCTTAATCAGTACTTATATTCCATTATATCTTTTAGTATTTAATTATATTTATATTGTATGTCCAGTTATCTAATATATTTTTATGTCCATTATTATATTTATTGATATCCATTAACACATATATAGTATATTTATATACATTTATATCCATATATATAAATATATACACATTTATAGTATATTTATATATATTTATCTATTTATAGTAAACTTTAAATATATTAATGTTTATACATATTTGTATATTTATACATAATTTAAATATATTTGTATTTAATATTTCTATGTTGTTACACCGAAATAAGATATATCTTGAAACATACTAAAATATAAAACAAAGCAATTTTTTAAGGTAAAAATAATATTTTTATATAATAGTAGAGTTTTATTATATTGTTGATTATTGTTTATTGATATCCATTAATACATTTATGTATATTCCCTAGCCACATTTATATATATTCACCTCTTTATGTATACCTTCCTTAGCCACATACTTTTTGATCGAGTGTTCGCAACTCCTTTACGTTTTTCTTTCCTAACCCTCGATTCATCAACTGCTTTCTTCTCTTCATCCTTTCCTTTCCTTTGATCACCATTTACAACATTTTCTGCATTGTCATTCATTATGTTTTTCACAATCTCAATGTTATATCTATTCTCCTCATTGTTTTCAACCGGTTATTCCTTAATGTAATGAAAAACAACTCTTTCATTACCAGATGAAACAATAGCAAGATTTGTATTTCTTACAGTCGATGTGTTTCTGGTAAGACATTTCTTGGCCGCTTTCTTTTTCTTTCCCTGATTAGAAAAATAGCCAGTCTTAGCTACCAGTCCTTTTATTACTTTCATGGCGTCTTCATTGCTGATGCGCAAAATTAATAAATCAAATTATTAAATCATGTATAAAATAAAAAATTACAATAAGCAAATAAGTATGAACTCTAACTGCTAATGTTTAACAAGAGAAACCCTAATTTCATATATTCTATAGCCATACATTTAAAATGCAAATCCGAATGAACATAAATTACTAAACATAAATAAATTGAATATCAGAAAAGTAAGAAATTTTAACAATGGACCAACAAAATCAAATGTTATTTTGTTGGTCGCCTAACCCGTTGCCCTCTATCTTTCGAAGTTATACCCTAATATCTGAAATTTCTTTAGATTGAAAATTATAAATTCAAACACCCACAACATGTAAACTTATCAAAATGTTTTCTAATGTATCCACGACAAGGTGCACTTGATTCTGCCATTGAAAATATTTCTTCAGTGGGTACTCCTGATACAAATGGAGTAAGAGAGGAGAGAGGATGAGTGAAAAGTTAAAGAAAAAAAACCTAAAATGTAAATGCAAATTAACCTTAGGGGAGCCGGTTAATAACTCATTTTCTTGGATTTTGCATTAAAGACAGTTGTAAATTGTAATGTTTCATGTGAAAAATATTCTCCACTATTTATGGAATCACTTTTACTATTCCAATGTCAATATCACACGCATTCATTATTTATGGAAGGAATTAGTAGACAAGATATTTTTGCATATCAGATTTCAATTTACTTTCAAATTCCAATAATAAATTTAATACGAATTATGTATATTCTGTCCTTTTAGTTTCAAATAGTCTTTAAATCTGTAAAAAAAATTATTGGATATTATTTTAAAAAGTATATATTTTAATATATTTTAATAAATATATATATATATATATATATTCTATCTCACGGGTCACTATCAAGACAATACCTATTATATATTAATAATAAATTTTAGAATAATAAAAATATTCTATTTCACGGGTCATTATCAGCACAATACCTATATATATCCTATGATTATTTAATACAATTGATTTTATTTGATAATTGGTCATAATTCATTTTATAACTAAAGAAATGATTTCAAATTTATAATTGTATCTAAATGCAAAATAATGTACTTTTATTCTTATGTTGTGATATTGTAAAGTGATTTATTTACTAATTTCAAAAATTAATTGTAACACCCATATATAATATAATACATCAAAGCATCCATATCATACATGAATTCACATTTTGGTACTGAAATACAATAAGTTCCTAGTTAACACATTATACATATACAAGCCCAAAATACCTAATAAAAACTATGGCCTTATATATATACAAGATGTTCAAAATGATAAAAACTAAGAACTAGATCAACAATGATCTCAAAATAAACTCCACAACGGAAGCCTTGCCACACAAAAGCTACGATCCGTAAGGAAAAGTCAAACCACTTTGTCCTTACCCTTTGCCGAGCCTACCGTACCTATGATGTAAACAACAACAACATGGAGTGGGATACATCAATCTCAGCGAGTTCCCTATCTTATACGTCCTCTCAGCTTTACAAGGTTCTATCAAGCCTAACTCAAGTCAAAAGGGAAAGGGGAAGACTTTGAGTACTCACACACACACTATATGGATCCATGTTCTTGAGTCTTGTCAACTCACAATTCTATCACTAATCGGTAACCTTACCAAGACATCCCTTCTTCCCGTCCTCTTCTACGTCTAGAAGACGACCCGAGTCATGGATCCTTGTAATTACTTGGCATACGAATGGATTCGGAATTAAGGGACGCATTATCACCTTAATTCGTCACTTCTCATGGCCTCTCATGCCATCCCAAGTCTCTACCCGTAAGTTCCATCGTACTATAACATTGGGAATCAAACCTGCCAAGTAGTAATGCCTGCATTCAGAGGAGCTCGAGACTCATGAATGCCTCTCAAGGGCGATGGTTACGATTACGTGATCATATACACCAACGAGATTGTATTCAACAATCACCCGACCATATTAGCCTTAAGACCTCTTTTGTCTTTCTACACATAACGCAATTAACCTGATCCATACTAGTGTAACTCTTTCTATTCGGTAATAGACGCACGCCTCGGCCTCTCTTGCATGAGCGTCGTCGTTATGTTGTTCAACAATTTCCTAGCCATTACTAGGTTCTAATATTGTTTTATGGTAATGATTCTCACTCTACCTATTTCACTTCCTTTTTAACATGCATATTCACTCACAATTATGATAAACCGCAGTAGAATAAGCATAGCATATCACATTTACCCAAAAGAACTTCATATAACAAATAAAACATATTTATACCACTTTTGGAATTTCCTCCGATTATTTAATCGGCTGAAAAATCTATATTTTTCTCTTCCATTTTAAAGAATATTTCCTTAGCTTCAGATCGATATAAAGAACGTTAAAATCGGACACCCGAGTAAAACGATATGAATTTCAGAAAATACTATTTTTTTTTCATTTAGCCCCAAGTCGCGCTAAGCGCCCCCTACCCCGCGCTAAGCGCGCTCTTCACTGCCTGGAAGGGGTGCGAATTTCCCATACCGCGCTAAGCGCACTCTGCGTTATGCAGAAAAATGCTTCCTTTTTCCAGCAAGTTTCCACACCTCCAATTCAATTTTAACCAACCAAGGGAGGTATATTTCCATGTTTCTATCATAGTTCATCCATCAAACTTCATATAACATCAATGTATAATTTCTACACCAAAACCCTAAGAATTTCCAATCAAAACAACCAATCCAAAACATCATAACAATATCAATAGATGATTCTACACATGTTATAATCATACTACACAATTTATAGCTCATTTTATCCGTTAAATTTCATTGATTCGCAAAATAAGCATTTTCTCACAAAAATCTACCTTAAGCTAAAATCATCTCTAACTCTAGAACTTAAAGCTTCTATCTAGAACCCACCTTGGTTAGAGGTTGAAGATGAAGAAGATGAGATGATTTGATGAAGGGTTGATGATGATTCTTGTTCTTGAAAGGTTGGATTTTCTCTTCTTTTCTTTCTCCCCTTTTCTTTCCTTTCTTCTTCCTTCTTTCTTCTTTTTCCCTTTATGTTACTATCTTTCTCTTTTTATGTTTGGAAAATGGGAGGAAAGAAAACATATAGTAAGTATTATTAGTAAATAATACTACTAAAGGTCCAAAAAGTCTCTAAAGCTCCAATAATTAAATACCTTAGAGTCAGATAATATTAAATGGGATTTACTCTAAGTTCAACAGTTACTCTAATTATTTTTGCAAATAATTTCTCAGAGTACACTGGAACTTAGTTGATCACAACTAATATTATCCAGAGAAATTTAAAATACGGGGTATTACATCCCCCCTTAAATAGAAATTCGTCCTCGAATTTAAAAGATTACCCGAATAAGTGTGGATAAGCATCTTTCATCTCCGACTCTAGTTCCCAAGTAGCATCACCCGGATGCTTCACATCCCATTGCACCTTAACAAGAGGAATGTCTTTGTTTCTTAATACCTTTGTTTCCCTTCCCATAATACGACTCGGTTGGGGTTCAAACGTTAAATCTACTTCTATTTCCACTGATTCTGGTAGAACTGGCTGAAGGGGATCAGGAATAAACTTCCGAAGCTGAGATACATGAAAGACATCGTGCATTTCTGACAGAGAGGGCGGTAAGGCCAACCTGTAAGCTACTTCACCAATCCTATCAAGAACTTGATACGGTCCCACATATCTCGGACTTAACTTGCGTGACTTAAACGGTCCTTTCAATCTTAATCTCGGAGTAAATTTCAAAAATACATGGTCACCCTCCTCAAATTCTAAAGGTCTCCTACGATTGTCCGCATAACTCTTTTGGCGATCTTGCGCTTATTTGACTTTGTAGCGGATCATTCTAATCTTTTCCGTAGTCTCTTGGATAATTTTGAGTCCCAAAAGCTATCTTCACCAACTTCCGCCCAACACAAAGGTGTTCTACATTTTCTTCCATACAACGCTTCATAAGGAGCCATAATGATACTCGCATGGTAACTATTGTTATAAGAAAACTCTATCAACGGAAGAAGTTCCTTCCAATCCCCTTTACTTTCTAGCACACAAGCTCTTAACATATCTTCCATTGTTTGTATTGTTCGCTCAGTCTGACCATCTGTCTGAGGATGATTTGACGTGCTCAAACGCAACTTCGTATCCATAGCTTGTTGAAAAAATTTCCAAAACCTTGAAGTAAACTTTGGATCTCGGTCGGACACAATATTAGAGGGAATACCATGCAATCTCAAAATTTCAGCAATGAACAACCTCGCAAGATGACTTGCTTTAAAAGTAGTCTTCACGGCTAAGAAATGCGCAGATTTCGTTAGTCGATCCACAATCACCCAAATCGAATCATATCCACCTTGTGTACGGGGTAACCTACTGCAAAGTCCATAGAAATACTATCCCACTTCAAAACTGGAATTTCTAAAGGTTGCAACAGGCCTCCCAGTCTTTGATGTTCAATCTTTACCTGTTGGCATACTGCACATTCTGACACATACACCACAATATCCTTTTTCATTCCGGACCACCAATAATCTCTCTTCAAGTCTTGATACATCTTCGAAGAACTAGGATGTATCGTAAAGGTACCTTTATGAGCTTCATCCAAAATCTTTCTTTTTAACACCGCATCGTCAGGAATACAAATCCTTTGGTTAAGCATAATAATTCCGTCGGTAGCTTGAACAAAACCCGGTCGTACTAACACTTCTTGTAACTTCTCATCCAACAATTGTCCTTGTTGAATCTCAACTCTTAAAGTAGAATTGAAATTCAAATTTCCCATGATTACACCATTCAGAGTCCACACAAATTGAAGATTAAGATCCCTAAACTTTTCCAACAGAGCATACTCCAATATCATCAATTCTGCACTATGAACTACTTTCCGACTTAATGCATCTGCCACCTTGTTTGCTTTTCCTGGATGATACTTCAATTCTAAGTCATAATCCTTTAAGTACTCCATCCACCTTCTTTGCGGCATATTCAACTCCTTTTGATCAAATAAATACTTCAAACTCTTATGGTCACTGAACATTTCAAAACGTACCCCATACAAATAATGATGCCACACCTTCAGTGCAAATACAACTACTGCTAGTTCCAAATCATGAGTTGGATAATTCTTCTCGTGAACTTTCAATTGTCGGGAGGCATAAGCTATGAAACACCCATATATACAACTCATACATCAAAGCATAAGTCTTATATATGAATCCAAGTATTTGGTACTGAAATACCATAAGTTCCTAGTTAACACATTGTATACGATAAATGCCCAAAATACCTAATACAAAAACTATGGCATAAATATACAAGATGTTCAAAATGATGAAAACTAAGAACTAGATTAACAATGATCTCAAAATCGACCCCACAACGGAAGCCTTGCCACACAAAAGCTACAATCCGTAAGAAAAGTCAAACAACTTTGTCCTTACCCTTCACCAAACCTGCAGTACCTGTGATGTAAACAACAACGTGGGGTGAGATACATCAAATGTCAGTGAGTTCCCTATCTTATACGTCCTCTCGGCTTTACAAGGTTCTAACAAAGTTCCGGGTAATATTCCTCACTCTACCTATTTCATATTTTTAACATGCATATCTACTCTCAAACATTCTCAACAACAAGGGAAATAGGCACACACAAGTCAAATATATATATTGGAATCACATAATTCAACATATCATAATTTATACCAATTCCGGTTTCCTCCGATTTATTTAATCGGGCATTAACCTAGAATTTTTCCACTTCCATTAGATAGATTATTTTCATAGCTCTCTATCGATCCCAAGAACACTCAAAACGGATACACGAAACAAAAGTTATGAATTTCAGGAAATCCTATTTTTTTTTCTTTTTGCTCCAGGTCGCGCTAAGCGGGCTCCACCCCCCGCTAAGCGCGCTCCTCTTGGCCTGGAAGGGTTGGAAATTCTACAGACCGCGCTAAGCAGGCATGACCACGCTAAGCGCGCTCTGCGATATGCAGAAAAATAAACTTCATGACAACAACTTCTAACCTGCACTTTCACCCTCAATACCATACCCAATCAACCAATAGAGGTAAGTTTTCATGATTCAGACATAGTTTATCTAACAAACATCATAAACCATAATTTCCAACATGAACACAATGTTTATACACAAAACCCTCAAACTTCTAACCAACTCAAACCAATCCAAACTTCATAACAATTATCAATAAGTGATTCTACATACACATTGATCATACTACACAATTGATATCAATTTCCAACCGTGAAATTCATGTTTTTAGCAAAACCTCATTTTCCCTCAAAATCTAACCTAACTCTAAACCCTCTAGAAATTCTACAATAAAGTTTCTATCTAGAACCCACCTTGAATAGAGGATGACGGTGATGAAGATGAGGTGATTTGATGAAGACTAGAGGATGATCCAAGCTTTTCTCTTCAATTCCAAGTTTTTCTTCTCTTTCTTTCCTTTGCTCTTCCTTCTCTCTATTTTCTCTCTCTCTCTCTCTCTCTCTCTCTCTCTCTCTCTCTCTCTCTCTCTCTCTCTCTCTCTCTCTCTCTCTCTCTCTCAAATGTTACTATGTTTGGAAAATGAGAGGAAAAGGAATGATATAGAAAATATCATTAATTAGTAACACTACTAATTGTCCCAATTATCTCAAATGCACAAATTAATAAACCTCAGAGTTCAATTATATTAATCTGATCAGTTCTGAGTTCGTCAGTTTACTCTAATTATTTCACCCAATAAATTCTCAGAGTAAACCGGAACCGAGTTGACCATAATAATATTATCCCGAGTTGAATAATTTACGGGGTATTACATCCTCCCCCCTTAAATAGAAATTCGTCCTCGAATTTAAAAGATTACCTGAATAAATGAGGGTAGGCCTCTCGCATCTCCGATTCAAGTTCCCAAGTAGCATCACCCGGATGCGTCATATCCCATTGCACCTTAACAAGAGGAATGTCTTTGTTCCTTAATACCTTTGTTTCTCTTTCCACAATACGGCTCGGTTGGGGTTCAAACGTTAAATCCGCTTCTATTTCCACTAATTCTGGTAGAACTGGATGAAGAGGATCGGGAATGAACTTCTGAAGCTGAGATACAGGAAAGACATCGTGCATTTCTGACAGAGAGGGCGGTAAGGCCAACCTGTAAGCTACTTCACCAATCCTATCAAGAACTTGATACGGTCCCACATATCTCGGACTTAACTTGCGTGACTTAAACGGTCCTTTCAATCTCAATCTCGGAGTAACTTTCAAAAATGCATGGCCACATTCTTCAAATTCTAAAGGTCTCCTACGATTGTCCGCATAACTCTTTTAGTGATCTTGCGCTTGTTTAACTTTTCGCGGATCATTCGAATCTTTTCCGTGGTCTCTTGGATAATTTCGGGTCCCAAAATTCTATCTTCACCAACTTCCGCCCAACACAAAGGTGTTCTACATTTTCTTCCATACAACGCTTCATAAGGAGCCATATCGATACTCGCATGGTAACTATTATTATAAGAAAACTCTATCAACGGTAGAAGTTCCTTCCAATTCCCTCTACTTTGTAGCACACAAGCTCTCAACATGTCTTCCACTGTTTGTATTGTTCGCTCAGTCTGACCATCCGTTTGAGGATGATTCGACGTGCTCAAACGCAACTCCGTACCCATAGCTTGTTGAAAAACTTTCCAAAACCTTGAAGTAAACTTTGGATCTCGGTCGGACACAATATTAGAGGGAATACCATGCAATCTCACAATTTCAGCAATGAACAACCTTGCAAGATGACTTGCTTTAAAAGTAGTCTTCACGGCTAAGAAATACGCAGATTTCGTTAGTCGATCCACTATCACCCAAATTGAATCATATCCACCTTGCGTACGGGGTAAACCTACTGCAAAGTCCATAGAAATACTATCCCATTTCCAAACTGGAATTTCTAAAGGTTGCAACAGGCCTCCCGGTCTTTGATGTTCAATCTTTTCCTGTTGGCACACCGCACATTCCGACACATACACCACAATATCCTTTTTCAATCCGGACCACCAATAATCTCTCTTCAAGTCTTGATACATCTTCGAAGAACCAGGATGTATCGTAAAAGTACCTTTATGAGCTTCATCCAAAATCTTTCTTTTTAACACCGCATCGTCCGGAATACAAATCCTTTGGTTAAACATAATAATTCTGTCGGTAGCTTGAACAAAACCGGTTGTACTAACACTTCTTGTAACTTTTCATCCAACAATTGTCCTTGTTGAATTTCAACTCTTAGAGTAGAATTAACATTCAAATTTCCCATGATTATACCATTCAGAGTCCACAGAAATTGAAGATTAAGGTCTCTAAACTTTTCCAGCAACGCATACTCCAATATCATTAATTTTGCACTATGAACTACTTTCCGACTTAATGCATCTGCCACCTTGTTTGTTTTTCCCGGATGATACTTCAATTCTAAGTCATAATCCTTTAAGTACTCCTTCCACCTTCTTTGCCGCATATTCAACTCCTTTTGATCAAATAAATACTTCAAACTTTTATGATCGCAGAACATTTCAAACCGTACACCATACAAATAATGACGCCGCACCTTCAATGCAAATAAAACTGCTGCTAGTTCCAAATCATGAGTTGGATAATTCTTCTCATGAACTTTCAATTGTCGGGAGGCATAAGCTACCACCTGACCACCTTGCATCAGAACACCTCCTAATCCCATCTTAGAAGCATCGCAAAATACTTCATAAGAGTTGTTGGGATCAGGAATGATTAACACAGGAGCCGTCGTCAATCTTTCCATTAATTTCATAAAGCTTTGCTCACAACCCGAATCCCACTCATAAGCACAATCCTTCCGAGTAAGCTTTGTCATTGGTAAAGCCAATTGAGAAAAACCCTTGATGAACCTTCTGTAGTAACCTGCCAATCCCAAGAAACTTCTAACTTCTGAAGCATTCCTCGGTCTCTCCCAATTAATCACTGCTTCTACCTTCGACGGATCCACGGCCACACCACCTTGAGATATAACATGTCCCAGAAAATTTACTTCCGACATCCAAAACTCACACTTGCTTAACTTAGCAAAAAGTTGCTTCTCCTGCAATACCGATAAGACAATTCTCAGATGTTCTCCGTGCTCTTGTGGAGTACGAGAATAAATAAGAATGTCATCAATAAAGATTACGACAAATTGGTCCAAGTAATCTTGAAATATCCGGTTCATATAATCCATAAAAACTATCGGAGCATTTGTCACACCGAAAGGCATTACTAAGAACTCATAATGGCCGTAACGGGTTCTAAATGCAGTCTTAGGTACATCTAAACTCTTCACTCGGATTTGGTGATAACCCGACCATAAATCAATCTTCGGGAACACACAGGCTCCTTTCAATTGATCCAACAGGTCGTCTATCCTGGGTAAGGGATACTTGTTCTTAATGGTGACTCTATTCAATTGTCGATAATCAATACACAAACGTATTCCACCATCTTTCTTCTTTACTAACAAAACCGGAGCTCCCCACGGTGAAACACTAGGTCTAACAAACTGCTTAGCCATTAAATCTTCCAATTGCTCCTTCAGTTCTCTCAATTCAACTGGTGCCATCCGATACGGAGAAACGGATATAGGAGCCATTCCCGGTACCAGGTCAATAGAAAACTCCACTTCCCTCTCTGAAGGAAGAGAAGTGACATCTTCGGGGAAAACTTCTGAAAACTCGCAAACAACAGGAATGCTCAAAACCCGATGGTCGCTACTCTTCTCCTTAGTGAGAACTAAAAGAACAGATTTCTCCTTCTCAAACAAGAAATTTATCATTCCAACCGTATCTTCTACAATAGTTGTTAAAACATCTTTCGGGGTAGCATCAACAGATGGAATGATGATAAGCTTCTCCTCACACCCAATAAACACCGAATTAGCAGAAAGCTAATCCATTCCCAAAACGACATCCACTTTCTTAAGCGGTAAGCAAATAAGATCAATCTGAAAAACTCTACCATCCACAGACAAAACACAGTTTTCACACATCAATGGTGTCTCAACCATTTCATCCATGGTGGTAGTAACCACCATAGGAGGAGACAACGGAATAGCTTGCAACCCAATTCGCTTCACACATTGCATCGATACAAAAGAGTGTGTATCTCCACAATCAAATAACATAAAACAAGGATGTCCATTAACGAAACACGTACCAGCAATCAAGGAGTTGTCAGCCTTTGCTTTCCTTGCATCCAAGGTATACACTCGACCGGTATTCCTCCCTTGTGCCTGACTCCTACCCTGAGAACAATCCCTCGCCACATGGCCCACCTTATTACATTAATAACACTTTATTCCATCAAAACTGCACCTACCATGATGATTCTTACCACAAGTACGACATACCGGAGGCACACTAGTCCTGGAACCCTGAACTTGTTTCCCTTTAAAAGCTTGTTGTCTTGGTCTAAATTATTGATTCGATCTCCCTCGATCACTTTTATTCAACCTACCCAACTCTCATTCCGCTTGCACCTTCTTCAAACTGTGTTCTGCCATGTAGCACTACCTTAACAATTCAGCATAGTTAGTGAACTCTCTCTGAGACACGCTATGTGAAATTTCAGCCCTTAAACCAAAAATAAACTGATCAATTTTCTACATCTCGTCCGGAGCATACATGGCTTGTCTAGAATAAGCAGCCATAACTTCAAACCTCTCCGCATAAGCAGCCACCATCAAGTTACCCTGTCTCAACTGTTGAAACTCGAATTCCTTCTGAGAACTTAAGGAACTTGGAAAATACTTCTCCATAAAATTTATCTTAAACTGTTCCCATACCTTCGGTACCTCTTGAATTATCATTAAGGCTGAAGCACTCTCCCACCACCTCATGGAAGGACCCTTTAACAAGTGAGAAATGAAAACCACCTTATTTTCCTCACTACACTGAACTATTAAGAAAATTCTTTCCATGCCAGCTATCCACTCGCGAGCCTTTATCGGATCCAACCCTCCCTGAAATTCCAGAGGATTCATACGGATGAAATCCCTAAAACTTCCACCTGTAGCTGCTAGAACAACCACTGGAGGATGAAGACCCCCAGCCATTTGCTGTACCATTTGTTGCATAAACTGGTTTTGCCGCTGCTGCATCCCTTGCATAAACTGATACAAAGGAGCATTCCCATCGCCGCTCGGCGGATTCGTCCCAACTAGAGTGGTTCTGGGTCTACCACGGGTGTTTCTGCGCCCGTCAGCCATATTCCTAAATGTCATACAGATAGGATTAAGTTGATCAGGCCCAATACCATAAATATAACACGTAAGACCAATGGCGATACAACGCATATGAAACGAAAAGAAATACTTATACTATTTCATGGCTAGGTCGAGGATACAACCTGCTTTGATACCAACTGTAACACCCATATATATAACTCATACATCAAAGTATAAATCTTATATATGAATCCAAGTATTTGGTACTGAAATACCATAAGTTCCTAGTTAACACATTGTATATGATAAATGCCCAAAATACCTAATACAAAAACTATGGCATAAATATACAAGATGTTCAAAATGTTGAAAACTAAGAACTAGTTCAACAATGATCTCAAAATCGACCCCATAACGGAAGCCTTGCCACACAAAAGCTACGATCCGTAAGAAAAGTCAAACAACTTTGTCCTTACCATTCGCCGAACCTACAGTACCTGTGATGTAAACAATAACGTGGGGTGAGATACATCAAATCTCAGTGAGTTCCTTATCTTATACGTCCTCTCGGCTTTACAAGGTTCTAACAAAGTTTCGGGTAATATTCCTCACTCTACCTATTTCATATTTTTAACATGCATATCTACTCTCAAACATGCTCAACAACAAGGGAAATAGGAAAACACAAGTCAAATATATATATTGGAATCACATAATTCAACATATCATAATTTATACCAATTCCGGTTCCCTCAGATTTATTTAATCGGGCATTAACCTAGAATTTTTCCACTTCCATTAGATAGATTATTTTCATAGCTCTCTATCGATCCCAAGAACACTCAAAACGGATACACGAAACAAAAGTTATGAATTTCAGGAAATCCTATATTTTTCTTTTTGTCCCAGGTCGCGCTAAGCGGGCTCCACCCCGCGCTAAGCGCGCTCCTCTCGGCCTGGAAGGGTTGGAAATTCTACAGACCTCGCTAAGCGCGCTCTGCGATATGCAGAAAAATAAACTTCATGACAGCAGCTTCTAACCCGCACTTTCACCCTCAATACCATACCCAAATAACCAATAGAGGTAGGTTTTCATGATTCAGACATAGTTTATCCAACAAACATCATAAACCATAATTTCCAACATGAACACAATGTTTATACACAAAACCCTCAAACTTCCAACCAACTCAAACCAATCCAAACTTCATAACAATTATCAATAAGTGGTTCTACAAACACATTGATCATACTACACAATTTATATCGATTTCCAACCGTGAAATTCATGTTTTTAGCAAAACCCCATTTTTTCCTCAAAATCTAACCTAACTCTAAACCCTCTAGAAATTCTACAATAAAGTTTCTATCTAGAACCCACCTTAAATATAGGATGATGGTGATGAAGATGAGGTGATTTGATGAAGACTAGAGGATTATCCAAGCTTTTCTCTTCAATTCCAAGTTTTTCTTCTCTTTCTTTCCTTTGCTCTTCCTTCTCTCTATTTTCTCTCTCTCAAATGATACTATGTTTGGAAAATGAGAGGAAAAAGAATGATATAGAAAATATCATTAATTAGTAACACTACTAATTATGCGAATTATCTCAAATGCACAAATTAATAAACCTCAGAGTTCAATAATATTAATCTGATAAGTTCTGAGTTCGTCAGTTTACTCTAATTATTTCACCCAATAAATTCTTAGAGTAAACCAGAACCCAGTTGACCATAATAATATTATCCCGAGTGGAATAATTTATGGGGTATTACATCCTCCCCCCCCCCCCCCACCCCTTAAATAGAAATTCGTCCTCGAATTTAAAAGATTACCTGAATAAATGAGGGTAGGCCTCTCGCATCTCCGATTCAAGTTCCCAAGTAGCATCACTTGGATGCTTCATATCCCATTGCACCTTAACAAGAGGAATGTCTTTGTTCCTTAATACCTTTGTTTCTCTTTCCACAATACGGCTCGGTTGGGGTTCAAACGTTAAATCCGCTTCTATTTCCACTAATTCTGGTAGAACTGGCTGAAGAGGATCGGGAATGAACTTCCGAAGCTGAGATACATGAAAGACATCGTGCATTTCTGACAGAGAAGGCGGTAAGGCCAACCTGTAAGCTACTTCACCAATCCTATCAAGAACTTGATTCGATGTGTAATTATGGTATATTCCTTGCGAGATTAATACTTCGGGAGTATTCTCTAACTTTTCCCTCAAGGCTTTCAACAGTAATACGCTTAAGACTTTCTCATACTCAACACATTTCACAAGATTAATTCTCCAAAAGTTAAACTCCCTCGTCGTTTAAACAAATGACCAATTATGCAACACCTTTCAGAAGTTTCAATTTCAAAACAAATATCCTCTTTCATTTACTTAAATGCCCGTTTTCCATTCCCACAACATTCTCCAATCGGAGCAACATAAGGTAACAAAC
Organism: Lathyrus tuberosus; assembly: GCA_022829125.1. Classification (NCBI taxonomy): domain Eukaryota; kingdom Viridiplantae; phylum Streptophyta; class Magnoliopsida; order Fabales; family Fabaceae; genus Lathyrus; species Lathyrus tuberosus. Next base: position 3,105,622 of record JALAZF010000282.1, read on the forward strand.
TACAGACGATGGTTCCCTAAGGGATTTCACAATTTACACATGTTAATCGATTACCCGCCTGAGGTCAATCGGTTAACTTCTCAAAGTTCAGCGCAATATACCATCCTTGCTTGTGTTAATCGGTTAACCACATAGCGTTAATCGGTTAACACTGCTGTAGAAGCTGAAAATAAACAATTTCCTTTAATTCAAAGTCATCCCTACCCAAAACCATCAATTCGTCTTGCTCTAACCCACAATATAATTCTTAACTCGCGGCTCTTTAACTTGTATAACATTTACTAACCCTGATCCACTCAAGGTAAAACCGAACAAAGTTAAAACATACAGATGACACACTCCAACCAAGTGACAAGGTAGAATTCCAAATTCAGCCACAGTCACACAACAAAAATTCAATGGGATAGTTCATTTCTGCTCAAACAACTACACTTGCGAGAAGTCAAAATGACGACATTCTAAGGTTTGAGCCACAACTCATACTTAATTCGTCCATAAGAAAAACTCAACACGCAACCATTATACGATACCACAAAAGCGATGGACATAACATGTCGAGCACACAACCTTATTCCCTCTCTTGAATTTCTTGGTGAGAAATAAGACAACAACGTTCTTAGTCCAATAAAAGGTAGATTTCGAATAGTCCAATCATTCACAAATACAGAAGTTCCTCTATACTTGAAAATAAATCGGGGCAATGCATCCTCTTGAAGAACCTTTTCATCACTTCGTACACATTAACTGGGATTTTTTTCCCTTCACTATCCATTACACAGCCCACTTACACCAAAATTACTTAATGGAAAAATCCGCAATCGACAATTTTCATCAACCATTTATCAAACCCTTCCGGTATAAATCGTTCCATGATTTACACTTAGTTCGTAATGAGCCTTAATTTGCTTCTCGTTGTTTTACCGTAATCTTACTCCTTAAAATACAATATTCACTGTTCCACCAGGTACGTCCCTTTACACTTGTCTCAAGAGTAAGAATCCATTACGTACACTTGTGACCACGATGCAACTAGTACGCTTATTCTTGATTCCAAGGTGTAACTTTCTCATTCCCCGTCATACTAATAGGGTTCTCACGGGTGAACCATCCTTAATTACACTCCCTTAACTATAGGTTTATCAACACCTTAAAAACTCCATTGCACACTCGTCCAAAATACATTCCGTTGTCACTTCCTCATAACATACCATTGATACCGTTTTCCATACTGCATTTACTTCACCCTCCATTGAAATCCTCTTAGTCCAAATACAAAACCATCTTACTAAGATTCCCTTAGATCCAAGATACTTACTCTGTTTCTTAGTACAAACTTCTTCCGGTCCGTATCACTACACTTTCTGTTACTAAATGAAGTTCAAACTTTCTCCGACATAATACCTTATATTGTTCCTTGGGTAATTTAACAATTTTTGAATTGGTCTCGTACTGAAAACAGAAAACCTGAAGTATTATCCTGAACTTAATCTCTCTTCATAACTAAATACACGCAACTTATGTCCTACTCCTCGTTCGGTACATACTTATTTCACTTGAAGCATGTAAACACATCCTTGTGTTCCTTCTCACACTTCTCTACTACTTTAGATTCCCATAAAAGTCGAACGTCCTTAACTCTCACTTTTAACAAATTGGAAGATATTGTTCCAAACATATTCCTTAAGGTACTCTCATCCATTCAAGATACCATAACGACCTTAAAAACTGAAACACCAATTTCTATCTCACTTCCGGACCTTACGCCGCGCGTTCTACAAAACAACTTTTATTTTCCACGGAATGAGATTACTTGAAATCCTTATCCGTACTAGTGGTCAATCCAGTTCTACTAGCGATTTTATAGATTCCTCGATACCTTGACCAATCGTTCGATAGAGATCCTTAACTTTCAGACTCCATCCATTCCAAAGGATTGCTTAACAACACACCACTCTTTCATTTCCATGCTACCCAAGCACAACTTCTACCAATATCTCAACTAAGCTGGCCAAAACTCCTCACTACTAACTCTTGGCTTGAGCCTTCCCTCACAACACAAGTTCCGACAACACTTCGGAGTCCTCGTGGTCGCTCAACCATGATTCTACCTATCACATACATAGTATTAGGTTGATCAGGCCCAACACTACATAGTATGATATTAAGAGTCATGCTGGCAAGACACACTTAAGAGGCAGGAATAGATTTACTTATGATGTTTCAAGGCTAGGTCGAGGACACGACCTGCTCTGATACCAACTGTAACGCCCTGTATAATATATATCTAGAATAATACAATACAAGCCTTTTATTTGGTACTGACACCATCATAAGTGCCTATTGGCATAATTCACATACTTGACCATTTCTAATACATAAATATAACCTATGGTACAAGACATGGAAATTATCCAAAACAACAAAAACTAAGATCATTATACAATATTCCTCATTGTAAAAGAAAATAATACACAGCGAAAAAAAAAGCTCAACTAAGCTCCTCTTGAAACATCCAATCATAGCTCCACTTGTAAATCAAACCTGCAAATACCTCCTGAAAATAATCAACAATAGTGGGGTGAGATACATTAAATCTCAGTGAGTTCCCTATCTTATGGATTCTCTCGGCTTTACAGGGTTCTAACAATCCTAACTCAAGTCAAGGGGAAGGGAAATAACTTTGAGTACACAAATTTACACTATATGGAAACACGTTACTGAGCTTGTTACTAAAAAATATTCACTTATTGATAACCTTGTCAAGGCATCCCCTTTCTCCCGCCCTCTTCTACGTCTAGAAGTAGGAACGAGTCATGGACCCTCGTAGATTTCTTGGCATACGAAATGGATTCGGAAATAAGGTACACATTATCACCTTAAATCGTCACTTCACACGGCCCGTACATTGTCACAAGTCTCTTTAACCGTAGGCTCCATTCGTACTATAACATTGGGAATCAAACCTACCAAGAAATCGTGCATTCATTACAGAGGAGCTCGTTACTCATGAAATGGCACATAATAGAATAATGGTTACGATCTCGTGATTTCACATACAACCCTAATTTTATTCAACGTTTCTAGGCCACATTAGCCTTTAGGCCTCTTTTGCCTTTATCAATTAACATAATAATTACACGTGTTCCATACTAGTGTTTCACTCATTTCTATACCATTCGGTAATGGACACACGCCTCGGCCTCTTTTGCACGAGCGTTGTCATTATGTTATTCAACAATTTCCTAGCTCATTACTAGGTTCCGCTATCAAGTTGTTACGGGGTAAGTTTCCTCACTCTACCTAATTCATATTTTAAGCATGCATATTCTCTTGATGATGTTTAACAACAATTTTAGGCAAAACATATTACAATTGCACATTTTAGAATTTCATATAATAATTCAATCATAAGTTATACAAAGCATATTACAATTGTATAATAGAATCACATATAATGATTCAATCACAAGTTATATCACCCTTAGGTTCCCTCCGATTTATTTAATCGGTTATCAAAATTAATAATTTTCAATTTTATAGCGTAGGATATTTCCATAGCTTTACAACGACTATTACCTTGCCTCGATCGGATTTACGATCCAAAAGATATGATTTTTAAACATTTCTTCACAATTTCCATTTCAACATTTGTTAAACATTACATTCTATATTTATCTTATCAATCCATGGCATATAACCATGTTTCTACCTCACTATCACATAGATCATAAAATTAGCTTTCCAACACTTCGAACGGGGACCAAAACGGACTTACGGTTCAAAAAATACGCCCGTTTTAAATTTCATTTTTCTGCCAATAGCAATGGTAACCGGTTACTCACCACACATTAACCGGTTACTTGGTCAAAAACAGCCCAGAAACGTCATTTTTCAAAGGGTAACCGGTTACCTACCATAGGGTAACCGGTTACTGCGTAACAGAACCCAAAAAATCACATTTTTCTTCATTCTAAACCATTCTAACTCATACCTAAACATATTGGGAAATCAAAACAATTATGATAGGTTCAAACCACACATATATTGATCATACTACACAATTTATAGCTCATTTTATCCGTTAGATCTCATAGATTTGCAAAATAAGCATTTTCTCACAAAACCTAACTTAAGCTAAAAACATCTCCAACTCTAGAACTTAAAGTTTCTATCTAGAACCCACCTGATAATCGAAGAGGAGGTTGAAGAAGATGATGAATCGAAGCTTCTTTCTTCTTCCCGAGTTTCTTCCTCTCTTCTTTCTCTCTTTTCCTTTCTTCTCCTCTTCTCTTCTTCTTCTTCCTACTACTTTTCTTTCTTTTTCATTTCTTAACAAATATATATATAAACTTATTATATAATATAATCCAATAGAGTAAAATATCTCCAATTGATATTTTGTCATCTCAACCAAATTGATCAATTATTAGAGTTACCTTAAAATCCTTTCTTGAATTAAAATAATTGATCTCTTCAGAGTTCACCAGTTGCTCTATTGATCCTAATTGATAATACTTAAAGTACTTAGAGGATTTCATTAATCCAATTTACCAAAGATAAAGCACATAGACACTCACCTGATCTCATCTGATATCCAATTGAGCACTTAAAATAATATGGGATATTACATTGGTTCTCACTCAAGTATGGGCTCGAGTACTATATTTATATGACAATCATCTTTTAAAACATTTTTTCGACATTGTGCGGCTCGTGCGAATGCACATGTAGATGACTACTTTGTAATTTCCTTTAATACAACCATGTCACAACATCATCAATACTAATTTAATCGAGTATATATATGTGTTTGTATGAAGTGTACTATACCATACTCATATTTTTTAACATAATTTCTATGTATATCCTAACAATTCCTATTACTTGATAAATTATATTAATATTTATATGACAAGTATCATTTAAAATATTTTTTCTTAATTTATACATATTTTTATATACATTTCTTAATCGTAAATATATAATATTTATTTAATATTTATATAGGCTTTGCATGACCCGTGCAAACGCACGGGCCCTTTACTAGTTTATTCCAATAGTTTATTGAATTTTTTCCCCAAATAACCCAGTTTTTTAAAAAAAATCCCAAAATACCCCACTTTTTAAAAATATTCCCAAACTACCCCACTTAGGGTTTGGGTTTACCTAAGGGCGCCATTCCAATTGGCGACCCTTTGTTAAGGTCATAAGGGTGTCGCCAATGGGATTGAAGACACCTCATGCAGTCTCCAATCTAATTGGTGACTTGGTTCAAGACTTAAAGGGAGTCGCCAATTCATCTGGAGACTTTCTAGAAACTGAAATTTTTTTCTTATAAATAGAGATGTTCTGATCATTTAGTTCCACATCTCATATCATATCTTTGTTCTACTGATAACATGTACCATCACCGGTGAGGAAAAGTCGTCTATTCGAGAGAGAAGCCTCCGATGGACATGTTGTTTTGGAACATACAAAGTTTCAATCAACTTAAGAGGGAGCTGAATTGGTGGTTAGAGGGAGACATTGGTGAAGGGGAAAAAATACGAAGTATCGAGAGACTTGATCGGCTGCGTGGATGGGTTCATGTTAAGACTGACAAAGATGCTAGGGAAGTCATGTTTGAAATGAATGAAATTAGTTTGATTGTTGTAATCAGTTAGGAATGTATTATGTTGTTTTTGTTGTTTGTTGTTAACATTGTTGTTATTGTTGTTTGTTGTTAGTGTTGTTTGTTGTTAACATTATTGTAACAAAGACTCATCAATATATGAAAATATTTGGTTACAGTGAATGAAACGATAAGCTAAATCAAGATGCACATGTTCCTCCGACTTTGGGACAATTTTTTCGGTTGTGTCCGGGATGATGACATATACTGCATAATCTTATCATTTTATCAGCAGTATCCATTTCAGTTCTTATACGCTTGTTGTTTGGGCGTCCCTTTTTATTTTTTCTCATCTCATTGTTGTGCCAAACTATGTCACCTTGGTATGGAGGCCGTCTTGTGCAACAACCATTATTGTTGTCATCTTGTGCAACAGCCATAAGCAAGGTGCCCTTGTATTTTCCGTAGAGCCATGTTCCATCAGTTTGAATAACAGGTTTGCAGAATGCAAAACCTCTTATGCATGGTTGAAACGACCAAAAGAGACGGTGAAAGATGACATTTCCATCAACAATAGTTCCATATGTCCTACATGCTGGCACTGTCTGCATGATTGCAACAGTTCTCGGTGTGTATGTCTCAGGGCTACCAAAAATCGCGGTAATTCCTTGTACGAATCCTCCCAGTTGCCAAACACATGTTCAACATCCTTTGTCCATGCAATCCACGCCTTCTTGTACGAGGGAGTATAATTATACCGCATCAGGATATGAGAGATTATTATACTCACCTTGACTGAAGGATCCTTATTAACAAGCGGCAAAATATCTTGAAATATCAATTCTGTGCTTAGCTTTCGGTGATCCTGAACAATATTTGTGGCAGTGCAACTGTGATGTGGCTCTATGGAAGCTATCTTCCAAGAATCGCTTCATTTTCTGTAAGAAGCAGCAAGCCGAAACTTGCAAAGTGGATTATGACAAATAATGACATACCTTCTCGAATTCATTCGGTGTACACTATAATCAACAGAGTTATCCATGTGATACTTTTTTATGGCTCGTACACAATCTTCTTTGGTACGAAACTTGTCTCCTTCTTTTAATTCACTCCCTGACCGCATATACCGGTTGTGAAACATATCTGCGGACGAATCATCGTCTTGCAAGTCCAATTCTGTCATATGTTGAGGCGGACAATATACATGACCTGGAGGTATGGGCAGTTGTTCGTCATCCTCAACATTGTCATTTAATATCTGATCGACCAGTGTCTCGCTTCCTTCTTCTTCTTCATCAACGACACTGACCTCCGGTTCAGTTTCATATAAGTATTCTATTTCGGTTTCATCTGAGTCTACACCTGTTGATTGATTTATGATCTGAGACTGTTAAGATGGAATATTTTGTTGGAGGAATGTATAAAACTCAATATAGTTGAAACTAGAATGTTCGTGACTAACGAATATATTTTCAACATCTTCGTCATCTCGCAGTTGAATTGGATAAAATTTAACTTGGTTGGTTTAAAAAAATAGAGTTTTGATATATTATTTGTGCTATAGGACCAAGCCCTAATTTCGATTCCAATATTTCTTTGAAATGCAAGAAACTTGTGTTTCTATTGACAGTGAATCAGACAATATCAGTGTTTTGAAGACCAAACCTAGATACATCAGAGACATATGTCTCTCTGTTGTAATGGGCGTTAACAATGTATGTCTGTGCAGATGACATACCAAAAGGACTTGTTAGAGACATACTTACTATTTTGAATTCTACTATTCTTGCTTGTTTTGGGAACATACTTTGATTGCATGCATGGGACATATTAATATACATATTAATACGTAACATACTCGTCACCCTAATTGCCGAAATATTAATGAGGTTAAATTAAAGTTTCCATATTAATTGGAGACATGGTTCAGACTATTAAATGAAGTCGCCATATTTATTGGCGACATAGTACAAGCTTTAATGACTGTGTCGCCAGGTGAGTATCAGCATGCTATGCATGCATGAAGCAACTTCCATCTAGGCTCAGGCTACGTGAACAGATTGGCCCAGTCTCCATTTGGACTGAAGACCCTTTGTAAAGGGTGAGAACATTCGCCAATTCATCTGGCGACATGGTTCAACTGAATTTTCTCACATGTGACTCCTATGCACTATATAAGGAAGCTAGAGTGTTGCAGAGAGGTAAAATCATCTGAATTATACTTGTTGCAGAGAGGTAAAATCAAGTCTAGAGTGTCACATTTAATTATTTGAATCACATTTAATCAGTTATAATAGCTTTGTTGACAATGGGTGAAACACATAGAGACATTGTCCCAAATATCGTGAAATATGTAAGCGTTAATTTTTAATGTCTCTATTTATTTTTATTGTCTTTGTTAAATTTTATTTATTTTGTTAATTTTTTTTGTGTCTATTAATTTTTAATGTCTCTAATTATTTTGTTTCTAAATTGATAATTATGCAGGATGTTTCTAGATTTCGGTCTCGTTCCCATGAATACGTTGCACCCGACGAACTAATCAAACCATATATTGAGCTCGCCGGTTTTGGACATGTAAGTAAAATCATGTCTTACTCGGTTGATGCAAAGTTTATACTAGCTTTGCAAGAGAGATGGCGCCCAGAGACACACACCTTATTTTTTCCAACTGGTGAATGTACCGTGACCTTAGAGGATGTGTACATGTTACTCGGTTTGCATATTAATGGTAAGGCGGTTAATGGACCAACAAACCTTGACTCATAAATTTGTGAGGAACTTTTGGGTGCCGACTTGCTAGATGAGAGTTCGAGAGGCCAAGGTATCTTAATCTCGCAACTAAAATCACGGTAAGCCGATTTTATATTAACTCAAGATTCTACAGAAGAAATGAAAATAATGAAAACAAGGTGTTATCTTATGCTTTTAATTAGTTTATTTTTATTTCCCGAGGGTACTGGTTCTTCTATGCACATTATGTATTTACCCTTATTGAGTGATCTAAATCAAACAAGAGAGTATAGTTGGGGTTCCGCTTGTGTGTCTTATTTGTACAGCTCTTTGTGTAAGTGAACAAAAAAAACACATCTACTTTTTTGGATGCGCCGTTTTGCTCCAAGCTTGGGGTTGGTCTAGATTGCCATCCCTAGCGCCCGTCAACCACAACAGCTTTTCCTTCCCGTATGCACAAAAATAAGTTTATAACTTAATATTATTTTTTCACCTTACCATTTATTGTGTCTAACTAATTGAATTTCCACTTCTTATTGTTTAGATGGTCGGCTTAGGGTATGAGTTACAATAGATGTCCTAAACATTGTATCATTCAATACCGCAATCTATTTGATCACCTAACACCCACATATGTATGCCCTCTAAACAAATCAATTTATATTTTATATCAACTATTTTATTATCTAATATTTTTCTCTTCTTCAGTTCATATGGCGTCCATATCTAGACATGGAACACCTACATGAAGTCATAGAGGAAGATGTTGCCGTTTGGACTGCATGCGTCCCGATCATCAGATTCACAACTGTGGAGATGCACAACAGTTACCGTGTCAAACTGCAATTTGGAATGCATCAAAACATCCCAGATCCTCCTGTTGACATCTGTAAATGGCATCTAAAAAGAGTTAATGATCAATGGGACTTTAACAACTGGAAGGATTTTGCAAAAACTGAGTGTCATAAATGGATGAACCGCATCAACCATGTCTTACGTGACCCGGTGATGGCAACCCCGTCTATACCAACAAATAATTATATGGCTTGGTACAGATCAGCTGAAACTGGGTTTGTCTCGAAAGACAAGTATTTATACGACCCACGCCACACCACCTACACACAAGAAGCCTCAACGTCTAACCCACCTGGAAGGCCATGTTACTCACCACCCCTACCCAACAAAATTACCAACCCATTAACCATCCAAACACGCCAAACACCCAACCACAATACCTAAAGCGTCTCCCATACCATCTTCAACAAAATGATTACTATCAAGAAACCCAATATGGATATGCCCCCAACACATCTCCAAGATACAGCCAAAATGAGGGTACATCATACCATAGCCATATTGGGAAACATCTTTCCATAGCCATAACGCCTAAACATCATACCCTAGCCAACACACTCAACCATCTCAACAACCTTATGGCTTTCAAACACCACTACCATTTCAACCTTTCACCAACGAATCCTTCACACCAATGTCCCCCTTAAATCGTCCAGGCCGCACACTAATGACCCCTTCATCACATCCAAACTACTCTGGCATGGGTCGCACGCTCAGTTTCAACATGTAAGACCTTATGGAAATGCAAGAAATCCTTAGGGAACCATCTGGGAATGTTCCTGAGACTTCAACTCCTCAAACACCTAGCGTGAATCAACAACAAGGGGAACGAGGGGGACGAGTGCAACGAGTGAGGGTGCCTAGGGGATGTGGAATCGGTGGCCGGTATGATCCACTCGGTCACCAACATTAATTTATATAATACTTTATTTAATTAATGATAATTTTATTTAGGCAAAATACCCTTTTTGGTCCTTTAACTTTACCTCGGTGTTCATTTTGGTCCCTTAACTTTAAAAAGTGTCATTTTGGTCCCTTAACTCTTCAAAACGTTCCATATTAGTCCTTTTGTCTTATTAGCGACGAATTTAGCGACTGATTTTTGAATTTTTTTCTGTCGCTAATAAGACGAAAAGGACTAATATGGAACAGTTTGAAGAGTTAAGGGACCAATATGACACTTTTTAAAGTTAAGGGAACAAAATGAACCCCGAGGTAAAGTTAAAGGACCAAAAAGGGTGTTTTGTCTTTTATTTAATTTTGGCAAAAAATTACAAAGTACACCCTGTCTCCAGATGAATTGGTGACAAGGCTTTAAGTTTTGAACCAAGTCGCCAATTGGATTGGAGACTTCATGAGGTATCTCCAATCCAATTGGCGACACCCTTATGACCTTAACAAAGGGTCGCCAATTGGTATGGCGCCCTTGTGTATGCAGAAACCCTAAGTGGGGGTAGTTTGGGAATATTTTTGAAAAGTGGGGTATTTTGAGATTTTTTTTTGGAAAATTGGGTTATTTGGGTAAAAAATTCTAGTTTGTTTGTCTCTTAATTTTTTTTATTGAATTTAGTTTAAATTATTATTAGCTATCATTTGACCAAAGTTAAGATGAAATTTGAAATATAACTAAACATGCAGGAAATTATACGCTCGTGTTTTAACAACAGTTAAACCATGGCTAAATATATATTTAAAATATTTAATACATCACCAGGGTCAGCCCAAATAATATGGAGGCATTTTTCTAAATACAGTTGCTGTGACTCAATTTTTTTGCTTTTGCAGGTGAACAACAATGTCAAATTGCAATCGTTGTGGTGGCGAGATCTGGTTAACATTGGACACTCAACCAAAGTTGATTCTTTTTTGAATCAAATTAACTGTAAATTAAGTGAAGGAACACGTATATCATTCTGGAATGCTAGGTGGATTGATTTCGTTCCTTTGTGCATCACGTTTCCGAAGCTGTATCAGGTATCAAATTGCAAGTGGGGAGCAGTAGCAAAGCATGGTCATTGGTGTGAGGCAGGCTAGGCATGGAATATGGGTGTGAATAGTCAGAACTATGGGAATGTTATTCAGCAGCAACTTTGTGAACTGCATCAGTTGTTACTAGAGCATTTTCCTATTATAGGTCAGCATGATATGTTTTCATGGCCGGGATCGTGTAATAACTTGTTTTCTGTTAAGTCGTGTTATCTACAGGGATTAAAACTTAATAGTGTTGACGAGATGGACATTATGTCCAAGGCGTCCATAGATATTTTATGGCGATCTTTGATTCCGCTTAAGGTAAAGCTTTTTGCTTGGTGTTTGATATTGAATGACAAAATCGAATCTTGCTGCCAGGGAGGTAATATCCAATCCCCACGACATTGTGCGCGTCTTTTGTTTTATGGAGGTTGAGATGTTAGATCACGTCTTATTCAACTACCCAAAAATTCAGATGGTGTGGCATTGCATATTCGATTGGATTCAGGTGGAGAGAATAAGACAACACAATGGTAAGGAGCATTTATTTGACTGGTTTATTAGGTTGATTGGTAGAACCTTGAAGAAAATGGCGAATCTAGTTTGGTTTTGTTCGTGTTGGAACTTTTGGTGGGATAGAAACCAAATCATTTTCAATGATAGTTTCTTTAATGTAGGTGAAATTGTTGATAAAATTAAGCAATATTCTTGGTTATAAGTGGCTTTTAGTACCTCAAAATCGTGTAGGTGCCCTTATTATGATTGGTTGAAACATCCAACTTATTTTTTGTAAGAGTTTGGATGGGTATAGGCTGATAGATTTGTGTATTGTTGGGTCATTTCTAGTAAGTGATTAGGTTGGTGTCGTTTTTGGACTGCTATGTAATCTGTATGTTTATAATGAAAACCTTCTATTTATCAAAAAAATAATAATATTATTTATAAAAATTGTAATTGTATATCCAAGGCGTCCATATATATATATATATATATATATATATATATATATATATATATATATATATATATACTATGATGTATAGGACCATGTACGTATTCGGTGCGGGTAATGGTACAGGTGAGATACGACATTTTAAAATAAAAAAATTAAGGTACATGTACGTTAATAAATAACAAGAATTTTTTATAAAATGTATGAGTAAAGAACTAAATTCTTAGGTTCATAACAAAATATAACTATATAAAATTGAAAAAACAAAACAAAAAAAAGATACAATAATAAAAAAATAAAACACATAAATATATTATATTGATATTTGAGAAAACTACAAATTTCATTCAAAATCGAAGTACGGTATGAGTACCCGATACAGATGCGTACCCGGTACCGATATTTCACCATTTTAGAAGTACACATGCTTCAGAATATATATATATATATATATATATATATATATATATATATATATATATATATGTGTGTGTGTGTGTGTGTGTGTGGAAAAACGGGTCAGACCATTTGACCCGCCATATTTGGTGGGCTGGGCTGAGGTTTTCGGCTCGGTACTTTAAGTTGGCTCGCCCTGCCTAACCCGCTTGAAAAAGAGGGCCGAGGTGGGGCGGGAGGAGTTTTTCTCGCGGGCTTTTTGTTAAAATTTTTTATTTTTTTTACTTAGAATTAAAACAACTTTAACTATAAAAGCAACACTTTTCTCTTAGAGGTATGTTGATTGAAATGTATTATAAATTATTATACAAACAAATTGAATTATAATTGTATCATTCTTTCTATAACTTTCTAATACATGTGTTGATTGGAAAAACTTGAAATAAAAGAACAATTGTATGGAATGTTGAATTATTAAGTTGTCAAACATTAGCTCACATGCTTTCTTTAGAAATAGATGTTGATTTTAAGAAAATGAAGGATTTGATTAGTGTATACGTGTGGCACATTTAGGATTTAACTATTAAGGAATCAGTCATTATAAGAGTCTATATGATGTAAACAGTGAAAAAGTCAGGTGTTGATATTTTATGCACTACTATTTTATGCATTGTGATGTTTTATGCAGTGTAATTGTTATTATTGTTTGTCTTTTGTAAATTTTTAATTGGGTTCTTTTAGTAGTCAGTTTTTAAATAGGATTAGCATGATATGTATTGTTTATTTATTTATTTTGATACATTTTTTATTGTGCTTGAGTTTATTTCGTTATTTTTTTGTTGTAATTGGTTTTTTATTTTATATTTTGAACTGTTTGGACTTAAGACATGTTGAAGTTCTATTATGCGTTGTTAAAAAAAAAATCTTTTGTCGACCTCTTTGGTAATAAATAATTTTTTTTGTAAATTATGTAGTAAATCAAATTGTAAAATAAAAAATAAAAAATTAGCGGGCCGACCTGCCAACCCGCCAACTCGTTAGTAAATGGGGTGGGCTTGGCTTTTGAGTTCGTACGCCTAAGTTGGCCCGCCCCGCTTTTGAACGAGCTTAAACGGGGCAAAACGGGGCAGGCCGCCCACTTTGCCACCCCTAGTCTCATGTGGCATATATTCCCCACTGAGGTATTGTGTTTGCATACCATTAGCATAATCATATCATTTTGTAGTCTCTTAGGGCAAAAAATCGGGTTTATTTATGTATTTAAGTCTCTTCTATCTTGTCGAGACAAAGATGTCAATCATCATATCTCGGGATAGAAGAAACTTAAATAGGGGCAGCTGTAATACACTAACTTTTAACCCTAAGATCCCACTTATCATTTTGCATCTCATATCACAAACAAGATCACAAGCATCAGTTCTTTTGCCCTCCTCTGTATGTTGGCTTCTGAGAGAGATCACCAAGCACCATATGTTTCTTGCTTGCTTTATATTTGTTTAAGTTTACTAACCCCTAATCAAAATACCAAAAAAATGTTTTGTTTCTTTTTTGTTTCTGTTGTTAACTAGGTAAGGAAGACGTCAATGATATCAAGCTCAGTTTCTCAGTATTATTCAAGCTCATTTTGATCACGAACATCCCAAGGTTTAATAGCTTGTCTCTCAATAAAGTCAAAGTTTCATGTGTTTATTTCCATGCCATCTTCAACAAGTAAACCTCAAGCCAAGACCAAAGCAACGCAACAACAAGCAAAATTCTCACATTTTCACTGGTTAATCGATTAACACATATATGTTAATCGATTACACCCTTCAAAAAAGGCGTAGAAATTTGAATTTTCAAGCATGTAATCGATTAACACATATATGTTAATCGATTACACCCTGACAGATTGGCCAAAATCAGCAGCTTTTCAACTCTGCAGTAGTGGGCACTTATTTGCACTTGAATGATTCACTATTACATCAGATGGAACATTCTAGAGCAGCCAAATATTACGCAAATATTATTCCCCTACCTCATCATGATCAATTCCACCATACACCCTTATTTCCATACCTATTTGAACCAATTAATTCTTGATTGGCCACCCAAACCAAATTCCAAGCCTAATTGCGCTCTAAACCTAGCTTCTATTTAAACAAACTCCCTCCATTCCAATTCAACTTTTCAATCATTCTCCTTCAATTTTATGAATTCTTTACTCATTTGAATTCTTCACTCATTCTCTCCATTTTTTCATTTTCCCTAACCATCACTAAAGCTCTTTCCATTGAAAGTTAACAAGCTTTTCATTGAAGGTTGTTAATCTTTGAGCTAAACCTCCACTGAAACACTTCGTCTTCATCAAATTCAGTTGAATCTAAGCTTTGGAGATCATTCTTTGAAGCTAATTTTGAAGCAAATTCAGATTTGGTTGGTAATTCTTGGATCTAACTTTATTTGTGTTTAATTCACATCTTTCACCATGTAATCTCTTGTGAATTGTGTGTTTCATGATCCATTTGATTAAATTGGTGTTTGTTTGATGATAATTGCTGGAATTTCCGTGCTCGATTGCATACGTTATCATTTGGTGATTAAATCTGGAAGTGATTGTGGAAAAGTGATTTTAAAACTATGTTTTCTGCTGTTATAGCAGGTGTAATCGATTTACATCATAGTGTTAATCGATTACACCCCCTACTGCGCCCTTGGATCTGTTGTTTTTCATGCTGTAATCGATTAACACCCCTTGGTTAAATGATTATAGCTATGTTGAATGTTGTTTTTGGCTAGTTTTGGGACTGTTTTAGCTCATTTTCTTCTTTCTTCCCTTTTTCCTTTGTTTTACCTTGGATTATGATTTTGTTGATCAAAATTTCTCTTCAAATTCCATGGACTTTGGATGTATGATGTGGTTGGATAAACCTTCATTAGTTCAAATCTATCTTTAAGTGAATCATTTGGTTCATTTTAGGTGCTTTGAATTAGTGATAGGTTTAGTACTTTAATCCACCAAGAAGAGTGATGGAAATTGAAGATGGAATGATCCAAATGTTATGATTCAATTTGTTTCCCCATCTCCCCTCTTCTTTTTTTTTTCTTTTGGTCAATGAAAATCTTAAATGTCATGGAACTTTTCTTTTAAGTTCTTGATCAAGATGAGACCACTACCTCTTTTCTTTTAGTGTGGCAAGCTTTAGGAGAGTGACTTATATGTTACTTCTCTAGCTTGTATTAGCAAAAATAGTATATTGACCGGCCTCCCATATTATGACCTTCTTCATAGGTTGTGCTACGATTGATTAACATAGCACTACATTTCGTCCCGAAATCGGAAATCAAGTTGTTTTTGTAAGTGAGATTGTCAACCTCATACCCTTCATAGTGTGGTGTGAAATAGATTGTCTCTTTGTCATTAAGGGAGCTAGTTGGCATACTCGTCGATTTTATCCGAGTTGGAGCCCTTCCCTTAAATGATGTATAGATTCATGTTTTCATGCTTATGGTTGAATAGTCAAGTATTCTCCGAAAAACGACAAAATGTACTTCATCACTAACACTAACTTACTAACTATATTGTTGCACTAACTTTACTTTCTGCCATTTAATTTTTTCTCTTTAATTCTTGTCATTTATTTTATGCTTTTACTTTTAGAATTTTATATCATATTATCGTCTTATTTTCTCTTTGTCCATTTGGACCTTTGTTTATGCTTATGCTCTTTTTGTTTTGTCCACTTGGACCATACTTCTCTTAAAACACTAATAAATACCAAAACACCTAAAAAACTTGGTTCTCTTAATATTGGACTGTTGTGACCTTGTGATCGGACTTGGACTTTAGACTTCGGACTTAGATCTAGGATCTTAGCCCTATGCTCTTGGAGATTTGAGACCTTGGACCTTTGTGTTGCTTTTGTCTGTTTGTTGGGAAATTTTCTGTGTGCAGGTGTTGATATTTTGACCATTATGAAAATCATCTGATACATGACTCTCCTAATTGGCTTTTAACCCTTGGGAAGACCTTACTTTGACTTTGCTATGGCTTAACTTGGGACTTCCTCTGATGGTTTAATTTATCTGGTTATTATGCTTGTGGGTTAAATCCAAAAAGGAAGAGGAATGCTTATGTTGACTTGTTGTCAAGTGTTTGCTCCTTGTGTGGTTAGACCTTTCCTTCTTTAGCTTTTATTCTATGTTTTAGGGTAGTCACTTTATCTCTCCCCCATTCTTAACTTTTCAAAATCTTCTCCCTTTTTCAAAACCTTCTTGTTTTCAAAACTATAATCTCTTTCATAAAAAGCCTCGACTTTTGTCAAGTGCATTTTCAAAACTTTTTTCTTAAATAAATGTCAATTAACTTTAACATACTTTAACCATTTCAAAAAGACAAAAAAGTACAAAAAAAAAACTCATTCAAACTTTTTGTGCCTTTGTGCACTTTTTTCGTTTAAAAACTTTTCATAAAGTTTAAACATGAGTCATTTTCATAGTTGAGATGTAATTCTCCTATTCCCCACAATATTAAAGCTGTTGACATTTTCCACTTAGATGTTGAGTGATAGACTTGTTGATTTTTATCCAAGCAAAAATCCTCCATCTTAAGATGATACAAATGTTGTTTTCTTATACTTGCGGGCGACTAGTCGTAGTTTTCTCCTTAAAATGACGACTTGTATTTTCATTTAAAATGAACCAAACAACCCAATTTTGTAATTTGTACCATGAACTATTGGGGTTTTGATCCTATATTACACTTTGTGGGTACGTAGGCATGAGGCTCAAGAAGTCTCTCCAAACACAAAAATCTTAAAAAAAAAACAATTTCTTTTCTCATCTCCCCAATATCATTTCAAACAAACTTTTTCAAACTAAAAAGCGTAGATATTTCAAAGGGTTCCTATAGAGTACTATAGACGTTTTGGGTGCTAACACCTTCCCATCGCGTAACCAACCCCCTTAAATTGTCTTTGTTTATTTGTTCTTGTTTTAGAACTTGTTTAGGTTTTGTTCACTCTTTTTCCTTTCCTCTTGGATGAAATAAAAGTGGGGTGGCGACTCTTGTTATATGAGTTAAGTTAGTCAATAACTTACACTCACAATTTTTACCGCTACACAAGTGAAGGTTGTGACCCAAGAAAATAGGTGTGGAACCAAGAGAAGGTTGTGACCCAAGAAAATGAGCGTGAAACCAAGCGAAGGTTGTGACCCAAGAAAACGGGTGTGGAACCAAGAGAAGGTTGTGACCCAAGAAAACCGGTGTGGAACTAAGCGAAGGTTGTGACCCAAAGAGGAAGAAGAATATTCGGGGCAGGAATGAGTGACTGAGGATCAACTCAAGAGACATTACGGTCCAGGGATATAGATGACTACTCCAGGTGTAATACCCCGTAAATTATTTTACTTCGGATAGTATTAGTTATGATCAACTGAGTCCCAGTATACTCTGATGAATTATCTGCAGAGATAATTAGAATAACTATGGGACTTAGAGTAAATCCAATTAATAATATCTGACTCTGAGATATTTGAGTATTTGGACTTAAGTGACTTTTTGGACTTTTAGTAGTATTATTTATTAATAATAGTTGCTATATGTTTTCTTTTCCTCCCATTTTCCACATAAAAGAAAAAGATAGTAAGAGAAGTAAGAAAGAAAGAAAGGGAAGGAGAGAAAAGTGGAGAAGAGGAAAAAGAGAAGAAATTCAAGTTTCAAGAGCAAATCATCATGAATCCTTCATCAATTCATCTCATCTTCTTCACCCTCATCTTCATCTTCATCTTACTAGAGGTGGGTTCTAGTCAGAACTTTAGTTTTAGAGTTTTGGAGATATTTGAGTTAGGTTAGAATCTTTGAAAAATCGACGATCTAACGGTTAAAAATCGGTATAAATTGTGTAGTATGATCACTCTATGCCTATGAATATTTATTATGCTTGTTTGTGCTGGTTGGAATCGATTTAGGTTGAGAAATGATGAATGTGTAACTTTGGAACCATGGAACCCGTAAGGGAAGAATTCTGGTTCTGGTGCGATTCGCCAGGCGGATTAAGTCTCGCCACCATCTCGCCAGGCGAAGTACTGGCGGAATGGATTCGCCAGGCGAATTTGATGAGACAGAATTGTGTTAGCTACTGGAACTTTTAATTTTTCAAAAATTGGGGTTTCGCCACTAGATTCGCCAGGAGAAGGGAGATTGGCCAGGCGAAGTACTGGCGAAGAGCTGGCGAATGCAGACTCGCCAGGCGAATCTGCCTGGGATCAAATAATTTTCTTTTCTTCGAAAATCTGTAACTTTTGACTCGTTTGTCCGACTTGAGAGTTCTTTATATCGTTGTGAAGCTAAGAAAATATTCTATGCAATGGAGGTGAAAATGGTAATTTTACTGCCCGATTAAATAAATCGGAGGGAACCGTTAATCGGCACAATATGCGATATGTGGAATTATGTGTTTTTAATTGTGTGATTGATGAATAATTTCCTATGTTCTTATTGTTAAGCATGTTGAGTATGTATGCATGTTAAAATATGAAATAGGTAGAGTGAGGCTTATCACCATGAACAATTGTTGGGTATTGTGGAATAATATTGTGACAACGCTCGTGCAAAAGAGGCCGAGGCGTGTGTCTAGTAAAAATAAGCGGTTTATCTTGCGGTGTAGTTTCATGAGACTCTAGCACCTCCTCTGAAACGTATGCACAATTACTTGGCAAGTTTGATTCTCGCGTATAGTACGATTGGAGCCTACGGGTAAAGAGACTTGTAACGGTGTACGGGCCGTGTGAAGTGACTGATCACGGTGTACGGGCCGATGATCCTGAATCCAATTCGTATGCCAAGTAAGTACAAGGATCCATGACTCGAATCGTCTTCTAGACGTAGAAGCGAACGGGAATAGGGGATACCTTGGTACGGTTATTGATTTGTAAGATTCTGGAGTAACGGGCTCAGAACTTACTGTGGTACTATTGTGAGTTAATAGGCTCACCAGTGTGAATGCTTATATGGCGTGTGTGTACTCAAAGTCTTTTCCCTTCCCTTTTGACTTGAGTTAGGATGTTAGAACCTTGTAAAGCCGAGAGGACTTTAAGATAGGGAACTCACTGAGATTTGATGTATCTCACCCCACTGTTGTTGTTTACATCACAGGTTCTGCAGGTTCGGCGAAGGGTAAGGACAAAGTGGTTTGAATTTTCCTTACGGATCTTGGCTTTTGTGATGGCATGGCTTCCGCTATGGCGTTTTATTTTGAGATCATTGTATTGATCTAGTTCTTAGTTTTGTATGTGGAACATCTTGTAGATATACTATGCCATAGTTGGTTGTATTTAGTCTTTTGGGCATGTATATGTATAATGTGTTACTAGGAACTTATTGTTATTTCAGTACCAAACGCGAAATTCATGTATAATATATGCTTTGATGTATGTATGTATATATGGGCTTTACAGTTGGTATCAGAGCAGGTCGTATCCT
This sequence comes from Lathyrus tuberosus, assembly GCA_022829125.1. Taxonomy (NCBI): domain Eukaryota; kingdom Viridiplantae; phylum Streptophyta; class Magnoliopsida; order Fabales; family Fabaceae; genus Lathyrus; species Lathyrus tuberosus. The sequence goes on from JALAZF010000282.1 coordinate 3,125,602, forward strand.
CGACCTAGCCATGAAATAGTATAAGTGTTTCTTTCTGTTTCATATGTGTTGGGTCGCCATTGGTCTTACGTGTTATATTTATGGTATTGAGCCTGATCAACTTAATCCTATTTGTATGACATTTAGGAACATGGCTGACCAACGCATAAAAAACCGTGGTAGACCGAGAACTACTCCAGCAGGGATAAATCCGCCAGGGGACGAAGGGAATACCCCTCTGTACCAATTCATGCAACAGATGCAGCAGCAGCAGAATCAGTTTGTGCAACAAATGGTACAGCAAATGGCTGGTGGTGTGCATCATTCAGTGGTTGTGCCAGAAGCTGCAGGGGGAACCTTTAGGGATTTCATTCGCATGAATCCTCCAGAGTTTCAGGGAGGATTAGATCCGGTAAAGGCGCATGAGTGGATATTCGGGATGGAACGGATTTTTTTTATTATTCAGTGTAGTGAAGAGAATAAGGTTGTTTTCGCTTCTCACTTGTTAAAGGGTCCTGCCATAAGATGGTGGGAAAACGCTTCAGGATTAATGACAATACAAGAGGTACCAAAAGTATGGGAGCAATTTAAGATAACTTTTATGGAGAAATATTTTCCAAGTTCCTTAAGGTCTCAAAAAGAATTTGAATTTCAGCAGCTGAGACAAGGTAACTTGACAGTGGCTTCTTATGCGGAAAAGTTCGAGGTTATGGCTGCTTATTCTAGGCAAGCCATGTATGCTCCTGATGAAAGGTGGAAGATTGATCAGTTTCTTTTTGGTTTAAGGGCTGAAATTTCACATAGTGTGTCCCAGAGAGAATTTACTAGCTATGCGGAATTGTTACGACAGTGTTATGTGGCAGAGCATAGTTTGAAGAAGGTACAAGCAGAAGGAGAATTAAGTAGGGTGAATCAGAGTGATCGTGGGAGATTGAATCAACAAGTGAGAGCAAGGCAACAACCATTCAAAGGGAAGCAAGTTCGGGGTTCTAGGGCTAGGGTGCCTCCGGTGTGCCGTACATGTGGTAGGAATCATTTTGGGAGGTGCAATTGGGAAGGAATAAGATGTTATCAGTGTAACAAGGCGGGTCATTTATCAAGGGATTATCCTCAGAAGAGGAATCAGATGCAAGAAAAGAATACCGGACGAGTGTATACCTTGGATGCAAGGAAGATAAAGGGTGATAACTCCTTGATTGCGGATACGTGTTTTGTGAATGGAAATCCTTGTTTTGTTTTATTTGATTGTGGGGCAACGCATTCTTTTGTGTCCATGCGATGCGTGAAGCGACTTGGGTTGCAAGCTATTCCTTTGACTCCACCCATGGTGGTTACTACTGCCATGGATGAAATTGTTGAAACACCGTTGATGTGTGAAAATTGTGTATTGTCGGTGAATGAAAGAGTCTTCCAGATCGATCTTATTTGTCTACCGCTTAAGAAAGTGGATGTGGTTCTGGGAATGGATTGGCTTTCAGCTAATTCGGTTTTTATAGGGTGTGAAGAAAAACTAATCATTATTCCATCTACCGAAGCTACTCCGAAGGATGTGTTAACTACTATTTTAGAAGGTACGGTAGGAATGATTAATTTCTTGTTCGTGGAGGAAAAGTCGGTTCTTATGATTCTTAATAAGGAGGAGAGTAGCAACCTTCCAGTTTCGAGTATTCCGGTAGTTTGTGACTTTCCTGAAGTTTTCCCCGAGGATATCAGTTCTCTTCCTCCGGAGAGGGAAGTGGAATTCTCTATTGACCTGATACCGGGAACGGCTCCAATATCCGTTTCTACATATCGGATGGCACCACTTGAATTAAGAGAATTAAAGGACCAATTGGAAGAGTTGTTGGCTAAGCATTTTGTTCGACCAAGTGTTTCGCCCTGGGGAGCTCCAGTGTTATTGGTAAAGAAAAAGGATGGTGGAATGCGGTTGTGTATTGATTACCGTCAGTTGAATAAGGTGACCATCAAGAACAAATACCCATTACCAAGGATAGACGACCTGTTAGATCAATTGAAAGGAGCCTGCGTGTTCTCGAAGATTGATTTACGGTCGGGTTATCATCAGATTCGGGTGAAGAGTTTAGACGTACCAAAGACTACATTTAGAACCCGTTATGGTCATTATGAATTTTTGGTGATGCCTTTCGGTGTGACAAATGCTCTGGCAGTTTTCATGGATTATATGAATCGGATATTTCAACCTTACTTGGACCAATTTGTGGTGATTTTCATTGATGACATTCTTATCTATTCTCGTGACCCTCTAGAGCATGGAGAACACCTAAGAATCGTTTTATCCATTTTGCAAGAGAGACAACTTTTTGCCAAGCTAAGTAAGTGTGAATTTTGGATGTCGGAGGTGAATCTCCTTGGACATGTCATATCTCAAGGGGGTGTAGCAGTTGATCCATCTAAAGTTGAAGCCGTGATAAATTGGGAGAGACCGAAGAATGTGTCTGAAGTTAGAAGCTTTTTGGGACTAGCAGGGTATTATAGAAGGTTTATTAAAGGCTTTTCCCAACTGGCTTTACCGATGACGAGACTTACTCGAAAGGATTGTTCTTATGAATGGGATTCGGCTTGTGAGCAAAGTTTTATGAGGTTGAAGGAAAGATTGACGACCGCTCCTGTTTTGGTTATTCCTGATCCTAGCGAGTTGTATGAGGTGTATTGTGATGCATCGAAGAGGGGATTAGGAGGTGTGTTAATGCAAGATGGACATGTAGTGGCTTATACTTCACGACAGTTAAAAGTCCATGAAGAGAATTATCCAACGCACGATTTAGAATTGGCGGCAGTTGTATTTACCTTGAAGGTGTGGCGTCACTACTTGTATGGTGTACGTTTTGAGATGTTTAGCGACCACAAGAGCTTAAAGTACCTCTTTGATCAGAAGGAATTGAACATGCGTCAAAGGAGGTGGATGGAATATTTGAAAGATTATGACTTGGAACTAAGATACCATCCGGGTAAAGCGAATAAAGTGGCGGATGCATTGAGTAGGAAGGTGTTGCATAATGCCGAGTTGATGATGCTAGAGTATACTTTATTGGAAAAATTTCGAGATCTAAATCTTCAATTTAATTGAACTCCTAATTGTGTGATTTTGGGGAATTTGGATATCAATTCTACTCTTAGGGAATAAATCTAACGAGAGCAAGGGTTGGATGAGAAGTTGCAAGGAGTGTTATTGCAACCGGGTTTTATGCGAGCTACCGACGGAGTCATTGCATTTAACCAAAGGATTTGTGTTCCAGATAACGCGGAGCTAAAAAGGAGGATTTTAGATGAAGCGCATATGGGTGCTTTTACTATACATCTGGGATCTTAAAAGATGTACCAAGACCTAAAGAGGGACTATTGGTGGTCCGGGATGAAAAAGGATATTGCGGTGTATGTGTCGGAGTGTGCGGTGTGTCAATAAATAAAGATCGAACACCAAAGGCCGGGTGGCTTGTTGCAACCTTTAGAAATTCCGGTGTGGAAATGGGATAATATTTCGATGGATTTCGCCGTGGGATTGCCCCGTGCCCAAGGTGGTTATGATTCAATTTGGGTGATTGTGGATCGATTGACGAAGTCTGCTCACTTCTTGGCCGTAAAGACTACTTATAAGGCGAGTCATCTCGCAAGGTTATTCATTTCGGAGATAGTGAGGTTGCATGGTATTCCTACTAGTATCGTTTCGGATAGAGATCCGAAGTTTACTTCGAGGTTTTGGAGAGCTTTTCAACAAGCGATGGGAACGAGGTTGTGTTTGAGTACGTCGAATCATCCACAAACGGATGGTCAGACGGAACGGACGATACAAACCATGGAAGACATGTTAAGAGCTTGTGTCCTTAAAAGTGGAGGAAATTGGATAGAACTCTTACCGTTGATTGAGTTCTCTTATAATAACAGTTATCATGCAAGTATCGGTATGGCACCTTATGAGGCATTATATGGAAGGAAGTGTAGGACACCTCTGTGTTGGGCGAAAATGGGGGAAGATAGTATGTTGGGACCCGAGATTATTCACGAAACTACGGAGAAAATTAAGATGATCCGTGATAAGATCAAACAAGCCCAATATCGTCAGAAGAGTTATGCGGATAACCGTAGAAGACCTTTAGAATTTGAAGAAGGCGATCACGTGTTTCTGAAAGTTACTCCGAGATTGCGGTTAAAAGGACCGTTTCGGTCACGAAAGTTAAGTTCGAGATACGTAGGACCGTATCATATTTTGGAAAGAATTGGTGAAGTAGCCTACAGACTAGTGTAGCACCCCAAAATTTGCCCTCCTTACTTTAGTACTAACTGGCTTATGTTTCATTTCATTTTTTGCACTGTCATGTATGCATATCATTAGCACGGGGTCAAGGTGCTTAAGAGAGAGTTCAAGAAGGTCCTATCTGGTCTATCATATCATCAAGAGTTCACAAGTGGCAAGGGATCTCAAGTGGATCATTCTCTCCTAACCAGTGCAGGAATTAGGGTTTTGAGATTCTTGGGTTTATTGCTCCAATGGGCAAGCTCCTTGGGTTTTTATCATCACCAAATGGCATATCTTATCTTTGTTGGAGAGGATACACATTATATTCAGAGGAATTTGGATTTGGAGACTGTGATATTTCCTCCTAGACCGAGGGTACCAAACCTAGGGTTTGCCATAAAGTCCGTTTATTTCTGATTTTTTGGGCAAGACTTAGTTCTATGGTATTCCTTGGGTCCCTAAGTACCTAGGGATGGAAGATTGTCCATCAGTTTGGTTCAGGAGAGACTTAATTGATCAGAAGATTGAGAATCAGGTGAATTGGGTAAAAGTCAACAGTGAGTGGAGAAGTCAACTGTGGAATTTTGAGGTTTTCTCCAAGGTTTTCAAGGTCTCATATCCTTATATGGTCATCAAGATTCAAGTTTCACACTATTTATCAAGAATCAGGAGTTTGTACAGAAGTTTCTAAATTTGGAAAATGACCTATAATAAAAGTTTCCTTTTTGGGCAAGTTCCTACACTACATTCGACTTGACTTTTCATCATCAATAAAGCTTCAAATGAATTTTTCTCCAACATGAAAGTTGAATATATTTTTCTCCTCTTTCCAACAAGTACTAGTGGGTCTCCATATCATTTGTGAAACTCCAGTTATGATCAAAAGAAGGCAAGGTGTTTTTTAGGGTTTCTCATGATTCCATTTTCACAACTTTGGGCATAATGACCTATAATCAATACCATTGCTTCATGCCACATTCTAATATCAAAGGACATTCCTTGAGGATTATTTTAGGCCCAAGAACTAAGAAATTTCATGGTGTATGTATCACTTATTTTCCATTATTCAAAAAAGCCAAGTCATTGAAAACTCATGAATCAATTGTTTTCAAGGCCCAAGTTCAATATGGGTGTAATTAGCAATTCAAATGCAAGTGATCCATCATGGAATTCTTAAGTATCCATGCATGGGAGGAGGTGTATTTAACATAATGTGATTTTCCAAAATTATTCAAAAACTCATTAAACAATGAATTGCCCAAGCCCAATTCATCATCAGTGAAAAAACCTAGTCTATATAAGCTCATCCATGCACTGGTTAGAGGGCTGGACATGTGATATTTTGGAGAAAAAGAAAGTGAACCCTAATTCTTGAATTCATTGGATCTCTCAATCTACAAGGAGTTTCTTCAAAGTTCTTCCACAAAACTTCTCCTGGTGATCTCTAGAACACAACCCAACCACCATTCGCAGCCAAAAGCAAGGATTAGAGTTGCACCATCTCAGGTTGGTGGATTTTTCGTGCTCCTAAAACTCCCTTTTTTCTATGTCTATATTGTTGTGTGATTGTCACTGATTATGCTGGTATAATTGGTTTTGTGTTTGGATGCGTATATTGCTTGTTATGTGTGTTTAAAGTTTTGTGCCCTAATGATATTTCGTTCGTTTTTTGTTATACACTAACAATTTGTGATTTTTGATGCCATATTTGGACTCCTCGTGATTTTCTGGGTCGGATAGTGTACCCCTTTGCATTTTCTGGGCACTTTTCAGGTTGCAGGTGGCGGATGACGGTGGCCGGAACCCTAGCTCCGGCGGCTGTGAGGGTTCCGGCGAAGGAAGGTTGAATACGAAATCTATACCATCCATTATCTTGATCCAACGGCCACGATGCTGCCACACGTTTTTTTCTTTTATTTTTTTTTTCTGATTTTTAATTATTGATTGTGTGTATATCAGCCCATGCTAACTACCGTGCTCCACCAATTATGTTTTTTCCTTTTGATTACTTTCATTCATGTTGACCAATTGTAAGACGTTGGATGAATCACGTGGGCGAAATCATGCCAGCGCATTAAAAAGGCCACACGCTGGTCACGTGGGGGCGTAGGGGAGTTCTGAGCGTTTGTGTGGGTGCGTGTGTTGTGGTTTATGGTGGGCACGCGAATCTGAACCGTGGGTCTGGCTTACTTGCTGGATTGTTTGACCATTTGAGGAGCGTTGGATCCATCAGAAGGTAATGGTGCAGTCAACTGGTAGACTAGGCTTCACGTGCACCCTTTTTTTTTATTTTTTTTTCTCGCTGACTTTTTTGATTGGGTTGGGCTGCTATTCGCACCCTCCCCTTATGGCCCAACTATCATTTTCAACATGAATTCTTTACTCATTGCACCCCCATGCCATTTATTTCATTTTCATTTTTATTTAATTTATTATTTTCATTTTTAATTATTAAAATTACATAATTGCATTAAAAAATTACTAAAAAATTCATGCATCATTTTCACCATTTTATAAAATTTTACAAATTTTATTTTTATTTTTATTTTATTTTTCATCATCTAAATTAAATATTTATTCAATTTCTTTTTGCATCACACATTTCATGCATACCTGAAATTGTTTATTTTATTTCTCCTCATCTATAATACATTTTTAATCCATTCTTTTTGCATCTATATGATAAAATCCTAAAATGCATTAAAATATTTTTATACCATTTTTAATTATTATTTCATATTGCATTCTGATCCTCTTTTTTGCCCATTGAACCCTATTTCTCACCTGAATTTTGTATGACTGTTTAAGTGACTAACATCTTGAATTTTTGCAGGAATTTTTGATGTGTTGTTTGTCTCAGGTTGAGAAACCTTGATCTTTAATTTGGGAATTTTAGGAGTTATTTCTCTAATTATTTAATCACTTTCACTTGAGATCTGCTTATATGCGTATTTCTGATCATGCCTAAGTCCTTGTTTGAAAGGCACTTATGCCATTTGCTTTGGGGTGGTTTCTTTGGTTTCTGAATTCATGTTTGGATTATTATCACTATTGTTTGCCATTGTTTGATTTTCACTTGCCTTGATATTATTTATGTCCGTTTCTCATTAATCTTTTATGCAGGGACTAAAGTAAGTTCTTTAAGGGTATGGATAAGTATCCATGTTCACCCTTACTCTTTCTCCTTCTCTTATCTTTCTCCTTTAGGATTTAGGTTGTCGTCAAACCTCACTAACCGTAGGTCACCCATGCATGATAACTTTAGGATTCATAGTCTCCCTTTAGAGTTGCCCTTGTGTCTTCTCTCTTCTCATCTCAAATTTCTTTAAAACACTTAATAAGAATAAAGTGTATTGCGCACGAGCCTTAAGTGTGGGGAATGAGAAATGAGGGGCTTCCTCTCATCTTTCTAGAGTGCATAGCGAGCGTCCTGTCTTGGGACGATGCGTTAAGTATTCGCCCCTGTGCCCTAGACTTTAGTGCAATGCAACTTAGGAACTAACTTAAGCCACTTCTGTCCTAAAAACACAAACCAATTTCAAACCTTTTTGTCCTTCGGGATTGTTAAACTAAAGGTTATTTTCAAAAAGGGCACGTTACTTTCCGTCTGAGACGCAAACAGGCATCGACCCTAACTGCCGGACGCGAACTTAATGTCGCTCATAAAAAACATAAAAAGAACTTGGTCCGAACTACGTTGACTCTGAATTCCCCATTGCACAAAGGGGGTACGTAGGCCTAGGACGTTGACGTCCTACCGAGTCTGTCTTTGTCTTTCCCTCTCCGTCTTAGTACAACCCTAGATGATAGGATAACTCACCCTTAGATTAGACAACAAGCGTGGATCCCATCGAGTACGATGGACGCGTGGGGTGCTAGCACCTTCCCCTCGTGTAACCGACTCCCGAACCCAGGCTATGGTTGCGATGACCATTCCTTTCCCTCTTCCTCAGGTTTATGCGGTGTTGCCTTTCCCTCTCTTGGGATAAATTTACACGGCTGGCGACTCTGTTTTTCCGCGCCACTCTCGCGTTTGTACCTGGATGAAAATCCTGGGAGCGACAGCTGGCGACTCTGCTGGGGACTCTGGTTGACCTATGTTGGTCCATCCCTAAGAGAGTCAATCCTAGCGCTTGCTTGTCTTTGTTCTCTTTGGGTGTTTTGTGTTTGTTTTTTTTTTTTATTTGTTGTATTTTATTTTTACAGCTTTTTCTGCATTGCATTTCATTTTTATTACTGTCATACTGCTGTGCTGTGCTGACTGTCTTTGTTTTGCAGATTGGGTGGGTCTGAGAGATAAGCCCAATACCCAGGATTGAGTACACCCTAGGACTAGAGTGGAAAATAGTGGGACCTACGTGCCCGCTTGGTACATTTGTGTGTTCACGAAATTCATAACCAGACGAGGCTATCTTGGGACGCATTCTAACGTGTGTGTCTTGCGCATGTTGGGGTGTTGATCTAGAGAGCTGTCGACTCTGGTGACCGATCATTGGGGACCTTAGTGGAAACATCCCTCTTTAGTGGTGACAGTGGCAGACCATATCCTGTGGCAAACCCATTCGCACCCGAGGGCCCGCTTTGGAACTCGCATAGGATGGCCCCTACGTTTTGAAGAGAATCAGTGGAGGCACTCCTCGATTGACGATAGTACTGTACCCCGAGGGATGAATGTACTATTGTTTCTCGACCTCAGTGCCAAAGCTGAGGACCTTCCGCTTTGGAGAATCAGTTGAGGCCTCCTCGATTGATGATGATGCCAAACCAGAAATGGTGAACGTATCATCATTTCTCGACCTGAGAGCCCGGGATACTGAACATCCTAGTACCCACACGTGAGAGGGGATGGGTGTTTGCAGGTTTGCAGGTAACCGAAACCTTCAACCTACCCTATTTTCTGGATTTCTCATCAATGTCTGATTTGGGTTCTTGGTTATCTCAGTGGTTCAGAATTCTGGTTTTCTGGGTTGTGGTTCTCGTTCAGTTAACAGCACAGCACATCCAGCAGTGCCACCTTGATCCCATGTTTGCATGAGCATATCATTCTCTTGCATTCTGACATGTTTGACATTTTGTAGGGCTTACATCTTACTCTTGATTCCGGTTTTCTGAGGCTACCTTAGCATGGATGTCCATAGGAAGAAGACTGTTGCCTATTCGTTCCCAGAGCCGACCTTGACATTAATTCACAAGCTAATTAATATTGCTGGTTCCAGAGTTCGTACAGAGTTCAGTGGAAGGTATGGGAGACTTCTGAAATTTGTCTACAACATTTCCAAGTATGAGAAGGATGCCATTTATACACTTCTTCAGTTTTACGATCCGTCTTTGCGTTGCTTCACTTTCCCAGACTACATCTTGGCTCAAACATTGGAGGAGTTCTCATTTATTTTGGGAATCCCCATCAAGCATGATATAGTTTTCTTTTCCGAAGAACACCCCGGGGTAAAAGAAACGGCTGTTGCTCTTCATATTAGTGAACCCGTTCTGAACAGTAATATTGAAGAAAAACAAGGAGTTAAGGGTTTCTAATTGAAGTTCTTGTTTGATCGAGCTTGCATACACGTCAAAGAGAAGAATTGGACTGCTTTCCAAGCTATTCTGGCTATGTGTATCTATGGGATTGTTCTGTTCCCGAATATTCTTGATCTGGTGGATATGCACGCCGTCAGAATCTTTATTTCGAAGAATCCTATACCTACCTTGCTAGGTGATGTGTATCACTCGGTCCACTATAAGAATGAGAATAGGCGTGGGAAAACTGTAAGTTGTTGTGCACCACTCTTAGCTACTTGGTTTCTGAGTCATCTCCCTGAATCTGGCGCTTTCGTTGATACGAAAGATTCTCTGAAGTGGTCTAAGAGGGTAATGGGCTTGACTGCTGACAACATTGTTTGGTTTAATCGTGACTTGCTAGGAATGGAGATTATTTGCAAATGCGGAGAATTCCCTAATGTACCCTTGATAGGGAGGAAGGGTGGAATTAACTATAATCCTTCCCTAGCTATCAGGCAGTTTGGTTATCCTTTGAAAGGTCCACCTGAAGAGCGAGATGTCTGAGAGTCCTTATTCTTCAATGGCATTGAGGATCAAAGGTTGATAAGAAAGGTTGTGAATGCTTGGAGACAAGTGACCAAGAAGGGTAAAATTCCATTCGGGAAAAGTAACAATCGGGCTTTCCCTTCCTATAAAGAGTGGATTAAGAAGAGAGCAGAAGAGGAGCTTCTTCTCTTCCCCGTGGAACCACCTTTGTACCCTTTGGTGATCAAGCTCCCTACCACCGTTGAGTTGGAGAAGTATAACAAATTATGGGCTGAAAAGGAAAGGCTACGGGAAGAAAATAGTGAGCTAAAAAGAGAGATTTATCAGTGGAAGCATGAGCGGGGTGAAGCTGTTCATACCGCCAAGTTGAAGACAGAGCTTCTTGCTAAGGTAGAAAGAGAGCTAGCTGACATGGTCGCATCCAGACAAAAGATGAAGGAAGCTTTGGATGGTATCAGTAAGGTTCTCGAATCTAAGAAAGAGGAATTAGACAAGGCTTTGCTGAAAATCCACAGGTTCAATGATCACCAAGAAATTGCCATGGCTGAGAATAAGAGAAAGAAAGACGACTACCTAGCTAAGATTGATCAGTTAAAGACGACGCTCAAGAAGAAAGACGCTGAGATCTTATCAGGGATATTCAAGAGACAAGTAGTCGAGGGTCGACTCAATGAAGCCATAGCTTCCATGGAAGAACTGAAAGTCCAAGCTGAAGTGAAGAAACCTAGACATAAGGGACCTAGCATGGATGGTGCTTCTGGAGAAGACGCTTGGGAGTTACATTGCCGATACTTGGATGAGATCATACACAGGAGGGACCTTCTCATTCAAGGGCTGATTCAGAGGCCGAAGCATCCCGACACCAGAAAGCTGTTCAAGGAAATCCAAGATTGGTGCAGAAAGCATAATGGATGGGGGGATTGACACTTGTGGATTTTGATGATACGCCGTAGTTTTCTATTCTCTTTTATTGTATTGGGATCACCACCAGGCTTGTTGGTTGGGACCTCTATGATTTATGTGTTCAGATTTGTTATCTTGGATTCGTGATTGTCGACATTTGGTTTTCCTCTGGTTTTCTTAATATATGAGCAGAAGTTCCGTTCTATCTTGTTATTAAACTGGAATCAAGGGGTGGATCGCCCTGCTAATATTCAAACATGTTCATTTGCATTTGCATATTCATAATCATTTTGCATAATCATTCTGCATGACAGGTATTTATCTCCGGTGTTCTTATCTTGTTCCCATCTCAGAATTGCAGATTTAACTCCTCAGGCCATTTAAGAGTTGATCATGGAGTGAGTTCAAGCTGAGTTGAGTGAACTGAAGGTTCAAATGAGGCAATTTGGGGAAGACATGCTCCAGGAGCAGAAGATGCTGAGGGAGGAGATCAGTTAGATGAAGACTCAGATGGGTTTGGTCATAGAGATTTTGAAAACAGTGTTGAAGAAGGAAGACAGTCCTGTGCCCGCTTCCACAACAGAGATCCTTACTCCTCCCACCTCTTTGGAATTTGATCTAAATCGTGGATTACCTCGTGAATCTCTTCCACAAGCAGAAGTTCCAGAATTTTCCCAACAGCAGCTAGGTCTTGGCTCCCAAGAGAAGCCCAAGGGCAAAAAGTGTACACAAGGGTAGAAGAAGTCTGAAAGAGTTTTTCATCCACTCCCTATACCATATTCTCAGCTATTGCCGTATCTCCTTCAGTTTCAACTGGTACAGAAAAGGACTTTGGCTCCTCTCACTGGTAATCCTCCACCAGGATATGATGCAAGAGCCCATTGTGATTTCCATTCTGGGGCACCAGGGCATACTGTGGGGGAATGTAGGGCTTTTCAACACCGAGTCCAGGATTTGATTGAGGCAGGGGCAATTGAGTTCACGTCGGGCGACGTGAATATGCAAGGTGATTCTACCCCAACTGTTGCAAAAGAAGTGAAGGCTCCCCCCTCTTTGCAGGATCCACCTCATATCATGGGCTTTCTCCACAACCTTTCAGCAACCTTTGTTTGTGCCTCAGCCAAATGTGGAAGGGAAAGTGCAAGCGCAGGTAAGGCGCCCAAATCTGCACCGACCGCAGAATTATCAGCAGCAGGTGCAACCGAGACCAAGAGGGCCCAAGAGGATATTTGATCCTATTCCTATCCCTTATAGTCAGTTGTTTGCTCGTCTGCTCAAGAACTCTCTGATTCAAACGAGGGGTACCGCGCCAGTATCGTACCCTATTCCTCCGGATTATGACATGACTGCTAGATGCGAGTTCCACTCGGGAACGTTTAGGTACACAATTGATGAGTGTAATGTATTCAAGCATAAGGTACAAGACCTGGTAGACTCCGAGATCATTGTATTCACTGAAGATGATATGTACATCAATGGAAGCCTCCTTTCTCAAATGAACACACAGTCTGCAAGTACGTCCAGACGGAATTAAGCTCCCTCAGCAATGGCAATCTTCAGCTTCTTTACTTGCATTTTCATTTGTAGTTTTTCATTTCTTGTTAAAGCATCGTATGCATGTAAGACTTGTTTGTTTTTTTTATGATGATATTAATGCAATGAGTATGTTTTTCTTGAAGTAATCCATTCATGTTCACTCTTAAATGTTTATATGCACTGCAATACCAATTTTCTTGTCTAGAACTCTCGAGGGAGGATGATGAGACAAAAATGCAAAATCTCTGGTTGTATGTTCAAGGATAGAACCCTGTTGAGGATGTACAGACATTATTTCAAGCCCCTAAATACTGGAGATATAAGGGAGATAGACCCTCGTTAACCCCTTTGAGCCTTGAAGTAGGAGCTTCTTTCGTACGAAAAAAAAACCCTCATACTTAACCCAGGGGCAGGGTAGGCGTCAGTTAGTTTGACCGAGCGTTCAAATTCCAAGGAGAGTGTGCATCTAAGGATCCATTACCTTCTATCCCACCGTCAAGAGGTCTGAAACCACAATGGTTATCCTTCAACACTCAAGGAGTAAGGCAGTCACAACCCTTTCAAGCAAGTAAGACAACCAGTGTCACACGTTTTGTTCAAAGAGGGGAGTAAAAAAGGAAGAAGGCCCGCTAAGTCGAAACTTGTAAACAAGTGACTTAGGCAAAAGTCAGGGCATCCCGCTGGACTTCAAAATCGAAAAACTCAAAAGAGTCAGTCCAGGCAAAAATTAGGGATCAAAAAAGCAAAAGAAAGAAAAAGCGAAAAGCATCACAAGAGAAAATCCTCGATAAGAACAAATTCGTGTGATTACAGGCACAAAAGATAAAAAGGGGTGACTATCACTCCAAAACTTCCTTAGGTGGCAAACCATTAGTGGCTTGGGATTCTTAAAGATCATAAACCTTTTGAGAGATGAGCACTTGGGTCAGATTAACTGAACATAGGACTGGAGAACATCACGGAGAGTGGGTGGGCACCGATAAATTTTGAGCCATAAATCCTTTTTTCTGAAACCGTGAACCAGACCGCGTTATAACCCTTAAAAGTCCTAATTGAAACAGGGTTTATTCCGAAAGCGCACTTCAACAGGATAGCGTTCCTGACTCCTACGAGTTGTGTTAATAAGGTTTGTTGGTATTGCATGTGCGCATTGTTTTGCCATTCAAAAATTAAGGTCGCATCCCAGCAAGTGATTCGTTCACAAGGCTTTGCGACGTATTTTCAATAAACTTCAAGGTTAACATGAGTGTTGCATTAGAATTGTCATTCTCATAAATAAATTGTTCTGTTTGCATACATGTGCCTAAGCATTAATGCGGCTTACACAGTGAAAGTCAGCCAAGAAGCTTGATCCTGCCAAGTTGGGATGCTTGGAAATTCTGAAGGACAATCATATCAAAAGGCAGGCTGCCAAGAGACTCAGTATAGAAGGGCCTCTCTCCAGTAAGTCGTGTTAAGATGTAGCCAATCTGGGGCAGTCACGTCGAGAAATCTCTCCGAAGTTCAGTTACTCTGGGGCACTCATTCAAAGATCAGGGGCAAAGTCACGTCAAAGCTTATATTGGGGCAGGCCACCTCTAGAGCGTGGGAGATTGTCCACTCCTGAAAATGGTTAATTGAAAACACTTCCTCAAGGCTCAAGGTACCAAAGCAGAGTATTTTTAAGTCATTACGATCCCTTTCGAGGTAATGTACGTCATGGATTATGAAGACTGGGGCAGTTATGTCGAGATATGATAAATCTCTCCAAGAGTTTGAAGACCCTGGGGCAGTGCGAACGCCCGATCTTCTGTAAAATCCTCTTGAGATAAAAAGTTCAAAGAGCCGTTTATAACCATAACGACGAGTCAGGTTGCAGAACAACAGGACTGTACATCCCCAGCAGTTGGCTCTCCCCAGCCTTGGGATTGCTCCTTCCCCAGCAGGACAAACTTTCCTCAGCAGAGCAGACTTTCCCCAGCAGGAGACTTGGGAAACATTTTCTCCGGATCAAGACGTTATCTCCCCACAGAATCAGGGTTTTCACTTTCCCCATCCAGTCAGGAAGCGTGCTTTCGCTGACAATGTCATATTCTAGTCCCCAGCAAGAAGGGAGTAAAGTCATCCTCCCCTTCAGCAGGCTAAGTTCAGCAGTATCCCCAAGCAGGATGGTATTATGGGCTGGCATCCCCCAGTAGGTTCTGAGCCCAATTGGATATTAGAAATCTTCAGTAACAGACTTCCGGTTCCGTTATTGGCGTTCATTCTCAACTCCCCCAGCAGAGGAGAAATCTCAGGTTTTGGATGTTACCTTCAATGAAAGACAGGTGGGGTCCCCGGTAGTTCTTTTGGGATTTCATCCCCAGCAGAAGTTGTTGATCCGAAGAGTCGATCAGTATGACCCTTCTCAACAGAGTTCCTAGATTCAGAGGGCAATTTATTTTTGTCATCCCCAGCTGAATGGATCTTTTCTCTCCGGCATTTATTTTGCTGGAGGGACCCTTTTTGCTTATCATAAGCATTTGCATTGCATCCTCAAGCGCGTAGCATTTCCACTTCGTGTGGAGTATTACAGCAAAATTCAAACATTTGCATTCAAAGCATAAGCCGGGTTTGACGCTTTCCTTGCCAGTTCTCTTTCCCAGCAGAGATGGCATAACTCAGGAGATTTTGGAAGGATGCGTTCCTCATGTTTGTGCTCCTCGGCAGAGTCTTTTATTTAGACTTCTCCTTTCCCAAGCGGAGTCATCTTATCTATGGATCTTGAGTCCGTTAGAAATTTGCTTTTGTTTGGCCTTTCTCTTTTGTGAGATCCAGTTTACCAGTATCCTTTTCTCAATAGGGGTGGTATGAACCAGAAGTTTTGTTTCACGTTACCCCCAGTGAAGTCGCCACTTTATGTTGGTTATCCTTTCAAGGGTACAATTGAGGTTGTATTCGTTTTATGGATGCGATCGAGGTCGTATTCGTATTTTCTTTGTGGGTAGAGTGATTGAGGTCAGTCTTCCTTTGTGGGTACAATTGAGGTTGTATTCGTTTTGTGGGTGCGATTGAGGTCGTATTCGTGTTTTTCTTTGTGGGTAGAGTGATTGAGGTCAGTCTTCCTTTGTGGGTACAATTGAGGTTGTATTCGTTTTGTGGGTGCGATTGAGTTCGTATTTGTGTTTTTCTTTGTGGGTAGAGTGATTGAGGTCAGTCTTCCTTTGTGGGTACAATTGAGGTTGTATTCGTTTTGTGGGTGCGATTGAGGTCGTATTCGTGTTTTTATTTGTGGGTAGAGTGATTGAGGTCAGTCTTCCTTTGTGGGTACAATTGAGGTTGTATTCGTTTTGTGGGTACGATTGAGGTCATATTCGTGTTTTTCTTTGTCGGTAGAGTGATTGAGGTCAGTCTTCCTTTGTGGGTACAATTGAGGTTGTATTCGTTTTGTGGGTGCGATTGAGGTCGTATTCGTGTTTTTCTTTGTGGGTAGAGTGATTGAGGTCAGTCTTCCTTTGTGGGTAAATTGAGGTTGTATTCGTTTTGTGGGTGCGATTGAGGTCGTATTCATGTTTTTCTTTGTGGGTAGAGTGATTGAGGTCAGTCTTCCTTTGTGGGTACAATTGAGGTTGTATTCTTTTTGTGGGTGCGATTGAGGTCGTATTCGTGTTTTTCTTTGTGGGTAGAGTGATTGAGGCCAATCTTCCTTTGTCGGTACAATTGAGGTCGTATTCGTTTTGTGGGTGCGATTGAGGTCGTATTCGTGTTTTTCTTTGTGGGTAGAGTGATTGAGGCCAATCTTCCTTTGTCGGTACAATTGAGGTTGTATTCGTTTTGTGGGTGCGATTGAGGTCGTATTCGTGTTTTTCTTTGTGGGTAGAGTGATCGAGGTCAGTCTTCCTTTGTGGGTACAATTGAGGTTGTATTCGTTTTGTGGGTGCGATCGAGGTCGTATTCGTGTTTCTCTTCGTGGGTAGAGTGATCGAGGTCAGTCTTCCTTTGTGGGTACAATTGAGGTTGTATTCGTTTTGTGGATGCGATCGAGGTCGTATCGTATTTTCTTTGTGGGTAGAGTGATTGAGGTCAGTCTTCCTTTGTGGGTACAATTGAGGTTGTATTCGTTTTGTGGGTGCGATTGAGGTCGTATTCGTGTTTTTCTTTGTGGGTAGAGTGATTGAGGTCAGTCTTCCTTTGTGGGTACAATTGAGGTTGTATTCGTTTTGTGGGTGCGATTGAGGTCGTATTCGTGTTTTTCTTTGTGTGTAGAGTGATTGAGGCCAGTCTTCCTTTGTAGGTACAATTGAGGTTGTATTCGTTTTGTGGGTTCGATTGAGGTCGTATTCGCATTTTCTTTGTGGGTAGAGTGATTGAGGTCAGTCTTCCTTTGTGGGTACAATTGAGGTTGTATTCGTCTTTTGGGTGCGATCGAGGTCGTATTCGTATTTTTCTTGTGGATATGGTTGAGGTCATATTCCTTATTCTTCAGCACTCTCCATTCTCGTTATCCTCGCCATTGGCAAATTTTCCGGAGCTCTTTCAGTATTCAATCCCCGTGTATCCTGGAATGTCTGAGAGCCGTTGCTATCATACCCTCAGGACCAAGTTGATTGAATAGGGGCAGCTGTAGCACCCCAAAATTTGCCCTCCTTACTTTAGTACTAACTGGCTTATGTTTCATTTCATTTTTTGCACTGTCATGTATGCATATCATTAGCACGGGGTCAAGGTGCTTAAGAGAGAGTTCAAGAAGGTCCTATCTGGTCTATCATATCATCAAGAGTTCACAAGTGGCAACGGATCTCAAGTGGATCATTCTCTCCTAACCAGTGCAGGAATTAGGGTTTTGAGATTCTTGGGTTTATTGCTCCAATGGGAAAGCTCCTTGGGTTTTTATCATCACCAAATGGCATATCTTATCTTTGTTGGAGAGGATACACATCATATTCAGAGGAATTTGGATTTGGAGACTGTGATATTTCCTCCTAGACCGAGGGTACCAAACCTAGGGTTTGCCATAAAGTCCGTTTATTTCTGATTTTTTGGGCAAGACTTGGTTCTATGGTATTCCTTGGGTCCCTAAGTACCTAGGGATGGAAGATTGTCCATCATTTGGTTCAGGAGAGACTTAATTGATCAGAAGATTGAGAATCAGGTGAATTGGGTAAAAGTCAACAGTGAGTGGAGAAGTCAACTGTGGAATTTTGAGGTTTTCTCCAAGGTTTTCAAGGTCTCATATCCTTATATGGTTATCAAGAGTCAAGTTTCACACTATTTATCAAGAATCAGGAGTTTTTACAGAAGTTTCTAAATTTGGAAAATGACCTATAATAAAAGTTTCCTTTTTGGGCAAGTTCCTGCACTAAATTCAACTTGACTTTTCATCATCAAGAAATCTTCAAATGAATTTTTCTCCAACATGAAGGTTGAAGATCTTTTTCTCCTATTTCCAACAAGTACTAGTGGGTCTCCATATCATTTGTGAAACTCCAGTTATGATCAAAAGAAGGCAAGGTGTTTTTTAGGGTTTCTCATGATTCCATTTTCACAACTTTGGGCATAATGACCTATAATCAATTCCATTGCTTCATGCCACATTCTAATATCAAAGGACATTCCTTGAGGATTATTTTGGGCCCAAGAACTAAGAAATTTCATGGTGTATGTATCACTTATTTTCCATTATTCAAAAAAGCCAAGTCATTGAAAACTCATGAATCAATTGTTTTCAAGGCCCAAGTTCAATATGGGTGTAATTAGCAATTCAAATGCAAGTGATCCATCATGGAATTCTTAAGTATCCATGCATGGGAGGAGGTGTATTTAACATAATGTGATTTTCCAAAATTATTTAAAAACTCATTAAACAATGAATTGCCCAAGCCCAATTCATCATCAGTGAAAAAACCTAGTCTATATAAGCTCATCCATGCACTGGTTAGAAGGTTGGACAGGTGATATTTTGGAGAAAAAGAAAGTGAACCCTAATTCTTGAATTCATTGGATCTCTCAATCTACAAGGAGTTTCTTCAAAGTTCTTCCACAAAACTTCTCCTGGTGATCTCTAGAACACAACCCAACCACCATTCACAGCCAAAAGCAAGGATTAGAGTTGCACCATCTCAGGTTGGTGGATTTTTCGTGCTCCTAAAACTCCCTTTTTTTTATGTCTATATTGTTGTGTGATTGTCACTGATTATGCTGGTATAATTGGTTTTGTGTTTGGATGCGTATATTGCTTGTTATGTGTGTTTAAAGTTTTGTGCCCTAATGATATTTCGTTCGTTTTTTGTTATACACTAACAATTTGTGATTTTTGATGCCATATTTGGACTCCTCGTGATTTTATGGGTCGGATAGTGTACCCCTTTGCATTTTCTGGGTACTTTTCAGGTTGCAGGTGGCAGATGACGGTGGCCGGAACCCTAGCTCCGACGGCTGTGAGGGTTCCGGCGAAGGAAGGTTGAAGACGAAATCTATACCATCCATTATCTTGATCCAACGGCCACGATGCTGCCACACGTTTTTTTCTTTTATTTTTTTTTCTGATTTTTAATTATTGATTGTGTGTATATCAGCCCATGCTAACTACCGTGCTCCACCAATTATGTTTTTTCCTTTTGATTACTTTCATTCATGTTGACCAATTGTAAGACGTTGGATGAATCACGTGGGCGAAATCATGCCAGCGCATTAAAAAGGCCACACGCTGGTCACGTGGGGGCGTAGGGGAGTTCTGAGCATTTGTGTGGGTGCGTGTGTTGTGGTTTATGGTGGGCACGCGAATCTGAACCGTGGGTCTGGCTTACTTGCTGGATTGTTTGACCATTTGAGGAGCGTTGGATCCATCAGAAGGTAATGGTGCAGTCAACTGGTAGACTAGGCTTCACGTGCACCCTTTTTTTTTATTTTTTTTTCTCGCTGACTTTTTTGATTGGGTTGGGCTGCTATTCGCACCCTCCCCTTATGGCCCAACTATCATTTTCAACATGAATTCTTTACTCATTGCACCCCCATGCCATTTATTTCATTTTCATTTTTATTTAATTTATTATTTTCATTTTTTATTATTAAAATTACATAATTGCATTAAAAAATTACTAAAAAATTCATGCATCATTTTCACCATTTTATAAAATTTTATAAATTTTATAAATTTTATTTTTATTTTATTTTTCATCATCTAAATTAAATATTTATTCAATTTCTTTTTGCATCACACATTTCATGCATACCTGAAATTGTTTATTTTATTTCTCCTCATCTATAATACATTTTTAATCCATTCTTTTTGCATCTATTAGATAACATCCTAAAATGCATTAAAATATTTTTATACCATTTTTAATTATTATTTCATATTTTATTCTGATCCTCTTTTTTGCCCATTGAACCCTATTTCTCACCTGAATTTTGTATGATTGTTTAAGTGACTAACATCTTGAATTTTTGCAGGAATTTTTGATGTGTTGTTTGTCTCAGGTTGAGAAACCTTGATCTTTAATTTGGGAATTTTAGGAGTTATTTCTCTAATTATTTAATCACTTTCACTTGAGATCTGCTTATATGCGTATTTCTGATCATGCCTAAGTCCTTGTTTGAAAGGCACTTGTGCCATTTGCTTTGGGGTGGTTTCTTTGGTTTCTGAATTCATGTTTGGATTATTATCACTATTGTTTGCCATTGTTTGATTTTCACTTGCCTTGATATTATTTATGTCTGTTTCTCATTAATCTTTTATGCAGGGACTAAAGTAAGTTCTTTAAGGGTATGGATAAGTATCCATGTTCACCCTTACTCTTTCTCCTTTAGGATTTAGGTTGTCGTCAAACCTCACTAACCGTAGGTCACCCATGCATGATAACTTTAGGATTCATAGTCTCCCTTTAGAGTTGCCCTTGTGTCTTCTCTCTTCTCATCTCAAATTTCTTTAAAACACTTAATAAGAATAAAGTGTATTGCGCACGAGCCTTAAGTGTGGGGAATGAGAAATGAGGGGCTTCCTCTCATCTTTCTAGAGTGCTTAGCGAGCGTCCTGTCTTGGGACGATGCATTAAGTATTCGCCCCTGTGCCCTAGACTTTGGTGCAACGCAACTTAGGAACTAACTTAAGCCACTTCTGTCCTAAAAACACAAACCAACTTCAAACCTTTTTGTCCTTCGGGATTGTTAAACTAAAGGCTATTTTCAAAAAGGGCATGTTACTTTTCGTCTGAGACGCAAACAGGCATCGACCCTAACTGCCGGACGCGAACTTAACTTCGCTCATAAAAAACACAAAGAGAACTTGGTCCGAACTACGTTGACTCTGAATTCCCCATTGCACAAAGGGGGTACGTAGGGCTAGGACGTTGACGTCCTACCGAGTCTGTCTTTGTCTTTCCCTCTCCGTCTTAGTACAACCCTAGATGATAGGATAACTCACCCTTAGATTAGACAACAAGCGTGGATCCCATCGAGTACGATGGACGCGCGGGGTGCTAGCACCTTCCCCTCGCGTAACCGACTCCCGAACCCAGGCTATGGTTGTGATGACCATTCCTTTCCCTCTTCCTCAGGTTTATGCGGTGTTCCCTTTCCCTCTCTTGGGATAAATTTACACGGCTGGAAACTGTGTTTTTCTGCGCCACTCTCGCGTTTGTACCTGGATGAAAATCCTGGGAGCGACAACTAGCCTTACCGCCTTCTCTGTCCGAGATGCACGATGTTTTTCATGTATCTCAGCTTAGAAATTTTTCCCAGATCCTCTTCAGCCAATTTTACCAGATACAATTGAGATAGAAGCAGATTTGACATTTTAGCCTCAACCGAGTCGTATCACCGGAAGAGAAACTAAAGTGTTAAGGAATAAAGAGATTCCTCTGGTTAAGGTCCAGTGGGACGAGACGCATCTGGGCGATGCAACTTGGGAATTGTAGTCAGAGATGCGAGAAACTTATCCTCATCTTTTCAAGTAATTGTTTTAAAATTCGTGGGCGAATTTGTATTTAAGGGGGGGAGGATGTAATACCCCGTAAATTATTTTACTTCGGATAGTATTAGTTGTGATCAACTGAGTCCCAGTATACTCTGATGAATTATCTGCAGAGATAATTAGAATAACTGTGGGACTTAGAGTAAATCCAATTAATAATATCTGACTCTGAGATATTGGAGTATTTGAACTTAAGTGACTTTTTGGACTTTTAGTAGTACTATTTATTAATAATAGTTGCTATATGTTTTCTTTTCCTCCCATTTTCCACATAAAAGAAAAAGATAGTAAGAGAAGTAAGAAAGAAAGAAAGGGAAGGAGAGAAAAGTGGAGAAGAGGAAAAAGAGAAGAAATTCAAGTTTCAAGAGTAAATCATCATCAATCCTTCATCAATTCATCTCATCTTCTTCACCCTCATCTTTATCTTCATCTTACTAGAGGTGGGTTCTAGTTAGAACTTTAGTTTTAGAGTTTTGGAGATATTTGAGTTAGGTTAGAATCTTTGAAAAATCGACGATCTAACGGTTAAAAATCAGTATAAATTGTGTAGTATGATCACTCTATGCTTATGAATATTTAT
Source organism: Lathyrus tuberosus (assembly GCA_022829125.1). Classification (NCBI taxonomy): domain Eukaryota; kingdom Viridiplantae; phylum Streptophyta; class Magnoliopsida; order Fabales; family Fabaceae; genus Lathyrus; species Lathyrus tuberosus. The sequence goes on from JALAZF010000282.1 coordinate 3,147,826, forward strand.
TATGCTTGTTTGTGCTGGTTGGAATCGATTTAGGTTGAGAAATGATGAATGTGTAACTTTGGAACCATGGAACCCGTAAGGGAAGAATTCTGGTTCTGGTGCGATTCGCTAGGCGAATTCCAGATTCGCCAGACGGATTAAGTCTCGTCACCATCTCGCCAGGCGAAGTACTGGCGGAAGAGATTCGCCAGGCGAAATCCAGATTCGCTAGGCGAATTTGATGAGACAGAATTGTGTTAGCTACTGGAACTTTTAATTTTTCAAAAATTGGGGTTTCGCCACTAGATTCGCCAGGAGAAGTGCTGGCGAAGGAAGATTGGCCAGGCGAAGTACTGGCGAAGAGCTGGCGAATGCAGACTCGCCAGGCGAAATACAGATTCGCCGGGCGAATCTGCCTGGGATCAAATAATTTTCTTTTCTTCGAAAATCTGTAACTTTTGACTCGTTTGTCCGACTTGAGAGTTTTTTATATCGTTGTGAAGCTAAGAAAATATTCTATGCAATGGAGGTGAAAAATGGTAATTTTACTGCCCGATTAAATAAATCGGAGGGAACCGTTAATCGGCGCAATATGCGATATGTGGAATTATGTGTTTTTAATTGTGTGATTGATGAATAATTTCCTATGTTCTTATTGTTAAGCATGTTGAGTATGTATGCATGTTAAAATATGAAATAGGTAGAGTGAGGCTTATCACCGTGAACAATTGTTGGGTAATGTGGAATAATATTGTGACAACGCTCGTGCAAAAGAGGCCGAGGCGTGTGTCTAGTAAAAATAACCGGTTTATCTTGCGGTGTAGTTTCATGAGACTCGAGCACCTCCTCTGAAACGTATGCACAATTACTTGGTAGGTTTGATTCCCGCGTATAGTAAGATTGGAGCCTACGGGTAAAGAGACTTGTTACGGTGTACGGGTCGTGTGAAGTGACGGATCACGGTGTACGGGCCGATGATCCCGAATCCAATTCGTATGCCAAGTAAATACAAGGATCCATGACTCGAATCATCTTCTAGACATAGAAGCGAACGGGAATAGGGGATACCTTGGTACGGTTATTGATTTGTAAGATTCTGGAGTAACGGGCTCAGAACTTACTGTGATACTATTGTGAGTTAATAGGCTCACCAGTGTGAATGCTTATATGGCGTGTGTGTACTCAAAGTCTTTTCCCTTCCCTTTTGACTTGAATTAGGATGTTAGAACCTTGTAAAGGCGATAGGACTTTAAGATAGGGAACTCACTGAGATTTGATGTATCTCACCCCACTGTTGTTGTTTACATCACAGGTTCTGCAGGTTCGGCGAAGGGTAAGGACAAAGTGGTTTGACTTTTCCTTACGAATCGTGGCTTTTGAGATGGCATGGCTTCCGCTATGGCATTTTATTTTGATATCATTGTATTGATCTAGTTCTTAGTTTTGTTTGTGGAACATCTTGTAGATATACTATGCCGTAGTTGGTTGTATTTAGTCTTTTGGGCATGTATATGTATAATGTGTTACTAGGAACTTATTGTTATTTCAGTACCAAGCGCGAAGTTCATGTATAATATATGCTTTGATGTATGTATGTATATATGGGCTTTACACCAGGCACAGGGTCATTCGTCCCTTACTGAACATAGTCAGAATGAGGGTAGGAATTCTCCATTCCTATTCCTTTTCTTGAACTCAAAGCGTAGTGCGAAAATTGAAACCGACAAAGTAATGACACAATTTGTACTGTGCTACAATTTGTTGTACAGACGCCCGAATCAGTGGGGAATCAAGAAAGAAAATATCTAAGAAGATTCTAAAGAAGAAAACGGAGGATGATTAATTAATCGAAACAATGTTTCGATCAATCGATCAAAGGGAAGCAAAGTGCCAATGATCTTTCAAGCGTGTTGAAAGATCATCAAAGCAAGTGTATGAAATAATGTTGAACAAGATTAAATTTTCTTAAAAAGAACAAATCTAATGCTTCAAATTGAAATTTCAAAGCATTAACAAGAGCAAGCTAGCATGCAAAACTAAGCAAAAACATGTTAACACATAAACAAGAAGTGTACAAAAATTGCTTCGAACAAGTGATAAAATTACAAAAAAAAATCAAGGAAAATTAAGCAATTAATCAAGCAAGAGTCATTACAAGTAGATTTGACCTAAAATAGTAGCATTGACATAAATACAAGTAAGCATGTGAAAGTACACAAGAAACCTATGCAAAACATCCCTAAAAATAAATATTTTTTTGCAAAAGTGTCAGGTGTAATCGATTAACATCCTGAGGTTAATCTATTACACAGTGTTAAAATTGTGTTTTCAGGCGCAGGCAAGGGTGTAATCTATTAACCTCCTGGTGTTAATCGATTAACATTGTAAAAATAGCAAAAAACAGAATTTCGAAAAGCTCTTTTCATAATCGCTTATCGCATGCAATTGCAGTGGATAATAGCATAGAAGTAGATGCAAAATTCATGTTAATTCATAGCAATTGAAAGCTAATAGAATCAAAAATGTGAATCAAGTATTCAAGTAGAAAAACATCAATGAAGGACTACATTGCAAAAATGCGAAATCGATTGAAAACGATAAATTAAGCAAGAATCACCAACCTACAAGGCTGAGATTTGTCTTGGTAATTGTTGTAATCACAATGTGATGAGGAGAAGCTTAGAAAACCAAAAAAATATTGGGATCTCTAGAAATCCTTAGCTAGAAAACCGAAGATAATGCGATAATTGCGTTGGATCTGGATTTGCACTAAATCTCCTTCAATGATCAAGTTCCAAAGCTTGAATTAAAGTAAATGATGATGTTGCTGCAGAATTAAGAAGTGAAATGAAGAGGAATGGAGGTCTAGCTCAAAGAATAGCAAGCTTCAATGCAAAGCTTCCTAAGCTTTAATGGTGGAATGAGCTCTAGTGAAGTTTTAGGGAAGAAGATGGTGATTGAGAGAGAGAAAGTGCTGTAGAAAATTCAGAGAATGAGAGTGAAATTTCATAGCAAAAATGAGAGAATCATCAAGGGTCCTTTGTATCAAGGTGTGGGTTTTTTTATATAAAGCATAGGCTTGAAGTGAATGGAGGTTTGGAATTCGGTTTGGAGGTAGTTAAAGAGGTTTGACATTTGGTTTGGAGTTAGTTAGATCCAACTCACTGAGTTAGGGTCTAACTCAGTTAGTTATTGGTTAACTCAGTTGGAGAATTCCAATGCAACACAATTGATCAAATGGTTCAAATGATTGGAAATGAGGGTGCATGGTGAGCATTAATGATAGTGAGGTAGTGTAGCAAATGTAGTTGATATTTTCTGGTGTAATCACATGTCTAAAACCTTCCACGAGATGCTAGAATAATGTAAACCAAAGGAGAAGAGAAGTATGTGTTGTAGTGTTGTGAAACTGCTGAAAATCTGCAAAACTTGCAGGTGTAATCGATTAACCATATTGTGTTAATCGATTTACACAGGCAAACTTTCACCTCTTTTCAACCCCTTGCTTTGATAAATAGGCATAGAAATCCTTCCATTTTGTACATATTGAGGATGTGATGACCCCGTGGGGATACGATTATAACCTCGAGATTCTGTGGGAGTTTTGGATATATTCTTGCAATGATTTCACAAATAAAAATGTTGATGCGCATGCGGGAGGATGCAAGTGCAAATGGTTATGCAAAAGGGTAAAAAGGGAGGTCAAATTTTGGGTTATGAATCACTCAACACAATACAAGTAGTTCTCACCCTGAACCACTTGCCTCACCAATAATCAATAAGCATGTACAATTACCACATGATTATACATATGATAAATAGCATATATTCACACATTAAGCATGCATATATACCAAAATCATCTCACAATTCCCTACCATAAGGTAGCTTTGCGTGTTTGCTTTCCAACTTTTTCAAATTGCGCCTCCATTGGAGACATGTGGCTCAAGTTATGGTCAAAACAACCAGTGAACCAATCAACTGCTACTGCAGACTAATCAATTTTTGTTAACATTCTTCTTTATCGATTTTTCATGCACAAACATTGACCAATCGATCACCCCTAAGGCCAATTGATTGTCCCTTTCATTTTACCCCAGAATTCCTATTTGTAACACAGACCAATCGCTTACATGGCTGACCAATCGATTGTTCCAAAGTTTCTGTCCAAAATTCTTGTCGCTTTGAAAAGGAACCAATAAATTGTTTATTGTAGCCAATAGATTGGTTTAATACATATTTTAGGTTTTCATCACGTTTTAGTGAAAAGGAACCAATAGATTTTTTAATGTATCCAATAGATTAGTTCAATACATATTTTAGTTTTTCACAATATCACTCTCATTCTTTATCTCCTATCTCTAACTCCTCAAACCAGTTCCAATTGCAACAATCAAAACACATCAAAATCACATTCTAATAGGGAAAACATATCAGGTAATCACTAATCAACACAACTATATCAATTTCATCATGAATTATTCAATCAGGTTCGTACCCTAAAACCCCCAATTTTACAACAATTTCATCTCTTGATCAATTTACTCATGAAGAGAAAACATCATAGCATCAACATCACAATATCATAGCAATTCACAACCTTAAAACAAAATTTGAACACATAATTTATTAGATTATCACCAATCAAATAGAAAAAGGAAAACCCTAATGGAGGTCAAGGGAAACCTCTATATCCTTTTATGATTTAGGCACCCTTAATTGAACAATTTCCCCCCATACCTTGTAGTTCCAGCAAAATCAGCAAAAGCAAGTTCCAATGGTTTTCCATCCAAGTTCTAGCTCTCCACTCTTGTGTTTCTAGGCTCCTTGTTTTCACGTACTGACAAAAAAATTCTCCAAACCTAATTTCTCTAACCTTTAGAATATATAATATTCTAATTAATTTTGTAGAATTATTATTATTGTCCAAGTTAAACTCCACTACTCTCCACTCACAGCATACTTCAATCCACTCACCATATACTTCTCTCAATTCCCACAATTGGCCCAATTCCTCATAATTTACTAATTTCTATTTATTTAATTAATTAATTATCATTAAAATTAAATAATTAACCCTAATTCTCCAAAAACACTACTCATTGTTCCAGCCACTCAATAACATATAAATAATAATTAAAATAATCTAATTAAATAATTCAATAAATAATTAAATAATGATCAGTAAAAACTGGGGTGTTAGAGGCACACCATTCACCTAGCCACAAAATTAACAATGTATCTCTTCATCCTTGGCCACCATAAATCCTTCTTTAAATCTTTATGCATCTAGGATGAACCAGGTTAATGGTAAAATGGTTTTTGTGTGCTTCCTCTAAGATTATTCTCTTCAACTCATAATCTTAAGGTACACACATTCTTTAGTTGAACAAGAGAATTAAATTCGAGGATTGCGTGAAACCTGGATGTTCCACCTTTGACTGCAACCATGCATCATAACGCCGATCTTGTCCTATCGTTTCCCTCAAGACACGGTTGACGTTCAGGTTGCAAATTAATACGCCCGCTGGCATTCATGTCCACTTAAGGTCAAGGTTCCTGAATTTCTCTAAAAGATCATATTCTTATACCATCAGTTCTTCTGCGAGTAACTCTTTTCTGTTAAGAGCATCCACTACCTTGGTAGCTTTACCCGGGTGATACTTAAAGTCAAATTCATAATCCTTCAGGAATTCCATCCACCTCCACTGCCTCATGTTCAACCCCCTTTAATAAAACAAGTAATTCAAACTTTTATGATCGCTAAATATCTCAAAATGGACTTCATTAAGTTATTATCGCCAGACCTTGAGTGAAAATACAATCGCTTCCGATTCTAGATCATATGTTGGATAATTTTCCCCATGGTTCTTTAATTGATGGGATGCATAAGCCACCACTTGACCATTCTACATTAACACACATCCGTAAAACACCTCAAATCCTAAATATGGATCTAGAATTATTAGACCTGGAGAAGTGGTCAAATTCTTCTTTAGCTTCTGGAAACTTCTTTCACATTTGTCATCCCATTTGAATGGAACTTCCTTTTAGGTAAGTCTGATAATCAGAAAAGCTATTTGAGAAAATTCCATAATAAACCTCCATTACTACCCTACAAGTCCTAGAAAGCTTCTATTTTCGAATAATGTTTTAGGTCTCTCCCAATTGAGTACCACTTCTACCTTAGATAGGTCCACCGCAACTCCTCCTTGAGATATCACGTGTCCAAGGAATTTGACATATGATATCCAAAACTCACACTTGCATAGCTTTGCGAACAACTTCTTTTCTCGTAGATGGTGAGTACAAGCCCCAAATGTTCTTCATGTTCCTGAGGTGTACGTGAATAGATCAATATGTCGTAAATAAAGATTACCACAAATTTATTATTATAAGGATGAAACACACGATTCATATAGTCCATGAAGACGACTGAAGGATTATTCACTCTAAAAGGCATCACAATAAAATCATAATGTTCATAACGATTACGGAAGCTGGTCATTTGGGCGTCAGAACTCTTTACTTAAATTTGATGGTACCCATACCATAGATCAATCTTTAAGAACACGCGGGTTCCTTTCAACAGATCTAAAGGTCATCAATCTAAGGTGAAATTGAGCCTGGTGGGGTTCGTGGAACTAAGTCTATAAAGAATTCCACTTCCCTCTCTGTAGGTAAGGAAGTGATATCCTCTAGAAACACATTCGAAAACTCACACACTACAGGAATTGAAGACTTGACATTCCCTCCCTCTGAATCAATGGTGAAAGCAAAAGGAAAGGTATATCTTAAGAGTATGGGTAGGGAATCATATTAAACTTACCTTCTACTGTTCAGAAATCACCTATTCCAGAGTTGCCGATTCTTTTGGAATGTAGATTGCCTTCTCTTCACAACTAATGCATGCTGCATTGGCGTAAAGTAAGTCCATACCCAATATTGCATTCATTTTCTTCTTAGATAATTAAATTAGGGCAATCATAAAAGTGAAATCTCCCAGAGTAATCAGACTTTCTTCACAAACCCAAGAAGTTTCCACACTGTCATCTGTGGCAGTAGTGACTAACATCAGGTTTGGCAACCAAGTAGCTTCTAACCCAAATTTCCAAACACACTTGGAGGAAATAAAGGAGTGCATAGCTCCACTATCAAACAAAATAAACAAAGGTTTCCCATTTATGTAATACATATCAGCAATCAAGTTGTTGTTTTCCTTCACCTTTCGAGCACCCAATGTGTAGACTCTCCATGTCGTATCTGATGCTTCTGCAAATCTCTTCTTAGCAAAATATTTAGCTAGGTGACTAATCTCTTGACAATAATAACACCTAAAAAACAAAAGAGACACTCTCCACTGTGAGGCTTCTTGTAAATATTTCACTAAGATGGATGCACTGGTCGCATGCCCTAAACTTGTCTCCCTTTGAAAGGTTACCCTTTTGGTTTCAGGTGTTGGCTAGTTTTCCATGGCCAGCTCAAATTTGTCTAGCTTGTTCGTTCTCTTGGTAAATTTTCTTCAAAATTTGCTCGTTAATGTAACACTGCTAAAGGAGTTATGCATAAGTGTTATAACGTTGCTGAGCCACAAAGTAGTATATCTCCCCTCAAATCCCTATATTGAATCGATTAATCTTCTAACTTTCATATGAGTAACACAAACTACTTTGTCTTCCTTGGATAAAGGGGGGTTACTTCGAAAATCCTATCAATGTTGGTAAGTCAACCATGAGTCTTAAGAGGGTCAAGATCTCCATGGAACTCAGGAGGGTTCATTTGGTAAAACTCTTGAAAGCCCCTGATTCCCAAATTTTGTTGGGGAGGTGGTTGAACACCTTACATCTACTGCATTATCTAAGCCACGAACTCCTATTGATGTTGTTGTATATGCAACTAATGTTGTTGTTTCCATTGCAATATTTGTGCCAATTGCACACCACCTGCTCCTTCCCTTATGGTACTCGTTCATAGGTTTAGGCACGGGCAGTTTTTGGCCTTCCTGGCCTTTATGGTCGATCAAGCAAGATACTCACCCACTACATACATTGATATCAACTTGGTCGGGCCCAATGTTACGTAACTAAATAAGAAGTACCCTAACAGTATTATACACAAAAGAGAAACGATTGAACTATTGATGTTTCTCAGTAGGGTCAGTGATCGACCTGCTAGGATAATAACTGTAACAACTCAGTAATATTTGTGTTTAGAATAACATAGTATTAAGTGTTAAATTTCGCATGAAACATAAATCAATAGTAGAATTACAGTAGTACACATGTCTTTGCATCCCAACAAGGCATGCAAAAATACAACAAATGTAGTAAATCCGGTCATCACAACAAAACACATCGGAAACACATTAAGATATGCTAAAGTAAGGCCTTCTCAAGAGCATCCTTAAGTCTCTTTATCTTTATGTTTAACGCATGTGTGTGTACCTATAATCATTATAATAAAGAGGGGTGAGAAATAACTGTCTCAGTGGGGTCCTCCTATCTTCGAAATCCTATCAAAAAAAGAGTATTCTAGAATTTCGTCATGACTCTAGTAAAATATTCCCTTACAAGATCTCACTAATTCCGAGGTAATCCAACGTTTAAGTCTTTCTTCAATCCTAAGGTTTATTTCTTTAATTTTATACACACAACATGATCCTTTAATGATTGGTACAATGTTAGTCATTAGTGGTTAACCTTCATCATAAATTCTTGATTACCACTTATTAAGGATGAGGCATACCCTAGAAGCAGCTGAAACTAGGATACTTGTGAGGCTAAGTGAGTAATTTGTCGTTTATCAATAAACAACATAAACAACATCATTTATATACAAAATCAAAAACTACCCTTAACATTAAAATAACACATTTATCAAACATACCTCAACAACAACATTTATCAACATATATAACAAAATAATCAACATACTTCAACAAAAAATATGTAAACCAAATCACAAGCTTATGAAAAAACAACACAAATAACAACTTTTATCTAAAAAATCATAAACTAACCTTAACATTAACACAACACATTTATCAAACATACCTCATCTTACAAAGAATGGATTTTTGGAAAGAAACGGTTAACATACGTACCTTTACTTGAAATAATATGTGGAAAACGAAAATAAAGATATGTTTGAGTTTTTTGATACCTTCCATTGATTCATACTAATTTGAGAAGTTATGTTGAAGTTTTGTGAAGTTAGGATGAAGTTTTGAGATATTCAGAAAAGGAAAGAGAGGTTATGGTTTCTCACGTGCAACGCAATCTGTTTTGAAGTGAAGTAAGTTAGCTTAAATAGGTAAACAATTTCACAACAGTTGATAAAGTCGACCGTGGTGGTATGTGTAACACCCTTTTCTACCCGACAAACATTAACAAATAATTACAACAATTATATCAGAGTACATCATTCAAGAGTGCCACATTTCATCATAAAACACCAAATCAACAATCTGCTCCGTAACACGGGTTTTATCATCATAAATTCATTTAGACATTACGCAGCGGAAATAAAAACTCAACACAGTTTATAATCCAAAAATGTCTTAAAATAAAACTCATAAACATCATCATGCCAACAAATAAAAGAACGTAAATCGTTCGACTCAAATGTCCCGACCCAATTTTACATATCAGAGCAAGACCCTCTAATCGACGAAAAACCAAAAAAAATACTTCAAGCTAAATCTTCAAGCACCAAGGGAGCTAATCCTGATCATTTGTACGTTACCCACGTGGAGGTAACATTCAAACAGGCAGGGTGAGTAATCACAAATCAATATATAAGATATAAGCAAAAGATAAAGTAGCAACATAAAACATCACCAAATCATTCACAAACATCATCAACACATCAAATACATCAATAGACTGCAATACCACATAGTATGAAAATGTAACTTCATAAACTTATGCATGTGTACTAACTCGTCATAATTGATGGACACTGGGCCATCACCCTCCAAAGATCCCCACCAATAGGATCGATTCTACACAAGAACCGGAGCACGTCACAAAACATTTCAATCCACACGATGGGATTGAAGCCACCACTAGACCGGAGTCCCAAATATACCATGAATGCATGATGCAAAGCTTCTTAATAATCATCATCATAAAATCGTCAAATTTGCATCATCATTCATGAATCATCATCAAACATCTTGATACAACATCAATGCACACTCATCACGATTCGTCACTATAACTCACAATTCATCATCTTATAATCGTCACGTCAAGATTTCCCGATTTTATCCCATTCACCATCATTACTAGTTTACTCATGTTTTATTCAAGCAAAATCGGGACAAAAATCACAAAAACGGACAAATCTGGCAACAGCTTTGCCCATACGCGTATGGCCATGCCCCATACGCGTATGACCCTCTTCCTCGCCCACTGGCCTACGTATCATACGCGTAGGGCCCCCTGCCCAGGCCTCCTATACGCGTATCATTCTGAGTGTTACGCGTATCACCAAAGAGGTTTCCCTCTCAAAATTCCCTTTAAACTCCCAATGCGCGTAATGGCTATCCCATACGCGTAATGCCCCTTCCCCAAACTTCCCATACGCATAATGGTCCTTCATACGCGTATGGCCACTTTCCCTTACGCGTACCCTACGCGTACTGGCAGAGGACTGTGCTGGCCCAGGGGGCGGGTTCGTATGCTACGCGTAACACCTTGGGGATGTCCCCTTCATACGCGTAATGGCCCTCCATACGCGTATGCCCACTTTCCCTTACGCGTACCCTATGCGTACTGGGAGAGGGCCGTACTGGCCCTGGGGACGGGTGGGTATGCTACGCGTAACACCCTGGGGATGTCCCCTTCATATGCGTAAGGCTTCCGCCCTTACGCGTATGGCCAGAAGCCCCTCAAAAACTCAGATTTCACAGCTGAGCGAAATTCTCCCCATTGCAGCACCTTCAATCTTCCAAATCAGACCCAAAACATGTTTCAATTCATCACATATCTAAGTTCTAATCCTAGTTCATGTTTCCATCAATTTCTATCATTAAAAATCTAGATTCGTTCATCCTAATTTTCTCAACTTCAGATCTGATGTGTGTTCATCACAGTAACAGAAGAGACTCATACGAATCCAAACATCAATGGCAACATTCACACGAATTTCATAGCAGATATCAATCACACATACAGACCCACGAAAATTCATCACAGATTCATCAATTTACACATACACACAGATCCTACATCTACCTTAAACCCACATCCAATATAGTAACCCAGATTAACCCCCCATACCTCGAATTTTTCAGCAAAAAGGACTCTTCTTCGGGGTTCTACGGTTGATTCTCCCTCGTTCTCTGTGCCCTAACCTCCGTTTCTCCGTTCTCTTCCATTTTTTACGATTGTACAGAATAACTTCCCTAATTCCCACTTTTCTTTTTGTCAAGCTTACCCCTTGGACCCCTAATTATGACTTCCCCATATTACCCTCACGTAACCTTCCCAATAATACCGTCTTACCCATAATATTCCTCTGAATTATTTTAAATAATAATAATAATAATCTAAATATTCAAATTATTCTATTGTTATTACTAAAAAAATAATCCTAATTAAATTACTAATTCTAAGTGCCTCAATATTCCCTTAACTCAATACTACCCCACAACATCACACAAATTCACCATGCGTCACAACATTCATCAAAATTCACCGAAACACCGAATAATCATAATAAATCGATTAAATAAATATTATAATTATTTTGGGGTGTTACAGTATGTGCTGATATTTCACCTCGATTGTTAAAAAGGACTGTAGTGACAAGTATTTAATTTATATTTAAAATTAGAAATAAAAGGATCAAACACTTTTATTAACTTAAAAACATAAAAATTGTTAGTGTTGTGTTTCTAAGCGTGTCACTCTTGACCTATCACAACGACTGATAGTTGTAACCGTGGTTATAGATTATTTAAAAATTAAAATAAATAAATAAATAAATGCGCCTAATGAAAATATATTACCTTTGTTGGTTCTGCGGCCGTGGTAAGATAGTGCTAAGGAAGGTGTCTTTTGTAGTAGTGAGAAAATATATCCAAGTAAAACGAATATAATCGTCAATAAATGTAACAAAATATTTATAGTAAGCATGAGAAACTACAGGAGACATTCCCCATACATCACTATGAATTGTCTCAAAACAAATGGAATCACGTTGAGCACTAGACGTGAAAGAAAGTGCTTTACTTTTAGCCAATTTACAAATAGAACATGAAATAGAGGCATTAGAAACAACATTTTTATTTCACATCAAATATGCTTTAGTAAAATGAGACAAGACAACAGAGTTTAGATGACCCAATTTTCTATGCCCATTCTCATAAGAATTCAAAAAGTGATTACAAGCAAGATATAAATGATTTGAAATAAATTGGAGTGGAAACAATCTTCTCACTTTAAGCTCCTTCATGATCACCTTCCCTGACACCTGCTCCTGAACAAGACAACCGCGGAGAAATTAATATTTTTATTTGGCTTAAATGCACTTTTGGTCCCTATAAGTTAGCGAGTTTTTGAGTTTAGTCCCTGTAATTTATTTTTTTGGTCTGAGTCCTTATATTTCACTTTTTGAATGCGTTTTAGTCCCTAAAGCCAAAATCTGCAGAAAAATTTGAATTTTTCCTACGGATTTTGGCTTTAGGAACTAAACCACACGCAAAAAGTGAGATATATGGACTCAGACAAAAATGAATAAATTACAGGGACCAAACTCAAAAACTCGCTATTTTACAGGGGCCAATAGACTATTTAAGCCTTTTAATTTTTATACAACAATTGACCAATAGACAATAAATTGGAAGCAAGACTAGGTGATATACAAGAACATCCTGAATATCAGAGTTTATGTCACCAACTTTAGTGATAGACAGGGTATTACCATTAGCAATTTGAATTTTCTAATTACCATGACAAGACTTTAAATTGTGCAAGTATTCAGAGGAACCCGTGGATGTAGAACATTAGAAGACTCACCATGGATTCCCAAGGCTAAAAGGCGGAAAGTACCATTTGTTGAATCATTTTAGACTGTTGAGTTCCACCATTATATGCACTAGTAATAGAAGGACTAGATGTAGAACTCGTAGTTTCATGAAATGCTTGCATCGAATGTTGTGTTGGTTGTGGATGACGTGTGGGACAATCAAATATAATACGACCTTGCTACTTGCAATAATTATAGAACTTTTTAATAAAATGACGAGAAATATGTCCAAATTGTGTGCAAGAGAAACATTGAACTTGTGTCATATCACGACCTTTACCTTTACTCTAAGCAGCATATGCAACGACCACATGCTCATAAATAACAGCTTCATTAGACATGACTCTTTGATTAATGAGACATTATTACTCCCTAAGAAGTTCTCCCAAAAATGTATCCAAAGAAGGAACGAGATTTCTATTAAGAAAAGCACCTCTGGCAACTTCAATTTATGGGAGAAGTTTCATGGGAGACTAATCTCGACTATTTGTTTTGTAGACCTCTTGGACAACCGCAAGAGACTTCTTGGGAAGATCAACATGAATATGAGCATAGTGTTTTGTCGATAGATTAAAAAACCAGAATAATATTCCTGAATAGATAAATTACCTTGTTTGTATTTGACTATCTCTAGCTCCAACTGAAAACATTTGTCTGCATTGTCTTGGTTGTAAATACGCTTAAAATAATTCCACATTTTTTGAGAAGTTGAAAATAAGCGCATTTTATTGATCATTTGAGAATCAATAGTGTTAAGGATCCTAATAATTATTTGAGCATCTATGGTTTCCCACGTATCTAATGCAACTTTCTATGTAGGTGTCTTAGACACATCATCTAGATGACTCCATATTCCTTTTCCCTTTACTTAATTTTTTAATTGAAATTCCCAAATAAAATAATTATTACTCGTAAAATGGACATAGAAACACCTTTTTATTTACTATATCTCTTGGTCGTGTACAACAATATTTCTTTTTGAAAAAACATGTAACAAATAGATAATTCTACTAAACAATCACCAAACACCATACATTAATCTTTTCAATGGGCTAAATCAAAATGTTAAGTTTTTAGTAGTTGTTAAATGGTCGTTATGGATGAAGCATATGCAATTAGGAATTTCATAAACTAATGGAACTTTTAAAGTGGTATTGGAATTTCTAATCCTTATAGTTAGAAGAGTATATTGACCTTTGAGTCTTATTTGAGTAGTAGTACTTTGTAGTGTATTCCTTTAGGTGTGTATAGTGTTTACAACTAACGATTTCTATGCATTTGATCATTTTATGCTTCTCTTTTGTTTACATCCTAGTACATTTCACATTCTTAATATGAATCTCAAGTATTTTGAACAATGTATTTAAATCAATGAAATTTATTTTTTATACGAGAGAGAATACATATACACATGTCAAGTTGTGTATTCCTATAGGACTATAGTATACTAGTACATCCTCCTATTATGGGGATGGTTTATCTAATATTAATCTTAGTACATCCTTCTATTATGGGGATGGTTAGCCTAATATTAATCTTAGTACATCATTCTATTGTGGGGATGGTTTGTCTAATCATCATCTTCCTTAGAAGCTTCAGTTTTTGAAGCTGGTGAAGCTTCAGCTTTAGCTGGTGAAGCGGAAGCGGAAGAGGAAGCTAAAGCTTTAGCTGGTGAAGCTGAAGCTGGAGCTGAAGCTGGAGTTGAACCTGGCGAAGCTGGAGCTGAAGCTGAAGTTGGAGTTGAACCTGGTGAAGCTGTAGCTCCACAAGCAGGAGCTTTTCCTGTAACTAAAGGTTTAACATTAGAACAATTAGCTACTGCTGGCGCTCCATTGAATGTGAGGTCAACATTATTTAACTCAACACCATCGCACGGTACACCACTGCTGCAAACAAGAATCACTCCTTCTTCTGGTCCAGATGTGCCCTTAATGTTCTTGAATGTAACCTTGCTTATCTTTATTAGTGATGGATTCTAAACCATACAATAAGTAATGTTAGTCATATAAATTCCAATTTAATAATTAACTTATAATTAAAGATGCAGTGATTACGTACCTTTTTGGAACACTGGTTCCATGGACAACACTCTTGATCAATGATGATAGGGTTCGTGACATTATTCATGTTAATATCTTCAAAATGCATATCAGTAATAGTAATTTTTCCTGGTGAATCAGGCCAAGTCTTAATCCTCACACCATTTTCAATACCTGTAAGAGTACAATTATTAACTATAAAACCTGCTACATTCTCTTCATTTTCATACTTTCCAAGGCTTCCAACACTAATACCATGTCCAGGTCCACAATTCACATTTTTGACAGTTACACTTTGGTCTCTCCCAATTGAGTACCACTTCTACCTTAGATAGGTCCATCACAACTCCTCCTTGAGATATCACGTGTCCAAGGAATTTGACATATGATATCCAAAATGCACACTTGCATAGCTTTGCGAACAACTTCTTTTCTCGCATGATGGTGAGTACAAGCCCCAAATGCTCTTCATGTTCCTGAGGTGTACGAGAATAAATTAATATGTCATAAATAAAGATCACCACATATTTATTATTATAAGGCTGAAACATGGAATTCATATAGTCCATGAAGACGACTGAAGCATTAGTCACTCTAAAAGGAATCACAATAAAATCAGAATGTTCATAACGATTGTAGAAACTGGTCTTTTGGGCGTCAGAACTCTTTACTTGAATTTGATGGTACCCATACCATAGACCAATCTTCAAGAACACGCAGGTTCCTTTCAACAGATCTAAAGGTCATCAATTTGAGGTAAAGGGTATTTATTTTTAATAGTGACCTTGTTCAACCAACAATAGTCGATACATAATCTCATACCAGTATCTTACTTTTTCATTAATAAAACGTGAGCACCTTAAAGAGACACAATGGGCTGGATAAAATGTTTCTCCAATAACTCCTAAAAATGACTCTTCAATTCTCTCAATTCTGTTGAGGAAATTCGGTAAGGTGAAATTGAACCTAGTGGGGCTCCTGGAACTAAGTCTATAAAGAATTCCACTTCCCTCTCTGTAGGTAAGGAAGTGATATCCTCTAGAAACACATTCGAAAACTCACACACTACCAGAATTGAAGACTTGACATTACCTCCCTCTGAATCCATGGTGAAAGCAAAAAGAAAGGTCTATCTTAAGAGTATATGTTGGGAATCATATTAAACTTACCTTCTAACTATTCAGAAATCACCTATTTCGGAGTTGCCGATTCTTTTGGAATGTAGATTGCCTTCTCTTCACAACTGATGTATGCTGCATTGGCGTAAAGTAAGTCCATACCCAATTTGGTTTCAGGTGTTGGCTAGTTTTCCATGGTTAGCTCAAATTTGTCTAGCTTGTTCTTTCTCTTGGTAAATTTTCTTCAAACTTTGCTCGTTAATGTAACGCTGCTCAAGGAGTTCTGCATAAGTGTTATAACGTTGCGGACCCACAAAGTAGTCTATCTCCTCTCGAATCCCTATATTGAATCGATTAATCTTCCAACTTTCATATGAGTAACACAAACTACTTTGTCTTCCTTGGATAAATTGGGGTTACTTCGAAAATCCTATCAATATTGGTAAGTTAACCATGAGTCTTAAGAGGGTCAATATCTCCATGGAACTCATGAGGGTTCATCTGGTAAAACTCTTGAAAACCCATGGTTCCCAAATTTTGTTGGGGAGGTGATTCAACACCCTACATCTGCTGCATCATCTAAGCCACGAACTCCTATTGATGTTGTTGCATCTGCAACTGATGTTGTTGTTTCAAGTGCAATATTTGCGCCCATTGCGCACCACCTGCTCCTTCCATTAGGGTTCTCGTTCACAAGTTTAGGCACAAGCAGTTTTGGTCCTTCCTGGCCTTTATGGTCGATCAACCAAGATACTAACCCGCTACATACATTGATATCAACTTTGTCGGGCCCAATGCTAAGTAACTAAATAAGAAGTACCCTAACAGTATTGTACATGAAAGAGAAACGATTGAATTATTGATATTTCTCAGTAGGGTCAAGGATCGACCTGCTAGGATAATAACTGTAACAACCCAATAATATGTGTGTTTAGAATAACATAGTATTAAGTGTTAAATTTCGTATGAAACATAAATCAATAGTAGAATTATAGTAGTACACATGTCTTTGCATTCCAACAAGGCATGCAAAAATACAACAAATGTAAGAAATCTGGTCATCACAACAAAACACAGCGTAAACGCATTAAGATATGCTAAAGTAAGGCCTTCTTGAGAGCATCCTTAAGTTTCTTTATATTTAACTTTAACGCATGTGTGTGTACCTATAATCATTATAATAAAGAGGGGTGAGAAATAACTATCTCAGTGTGATCCTCCTATCTTCGGAATCCTCTCAAAAAAAGAGTATTCCAGAATTTCGTCATGACTCTAGTAAAATATTCCCTTACATGATCTCACTAATTTCTGAGGTAATCCAACCTTTAAGTCTTTCTTCAACCCTAAGGTTTATTACTTTAATTTTATACACGCAACATGATCCTCTAATAATTGGTACAATGTTAGTCATTAGTGGTTAGCCCTCATCATAAATTCTTAATTACCACTTATTAAGGATGAGGCATACCCTAAAAACAACTGAAACTAGGATACCTGTGAGGTTAAGTGAGTAATTTGTCATTTATCAATAAACAACATAAACAACATCATTTATCTACAAAGTTAAAAACTACCCTTAACATTAAAATAACACATTTATCAAACATACCTCAACAACAAATTTATCAACATACATTACAAAATAATCAACATACTTCAACAAAAAATATGTAAACCAAATCATAAGCTTATGAAAAAACAACACAAACAACAACTTTTATCTAAAAAATCATAAATTAACCTTAACACTAACACAACACATTTATCAAAGATACCTCATCTTACAAAGAATGGAGTTTTGGAACGAAATAGTTAACATACGTACCTTTACTTGAAATAAATTGGAGTGGGAACAATCTTCTCATTTTAGGCTCCTTCGTGATCACCTTCCCTGACACCTGCTCTTGAACAAGACAACCACGGAGAAATTAATATTTTAATTTTTATACCGCAATTGACCAACAGACAATAAATTGGAAGCAAAACTAGGTGATATACAAGAACATCATAAATATCAGAGTTCATGTCACCAACTTTAGTGATAGACAGGGTATTACCATTAGCAATTTGAATTTTCAAATTACCATGACAAGACTTTAAATTGTGCAAGTATTCAGAGGAACCTATGGATGTAGAACATTAGAAGACTTACCATGATTTCCCAAGGCTAAAAGGTAGAAAGTACCATTTGTTGAATCATTTTAGACTGTTGAGTTCCACCATTACATACACTAGTAATAGAAGAACTAGATGTAGAATTTGTAGTTGCATGAAATGCTTGCATCGAATATTGTGTCTGTTATGGATGACGCGTGGGACAATCAAATATAATACGACCTTGCTAGTTGCAATAATTACAAAACTTTTTACTAAAATTATGAGAAATGTGTCCAAATTTTTTGCAAGAGAAACATTGAACTTGTGTCATATCACAACTTTACCTTTACTCTAAGCAGCATATGCAACGACCACATGCTCATAAACAACAGCTTTATTAGACATGACTCTTTGATTAATGAGACATTATTCCTCCCTAAGAAGTTCTCCCAAAAATGTATCCAAAGAAGGAACGAGATTTCTATTAAGAAAAGCACCTCTGGCAACTTCAATTTATAGGCGAAGTTTCATGAGAGACTAATCTCGACTATTTGTTTTGTAGACCTCTTGGACAACCACAATAGACTTCTTGGGAAGATCAACATGAATATGAGCATAGTGTTTTGTCGATAGATTAAAAAACCAGAATAATATTCCTGATTAGATAAATTACCTTGTTTGTATTTGACTATCTCTAGCTTCAATTGAAAACGTTTGTCTGCATTGTCTTGGTTGTAAATACGCTTAAAATAATTCCACATTTTTTGAGAAGTTGAAAATAAGCGCATTTTATTGATCATTTGAGAATCAATAGTGTTAAGGATCCTCATAATTATTTGAGCATCTATGGTTTCCCACGTATCTAATGCAAGTTTCTATCACATCGTCTAGATGACTCCATATTTTTTTCCCTTTACTTAATTTTTTAATTGAAATTCCCAAATAAAATCATTATTACCCGTAAAATGGACATAGAAACACCTTTTTATTTACTAAATATCTTGGTCGTGTACAACAATATTTCTTTTTGAAAAAACAAGTAACAAATAGATAATTCTACTAAACAATCACCAAACACCATACATTAATCTTTTCAATGGGCTAAATCAAAATGTTAAGTTTTTAGTAGTTGTTAAATGGTCGTTATGGATGAAGCATATGCAATTAGGAATTTCATAAACTAATGGAACTTTTAAAGTGGTATTGGATTTTCTAATCCTTATAGTTAGAAGAGTAGATTGACCTTTAAGTCTTATTTGAGTAGTAGTACTTTGTAGTGTATTCCTTTAGGTGTGTATAGTGTTTACAACTAACGATTTCTATGTATTTGATCATTTTATGCTTCTCTTTTGATTACATCCTAATACATTTCTCATTCTTAATATGAATCTCAAGTATTTTGAACAATGTATTTAAATCAGTGAAATTTATTTTTTATACGAGAAAGAATACATATACATATGTCAAGTTGTGTATTCCTATAGGACTATAGTATACTAGTACATCCTCCTATTATGGGGATGGTTTGTCTAATATTAATCTTAGTACATCCTCCTATTATGGGGATGGCTTGTCTAATATTAATCTTAGTACATCCTTCTATTATGGGGATGGCTTGTCTAATCATCATCTTCCTTAGAAGCTTCAGTTTTTGAAGCTGGTGAAGCTTCAGCTTTAGCTCGTGAAGCGGAAGCGGAAGAGGAAGTTGGAGCTGAAGCTGAAGCTTTAGCTGGTGAAGCTGAAGCTGGAGCTGAAGCTGGTGAAGCTGAAGCTGGAGTTGAACCTGGTGAAGCTGGAGCTGAAGCTGAAGCTGGAGTTGAACCTGGTGAAGCTGTAGCTCCACAAGCAGGAGCTTTTCCTGTAACTAAAGGTTTAACATTAGAACAATTAGCTACTGCTGGTGCTCCATTGAATGTGAGGTCAATATTATTTAACTCAACACCATCGCACGGTACACCACTGCTGCAAACAAGAATCATTCCTTCTTCTGATCCAGATGTGCCCTTAATGTTCTTGAATGTAACCTTGCTTATCTTTATTAGTGATGGATTCTAAACCATGCAAGAAGTAATGTTAGTCATATAAATACCAATTTAATAATTAACTTATAATTAAAGATGCAGTGATTAAGTACCTTTTTGGTACACTTGTTCCATGGACAATACTCTTGATCAATGATGATAGGGTTCGTGACATTATTCATGATAATATCTTCAAAATGCATATCAGTAATAGTAATTTTTCCTGGTGAATCAGGCCAAGTCTTAATCCTCACACCATTTTCTGTACCTGTAAGAGTACAATTCTTAACTATAAAACCTGCTACATTCTCTTCATTTTCATACTTTCCAAGGCTTCCAACACTAATACCATGTCCAGGTCCACAATTCACATTTTGGACAGTTACACTTTGGCTACCATCACCCAATGAGATGCAATCATCTCCAGTACCAATGTTGCTATTAGTAATTGTAACACCATTTGATCTTCCAAGGTGGATTCCATCAGTATTAGGACTTTCATCAGGGGCTATAACTGTGACTCCATCAAATGTGATATTGGTACACCCCAAAACCATAAAATGGAAATATTTGCTGTCCTTAGATGTAATTCCAGTCACCAGGGTGTTTTTGCAGTTAGCAAAATACAAATTCTGTTGGAATATATTCAATTGTATAATATGAGTAAGATTTTTCATCATTGAATATAATTATTTATTTCGGTTTCAAATTAAAAGTTTACCATTGCACGTTTGTTGTCACCTTGTCCATGATTTTTATCTTTCCAAGCAACTGAAGCTCCTTTCCATGCAGCTGCACCTTGACCATCAAAAACTCCTTTTCCTGATATGGTTAAAGAGTTTATACCATCAAACCTGATCCATTGTTCAGCTCCTTTAAGGTCCGCATTGTTCCCAGGTGCTTGAATTGTGCCATCCACTTGAACTTCTATAGGAGCCTTACAAGGACCTTTAACTTCCAATAAACCCATCTTGTATGTACCAGTCGGAATCACAATTTTTGCTGCAGTTGTTGATGCACATGCTTCATTCCAAGCACTTGTAAAAGCCTTATATATGAAACCAAATATTAATTACAGTTTATTACAAACTGATTAATTGTTTCTCATTGTCAATTCAACAAGAATAATTATTACCTGGGTAATATCTGCATTTGGTTTTCCGCCAAATTTTGATATGTCAAGGACCCCAGATTGAGCTGCAACATAGTCAGCTACAAAATATACGAATGAAAAAATTATGACAATACTCAAGTTCTTCATCATATATTCTTTGATACTTTTACTTCTCTTGAATGAATGATTGTGTTGTGTTATTTCAAACTAACGTTGAACATTATTTATACTTGAATGATGAAGCTTCATTACCACAAACAACCCAAACAAACTATTTTCTAAGTATGTATATTTCCTATTTTATCTGTGTGGTTCCTTTTTTGTATTTATTAATAACAATCATTTTTCATCTCTTATGGATAATAAATTACTATATTTGTCTTTGACTTTATCATTACAATTTTTTTTCTCACTTTCTAAATATAATACTGTGGAGACTAATTATAATAATGTTTAATTTTTTAACAATTGTTAGTGATTTTTCAAGATTAAACTTTAGATTTAGTCCAAAAAAAAAATAACTTTTAGAAGGAAAATAAATTTATCTTTCCATTGTGGTATTTTTAACTACTTCAGAATAAAAAATAATAAAATCATTAACAACGTTACAAATTTAAAAATTATCATTTAAAAAGAGTAACACATAAAATTTTATGGTTTGGTTGATGAACCTTAAAGATATAATAGTGCATGTTGATATGTTTGGTTTTAAATGGTTTCTTATCTTTATGGTTTAAATTGCGGTTGCACTCGCGGATGCAGTTGTGGTTGTGGATGCTTCAATTTTAGTTGCTACCGTGTGTATTGCAGTCGTTGCAACGTTAGTTTTAATTGAGTATAGTTTTAAATACTAATTTAAAAAACACTTAGTGTTAAGATTTTTTAATTATATCAAAAGTAAATTGAGTTTTGGGGCGTTAAATAATGAGTTTTGATGAAATTGTTTTAAGAAACAAGGATGAAATTTTTTGACGGGATTTCTAATGCGGCAGACATGTGATTTAAATATGTGGAGGCTAGTGCATCACCAATATTGCAGACAATAATTTATATATACTAGATGAAGACCCGTGCGATATTTTAAATATTTTAAGAATTTGTTTTATGAAAATAGATTTATTAAATTTATATTAAAATATTTATTGTGAATTATAATTGAGACAATGATATGAATGATCACATATAAAAACAAATACTTTATTTTAAAATAAAATATATGCTGGTAAATTTAAAGATATGTTTTTTGCTTTGTTTTGATTCTCATATGTTTTAGGTATTTATGTTTGATTTAGTTATTTAATATTAAGTTATTAATGATTTGTATTAATTTTTATTATACTCTATATGACCACTATTGTAATAGAAAAGAGTAAACTATTTCTATAAAAAAAAAAAAGTAAACTACATTTGAATTTGGAAAATCTCTATATTTTCATATTCGATATATTTTTTTGTGTTTATTGTTATCATTTCAAGAAAACAAATAATATTTTACTGGGTTTAGATTCTCACATCTTTTTTATTTTTGAAATTTGAAATAATTTTTTTTAGCTGAAGTAACAATAATGATTGGTTTGTTAGACCATTATGTTTAAATGAGATTTTTTTTATCTATAAGGGTTCGAACCCTTGACCCCAATAGAGTAGAAATATTGTATTTGACATTTTAAATAGTGAAAATGAATTGTGTGAGGTGCCATATATGAATATGTGATGATATGGCACAAATAGAGTAGAAGTGTTAACATGAAAGTACTCGTTCTATTTTAAAATATTACTAGATTAAGATCCGTGTGATGTGCGGTTGTAAATTAAGTTTTATTTATTTATATTAAATGTAATTATATTCAATTTTGTTTGCAAAAAATATAGTTAAAAAGTTATATTATAATAATTTATTATGACTTATAATATAGACAAATATATGAAATAAAAAGGAATAATTTATATGAAAGAAAAATTGTGTGTTTGTAAGTTTATATTTGTATTAAGAATTTAGTTTTTGCAAATTTTAATAATTCAAAATGATATTACTTGTGGTCATTTTTTATACTTTAATTTTCATGTCTCTTCGACATTTATATGTGAGTAGTATGATAAAAAAAACACTATACCATTTAAGTTTTTAATATATTATATAAATAAAATTAAAATAAACTGAACAATATATAAAAAAAATATATCAAAGTTTCGTTTCTCTCTATTTTATAATTAAATAATTATTTCAAGTTAAATAAATCATGTTATATAAAGTTTAAGAATATAATATATTCAAAATTGCAAAATAGTTGTTGAGTTAATATATTTTTACTTTTGTAAGAGTTTGAATTCATGACTTTAATAAAAGAATATTATTTTCTTTGACTTTTTAAAAAATGAAATGAGTTTTGGGAGGTGACACATAAAAAAAATGCTGATGTGGTAAATATAGAGTATGTAGCATATATGGTTGTTCAAAAAAACTATGAATTTAACTGAACCACCAAACCAAACCAAACCAAACTGAAGTTAAATTAACTAAATTGTTATGTTTGGTTAGTGAACCAAACCATATTTCAAAAACAGTTCTAGAATCGAACCGAAACTGAAATGGAACCGAACTGAAACTAAAATCGAAACGAACCAAAATTAAAAATTAAAAATACTAAAAATAAGTTATAAATTTGTTTTTTAAAAAAATTAAAAAATAGCTTAATAGTTCGCTTTTTTAATAAATGGTTCGGTTTGGAAAAAATTTAACAACATTGCAAATTTAAAAGTTATCGTTTAAAAAGAGAAACACGTAAGATTTTATGGTTTGGTTGACGAACCTATAAAAATATATAATAGTGCTAACTTACAAACTCCCCCTCAAACCTAGCAAACAGCTACACTAGGCTAACTTACAAACTCCCCCTCAAACCTAGCAAACAGCTACACTAGGCTAACTCTCCCCCTTTTTAGCCATAATTGGACAACCTATTAACCTACCAAGGCAGCAAACACGAAGTTCTGACATATAATTTGACAAGGTCAAATAAATGGCTTTCCAAGAAAAAGAAGTTCCCAAACCAAATACCACTTTGAATGGTCAGACGATACAAACAAAGACTCTTTATGCATTATAAAAACCAGGCCTCCTTGCTTCTAACAACAGAACTAGGAAATAACCATGAGTCAGTCTAACAGAGAAGCAGGAAAGAAACACATGCAAGAGGTCTGATGTGTTGTATTCGCAAGTGCACGAATCGCGTCAGAGTAATATAAAAAGTTATCGTATCCACAGAGACCAAATGTCGATCTAACGATTTCCGTTTGTTACAGTGCTTATCTAAGGCAGTTCAATTCAGGGTTTACTAATGCAGAGGAAAATAAATAAAAGTAAATGACGAGGTAATAAAATTCAGACAAAACAATAGGCTTGAATGTAATTCTCATAACCGATAATATTTCTATATTCATCAACAGAACTACTTACGGGCAATATCTTCTGTTTTAAGAAAAGAATTCAATTTAACAGGAACTGTCGCTTTCGCGCAGTCAGAACCAAGTTTACCCTCTAAACTAACCCCTTTATTGTCACTTATAAAAAGGCGCGCATTGCGTTAGAGTCATGGAAAACTTACTTTTAAGAAATGCAAATTCTAAACTAAACGGAAAAGTATTTTGACCTGAAATCTCTAAACTAAAGAGGTTCAAAATGAACCAGATTCTAATCCCACTAACGCATCCGAAAATAGTTTTAAAATCTCTTTTCTAAAGTGTTAAAAATTCCTACTCAACTGAGCAAAGCGCTTTCGCTGTATTTGATCAGTTGAGAACTAAACAAGTTCACAAATGGTTGGACGGCTTTCGATCTTACCCAACATTGATTTTAAGTACAGAAAACTTGTGTTAAAGATTAAAACAGCCCTTAAGTATTTCTATTAACATATAGACGTATTACGGTGGTTATGGTCTTTACATTCTTACCTATCTAAAACTTAGCCAGCCATGGTAGTTATAACAGTCATGTTAATCCTTATCATGTATGGAATTAAGTCTTTAGAAAAGTAAAGTTTTGAAAAGTAAGGCAAGACAATAAATAAACAAAATAAAGCAAGTGCAAGAAATAAATAAAAGTAAATGCGATTAAAATAAAACCTGCTCCAAAACGGAGTCTTTAAATCTGGTACAATGCACGGAAAATAAAATGCTGGCAGGATTACTTCTACCAAAGTGCTCCAACTTGATTACAGACACTCCAAGACTTGATTACAAACTCGATCACACACAGTGCAATAACTCCTCGATGCGAGAAGATTACTGCTTTACAAGAGTGAAATTTATGCCTAGGATGAAGTAAACTAAGATTGGATTATCCTAAAATTCGAGTCCTGAGAGTATTTATAGGCAAAGTTGGCATGGTGCAAAGACAAAAGTGACCTTGGCTTGAAAATGGGCGGGAAACTGATATTGCCTTGTCGCGCCCGTGACAGGCCTACCGCGCCCGCGACAAGAAGAAACTGGCAAAGGTCGTGGAAACGTGGCAGTTAAGCAGTGGAGATCATGGGACACGTCGTCGCCTACCCTGGGGCGTCCGCGACAAGAGAAGCGACAAGAGTAAATTGCTGCCAAACTTGAATTCTTGCTCCTTTTGCATCCTTTTCCGTCTGGGACCTTGATTTTATTGAAAACCTGAAAACAAAGGGAAATCAGAGTCAAAAATACAGTATAATTTAGTGTCATCAAATTCTCCCACACTTAGACCTTTGCTTGTCCTCAAGCAAAACATTTAAAGCTCATAGAAAAATCAGTGTCGATCGATGATTTTTGGACGAAAAGGGCTTCTAAGTCCGATCTGGATGCAGTGGTCGGTACTAACTGAGTGAACCAAGGGCATCGTGATGACACTAATCCGCAAACACGGACATAAACTTCGCTCCTATACCAATCAACCCATTATATCCCACAATACCCAGGCCTTCCTTTTCCATCTCTTTTGAGTCCTTTTCATTCAAGCGCAATCACATTAAGCCCGTTTTCCGCACATGCTTCATGGTAGAGTGACCTGTTAGTGATTCTGATCTTTTCATACCGGATTTCTGGCACAAGGAACTGTGTAAAATCCTTTTATTCCTCTCAAGTGCAGTTGTGGGGGATCGGATCTTAATCCGCCCTACCGAGTTCAGCACCAGATACCTCTGAACCAACTGAAATGAGCAAGCTAAACATCTTATTACTCTCCTTTTTTTTTCTCTATCTTTCTTTTGTAGCAACGGTGCAGATAAAATTTTTTTCTTTTTGCTTTTTCTTGCACTCAGATCAGTCACTTATATTCGTCGGTCTCCTACTTAGAACATGTTTAGGCCGGAGCTGATTGCTGAAATAAACTACTAAGGATGATTTTGAAATAAAATTAGGGCCAAGGTACATGGGGTTTCAGGTGTGATTCTTATATTTACGAAGTTCATGGTGTAAGGACGATACTGATGTTTCGAAGGTTCTCCCAAGTCACCGCATCTTAACCCGAACCTGTCTTAAAGCCCAAAAAAATTTTCAGAACAACACTTTTTTCTAGAATTTTTTTTTTGCGTTAAAATATGTGGGAAAAAATGAAGGTGAACCAAAAAATATACTTATACTAATGACTCTTCAAACACATGCATTTTCTAAAACAGAAACAAAAGTGAATAACTGAAGGAAAATAAAAATAAACTACTAAAACGACGGAAATAAAAACGATAAAATCTCCTCCCACACTTAAATCAAACATTGTCCCCAATGTTTCGAAGTAAGCTAAGGAGAAAGGAACCTGGCAAAACTAGTGAGGACCGCTGGTGCCCTCGCCGCCCTGTGCTGAACGCTCGGAACGACGGGATCTGCTACGGTGATGGTCTCGTAAGATTGGTCTGCTCTCCGCCGCGACTCTTGCATAAAGCTCATCTGGTCCGCCATCTGTTGCTGAATGGAAGAGAGCAGGTCTTCATGCTGTGCTTCTCTAGCCATATGGTCTCGCCACATCTCCTCCGTAATATAAAATCTGGGAGCAGCTCCTGCAAAAGTGTTAGAAGAAGATGGTGCGGTGTGTGATTGTGTAGGGCGAGGGGGGGACACACGCTCTCTATGATCATACTCATCATCTGTGTCGGGCCCCTCATTGTCATGGTCATTAGGAGGAATTGGACCTAGAAAAGGTGGGGCAGTAAGGTCATAGATCCAGTTCCTCTCGAATCGTACATCTGTACGTCTACTGCACGACATAACAATTGATTCGATGGCTACCCCGTGAATCATCAACTCATAACCACCAGCCCTCCTTGATCGGCACAATTTCATGTCTTTCAGAAATTTTAAATTAATTGTGCGAGGGGGCAGTGGTTCCAAAGTAGCTATCTCATCATTCAAATTTAGTGCCCGAGCAATAGACGTAATCAATCCGCCAAAAACTATCGGTCCACCCTTATTTACCGTTAAGCACATGTGGGCGATCATAAATGGAACCGGATTGATTCTTACATTTGTGAGACATCCTTGCAAGAACAAAAGTTCTTTGCTATTAACTTTGTTTTGATTCTCCCGGCCAAATATAGAGCATGCCAAAAGATATCTAAAAATTCTTATGCCCGGGTTATGAATGGTCGAGGCGAGTATTCCCTTAAAGGAATCAACAATAGTATCTGACAACCTGCGCCAGAAGGCGAATATCCCGACTGACCATTCAGCATCTGAAGGAGCCTCACAAACAGCACCCTCCCCATGAGGGAATCCCAATAGACCTGCTAGTTCATCGGTACTGTACTCATACTCAATAGCAAATAGTCTAAAATGCACGGTACCGACTGTGCTAGCAGTGTCGGGACGAACGGTATAAACCAATGAACTCAAAAACTCAACCGTCATCCTCTCATAGGTGGGTTCTTTTGTGGTGAAAACAGTGCCTAAACCTACAAAGTCTAACAAATGGAAAATGCTATGATGAACCCCTAAAGCGTGCAAGCAAGAATCGTCGACATACCTCGTCGAGAGAATTTCTCGATCCTGAAGCTTTTGAAGTTTCCGCTTCTGCCTATTCCCGGA
Organism: Lathyrus tuberosus; assembly: GCA_022829125.1. Classification (NCBI taxonomy): domain Eukaryota; kingdom Viridiplantae; phylum Streptophyta; class Magnoliopsida; order Fabales; family Fabaceae; genus Lathyrus; species Lathyrus tuberosus. Next base: position 3,176,267 of record JALAZF010000282.1, read on the forward strand.
TTGTCCTTCCCGAAGAATGACTCCATTAAACTCCATTGATGAAGGTGGTGAAGAGGGTGGAAGAAAAGTTGTATGATAAAGGTTGGATTTTTTTGGGTTTTTGTTGATGAAAATTGAAATGGAAAGTTAAGAGATGATTGGTGAATGCTAGAGATATGAGTTTCAATGGGGTTTTATAGGGATTTTTCGGAGGGAAAAAAATGGGTTTGAAGAGGTTGGAGGTTCAAAAATGGTGGAAATGGAGGTTCTGTCCCGAATTTACAGGGACGCTGTCGCGGGCGCGACAGGTGTGTCGCGGACGCGACAAGAGCAAATCCGCTGATGGGCCTCAATTTGTCTTTTTGAATGGGCTTTTTGTCCTTCCTTTGGCCTTGTGGGGTCTTTTTAGCATTCCATATGTCCTAAAAATGTAGTTTTGCACAAAATTTTCACAAGCATATTTTTTATAATAAAATTTTTTATATATTTTGTCAAAGAAAAATAAAACAAAAGAAAATATTAGCATATAAACATAAAAACTCAAACGTAAATATAAATCAGAAATATATCAAATGCAAATAGTAGGAAATATGTCTGGGTGATACTGAAAGTAAATTAATGCATAAAAAATATAGTAAATAATACGAAAATGGAAATCAAGATGTCTGGTCATCTCCACGGAGTCTCGCTATCTCACGACGGAGCTCCGCCATGTCTTCATACAGCACATCGTACTCAGTAGCGTGGGTCAGCTCTGACACTTCCATCCTCAGGTGTAGGTCAGCAAGAGTCTGTCGGAGATCTGCTATCTCTTGGCGCATCATCGCCATCTGGGTCTGCATATCTGGAGTACCTAATGAATGATTATTTGACCATACCGTGGTCCTGTCAGCTGGTGGAGCTGGAACGTACTCTGGCTCTGGGCAGGGTCGTGGTGCGTCCACCGTCTCACCGTGTCCTTCTAAGGCATATGTCCATTTTGCTGGGTCATGGACACTGGTCATAACAGGATCTGGCAAAGTGAAATGATGTATGGTCTCACCATCGATCAAGAGTCTGAACTGAGAGGGATTAAAGGAGTTCCTTCTCATCAGCCCCCGATCTAAACAAAAATCAATATCCATGGTGGTATGGCTGCAGTAGGGAGTCAAATGAAATAGCTTTCGGCCAAGGCCTAGAGCAGCAGCAATCTCAGTCACATTACCTCCTACATGTATAGGTCCTCCTGCCCTGGTGGCAACACCACTAAAAGAGTACATCATAAAGTTACCACAAGCTAAACGACGCGACTGATTTGCACAAAACATGAAAAATATGTCCTCCTCAGTAACGTGGTCATCTGTATCTGCTCTCCCAAAGAATGTATGGGCAATGATCATCTGAAAGTATCGGAGAGCTAGGTTATAGATAACCTGTGAAATGTGAGTATCAGGGCCAGGGCCTCCACCTCCAGAGATGTCACTCCAAAATCTCTCCACGTCTCTATTCATGAAGTAACCCATGGGCAGCTCAGGGATAGCGCCAACTCCAGTCTCAAATCCAAGAAGATCACCGAACTCAGTATGGGTGAACGAATACTCTGTTCCAAATAACCTGAAGCTGGTGTGGCCATCTGATCCCAAGTACGGATCATAGGAAAAAGAGCTGAGGAACTCCAGAGTGAGGTTCCTATAGGTGGGATGCAAATCATCAGCATACTGGTCCCATTTGAGCTGGTGGGTCAAGTATCAGACACTGGGCTCTATGCCCAAAGCTTCCATGTAATCACTGTCTGGGTAGCGAGTGGGTGCCATAGGTCTGAGTGAAAGCATCGCATAACGCTCTCTCTGGGCGTCGTCTCTAAAGGTCACGTGCATGTCATCGACTGGTGGCATCCTGAAAGAAAAGGTTAGGAAAAACAGGCCCTGAAATCAAACACACAAAACAAGTTAGACATATATGTGCAGACATACGAACAAACGTAAATCAAAAATAAACAAAAAGAAAATAAATACGAAAGGGAAAAGAACCATGGGTTGCCTCCCATGCAGCGCTTGCTTAACATCGTTAGCTTGACGAGTTCAAGTCATGTATCTGGTGCGAGGATAGGTGGGTCTGTTAACGTGAACCTGGAGTAGTATGCTGGAATGTCACCTCCTTCATAATGCTTAAGCCTTTGTCCATTTACAACGAACGGACTGCAAGATTTGTTCTTAATTTCCACTGCCCCGGATTTTAGGACTTTGGAAACTTCGAACGGGCCCGTCCATCTAGATCGAAGCTTACCTGGAAAAAGTCGCAGTCTTGAATTCTATAGAAGAACAAGGTCACCTATGTTGAAGTCTTTCTTGATGATCTTCTTGTCATGCCATGCTTTGGTTCTCTCTTTATATATGATGGCATTTTCATAGGCTGATTGTCGGAGCTCTTCTAGTTTATGTATGTCTAAGATGCGTTTCTCACCAGCTGCTAGGTAATAAAAATTTAAGGTTCTGATGGCCCAATATGCTTTGTGTTCCCATTCAAAGGGTAAGTGACATGATTTTCTGTAAACTAGTTGGTAAGGGGTTGTTCCAATGGGAGTCTTGTAGGCTGTCCTGTAGGCCCACAGTGCTTCCGAAAGCTTCTGTGACCAATCCTTTCTGGATATCGAGACAGTTTTTTTCTAAGATATGCTTGATCTCTCTATTGGATACTTCTACTTGCCCACTGGTTTGCGGGTGGTAAGGTGTGGCTACTCTATGTTTAACTTCATACTTCCTCAACAGTTTGTCAAAAATCCTAGATATAAAATGTGATCCTCCATCACTTATGACCAGTCTGGGAACTCCGAATCTAGGGAATATATTCTGCTTGAACATCTTAATCACTACTCGGGTGTCGTTTGTGGGTGCAGCTATAGCTTCAATCCATTTGGACACGTAATCGACAGCGACTAAAATATATTTGTTTCCTAAGGATGATGGAAAAGGTCCCATGACGTCGATTCCCCAAACATCAAAAAGTTCTACTTCTTGAATGTTTCTTAATGGCATTTCATTTCTCCTCGAGATGTTTCCGGAACGTTGACACGGGTCACACTTGGTTATATATGTATGAACATCACACCATATAGTTGGCCAATAAAGACCAGCTTGTAAGATTTTAGCGTGAGTCTTAGATGTGCTTGCGTGTCCTTCGTAGGGTGCTGAGTGACAATGTTCTATGATATGGTGCACTTCTTCCTCTGGAACACACCGGCGAAAGATTCCGTCAGTGCCTCTCTTAAAAAGGAGTGGTTCATCCCAATAGAAATGTTTAACGTCATTGAAGAACTTCTTTTTCTGCTGATAGCTGAGGTCAGGAGGTATGATATCTGCAGCAAGATAGTTAACAAAATCTGCATACCAAGGTACATTATTTACCGCTAAGGATTTTTCAGAATCTTCTAAGGTTTCTAAACTTACATCTCCAACGGCATCTAGCTTAGCGATTAACCTGTCATAAGCAAAGTCATCATTTATGGGTACTACATCAGGTTTCAAGAACTCAAGCCTGGAAAGGTGATCGGCAACTACATTCTCGGTGCCTTTCTTATCTCTGATATCAAGGTCAAATTCTTGCAATAAAATTATCCACTGGAGTAACCTAGGTTTAGCATCCTTTTTATTCAAAAGGTATCGGATGGCGGCATGATCAGTGTAAACAATTATTTTGGCTCCCACCAAATAGGATCTAAATTTGTTTATGGCGAAAACTACGGCTAGGAGCTCTTTTTCTGTGGTTGCATAGTTTAGCTGATCGGCATCTAGAGTTCTACTGGCGTAGTAAATCACATGTAACTTCTTATCAGATCTTTGCCCTAGCACTGCTCCTACAGCGTAATCACTATCATCACACATGATTTCAAAAGGTTTTGTCCAATCTGGTGGTTGCATAATGGGTGCTGAGATTAAAGCTTGTTTTAAAAGGTTGAATGCTTCGTTGCATTTTTCATCAAAAATGAACTCGGCATCTTTCATCAGAAGACCTGTCAAAGGTTTAGTGATCTTAGAGAAGTTTTTAATGAAACGCCGGTAAAATCCAGCATGTCCAAGAAAACTTCGAACTTCTCTAATTGTTTTGGGTGGTTTAAGATTCTCTATCACCTCGATCTTAGATTTATCAACTTCAATGCCTTTTTTAGAAACGATATGTCCTAGAACTATACCTTCAGTGACCATGAAGTGACATTTCTCCCAATTTAATACCAGGTTTACTTCGACACATCTCTTCAAGATCTTTTCAAGGTTGACTAGACAGTTATTGAAATCAAATCCGCAGACTGAGAAATCATCCATGAATACTTCCATAATTCCATCAAGATAATCAGCGAAGATTGACATCATGCAACGCTGAAAAGTTGCTGGGGCATTACAGAGTCCGAACGGCATACGTCTATAGGCAAAAGTTCCATATGGGCATGTGAAGGTTGTTTTCTCTTGGTCATTAGGGTGTATAGGAATTTGGAAAAAACCTGAATATCCGTCGAGGTGACAGAAGTAGGAATATCTAGCTAGACGTTCCAACATCTGATCTATAAAAGGTAATGGGAAATGGTCCTTCCTAGTGGCTTTGTTTAATTTTCTGTAATCTATGCACATACGCCAACCTCCTTCTATCCGTTTTGTAACGTGCTCACCTTTTTCATTTTGAACCACGGTGATGCCTCCCTTTTTAGGTACTACATGCACAGGGCTTACCCATTTACTGTCCGAGATCTGATATATTATCCCTGCTTCCAACAACTTATGAACTTCCTTCTTAACTACCTCACTCATTATAGGGTTAATCCTTCTTTGGTGTTCTCTAGAAGGTTTAGCATCTTCCTTAAGTGAAATCCGGTGCATGCACATGGATGGACTTATTCCTTTAAGATCTGAGATGTTGTACCCTAGTGCTGAGGGATATCTTCGGAAGACATCTAAGAGTTGGTTTGTTTCATTTTGGTTCAGAACGGCACTGACTATAACTGGTCTGTCCATTTCTTTGTCTAAATATTCATATCTTAGATTCTTGGGTAATTCTTTTAATTCTAAGGTTGGTTTGCTGGGGTTTTGTATAGGATCTGGAGTTAAGGATAGACACTCAAAAAGGCTATCATCTATGTAGGGTTCCATACTGTCATCATCTTTCTCAATGGGTGTTGAAGGTAGTTTTATTCTTTCTATTGGCTCTTCCTGGTTAAGTTCACGGACACATTCATCAATGACATCAACTGCATAACATGCATCTCCTATTACTGGTGCCGCGAGAAACTTTGCTAGGACAAACTCTATTTTTTCGTTACCTACCTCAAAGGTCAATTTTCCTTTCTTGACATCTATTATGGCTCCTGCAGTTGATAGGAAGGGTCTACCTAGGAGGATTGGGATATCTTTATCTTCTTTGATGTCCATTACGACGAAGTTGGTGGGAATGAACAACTTGCCTATTCTAACTGGGATGTCTTCTAATACGCCTACAGGGTATTTTATAGATCTGTCAGCTAATTGGAGAGACATCTTAGTAGGTTGCAAATCTCCTAGTTTTAATCGTTCACAAACTGCAAGGGGCATTAGGCTTACACTGGCTCCTAAGTCCAGAAAGGCTTTATCTATGACATGATTCCCCAAAATACAAGGTATGGAGAAATTCCCCGGATCTTTGTCTTTTTTGGCAAGTTTGTTCTCGGAAATGGAATTACACTCCACTGGTTTTGGATCGTCAAGTCTAAGTTTATTGGTGAGGATGCCCTTCAGGAATTTAGTATAAGATGGTATTTGGGTGATGGCTTCTGTAAAAGGAATCTCTACATGGAGTTTTTCTATAACTTTAACAAACTTTTGGAATTGGTCATTGATCTTAGTTTGTTTAAGTCTTTGTGGATAGGGAATTGGTGGTTTGTATGGCTGAGGGGGTGTTGAAGCTTCGTCCGTAACTTCTCCTTTATCTTTGTCTTTTGGTTTCTCAATTTCTACGGGTTTCTCACCTTCAGGGGTAGCATCCTTTTTGGAAATTTCGGAGTCACTCAATGTCGGGTTTTTCGGCCCTTCATAAGTGGTTCCACTTCATAAGGTAACATCGTTAGCTTGCCCTCGAGGGTTCTGTTGAGGTTGTCCAGGAAATTGTCCTCCAGGAGTAGTTTGGGGTGCTTGCTTTAGGGCTACCTGAGAGATCTGGGTTTCAAGCATCTTGTTGTGGGTGGCCATTTGATCCATTTTGGTCCCTAGTTGGGTAAGCAGCTCATTCACATGAATATTCTGATTTAGGAACTCTTTGTTTTGCTGGGCTTGTGCTGTCCTAAAATCATTTAGCACTTTCTCAATATTTGGCTTAGGTGGCACTGCTTGCATAGGTTGGTTTTGTCTAGGTACTTGAATGTTGGTTGATCTCGGAGGTGCTTGGTTTTGGGTAGGGTTATTGTTTTTCTAGGAAAAATTAGGGTGATTTCTCCATCCAGGGTTGTAAGTATTTGAGAACGGGTTTCCATGGGCATAGTTGACTGGGTCTGGGTTAGTCTCGTTTAACAGATGGCAGTCAGCTGATTGATGACCTTTAGTACCACAAAGTTCGCAATCCGACACTACTGCTGCTGCAGCGGTTGGTTGTGCATACATTTGATCGATCTTGAGGGCCATAGCATCCATTTTGGCTTGCATCATGTCTATAGATCTTACCTCATGTTTACCTCCTTGGGCTTCTTTCTTTTCCACTGTTGCTCTTTCATTTCCCCATTGATGATGGTTTTGAGCCATATCTTCAATGATACTACAAGTGTCAGGATAGGGTTTGTTCATCAGGGCACCGCCAGCGGCAGCGTCGATGGACATCTTTGTGTTGTAATGAAGTCCGTAGTAAAAGGTATGTATAATCAACCATTGCTCCAAACCGTGGTGTGGACAAGCCCTTAGAAGGTCTTTATACCTCTCCCAAGCTTCAAATAGTGATTCTCCTTGGTTTTGGGTAAATCTTGTTATTTGGTTTCGGAGAACGGCTGTTTTGCTTGGGGGAAAGTATCTGGCAAGGAATGTTCTCCTAAGGTCTTCCCACGTTGTTATAGAATTGGCTGGAAGGGAATCTAACCAAGTTAGGGCTTTGTCTCTAAGGGAAAAGGGAAATAGTCTTAAACAAATCGCCTCAGGACTAGCACCATTGGTCTTAAAGGTGTTTGACAACTGGATAAAGACTTTTAGATGTTGGTTTGGGTTTTCAGATGGTAGTCCTGCGAATTGGTTTTGTTGAACTAGTTGTAATAGGGACGGTTTTAGTTCAAAATTATTGGCAGGTATGGTAGGGTTAACCATACTAGAGCTCGGTTCTTCGTCAACAGGCTGAGCGAATTCCTTAAGGGGTCTTTGGTTACGATCTTCGGCCATAGCTTGCTTAATTCGACGAAGCCAAAGTCGTGCGCGAGCGTAACGTTCTGGTTCCACTAAAGGATCTATTACACTACTGGAACTGCGAGATCTTCGCATCGACCAATTCGTACGGCCCTAGTCTAAACGGTGATAACAAACGAAATTCGGAATTCGGCGAAATTGGTCCCCGTCAATGGCGCCAAAAACTTGATGCGTTGTATTCGCAAGTGCACGAATAGCGTCAGAGTAATATAAAAAGTTATCGTATCCACAGAGACCAAATGTCGATCTAACGATTTCCGTTTGTTACAGTGCTTATCTAAGGCAGTTCAATTCAGGGTTTACTAATGCAGAGGAAAATAAATAAAAGTAAATGACGAGGTAATAAAATTCAGACAAAACAATAGGCTTGAATGTAATTCTCATAACCGATAATATTTCTATATTCATCAACAGAACTACTTACGGGCAATATCTTCTGTTTTAAGAAAAGAATTCAATTTAACAGGAACTGTCGCTTTCGCGTAGCCAGAACCAAGTTTACCCTCTAAACTAACCCCTTTATTGTCACTTATAAAAAGGCACGCATTGCGTTAGAGTCATGGAAAACTTACTTTTAAGAAATGCAAATTCTAAACTAAACGGAAAAGTATTTTGACCTGAAATCTCTAAACTAAAGAGGTTCAAAATGAACCAGATTCTAATCCCACTAACGCGTCCGAAAATAGTTTTAAAACCTCTTTTCTAAAGTGTCAAAAGTTCCTACTCAACTAAGCAAAGCGCTTTCGCTGTATTTGATCAGTTGAGAACTAAACAAGTTCACAAATGGTTGGACGGCTTTCGATCTTACCCAACATTGCTTTTAAGTACAGAAAACATGTGTTAAAGATTAAAATAGCCCTTAGGTATTTCTATTAACATATAGACGTATTACGGTGGTTATGGTCTTTACATTCTTACCTATCTAAAACTTAGCCAGCCATGGTAGTTATAACAGTCATGTTAATCCTTATCATGTATGGAATTAAGTCTTTAGAAAAGTAAAGTTTTGAAAAGTAAGGCAAGACAATAAATAAACAAAATAAAGCAAGTGCAAGAAATAAATGAAAGTAAATGCAATTAAAATAAAACCTGCTCTAAAGCGGAGTCTTTAAATCTGGTACAATGCACGGAAAATACAATGCTGGCAGGATTACTTCTACCAAAGTGCTCCAACTTGATTACAGACACTCCAAGACTTGATTACAAACTCGATCACACACAGTGCAATAACTCCTTGATGCGAGAAGATTACTGCTTTACAAGAGTGAAATTTATGCCTAGGATGAAGTAAACTAAGATTGGATGATCCTAAAATTCGAGTCCTGAGAGTATTTATAGGCAAAGTTGGCATGGTGCAAAGACAAAAGTGACCTTGGCTTGAAAATGGGCGGGAAACTGATATTGCCTTGTCGCGCCCGCGACAGGCCTACCGCGCCCGCGACAAGAAGAAACTGGCAAAGGTCGTGGGAACGTGGCAGTTGAGCAGTGGAGATCATGGGACACGTCGTCGTCTACCCTAGGGCGTCCGCGACAAGAGAAGCGACAAGAGTAAATTGCTGCCAAACTTGAAATCTTGCTCCTTTTGCACCCTTTTCCGTCTGGGACCTTGATTTTATTGAAAACCTGAAAACAAAGGGAAACATAACAATAACAAAGCAAAAATAATAGAAAAACAACTAATAAGCATGTGAAATCAGAGTCGAAAATACATTATAATTTAGTGTCATCAAGGTCAAGAAACCAGATCCATAGAAGTTGAAGAACAAAACACTGTCTACAGCTGGGGCAACTTCAGGAGCAACAAGAACAAGAAAAACATCAGAGACAAGGATGAAAACCATCAAAAAACCTCCAGTGCAACTTCATGCTTCTGATGATGAATGGGATGAAGATTGGAAAACTTTTCTTGATTCAGGGGGCTGGGATAATATTTAGACCCTTTGTTTGTTGCTTTTGATGTACTAAAATCTAATCTTGTATGCTTTCAGCAGTTGAATAAAATTCTGTTTCCTTTCAACAAAACATAAGCAATAAAGTTCACAACTGCACAAGACACCTCCCAACACAATTAATCCTCATATATGAAAATTCCCAATTTGCTTCTTAATTTTTCAAATTTATTTGCATCTAAGGCCTTTGTAAAATATCAGCTAATTGCTGTTCAGTAGCAACATGTTCCAAAGCAACTACTTTGTATTCAACCAAATCTCTTATAAAATGATGACGTATATCAATATGCTTAGTTCTGCTATGTTGAATAGGGTTCTTGGAGATATTGATTGCACTAAGATTATCACAATACAATGTCATGACATCTTGCTTGACATTGTATTCAGTCAACATTTGCTTCATCCAAACCAGTTGAGAACAACTACTCCCTGCTGCTATGTACTCAGCTTCAGCAGTAGAAAGAGACACACAATTCTGCTTTTCTCTAAACCAAGAGATCAGATTAGTCCCTAAGAAGAAATAACCTCCTGAAGTACTTTTTCTATCATCAACACTCCCTGCCCAATCAGCATCACAATAACCACTTAACTCAGTACCTGATCCATGACTGTAAAGCATGCCAAGTCACTAGTCCCATTCACATACTTCAGAATCCTCTTCACTTGATTCAAGTGACTAACTTTAGGCTCAGATTGATATCTGGCACAAACTCCAACAGCAAAAGAAATATCAGGTCTGCTAGCAGTGAGATACAATAGACTACCAATCATGCTTCTGTATAGACTTTGATCCACACTCACGCCATGTTCATCCTTTGACAACTTTAAGTGAGTAGGAGCAGGTGTCCTCTTGTGATTAGCATTTTCCAGACCAAACTTCTTAATAATGTTCTTAGCATACTTGCTCTGAGAGATGAATATGGAGTCTTCCATTTGTCTAACTTGTAGACCCAAAAAATAGCTGAGCTCTCCAACAAGACTCATTTCGAACTCAGACTGCATCTGTTTCACAAAATGTTTAACCATTACATCTGAAATCCCACCAAATACTATGTCATCAACATATATTTGAGCTATCATCAGTTTTCCTCCTTCATCTTTGACAAACAAAGTCTTGTCAATCCCTCATTTTCTGTAACCATTTACAACCAAGAATTCAGTAAGCCTTTCATACCAAGCTCTTGGTGCTTGCTTCAAACCATAGAGAGCTTTCCTTAGCTTGTATACATGATTAGGAAATGTTGGATAAATAAACCCTTTTGGTTGATCAACATAAACTTCTTCATTTAAGTACCTATTTAAGAAGGCACTCTTAACATCCATCTGAAAAAGCTTGAATTTGAGAATACAAGCCACGCCTAAGAGTAATCTGATAAATTCCAATCTTGCCACAGGTGCAAAGGTTTCATCAAAATCAATTCCTTCAACCTGAGTGTATCCCTGTGCTACCAATCTGGCCTTGTTTCTGGTGACCACTCCTTGTTCATCAGATTTATTCTTGTAAATCCACTTGGTGCCTATCACATTAACTCCATCAGGCCTTGGTACAAGATCCCACACTTCACTCCTCTTGAATTGTTCCAGCTCTTCATGCATTGCATTAATCCAAAATTCATCAGTCAATGCTTCTTTGACATTCTTGGGCTCAATTTTGGAGACAAAGCAAGAATTTGACACAACCTCTCTTGATCTAGTGCTAACCCCTAATTTTGGATCACCTATGATAAGCTCTTTAGGATGATCCTTTTTCACTCTAATCGATGGTTCTTTATTAGGTTGTTCAGGTTCAGCCTCAGCATCAACAGGACTGGGAGCAACACTTCTATCTTCAGTTTCTGATGTAACATCTTCAAACGATGTTCCAACATCATCCAGGACATCAACATCTTCCTGCTTATCACTGTCATCAACAACAACATTTATAGACTCTATCATCACCTTGGTTCTGGAGTTGAAAACCCTATAAGCTCTACTATTGGTAGAGTATCTCAGAAATATTCCCTCATCACTTTTAGGATCCATTTTTCTCCTCTGTTCATGATCTGTTAGAATATAACATTTACTTCCAAAAACATGAAAATACTTCACAGTAGGTTTTCTTCCCTTCCACAGTTCATACAAAGTAGCTGAAGTGCCTCTTCTCAAGGTAACTCTGTTGTGAATATAGCAAGCAGTATTCATGGCTTCAGCCCAAAAATGGTAAGGAAGCTTTTTGGCATGAATCATTGCCCTAGCAGATTCTTGAATGGTTCTTGTAATACCCTGTATTTTTATTACTCCGGATAATGTTACATTGTGATCGACTGAGCCCAGTGTACTCTGAGAAACTTTTTGACAAAATAATTAGAGTAACTGTGGAACTTAGAATAAATCCAATTAAAATTATCTGACTCTGAGGTATTTTATTAATTTGGACTTAAGAGACTTTTTGGACATTTAGTAGTATTAATTCTAATACTAGTTTACAACATAATTCTTTTCCTCCCATTTTCCAAACAAAAGAAAAAGATAGTAAGAAAGAGAGAGAAAGAAGAAAGATGGAAAGAAAAGAAAAAGAAGAAGAAAAGAAGGAGAAAGAGGAAATTGAAGAAAATCCAAGAGAAAATCATCATCCATTCATCCAATCCTTGCCCAATCATCTCATTCTCTTCATCTTCATCTTGTTTAAGAGGTGGGTTCTAGTTAGTACCATTGTTTAGAGGTTTTGGATAATATGAGTTTTATGTTAGAATGTGGAAACTGATGTTTTAACGGTTGAAATTTGATATAAATCAAAATGAATGATCAATATACTTGTAGAAACATATATTGATGCTTGTTTTGATGTTTTGGTTACTTTGGATTTATTGGAAAATTATAGGGTTTGTGAAATGTTGTGTTCTTGAGAAAATGTAGGTTTTAAGAATGTTGTTGTTCAATCCATGTTCAAACTATGTTATTGTACCTCTGTTGGTGGTTGATTATGGTTTGGAGGAGGGTTGGAGGTGTGGAAAATTTCTGTTATAGCAGGTTATTTTTCTGAGTTTCGCAGAGCGCGCTTAGCGGGCAGGAGCCCGCTCAGCGCGGTGTTGAATTCCTGCAACCCCTCCAGACCAAAGAATGCGCGCTTAACGCGGGCAGGGGCATGCTTAGCGCGACCTGGGACTTGGGACTTGGGATTTTATTCCAAAACGAGAAAATTCATAACTTTCGACTCGTTTATCGGATTCGATCATTCATTATATCGATGTAAAGGCGAGGAAATATTCTATGGAATGGAGATGAAATATGTCGATTTTACTAACCGATTAAATAATCGAGAAAGTTCCAAAAGTGATATATTTGTGTTTTAATTATTATATATTATTCTACTATGCAATTATGACATGTCTTGCTTATCCTATTATTGTTTAACATTATTGTAAGTGAATATGCATGCAAATATGAAAACGTATTGGAAGAGTGAGGAAACCTCAAACTTGAACTATAGGAGAATCTAGTAAGGAACTAGAAATTGTTGACAACTCTAGATGGCGATGCTCGGGCACGTGTTGTTGGAAGATACATCCTTGCCGAGTATTGGCCTAGTTGAGAGTGAACACTAGTATGGAACATGTGGTTAACCTTTGTGGTTGTGAAAAGGCAAGAGGGACCTTAAGGCGGTGTAGTCTTGTGATTGTCGAATACAATCGAAATTGTTGTATGTGATCATGTAATCGTAACCGGAATATTTTGAGTGTAGTTTAATGGGTCTCGAGCTCCTCTGAAACGGGTACACAATTACTTGGTAGGTTTGATTCCCTACGTGTAGTACGATTGGAGCCTATGCTATGGGTAGAGACTTGTTATGGTTAACAGGCCATGAGAAGTGACGGTTCACGGTTAACAGGCCGATGATCCCGAATCCAATTCGTATGCCAAGTAACTACAAGGATCTATGACTCGGGTTGCCTTCTAGACGTAGAAGCGGACGGGAAGATAAGATGTCTTGGTATGGTTATCGATTAGTGATGTTGTGAATTAATGAACTCATGTCATGTTTCCATATAGTGTGAGAATTATAAAATGTGAACTCAAGAATCCTTTTCCCTTTTCCCCGGACTTGAGTTAGGATTGTTAGAACCTTGATAATCTGAGAGAACCCATAAGATAGGGAACTCACTGAGATTTGATTTATCTCACCCCACGTTGTTGATGTATTTCAGGTGCTTCAGGTTCCAAGAAGGGTAAGGATAAGGTCGTGTGATCTTTTCCTTGCTTGTTGATGGCTAGCTTCCGTAGCAAAGTGTACTTTGGGATCATTGTTGATCTAGTTCTTAGTTTTTATCATTTGAACATCTTGTGTATAGTATGCCTTAGGTTTTTGTACTTTGTACTTTAGGGCATTTATTTGTATACAATGTGTTAACTAGGAGCTTATGTGTTTCAGTACCAAACACTTGGATCTATATATAATATTTATGCTTTGATGTATGAGTTTTATATATGGGCGTTACAGTTGGTATCAAAGCAGGTCGTATCCTCGACCTAGCCATGAAATAGTATAAGTATTTCTTTCCGTTTCATATACGTTGTGTCGCCATTGGTCTTAAGTGTTATATTTATGGCAATGAGCCTGATCAACTTAATCCTATTTGTATGACCTTTAGTAACATGGCTGAAGGACGTAGAAACACTCGTGGTAGACCCCGTACCACTCCTGAAGGGAAAAATCCACCGGGCGGCGATGGGAAATGCTCCTCTGTATCAGTTTATGCAACAGATGCAGCAGCAACATAATCTATTCATGCAGCAAATGGTGCAACAAATGAATGAAGGGTTGCATCCTACGGTAGTTGCTCCAGAAGCTGAAGGTGGGAAATTCCGGGATTTTATCCGCATGAATCCCCCAGAATTTCATGGTGGATTAAATCCCGTGAAGGCTCACGAATGGATTTTTGGTATGGTGAGGATTTTCTTGATAGTCCAATGCAGCGAAGAGAACAAGGTGTTGTTCGCTTCTCATTCACTGAAGGGTCCCGCTATGAGATGGTGGGAGAACGCTTCGGCTTTAATGGCTATTCAGGAAGTGCCTAAGGTTTGGGAATAGTTCAAAGTTATTTTCATGGAGAAGTATTTTCTGAGCTCATTGAGGACTCAGAAAGAATTTGAATTTCAACAATTAAGACAAGGTAGTATGACTGTGGCCAGTTATGTTGAGAAGTTTGAGGACATGGCTGCTTATTCTAGGCAGGTTATGTATGCTCCTGATGAAAGGTGGAAAATAGACCAGTTTCTGTTTAGACTAAAAGCTGAAATATCTCATAGTGTCTCTCAGAGAGAGTTCACTACATATGCTGAAGTTTTAAGGCAATGCTATGTGGCCGAGCATTGTTTGAAGAAAGTCTAAGCTGAAGGTGTTGCGAGTAGAGTGAATCAAGGGGATCGCGGAAGATCCAACCAATAATTCAGGCCTAGGCAACAATCCTTCAAAGGGAAACAAGTTCAAGATTCAAGGACAAGTACACCTCCCGTGTGTCGCACTTGTGGCAAGAATCATTCTGGAAGGTGTAGTCTTGAAGGGGTAAAGTGTTTCCAATGTCATAAGGTGGGTCATCTTAAAAGAGATTGTCCTCAGGATAGGACTCAGACACAAGGAAGGGTTTATACCTTAGATGCAAGGAAGAAGAAGAGTGACAATTCCTTAATTGCTGGTACGTGCTTCGTTAACAGATTTCCTTGTTTTGTTCTATTTGATTGCGGAGCTACACACTCTTTTGTATCGATGCAATGTATGAAGCGACTTGGGTTGCAGTCCGTTCCTTTTCCTCCTCCTATGGTGGTCACTACCGCCATGGATGAAATAGTTGAGACACCGTTGATGTGTGAAAACTGTGTTTTGTCTGTGGATGGTAGGGTTTTTCAGATTGATCTTATTTGTCTACCGCTTAAGAAAGTTGATGTCATTTTGGGAATGGATTGGCTTTCTGCTAATTCAGTGTTTATTGGGTGTGAAGAAAAGCTCATCATCATTCCATCTATTGATGCTACCCTGAAAGATGTCTTAACAACTATTCTAGAAGGTACGGTTGGAATGATAAGTTTCTTGTTCGAAGAAGAGAAATTTGTTCTGTTGGTTCTCAGTAAGGAAGGGAGTAGCAACCTTCAAGTTTCGAACATTCCTGTTGTTTGCGAGTTTTCCGAAGTCTTCCCCGAAGATGTCACTTCTCTTCCTCCGGAGATGGAAGTGGAATTTTCTATTGACCTGGTACCGGGAACGGCTCCTATATCCGTTTCTCCGTACCGGATGGCACCTCTTAAATTGAGAGAACTGAAGGAACAATTGGAAGAGCTTATGGCGAAGCATTTTGTTAGACCTAGTGTCTCACCGTGGGGAGCCCCAGTTTTGTTAGTAAAGAAGAAAGACGCCGGGATGCGATTGTGTATTGATTATCGTCAGCTGAATAAAGTGACCATTAAGAACAAGTATCCCTTGCCAAGGATAGACGGCCTATTAGATAAATTGAAAGGAGCCTGTGTGTTTTCGAAGATTGATTTGAGGTCGGGTTATCACCAAATCCGAGTGAAGAGTTCCGATGTACCTAAGACTGCATTTAGGACCCGTTATGGTCATTACGAATTCTTAGTGATGCCTTTCGGTGTGACTAACGCTCCAGCTGTTTTTATGGATTATATGAATCGGTTATTTCAAGCTTACTTGGATCAATTTGTTGTGATCTTCATTGATGACATTCTTATCTATTCCCGTACTCCACAAGAGCACGAAGGACATTTGAGAATCGTCTTATCAATATTACAAGAGAAGCAACTTTTTTCCAAGTTAAGCAAGTGCGAGTTCTGGATGTCTGAATTTAGTTTTCTTGGTCACGTTATATCACAGGGTGGTGTAGTGGTGGATCTGTCAAAGGTTGAAGCTGTGATTAATTAGGAGAGACCGAAGAATGTATCGGAAATTAGAAGTTTCTTGGTTCTAGCAGGTTACTACAGAAGGTTTATCAAAGACTTTTCACAGTTAACATTACCAATGACTAAGCTTACTCGGAAGGATTTCCTCTTTGAGTGGGATTTGGCGTGTGAACAAAGTTTTATGAGTTTGAAGGAAAGATTGACTACAGCTCCCGTTCTGATTATTCCCGATCCTAGCAAGTTGTATGAGGTATTTTGTGATGCATCTAAGATGGGGCTAGGAGGCGTTTTAATGCAAGAAAGTCACGTGGTGGATTATGCTTCTCGACAATTGAAAATTCACGAGAAGAATTATCCAACCCACAATTTGGAATTAGCGGCGGTGGTGTTTACTTTGAAAGTGTGGCGTCACTATTTATATGGAGTACATTTTGAAATTTTTAGTGACCACAAGAGTTTAAAGTACCTCTTTGACCAAAAAGAGTTGAATATGCATCAAAGAAGGTGGATGGAATATTTAAAGGATTATGATCTAGAGCTAAAATACCATCTGGGTAAAGCGAACAAAATGGCCGATGCCTTGAGTAGGAAAGTTTTGAGAAAGACCGAATTGATGATGTTAGAATATTCGTTGTTGGAAAAGTTTAGAGATTTAAATCTTCAATTTGTGTGGACTCCTAATGGAGTGATTATGGGGAATTTGAATGTCAATTCTACGTTAAGAGTTGAAATTCAACAAGTACAATTATTGGATGAGAAGTTGCAAGAGATGCTAAGTCAACCGGGTTTTGTGCACACTAGCAATGGAATGATTATGTTTAACCAAAGAATTTGCATTCCGAACAATGCGACTTTGAAAAGAAAGATTTTAGAGGAAGGGCATAAGGGTGCCTTCACTATACATCCGGGTTCTTCAAAGATGTATCAAGATTTAAAGAAGGACTATTGGTGGTCCGGTATGAAAAGAGATATTGCGGTCTTCGTGTCGGAATGTGCGGTATGCCAACAAGTTAAGATTGAACATCAAAGACCGGGTGGATTATTGCAACCACTAGAAATCCCAGTTTGGAAATGGGATAGTATTTCTATGGATTTTACAGTAGGTTTACCCCGTATGCAAGGTGGTTATGACTCGATTTGGGTAATAGTAGATCGGTTGACGAAATCTGCGCACTTCTTAGCCGTGAAGACTACTTTCAAGGCAAGTCATCTTGCGAGGTTGTTTATTGCCGAAATTATAAAATTGCACGGTATTCCCTCTAATATTGTGTCGGATAGAGATCCGAAGTTTACTTCAAGGTTTTGGAAAGTTTTTCAACAAGCTATGGGTACGGAGTTACGTTTGAGCACGTCTAATCATCCTTAGACGGATGGTCAAACTGAACGAACAATACAAACAATGAAGGATATGTTGAGAGCTTGTGTGTTAGAGAGTAAGGGGAATTGGAAAGAACTTCTACCATTGATTGAGTTTTCTTATAATAATAGTTATCATGCGAGCATCGATATGGCTCCGTATGAAGCATTGTATGGAAGAAAGTGTAGGACCCCTTTGTGTTGGGCGGAAGTTGGGGAAGATAGAATCTTAGGACCCGAAATTATCCAAGAGACTACGGAAAAGATTTGAATGATCCGCGAGAAAATTAAGCAAGCACAAGATCGATAAAAGAGTTATGCGGACAATCGAAGGAGACCTTTAGAATTTGAAGAAGGTGACCATGTGTTTTTGAAAGTCACTCCTAGATTGAGACTGAAAGGACCGTTTAAGTCACGTAAGTTAAGTCCAAGATACGTGGGACCGTATCAAGTTTTAGAAAGGATTGGCGAAGTAGCATATAGGTTGGCCTTACCTCCTTCTCTATCGAAAATGCACGATGTTTTCCATGTATCTCAACTTCGAAGGTTTGTTCCAGATCCTCTTCAACCAATTCTATCGGATACTATTGAAATAGAAGCAAACTTAACGTTTGAACCTCAACCGAGCCGCATTGTGGGAAGAGAAACAAAAGTATTAAGGAAGAAGGATATTTCAATCGTTAAGGTGCAGTGGGATGTAACGCATCCGTGCGATGCAACCTGGGAACTTGAATCGGAAATCCGAGATGCTTACGCTCATCTGTTCAGGTAATCTTTAAATTCGAGGGCGAATTTCTATTTAAGGGGGGGAGGATGTAATACCCCGTATTTTTATTAATTCGGATAATATTACATTGTGATCGACTGAGCCCAGTGTACTCTGAGAAACTTTTTGACAAAATAATTAGAGTAACTGTGGAACTTAGAATAAATCCAATTAATATCTCTGAGGTATTTTATTAATTTGGACTTAAGAGACTTTTTGGACATTTAGTAGTATTAATTCTAATACTAGTTTACTACATAATTCTTTTCCTCCCATTTTCCAAACAAAAGAAAAATATAGTAAGAAAGAGAGAGAAAGAATAAAGAGGGAAAGAAAAGGAAAAGAAGAAGAAAAGAAGGAGAAAGAGGAAATTGAAGAAAATCCAAGATCAAATCATCATCCATTCATCCAATCCTTGCCCAATCATCTCATTCTCTTCATCTTCATCTTGTTTAAGAGGTGGGTTCTAGTTAGTACCATTGTTTAGAGGTTTTGGATAATATGAGTTTTAGGTTAGAATGTGGAAACCGATGTTTTAACAGTTGGAATTTGATACAAATAGAAATGAATTATCAATATACTTGTAGAAACATATATTGATGCTTGTTTTGATGTTTTGGTTACTTTGGATTGATTGGAAAATTATAGGGTTTGTGAAATGTTGTGTTCTTGAGAAAATGTAGGTTTTAAGAATGTTGTTATTCAAACCATGCTCAAACTATGTTATTGTACCTCTGTTGGTGGTTGATTGTGGTTTGGAGGAGGGTTGAAGGTGTGGGATATTTCTGTTATAGCAGGTTATTTTTCTGAGTTTTGCAGAGCGCGCAGGAGCCTGCTCAGCGCGGTGTTGAATTCCTGCAACCCCTCCAGACCGAAGAATGCGCGCTTAGCGTAACCTGGGACTTGGGATTTTATTCCAAAACGAGAAAATTCATAACTTTCGACTCGTTTATCGGATTCGATCATTCTTTATATCGATGTAAAGCCGAGGAAATATTCTACGGAATGGAGATGAAATATGTCAATTTTACCGACCGATTAAATAATCGAGAAAGTTCCAAAAGTGATATATTTGTGTTTTAATTATTATATATTATTCTACTATGCAATTATGACATGTCTTGCTTATCCTATTATTGTTTAACATGATTGTAAGTGAATATGCATGCAAATATGAAAACTATATAGGAAGAGTGAGGGAACCTCAAACTTGAACTATAGGAGAATCTAGTAAGGAACTAGAAATTGTAGACAACTCTAGATGGTGATGCTCGGGCACGTGTTGTTGGAAGATACATCCTTGCCGAGTATTGGCCTAGTTGAGAGTGAACACTAGTATGGAACATGTGGTTAACCTTTGTGGATGTGAAAAGGCAAGAGAGGCCTTAAGGCGGTGTAGTCTTGTGATTGTCGAATACAATCGAAATTGTTGTATGTGAACATGTAATCGTAACCGGAATATTTTGAGTGTAGTTTCATAGGTCTCGAGCTCCTCTGAAACGGGTACACAATTACTTGGTAGGTTTGATTCCCTACGTGTAGTACGTTTGGAGCCTATGCTATGGGTAGAGACTTGTGATGGTTAACAGGCCATGAGAAGTGAGGTTCACGGTTAACATGTCGATGATCCTGAATCCAATTTGTATGCCAAGTAACTACAAGGATCTATGACTCGGGTCGCCTTCTAGACATAGAAGCGGACGGGAAGATGAGATGTCTTGGTATGGTTATCGATTAGTGATGTTGTGAGTTAATGAACTCATGTCATGTTTCCATATAGTGTGAGAATTATAAATTGTGAACTCATGAGTCCTTTTCCCTTTTCCCCGGACTTGAGTTAGGATTGTTAGAACCTTGATAATCCGAGAGAACCCATAAGATAGGGAACTCACTGAGATTTGATGTATCTCACCCCACGTTGTTGATGTATTTCAGGTACTTCAGGTTTCGAGAAGGGTAAGGATAAGGTCGTGTGATCTTTTCCTTGCTTGTTGATGGCTAGCTTCCGTAGCAAAGTGTATTTTGGGATCATTGTTGATCTAGTTCTTAGTTTTTATCATTTGAATATCGTGTGAATAATATGCCTTAGGTTTTTGTACTTTGTACTTTAGGGCATTTATTTGTATACAATGTGTTAACTAGGAGCTTATGTGTTTCAGTACCAAACACTTGGATCTATATATAATATTTATGCTTTGATGTATGAGTTTTATATATGGGTGTTACAGTTCTATTCTTCCTTTCAACAACTCCATTTTGCTGAGGGGTAATAGGAGAGGAGAACTCATGACTGATGCCTTCAGCAGAATAGTATTCAGTAAACTTGCTATTTTCAAACTCTCTCCCATGATCACTCCTTATTCTGATGACATTGCTCTCCTTTTCTCTTTGGAGTCTTTGACATAAATCTTTAAACACATCAAACACCTCTATTTTGTCTTTGATGAAGCTTACCCAGGTGTACCTAGAATAATCATCTACAACAACATAAGCATACTTCTTCCCACCGAGACTTTCTACCTGCATAGGTCCCATCAAGTCCATATAAAGAAGTTCCAAAACTTTGGAGGTGGTGTTATGTTGAAGCTTCTGATGTGACACCTTGGTCTGCTTCCCTATTTGACAATCTCCACAGACTCTTCCTTCTTCAATTTTGAGTTTAGGAATTCCTCTGACCGCTTCTGAGGATATGATTCTCTTCATTCCCTTCAGATGAAGATGTCCCAACTTTTGATGCCAGACTTTGACTTCATCTTCTCTAGCAAAAACACATGTTGAGGGACTTGAGTCTTGTTGCACCCACAGATAACAGTTGTCCTTAGACCTAGCACCCTTCATGATGACTTCACCTTTCTCATTTGTGACAATGCACTCAGTTTTGGTAAAGTCAACTTTGAGCCCTTGATCACATAGTTGGCTAATACTGATCAAATTTGTTGTCAACCCTTTGACCAGTAGTACATCATCCAGCCTAGGAGCACCAACACAATTCAGCTTTCCTATACCCTTGATTTCTCCTTTGACACCATCACCAAAAGTTACATGTCCAGAAGAATGTAGCTTAACATCCACCAACAAATTCTTCACTCCTGTCATGCGTCTTGAACACCCACTATCAAAGTACCCGTCTTCTTTAGTAGAAACCCTAAAAGAAGTGTGAGCTATTAAGCTAGCAACTTTTCCTTTTGGAACCCATTGCTTCTTTGGTTTGATGACCTGATTACCTTTGTGAATGTTCTGTCTGGGAGCCAACTGATGTGCCTTCTGAGGATACCCATATAGCTTATAACAATAAGCTTTTATGTGTCCAAAACGCCCACAATGATGACATCTCCAACGCTTGAATTTCTTCATAGAGGGAGTCCTGTCAGGATGTTTAAACATCTATTTTAACATCACTGGCTTGGAAATAGGAATATCATTATTTGAAGCTGAAACATTGTTGAATCCCAAACCACTTTTGTCTCCAGCAGTTTTTCCAATATTAAGAATATTGTCTAGAACATCAGTTCCATTATTCAACATGCTGACAGATTTTTCAATAGATTCCAGTTTAGAGTTTAGCATACTGACTTCCTTCTCAAGCTCAGTCTTTTCAGCCTTTAACTGCATTATGACTTTCTTTTATTTCTCTCCTTCTAGACAGACTTGTTCACTTCTAATGCATAACTTTCTATAAGAGGCAGCAAGCTCTTCATAAGTAACCTCTTCATCACTTGAATCATTGTCAGACTCACAAATCCCAATCATAGCTCTAACAAGATTGGCTGATTCTCCTTCAGGTTCACTATCAGTATCCTCATTAGACCAAATAACAGACATACCCTTTTTCTGCTTCTTAAGGTATGTAGGACATTCTGATTTGATGTAACCATATCCTTCACATCCATAACATTGTATTCCTTTGTCATCATTGGACTTTTCTTCATCTCTAGTTTTCTTCACCTGATCACCTGACCTGTTGGTGTCAGATGTGATGTTCTTGACATTAGGTTTATAGCTCCTGTCTATCCTCTTTAGAACCTTATTAAACTGTCTTCCCAGCAGAACAATGGCATTAGATAGCTCCTCTTGAGTTTTAGGTCCACACTCTTTCCTTTCATCTTTAGACACCAATGCTATGCTTTTGGTCTTCTTTTCAGATTCCTCATTCATCCCTAATTCAAATGTCTGAAGAGAACCAATCCACTCATCTACACTCATCTTGCTGATGTCTAGAGCTTCTTCTATAGCAGTCACCTTCATTTTATATCTCTTTGGAAGGGATCTAAGAATCTTCCTCACCAGCATCTCTTCAGTTATCCTCTCTCCTAGGGCACTAGAAGCATTTGACAGCTCAAGAATGTTCATGTGTAAATCATGAATGGTCTCATCATCCTTCATCTTCAGATTTTCAAACTTTGTTGTCAGAAGTTGAAGTCTTGACATCTTGACTTTGGAGGTTCCTTCATGAGTTATTTTCAAGACATCCCAAGCTTCCTTAGCCACTTCACAAGTGTTGACTAGCCTAAAGACGTTCTTGTCAATACCATTAAAAATGGCATTCAAAGCCTTAGAATTTCCAAGCGCAAGATCATCTTCTTCCTTGGTCCACTCTTCCTCAGGTTTCAGCTTTGATGTTCCATCTTTTTCAACAATAACATGATGTTTCCATTCTTTTAAAACAGCCTTCCAAGCCCTGCTGTCCAAGGACTTCAAGAAGGTAACCATGCGAGGTTTCCAATAATCATAATTTAAGCCATCTAGAATAGGGGGTCTATTCACAAATCCACCACTCTCCATGTCCATAGTACCAGAAAGACAGCCCTAGATCTCACCCAGATGCAGAGCAGGATGCCTGCTCTGATACCAATTGAAATTCTAGTATCAGATGTGTGATGTTAAGTGTAATGTCACAACAACACAATCTGCTATATAAACAAGGTAATAAAAACAACAGTAAATCAACACAATGAATTGTTTACCCAGTTCGGTCTAACTACCTACGTCTGGGGGCTACCAAGCCAGGGAGGAAATTCACTATTAGTAAAATTAAATTACAGACTCAACAATACCAGTTGACAATCAACTATATTAATCTCTACCCAATGACACTTCTACCTAAGTTACACTTAGATATGAGAAACCACTCACTCCCCCTTAATCACCTCAGTGATACAATTTAAGATTACAACTCAAAGAAGAACAATCTTCAACTAACACAACTTGCTCTTACTTAACAGCTTTGATCAAGAATAATACACTCTTGCTTAAAAGCTTTAGAGTGGACAAATTACAACTCAAATAATCACACCAATTCAAGCATCAATGATGAATGAATGGTTTACAAAACACAGACGAAAACACACATGACACTCAGTCTCTAATCTTTTGTCTTCGTATCTTCCAAGTAGGGTTTTGGCTGCTTTAAATAGAAACTCAGACTTGGGCTTGGACTCCTTGAAAATCTCTGATTTGATTTGAAATTAAAACAGATTTTATTCTTCAAATCTTTTCATATCATTCAGCCCTAAAAACATCAACAAGATCTGCTCCATATCTGATTGCAACTGAACATATCTTTACCAAGATGTTCGCCTGCAATCTCTCCACCAGATCTCTCAAAACAACAAAAACACGCGCATCCCTAATAACACAGCAGACTGATGTTCTGATGTTCTGCCAACCGATGTCAAGACATCATGTCTAACATCAGCACACAAAATTGCAACCCTAAATAACTTAACATAAACTGAATGTTAAGAACTCATGTTAAGACATCAGACAAATGACATCAACAACAACAACATTGTTTTACCAAAATTGCAGCCAATACAAGAACTAACACAAGTAATATTTTATTGTGTTTAAATTCTAACATCTCTTTTATTTTTGAAATTTGAAATAATTTTTTTAGCTGAAGTAATTATAATGATTGGTTTGTTAGACCATTATGTTTAAATGATATTTTTTTTATCTATGTGAGGGTTAGAACCCTTGACCTCAATAGATAACAAATATTGTATTTGATATTTTAAATAGTGAAAATGAGTTGGGTGAGGTACCATATAGGAATATGAGATGATGTGTCACAGATAGAGTTGAAATGTTAACATGAAAGTACTCGCTCTATTTTAATATATTACTAGATTAAGAACCGTGTAATGTGCAGTTGTAAATTAACTTTTATTTATTTACATTGAATGTAATTATATTCAATTTTGTTTTAGAAAAATATAGTTAAAAAGGTATATTATAATAATTTATTATGAATTATAATATATACAAATATATGAAATAAAAAGGAACACTTTACATGAAAGAAAAAGTGTGTGTTTGTAAGTTTACATTTGTATTAAGAATTTAGTTTTTGCAAATTTTAATAATTTTAAAAGATATTACTCATGGTCATTTTTTATACTTTAATTCTCATGTCTCATTGACATTTATACGTGGGAATGTATTCTATCTAATGTTATTATTTGTCTTTCATTTGTTTATTCGTCGCAATATGAAGAATATACTCTATCATATTTCAATATCTACAAGTTGTGGCAAGCGTTTTAAATTTGCGTAATAACTAATTTGCCACTAAAAATATTTGTTTCAACTTTTACCTTTACTCTGATTTCAAGAAAACTAAAAATATTTAATAGTGTTTGAATTCACACGTCTCTTTTATTTTAAAATTTAAACAAATATTTTTAGTTGAAGTAATTGTCGGGTTGTTAGATTATTTTATTCAAAATGGGCATTAAATCTCCTTTAAAATATTTAAATTTTGTCTACTGTAATTTCAAAATTAAATGTTAAAACAATCACTTTGTTTTTCATGATAGTATTCTTTGTTGTAAGCAGTATGATAAAAAAATATTATATCATTTAATTTTTTAATATATTAAATAAATAAAATAAAAATGAACTAAACAATATATAAAAAATATATCAAAATTTTGTTTCTATCTATTTTATAATTCAAAAATTATTTCAAAAAAAATAAATCATGTTATATAAAGTCTAAGAAAATAACATATTTAAAATTGTAAAATAGTTGTTATGTCAATATATTTTTGTTTTTGTAAAAGTTCGAATTCATGACTTCAATAATAAAGTATTATGTGCTTTGACTTTTTAAAAAATATATAGGTTTTGGTAGGTGGCAAATAAAAATAATGATGATGTGGTAAATATAGAGTATGTAGCATATAGGGTTCACTATTGCCATATAATACCTTTAGCAGCGTTTTTTTTTTCCTTTAACAGCGCTTAAAAGCGCTGCCTAGAGTGGCACTGCTGTAGGTAAAGGCAGCGCTTTTTTTAAATGCAAAAGCGCTGCCTTAGGTCCCTTTTATGCAGCAAAAGCGCTCTTTAATGTCACCTTTAGGCAGCGCTTTTTAATGGAAAGCGCTTTCTTTTGCCCCCCCTTTAGGCAGCACTTTTAAAAGCGATGTCTAATGTATCTTTTCTTTCTGTTTTAGGTAGCGCTTTTTCATAGAAAGCGCTTTCTTTTTCCACCCTTTAGACAGCGTTTTTAAGAGCGTTGTCTGATGTATCTTGTCGTTATACTTTAGGCAGCGCATTTTTTAAAAGCGCTTTCTTTTATCCATTTTATGCAGCGCTTTTTTTCCGAAGCGCTTTCTTTTCTCAACGTAAATAGCGTTTTTTAAAAGAAGTTTTTTAAAAATCACTTTTTTAGGTAGCGTTTTTTTTATAAGCGCTGCCTATTGTGCACATTTTTAAGAAGCGTTTTTTGTTAAAAGCGTTAGCATAAGTCTCATTTTTTAATTATAAAATGGCAACATAAACCATTAGAATTCAATTTTTTATCAAAACTTATCACAAACCTTTTATAATTTAACACAAGCCTTTATTTCAACACATATGCCTTATATACCATTATAATTCAACATAATAAACCTTATAAGCATTATAATTCAACACATAAACCTTATAATTACCATTATAATTCAACATAAAGCTCATACACCAAGAAAAAAAATCATAATTCTATCCACTTCCAAAATTTTGAAAATATACAAGTGTAAATATACAAATTCCATCATTCCTCAATTCACAACAACTTCCAGAATTATACAACAACTTCCAAAATTATACAACAACTTCCAGAACTATTCCCATCCAGTACTGAACATCACAACGGCAAAAATCTTTAAGGACCATAAACTTCACACAAAAGGTAGAAAGACAATATACCTTACATAATTCTCATCTCAAGAATGTATTGACACCATTCCTCCTTAATTTCTTCCAGTTTATCTTTCGAGTAAGTAGCACACTTGAATTCATCGAAGTACTACATAGCATAACATAATATGCATGGTTTAGTTAAAACTAATTAATTAGATGAAATATTCGTTAAATATTAAAAATAAATTCTAACTTATAAATCCATACCATGTTTGGAATCTCTATTTGATCCAAGTGAATAGTTTCTTTCATAAACCTTAATACGAAATAACCGCAATCTATACCATTACGCTGACGAGGACACTACACATAGAAAAAAATACGAATATATATCAGGATATATAGTTTAACTTGTTTTATCAAGTAGCATCACTATTATAATCAAAATTGTGAAAACATACATGCACTATGATCCATGTAATGTTGTTTGCTTTACTCTTTGGTACTCGAGCTTGTCTTTGTGATCGAAATATTTGTATAGCTCTAACATAATATAAACGAATATTTAGAACAATCTCACATAAATAAAAAACATAATACACACGAATATTTAGAACAATCTCATCACTTACGTATCAATCATCTTCTTCATATTTGGGTATTTTATTTGATCACCATCTAACAAACCCAGATAATATACTATTTCTTTTATCGGATTAATCGCAACCAACAACTAGTGTCCACTGTAAAATAAAACAAAAGTTTAGATGGACATTTTCTTCACAACGTCAAAAAATGAAAAATTATAATAAATGAAGTTAGAATGAAAATCTAACCCATGGCCAGTATTATATTGTAAAAGATACAACTTTTTTGTATCTCTGTTGGCCATAAATGCATCGACTAAGTGATCTTTGACTGCATTTGGACATTGATTGATTAACCGTGCATTGATACAGCTGGGAGATAAGAAAGCGAATCTTTTCGTCAATTAACGCGGGCGGATCAATTTTTCATACAAGAACCTTAAATAAAAACATAATCAATATTAATAGAATATTCATTGAAATGAGTAAATAAATTGTTCAGTTAATTAAATAAAATTGATCAGAGTACCTGATGTATGAATTCATAACACCGATGCCTAATTTAGAATGCTGAAAAATCTGATCCAAATCCTCTTTGGCAATTGTTTCGGCATAAGAAAAACCAAGATACCTTCCTCCATAGGTATTTCACGAATTCCACCTTCCAGCAAATATGTTGTTCCTACATATGTTTCAAGGTACAACCTAAATCGAGGAATAGATGCTTTTTTAGGCTCAGTCTTCGCAAGATCCTTTTTTTGGTGGAGATATTTTTGCTGGCTTGTTGCAACTCTTGAGCATGAATCTTAAAATCATATAAGAGTTAGGTAATGTATAAGATCATGAAGCTTTTGAATTTGGAGGATAGAATTAACATTTTCTATGCATATATATCAATTTACCTTTTATTTATGCAACTGGCTCGGTGTGCCGCACAATACCCTTATCTTTTGATTTGGATTTTGTAGGAGTCTAACATTACCATGTAAATAAAATGTACGTAAATGTAAGAATAACTTACATGGCTCGTAAAACATTTGAATACTAAAAGTTTCATAATGGTTTTCAATATACCTCATTATCTAGGAAAATGAGGTTTGACAGTCATGCAACATACGATCCTATTGTGTCTCCCACCAATGTTGCATCTGAAACATCGTCCGGTATAGGTAATAACGCAGCCCCCTCTAAAGCAATATCAATCAATACTTTCAAAAAACCAGCAGGGAGCGATTTATGGTGAAGTACATCTCCCAAAGTGTTATGCACTTTTCCCTTGCCAACCATGCGATAAGTCGGTGATGATAAATACAACTGACAAGGTGAAATGCCCTAAACCAATAATAAATATGAAATTGTTAATGTGTATATATGTCAATTAAAAAAATTGTGCTAATTTAATTCCATAACAATATATATATAATTACCTTGGGAATTTTCTGTTGAAAATTACAATTGATACTATCTTTGTCACTAGTATCTTTAAACTCTGAACCACGCCTTTCTGACATATATATCTTTCTTTATCCTTTTGCAATTCACGAATTTGAGATTTTAATTCCTCCAACGATTCCATCACTTATTTATTGCTCGGATTTTTACTCTTTGGATGTTTATACAAGTTTGTTGGAGTACCCCTAATCCATTACCCCTCACACGACCAGAATACTCATGAATATTTAATACTCAACTTAGTATGCTCTTTTAATCATGGTCTTTAGCTAGAGTTAAAGACTGAGATAGAGTCTCCTGAAATTCATATGCATATCGAAAAAGATTAGTGGGGATTAAAAAGCATAAATATTATATGTTAATAAACTTTGATTTAATTAAAGAAATAATGTTATACTTACACATTGCTCAAAAACTTGTTGAACATCTTCCTTAACAACTCCATCCTTACCCACACGAGCAGCCTTCCACAAAACATGTTCCGGAAGAGATTTTTTTTCACTTTTCTCCTCTTCTAACTACACATTAAAACAAATAATACGATCAATTATAACACATGAGCAACAAGTATATCATAGCATTTATATATACTTATTGTTGAACCCTAATTTTTACCCCTAAGATTTCGCACATCTCATTTGCATCTCATACCACAAACAAGATCACAATCTTTGTTTCTCCCGAGCATCTGTATATTATTCTTACCTGCTTTATATTTGATTATGTTTACTAACCTCTAACCAAAATACCAAAAAATGTTGCTGCAGTTTTTCTCTCTGTGTGTTGTACAGGTTTGTCAAAACAAAGGCCTAACTTCAAGTCAAATGTGGCTGTTTGCTCATGATCCAGTTCAGATGGATGTTTGACCTAATCTTGGTCAAGTTATCAAGAGATTGCTTCAAGTATACAAGTTATCTGTTTCAGTGGGCTATTTCTCAAGCATTGACTGTCAAGTTGTTGTGCGGTGATGTCCATCAAGTTCATATGAGTTCACCAGTCCAGATTGTGTTCATCTGTGGATTTATTTTCCCAGATAGATGATTCTAACAAGTTCAAACAGATTCAAATGGCTGTTGTTCAGTTGTGGCTTGTTCAGTGGTAGCTATGTTGCACATTTTATCAGAGGCTTGCGAAAAAGAGTCAAGATTGGTTTTGGGCTAAAAAGATTTTGCTATCCATGAACCATTTTCATATCCATTTTGGCTATCCATCATTCTAAACCATTAAATAATTTATTCATTTTTATTCTATAATGCCCTGTATAATATATATCTAGAATAATACAATACAAGCATTATATTTGGTACTGACACCATCATAAGTGCCTAATGGCGTAATTCACATACTTGACCATTTCTAAAACATAAATACAATCTATGGTACAAGATATGGAAATTGTCCAAAACAATAAAAACTAAGATTAATGTATAATATCCTCAATTGTACACGACAAATGCACAGCGGAATAAGCTCAACTAAGCTTCTCTTGAAACATCCAAGCATAGCTCCACTTGTAAACCAAACCTGCAAAATACCTCCTGAAAATAATCAACAATAGTGGGGTGAGATACATCAAATCTCAGTGAGTTCCATATCCTATGGATTCTCTCGGCTTTACAGGGTTCTATCAATCCTAACTCAAGTCAAGGGGAAGGGAAATGACCTTGAGTTCTCAATCTCACAATCTCACACTATATGGAAACATGTCATGAGTCTGTTAACTCATAAATCCCACGAATGGAAATATGTGATGAGTCTGTTAACTCAAGAAACTCACTAATCGATAACCTTACCAAGGCATCCCCTTTTCCCGTCCGCTTCTACGTCTAGAAGTCGACCCGAGTCATGGATCCTTGTAGTTACTTGGCATACGAAATGGATTCGGGATCATCGGCCTGTTAACCGTGATCCGTCACTTCTCATGGCCTGTTAACCATCGCAAGTCTCTTTACCATATAGGCTCCATTCATACTACACGCGGGAATCAAACCTCCCAAGTAATTGTGCATATGTTTCAGAGGAGGAGCTCGAGACTCATGAAACTACACCTCAAGATAAATCGTTACGATTACGTGATCATATACGCAATGTGATTGTATTCGACAATCACAAGGCCACGTCGCCTTAAGGCCTCTTTTGCCTTTTCTCATAAAACACAAAGGTTTCCACATGTTCCATACTAGTGTTTCACTCTCTCCTAGACCAATCTCGTCATGGATGTACCTTCCTACATCAGGTGCCCGAGCCTTGCCATCTAGGTTATCTACTCCATGCCAGAACTCGTCAATGAATGCACGAGCGTCGCCATCCAGAGTTTCTATCACAATTCTATTCACAACCTAGAATTATAACAATCTTAACTATGCCATTTGTTTTGGGGTAAAGTTTCCTCACTCTTCCTAATTCATTTTAAGCATGCATATTCTCTCTATTATGTTCAACAACAATATTAGACAAGCATATTACAACATCAATCATAAGACACACAAGATAGCATAACATGTCAAACATAAACCACATAGTAATTCACACACATTTTTAAGGCATACAAGCCACTACTACCCTTTACCAAGCATCCTTGGTTAAACCTCATGGTCTCACATTACCATTTCATAGCACATCACATAAACCGTCATTTTCGGTTCCCTCCGATTCATTTAATCGGGTATCAAAATCAATACTTTTCACTTTTATCCCGTAGGATATTTCCACAGCTTTACATCGGCTAACATTATGTCGTGATCGGACTTATGATCCAAAAGATATGGATTTCAACATAGCTTTCTAATGATACCAAGAATGTCTCGATCCGAGTTACGGATCAAAAGTTATGAAGGAAACAAAATGGGAAAATCTGTCATGTTCGCTATGCGAATCTCCAGCGAACATTCGCTTACGCCTTTGCTTCGCGAACCTCCGGGTGAACCAAGTCAGAAGAAAAAGAGTATAAAGTTCGCTAAGCGAGGTCTGGGCGAACATTCGCCTTCCGTTCGCTCCAGGGTTTGCTAGGCGAACCCTCGAGAACCATTCGCTTTGCCCTTCGCCAGGGGTTCGCTAGGCGAACCCTGCAAAACCCTGAATTTCTCAGCAGCGTAAAAACAGAACCCTTGGGCCAAAAATCCATCATTTCCTCACCCAAATCACTTCCAAACATCAAAGCAAGTATTATCAAATGATTACATGCATAATACGGCTACACCACACAATTTATATCAAATTTCATCCGTTAGATTTCATTGACTTATCCGTTTAATCGTTTTCTCTCAAATATAACCTAAGTTCTAAACTTATATTTCTAGAACTTAGAGCGTCTAACTAGAACCCACCTGATAATCGAAGAGGAGGTTGAAGAAGATGATGATGATCCATGAGCTTCTTCTCCTTCCAAAGCTTTTTCCTCTTTCTCTTCTTTCCTCTTCTTCTTCTCTTACTATCTTTTTCTTCCTTTATCTTTTCTTTCTCTTTTCTTAACAAATATATATATATATATATATAATACCAATATTATATAATATAATCCAATAGAGTAAAATATCTCCAATTGATATTTTGTCGTCTCAACCCAATTGATCAATTATTAGAGTTACTATAAAATACTCTCTTGTACTAATAAATATCAATATGTCTCTTTCAATAAATAATTGATCTCCTCAGAGCTCATTAGTTGCTCTATTGATCCCAATTAATAATACTTAAAGTACTTAAAGGATTACATTAATCCAATTTACCAAAGATAGAGCACATAGATACTCGTCTGATCTCATCTGATATCCAATTGAGTATTTAAATAATATGGGGTATTACATATTCACTTTCTCATATCCATTTCAATTTTCAAATAACCAAATTCTATACCAATACTCCATTTTCAATAAACTCATCTTATCCATTTTTATCCAATTCCATTTCATTTTTTGTTTAAAATCCATTTCCAATTTTCACTTCATATAAACCAATTATCCAAATATTCCATATCCATAAAAATCCACATTTCTAATTTCCAATTTAATAACCATTTCCTTAAACCCATTTGATTTCAATATCCAATTTTCCATCACATGTTAAACCATAAACCATATTCATTTTGTATAAATTTTCTAACCAATTTCCATAAAATAAAATAAAAACCATATATCCAAATGTCTCCAAAGGCCCATTATTACACAAGAGTCCATAGAAAGTTTTTGAAAAAAAAAAAGAATAGGACTTCACACGCCAGACACTTCAATCTTCAGCTGCTACATGAAATGCATTTCCAATACAAGTCAACGAGCCAAACCGTTACGCCATTCCAAGCTGATGCACGCAAGCTACACAACAAATTACTACAACCTGCACAATTCAAAAGTCTGACTTCAGAACCAAAATGCAGCCAAACGACCTGCAAAATAAAATAAAATGTAACAACAAGAGCAAGATACAAAACGATACATAAGAAAGGGCAAAATGGCGGATACGCTAGCAAAACGACAATCAATTTTTGAGATTTCAATTCAAATTCTCACCTCAATTCAGTTCTATAAATAAAGCACTCTCTCCTTCCATTGCTTAAGCTTTGTAGAGCCAAAATCACTCTGAAAATATTCAAACCAAAGCTTCAATTCCAATTCTAAACCTTCGAGTTTCAACAATTCTCAACCATCACAAATCTTTACCAAATTCATTCAACCATGCAAATCACTGCAGAAACCAAAAGAATCCTTCAATCACCATCTTCGAGCTTCAACCATCTTCAATACATCTTCTATCTTCAACAAACTTCAACGCACAAACTTCAAAACTCGATTCATACAAGTTTTCGCAATTCCAAATTCATCACAGATTTTCAACATCACACATCCAGAATCAAAGAGGAAGAAGAAGATTGAAGTGTAACGCACCATTTTTGAAGGTAGTTCGAAATATTTCCGGCGTTTCGATCCGTTACTGTTTGCTACGATTCTTTGATTTCCTTATACTGTTGCGTAGAGCATTCGATTTCTATCACAATCGTGCAAATTTCAACTCCCGTCGCTTCCAATTTGGTTGAGCTGCAATGTGTTGGCTATGGTGGTGAATAGTGCCGCCGTGAGAAATTGAAGAAGATGATGAAACGTCTGATTCTTCTTTTTTCCTTTTTAATATATCCTTTCTTTTTTTAGTTTTCTTTTATTTTTTTTAAAAATGGATTGGCCTTAGCCCGTTTATCACCACCTCCTTTTTTTTTCCCTCATGACACCACCTTTTTTTTTATCATAAAATTTACTTTAATTATCTTTAATTTCTTTCTTTAATAAATTTCTTCTTATCTTCTATTTTTTATTATCTTAAATACCTTGATTTACTATTGTTTTTTTAATCTTGTTTTTTCTAAACATTTCTTGAAAAAATCATAAAAAGTATATCATGTGATTTCATTTTAATCTTGATTTTATTTTGAATTCTACTTTGGATTTTCATTGTTGGTTGTGTGGATCATAACTTGTTAGATCCATCTTTCTCTTCATCTTAATTTTTTTTATCGATGAAAGTCTTATGTATCATAGAATTCCTTTGTTGAATTTTGATCAAGACTAGATCGCTACCTTCTTTTCTTTTCGTGCGGTATTGCTTTTGGATGGCGATCTACATTTCATTCATCTAGCATGCATTAGCACATAGATCTATTGACCGGTCTCATTGTAGGTTAATTACTCTGTAAATTACTCGGCGATTGCTTAATATAGCGCAACATTTGTCCCTCTTTATCCAATTCGAAATTTGAACTTTTATGGTCTGGACCTTGATTGGTCGCGCCAACCCAATGTTGGTTAATCTTTTGTATTAGGTTCAAAATCTTTGAAGCTTGTTGTTGTAGAGGCTTTGATTCTATCAATCTTCTAACAAGTCTTCACTAACCTTGACCTATGTACATTGTTTAATCACTATAGTTTAAGACGCGAAACGGAATAATCGGTGAAGCCTTATGGCACTAGAGCCTTGTGCTACTAATCACTAACTTCTAAATTTTACTTTTATGCTTTCTTCTCGCTCCCTATCTCTCTCTTACTTTTATGCTCCATCATTATCATTTCATATCATGTTTATGCTTCCGCAATTTTTCCTTTGTCCGTTGGACACATGTTTATGCTTCCCCAATTTTTCCTTTGTCTGTTGGACACATGTTTATGCTTATGCCTTTTTCTCTTTGTCCACTTGGACCAAAAACATTAATAAAGGCTAAAACCTCTAAAAAAAACTTGTGTTTCTAATCTTGGACTATGGTTACTATCCTTTGCAATGGACAAGGAGTTTTGACCTAGACCTTGGACTTCAATGCTATTCTTGGATCCTTGGACTTAGAACTAGGACCTTCTCCCTTTGCTTTGGAATTATGGTTCGAAGACTATGGAGCTTGCTTGTGTGGTTAGGCTATTCTTATCCTTAGCTCTTACTTTATGCTTTAGGATAGTCACTTTTTCTCCACCCATTCTTCAATTTTCAAAACTTTCTCCCTTTTTCAAAACCTTATTGATTTCAAACTATCACCTCTTTCATAATCAAACCTTGACTTTGTCAAGTGATTTTACTCTTTTTCTTTCATTTCTTAACAAATGCTAAACTACATAAGCATATTGACACCTTTTTCAAAAGACTTTAAAAAACACCAAACTCATTCAAACTCTTTTTTTGTCCCCTTGTGCACTTTCCCTTTAAAAACTTTCTCATAAGTCTAGACATGATTCATCTCTTTAAGCGGAATTATTCACTTGGAAATGACGACTTGTCTTTACACTTAAAATCAACCAAAACAAATAAATTTCATTATTTGTACCACGAACTACGAGGTTTTAATCCTACATTGCACTTCGTAGGTACGTAGGCATGAGGCGACAAGTCTCTCCAAACACAAAAATCTGGAAAAAAAAATGCTTCTCTTCTCATCTCCTTAATCTCTTTTCAAACAAACTTTTTCAGACCAAAAAGCGTAAATATTTCAAAGGGTTCCTATAGAGTACTATAGACGTTTTGGGTGCTAATACCTTCCTTTAACGTAACCAACCCCCTTACCCAGTCTCTGTTCACTTGTTCTTGTTTTAGAGCATGTGTAGGTTTTGTTCGCTCTTTTTCCTTTTTGGATAAAATATAAATACGGTGGCGACTCTTTCTTTTTTGAGTTAAGTTAATCAATAGCTTACACTCACGATTTTGCCGCTATAGAAAAGTGGCGACTCTGTTGGGGAATCTCTGGTTCTTAGTGGGTTAAGCATACTTTGATTTATTTATCGCTTTTTGTCTGATTTGTTTGTTATTGATTGTTCTGTCAGGGTGCTTGGCGATTCTGTGTGGTGAGATAAGCCCAATACCCAGGCTTGAGTATACACCTAAGACTAGGGTGGAAAGTAGTGTGACTTGTGTGGCATTTGGCCAGACGTAGTATACACGAAAACTCCACATCCGGACGAGGTTTTCTTTGGTAATGTTCTATCCTGCGCATTGGTGCAGATGCATGTAACCTAGAAAACTGTCGACTCTGGCGACCATTCCCGAGGACTCAGTTGAGGCCCTCCTCCCAAGAGGTAGTAATGGCAGACCAGAAATGGCAAACCCGTTATGCTTCTTGATCTGAGGACTTGAAGCTGAGGACTTTAGAACCCTTAACCTATCTTGGCCTTATTAGGACGTGGTGCGGTGGCTATTCAGGTGCAGACTTGAATCAGTTGTTACGTGATACCACACTCAGACGAGACTCTCTTGAGAATATTATTGACTACCAAGCAGTTGGGAAATTGATAATATTCGAAAGATGATTTGTAGACTCTGGGAACTTCTTTAGAACCTTGTTCGGCAGGTGTTATACCCTTAGTACATACCTTTGGGGATTGGTTCTTACCCTTGACTCCATGCTCGTGACTCGGACCTTTGAACCCGTGTGCTTTGCGTGGTCTTGTCTGTGGTTGTTGCATCCATGCACTCTTGCATCCATAAGCATACATCTGCATTTATCCAAAGTTGTCCAGAAACTAGTTTCAACTGTCTTCTTCTTCAGTTATCTGTTCACCGTCAAGCTGTTTCTTCGACACAACTACGGAACTAGAGCTGCTGTCAGATTGAGAATGGAAAACCAAGAACAACACAATGCCGAAGTCAAAATAGAAATTGATGAGTTGAAGGCCGGCATGACCAAGCTCACAGAAATGCTGCAAGTTCTTATTTCCAGGGGAGAATCACCTCATAGGACTGTGATTGTTGAAACTTCAATTGCTGCTGTTGACCCTCCACTGACTCAGCAACTAGCTTCTACTTGGCAAGAATTTGGGTTACCTTCGAATTACTCGCCACCCTTTGCAACTACTCATGTGCTTGTCCCGTCTGTACTGCCAGTATCTTCAGCTCCATTGTTCACTGAACCTCATCCTATTGTGCATTCTGTTGCTCAATTTATTCCTGAGAATCTTCCTTTCGTGTACCATGCTACTGGTCCACAATCCGAAAGTCAGGGAGAACCTGGATACATTGAAGAAGTCAGAGAGCACTGGCAAACTCTGGACAAAAGGCTAAGAGCCATGGAAGGAAGTGATGTCTTTAGTGCTGCTGCAATGGACATGTGCTTGGTTTCAGACTTGGCTATGCCTGCAAAATTCAAAACTCCTGATTTTGAGAAATACAAGGGGCAAACCTGTCCCAGAAGCCACTTGGTGATGTACTGCCGCAAGATGGTTGCTCATTCCAAAAACGACAAACTGCTCATTCACTGTTTCCAAGACAGCTTGAGTGGGGCTTCAATGAAATGGTATATGAGACTTGAGAAGAACCGTATCCAAAGCTGGAAGGACTTGGCTGATGCTTTTTTAAAGCAATATAAGTACAATCTGGACATGGCACTTGATCGTCGTCAATTGTAAAATATGTCTCAGAAAGAAAAAGAATCCTTTAAGGAGTATGCTCAGCGCTGGAGAGAGCTAGCTGCTCAAGTGGAGCCACCCTTGGCTGAAAAAGAATCGACTGGTTTGTTCATGGATACTCTTCAGCCACTCTTTTGGGAAAAGATGATAGGCAGTGTATCATCTGGTTTTACTGACCTAGTCACTATTAGAGAAAGACTACAAGAGGGTATCAAGAAAGGAAAAATTGTTAATGCTGAAGCCTTTAGTGGTGTTAAAAAGTATGTTGGGAATTTTCAAAAGAAGAAGGATGGTGACACCCATGCTATTTCAGTTGAAGGTAAACCTCATCGCAGACAACAATAAGTAGCTGCAGTTGCTCCTGTTGTCAATGCTCAAACAGTTCAAGCTCCTCGTCAAGCTGTTAGACAAAATCAGAATCGCAATAGGGTTAACTTTGATCCTATCCCGATGTCCTACACTGAGTTGTATCCATGTCTTGTAAAGAAAGGTTTGATTACAACGAGGGATCTACCTCCTCCTCCAAATCCTCTCCCAGCCATCTATAGGGTTGATCTTCACTGTGAGTTCCATCGAGGTGGGGCAAGCCATAACTTGGAAGGCTGCTATGCATTGAAAGCTAGAGTACAAGAATTGGTGAATTCAAATATTCTAAATTTTCTTGATGATAATCCCAATGTTGTCAACAATCCTTTGCCAGAGTATTCCAAGTGAAGTTTGAGTCCGTTCAGACGGATTATCTCCTAAAGCCAGTGTTTCAGACAGGACAACTCATCCTTGTTGCTGATTAGTCACTAGGCCTTGTTTCTTTCTGTTTACATTTTTCTTTGATTGTATTGACTGTTTGCTTTTGAACTTTATTTGTACTTTCATGGTAATTTCAATGAAATGAGCATTGCAATGTTTTGATTCAATTCATTTATATCCACTATGTGCATCTTTATGCTTACTTTTTCACAAAACAAAAAATATATCTCTTGTTCACTTTCTTTATCAAACTTTTGTTTATGCAAAGATTGGAGGGAGGATGATGAAAACGAAATACCTAAAATTGCTGGATTGTATGCTTTTAATCAAAACTTGGATGATGATGTATAGGCATTATTTCAACTCCCAAACACTGGAGAAATAAGAAAGTTAATCCCTTGTCAAACCCTTTGAGCCTAGAAGGTGGAGTTTCTTTCTGTACGAAAAAACCTGCAATCTTAACCTGGGGATGGGTAGTTCTCAGTTAATTTGACTGTGTATTTAAACACAAGAGAATCATTGCAATCAAAAGTTTTCCTTCGCACGCATCAAAGAAGTGTCGAAGATGTCTTTCAAATCCAAAGCCAATGATGGTTCACCGTAATCATTAAGCTAGGCAGTCACTATCTTTCAAAAAAACAAAAGAATGAAAAAAATCAAAAGAAAAAGCCCGCTAAGTTAAAACCTATGAAGGAGATTTGGGCAAAAATTGGGGCATCCCGCTGACTGTAAGCTCAAATGACACAGTTCAGGCAAAAGTTAGGGATAACAAAAGAAAAATATAGAGGTTACCAAAAGACAAAATGAGTTGACTGAGGTCCTCATAAAAAACAACAAAATGTTTTAAGGGAAAAGTGATTGCCATCTCAAAAATCTCTTAAGCCATCATCATAACCGTGTTGCAATTCCAAAATCTCCTGTTACCTGAATGCATAGTTTGAAATAACTGAGCATAGGACTGGAGATCATCACGAAGAATGGGTTGGGAACAAATAAATTTTGAGCCTATATCCTTTGTTTTGAAAACCGTGAACCGGACCATATTACAACCTTCAAAAGACCTAATTGAAGCCATGTTTCTTTTGAAAGCATATTACAACAAGGTTGCGTAAATTGACTCCTATGTTTGTTGCTAATCATTTGCTTTGATGTCTTACCTTTGCTTTGTCTTTCATTTTTGAATGTCTAAACCTCCGTGTTTTGACAAGTGGTTCATTTTGCTTTACATCAATAATATCATTCCAAAAATGATTTTTGATTTCAAAAATTGCATGAGCTTTGCATTAAAATTACCATGAATGAATGATTTTATTTGCAGACAAACTTTCCTCATCAAGAAATTTCAAACAATTGAGAAACTTGGTCAGTGATCCTATCAGGGGCACATTACTTCCAGAGCCCGTTGTGAATCAATTCAAGATTTGTTGCTCAATGCAAGTTATTCTCAGAATTGGTTAACCAGAAGATCTCTTTCAAGACTCATGTTGAGTTTAGCCTTCTCAACATTCATTTCAAGAACTGAAGTCATGATCAGTCCATCCCTAGCAACTGAAGCCATGATCAGTTTGTTCTCAACAATCATTTCAAGAACTGAAGCCATGATCAGTTTATCCTCATCAGTCAATCAATCTGGGTAAGTATTCTTCAAGAATCCTCAAGATGTCTTTCCTCAAAGGACCATTAGCCTAATGCAATTCATAAGTGTGACAGAGATTTGTTCAACATCTTCTCTCCAAGCAGAGTGGGCAGTGTTCCCTGTGTTGAGGAATCAGAGTTCCATTTTTCCCTCAAAAAAGAGTCTATCTCAGTTGTCTCAATCATTTGTATTGCATACTGTTCTGGACTGGGCTGAGGCTGCCCAACAGTCGAGCAGGCCCAACCCATACAACATGGGGAGGCCCAATAAGACCCCTCCGCGGGGCACTTGACTACTGCGAGCATACCACCGGTTCCCCCGGGCACTTTACAGTATCGGGCACTTGGGCCAGCAGGACAGGAGAACCTCTCCCCCCGGCGGAGAGGTACCTCCTCGACATACCAGCTTCTCCCCGCGAGGAGTGTCTAACGGTCCGTACCACGTGGACACGTTCCAAGTAACCTCCCACTTCCGCAGGATTCGGTCTGCCCTAATCCCGGAAATCTAGGAGCGGTTACCCCAGGGCGAAGACCACGTGCTGGTCTTCACTATGCCACGTAAGCCCTGGCAGTTACTTGGATTGGGCCTGACAATCCAGCCCAGTGCAAGTAACCGTTGGCCCCGCACTGGGGGCTCTCTATAAATACCCTCTCACTTGAGAGGGTCAGGTTAAGTTCACTTTCTTACTCACCTCTGTAACCGTTTTCCTTTTTAATATATCCTTTGTTTTTTTATTTTTCTTTTATTTTTTTAAAAAATGGATTGGGCTTAGCACTTTTATCACCATCTCTTTTTTTTTTCTCTAATGACACCTCCTTTTTTTATCATATAATTTACTTTAATTTTCTTTAATTTCTTTCTTTAATAAATTTCTTCTTATCTTCTTTTTTTTATTATCTTAAAAACCATGATTTACTATTGTTTTTTTAATCTTGTTTTTTCTAAACATTTCTTGAAAAAATCATAAAAAGTATATCATGTGATTTCGTTTTAATCTTGATTTTATTTTGAATTCTACTTTGGATTTTCATTGTTGATTGTGTAGATCATAACTTGATAGACCCATCTTTCTGTTCATCTTATTTTTTTACTTTTGATCGATGAAAGTCTTATGGATCACCCGGGATTTTCATCCTAGTACAAACGCGAAAGTAGCACCGAAACAAAGTCGCCAGCAATGTGTATTTATCCCAAGAGCGGGAAAGGAAACACTGCATAAACCTGAAGGGAAAGGAAAGAGCATGGTCTTGTGACCAAGAGAACTGGGTTCGGGAGTCGGTTACGCGCGAGGAAGGTATTAGCACCCCCACGCGTCCATCGTACCCGATGGGATCCACGCTTGCTGCTTCAATCAAAGGGTGTAGGAAACTGGAAAAGGAACTACTAGCTGAAGAACTGGAAAAAAATAAAGGAGAGAGAAAGAGAAACAAATGTAGGGAAAATAAAAGAAGTGATCGAATGGGCCCTACCCCACTGCCTACGTATCTCATCGGGAACATGAGAATCAGAGCGACGTAGTTCCCCTCACCTAGGGAAAATTGTTTGTGTTTTTTAGTGGGAATGTCAACATTCGCGTTCCAGTAGTTAGGTGTTGCAGCTCGCTGTAGGGAGACTTAGGCGTTACCTGTTTGCGGTAGAATGGAAATGACGCATCCTTAAGGAAGGAGTGAATGAGATGAGAAGAGAATTTCCGAAGGAAAGACGCTATTGTTTGTTTAAAGTTTTTTAGAAAGAAGTGTTTTTTAAGCTGTTTGTAACTTGCATTGCACCTAAGTCTACAACATAGGAACGAATACGTCGCGTATCGTCCCCAACAGGACGTACACTAGGTACCCTAGAAGAATGAAGGGAAACCCCCCCCCCCCCCCCCCCCATTATTCACTTCCCACATTTAAGGCTCATGCGCAATACACGTTTAACTTTTATTAAGTGTTTTTTACTTTTGTTTTGAGATGAGAAGAAGAGACTCAAATGGAGTAAAGGTGAAAACTAAAGGGGACTAAGACTAACCCTAATGTTATCATGCTTGGAGCTCTTATGGTTAATGTGGTTTAAGAAATCTAATCCTAAGAGAAAGGAGAAGAAGACTGAATTAAACAACTCACTTCTAAAGTAGAAGATGAGTTGTAACTCAAAGGGGAGAAGAAATGAGTTATTCAAGGAAAGCATATAAATGTTTATCATGATTACAAGTTAAACTATTAAAAGAAATAAGAGAAAATGAAAGAAAGAATTGTATGTGGAAGCATATCCACACACTTACTTACCATTTGCACCTACATGAAAAGGTTAGTTCAATAGACTATTTACAAGTAGTGGAATAAAGAAAGGATAACAAGTAATGATCAAACAAAACAAGAATTAATGAATAAGGATTCGAAGAGATTAAAATCAATCAAAGTCAGAACCTA
This sequence comes from Lathyrus tuberosus, assembly GCA_022829125.1. NCBI lineage: Eukaryota > Viridiplantae > Streptophyta > Magnoliopsida > Fabales > Fabaceae > Lathyrus > Lathyrus tuberosus. The sequence continues at coordinate 3,218,405 of JALAZF010000282.1, forward strand.
TGTCTAAAGGATGCTCCCTAAGGTTAAGATGTTAAACATGAGTGAACTATACACAACCAAATATCCTAAACATCAAAGAAGTGCACTCATGAAAGAATAGATGGAAGATGAGTGGGAAAGCAAAGTGATCATGCCATAATGCTTCACAAAAGGTCAAATTCAGAATCATATACCATTTACAAATGGCTTACATGCATATGAATCATCATATAATTCATAAATGAAATGATGTAAGAAGAAGAGATGAGAAGGAGAAGAAGCATAGAAAAGAAACATGCTAAAACTTCAAGTTAATAATATGCACAAACTTATGTCAAATGTAAGCACATGTTAAGATGACTTATAATATCATGAAAAATGACCTATAATATCATGAAAATGACCTATAAAGTATGTACAATCAATCACAAAACAAGTTGCGCAAATGCTTCACCAAAACATGCTAGAATGAAGTGGAAGAAAGTGCCCAAAAGTAACTTCAATAACAAGGCATCAAAACAACATCAAAGCACATATGAAAATTATACAAATATGATTCTAATCAACCTAAGTCAGAGGCTAAACACATATTACAAACTCATACCAAAATTCAAGATAAAAGTGTCACAAAGAAATGCACAAAGTCATATTGAAATGCCACAAAAAGAAGTGTAAATATGATCATACAAACATCATATAAGGTGACTTTAAAAATCAAGTAAAAATATTTTTGGTCACTTTAAGATATTATTTAACTAATACAAAAAGAATGAGTCAAGGAAAATGTGTGAAATGAGAGAAAGAAATCATACAATTTCAAGTGTCCATAAGAAGGATCAATCAAAAAGAAAATAAAAGAAAATCATGGAATAATGTGAAAAAATTCACAAAGTCATAATTAAAAATTATAGAAAATTATTTAAATGTCTAAACTTGGTTCGTGAATTAATTTGGAATTTTTATAGGTTATTTACTATTTTTAATAAAAGAAAATCAAACATGTATAAAAATAAAAAATGAAATGCAAAAGAAATAATGCAGGGGGTGCAAAGAAAGCAATTTTCATGTTCAGAATGAGTTTGGGCTTACAGCGAGGGGTGTGAATAGAAATTGAGTCCAGTCTAATTACAACGTGTGATTGTGTGTGAAAAGGTGTATGCAGTCAACCATGTGACTCAACAATGACCATAAGATGCAGTCAACAGTCAAACAAGGCAAAAGTATTCAAAATGAGAGGCTCAGATGCATCACACCATGATAACAACCATCTACACACGCGCGTGAAATCACTCAGGTCATAGTCCAAGACATGTGACTAGCACATGCTTCATTAATGCGCTGGCACAACATTAACCTTAGGATCAAATTAATCTGACGGACACGTTTTAAAACAAAACAACCCCTAACTGTAAATGTCACCGGCCGGAGAAAGACCTCCGATCATCTTCTCCGGCCAACTCCGGCCACCTGCAAACCCTCAATCCTCCCAGAAACTCACAAATCATATACCAAAATGAAGCTGAAGTTGAGTTCATTCCAAATCTATCATTGAAAATCACACAGCATGCACGCATAGCAAGAAACATCCACAAACATTTTTGCCCTAATTTCTGAAACTAAGCATCTAGCATGCCTATCAACTAGCCGGATTCAACAGAGCTTCTAGCAAGCTTCAATAAGCAAAAACAAGCAAACATTACATGGATTCGAAACAATGAAAAGTTGAGAAAATCAAACCTGAAATTTGATGAAACTTTGGATCTACAAGAATACCAGAGAAATGTGCTTCTTACTTGAGCTTCAATTGGCCAAATAAAGGCTTAAGAACTTTGAAAATGTAGGTGAATATGGATCTGCAGTAGAAGTTACTTCAACTATTCAATGATCTCCAAGTTCAATGCTACTTGATGATGAAGCTTGAAGATGAAGTCAGATGAGAATGATGATGGAATCGTGTGCAGAGAAAGAGAAATTTCAGAGAAAAATTGAGAGTGTGAGTGAAGTATGAAGTGGAATGAAGTGTTGTTGTGATTTTTGTGAGCAAATAAATTTATATATGTTGAGTTAAGATGTTAACCATGATGGTTAACAGTTGGAATGATGGTTAACTAAGTTAGTGAGTAAGGTTAAGTGAGTTCAACCCAACTAACTGAGTTGAATTAGTTAGAGGCGAGTTGAGTGAGTTTTGTTAGGGTGAAGGTGAGCTTATGGCAGCTGTGGTGAGGAGGAGAGTAAAGCTGAGGTGACGAGGTTATGTTATGTAGCATGTCATGACATTGCTTATGGTATAAGTTACTCCTTTGAAAACCTTCCTCCTTGATGTATGAGGGCTGGTATGCACATGTATGGTAAGAAGGATGCTTGTTCAAATGAGGAAACAAAGTACATGAGTTGTTTGTTGGATAACTGAACCAAATTATACACAAAGAACTGTCAATGCATCAGTGAAGAATAGGGTGGTATGCAGATGAAATTCTCCATACTCAGTGGATGATTTGATGAGTTTTTGAGGTCATTAGATTGAGGAGGTGTAATACTACAAGTTTGGTATGAAACATGGTTGGAAATAAAGCTTCCAACATTCTCAAAAGTGACCTGAAACATTGAGACTCAAAACTGGTTTGTAGCAAATAATTTGGCCTGTAGGCAAGGCATGGTGACTTAGGGAATTTTCAGTGTGAAGCCTTCAACTTTGGACCCTCATAACTATCTCATAACTTTCTCAAATGAAAAATTGTCCAACATCAAAGTTGAAGAGGACATGGAGATGAACAGCTTTTATGTTCAACATTTTTCCATTTGGAGCTTCCATCTTGGAGACATTCAGCTTGACATTTGGCCCACCAGGTGTTTGACAAAATTATGGCGCATGGGCCTGGTCTTGCTTGGTCATGACTTGGTTTTTGACCTAGTTTTGTCAAACTTTGATTGATCATAACTCCTTCAATTTTGATCCAATGGAAGAGTTCTTTATATGGATTTGAAGCTTAGAGTGTGAAATTTAATTGGCTCAACTTGGACCTAAGGTTTGAAGCTTTTATCATGGAGAAAGAAAGTCTCAAAGTGTGGTGCAAAATGGTCCAAACTTGCCATTTTTGGAAACCCTAAAGTTTCTATTTTTGGCAGTTTTGTGATTTCTTATTTTTTTCATGATTCTTCCACCATTTCTTGATCAAATCTTGTCCAATGAACATATATAACATGAATTTCATGAATTTGACCTTAAAAAGTCAGGAGTTGACTTTTTTCACTGCACAGTTGACTTTTTCCCCAATTTCTTGATTTTGAATCTTCTGACCAATTGAAACTCTTCTGAAACCAATTGATGGGCAATTTTACAACCCTATACACTTAGGAACATAAGGAACACCATGAAATCAAGTTTTGTCCAAAAAATCAGAAATAAATTGATTTTATGTCAAACCCTAATTTTTGCACTCTCTGGTTAGGAGGAAATAACACATCCTCCAAATCCAAATTCCTCTGAATATGATGTATATCCTATCTAACAAGGATGAGATATGACATTTGGAGATGATAAAAACCCAAAGAGCTTGCCGATTTGAGGATCAAATCCCCATTTTAGACTGTTTTGTATAGGAGATGATGCCCTGTCCAATCTTCTTGACGAATTCCAATCTTCCAATGACTTGTGAGATCAATTGGGATGATATATGATATAAGAAACCTTTAAGACTTGTTGGGAGACCCTTGGCTTTTGTTCCCTTGCTTTGGATGATCCACACCTTTGAGAATCAACTGATCCCATGCCCTTATGCAAGATGCAATGCAATGCTTTAGGTTTTATTTTTCTATGCTTGAATGCAATGCAATGAAATAAAAGCACATGCTAAATGACATGAAAAAGAGAGGGCAAATTTTGGGGTATGACAGCTGCCCCTATTCAATCACTGTAGACCTGAATGGATGATAGCGATTGCTGTCAAACTTTCAAGGTATGGAGGGATTGAATACCAAAAATAACCAGAAAATTTGCACTCTGTGGAGAAGAAGAAAAGGGATATACACCCAACCAAATGAACTCTGCTTGGAATAAAACTCTAATGGGACAAATAGCACTAGAGAGCTACCTTTTAGTACGACGCCAGAACACCACTGGCTTGCCACACTGCGGGTGGACTTTAACAATGTCTTTTGGAATGACGCCAGACGACTACTGGCTTGCCACACTGCGGGTGGACTTTAACAATGTCTTTTGGAACGACGCCAGATGACTACTGGCTTGCCACACTGCGGGTGGACTTTAACAATGTCTTTTGGAACGACGCCAGACGACTACTGGCTTGCCACACTGCGGGTGGACTTTAAAATGTCTTTTGGAACGACGCCAGACGACTACTGGCTTGCCACACTGCAGGTGGACTTTAAACTGTCTTTTGGAACGACGCCAGATGACTACTGGCTTACCACATTGCGGGTGGACTTTAAGCTGTCTTTTGGAACGACCCCAGACGACTACTGGCTTGCCACACTGCGGGTGGACTTTAAACTGTCTTGCCACCCTAAGAAAGACTTTTGCCAATCTGCGGTTGGACTTTGCTGATTTACCACCCTAAGATGGACTTTTGCCAATCTGCAGTTGGACTTTGCTGATTTGCCACCCTAAGATGGACTTTTGCTAATCTGCGATTGGACTTTGCTGATTTGCCACCCTAAGATGGACTTTTGCCAATCTGCGGTTGGACTTTGCTGATTTGCCACCCTAAGATGGACTTTTGCCAGTCTGCGGTTGGACTTTGCTGATTTACCACCCTAAGATGGACTTTTGCCAATCTGCGGTTGGACTTTTGCAAAAACATTCAACACTAGATTACGCTTTGTATCTATGTCAACATCTCTGCTGACTCTGCTGAGGAATAATGATCAATGACTTGACCTTAGAGACTCCTGAAAGGATGATATCTCTGCTGGAGAATGGACAAACAATTCGTCTGCTTCGGATTATCATGCTTGCCAAAAATAAATTAGACTTTGAAATACAGGGGAGTGATAAATCTGCCAGGAATTATTTCGTCAGCCTGGGGACGAATTCTGATCATAGCAACTCCGCTGGGGATGAAAATTTTTTAATGACATTCTGCTGAGGAAACAAGTGATTAAAACTCTGCTTGGGGATCTTTCAAACTCGAGATCCTCTACGGGGATCATCAACCTTCTAACTCGACTGGGGAAAAGGTATACTAACACTATGCTGCGGAAGAGATTCTGTTGATCTGCTAAACCTCTGTGGGGAGAAAAAACAACTCAGCTGGGGAGTATTACTAGCACGATTCAACGTTGAACTCTGTGTGGATACCATTACCAGAGATACGGTCTTGCTGGGGACTGGAACTACTCCATCGGGGATACGCAAATCCTGGTTGGAACCTTCCGTTGCAATCTGCTGGGAAAGAGTCCCTAGAGATCTGCTGGGAAAACACAAAGAAAATCCACTGTGATCTGTTGAGGGATGAACTGTCGAGCTTAAAAAAAAAGCCTCAATGTCCCATGCTAGGCAAACCTTCCGCTTGACGACTCCACTAGGGATAATGAGTTTACCACAAACTCTACTGGAAAAAACGGCTTTAAAGCGTCTCGTGCTGGGGACGCCTTTTAAGAGGATTGTATAGAAGACCAAGCATCCTTAACCTCTACTTGGAATAATGGATATGGAACATCTCCTGTCGGGGAAATTCAAGATGCCCCATGCTTGGGAGGGTCAACAACTTGCTTTTTACTCCATGATACAAGACTGATCTGAAGAAAATGTCCCAAGAGGATTTTACAGAAGATTACGCATCTTCAAACTCCTGGACATTCACTGAGTCTTGACCATTAACTGCGAGGTAGCTCTACTGGGGAATTCACAACCGTTGTCGACACAGAAAAACTTGTAGCTGTTGGAAGTACTGAATGAGAGAATCGACTTAATAAGATACAACGATACCCAGTTGAACTTAATTCACCGATATCAAATCCTTGTGAACGACCGCCGACCGAATGATGGACTCCATCAGTAAACGTTGTGACAAAAAGGGTGACACGTGAACCCTTCCCTGAACATGATTGCCCCAGTCTTTTACATGGGAATAAATGATTACTTGTATGAGAGGAATGTCACTTGTGCTTGAAATCATCTGGATCTGTTACCTGCAACAAAAGAATACACACACATGCCCCAGGATATTGCGTGGTTTGAATCCACCACCCAGGATTATTCAACATTCAAAGTAATTTTAAATGTTTTTCTGCGCATGTTATTGTAAAGCCACAATGTTTTCAAATGCAATGTTTTATCAAAAATTCAGACGTTTTTGCAAACAAAGCAGTAAAACAAAATAAGAAGCTTTTGAATGAATAACCACTTTTATTGATTGAAAATGCCTAGAATAGGCAAGTACATCAGGAAGCAAACCCTGGAAAGAGGTGATTGCAGAAAATTGAGAAAAGAAACTATCCTAATGGCAATGTGGAAATGGCATTCCACTGAGTTTCAATTCTGCTATGGCCAGTATATCTTCAAGACTCCCTGACCTTGCCTTCTGAGGAATGATTAGACCGATTCCTACCCTTTGGAATGTCAGTTGTTGAAACGGTGATGGAGTACAGATAACTCAGACCGTAGTCGTTCGCTTAAATCCCTCTTTTCCTTTCGGGTTTTCAATCCACCGGGATACCCTTTTTTGACTGAGTTATCCTTGCGGATTTTCAACTCACAGGGTGTACAATTCTTTTATTTATCCCTAATTTTTTCCCGAACCTTTTTATTCTGTTTTTGTGGTTCGCCGGGATGCCCTTTTTTGCCTGGACTTTTCCTTTTTTATCCAGTGGGTCTCTTTATGCGAAGTATCTTTTGACTACGTCTGAGTTGACAGGGGATGAAAAGTCTTCGCCGTCCATGGTCGTAAGCAATAAGGCTCAGCCCGAGAAGACCTTCTTAACCACGAATGGACCTTCATAGTTGGGAGTCCATTTACCCCTGTGATCTGTACTAGGAGGAAGGATCCTTTTAAGTACCACATCTCCCACTTTGTAAACCCGAGGACGCACCTTTTGGTCAAATGCCTGCTTCATCCTCCGCTGGTATAACTGCCCATGACACACAGCTGCCAGTCGTTTCTCTTCAATGAGGCTTAACTGATTAAATCTGGCACGAACCCATTGAGCTTCGTCTAACTTGACATCTATCATGACTCTGAGGGATGGAATCTCAACTTCAATCGGTAGTACTGCCTCCATACTGTATACAAGTGAGAATGGTGTTGCCCCAGTGGACGTGCGTATTAACGTTCGGTACCCATGCAAGGCGAACGGTAGCATATAATGCCAATCTTTATATGTGACAACCATTTTCTGCACAATCTTCTTAATATTCTTGTTGGCCGCCTCCACAACGCCATTCATCTTCGGGCGATACGGAGAAGAATTGTGATGTTCAATTTTGAAGTCCCGGCACAACTCAGCCATCATTTTGTTATTCAGATTAGAACCATTATCAGTAATGATCCTCTCGGGCACTCCATAGCGACAAATGATATCCCGTTTCAAGAAACGAGCTACCACCTGTTTAGTGACGTTGGCATAAGATGTTGCTTCAACCCACTTCATGAAATAATCAATGGCGGCCAAGATGAAGCGATGTCCGTTTGAAGCAGTAGGCTCGATTTTCCCAATCATATCAATGCCCCACATTGCAAAGGGCCAAGGCGAGGACATGACACTCAACGGATTTGGAGGAACGTGCACTTTGTCTGCATAAATCTGGAATTTGTGACACTTGCGGGCGTACTTGTAACAATCTGCCTCCATTGTCAACCAGTAATACCCTGACCTCAATAGTTTCTTTGCCATTGCGTGTCCTCCGGCATGGGTACCGAAAGAGCCTTCATGTACTTCCTGCATTAACAAGTATGCTTCGTGTCTATCCACGCATCTGAGCAGAACCACGTCAAAATTCCATTTGTACAGCACGTCATCTTGATTCAAGAAGAAGCTACCAGACAACCTTCTCAACGTCTTCTTATCTTTAGTAGACGCCCCAGGCGGGTACTCTTGACTTTTCAAGAAACACTTGATATCATGAAACCATGGCTTGTCATCAGACGTTGCATCAACAGCAAACACAAATGCAGGTCTGTCAAGACGAGACACTTCAATCTTAGGTACATGGTTCCACCTTTGCACTTTGATCATGGAAGACAATGTGGCCAAGGCATCAACAAACTTATTCTCATCTCGAGGAATATGGTACAGCTTCACTGTTTGAAAAATGTCAATAATCTCCTTGTATAATCTCTATACGGAACCAGATTCGCTTGGTGCATGTACCAACTCCCTTTCACTTGATTAATTACCAAAGCTGAATCACCGAAGATATCAAGGGTCTTAATTCACAAATTAATCGCCTCCTCAATCCCCATTATACAAGCTTCATATTCTGCTTCATTGTTGGTGCATCCGAAAGTTATTCGGGCAGTGAAAGGCATATGAACACCTTTCGACGTGATAAGAACTGCTCTAACTCCGCATCCATTCATATTGACGGCCCCATCAAACACCAAGCTCCATTTGGATTCAGGGTCTGGCCCCTCCTCCGAGAGTGGTTCCTCGCAATCTTTAGCTTTGAGAAACATGATGTCCTCATCAGGGAAATCAAACTTCAAGGGTTGATAATCATCAATCGGCTGTTGCGCAAGATAGTCTGACAAGATACTTCCTTTGATGGCCTTTTGAGAAGTATACTGGATATCATATTCTGTCAAAACCATTTGCCACCATGCAACTATGCCTGTTAGTGCTGGTTTCTCAAAAATGTATTTGATAGGATCCATTTTTGAAATCAACAAAGTTGTGTGCCTGATCATATACTGCCTCAATCGCTTAGCAGCCCATGCGAGTGCACAACATGTCTTCTCAAGCATTGAGTATCGGGACTAGCAGTCATTGAACTTTTTGCTCAGGTAGTAGATAGCATGCTCCTTCCTACCTGTCTCGTCGTGTTGATCGAGAACACAACCCATAGAACCTTCAAGCACTGTCAAATACATTATCAAAGGTCTTCCTGAAACTGGAGGCATGAGAATTGGAGGTTCCTGCAAGTATTCTTTTATTTTATCGAATGCCAATTGGCAATCGTCATTCCACCTGACCGTTTGATCTTTTCTTAGCAGTTTGAATATTGGTTCGCACGTGGCTGTTATGTGAGATATGAACCTTGCAATGTAGTTCAATCTACCCAGAAAACCATGAACCGCTTTCTCTGTTCTCGGTTCAGGCATATCTTGTATTGCTTTCACTTTGGCAGGATCAACCTCAATCCCTTTTTCACTCACAATGAAACCCAGCAGCTTTCCAGAACACACCCCAAAAGTGCACTTGTTCGGATTCAACCTTAAACGGAACTTTCTCAACCTTTCAAACAACTTTTCAAGTTAATCAGATGGTCTTCCTCCGTTCACGACTTGGCAATCATGTCATCCACATAACATTCAATCTCTTTGTGAATCAAGTCGTGGAATAATGTTACCATTTCCCGCTGATACATTGCCCCTGCATTTTTTAACCCAAAAGGCATCACCTTATAACAGTATGTACCCCATGGGGTAATGAACGTGGTCTTCTCCATATCCTCAGGTGCCATCTTGATCTGGCTGTACCCGGAGAAATCGTCCATAAAGGAGAACACTGAAAATTGAGTTGTATTGTCAACCAACACATCGATGTGGGGTAGTGGAAAATCATCTTTCAGACTAGTTTTGTTAAGATCTCGATAATCCACACACATTCTCACCTTTCCGTCTTTCTTTGGTACCGGCACGATGTTGGCTACCCAGGGAGGATAATTGGTCACAACCAGGAACCCTGCGTCCCACTGCTTCTGAACTTCTTCTTTGATCTTTATGGCCATATCGGGATGAGTCCGACGAAGTTTCTGCTTGACTGGCGGGCATTCTTCTCTCAATGGCAGCCTGTGCACAACAATATCAGTATCCAACCCTAGCATGTCTTGATACGACCAGGCAAAGATATCAACATATTCACACAACATCTCAGTCAAAGCTTTCTTCACATCTGCTTGCAGCCTGGCGCCAATCTTGATCTCTTTCCTAGCATCCTCAGTACCAATATTGATGATCTCTATAGTCTCTTGATGAGGCTGGATGACCCTTTCCTCTTGTTTTAACAATCTGGCCAGTTCCTCAGGGAGTTCACAACCCTTCTCATCCCTTTCTTCGGCTTGATAAATCGGTTTGTCAAAGTCATACATAGCCATAGCAGAACCGTTATCAATGGAATCCGAAGGATCAAGTCTGTACGAACGGGTTCATGCTTTATTTTAGAATTTATCTTTAAAACGAAAAGAAAGACAGAGAATAAAATTTGAGTGCAAAACGTCCTTTATTGATGATTAAAATTGCAAATGCAAACAGGTGGCCCTACAAATGAATCTATACGCCTTGGGCATAACTCAAGATTTTAACATGCATTATGGTTAGAAAAACAAATAAAATTACTCTGTTTGAAGAGTAACTTGAATGACTTCTTCAACCGACCAGTTCTGCAATTGTTGTCCCGGAGCACGTGGGCGTACCCAGTTGTCCAAGTCACAGTCACTGTCAACGCCATCTTCTGTAGTTGCATAAGACTGATCTGGGTAAATGATTCCCCCACTGCTGAAAGTGATGGGTCCACTATATGTTACAACCGAATCCATAGCAGGTTGATAACCAATACCAAACTTGTCCTCCTTTATTGGTGTCTCTATCAGCTTGCCCCATCCTTGGGCATTACCTGCTTTAACAACCTCGACAGCTTGCTTATAAGACAAAATGGATGTGCCGACTCTATCTGGAGTAAGGGAAGATTCAGACACTTTATCAATATTCACCGCTTCAAACGACTGGCAAAGCATTTCGTGGATTTCCCCATCCATCTCAACATACTTGAATGTGGACAAATGACTAACAAAAATGTCCTCTTCGCCACACACAGTCACTACTTGTCCCTCAAACTCATATTTCAACTTCTGGTGTAATGTGGATGTAACAGCCCCGACCGCATGAATCCGTGGGCGACCTAATAAACAGCTATAAGCAGGCTGTATATCCATCACGTGGAATGTAGACTTGAACACTTGAGGTCCAATTTGCACAGGTAATTCTACTTCACCAAACACAGATCTTTTCGTCCCATCGAACGCTCTGACCACCAAATCACTTGGCCTTAAAATCAATCCATCAACTTCTAGCTTCATCAGTGCCTTCTTAGGCAAGACATTGAGCGAGGAACCAGTGTCTACCAACACGTGAGACAACACTGCACCCCTGCACTCCATTGTAATGTGTAAGGCTTTGTTGTGGTTTCTACCTTCAGAAGTCAAATCTCGGCTCAGGAAACCCAATCCATGACTGACATTGACTTTAGAAATCACACTCTCGAGCTGATTGACGGTAATTTCCTGTGGAACATAGGCTCTCTTCAACACTTTCAGCAAAGCCTCTCGGTGTGCATCAGAACACATCAACAATGACAAAATTGAGATTTTTTAGGGGGTCTGATTCAATTGGTCGACGATTTTGTAATCACTTTTCTTTATTATTCTCATAAACTCTTCTACCTCATTGTCAAAGGTGATCTTGGGCTCTGTCTTAGGCTCAGGCACACTCTCAGCCACCTGTTTTCCTTTAGCTTTTGCCGCAGCCTCAACTTCTTTATCACTTCGAAGGGTTTGGGGAGCAAACAATCTTCTACTCCTTGTAAAGCCACCTACACCACCCACGTTATCAATATTTAAACTGGCCGATGTCTCGACTTCCTGATTTTTCCCTTCATAGTACACATTTACCCCATAATGCCATGGGATTGCTTTATTAGAGGTAAACGGAACTGGTCCTGGCACCGTGATGGTAACAGGAATGGGTCTTTCCGGCACAACGCTTGCTACAGGAATTGCCCTTGTAGGTACCTGAATCTCAGCAGGAGTATAATAAATTGTCACAGTTGACACCTCATCAATATCTTTCACAACCCGGTTAAACTGTAGACGGCCTTCATTGATCAGATTCTGCAAACCAACTTTCAATTTATCACAGCCATTCTCTTGACCCATACATTCAGAACAATCTTGGTCACAACCCGGGAACACATGTCCCTTCAACAAACAATCTTTTACAACCAGCAATGAAGTCTTCACCTGATTGATATCTTCCACCAAGTTCAATCTTTTTCCGTCTTCCATAGCATGCACATCTGCCACACCATGATCAGGCATGGGGTTCTAGAGAACATTAGGTGGTAGAGAAAATTAATTACTTTAGCATCTATCAAATCTTGCACCTTATTTTGAAATGCCCAGCACTTTTCAGTATTATGCCCCGGAGCACCTGAATGGAAATCGCAGTGAGCATTGGCATCATAGTTAGGTGGCAAGTTCCCAGCAGTAGGAGGTCTTATGGTACGAAGTTCAACCAACTTTAATTTGAGTAACTGGGGTAACAATGCTGAATAATTCATAGGGAGAGGGTCAATTTTGCGGTCCCTCTGCCTAGACCTTTGCTGGAAAGGAGGTTGTTGTTGTTGTTGAACCTGCTGTTGTGGTTGTTGTTGCTGAACAGATGGTGTTGGGATCGTCACTGCACCTACTTGGTGATAAGCCTGAGAACGTCCTCTTCCCCGTCCTCTATACACAGTGTTTGTATCACCTTCTCTCCTTTTTTGACCATTAGAAAAAGGTTTCTTTGTTCCAGAGGAACCAGCCCCACTTACATCTTGAATCTTTCCAAGTTTCAACAGACTCTCGATCCTTTCACCCGCAATCACGATGTCAGAAAATCCCGTTGAGGGACAAGTAACCAATCTATCAAGGAATGCCCCTTGCAGGGTGCCCATGAACATATCTGCCATTTCTCTCTCTAGCAAAGGGGGTTGAACCTGGGCAGCCATTTCTCTCCACCTTTGAGTGTATTCTTTGAAACTTTCCTTAGCGTTCTGTGACAACCCTTACAATTGAGTGCGGTTGGGCGCTATGTCGATATTGTACTGATATTGCTTTAGAAACGCCTCTGCCAGATCTTTCCAACTTCTCACAGCAGCTCTGTTCAATTTCATATACCAGGTCAAAGAAGCTCCAGCCAGACTGTCTTGAATTTTGGAGGGATTCTGACCCCTGGTACCAGACCCAGATTGGTAACATCAATGCCCAGAGAATTCTTGCCCTCCATAGCCCGTATTTTCTCAGCCAGCTCATCATACCTTCTGTCATTGGGATTACCCATATCAGCATCCAGCAGGGTGAATTGATCTTCCTGAACATCTTCCTGAACAACACCAGCATTTCTGACATTTCCATTACCCAGATTACCAACAGGAGAAGGGCTGCCAACAGGAGGAGGAGTGACCCTTGTTTGTGAATTGTCAACTTGATTACCTTCAGGCGTGGTTTCTGGACGCTCGACCAGAAGCCTTAATCTTTCTTGAGTCTGTGCCATACCAGTCATGAGGGTCATGAACTGGTCCATGCGTGCCCTCATTTCAGCCAAATCATTCTGCATTTGATCCATTATCCTTGCTTGATTTCTTCGAGTTGAGTATCGGTGAACGTGATTCAAAGCTATAATTCCTGAAACTGAATAAATGTTAGAAAGACCGGAGCAAGTACCTGCTATGCCAAAATTCTTATGATTATGAGGATGCAAATGCAAAAATGCAAACAATCATATTTAAACATTTCCCGGGCATATCTGCTTTGATTCCAGCTTTGAAATCGGGCAAGGGATCGGACACAACATCGGAAAATAAATCCGAATCCAGAATATTGCAGAATCAAACAAATGAAGACACCTTTCGAAAACTGAGAGCTGTAGAGACAGATACGGCTGGACCAAATATTGTAATATCATATCATAAGAAAACATATAGATAGGTTCACTACAATCAAAAGTGATTCCATCAACAATCCTGATGGTAATCATTGCAAAATACAAACAACAGAATTACTACACATCAATTCCAAATAAACTGGCTTCAATCTCTTCAAGAAGGTTCACAGTGTCTGGATGAGTAGGTTTCTCTAGCAACCCCTCTATCAGTCTGTTTCTCTTCTCGACATCCTAATTCAGCCTAGTAATCTGCTCTTCAACATCGTTGCCTTTGCGCCTTGACTTCTTGATTCCCGCTTGCAGCTTGAGCTCTTCAATTTCTTTCTGGGATTCCTTCCACTTACCAGAGAAGTGATTCTTGTCTTCCTTCATTCTTTGAAGCTCTTCTTTTAACTCCCCATTCTCAATCTTAAACTCTTCCCACATCTCCTTATACGTGGCAAGCTTGTCTTCAGTTTTGGCCAAGAGCTTTTTGGTTTCCCTGTAGGCTTTGCCGGATGATTCAGTGGTCATACTGATCTTTCTACAGTGCTGAGCTCTATCATCAAGATCCTTCTCCCTTTTTTCCAAGTGCTCTGTCAAATCTTGGACCTTCTATTTCAACTACAAGTTGTCATGTAAAGCGCCCTGAAGCCTACTACTCATACTAGCATTTTCCTCTCTCAAATCTTGCACCACTTTTCGCTGCTTATCGAATTCTTCAATTGGTATGGTGATTCTTTCCTCTATCACTTTGGGATACAATGGAGTCGCCCAATCAAAAGGCAAATAGTACTCTTCGACCCTCTTCTTTATCCATTGCTCATATGGAGGGAAATTTTGATTGTTAGGCAAACCCCACACGGTCTTTCCTCTCTTCTGTTTACTAAGCCATGCTCTGGAAGCTTTCTGCGCTACATCTAATCCATCGTCAGCCATGTGAAAATACAGAGACTCTTCTAACTCCTTTTCAACTGGGGGACTTCTTAGGGCAAACCCAAACTGCCGGATATCCAAGGAAGGGTTATAGTTAATACCTAATTTTCTCCCTATCAATGGCAGGGTATTCACCACAACTATGCAAAATGTCTTTACCCAGCACTCCGTGATTCACCTAAACAATATCCTTAGCATCTAGGCCCATCAGACGTTGACTCCATTTCAGGGAACCCTTATTATCCTTGGCAAACCACTTATAGAAAAGAGGTGCACAACAATGGACTATCCCACCTCGTTTCTTCTCGTTCCTGTTGTATAAAGCATAATGGAGATCTCCTAATAAGGTCGGCACCGGATTCTGAGTTACAAATATCTTGATAGCATCCGTGTCAACAAAATCAGGCTCATTCGGGAACAAGACAATACCATATACATAGAGAGCCAACACTGCATTGAAGACATTCCACTTCTCTTCCTTTGCTGCCTCTTGAGCCTTGTTTGCCAAGTATGATAGGTGATAGCCACGAACCTTTCCCTTGCCAGAAATATCAGCTTCTAAAGTTGACTTTCTCAAATAAAGAGCACCAGCCATAGCTTGGAAATCAAGATCTGCCTTCGACCCACAGAAAGGAACACCTTCTTTGATGAAAATTCCCAGGATGTTAGAATACTCCTCCAAGTGGGAACCAAAACATAATCTGTCAACACAAAGCATCTCAGGGACGGATCATAGAACTGCATCAAGGTGTGCAAGCCGTTATATTCATATTCACTGATGTTACGAACAAAGGATAGGATCCAACCATACTTCTCTCCGAACATTCCTAACACTTCTGGACTGGCCATCTCTTGTAATCTACAAATCTGACCCAGGATAAGCTTCGGGAACTTGTACACAATTATATTCTTCCTACCCTTCTTCGTGTCCATCCCTATGACTGCCCTTTGATTGGAATCAAAATCAGATACTACCTGGAAAATGAAAAAATATGAATGTTAGAGAAAAAGATGTAATGCAGGGCATGGGATCAAAGTGCCACGTGTCTGTGCTGGACTGTAATAGTTGCATAAATTCAAGGCTCAAGTTCTCCAGAATTCCAGAACAACAGAGTAACCACACAAATAAACCATACCGATAAGAAATCCAGTGTACCAGGTATGTTGAAAGTCAAGGTTACCTGCAAACCTGTAAACAACCCGCCCCTCTCACATGTGGGTACTAGAAAGGCGAGGATCCTCAATATCACGGGCTCTCAGGTCGAGAAATGATGATACATTCACCATTTCTGGTTTGGCATCATCATCAATCGAGGAGGCCTCAACTGATTCCCCTCAAAAAGGATATCCTATAGCAAGTTCCCAGCATTGGGTCCTCGGATCGAGAATGTGCAATGGGTTTGCCACAAAGTGTGGTCTGCCACTGTCACAACTCGGGAGGAGTGTCGTAACTGAGTTCTCGGGAATGGTCACCAGAGTCGACAATTCCCCCAGAGAATATCTACTGGCCTGTATCAAACATACAGTAGCAGATAGCTCCGGATAGAACCTCGTCTGGTTGTAGGTCTCGTGAACACCCACACGTGGCCAAACACCATGGGAGCGACACGTCCACCCACACTAATACCTATGTGTATGCTCAAGCCTGGTAGTGGGCTTATCTCTCAGAACACCCTGCCCGCCAAACAGAAAATAACAGCACAGTCCAGCATAATAGTGATATGTAATGCAGTGAATGTGATAAATACAGTAAAGCAGTAATACTATAAACAGCAATATAGTAAAACAGTAAACACAGCAAAATACAGCTCCAAAATAAACACCCAATAAAAGAGAAACAAACAAACGCTAGGATTGACTCGCTAAGGGAACCAGAGATTCTGGGTTCGATCCCCAGCAGAGTCGCCAGCTGCCGCTCCCGGGATTTTCATCCTAGTACAAACGCGAAAGTGGCATCGAAACAGAGTCGCCAGCAATGTGTATTTATCCCAAGAGAGGGAAAGGAAACACTGCATAAACCTGAAGGGAAAGGAAAGAGCATGGTCTTTCGACCAAGAGAACTGGGTTCGGGAGTCGGTTACGCGCGAGGAAGGTATTAGCACCCCCATGCGTCCATCCTACCCGATGGGATCCACGCTTGCTGCTTCAATCAAAGGGTGTAGGAAACTGGAAAAGGAACTGCTAGCTGAAGAACTAGAAAAAAAGAAAGGAGAGAGAAAGAGAAACAAATGTAGGGAAAATAAAAGAAGTGCTCGAATGGGCCCTACCCCACTGCCTACGTATCTCATCGGGAACATGAGAATCAGAGCGACGTAGTTCCCCTCACCTAGGGAAAATTGTTTGTGTTTTTTAGTGGGAACGTCAACATTCGCGTTCCAGCAGTTAGGTGTTGCAGCTCGCTGTAGGGAGACTTAGGAGTTACCTGTTTGCGGTAGAACGGAAATGACGCATCCTTAAGGAAGGAGTGAATAAGATGAGAAGAGAATTCCCGAAGGAAATACGTTATTGTTTGTTTGAAGTTTTTTAGAAAGAAATGTTTTTGAAGCTGTTTGTAACCTGCATTGCACCCAAGTCTACAACATAGGAACGAATACGTCGTGTATCGTCCCCAACAGGACGTACACTAGGTACCCTAGAAGAGTGAAGGGAACCGCTCCCCCCCCCCCCCCATTATTCACTTCCCACATTTAAGGCTCATGTGCAATGCACGTTTAACTTTTATTAAGTGTTTTTTACTTTTGTTTTGAGATGAGAAGAAGAGACTCAAATGGAGTAAAGGTGAAAACTAAAGGGGACTAAGACTCACCCTAATGTTATCATGCTTGGAGATCTTATCATTAATGTGGTTTAAGAAATCTAATCCTAAGAGAAAGGAGAAGAAGACTGAATTAAACAACTCAATTCTAAAGTAGAAGATGAGTTGTAACTCAAAGGGGAGAAGAATGGAGTTATTCAAGGAAAGCATATAAATGCTTATCATGATTACAAGTTAAACTATTAAAAGAAATAAGAGAAAATTAAAGAAATAATTGTATGTGGAAGCATATCCACACACTTACTTACCATTTGCACCTACATGAAAAGGTTAGTTCAACAAACTATTTACAAGTAGTGGAATAAAGAAAGGATAACAAGTAATGATCAAACAAAACAAGAATCAATGAATAAGGATTCTAAGAGATTAAAATCAATCAAATTCAGAACCTATGTCTAAAGGATGCTCCCTAAGGTTAAGATGTTAAACATGAGTGAACTATACACAACCAAATATCCTAAACATCAAAGAAGTGCACTCATGAAAAGAATAGATGCAAGATGAGTGGGAAAGCAAAGTGATCATGCCATAATGCTTCACAAAAGATCAAAGTCAGAATCATATACCATTTACAAATGGCTTAACATGCATATGAATCATCATATAATTCATAAATGAAATGATGTAAGAAGAAGAGATGAGAAGGAGAAGAAGCATATAAAAAAAACATGCTAAAACTTCAAGTTAATATGCACAAACTTATGTCAAATGTAAGCACATGTTAAGATGACTTATAATATCATGAAAAATGATCTATAATATCATGAAAATGACCTATAAAGTATGTACAATCAATCACAAAAAAAGTTGCACAAATGCTTCACCAAAACATGCTAGAATGAAGTGGAAGAAAATGCCCAAAAGTAACTTCAATTACAAGGCATCAACACAACATCAAAGCACATATGAAAATTATGAAAATATGATTCTAATAAACCTAAGTTAGAGGCTAAACACATATTACAAACTCATACCAAAATTCAAGATAAAAGTGTCACAAAGAAATGCACAAAGTCATATTGAAATGCCACAAAAAGAAGTGTAAAGATGATCATACAAACATCATATAAGGTGACTTTAAAAATCAAGAAAAAAATATTTTTGGACACTTTAAGATATTATTTAACCAATGCAAAAAGAATGAGTTAAAGATGATGCGTGAAATGAGAGAAAGAAATCATACAAGTTCAAGTGTCCATAAGAAGGATCAATCAAAAAGAAAATAAAATAAAATCATGGAATAATGTGAAAAAATTCACAAAGTCAGAATTAAAAATTATAGAAAATTATTTAAATGTCTAAACTTGGTTCATAAATTAATTTGGAACTTTTAGAGGCCATTTACTATTTTTAATAAAAGAAAATCAATTATGTATAAAAATAAAAAATGAAATGCAAAAGAAATAATGCAGGGGGTGCAAAGAAAGCAATTTTCATGTTCAGAATGAGTTTGGGCTTACAGCGAGGGGTGTGAATAGAAATTGAGTCCAGTCTAATTACAACGTGTGATTGTGTGTGAAAAGGTGTATGCAGTCAACCATGTGACTCAACAATGACCATAGGATGCAGTCAACAGTCAAACAAGGCAAAAGTATTCAAAATGAGAGGCTCAGATGCATCACACCATGATAACAACCATGTACACACGCGCGTGAAATCACTCAGGTCAAAGTCCAAGATATGTGACCAGCACATGCTTCATTAATGCGCTGGCACAATATTAACCTTAGGATCAAATTAATCTGACGGCCACGTTTTAAAACAAAACAAACCCTAACTGTAAATGTCACCGGCCGGAGAAAGACCTCCGGTCATCTTCTCCAGCCAACTCCGGCCACCTGCAAACCCTCAATCCTCCTAGAAACTCACAAATCATATACCAAAATGAACCTGAAGTTGAGTACATTCTAAATCTATCATTGAAAATCACACAGCATGCACGCATAGCAAGAAACATCCACAAACATTTTTGCCCTAATTTCTGAAACCAAGCATCTAGCATGCCTATCAACTAGCCGAATTCAACAGAGCTTCTAGCAAGCTTCAATCAGCAAAAACAAGCTAAAATTACATGGATTCAAAACAATGAAAATTTGAGAAAATCGAACCTGAAACTTGATGAAACTTTGGATCTACAAGAATACCAGAGAAATGTGCTTCTTCCTTGAGCTTCAATTGGCCAAATAAAGGCTTAAGAACTTTGAAAATGTAGGTGAATATGGATCTGCAGTAGAAGTTACTTCAACTCTTCAATGATCTCCAAGTTCAATGCTACTTGATGATGAAGCTTGAAGATGAAGTCAGATGAGAATGATGATGGGATCGTGTGCAGAGAAAGAGAAATTTCAGAGAGAAATTGAGAGTGTGAGTGAAGTATGAAGTGGAATGAAGTGTTTTTGTGATTTTTGTGAGCAAATGAATTTATATATGTTGAGTTAAGATGTTAACCATGATGGTTAAAAGTTGGAATGATGGTTAACTGAGTTAGTGAGTGAGGTTATGTGAGTTCAACCCAACTAACTAAGTTGAATTAGTTAGAGGCGAGTTGAGTGAGTTTTGTTAGGGTGAAGGTGAGCTTATGGCAGCTGTGGTGAGAAGGAGAGTGAAGCTGAGGTGATGAGGTTATGTTATGTAGCATGTCATGACATTGCTTATGGAATAAGTTACTCCTTTGAAAACTTTCCTCCTTGATGTATGATGGCTGGTATGCACATGTATGGTAAGAAGGATGCTTGTTCAAATGAGGAAACAAAGTACATGAGTTGTTTTTTGGATGACTGAACCAAATCGTGCACAAAGAACTGTCAATGCATCAGTGAAGAATAGGGTGGTTTGCAGATGAAATTCTCCATACTCAGTGGATGATTTGATGAGTTTTTGAGGTCATTGGATTAAGGAGGTGTAATACTACAAGTTTGGTATGAAACATGGTTGGAAATAAAGCTTCCAACATGCTCAAAAGTGACCTGAAACATTGAGACTCAAAACTGGTTTGTAGCAAATAATGTGACTTAGGGAATTTTCAGTGTGAAGCCTTCAACTTTGGACCCTCATAACTATCTCATAACTTGCTCAAATGAAACATTGTCCAACATCAAAGTTGAAGAGGACATGGAGATGAACAACTTTGATGTTTAACATTTTTCCATTTGGAGCTTCCATCTTGGAGAAATTCAGCTTGACATTTGGCCCACCAGGTGATTGACAAAATTATGGCGCATGGGCCTGGTCTTGCTTGGTCATGACTTGGTTTTTGACCTAGTTTTGTCAAACTTTGATTGATCATAACTCCTTCAATTTTGATCCAATGGAAGAGTTGTTTATATGGATTTGAAGCTTAGAGTGTGAACTTTAATTGTCTCAACTTGGGCCTAAGGTTTGAAGCTTTTATCATGGAGAAAGAAAGTCTCAAAGTGTGGTGCAAAATGGTCCAAACTTGCAATTTTTGGAAACCCTAAAGTTTCTATTTTTGGCAGTTTTGTGATTTCTTGATTCTTTTCATGATTCTTCCACCATTTCTTGATCAAATCTTGTCCAATGAACATATATTACATGAATTTCATGAATTTGACCTTAAAAAGTCAGAAGTTGACTTTTTTCACTGCACAGTTGACTTTTTCCCCAATTTCTTGATTTTGAATCTTATGACCAATTGAAATACTTCTGAAACCAATTGATGGGCAATTTTCCAACCCTATACACTTAGGAACATAAGGAACACGATGAAATCAAGTTTTGTAAAAAAAAATCAGAAATAAACTGATTTTATGTCAAACCCTAATTTTGGCACCCTCTTGTTAGGAGGAAATAACACATCCTCCAAATCCAAATTCCTCTGAATATGATGTATATCCTATCTAACAAGGATGAGATATGACATTTGGAGATGATAAAAACCCAAAGAGCTTGCCCATTTGAGGGTCAGATCCCCATTTTAGACTGTTTTGTATAGGAGATGATGCCCTGTCCAATCTTTTTGATGAATTCCCATCTTCCAATGACTTGTGAGATCAATTGGGATGATATATGATGTAAGAAACCTGTAAGACTTGTTGGGAGACCCTTGGCTTTTGTTTCCTTTCTTTGGATGATCCACACCTTTGAGAATCAACTGATCTCATGCCCTTATGCAAGATGTAATGCAATGCTTTAGGTTTTATTTTTCTATGCTTGAATGCAATGCAATGAAATAAAAGCACATGCTAAATGATATGAAAAAGAGAGGGCAAATTTTGGGGTATGACAGATCATAGAATTCCTTTGTTGAATTTTGATCAAGACTAGATCGCTACCTTCTTTTCTTTTCGTGCGGTATTGCTTTCGGATAGCGATCTACATATTGTTCATCTAGCATACATTAGCACATAGATCTTTTTACCGGCCTCATTATAGGGTAATTACTCCATAAATTACTCAGTGATTGCTTAATATAACACAACATTTGTCCCTCTTTATCCAATTTGGAATTTGAACTTTCGTGGTCCGGACCTTGATTGGTCACGTCAACCCAATGTTGGTTAATCTTTTGTATTAGGTTCAAAATCTTTGAAGCTTGTTGTTGTAGAGGCTTTGATTCTATCAATCTTCTAACAAGTCTTCACTAACCTTGACCTAAGTACATTGTTTAATCACTATAGTTCAAGACGCGAAATGGAATAATCGGTGAAGGCTTATGGCACTAGAGCCTTGTGCTACTAATCACTAACTTCTAACTTTTACTTTTATGCTTTCTTCTCGCTCCCTATCTCTCTCTTACTTTTATGCTCCATTATTATCATTTCATATCATGTTTATGCTTTCGTAATTTTTCCTTTGTCCGTTGGACACATGTTTATGCTTCCACAATTTTTCCTTTGTCCGTTGGACATATGTTTATGCTTCCGCAATTTTTCCTTTGTCCGTTGGACACATGTTTATGCTTATGCCTTTTTCTCTTTGTCCACTTGGACCAAAAACATTAATAAAGGCTAAAACCTCTAAAAAAAACTTGTGTTTCTAATCTTGGACTATGGTTACTATCCTTTGCAATGGACATGGAGTTTTGCACCTAGACCTTGGACTTCAATGCTACTCTTGGATCCTTGGACTTAGAACTAGGACCTTCTCCCTTTGCTTTGGAATAATGGTTCGAAGACTATGGAGTTTGCTTGTGTGGTTAGGCTATTCTTATCCTTAGCTCTTACTTTATACTTTAGGATAGTCACTTCTTCTCCACCCATTCTTCAATTTTCAAAACTTTCTCCCTTTTTCAAAACCTTATTGATTTCAAACTATCACCTCTTTCATAATCAAACATTGACTTTGTCAAGTAATTTTACTCTTTTCCTTTCATTTCTTAACAAATGCTAAACTACATAAGCATATTGACACCTTTTTCAAAAGACTTTAAAAAACACCAAACTCATTCAAACTTTTTTTTTGTGCCCTTGTACACTTTCCCTTTAAACATTTTCTCATAACTCTGGACATGATTCATCTCTTTAAGCGGAATTATTCGCTTGGAAATGACGACTTGTCTTTACACTTAAAATCAACCAAAACAAATAAATTTCATTCTTTGTACCACAAACTACGAGGTTTTGATCCTACATTGCACTTCGTGGGTACGTAGGCATGAGGCGACAAGTCTCTCCAAACACAAAAATCTAAAAAAATGCTTCTCTTCTCATCTCCTCAATCTCTTTTCAAACAAACTTTTTCAGACCAAAAAGCATAAATATTTCAAAGGGTTCCTATAGAGTACTATAGACGTTTTGGGTGCTAATACCTTCCCTTAATGTAACCAACCCCCTTACCCAGTCTCTGTTCACTTGTTCTTGTTTTAGAGCATGTGTAGGTTTTGTTCGCTCTTTTTCCTTTCCTTTTTGGATAAAATAAAAATGCGGTGGAGACTCTTGTTTTTTTGAGTTAAGTTAATCAATAGCTTACACTCACGATTTTTCCGCTACACTTACTATTTTTTACTCTAAGCGTGCATATCCCAAACACCTTTTTTTTGTATGGATACGCGGGTTTTGAGGCTCGGTGGCGATTTATGTCACTCACATCCTGTATAAACAAGTTTAAGTTATATCAGAACACCTGTGGAACAAGGATATAATACTAATGTTCATGATAAATTAACATTACATGGAATTCTTGGGTTCTTTGTTTGGCTACAAAAGTTTCTCATTCTTCAGGTGAAATCAAGTCTGCATACTTTTTTGGACGTTCTGGTTCAACAAATTTTCCTTGTGCATCCCTAAGAAACTTGTTTATTAAAAATGCTTGAAACCCTCCAAGTCTTCTTCCGGCCAATTGAAGACAGTATTTTTTCGGTCTTCACCAATGTTAAAATACCTCTATGAAAAAACATACATAGAGTGTGTTAGTATAAGTAATTTAAAGACATAATCATCAACAAAAATAAATAATATCACATATGGTACCTGTATCTCACTCCATATTTTTTATTTAGCGGCTTTCAACGATGGAGTTCTCCAATTATCACAAATGATTGGAATTTGCAAACGAACAAGTGCACTAATGTAACTTGTTAACATTGCACCGTTAGGTTCAACTAGTTGGTCCGTTGCCTTCCAATGTACATCATATTTTATTCCTTTATCTCTTGCACAAATGATTCCCTTCATAATAGTTATTCATCATGTAATATCTCTTTTCACATCATGAACTGATTCATTTCCATCATTCTTAGAAGTATCATGTGAGTGTTCCTCGTTACTAGCCATTTGACATGTAATAAAGAAAAACATAAATATGAAATGACAAATATAAAATCCATAATCCATAATCTATTGAATATAAAAAATGACAAATATATAATTTTATTGAATGAAAAAATATATAATTTTACTAGTACCCTTTTCACTAACATCTCTTTCTTTTCTTGGTTGGAATATGATTTACTTGTCTCTTAACAACGCGGACGGATGAATTGATCCAAATTCTCTCATTATGATCATTCCTAATATATGATTCATTCGCTCTAATATTCTCATCTTGATCATTTATAATATATGGTTCATTCTCAACATTAATATCACCTTGATCTCCAATTTTATCATCAATTACTTTGTTAGATAAAAGCACTATAGACCATTTCGTACTTGTTGGATCAATGACATAGAACACTTGTTTAGCTTGAGAGGCTAAAATAAAAGGCTCATCTTTGTACCCCACTATCATACCCCAAAATTTGACCACCAATATTTCCCATCATTGTGATAATAATTGTCACATTTTGGATGTGCCATTAGGCCTCATCAACCTCCTCAAAGATTGTTGAGCATTCTTTATAATCAAGAATTAGGGTCTCCATCCCTATCTGAACATCTGGACAAAAGATCAATAAAGAAATGACATGATCTTCAACTTGTCTAACCTCCCCAAGCATCCATAAAGGATCAAGAGGACTCCCACATCAAGAATCAAGCACAAAAATGAAACCTTCCAAGTGGAATGAGCCTCGAAACACCCAATATCACCAAATTACGGTTTTTATCGACTAACACCTCCAGAGTGAAATTTTCACAAGGGATTGAGCCAAGGCTTCAAAAAATGACTCAATATGATCAAAATAACCCTAATAATCCATTTGCAAAGTTAAATTACCCTCAGAGAGTGCATTCATCAAAAGTCGGGAATAAGGGTTTTTACGCGCCGAACCGCTCTCGAGCCAAAAGTCAAAACATGACTTATTTGGCTAAAATGATTCTTATGACTCATATTTTCATAAAATATGATCTATAATGTCATTTGAACAAGAGTTTATCAAGAAATCATGATAACTTGCAAAAGGGGTAACCTTGAAAAATTGAAAATTTTTCTAAGTTACTAAATTTGTTTGATTTTGGTGCCAACTTCCAAGGACCATAACTTTTGATCCAAGCAGCCATTTTGAGTGATCCAAAACCTGATTTGTTGGTCTTCCTACACTCTACAAAAGCTTCAACTACCTCAAACCCTAATTCTTCATGGATTTTTAGTTGGGAGTGGATCAAAGTGGTGAAAAAACCAAAATGTGTCAAAAACACTTAGTGAAAATTCTGCCTTGTTATTTCAGCATTTCCACCAACTTCCAAGACATTTTTCACCTTGATGCAAACTGAATCAGGTCCATTGGTGGACATCAAATTTGGAGATGGATATGCAAGCTTTCCAATGAGCCCAAAAGCATGAGAAAACTCCACATGAGCTAAAGGCTATGACAGCTGCAACATGTCTTTCTACAAACTGTCTTGCAAGACAGTTTTATGCATTTCTTGCTAGCCACGATTTCTGAGTCAAAGGAAATGATCACTATTCCAAACTAATTCAATATGATCAGAATGACTCCTCACAAACCTGCGGGATAGCGCCAAAGAGCCAAGGAAAAATCTCATGAGAATGATGAAGTTTTGTCGTGGAAGCCTTGAATTCAAAGAGCAATTATGTGAAATAGTGCATATTCAAGATTCATATCCCTTGTAGTCAAGATGCTCTAATAAACAACATTTAAGAGGTCTGCAGAATGTGAATTGAGTCAATACAAAGCTGAGCTATTTAAGACTGCTATTGTACCTTGTGTAAAAAGCAATTACACCAAGCCAAGACCATTGACTCCAATCTTATCCTCTGAGATTCAAGTGAGAAGCTTCAGCATAACTCTTCTCCTATAAATAGAGCTCCTTGTTGATCATTCAGAGTACACCAAAGCAACTCACCACATTGCTTTCTCTCATTTCTTTCTTAAACACAAAAATTCATTTCTTGAGAAGGCACTATCGGGTTTTGAGTTGGAGACCAATGCAACTCAAACCAATGGTTCACACACCCTATATACAACATATAGGAGTGATCTAAACACTTACATTCAATATGTAACATCAAAATCATCAATTCACACCTCAATTGCTCAAAGTTACAAGGTAGCTGCAGGTTGGATCAATTTGGCCAATCCAGAGGTTTTCAAGTCAACCTAAACATTGGAACACCATCCATAGAGGTCAAGGAAGCTGTCCAGATCATTGGAACACATCTGTAACACCTCCAAACCAGAATTCGATTCTCACTTGCAAGGTAAGCTTCCTTAAAACTGAACTCATCAATTCATGCATCATAAACATCCTTTTAAGTTACCATCGTGTTTCTGATAGTTTATAGATCATTTCCCCTCAATTAATTACTTCATATTTTAATCATATGGAATTTAATTTTAAAATGTTCAGTTAGGGTTCATATGTGCTTTCAGACAATTTTTTTTATACACTAAAAATAAATGAAATTGAATATTGCTATCATGTTCCTTGTTGAAAAACGTATGATTTTAATGTTTACTTCATGTCAAATGGTTGCAAATTGAGTGAGATAGGGTTGATCTTGCACAAGCTTGAAGAAGAAGATGGCCATGGCGCCATTCTTCAGAAATCAAACTAGTTTTAGTATATATTATTTCCTTGCCACTATATATTTGAATTGGCATTGCGCCCCAGTCGTTGATCAACATGTTTTGTGTGTGTAGCAAGCAAAGGGTCTGGGGTTCGAATCCCCCTCGCCCCAGACCTTTTGGTTTTATTTTTTGAACCATTTTCAAAGGTTTCTTTCACATATTATTCATTTTTGTCACTCTCCATCAGCCCACGCATATAGCTCAGATGGTAGAATTTTAAACTCTTCACCCTAAGGGCGTGAGTTCAATCCTTGGGAGGACCATTCCCTATTTTTTTACCACTTTTTCTTCTCACATTTTTTACAATTTCTTAATAACTTCTAAAATTAATTTCTTTCTCAATTTTTAACATTTTTATTGGTTCTTTTTTTAAGAATTCACAAAAAAAATGATAAAATATTTTATTTTACAAAAATCTCACAAAAATATTATTTATTTTATATATTTAGTATTTTTGGAAAGAATTATTTTTTTATTTGTTTTTTAACATTTAAAAATATCTTTCTCTTGATTTTTCAAATTCAAATGATTTTCAAATCATTCTATGAATGAAACATGATTTTTCAAATATTAATCCAAGATCATAACTTGTTTTTCACACATGTTTGATAATTTTGATCATTTTAATTGAATTTGTATTCAATTAAAATGCATTTTTTAAAATCAAGCTAGGGTTTTGATTACTATTTCACCCTTTCTTCCTTTTTAAACACTTTGGGCCTACCCTTGTATTGTAAGTCCCATCTTTGTTCATTTTTCAAAGCTCTTGGGCCTATAATAGAGTGTAAGACACAACCCATTTGTAAATACAAATCTTTTTAGGCCTCAGCCATTGTATAAGTCCCAATACAATTTCAAAAATCTCGGTGTGATCACCATTTTCAAACCAAATCATTTGGGCCTCTCCCTGAGTTGTAAGCCCCATCTCTTGAATAAAGATAAATCTTTGGGCCTTTAATAGAGTGTAAGACCCAATCCTCTTTTGTAAATACAATAAATTTGGCCTCAGTCATTGTATAAGCCCCTTTGTAATTTTCAAAACTACGACGCGATGGTCGTCTTTTCAAAAGAATTCCTTTGGGCCTCTCCTTGAGTATAAGCCCCAAACTTATTTTTAAAACAATTTTCCTTGTTGATTTAGATTCATATTCATTATTAGTTATTAAAACTTTCTTCAATTTCTTGAATAACTAACCATACAGCTGTAACCTTGGAAGCTTGCTCACCTGTAAGTTCTACCAGCTTTCTTTTACATATTTGTTTATATATATCTCACCTGTATATATACCTGTATATCTACTTAGAGTTTTCCCTGGAAATTCGGTCTAGGTTTAGATAAAACTAGTGAAGGTGTGAGAAAGACACAAGAAAGAGGGGTTTGTGTAATACCCCATATTATTTAAATGCTCAATTGGATATCAGATAAGATCAGATAAGTATCTATGTGCTCTATCTTTGGATAATTGGATTAATGGAATCCTCTAAGTACTTTAAGTATTGACATTTGGGATCAATAGAGAAACTAATGAACTCTGAAGAGATCAATTATTTTATGAAAGAGACATATTGGTATTTATTAGTACGAGAGAGTATTTTAAGGTAACTCTAATAATTGATCAATTGGGCTGAGATGACAAAATATCAATTGGAGATATTTTACCTTGTTGGATTATATTATATAATATTGGTTTATATATATATATATATATATATATATATATATATATATATATATATATATATATATATATATATATATATATATATATATATATATATATATTTGTTGGTAAGAGAAGAAAAAAAGGAGAAAGAAGAGAAAGAAAGAGAAGGAAGAAAGGAAAAGAGAAGAAGTTGGATCATCACCATTTTTCATCATCTTCTTCAAACTCCTCTTCGATTATCAGGTGGGTTCTAGTTAGATACTCTAAGTTCTAGAAATATAAGTTTAGAACTTAGGTTAGAGTTGAGAGAAAATGATTAAACGGATCAATCAATGAAATCTAACGGATGGAATTTGATATGAACTGCGTAGAATACTTGTTGTTATGTTTGGAACATGTTTTGGTTGAAATATTATGGATTGGAAGTGTTTGGGTGGAAGAAATGATGGATTTTGGCCCCAAATGACCTATATTGACGCTGTTGCGAATTCTGGGTTTCGCGGGTTCGCCTAGCGAACCACAGCAAAGGACTGGGCGAATGTTCGCCTAGCAAACTTTATGTTGTTTTTTCTCTGCCTTGGTTCGCTGGGGTTCGCCTAGCGAACCCTGGAACTAACGTGAGAGATTTTTCCATCTTGTTTCCTTCATAACTTTTGATCCGTAACTCGGATTGAGGCACGGTCGGAAGCGTTGTAAAGCTATTTCAATGATCTTGGTGATGGTGAAATAGAAACATATGTTTATGCCATGGATTGATAAGAAAAATATGGAAAAGTAATGTATGTGTGAAAAATGTGATTTTGATTCCACCAAAACTCAAGGATCGGGAATTCGATTGATACGAGTCCAAAGCCTTTGGATAGATAATCCAATAAGGTAGTGAATGGTGATGTGAGACCATGATTTAACCAAGGATGCTTGGTAGGGGATAGTAATGACTTGTTATGCTTTTATGTGTTGTTTTATGTTTGATATTGTTATATGCCAATTATGTTATACCATGTCTATCTAATTGTTATTAAAAATGAATGTAAGAAAATATTCATGCTTAAAATATGAATTAGGAAGAGTGAGGAAACTTTACCCAAAACAAAATGGTATAATTCTAGGTTGTGAATAGAATTCTGATAGAAACTCTGGATGGCGACGCTCGTGCATTTATTGACGAGTTCTGGCCTAGAGTAGATAACATAGTGACAACGCTCGTGCGTGAGGGGCCGAGGCGTGTGTCCATTTCCAAAATGACAACGTTCATGCGTGAGGGGCCGAGGCGTGTGTCCATTTCTGAAATGGTATATAAAGGAGTGACACACTAGTATGGAACATGTGTAATTGTTATGTTTTATTGTTTAAGGCAAAAGAGGCCTTAAGGCATTGTGGCCTTGTGATTGTCGAATACAATCACGTTTGTATGTGTGATTACGTAATCGTAACCAGTTATTTGAGTTGCAGTTTCATGAGTCTCGAGCTCCTCTGAAACAAAGCATGGTACTTGGCAGGTTTAATTCCCGCGTGTAGTACGAATGGAACCTACGGGTAGAGACTTGAGATGGTTAACAGGCCATGAGAAGTGACGATTCACAGCTAACAGGATGATGTTTCCGAATCCATTTCGTATGCCAAGTAAATTACAAGGATCCATGACTCGGGTCGACTTCTAGACGTAGAAGAGGATGAGAAAAGGGGATACCTTGGTACGGTTATCGATTAGTGATATTTTGAGTTGATGAACTCATGACATGTTTCCATATAGTGTGAGATTGTGAACTCAAAGTCATTTCCCTTCCCCTTGACTTGAGCTAGGATTGGTTAGAACCTTGTAAATCTGAGAGAATCCATAAGATAGGGAACTCACTGAGATTTGATGTATCTTACCCCACTATTGTTGATTATTTTCAAGTATTGAGTACAGATTTGATTTACTAGTGGAGCTATGCTTGGATGTTTCAAGAGAAGCTTAGTTGAGCTTATTTCCGCTGTGTATTTATTGTATACAATTGAGGATATTGTATATAATTCTAAGATTTGATATTTTTGGCTAGTTTCCATAGCTTGTACCATAGATTGTGTTATGTATTAGAAATGGTCAAGTATGTGAATTAAGCCCTTAGGCACTTACGATGGTGTCAGTACCAAATAAAATACTTGTATTGTATTTTTCTAGATAAATATTATACAGGGCATTACAGTTGGTATCAGAGCAGGTCGTGTCCTCGACCTAGCCTTGAAACATCATAAGTAAATCTATTCCTGCCTCTTATGTGTGTCTTGCCATCATGAAACTTAATATCATACTATTTAGTGTTGGGCCTGATCAACCTTATACTATGTATGTGATAGGTAGAATCATGTTTGAACGACCACGAGGACTCCGAAATGTTGTCGGAACTTGTGCTGTGAGGGTAGGCTCAAGCCAAGAGTTAGTAGTGTAGAGTTTTGGTTAGCTCAGTTGAGGTCTTAGTAGAAGTTGTGATTTGGGTAGAATGGAATTGAAGAGTGGTGTGTTGTTCAAGTAATCCTTTGGAATGAGTAGAGTCGGAAAGTTAAGGATCTCTATTGGACGATTGGTTAAGGTATTGAGGAATATGTAAAATCGCTAGTAGATTTGGATTGACTGCTAGTACGTATAAGGATTTCAAGTAATCTCATTCCGTGGAAAAGAAAAGTTATTTTATGGAACGTGTGACGTAAGTTCCGGAAGTGAGATAAATATTGGTGCTTCAGTTTCTAAGGTTGCTATGGTATCTTGGACGGACGAGAGTACCTTAAGGAATGTGTTCGGAACCATATCTTCCAATTGGTTTAAAGTTGAGAGTTAAAGAAGTTCGACTTTTATGGGAACCTAAAGTGGTAGAGAAGTGTGTGAAGGAACACAAGGATGTGTTTACATGCTTCAAGTGAAACAAGTATGTGTCGGACGAAGAATGGGTAATTTTGCAAAAATCAAAGAATCTAACGGTTGAAATGTGTTATAAATTGAGTGGTATGGTCAATACATGTGTTGAATCATCTGTTAATACTGGGTTGTGTGTTTGATTATGTTTTGGATGAGATTTTTTTTGCCCTTAAGGACCTGCTGTTACGTTGCTGAGAGATTATGGGCTTTTGTGTGTTCGCTAAGCGAACCACAGCGAAGGGGAAGGCGAATGTTCGCCTGGTGTTCGCAAAGCGAACTTGGTGTCCTTTTCTGTCCTGTTTCAGTTCGCCATGGGGGTTCGCCCGGTGAAGGTGAAAGCGAACGTTCGCTGGAGGATTTGCCTAGCGAACATGATAGGTTTTCCGTTTTTGTTTTCTCTATATCTTTTGACTCGGGTGTTCGATTTAAGCGTTCTTTATATCGAAATGAAGCTCTGAAAGTGTTCTATGCTGTGGAAAATGAAAATATTGTTTATGAGGTGGATTTTATTTGATTATGTGAAATGAACGGCATTAACAATATGTCATGAGAAAGTTACACCTTGGTATTAAGAACGAGCGTAGTGGTAGCACCTTGGTCACAAGAATACGTGATGGATTCTTATTCTTGAGATAAGTGTGAAGGGACGTACCTTGTGAAGCAGTGAGTATTGTATTTTAGGAAGTAAGTGTGCGGTAAACAACGAGAAGCAAATCAAGATTTATTACGGATTAAGTGTAAATCATGGAAAGATTTATACCAGAATGGTTTTGTAAATAGTTGATGAGAATTGTCGGTTGCGAATCTTCCATTAAGTGATTTGGTAAGTGGAATGCGCAATGGATAGTGAAGGGTAAGAAATTCCGATTAGTGTGTACGTAGTGATGGGAAGGTTCTTCAAGAGGATGCATTGCCTCGATATATTTTCAAGTATAGAGAAACTTCTGTATTTGGGAATTTACGGAATCTACCTTTTGTTGGACTAAGAACGTTGTTGTTTTATTTCTCACCAAGGAGTTCAAGTGAGAGAATAAGGTGGTATGCTTGATATGAGATGTCCATCAATTTAGTGGTACCGTATAATGGTTATGTGTTGGGTTTTGCTTGTGGACGAATTAAGTTGAGTTGTGGCTAAAACCTTAGAATGTCGTCATTATTGACTTCCAGCTAGTGTGGTTGTTTGAGCAGAAAAACGAACTACCCCGCTGAAGTTTTGTGGGAATTTTGCCTTGTCACTTGGTTGGAGTATGTCGTCTGAATGTTTTAACTTGTTTTGTATTACCTTGAGTGGAATCATGGTTGGTGAATTGTTGTATAAGTTAAAGAGCCACGAGTTGAGAATGATATTCCAAGATGGAGCAAGACGGATTGATGGTTTTGGGTAGGGATGGCTTTGAATTAAACAAAATTGTTTATTTTCAGCTTCTGCAGTAGTGTTAACCGTTTAACACAAAGGGGTTAACCGATTAACACGTGCAAGGCTAGTGTTTGGTACTGAATCTTGAGGAGTTAACCGATTAGCTCTGATGGGTAATTGATTAACATGTTTGTAAATTGTGAATTTTCCTTAGGAACCATCATCTGTGTTTTGCTACCTTATGTTGCTCCGAGTGGAGAGTATTGTGTGAATGGAAAATGGGATTTCAAGTAAATGAAAGAGGATTTGTGTTTTGAAATCGAAACTTCTGAAAGGTGTTGCGTAATTGGTCATTGATTTAGACGACGAGGGAGTTTCACTTTTGGAGAATTAATCTTGGGAATTGTGTTGAGTGTGATAAAGTTGTAAGTGTATTACTACTATTACCGTTGCGAGTCTTAAGGACGAAGTTGGAAAATACTCACGAGGTATTGATCTTGTAGAGGTCATTTCGGTGTGAAATTATGGTGTTAGTAAAGTAAGAACGGTTGGTCAGAGTTAATATTTGTTAACTTCCGTGCATCCATGGTGTTGGGTTTAGACTCCGTGAGAGAGGTACCAGTTGTGTGCAGTTCAGTTTTACCCCGAGAAGGAAAATTGAAGGTTATCCTTCCAAGTACGAGTAAGAATTAGGCGTTCCGAAATTAAGCATGTAACTTGGAATCATTTATGAAATGGAACGATTAAGAAAAGTGGATTCAATTGAGAAACATAGCATGATCTTTGAGAGTGTGGGTGTATGTGAAGTGTTGTACGTGAATTGGTGAGTGGTATGAAAACTCACAATTGTGCTTTGGACGGTTTAAGTTTTGATAAGTGGTGACTCTCATTTGATTGAGGTTCTATGTTGATATTACGTTGTTATTTGAGTGAGATCACAAATTTACAAGAAACCTTGAGCCAGTCGAAACCCCGTAAGAAGAATGAATTTGGAGTTGTGAATGTTACGGTTGTAGCAGTGTAACTCCTGCATCTCTATCGTCTGGGGAGTATTGGACAAATGCTATGATATTGTGTGTTGGCAAAGGAATTATTCTACCATAGGACGCCAGTAAGTTTCTTGTACCGTTGATTAGTAAGGATCCGAGTGGATAAGTGTGTTTCTCTGCTGGCTATAGTTGTTTAGTAGTGTTTGAGAATCCGTGGTATTCCACTATTAAATTTTTGGATTGCGTAGTGGAAGGTGACAGATGAGAGAGTTCAGACAAACTAATAAGGATTAGGATGATTGTTACTTGTAAGTAGGGAGGTAAGAAGATCTCGTTCTAATTGTGTTACCTTTTGAGGTTATGCGAAAGAGATGAATTATCGGATGTAATGGTTACAATGTTTAGTATTAGACCAAACGGAACTGGGAAAGAATTCATTTGACTAGTTATGAAGTGGTTTTGAGTGTTAACAAATTTATGAAAGGATAGTCGTCGGTACTTGTATTAAAGGTAAAGAACCACTGAATTACATCGTGAAGATGTGTTGAGTGTTGTTGTCCTAATTTGAAATAAGATATTATAGTTTTGTTGTGACTCAGTAGAGGAGTATAGAATGGTACATTCTTGCCGAAGGTAGAATGCGACCAAGTGTTTTAGTAAGAAACAACAGATGAATTATGGAGAAAGTAAGGTTAGAAGTTGACTCGATATTGGAACAAGAATATAATTAAGGATGTGAAGTTTGTTAATTTGTGAAAATAAGATTTTGGTCTGTGAAGTTGAGTTGGAATTGGGATACGTCAGAATTGTTAAAGGAAGTAAAGTTAAGTATGGATCTAAGACAATGATACAAGTTGTGGTTATTGTTGAATAGAGGAAATTCGGGGGCGAATTTCAATTTAAGGGGGGGAGAGTGTACTACCCCATATTATTTAAATGCTCAATTGAATATCAGATAAGATCGGATAAGTATCTATGTGCTCTATCTTTGGATAATTGGATTAATGGAATCCTCTAAGTACTTTAAGTATTGACATTTGGGATCAATAGAACAACTAATGAAATCTGAAGAGATCAATTATTTTATGAAAGAGACAGATTGGTATTTATTAGTACGAGAGAGTATTTTAAGGTAACTCTAATAATTGATCAATTGGGCTGAGATGACAAAATATCAATTGGAGATATTTTACCTTGTTGGATTATATTATATAATATTGGTTTATATATATATATATATATATATATATATATATATATATATATATATATATATATATTTATTGGTAAGAGAAGAAGAAAAGGAGAAAGAAGAGAAAGAAAGAGAAGGAAGAAGGGAAAAGAGAAGAAGTTGGATCATCACCATTTTTCATTATCTTCTGCAAACTCCTCTTCGATTATCAGGCGCGTTCTAGTTAGATACTCTAAGTTCTAGAAATATAAGTTTAGAACTTAGGTTAGAGTTGAGAGAAAATGATTAAACGGATAAATCAATGAAATCTAATGGATGGAATTTGATATAAACTGCGTAGAATACTTGTTGTTATGTTTGGAACATGTTTTGGTTGATATATTATGGATTGGAAGTGTTTGCGTGGAAGAAATGATGGATTTTGGCCCCAAATGACCTATATTGACGCTGCTGCGAATTCTGGGTTTCGCGGGTTCGCCTAGCGAACCACAAGGAAGGACCGGGCGAATGTTCGCCTAGAGGTTCGCCTAGCAAACTTTATGCTGTTTTTTCTCTGCCTTGGTTCGTTGGGGTTCTCCTAGCGAACCCTGGAGCGAACGTGACAGATTTTTCCATCTTGTTTCCTTCATAACTTTTGATCCGTAACTCGGATTGAGGCACGATCGGAAGCGTTGGAAAGCTATTTCAATGCTCTTTGTGATGGTGAAATAGAAACATATGTTTATGCCATGGATTGATTAGAAAAATATGGGAAAGTAATGTATGTGTGAAAAGTGTGATTTTGATTCCACCAAAACTCAAGGATCGGGAATTCGATTGATACGAGTCCAAAGCCTTTGGATAGATAATCCAATAAGGTAGTGAATGGTGATGTGAGACCATGATTTAACCAAGGATGCTTAGTAGGGGATAGTAGTGACTTGTTATACTTTTATGTGTTGTTTTATGTTTGATATTGTTATATGCCAATTATGTTATACCATGTCTATCTAATTGTTATTAAAAATGAATGTAAGAAAATATGCATGCTTAAAATACGAATTAGGAAGAGTGAGGAAACTTTTCCCAAAGTTGTGAATAGAATTGTGATAGAAACTCTGGATGGTGACGCTCGTGCATTCATTGACGAGTTCTAGCCTAGAGTAGATAACTTAGTGACAACGCTCGTGCGTGAGGGGCCGAGGCGTATGTCCATTTCCGAAATGACAACGTTCGTGCATGAGGGGCCGAGGCGTGTGTCCATTTCCGAAATGGTATAGAAATGAGTGACACACTAGTATGGAACATGTGTAATTTTTATGTTTTATTGTTTAAGGCAAAAGAGGCCTTAAGGCATTGTGGCCTTGTGATTGTCGAATACAATCACGTTTGTGTGTGTGATCACGTAATCGTAACCAATTATTTGAGTTGCAGTTTCATGAGTCTCGAGCTCCTCTGAAGCAAGGCATGGTACTTGGTAGGTTTGATTCCCGCGTGTAGTACGAATGGAACCTACGGGTTGAGACTTGAGATGGTTAACAGGCCATGAGAAGTGACGATTCACGGCTAACAGGCCGATGTTTCCGAATCCATTTCGTATGCGAAGTAAATTACAAGGATCCATGACTCGGGTCGACTTCTAGACGTAGAAGAGGACGAGAAAAGGGGATGCCTTGGTACGGTTATCGATTAGTGATATTTCGAGTTGATGAACTCATGACATGTTTCCATATAGTGTGAAATTGTGAGATTGTGAACTCAAAGTCATTTCCCTTCCCCTTGACTTGAGTTAGGATTGGTTAGAACCTTGTAAATCTGAGAGAATCCATAAGATACGGAACTCACTGAGATTTGATGTATCTCACCCCACTATTGTTGATTATTTTCAGGTATTGAGTACAGATTTGATTTACTAGTGGAGCTACGCTTGGATGTTTCAAGAGAAGCTTAGTTAAGCTCATTTCCGCTGTGTATTTGTTGTATACAATTGAGGATATTGTATATTATTCTTAGATTTGATATTTTTGGCTAGTTTCCATAGCTTGAACCATAGATTGTGTTATGTATTAGAAATGGTCAAGTATGTGAATTACGCCCTTAGGAAATTATGTTGGTGTCAGTACCAAATAAAATGCTTGTATTGTATTATTCTAGATAAATATTATACAGGGCGTTACAGTTTGAATTGTGAATTTACTCTTTTGTTAACTTTTCACATCTTGTTAAAGAGATGCTCAAGAACCTTCAATGTTCGTTGAGACATTTTGATCTCTTAACTATGGAGCATGAGAACCATATTGGTTCTAATCATAAGATACGATACTCAGAACTTGCAGTGCGGAAGCTTATCAGAGATAGGCTGCAAGGTTCTGACTTTGCTTAATATGAGGTTTGGATATTCAATGCAAAAACATAAATAGAGATACTAAGCAAGAGAGTAAAGGGCACACGATATATCTTGGTTCACCACGCGGGCTAATCCAGTCCACCCTCCTCAGGTGATTTCGCCTTGAGCGCAAGGACTTAATCCACTATAACCAAATCATGATTACGCTTGCACGGGCAACGCTGGTGACTAACCATTTGTACAGCAGCATTATGACTAACTACTTGCACAGCTGCACCGTGACTAACAACTCAATGAACTGTTCAGGGATCCAACAGGATATAACATTCATTGACCGAGCAGACCCACTGCTGGGATTTCACAGCTAGCCGTTCAGGGATTCATCACAATGAATATAACGCTACTGACCATATTTCAGGATTTTCCACAATGACCCTCAGCCATTGTCATCTCAAGTATCTGATCACCACGTGATCTACTCAAGGGCATCAACTCACATTTGAACCGTTCAGGGATCCATTTAGGATATAACGTTCACTGGAGGAGTCTCAATTCCTTTAGTTGAATTGGCAAACTGGAGATTACAAATTGTGCTTCTTAATAAGCAAGTTTCTCCTAAGTTTAATTACAAAGAACACACACATGTGTTCAAGCAAGATTTGAGCAACAACTCATTGCTTTCCTAAGAAACTACAAAGATGTATTTGAATATTACAATTGTTGACATCTTGTAGATCTTCTTCTTCTTTGTCTTCTTGGTTCAGCAAGCTTTGAGCAGAAACTCCTTGCTTCAGATCTTCAATGTAGTCCTGACGAGAAGGTAGGTTGATGACTTGACAGATCTTCAATGTTGTCTTCTTCATCAACAACATCTGTTCTTAATTATTGTTGTTGTGTTAATTTGTCTTCTTGAGTTTCAACAATAATTGTCATTAGTGAAATAATGATAGCTTTTGAATATTCTGAGTGTTACAATGAGAACTCATTGTTTTGTCTATCTTCACAATGACTTGGTCAATTTTGTAGATGAACATTCAGTTCGTGATTCTACAAGTGATCGACACATCAGAAGCAAAAACTCTTTCCATTAAATAGCCAGTAGAAATATAGCCGTTTGAGAATACTGTTGGCTGTTTGGAAAAGAGACATTGTGATATAATGAGTTGTACTGACACATCTCCCTTTTGCAGAGGGAGAAGTGACCGGACATCTTTTCTTGGCCAGTGTGTATATTTAACTCACAACGGTAATATCTAGACTTCAAATACTTCAGTGGCTTCTGATGTTAATTTGATGAAGCATAAGTAGAGTCTTCTTAGCAGAATATCTGATGCTTCAAGTCTTCAGTCGATTGAAGAAATCCATTAGGAATCAGTCTTCAGAACTTTAACACTTGGTCTTTAAGAAAGTTATTCTTTTCTGCTTCAAGTCTTCTGAATCTTCAGAACCTGTCTTCAGAGTCTTCAGAACTTGATATTTGAAACCTTGATCTTCAGAACCCATAAGTCTTCAGATTCTTTCTGCACTTGGTCTTCAGCGCCTTCAGCCATCAAAACTTCAAGTCATAGGAGTCTTCCGCACTTTGGTTCTTTCAGATACAAAATTCCAATACAAAAGTCAAAAGTTGAAAGTAAAAAAACCTAAAAATTTTCACTAAAAGACCAATACAAAAGTCCCAAGTCAAATAACTCAACAATTACACTATAAAATCCATAACAAAATTTCAGAGTCAAATGCAGCAACCCGAGCAAGGTGGCCCTTCACCGCATCCTCAGCTTCCTTCAACTTCCTCTCCGACCTTTTTTGCTGCTCACTTTGTTCCCTGTTCAGCTCCTTGCAGTCCTTCAAATCCTTCTGCACGGCGAGTAATTCAGCCCCCAAAGTCTGAAGCCTTTCCTCCAATCGAGAAAGCTCAGATGCAGAACAACTCTCCTCATTAACAAGGGCAGCCGAACAAAGCCGCATAACGGCAGACATATCCTCCATGATTATTTTCCTCCTCGCTTCCGGAGTACTCCCCAACAAAGCCTGGACTTCCGAAGGGGCGACGCGAGGACAAACAGTCTCGGAGAAATAGCGGCGCTGGAGATAACACGGAGGAATCTCGAAGCTTGCAGGAGGAGGAGAAGGAGTACCTTCCACGTCAACAACGAGTGGCCCAGTAGTCCTTGCCCGCTTAGGTGTCCTTTGACCCCCCGGGGACTGCTCCTCGGAGGTCATAGGTGCGGTTAACGCTGCATGAGTTTGCTCAGAACCCTCGGGCACCGCAGTAGAGGGAGCATTCTCGGGCGCTATCGACGAGGAGGCGGGCTGAGAGATACTTTGCTCGACCAGACGAGCTTGTTCTTCCCTAGCCCTCTTCGCCCTTAACTTCGCGTATCTGTCTGCTGCTTTGACCATTTTCCCTGCAAAAAGAAAGAGAAACATTAGCAAAACAAGAAGAGCACACAAGAGACAAATATAACTCGAGGATCGTGCATCACCTAAAAGCTCGACAGCCTCCTCATCGGAGAAAGTCTCGAGCAAGACACGAGTATTAATCAGGCGACGGATCTTCGGAACCTGCTCATCACCACCTATCGAGGTCTCTCCGCCCCCGGATACGCCGGAGATTTTATTCAAACTCTCCACGTACTCGACAATCTTGTCGTAAGCTTCGCGGTCCTCGACATCGAGCTTATTATGTCTCACTTTATATTTCTCAACCCCCTCTTCATAGTGCTCCTCTGTCCAGTAAAGGGGAAATTTTGGCACCATCACTTTTGTGGACAACCCATTCACTTCTTGATTCACCCGATCATAGATCGAATTAATAGCCTTGGGAGAGACCGGCCTCACAAAATAATATCGCCACTTGAAATCTCGAACAGAGTCCAAGTAGGTATGGAATAGAGCTTTATTCTGTTTGAACGACACCCAGCCGTGTCGACCATCAGTCGTAGACCGCTACAAATGAAAAATTTGGAAGAAAAGGGGCACCGTTGCCCTGATCTCCAAGTATTTACAGACGAGCTCAAAAGCCCGGAGAAAGGTCAAAGAATTCGGATGGATTTGTGATGGCGCCAACTTTAACCATTTAAAGACCCCCTCCTGGAAATCTGTGAAGGGGACCCTCCACCCCGCCTCTTGAAACATAAACTCGTACACCGGGAAACGCATTCCCATATAAGGTGTACATATACGCTGATCCTCATTGGGACGATACACTTTCCAGGATTTCTCTAAACCAAGCAACCTATGTTCAACAGTGCAAAACCCATTTTCGTCGGGGAATGTGAAGACAGACGACATGGTGAGGGCCTCATCACATACCCAGTCCTCGAGCGGATGCTCTTGCCTAAAAGCCATATGGGCCATCGGGACCTCAACTTGGCTATCCTCCTCGAATTCACCTACGGCCACTTCAGCAGCCAATCTGTCCATCAACCTGAAAAATAGAAGGGAACAGGTGAATTCGACGAATCATACCAAACTAACCAGTCAGAGACGAATAACAGATATCCCCGGGGAACTCGTTGCTCCCCCGGACAATCTTGCCCTTTTCACCGTGAAATCAACGAAAGGGAGTAATTGTTGGAAACCCAAAACATTATCAGGTCCCCTCGATGTCCATTGCACTCCCCGGGAAGTTCCTACAAGTCCCCAGAATATTCATCCAGCTCCTCAGTTTTAGTTAACAGAAACAGAGAAAATTTCATACATTTTTTCTCTTGAAACAGCCAAAGATCTCTGCCGTAATCGCCAAGGATCTTTCCATTCCTCATGAGAACTCCACCAGTTCATCAGAGAAATGATTTCAAGCAAGTCAAACTTAAAGAAAATACCAGGGAAAACAACGGTGTCGAAAGAAAATGCCTAAAGAAATAACAGTTTTGAAGAAAATACCTTGTAAATGGTGGATTAGGGTTCAGGCGCGGCGTAGCACGGCAGTTCGCGGCGAACTTACGGTGGTTGACGGTAGCAAGCGGAAGATGAGAAAACGGAGAAAAAAGAGGAAACAATTCTGGAACAAAAGAGCGAAAAATGAGAAATAAAGGAAAGGGAGAGTATTTATAGAGAAATCACGAAACTCGAGAAGCCTGCAACACTCGAGTACTCTACCCTAGGCAGCCACCCTACGCAATGATGACTAGTGACACGTGGCACACTGACACCTATCAAAAAATCCACGCATGTCCTTTCATCATCCCATCGTTTCAAACGAAAACTCCTCATCTCCCCGACACCTCAACCAGATGCAACTCTTCATTGCCCGCAAACCGTCGGTGCCCGCCTCATGATAACTGTCTGCAAACCATCACGCCCCGAACGTCATGAAAACTTCGACCATGCTGATATCCTCCTCGGATCATCCCTTGGCATTTCCTCGACACGATTATGGACCCTCAAGTCATTCCTCTAATGCCTCAAAGCAACGACTTGGGGGGGGCTCCTGTTCTGGACTGGGCCGAGATTTCCTACAGTCAAACAGGCCCAATCCATACAACTTGAGGAAACCCAATAAAGTCCTAGAGAAGGGCACATGACTACCATACTCAAGACCGAAAGCCTGTCGAGCACCCTGAGAATCCGAGGACACTCGAGTACCCGAGGACAACGGAAGACATCACACCCAGATGAGGACCTCCTCGACAGATTAGCTTCTCCTCGCGAGAACACTCCCAATTCCCGCTGTCTCGTATGTCCTCGACATACATGGTTCGCCTCCATTAAACCAGGTCCAAACCACGACCACAACACCTCCTCGACACTATAGACTCTTCCCCGAGGAGACCATCAACGGTCTTATCTACACAAATACGTTTCATGTAACCATCTAATAATGGTATTAAAAGGACAGTTACACTAGGGCGTTGACCACGAGCTGGTCATTATTACTACACGTAAGCCCTAGCAGTTACTTGGAATGGGTCACACGCTGGTCCCACCCGTTGCAAGTAACCGTTGGCCACGCGCTGGGGGTCTTCTATAAATACAGGGTCAAGTTAAGTTAACTTCATACTCTCTGTATTTGTTGTGCACTCACTGACTTAAGCATCGGAGTGTTCTACAGGTACACCCCCCCCCCCCCCCCCCCCCGCGCTGTCTTTCATCATCATTGAAGTAGCAGTCATTCCAGACACGGTTGGCCACTTTCAAACATTCTGATCCAGGTACGATCAAATACAATCTTAAGCAATCAAAGTATGTAGTTGTCGAAGGAATTAACCTCGATAGATTTAAAACTTAGTATTTGTTAGTTGAATTAGTTAGAGATTACTTGGTATGCAAGTAATCACATCTATAAATAGGGAGGTACCTTAATATTGTAAGTGTTACAAAAGAGGAAGTCAGTGAGAAT
Organism: Lathyrus tuberosus; assembly: GCA_022829125.1. Taxonomy (NCBI): domain Eukaryota; kingdom Viridiplantae; phylum Streptophyta; class Magnoliopsida; order Fabales; family Fabaceae; genus Lathyrus; species Lathyrus tuberosus. Next base: position 3,261,186 of record JALAZF010000282.1, read on the forward strand.
AAACGCAGAGAGAAACTTTGCAAAATTTGATCAATCTTCTTCCCCTTTCTTCCAAAATCCTAATTTCTTTTTTCTTCCCAATTCAATTTCACGAATTTCTTTTCTTTCAAATCATTGTGCGGCAAAATCATCTTGCAATCAAGGTGTGGTTGAATCACTTAAGTGACGAGTGATTACTGAGTGGAACGACAATATAAAAGATTGATTCTCGGTTAATCAAGATTGAATCTCTTATACACAATTAAAATTCAAACTCCATTCAATAATATTACTTAAATATTAATTTGAGCATTGAAGTGCCAATCTTGCATATCAACTCATTCCTCTTTGAATTAGAAGCTCAAATATCCTGCAACTTCCAATCTCCGATTAATTCTGGTTCTACACCGGAATAATTTCAAAACCTCAAATTTCAATCTTTATTCATACAATACAATAAATATCTATGTTAACTTTATTTTAACTGTATATTTCAATAGTCGTATTCACGCTATAATGACGGTAGTTTATGTCGCAGCAACGACAATCACAATATCTGGGACTGTTCCCTTAATTTAAAATCATGGTTCAATATCTTTAATCCACATTTGCCAGGGAAGCTTATTTATAAGACTTTTATTTTTGGAACATTTACCTTCTCATTTACCACGACCACAAACTAAACCGATGAAAAATAAGAAAATGGGAAAACAGTGCATACAAGTTTCACGGCATAACTATTACAATTCGTTTACATTCCTGCTTGCTGGTCTCCATCTAATTCAAACAGTATTTACGGCTCAACACAATTTGTAATTTTTATTCACTAACAAAGAGCTCGTATGGCAAACGAGGTTTGGCTATAACCTCAAGTGGTGTGGTTTTGATGTTTGTGAGTCCAAACGTTGCACTCATATCAACATTCCCATTTGACGGAGTTGTCACTTCAAACGCCTGCAAGAAAGAAGCTAATGCCAAAAGTGTCATTTGAAGACCAAATGTTATACCAGGACAAGACCTTCTTCCACCTCCAAACGGAAGCAACTCATAATGCTGTCCTTTAACATCAACATCCTTATGAGTATTCAAAAACCTTTCTGGTTGAAACTCTAATGGTTCTGACCACACGCGTGGATCTCTATGCATCTTCCAAAGGTTCAGAATTAATCTTGTACCTGTTGGAATATGGTATCCGCCCACGGTACAATTTTCAGTGAATTGACGCGCACCTGAGAGTGGTCCAGCAGGATATAATCGGAGTGTTTCTTTCACCACAGCTTCAAGGTAAACTAAGTTGTTTATGTCCGATTCATTCACTAGTCTTTCTTTCCCAACTTTTTCGTCTAATTCATCTTGAACTTTCTTCAATGTGTGGCGATTGTTAAGCAGTAATGAAAGTGCCCATGTTATCGTTACTGTTGTTGTGTCTGTTGCCCCGGCAATCAGCGTCTGCAAAAAAATGCTATAGCATCACACAATTTCTAAGATTTGAATAAATACTACATCCGTTTCTCTTTTAATATTACATTGAATGGGAATTTATGTCTGCCTGTAGATCTTAACCATAATCAAATGGGAGGATCTTAATATTGAAGTTAAATATTAAATTTAAGCAAAATGCTAATGAATGTTTTCAGAAAATTCATTAAAGAAATAAATATAGAATTTCTTTTGTTGAAAAAATGTGTATTCACTATTTTTTTTGGTAAGCAAGAATAAATTAAAAGCGAGTACTAAGAGTACTCTAGTACTCAACCCTGATTTAGGAAAGAGACAGAATCCGGTCAACACGAGAAATTAGAAATCAATTAAAATTAAGAAAGAAAATGCAAATGATCTTTGCAGAAATCATAAAAATTATAATTGGCATGACTAATCTCCCCAATGTGGAATCACTGCCATACCAGAATTTTGACGTTTCAAACGAGATCGTTAACAACACATTTCTCGTCTCTAAAAACCATACTGTTTCTTAACAACCAAATGCACTAAAAGATATCATCGGAAAAATGAATCTAATTATCATCTCTATAGTCAATACTAAATGTAGTAATATATCGCATAAGTCAAAGTGTTTGACTATAAATAATACTTGTAATCATTTCAAGACACAATCAATCAAAACAAAAAAAAATTCACACATTTTCTCTATAATCAATACTAAATGTAGTAATATATCGCATAAGTCAAGTGTTTGACTATAAATAATACTTGTAATCATTTCAAGACACAATCAATCAAAACAAAAAAAATTTTCACACATTTTTATCTCACTTACTTTACCTAAATTTTTGCAACGTAGGCTAAGTTTATCTCTCTTACTTTTCATAATATTTCTAAATTTTAAGTTTAATTTTTATGGAATAACTTTATATAAAGTAGTCAATGATTTCAATAGTCAAATTTCAAATGATCACTCTTTTAAAAGACAAGTTGAAATGTTGCGGGTCAAACTTTGTTAGCTTGCATTTCACACTCACATTAAAATAATTGCTGTTTTTTAATGAAATTATGTTGAACCTCGTCTTAACCAGCTCGCTAAAACTTTTTCATCTCTACTCTTAGGTTTTTTGTATTACATGATTCACAGTGGACACTTGTTAAAATTTACATACAATTTTATTTGTAAGTTTTTGTGTTTCTCCATATGGTATAAAGTATTAAGGTTCTGTTAAATTTTCGGACTATTAACTACGTTGATGCTTAAAAAAAAAAGACTAAAAACTGGAAATGATGTTATAGTAGTGGTAGTGATGCTTACCAAGCATGTGGCTTTGGTGACAGTATCAAGATCATAACCATCAAGATCAACACCTTGAAGAACAGACAACAAGACATCAATGAAATCCTGTTCAGTCTTATTGATCTCTCCCAAATCATTATTTTTCCTGCGATGTTCTTCCAACCATCCACAAACAACACTATCCATCTCACACGCAGCTTTCTTCATCTCCTTCACATGTCCTCCCAAATCAAGCCATCCAAGTAACGGAATCGCATCTCCCACCACAAACAAACCTGTCAACCTAAAAAACTCTCTAAAAACCCACCTCACCTTCCTCACCTCTGCCTCATCACCACCATCACTCGAATATCTCTTCCCAGCAATCATCCTCATAATCACGTTCAAGTTCATATCCCCTAAGAACTGTTTCATCTCCACTTTTAAATCACCAAACTCATCAAAGCTATCACTCTTATAAAGCTCTATCAATGATTTCTTTGTCTCCGAGTCTCTAATATCTCGAAGCGCTTCGAATCTTCGAGCCGATAACAACTCTGAAGCCGTGACCTTACGCATCCTTTGCCAGTATTCTCCGTAAGGAGAGAATCCAAAATTAGCGTAGTCGTGTCCTAATATTTTAGCGGCGGTGAATTTAGGACGAGACGAGATTATGACATCGTGAGTGGTGAAAATCTCCTTGGCTAACTCCCAACTGCTTACCACAACAGCTTTGTGTACGCCTATTCGAAGGCTAAAAATTGGTCCGTATTTGTTGGCTAAGTCTCCTAAGGTTATGTATGGCGGCTGATTTGAACCGCCTAGGAGATGAAGGTGGCCGATCAAAGGCCACCCACCGGAAGCTAACGGTGCAAGCTTGGGTCGTGCTTGTGCTTCACCTCTAAAGAACGCAGAATAAGTAATTAGTAGTATGCTCAAAACTCCGGCAAGGACTGCGAATGTATACTCAATTATTACATCCATGGTGATATATGATATGCGTTGCGGTGAGGTGTAAGGAATGTGAAGTTAAAAAGATAAACACAAATATAAGACAAAAGAAACCGATAAAACATATAATATGTTTGGCGTCTGAATGTGTTAAAATAGTACACACCTAACAAATTACACGTATGTGCGCATATAAAAATGTTAATAAAACCACACTATAAATTATACACATTTATAAAATACTATAATAGTATACACAAATATTACACAATAAGACATGTTAACATTAATAATATTGTTGCTTTTCATTTTTGGTTAATAGAAAGATCACAAAATTTCTAAATTATAAACAATTTTTATTTCAATTGACTTTATTTTTGTTGAATTTAATCCAAGCTTTGAGGAGTGATAGGTTTTTAGATAGTTAGTTATTAGTAACTTTGTTAGATAGTTTTCTATGTTTAGAAATTATGTAAAAAAAAGTTATTTGGTGTGCAAAAAATTGTTTATCATGGCTATATGCACAATTTTTTTTCTCATTAATCACGCATTTAATTCTTAATTTATTTGCTATCAATTCCATATTCTTCACTCTCTATAAAAGAAAATTGGTATATATAGTAAGATTGATCTTAGGGGTTCAAGTGATTACAAGAGAATTTAATCATGGTGGATCATGGGAACTTTAACACATCTACCAGTTCTTGATGGAAAGAACTGGGATAACTGTGATAAATGGGTGAATCAAATGAAAGTCGTCGTTGGTGCACAAGATATATGTGATGTGATGGAAACGGATTTGGAAGCTTTGCTTGAAAATGTAAGTGTATCACAAAAGAAATCATACAAGAAGATAAGAAAAGATACAGCAATGATCTGTTCCTCATTCATCAAAGTGTGGATTCAGAGATATTTGAAAAAATCTCTGGTGGTGAAATTAGTTCCAAGGATGCATGGACAAGTTAGAAAGGTATTTTGGTGTGACGCCAAAGTAAAAAAAAAAGGTAAAGTTGCAATCTTTGAGAAGACAACTCCAGACATTACTGTTAGAACAAGATTTGGTTCTGCCATATATCTCAAAGTTTTGATAATAACAAAGTAGTATTTGTGTGAGAACAATTTTGGTACGCTAATGTTTGTTTCCTGAAGAATTAACAAACAGGACCTGACTCTGATAAAGAAAGCTATGACTCTTATAGAGATCATGTGCAACGTCACTCTTATTTGACCAAAAGTCGCTTCTGCGTCAAAGAAGCAAGTGTTCTTCTGATCTACTAACTTTCAGAAAGATTCTAAGAAGACAATATGTTGCTGCTGCAATGTTCTCTTGGATTTTGCCTCTGAATATGACTCTGATGATTATCTTCTGAAGACTAAGTGATGAAGACTCTGAAGACAAGGTTCCGCTGAACAACGTTCTGAAGACTCTGAAGACTTAAGTTTCCTGAAGACTAAGTGTTGAAGACTCTGAAGACAAGATTCTGCTGAACAACGTTCTAAAGACTCTGAAGGCTTAAGTTTCTGATAACCAAGGGTTCTGAAGACCGAGTGCTGAAGACTCTGAAGACAAGGTTCTGCTGAACAACGTCCTGAAGACTCTGAAGACTTAAGTTTCTGATAACCAAGGGTTTTGAATACCGAGTGCTAAAGACTCTAAAGACAAGGTTCTGGTAAACAAATTCTGAAGACTCTGATGATTCAAGACTCTGAAGACCCAGTGATTAACTCTTCTACTCATGCTTCAATCATCTCTATTTAGAAGCCTCTGATGAACAGAAGAAGATGAAATGTTTGCGAGGGAAAATAATACATAGTACATATCAAACACGCTCTTTTCCACTACCCTGATTTAGTGGTACAAAGGACAACCTTTGTGTATGATTTTCATCCCTGCATAATAACATTATTCTAAGTCCCCAGCAATCTTAATGATATTCCTGATCTGCCCTCCAACGGATCTCCTTCTGGCTATATAAAGTGTAACACCCATATATAACAACATACATCAAAGCATATATTATACATGAATCCAAGTTTTGGTACTGAAATACCAATAAGTTCCTAGTAAACACATTGTATAAATTACATGCCCAAATACAAAAGGTACTACAAACTATGGCATAATGTATACAAGATGTTCAAAAGATAAATACTAAGAACTAGATCAACAATGATCTCAAAATAAACTCCACATCGGAAGCTAGCCATCAAACAAGTAAGGATAATCACACGGCTTTATCCTTACCCTTCGCGGAACCTGAAGTACCTGAAATATAATCAACAACATGGGGTGAGATAACAAATCTCAGTGAGTTTCCTATCTTATGGATTCTCTCGGTTTTACAAGGTTATATCTTAGCCTAACTCAAGCCGGGGGGAAAGGAACTAGACCTTGAGTTCAAACATTTCTGACTAGAGAAACAATCGTACAATTCACAAAACGACAAACTAGTTAAGGAATCTTCTCCCCGGCCAGCCTATACAAGGCACTACAACACGGGTCACAGATCCTTAACGTAGATAACTTCTCCCGGCCAGCCCACACACGGAGCACTTCAACGCGGGTCACGGTTATCTACAAATGGTACTTCTCCCCGGCCAGCCCACACAAGGAGCACTTCAACACGGGTCACGGTACCAACCACTAAGTAACTTCTCCCTGGCCAGCCCACACAAGGAGCACTTCAACACGGGTCACGATTACTTACTTAATAAATACTTCTCCCCGGCCATCCCGCACAAGGGGCTCTTCAACACGGGTCACGGTATTTATTAAGGGATAAACTACAAATCGGAGGAATTACAATACTCCACTAACAACTACTTAACAAAGACACTCTTCTAGTATCGATGTATAAGCATTTGCCGTACAATTCTCTAAGTCATTTTATTGTACTAAGGTTTCCTCACTAACTCACATCTTGAAGCTTTTAAATTTTCAAAAGTTCATTTACATAAATCACTTAATTCCATTTATTTAACATAATCGAATAAATTCCATCTCATAAACAATATTTTCACTTTCCATAGCATAGAACACTTTCATAGCTTTACATCGATATAAAGAACGCTTAAATCGGACACCTGAATCAAAACATATGAATTTAAGAAATATTTTTGGAAAACAAACAGTGCTAACCGGTTACTCACCAGAGGGTAACCGGTTATTCAGTGTTGTACTGTTCACACAAAGCCAAAATGAGAGTTAGAGACACATTTGGGTAACCGGTTACTCACCAGAGGGTAACCGGTTACTTAGTTCATTTTCTGCGCAGAAACACCAATTTTTCAAAGGGTAACCGATTACTCACCAGAATGTAACCGGTTACTCTGGGCGCAGAATAAAAAATGCTTGTTTTAATTTATACCTTTCTATCTCAAACTCATTCAAAACATAATCAAACACTATAACAATTATCAACAGATGATTCCACACATATATTGATCATACTACACAGTTTATATCGCATTTCAACCGTTAGATACTTTGATTTAGCAAAACTACTCATTTTCTCACAATATCTAACCTAGCTCTAGAACTCAAGAAATTCTACAACTAAAGTCTCTATCTAGAACCCACCTGGATTAGAGGATGATGATGAAAAAGATGAGATGAATTGATGAAGAGTAGAGGATGATTCTTGATTTTGAGCTCTTAGGGTTTCCTTGTTCTTCTTCTCCCTTTTTGCTCCAACCTCTCTCTAGTTTCTCTCTCTCAAATGTTACTATGTTTGGAAATGAGGGAAAATGAAATGATATAGGAAATACTCATTAGTTAGTAACACTACTAAATGTCCAAATTATCTCAAATGCACCAATCAATAAAACCTTAGAGTTAGATAATATTAATCTGATCAACTCTGAGTTCATCAGTTGCTCTAATTATCTTGACAGATAAATACTCATAGCACACTGGATCTCAACTGGTCTCAACTAATATTATCCAGAGTGTTTATAAAATACGGGGTATTACATAAAGATTTTATCACTTGAAGAAAATAAAGAGAGACACATGCATGAATAGTAAAGCACCACAATACAAAGCAAGAAACATTGTTCATACTTTATAGATTTTCTTTAAGTTATTTGAGCTATTCATAGTGTTTATATCAGATTGTGTAGTAGCAATTCATTGTAAACATTAAATTTTTTCAAACAGTTGTTTGTATTCCTTAAGGGACCAGTTAGGTCAGAATCCTTAAGAAGAGAAGGTTAGTCTTTGATTGTTAGTCACCAGCATTTGCTAATGCAGTGTAATCAGTTAATTATAGTGGATTAAGTCCTTGTTTATAAAGCAAAATTACCTTGGCGGGTGGACTGGATTAGCTTGATAGTTTTCAAGTGAACCAGAATATATCGTGTGTCTTTCTCTCTTGTTAGTTTATTTGTGATCTTTGTTTGAGTTTCACAAAAAGCTTTCATTTTGAAAACCCAATTCAAACCCCCTTTCTTGTGTTTTCTCACACCTTCAATTACAGATGAAGAATGCTAAGAAAATAGGCGACCACGTCTCAAAATTACTAACTCTTACAAACCAAATGAAGCAATGTGGTGAATCTCTCATTGAATTGAAGATCATTGAGAAAATATTAAGAACCTTGCCTCTTTTCTTTTATCATATAATGGTTACCATCTAAGAGACAAAGGATTTGGATAACATGAAGATTGAAGGCTTGTAAAGTATTCTTGAAGCTCATGAAATAAAGGTAGCAATATTAGAAACTGAGAAGTAAGATAACCAATCAGTCTTAGAAAAATTCAAGAAACTGAAGGCAAGTGGACCACTAGAAGTACTTAGTGTCATACCCTAAATTTTGACCCTAGATTCCATCATCATTCTAGGAGCATCCCACATTCCATTACTAACCCTAACCTTGTTCAAGTTGTTTTTTGTTTTGTTTCATCTGAATTAGGGTTTTGAAGCAAGAGAATCAAAGAGATCTTTACTTAATCAATCAATGTCTTGGATTGATCATCAACCTACCAAGTGTGCATACCCTCAAGAAGCCTCTCTCCATCAAAAATAAAGTGCAAATTGGTCTTGTTACAAGTTCATTGAAGCTCAATTTCATCTGATCCCAAATTAGGATTTTATCTGATAAAGTCAACTGTGCCTTTGACTTTTGATCAAAGCATGATCCCAAGCCTTGGGACATGATTCAAGACACTCAAATACATACTTGGAGCCCATACATGATGATTACAAGACTCAAGAATGCAAGATTATTGAAGATCACACAGTTGAATTCATCTGATACACAAGCTTTTATCTGCAAAGTTAACTCTTTGACTTTTGAAATTTTTGGTCAAAATTGAAGTCCTCAAGCCAAATTTCATGGAAACATGTTTGATCAATGAGTTTGAGCATGAAAAAATCAATAATTGAGAGGTTTCTTACAAAAGGGGCAAAGTTAATGAATTGAAAATTTTCAAAGTATGGAGAAAAAACCCTAATTTTGTGCCAATTTTGAAAGGTCATAACTTTCAATCTAGACCACCATTTTTGTGTTCCAAAGATCAAAATGAAGCCCTCACAACATACTACAACTTTTTCAATTAGAGTTAATATCCAAAAAGTTCTTAGATTTTGAGTTATGGGGCCATCAAGTTGTGAAAAATCTTTCAACACTTAGAAATTTTTTAAGGCAGTTTTTGTTCATCAAAAGTACCAAACTTTTGAGCCACTTTTTACTATGATCGATTAAGAATAAACAAATTCATCAAACACAAAATTTGTAGAGCATAGTTGGGGCTTTTCAAAAAGTACAAGAACTCCTCCATAGCATTTTGAGCTAGGATTTTTGAAGAGGAGAAGTTGGCCTCAAAATTTGATTTTTCAAGTCATGTTCTTAACAAACCATGAGTGTAAATCCCAGCCAACGTCATGAAATCTGGTTTTGCAGCCTATGTAACTTGTAAATCTTCCTCTATCTAGAGAATTAGACAAGTCCTTGGTGCATTACACATTGATTTGAAGCATTATTCAAGTGATCAAACCATTTTTGGAATGTTTTGCCAAAAAGACTTCACTACCATTCTCATAAAGCAACTTTAATCACAATGTCAACCCTCCTTGAGCTCCACATTGTTTTCTCTGCACGAAAACTTTTCTTTGCATAGAAGTAAAGTCTCTGAACTTTCCAACAACTTTAGGAAGGTTTGTACTATGCTTTGGAACTTCCAAAATCCATTAAACTACACTTTGCATATCAACTAAACCATGAACCATACAAGTTGGAATTCTGCAGAGATTTGATCCTCACTCTTTCCCTATAAATAGAGGCTCATTTCAAACCTCTAACACAAAACAAAAACCTCAGAAACCATCCCTCAGAACCTCCTAAACCAACATTTTGCATTTCTTCCTTTTGTGCCAAGAAAACCTCATTATGCACAGACTCACCATCTGCCTTCTCCACACCTCAAACCACCAATCTAACCTTTCAAACACATTAAAAATCATCCCTTGAAGGTGTCCAAACCTTAACTTTCACCTCAAACCTGTAAAACCACAAAGCCAACTCTCAAAACCTCATTTTGTTGACCTTTTGAATTTTTCAAGCCAAAATTCTATCCAAATCATTTCCAAGACATCCAACACTTATAACACACTCCATAAATCATCCTTAAATTGTTCCAAACTTGGTTTTGCAACTGTAATTTCATTTACTTGAAGTTCCATTTTGGTCACTTTTCATACTTTTGCAAGAAGGAAGCATATTATGTTCCAGCTGGTTTATTTTGGTTCTAAGAATCTTAAATCTTCATAAGAGGTCTATTGAAGGTGTTCCAACCATCAAACAAGCTCTGTAACATCTTTGGAGGGTTTTGGCTTTTTGCTTTATGAGGTAAGTTTCCTCAAACCTTGAACTTTGCAAACCATGCCTTACTTTGATATACATTGATCATAAACATGTTTGTTATGTTATATGTGATGTTTTTGAACCATTTTTAGTTGCTTATCATGTTTCATTGAGACTGTGCCATAGAAAATTAAAATTTGAGCCATTTTAGGTTTTGCTATCGTGTTTTAAAATAGAAGCATTTTTAGGAAAAACCAACAGTACCACTGAATTCCTTGTGAAAAATTAGAGAAGTTTGGTTTTTATTTCATTCATTTTCATGGAGTAATCTGAAAGTCAGGAGTTGTTTTGCAAAATGAAAATTTGCTGTAGATGATGTTCATGATGCAGCCATGGCGCATGGGGTTAGGTTATAGGTCATGTTAGGTATTTTTTAATTTGCGGGGGTGATACAATGAATGTCTCACCACCCCAGTGGTTATGACCTGCACGCGTATGTTCCCTTTGACCTGAAGAACTGGGGTTTGAATCCCCCTCGCCACAGTTCTTTTTTATTTTCTGAGTTTTCAAGTGAGTTTCCTATATTATTTCATGCTTCCCTATTGTTTCCACATGCGCGCGTTGGTTGGATTGGTTAGTGTTTTGGGTTACAAGTCCATTGGCCTGGGTTCAAATCCCATGAGGGTCATTCCCTTATTTTTTTAGGACTTTATTTTCTTCATTTTATTCACAAATTCAAGACATTATAACTTCCTCATCCCAAAGGCTTTTTGAGCCATTCTTTTTGCAAAATTCTCATGAAGTTGTCTATTTTTTGTTTGTGAAAAGAAATTCCAAAATATTTATTTTTTATTGCACATATGAGTGTTTAATGTAAGTGATGTTTTTAGGGTTTCTTAAGGCTTCTGTTGATTTTTTTGAATGATCCCTTGGGTTTCCTTGTGCATTTTGACTTGTGTGAACCTTATACACTTTGTATTAAACTTGTATAATGTTGTGAACTTGTGCATCCTTGTTGTTACTTGATTGTTGACACATTTTTAGGTGTATGTTTACATGTAAATGTATGTTGAAATTTTGTTCATACCATGACCTCTTGTTTGGCCTTTTTTTCCTTAACATGTGACTTTCTTCCATGTTTTTATGAACTTTGATGTTCACATATGCCTTGTTTGAATCACACCATGCTTAGGTGTTCTTAAACACTTGATTTTTGTCTTAAACATGCGTTTGAATACATGTTTGTATGTCAAACCCTTTATGATGTTTCCACCTTGTTTAAAGACCATATTTGAACCCTAACATGAATGTTTGGTTGTTACCTACTTGTCTTAACATGTTCAACTTGTATACATGGTTAAATGCTCAAGTAATGTCTTAACTTGTTCACATGATGTTTGAACTTTAACTTGTCATCTACAAGCATGATCATATGTCATCCATTGTATGTTTGCATCTTCCATCCACATGTTATAGTCATAAACATGTCTCTTTGTTCAAGTATGCCTTGGTTGTTACCTTTTACTTGTCCATGTTTAAATTGTATTCATGATTACGCGATGTTTTAACTTATACACGCCTTACTTCATCTTTGAACTTTCTCCATGTTAAGTGATGTTTTAACTTATACATTTTAACTTTGAACTTATAGCAATACTTATATATTAAACATGGATGAGGATAAAGTTATATCAATACTCATGAATAAAGTTATACCAATACTTTAAACTTTGAACTTATACATGCCTTATTTCATCTTTGTCCTCATCCATGTTTAAGTATTGCTATAAGTTATAATGTATAAGTATCTCCATGGACAAAGTTATAGCAATACTTTGAACTTTGTTCTCATCCATACTTATACATTTTAACTTTGAACTTTGTCCTCATCCATTTTAACTTTGTCATATTTGAATCTTGAATCTTACCATGCTTAAGTGTTTTAATAACTTATCCATGTTTGAATGTTAAATTGTATTCATGATTGAATGTACAACTTGTCTTGTATTCATGATTAAGTGGTGTTAGTAAACCCTAATGTATGCTTGCCTTAATTATGAACTTAAACTTGTCATCCATGATATTTTAGTCTTGTTAGAACTATACCTCATGCATGTTTAGATGTTGTAACATCTTTGCTTGTATGAACTTGCTTTGGTTGTCACCATAACTTCTTTAAATTTTGAATATGTTTGGTTGTTACCTTGTTTTATTTTATGAATTTATCAAGTCTTTGTTAGATGTTGTCACATCTATCCTTATGCTTTGGTTGTAACCATGTGCTTTATCTTTGTCACTAACATCATGTTTGAAAGATACTTTGAATACTTGCAATTGATATCATGTTTGAATGTCATACGTGTTCATCTCATCCATCTATTCATACTCTTTTAACTTTGTAAAGTTATTCCCCTAAGTGATGTTAGCTTGTTAGCTTCCATCCTTAGTTGCCTCTTATTTCCTAATCCAAGGGAAAGAATACTTCATTAACTTAATGTCATAAGTAGCTTAGCAATACCCGATTCCCCATGACCTTGTTAGAGTCATTAAGTCTCACAACTTAGACTTAGGGTAGAACTTACAACTCTTTTGACTTTGTTAAGTCAAGTAAGTGTTAGGACCATAACACTTACCTCCCCCCTTGAACCTTGATCATAATCAAAGGGTTCATTCATCCCTAGTGAGGTGAACTACAAATGCTCTGATTCCATCCTGGTAAGGATATGTACGCACAAGCCCGTGAAGTTTTAGCGATCATACTTAGTGACTAAACCCTTAGGTTTCTATCTTCATCCACAAAACTCAAACACAAGACAACACAAAATAATAGCAAACAATAACACAAATACTAGCAAGAGGTTCCTATAGAGTACTGTAGATGCTTAGGATGTTAACACCTTCCCTAGGTATAACCAACCCCGAACCCCACAATCTCTTAGAATTGTTGTTACATTGCAAACTTAGGATTTTATATGATCGTTACCCTTTCCCTTGGATAAATCAAAGCTCGGTGGTGAATATTTAAAGATTTGTGATTCAAGTTAATCAATAGTTTGATATCCAATTCTCACCGCAACACTTAGCTATAGTAGCAAAAAATATTTCATCACCTTCATAGATAAATTTTCCTGGATGTTATGGTTATTTATGATCAAGGCCAAGAGTGAAGCTTTGACTGTTTTCAAAAGATTGAAAGCAATTGTGGAAAGGCAGAGCAACCAGTTGGTGAAGATCTTGAGAATCGATGGTGAAGGTGAGTACACCTCAAATGATATTTAATACTTTTGAGTAAGACAAGGTATCATTCATGATTTCACAACTCCATACCCTCTAAACACAATGGCCTTACAGAGAGAAGGAATAAAAGCATTCTAAATATGGCCAGAAGTATGATAAAATAAAAAAAGGTACCACATGATTTTTGGGGTAAGGTTGTATCAACTGCAACATATATCCTAAACAGGCGTCCCACAAATAAATCGATGAACCTAGTTTCTAAAGAAACTTGGTTAGGAAGAAAGCTTGGTGGTATCAACCATTTAAGGGAGTTTGGATCCTTGTGTCACAAGCATATTTTTGATTCCATGAGAAGGAAGTTGGAAGACAATATTAATCCAATAATTCATGTAGGTTACCACAACACAAATGTGTATAAACTAACTAATCATGAGACAAAACAACATGTCCTTAGTAAAGACTTGGTGATTTTGGAAGATAAAACAACGAGTCAGTAAGTTAAAGGTGAAGATGCTTCATGGTAACCCATTGAAATTTTAACTGGGCTAAGCTCAAGAACTGTTGTGGAGATTTTAATAGTTGATCTTCATGCACCAAAAGAAAGTTTTTTCAACAAGGCAAAACTCACGAACCAAACAACGACTTCCTAAGACAAGACCTAAACCAAATAGGAGATTTTAAATAGTTTAGCTTGCAACCAAAATAATAACTTCCCATAGAAGAATTATTCACTCAATAGATAATACACTCTTGGTAAATTTACAAATATGCCTTCACACATAACAAAGATCCTCACTTAGACTAAAGAGTACTCTCGAAGCACTATTGCTAAATATATGTGAGAAAATTGGGAGATTTCACAAAAATGATGATAGAAAAGAAAGTGAGATCAAAACTGTTTTTGTGAATGTGAAAAATGATATATAAGCTCTCTAGTTATAATCTAAGGTGTGGTATAAATTTGGATACAATCAATTCACAAGATATCATTTGATATTAAGTGTTGTCATCATCAAAACTAAGCAACTACTCAGTTGATTTGCAACTTTTCTATCCATATGCCTCAACACCTTGGATCATCTTGACTATACCTGCAGTACATAGATCCATATTAATTTTATACCTTTACATTAAACTTATCACTCAGACACACACTAAGTGTAGGATTGTGCAAACTATCACACTTCATCTCCTTCACAAATTTAGAGCTTCAAGTTCTTTTTCTAGATTCATTTGTGATCTATAAATTCAAATAGAAATTGACTATTCTAACTTATGAGGTTTAATATAAATTTTTGATTGGATGTCATCATTATAGATTGCTTGACAGATCTTTGGCTCTCTACCATATGATGGATCACCCCACTAACCTAATTAGTTCCAAATTTGTTGGCTATTAACAAAGTCAAAATAACATTAGTTTTGGAGCCTTTCCCAAGATTGGTTTTTCTTGGAATGAGAATATGTGCCACCATATAATGTATGAGAAGAATTTTTTGGTGTACATATTTAGCGGTGAGGGGGGCTTTATGACCCTCATATGGATTTGATAAAAGATATTGAGAGGCGGAAAGAAAATCAAAATCTTTAGCTAATTTTGGAGCCTCTGGCTTGTAGAAAGATACAGAGCAAGAAAGATCACAAATAGCATAAAATTCTCCATGAGAGAGAATGAGAGAGATTTCTTTCGTACATACCTTAGTTATAATGATTTCATATTTGTAGCTTAGATAAGTATAAGGCATTTTTTGTCAGCTTTAGAAACATCTCTTTAATTTGTTGCATATGAAACTCTTCATATTTGCTTAAACGAAAGCATTGACAAATATGAAATTTCTTGAGAGGCTTTCATCCACAAAGTGATCTAGAGTAAGATTCTTTTCCACAATGTTTATGAGAAACCTTTCTTCTTGATATTTAGAGGAGAAATCATTTGAAAGGTAGGTTGAACTGAGGAACTACCAGAGATTTGAATTCTCTTTGGTGGAATTATAATGATGATGATGATGAAAATACTAGAACAATACTCAATAAGTCAAGAAATATTGAGAAACAAGAGAGAACATAGAAGAAGAGGAAGTTTGATATGGGATGAAAAGAAGAGAAATCAATTTACCTCTTTATATACTGGTTTTAATCAAGTAAACATTATTTTAATCAATTAAAGCAATTATCATAATCGATTTTGATTGATGGTTTAATGTGGTGTGCAGTTCTTGGGTTTTTAATCGATTAGTCCCTTCGGATTAACCGATTACTTGGCACAAAATTTGAATTTCAAAAGGATTAATCTATTAACTCTTTACGTTTAATCAATTAACTGGTACTTTTTCAGCTTCCTTGGTTCATTTGGGCCTTGGGAGACTTTGGGTCTTACTTTGATTTCCATACCCCCATTTCTTTTGGTTTTACATCTATTTGCTTAAAACTTTCATTTCTAAAAACAAATTATTATAGATAAATAAACAAATGCACTAAGCAATTAAATAAACACTTTTAATAGGATTAATCAAAGTTCCCCGAGTTTATTCTTCTTC
The DNA here is from genome assembly GCA_022829125.1 of Lathyrus tuberosus. Taxonomy (NCBI): domain Eukaryota; kingdom Viridiplantae; phylum Streptophyta; class Magnoliopsida; order Fabales; family Fabaceae; genus Lathyrus; species Lathyrus tuberosus. The sequence continues at coordinate 3,277,415 of JALAZF010000282.1, forward strand.
CAAATGTTTTACCTCAAAAATAGAAAGAAAATTGAAATATTCCTCCCTTTTAAGAGAATAGAATCAAATAAAAAACTTTTAAGTCTCTATAAATCACTTGACGTTAGAGTTGATTTAGAATGTCATTTCTTCTTAAGTGAGATATCTTTTAAGGGCATTTGATATAAATACTTTCAAAGATTTCCTTAACCACCGAGATTATCAATACTATCTTTCTTTGGTGGAATATTCGAACTCATGCTTTGCACAATTTTTCTTTAATTTCCATTTCCTCATAAAGATATTAAATATCCCTAAAAAATAAAGTAAGTTTTCACCCTGTGTTTAGTAATTTTAAGATGTCTTGAGTCATAACATTTAAACCATCTTAAATAATTTATTTTAACATAAGATTTTTTTTAAATGACCAAACTTATGACAGTAATTGTATTTAAACACATATCGATTGGTCTTCTTCTTAGTATGACAAATACTTTAGAACGATTTATTAAGTTAATAACCAAATCCACTTTTATTATAGGAAGTCGTTTCCTTCAATAAGATTATATATATATATATATATATATATATATATATATATATATATATATATATATATATATATATATATATATATACTCCTTACCTTTGTTGAATTTCTCCATGGTTTCATGCACACTCTCAAATTCATTTTTCAAAGAATAACATGTTTCACCTTTGCTAGTTTTTAAAAATGTCTTCTAAAATCATTCAGTTCATTACTAAGCCTTTTATAACTACTTTCAATAAATTCAGTATGCTATTTAAAGTCTATATTTCTTTCTAACTTCTCATTTCCCTTACTAAGATTAACACTTAATTTAAATATTTTCTTATTAGATAAAGTAGTTACCTCATTGTCATCTCTTCATAAGTAGTTTTAAAGCATATGCGTTTCTCTTCATATGATTCCTTTGATTATCTTCTTGAAGATTCTTAAAGGGAATTGTAACACCCCCTTTCTATACCCCCAAATAATCACATAATCATTTAAGCACATATTAAAAATTCCGTCAGAGTATAATTATAAACATAGTATAAAAGAGGTATGTCACATTATACATGAAATTAAAACATTCAACACCTGCTCAACAACTGATATGCAATAGTGGGATAACTTTGCAACAGAGGAACTTAGTCCTTACACCCACATCTCAATATTTAGAATAAAAGCGGAAAATCTAAGCATTGATTAACATCAACATATATATATATATATATATATATATATATATATATATATATATATATATATATATATATATATATATCAAGTATTATCCACCAACATAATTCATGTTTACATAAACACTCATCAACAAGATACATGTACAAATGTATCACAAAAAAATCATAATCGTCCTAGCTACCCGGTGCTACATATCAGAGCCGACCGACCAAAAGAATGAAGACACGCTTCACAAAAAGACCACCAACATACCTACTCTGCAATGCCTCATAGAGCATCATAAAACAGCAGAAGGGTGAGAAATATTATTATAATAACAATGCATATAATTATATATCTTGGCATAAAAATACACATATTCTACATTCTCACCACAATTCATCACAACTCACTCATATACATCACAATGTATATATATATACAAAACCAAGCATATTCATCATGCATACTTTCACAATTCTTATCATTCCACATAAACATACATATTTATGTTTATTCATCAATGCACAATTATAAAGATGATAAATGCAAATCATAGAGACCGACTCACGACTCTATGCAAATGCAATGCGGGTACCGACTCAATCATCTCAAGTTCACTCAGGAACTTATTGAAACCATCACTCGTTACCAATATAACTCCCCGTCGGGCCTACGATGTTCACCCATTGCTCACACCTCACATATGCACACAATGTTTATGGATCGCTCACACCCCACACGGGCATACGACCCGATCGCTCACACCCCACCTGGGCACACGATCGTCTATAATCATCGCTCACACCCCACATGGGCACATGACATTATAGCGGATTCCCTCCGGAACCAATCTGTCGCTCACACCCCACATGGGCACACGACATTACAAGATGCATATCATGATGCTTGACACCCAAGAACTCATGACAATCAAATGCATCTTCACACCTATATGCAACCATAATCATGCATATATTTCAACTCATCATCATTATTCATGCATCGAAAACAATTCAAACAATACATTTCAACCATAAAGGCCACCAACCACATACATTGGAATTTCACATAAACAATGCATATCATCACAAACCACAACAATCATACAATCACAATTACTTCCACAAGGGATTCACACCACAAGGCTACCCACAACACATCATAACAACATACATTGATATTCAATCAAACAATGTATTTTACCACACAACAACATCATTTATGGATCGCTCACACCCCACACGGGCACACGACCCGATTGCTCACACCTCACCTAGGCACACAATCGTTTGTAATCATCGCTCACACCTCACATAGGCACACGACGTTACAACGGATTCTCATTAGAATCACTCAACACAAGAATGTACATCATTATGCTTCACATACAAAATGACTCAAGACATTCTTGAAATGCATACATATTCACAATATATTCATGCATTCATCTCTTACAATCACATACAATCTATATACATTCACATCAATGCACTATTGTATAATTCACATCCAAAACAATGGACATATTTGCCATAAATCCATAAACCATCATCACAACATTCCATCATGTATATTCACATCATATAACGGCCCACAAGCTACACGTTACATATTAAAAGCATATAGCATGATAACACATCAATCGCACACATTGTACGCGATGAAAACCCGACAATTCGACTATTTTCCAAAAACACGAATTAATTAAATCATATTTTACCCTCCAAACCATTTTTAATAGAAATAATATTTCATTAGCTTTCCAACGCTTCAAGCGGGGACCAAAACGGACTTACGGTTCAAAAGTTATGAAGAAAATAAAATCGGACATTTTGGAAAACCTGAGATCATGAGTCGACGCATGATGCTGGGGGGTCAGCGCATAAACCTGGGAATTTCGCCCGGGTCAGCGCATGAAATCATGAGTCGACGCACAGTTGCAGGGGGTTAGCGCACGAGGTGCAGATTTTGCTAAAAACTCAGTTTTCGATCGTTAAATGACTTCCGGACCTCCGATTTCGATTCCGTAAAATGCTGTGATCTCAGAATTTGAAATACTACAATATTTTCACCATTAAAAAGCCATATAACACATTTTCCATTTTTGAAATATTTTGAAACATAGTTTTATCATTTTATCCCAACTCCAAACTCATTTTTACACCAATAGTTAACATCCATATCAGTACCCAAACCTCAAACAACATCAACAACACATTTATGCATACAAAATCATGTTTTGATCATCCGCTATCTTCAGAATCTCAATCACTTTCAGAGAGCATCCACATGAGCATTGCAACAACAATCTTGGCATCCTTGGATCTGGCTGATCATGACTAGATAAAGAAGCGTTCTTGCTTCTCGCGACTTTAGTCACACATAGTAACTTTGCATATATATATATATATATTCAATCATAGTACATCTAGATGGTGCATGTTGGTTCTGATGTCTTTAGTTCTTATGATCTGCACACAACACACGTTAGACCATAGAATGGTTCTTTCACAAATACTTATTGTTATCATCAAAACATAGATTGACTTGTAGAGACAATTCTTGCTCTCACAATCTCCCCCTTTTGATGATGACAAAACCAAGTATTTTGATTGAACATTTTATACAAGGTAATCACCAAAGCAAACAAATTCAGAGTTTGAAACAACAGCTCCCCTGAATGAGTTATCCTCAAAGCTTTATCTGAGATCATCTAGGATTTTATATAGTCCAAAGATATACAGAGTAACAACTTGAGTTGTTAGAACAGGAATAGAAAAGAGTTACTTCTCTATCTTGTATTTAGGAAAACGAAGAGTCTATAGCATCTGGACTAGTTCATCAGAACTTCCATCTTCAGATCTTCAAAACTCAGTTTTCTTTGTTGTCGTATCAGAGCATATTATCTTTAGAGACATCTGAAGCATTTCTACTTTTCAGCAGATTCCATTAAGCATAAGATCAGAACAGTTCTTGACTGATAGTCATAGCCTTGCTATTTATCAGAGACATACACTGTCTTTAAAGGAAACTCCCCCTGAGTTTCAGACTATATGAAGATTTTTTATTTTATATTTTCATCTTCTAGGTAGTCTCCCCCTAATTACCATAAGTCATATATTGGGATCTTCAGAATCGTGATTCAGAGTAGTAATATTTTAATCACCAATATGAAACATGACTTTTCAGAGTTTGACATTTGACCATAGGTTCTTATCTTGTTAATGTCACAGCTCAGTGGTTTATCTGAGCTTGATTTCTGATCAGATACCAATTTCAGGTTAATTTATGTGATCGATCAACGCTTGATTTTGAATCTGGTACACCTTGTTTTGTGCTGATATAAAGTGATGTGCTGACTAAAGAAGTTCTTTTGACTTAAAGAATAGTTTCTTGATGTGCAGGGAATGGATACCAATGAAGGTATTTGATAATAATTCACAGCTTTGTTCTGATTGATGAGTCTGATACTAGTCTTTGTGTACTGAGTCTGATTACTAATTATTGATTTAGTCTGATACCAAATCGTTTTCACTTCAAATGGTTCCTAGTAAACATCAGAACGACTTCTTTCTTGGATCTTTAATCCAGATCTTCAGACAGCTCTTGGCTTATGATTTGCCCAGTTCCTCTGAGTAAGCATCTTGAGAATGTGTACTTTGTCTTAACTTCTTTCAGAGTTTTCTTACTTCTTCTGATTCTTAGACAACTTCTATTATATGATCGGAGTTCTTCTTGTTAGCATGTTCCTATCTTTAGACTGCCTAGTGAACTTGTTTAGAGTTCCTCGGATAACATCAAACAACAAACGTTAGTAGTAACGTATTTTTATACTTTGTTTGAGTTCTCCATTCATTCAGATTTCCTTCTCTTCTCAATCAAAATCTTTTAATTTCTCCCCCTTTTTGACATCATCAAAAAGTGTCAGGGCATATGAGCAACTAAGCATATATCTTTCAATCAAGTATATGAATGATACCAATTGAAGGTAATGGAAGCCAATTGTGAAGGTCGTGAAATTGGTGTTCAGGCATTTTAAAAGCACTTAGGTTCATTTTACTAATTTTTCATTATGGCTTAATTAATCTGAAGGACAATTATAAATAACCAACAAGGAGCTAAAAAAAATAACCTGCATCTAAACATAGAGGTTCATAGATTAAAAAAACATAGATTGCATTAGATAAAGATTGTATTACGAACGGATTTCATCAAAACATACAGATCTAGACTAGACGAACCTGATTCCTATAGGTTAGACCAAAAGGAGTTTAGGGATAAAGAAGATGAGGAAAGAATTTCAGAGTTATCTGAGCTTGAGGGAAGTGATGTTTCTTCTGTTTAGGCCATTGCAAGCTTCTTTTGTTTTACTATTTCTTCTGAGATCCATTCATGGAACTTGTTCCAAACATTTCGCACTTCCATAGGGTTTGCACAAGAACTAGAAGCATCGGCGAGGGTTTGAATTCTTGAGATTGCATTGTCTTTGAACGATGCAAGAACGCTATTCGTGGCTCTTGATTTCTTGGATGAATGTTCTTCCTTAAAATCCGCTTTTCTTTCTACCTTCCAATCTGAGAGTTCTTGAAGCACATCAGTGATATTTTTCATGTTAATCCAAACACTGATATCTTTGTCCTTGATTTTTCTCAGATAGTTTCCAAATTCTGCCTCATTGTAGGTAGCAAATTTTGGAAAACCTATAACTGGAACTCTGGGGGTTAGAGTCAGTTCTCTAAAACGTGAATTATCTAAACTGGCGTCTTCCTTCAAAAGGTTCTTAAACCTAAGAATCCTCCCAGCGCTTTTAAGCAGCTTCCAAGATTCTCCTTCATTAATTAGAATGTCGTCAACTAATCCTGATTCAACTAAAATGTCTGAGATAAGTCTTCCATAGGGAATGATACCACATTCATGATTAAAACAAGTTCTGGAGCTTCTGGCGCCATCCTTGAGAAGCTTGAAAAGGATTGAGGGAATGTGCATTTTAATTCCTTTTCGTAGAAGGAATAGAACACATATTTTAGTATCGTTCAGCTGTTTTGAAGAGAGATGATGGAAAACATTCTCTTGCAGAATTTTGAACCAGACTTGAAGTGAGTTTTTTAGGTTTGAGAAGGTTTGGTTTTCAGATAAGGCTTCATCTTTGAAGATAGAGGACATCACCTTGGCTTCATTCTCTTCATTGAGTAAGTTTCTGGAGATTCTGAATCCGTCATTTTCATGCAGCAAGAGATATGTGATAGTCTTTTCAGTGAAGAAGATTTTTCTTCCGAAAACAAAAGAGACAATGAGATTTTTGGATATATTTGCATGAATCCAGAAATCTTTGATTAGATGACCATAAGTTGGTCATTCCAATCTTTTGAAGTAGTTTTTCCAACCTTGGGTTTCCAATGAGGGAGTAATGTCGCATCCATTTGATTTCAGATTGTTGAAGAACTATAGTTTCTGATAGAACCTTGAGATTGTTAACTGGGATTTGTGTGGTTGTGAAAATTGAGACATATGCCATTTTTGAGGGAGAGAGAGAGAGAGAATACAGGGTGAGAAATTAGGAAATCTGATTGAATGAAGGTTGTTTTGTTCTCGTCGGGTTTGACGCTTTTATAGAAGAAGCAGACTATTTTTGAGGAAGATGGAACCGCGACGGTTGATTTTCCTAGGAACACTAAATAACGTGGAAAAGTGGATAAATAACTAATTCCTTTAATCAAAAGTCATGACACAGTCTTAATGAGTGGTAATGGAACCGTTACTTAATCATGACCTGTGGGAACTTATGGTCTCTAGACACTCCAAAGCCTTTTTATGTGAATTTTAAGCAGCGCTCATTATTAGATAATTAGTGCATTTTGATCATTTGAAATATTCATACAAATCACAAAAACGATTAAGATGTAATATAAGCTTAGTCAAATAGAAATAACTAAAATCCTATCTTAGACTAAGAACGTCATTAGTGAACAAAATTCAGGAAGGACTTTTTCAGTCATTCCATTTCTTCTACAATGACCAACTACTCCCTAGAGGTCAAGAATGTGAGAGATAACTCTGCAGTAGGGAACTTGGTAGATTGTGTCTTCCCTAGAAAGATTAATTTCTTCCTTTAAATGGTTGTACATGGACTGAGGTAGGTTTATTTTGATTTTAGATACTAAAAAGAAAATGAACAATCTTTCTTGGTTAGACAGCCAGCCTCCTCCTCTTTCTCTTGGTCTTAGATTAGTCACCATAAGCTTGTACCAATCATTAGCAAATGGAGTGAGGGTGCAAGGTTGAGTAGGATGCCCTTATGTTTCAAAAATGATGTGCAAATGCCTGTCGAAACTATGGTTGTTGATGTTTCTTTCCACAGTCACACCATCTTCGACACACCCAATGGCTTTAGCTATGATGGTGGGGTTGATCAAGATTGGACAACCAGCCACAACCGATAGAATAACATTCTTGCCAAGATCATATTCTAGAGTTCGTGCATTTTCCCAAAACTTAGTCACCAGTTCAGGGAATATAGGTCCAACAAGCATGGAGAAATAATTTTCCCAGTTCTGAAATATAATTCCAGAGAGAACGCTTGTTTTTTTGAGCTGTGGCAGAAGATTTAAATTCATAGTGAATTCCTTCAGGAGTTCTAGATCGGATGTTTCTCCTCTGATGTTGTGGGACGACATTCTGAGCGAAGTTGAATTGTTTGAGAGATGAGGTTCTACCTAGTTAGATGTTAAAGTGAAAAGGACTTTGAGATTTAATAATTGTTTGTCAATCTGGAGCACGTGGGGTTCATCATTTCCAAGACTAGCTATAAATAGCTGTGATAGTCAGTGAAACGTCATGTGATGGATTTTAATCGCCGTATATCTATAGCAGTAGGTTGCTAACACTACGTGATTATGACTGTTTATTTAACTCTTGAAGATTATCTAATCATAAATGCGTGAGAGTATTATTATAGTTTCAATAATCCTAATATGACCGATGTTCAAATTATTGCTATTATTTCAAATAATGAGAATGAATGAAGACAAACATACCTTGGAGGTTCTGAAATCCTTTTATGACTATTCTGAGTGCTTTCCATTCTAAGATATTATTAATTTTCAGATTCTGCTTGCTTCTGAGTGAGCTACTGTAGGTTCACATGTTCTTCAGGATACGCTTGTGTTATGACTTCTGAGGAAAATGAATATTTTCTTGGAATATGATCCTGGTTGAATTACAGCTTTCTCTCTTTTCTTGTTCAACCTTGTCCATCAACTCTCTAGGTTATAATAACCAAGATTAAGACTTAACATGATCAGAGTGACCACTTCATCAGAACTTAGCCAATTACATGCAATCCTTTTGGTAAGTCGGTGTAATGAATGTTCTGAAGGAAAATTGACACTCATATGCTTGGGAGCAGTACAGATTGAACAATAAATTCTATTTGATGACCCTATTCATAAGCAACAGATTGCATATGTTTTTTTATTGCTTCTCACTTCTCACTTCCTTGATCTATAGAACCTGTTTGGTTCCGATACAGTTCTTAAGTTATGGATCTGAATCTTAAACGACAAGCTATGAGAATTGGTTGAGTTCTCCTTTCATAGTCTGAATTCATTTTGCGTTTGTGAGAATTTCTTATCTTCGAAAGATAGTTGAATACACAAGATTAGTGAGAGCCTTTGAGAGGTTATACAAAGAAGAATTTAACATATCAGCATCTGACTTTGTTCCTCAAGGTTGTTTCAAAACTTGTTCAGAACCAAAACGTCATCACGCAACATATGTGTACATCACTAGACATGGTTTGCATGAAACTTCTTGTTCTCATAATGATGATCAACTTATTTGAGGTTGGTCACACATATCTATGAGTTAACTGATTTCTTCAAAAGAACATCATTAACGTCATCTTTTAAGGCATCAGTTAGGGAACCTAGATGTCTAGATTGATAGCTTTTAATTTCATAGCTCAAGTGGTTCTGAGAACACTTGATCTGACGAAAATCAGATTATCAACATTTGATTCCACTAGGATAATCTCAAGTTGTTAGAGATTGATTTCTGAATCAATTAAGGCTTAAGAGTACATTCAGAATCTTTTCTAGTAATTTGAATTTTTCAGATTCTGGCTTTGACAGATTTCATTATGAAATTCAAAGTCTTAGAGCAGCAATCTTTCTTCTTTACATGAAGAGATTCAGAATGAGTTTTAAACGAGAAAGTCAAGGGTGGACCTAATCCGTTTCTTGAAAACATCTCAAAAACTCATAAAGAATTAATCTTCAGCAAACAAGATTTCTTGCTTTCTGATGATTCATCTTTTAAGCATATACATGGTTTTATCCACACGTATTTTCCAGAATGAGCATTCAACAGATACAGTTTCTTATCTAATGAATTTATCTTATCAGCTCATTCTTCACTTTTAATGAGACTTCATCTAGAATCAGTGAATTGCTCAAGAAGTAATCAGATTAATTACAATTTTGTACACAGTCAACTGCTGAACCGTTACAAAAATTGTAAGTGGATTTTAATCTCACCCAGAGCACTTCTACGCACCACATCTGGATCTTTTTCTGACACTGTTAAGTGTTTGATGTGAATCAATAACAGAATCGGAGCTCTGATACCAATTGAAGGTGTGAGAAAGACACAAGAAAGGGGGGTTTGAATTGTGAATTTACTCTTTTGTTAACTTTTCACATCTTGTTAAAGAGATGCTCAAGAACCTTTAATTTTTGTTGAGAGATTCTTATCTCTTAACTATGGAGCATGAGAACCATATTGGTTCTGATCATAATATATGATACTCAGAACTTGCAGTGCGGAAGCTTATCAGAGATAGGCTGCAAGGTTCTGACTTTGCTTAATATGAGGTTCTAATATTCAATTCAGAAACATAAATAGAGATACTAAGCAAGAGAGTAAAGGACACATGATATATCCTGGTTCACCACGCGGGCTAATCCAGTCCACCCTCCTCAGGTGATTTCTCCTTGAGCACAAGGACTTAATCAACTATAACCGAATCATGATTACACTTGCACGGACAACGCCGGTGACTAACCATTTGCACAGCCGCACTGTGACTAACTACTTGCACAGCCACACTATGACTAACAAATCAATGAACCGTTCAGGGATCCAACAGAATATAACGTTCATTGACCGAGCAGACCCACTGCTGGGATTTCACAGCTAGCCATTCAGGGATTCGTCACAATGAATATAACGTTACTGACCATATTTCAGGATTTTCCACAATGACCCTCAGCCATTGTCATCTCAAGTATCTGATCACCACGTGATCTACTCAAGGGCCTCAACCCATAGCTGAACCGTTCAGGGATCCATTCAGGATATAACGTTCACTGGAGGAATCTCAATTCCTTTAGTTGAATTGACAAACTAGAGATTACAAATTGTGCTTCTTAATAAGCAAGTTTCTCCTAATTTTATGTACAAAGAACACACACATGTGTTCAAGCAAGATTTAAGCAACAACTCCTTGCTTTCCTAAGAAACTACAAAGATGTATTTGAATATTACAATTGTTGACATCTTTTAGATCTTCTTCTTCTTTGTCTTCTTGGTTGAGCAAGCTTTGAGCAGCAACTCCTTGCTTCAGATCTTCAATGTAGTCCAGACGAGAAGGTAGGTTGATGACTTGACAGATCTTCAATGTTGTCTTCATCAACAACTTCTGTTCTTAATTGTTGTTGTTGTGTTGATTTGTCTTCTTGAGTTTCAACAACAATTGTCATTAGTGAAATAATGATAGTTTTTGAATATTCTGAGTGTTACAAAGAGAACTCATCGTTGTGGCTATCTTCACAATGACTTGGTCAATTTTGTAGATGAACATTCAGTTCGTGATTCTACAAGTGATCGACACATCAGAAGCAAAAACTCTATCCATTAAATAGCCAGTAGAAATATAGTCGTTTGAGAATACTGTTGGTTGTTTGGAAAAGAGACGTTGTGATATAATGAGTTGTACTGACACATCTCCTTTTTGCAGAGGGAGAAGTGACCGGACATCTTTTCTTGGGCAGTGTGTATATTTAACTCACAATGGTAATATCTAGACTTCAAATACTTCAGTGGATTCTGGTGTTAATTTGATGAAGCATGAGTAGAGTCTTCTTAGCAGAATATCTAATGCTTCAAGTCTTCAGTCGATTGAAGAAGTCCATTAGGAATCAGTCTTCAGAACTTCAGCACTTGGTCTTTAAGAACGTTATTCTTTTCTGCTTCAAGTCTTCCGATTCTTCAGAACCTATCTTCAGAGTCTTCAGAACTTGATATTTGAAACCTTGATCTTCAGAACCCATAAGTCTTCAGATTCTTTCTGCACTTGGTCTTCAACGCCTTCAACCATCAGAACTTCAATTCATAGGAGTCTTCCACACTTTGGTTCTTTCAGAGTGTACTTCTTCAAAAGCTTCATTATCTTCAGAATCTCAATCACTTTCAGAGAGCATCCACAAGAGCATTGCAACAACAATCTTGGCATCCTTGGATCTGGCTGATCATGACTAGATAAAGAAGCGTTCTTACTTCTCGCGACTTTAGTCACACATAGTAACTTCGCATATATATATTCAATCATAGTACATCTAGCTGGTGCATGTTTGTTCTGATGTCTTTAGTTCTTATGATCTGCACACAACACACGTTAGACCATAGAATGGTTCTTTCACAAATACTTATTGTTATCATCAAAACATAGATTGACTTGTAGAGACAATTCTTGCTCTCACAACTAGTTGGTCACTCTTTAAACACGGTCAAAACTAGTTCCCCATAGGAAATTCCAGATACAGTCTTGCCTCCTCTTGGGCTTATACAATATGGAACAGAGAAAGATATTATTCCCAGTGAAACTTTTCTCAAGACCGTCACTATTAGAAATTTGTCAAGAAGTTCATTTCCCCAGAGAGGATTAATTTCCGGTGAAACCTCTCTTGAATTTCTTCAAACTCTAGAACTGTTCATTAAAGAAAGGTTTATTCCCGGTGAGACTTTTCTTGAACTTTATTAGGTTTGGACCCACAAGATTCCTAAAAGCATCCCCAGCCTCCTCTTGGGCTTTGTACAAGGACCCTCAGGCTTCTTAGAAGTTCTCAGCCTCCTCTTGGGCTTAAAACAAGAACCCAAAGACCTCTTATAGGTATAGGACAAAACCTAGTCATCTTTTGTTAGAGCAGTCCTTCAAGGAGTCAAAACATCCAAACCAGTTTAGGGTTGATTCTCATCCCTTAAAACATCAGCCTCCTCTTAGGCATCATACAAAGATAAACTTTTTCATACCAGTAGACTTGGACAGTCTCATCTCCTATTGGATCTCAAAGAAACCATCAAGATTCCTAAAAACAAAGGAAAAACCATGATCAATCACCAACAGAGTTAAAACCTTCACTGGCATCAAAACTCAATCTTTAAATTCTCACTTTAAATTCCGCCAGCTAGGGTCAAATCACTACCAGTAAACCCTGAGAAAACTCAGAACCTCATGGTCTCTGATATTTCAACTCTTCTGCAATCCCTAGCAAGAGTTGATTCCCCAATTTGGACCTGTCTTTGGATTTCAATAATCCTCAGTAGAAGCTAGCCTCCTCTTAGGCTTTATATAAGAATCCCCTTAGCCAGCCTCCTCTTAGGCTTTGTATAATGATCATCCCTCATAATTTATAGCCTCAATATTGGGCTTTGTACAAGACACATATAAATATCCTCCAGCTGAGTTAATTCTTTTTAGCCTTAATCTTGGGCATTGTACAAGACAGATAAAAATTTCCCCACTGAAGTCATAACTTTTTTTAGCCTCAATCTTGGGCTTTGTACAAGACAGATAAAACACTCTCTTGATGAGTTAGTATTCTTCAGCCTCCTCTTAGGCTTTGTATAATGATCTCCCTTAACAGAGTCAACTTTTAGCTTCAATCTTGGGCTTTGATCAAGGCACAAAAAAAAATCAACATCCCCTCAGAGAAAACATCAAAATTTCTCTCTGTAGGAAGACATTTCTTTGTATATCACACATCAAAACATACAATCAAACAAACCAAAATCTCAGATAACTGCTATAAGTTGCACACTTGTTGATTCAAAGATCCAAGCTGTATTCCATCTCTTATCCTGGTAAACTTTCTCATTCATCTAATTGCTATAAGTGGTAAGTCTCTGGATTATTTACATCCAAGCCAATGTCCATCTCTTAGCATGAAAAACTCCTAAGGAAAAATGGCATTGCTTTACACTGAGTTAAAGTTTTCTCCTTCAGGACAATCCCCTCATAAAGGAAATTATGGCATTGCTGGATCCCGCATCCTAGTTAAAGTAATTCTCCTTTATAATCAGTTACTCAACAATAGGGGTGGGAATAGGCCAGGCTGGCCTATAGGGGCCTATAGACTAGCCTACTTAAGGTCAGGCCAGGTCAGGCTTTTTTAATAAAAAGGCCAGGCTTAGGCTTTTTTAAAGGCCTATTTAATTAAATAAGTCAGGCTTAGGCTATTAAAAAAGCCTATGAAGCCTTATAGGCCGGCCTATATTTTCATATATATATTAAAAATATGCTAAATAGGTTGTCTTGTATATGCATATATATTAGAAAAAAGGATACTTATATATGCATATATATTAGAACAAAGGCTAAATAGGTCGGCCTATATATGTATATATAGGCCAGCCTATAAAGCTTCTTAAGTAATATGGAATAATTGAGAACCATAATGAGAATAAGGCTTGTAAATAGGCTTTCAGGCCAGGCCAGGCTTTTAAAAAGGCCAGGTCAGGCAAAAAAAGGGAGCCTATAATAGGCTATAAGCCAGGCTTTGGCCTTTTAAGGTTATCGTAGGCCAGGCCCAGACCTTATAAAGCCTATCCTAGCCTAGCCTATTTCCACCCCTACTCAACAACTGTGATAAACAGATGAGATATCTCCCTTTAAACATGACAAATTCTCTCTCAGTCAAACCTTTAGCTTCAATATTGGGCTTTGAACAAGACACAAATAACCCTTTTTAGCTTTAATCTTGGGCTTTAAACAAGACACCAAACATCTTTTTCCTCCCATAGAAATAGGAGGAACTACAATTGCTCTGATTTCCCTGTACTTCTTTACGGGAATACCTAGGCATAAGATTGCGAAATCTTAGCGAGCACACTAATAAAAAATCTTAGGTCCAGTACGTTACCAAAAACATCGAAAAACCCAAAAATCAACAAAAAATACTCTCTCAACATTCCCAAAGGAGAAATTTTCCCATTTCATGGCAGATAAACACCAGTAAGTAGATGATAGAAGAAAATGCTAAACAACCTATGGATAACCATATATAGGATGGGTAATTGACAACTCCCCATTGTATAACCTGACCCCGGACACCCCAATCTCTTAGCATTTGTTAAAGAAAACATTTGTGTGCAAGGTTAGTTTTAGATAGCTTCCCTTTCCTTTTCAGCTTCATAGGATAAATAAGAAATCGGAAAGCAGCACCCAATTCCAACCAATGCGGTAAGGTGGTCGCGTCACCGACAAAAATCGCACGCTGCAGAAAAATGGCGACTTTGCTGGGAATCTTTAGGATTAGAGTTCTTAAGAGGTCTAGGATGTTTATCATTTTTTATACTATATATATATATATTATCATCCTACTTGATACCCGTGTTTATTTTTTTGTTAAATGGGAATGCGATTGATATGCATGTGGAAAGTTTAAGAGAACATTAAGATAAGTGTTGGCATAGACGGGAAACGCTTATAGGGAGTGAATCCCGACTAAGTTATCCTAGTAGACCACCAAATCAGTGGAGATACCCATGTGGATTCTGGCTACTGAACGACTATTTGTCGTGAAAGCAAAGTTTTCCCAGTGTGGTATCAGTGAAACTGAGGATTTAATAGACGTTAAACATAGAGACATTTGGCAGTGCGGTGACTATCAGGAATAGTTGATACGCGATACTACACTTAAAAGAGATTCATCTTAAGATATTACAGCTCGCTCGAGTGAATCAGCTTGTTGTTAATTTTCCTAAGAGGGATCAATGAGAACCTTAGAACCCGTTCTACAGGTAAAAAATTGACCTTTTAGTACAACCTTTGGGGATGGGTAGAGCCTTGACTTCATGCTCGTGACGCTTGTCATACCCCAAATTTTGACCACTAAGATTTCCCATCATTGTGCAAATCATCATCACAATATGGATGAACTATCATACTTCAGCAATCTCCCCAAAGATGGGTGAGCATTCACTACTATCAAAATTAGGGTTTCAAGCCCTCTCAGAGTTCTTAGACAAAGGATCAATCAAGAAATGATATGATCTTCAACTTTTCTAACCTCTCAAACATCCACAATGGATCAAGAGGACTCCCACTTTAAGGATTAAGCACAGGGTTGCTCCCTTCTAGGTGGATCAAGCTTCAAGATCGCCAGTGTCCCCAAATTAGGGTTTTGATCGACTAGGGCCTCCAGATGAAAATTTTCATCTGGGCATGAGCCAATGATTCAAAACATATCCTAATATACTCCATGGAACCTCATGGACCCAATCATCAAGTCAATTTGACCTCAGGGGATGCATACATCAAAAATCAGGAATTAGGGTTTCTTGACCTAATTCACCCCTAAGTTGACTTTTGGGATAAATCATGAACCAAGACCTCAAGACATGATTTGAGGGTCTCTAATATACCATGTTGGTCCATTTTGAACAATGGGTTGATCCAAGAAGCTTGAGTAACAAGTTTCAATTTCATCTGAACCACAATTAGGGTTTTGCGAGAAAAGTCAACTGTAACTTTGACTTTTGACCAGGACATGCTCCCAAACCCTAAGACATGATTCAATACACCCTATAACACCCATGGAACATGTCCATCAAGTTTGATTCAGGTCAAGGACATTATTTCCCAAAGGATTGCACAGTTTGGAATTCATCCGATAAAAAGTCAAAGTCAACTTTGACTTTTTGAGATTTTTCACAAAAATGGATTTTTAACCCTAAAATGATGTTAATGTATGATTTGAATCATAATTCATCAAGAAAAATCAAAGAAAGTGGGATAACTTGTAAAAGGGGTAACCATAAAAACTTAGAAAATTTTCTAAGTTATGAAATAAAGTGACAAAGGTACCAACATTGAAGGATCATAACTCCTAAACCACAAAGCCATTTTTTCCCATCCAAAGCTTGATTTGTAGATCTCATTGCCCTCTACAAAAGCTTCATACTGACCTATGTCCAAATTCCTCATGGATTTTGAGTTATGGAATGATCAAAATCAAGAAAAGTCACTTTGTTCCAACACTTGGTGAAAATTTCACTAAGTCAGAATCTGCCTTATTTTTTTCCAAATGTAGGGGGATTTTTCACTTGGATCCAAAAGGTATCAAAACCAAATATGATCAAACAGTTGTTGTATCATATAAGGGCTTTCCAAAATGGCCAAGAACATCACCAAATTCAATTTGGGCCATGAGATATGACATTGGCAAGTTGCCTTGCTGAAATCTGCCAAGGCAAGGCAGAATTTTGCACTTTTGCTCGATTTGCCAAAATCAGCCAATTCCAAGCCTTGTTATCACTTTGGACACATATGAGGATTGAATCTAAAGGGGACAATCACTAAGCCAAGCCTCCAAAGTCCTTGGAACAAGAAATAGCATGCTAAACCTAGAATTGCCCAAAATATGGACAAGACTCCAATTTTGGATTGCAGCATTCAATGGAAGCACCAAGGTGGCATGGACTGAGCCATTAGTAATTGAATTCAATCAAGACTTATCCAAGACCAAGGGGAGCATCAACCTGTGCCCTAACCTCTAGTCAATGGCTAGAGGAGACTTGGATTTTCATTTGCCAACATTGGCCAACCCTACTCAGAAGTTGCCATTCACTATTCCTTGCAACACCAAAGGCCTACAACACTTGCCTTTCTCAAAATCCACTTATCACTCTCAAAAATGCCTTTCTTAGCAAGTCACTATCGGGTTTTTCATTAGAGAGCAATTCCACTCAAACCAATCACACACACACCTCATATACATCATATGTGAGCTGATCAAACACTTAAACAACATCTGGAACACTGATTTCTCAGAATCACCAGCCAATTGCTCAAGGTTTTAACCAAGTTGCAGTTGAGATGCCATGAAGTGATCCAGCCAATTTGCATCAAGTCCAAGCATTCAAACACACTCCATAAGGTGTAGGGAAGCTGTTCAGATCATCACAATTCATCTGTAACACCTCCAACTCAGAAATCAATTTGCTCTTGCTGTCACGACCTAAAGGTAAGCCTAAACTTGGTCATCTCTCAATCTATGCATATTTCCTCGCACAATACTTTTGCCAAATGTTCATAATCATGCATGGAATGTTTCCCCTCAAGTAATTGCTTTGTTTGAATCGTGTATCAAAAATCCCAGCCTTCATGTAGAATTTAGGGTTCTTGAGGATTTATCGTGATTTCTTATTTTATGCTTAATTTAAATGAAATTAATTGTCATAAACATGATCGTGAGGTGAAAACGAGCAGATTGATATGTGGATTGCATGATATAATCAAGTATTTAGTGAGATTGGATAGAAAATGCAAATCTGGGCAAAGCTGAAAAACGCGCGTGTTCTTCAGCTGTTCTTGGCGCCATTTCTCTCAAATTCAAATATTTGAATTTTGTGATTTTATTTAATTGATTCAAAAATTAATTTCTCTCTGAATTTTAATGATTTTGAGTTGATTCTTTTTTTAATAATTCATAAAAATGTTAAAATATTTTATTTTATGAAAAAATCCCAAAAATATTATTTATTTCATATAATCGATATTTTTGCAAAGAATTAATGTTTTAATTGTGTTTGACATTTAAAATATTTTTTCCTTCTTGATTTTTTAGATTTTAATGACTTCTAATCATTTTGTAGGGCAAAACAGGATTTATGAAGCATTAATCCAAGATCACAATTTGTTTTCCACATGTTAAACAATTTTGATCATTTTCATTGAATATTTTATTCAATTAAAACACATTTTGAAAACAAATTAGGGTTTTTGATTAATTCAACCCTCATAAATCATTTTCAAAATTTTTTGGGCCTCTTAAAAGAGTGTAAGACCCAAAACCCACTTGTACAAACAATTTTAGGCCTCACTTATTGTATAAGTCCCTCTGTACAAGTAAACGGCGCGATCGTCGCCTTTAAAAAATCAATTGGGCCTCTCCTCGAGCTATAAGACCCATTCAAAATCATTGAGCCTCTATTAGAGTGTAAGACCCAATCCTCTTTTAACCAAAACAACTTTGGGCCTCAGATATTGTATAAGCCCCTTCGCGTTAAAAGAAAATCTCGGCGCGATCGCCATTTCAAACGAAAAATGATCTGGGCCTACCCCCGTGTTATAAGCCCCACTCTTTTTCTTTAAACCTTTTTTGGGCCTCTTGAGAGAGTGTAAGACCCAAATCCCTTTGTACAGCAAACCATTTTTCGGGCCTCAGTCACTTGTATAAGTCCCTCTGTACAAATTCAACAGTGCGCTCACTGATAAAACTCTGGGCCTCTCCTTGAGCTGTAAGCCCCAAATCTTTCTTTTTCAAAGCACTTTCTCCTTTGATTTTGAAATATACTGTTGTTTTCAATCTTTCTTTGTTGAACAACTAAGCAAACAACATGGAAGCTCTACAACCGGGTAAGTGTTTATCTGCTTTCATTTACCACTTTCATATACATATAACTGTATTGTGGGGCTGTTTCGCTATAAGTCTTCTTTCATAAACTCATATCAACTGTGTAATAATAGTATAGATATTTAGAGTTTCCCCGGCAACTACGTCTAGCATTAAGCCCGTTGATCACTCTTAAATAGTCAAAACTAGATCCCCATAGGATTACCAGACACAGTCTTCCCTCCTCTTGGGGTTAAACAATATGGAGATGTGAAAGGCAGATTCCTTTTGAACCCTTTCTCAGACTGTCACTCGTAGAAGTTGTCAAAGAAACTTTATTCCCCAGAGATGATCTCTTCTCTGTGAATTGCATCTCTTGAGTTTCTTACAAATTCTCAAACTTTCCTGGCTTGATCTATTCTTTGTGAATAGCTTGTCTTGAATTTCTCGGGGTTTGGGGACCCACAGGCTTCTTAAAAGCACCTTAGGAATTGTCAAGAAACTCTACTCCCCAGAGATGATCTCTTCTCCGTGAATGGCATCTCTTGAGTTTCTTCCAAATTCTCGAACTTTCCTGGCTTGATCTATTCTTTGTGAATAGCCTGTCTTGAACTTCTCGGGGTTTGGGGACCCACAGGCTTTCTAGAAGCATCCCCGCCTCCTCTTGGGCGTTGTACAAGGACCCTTCGGCTTCTTAGAAGTATTCACAACCTCCTCTTAGGCTTCGTATAAATGATTTCTTCCTCTGGGAATGATAGCCTCCTCTTGGGCTTAGTACAAATTGTCCCTCGGCTTCTTAATAGTTTCTAGCCTCCTCTTGGGCTTCGTACAAATTGTCCCGACGACCTCCTAAAGGTATAGGAACAGAAATCAGTCATCTTAATAGAATAGTCTTTCCAAGAGTCTACTACTGTTTCTCAAAGCATAGTACAAAAGATGAAACTCTAGACTTGGACAGTCTAATTTCCTTGAGTCTCAAAGACATTCTCAAGCACCCTTCAAGAATAGGAAGGAACCCCGTAGACTCGAACAGTCTCAATACCCTTTGGATTTCCCATTTCCTAAAAGAACAGGAAATAACCCCGATCCTTAGAACAAATCCATGAGTATAACATTACTCATATAAGAACTGATTTTCTCTTTGAACCAATATACTGGACCTGTCACTCAACTGAAACAGCACCATAGCCTCTCTCTTGGGCTTTATACAATGATTCTCCCCAGCGCAGTCAAACATTTTTTAGCCTCCGTCTTGGGCTTTGTACAAGACACAAACCACTCTCTTGTTGAGTATAAAACCCTTGGTCTCCATCTCGGGCTTCGTACGAGATACCATAGAGGACTCTCTTGTCGAGTCACTTCCCTTTTAGCCTCTCTCTCGGGCTTCGTACGAGACATATAAAAAATACCCTCTTGTTGGGCCAATAGCCTCCTCTTAGGCTTTGTATAAGAAAACCACTGGTTGATCAAATCAACCTTTTAGCATCAAAGTTGTGCCTCGTTCACAGTACACAAACATCAACAACTCCTTCCCCTTCATCTAATCGCTGAAAGCGGAAAGCCTCTGGATTATCTACATCCATGCCACTGTCCCTCTTTTAGCATGAGAAATTCCTAAGGAAAGATGGCATTGCTCTACACTGAGTTAAAGTCTTCTCCTTCAGGTTGGAAATCCCCTATAAAGGAAATTATGGCATTGCCGGATTCACATATCCCGGTTAAAGTAATTCTCCTTTATAAACAGTTGTGACAAACAAACCCCTCTTTAGAGATGACAATTTATCTCTAAAGACAACAACTTTTAGCTTCACATCTTGGGCTTTGAACAAGATACAAACTACCTTCAGCTTCCCGTCTTGGGTTTTGAACAAGACGCCAAAACACCATTTCCTCCCATAGAATAGGAGGAACTACGAACACTCTGATTTCTCTGTTTCGGAAAAACGGGAATACGTAGGCATAAGATTGAAAGAAAAATCTTAGCGAGCACACAAATCCAAAAACCCAAAATCCCATACCTTCACATCTCAATCGAAAAGCATCAGTCTTAACCTCCCACCAATCGACCGGACATTTTTTTTAACGAAATAACCTAAAAGAGACCCACAATCTTTGTAGCATCTATAAACCAACAGTCATCTGTTCAAACTCAGTTTGCAAGAAAGGTTAATTGGAGACATCTATTTCCCTTCCTTCATCAGCTTTAATAGGATAAAAAATGAATCGAACTGTAGATACCAAAGAGCGGTAGTACTTCGCAACCACGTCCAAAATCGCTCGCTACAACGCTGAACCCTTGAACCCATGTTTTCTAATGTTTTTGTGTGCTGCATTCATGCATTCATCTAAAAAACTCTTTTCAAACAAGAAAAATCTTTTTTTTTTCAAAATAAACTAAACAATAATTACAAATATCATAGGTTGCGTTATGGATTTTGGTAGAAGAAAGACGCACAAGTACACCTTCAGAACTCCAAAACTAGAGGACTTAAGGAAGTTGGCAAGGATGATTACCAACCCTGAGGCTTTCAGAGCTAAGCATGGAGGATTTTTGTCTCTGTTAAAGGTTAATGTGATTGAAGGAATCTTGTCTACTCTAATTCAGTTCTACGATCCGGTTTATCACTGCTTCACCTTCCCGGATTACCAACTGTCACAAATCCTAGAGGAGTACTCCCACCTGATTGATTTACCTATCACTGATCGAGCTCCATTTTCTGGACTGGAAGAAATTCCAAAGGATCAAACCATTGCAAGAGCAATCTCTTTGGACGAGTCCGAGGTTAGGACTCAAATAACCACTAAAGGAGGAATCCAGGGTTTACCAGCTAAATTCCTGATAGAGAAAGCTCTGTACTTTTACAGTATAAGAAATATAACCGCTTTTGAGGATGTCTTTGTTTTGCTCATATACGGGCTATTCCTTTTTCCCAACATCGATAACTTCATCGACACCAATGCTATTAAGATATTTCTGATTGGGAACCCCGTACAAACTCTGCTCGCAGATGCTTATCATTCTGTACACTTAAGGAATTTGTACAGCGGAGGAATGATCACATGATGTGTACCTCTACTCTACAAATGGTTTATTTCTCACTTGCCCAAGTCTGCTTCTTTTTGGGATTACAAGAATACTTTACGTTGGTCGCAAAGGATTATGTCTCTTACTAACTCTGACATAGACTGGTAGGACAGGATTTAAGAAGGGATAGAAATCATCGACAGATGTGGAAATTTTCCTAACGTACCCCTCATTGGAACTAAAGGAGGAATCAACTATCATCCAATTTTAGCTCGCCGTCAAATTGGATACCCGATGAAGAATATCCCACTTAACGTTCCTCTGGAAGGTCTTTTCTTCAAGGAAGGGGAAAATGACAGGGTACTAAAGAAAGAGATAGTGCATGTCTAACAACACATTCATAAGAAAGGCAGAGAGTCTTTGGGAAGACCAAATTATATCTCCTTGGAGCCTTATCTCCACTAGGTATGGACCCGAGCTCTCAAGCTGAGGAGGCCTTACCCTCTCCAGGAAGTTTTTCCATTAAAGGAATCTGCCCTTTATTTCATGTCTAATACAGAAAGACTCCAAGTCGCCCTCAACAAAGTTCAACGTGAGAAGAGTTCTTGGAAGAACAAATACCAGATTCTCAATCTGAAGTGTACTAAGATTCAGGAATTGTTAAAATAAAAGGACTCTCTGATTAAGATATTAGAGCAACATGCTATAGAGAGTCAGGAAAGCCAAAGAAATTTGCTCACTCCTTTCACTTGGCAAAGGGTCGTCGACTCAACAACAGCTGAAGAATCCCAATAAAAGAAGAGAAAGATACAGAAACCAACATCTGAACTCTCTTATGAGAGGACTCAGGATCCATGAGCTTATGCATTTTCCTTGCAATACTTTGTAAAATACTGTACTTTTCCTTGTAACATACTGCAATATTTCGAATTCAATAAAAAGGTTTTCCCTTTACTGTATGATATTTGCAATCTATTTGTTGAAGTTTCTTTTTGTTTAAAACAAAAACTAAAAAATATGTCTTTGCATATCATTCATCATTCTTACGTAACGCGTTTTTCTCGAGTCTCACGTATGTGTCACGATTCTAGAGTCAAACTGTCTCACTCATACAATACTCGGGCCAGCCGACAAAATAAAATAGACGAACTCGAGGAAGAGAATAGAAAGCTGAGAGAAGAAATCGACGCTCTAAAAGAAAGTTTGGAAAAACTTCACAGCGACATGCAATCCCTGGCAGCAGCTCAGGAGCAACAACATCAAAGGACTGTAATCTTAGATATTGCATCTACACCCATAACGGAGACACCTGAGAATCATCGTCGGTACAACATGCCTAAAGGGTGCCCTTGGGGCATGCCTCTCAACTTTGTACCAGAAGGATACATTCCGCCGGTCACTGAGGACCCAAAAGCCATAGCAAGAACCGCTGGACCTGAAGGTTACAAACTTTGGGAAAGTGAAGATGTAAGGATTACAACAGCAACTCCTGAAGGTTACAAACTTCAAGGTACGGAAGCACCAAGAGTTACTGCTATAACGTCTATACCACAACCAGTGGTACACACTATCCCGGAAGGACAGATTCCACAAGCAATTTCTGGTGGAAACGAAGACATGTACGAAAGGATGAATGAGTTCTAGGAACAATACCTGGAAATGCAGAAGGAACTGCATGCCATTCGCGGCCAAGAATTATTCGAAAAGGACGTCGCCGACCTCTGTTTGGTCCCTAATGTAAAGATACCACGCAAATTTAAGGTGCCTGACTTTGAAAAATACAAAGGCAACTCTTGCCCTCAAAGTCACTTGGTGATGTACGCTAAGAAAATATCTACTCTGATAGAAAATCGACAACTACTGATCCATTATTTCTAAGACAGTTTAACTGGTGCCGCACTTAAATGGTATATGGGTTTAAACCGCACCAAGGTCAGTACTTTCAGAGATCTCGGGGCTGCTTTCGTTCAGCAGTATAAATACAACTTGGACATGGCACCAAATAGGGATCAACTAAGAGCAATGTCACAAAAGGACAAAGAAACTTTCAAAGAATATGCTCAGAGATGGCGTGAAATTGCCACCCAGATCTGTCCCCCTCTTGAGGAAAAAGAGATGACCAAGATCTTTCTGAAAACCTTAAGCACGTTTATTACGACCGAATGGTTGCTAGTGCGCCTAGTGACTTCACTAAAATGGTGAACATGGGAGTATGCCTTGAAGAGGCAGTCCGAGAAGGACGATTGGTCAAAGAGGCAGAGCCATCCAGCAGTACCAAAAGATACAGTAGTGCTTTTCAAAAGAAAAAGGAGTAAGAGATCAGTAATATCTCTCTGGGAAAGCAAAGGTGAAGGTATCAACCAGTAGTAGCAATAACTCCCACTATTAACCCTACGCCGGCTCTGACTTATCAACCTCAGGTTGCTCAGAGCCAACCAAGTCAACAACAATATCAACAAAGTCCACAACAGCCTCTTCAGCAGGCTCGCCCGCAATACAATAACAACAATCGTACTACACGACCATCAAGGTTCGACCCTATACCGATGTCGTACACATAACTATTTCCACTTCTACTGGACAATGGGCACGTCCAAACCAGGACTCCTCTTACAGTACCAGAAAATTTGTCTTTTAGGTTCAAATCGGATCAAACTTACCCTTGCCATCAACGAGGATCGGGACACAACATTGAGAACTGTCTCAGCTTTAAGTCTGACATACAAAAGTTTGTCAGGAACAAGATTTTATCTTTCAAAGATACTAATCCAAATGTTCAGACGAACCCGTTGCCACAACATGAAAATACTGCAGTAAATTTAATAGAGGAAGAATTTAGTCGCAGTTATCAAATTCACGATGTACTCCTATTGGGAACCACTCTGGTCAGGATGCATTATAGACAGAGTGGGTACTGTCATATGCCATCTCACAATTATCACCATTGTGATATCTATTCAAAGAATAATAAAGGGTGTATCGTGGTGCAATCAGCCCTACAAGAACAAATGGATCTGGGCTGGATTCAAGATCTTAGAATCCACGAAGTCAACATGGCCCATACGCATCCAAACGTTGTTCAAAACTGCAACATTCTTGCGATTAATGTCAATTTGGTGGCGATGCACTCAAGTCAAAGTCAATATCATAATTTGCCATGACACGATTATAATACTTATCTGATCTGCTTAACAAGCAACCATGGATGCTCTTTTGTACAAGTGGCCCTCCAGCGTCAGATGGATCTTGGATGGATCTAGGACTACCAAGAGAGAAATAAACATCAAGTAAATATGGTTCAAATCTTTGACATACGCTTGATGAATACCAGTATGGTAGAACTACATGTTAAGCAAGCCAGGCTCGGTTTTCTGACTTTACACGATTATCAATACTGCGAGGAATGTCGTGAAGATGACCAAGGGTGTGCACTTGTCCAAAGAACACTTCAGCACTTATTGGACCATTGGTAGCTTCCAATTTACCTAGATGAAGCTACACAACAAAAGCATGACTGACGAGAATCCCGGTAGACATCAAAGTCAAAATGTCCGCTCAATGGAAGCAGATCTGGTAAAAATGCATTGCATATAAAGTGGGTATAGCCTGGTGCCACCACATAATTATGAACGCTGTAGGGTATGCTTAAAAAACAATGAAGGATGTTATCTTGTACAATCGGCTCTTCAAAATTAGTTGGACCGGAAAGAGATTCGACCATGTTCAAGTTCTAGATCGATCAACATGATACAGGACTATCCTCCTGGTCAAAACAAAACCGTTGTCATAATCTCCGAACACGGAAAAACTAAAGACGTTTACGTCATAATCCCTCTACTCAATGAATCAAAAGTATCTCTTAACAGTAGAAGAATTCTCAACCTCGAACCAATTGAGGCCTCCTACGATGGTCAGAAAAATCAAAAGGCTTCTGTGGTTATCTATCTGCCAGGCCCAATACCGTACAAGTCAGATAGGGCTATACCTTACAAGTACTGTGCGACAACCATCGAAAATGGAAAGGAAACTCCATTACCCTCTGTTGTGAACATTGCCGACATCAGTCGAGTTACCCTGAGTGGTCGGATCTTCAACAGAGGAGTTGGAGAACCAGGCAAAAAAAAGGAACCTCAAACAGAAGTTCCAAATCAACAAGTCAGTTAATCCAGTAATCCAGAACTAGAAAAGAATAATGATGAGATGCTGAAGCTCATCCAAAAGAGTGAGTACAACATTGTAGGCCAATTATTGCAAACTCCGTCTCGAATCTCTATAATATCTCTCCTACTTAGTTCGGAAGCTCACAGGGAAGCCCTGCATAAGGTTTTGGAACAAGCTTTCATGGAACAAGATGTGATGGTAGGAAAGTTTGACAGCATAATCTCCAACATCACTTCCTGCAATAACTTAGGATTCAGTGATGAAGAACTGTCGGAAGAAGGCAAGAATCATAACATGGCACTTAACATTACAGTTAACTGCTAGGACGATGCTTTAGCCAACGTTCTGGTAGACACAAGATCATCTTTGAATGTTATGCCAAAATCAACTCTGGTACGACTATCATTTCAAGGAGCTCCGATGAGAGGCAGTGAAATCATCGTCAAAGCTTTTGACGGGTCCAGAAAGACAGTTATCGACAAAGTCGATCTTCCCGTAACCATCGGTCCTCACACTTTCCAAGTCAATTTCCAGGTCATGGACATCCAGGCAGCGTACAACTATTTATTAGGAAGACCTTGGATACACGAAGCTGGGGTAGTCACTTCGACACTTCACCAGAAGCTGAAGTTCGTCAAGAATGACAAATTAGTCACAGTCTGTGGAGAACAGGCCTTAATCGTGAGCAACTTTCATTTTCCTATTTGGAACAGGAGGAGGTTGTTGGAACCCAATTCCAAGCACTCTCGGTGAACAATGAGAATCGATCACAAAAAGGGACATCAATTTCCTCATACAAGGACACTCTCGAAGTGATCAAGAGTAATGACGCAAAAGGATGGGAACAACTTGTAATTCCTACGGATGACAAGACAAAGAAAAGTTTGGGTTTCTCTTCAACCTGTACCCAGACTGCCAAGAAGGATGAAGGTTTTTGTCCCATTCAAAATTTCTTCCACAGTGGAGGCTTCCTCCACCCAGTGTCTCAAGAAGTGCACACCATTAATGAAAGTGATTCCTCTGACACAGGCGAGGAATGGAAGTCTTATCTCAATGATAACGATTATACGTCTCAGGATGCCGTGCTCCACCCAACTCATTAGAAGATTATATAATGAAGGACAACTTCGATCAAGATTATTATGATCCACTGGATGACTTGCCTATTTGGAAGTCATACCCAGAAGACTTGGGGAAAAAGAGTCAGCCCAACGATGCCTATCAGCTGAGTAATATTGGAAAAAATACCCACGTCCCCACCGAGTTATGGGATCATTACTCAGGACACTCTGAAGATATCCAGCACAATGATAAATCTGCAAAGATAGCATGATAAGAGTTCATTAACTATTCTTTTCCTGATATCAACGTCATTGAGGAAGATGACTCCTCTTTTCCCGCAGAAGTATGGGACACCTTAGGACAGTTTAGTGGCAAGTACGATTTCTTAGTCAAGTACACTGCTCCCAAAAGCTCCCGCATCAGGCTTGAAGACATCCAGCCAACTGAATGGGAAGATGCCCTTGAGAGTAAAAACACTATGAAAAATACAACAGAAGAGTTCGTTTACTACAACTCTGCATGGGAGGAAGACTCTAATGATCCTGCTCCGCCAGAAATCAATGTTATTTCTGAGGACAAACCAAGAAAGAAGATACCAAACTTTGTGATTCACCGAGGAGTTCGTCGCAATGGGTCGCTGTCGATGTCCCGAAAGTCATCCATAAGTCTAAGTAATTACCATCTTGTTTTAACCTTTCACCTTGCTCGGGTGAAAAAGATGTTTTATAGAGCTTACTTTTCCCGTAAATGTCCCTCTTCACTTCGCCCAAAGCGACAGAGTTTTGTTTTATAGGGTTGTGTTTCAAAAATTGACAAAATCATAAATAAATAATGTCATTCTGTCATTCCCGCGTTTATTGCTGTTTTCACTTTTCATTTTTTTCATGAAAATGGTAATCCTAAAACAACCCAAAATAAAAACAAGCATTTTTTAGAAAATACACTGCACACACTCTTGCATTTCTCTATCTTTTCTAAAACAAATCACCACGTCATGCAAATTGCTTGTTTTAAACCCCATTGAAACATACGATTCAATGCCTTCTCCCAACTTTAAATTCCCGGTTTTTGAAGCTGAAGTTGACCCTGACTGGGGTAGTTTAGAGTGAAGGTTATAGAGATTGAGTTTTGAAGTTTGTAGAAGTTTTATCTCTACTTGGAGATTGGTCAGGTGATCAGGATTTTTCCTGTGCTTAGGAATTTTGAAGGTTTCTTTGAAATCCAAAAAGGGAGGAGACTGTCCAAGTCTAATGGTATAGAAATGTTTTAATTTGTATGATTCCCAAGAGGAGGCTGAGATATTTAAGGGATGAAGGTCAACCCTAAATTGGTTTGATACTTTGACTCATGGAGACTGCTCTATCAAAGGATGACTAGGTTATGTCCTATACCTTTAAGAGGTCTTTTGGGTCCTTGTACTAAGCTCAAGAGAAGGCATGAGAACTTCTAAGAAGCCTGAGGGTCCTTGTACAAAGCCCAAGAGGAGGCTGGGGATGCTTTTAGGAAGCCTGTGGGTCCAAACTTAAGAAAATTCAAGAAAGGTTTCACCGAGAATTAATCCTTTCTTTAGTGAACAGTTTAGAGTTTGAAGAAATTCAAGAGAGGTTTCATCGAGAATTAATCCTCTATGGGGAAATGAATTTCTTTGACAAGTTTCAAATAGTGACAGTCTGAGAAAAGTTTCACCGAGAATAATGTCTTTCTCTTTGTTCCATATTGTATAATCCTAAGAGGAGGCAAGACTGTATCTGGAAATTCCTATGGGGAACTAGTTTTGACTGTGTTGAAAGAGAGTGACCAACTGGCTTTAATCTAATCTTAGACCTAATTGTCGGGGAAAACTCTAAGCAGATATACAAGTATATATATATATATACAGTTGATATATAGACAAGTATTAAAAAGGGAGTGGAAGAGGACTTACAGGTGAGCAAGCTTCCAGCATTACAGACAAATATATATATATATATATATATATATATATATATATATATATATATATATATATATATATATATATATATATAAGTATGTAAAAGAAAGCTGAAAAAAAGTTATAGGTGAGCAAGCTTCCATAGCTGTATTGTTAGTTGTTCAAGAAATTGAAGAAAGTTTTGATAACAACTATACATTTGAATTTAAATCATAAAGCAAGTTGTTTTGAAAAGAGGTTTGGGGCTTATACTCAAGGAGAGGCCCAAATGACTTATTTGATAACATTGATCGCACTACGATATTAACAAATGTTGAGGGACTTATTCTATAGAAGAGGCCCAAAGTTATTTGTACTTACAAAGAAGATTGGGTCTTACACTCTATTATAGGCCCAAAGTTTATTTTTATACAAGAGATATGGCTTACAGCTCAAGGAGAGGCCCAGATAAAAACAATGATCGCACTGTTATTTTGAAAATGTACTGGGTCTTATACAATGACTGAGGCCCAAATTTATTTATGTACAAAGGGGGTTAGGTATTACACTCTATTAGGGCCCAAAGTGTATTTGAAAAGAAAAGAAATGGGACTTACAACACAAGGGAGGGCCCAGTGGTTTTGAAAATGAAATGGCGATCGCGCCGAGATTTTTGAAATCGCAGTGGGGCTTATACAATAACTGAGGTCCAAAAATATTTTGGTTTTCTAAAGAGATTGGGTCTTACACTCTATTAGACGCCCAAAAGTGTTTGAAAAGATTTGTGACAGTGAGAATGATTAAAGCCCTAATTTTTTATTTAAAAAGTATTTTAATTGAATAAAATTTCAATTAAAATAATTAAACATGTGAAAAAAAGGTTATGATCTTGGATAAATGTTTGAAAAATCAAGCTTTATTCATGGAATGATTTGGAAATCATTTGATTTTGCAAAAATCAAGAAAAAAGAAATATTTTTAATGCTTGAAAACAAATAAAAGCATAATTCTTTGCAAAAATACCAAATATATGAAATAAATAATATTTTTGTGAAATTTTTATGGAGTAAAATATTTTAATATTTTTGGGAATTTTCAAATAAAGAACCAATAAAAAATAATTAACATTGAGAGAGAAATTAATTTTGGAATTAATTAATAAAAACCATAAAAATATAAAAAATTGCAAAATATAAGAGAATGACAAAAAAGGTCTGGGTGGGTGTTGAACCCACGACCTTGTAACCAAACACACATGCGCGCTACCACTGGGGTGGTGATACATCTGTGTATCAAAACCACCCCACTAATACATAAGGGTGCATTGTTTCTAGGCCTGGCCAAGGCGCCTTGGCCTGACCCTTGCCCAAGGCTGGCCTGATTTTAGGCCTCTTGCATGAAGGCTCTAGCTTTCTCATTTCTCCATGGATTGGGACAAAATTTAGGTGCATCTGACCTAGAATTTCATGAGGAATCCAATGGTGTCTTTAGATTTTTCAGAAGATGTCTCTATTTTAAAACCCGATAGTGGTTTCAAAAAATGCTAAGATTTGCATGTTTTATGCCAACACATCATATAAACACAAATAGCATGGTAAATTGGTTCAAACACAACATATATGATATGTATGAGATGTCTATAATCAGTGGACTTCAAAGCAATGCATAATTCAAAGAGTTCAAGTTGTCATGCACTTACCTCTTGAAGCTTCTTGTGCTAACAGCCAAAATTCTTGTACCAGAAGTAATCTAATGCTTTAGAAACTCTTGATTGATACCTTAGAAGCTTTTAGGATGATCAGAACCAGTTGGAATCCTGAAGAACAAGAATTGGCTCTTTCTTGCAAAAGTGGCAAAAGTGATCAAAATGGTATCTCACTCAAATGGTGTTCCAGATGAGGGAAACCAATTGGAACAGTTTAAGGATGATATTTGAAGTGTATTTAAGCCTTTTTTTTGTTTTGAAAGTGACTGAATCAAGACATTGCTTGAAAAATGCAAAAAAAGTCAATTTTTGAGGTTTTGGAGGTTGACTTTTTGATTTTGGTGTTTCAGATCAAGTGTGATTGTTTGAACAGCTTAGATATGCCATATTGAATATGTTTGGATCATGAGCTATGATGAAATTGCTCTCTAACTCAAAAACTTAGTTGTAACTTGCAAAAGAAGGCATATTTGGAGTGAAAGAGTGAATTTGAAGAAAGCAAGTGTTGTAGTGCTTTGGGGTACTTGAATTGATAAAAATGAGCTCTATTTATAGTTGATCAAGTTTGTTTTGCAAGCAATAGTTAATGGCAACTTGGACAGTCCCTTGGCCAATTGTAGCATACAGGCATCTTTAGTCATCCATAGCCATTGACTTGAGGTTAGGGCACAGGCCTGTGGTCCTTTGGTTCAGAGTTTAATCTTGACTCATTCAGTTAGGATTGCCTCAATTCATGCCACCTTGATGCATCCATTGAATGCATTGAAACAAAATTGGAGTCTTTGAACTTTTTAGCTTTTTTAGGTTTGTTATGGCAACATGTAGATTCTTGGACTTGGGAGGCTTGTGGATCAGATCTTTTCTCTTGGATGTTATCCTATGATGTGTCCAAATGGATGACAAGGCTTGGAGTTTTCCAAATTAGCTAACTCGAGCAAAATGCACAAATCTGCCTTGTAAAAATCAGTCCATGATGCCATGTTCCAAGGGTTGTATCTCCTTACTCAAATTAAATTTGAGATGATCTGGTACTTGTTGGAAAGCCCTGATGGCATACTTCAACTTTGATGTTCACCAATGGACCTAGTTTAACTTGGATCAAGGTGAAAAATGTCCCTACATTTTGGAAAAAGTAAGGCAGATTCTGACTTATTGAAAATTTCACTAAGTGTTGGAAAAAGTGTCATTTTCATGTTTTAATGATTTTGATCAATCCATAACTCAAAATCCATGAGGATTTGGAATCTCTTGTAGTTGACACTTTTAAAGTATGTCAGATGGACTTTCATTTGAGCTTTGAATAGGAGAAAAAGGCTTAGGGTTTGGGAGATATGACCTTGCAAAGTTGGTACCAAATCCATTTTGTTCCATAACTTAGAAAAAATTAAGATTCTCTAAGTTGCCCCTTTTGCAAGTTAACTCACTTTTCTTGATTTTTTTTATGTATGATGATCAAAACCATACATTAACATTGTTTTTTACTTAGGGAAACCATATTTGTGAAAAATTCCAAAAAAGTCAAACTTGATTTAGGGCATAGTTGACTTTTTGTCAGATGAATTCCAAACTGTGTGATCCCTTATGAAATAAAGTCCTTGACCTAATACAAACCTAATGGATGGATTCCATAGGTGTTTTAGGGTATCTTAAATCATTTCCCAAGGTTTGGGAGCATGTATTGGTTCAAAGTCAAAGGTACAGTTGACTTTTTCATCAGGAAACCCTAATTGGCCCAGATGAATTTGAATCTTTGTGTGGCTCATGAACCAAGTTCTTTGAATCAATCCAATCTTGTAAATGGATCAATATGATGTATTAGTGGCCTTCAAAACATTTCTTGAGGCCTTGGATCATGTCTTGTCCTAAAAGTCAACTTACGGGTGAATTTGGTCAAGAAACCCTAATTTCCTGATTTTTAGGAATGCATCCCCTTAGGCTAATTTGACTTGATGATTGGGTTTATGAGGTCCCTTGAAGTATCTTGAGTTGTGCTTTGAAGCATTTCCTCATGCCTAGATGAAAACTTTCATCTGGAGGCCTTGGTCGACCAAAAACCTAATTTGATGACACTGGCGATCTCGAGGCTTGATCCACTTGGAATGTTGCACTCTTGTGCTTGATTCTTGATATGGGAGACCTATTGATCCTTTATAGGTTTTTGATAGGTTAGACAAGTTGAAAATCATGTCATTTCTTGATTGATCCTTTGTATGAGATGCTCTATGAGGGTTGAGAACCCTAATTCTTGATTGTAGTGAATGTTCAAAAAATCTTGGAGGAGATTGATGAGGCATGTTGATACATCTACATTGTGATGATGATTTACACAATGATGTAAAATATTGGTGGTCAAAATTTGGGGTATGACAGATGCCCCTATTTTATCTTCTTGGACCCGAAGGTGTGAATGGCGAAGAAATTCAGACATTCAGGGTGCAAGAGGATTAAATATCGGAATACCCGAAACTTTGACGGTGGTTATGAATGGAAGTTTGCTTGTCCATCTTCTTTTGCTAAGTTTTGATACTTAGAAAAGGTAAAAATTCCCCTCGATCTTGGGTTTCAGCCAAGGAACTGGTCTTAGTTTCTGAAATAAACTTCCCCTCGATCATGGTTTTCAGCCAAGGAAATGGTCTCAGATTTTTGAAATAAACTTCCCCTCGATCCTGGTTTTTAGCCAAGGAACTGGTCTTAGTTTCTGAAATAAACTTCCCCTCAATCATGGTTCTCAGCCAAGGAACTGGTCTCAGTTTCTTCTTGTCGAGTTCCTTTTCTTGACAAGGGATGCTATTAGTAGCGGTTTCCTTCAAACTTCTCGCCAAGTTTTACTGGGGAGATGCCATTTGATGGAAAATTTGGGGTCAAACTTGTTGGGGAAACCCATCAGTCTGAGCTGTAGAGGTGTGCAAACTTCTCTGTTTGAAGATGTCATTTGTTGACTCTACTGGGGAAAATGAGTCTCTTGAGAAAGACTATTCTTTTTCTTGGGGATATCACACTTTTCTCCAGAATTCTTACGGAGAAATACCATGTGACCCGACCCAATTTTGTGGTGCTGATGACTTTATTAACATCAGATTTCTTTGGAGAAAAACCTATGTATTGCCGAGAATCTTTGGCCAAGTAGCTTCCTCTGGGGATTTTCCTTAATCCGAGAAAGCGAAGATATCATCTTCAATGGTGAAGAGTGATATTCCAAAGGTATCTGTCAAATGTCTTTCTTGTCTTTCAAGGTTCAAGTTATCAAAGTGGTCAAGGACAGTCTCCAATCCAGAAATAAACTGGGGAGAAATTACTCGGATGATACATTCCTTGATGAGGAAAGAACAGACAACTTTTGACGAGAGGACTTTTATCACTTGGGGATTGAATATTACTAGAGTGATAGTGATGCTATGCATGAATATGAATATGAATCAACAATACATGATGTATGTATGTCTATGCTGACAAAACTGACGTGACATACAGACTAATGTGTGAACATGACTGGATACTCGGCCACTGCGGTTGATGAGAAATATCATTGGTTCAAAAATATCAATTTTGTCTTGCTTAGGAGAAGTGGTTCCTTCGGGGGGAAGTAAATTCTCGATCGGTCTTAGGAGGTAATAACTCTGTCGAGAATATCAGGTGAAACCTGGCGTTTCAACAGTTGATCCTTCATTCAGGTGTACTGGTTTAGAAAGGAGTACTTTGATTCTGCATTTTGAAGTTTAATCACTTCCGGGGAAGTTGTCGATGTTCCTTTCGATGTCCAAAGTCAAAAGGAAAATGCCATCTTTATTTTAAAAGCAGAAGAAAAATTTCACAAGTGAATTCATTTTTGTTTCAAGAATCGTTGATTGTAACACCCCATTTAAAATAATTAAATCGTTATGTGTATTTTTGTCTGTATTGGCTTGGTTAGGAGCACTTAGGATCGGGTCAGCGAAGAGTAGTGTCATTATTTGAATAATGGGAATTAAAGACCTTAGTTTAATGATAATATTATAGTAATAATAAGGGATAAAAATAATAATAGTAATAAGGTTAGTATTATTATTATTATTATTATTATGAATATTATTATTATTATTAGGAGTGTTTTATATTATTAATTAATAAAATTAAGGGAGATAACTAAGGAGAGTAAAACCCCTTAATTTGAATTAGTGAGTTTTAGAGGAATAACTACAATTTACATGTAAAAAGAGAAAAAGCTAGGGAAGGAAGAACAAGGGTGCTAGGGCAAGAATTCTCCACCAATTTTCGCAGGAATTTTCTGAGCAATTTCGAGGTAAGGGGGAGAATGGGTTTAATATTGGTGATATGATCATGAGAGGGTAGTGGGGAGTCCTTAACCCCGTAGGAATTCGTATGAATATATGCTGTTTTATGAAAACTGTGTGAATCGAATTGTTGTGGTTCTGAATTATGTGATATCTTGATGTTATTGCTGCTGTATGAATGTATGTGTTGCAGAACTAGTTTTTGTGCAGGTTGAGAGAACGAAATTAGATCTAAGACCTGTAATTTTTATTAGTAATGATAGGTGAAAGAGGTAAGATGAAAAATAGGACCTGAAATTAATGTAGAAACAATTTTAGGACTGATATGAAGTGTAGAAGAGAGATCAAGGTGGAAGGATTCGAACTGGTATGGAAAATTGGAAAATCTGGGTTTCACTGCCCATACGCGTAACAGGCAAGTCATTACGCGTATGGAAAGGCGTTACGTGGGGATATGCGTACGAAACTCACTTTTTACACGGCCCTCTTCCCGTACGCGTAACAGTACGCGTATGGAAACTTGGCACTACGCGTACGAGGAGTAATTACGCGTAACTAGATCTGGAAGTGGAATTTTGAGGGAATGACGTCTCTGCTTATATGCGTAATAGGCAGGGAAATATGCGTATGGCAGGGCAGGAGGAGAGGCCTTATGCTTCAGGTACGCAGCTGGGTGGGCGAGAGAGCTGGGCAATACGCGTACGACACAAGGCAATACACGTATGGCCAGCGAGAGTGCAGAATTCTACTGTTCTGCGATTTCTTTCCCGATTTCGCGTCTGATGCAGTTCTTTTGGGTCTGAGAGGTTGGGGTAGATGCCAGAACTTGTTGAAACTAGGAATAATGGTGAAAATAGTTAAAAATGGAATTTAGGTGGATTAATTAGATAATTAATTAATTAACGCTGTGTGAGATGTTTTTCTGTTGTGGTGTGTATTACGGTGAATAGATATTACAGGTGTGATCAGGAGGATCGTGAGAATGTGTAATTTTTATTATACATGTGTCGTATGCATTATTTATTGTCATGCATTCATGGTGTGTCGGTGGGGATGAATCATTGCTCAGGAGGAGTGTATGTGATTCATCCGAACTCCAATGCGGAGTATGGTGGAGATGAATCATTGCCAAGTAGGGGTGTATGTGATCCATCTGGATTCTATTATGAATCGGGTTCGATTAAATGAACCATGGTGTATTGGTACCACACGCATTGTGTCGGTTGTTGGGTCACATTGCATCATTATGTGTTTATTGATTTATCATTGTAAGTGACAAGTGTGTCGTGATAGTATGTGAATATGTGTGATTGTGTGATTACTACTCTTAACATGTATTATACACCGTTAATTATTGAATGTAGTTCTCACCCCTTTGTTGTTTGTTGCGTCTGTGTTCTTCAGAAGTACAGATAATCCAGGAACTTGAGTGTGCATGGAGTGCGTATTGCTTGATCGAGTCTTAGGAGTCGCTCTGATACGTAACACGGGATTTTGGAATTTTTATCATTTGTTATTCTTTACTTGTTTCGTTACGTATCATTCTTTATTTGAAAATATGGTGGACCACGATTTATATGGATTATTGGTGTTGTTGGCAAATTGCCGTAATTTGAATAAAGCGTTTATTTTCGCTGTTTTATTTCATTAATGAAAAGGAGTTTCGTTGTTGGTTTTGATGATGCGACATCCTACTATTTGTTGTAAACTATGATTATTCTCGTAATATATATATTTTATAAAATGGGAAAGTGGGGTGTTACAATTGGTATTAGAGCAGGTCGGTCCGTCTGGCCAGGTGTAGTAGTAGAGTCCGTCCTTAGAATAGGAGTAGATTGTGTGTTCTAACCGTATGTTGATTGTTGAACAGTATGGCAGGAAGGAATGATGCTGCTCTTGCTGCTGCTATGCAAGCTATGGCATAAGCAGTAGAGTACACTAATCAGGATGGGGGTGCGCAGTTCTGCGACTTAGCACAGTTCCAGAGCAATAAGCCGCCTACATATGAAAGAGGTATTCTGGATCCCGAGGCTGCACAGAAATGGCTGAAGGCTGTTGAGAAAATCTTCAGGACCATGGGATGCAGTGATGCTCAAAAGGTACGGTTTGGCACTCATATGCTGGAAGGAGAGGCTGAGGTCTGGTAGGACAATAGTCGTCAGAGGTTGGAAGCTGTGGGTACTGAGATTACTTGGACAGTGTTTCAGGTTGAGTTTCTGGAAAATTAATTTCTGGAAGATATTCGTAGTGCAAAAGAGATTGAATTCTTGGAACTAAAATAGGGTAACATGACTGTTGCTGAATATGCTGCTCGGTTTGAAGAGTTGGTACAGTATTGTGCTCATTACAATACGGAAGAAGCTATGAATTCGAAATGCTTGAAGTTTGAGAATGGGTTGCGTCCCGAGATCAAACAGGGCATTGCTTGTCAGAAGATAAGGAATTATCCAGAACTGGTTAGCAGAAGCAGGATTTATGATAATGATAACAGGGCCCGGATTACTCATTATAAGGCTGTGAGTGACCAGAAGGGTGAGCAGAGGTTTGGGGGTACTCCTTATAGTGCTCCAGCTGATAAGGGAAAACAGAAAGCTCCTGTGGGGAAGAAACAAAAAGAGGGAGGAGTGGTTCCTGATACTCTCAAGTGTTTCAGATGTGGTGGCGCGGTTCACCGTGCTAATAATTGTCCGAATGAGGTGAAGAAATGTTTCAAGTGTGGGCGACCAGGTCATGTTATAGCAGATTGTAGGGCCACCAAGCCTACCTATTATAACTGTGGAGAACATGGTCATATCAGCACTCACTGTGCGAAGCCAAAGAAGTCTCAGGCCAGTGGAAAGGTGTTTGCTTTGGTGGGGACCCAATCCACCAATGAAGAGCGTTCCGTCAAAGGTACTTGTTTTATTAATGATATTCCTTTAATTGCTATCATTGACACGGGTGCAACCCACTCGTTCATTTCTGTTG
The DNA here is from genome assembly GCA_022829125.1 of Lathyrus tuberosus. Lineage (NCBI taxonomy): Eukaryota > Viridiplantae > Streptophyta > Magnoliopsida > Fabales > Fabaceae > Lathyrus > Lathyrus tuberosus. Next base: position 3,315,379 of record JALAZF010000282.1, read on the forward strand.
ATTGTGTGAAGAGATTAGGAATTGTGCCGTCTACTCTGGATCAGAGGATGACGATTGAAACTTTATCTATTGGTTATGTGGTTACTTCCTTAGTGTGTTTGAAGTGTCCGATGACTATGTTTGGTAGGGATTTCAGAGTGGACTTGATTTGTTTGCCACTCGGTAATCTCGATGTTATTTTGGGGATAAACTGGTTGGAATTCAACCAGGTTTACATTGATTGCTTTAGGAAGACGTTATTGTTTCTTACTCCTGAAGAGGAAGCATTAGCAGATTCTTTGTCTAGCAGGGAGTTGAGAACATTGTTGGAGGATGAAGCTAAGATGTTTGCAGTGTTTACCTCATTATCTGTTGAAAGCAAGACCTCAGTTAATGAGTTACCGGTGGTGAGTGAATTTCTTCAAGTGTTTCCAGATGATATTACAGAACTGTCTCAGACGAGGGAAGTCGAATTTACTATTGATCTTGTTCCTGGTACCAGACCTATATCTATGGCACCGTACAGGATGTCTGCATCAGAATTGGCAGAGTTGAAATCTCAGATTGGAGAATTGCTTGATAAGAAGTTTATTAGACCGAGTGTGTTGCCGTGGGGAGCTCCAGTGTTGTTGGTTAAAAAGAAGGATGGTGGTATACGCCTGTGCATTGATTATCGTCAGTTGAATAAAGTGACCATTATAAATAAGTATCCACTTCCGAGGATTGATGACTTAATGGATCAGCTTGTGGGAGCTCGCGTTTTTAGCAAAATTGATTTGAGGTCGGGTTACCATCAGATTAGAGTAAAGGAAGATGATATTCAGAAGACTGTGTTCAGGACTCACTATGGACATTATGAATATGCAGTGATGCCTTTCGGAGTGTCTAATGCACCGGGTGTGTTTATGGAGTATATGAATCGTATCTTTCATTCCTATCTGAATCAGTTTATTGTGGTATTCATTGATGACATACTGATATATTCTAAGTCTGACGAAGATCATGTAGGACACTTGAGAATTGCATTGCAGGTGTTAAAGGATAATAAATTGTTTGTAAAATTCTCGAAATGTGAATTATGGTTGAAGACTGTGAGTTTCTTGGGTCATGTTATTTCTGGTGATGGCATAGTGGTGGATCCATCTAAAGTAAGTGCGGTACTTCAGTGGGAGCCACCGAAGACAGCGACAGAGATCAGAAGTTTCTTGGGTTTGACAGGTGTTAGACGTGCATTGAAATCAAAGAAGTTGGATCCGAAGTTTATTGGACCGTATCAGATCTTACAAAGAGTAGGTACAGTTGCCTATAGGGTGGTCGTGCCACCTGAACTTTCAAACTTGCATGACGTGTTTCATGTGTCACAACTTTGGAAGTATGTATCTGATCCATCTCATGTTATCTAGAGGGATGAGGTGCAGATTAGAGATAATCTTACTGTGGAGGCGATGCCGATAAGGATCGAGGATCGCAAGATGAAACAACTCAGAGGCAAGGAGATTCCTTTGGTGAGAGTAGCTTGTGGAGGAGCTGTTGGAGGAAGTGTGACCTAGGAGCTGGAGAGCAGGATGCGAGAGTCGTGTCGGGAATTATTTCCATCAGGTACATTTTCGAGGACGAAAATATTTTAAGTGGGGGAGAGTTGTAACACCCCATTTAAAATAATTAAATCGTTATGTGTATTTTTGTGTGTATTGGCTTGATTAGGAGCACTTAGGACCGGGTGAGCGAAGAGTAATGTCATTATTTGTATAATGGGAATTAAAGACCTTAGTTTAATAATAATATTATAGTAATAATAAGGGATAAAAATAATAATAGTAATATGGTTAGTATTATTATAATTATTATTATGAATATTATTATTATTATTATTAGGAGTGTTTTATATTATTAATTAATAAAATTAAGGGAGATAACTAAAGAGAGTAAAACCCCTTAATCTGAATTAGTGAGTTTTAGAGGAATAACTGCAATTTACACGTAAAAAGAGAAAGAGCTAATGAAGGAAGAACAAGGGTGCTAGGGCAATAATTCTCCACCAATTTTCCCAAGAATTTTCTGAACAATTTCGAGGTAAGGGGGGAGAATGGGTTTAATATTGGTGGTATGATCATGAGAGGGTAGTGGGGAGTCCTTAACCCCGTAGGAATTCGTATGAATATATGCTGTTTTATGAATATGTTGTGCATAAATGAATCTGTTCTGAAAACTGTGTGAATCGAATTGTTGCAGTTTTGAATTGTGTGATATCTTGATGTTATTGCTTCTGTATGAATGTATGTGTTCTAGAACTGGTTTTTGTGCAGGTTGAGAGAACGAAATTAGATCTAAGACCTGTAACTTTGATTAGTAATGATAGGTGAAAGAGGTAAGATGAAAAATAGGACCTAAAACTGATGTAGAAACAATTTTAGGACTGATATGAAGTGTAGAAGAGAGATCAAGGTGGAAGGATTCAGACTGGTATGGAAAACTGGAAAATCTGGGTTTCACTGCCCATACGCGTAACAGGCTAGTCATTACGCGTATGCCAAGGCGTTACGTAGGGATACACGTACAAAACTCACTTTTGACACGGCCCTCTGCCCGTACGCGTAACAGTACGCGTATGGAAACTTGGCACTATGCGTACGACGAGTAATTACGCGTAACTAGATCTGGAAGTGGAATTTTGAGAGAATGACGTCTCTGCTCATACGTGTAATAGGCAGGGCAATACTCGTATGGTAGGCCAGGAGGAGAGGCCTTACGCGTCAGGTACGCGCTGGGTGGGCGAGCGAGCTGGACAATACGCGTAAGGCACAAGGCAATACACGTATGGCCAACGAGAGTGCAGAATTCTGCTGTTCTGTGATTTCTTTCCTAATTTCGCGTATGATGAAGTTCTTTTGAGTCTGAGAGGTTGGGGTAGATGCCAGAACTTGTTGAAACTAGGAATAATGGTGAAAATAATTTAAAATGGAATTTAGGTGGATTAATTAAATAATTAATTAATTAATGCCGTGTGAGATGTTTTTCTGTTGTGGCGTGTATTACGATGAATAGATATTTCAAGTGTGATCAGGAGGATCGTGAGAATGTGTAATTTTTATTATACATGTGTTGTATGCATTATTTATTGTCATGCATTCATGGTGTGTCGGTGGTGATGAATCATTGCTCAGGAGGAGCGTATGTGATTCATCCGAACTCCAATGTGGAGTATGGTGGAGATGGATCATTTCCAAGTAGGGGTGTATGTGATCCATCCAGATTCTATTATGAATCGGGTTCGATTAAATGAACCATGGTGTATTGGTACCACATGCATTGTGTCGGTTGTTGAGTCACATTGCATCATTATGTGTTTCTTGAGTTATCATTATAAGTGACAAGTGTGTCGTGATAGTATGTGAATATGTGTGATTGTGTGATTACTACTCTTAACATGTATTATACACCGTTAATTATTGAATGTAGTTCTCACCCCTTTGTTGTTTGTTGCGTCTGTGCTTCTCCGGAAGTACAGATAATCCAAGTACTTGACGGTGCATGGAGTGCGTGTTGCTTGATCGAGTCTTAAGAGTCGCTCTGATACGTAACACAGGATTTTGGGAGTTTTTATCATTTGTTATTCTTTACTTGTTTCGTTACGTATCATTCTTTATTTGAAAATATGGTGGACCATGATTTATGTGGATTATTGGTGTTGTTGGCAAATTTCCGTAATTTGAATAAAACATTTGTTTCCGCTATTTTATTTCATCAATGAAAAGGAGTTTCGTTGTTGGTTTTGATGATGTGACATCCTACTATTTGTTGTAAACTCTGATTATTCTCGTAATATATATATTTTATAAAATGGGAAAGTGGGGTGTTACATCGATCATGTTAAAATGCCATTCTATAAAGAAAAAATAAATGAGAGTTGCAAACAAAAGCACAAGGGCTCGAATTTTATTGATAGGATGGTAATCAGCCAAACGCGTGATACCATAGAGTATTTACAAAGTTTAGAAAGTGGTAATTTACGGGAAAAGGGCTACATTAAAAACATAACGACCGTTATCCTTCTACCAACTTTGAATTCCGGATATTCTGAGCTTCATTCGAAGATGACCTTGACTGAAGTCTTTTTTTGATGAAAACTATTACCGCTGGGGAATTTACCCGTGTTGGATGTAGTTACTTGCCATGAATCCCTAACTTTTGCTTGGATTGTCTTTTGAGGTTCCCAATCCACCGGGATGATTTTTAGATTATGTCTCTAATTTTTTCCTGGACCGCCCTTTCGGGTTTTCAATCCACCGAGACATTTTTTTTAGTTTAGGCGAAGTATTTCTTGACTACATCAACATTTGTGGGGTAGGCAAATTCCTCTCCAACCATGGTTGCGAGTCTCAAGGCACCGCCTGAGAAGGCTTTCTTGACCACATAGGGGCCGTCATAATTTGGAGTCTATTTGCTCTGAGAATCAGTGAGAAATGATTGTATCTTTTTGAGCACGAGGTCTCCTTCTCTGAAGACACGGGGGTCGGACCTTTTTGTCAAACGCTTTCTTCATTCTCTGTTGATACAACTGACCATGGCATAAAGTCGTTATTCGTTTCTCTTCGATTAGATTTAATTCATCATATCGACTTTGACACCATTCCGCTTCTGTTAGTTTTGCATCCATCAATACCCGAATTGATGGGATCTCTACTTCTATGGGGGGTACTGCTTCCATGCCATATACTAGAGAGAAAGGGGTTGCCCCTGTTGAAGTGCGGACAGATGTGCGATAACCATGAAGAGCAAAGGGTGGCATCTCGTGCCAGTCTTTATAGGTTACAACCATCTTTTGAATGATCTTTTTGATATTTTTATTAGCTGCTTCTACGGCTCCGTTCATCTTAGGTCGGTAAGGAGATGAGTTATGGTGTTCAATCTTGAACTCAGTGCAAATTTCTTTCATCATCTTGTTGTTCAAGTTCGACCCATTATTAGTAATGATCTAGCTTGGAACACCATAACGGCAGATGATATTGTTTTTTATGAATCAAACCACCACTTGTCGCGTTACAGTGGTGTATGACGCTGCTTTGACCCACTAGGTGAAGTAGTCAATGGCTACAAGCATGAACCGATGTCCGTTCGAAGCTTTGGGTTCAATCATGTCAATCATGTCGATTCCCCATATGGAAAAAGGCCATGGAGAAGAGAGAAATTTGAGATGCGTTGGCAGTACATGGATTTTGTCAGCGTATATCTGACATTTGTGATACTTCCTCGTGTACTTGTAGCAATCAGATTCCATTGTTAGCCAATAGTACCCTGCTCTCAGACTTTTTCTTGCAATTGTGTGTCTGTTGGCATGAATGCTACAGGATCCTTCATGAATCTCTTTCATCAACATGTTTGCTTCGTATTTGTCAACACATCTGAGCAAAACCATGTCGAAGTTTCGCTTATAGAGTGTATCACCATTCAGAAAGAAGTTTCCAGGCAGTCTTCTGAGAGTCTTCCTGTCTTTTCTTGATGCCCCTGGTGGGTACTCTTGTTGTTGAAGATAGCATTTGATATCGTGATACCAAGGTTTGTCGTTTGTGACTGCTTCGATTGTGAAAATGTAGGCGGGCCTTTCAAGGCGCATTATGTCAATCTTAGGTACGTCGTTCCATTGACCTACACTAATCATTGAAGAGAGAGTGGCTAGTGCACCATGTAACACCCCTAATCCATACCCCCAATCTATTAAAGCGGTAACAAAATTCAAAATTTCATACGAGTATATTTAGAAATTCACAGCATAGATCGAAGGGTCACATCAATTGAAACAAACATAATAAACCTGCCCATAAAGATATGCAACACTCGCAGGTAGCAAATAAACAGAGGAACTTAGTTCCTACTACCCACAATTCAAATACAGAATAAAAGCGGAAAATCTATACTGAAATCTCATATATATATATATATATATATATATATATATATCACATAAAAAGTTTGTCATACATCAAATCATACATGTACAATCCAAAAGATATATATATATACATATACACACAAATCCCCAACGGCCTCCCTAACTACCCGGTGTCACATATCAGAGCCGGCCGACAAAAGAATGAAGACCTAAGCTTCACAAAAAGACCTCCAGCAATCTAATCTGCAATGCCTCATAGAGCATTATAAAATAGCAGAAGGGTGAGAAAAACAATCATAATATAATTGCATACAATTATATATAACACCAAAAATACACATATATACTGTTCTCACCACAACTCATACCAGTATTAAAACACAAAACAACACAATGTATAATTCATATTTCTATCACCAAGGTATACCAACCATGCACAATACAAGTATCACCAACACATATACATATATCAATTTATCAATTTCATCCACAATTCCACACATAAACAAACCATTAATGATTTATGCAAATGCAAGAGACCGACACAACGACTCTATGCATATGCACATGCGGTACCGACTTCCATCAATTCTCAACACCAGTTCACTCAGGAACTATTGGAACCATCGCTCGTTACTTAGTGTAACTCCCCGTCGGGCATACGATGTTCCCCGTCGCTTTCGGTCCTCTTTGTATAAGGCTCACGACGTTTATGGATCGCTTTCGGTCCTCTTTGTATAAGGCTCACGATCCGATCGGTCACACCCCACATGGGCACACGATCCTCTATAACCATCGCTTTCGGTCCTCTTATTTTTAAGGCGCACGATCCAATCAGATCGCTTTCAGTCCTCTTATTTTTAAGGCTCACGATGTTATAGCAGATTCCCTCTAGAATCAATCCGTCACTTAGGACGTCCCAAGAATGCATATCATGATGCTCAGCATACAATGACTCATGACATTCAAATGCACACATATATGCAACCATCTAACTTAACATAAATCATGCTTTGCAATTCAAACCCAAAACAATGCATTTATACCATACAACAGCACGCAATTCATACCATATCCATATCAATAGCACATTGCATGATACACACCAATTACACACAATTAAAACGACAAAAGTCGACAAAACGACACTATTCCAAATTCCCGACATAATTAAATCAGCTAACAATCTTAAAATTATTATCATAAGAAAGTACAGTTCAATAGCTACTCAACGATACCAAGAATGTTAAAAACGGATAAACAGAACACAAGTTACGGACTAAACAAGAAAAAGACATTGCGAAAAACCCCATTTTGCAATTCTCCTGACCATACGCGTACTGTGTAACACCCCTTCTATACCCCGTACAAAAATCGGAATAAACTAATCTTATAAATAAAACATCAGAGCAAAGAATAATTTATCATGATATAGCCAGAGATGCCACACCAACGTGAACTAAAACAACCTGCTCATATAGATATATAACAACCTGATAGTCATATAAACATAGGAACTCAGTTCCAAAATATCATCGTTCAGTTACAGAATTAAAGCGGAACATCCATAACTGATGTCATCACAAAAGATAAGTATGTCATATACATGTTCATACAAAGCCACTATATACAAGCCAAAAGAAACATCTACACTCGAACCCCGACTACCCGTGTTACATATCAGAGCCGACGGAACGACAAAAAGACGAAGACACTAATCTTCACAAAAGACCTCCAGCGTCTAATCTGCAATGCCATTACAACATTAAACCACAACAGAAGGGTGAGAAACAGGATTATAATATAATTGCATATCATTATAAAACACTTAGCAAAATATGCACAATTATTCTCACCACACAAATACGATACTTGTAAACAACACAAGACATATTAAACCCATTTCACACATCAATCACATAAGCGTATACATTAACACAATGCATAACAAATCCTTCTCAAAATTCAACACATAAACATTCATGTAATGAATTATGCAAATGCACAGAGACCGACACAACGACTCTATGCATGCGGTACCATTAGTCCCCTAGGAACTCTTGGAATCATCGCTCGTTACTTAGGGTAACTCCCCGTCGGGCATACGATGTTCCCCGTCGCTACCACTTATCAACAAGCATACGACGTTATGGATCGTTTTTAGTCCTTTATAATAGGCACACGATCAATACAACAATTGCTTACACCCATAAGGGATCTACAATTCAACATGCATTGTTTACACCCACGAAGGGATCTACAATGTCTACATGCATTGTTTACACCCACAAAGGGATCTACAATGTCTACATGCATTGTTTACACCCACGAAGGGATCTACAATGTCTACAACCTGATGCATGTCATATAATGACCCATAGAAATCAAGGCTCTTACATTAAATCATGCATTTCAAGTACATATAATACAATGCACATAATTTCCAAACAGCCACAAACCTTCACCACAACATCATATACCCATCAAACATCCCTCACACAAGTCATACGTTACATATCATATCCTATCGCACAATATAGAAAATAACTCAAAAATTCCATTTTACGGTTTCTAGGAAAAGTCGGCTAAAAGTCGGCCAAAAATAATATTTTCTATCATCATCAAAAATCACTCATCGACAGCTTCGATTCGGTATAAAGAACTCTTAAATACGATAAACGGTTAACAAGATATGAATATTTCAAAATAACGCAAAAACATAAACCGGATGCCCGACACTGCGAAACGGTTCGAAAAAACTGTACCGATTGGACTAGGTTCAGACCTCAAAACTATTTTTCCTAGAAAGAACATCTCGTTAGCTTCCCAACGCTTCGAACGGGGATCAAAACCGACTTACAGTTCAAGAGATATGAATTTCCGAAGTTTCCCCGACAAACCCGAATTTTCTGGTTCAGCACAGTATGTATCGATACATAGGCTTATGTATCGATACAAAAAGGCCACATGTATCGATACATAGAACGCATGTGTCGACGCATGCTGTAGTGAAAATTCTGTTTTCTCAAATTTCTACAGTATGTATCGATTCATAGGGGTTATGTATCGATACATAACTCTGTTTTTCTAAAAAAAAACCAGATTTCTCAAATTTCTCCCTTGCTGCCACTTTTCTGAAATGCCCGGAAACTCGACTAAATCAAACATTTTCACCGAAACAAACATATACGCTCAACCACCAAATACATAAGAACAATTTAGAACACATAAACGAAATTTCTACGACGGTCGATTTTTCGATTAAATTTCAACCTTTCAAAAAAATCAGATTTTTCAAACATCACCAAATCGAATAAAAAGCACGCTATACGACGACCTAACCTTACTCGATACAACTACGTAATTTATTTCGAATTCTAACCGTGAAAACATCGGTTTTTATCGATTTCCCACAATTCGACCTAAACGGACAAAACAACGGAAACATAACGAAAACCAACCAAAACATAACCAAACTTCATGAAACTTTAAACAGCAGCTCACATACATATAACCAACCAACACATGTATTTATACGACTTTTCGACCGTAAAAACATCGGTTTCTATCGATTTCGTCCAATACGGCATAAACGGAAACATATGGAAAACCAACCAAAACATCCACACAAAACATACATAATCATACACAATCATAGTATAATCGAGTTTCGCACCCTTACCCGATTTAATCGTTTTCTAGAAAGTCGGGAGATTGATTTCTTCCTTCACAAGTTTTTCCTCTCTTTTCTTGTTTCTCTTCTCTTTTCTTCTTCTCTACTTTTCTTTTCTCTCTTTTTCTTTCTATTCTTTCTATTTCTATTTTTCTTTTCTTTTCTTACTAACTTTGTGAAATTAAATGTGAAATGTCCAAAATACCCCCACACTCAAATATCTCGCAAACGTTCCCAAAATGCGATAAAATATATTCTCGCCGAAAAATAACATATTTTCACATAAAAGTCGAAATTAGAATAAAATAATAATAAAATAATCCAAAAAGACTCAATACAATAAAACTGGCAAAAACTGGGGCGTTACATACTGCCCTGAGCCATACGCGTATTTCCCTGATTCCTCGCCCTTTCCATACGCGTATTGCCCAAGGTCGTACGCGTATGGGCAGAGACCATTTTCCCTAAAATTCCCATTAAAATTCCAATACGCGTAGTGCCCTACACCATACGCGTATTGCCCTAAACGTTACGCGTACCATACACAACTGGACATATGGCCGAGAAAATGAAGCTTCCATACGCGTATTGCCCAGTTTTCTTCAATGCCATACGCGTATTGTCTTGACCGATACGCGTATTGCCTTGAGTGATACGCGTATGGGCAGTGAAAAAATCCAGAAAATTCTGCAGAATTTTGTTCTGCGTTTTTCCAACCAAAATCAACCCATTTTCACCTATACACCAGAAAAATTACCAATACAATGCCTAACAACAGGTATCTAACATGTATCAACAATAAGGAACACTTAAACATGATTTCCAACACGATTTAATCGATTTCTAACCAATTTCTACATAATATGGGTTTTATTATATTTTTCCATTTCAATCCAATAACAACCAAAAATATACATACATAATCATACACAAGCATATAATAATCGAGTTTCTCACCCTTACCCGATTTAATCGTGTTTAGAAAAGTCGGGAGATTGATTTTCTTAATTTCCAAGTTTTTCTCTTTTTCTTCTCTTCTTCTCTTTTCTTTCCCTTTTCCTTCTTCTCTTTTTCTTTCTCTCTATTTTTCTCTCTTTCTATTTTCTATTTTCTAACTTAAGGAAAAATAAGATGAAATGACCAAAATACCCCCACACTCAAATATCTCGCAAACATTCCCAAAACCCGATAAAATATCACAACATTGAAAAATTACATATTTCCAAATAAAAAGTCGAAAATAAAATAAAATAATAATAAAATAATCAAAATGACTCGATTAAATAAAAATACTAAAACTAGGGCGTTACACACCAGCCATGTGATTTTCTTCACGAGGGATGTGGTGAAACTCGACTATTTCGAAGAAGGGTAACAACCTTCTTGCATAATCTTTGTAAGGAATCAGTCCAGATTGATAGGTGTTCCACTCTCCTTTGATCTGATTGACAACCAGGGTTGAGTCTCCTTACACATCTAAGTTCTTAATCCTTAAGTCAATTGCTTCTTCGAAACCCATGATACAAGCTTCATATTCGGCCTCATTATTTGTACATTTGAATGTTAATCTGGCAGTGAAAGGAATATGGGTACCCTGAGGGGTAACAATGATTGCCCCAATTCCGTTTCCATAATTGTTGACAGCTCCGTCAAATATTAATCCCCATTGGGATCCCGGTTCTGGCCCTTCATTGGGTAGCGGTTCATCGCAATATTTCATTTTCAAGTACATGACATCTTCGTTGGGAAGTCAAATCCAACTGATTCCTGATCGTCAATCGATTGATGAGCCAAATGATCAGCTAAAATACATCCTTTGACGGCTTACTGAGCATGATATTCGATGTCATATTTGTAGCGAGCGATTTTTGTCGGTGACGCGACCACCTTATCGCTGGGTTTTCATCACTGCAATGGTAGGAGGGGGTGCTAGTTTCTGATTTCTTATTTATCCCAGGAAGCTGAAAGAGAAAGGGAAGCTATCTAAAACTAACCTTGCACGCGAATGTTTAACTGAACAAACACTTAAAAGAGATCGGGGGGTCCGGGGTCAGGTTATACAATGGGGAGTTGTCAATTACCCATCCTATATGTGGTTATCCACAGGATATTAGCTTTAGGTTTCGCTTTGTAATTGATGGTGTTTATCTGTTAATGGGTTGGGAAAGTTTCTTGGGAAGTATGAGTGAGTGAGTTGATGTTGATGTAAAGGTACTGGATCTAGGGTTTTTGATTAGTATGCTCGCTAAGATTTCGCAATCTTATGCCTACATATTCCCGTTTAAACAAAACAGGGAAATAGGAGCAATGGTAGTTCCCACTATTTTATGGGAGGAAAAAGATGTTTTGGTGTCTTGTTCAAAGCCCAAGATTGAAGCTAAAGGGTTTTGTTTGTGTCTTGTTCGAAGCCCGAGATTGAAGCTAAAAAAGGTTTGACTGAGAGAGAACTTGTCATCTCTAAACAGGGATTGTTGATTTTTGTGTGCCTTGATCGAAGCCCAAGGTTGAAGCTAAGAGGTTGATTGACTCCACTAGGGGAAGTCTTTATACAAAGCCTAAGAGGAGGCTGGATAAGACCGACTCAACAAGAGAGTGTATATATTGGTGTCTTGTACAAAGCCCTAGATTGAGGCCAAAAAGAGACTGACTCTGTGGGGATATCATTATACAAAGCCTAAGAGGAGGCTAGAAGTTTTACCTTTCCGGGGGAAAATGTTCTATCTGTCTTGTACAAAGCCCAAGATTGAGGCTAAAAGGATTTTGACTCCGCCGAGGAGGTTTTTATGTGTCTTGTACAAAGCCCAAGATTGAGGCTGAAATGAGTTTGACTCTTCTTGGGGAAAATCATTCCTCAAAGCCTAGAGGAAGGATGGGAGGAAATGACTCTGCTAGGGAAGATATATGTCCCAAGCTCAAGAGAGGGAGATTTATGTCTTGTACAAAGCACAAGATTGAGGCTTAAAGGATCTGACTCAACAAGAGAGTATTTTTATCTCTCTTGTACAAAGCCCAAGATTGAGCCTAAAAAAGGTTGACTCAACAAGAGAGTCTGAAAAGGTGATTAACCCAACAAGAGAGTCTGAAAGGGTGATTAACTCAACAAGAGAGTCTGAAAGTGATTGACTCAACAAGAGAGTCTAAAAGTGATTGACTAAACAAGAGAGTCTGAAAAGGTTAGCTCCGCTGGGGAGAATCTTTGTACAAAGCCCAAGAGGAGGCTGACTTTACTGAGGAAAGATCATTATACAAAGCCTAAGAGGAGGCTAGTTTTTTCCGGGGATTGTTAAAATCCCGAGGCAGGTCCAAATGAGGAATCAACTCTTGCTGACGATTACAGAAGAATTGAGATTTCAGATACCTTGAGGTTCTGACTTGGGATAAGCTGACCCTGGTTGGGGAACTCTTAAGAGAGAGGCTGGGTTTCTATTGGAGATTTATCCAGAGAGCCCGGGATTTCTTCCTATATTTGTAAGGAACTTGAGAATGTCTTTGAGACTCAAGGGGATTAGATTGTCCAAGTCTACTGGTGTGGAAGAGTTTTATCTTTTGTATGATGCCCAAGAGGAAGCACGGTTATTAAGGGATGAGGATCAACTCTAAAATCCGATATTTGACACTGGAAAGACTGCTCTAGCAAAGGATGACTAAGTTTTGTCTTATACCTTTAAGAGGTCGTCAGGGTCCTTGTATTAAGCCCAAGAGAAGGCATAAGAACTTCTAAGAAGCCGAAGGGTCCTTGTACAAAGCCCAAGAGGAGGCGGGGATGATTTTAGGAAGCCTGTGGGTCCCAAACCAAGAAAAGTTCAAGAAATGCTATTCACCGAGAATAGATCATTTAGTGAAAGTTCTGTGATTTGAAGAAACTCAAGAGATGCTATTCACCGAGAATAGATCAACTCTGGGGAGTAGAATTTCTTTGAGAATTTCTAAGGGTGAAAGTCCGAGAAAAGGTTCACGAGGAATACTGCCTTTCTCTTTGTTCCATATTGTTTAAGCCCAAGAGAAGGCAAGACTGTATCTGGAAATTCTATGGGGATCTAGTTTTGTTTGTATTTAAGAGTGACCGACAGGGCTTTACCTAGTTCTAGACCTAGTTGTCGGGGAAAACTCTAAATAACTATACTAGTATATATACAGTTGATATATGACAAGTATTTAAAAGGGTATGAAAGAAGACTAACCATGCGCAGCTTCCCACAATATATATATATATATATATATATATATATATGAAAGCGGGTAAGTGAAAGCTGTTTAAAACTTACAGGTGAGCAAGCTTCCATGTTGTTATTGTTAGTTGTTCAAAGAAATTAAAGAAAGTTTTGATAACAATATATATATTTGAATTTAAATCACAAGGAAAGTTGTTTGAAAATATTATTGGGGCTAATACTCAAAGAGAAGCCCAAGGTTTTAACAGTGATCGCACCGTTATTTTGAATATCGTCTCGGGACTTATACAATGACTGATGCCCAAAAAGGTTTATTTACAAAAGGGTTAGGTCTTACAACTCAAGAAGAGGCCCAAAAGGTGTTTTAAAAGAGAAGAAATAGGACTTACAACACGAGGGTAGACCCATGATGATTTGATTTTGAACTGGCAATCGCGCCAATATTTTTTTTAACACAGAGGGACTTATACAATATCTGAGGCCCAAAATGGTTTTGGTTAAACGGGGATTGGGTCTTACACTCTATTAGAGGCCCAAAGAGTTTGAAAATGAATAAAGATGGGTCTTATAGCTCAAGGAGAAGCCCAGTTGATTTTGTTAAAAAAAGGCGACAATCGCGCCAAACTTTTGAAAATATATAGAGGGACTTATACAATGTGTGAGGCCCAAAATTGTCTATTTACAAAGGGGTTGGGTCTTACACTCTATTAGAGGCCCATGAGTGTTTGAAAAAGATTGATGAGGGTGCAATCAATCAAAACCCTAATTTTGTTTTAAAAAGGAATTAATTTTGTTTAAAAATTAATAAAAATTATTGAAAACATGTGAAAAATGAGTGGTGATCTTGGATCAATGTTTCAAAAATCATGTTTTTATCCACACAATGACTAAAAATCATTCAAGTTTGGAAAATCAAGAGGGAAAAATATTTTAAATGTTAAAAAACAAATAAAAATTAATTCTTTGCAAAAAATATCAAGTATATGAAATAAATAACATTTTTGGGAAATTTTGATAAAATAAAATATTTTAACATATTTGTAAATTATTAAAAAAAGAATCAACTCAAAATCATTAAAATTCAGAGAGAAATTAGTTTTTGAATCAATTAAATCAAATCACAAAAATTCAAATATTTGAAAGTTTGAAAAAGGGCGCCAAGAACATCTTGGTTTTGCCCGCGTGCTCTGTTTTGCCCAGATTTGTGTTTTCTCATCAATCTCACTGAATACTTGATGAAATCACACAATCCACATATCAATCTACTCGTTTTCACCTCACGATCATGTTTATGGTCTTTACTTTCATTTATTTTAAGCATGGAATAAGAAATCAAAGAGAAACCTCAAGAACCCTAATTTCTGCATGAAGGCTGAGAAATTTGATACACGACTCATACAAAGCAATTAATGGGGGGGGGGGGGGGAACACTCTATACATGATTATGAACATATGGCAAAATTATTGTGCGAGGAAATATGCATGAATCATGAGATGACCAAGTTAAGGCTTACCTCTTGTAGCTGGTGATCGAGTTCTAGGTTGGAGGTGTTACAACTTGGTTCCAATGATGTGGACAGCTTCCCTAGGTGTTATGGAGTGTGTTTGAATGCTTGTAGTGGATTGAATTGAGCTGGAACTTGATTTGGTATCTCAACTGCAAATCTGTCAAAAGCTTGTGCAGATGGTTGGTGATTTTGTGATATTGGTGTTGTTAGTTCTTGTGTTGGCTGGAATTTTGGTAAAACAAAGTTGAACAATGTTGATGTCATATGTCTGATGTCATAACATTGGTTCTTATCATTAGCTGCTGCAGGGTTGCAGTTTTGTGGTCTGATGTTATACATGATGTCTTGACATCAGTTGACAGAACATCAGAAAACCATCTGTTGTGGTTTTTGTATTGCAGAATGTTAAGGTGTTGAAGAGTTAAAGTGCTGAAGAGTGATGTCACATGCGATGTCTTGACATCACTATACCAGAACATTAAAACATCAGGTTGTGATGTTTTTAGGGCTGCACGCATTAGTTTGATTTGAGGAGATCTGTTAGTATTGGATGCGAATTTATTGGAGAAGATTTATTCTGATACAATTAATTCTGCATATCTTGTGGAGAATAGTTTGTTACTATTTTTGTGCAAATAGACATGGAGAAGATTGTTCCTATTTGTGTGGAGAAGATCTTCCAGCTGATTTAAAGAGAAGATTTAAAAGATACATAATATCCTGGAAATATTATGTGGAGCTGAATTTAATGCATAAAGATATGGAGAATATTTAGAGTTAATTATTGAAGATCCAATTAATAGCAGAATCTGTTGGAGATTTGGAACAGAAGATTTGATATGATTTGAAGGCCCAAATCCAGCTGGGAAATAGGTTATAAATAGAAGCATTGTAACCTAGTTTTGGTAAGCCAGCCATCATGTAGATTATAAGGGCTGTGTTGGTTGATGAACCACCCGATTTGTGGGATGGTCATCGTGTTTATCTCGAAGCCTGTAGGTAAGAGATGTATTGTTCTTGGAGGAAGCTGTTAAGCAACTCTAAGTATTGGTCTTAGTCATGAGGGTCATGTCTAGGTATTGTCATGAAAGTGTGTCTTCCAAAGTCTATGTAATAGAAAAGTTTAAGGAATCAAGCTGTTGATGCAGTGACGGTGTAGTTGACTGCTAGACATCATCGAGATGATTGGAAGTGAGATGGAGTCTCTTACCTAGGGAGGACTTAGGTAGAAGGGTCATTGGGTAGTGATTAAATTAGGTAGATTGTCAACTGGTCTGTTGAGTCTGTAATTTGATACTACTAATAGTGGACTTCCTTCCTGGCTTGGTATGCCCCAGATGTAGGTTAGTTGAACCGAACTGGGTGAACAATTGATTGTGTTCATTTACTGTTTCTATTATTGCTTTGTTCAGCAAATTGCGATGTTGTGACATTGCACTAAGACATCACACATCTGTACCAGAATTTTAGGTGTTCCAGTTGTTGGTTTAGTGTTTGATCAGCTAACATATGATGTTTATGAGGTGTGTGTGTGTGATTGGTTTGGTTGGAAACACTTTCTAATTCAAAACCCGATAGTATCTTGCATTAGAAGGAATTTTTGGAAGTGGGAGTGTGATTTTGAGAAAGGCATGTGTTATAGGCCTTTGGTGTACTCAAACTGATAAAAAATGAGGTCTATTTATAGTGTGTCATGTTTGTTTTGCAAGGAATAGGGAATGGAAATTGCAGCAGGCCCTTGGCCAATGTGGATCAAATGGAATCTCAAGTCTCCTCTAGCCATTGACTAGAGATTAGAGCACAGGCCTATGGTTCTCTGATTCAAGGATAAGGCTTGACTGAAGTGTTCATCTTTCCTCTGATACATGCCACCTCTAAGCATCCATTGAATGCCTCAAAATAAAATTGGAGTCTTGAGGCATCTTTAGCTTTTAGGGGTGCCAAACCTATATGTAGTTCCAAAGGCTTGGGAGGCTTATGGATCAGTGCTAGTCCCTTGGTTGTTCCCCCTTGAGGTGTGCAGATGTATAACCATGCTTATTGTTGCACAATTTGGGCAATTCGAGCACTAATGCACAAATCTTCCTTGCCAAGACAGTTTGCAGTAAGGCATGTTGCAGCTGTCATAACTCCTAGCTCAGATGGAATTTGATGGAGTTCTTGGGCATTTTGGAAACCTGACATATCCTATTTCAACATGATATCCAACTTTGGTTTTGAGTCAACCTGAATTATAATGAAAAATGCCTCTACATTTGGGAAAAAAGAAATCAGATTCTGACTTAGTGAAAATTTCACTAAGTGTTGGAAAAATGTCACTTTTGTGTTTTCAGCCATTTTGATAACTCCATAACTAAAAATTCATGAGGAATTGGAATGAGTTGTAGTTGACACTTTTAAAGTATGCCATGAGATCTACAAATCCAGCTTTGGACCATCCAAAATGGTTGCTTGGATCTCAAGTGTCATACCCCAAATTTTGACCACTAAGATCTCCCATCATTGTGCAAATCATCATCACAATATAGATGAACCATCATGCCTCATCAGTCTCCCCAAAGATGGGTGAACACTCACTACAAATCAAACTTAGGGTTTCAAGCCCTCTCAGAATTCTTAGACAAAAGATAAATCAAGGAAGGATATGATCTTCAACTTGTCTAACCTCTCAAACATCCACAAAGGATCAAGAGGACTCCCACTTTAAGGATTAAGCACAAGGCTGCTCCCTTCTAGGTGGATCAAGCCTCAAAATCAACAGTGTCACCAAATTAGGGTTTTGGTCGACCAGGGCATCCAGATGGAAATTTTACTCTAGGAATGAGCCAATGCTTCAAAGCATAACCTAAAATACTCCATGGGACATCATGGACCCAATCATCAAGTCAATTTAGCCGCAGGGGATGTATTAATAAAAAATCAAGAATTAGGGTTTCTTGACCTAATTCACCCCTAAGTTGACTTTTGGGACAAAACATGAGCCAAGACCCCAAAGGTGGATTTGAGGGTCTCTAATACACCACATTGATCCATTTTCAACAATGGATTGATCCAAGAAGCTTGATTCCCAAGTTTCAAGTTCATCAGAACCACAGTTAGGGTTTCACGGAAAAAATCAACTGTGCCTTTGACTTTTGACCCAGGCATGCTCCCAAACCCTAAGACATGTGTCAATACACCCTATAACACCTATTAAATCAATCCATCAAGTTTGATTTAGGTCAAGGACTTGATTTCATAGAGGATCGCACAGTTTGGAATTCATCTGACAAAAAGTCAACTGTGCACAAAAGTCAACTTTGACTTTTTGAGATTTTTCACAATTATGGTTCTTTGACCCTAAAATGATGTTAATGTGTGATTGGAATCATCATTCATCAAGAAAAATCAAGAAAAGAGGGATAACTTGTAAAAGGGGTAACCATAAAAACTTAGAAATTTTTCTAAGTTGTGGAACAAAGTGGCTAGGGTACCAACTTTGGAGGATCATAACTCCTAAACCACAAAGCCATTTTTTCCCATTCAAAGCTGGATTTGTAGCTCTCATGGCACTCTACAAAAGCTTCAAACACAACTCATTCCAATTCCTCATGGATTTTAAGTTATGGAATGATCAAAATCACAAAAAGTGAAAATGTCACTTTTTTCCATCAATTAGTGAAATTTTCACTAAGTCAGAATCTGCCTTCAGTTTTTTCCAAATGTAGGGGCATTTTTCACTTGGATCCAAAAAGTATCAAAACCAACTATGATCAAATAGTTGTTGTATCATATGAGGGCTTTCCAAAATGACCAAGAACTTCACCAAATTCAACTTGAGCCATGAGATATCACAATGGCAACATGCCTTGCTGAAAACTGCAAAAGCAAGGCAGATTTGTGCATTTTGCTCGATTTGCCAAATTTGTGCAAATGACAAGCACACTTATCCATTTGAACACCTCAAGGGGAGACCAAGGAGGAACCAACTCTGATCCCAAGCCTCCCAAGTCCTTGGAACTAAAAACAGCATGCCAAACCTAGAAATCCCTAAAGAGGGGACAAGACTCCAATTTTGTTTTGGAGCATTCAATGGATGCACTAAGGTGGCATAGACTGAGCCATTTCCAACTGAATTCAATCAAGACTTATCCAAGACCAAGGGAACCAGCAGCCTGTGCCCTAACCTCTAGTCAATGGCTAGAGGAGACTTGGATTCTCATTGCTCAACATTGGCCAAACCTATGCAACAGTTGTCATTCACTATTCCTTGCAAAACAAACTTGCTCTACTATAAATAGAGCTCATTTGTGATCAGTTTGAGTACACCAAAGCCATCAAACAGATGCTTTCATCAAAATCTCCTTCTTCACTCCAAAATTGTCTTCCAAAGCAAGTCACTATCGGGTTTTGAGTTTGAGAGCTATTCCAACCAAACCAATCACACACACACCTCATAAACATCATATAGAAGTGATCCAAACACTCACATAACATCTGGAACACCAAAATCACTAGCCATCTGCACAAGCCTGTGACAGATTTGCAGTTGAGGTGCCAAATCAAATTCCAGCTCAATTCAATCCACTCCAAGCATCCAGACACACTACATAGCACCTAGGGAAGTTGTCCATATCCTTGGAGCCAGGCTGCAACACCTCTAACATAAAACATGATCACCAGCTGCAAGAGGTAAGCATGAGCTCTTCTAACTCTATGATCCATGCATTTTTTGCTGCACAATAATTTGGCCATATGTTCATAATCATGTATGGAGTGTTTTCCCTCAATCAATTGCTTTGTTTGAATCGTGTATGGAATTTCTGAGCCTTCATGCATATTTTAGGGTTCTTGAGGTTTCTCTTTGATTTCTTATTCCATGCTTAAAATAAATGAAATTAAAGACCATAGACATGATCATGAGGTGAAAATGAGTAGATTGATATGTAGATTGCATGTTATCATCAAGTATTCAGTGAGATTGGATAGAAAACGCAAATCTACAGAAACAGAGGGTGGCGCGTGTTCTTGCCATGTTCTTGGCGCCCTTTTTGAAAATTCAAATATATGAATTTTGTGATTTTATTTAATTGATTCAAAAATTAATTTCTCTCTGAATTTTAATGATTTTGAATTTTATTTTATTTTCCCAAAAATGTTAAAATATTTTATTTTCCCAAAAAATCCCAAAAATATTATTTATTTCATATACTTGATATTTTTGTAAAGAATTAATATTTTAATTGTTTTTGACATTTAAAATATTTTCTCCTTCTTGATTTTTCAAATTTTAGTGATTTCCAAACATTTTGTGGATCAAAACCTGATTTTTGAAACATTAATCTAAGATCACAATTTGCTTTTCACATGTTTAATAATTTTGATCATTTTAGTTGAACTTTTATTCAATTAAAATACATTTTAAAAACAAATTAGGGTTTTTGATTAATTCAACCCTCATCAAACTTTTTCAAACACTTTGGGCCTCTAATAGAGTGCAAGACCCAACGCCCTTTGAAAACCAAAATATTTTGGGCCTCAGACATTGTATAAGACCCACTGTGTTTTCAAAAACCTCGGCACAATCACCGTTTTCAAATAAACTAAATGGGCCTCTCCTTGTGGTATAAGACACATTCCTTAAACTTTGGGCCTCTTGGTAGAGTGTAAGACCCAACCCTTTGTAGAAACCAAAATATTTTGGGCCTCAGTGTATTGTATAAGTCCCGATACCGTCAAAAAGTTCCGCGCGATCGTCGCCTTTTTAACAAAAATCCATGGGCCTCTCCTTGAGCTGTAAGCCCCATCACTTGTATAAAAATGAATCATTGGGCCTATAATAGAGTGTAAGACCCAACCCCCTTTTAACTAAAACTTTTTGGGCCTCAGACATGGTATAAGTCCCTCTGCGTTAAAAAAAGGAATCTCGGCGCGATCGCCAATTCAAAAACAAATCATCTGGGCCTACCGTCGTGTTATAGGCCTCATTCTTTTTCTTTAAACACCTTTGGGCCTCTTGAGAGAGTGTAAGACCCATCCCTTTGTACAAAAAACCTTTTTGGGCCTCAGTCACTTGTATAAGTCCCTGTACAAAACAACAGTGCAATCACTGATAAAACCTTGGGACTCTCCTTGAGCTGTAAGCCCCAACAATCTTTTCAAAGCACTTTCTCCTTTGATTTTGAATATAATATTGTTATCAAAGCTTTCTTTGTTGAACAACTAACCAAACAGCATGGAAGCTCTACAACCGAGTAAGTGTTTACCCGCTTTCTTTATCCGCTTTCATAAACTGTATTGTGGGATTGCTCACTGTACGTCTTCTTTCATAAACTTTTATATACTCGTCAAATATCAACTGTGTAATACTAGTATAGTTATTTAGAGTTTTCCCCGACAACTACGTCTAGCACTAGGTAAAGCCCTGTTGGTCACTCTTAAATACAAACAAAACTAGATCCCCATAGGATTACCAGACACAGTCTTCCCTCCTCTTGGGGTTAAACAATATGGAGACGTGAAAGGCAGCATTCTCAGTGAACCCTTTCTCAGACTGTAACCCTTAGAAATCGTCAAAGAAACTCTACTCCCTAGAGATGATCTTTTCTCCGTGAATGGCATCTCTTGAGTTTCTTCCAAATTCTTGGACTTTCCTGGCTTGATTTATTCTTGGTGAATGGCATGTCTTGAACTTCTCGGGATTTAGGGACCCACAGGCTTCTTAAAAGTATCCCTGTCTCCTCTTGGGCGTTGTACAAGGACCCTTCGGCTTCTTAAAAGCTCTCATGCCTTCTCTTGAGCTTAGTACAAGGACCCAGAGACCTCTAAAGATATAGGAACAGAACCTAGTCATCAATTTGCTAGAGCTGTCTTTCTGAGTCAAGTGTCAGACCAGTTAATGGGTTGACCTTCATCCCTTAACATACCAGCCTTCTCTTGGGCATTATACAAAGATCATTCACTACCTGAGAATCGATTTCTCAAAACACCAGTAGACTTGGACAGTCTCAATACCCCTTTGGATTTCCCATTTCCTTAAAGAACAGGAAATAACCCTGATTCTCTGATCAATCCTAAAGCACAACAATACCTTTAATCGTCCCCTTCATAAGAACTGATTTTCTCTTTTATCCAACATACTGGACCTGTCACTAAACTGAAATATACACCAGCACAATAGCCTCCTCTTAGGCTTTGTATAACGATCCTTCCTCGGTGAAGTTAGCCTCCTCTTGGGCTTTGTACAATGATTCTCCCCGGCGGAGCTAACCTTTTCAGACTCTCTCGTTGAGTCAAACCTTTTTAGCCTCCATCTCGGGCTTCGTACGAGATACAAAAAACACTCTCTTGTTGAGTATAAAAGACTCTCTTGTTGAGTCAATCACCCTCTTAGTCTCCGTCTTGGGCTTCACATAAGACACCTAAAAAGCACTCTCTTGTTGAGTCAGTCACTTGTTAGCACTCTCTTGTTGAGTCAACCCTTTTAGCCTCTCTCTCGGGCTTCGTACGAGACATATAAAAGCACTCTCTTATTGAGTCAACCCTTTTAGCCTCTCTCTCGGGCTTTGTACGAGACACATAAAAGCACCCTCTTATTGGGACAATAGCCTCCTCTTAGACTTTGTATAAGGAACCCCCAGTTGAGTCAATCAACCTTTTAGCATCAAAATATGTCCCTCGTTCACAGTATACAAACATCAATAACTCTTTTTCCTTCATCTAATTGCTGTAAGCGGCAAGCCTCTAGATTATTTACATCCACGCCACTGTCCCTCTTTTAGCATGAGAAATTCTTAAGGAAAGATGTCATTGCTCTAAACTGAGTTAAAGTCTTCTCCTTCAGGTTAAACAACCCCTATAAAGGAAATTATGGCATTGCTGGATTCATATATCCCAGTTAAAGTAATTCTCCTTTATAATCAGTCACCCCAACAGTTGTGACAAACAGACCAAATATCCCCTTTAGAGATGACAAATTCTCTCTAAAGTCAAAACCCTTTAGCTTCACATCTTGGGCTTCGAACAAGATACAAATAGACCCTTCAGCTTCACATCCTGGGCTTCGAACAAGATACAAACCACATTTAGCTTCACGTCTTGGGCTTTGAACAAGACACCAAAACACCTTTTTCCTCCCATAGAATAGGAGGAACTACGATCGCTCTGATTTCCCTGTTTCGTTAAACGGGAATACGTAGGCATAAGATTGAAAAATCTTAGCAAGCACACTAATAAAAAACCCGAAATCCCATACATCAATAAAAAAAAGCATCAGACTTAACATCCTACCGATAACCTAGACAGCGTGTTTAACAAAATAACCTAAGAGAAACCCACGATCTTTGTAGCATCTGTAAACCAACAGTCATCTATTCAAGCTCAGTTTATAAGCAGGGTTAATTGGAGACATCTATTTCCCTTCCTTCATCAGCTTCAATAGGATAAAAAATGAATCGAGTTGTAGTACCCTAAAGCGATAGTGCTTCACAACCACACAAAAACTCGCGCTACAGAAAAATGGCGACCCTGCTGAGGATGTTTTATATGATCTTGTTCCCTCCTCATTTCTTAGGTAGAAACCTTAGATAGTGCCCCAGCAGATTGGTGACCACAGTGGGAGGCATTCTTTCTTGCTTTCCCAAGGGAAGAAACCCTAATTTCACGTCACAGAAAATGACAGCTCTGCTGGGGAGTCATTGTCTGTGTAGGATCATAAGACTAGAGGTCTAGGATGATTAAGACAAATAATATACTGCTTTTCCTAATTAATATCTGTGTTTATTTTTATGCTAATGGGAATGCGTGTGATGCCACATATGGAAAGATTGAGTATACACCTAAGATAGGTGATGGCAATGCGGGAAATCTTACTGGGAGTGAATTCCAGTTAAGAGCCCCCGATCGACCATCAAACTCAGTGGAGACTCCCTTTGCAGATACATTGCCTATACGACTTTAGTTGTTAAAAGTAGTGTGGTCGACTGGGTTATCTGAGAAGCTGAGGTTTTTAGTAGACTTAAGCCATTTTGTAGTGCGGAAGCTATCGGAAATAGTTGTCACGTGATACTACCCTCATTTGAGATCACTCTAGGATACATTAGCTCACTGGAGATCCGCTTGCTGTTTCTATCCCAGAGGGGTCAATGATTTTGCAGACAAGTACAAAAAATCACCAGTATAAACCTTGGGGGGGGGGGGGTAGAGCCTTGACTTCATGACACCGACCCTTTGACCCCATGTTTTTTCTATGTTTTTGTGTGCTGTATTCATGCATTCATTTTAAAAAAACATTAAAACAAAGGAAATCTTCTCTTCTAGTCTCTCTTTTTCAAACTAAACTAAGACAATGATTGCAAATGTCAGAGAGAAAGGAGATTGCCCTAATGGATTTCGGAAGAAGCAAAACTCATAAGTATACCTTCAAGGTTCCAAAGTTAGAGGATTTAAGAGGTTTGGCGAGAATGATCACCAACCACGAGGCTTTCAGAGCCAAGTATGGAGGATTGTTGTCCTTATTAAGGGTCCACGTAATTGAAGGAATCATGTCCACGCTAATCCAGTTCTACAATCCGGTTTATCACTGTTTCACATTCTCAGATTATCAGCTAGCACCAATGCTGGAGGAGTATTCTCACTTGACTGATCTGCATATCACTGATCAAGCTCCATTTTCTGGACTGGAAGAAATTCCAAAGGATCAAACCATTGCAAGAGCAATCCATTTGGACGAGTCAGAAGTCAGGACTCACATGACCACTAAAGGTGGAATACAAAGTTTTCCAGCCCAGTTCTTGACAAAGAAAGCCCTGTACTTTGCTAGTATAGGGAACGTGGCCGCTTTCGAGAGCATCTTTGTTTTGCTCACCTACGGGTTATTTTTGTTTCCCAACATCAATAACTTTGTAGATATCAACGCCGTCAAGATTTTCCTGATTGGAAACCCCGTACCGACCTTGCTCGCAGATGCGTATCATTCGGTACACTTAAGGAATTTATATAGCGGAGGAATGATCACGTGATGTGTACCCTTGCTTTATAGATGGTTCACTTCCCATTTGCCCAAGTCTGCTGCATTTTGGGATCAAAAGAATACTTTACGTTGGTCACAGAGAATCATGTCTCTTACCAACTTTGACATCGATTGGTACAATCAAATCTTCGACGGGATCAGAATCATTGACCGTTGTGGAAATTTCCCAAATATATCCCTTATAGGAACTAAGTGGGGAATCAACTATCATCCAGTGTTAGTTCGTCGTCAATTTGGATACCCAATGAGGCATGTCCCATGAAATGCTCATCTGGAAGGTCTTTTCTTCAAGGAAGGAGAAAATGATAGGGCACTAAAGACAGAAATAGTGCACGCTTGGAAACATGTTCATAGGAAAGGACGAGAGTCTCTAGGAAAACCAGACTGTGTCTCGGTGGAGCCTTATCTCCACTGGGTACAAACTAGAGCTCTCAAGCTGAGGATGCCTTACCCTCGCCAGGAAGTTCTTCCATTGAGGGACTCTGCCCTTTATTTCATGTCTGAGACGGAAAAGCTTCAGGTTACTCTCAGCAAAGTTCAGCAGGAGAAGAGGTCTTGGAGGAACAAGTACCGTATTCTCAATGTCGAATGTAAGAAAATACAGCAGCTATTAAAAGAAAAGGATGCTCTGATTGAGATTTTAGAGCAACATACTGTAGAGAATCAGGATGACCAAAGGAATTTGCTCGCTCTTTTCACTTGGCAAAGGAATGAAAATCCGACAACGGCCCAAGAGCCCCGGTTAAATAAGAGGAAAGTACCAAAACCAGCACTTGAGCTCTCCTCAAAGAGGACTCAGGATCCATTAGTTTAGGTTTCCTTTTTCAGCACTTTGTAAATCTACTGTATTTCCATTTCTGCAATCCTTTGAATTCAATAAAACGGGGTTTCCCCACTGTTTGATATTTACAATCTAATTTTCGAAGTTTACTTTGAATAAATAAAAATAATTAATAATCATTGCATTCATCATTCTCATAAACACCTTCTTCTTACCTACGAATCTCACGTTTGCGTCTCGATTCTAGAGTCAACTTGTCTCATTCGTACAATACTCGGGCCAATCGTCAGAAAAAGATGGATGATCTCGAGGAAGAGAACAGAGAGTTGAGAGAAGAGATCGACACTCTGAAAGAGGATCTGAGAAAGCTTCATAACGACATGCAAGCTCTAGCAGAAGCTCAAATGCAACAACAAAGGATTGTGATCTCAGAGATCACTTCAACACCCGTAGTGGAGAAGTATGATCCTAGGTACAAGATCCCGAAAGATCGTCCCTGGGGCATGCCTATTAACTATATCCTGGAAGGATATGTTCCGCCGATCGCTGAGAATCAGGGAACCACAGTAGGAGCCGCTGGGCCTGAAGGTTAACTCTTGCCCTCAGAGCCATTTGGTGATGTACGCTCAGCGAATGTCAGCTCAAACAAAGAACCAGGAGCTACTGATTCACTACTTTTAGGATAGTTTAACCGGTGCCACATTAAAATGGTACATGGGTTTAAACCGCACTACGATTGGCACGTTCAGAGATCTTGGCGCTGCCTTTGTTCAACAATATAAGTACAATTTGGACATAGCATCGGACAAAGATCAACTCAGATCAATGTCACAAAAGGACAAGGAAACCTTTAAGGAGTACGCTCAAAGATGGCGTGAAATTGCTGCCCAGATTTGTCCACCTCTTGAGGAAAAAGAGATGACAAAGATCTTCTTAAAGACCTTAAGCTCATTTTACTACGATAGAATGGTTGCCAGTGCACCCAGTGACTTCACTGAGATGGTGGGCATGGGAGTTCGTCTTGAGGAAGCCGTTCGAGAAGGATGTTTAGTAAAAGACGTTGGATCATCAAGTAGTACAAAACAATACGGTAGTGCTCTCCCTAAGAAAAAAGAGCAGGATATTGGGAATATCTCTCTCGGAAAGCAAAGGCGACGTTACCAACCAGTAGCAACTGTAACTTCTCCTATCAACCTCGCGCCTGTTCCTATGTATCAACCTCAGGTTGCGCAGAGCCAACCTAATCAATTGTCTCTTCAGCAAACTCTTCCTCAATACAAAAACAACCGTACTACACGACCACCAGGGTTTGACCCTATACCCATGTTGTACGCAGAGTTGCTTCCATTATTACTGGTCAAGGGGCACGTCCAAACTAAGTCTCCTCTTACAGTACCAGAAAATCCCCCTTTTTGGTTTAAAACGGATCAGACTTGTCCTTACCATCAAGGAGGACCAGGGCATAGCATAGAAAACTGTCTCAGTTTCAAATCCGACGTACAAAAGCTTGATAGGAGTGGGGTCTTATCTTTCAAAGATACAAATCCAAACTTTCTCACAAACCTGCTGCCTCAACATGAGAAAGCTGCTGCCAATTGATAGAGGGAGAGTCTAACAACACCTATCAAATTCATGATGTACTCTTATTAAGGGCCAACTTGGTTAAGATGCATTGTAGACAGAGCGGATATGGCCATGTGCCACCTCATAATTATCACTAGTGTGATATCTGCTCTAAAAACAATTAAGGGTGTTCTGTGGTGCAAGCAGCTCTACAGGAACAATTGGATATCAGATAGATCCAAGAGCATCGAGTTCGTGGAGTCAACATGACCTATACGAATTCCAACATCATTCAGAACCACGATATTCATGCAATGAATGCCAACTTAGTGACAATGCACTCAAGGCAAAGCCAGTATCATAATCTGCCGCGACACGATTATAATTCATGTCAGACTTGCTCGGTAAACAAACAGGGATGCTCTTTTGTACAAGAGACCCTCCAGCGTCAGATGGATCTTGGATGGAACCAGGACTACCATGATAGAAATCCCTATCAGATCAACATGATTCAAATCTTCGATATTCGCTTGATGAATACCAGCTTGGTAGAGTTACATGCCAAGCAGGTCTAACTCGGTTTTCTCACTTCACATGATTATCGGAACTGTAAAGGATGTTGTGAGAGTAACCAAGGGTGCGCTCTTGTTCAAAGAACTTTATAGCACTTATTAAAACACTGGTGGCTTCCGATCTATCTAGATGAAGACACGCAACAAATCAGTGTGCTTAATGGAAACCCTACTCGGCGTCAAAGTCAGGATGTCCGATCTATGGAAACAAACCTGGTAAGGTTGCACTGCATTCAAAGTGGGCATGGCCAGGTGCCGCCACACAACTATGAACGTTGTAGAGTCTGCTCGGAGAGTAGTCAAGGATGCTACCTTGTGCAGGCAGCCCTTCAAGTCAGAGACGTTGTCAACTGGACGCCGAACTACTTCGCTGATCAAATCAGAGACGTTGTCATAATCTCTGATCATCAACAGAACAAGGATGTTTGTACCATCATCCCTCTACTTGACAAATCAAAGGTTCTTAGCCAAGAACTGATTGAAGTTACTTAGGACAGTCAAAAAAATTAGAAGGCTCTGTTAGTTATTTATTTTCTGGGACCATTACCGTATGAATCAGCTAAGGCGATCCCTTACAAATACGGTGCAACAATAATTGAGAATGGAAAGGAAATTCCATTACCCTCCGTCGTGAATATTGCAGACATCAGTCGAGTAACACGGAGCGGTCGAATCTTCAACCGAGGAGTTGGAGAACCTAACAAAGAAAAGGAACTTACAACAGAAGCTCCTGATCCACTGGTCGATCAATCCAGTAATCCCGACCTTTCGAAAAACAATGATGAGATGTTGAAGCTCATCCAAAGGAGTGAATACAACATTGTTGATCAGCTGTTACAAACTCCTTCAAAGATCTCTGTGCTATCACTTTTACTCAGTTCTGAAGCCCACAGAGAGGCTCTACAGAAAGTCTTAGAGCGGGCCTTTGTGGAACAAGATGTGTCAATACGACAGTTCGATAACATCATCTCTAACATCACTTCTGGCAACAACTTAGGATTCAGTGATGAGGATTTGCCAGAGGGGGGCAAAAGTCACAACATGGCGCTCAATAACACAGTTAACTGCCAGGACGATGCTTTAGCCAGCGTACTGGTAGACACAGGATCGGCCATCAACGTTATGTCGAAGTCCATTTTAATGCGACTATCATTCAAAGGGTCCCCGATGAGGGGTAGTGAGGTCATCGTCAAAGCATTTGACGAGCCTCAGAAAGCAGTTATTGGCGAAGTCGACCTTCCCATAACTATCGGTCCTCACACTTTCCTAATCACTTTCCAGGTCATGGATGACCGGGCAGCGTACAACTGTTTATTAGGAAGACCTTGGATACACCAGGCTGGGGCAGTCACTTCGACGCTGCACCAAAAACTGAAGTTCGTCAAGAACGATAAACTCATCACGGTCTGTGGAGAGCAGGCCTTGCTCGTGAGCAACTTGTCATCATCTACTTGTGTAGAACCCAAGAAGGCTATTGGGACTCAGTTCCAAGCACTTTCGGTGAGCAATGAGAATCAATCAGAGAAAGGAACCTCGATTTCCTCATACAGAGATGCTCTCGAAGTGATAAAAAATAACAATACAAAAGGATGGGGATAACTTGTCATTCCTACTGATAATAAAACAAAGAAGGGGCTTAGTTTTTCTGCAACCTACACCCAGACAGCTTCTAACAATGAAAGTCTTCATCCCATTCAAGACTTCTTCCACAATGGAAGTTTCCTTCACCCAGTGCCTCAAGTAGTCCACACCATCAACGAGGAAGATTCCTCTGACACAGATGAGGAATGGAAGTCCTATCTTAACAAGGACGGTTATATGTCTCAGGAAGAGGTGCCTACGCCATTTTGCTATCCCGCACAGAGTCTGAGATTTATACCCAGGTCAGACATCGAAATGATATATGAAGATTGTGATCCGGAGGGATGTCGTGCTCCACCAAATTCATTAGAGGAAGACACTCTGATGAAAGACAACTTTGACCACAACTATTATGGCCCAATGGATGGCCTGCCTATCTGGTAGCCGTATCCAGGAGACTTGGGGCAAGAAAATCAGTCGAACAATGAAAATTAGCTGAGCATCATTGAAAAGAATACATGCGTCCCCACCATGTTATGGGATCAACACTCAGGTCATTCCGAAAATATCCTATACGACAATGAATTAGCAAAGCTTGTCGGACTAGAATTCACCAACTATGCTTTTCCCGAGGTCAACATCATCGAGAGAGATGACTCCTCCAGTTCCAAAGAAGTGTGGGACACCTTGGGACAACCGAGTGGAAAATTCGACTATATGGTCAAGTACACCGCTCCCGAAAGCTCTCGTATCAGGCTCAAAGATATCCAGCCAACTGGATGGGGAGATTTGCCTGAGAGAACTAATACTATGCAAAATACAACAGAGGAATCCTCCTACGACAACTCTACCTAGGAGACAGATTCCAATGATCCTGCTCCGCCAGATTTCAACATTATTTCTGAAGACAAATCGAGGAAAGTACCAGACTATGTGATTCACCGAGGAGTTCGCCGCCAATGGGTTGTTGTCGATGTTCCGAAGATTGTTCATAAGTTAAAGTAATTGTCGTCTTTACTTTAACCTTTCACCCTGCCCAGGTGAAACGAATGTTTTGATAGGGCCCGCTTTCTATAAATTTCCCTCTTTGCTTCGCCCAAAGCGACAGAGTTTTGTTTTATAGGGCTGTAGTGTCAAGAATCGACTTGTTCATAAAGAAAATAACGTCGTTCTGTAATTTCCGCAGTTATTGTTGTTTTCTCTTTTCACTTTTTTAGAAAATGGTAATCCTAGAAAACAACTCAATAATAAAAACAAGCAGTTTTTCAAAGAAAATACACTGCACACACTCTTGTATTCTCTCTATCTCTTCTAAACATAAATCATCACGTCATGCAGATTGCTTGTTTTAAACCCCGTTGAAACATACAATCCAATGCCTTATCCCGACTTTGAGTTCCCGATATTTGGGGCTGAATAAGAAGTTGACGACAAAATTCCATAAGAGATCTCCCGATTACTCCGACAAGAAGAAAGGTCCATTGAACCCCACAAAGAGCCATTGGAAACGATCAATGTGGGTTCAGAAAAAGAGAGAAAAGAAATCAGGATTGGGGCACCGCTCAGTCCAACTGCCAAAGAGAGTCTGACAAAGCTTCTCAGAGAATTTCCCGATGTGTTTGCTTGGTCCTATAGGACATGCCAGGGTTGGATACCAGCATCGTGGAACATCATTTACCATTGAAATCAGAATGTCCGCCAGTAAAATAGAGGTTGAGACGGACTCACCCGGACATGGCCAAAAAAATCAAAGAGGAGGTACAAAAATAGATTGACGCGGGTTTCCTCGCCACGTCAAAATATCCTCAATGGTTAGCCAATATCGTACCCGTTCCAAAAAAGGACGGAAAGGTCAGAATGTGTGTCGATTACAGAGATCTAAACAAGGCTAGTCCAAAGGATGACTTTCCTTTGCCACACATTGACATGTTGGTTAACAGTACAACAAAGTTCAAAGTTTTCTCCTTCATGGATGGATTCTCGGGCTATAATCAGATAAAATTGGCGCCGAAAGACAAGGAGAAAACTTCATTCATTACCCCATGGGGTAACTTTTGTTACAAGGTAATGTCGTTCGGTTTGAAGAACGCCAGGGAAACCTATCAAAGGGCCATGACTACTCTCTTTCATGACATGATACACAAGAAAATCGAGGTATATGTCAATGACATGATTGCAAAATCTAAGACAGAGGAGGAGCATGTGACCCAAATGTCAAAACTATTCGAGCGGTTGAGAAAGTACAAACTCCGCTTGAATCCCAGCAAGTGCACCTTCGGTGTCTGTTCAGGGAAACTCTTAGGGTTCATCGTCAGCCAAAAAGGAATTGAGGTTGATCCTGACAAGGTCAAGGCCATTCAAGAAATGCCTTCTCCGAAAACTGAAAAACAAGTCAGAGGATTCCTAGGACGGTTGAACTACATCTCCAGATTCATATTCCTCATGACCGCAATGTGCGCACCAATTTTCAGATTACTCAAAAAGAATAAGGACTGCGTCTGGACTGAAGACTGTCAAACCGCCTTCGACAGTGTTAAGGAATACCTGTTGAACCCACCGATTCTATCACCTCAAGTGGAAGGAAGACCACTGATCATCTACCTCACAGTCTTGGAAGACTCAATGGGTTGTGTGCTTGGCCAACAAGATGAAACCAAACGGAAAGAGTTTGCCATCTACTATTTGAGCAAGAAATTCACCGACTGCGAGACTCGGTACACTATGCTTGAGAAAACTTGATGTGTTTTGGCTTGGGCAGCCAAACGTCTTCGCCAGTACATGATTCGTCACACTACTTGGTTAATCTCAAAAATGGATCCAATCAAGTATATCTTTGAAAAACCTGCTCTCACGGGAAGAATTGCCTGTTTGCAGATGTTGTTATTAGAATATGACATCGAGTACCACGCTCAAAAAGCCGTTAAAGGAAGTATTTTAGTCGATCATTTGGCTCATCAACCGATTGACGATCAGGAATCAATTGGGTTTGACTTCCCAGACGGAGATGTCATGTACTTAAAAAAGAAAGACTGCGATGAACCGCTACCCAATGAAGGGCCAGAACCAGGTTCCCAATGGGGACTTATCTTTGACGGAGCTGTCAATCATTAAGGAAACGAAATTGGGGCAATCATCATAACCCCTCAGGGTACCCACACTCCTTTCACTACCAGACTTACGTTCAAGTGCACAAATAACGAGGCCGAATACGAAGCTTGTATTATGGGTCTCGAAGAAGCGTTCGACTTAAGGATCAAGAACTTGGATGTATATGGCGACTCAGCCCTGGTCATCAATCAGATCAAAGGATATTGGAACACATACCAATCAGGATTGATTTCTTACAAAGACTATGCAAGAAGGTTGTTACCTTTCTTCAACAAAATTGAGTTTCATCACATCCCTCGTGATGAGAATCACATGGCTGATGCATTAGCCACTCTCTCTTCCATGATTAGTGTAGGTCAATGGAACGACCTACCTAAGATCGACATAATGCGCCTTGAAAGGCCCGCTTACATCTTCGCGATCGAAGCAGTCATAGACGGCAAACCTTGGTATCACGATATCAAATGCTTCCTTCAAAAACAAGAGTACCCACCGGGGGCACTAAGGAAAGACAGAAAAAACCCTCAGAAGGCTGGCAGGCAGTTTCTTCCTGAGCGGTGATACTCTCTATAAGAGGAACTTTTGGCGTAGACAGACCAGAAGCAAACATGCTGATAAAAGAAATTCATGAAGGATCGTTTGGCACTCATGCCAACGGACACACAATGGCCAGAAAAATTCTCAGAGCAGGGTACTACTGGTTGACCATGGAATCCGACTGCTACAAGTACATGAGGAGGTGTCACAAGTGTCAGATATACTCCGACAAAATTCATGTACCACCAACGCATCTCAAAATTCTTTCTTCCCCATGGCCTTTTTCCATATGGGGAATCAACATGATTGGCATGATTGAACCCAAGGCTTCGAACGGACATCGGTTCATCCTGGTAGCCATTAACTACTTCACCAAGTGGGTCGAAGCAGCGTCATACGCCAATGTAACCCGACAAGTGGTGCCCCGATTTATCAAAAACAATATCATATACCGTTATGGTGTTCCGAGCCAGATCATTACGGATAATGGATCTAACTTGAACAATAAGATGATGAAAGAGTTGTACGCAGAGTTCAAGATCGAACACCATAACTCATCTCCCTACCGACCCAAGATGAACGGAGCGGTAGAAGAGGCTAACAAGAACATCAAGAGGAATGTTCAAAAGATGGTTGTAACCTACAAATATTGGCACGAGATGCTACCCTTCGCTCTTCACGGCTATCGCACATCTGTCTGCACTTCAACAGGGGCAACCCCTTTCTCTCTAGTATATGGCATGGAAGCAGTTCTCCCCATAGAAGTAGAGATCCCGTCAATCCGGGTATTGATGGAAGCTAAGCTAACAGAAGCTGAATGGTGTCAAAGTCGACACGATGAACTGAACCTGATAAAAGAAAAGCGAATCACGACACTCTGCCACGGTCAGTTGTATCAGCAGAGAATGAAGAAGGTGTTCGACAAAAAGGTCTGACCCTGCGTCTTCAGGAAAGGAGACATTATGCTCAAGAAGATACAATTATTTCTCACTGATTCTCGGGGCAAGTGGACTCCGAATTATGACGGCCCATATGTTGTCAAGAAAGCTTTCTCAGTCGGTGCCTTGAGACTTGCAACCATGGATGGAGAGGAATTTTCCTACCACACAAATGTTGATGTAGTCAAGAAATACTTCGCCTAAACTAAAAAAAAAACGTCTCGGTGGATTGAAAACCCGAAAGGGCGGTCCAGGCAAAAATTAGAGGCATAATCAAAAATCATCCCGGTGGAATGGAAATTTCAAAGTACAATCCAGGCAAAAGTTAGGGATAATGGCAAGTAACTACGTCCAACAGGGACGAATCCCTCAGCCGCAGTTACACCATCCATCGGAAGAAAACTCCAGTCAAGGTCATCTTCGACAGAAGCTCAGGATGTCCCGAATTCAAAGTTGGTAGACGGATAGTGGTTGTTATGTTTCAATGTAGCCCTTTTCCCTTAAATTACCACTTTCAAACTTTGTAAATACTCTACAGAATCACGCACTTGGCTGATTTCTATCCTACCAATAAAATTTGAGCCCTCGTGCTTTTGTTTGCAATTCTCATTTGTTTTAGCTTTATAGAACGACATTTTAACATGATCAACGATTCTTGAAACGAAACAAAAATGAATTTACTTGTTAAAACTTTTTCTGCTTTTTAAATAAAGATGGCAATTTCTTTTGAGTGTTGAACACCGAAAGAACATCAATTGCATCTCCAAAGGTGTTCGAGCCTCAAAGTGCAGAATCAAAGGACTCCTTCTAAACCAGTGCGCCTGAACGAAGGATCAGTTATGTCAGATGCGAATACTCCATTTGACACCCTCGGCCGAGTTCTCATCTCTTAAGCCCGACCAATGGTGTTCCCCGCAGGGACTATTCCTCCTAAGCAAGGCAGAATTGCTATCTTGGACCAGCGATACTTTTCATCCCCCATTGTGGCCGAGTATCCAGTCGTGTTCATCTACTAGTCTGTATGTTGTGTCAGTTTTGTCAGCATATACATACATACATCATGCATTATTGATTTGCATTCATATTCATATTGTATCACTAACACTCTAGTCGGTCTTATCCCCTAGTGATAAACAGTCTTCTCAATCGAGTTGTCAGTTCTTTCCTCGTTAGGAAATGTTGGGTCTGAACAATCTCTCCTCCGGTTTATTTCTGGATTAGAATTGGCCTTTGACCACTTTGATAACTTGAATCTCTGAAAGACCAGAGAATCTTCGACAAACGTCACTCTTCGCCATTGAAGATGATATTTTCGCTTTCCCAGATTAAGGAAAATCCCCAGAGAAAGCCTCTTAATCATAGATTCGACAATACAACAATTTTTCTCCGAAAAATCCACTAACGAAAAGGTCATCAGCACCTCAAATTTGGATCACATCATATGGCATTTCTCCGAGAAGATCCCGAGAAAAGTATGATGTAATACCCCCAAGCGGAAACAGCCTCTCAAGAGACTCGTTTTCCCTAGTAGATTAGACAAATGGCGTCTCTGTCATACCCCAAATTTTGACCACTTAAATTTCCCATCATTGTGCAAATCATCATCACAATATGGATGTACTTTCATGCCTCATCAATCTCCTCAAGGATTGTTGAGCATTCACTACAATCAAGAATTAGGGTTTCAAGCACTCTCAGAGTTCTTAGACCAAGGATCAATCAAGGAATGACATGATCTTTAACTTGTCTAACCTCTCAAACATCCATAATGGATCAAAAGGACTCCCACTTCAAGGATCAAGCACAAGGCTGCTCCCTTATAGGTGGATAAAGTCTCAAGATCGACAGTGTCACCAAATTAGGGTTTTGGTCGACCAGGGCCTCCAGATGGAAATTTTTCATCTGGGCTCAAGCCAATGATCCAAAACATAACCTAATATACTCCATGGAACCTCATGGACCCAATCATCAAGTCAATTTTGCCTCAGGGGATGCATTCATCAAAAATCAGGAATTAGGGTTTCTTGACCTAATTCACCCCTAAGTTGACTTTTGGGACAAATCATGAGCCAAGACCTCAAGAGAGGGTTTGAGGGTCTCTAATGAACTATATTGATCCATTTGGAAGAATGGATTAATCCAAGAGGTTTGAGCAACAAGTCTCAATTTCATCTGCACCACAGTTAGGGTTTTAAGGAAAAAGTCAACTGTAACTTTGATTTTTGACCAGGACATGCTCCCAAGCCCTAAGACATGATTCAATATACCCTATGACACCCATGGAACATGTCCATCAAGTTTGATTTAGGTCAAGGACATGATTTCCTGAAGAATTGCACAGTTTGGAATTCATCTGATAAAAAGTCAACTGTGCACAAAAGTCAACTTTGACTTTTTGAGATTTTTCACTAAAATGGATTTTTAACCCTAAAATGATGTTAATGTATGATTTGAATCATCATTCAGCAAGAAAAATCAAGAAAAGTTGGGTAACTTGTAAAAGGGGTAACCATAAAAAACTTAGAAAATTTTCTAAGTTAAAAATAAAGTGGCTAGGGTACCAACTTTGGAGGGTCATAACTCCTTAACCACAAAGCCATTTTCTCCCATCCAAGGCTTGATTTGTAGATCTCATTTCCCTCTACAAAAACTTCAACTAGACCTAATTCCAATTCCTCATGGATTTTGAGTTATGGAGTGATCAAAATCAAGAAAAGTCACTTTGTTCCAACACTTAGTGAAAATTTCACTAAGTCAGATTTTACCCTACTTTTGCCCAAATGTAGGGGGATTTTTCACTTGGATTCAAAAGAGATCAAAACTAAACATGTTCAAACAGTTGTTATATCATGTAAGGGCTTTCCAAGATGGCCAAGAACATTACCAAATTGAATTTGAGCCATGAGATATGACATTGGAAAGTTGCCTTGCTGAAATCTGCCAAGGCAAGGCAGAATTTTCATTTTTGCTCGATTTGCCAAAATCAGCCAAATCCGAATGCTCCTATCCACTTGGACACCTATGAGGATTGAATCTAAAGGGGACAATCACTGAGCTAAGCCTCCAAAGTCTTTGGAACAAGAAATAACATGTTGAACCTAGAATGGCCAAAATAGGGACAAGACTCCAATTTTGGATTGGAGCATTCAATGGAAGCATCAAGGTGGCATGGACTGAGCCATTCTCAACTGAATTCAGTCAAGACTTATCCAAGACCAAGGGAACCACAACCCTGTGCCCTAACCTCTAGTCAATGGCTAGAGGAGACTTGGATTTCCATTGGCCAACATTGAACAAACACCTGCTGCAGTTGCCATTCACTGTGGATCCCAAAACAAACTTGCTCTACTATAAATAGAGCTCAATTGTGATCAGTTTGAGTACACCAAAGCCATTAAACATATGCTTTCCTCAAAACCTCTTTCTCTTGGCAAAAGTGCCTTCTTTAGCAAGGCAACTTTGAGTTTTTGAGCTTGAGAGCTTTTCCATCACAATCAATCACACACACACACCTCATACATATCATATGTAAGCTGTGCAAACTATTACAAGTGACCTGTAATCACAAAATCACAAAGTCACCTCTCAAAACCTCAAAATAGGCTTTGTTTGCATTTTTCAAGCCATGTCTTGATTCAGTCACTTTCCAAACCAGATAAAACCTCAAACACACTCCAAATATCATCCTTGAACTGTCCCAAATGGTTCCCCTCATCTGGAACACCATTTGAGAGAGTTGCTATTTTGGTCACTTTTAACCCCTTTTGCAAGAAAGGGACTGTTTGTGTTTTTGCAGGTACCAGTCAATTTCAATCATCCTAAAAGCTTTTAAAGGATCATTTGAGTGTGTCTAAAGCATCAAATCATTTATGGAATAAGAGGTTTGACAGATTGCACAAAGTATCTTTGAATCATGCAATGCTTTGAAGTCCACTGATCATAAACATCTCATACATGTTGTATATGTTGTGTTTGAGCTAATTCACCATGTAATCCATGCTTGTACCAAGTTGTAGCATAGAAAATGCATTTTTAGGTCATTTTCAAAACCACTATCGGGTTTTGAGGAGAGAGTGTGATCTGAAAAAACTACCACCACCATTGGATTCCTTATGAAATTCTGGTCCAGATGCATATAAATTTTGTCTCAAACCATTAAGAATTGAGAAAGTTATGACCTTCACGTTTCTGAGCCAAAACATGCCTTGGGCCAGGCCTAAAACCAAGGCATGACTTGTATATTTGTTGTTTTGTTTCAAACAATGGATGTATCACCACCCAAGTGGTAAGGCGCGCGCCTTGTAACCTTGAGGTCTTGGGTTCAAACCCCACCTATGCCATTTTGTGTTTTTTTAACATTTTGCCATTTTTTCCAATATTTTCATGGTTTATTAATTAATTGGAAAATTAATAAATCTTTCAATTTTAATTATTTTTGATTGGTTCTTTTTGCAAAAAATCAGAAAAATGTTGAAATATTTTATTCCACAAAAAAATTGAGTTTATATTATTTATTTAACATAATTAGTATTTTTGTGAATAAATTCATTTTATTTGTTTTTAAACATTTTAAAATGAATATTCATCTTGAAAAATCAAGACCAAATGAGTTTTAATATCTCTTGTGATTTATACCTCATTTTTCAAACCTTAAACAAAAATCACAAGTGGTTTATTCAAACCTATTTGGTATTTTTCATTGATTTTCTTTAAATATTTACTTTTAAAGAATAAAATTAGGGTTTCTTTGATTTTCACTCAAACAAATCATTGTCAAACACTTATGGGCCTCTAATAGAGTGTAAGACCCAATCCTTTTTTTTGACCAACTCATTTTTGGGCCTCAGTATTGTATAAGTCCCGATACCGTCAAAAAACAAACGGCGCGGTCGTCGCCTTTTCAAAACGAAAAACCTTGGGCCTACCCTCGAGTAGTAAGACCCATTTCTTTTCTTAACACTCAGGGCCTCTCCTTGAGCTATAAGACCCATTCAAAACTTTTGGGCCTCTAATAGAGTGTAAGACCCAACCCACTTTTAACCAAAATCATTTGGGCCTCAGATATTGTATAAGCCCCTTCGTGTTAAAAGAAAATCTCGGCGCGATCGCCATTTCAAAAGGAAAAAACAAATTGGGCCTACCCTCGTGTTATAAGCCCCACTCTTTTTCTTTAAACCTTTTGGGCCTCTTGAGAGAGTGTAAGACCCATCCCTTTGTACAGAAAACCTTTTTGGGCCTCAGTCACTTGTATAAGTCCCTTTGTACAAATTCAAACAGTGCGCTCACTGATAAAACCCTGGGCCTCTCCTTGAGCTGTAAGCCCCAAATCTTTCTTTTTCAAAGCACTCTCTCCTCTGATTATGTAATATACTGTTGTTTCCAACTTTTCTTTGTTGAAATAACTAACCAAACAGCATGGAAGCTCTACAACCGAGTAAGTGTTTATCCGCTTTCATTTACCGCTTTCATATACATATAACTGTATTGTGGGGCTGTTTCACTATAAGTATTCTTTCATAAACTCATATCAACTGTGTAATAATAGTATAGATATTTAGAGTTTCCCCGGCAACTAAGTCTAGAACTAGGTGACATCGTTTCGTTTGTTAGTAGAAATAGACAACTAGATCCCCAATAGGATTACCAGATACAGTCTTCTCTTCGGCTGTCCTCATTAGGAATTGTCAAGAAACTCTATTCCCAGAGATGAATGTATTCTCCGTGAATGGCATCTTTGAGCTTCTTCCATATTCTCGAACTTTCCTGACTTGATCTATTCCTTGTGAATAGCTTGCCTTGAATTTCTCGGGGTTTGGGGACCCACGGGCTTCTTAAAAGCATCGGCCTCCTCTTGGGCATCGTACAAGGACCCACAGGCTTCCTAAAAGCAACCCCGCCTCCTCTTGAGCTTAATACAAGGACCCTACAGCTTCTTAGAAGTATTCACAGCCTCCTCTTAGGCTTCGTATAATGATCTCTTCCTCCGGGAATGATAGCCTCCTCTTGGGCTTTGTACAAGGACCGATCGGCTTCTTAAAAGTTTCCAGCCTCCTCTTGGGCTTCGTATAAATTGTCCCGACGACCTCCTAGAGGTATAGGAACAGAAATTAGTCATCTGCATAGAACAGTCCTTTCAAAGAGTCTACTACTGTTTCTCAAAGCATAGTACAAAAGATGACACTCTAGACTTGGACAGTCTAATCTCCTTGAGTCTGAAAGACATTCTCAAGTGACCCCTTCGTTAAATAGGAAGAAAATCCGTAGACTCGAACAGTCTATGTACCCTTCGGATTTCCCACTTCCTTAAAGAACAGGAATAACCCGGATCCTCGAATCAAATCCTTGAGTACAGTGTTGCTCATGTAAGAACTAATTTTCTCTTTAAATCAGCATACTGGACCTGTCACTCAACTGAAACAGTCACCATAGCCTCCTCTTAGGCTTTGTATAATGATCCTTCTCCAGTGAAGTTAGCCTCTCTCTTGGGCTTTATACAATGATTCTCCCCAGCGGAGTCAAACAACGTTTAGCCTCTCTCTCGGGCTTTGTACGAGACAAATAAAGAGACTCCCTCGTTGAGTTAATCACCCTTTCGCCTCCATCTCGGGCTTTATACGAGATACAAAAAGGTTCTTATTGAGCCAAACGAATTTTTGCCTCCATCTCGGGCTTTATATGAAATACCAAAAGATTCCATCGTCGAGTCAAAACCTTTTAGCCTCTCTCTCGGGCTTTGTACGAGACACATATTAGCCTCCTCTTAGGCTTTGTAAAAGAAAACCGCTGGTTGATCCAATCAACCTTTCAGCGTCAAAGCTGTGTCTCGTTCACAGTACACAAACATCATCAACTTCTTCCCTTTCATCTAATCGCTGTAAGCGGCAAGCCTCTGGATCATCTACATCCATGCCACTGTCCCTCTTTTAGCATGAGAAATTCCTAAGGAAAGATGGCATTGCTTTAAACTGAGTTACATTCTTCTCCTTCAGGTTAAAATCCCCTATAAAGGAAATTATGGCATTGCCGGATTCACAAATCCCAGTTAAAGTAATTCTCCTTTATAAACAGTCGTAACAGACAAACCCCTCTTTAGAGATGACAAATTCTCTCTAAAGATGAGACCTTTTAGCTTCACATCTTGGGCTTTGAACAAGATACAAATAGACCCTTCAGCTTCACATCTTGGGCTTTGAACAAGATACAAATCACCTTTCGCTTCACGTCCTGGGCTTTGAACAAGACACCAAATACCATTTCCTCCCATAGAATAGGAGGAACTACGAATGCTCTGATTTCCCTGTTTTGGTAAACGGGAATACGTAGGCATAAGATCGGAAGAAAAGATCTTAGCGAGCACACTAAACAAAAAACCAAAAATCCCATACTCTCATATATCTATCAAAAAGCATCAGTCCTAACATCCTAATCCTTGTTCCCCGCCAGAAACCTGTCTGTCAAAATAACACAAGAAATCCCAGAGAGAAAACAATATTGGCGAAAATACAAAAAACCAATACAAAGGCCCCCACCACATTGATCGCATTCGTAACCTAACAGACCGCTGTTTAAACTCAGTATGCAAAGCAGGGTTAATTGGAGAAATCTATTTCCCTTCCTTCATCAGCTCACAATAGGATAAAAAATGAATCGACCTGTAGTTAAAACTCAACCGCAGAGAGCGACCAGCGCTTAAGAACCGCGTCCAAAATCGCTCGCTACAGAAAAAATGGCGCCCACCGTGGGGCCGATTTCTAAACCTTTTTTCTCTTCACTTATGTGAAAACCATAGATTGGGGCTTCCGCCGGGGAACCCATTTTCTGTCAGGAACTTAGGATTCATAGCGTTAAAGGTCTAGGATGATTAGGACAAATATATATACTGCTTTTTCTAATTGCTATACATGTTTATTTTTCTGCTAATGGGAATGCGTGTGATGCCGCATGTGGAAAGATTGAGTATACACTTAAGATAAGTGATGGCGACGAGGTCAACCATCAACCTCAGTGGAGGCTGACCAATGCAACCCATTCTCTCACCTAGACAATGGGCCGATTGTGATGTCTGAGAAGCTGAGGAGCCAAACCCTTTTGTAGTGCGGAAACTATCGGGAATAGTTGTTATGCGATACTACCCTCATTTGAGGCTGGTGATCTATTCTCGGTGAATGGCACTTACTCTAAGATTGCTCTACAACTCGCTGGCGATCCGCTTGTTGTTTTGCTTTCCTGGGAGGAGCTGATGATAATGAGTACAGGTACAAAAATCACCCTAGTATAAACCTTTGGGGATGGGTAGAGCCTTGACTTCATGACAACGACCCTTTGACCCCATGTTTTTGTGTTCTGCATTCATGCATTCATTTAAAAAACATTAAAACATTCAAAAAATTTCTCTTCTAGTCTCTCTGTTTTTCAAATTAAACTAAGACTGTGATTGTAAATATCAGAGAAAAGGATTGCACTAATGGATTTCGGTAGAAGGAGAACTCATAGTTATACCTTCAAGGTTCCAAAACTAGAGGATTTGAGAAGGTTAGCGAGGATGATCACAAACCAAGAGGCTTTCAGAGCCAAACACGGAGGTTTGCTACCACTATTAAGAGTCCATGTGATTGAGGGAATCATGGATGCGCTCATTCAGTTTTACGATCCAGTTTATCACTGTTTCACATTCCCGGATTTCCAGCTCGCACCAACGCTGGAGGAGTATTCTCATCTGATTGATTTACATATCACAGATCGAGCTCCATTTTTTGGACTGGAAGAAATTCCAAAGAATCAGACCATTGCAAGAGCAATTCATTTGGACGAGACTGAGGTCAGGACTCACCTAACTACCAAGGGTGGCATCCAAGGTTTGCCCGTCCAGTTCTTGACAAAGAAAGCCCTGTATTTTGCCAGTATAGGAAACGTGACTGCTTTTGAAAGCGTCTTTGTCTTGCTCGCCTACGGGTTATTTTTGTTTCCCAACATCAATAACTTCGTCGATATCAACTCCATTAAGGTTTTTCTCGTTGGAAACCCTGTGCCGACTTTGCTCGCAGATGCGTATCATTCTGTACATTTGGGAAATTTGTACATTGGAGGGGAGATCACATGCTGTGTACCTTTGCTTTACAAATGGTTTATCTCCCACTTACCCAAGTCTGCTGCTTTTTGGGATTGCAAGAGTGCCTTACGTTGGTCGCAGAAGATCATGTCTCTTACCAACTCTGATATAGATTGGTGTAATAAGATCTATGACGGGATCAGAATCATTGATCGTTGTGGAAACTTCCCCAACGTACCCCTCAAAGGAACTAAAGGAGGAATCAACTACCATCCGGTATTGGTTCGTCGTCAATTTGGATACCCGATGAGACACATCCCACGGGGTGTTCATCTGGAAGGTCTTTTCTTCAAGGAAGGAGAAAACGACAGAGCACTAAAAATGGAA
The DNA here is from genome assembly GCA_022829125.1 of Lathyrus tuberosus. NCBI lineage: Eukaryota > Viridiplantae > Streptophyta > Magnoliopsida > Fabales > Fabaceae > Lathyrus > Lathyrus tuberosus. The sequence continues at coordinate 3,359,126 of JALAZF010000282.1, forward strand.
ATAGTGCACGCTTGGAAGCATGTTCATAAGAAAGGACGAGAGTCTCTAGGAAAACCGGACTGTGTCTCGGTGGAGCCTTACCTCCATTGGGTATAAACTAGAGCTCTCAAGCTAAAAATGCCTTATCCTCGTTACGAAATTCTTCTGCCAAAGGAATCTGTCATGTACTTCATGACGGAAACTGAAAAGCTTCAGGTTACTCTCAACAAAGTTCAAAAGGAGAGGAGGTCTTGGAAGAACAAGTACCGTACCCTCGACGTAGAGTGCATCAAAATACAGCAACTACTGAATAAGAAAGATGCTCTGATTGAAATTTTGGAGCAACATGCTGTAGAGAATCAAGATGACCAATGGAATTTGCTCACTCCTTTCACCTGGCAAAGGAATGACAACCCGACAACGGCCCAAGAGCCCCGGTCAAAGAAAAGGAAGATACCAGAATCAGCACCCGAGTTCTCTCGGGACCCATTAGTTTAGGTTTCTGTTTCTGCACCTTGTAATCTACTGTATTTCCATTTCTGTAATCCTTTGAATTTCAATAAAAAGGGGTTTCCCCACCGTTTAATATTTGCAATCTAATTGTCGAAGTTTATTTTGATTAAACCAAAAAAACAATTAATATAATCATTGCATTCATCATTCTCACATCGCGAATTCTTCTTACCTACGAATCTCACGTTTGTGTCTCGGTTCTAGAGTCAAACTGTCTCATTCGTACAATACTCGGGCCAATCGTCAGAAAAAGATGGATGATCTTGAGGAAGAAAACAGAGAGTTGAAAGAAGAGATCGACGCTCTGAGAGAGGATATGAGAAAGCTTCGTAACGACATGCAAGCCATGGCAGAAGCTCAGCTACAACGAACTGTGATCTCAGAGATCACCTCAAGGCCCATAGTAGAAAAGTATGATCCTGGGTATCAAATGCCGAAAGATCGTCCTTGGGGCATGCCTGTTAACTATATCCCGGAAGGATATGTTCCGCCGATCACTGAAGATCAGGGAATTATAACAGAAGCCGCTGGGCCTGAAGGTTACAAACTTCGGGAAAGCGAAGATGCCAGGGGCATACTGAAGACTCCTGAAGGTTAAAAACTTCGGGAAACGCCAAGATTTACTACCGTAGTCACGGTACCACCCCCTATGGTGCACACTGTCCCGGAAAGACAGATTCCACAGATACCTTATGGTTAGAAGGAAACTATGTTTTACAAAATGGAGGAATTCCAGGAGCAGTTCTTGGAAATGTAGAAGGAGCTGCAAGCCATTCGCGGTCAGGATTTATTTGGAAAGGACGCCGCAGACCTCTGCTTGGTCCCCAATGTGAAAGTTTCGCACAAATTTCAAGTGCCCGACTTTGAAAAATACAAGGGTAACTCTTGCCCTCAAAGCCATCTGGTGATGTACGCTCGGCGAATGTCAGCTCAGACGGAGAATTAGGACCTGCTGATTCACTACTTTCAGGATAGTTTAACCGGTGCCGCCTTAAAATGGTACATGGGTTTAAACCGTACTACGATTAGTACATTCAGAGATCTTGGTACTGCCTTCTTCCAATAATACAAATACAATTTGGACATGGCACCGGACAGAGATAAACTCAGATCAATGTCACAAAAGGACAAGGAAACCTTTAAGGAGTATGCTCAAAGGTGGCGTGAAATTGCCGCTCAAATTTGTCCACCTCTGGAGGAAAAAGAGATGACAAAGATATTCTTAAAGACCTTAAGCTCATTTTACTATGACCGAATGGTTTCCAGTGCGCCCAGTGATTTCACCGAAATGGTTGGCATGGGTGTACGTCTTGAGGAAGCTATCCGAGAAGGACGTTTGGTAAAAGACACTGGATCGACGAGTGGTACTAAAAAATACGGTAGTGCTCTCCCTAAGAAAAAAGAGCAAGATATTGGGAATATCTCTCTCGGAAAGCAAAGGCGACGTTATCAACCGGTAGCAGCTGTGACTCCTGCTATCAATCCTACGCCAATTCCTACGTATCAACCTCAGGTTGCGCAGAGCCAACCTAATCAGCAAAGGACACAACAGACTCTTCAGCAGGCTCGTCCTCAGTACAACAACAAACGTACAACACGGCCACCAGGATTTGATCCTATACCCATGTCGTACGCAGAGCTATTTCCATTACTACTGGCCAAGGGGCACATTCAGACTAAATCTCCTCTTACAGTACCAGAAAATCTGCCTTTTTGGTTAAGGTGGATCAAACTTGCCCTTATCATCAAGGAGGTTCAGGGCATAACATAGAGACTTCTCTCAATTTCAAGTCCGACGTGCAAAAGCTTGTTAGGAGCGGGGTCTTATCCTTCAAGGATACAAATCCTAATGTTTTCACTAACCCGCTGCCTCAACATGAGAAGGCTGCAGTCAATTTGATAGAAGGAGAGACTAACGATGTCTATCAAATTCACGATGTACTCTTGTTGAAAACCAATTTGGTCAAGATGCATTGTAGACAGAGTAGATATGGCCATGTGCCACCTCATAATTATCATCAGTGTGATGTCTGCTCTAAAAACAATCAAGGATGTTCTGTAGTGCAAGCAGCTCTACAGGAACAGATGGATCTTGGATGGATCCAAGAGCACTAAGTTCGTGGAGTTAACATGGTTTACACGAATTCTAACATCATTCAGAACCACGATATCCGTGCAATGAATGTCAACTTGGTGGCAATGCACTCAAGGCAAAGCCAGTATCATAATCTGCCGCGGCACGATTACAGTTCCTGTCTGACTTGCTCGGTAACCAAACATGGATGCTCTTTCATACAGGAGGCCCTCCAGCGTCAGATGGATCTTGGATGGATCCAAGACTACCATGATAGGAACCCTTATCATATCAACATGGTTCAGATCTTCGATATTCACATGATGAATACCAACCTGGTAGAGTTACATGCTGAACAGGTCCGACTCGGATTCCTAATATCACATGACTATCAAAGCTGTAAAGTGGGTTGCGAAAACAATCGAGGTTGTACCCTTGTCCAGGAGGCACTTCAGCACTTGTTAAATCACTGGTGGATGCCAATCTATATGGATGAAGATACTCGGCAGATTAGTATCAATAACAGAAACCCCACTCGGCGTCAGAGTCAGGATGTCCGATCTGGGGAAGCTAACCTAGTGAGGTTACATTGTATTCAAAGTGGGTGTGGCCAGGTGCCACCACACAATTATGAATGTTGTAGTGTCTGTTCAAAAAGTAACCAAGGGTGTTACCTTGTGAGAGCAGCTCTTCAGGGTCAGGTAGATCGTGGAGAGATTCGCCCATATCTGGCTTCTGGACCCATCAACTGGATGTCGAACTACCTTGCCGAGCAAGTTGAGAATGTTGTCACAATCTCTGGTCATCACAGGACCAGGGATGTTTTTACCATTATCCATCTACTTGACGAATCTAAAGTTCCCAACCGGGAACGGATCGAGATTACTTATGATGGTCAGAAAAATCATAAGGTTCCCATAGTCATCTATCTACCGAGACCACTACCGTATGAATCAGCTAAGGCAATCCCTTACAAATACTGTGCAACAATAGTTGAAAATGGAAAGGAAATTCCATTACCCTCCGTTGTGAATATTGCAGACATCAGTCGTGTAACACGGAGTGGTAGAATCTTCAATCGAGGGGTTGGGGAACTTAACAAGGAAAAGGAACTTCAGACGGAAACTCCTGATCCACCAGTCGGTCAATCCAGTAATCCCGACCTTTTGAAAAATAATGATGAGATGCTGAAGCTCATCCAAAGGAGTGAATACAACATTGTCGATCAACTGTTACAAACTCCTTCAAAGATCTCGGTATTATCACTGTTACTCAGTTCAGAAGCGCACAAGGAGGCTCTGCAGAAAGTCTTGGAGCAAGCCTTTGTGGAGCAGGATGTAACAATCAGACAGTTCGATAGTATTGTCTCTAACATCACTTCTTGCAATAATTTGGGATTTAGTGATGAGGAATTACCTGAAGAGGGTCGCCGTCATAACATGGCGCTCAATATCACAGTTAACTGCCAGGACGATGCTTTAGCCAACGTACTAGTAGACACATGGTCAGCCCTGAATGTTATGCCGAAGTCCACTTTGATGCAATTATCATTCAAAGGCCCTCCGATGAGAATCAGTGAGGTTGTCGTCAAAGCGTTCGACGGATCCAGAAAAACAGTTATCGGCGAAGTTGATCTTCCCATAACTATCGGTCCTCACACTTTCCAAGTCACTTTCCAGGTCATGGACATCCGGGCAACATACAGTTATTTATTAGGAAGACCTTGGATACACCAGGCTGGAGCGGTTACTTCAACCCTCCACCAAAAGCTAAAGTTCGTCAAGAATGATCAACTTGTCACAGTTTGTGGGGAACAAGCCTTGCTTGTAAGCAACTTGTCATCATCTACTGGTATATAACCCGAGGAGGTTATTGGAACTCAGTTCCAAGCACTTTCGGTGAGCAAGAACAATCAGTTCAGAGGAGAAACCTCGATTTCCTCATACAATGATGCTATTAAAGCGGTTGAGAGTACCGATACAACAGGATGGGGACAGCTTGTCATTCCTATTGACAATAAAACAAAGAAGGGTCTTGGTTTTTTTGCAACCTGTACCCAGACAGCTGCCAACGATAAAAGTCTTCATCCCCTTCAAAACTTCTTCCAAAGTGGAGGTTTCCTTCACCCAGTGTCTCAAGCAGTACATGCTATCAATGAGGAAGATCCCTCTGACAGGGATGAAGAATGGAAGTCCTATCTTAATGAGGACGGTTATATGTCTCAGGAAGAGGTGCCTACGCCATTTTTCTATCCCGCACAGAGTCCGAGATTTATACCACAGTCAGATGTCGAAATGATCTATGGAGATTATGATCCGGAAGGATGTCGTGCTCCGCCAAATTCATTAGAGGCAGACACTCTGATGAAAGACAACTTTGACTACAACTACTATGGCCCAATGGATGGTCTGCCAATGTGACAACCTTACCCAGGAAACTTGGGGCAAGAGAGTCAGCCGAACAATGAAAATCAGCTGAGCATCATTGAATAGAATACATGTGTCCCCACCATGTCATGGGATCAACACTCAGGTCATTCAGAAACTACTCAACATGAAGATGAATTTGCAACGTTTGCAGGACTTGAATTCATCAACTATGCTTTTCCCGAGGTCAACGTCATCGAGAGAGATGACTCCTCCAGTTCCAAAGAAGTTTGGGACACTTTGGGAGAACCAAGTGGAAAATACGACTATATGGTCAAATACACCGCTCCCGAAAGCTCTCGTATCAGGCTCGAAGATATCCAGCCAACTGGATGGGGAGATATAGTTGAGAGCACAAATACTCTGCGAAATGCAACAGAGGAATTCTCCTACGACAATTCTTCCTGGGAGACAGATTCCAATGATCCTGCTCCACCAAAAATCGGCGTTATTTCTGAAGACAAATCAAGGAAGGTGCCAGACTTTGTGATTCACCGAGGAGTTCGCCGCCAATGGGTTGTCTTCGATGCTCCAAAGGTCGTTCATCAGTCAAAGTAATTGCCATTTTTAACCTTTCACCCTGTCCAGGTGAAATAGATGTTTTAATAGGGCTCGCTTTCTGTAAATTTTCCCTCTTCGCTTAGCCCAAAGTGACAGAGTTTTGTTTTATAGGGTTGTAGTTTCAAGGATCGACTTGTTCATTAATAAAATAATGTCGTTCTGTAATTTCCGCATTAATTGTTGTTTTCTCTTTTTGCTTTTTCAGAAAATGGTAATCCTAAAAAACAATTAAAAATAAAAACAAGAAGTAAGATAAATACACTGCACACACTTGCATTTTCTCTATCTCTTCTAAACACGAATCATCACGTCATGCAGATTGCTTGTTTTAAACCCCGTTGAAACATACGATCTGATGCCTTCTCCCAACTTTGAGTTTCCGGTATTTGGGGCTGAAGAAGAAAATGACGAAAAAATTCCAGAAGAGATCTCCCGACTACTCAGACAAGAGGAAAGGTCCATTGAACCTCATAAAGAACCGTTGGAAACGGTAAACTTGGGTTCAGAACAAGAGAGAAAAGAAATCAGGATTGGGGCACTGCTCAGTCCAACTGCCAGAGAGGGTTTGATAAAGCTTCTCAAAGAATTCCCCGATGTATTCGCTTGGTCCTATCAGAATATGCCAGGGTTGGATACCAGCATCGTGGAACATCACTTACCATTAAGATTGGAATGTCCGCCAGTAAAGCAAAGGTTGAGACGCACTCACCCGGACATGGCCATCAAAATCAAAGAGGAGGTACAGAAACATATTGATGCGGGTTTCCTTGCCACATCTGAATATCCTCAATGGTTAGCCAACATCGTACCTGTTCCCAAAAAGGACGGAAAGGTCAGAATGTGTGTCGACTACCGAGATCTGAACAAGGCTAGTCCAAAGGACGACTTTCCTTTACCACACATTGACATGCTGGTAGACAGCACAGCAAAGTTCAAAATTTTCTCCTTCATGGATGGATTCTCGGGCTATAACCAGATCAAAATGGCGCCGAAAGACATGGAGAAAACTTCGTTCATTACCCCATGGGGTACCTTTTGTTACAAGGTGATGCCGTTCGGATTGAAGAACGCCGGGGCAACCTATCAAAGGGCCATGACTACTCTGTTTCATGACATGATACACAAAGAAATCGAGGTATTGTCGCTACTCGAAAAATAGTCGACCGGAGGCGAAAAAGGAAGAAACAGGAGAGTCACAATCGAACTTTATTTATCCCATGTGGGGAAGGGAAAACATCGAGAAAACCCAAAGAAGGAAAGGATAAGATGGTCTCGCAACCAAATTACGGGTTCGAAAGCCGGTTATGCAAGGGGAAGGTATTAGCACCCCTCACATCCATCGTACTCGATGGGAACCATTTGCTTGTCTGTGTGTAAGGATGTTTGCTAAAGGATATTGCTTTCTAAGTGTATTCTAAGAGGGAAAGAGAAAGGTGAGAACCAAAGGATGTGAAAGAAAATAAAATGAAAGAGATTGGGGAAAAGAAAAGGAGACTCGATAGGACTTCGCGGTCCTATGCCTACGTATTCCCTCGTGCAATGGGAAAGTCAGAGTCAACGTAGTTCGAAGGACTACGGGTGAAGAAAATGAAAGGGGGCTCGCCAAGATCGTTGCGATCTTGTGCCTACATATCTTACATTCAGACGAGAATGAAGAATCAGAGCGATCGTAGTTCGACCGACCACGATTTGTTGGTGTTTTTTTATGGACGATGTTAACGTGCGGGTTCTAGCAGTTAGGTGTTTTGCGGCTCGCTCGTGGAGTCTTATGCGTTACCTGTTTGCGGTAGAACGGACGTAACATGTCCTTTTTGAAAAGGTGGATTTTCGCCATCAGGGCAAGATGTCTCATTTGATTTGTGAAGGTTGATTTTAAGGGTGAAATAAGTCCTCGGATAGGAACCCCTTCGGGTAGTACCCAATTCTTTATCTCAAAAGATTTATTGTGAAAGATGTCTGGCGAATATAGTCACGTCTTCGTATTGAAAGACGAGTATCAAGACCACACACTCTAAAGTGAGCACCCTAATACTTGAAGGGGAAGAGGTCTTACCCAATCCTCTCTCTTTCGTTCAATACAAAGAGAACTTTATTCTCTTACTTAAAGTGTTTTTGGTTTTAGATGGTAAGTGCTTAATGATAGTGAACCCTAAAGGTAATGTCAAGCACTCGGGATAGGAGAAGGCCTTCGCCTAACCACTCCACGACCATCTAAGTTTATTAAGAGAATGTTTGAAAATGAACTTGGTACAAGACCAAGGTTTTGACTAAGCTGATGAAATAAAGAGAGAAAAAGGTTTTTGAAAGAATGGGTGGTGAATATAGTCACGTCTTCGTATCGAAAGATGAGTATTGAGACCACGCACTCTAAAGTGAGCATCCTAATACTCGAAGAGGATGAGGTCTTCACCTAATCCTCTCTCTTTAGTTCAATACAAAGAGAACTTTATTCTCTTACTTAAAGTGTTTTTGGTTTTAGATGGTAAGTTCTTCATGACAGTGAACCCTAAAGGTAATGTCAAGCACTCAGGATAGGAGAAGGCCTTCGCCTAACCACTCCACGACCATCTAAGTTTATTAAGAGAATGTTTGAAAATGCACTTGGTACAAGACCAAGGTTTTGACTAAGCTGATGAAATAAAGAGAGAAAAAGGTTTTTGAAAGAATGGGTGGTGAATATAGTCACGTCTTCGTATCGAAAGACGAGTATCGAGACCACACACTCTAAAGTGAGCATCCTAATACTCGAAGAGGAAGAGGTCTTCACCTAATCCTCTCTCTTTAGTTCAATACAAGGAGAACCTCATTCTCTTATTAAAAAAAAGTTTTTGACTTTAGAAGAGAATCAAAATAAGAAATGGAATAAGTTGATGAATACAAGAATGTGGTCAAGGGAAATATCAAGAAAGACTCAAAAACAAGATCGAGTAGAAATAATCAAATCCCTAGCTCACAAAGTTATTAGTCAAATAAGTTAATAAAAATTGGAAACCAAAGATTAAAAATCTAAACATTAAAAATCTAAACACAAATTAAAGTGAAAAAGATCTATCTATAAACTAAAAATGTTTTTGAGATTTTTTGTTAATTGAAAATAAATGAAATAATTAATCTAAAAAATAAAGTTTAAATAAACAATATTTAGAAAAATAATGCTAATGCTAATTAAATAAGTCTAAATCAATATTAAAAAAACAAAAATCTAATAAGATAATTATAAAATTATAACATAATAAAATTAAAAATAAAAGATAGTTTTAATAAAAATATTGAAAAAAAAAAGAATTACTCAAAAGACAGAAAAAAAGAAGTGAGGTGTGATTAGAGATTGGACCTCAAGAAAACCAATCTGCAACACAAATAAAGGCCCCAAACGAACCGGGTCGGATTAGTGCTCCAAACCCGGTTAAGTTCAATTGCCAAAAAGGATTAGGTTTCACCGTCAACACACTCACGCTGAAAAATGCAAGAGAAACTCCTAGCCTCAAATGAAAACGAAGAAGAACGAAGAAAAACATGGCAGATATCGCGAAACCATTATCAACTTCGCTCGATTTCAACTCTCTCGATTCGACTTTCACTGCTTCTCCTACTCACGACGCATCTCGGTTTCTCTCTTCATTGCACGGCGGAACAACTGGTGATTGTTGTTGACGTGGGTTTTATTGAAGACGAATGAACAATGATATGGTTTCTGCTTCGACCTTCGTGCTGTCCAGATGGATCGTTCAGGTTTGGCTTTGAGGATTGAAGTGGGTTTGTCTCAACTCGGTACTCTTCAATCTTTCCTCATCTTCGTCTCAGTTTCCGCCAATTTTGTGGTTTGGTGTTAGGATTTGCGTTGGTTGTGGAATTTACGATGAAGGTCTAATGATGGTGGTGGTTAAAGGTTTGAGTTGTCGATTTAAGGTTTTGAAGAAGGTGATGATTGGTGGTGGCGGATGGAATCTGATACTGTTTTGGCGGAAGCTCACGGCTCACATGGTGGAGATGTTGTTGGAAGTTACGATACCGGAGTCTAAAACATCTTCGCCGAAAATGGTAAATGATTGGGTCTGTGCTCTGAGGTTTATGAAAGTTCTGTGATGATTTTCGCAGGGTGAGTATGTGTGAGCTAAAGGTTTATGAATGTGTGGTGTGTTGAAGCTTGGCGGAGAATGTGAGAGTGGAAAAGGTATTGAGATTTGAAGGATATTGAGGAATGGTGATGAGATCAGTCGAAGATTGTTCTCCGACAGGAGATTTATGAGTGATACCAGTGAGAGGCTTAGAAGCAGAAGCCAGGTTTTTTGAAGGTGGAGTTGTTGAAAATCTGAGGGTTTTGTTCCAAGGTTTTTCTCTCCAATTCCTCCCCTTTTTTTTTTTTACGTTGCTGTTCTTTTCTTTTTTTGGTTTTCTTCTCAACCGCCCATTATATAGTGAAGCAATTAGGGTTTGATGGTTTGAACATAGGCTGAAGCATCTTCATTCTTGGTATGTCTGCATTTTCTTTTTCATATCCAAAAGTTTTATTTCCATTTCGATGAATCTGTGTCTGCTGCATTTGTTCTGTTTTTTGCTGATGTACCTTTCTGAATTTTCTGCATATCTGGCCTTTTTGTTTGTTTGTGTTTGGACCATATTTGAATTTTATTAATATTCTTCTGCAGAAAATCACTTATCTTTTCTCTGTTTTGGAGAATTGTCTTGGCTTGGAGTGATCCTGCAGTTTGGTGTTGTGTATGCTGAAGTTGTGTAGTCGTTGTTACTGTTGATGTTTTGTCTTGATATGCCAGATTTTTGCTTTATTGTTGCAGGTCTTCTGTGGTGTATGGTACGGTTGGTTGTAGTGGGAAAGCATAGTCTTGTGGTAACATGTCTGATGGAGTGAAGGAATATTGTGACGTGCAGAACTTATCATGGAACGATTTGTGCGAGTTTTGGGGTTGTAGGTCATGTGGAGGTTTTGACAAGTCGTACGGTCTTGGGGATGTAGTATTGGTGTAACTTGGGATACTTCTTTTATTTTGAAAGTTTTGTTGTAGTTTTTTGGGTAATGGGCTTTGAAAAATTTGAGAATGGTTTGGTTTGTACACTTTGAAAAGTCTTGGCATTTTGGCCACTTGAATAGAATTAAAGCATTTGGTTTGACAATTTTGTAACTTGGACATTTTGACATGAATTTAAATCTTAAAAATGGAATCTTGAATGAAAATTTGACTTGAAAATTGAACTTAAGTTTTGAAACTTGAAGCTTGTTGGACTTAAAATGAAATTGGACACGAACATTGAAATTTGAATTAGAAACTTAAACTTGAATTGGATTTGAAAAGAAACTTGAACGGTTGAAATTAAAATGGAGACTTGACTTTGGACATGAGAATGCAATTTTAGAAAGAAACATGAAATGAACTTGAGCTTGAAATCTTGATTCTGAACTGCACTTTGGACCTTGGACATGAAATTTGAAGTGAGATTGAATTTTGAATTAGATAAATGAAATATGGGCCTGAATGAATTGAAAGAAGTGAGTTTGAAAAATGGATGTGAAATATTTAACAATGGATAATGGTTTGGGTTAAAAAATGAAAATAATGAAATGGATAGACAGAGTTAATGGAATGGATATGGGAAGTGGCTTAGAAATATGAATTGCCTTTCCACTGGTATTTTCCAATACACCTCTATGAAACCTTCGCATCTAAGTCCTTGAATTTTGATGAACCAAGGTACCCACACTAAACCTTTTGGACAAGTAATGTGGACTTCATGGACATGCCTTAAAATTATGAACCCCAATGCACCAACTTGAATGTCCTGCAAACTAAATCTACCAAGTGAACTTGAATTGGCACCAAAAATCTCATTTGCTAATTTTTCAGACATAAACATTTAAATTCAAATCACATTTGTCCTCAAAGTAGCCCATGACACAGATGAATTGAGATATTAACTGCCTCGCCACTCTACCAAAACCCAAATTGGAATTCAAATGGCCCTGATGATTATCCACCTTGAAACAAATGCCTTTGCCACAACCTGATAATTTGATCCTGAAACAAACCACTTGTTTGCCCAAGATTATGTCAAATTTCCAATGAATTTCCAACCAATACTGAACACACTGTTGACTTGATTTCAAGCGAATTTGAATTGAATGACACCTCTTCTCAAACAACAAAGGGATACGAAGCCCTAAACTCCATGTTTTGGGTGCATACTGACGAAGAAAACAGCCTGAGATGTTGACAATCCATGAAACCTTAGTTCCTCAGTCTCCACTAGAATCGTGATGAAACCTTAATCCCTTGACGCCTTTTGAGAAATCCTTAAAGAAAATAGGAACCTTTATTCAAAGAATCTCTTGATCCCATGTCGTATGATATGAGTTAATGGGATGCATAGAAATGCAAGGTTAGGGGTAGGGTGAAAATGAGGGTGTGACAGATGCCCCTATTTAATCTTCTTGGACTTGAAGGTGAGAGTGGCAGAGGCTTTCTTACAGTCAAGGTACAAGGAGATTAAATATAAGAATATCCAGAATTTTCAGCCGGAAAAGGAGTGGAATGAAAGTGATGAATTGGTGGGATGGCATGAAAAACGCATCTGTCAGTGGGAAATGGTAATTGGTTATGAAGGACATGATGATATGCTTGAGATGCAATGAGGAATGAACATGAGTGCTAATGATGCAGAAATGTATGCAAAATGCTGGGGATATGAAGATGTGAGAGTCTGGAATTGCTGGGAATAATGGTATGTCAACTCGGGGATTGAAAAAAACAAATATATCATCGACTAGGGGGTCCTGAACAAATCAAAACAACAAGTCAACTCAGGGGTTGAAGAAACAAAGAGATAAACTGTCATCAACTCGGGGATTGAAAAAAGGTAAAGGTAACAACATCGACTCGGGGGTCAGAAAGATAAAGACAATATCGACTTAGGGGTCAAGAACAAAAATAAGGTATCAACTCAGGGGTTGTGAAAATAGTAACACTGATATCGACTCGGGGGTCAAGAATGTAAAGACAACATTGACTCAGGGAAGAAAACAAATCAGAGTATCGATGCAGGGGTTGAGGGAGGACAAAGACAATGATATCGACTCGGGGGTCAAGGAAATAAAGACAACATTGACTCAGGGGTCAAGAGAATAAAGACAACATTGACTCAGGGGTCAAGAACAAATCAAAATATCAACGCAGGGGTTGAGAAAGGAAATTGATGATATCGACTCGGGGGTCAAGAACAAAACAAAATATCAACCCAGGGGTTGAGGAACGAAATGATTATGTTATGTATGCAATGCATATGTGGATGCAAGCAGGTGATCGGTTTTATGTGGGTGCCAAGGAAGGTTGGGCTTTGGTTGGTTCCAAGCAGCGTTGGACTTTAGTTTCAGGGCGCCAAGGAAGGTTGGGCTTTTGGTAGGTGCCAAGCAGGGTTGGACTTTAGGTGATAGGATTTGACTTCCCGATACTCGGTATGTGGATGCTTTTGGTGCCCCAAGCTTGATCATTTACAGCAGTGCGTGCTTGTTCTTGAGAGAACCTCACTTCTTGCTGATGTGCCACGATGGCTTGCATATGATTGTGTGAGCGTAGCGACTTATCCAATGTATGTTGATCGTGTCTTTGCTCTGCCTCAAGGCCTTTTGACACTTGTTGAACTCCAAGGTCACTTAGTGTATGACATGGTCAGCTTGACCAACTTGAAAGTATGAAGGGAATTTGATCCTTCGCAAAATGTTTAGGTCTCTGAAGGAGTTCTTTTGAAAGATTTATGCCATGACATAGTCTGAGATGATTTGCCCCAGTGTCTAAATCTTGCAGTGGTCTGCCCCCATTCTTGGCCTTGGAAAAACTTGCCCCAGATCCACAAGGTCACGAGAAAGTCTTGATTCATGTCAGCACCAACATATGTTCAAGTTCCTCTTTGACTTCTCTTGGTTGGAATTTCCATAATGTCAAGTACTAATTTGCAGTTTAAAATTGATCATTCAGAAATGGTAATTTTAATGTGACATTCATGCAAGTTTTAAAAAATCATTTATTGGAATGATGTGACAGTGTGTGACGAGTGGACCATTAGTCCAAAATCAGTGTTGATTTACTGGTGTGTGAAAGATATGGCAAGGATATGACACCAATGCTAAAGATTAGCAAATCTGTGGGGAGCCAGTTTACGCAACATTGCTGTAGTATGCTTTCAGAATAAACCCTGCCTCAATTAGGTCTTTTAAGGATTGTAACGTGGTCTGGTTCACGGTTATGAAACAAAGGATATTAGGCTCAAAACTTATTTTGGTACCCACCCCTTCTTCATGATGATTCTCCAGTCCTACGTTCAGTTAAATTGACACACACATCTAGAGTTTGACGGTGTAAGAGTGAAGATGATGACAGTCATCTTATTTTATTTTTGTGGATGGATATCAGTGATCTTTTGATGGTGATCACTGAATTTTATTATGTTCTGCCCGAGGATTTGAGGGCCTCTTTTGCTTTATTCTTTTTTGATCCCTAACTTTTGCCTAAGTCGCGCCTTTGAGTGGTGGACTTAGCGGGCTTTCTCTCTTTTTTTTCGGAAAGGCTTGTGACTGCCAAGTCTTTGGTCATTGAATAACAACAACTATAACAAGAGGCTTCATCTTGAAAATATGTGTACTCAGGATAACTGAACACTACCCATGCCCCAGGTTAAGCGTAAGGGTTTAGAAATCCGAAGGAAACTCCTACTTCTAGGCTCGAAGTGGTTGACTAGGGACTAACTCCTTATCTCTCCGGTGTTTAGGGGATTTGAAACAATGTCTGTACATCATCAGCAGGATTTTATCCGAAAGCATACAGTTTGCAATTATGGGTATTTTGTTTTCATCATCCTCCCTCCAATCTTTGCTAAAACGACAGTTGATAAAGGGAGTGAAATGTAGAAATATTTTTGTGATTTTTTTTTAATCAATGAGAAAAGACTAGTGAATACGAATGGACTTGTTCAAAACATGCACGATCATTACATTAATAATACCATTAATAAAGTACAGTGTCTAGAAGCAAATAGCCTTTAACAAAAAGAAATTACAAATGCAAAGTAAATGACATGATCTAAAATTTCCATCATTGAGGAACTGAGATGTTGACAATCCATGAAACCTTAGTTCCTCAGTCTTCACTAGAATCGTGATGAAACCTTAATCCCTTGATGCCTCTTGAGAAATCCTTAAAGAAAATAAGAACCTTTATTAAAAGAATCTCTTGATCCCATGTCGTATGATATGAGTTAATGGGATGCATAGAAATGCAAGGTTAGGGGTAGGGTGAAAATAAGGGTGTGACAGGTATATGTTGATGATATGATTGCAAAATCTAAAACAGAGAATGAGCACGTTGAACATCTGTCAAAATTGTTCGAACGTCTAAGAAAATTCAAGCTCCGCTTGAATCCCAACAAGTGCACCTTCGGTGTCCGTTCAGGGAAATTACTAGGGTTCATCGTCAGCCAGAAAGGAATTGAGGTTGATCCTTACGAGGTCAAGGCCATTCAAGAAATGCCTTCTCCAAAAACTGAAAAACAAGTCAGAGGATTCCTGGGACATTTGAACTAAATCTCCAGATTCATATTCCTCATGAACGCCACATGTGTGCCGATTTTCAAATTACTCAAAAAGAACCATGATTGCATTTGGACAGAAGATTGTCAAACCGCCTTCGATAGTATCAAGGAATATCTGTTGAATCCTCCGATTCTATCACCTACAGTGGAAGGAAGACCACTGATCATTTACCTCACAGTCCTAGAGGACTCAATGGGATGTGTACTTGGCCAACAAGACGAAACCAAACGGAAAGAGTCTGCCATTTACTATTTGAGCAAGAAGTTCACCAACTGCGAAACTCGGTACACGATGCTTGAGAAAACTTGTTGTGCTTTGGCTTGGGCAGCCAAACATCTACGTCAATACATGATTCGTCATACTACTTGGTTAATCTCCGAAATGGATCCAATCAAGTATGTCTTCAAAAAGCCTTCTCTCACGGGAAGAATTGCCCATTAGATGATGTTGTTATCAGAATATGACATAGAGTACCACGCTCAGAAAGCCGTTAAGGGGAGTATTTTAGCCGATCATTTGGCTCATCAACCGATTTACATTCATGAATCAATCGGGTTTGACTTCCCAGACGAAGATGTCATGTATCTAAAGATGAAAGACTACGATGAACCATTACCCAGTGAAGGGCCAGGACCAGGTTCCCAATGGGGACTTGTCTTTGACGGAGCAGTTAATCATTATGGAAATGGAATTAGGGCAATCATTGTTACCCCTCAGGGTACCCACATTCCTTTCACTGCCAGACTTACGTTCAAATGTACGAACAACGAGGCCGAATATGAAGCATGTATCATGGGTCTCGAAGAAGCAATTGATTTAAGGATCAAAAACTTGGACGTATACGGCGATTCAGCCCTGGTTATCAATCAGATAAAAGGAGATTGGAACACATACCAATCAGGATTGATTCCTTACAAAGACTACGCAAGAAGGTTGCTACCTTTCTTAGACAGAGTTGAGTTTCATCATACCCCTCGTGAGGAGAATCACATGGCTGATGCCTTAGCCACTCTCTCTTCCATGATTAGTGTAGGTCAATGGAACGACTTACCTAAGATCGACATAATGCGCCTTGAACGGCCCGCCTATGTCTTCACGATCGAAGTAGTCATAGACGACAAACCTTGGTATCACGATATCAAATGCTTCCTTCAGAAACAAGAGTACCCATCTGGGGCACTCAGAAAAGACAGGAAAACCCTCAGAAGATTGGCTGGAAACTTCTTCCTGAGCGGGGACACTCTCTATAAGAGAAATTTTGACATGGTCTTGCTCCGATGCGTAGACAGGCCAGAAGCAAACATGCTTATGAAAGAAATTCATGAAGGGTCCTTTGGCACTCATGCCAACGGACACACAATGGCGAGAAAAATTTTAAGAGCAGGGTACTATTGGTTGACAATGGAATCTGACTGCTACAAGTACATGAGGAGGTGTCACAAGTGTCAGATATACTCCGACAAAATTCATGTACCGCCATCACATCTCAAAGTTTTCTCTTCCCCATGGCCATTTTCCATATGGGGAATCGACATGATTGGCATGATTGAGCCCAAAGCTTTAAACGAACATCGGTTCATCCTGGTAGCCATTGACTACTTCACCAAGTGGGTCGAAGCAGCGTCATTCGCCAATGTAACCCGACAAGTGATGGTCCGATTTATCAAAAACAATATCATCTGCCGTTATAGTGTTCCGAGCGAGATCATTACTGATAATGGATCTAACTTGAACAATAAGATGATGAAAGAGTTATGCGTTGAGTTCAAGATTGAACACCATAACTCATCTCCCTACTGACCCAAGATGAACGAAGCGGTAGAAGCGGCTAACAAGAACATCAAGAGGATTGTTCAGAAGATGGTTGTAACCTACAAAGACTGGCACGAGATGTTACCCTTTGCTCTTCACGGTTATCGTACATCTATTCGCACTTCAACAGGGGCAACCCCTTTCTCTCTAGTATATGGCATGGAAGCAGTGCTCTCCATAGAAGTAGAGATCCCGTCAATCCGAGTATTGATGGAAGCTAAGCTCACCGAAGCTGAATGGTGTCAAAGCCGACACGACGAATTGAATCTGGTCGAGGAGAAGCGAATCCCGACACTATGCCATGGTCAGTAGTATCAACAGAGAATGAAGAGGGCGTTTAACAAAAAGGTCCGACCTCGTGTTTTCAGGAAAGGAGACCTTGTGCTCAAAAAGATACAATCATTTCTCACTGATTCGCGAGGTAAATGGACTCCGAATTATGACGGCCCCTATGTGGTCACGAAAGCTTTCTCAGGCGGCGCCTTGAGACTTGCAACCATGGACGGAGAGGAATTTGCCTACCCCACAAATGTTGATGTAGTCAAGAAATACTTCGCCTAAACTAAAAAAAAACTTCTCGGTGGATTGAAAACCCGAAAGGGCGGTCCAGGCAAAAGTTAGAGACATGAAGAAAAAATCATCCTGGTGGATTAGAAACATCATAGTACAATCCAGGAAAAAATTAGGGATAATGGCAAGTAACTATGTTCAACAGAGGCAAGTCCCTCAGCAGCAGCAGTTACATCATCCGCCAAAAAACTCCAGTCAAGGTCATCTTCGACAGAAGCTCAGGATGTCCCGAATTCAAAGTTGGTAGAAGGATAGTGGTCGTTATGTTTCAACGTAGCCCTTTTCCCTGTAAATTACCATTTTCTAACTTTGTATATACTCTTTGGAATTGCGCGTTTGGCTGATCTCCATCTTATCAATAAAATTTGAGCCCTTGTGCTTTTGTTTGTAATTTGTTTTAGCTTTACAGAATGGCATTTTAACATGATTAACGATTCTTGAAATAAAACAAAAATGAATTTACTTGTTAAAACTTTTTCTGCTTTTTTAAAGACGACAATTTCTTTTGACTGTTGAACATCAGAAGAACATCGGTCGCTTCTCTAGAAGTAATCAAACCTCAAAGTGCAGAATCAAAGTACTCCTTCTAACCTAGTACGCCTGAATGAAGGGATCAACTGTGTCAGAGACCTTGTTTCGTCTGACGCGCCTCGGCCGAGTTCTTATCTCCTAAGCCCGACCAACATAGCTCCCAACAGGGACTATCTCTCCTAAGCAAGGTGGAATTGCTATTCTGAACCAACGATACTTCTTCGTCCCGCGATGGCCGAGTATCCAGTCGTGTTCACCTGTCAGTTTGTATGTCGCGTCAGTTTTGTCAGTATAAACATACATACATCATGTATTATTTATTTACATTCATAGTCATATTGCATCACTATCACTCTAGTCGGTCTTGTCCCCTAGTGATAAAAGTCCTCTCAATTGAGTTGTCAGCCCTTTCCTCGTCAGGAAGTGTTACGTCTGAACATTCTCTCTTCTCCAGTTTTATTTCTGGATTGAAGTTGGCCCTTGACCACTTTGATAACTTGAACCTCTGAAAGACAGAGAGCCCTCAGTTAACATCACTCTTCGCCCTTGAAGATGATATCCTTGCTTTCCCGGATTAAGGAAAATCCACAGGGAAAGCCTCGTAATCAGAGATTCGGCAGCATGCTAGTTTCGCTCCGAAAAGACCGCTAAGGAAAAAGTCCTCGGCATCTCAAAAGTGGACCCCATCATATGGCATTTCTTCGGGAAGATCCTGAGAAAAGTATGATGTAAGACCCCAAGTGAAAGCAGTCTTCCAAGAAACTCGCTTTCTCCAGTAGAAACAAATGGCGTCTCCAATAGAGAAGTTTGTGCAACTCTACAATTCAGACGACTGGGTTCCCCAGCAAGTCTGACATCAAAACTTTTTCCACTCAAATGGCATCTCTCCAGGAAAATTCGGTGAGAAGTTTGAAGGAAAGCCGCTACGAATGGCGTCCCTTGTCAGTAAAGTTTATTGACGAAAGAAACTAAGACCAGTTCCTTGGTAGGAAACGAAGATCGAGGGGAAGTTTAAATCAGAAACTAAGACTAATTCCTTGGTAGGAAACCAGGATCGAGGGGAAGTTTACATCAGAAACTAAGACCAGTTCCTTGGTAGGAAACCAAGATCGAGGGGAAGTTTAAATCAGAAACTAAGACCAGTTTCTCGGTAGGAAACCAGGATCGAGGGGAAGTTTAAATCAGAAACTGAGACCAGTTCCTCGGTAGGAAACCAGGATCTAGAGGGAGTTTACCTTTTCTAAGCATCATTGCTTAGCGAAAGAAGATGAATGCGTAAGCTACCGTTCATAACCACCATCAAAATTCTGGGTATTCCAATATTTAATCCTCTTGCACCCCGAATGCCCGAATACCTTCGTCATTCACACCTTCGTGTCCAAGAAGATTAAATAGGGGCATCTGTCATACCCCAAATTTTGACCACTTAGATTTCCCATCATTGTGCAAATCATCATCACAATATGGATGTACTTTCATGCCTCATCAATCTCCTCAAGGATTGTTGAGCATTCACTACAATCAAGAATTAGGGTTTCAAGCCCTCTCAGAGTTCTTAGACAAAGGATCAATCAAGGAATGACATGATCTTCAACTTGTCTAACCTCTCAAACATCCATAATGGATCAAATGGACTCCCACATCAAGGATCAAGCACAAGGCTGCTCCCTTCTAGGTGGATCAAGTCTCAAGATCGACAGTGTCACCAAATTAGGGTTTTGGTCGACCAGGGCCTCCAGATGGAAATTTGGCATCTGGGCACAATCCAATGATCCAAAACATAACCAAATATACTCCATGGAACCTCATGGACCCAATCATCAAGTCAATTTTGCCTCAGGGGATGCATTCATCAAAAATCAGGAATTATGGTTTCTTGACCTAATTCACCCCTAAGTTGACTTTTGGGACAAATCATGAGCCAAGACCTCAAGAGAGGGTTTGAGGGTCTCTAATGAACTATATTGATCCATTTGGAACAATGGATTAATCCAATAGGTTTGAGCAACAAGTCTCAATTTCATCTGCACCACAGTTAGGGTTTTAAGGAAAAAGTCAACTGTAACTTTGACTTTTGACCAGGACATGCTCCCAAGCCCTAAGACATGATTCAATATGCCCTATGACACCCATGGAACATGTCCATCAAATTTGATTTAGGTCAAGGACATGATTTCTTGAAGAATTGCACAGTTTGGAATTCATCTGATAAAAAGTCAACTGTGCACAATAGTCAACTTTGACTTTTTGAGATTTTTCACTAAAATGGATTTTTAACCCTAAAATTATGTTAATGTATGATTTGAATCATCATTCATCAAGAAAAATCAAGAAAAGTTGGGTAACTTGTAAAAGGGGTAACCATAAAAAACTTAGAAAATTTTCTAAGTTAAAAATAAAGTGGCTAGGGTACCAACTTTGGAGGTCATAACTCCTAAACCACAAAGCCATTTTCTCCCATCCAAGGCTTGATTTGTAGATCTCATTGCCCTCTACAAAAACTTCAACTAGACCTAATTCCAATTCCTCATGGATTTTGAGTTATGGAGTGATCAAAATCAAGAAAAGTCACTTTGTTCCAACACTTAGTGAAAATTTCACTAAGTCAGATTTTACCCTACTTTTGCCCAAATGTAGGGGGATTTTTCACTTGGATTCAAAAGAGATCAAAACCAAACATGTTCAAACAGTTTTTGTATCATGAAAGGGCTTTCCAAAATGGCCAAGAACATTACCAAATTCAATTTGAGCCATGAGATATGACATTGGAAAGTTGCCTTGCTGAAATCTGCCAAGGCAAGGCAGAATTTTCATTTTTGCTCGATTTGCCAAAATCAGCCAAATCCAAATGCTCCTATCCACTTGTACACCTATGAGGATTGAATCTAAAGGGGACAATCACTGAGCTAAGCCTCCAAAGTCTTTGGAACAAGAAATAACATGTTGAACCTAGAATGGCCAGAATAGGGACAAGACTCCAATTTTGGATTGGAGCATTCAATGGAAGCATCAAGGTGGCATGGACTGAGCCATTCTCAACTGAATTCAGTCAAGACTTATCCAAGACCAAGGGAACCACAACCCTGTGCCCTAACCTCTAGTCAATGGCTAGAGGAGACTTGGATTTCCATTGGCCAACATTGAACAAACACCTGCTGCAGTTGCCATTCACTGTGGATCCCAAAACAAACTTGCTCTACTATAAATAAAGCTCAATTGTGATCAGTTTGAGTACACCAAAGCCATCAAACAGATGCTTTCCTCAAAACCTCTTTCTCTTGGCAAAAATGCCTTCTTTAGCAAGGCAACTTTGAGTTTTTGAGCTTGAGAGCTTTTCCATCACAATCAATCACACACACACACACACCTCATACATATCATATGTAAGCTGTGCAAACTATTACAAGTGACCTGTAATCACAAAATCACAAAGTCACCTCTCAAAACCTCAAAATAGGCTTTGTTTGTATTTTTCAAGCCATGTCTTGATTCAGTCACTTTCCAAACCAGATAAAACCTCAAACACACTCCAAATATCATCCTTGAACTGTCCCAAATGGTTCCCCTCATCTGGAACACCATTTGAGAGAGTTGCTATTTTGGTCACTTTTAACCCCTTTTGCAAGAAAGGGACTGTTTGTGTTTTTACAGGTACCAGTCAATTTCAATCATCCTAAAAGCTTCTAAGGGATCATTTGAGTGTGTCTAAAGCATCAAATCATTTCTGGAACAAGAGGTTTGACAGATTACACAAAAGCTCCAAAATCTCAAAAAAAGAGGTAAGCCTCACAACTTGGAATCTTTGAATCATGCAATGCTTTGAAGTCCACTGATCATAAACATCTCATACATGTTGTATATGTTGTGTTTGAGCTAATTCACCATGTAATCCATGCTTGTACCAAGTTGTAGCATAGAAAATGCATTTATAGGTCATTTTCAAAACCACTATCGGGTTTTAAGGAGGAAGTGTGATCTGAAAAAACTACCACCACCATTGGATTCCTTATGAAATTCTGGTCCAGATACATATAAATTTTGTCTCAAACCATTAAGAATTGAGAAAGTTATGACCTTCACGTTTCTGAGCCAAAACTTGCCTTGGGCCAGGCCTAAAACCAAGGCATGACTTGTATATCTGTTGTTTTGTTTCAAACAATGGATGTATCACCACCCCAGTGGTAAGGCGCGCGCCTTGTAACCTTGAGGTCTTGGGTTCAAACCCCACCTATGCCATTTTGTGTTTTTTCACATTTTTCCATTTTTTCCAATATTTTCATGGTTTATTAATTAATTGGAAAATTAATAACTCTTTCAATTTTAATTATTTTTGATTGGTTCTTTTTGCAAAAAATCACAAAAATGTTGAAATATTTTATTCCACAAAAAAATTGAGTTTATATTATTTATTTAATATAATTAGTATTTTTGTGAATAAATACATTTTATTTATTTTTAAACATTTTAAAATGAATATTCATCTTGAAAAATCAAGACCAAATGAGTTTTAATATCTCTTGTGATTTATACCTCATTTTTCAAACCTTAAACAAAAATCACAAGTGGTTTATTCAAACCTATTTGGTATTTTTCATTGATTTTCTTTAAATATTTACTTTTAAAGAATAAAATTAGGGTTTCTTTGATTTTCACTCAAACAAATCATTGTGAAACACTCATGGGCCTCTAATAGAGTGTAAGACCCAATCCTTTTTTTTTACCAACTCATTTTTGGGCCTCAGTATTGTATAAGTCCCGATACCGTCAAAAAACAAACGGCGTGATCGTCGCCTTTTCAAAACGAAAAACCTTGGGCCTACCCTCGAGTAGTAAGACCCATTTCTTTTCTTAACACTCATGGGCCTCTCCTTGAGCTATAAGACCCATTCAAAACTTTTGGGCCTCTAATAAAGTGTAAGACCCAACCCACTTTTAACCAAAATCATTTGGGCCTCAAATATTGTATAAGCCCCTTCGCGTTAAAAGAAAATCTCGGCGCGATCGCCATTTCAAACGGAAAAAACAAACTGGGCCTACCCTCGTGTTATAAGCCCACTCTTTTTCTTTAAACTTTTTGGGCCTCTTGAGAGAGTGTAAGACCCATCCCTTTGTACAGAAAACCTTTTTGGGCCTCAGTCACTTGTATAAGTCCCTCTGTACAAATTCAAACAGTGCGCTCACTGATAAAACCCTGGGCCTCTCCTTGAGCTGTAAGCCCCAAATCTTTCTTTTTCAAAGCACTCTCTTCTTTGATTATGTAATATACTATTGTTTCCAACTTTTCTTTGTTGAAATAACTAACCAAATAGAATGGAAGCTCTACAACCGAGTAAGTGTTTATCCGCTTTCATTTACCGCTTTCATATACATATAAATGTATTTTGGGGCTGTTTCACTGTAAGTCTTCTTTCATAAACTCATATCAACTGTGTAATAATGGTATAGATATTTAGAGTTTCCCCAGCAACTACGTCTAGAACTAGGTGACACCGTTTCGTTTGTTCGTAGAAATAGACAACTAGATCCCCAATAGGATTACCAGATACAGTATTCTCTTCGGCTGTCCTCATTAGGAATTGTCAAGAAACTCTATTCCCAGAGATGAATGTATTCTCCGTGAATGGCATCTTTGAGCTTCTTCCAAATTCACGAACTTTCCAGACTTGATCTATTCCTTGTGAATAGCTTGCCTTGAATTTCTCGGGGTTTGGGGACCCACGGGCTTCTTAAAAGTATCGGCCTCCTCTTGGGCATCGTACAAGGACCCACAGGCTTCCTAAAAGCAACCTCGCCTCCTCTTGGGCTTAGTACAAGGACCCTACGGCTTCTTAGAAGTATTCACAGCCTCCTCTTAGGCTTCGTATAATGATCTCTTCCTCCGAGAATGATAGCCTCCTCTTGGGCTTTGTACAAGGACCGATCGGCTTCTTAAAAGTTTCCAGTCTCCACTTGGGCTTCCTACAAATTGTCCCGACGACCTCCTAGAGGTATAGGAACATAAATTATTCATCTGCATAGAAGATTCCTTTCAAAGAGTCTACTACTGTTTCTCAAAGCATAGTACAAAAGATGACACTCTAGACTTGGACAGTCTAATCTCCTTGAGTCTCAAAGACATTCTCAAGTGACCCCATCGTTAAATAGGAAGAAAACCCGTAGACTCGGACAGTCTCAATACCCTTCAGATTTCCCACTTCCTTAAAGAACAGGAATAACCCGGATCCTCGAATCAAATCCTTGAGTACAGTGTTGCTTATATAAGAACTGATTTTCCCTTTAAATCAGCATACTGGACCTGTCACTCAACTGAAACAGTCACCATAGCCTCCTCTTAGGCTTTGTATAATGATCCTTCTCCAGTGAAGTTATCCTCTCTCTTGGGCTTTATACAATGATTCTCCCCAGCAGAGTCAAACAACGTTTATCCTCTCTCTCGGGCTTTGTACGAGACAAATAAAGAGACTCCCTCGTTGAGTCATTCACCTTTTCGCCTCCATCCCGGGCTTTATACGAGATACAAAAAGGTTCTTATTGAGCCAAACGAATTTTTGCCTCCATCTCGGGCTTTATACGAGATACCAAAAGATTCCATCGTCGAGTCAAAACCTTTTAGCTTCTCTCTCGGGCTTTGTACGAGACACATATTAGCCTCCTCTTAGGCTTTGTATAAGAAAACCGCTGGTTGATCCAATCAACCTTTCAGCATCAAAGTTGTGCCTCGTTCACAGTACACAAACATCAACAACTCCTTCCCTTTCATCTAATCGCTGTAAGCGGCAAGCCTCTGGATCATCTACATCCATGCCACAGTCCCTCTTTTAGCATGAGAAATTCCTAAGCAAAGATGGCATTGCTCTAAACTGAGTTAAAGTATTCTCCTTCAGGTTAAAATCCCCTATAAAGGAAATTATGGCATTGCCAGATTCACAAATCCCAGTTAAATTAATTCTCCTTTATAAACAGTCGTAACAGACAAACCCCTCTTTAGAGATGACAAATTCTCTCTAAAGATGAGACCTTTTAGCTTCACATCTTGGGCTTTGAACAAGATACAAATAGACCCTTCAGCTTCACATCTTGGGCTTTGAACAAGATACAAATCACCATTCGCTTCACGTCTTGGGCTTTGAACAAGACACCAAATACCATTTCCTCCCATAGAATATGAGGAACTACGAACGCTCTGATTTCCCTGTTTCGGTAAACGGGAATACGTAGGCATA
The DNA here is from genome assembly GCA_022829125.1 of Lathyrus tuberosus. Classification (NCBI taxonomy): domain Eukaryota; kingdom Viridiplantae; phylum Streptophyta; class Magnoliopsida; order Fabales; family Fabaceae; genus Lathyrus; species Lathyrus tuberosus. Next base: position 3,384,410 of record JALAZF010000282.1, read on the forward strand.
AGATCGAAAGAAAAGATCTTAGTGAGCACACTAAACAAAAACCCAAAAATCCCATACTCTCATATATCTATCAAAAAGCATCAGTCCTAACATCCTAATCCTTGTTCCCCGCCAGAAACCTGTCTGTCAAAATAACACAAGAAATCCCAGAGAGAAAACAGTATTGGCGAAAATACAAATAACTAATACAAAGGCCCCCACCACATTGATCGCATCCGTAACCTAACAGACCGCTGTTTAAACTCAGTATGCAAAGCAGGGTTAATTGGAGACATCTATTTCCCTTCCTTCATCAGCTCACAATAGGATAAAAAATGAATCGACCTGTAGTTAAAACTCAACCGCAGAGAGCGACCAGCGCTTAAGAACCGCGTCCAAAATCGCTCGCTACAGTCTCCAACAGAGAAGTTTGTACACCTTTACAACTCAGACGACTGGGTTCCCCAGCAAGTCTGACATCAAAATTTTTCTATCAAATGGCATCTCCCCAGGAAAATTCGGCGAGAATTTTGAGGAAAATCGCTACACATAGCGTCCCTTGTCAAGAAAGTTTATTGACAAAAGAAACTTAGACTAGTTCCTTGGTAGGAAACCAGGATCGAGGGGAAGTTTATATCAGCAACTTAGACCAGTTCCTTGGTAGGAAACCAGGATCGAGGGGAAGTTCATTTCAGAAACTGAGACCAGTTCCTTGGTAGGAAACCAGGATCGAAGGGAAGTTTATTGACAAAAGAAACTTAGACTAGTTCTTTGGTAGGAAACTAGGATCGAGGGGAAGTTTATTTCAGAAACTTAGACCAGTTCCTTGGTAGAAAACCAGGGTCGAGGGGAAGTTTATATCAGAAATTGAGACCAGTTCCTTGGTAGGAAACCAGGATCGAGGGGAAGTTTATATCAGAAACTAAGACCAGTTCCTCGGTAGAAGACCATGGTCGAGGGGAATTTTTTACCTTTTCTAAGCATCATTGCTTAGCAAAAGAAGAAGGATACGCAAACTGCCATTCCTAACCACCATCAAAATTTCGGGTATTCTGATATTTAATCTTCTTGCACCCCGAATGCCTGAATACCTTCGCCATTCACACCTTCGGGTCCAAGAAGATTAAATAGGGGCATCTGTCATACCCTAAATTTTGACCACTAAGATCTCCCATCATTGTGCAAATCATCATCACAATATGGATGAACCATCATGCCTCATCAGTCTCCCCAAAGATGGGTGAGCACTCACTACAAATCAAACTTAGGGTTTCAATCCCTCTCAGAGTTCTTAGACAAAAGATCAATCAAGGAATGACATGATCTTCAACTTGTCTAACCTCTCAAACATCCACAAAGGTTCAGAGGACTCCCACTTTAAGGATTAAGCGCAAGGCTGCTCCCTTCTAGGTGGATCAAGCCTCAAAATCAACAGTGTCACCAAATTAGGGTTTTGGTCGACCAGGGCTTCCAGATGGAAATTTTCCTCTGGACATGAGCCAATGCTTCAAAGCATAACCTAAAATACTCCATGGTACATCATGGACCCAATCATCAAGTCAATTTAGCCGCAGGGGATGCATTCATAAAAAATCAGGAATTAGGGTTTCTTGACCTAATTCACCCCTAAGTTGACTTTTGGGACAAAACATGAGCCAAGACCACAGTGGAGGATTTGAGGGTCTCTAATACACCACATTGATCCATTTGCAACAATGGATTTTTCCAAGAAGCTTAATTCCCAAGTTTCAAGTTCATCAGAACCACAGTTAGGGTTTCGCGGAAAAAGTCAACTGTGCCTTTGACTTTTGACCCAGGCATGCTTCCAAACCCTAGGACATGAGTCAATACACCCTATAACACCTATGAAATCAATCCATCAAGTTTTATTTAGGTCAAGGACTTGATTTCATAGAGGATTGCAAAGTTTGGAATTCATCTGATAAAAAGTCAACTGTGCACAAAAGTCAACTTTGACTTTTTGAGATTTTTCACAATTATGGTTATTTAACCCTAAAATGATGTTAATGTGTGATTGGAATCATCATTCATCACGAAAAATCAAGAAAAGTGGGATAACTTGTAAAAGGGGTAACCATAAAAACTTAGAAATTTTTCTAAGTTATGGAACAAAGTGGCTAGGGTACCAACTTTGGAGGATCATAACTCCTAAACCACAAGGCCATTTTTTCCCATTCAAAGCTGGATTTGTAGCTCTCATGGCACTCTACAAAAGCTTTAAACACAACTCATTCCAATTCCTCATGGATTTTAAGTTATGGAATGATCAAAATCACAAAAAGTGAAAATGTCACTTTTTTCCAACACTTAGTGAAATTTTCACTTAGTCAGAATCTGCAATCACTTTTTTCCAAATGTAGGGGCATTTTTCACTTGGATCTAAAAGCATCAAAACCAACTATGATAAAACAGTTGTTGTATCATATGAGGGCTTTCCAAAATGACCAAGAACTTCACCAAATTCCACTTGAGCCATGAGATATGACAATGGCAACATGCCTTGTTGAAAACTGCCAAAGCAAGGCAGATTTGTGCATTTTGCTCGATTTCCCAAATTTGTGCAAATGACAAGCACACTTATCCATCTGAACACCTCAAGGGGAGACCAAGGAGGAACCAACTCTGATCCCAAGCCTCCCAAGTCCTTGGAACTAAAAATAGCATGCCAAACCTAGAAATCCCTAAAGAGGGGACAAGACTCCAATTTTGTTTTGGAGCATTCAATGGATGCACTAAGGTGGCATGGACTGAGCCATTTCCAACTGAATTTAGTCAAGACTTATCCAAGACCAAGGGAACCATCAGCCTGTGCCCTAACCTCTAGTCAATGGCTAGAGGAGACTTGGATTCTCATTGCTCAACATTGGCCAAACCTATGCAGCAGTTGCCATTCACTATTCCTTACAAAACAAACTTGCTCTACTATAAATAAAGATCATTTGTGATCAGTTTGAGTACACCAAAGCCATCAAATAAATGCTTTCCTCAAAATCTCCTTCTTCACTCCAAAATTGCCTTCCAAAGCAAGTCATTATCGGGTTTTGAGTTTGAGAGTTATTCCAACCAAACCAATCACACACACACACACACCTCATAAACATCATATATAAGTGATCCAAACACTCACATAACATTTGGAACACCAAAATCACAAAATCACTAGGGAAGCTGTCCTTGGAAGTTGGTACCCTAGGCACTTTGTTCCATAACTTAGAAAAATTCTAAGTTTTTTATGGTTACCCCTTTTACAAGTTAACTCACTTTCTTTGATTTTTCTTGATGAATGATGGTTCCAATCACACATTAACATAAATTTAGGGTCAAGGAACCATAATTGTGAAAAATCTCAAAAAGTCAAACTTGACTTTTGTGCATAGTTGACTTTTTATCGGATGAATTCCAAACTGTGCGATCCTTGTTGAAGTCAAGTCCTTGACCTAAATCAAACCTAATGGATACATTCCATAGGTGTTATAGGGTGTATTGAATCATGTCCTAAGGTTTGGGAGCATGTCTTGGTCAAAAGTCAAAGGTACAGTTGACTTTTTCCTCAAAACCCTAATTGTGGTCTAGATAAAAATGAAACTTGTGCATCAAGCTTCTTGGATCAATCCATTGTTGAAAATGGGTCAATGTAGTGTGTTAGAGACCCTCAAATCATGACTTGAGGTCTTCGCTCATGTTTTGTCCCAAAAGTCCACTTAGGGGTGAATTAGGTCAAGAAACCCTAATTCCTGATTTTTTTGTAGATGCATCCCCTGAGGTAAAATTGACTTGATGACTGGGTCTATGAGGTCCCTTGTAGTATCTTGGGTTGTTCTTTGAAGCATTGGGTCATGCCCAGAGGAAAATTTCCACCTGGAGGCCTTGGTCGACCAAAACCCTAATATGGTGACACGGGCGATCTTGAGGCTTGATCCACTTGGAATGTGGCAACCTTGTGCTTGATTCTTGATGTGGGAGTCCTTTTGATCCATTTTGGGCGTTTGAGAGGCTAGACAAGTTGAAGATCATTTCATTTCGTGATTGATCTCTTGTCTAAGTGCCCTAAGAGGGCTTGAACCCTAATTCTTGTTAGTAGTGAATGCTCAACAATTCCTTGAGGAGATTGATGAGACATAGAAGTATCTCTATTTTGTGATGATGATTGGCACAAGGATGGGAAATCTTAGTGGTCAAAATTTGGGGTATGACAGATGCCCTTATTTAATCTTCTTGGACCCGAAGGTGTGAATGGCGAAGGTGTGAATGGCATTCGGGGTACAAGAGGATTAAATATCGGAATACCCAAAATTTTGTTGGTGGTTATGAATGGCATCTTGCTCATCCCTCTTCTTTTGCTAAGCAATGATGCTTAGAAAAGGTAAAAACTTCCCCTCGATCCTAGTATTTAGCCAAGGACTGGTCTAAGTTTCTTTTAAAATAAACTTCCCCTCGATCCTGGTTTCCTACCAAGGAAGTGGTCTCAGTTTTTGATATAAACTTCCCCTCGATCCTGGTTTCTTACCAAGGAACTGGTCTCAGTTTTTGATATAAACTTCACCTCGATCCTGGTTTCCTACCAAGGAACTAGTCTCAATTTCTTTTGTCAATAAACTTTCTTGACAAGGGACGTTATTTGTAGCGGTTTTCCTCAAACTTCTCGTGGAATTTTCCTGGGGAGATGTCATTTGATGGAAAAAGTTTTGATGTTAGACTTGCTGGGGAACCCATTCGTCTGAGTTGTAGAGGTGTACAAACTTCTCTGTTTCTGAGACGTCATTTGTCGACTCTACTGGGGAAAACGAGTCTCTTGAGAGGTTGTTTTCTGCTTGGGGATATTACATCATACTTTTCCTCGAGATCTTTTGGAAAAAATTCCATGTGATGCAATCCAATTTTGAGGTGCTGATGACCTTTTCGTCAGTGAATTTTTTGGAGAAAAACTGTTGTACTGCCGAATCTTTGATTAAGAGGCTTTCTCTGGGGATTTTCCTTAATCCGAGAAAGCGAAGATATCATCATCAACGGCGAAGAGTGACGTTCGTCGAAAGTTTTCTTGCTTTTCAGAGGTTCAAATTATCAAAGTGGTCGAGGATCGTCCCCATTCCAGAAATGAACTGGGGAAGATATTGTTTAGATGCGACATTTCCTGACGAGGAAAGAGCTGATAACTCGACTGAGAGGACTTTTATCACTTGGGGACAAGACCGATTAGAGTGATAGTGATAGTGATATGAATATGAGTATGAATCAATAATGCATGATGTATGTATGTTTATGCTGATAAAACTGACATGACATACAGACTAATAGATAAACACGACTGGATACTCGGCCACTGCAGGGGACGAAGAAGTACCCTTTGTTCCAGATAGCAATTCTGCCTTGCTTTAAGAGAGATAGTCCCTGCGAGGAAAACTGTTGGTCGGGCTTAGGAGATAAGAACTCTGTCGGGGATATTAGATGGGAAAATCACATCTGATACAGTTGATCCTTCGTTCAAGCGTACTGGTTTAGAAGGAGTACTTTGATTAAGCACTTTGAAGCTCGATTACTTCTGGAGAAGCGATCGATGTTCTTTCGATGTTCAACAGTCAAAAGAAATAGCCATCTTTAATTTTAAAGCAGAAAAAAAGTTTGACAAGTAAATTCATTTTTGTTTTATTTCAAGAATCGTTAATCGTATTAAAACATCATTTTGTAAAGCTAAAACAAATAAGAATTGCAAACAAAAGCACTAGGGCTCAAATTTTATTGATAGGATGGAAATCAGCCAAACGCGTGATTCCATGGAGCATTTACAAAGTTAGAAAATGGTAATTTTAAGGGAAAAGGGCTACATTGAAACATAACGACCACTATCCTTCTACCAACTTTGAATTCTGGGCATCCTGAGCTTCCGTCGAAGATGACCTTGATTGGAGTTTTTCCTGACCGATGGCATTACTGCTGCTAGGGGATTTGCCCCTTTGTTGGACGTAGTTACTTGCCATGAATCCATAATTTTTGCCTGGATTGTACTTTGAGATTTCCAATCCACCGGGATGATTTTTGATCATGTCTCTAATTTTTGCCTGGACCGCCCTCTCGGGTTTTCAATCCATCGAGACGTTTTTTTTATTTTTTTTATTTAGGCGAAGTATTTCTTGACTACATCAACATTTGTGGGGTAGGAAAATTCCACTCCATCCATGGTTGCGAGTCTCAAGGCGCCGCCTGAGAAAGCTTTCTTGACCACATAAGGGCCGTCATAATTCGGAGTCCATTTGCCCCGGGAATCAGTGAGAAATGATTGTATCTTCTTGAGCACGAGGTCTCCTTTCCTGAAGACGCGAGGTCGGACCTTTTTGTCAAACTCCTTCTTCATTCTTTATTGATACAACTGACCGTGGCATAGTGCCGTTATTCGCTTCTCTTCAATCAGATTCAGTTCGTTGTGTCGACTTTGACACCATTCATCCTCTGTTAGCTTAACTTCCATCAATACCCAGATTGATGGGATCTCTACTTCTATGGGGAGCACTGCTTCCATGCCATATACTAGAGAGAAAGGGATTGCCCCTATTGAAGTGCGGACAGATGTGCGATAACCGTGAAGAGCAAAGGGTAGCATCTCGTGTCAGTCTTTGTAGGTTACAACCATCTTCTAAACAATCTTCTTGATGTTCTTATTAGCCGCTTCTACCGCTCCGTTCATCTTGGGTCGGTAGGGAGATGAGTTATGGTGTTCAATTTTGAACTCAGCGTACAACTCTTCCATCATTTTATTGTTCAAAGTTGGATCCATTATCCATAATGATCTGGCTTGGAACACCATAACGGAAAATGATACCGTTTTTGATAAATCGGACCACCACTTGTCGGGTTACATTAGCGTATGATGCTGCTTCGACCCACTTGGTGAAGTAATCAATGGCCACCAGGATGAACCGATGTCCGTTCGAAGCTTTGGGTTCAATCATGCCAATCATGTCGATCCCACATATGGAAAAAGGCCATGGGGAAGAAAGAACTTTGAGATACGTTGGCGGTACAAGGATTTTGTCTGAGTATATCTGACACTTGTGACACTTCCTCATGTACTTGTAACAATCGGATTCCATTGTCAACCAATAGTACCCTGCTCTTATAATTATTCTCGTCATTGTGTTGACGTTGGCATGAGTGCCAAAGGATCCTTCATGAATTTCCTTTATCAGCATATTTTCTTCTGGTTTGTCTACCAGCGGAGCAAGACCTTGTCGAAGTTTCTCTTATAGAGTGTATCACCGCTCAGGAAGTAGCTGCCTGCCAATCTTCTTAGGGTTTTTCTGTATTTTCTTAATGCCCCAGGTGGGTATTCTTGTTTCTGAAGGAAACACTTGATATCGTGATACCAAGGTTTGTCATCAATGACTGCTTCGATTGTGAAAATGTAAGTTGGTCGTTCAAGGCGCATTATGTCAATCTTGGGTATGTCATTCCATTGACCTACACTAATCATGGAAGAGAGAGTGGCTAATGCATCAGCCATGTGATTCTCTTCACGAGGGATGTGATGAAACTCTGTTCTGTTGAAGAAGGGTAACAACCTTCTCGCGTAGTCTTTGTAAGGAATCAGTCCTGATTGGTATCTGCTCTAATCTCCTTTGATCTGATTGATAACCAGGGCTGAGTCGCCATATACATCCAAGTTCTTAACCCTTAAGTCAATCGCTTCTTCGAAACCCATGATACAAGCTTCGTATTCGGCCTCGTTGTTTGTGCACTTGAATGTCAATCTGGCAGTGAAAGGAATGTGGGTACCCTGAGGTGTTATGATGATTGCCCCAATTCCGTTTCCATAATGATTAACAACTCCGTCAAAGATTAGTCCCCATTGGAAATCTGGTTCTGGCCCTTCACTGGGTAGCGGTTCATCGCAATCTTTAATTTTCAAATACATGACATCTTCGTCTGGGAAGTCAAACCCGACCTATTCTTGATCGTCAATTGGCTGATGAGCCAAATGATCAGCTAAAACACTTCCCTTAACGGCTTTCTGAGCGTGGTGCTCGATGTCGTATTCTGATAACAACATCTGCCAACGGGCAATCCTTCCCGTGAGAGCAGGCTTTTCAAAGACGTACTTGATTGGATCCATCTCATAGATTAACCAAGTAGTGTGACGAATCATATACAGGCGAAGACGTTTGGTTGCCCAAGCTAGAGCGCAGCAAGTTTTCTCAAGCAGAGTGTACCAAGTCTTGCTGTCGATCAACTTCTTGCTCAAATAGTAAATGGCCGATTCTTTTCTTTTTGTTTCGTCTTGTTGGCCAAGTACACAACCCATCGAGTCTTCCAAGACTGTTAGGTATATGATCAGTGGTCTTCCTTCCACTAGAGGTGATAGAATTGGTGGATTCGACATGGTATTCCTTGATACTGTTGAAGGCGGTTTGGCAGTCTTCTGTCCAAACGCAGTCCTGATTCTTTTTTAGTAATTTGAAAATCGGCGCACATGTCGCGGTCATGAGGAATATAAATCTGGAAATGTAGTTCAGACGTCCTAAGAATCCTCTGACTTGTTTTTCAGTCTTTGGAGAAGGCATTTCTTGAATGGCCTTGACCTTGTCAGGATCAACCTCAATTCCTTTCTGGCTCACGATGAACCCTAAAATTTTCCCTGAACGGCACCCAATGTACACTTATTGGGATTCAAGCGGAGTTTGTACTACCTCAGACACTCGAATAGTTTTAACAGGTGGGTCACATGCACCTCCTCTGTTTTAGATTTGGCAATCATATCATAGATATATACCTCAATTTCTTTGTGTATCATGTCATGAAATAGAGTAGTCATGGCCCTTTGATAGGTTGCCCCGGCGTTCTTCAAACCGAACGGCATTACCTTGTAACAAAAGCTACCCCATGGGGTAATGAACGTAGTTTTCTCCATGTCTTTCGGCGCCATTTTTATCTGATTATAGCCCGAGAATCCATCCATGAAGCAGAATACTTTGAATATTGTTGTACTGTCTACCAGCATGTCTATGTGCGGTAAGGGAAAGTCATCCTTTGGACTGGCTTTGTTCAGATCCCTGTAGTCTACACACATTCTGACCTTTCCATCCTTTTTTGGAACTAGTACTATATTGGCTAACCATTGAGGATATTCTGAGGTGGCGAGGAAACCTGCTTCAATATGTTTATGTACTTCCTCTTTGATTTTGATGGCCATGTCTGAATGAGTCCGACTTAGTCTTTGTTTTACCGGCGGACATTCTGATCTTATCCGTAGATGATGTTCCACGATGCTGGTATCCAACCCTGGCATATCCTGATAGGACCAAGCGAATACATCGGGAAACTCTTTGAGAAGCTTTGTTAATCCTTCTTTGATAGTCGGACTGAGCAGTGCCCCAACCTTGACCTCTTTTCTCTCTTCTTCTAAACCCAAGTTGACCGCTTCCAACAACTCTTTGTGAGGTTCAATGGACCTTTCCTATTGTCTGAGTAATCGGGAGATCTCTTCTGGAATTTCTTTGTCATTTTCTCCTTCAGCCTTAAATACCGGGAATTCAAAGTTGGGAGAAGGCATTGGATCATATGTTTCAATGGGGTTTAAAACAAGCAATCTACATGACATGATGATTATTTTTAGAAGAGATAGAAAGAATGCAATTGTGTGTGCAGTGTATATTTTTTTACTGCTTGTTTTTATTATTCGAGTTGTTTTTTAGGATTACCATTTTCTGAAAAAACGAAAAGAGAAAACAACAATAAATGCGGAAATTACAGAACGACGTTATTTTATTTATGATCTTGCCGATTCTTGAAACTACAGCCCTATAAAACAAAACTCTGTCGCTTTGGGTGAAGCGAAGAGAGACATTTACAGAAAGTGAGCCATATTAAAACATTTGTTTCACCTGGGCAGGGTGAAAGGTTAAAGTAAAGACGACAATTACTTCGACTTATGAACAACTTTTGAAATGTTGACAGCAACCCATTGGCGGCGAACACCTCGGTGAATCACAGAGTCTGGTACCTTCCTTCTTGATTTGTCTTAAAAAATAACGCTGATTTCTGGTGGAGCAGGATCGTTGGAATCTGTCTCCCAGTCAGAGTTGTTGTAGGAGGATTCTTCAGCTGTATCTTGCACAATGTTTGTACACTCAGGTATATCTCCCTATCCAGTGGGTTGGATGTCTTTGAGCTCGATATGAGAGCTTTCGGGAGCGGTGTACTTGACCAGGAAGTCGAATTTGCCACTCGGTTGTCCCAGGGTGTCCCACACTTCTTTGTAACTGGAGGAGTCATCCCTCTCGATGACATTGACCTCAGGAAAAGCATAGTTAAGGAACTCTTGTCCTGCAATTTTTGTGAATTCATCGTTGTACTGTATATTTTCTGAATGCCCTGAGTAATGATCCCATGATTTTGTGGTAACGCAGGTATTCTTTTCAATGATGCTCAGCTGATATGCATTGTTGGGCTGACTCTCTTGCCCCAAGTCTCCCGGGTACCGCTGCCAAATAGGCAGGCCATCCATTGGGGCATAATAGTCGTGGTCAAAGTTGTCTTTCATCAGAGTGTCTTCCTCTAATGAGTTTGGTGGAGCACGGCATCATTCCGAATCACAATCTCCGTATATCATCTTGACATCCGCTCTCGGTATATATCTCGGACTTTGTGCGGGGTAGCAAAATGGCGTAGGCACCTCTTCTTGAGACATATAATCCTCCTTGTTAAGATAGGACTTCCACTCTTCATCTGTATTGGAGGAATCACCCTCGTTGATATGTACTTCTTGAGACATTGGGTGAAGGAAACCTCCACTATGGAAGAAGTTCTGAATGGGATGAAGACTTTCATCGTTAATAGCTGTCTGGGCACAGTTTGAAGAAAAACCAAGACCTTTCTTTTTCTTATTGTCAGAGGAATGACAAGCTGTCCCTATCCTAGGCTGCTCCCTTCTAGGTGGATCAAGCCTCAAAATCAACAGTGTCACCAAATTAGGGTTTTGGTCGACCAGGGCTTCCAGATGGAAATTTTCCTCTGGACATGAGCCAATGCTTCAAAGCATAACCTAAAATACTCCATGGTACATCATGGACCCAATCATCAAGTCAATTTAGCCGTAGGGGATGCATTCATAAAAAATCAGGAATTAGGGTTTCTTGACCTAATTCACCCCTAAGTTGACTTTTGGGACAAAACATGAGCCAAGACCACAGTGGAGGATTTGAGGGTCTCTAATACACCACATTGATCCATTTGCAACAATGGATTTTTCCAAGAAGCTTAATTCCCAAGTTTCAAGTTCATCAGAACCACAGTTAGGGTTTCGCGGAAAAAGTCAACTGTGCCTTTGACTTTTGACCCAGGCATGCTTCCAAACCCTAGGACATGAGTCAATACACCCTATAACACCTATGAAATCAATCCATCAAGTTTTATTTAGGTCAAGGACTTGATTTCATAGAGGATTGCAAAGTTTGGAATTCATCTGATAAAAAGTCAACAGTGCACAAAAGTCAATTTTGACTTTTTGAGATTTTTCACAATTATGGTTATTTAACCCTAAAATGATGTTAATGTGTGATTGGAATCATCATTCATCACGAAAAATCAAGAAAAGTGGGATAACTTGTAAAAGGGGTAACCATAAAAACTTAGAAATTTTTCTAAGTTATGGAACAAAGTGGCTAGGGTACCAACTTTGGAGGATCATAACTCCTAAACCACAAGGCCATTTTTTCCCATTCAAAGCTGGATTTGTAGCTCTCATGGCACTCTACAAAAGCTTTAAACACAACTCATTCCAATTCCTCATGGATTTTAAGTTATGGAATGATCAAAATCACAAAAAGTGAAAATGTCACTTTTTTCCAACACTTAGTGAAATTTTCACTTAGTCAGAATCTGCAATCACTTTTTTCCAAATGTAGGGGCATTTTTCACTTGGATCTAAAAGCATCAAAACCAACTATGATAAAACAGTTGTTGTATCATATGAGGGCTTTCCAAAATGACCAAGAACTTCACCAAATTCCACTTGAGCCATGAGATATGACAATGGCAACATGCCTTGTTGAAAACTGCCAAAGCAAGGCAGATTTGTGCATTTTGCTCGATTTCCCAAATTTGTGCAAATGACAAGCACACTTATCCATCTGAACACCTCAAGGGGAGACCAAGGAGGAACCAACTCTGATCCCAAGCCTCCCAAGTCCTTGGAACTAAAAATAGCATGCCAAACCTAGAAATCCCTAAAGAGGGGACAAGACTCCAATTTTGTTTTGGAGCATTCAATGGATGCACTAAGGTGGCATGGACTGAGCCATTTCCAACTGAATTTAGTCAAGACTTATCCAAGACCAAGGGAACCATCAGCCTGTGCCCTAACCTCTAGTCAATGGCTAGAGGAGACTTGGATTCTCATTGCTCAACATTGGCCAAACCTATGCAGCAGTTGCCATTCACTATTCCTTACAAAACAAACTTGCTCTACTATAAATAAAGATCATTTGTGATCAGTTTGAGTACACCAAAGCCATCAAATAGATGCTTTCCTCAAAATCTCCTTCTTCACTCCAAAATTGCCTTCCAAAGCAAGTCATTATCAGGTTTTGAGTTTGAGAGCTATTCCAACCAAACCAATCACACACACACTCACACACCTCATAAACATCATATATAAGTGATCCAAACACTCACATAACATCTGGAACACCAAAATCACAAAATCACTAGGGAAGCTGTCCTTGGAAGTTGGTACCCTAGGCACTTTGTTCCATAACTTAGAAAAATTCTAAGTTTTTTATGGTTACCCCTTTTACAAGTTAACTCACTTTCTTTGATTTTTATTGATGAATGATGGTTCCAATCACACATTAACATAAATTTAGGGTCAAGGAACCATAATTGTGAAAAATCTCAAAAAGTCAAACTTGACTTTTGTGCATAGTTGACTTTTTATCGGATGAATTCCAAACTGTGCGATCCTTGTTGAAGTCAAGTCCTTGACCTAAATCAAACCTAATGGATACATTCCATAGGTGTTATAGGGTGTATTGAATCATGTCCCAAGGTTTGGGAGCATGTCTTGGTCAAAAGTCAAAGGTACAGTTGACTTTTTCCTCAAAACCCTAATTGTGGTCCAGATAAAAATGAAACTTGTGCATCAAGCTTCTTGGATCAATCCATTGTTGTAAATGGGTCAATGTAGTCTGTTAGAGACCCTCAAATCATGACTTGAGGTCTTCGCTCATGTTTTGTCCCAAAAGTCCACTTAGGGGTGAATTAGGTCAAAAAACCCTAATTCCTGATTTTTTTGTAGATGCATCCCCTGAGGTAAAATTGACTTGATGACTGGGTCTATGAGGTCCCTTGTAGTATCTTGGGTTGTTCTTTGAAGCATTGGCTCATGCCCAGAGGAAAATTTCCACCTGGAGGCCTTGGTCGACCAAAACCCTAATATGGTGACACGGGCGATCTTGAGGCTTGATCCACTTGGAATGTGGCAACCTTGTGCTTGATTCTTGATGTGGGAGTCCTTTTGATCCATTTTGGGCGTTTGAGAGGCTAGACAAGTTGAAGATCATTTCATTTCGTGATTGATCTCTTGTCTAAGTGCCCTAAGAGGGCTTGAACCCTAATTCTTGTTAGTAGTGAATGCTCAACAATTCCTTGAGGAGATTGATGAGACATAGAAGTATCTCTATTTTGTGATGATGATTGGCACAAGGATGGGAAATCTTAGTGGTCAAAATTTGGGGTATGACAGATGCCCTTATTTAATCTTCTTGGACCCGAAGGTGTGAATGGCGAAGGTGTGAATGGCATTCGGGGTACAAGAGGATTAAATATCGGAATACCCAAAATTTTGTTGGTGGTTATGAATGGCATCTTGCTCATCCCTCTTCTTTTGCTAAGCAATGATGCTTAGAAAAGGTAAAAACTTCCCCTCGATCCTAGTATTTAGCCAAGGAACTGGTCTAAGTTTCTTTTAAAATAAACTTCCCCTCGATCCTGGTTTCCTACCAAGGAAGTGGTCTCAGTTTTTGATATAAACTTCCCCTCGATCCTGGTTTCTTACCAAGGAACTGGTCTCAGTTTTTGATATAAACTTCACCTCGATCCTGGTTTCCTACCAAGGAACTAGTCTCAATTTCTTTTGTCAATAAACTTTCTTGACAAGGGACGTTATTTGTAGCGGTTTTCCTCAAACTTCTCGTGGAATTTTCCTGGGGAGATGTCATTTGATGGAAAAAGTTTTGATGTTAGACTTGCTGGGGAACCCATTCGTCTGAGTTGTAGAGGTGTACAAACTTCTCTGTTTCTGAGACGTCATTTGTCGACTCTACTGGGGAAAACGAGTCTCTTGAGAGGTTGTTTTCTGCTTGGGGATATTACATCATACTTTTCCTCGAGATCTTTTGGAAAAAATTCCATGTGATGCAATCCAATTTTGAGGTGCTGATGACCTTTTCGTCAGCGAATTTTTTGGAGAAAAACTGTTGTACTGCCGAATCTTTGATTAAGAGGCTTTCTCTGGGGATTTTCCTTAATCCGAGAAAGCGAAGATATCATCATCAACGGCGAAGAGTGACGTTCGTCGAAAGTTTTCTTGCTTTTCAGAGGTTCAAATTATCAAAGTGGTCGAGGATCGTCCCCATTCCAGAAATGAACTGGGGAAGATATTGTTTAGATGCGACATTTCCTGACGAGGAAAGAGCTGATAACTCGACTGAGAGGACTTTTATCACTTGGGGACAAGACCGATTAGAGTGATAGTGATAGTGATATGAATATGAGTATGAATCAATAATGCATGATGTATGTATGTTTATGCTGATAAAACTGACATGACATACAGACTAATAGATAAACACGACTGGATACTCGGCCACTGCAGGGGACGAAGAAGTACCCTTTGTTCCAGATAGCAATTCTGCCTTGCTTTAAGAGAGATAGTCCCTGCGAGGAAAACTGTTGGTCGGGCTTAGGAGATAAGAACTCTGTCGGGGATATTAGATGGGAAAATCACATCTGATACAGTTGATCCTTCGTTCAAGCGTACTGGTTTAGAAGGAGTACTTTGATTAAGCACTTTGAAGCTCGATTACTTCTGGAGAAGCGATCGATGTTCTTTCGATGTTCAACAGTCAAAAGAAATAGCCATCTTTAATTTTAAAGCAGAAAAAAAGTTTGACAAGTAAATTCATTTTTGTTTTATTTCAAGAATCGTTAATCGTATTAAAACATCATTTTGTAAAGCTAAAACAAATAAGAATTGCAAACAAAAGCACTAGGGCTCAAATTTTATTGATAGGATGGAAATCAGCCAAACGCGTGATTCCATGGAGCATTTACAAAGTTAGAAAATGGTAATTTTAAGGGAAAAGAGCTACATTGAAACATAACGACCACTATCCTTCTACCAACTTTGAATTCTGGGCATCCTGAGCTTCCGTCGAAGATGACCTTGATTGGAGTTTTTCCTGACCGATGGCATTACTGCTGCTAGGGGATTTGCCCCTTTGTTGGACGTAGTTACTTGCCATGAATCCCTAATTTTTGCCTGGATTGTACTTTGAGATTTCCAATCCACCGGGATGATTTTTGATCATGTCTCTAATTTTTGCCTGGACCGCCCTCTCGGGTTTTCAATCCACCGAGACGTTTTTTTTATTTTTTTTATTTAGGCGAAGTATTTCTTGACTACATCAACATTTGTGGGGTAGGAAAATTCCACTCCATCCATGGTTGCGAGTCTTAAGGCGCCGCCTGAGAAAGCTTTCTTGACCACATAAGGGCCGTCATAATTCGGAGTCCATTTGCCCCGGGAATCAGTGAGAAATGATTGTATCTTCTTGAGCACGAGGTCTCCTTTCCTGAAGACGCGAGGTCGGACCTTTTTGTCAAACTCCTTCTTCATTCTTTATTGATACAACTGACCGTGGAATAGTGCCGTTATTCACTTCTCTTCAATCAGATTCAGTTCGTTGTGTCGACTTTGACACCATTCATCCTCTGTTAGCTTAACTTCCATCAATACCCAGATTGATGGGATCTCTACTTCTATGGGGAGCACTGCTTCCATGCCATATACTAGAGAGAAAGGGATTGCCCCTATTGAAGTGCGGACAGATGTGCGATAACCGTGAAGAGCAAAGGGTAGCATCTCGTGTCAGTCTTTGTAGGTTACAACCATCTTCTAAACAATCTTCTTGATGTTCTTATTAGCCGCTTCTACCGCTCCGTTCATCTTGGGTCGGTAGGGAGATGAGTTATGGTGTTCAATTTTGAACTCAGCGTACAACTCTTCCATCATTTTATTGTTCAAAGTTGGATCCATTATCCATAATGATCTGGCTTGGAACACCATAACGGAAAATGATACCGTTTTTGATAAATCGGACCACCACTTGTCGGGTTACATTAGCGTATGATGCTGCTTCGACCCACTTGGTGAAGTAATCAATGGCCACCAGGATGAACCGATGTCCGTTCGAAGCTTTGGGTTCAATCATGCCAATCATGTCGATCCCACATATGGAAAAAGGCCATGGGGAAGAAAGAACTTTGAGATACGTTGGCAGTACAAGGATTTTGTCTGAGTATATCTGACACTTGTGACACTTCCTCATGTACTTGTAACAATCGGATTCCATTGTCAACCAATAGTACCCTGCTCTTATAATTATTCTCGTCATTGTGTTGACGTTGGCATGAGTGCCAAAGGATCCTTCATGAATTTCTTTTATCAGCATATTTTCTTCTGGTTTGTCTACCAGCGGAGCAAGACCTTGTCGAAGTTTCTCTTATAGAGTGTATCACCGCTCAGGAAGTAGCTGTCTGCCAATCTTCTTAGGGTTTTTCTGTATTTTCTTAATGCCCCAGGTGGGTATTCTTGTTTCTGAAGGAAACACTTGATATCGTGATACCAAGGTTTGTCATCGATGACTGCTTCGATTGTGAAAATGTAAGTTGGCCGTTCAAGGCGCATTATGTCAATCTTGGGTATGTCATTCCATTGACCTACACTAATCATGGAAGAGAGAGTGGCTAATGCATCAGCCATGTGATTCTCTTCACGAGGGATGTGATGAAACTCTGTTCTGTTGAAGAAGGGTAACAACCTTCTCGCGTAGTCTTTGTAAGGAATCAGTCCTGATTGGTATCTGCTCTAATCTCCTTTGATCTGATTGATAACCAGGGCTGAGTCGCCATATACATCCAAGTTCTTAACCCTTAAGTCAATCGCTTCTTCGAGACCCATGATACAAGCTTCGTATTCGGCCTCGTTGTTTGTGCACTTGAATGTCAATCTGGCAGTGAAAGGAATGTGGGTACCCTGAGGTGTTATGATGATTGCCCCAATTCCGTTTCCATAATGATTAACAACTCCGTCAAAGATTAGTCCCCATTGGAAATCTGGTTCTGGCCCTTCACTGGGTAGCGGTTCATCGTAATCTTTAATTTTCAAATACATGACATCTTCGTCTGGGAAGTCAAACCTGACCTATTCTTGATCGTCAATTGGCTGATGAGCCAAATGATCAGCTAAAACACTTCCCTTAATGGCTTTCTGAGCGTGGTGCTCGATGTCGTATTCTGATAACAACATCTGCCAACGGGCAATCCTTCCCGTGAGAGCAGGCTTTTCAAAGACGTACTTGATTGGATCCATCTCATAGATTAACCAAGTAGTGTGACGAATCATATACAGGCGAAGACGTTTGGTTGCCCAAGCTAGAGCGCAACAAGTTTTCTCAAGCAGAGTGTACCAAGTCTTGCTGTCGATCAACTTCTTGCTCAAATAGTAAATGGCCGATTCTTTTCTTTTTGTTTCGTCTTGTTGGCCAAGTACACAACCCATCGAGTCTTCCAAGACTGTTAGGTATATGATCAGTGGTCTTCCTTCCACTAGAGGTGATAGAATTGGTGGATTCGACATGGTATTCCTTGATACTGTTGAAGGCGGTTTGGCAGTCTTCTGTCCAAACGCAGTCCTGATTCTTTTTTAGTAATTTGAAAATCGGCGCACATGTCGCGGTCATGAGGAATATAAATCTGGAAATGTAGTTCAGACGTCCTAAGAATCCTCTGACTTGTTTTTCAGTCTTTGGAGAAGGCATTTCTTGAATGGCCTTGACCTTGTCAGGATCAACCTCAATTCCTTTCTGGCTCACGATGAACCCTAAAATTTTCCCTGAACGGCACCCAATGTACACTTATTGGGATTCAAGCGGAGTTTGTACTACCTCAGACACTCGAATAGTTTTAACAGGTGGGTCACATGCACCTCCTCTGTTTTAGATTTGGCAATCATATCATAGATATATACCTCAATTTCTTTGTGTATCATGTCATGAAATAGAGTAGTCATGGCCCTTTGATAGGTTGCCCCGGCGTTCTTCAAACCGAACGGCATTACCTTGTAACAAAAGCTACCCCATGGGGTAATGAACGTAGTTTTCTCCATGTCTTTCGGCGCCATTTTTATCTGATTATAGCCCGAGAATCCATCCATGAAGCAGAATACTTTGAATATTGTTGTACTGTCTACCAGCATGTCTATGTGCGGTAAGGGAAAGTCATCCTTTGGACTGGCTTTGTTCAGATCCCTGTAGTCTACACACATTCTGACCTTTCCATCCTTTTTTGGAACTAGTACTATATTGGCTAACCATTGAGCATATTCTGAGGTGGCGAGGAAACCTGCTTCAATATGTTTATGTACTTCCTCTTTGATTTTGATGGCCATGTTTGAATGAGTCCGACTTAGTCTTTGTTTTACCGGCGGACATTCTGATCTTATCCGTAGATGATGTTCCACGATGCTGGTATCCAACCCTGGCATATCCTGATAGGACCAAGCGAATACATCGGGAAACTCTTTGAGAAGCTTTGTTAATCCTTCTTTGATAGTCGGACTGAGCAGTGCCCCAACCTTGACCTCTTTTCTCTCTTCTTCTAAACCCAAGTTGACCGCTTCCAACAACTCTTTGTGAGGTTCAATGGACCTTTCCTATTGTCTGAGTAATCGGGAGATCTCTTCTGGAATTTCTTTGTCATTTTCTCCTTCAGCCTTAAATACCGGGAATTCAAAGTTGGGAGAAGGTATTGGATCATATGTTTCAATGGGGTTTAAAACAAGCAATCTACATGACATGATGATTGTTTTTAGAAGAGATAGAAAGAATGCAATTGTGTGTGCAGTGTATATTTTTTTACTGCTTGTTTTTATTATTCGAGTTGTTTTTTAGGATTACCATTTTCTGAAAAAACGAAAAGAGAAAACAACAATAAATGCGGAAATTACAGAACGACGTTATTTTATTTATGATCTTGCCGATTCTTGAAACTACAGCCCTATAAAACAAAACTCTGTCGCTTTGGGTGAAGCGAAGAGAGACATTTACAGAAAGTGAGCCCTATTAAAACATTTGTTTCACCTGGGCAGGGTGAAAGGTTAAAGTAAAGACGACAATTACTTCGACTTATGAACAACTTTTGAAATGTTGACAGCAACCCATTGGCGGCGAACACCTCGGTGAATCACAGAGTCTGGTACCTTCCTTCTTGATTTGTCTTAAAAAATAACGCTGATTTCTGGTGGAGCAGGATCGTTGGAATCTGTCTCCCAGTCAGAGTTGTTGTAGGAGGATTCTTCAGCTGTATCTTGCACAATGTTTGTACACTCAGGTATATCTCCCTATCCAGTGGGCTGGATGTCTTTGAGCTCGATATGAGAGCTTTCGGGAGCGGTGTACTTGACCAGGAAGTCGAATTTGCCACTCGGTTGTCCCAGGGTGTCCCACACTTCTTTGTAACTGGAGGAGTCATCCCTCTCGATGACGTTGACCTCAGGAAAAGCATAGTTAAGGAACTCTTGTCCTGCAATTTTTGTGAATTCATCGTTGTACTGTATATTTTCTGAATGCCCTGAGTAATGATCCCATGATTTTGTGGTAACGCAGGTATTCTTTTCAATGATGCTCAGCTGATATGCATTGTTGGGCTGACTCTCTTGCCCCAAGTCTCCCGGGTACCGCTGCCAAATAGGCAGGCCATCCATTGGGGCATAATAGTCGTGGTCAAAGTTGTCTTTCATCAGAGTGTCTTCCTCTAATGAGTTTGGTGGAGCACGACATCATTCCGAATCACAATCTCCGTATATCATCTTGACATCCGCTCTCGGTATATATCTCGGACTTTGTGTGGGGTAGCAAAATGGCGTAGGCACCTCTTCTTGAGACATATAATCCTCCTTGTTAAGATAGGACTTCCACTCTTCATCTGTATTGGAGGAATCACCCTCGTTGATATGTACTTCTTGAGACATTGGGTGAAGGAAACCTCCACTATGGAAGAAGTTCTGAATGGGATGAAGACTTTCATCGTTAATAGCTGTCTGGGCACAGTTTGAAGAAAAACCAAGACCTTTCTTTTTCTTATTGTCAGAGGAATGACAAGCTGTCCCCATCCTTTGGTATTGTTACTTCTGATCGCTTCGAGAGCATCTTTGTACAAGGAAATCTATGTTCTTCCTTCAGATTGATTGTCGTGACTCACCGAAAGTGCTTGGAAATGGGTTCCGATTACCTCCTCTAGTTCTACACAAGTGGACGATGATAAGTTACTCACGATCAAGGCTTGTTCTCCGCAGACTGTGACTAGTTGGTCGTTCTTGACAAACTTCAATTTTTGGTGAAGTGTCGAAGTGACTGCCCCAACCTCGTGTATCCAAGGCCTTCCTAACAAACAGCTGTATGCTGCCCGGATGTCCATGACCTGGAAAATGACTTGGAAAGTGTGAGGACCGATATTTATGGGAAGATCGACTTCGCCGATACCTATTTTTTGGGATCCATCAAATGCTTTGACGATGACCTCACTGTCCCTCATAGGAGATCCTTTGAATTATAGTCGTATTAGAGTAGACTTCGGCATAACATTTAAAGCTGACCCGGTGTCTACCAGTACGCTGGCTAAAGCATCATCCTGGCAGTTGACTGTAATATTGAGTGCCATATTCACTACAAGAAAATAAGAGTTTTGCGACACATAGGTCACGACGGTTGCTCCGTAACAGTCGTTATCCGCCACTCGCGGCGGTTCTCACAGCGCTTTTGGACAACCGCCCTAGTTTTTATGAATAAAATTAACAAGTCCGTTGCAAATAACAAGTTGACCTTGGTGTTTTCTTTGAGACAAAGTTGAGAAAGACACCACACCCCACACCCCACACCCCACCAATCTTAAATTTCCAAATTAAACAACAACTACAAACGCGTCTCTTAAAGTCATTCACAATAAACTCAAATTCAAACGCAACCAAAGCGATGTCGCTAGAGGAAGAAGAAGAGGGTTTCGAGCACACGCTACTGGTGGTGCGTGAAGTCGCCGTCTACAAGATCCCGCGGTGCACAACCTCCGATGGCTACAAGTGCGGCGAGTGGCTTCAATCTGACAAGATTTGGTCGGGACACCTCTGGGTAGTATCACTTCGGGACCGATGTGAGATCCGGTTAGAAGATCCAAACTCCGGCGATCTCTTCGCTGTGTGCTTCGTGTTCCCCGGTCACCGTGAGGGTTCTGTAGAACTGGTTCTCGACTCGTCTCGTTACTCCGTCCTCAAGATCGAAGATGATCAAGGTAAGCAAACATTCATTGGATTAGGGTTCATGGAGAGGAACGAAGCTTTTGATTTCAATGTTGCGCTATCTGATCATGAAAAGTATGTCTGGCGAGAGCATGATAAGGAGTCCGATAACGCCGATGCCGCAGAGGACTCTCAGATCGACATTCACCCTGCTGTAAATCATAGGCTAAAGGTCATTTCTTTTCTTTTACCAGTTTCTGTAATCAATCTAATTCTCTTCAGACTGTGTAGTTGAACTATAAATAATCGTCTTGCTTATTATCACGAAGATTATAATGTTTCCAATTTTCAGTTGAAAGATACATTCTTATCAAAATCTTAGTGTGATAACTTTATTTTTAGCTTGCATTGATTATAGATGGAGTTGTTGTGTACTTTTAATAACTGGTCAGTTGTTGTGTTAGAGTTAATGAACCATGGTTGAATGTTGTGGATGAGTGGATCGTCAAAATTCGGATGAATTTACTTCCTCTTGAGTCTTAACAATGTTTCTAAATTTCTTCGTAGGAATCGTGACTTTTCCTATGTTTGAATTATTTGTCAATTGGCTTGTAGGAGGGGGAAACCATCAGGATTAATGTGAAACATAAGGCCGTTGGTGGGGCTGGCATGCTTTCTGCTCTTCCATTGCCACCAAATGATCTTGTTGTTGCCCAGATTGCTTCTACTACCATTACCGGATCTAGCGTTAAAGGGACACACGAAGGTGTGAAACATAGTACTACTGATTCTCTATCCGTTCTTTCTCAATTACAGGTATGTTGGTCCTATTAATTTCTTAGAGTCTTTCCTATTTGTATAACTGAGTATTGTTATCAATCTAGATTCCTACATAAAGTTTCTTTTTTGATGTGAAACAGGCAATTAGATTGCAAATGACAGCCAAGGCAGAGGTATGTTAGACGAGCTACAGGTGCTAATTACTTTGAGTATGATTTCCTAAAGATTTTATATGAATAAGAATTTATTCCATTTAGAATTAAAAGCAGCTAGTGGAGTTCTGAACAGCCAATGGCCTCGACATTTTATTAACACTTTTTTTGGTTACGCTCCTAGTTATTTGCAGGTATCTAAAGTGGGAATTTCACCATTTACATATATTATTGTGGACAATGAAACATAATGGTCATTGTCTTACATA
Organism: Lathyrus tuberosus; assembly: GCA_022829125.1. Lineage (NCBI taxonomy): Eukaryota > Viridiplantae > Streptophyta > Magnoliopsida > Fabales > Fabaceae > Lathyrus > Lathyrus tuberosus. The sequence goes on from JALAZF010000282.1 coordinate 3,407,170, forward strand.
TGGTGACAAAATCTTGACTTCTTTGTTGAGTATATTCATGATCTAATTTCAAAAGAGGGGGATGGGGGAGCATGAGTTAGGTGGATCTGGTTACTCTATATGCTTTTGAACATAAATTTAAAGATATTTTTGTCGTTAAATGAACTCCAGTTGCAAGCATTGCACCTATACTCTCATATATTTTTTTTTACCTTAAAGCTTAACTCATAAAGAAAAAGGCAAAACATATGAGAATTTAGGAGTTTATTTTGTTTATTTCATTGTGATGAAAGCATCGCTAAAAAATAAGTATATGATATTTTTATTTAAAAATAAGTATATTTGATTGGCATCTTGGTTGTTTTTGAAAATTTCTATTGCATCTGATATTACTTAGCATGTTATCTTCATTTTCTTATCTAAATTATAAGTCTGTTACCTACTTTATAATTAAGCAAAATATTTATTTTAGACATTAAACCTCCTTGAGTAGTGATTTTGCTTGTCATATCACTTCACTGACTCTCTTATGATTCTTGTTGCAGATGTTGTTAAAACCTGTTGTCTCTCAACTTGTACCAGATCCTCCTTGAGTAGTGATTTTACTCAGGCTGAACAAATAATTATCATGTGGAGAAGATTTTCGTAGATGTTTATAAGCAGAAGTTTATGTCAATGGAAGTTGACCACATGAAAAATGTTGTAATTTTCTGCAAGGCGGTATGTTTTCCTAATCTTGGTTCGATTTCCTTTTTTTAAGCTTACTCTACTGTAGGTATATTTATTGTTTGAAGAGAATGTTTAAGTTGGAATGATAATAGTAGAGAGAATCGAGGTAGCCCCTGTTGTAGAAAAATTTATATTTTCCACATGCATACTTTTGTTGAAAAATTACTTGTTAAAAAATTATGCATAATGAGCCTTCTTGCCGAATGAAACCTGACCATTGTCACATAATTGGCTGTATAAACTTTAATTATTGTGTGTGATATACATTTCTACATGCTGATGAGTTGCAGAAGTCTTGGACTCTCGGGGTAATAAATTGTTGAGAATGAGAGCAAAAGTAAGCAGAGATAAAGAGATAACAAGTATTCTTAATGTGACCATGCCATAAAAGAAGGGAAAATGTACAGGAGCTGATAATCATTCCAACTATCAATTATATTGTCTGAATTTTCATTATCATCTGCTTCTGCACACTTTAACTAAAATTTTAAATTCTTCAATGCTAAAAATTCAGGCATATTTTGGAATTCACAAACCGAATGATCTTAGTGAAGCTGATCTGGCACGCAAGAGGCTTATATTTGATGAATTTTTTTACCTGCAGGTGTGGTTATTATTTTATATCACATTTAGTTTGCTCTATCATCTGTGGACATTTCTAATCTTTTTCTTCTAACTTACTACCATTATCAAGCCTATGTTTGGGTGAATGATGTCATGTCTAAAGTCATTTCTTTTAGTTATCTATTTGAAAGTAACTAATGACCATTGTCCTAGGTGTAATTATTTCTTGTTACTTTACTGCTAACAACTGCTGTTGGAAGAGCTTATTTAGAACTTGTTTATGCTAATCTCGTAAGATATAAGATAAGTACTTGCAAATATATATTTTTAAATGGAAAATTGTTAGTGGTAGTGTGTGTAGGATAGCGCGCACTTAGTGTGTGTAGGATTGCGCGCGCTTGTGACCTTAACTTAGATGTGTGTGTGTGTGTGTGTGTACCTTAACTTAGAGGCAGTTGAGCATACATGTGCATATGCGCGTGTGCACACTAACCTTAACTTAGATGCAGTTGAGCATACATTTTTCTGGTGCTATGTTTGTGCGGCAATTTTTGAGCTTTATCATCTTTCATTGTAATAATTTATTGTTCTTGTTATATACTTAAATCTTTTTTTGATTCAACCCAACTCTATCTCTACTGTCTTTTGCCAGTTAGGTCGATTATTCCAAATGCTCGACGGTCTTGGTACACAAATAGAAAAGGATGGATTGCTAGATAAGTATATAAGACCTGAACATAACAGTGTGCATACTGAGGAATGGTCATGTCTCACCAGGAAGATTTTGGAGCTCCTTCCCTACACTCTTACTCCTGGTCAACTGCAAGTTGTTTCAGAAATTATTTGGGATTTAAAGAGGCCAGTTCCAATGAATCGTTTACTGCAGGTTTTGATTTTTCTTTTCGATATTGTTTTACTATTTCCATGTCTATACATTATTCATCCACTTTTTACTTCAGGTACGTACTAGCATAGGAAAAGTAATGCTAGAAATTGAGTGATATGAAACAAGCCACTCAAGCATACAAACATGATTTCATTTAAAGTTTTTCCAACAACTTTCATTACTGCAAGTATAGACGGGATGAAAACCAATTTTACATATTCGCTGATGATTGTGTTCCGAGATGGCTTACGGCATCATACCACATTGATTTTGACACCATGGCTGGTGCGGACAAGTTTGGAAATATCTATTTTGTGCGGTTGCCGCAGGACGTATCTGATGAGATAGAAGAAGATCCTACTGGCGGGAGGATCAAGTGGGAGCAAGGGAAGCTGAACGGAGCTCCCAATAAGGTGGAAGAAATTGTACAATTTCATGTTGGCGATGTGATCTCATACCTGTAAAAGGCCTCCATTGTTGCAGAAATATTTTGTTTTTGAGTTTGAAAATAAAGTTGATGCCTCCATTGTCACATTGTTTAAATTGTTTTCTGTATTAACATTTGATGTAATTTGTCTTTTCAAAATTTCATGGTATTTTGTATTGTCAGAATTGAAATGTATTGGTATCGGTATGGATTATTTTTGTAAATGAAAACAATGCTACGTGTGTGCTAAAAGTTCATTTGTTTTTTTTTTAATTTTAGAAATATATTAGCTGCGGAATTACCTGCGGATTTTACATTTCCTGCGGATTTACCTTTGGAAATATCTATGGTTTCTTATTTTTGGATAAAAAACAATTATTTATGGCGGTTTTAACCGCCGGAATTTTCAATTTACGACAGTTCCTTACCCGTCGCAACCTAGAACGACGGTTATAGTGGCGGTTTTAGGAACCGTCGCGATATAGCCTGGTGACCCACGTTTTTTGCGACAGAAGTAAAACCGCCGCGACTAGTAAATTGTGGCGGTTTTAGCCGCCGTAATGTGCCAATATTAACCGTCGCAACTTGCCAATTTTCTTGTAGTGATTATGATTTGGGCCCTCTTCCGGCAGTTCCTCATCATTGAATCCTAAGTTGTTGCAGGAAGTGATATTGGAGATGATGCTGTCGAATTGTCTTTTTGTTACATCCTGTTTCACAAAGGCTTGCTCTAAGACTTTCTGTAGAGCCTCCCTGTGAGTTTCGGAACAGAGTAAAAGAGATAACACTGAGATTTTTGAAGGAGTTTTCAATAGTTGATCAACAATGTTGTATTCACTTTTCTGGATGAGCTTCAGCATGTCATCGTTGTTCTTTGAAAGGTCGGGATCACAGGATTGACCGACTATTTGATTAGGAACTTCTGCCTAAGGTTCCGTTTCTCTAATGGGTTCTTCAACTCCTCGGTTGAAGATCCAACCGCTTCGTGTTACTCAACTGATGTCTGTAATATTCACGACGGAGGGTAATGGAGTTTCCTTTCCATTATCAATTATTGTTGCACCGTATTTGTAAGGGATAGCCTTAGTTGATTCATACGGTAGTGGTCATGGCAGATAGATAACTACAGGAGCCTTCTGATTTTTAAGACCATTGTAAGTAATTTCAATCAGTTCTTGGTTGGGAAATTTTCTACTGTCCAAAGGAATTCTTGATTCGTCAAGTAGAGGGATTATGGTACAAACATCTTTGGTCCTCTTATGATCAGAGATTACGACAACATCCTTGATCTAATCAGTGAAATAGTCGGGCATCAAGTTGATTGACCCAGAACTTGGATACGGTCGAATCTCTTTGTGGTTTAACTGACTTTGAAGGGTTGCTCGCACGAGGTAACATCCTTGATTATCCTCTGAGCAAACTCTACAGCGCTCATAGTTGTGTGGTGGCACCTGGCCACGTCCGCTTTGTATGCACTGTAACCTCACTAGATCTGCTTCCATTGATCGAAAATCCTGACTGTAATGCCTAGTAGGGTTCCCATCAGTCATACTACCTGTTGTGTAGCTTCGTCCATATAGATAGGGAGCCACCAGTGGTTTAACAAGTGTTGCAGTGTTCTTTGAATGAGTGCACATCCTTGGTCGCTCTCACAGCATACTGTACAGTTCTGATAATTATGCGAAGTCAGAAAATCGAGCTGGACTTGTGTAGCATGTAACTCCACCAAGCTGGTATTCACAAATGAATATCAAAGATTTGAATCATATTCACTCGATAATGACTTCTATCGCGATAATCCTGAATCCATCCAAGATCCATCTGACACTGGAGGGCCTCTTGTACAAAAGAGCATCCCTGTTTGTTTACCGAGCAAATCAGATAGGAATCGTAATCGTGCCGAGGCAGATTGTTATGTTGGCTTTGCCTTGAGTGCATTACCACCAAGTTGACATTCATTTCCAGAATGTTGTGGTTCTGAATGATGTTGGAATTTGTATAAGTCATGTCGACCTCACGAATTCGGTGATCTTGGATCCATCTGAGATCCATCTGTTCCTGTAGAGATGATTGCACCACAAAACATCCTTGATTGTTTCTAGAGCAGATATCACACCGGTGATAATTATGAGGCGGTACGTGACCATACCTACTCTGTCCATAATGCATCTTGACTAGGTTGGTTCCCAATAAGAGTACATCGTGAATTTGATAGCTACGCTTAGGCTCTTTGTAACGCCCCAGTTTTAGTTAGTTTTATTTAATTGAGTCGTTTTGATTATTTTATTATTATATTATTTTATTTTTGACTTTTATTTGGAAATATGTTATTTTTCATCGAGATTATATTTTATCGCGTTTTGGGAGCGTTTGCGAGATATTTGAGTGTAGGGGTATTTTGGTCTTTTCATTTATTTTCTTAAGTTAGAAATGAATAGAAATAGAAAGAGAGAAAAATAGAAAGGAAAGAAAAAGAGAAGAAGAAAAAGAGCAAGAAAGAAAAGAAGAGAAGAGAAAGAAGAAAAGAGAGAAAACTTGGAAAATCTAGGAATCGATCAACCAACTTTTCTAAACACGATTTAATCGGGTAAGGGTGCGAAACTCGATTATACTATGTTTGTGTATGATTATGTATATTTGTGTGGAAGTTTTATTGGTTTACAAATATAGGTCAAAATGAGATAAACGAGTAGAAATCGATGTTTTCGCGGTTGGAAATCGGTGTAAATATTGTAGAATACTAGTTACCATGATTGGGTTATGTTTTGATTGCTATGTGTTGAATTGGAAGTGTTTTGGTGGGGAAAATATGGTTTTGGGTTATGTAACAGCGCTGCTGGGTTTTGCTGAATTCGCAGGTTCGCACTGCGAATCCCCTAGCGAAGGGGAAAGCAAGCATTCGCTGGCTATTTGCACTGCGAAGGTGAGGACGAGCATTCGCCAGAGACTCGCACTGCGAACTCTGGGTTATTTTATGTTGTTTTATTTCTGCCATGGTTCGCTGAGAGATTCACACTGCGAAGGGAGAAGCGAAGATTCGCTGGGAGTTCGCACTGAGAACGTTAGGAATTTTTTTGGCTATTTTCCGTTCTGACTTGGTTCGCTGGGACATTCGCACTGCGAATGAAGAAGCGAAGGACTCGCTAGGAGCTTCGCATTGCGAACATGACAGCTTTTCCCAATTTGTTTTCTTTATAACTTTTGATCCGTGAGTCGGTTTGAGGCGCGGTTTGATGCGTTGGGAAGCTTTTGACATGTTCTTTCTTATATTATTGGTTTTGAGACTAGTGGCTGATTTAATTATGTCGGGAATTGGAATGGTGTCATTTTGTCAACTTGTACCATTGTAAGTGTGTGTAGTTGAGGTGTATTATGCAATATGCTGTTGATATGAATGTTGTATGACTTGTGTGCTATTGTGTGATGGAAATGCATGTGATAAGATGTTGTGATGATGGTTTGTGACCTAAGGGCTAGTAAATGCAATGTGTTGTATTTGATGATATATGCATGATTATGGATGTGTATATGTGTGCATTTGAATGTCATGAGTCATTGTATGCTAAGCATCATGATATGTATTCTGGTGATGTCGTGTGCCCTAGTGGGTGTGAGAGATGAATCGGTTCCAGAGGGAATCCGCTATAACATCGTGTGCCTTAAAAAAATAAGAGGAACTAAAGCGATGATTATAGACGATCGTGTGCCTTATACAAAGAGGACCTAAAGTGACCGGATCGTGTGCCTTATACAAAAAGGACCTAAAGCGATCCATAAACGTAGTGTGCCTTAAAAAAATAAGAGGACCTAAAGCGATGGGGAACATCGTTTGCCCGAAGGGGTGTTACATGAGTAATCCTAAGTAACAAGCGATGGTTCCAATAGTTCCTGAGTGAACTAGTGTTGAGATGATGGATGGATGGTACCGTATATACATTGTATAGAGTCGTTGTGTCGGTCTCTGTGCATTTGCATAAATCATGAATGGATTTATTTTGCGTGGAATTGTGATTGGAATTGATGAGTGGTGTATGTATATATATATATATATTGCGTTGGTGATAATTGTATTGTGCATGATTGATATGCATTGGTGATGGATATATGAGATATGCGTTGTGTTGTTTAGCATTTGAATTCTGGTGTAAGTCGTGGTGAGAATATTTTACGTGTGTATTTTTGTGTTATTATATAATTATATGCAATTATATTATGATTGTGTTTCTCACCCTTCTGCTGTTTTAAATGCTCTATGAGGCATTGCAGATTAGATGCTGGAGGTCTTTTTGTGAAGCTTAGGTCTTCATTCTTTTGTCGGTCGGCTCTGATATGTACCACCGGGTAGTCGGGGAGATCGAGTGTGATTATTTGTATTATGTATACATGTATCTTTTGGATTGTACATGTATGATGTTGTATATGACAGACAAACTTTTTATGATGTGTATATCTGAGTTTCAGTGCAGATTTTCCGCTTTTATTCTGTATCTGAATAGTGGGTGTTAGGAACTAAGTTCCTTTGTTATGTGCTACCTGAATTGTTGCATATCTTTATGAGCAGGTGTATGTGTATTTGTTTCAATTGATGTGACACCTCTGTCTATGCCATGAATGTTTTAAATATACTCTGATGAAATTTTGAATTTTATTTATCGATTTGTTTTTTTTGGGGTATAGATTGGGGGTGTTACATTAAGTGGTATCAGAGCCAGTCCGTGTCAGTTTGTGTCAGTCCTTGTTGGTCTTTGTGGTTCGGTGAGCTGTTTGTTAACCATAGTTGCTGTTATTGGAAATGAATAGAATATGGCTGGTAGGAATGATGCTGCTTTGGCCGTGGCTATGCAAGCTATGGCTCGGGCTGTGCAGGGTGCACCTAATGCTGCGGGTAATGATGAGTTCAGGAAGAACAAACCGCTTGTCTTCAAAGGAAGATATGATCCTGATGGTGCACTGATTTGGCTTAAAGAGATTGAAAGAATTTTCCGAGTGTTGGATTGTGCTGAGGATCAGAAGGTGAGACTGGGTACTCACATGTTGCTGGAAGAAGCTGATGATTGGTGGGTTAGTACACGTCATGTGTTGGAAGCTGCAGAGGAAGAGATCACTTGGACTGTGTTTAGCATTGAGTTTCTGAGGAAGTATTTTCCTGAAGATGTAAGAGGAAAGAAGGAAATTGAGTTCTTGGAGTTGAAACAAGGTAGTATGTCTGTTGTTGATTATACTGCTAAGTTTGTGGAGCTTGTGCAGTTTTATCCACATTATGCGGAAGCGACTGCAGAGTTTTCTAAGTGTGTGAAGTTTGAGAACGGGTTGCGTCCTGAGATTAAGCAGGCAATCGATTATCAACGGATTAGGAGGTTTTCTGATTTGGTGGATTGTTGTAGGATTTATGAGGAGGATAGTAAAGCTCGTTCTACTCACTAAAAGAGTGTGAGCGAGAGGAAAGGGAAGCAACAGTTTTGTGGTGGTCCTTATGTGACACCGGCAGATAAGGGTAAGCAAAGGGGTAATTTTGAGATAAGGCCGAGTGGAGGAGGTATGTCTAGTCCTCTGAGATGTTTTAGGTGTGGTGACTTAGGACATCGTCAGTTCGAATGTAGGAAGGATATGAGAAAATGTTCCAATTGTGGAGGCTTAGGACACATTGCAGCTGATTGTAAGAGGAACGTGGTGAAGTGTTTCAACTGTGGTGAACCTAAACATGTTAGCACGAAGTGTCCGAAACCGAAGCAAGCTCCAGTTGGTGGGAAAGTTTTTGCCTTGGCAGGGACTCAGACTACAAGTGCAGACCGTCTGATCAGAGGTACTTGTTTTATTAATAGTACGCCTTTAGTTGCTATTATAGATACTGGAGTGACTCATTCGTTTATTTCGTCTGAGTGCGTGAAGCGTTTGAATCTTGTGTTGTCTTTGATGGGTGGCGTGATGGTTATTGATACTCCAGGAATGGGGTCAGTAACTACTTCTTTGGTTTGTTTAAGTTGTCCTTTGACCATTTATGGTAAAGACTTTGAAATGGATTTGGTGTGTTTGTCGTTGGAGGGTTTAGATGTGGTTCTGGGAATGAATTGGTTGCAGTTTAATCAGGTTCATATTGATTGTTATCATAACCTAGTAAGATTTCCTTCTCTTGAGGAAGACGAAGACTCGAGTTTCTTATCTACCAAAGAGTTGAAGAAACTTTTGACGGACGAAGCTCAGTTGTTCGGGTTGTTTGCATCATTGACTGTGGATAGTCAAGTTTCACTTGATGTGTTTCCTGTTGTGTGTGAATTTTCGAAAGTGTTTCCTGAGGATATTTCAGATGTACCGCCAGAGAGAGAGGTGGAGTTTTCTATAGATCTATTTCCTGGTACTAGACCTGTATCGATGGCACCATATCGAATGTCGGCATCTGAGTTGGTTGAGTTAAAGAAGCAGTTGAACGAATTGTTGGAAAAGAGGTTTGTGAGACCGAGTGTGTCGCCTTGGGGGGCTCCAGTTTTATTGGTGAAAAAGAAAGATGGGAGTATACGATTGTGTATTGATTATCGCCAATAGAATAAGGTGACAATTAAGAATAAGTATCCTCTTCCGAGAATTGATGATTTGATGGACCAGTTGGTAGGTGCGTGTGTGTTTAGTAAAATTGACTTGAGGTCGGGTTATCATCAGATAAGGGTGACAGAGGAAGATATTCAGAAGACGGATTTTAGGACACGTTATGGTCATTACGAATATTCTGTGATGCCGTTCGGGGTTTCTAATGCACCAGGTGTGTTTATGGAGTACATGAATCGTATTTTCCACGAGCATTTGGATCGATTTGTTGTTGTGTTTATTGATGATATCTTAATTTATTCTAAGTCTCGGGAGGAACATGCGGAGCATTTGCGCATTGTGTTGCAGGTTTTGAAGGAAAGGAAACTTTTTGCCAAGTTGTCCAAGTGTGAATTCTGGTTGTCAGAAGTGAGTTTTCTTGGTCATGTGATTTCAGGTAACGGTATCGCTGTGGATCCATCTAAAGTAGAAGCAGTTCTACAATGGGAGGCTCCGAGATCTGTTACTGAAATTAGAAGCTTTTTGGGTTTAGCTGGATATTATCGAAGGTTCATTGAAGGTTTTTCTAAGCTAGCACTTCCTTTGACCCAGTTGACTTGTAAAGGTCAAGCGTTCATTTGGGATATTCGGTGTGAGGAAAGTTTTAGTGAGGTGAAGAGAAGATTGGCGACAGCTCCGATTTTGATTTTGCCGAATCCTACTGAACCATTTATGGTGTATTGTGATGCGTCTTTGATTGGGCTAGATGGAGTGTTGATGCAAGAAGGTAAGGTTGTGGCTTATGCTTCGAGGCAATTGAGGGTGCATGAGAAAAATTATCCTACTCATGATCTGGAATTAGCGGTCGTGGTTTTTGTGTTGAAGATTTGGAGGCATTATCTCTACAGTGCAAGATTTGAAGTCTTTAGTGATCATAAAAGTTTGAAATACTTGTTTGATCAGAAAGAGTTGAATATGAGGCAACGTAGATGGTTGGAATTTTTGAAGGACTACGACTTTAGCTTGAATTACCATCCTGGTAAAGCTAACGTGGTAGCCGATGCGTTAAGTCAGAAATCGTTGCATATGTCTGCTTTGATGGTTAAGGAGTGGGAACTTTTGGAATCGTTTAGAGATTTGAGTTTGGTATGTGAATTGACGTCTGACAGCGTAAGGCTTGGAATGTTGAAGGCTACTAATGATTTTCTGTTGACTGTTAGCGAGAAACAAAAATTGGATGTGAAATTTGTGGATTTGATGACGGTTGGGGATAAAAGTGAAAATGAGGACTTTAAAGTGGATGGTAAAGGTGTTTTGAGATACCGTGGTAGAATTTGTATCCCTGATGATTCGGAGTTGAAAAGGATGATTTTGGAGGAAGGACACATGAGTAATTTGAGTATACATCCGAGAGCTAATAAAATGTGTCAAGATTGGAAGAAGATCTTTTGGTGGTATGGATTAAAGAGAGATGTGGCTCAGTTTGTGTATTCATGTTTGATGTGTCAGAAGTCTAAAGTAGAACATCTGAAGCCTAGAGGTTTGTTACAACCGTTGGATATTCCTGAGTGGAAATGGGATAGCATTTCTATGGACTTTGTGACAGGGTTGCTGAACACTCAGCGGAGACATAATGCTATTTGGGTGGTTGTGGACAGACTGACTAAATCGGCGCATTTCATTCCGATTGACATCAGTTTTTCTTTGGAGAGGTTAGCTGAGATTTATATCAGCGTGATTGTGAAATTACATGGTGTTCCGTTGAGCATTGTTTTAGATCGAGATCCGAGGTTTACCTCGAGATTTTGGGAAAGTTTACAAAAGGCGTTGGGTTCTAAATTGAGATTGAGTTCGGCTTATCATCCGCAAACAGATGGACAGACGGAGAGAACGATTCAGTCGCATGTGATTCCGATGGACGAGGTAGAGGTAAGGGAGAACCTTACGGTTGAGGCGTTACCAGTTAGGATTTTGGATCACGAGTTGAAGCGGTTGAGGGGCAAGGATATTGCGCTTGTGAAAGTAGCGTGGGGAGGCGCTGCTGAGGGTAATTTGACTTGGGAGTTGGAGAGTCGGATGCGGGAGTCGTATCCGGAGTTGTTCGTCTCAGGTAATATTTTCGAGGACGAAAATTTCTAAGTGGGGGAGAGTTGTAACGCCCCAGTTTTAGTTTGTTTTATTTAATTGAGTCGTTTTGATTATTTTATTATTATTTTATTTTATTTTTTACATTTATTTGGAAATATGTTATTTTTCATCAAGATTATATTTTATCGCGTTTTGGGAGCGTTTGCGAGATATTTGAGTGTAGGGGTATTTTGGTCTTTTCATTTATTTTCTTAAGTTCGAAATGAATAGAAATAGAAAGAGAGAAAAATAGAAAGGAAAGAAAAAGAGAAGAAGAAAAAGAGGAAGAAAGAAAAGAAGAGAAGAGAAAGAAGAAAAGAGAGAAAACTTGGAAAATCTAGGAATCGATCAACCGACTTATCTAAACACGATTTAATCGAGTAAGGGTGTGAAACTCGATTATACTATGTTGTGTATGATTATGTATGTTTGTGTGGAAGTTTTATTGGTTTTCAAATATAGGTCGAAATGAGATAAACGAGTAGAAATCGATGTTTCCGCGGTTGGAAATCGGTGTAAATGTTGTAGAATACTAGTTACCATGATTGGGTTATGTTTTGATTGCTATGTGTTGGTTTGGAAGTGTTTTGGTGGGGAAAATATGGTTTTGGGTTATGTAACAGCGCTGCTGGGTTTTGCTGAATTCGCAGGTTCACACTGCAAATCCCCTAGCGAAAGGGAAAGCGAGCATTTGCTTGCTATTCGCACTGCGAAGGTGAGGGCGAGCATTCTCCAGAGACTCGCACTGCGAACTCTGTGTTGTTTTATGTTGTTTTCTTTCTGCCATGGTTCGTTGAGAGATTCGCACTGCGAAGGGGGAAGCAAACATTCGCTAGGAGTTCGCACTGAGAACGTTAGGAATTTTTTTGGCTATTTTCCGTTCTGACTTGGTTCGCTGGGACATTCGCATTGCGAATGAAGAAGCGAAGGACTCGCTAGGAGCTTCACATTGCGAACATGACAGCTTTTCCCAATTTGTTTTCTTTATAACTTTTGATCCGTGAGTCGGTTTGAGGTGCGGTTTGATGCGTTGGGAAGCTTTTGACATGTTCTTTCTTATATTATTGGTTTTGAGACTAGTGGCCGATTTAATTATGTCAGGAATTGGAATGGTGTCGTTTTGTCAACTTGTACCATTGTAAGTGTGTGTAGTTGAGGTGTATTATGCAATATGCTGTTGATTTGAATGTTGTATGACTTGTGTGCTGTTGTGTGAAGTAAATGCATGTGATAAGATGTTGTGATGATGGTTTGTGACCTAAGGGCTAGTAAATGCAATGTGTTGTATTTGATGATATATGCATGATTATGGATGTGTATATGTGTGCATTTGAATGTCATGAGTCATTGTATGCTAAGCATCATGATATGCATTCTGGTGATGTCGTGTGCCCTAGTGGGTGTGAGCGACAAATCGGTTCCAGAGGGAATCCGCTATAACATCGTGTGCCTTAAAAAAATAAGAGGACCTAAAGCGATGATTATAGACGATCGTGTGCCTTATACAAAGAGGACCTAAAGCGATTGGATCGTGTGCCTTATACAAAGAGGACCTAAAGCGATCCATAAACGTCGTGTGCCTTAAAAAAATAAGAGGACCTAAAGCGACGGGGAACATCGTTTGCCCGACAGGATGTTACATGAGTAATCCTAAGTAACAAGCGATGGTTCCAATAGTTCCTGAGTGAACTAGTGTTGAGATGATGGATGGATGGTACCGCATATGCATTGCATAGAGTCGTTGTATCGGTCTCTGTGCATTTGCATAAATCATGAATGGATTGATTTTGTGTGGAATTGTGATTGGAATTGATGAGTGGTGTATGTATATATATATATATATTGCGTTGGTGATAATTGTATTGTGCATGATTGATATGCATTGGTGATGGATATATGAGATATGCGTTGTGTTGTTTAGCATTTGAATTCTGGTGTAAGTCGTGGTGAGAATATTTTACGTGTGTATTTTTGTGTTATTATATAATTATATGCAATTATATTATGATTGTGTTTCTCACCCTTCTGCTGTTTTAAATGCCCTATGAGGCATTGCAGATTAGATGTTGGAGGTCTTTTTGTGAAGCTTAGGTCTTCATTCTTTTGTCATTCGGCTCTGATATGTAGCACCGGGTAGTCGGGGAGATCGAGTGTGATTATTTGTATTATGTATACATGTATCTTTTGGATTGTACATGTATGATGTTGTATATGACAGACAAACTTTTTATGATGTGTATATAAGAATTTCAGTGCAGATTTTCCGCTTTTATTCTGTATCTGAATAGTGCATGTTAGGAACTAAGTTCCTTTGTTATGTGCTACCTGAATTGTTGCATATCTTTATGAGCAGGTGTATGTGTATTTGTTTCAATTGATGTGACTCCTCAGTCTATGCCGTGAATGTTTTAAATATACTCTGATGAAATTTTGAATTTTATTTATCGCTTTGTTTATTGGGGGTATAGATTGGGGGTGTTACACTCTTCCTCTATCAAATTGACTGCAGCTTTCTCGTGTTGAGGCAGCGGGTTTATTTGAACATTTGGATTTGTATCCTTGAAGGATACGACCCCGCTCCTAACAAGCTTCTGTACGTCGGATTTGAAACTGAGACAGTTTTCTATGTTATGCCCTGGTCCTCCTTGATGATAACGGCAAGTCTGATCCGCTTTGAACCAAAAAGGCGGATTCCCTGGTACTGTAAGAGGAGACCTGATTTGGACGTTCCCCTTGACCAGTAGTAGTGGGAACAGTTCTGCGTACAACATTGGTATAGGGTCAAACCCTGGTGGTCGCGTTGTACGGTTGTTGTTGTACTGAGGACGAGCCTGCTGAAGAGGTTGTTGTGTCCTTTGCTGATATTGTTGTTGAATCGGTTGGCTCTGAGCAATCGGAGGTTGATACGTTTGAACAGGCGCATGGTTAATAGCAGGAGTTATAGCTGCAACTGGTTGGTACCGTTGCCTTTGCTTTCCGAGATAGATATTGCCAATATCCTGCTCTTTTTTCTTAGGGAGAGCACTACCGTATCTTTCGGTACTGCTTGATGGTTCGGCATCTTTGACCATACGTCCTTCTCGAACTGCTTCTTCAAGACGAACTCCCATGCCTACCATCTCAATGAAATCGTTGGGCGCACTGGCGACCATTCTGTCGTTGTAAAATGAGCTCAAGGTTTTCAAGAAGATCTTTGTCAACTCTTTTTCCTTAAGAGGTGGACAAATCTGGGCGGAAATTTCACGCCATCTCTGGGTATATTCCATGAAGGTTTCCTTGTCCTTCTGCGACATGGATCTGAGTTGATCTCTGTCTAGTGCCTTCCGGGATAGTGTGTACCACGGGTGGTGGTACAGTCATTACGGCAGTGACTCTTGGTGCTTCCCGAAGTTTGTAACCTTCAGGAGTTGTTGTCATGCCCCTGGCATCTTCGCTTTCCAGAAGTTTATAACCTTCAGGCCCAGCAGTTCCTGCTGCAGTTCTAGATCTTCAGTGATCGGTGGAATATATCCTTCAGGATATAGTTAATAGGCATGCCCCAGGGACGATCTTTAGGCATGTTATACTGAGGATCATACTTCTCCACTATGGGCGTCGATGTGATCTCTGAGATCACAGTCCTTTGTTGTTGCATCTGGGCTGCTGCCAGAGCTTGCATGTCATTGTGAAGTTTCCTTAGATCTTCTTTCAGAGCGTCGAGTTCTTCTCTCAATTCTCTGTTCTCTTCCTAGAGATTATCCATTTTCTTTTGTTGACTGGCCCGAGTGTTGTACGAATGAGATAGTTTAACTCTAGAATCAAGACACGAACGTGAGATTCGTAGGTAAGAAGAATGCGTTATGTGAAAATGATGAATGATATACAATGATTATATATTAATTATTTTTTGTTTAATCAAAAGAAACTTCAACAATTGGATTGCAAATATCATACAATGGAAACCCCGTTTTATTGAATTCAAAGATTGCGGAAATGGAAATACAATAATTTACATAGTGCTGTAAAAGGAAATGTCTAAGCTAATGGATCCTGAGTCCTCTCTGAGGAGGGCTCAGGTGCTGGTTCTGGTACTTTCCTTTTCTTTGACCGGGGCTCTCGAGCCGTTGTCGGGTTGTCATTCCTTTTCCAAGTGAAAGGAGCGAGCAAATTCCTTTGGTCTTCTTGATTTTCTACAGCATGTTTCTCTAAAATCTCGATTAGAGCATCTTTTTCTTTTAACAGTTGCTGTATTTTCTTACACTCCACATTGAGAATGTGGTACTTGTTCTTACAAGACTTCTTCTCCTGTTGAACTTTGTTGAGAGTAACCTGAAGCTTTTTCGTATCAGACATAAAATAAAGGACAGACTCCTTTAACGGAAGAACTTCCTGACGAGGGTAAGGCATCCTCAACTTGAGAGCTCTAGTTTGTACCCAGTGGAGATAAGGTTCCACCGAGACACAGTCTGGATTTCCTAGAGACTCTCTTCCTTTCCTATGAACATGTTTCCAAGCATGCATTATTTCTATCTTTAGTGCCCTGTCACTTTCTCCTTCCTTGACGAAAAGACCTTCCAGATGAGTATTACGCGGGACATGCCTCATCGGGTATCCAAATTGACGACGAACTAAAACTGGATGATAATTGATTCCTCCTTTAGTTCCTATGAGGGGTACTGTTGCACCCCAAAATTTGCCCTACCTTTTTCTGGCTTTTGCTTTGCGCTCATTTTGCATTTTAGGTCATAACTCATAATCATATCATTGCATTGGTTTTCTGAGACATGGGATCTAAGGTTTTTCTTGTTATTAAGTGTTTGCCCTGTTCGGGGCGATTTTGCAAGTCATTTTCTGCAAAGTTCATCAGTGTACATCTGGGTGATTTAGGTTTGTATTCATGGTTGAGCTTGTGGACTGTTTATTGGTTGAGATTCGTCAGTGGATCCGGTGAGTGGCCAGATTGTTCAGTGATACCTGTGACCATTTTATCAGAGGCTGGTGAATAGTTTATGATTGGTTTTGAATTCTTTGGGTTATCCATTTTCTATCCGTCATGACCATTTTCAACCATTGTAACCAATTTTCTTTCCACATTCAAATTTATTTCAATATCCATTCCTTACCATTTTCAAATCCTATTTTCATCTAAATATCCATTTTAGTCCATTTCCTTAAATAAAACCAAATATCTAATCCATATTTCCTATCCATTTTTTCTAATCCACTTTCTAATCCATATCCATCTTTGGATCCAAATCCAATTCAAAGTCCATTTTAATTCATTTCTATCCAACTCAAACCAATTTCCATAATATCCATTTGTTAATCCATTTCAATTTCCATTAACCATTTATCCAAATTTAATACATTATCCACTTTTAATATCAAATATTATCCATTTTTCTAAGCCAATTTATCCATTTCATTTTAATATCCATTTTCCAAACCAATTTATCCACATCATTTTTAATATCCAAATTCAACATCCATTTTAAACTCTTTTTTAATTCAAACCAAATACTCATTTAAAACCATTTGTCCATTTTTATCCATATTGTTTTTCCAATTCAAAATCCAAATAGGTCCACTTTAACCATTTTTCTTACCTTGTTTTCAAATTCCAATTGTCCATATCCATATTCATTTTCTACCCATTAACCTTTTCATACTCAAATTAACTCCATATCCATTAATCCATACTCTTAACCTTTTTTCCAATCCATGTTCAAATCATTCTTTTTATAACCAAATTTTAAACCAATTTCAAATTCCCATTTTAGATCTTCCTTTTTCTAAATCCAAATCCAAGGTTCATATCCATTTTGAACCATTCTTTTTATCCACATTCTAAAATCCAAATGAAAAATCCACAACAAAAAAACCAAGATAGTGCAAAGCAATCATCTTCATTAGCATGTTTAAAGAGAATGAAACTCGTTGGTGAATGTATTGAAGGAAACTAATTCCAAATTAAAGGCAGCGGAATTCCACCACAGTTAATTCATTTGAAAAAGGCTTATTATAACAGCATACCAAATGAGAAATTGATAACAGCAGAATTTTATTGCAAGGAAAGTTGGAGTCATAGCGCATAAAAGAAGAAATTTCATAGCAAAAGACTGCAGCAAATAAAAATTACACCAGAAAATTCACCAAGCTTCTAACATAAGTTTCTAACAGAAATCCTAACCAACTCTAACCGATTTCACCTGAAAATACGAATTTGCCCTCATCCGACTTCTGATATAAAACCTCATCATCTTCATTCTTCAGGGGTCTTCACAATTTTTTTGTTTTCACATTCTTCATTCTCTGAATTCTCTTTCTCCTCTTCAATTCATCTTCTTCAATCCTCTGTAAAAAATTCATCATCACCTAGCCTTCACCTTCAATCTCTCTGCTCTGATTTACCTTCGACAATCCTTCATCACCATTTCCAGTTTCCGAAACCTCTCAAACCAATTCATCAATAATTTGCAGAAAAACCACACAAGCAAACCTTCAATTCTTATTACCTTCATCAACACCTACAGAAAACCAGTGTCTCAAAAATCAATGATAATTCAGAAATAATTCGAATCATAACAGCAATTTCATCGCACGTGTAATCAACCACAGCAACATCTCAGAGAAGAGCACAAATTTCATTCGCGCAAGAATTTCAACTTTAAACTCAGAATCGCACAGAGGAAGAAGAAGAAGTGGATCGGAGAAGAAGGTGCGTGATGGAATTGAGCAATTACGCATATACCTGAATCAGATTCGTTGAGTTCACTCCTTCGTCGTCGTCGAAGCGCCATCGGAGCGACTCCGATAGGTATGTTGATTTCCTCTCAAACTTTGATGTGTGATTAGTTGTTTGTGCGACTTGTTTTCGATTAGCGATTCGTAGCTTATGTTCTATCTGTTGATTGCTGCCGTTTTTTGTGTGCGACGTTTTGAGTGAGGTGTTATTGAGGTTGGAGAACTTGAGAGATTTCTGGCCATTAATGTAAGAACTCCGCCGCCGCCGGTGTGACGTCATGGCGCGGCGGAGAGGTTTGTTCACTTTTGATTCCGTGAGAGAAGTTTTGAGAGACGCAAGTTGTGCTGATGTTGTGAGTTTTTTTTCCATCGCCGGCGTGAGGTTTTGTGTCGCGGCGTGATGAGGAGCGAGACGGGGAAATGAAGTTGAGGGAGGAGAACGGTTTCAGACGGAGGAAGGATGTTATGACAACGTCGTCAACGAAGTGAAGATGGTGGACGGCGGTGGGTTGAAAAAGAAGCATGGAGGCTGAGATGGAGAGAAAGAGAAGCACGATGATGATGGCGGCCGAGGGAGTTAGGGGTGTTTGATCTTGCTGAAACTACTCTAGGGTTTGTAGTTTGCTTAATCTTGTTTCTCATTAACATGGATTTGGGCCTTGTTTGTTTTGATGTCACACATCCGGGCTACTCCATACACCCCCATTTCACTTCGCACCCCACCCCTGGCTTCTCAATAAGCTTGTTGGGCCTTTGCAAATCGCTTTTTACACCCCCAACCTCCTTTTGGAACTCTTGGGCCTGAGTACCAGAGCCCATGCGCCTTGTGCTGGATACATATCTCCTAGAATCAATTTTATACCCTCTTTTGATTTTTCTTAATTTTAGTTTTCTCAATTTAATTCTAACATTAATAGGATAATAATTAGGTAATAATCTTGACTTTAAAATTAAACTTTGTTTCAATTAGATTTTAACTTTAGAATTAGAATTTAATCTTGATACTAATTTTTGGTTAGTTAACCTTTAATATTAAGTTTTGACTTTAGGGTTTTATTTTGAATTAGACTTTTGATTAGGAATTAGAATTTCAATTTTAGTTTTAATAGTAGTTTTAATTCTAGAATTAATTTTAGGATTGATCTTATTTAGATTTAGTTTTAGAATTAACTAGAATTAACTTTAGGTTTAATTTTAGATTTAGAATTAATTTTAGAATAACTCATCTTGTTAGATTTTAATCTTCTTTCTTTTATTAGCATTTTAATTTTAGCTTGGTTATTCCTGACCATGATTTTAATTGCCTATTCTTGGTTAATTGTTGATTAATTGTTGTTTAATTCCTGATTAGATGCTTCTTTGCTTTCATAATCTTCTTTCTTCCCTCTTAGGAAACAACTTAACTTCCATCTTGGAAGTAAGTTATTTACTTTCTTTCTCTTATCCTTTCTTTTAGGATTAGATTCTTTAAACCTCATTAACCTTAGGATCACCATGTATGATAACATTAGGATTGAGTCTTAGTCTCCCCTTAGTTTCTACCTTTATCGCCTTTTGAGTCTCTTCTCTCTCATCTTATAATAAAAGTAAAAAACACTTAATAAAGGCATGACAAATATTGTATTTAGGCCTTTCACGTGGGAACCAGGAGGTGGGGGGTCTTCTCTCATTTCTTTGGGAATGTTTAGCATACGTCCCGTCTTGGGTCGATATGCGAGGCATTCGATCCTACATGAGGGACTTAAATACAATACATGTTACAAAACATAAAATAATCAAAACACTTCTTTCTTAAAAGACAAGAAACAAACAATAACGTCTTTCCTTCGGGAACTCTTTTCTCATCTCACTCATTCTTAGCGTACGAACGTGCTTCTCCTCGTTCTCTTGCAAGATGGTAACGCACTCGGACCAGCGAGCCTGCAACACCTGAGCTAGAACGTTAGTCGTTCCCTAAAAAAGCACAAACAACCCATCCCTAGTAAGGGGAACTACGTCGCTCTGATTCTCATGTTCCCGATGAGATACGTAGGCAGTGGGGTAGGGCCCATTCGAGCACTTCTTTTATTTTCCCTACATTTGTTTCTCTTTCTCTTTCCTTTCCTTTTCTAGTTCTCCAGCTAGCAGCTCTTTTCCAGTATTCTTTTCTTACACCCTTTGATCGAGACAAGCAAGCGTGGATCCCATCGGGTACGATGGACGCGTGGGGGTGCTAATACCTTCCCTTCGCGTAACCGACTCCCGAACCCAGTTCTCTTAGTCGTGAGACCATGCCCTTTCCTTTTCCTCAGGTTTATGCAGTGTTTCCTTTCCCACTCGTGGGATAAATACACATTGCTGGCGACTCTGTTTCGGTGCCACTTTCGCGTTTGTACTAGGATGAAAATCCCGGGAGCGACAGCTGGCGACTCTACTAGGGACAGGTTGACCTATTGCTGGTCCATCCTAAGCGAGTTATTCCTAGCGCTTGTTTGCTTTTCTTTCATTGGGTGTTTACTGTTATCTTGTATTTGCTGTTTACTGTATTTTATTACTTGTACCATATTTACAGCATGTTAGCATTTACATTTCATATATTATACTGTGTTTCACTGTTCTGTCTGTTTGGCGGGATGGGATTTTTGAGAGATGAGCCCATTACCAAGGCTTGAGTGCACACTTAGATTTAGAGTAGAGAGTAGTGGGACCTACGTACCATCTGTGTACGTTGGGTAATCACGAAATTCACAGCCAGACGAGGCTATCTTGGGACGCATTCTGACGTGTGTGTCTTGCACATGTTAGGGTGTTGATCTAGAGAGCTGTTGACTCTGGTGACCATTTCCCCGAGGACTTAGTTGTGGCACTCCTCCCGAGATGTGACTGTGGCAGACCACGTTCTGTGGCAAACCCATTGCACATTCTCGATCCGAGGACCCAATGCTGGGAACTTGCTATAGGATATCCTTTTTGAAAGAGAATCAGTGGAGGCACTCCTCGATTGGCGATAGTACTGTACCCTGAGGGATGAATGTACTATTGCTTCTCGACCTCAGTGCCAGAAGCTGAGGACCGTTCGTTTTGGAGAATCAGTTGAGACCTCCTCGATTGATGATGATGCCAAACCAGAAATGGTGAACGTATCATCATTTCTCGACCGGAGAGCCCAGGATACTGAGGATCTTAGTACCCACATGTGAAAGGGGCGGGTTGTTTACAGGTTTGCAGGTAACCTTGACCTTCAACATACTCGGTATTTTGGATTTCCTATCAGTGTGGACTTATCAGCCTGGTATTCTGGTATTCTGATCATCAAGTATTCTGGTATTTCGGTATTCTTTTCAGACTCATGAACCTATTCTGTCATCAGCACATCACATTGATTATTCAGATTCTGTGGAAGCTTTGATCTCATGTCTTATTGCATTCATAACATTGCATTTTCATAATCATTTGCATAGCAGGTGTTCGAGGCTTGATTATTCTTATTCTGGTATGGTTTTCTTCGGAATTTCAGACTTAACTGCTCAAGCCATTCGGAAGTTGACCATGGATCTGGTTCAAGCAGAGTTGAGGTTAATGCGAAGCCAAATGGGGGAGTTTATGTGGGACATGCAAGCTCTAATTCAAGACCAAAAAGTGCTGAAGGAAGAGGTCAACCAACTGAAGACTCAGATGAGTCTGGGTATGGAAGTCGTGATAAATGTGCTAAAAAAGAATGATGATCCCATGCCTGGGGCTATAACAGAAATTGTCATTCCACCCTTGCCTGTAGAATCTATCCCAAGGAGTGATTTACCTCACAGATTTTTTGCACCACATGGGGTTCCGGAATCTCCTCATCAGCAGTTACCTCTCGTTTCCCAAGACAACCCCAAGGCTAAGAAGTACCCACCAAAGTCGAAGAAAGCTGACAGAATCTTTGATCCGATTCCTATGTCTTATGCTCAGCTGTTGAGGTATTTACTTCAGCTCCAATTGATTGGACTTCGGATGATAAATCCTCCTCGTGGAAAGCTCTCATTCGATTACGATGCAAATGCCCATTGCGATTTTCACTCTGGTGCGCCGGGGCATGATGTGGAAAAATGTAAAGCTTTTCATCATGTGGTCCAGGATCTGATTGACTTGAAAACAATTGAATTCACGTCAATTCAGGGGCATTTCTTGCAACCTATGGTGTAAGCGTACAAGGTGGTCTTACTCCTGTTGCTGCGAAAGAAGTGAATATCCCAGTTTCCCCTCCTAAAGCTACATCAATTCAGGGGCATTTCTTGCAACCTATGGTTTCAGAATCTTCTAGTCCTCATTTGTTGCCTACTCTTAGGCCAAGTTTGTGGAAGAAAGCATCCAAACGAGAAGAAGGCACAAGTCGATATCGACAACAAACTAGCTCCCAGAGGAGACAGCAAAGACCCAGAAGGCAGAAGAGAAAGTTTGATCCCATTACTATTCCTTATAGTTACTTGCTCGATCGTTTACTTCAAGACTCTTTGATTCAGCTAGAGAAGGCTGCTCCTGTTCCATTTCCCCTTCCTCCAAGTTATGACAAGAGTGTTAGATGCGAGTGCCACTTAGGGACACAGGGACATATCCTTGAAGAGTGTAAGGTGTTCAGGCATAAGGTGCAAGATCTCATTGATGCTGGGCTTATCATTTTCACTGAAGACAGTCTGTATGTTAACTGAAGCTTCTCAAGTGATCACTTGAGACCACAAAGACATCTCCCGACGCAATCAGTCTAGTCGGAGCCAAGCCTCCTCAGCAATGGCGAATATCAATTTTCTTTACTGCATTTTCATTTGTAATTTGTATTACTGGTTAATGTTTGCATGTAATAAACTTGTTTGTTCTTGAATGATGATTTTAGTGCAATAAGTATGTTTTCTCGAAAAGTTCATTCGTATTCACTCATTTAATGTTTGTATGCACTGCAATATTAATTGTCTTGTTTAAACTCTTGGAGGGAGGATGATGAGTAAAAACGCACAGTCTTTGGTTGTATGCTTTTGGATAAAACCCTGTTGAGGATGTACAGGCATTGTTTCAAATTCCTAAACACCGGAGAAATAAGGGAGTGAAACCTTTGTCAAACCCTTTTGAGCCTCGAAGTAGGAGTTTCTTTTCATCAAGAAAAAACCCTCAATCTTAACCTGGGGCAGGGTAGGTGTCAGTTAATTTGACTGAGCGTTCAAATTTCAAAAGGAATGGGCATTTGAGGATCCATTACCTACGGTTATCCCTCACCAACCGAAGAGTGAGACGTTCGGAACCCTTTACAAGTCCAGACAAACCTGTGTCACACGACTAGTTCAACCAAAAAAAAAAGAAAAGAATAAAAAAAAAGGAATCAAAAGAAAAAAGGAAAAAGCTCGCTAAGTCGAAACTTGAAAACAAGTGACTTAGGCAAAAGATAGGGCATCCCGCTGGACTCCAAAATCGAAAAAAATTCAAAAGGAATAAGTCCAGGCAAAATCAGGGGAAAACAAAAGAACGAAAATTGAAAAATGAGAGGAACAAAAAGAAAAATCCTCGAGCAAAGAACAAGTCGTGTGACCACAGACACCAAAGGCAAAAAGGGATGAATGTCACTCTGTAAACCGTGTGGGTTCCTTAACTATCCTCCTACCATTCATAACCTTTTGAAAGGTGAGCGCTTGTGTCGAGTTAGCTGAACGTAGGACTGGAGAACATCAAGGAGAATGGGTGGGTACAAACAAAATTTTGAGCCATAAATCCTTTTTTCTTAAACCGCGAACCAGACCACGTTACAACCCTAAAAGTCCTAATTGAAACAGGGTTTATTCTGAAGGCGTATTTCAAAAAGATAGCGTTCCTGACTCCCGTGAGTTGTGCTAAAAGACCTTGGTTGGTATTGCATGTGCATGCTATTTTCCATTTAAAATTTTTGTGTTGCACCTTTACTAGTGACACGTTCACAGGTATTGGCGATATCTTTTCGAAAAAACTTCGAGATTAATATACGTGTTGCATTATGATTCTAATTCTTGGAATAAATATTTTATGCTTGCTTACATGCATTTGACACCCGTAAGGCTTACAAAGTGAACATTAGTAGAGAATTTTGATCTCGCCAAAGTGAGATGCTTGAAAACTCCGGGGATGAGTGTGACAGGGGATGTTTTATCAAGTGATTATGTTGGGTGTGTGCTCTCATGGCAATTCGTGCTAAGAAGTTGTCAATCCGGGGAAGTTACATTGTGAAATATCTCCGCCGTTCGGTTAATCTGGGGCAATTATGTCGAGAATCTGGGGCAATCAAGTGAGATTCAACAAATCTCTCGAAGGTCAGTCAGTTAGAGGTATTCCTTCACAGATCAGTCAGGGGCAAAATCATTTCAAAGCTGGGGCAGGTCACCCTAGGAGCACAAAACGTTATTCTCTCCAGAGAACGGTAAATCACAGTCTGGGGCAATATATGTTGGATCTTCACTAGACATCCTAAAGACATGTTCATTTACAGGTTATGTTGCATCGGGGCATTTCTTTTGGGTCATATCACATCTGCAGGGTTCACGTTGATAGTTATCACGAGATGACCCCAGTAGAGTCTCTCTCCCTAGCAGAGATGGCTGAAGTTTTATCACTCAGCAGAGCATATGAAGATTGTAAATCATTCTCCCCAGCAAGAGTTCATGAGTTCGCTCTCCCCTGGCCAGCTTGACGAAGTTTATTGCTCTTCAGCGAGAGTTCATATTACCGTACAGGATAAGAGTGTTGGATTTGTGCTTCCTCAGTAAGCTGTAAAGTTTTTTGTCTCCCCAACAGAATAAGGGTAGAAGGTAAATTTCCAACAAAGGAGTAAGTCTGATCTTGTCCCCTAACAGAGTTGATGTCGTCAACCACTGTCCCCCAAGCATATTTTTAGTGGTGATCGATGTTCCCCAGCAAGTCAAAGGTCGATTGTCATTGGCACTTTTCTTCAGCGGAATCCTGGGATGTTTCCTCCAGCAGAAGTATGTTATTCATATTCCAGCAGGTCCCTGCAGAATGGAGGTTTGGTCGGGATCTCGAGCAGTTATGACCCTGAAGACGGTTCAGTTTATTATCCCCGACGGAGTTAGCCTCGTCTCTTCAGCATTTATTTTGCTGGAGTGGTCCTGTTGCATATCATAAACATCATGGCATAATCATTACCACGCATATCATTCGCATAGCATTGCATGGAGCCTTGTAAAACCGAACAGGAATCCATAGCCCAACCTTGCTCGACATCCTTCCACAACCCACTTTGCTGGTATATTTCAAAAACCTGAAATCCTATCCCTTTTGGCGTTTCCTTTAAAGAAAAGTCAAATCCCTATTGGCACTTCATACAAAATCCAATCCCCATTGGTACCCAGAAAGATTTCGCCTTTGAAAAAACAATCACCGTCAGGTTTCACCTGTCCTAGCCAGCAAAGTTTAATTGTACTTGGCACATTCTTCTTTCCCAGTAGCCCGAGCATACATCGGCATTTTGCATATATTAATCATTGCATCCTCAAAACGCGTACCATTTCCATTTGATGTGGAGCATTACGCCATAGAAAGAAAGTCCAAACATATGCATGCGAAGCATAAGCCAGATTTGGTATCTTGCGCGAAAGCCCCAATCAACTTTCAGTCAAGACGGTGACATATCCCCAGCAGACATTACAATCAACCCAGTCGATTATCTTTCTTTTGGGTCATAGATCATACGTCGATCTTACCCTCGACCAGTCTTTGTCCATCAACCCCTTGATGACGACATTTCGATCAGGTCTTTCCATCAAACCCCTTTGATGATGTGTTTCTGCGTATGGTTTTCTTTCCGTCTTCCCCATGACAATGTGCTTCGTTTAGTCGAGTCTTCTTTCTGTCATCCCTATGACATTGTGTTATCTTCAGTCAGGTTTTCTTCCTGTCATCTCTATGACAATGTGTTTCCTTTAGTCAGGTCTTCTTTCTGTCATCCCTATGGCAATGTGTTACCCTCTGTTAGGTTTTCCTTCTGTCATCCCTATGACAATGTGTCTTCTTCGTTCAGGTCGTCTTTCTGTCATCCCTATGACAATGTGTTTCCCTTGGTCGAGTCTGCTTCCTGTCATCCCTATGACAATGTGCTTCGTTTGGTCGAGTCGTCTTCTTGTCATCCCTATGACAATGTGTTCCTTCAGTTGAGTCTTCTTGTCGTCATCCCTATGATGATGCGTCCTTTCAGTCGGGTTTCATTCTTCTTTCCATCAAATCCCTTTGACGATGTGGTTCTCTGGGTATGTTGTCTTTCCGTCAGATTCCTTTGCAAGATGTGACTGGGCTCTAGTTTTATTGTTTCTCCACAGAGTGCAAATTTTGCGGTTCTTTTTGTATTCAATCGCCTTGTACCTTGAATGTCTAAAAGCAGTTGCTATCATCCTTTCAGGTCCAAGTTGATTGAATAGGGGCAGCTGTTGCACCCCAAAATTTGCCCTACCTTTTTCTGGCTTTTGCTTCGCGCTCATTTTGCATTTTAGGTCATAACTCATAATCATATCATTGCATTGGTTTTCTGAGACATGGGATCTAAGGTTTTTCTTGTTATAAGTGTTTGCCCTGTTCGGGGCGATTTTGCAAGTCATTTTCTGCAAAGTTCATCAGTGTACATCTGGGTGATTTAGGTTTGTATTCATGGTTGAGCTTGTGGACTGTTTATTGGTTGAGATTCGTCAGTGGATCCGGTGAGTGACCAGATTGTTCAGTGGTAGCTGTGACCATTTTATCAGAGGCTGGTGAATAGTTTATGATTGGTTTGGAATTCTAGCTTGGTTAATTGTTGATTAATTTTAGCTTGGTTAATTGTTGATTAATTGTTGTTTAATTCCTGATTAGATGCTTCTTTGCTTTCATAATCTTCTTTCTTCCCTCTTAGGAAACAACTTAACTTCCATCTTGGAAGTAAGTTGTTTTCTTTCTTTCTCTTATCCTTTCTTTTAGGATTAGATTCTTTAAACCTCATTAACCTTAGGATCACCATGTATGATAACATTAGGATTGAGTCTTAGTCTCCCCTTAGTTTCTACCTTTATCGCCTTTTGAGTCTCTTCTCTCTCATCTTATAATAAAAGTAAAAAACACTTAATAAAGGCATGACAAATATTGTATTTAGGCCTTTCATGTGGGAACCAGGAGGTGGGGGGTCTTCTCTCATTTCTCTGGGAATGTTTAGCTTACATCCCGTCTTGGGTCGATATGCGAGGCATTCGATCCTACATGAGGGACTTAAATACAATACATGTTACAAAACATAAAATAATCAAAACACTTCTTTCTTAAAAGACAAAAAACAAACAATAATGTCTTTCCTTCGGGAACTCTTTTCTCATCTTACTCATTCTTAGCGTACGAACGTGCTTCTCCTCGTTCTCTTGCAAGATGGTAACGCACTTGGATCAGCGAGCCTACAACACCTGAGCTAGAACGTTAGCCGTTCCCTAAAAAAACACAAACAACCCATCCCTAGTGAGGGGAACTCTGATTCTCATGTTCCCGATGAGATACATAGGCAGTGGGGTAGGGCCCATTCGAGCACTTCTTTTATTTTCCCTACATTTGTTTCTCTTTCTCTTTCCTTTCCTTTTCCAGTTCTCCAGCTAGCAGCTCTTTTCCAGTATTCTTTTCTTACACCCTTTGATCGAGACAAGCAAGCGTGGATCCCATCGGGTACGATGGACGCGTGGGGGTGCTAATACCTTCCCTTCGCGTAACTGACTCCCGAACCCAGTTCTCTTGGTCGTGAGACCATGCTCTTTCCTTTCCCTCAGGTTTATGCAGTGTTTCCTTTCCCACTCGCGGGATAAATACACATTGTTGGCGACTCTGTTTCGGTGCCACTTTCGCATTTGTACTAGGATGAAAATCCCGGGAGCGACAGGTACATTAAGGAAATTTCCACAGTGGTCAATGATTCTGATCCCGTCATAGATTCGATTGTACCATTCTATGTCGGATTTGTTAAGAGGCATGATTCTCTGCGACCAACGTAAAGTACTCTTATGATCCCAAAATGCAGCAGACTTGGGTAAATGAGAAGTAAACCATTTGTACAACAGGGGTACACAGCAGGTGATCATTCCTCTGCTATACAAATTCCTTAAGTGTACATAATGATAAACATCTGCGAGCAAGGCCGGTACAAGGTTTCCAATCAGAAAAACCTTAATGGCATTGATATCCACGAAGTTATCAATGTTGGGAAACAGAAATAACCCGTAGGTGAGCAGAACAAAGACGCTCTCGAAAGCATTCACGTTCCCTATACTAGCAAAGTACAGGGCTTTCTTTAACAAAAACTGGGCTGGAAAACCTTGGATCCCACCCTTAGTGGTCATGTGCGTCCTGACTTCTGACTCGTCCAAATAGATTGTTCTTGCAATGGTTTGATCCTTTGGAATTTCTTCCAGTCCAGAAAAGGGAGCTTGGTCAGTGATGGGTAAATCAATCAGGTGAGAGTACTCCTCCAGCGTTGATGCTAGTTGATAATCTGAGAATGTAAAACAGTGATAAATCGGATCGTAGAACTGAATGAGCATAGCCAGGATTCCTTCCATTACATGGACCCTTAACAAAGACAGTAGTCCTCCGTACTTAGCTCTGAAAGCATCAGGGTTGGTGATCATCCTTGCCAACCCTCTTAAATCCTCTAGTTTCGGAACCTTGAAGGTGTACTTGTGAGTCTTCCTTCTACCGAAATCCATAACGCAATCTTTCTCTCTGATATTTACAATCATTGTCTTAGTTTAATTTGAAAAAGAGAGACTAGAAAAGAAGTTTTTTCTTTGGTTTAATGTTTTTTAATGAAATGAATACATGAATGCAGCACATAAAAACATAGAAAAAACATGGGGTCAAAGGTTCGGTGTCATGAAGTCATGGCTCTACCCATCCCCAAAGGCTGTACTGGTGATTTTTGTACCTGTCCTCAAAATCATTGACCCCTCTTAGGATAACAACAGCAGGCTGGTTCACCCGAGCGAGTTGCAGTATCTTAGAGTGATCTGAAATGAGGGCAGTATTGCATGACAACTATTTCCGATAACTTCCGCACTACAAAATAGTAACATGGTTTCAGCCTACTAAATCCTCAGTTTCGTAGAATACCACAATCGAATAATCTGCTTTCAACAACCGAAGTCGTATAGGTATTGAATCCGCAAAGGGTCTCTCCACTGATTCGATGGTCGACCGGGACCTCTTATTTGGGAGTCACTCCCTGTAAGATTACCCGTCTAGTGCCATCACTTATCTTAGGTGTCACTTAAACTTTCCAGATGCGGCATCACCCGCAGTCCCATTAGCAGAAAATTAAACACGGATATCAATTAGGAAAAGCGATATATATATATATATATATATATATATATCCTAAAACTAACATCCTAGACCTCTTAAGAGCTATAATCCTAGTCCTAACAAATAAAATGACTCCCCAATAGAGTCGCCATCTTTTTGTTGGAAAATGGGGACGATACCCCAAGGATCATTCTAAGGACACCCCAGCAGAGTCGCCATTTTTTTGTAGCGAGAGATTTTTGTAGGAGGGGGTGCTACTTTCTGATTTCTTATTTATCCCATGAAGCTGAAAGGGAAAGGGAAGCTATCTAAAACTAACCTTGCACGCGAATGTTTAACTGAATAAACGCTTAAAAGAGATTGAGGGGTCCGGGGTCAGGTTATACAATGGGGAGTTGTCAATTACCCATCCTATATGTGGTTATCCACAGGATATTAGCTTTAGGTTCCGCTTTGTAATTGATGGTGTTTATCTGTTAATGGGTTGGGAAAGTTTCTAGGGAAGTATGAGTGAGTGAGTTGATGTTGATGTAAAGGTACTGGACCTTGGGTTTTTGATTAGTATGCTCGCTAAGATTTCGCAATCTTATGCCTACGTATTCCCGTTTAAACGAAATAGGGAAATCAGAGCAATCGTAGTTCCCCCTATTCTATGGGAGGAAAAAGATGTTTTGGTGTCTTGTTCAAAGCCGAAGATTGAAGCTAAAGGGTTTTGTTTGTGTCTTGTTCGAAGCCCAAGATTGAAGCTAAAAAAGGTTTAACTGAGAGAGAACTTGTCATCTCTAAAGAGGGATTGTTGATTTTTGTGTGCCATGATCGAAGCCGAAGGTTGAAGCTAAGAGGTTGATTGACTCCACTAGGGGAAGTCTTTATACAAAGCCTAAGAGGAGACTGGATAAGACCGACTCAACAAGAGAGTGTATATATTGGTGTCTTGTACAAAGCCCAAGATTGAGGAAAAAAAGAGACTGACTCTGTGGGAATATCATTATACAAAGCCTAAGAGGAGGCTAGAAGTTTGACCTTTCCGGAGAAAAATGTTCTATCTGTCTTGTACAAAGCCCAAGATTGAGGCTAAAAGGATTTTGACTCTGCCGGGGAGGTTTGTATGTGTCTTGTACAAAGCCCAAGATTGAGGCTGAAATGAGTTTGACTCTTCTTGGGGGAAATCATTCCTCAAAGCCTAGAGGAAGGCTGGGAGGAAATGACTCTGCTAGGGAAGATATATGTCCCAAGCTCAAAAGAGGGAGATTTATGTCTTGTACAAAGCACAAGATTGAGGCTAAAAGGATCTGACTCAACAAGAGAGTGTTTTTATCTGTCTTGTACAAAGCCCAAGATTGAGGCTAAAAAGGTTGACTCAACAAGAGAGTCTGAAAAGGTGATTGACTCAACAAGAGAGTCTGAAAGGGTGATTGACTCAACAAGAGAGTCTGAAAGTGATTGCCTCAACAAGAGAGTCTGAAAAGGTTAGCTCCATTGGGGAGAATATTTGTACAAAGCCCAAGAGGAGGCTGACTTTACTGAGGAAATATCATTATACAAAGCCTAAGAAGAGGCTAGCTTTTGCCGGGGATTGTTAAGATCTCGAGGCAAGTCTAAATGGGGAATCAACTCTTGCTGAGGATTACAGAAGAGTTGAGATATCAGAGACCTTGAGGTTCTGATTTGGGATAAGCTGACCCTGGTTGGGGAACTCTTAAGAGAGAGGCTGGTTTCTGTTGGAGATTGATCCAGAGAGCCTGGGGTTTCTTCCTATATTTGTAAGGAACTTGAGAATGTCTTTGAGACTCAAGGGGATTAGACTGTCCAAGTCTACTGGTTTGGAAGAGTTTTATCTTTTGTATGATACCCAAGAGGAGGCACGGGTATTAAGGGATGAGGATCAACCCTAAAATCTGATATTTGACACTAGAAAGACTGCTCCAGCAAAGGATGACTAAGTTTTGTCTTATACCTTTAAGAGGTCGTCAGGGTCCTTGTATTAAGCCCAAGAGAAGGCATGAGAACTTCTAAGAAGCCGGAGAGTCCTTGTACAAAGCCCAAGAGGAGGCGGGGATGCTTTTAGAAATCCTGTGGGTCCGAAACCAAGAAAAGTTCAAGAAATTCTATTCACCGAGAATAGAGCAGTTAGTGAAAGTTCTGTGATTTGAAGAAACTCAAGAGATGCTATTCACCGAGAATAGATCAACTATGGGGAGTAGAATTTCTTTGACAATTTCTAGGGGTGACAGTCTGAGAAAAGGTTCACAAGGAATACTGCCTTTCTCTTTGTTCCATATTGTTTAAGACCAAGAGAAGGCAAGACTGTATCTGGAAATCCTATGGGGATCTAGTTTTGTTTGTATTTAAGAGTGACCAACAGGGCTTTACCTAGTTCTAGACCTAGTTGTCGGGGAAAACTCTAAATAACTATACTAGTATATATACAGTTGATATATGACAAGTATTTAAAAGGGTATGAAAGAAGACTAACCATGCACAGCTTCCCACAATACAGTTATATATGTAAGCGGGTAAATGAAAGTTGTTTAAAACTTATAGGCGAGCAAGCTTCCATGCTGTTATTGTTAGTTGTTCAAAGAAATTAAAGAAAGTTTTGATAACAATATATATATAAATATATATATATATATATATATATATATATATATATATATATATTTGAATTTAAATCACAAGGAAAGTTGTTTGAAAATATTATTGGGGCTTATACTCAAAGAGAGGCCCAATGTTTTAACAGTGATCGCACCGTTATTTTGAATATCGTCTCGGGACTTATACAATGACTGAGGCTCAAAAAGGTTTATTTACAAAGGGTTGGGTCTTACAACTCAAGGAGAGACCCACAAGGTGTTTTAAAAGAGAAGAAATGGGACTTACAACACGAGGGTAGGCCCATGATGATTTGATTTTGAACTGGCGATCGCGTCGAGATTTTTTTAACGCAGAGGGACTTATACAATATCTGAGGCCCAAAATGGTTTTGGTTAAAAGGGGATTGGGTCTTACACTTTATTAGAGGCACAAAGAGTTTGAAATTGATAAAAGATGGGTCTTATAGCTCAAGGAGAAGCCCAGTTGATTTTGTTCATAAAGGTGACGATCGCGTCGAACTTTTGAAAATATACAGAGGGACTTATACAATGAGTGAGGCCCAAAATTGTCTATTTACAAAGGGGTTGGGTCTTACACTCTATGATAAGCCCATGATTGTTTGAAAAAGATTGATGAGGGTGGAATCAATCAAAAAGGTATATTGAGCAGATATTGTTACTATTTTCATGCAAAAAGATTTTGCTACTAAATAGATCTTCAATCAAATCTTCAATTAAATCTAATTATTCTCCATATTGTTTTGCATGAAAATAGTAACAATATATGCTCAATATAAGATTGCAACAAAATATATTTGTCCTATGATATTCGCTTGCAATCTCTCCACCAGATTTTCTCACAGCTCACTAACACGTGCAACCCTAAAACATCACAATCTGATGTTCTGATGTTCTGTTATAGTGATGTCAAGACATCACTTATAACATCAGCATATAAAACTTCAACCCTGCAACAGCTAATGTTAGGAACCAATGTTATGACATCAGACATATGACATCAACATTGTTCAACTTTGTTTTACCAAAATTCTAGCCAATACAAGAACTAACAATCTCCCCCTTTGGCTAATTTTGGCTAAAACAATCTCAGCCTACACCATAGATACCAGCCGCGGAAAAACACCATACAAACTAACATCAGCACACAACTAGCAGCAGCAACTCCCCCTCAAAATTGCAACCAGCAAAACAGCTGCACACCCTCAAGCCTAGAACCACCACAGAAAACTAGGCAACCACTAGGACACTACTAGGCTAACTCTCCCCCTTTTAAGCCATAATTGGACAAACTCTGAACATAGCAGCAAGCACAAAAAATTCCAAAGGAAAACTCTGAATCATCCAACCAATATACTCAGAACAAAATCCAGACTCAGCAGCTACTACTGTACATTCTCTCCCCCTTTTTGGCCAAAAATTGACAAACATTGGTGTAAATGTATACTTCTGATTCAATCCATTGGCACACAAATCTATAGAACCAGGTTAAAACTGTCAAGTACACCATGAACTTCACCAGTTACACAATGTCACGACATCTTGTCTGACATTACAATCTGGATAAACAACTTCTTCAACAAAAGATCAATTCTCCCTATCTAAGATAACCAGTGCTCCTTTGCAAGAAGAACACCTTAAATGAATGGAAAACATAAGACTCATCTTCATGTCTTCAAGAGCGTACCCTCTGTTCAACACACTTGCTGAACGCATTCACAAAATGCTTAATCCTCAAACAATCCAAGTACCACACTAGTACAGACAGAAGTTCCCCCCTTATATTTCACAACTGATGCTCCTTTACTAGTACATAATAGCATTTGGAAAATCCAGACACAGTCTTCATCCATTTAGTCAGGAATGCTTCACACAATCATCCACAAATTTTGAAGCACACTCACAATGCCTTCCACTGAACTCTAAGTAAACTCCTCTTACCTAGAATTAATAACACACATCAAGACAAGTGTGACATCTCCCATCAACAAAGACCCTCACAAAGTTTTTCCAAAACTGCATAAAATTGTCTTCAGACTTCTCCTCAGAAGCATGTCCACACCAACATGCCATCCAACAGCCTAATGTCATAACATGTTATCTGACATTATCTCCTCATAAGAGGCAACCAATCTCCACAAGCTTGATCAGCATGCAAGCTTCACAATATATGCACCTTTGCTGCAGAATCCATAGACAAGTACTCCCCCTGTCATGGTTAACCAATGCTCTAGATGGAGATGAACATTTGAGCACACTTGCTAAGCACATTCACATACTGTACTTTCACTTTTGGGGAACACAACCAAGTATCCTGACTTGTTTGACACTGCTCACAGACTCCACAAATTCTCTGCTTTACTGAGATCTAATCTCTTCAAGAGATACTTGTAGCAGAAGAAGGAATAACTCTCTAAAAAAATATTCTTATCAGATCACATCACAATCCCTCTACCAATACATCCACCAGTAGTTGTTGATACTAGTGAAGTCTTCAAAATTAGTAGTCATGCTTTGCCAGAACAAACTACTAAAAACAAGACCAGAATCTCCACATTCTAATTCACATAGTCAGAAACATCTCTTCTGACACAAATGCTTGAGCATCCAACTCCACACGCACACTCTCTCTGAAGCAAAGAGTTCAGACTGCAAATTATTATACTCACATGATTCCTTCTTGGTTTGTTATCTTCACATGCTCCAAAACTCCACATCTTGCCAGGCTGATCAACTACTCTCTAGCATGACTTGACAATAGGGCTATGTCCCCTTCACATGTTTTTCTTCTGCCTTTAGCGATACACATACAATCATCTATTTTTGACATTTGGATCAATTGATGAATATCCACATTAAGACTTTCAAGCAATCAATACCTGATCTACTTCAGTCTTCTCTACATTCTCCTTCCAAAGCAGACCTTCTACTTCATCATTCTCCCGTATGATTAGGTATATTCTCTTTAGATACAATGTAGGAAATCATCCCAGATAATGTCCTATCACAAGTTAGAACATCTTCTACACACCATGATTCTTGATATGCTCCACCAACTGGACTTACTCTAGCATAGTAATCCAAAGAACCAGAGGAATAAACTCTCATCCACCTTCAAGAAAAATAATCTCCTTGAGTCTTCAACTCATCACCCATCTGCCCAAGAGTAACTTGTTCCAAGACAATCCTCAATAATAACCAGCTGCCACACTCTGATTATCTTGATTCTTCGAATCCACTTCTGAGATCAACCAAATGCCACAGTTTGATCACCTCATTCATGAATCTTCATATGAAAACAACCAACTTCCACATTTTGACCTTTTTCACGTTTGTCAGAACTCTCACAAAGATATCTTGATCCACCAAGGAAACTTGATCTTCAAGTCACATGTTTCACTTGCTCAAAAGCAAACACACTTAGACTCCCTAAGCCATGGTCATGTAACATCTTTCTCCTTCCTGCAGCTCCCGCAAACTACCATGAGAACAATCTTTTTGAAGCATCTTATTATTCATTCCTGTAGATCACCCTATCATTAGCTGATGTGCCACATCACCAGCTGAGACTCCTGATGTTAAGCTAGATGTCAGAACATTATGTCATCCAATTGTTGAATTCAGCTCTACCTTCTGCCACTCAGAAGAACCTCCTCCTTTTGCAGAAACAAATTTCCATGCTCTCATATACTTGATTCAACAATCAAGTTTGAGTAGACAACCTCCATCCTTCTTAGAAACTCCAAAGACTTCAAACCTACCACATCTGAATCTTCAGAAAATAAGTAGTCCAAGACTACCCCATAGCAATACTAAAGAAAGTCAATTCTCTTAGTAGAGCCGTCAGTAGAAAGCCAGAGATAACTGCCACTTATCCTCGACCTTCACAACCAGAGCAAACACCATGCTCCAAACCACTTAGATCAGAAATAAACTGATCCAAGCTGTAACCATCAAGATTGTGATGTCTTCATAGTCTTCCATCTTCATCTTCAACAGCACCACCATCTGGACAAGTCATTCACAATACTTTCTAGGAACAGATGCTAAGCAATAATCCCAGGTCAACACCTAGGCGACTTGTGAGCAAATGTAGAACCCCTCCCATGATTCTCCAAACCTCTGATGAAAAAATGTTAAAACAATAGACAGAACATCCTTAATCTTGTCTTTCAAGGATAATAAATTAAATACTTGTGAATAGCAATTGATCCCTATGGTTTAACCCTTCTTCAGATTTCAGCATCTTCTGAATCTTCTTCATGACAGACCATTATGACAACCATTCATACCACAAAAGCCTTCCAGGTTAGGTCAGTGTCTTGATCTTTTACTCCACCCTGAGCAAAGAACTGAAATGATGTTTCAACATCAGTTCCGACATTAGTCTAAATCACATTAAACATCTCATATGGATTTAGAGACTTCAACCATATTAATCCACACATATCTCTTGTAGGGAACACATGAGAACATATCAACATCTGATCAACTTCCAAGATCAGACCAACAAAACTGCAGTAACTTGCATAACACACTCTTCTAGAAGCTTCTTCTTATAAGCACAAGGTTCAAACCTCTTGTCTAACTTAAGAGTGATAACTGCCATAGACAATCTGCTACTTCCAATCCTTCAAGCAACAAAATTGAAAGAGCTCACGCACACACCAATTGACCACTGGCTGATTCACATTGCTACTGCACACAAACTCTTGCATGCATTTTCCATTTTCTTCAACCAACTCCAACTGAGATGCTATGACATTATGAACAACATCTAAAAAATTGTTCAACTTCACAGCTTCAGTGATCCTTCAAAATAGCTACAATCTAATAGGACTTTGACTCACCATATACCATAAACTGCTGATGTGTAGTGCGATGTCGAGACATTAGGATGACATATCAAGCTCAGCTTCTTTCTTGATGAAAGTTCCTCCAGTTCATGATTTTGAAAATCAGAAACATGTATCTTCACAAGAGAATTCATCTTCAGATATACCAGAACTACATTGGACACCATAAATACGCTTAAGAGATAACTTATCAAGATCTTCACTCCCGCATGAAAGATTTGACAGTGATACTCTTTTGCTTTGGCTCCACCCTCTTCTTTCATCATCAAGAAAATTGAGAAGGAAGGAATCAGTGTTCTGGATAGATTGGTCTTCAATACCTGATTTGAAATATATTCTTCTTCTGCTGAGGAGACCAAACTCTAAAGTCTTTCCAAGAAAATACCTTCCTAAAGTCTCTCCACCAGAGACACAAGAAACAACCAGGGTTACATCAGATACCATGCAGCGGAACACACAACAACTCCTCAACACTCTTCAGGCACTACTCAATAATCCTTGCACACCATCACCATAATCCAAGTGCCAAAAAAAAATTGAAAATAAATCAAACTCACAACAGTAGTTCTCCACCAAAGCTACACACCTGATAACAACAGACAGGTCCAATACATACCCTATCATGAGTAGTCCATCCTTCACTTCAAGGGATCAAACAAACAACTATATGAACTGACCAAGTCCATAATTCAGCAAACTATCTTCCTTGCTCATGAACCAGAAAGTATCTTCCCTAGATCTCATCTAGAAATAGACAGGAGGCCTGCTTTGATACCAACTGAAATTCTGGTATAACAGATCCCAGATGTCCTACATGATGTCGAGACATCTGGTCTGACATAAACAGCAAGGTAATTATAGACATTTAAAGAAGTTGTTGAAAAGTAAAGTGCACACAGAATTTGTTCACCTAGTTCGGTCTAACAACCTACATCTGGGGGCATACCAAGCCAGGAAGGAAGTCCACCATTAGCAGTATCAAATTACAGACTCAACAAACCAGTTGACAATCCACTAACTTAATCACTACCCAATGACCCTTCTATCTAAGTCCTCCCTAGATAAGAGACTCCATCTCACTCCCAATCATCGCAATGATGTCTAGCAGTCAACATCTCAGTCACTGCATCAACAACTTGATTTCCAAAAACTCTCCAAACACGTAGAAGACACACTCCTATAACAATACCTAGACATGACCCTCATGACTAAGAATAATACTTAGAGTTGCTTAACAGCTTCCTCTAAGAACAATGACCATCTCACAATCCGAGTGGTTCACACATACCAACTCTCCTAGAGAGTGGTTCACAAACTCAGCCCTTACAATTTACATGATGGCTGGCTTAACTTAAACTAGGTTACAATGCTTCTATTTATAACATATTTCCCAACTGGATTTGGGCCTTCAAATCACAACAAATCAGCAGCTACAAATCTGCAAAAGATTTTGCTATTAAATAGATCTTCAATCAAATCTTCAATTAAATCTAATTATTCTCCATATCTTTTTGCATGAAAATAGTAACAATATCTGCTCAATATAAGATTGCAACAAAATATATTTGTCCCATGATATTCGCCTGCAATCTCTCCACCAGATTTTCTCACAACTCACTAACACGCGCAGCTCTAAAACATCACAATCTGATGTTCTGATGTTCTGATATAGTGATGTCAAGACATCACTTATAACATCAGCATATAAAACTTCAACCCTGCAACAGCTAATGTTAGGAACCAATGTTATGACATCAACATTGTTCAACTTTGTTTTACCAAAATTCCAGCCAATACAAGAACTAACATTAATTTTTGAATCAATTAAATAAAATCACAAAAATTCAAATATTTGAAAGTTTGAAAAAGGGCGCCAAGAACATCTTGGTTTTGCCCGCGTGCTCTGTTTTACCCAGATTTCCATTTTCTCATCAATCTCACTGAATACTTGATGAAATCACACAATCCACATATCAATCTACTCGTTTTCACCTCACGGTCATGTCTATGGTCTTTAATTTCATTTATTTTAAGCATGGAATAAGAAATCAAAGAGAAACCTCAAGAACCCTAATTTCTGCATGAAGGCTGAGAAATTTGATACACAACTCATACAAAGCAATTAATGGAGGGGAAACACTCTATACATGATTATGAACAAGTGGCAAAATTATTGTACGAGGAAATATGTATGAATCATGAGATAAACAAGTTGAGGCTTACCTCTTGCAGCTGGTGATCGAGTTCTAGGTTGGAGGTGTTACAGCTTGGTTCCAATGATGTGGACAACTTCCCTAGGTGTTATGGAGTGTGTCTGAATGCTTGGAGTGGATTGAATTGAGCTGGAACTTGATTTGGTATCTCAATTGCAAATCTGTCAAAGGCTTGTGCAGATGGCTGGTGATTTTGTGAAATTGGTGTTCTAGTTGTTAGTTTAGTGTTTGATCACCTCACATATGATGTTTATGAGGTGTGTGTGTGTGTGTGTGATTGGTTTGGTTGGAAACACTTTCTAATTCAAAACCTGATAGTAGCTTGCATTAGAAAGCATTTTTGGAAGTGAGAGTGTGATTTTGAGAAAGGAAAGTGTTATAGGCCTTTGGTGTACTCAAATTGATCAGAAATGAGGTCTATTTATAGTGTGTCAAGTTTTTTTTTGCAAGGAATAGGGAATGGCAACTGCAGCAGGCCCTTGGCCAATGTGGATCAAATGGAATCTCAAGTTTCCTCTAGCCATTAACTTGAGATTAGAGCACAGGCCTATGGTTCTCTGATTCAAGGATAAGGCTTGACTGAAGTGTTCATCTTTGCTCTGATACATGCCACCTCTAAGCATCCATTGAATATGTCAAAACAAAATTGGAGTCTTGAGGCATCTTTAGCTTTTAGGGGTGCCAAACCTATATGTAGTTCCAAAGACTTGGGAGGCTTATGGATCAGTGCTTGTCCCTTGGTTGTTCCCCCTTGAGGTGTGCAGATGGGTAACCATGCTTGTTGTTGTACAATTTGGGCAATTCAAGCACTAATGCACAAATCTGCCTTGCCAAGACAGTTTGCAGCAAGGCATGTTGTAACTGTCATAACTCCTAGCTCAGATGGAATTTGATGGAGTTCTTGGGCATTTTGGAAAGCTGACATATCCTATTTCAACATGATATCCAACTTTGGTTTTGAGTCAACCTGAATTATAATGAAAATACCTCTACATTTGGGAAAAAACGAAAGCAGATTCTGACTTAGTAAAAATTTCACTAAGTGTTGGAAAAATGTCACTTTTGTGTTTTCAGCCATTTTGATCACTCCATAACTAAAAATTCATGAGGAATTGGAATGAGCTGTAGTTGACACTTTTAAAGTATGCCATGAAATCTACAAATCCAGCTTTGGACCATCCAAAATGGTTGCTTGGATCTCAAGTTATGATCCTTGGAAGTTGGTACCCTAGCCACTTTGTTCAATAACTTAGAAAAATTCTAAGTTTTTTATGGTTACCCCTTTTACAAGTTAACTCACTTTCTTTGATTTTTCTTGATGAATGATGGTTCCAATCACACGTTAACATCATTTTAGGGTCAAGGAACCATAATTGTGAAAAATCTCAAAAAGTCAAACTTGACTTTTGTGCACAGTTGACTTTTTATCGGATGAATTCCAAACTGTGCGATCGTTGTTGAAATCAAGTCCTTAACCTAAATCAAACCTAATGGATACATTCCATAGGTGTTATTGGGTGTATTGAATCATGTCCCAAGGTTTGGGAGCATGTCTTGGTCAAGAGTCAAAGGTACAGTTGACTTTTTCCTCAAAACCCTAATTGTGGTCCAGATGAAAATGAAACTTATGCATCAAGCTTCTTGGATCAATCCATTATTGCAAATGGATCAATGTAGGGGTGAATTAGGTCAAGAAACCCTAATTCCTGATATTTTTATGGATGCATCCCCTGAGGTAAAATTGACTTGATGATTGGGTCCACGAGGTCCTTTGTAGTATCTTGGGTTGTGCTTTGAAGCATTGGTTCATGCCCAGAGGAAAATTTCCACCTAGAGGCCTTAATTGACCAAAACCCTAATTTGTTGACACGGGCAATCTTGAGGCTTGATCCACTTGGAATGTTGCAACCTTGTGCTTGATTCTTGATGTGGGAGTCTTCTTGATCCATTTTGGGTGTTTGAGAGGCTAGAAAAGTTGAAGATCATGTCATTTCTTGATTGATCTCTTGTCTAAGTGCCCTAAGAGGGCTTGAACCCTAATTCTTGTTGGTAGTGAATACTCAACAATTCCTTGAGGAGATTGATGAGACATGGAAGTATCTCCATTTTGTGATGATGATTGGCACAAGGATTGGAAATCTTAGTGGTCAAAATTTGGGGTATGACAATATTCTGATAACAACATCTACCAACGGGAAATCCTTCCCGTGAGAGCATGCTTTTCAAAGACGTACTTGATCAGATCCATTTTGGAGACTAACCATGTAGTATGGCAAATCATGTACTGGCGAAGACGTTTAGCCGCCCAAGCTAAAGCGCAGCAAGTTTTTTCGAGCATAGTGTACCAAGTTTCGCAGTCAGTGAATTTCTTGCTTAAGTAGTAAATGGTAGACTCTTTTCTTTTTGTTTTGTCTTAGTACACAACCCATCAAGTCTTCCAAGACCGTCAGGTAAATGATCAGTGGTCTTCCTTCCACTGGAGGAGAAAAAATTGGCGTATTCAACAGATATTCCTAGATATTGTCGAAAGCTTTTTGGCAATCTTTGGTCCATTCACAGCTTTGATTCTTTTTGAGCAGTTTAAAAATTGGTGTGCATGTCGCGGTCATGAAGGATATGAACCTTGAGATGTAATTCAGACGTCCCAAAAATCCTTTGACTTGTTTTTCAGTCTTTAGTGAAGGCATTTCTCGAATAGCCTTGACCTTGTCAGGATCAACTTCAATCCCTTTCTGGCTAACGATGAACCCTAGGAGCTTTCCTGAGCGAACATCGAATGTGCATTTGTTAGGATTCAAGCGGAGCTTGTATTTTCTTAGACGTTTGAATAATTTTCACAAATGTTCAACGTGCTCCTCCTTTGTTTTTTTTGATTTGGCAATCATATCATCGACATACACTTCGATTTCTTTGTGCATCATGTCAAGAAACAGAGTTGTCATGGACCTTTGATAGGTTGCCCCGACGTTCTTTAAACCAAACGGCATTACCTTGTAACAAAAGGTGCCCCATGGGGTGATGAATGAAGTTTTTTCCATATCTTTCGGCGCCATTTTGATTTGATTATAGCCCGAGAATCCATCCATGAAGGAGAATACTTTGAACTTTGTTGTACTGTCTACCAGTATGTCAATGTGTGGTAAGGGGAAACCATCCTTTTGACTTGCTTTGTTCAGAACCCTGTAGTCTACACACATTCTGACTTTTACGTCCTTTTTCGGAACTGGCACTATGTTGGCTAGCCATTGAGGATATTCTGAGGTGGCAAGGAAACCTGCGTCGATCTGTTTCTGCACTTCCTCCTTGATTTTGATAGCCATGTCTGGGTGAGTCCGTCGCATTCTTTATTTAACAGGAGGACATTCTGATTTCAATCGTAAATGATGTTTTACGATGCTGGTATCCAACCCTGGCATGTCCTGATAGGACCAAGCAAATATATCTAGAAACTCTTTGAGAAGTGTAATCAAGTCTTTTCTGATTGTTGGACTGAGCAGTGCTCCAATCTTTATTTCTTTCCTTTCTTCCTCTGAACCCAAGTTGACCGTTTCCAACAGCTCTTTGTGAGGCTCAATAGACCTTTCCTCTTGTTTAAGGACACGCCATATCATCGAAATACTACATAACAAAACAAAATACGCATTATTTAGTTAAAAATAATAAATTATATGACATATCCGATAAATATTAAAATAAATCCTAAGTTATAAAACCATGCATACCATAATAGGAATCTCAATTGTCCCATTTGAAGGATTTCTCTCATGAACCTCAAAACGAAATATCCGCAGTCTATGCCATTACGCTGACGAGGGCACTACACATAGACAAACAAATAAGAAATAATATATAGATGTTTTGTGTTATCAAGTAGCATCACTAATAAGCAATATTGTGAAAATTAATATACCTCCACTTTGACCCATGTAATATTGGTTGCTCTAGCCCGTGCTACTCGTACGAATCTTCCTGGTTACTAGACATTTGACCTGTAAGAAAGAAAAAAACAGAAATTAAATGACATATATAAAAATCCATAATCCTAATCCATTGAATGATATAAGCTATAATTTTACAACTAGTACCTTTTTCACTAACGTCTCTTTCTTTTCTTGTTTGGAGTATGTTCTACCCGTCTCTTAACAACACAGACGGTTGGATTGATCCAAATACCCTCATTATGATCATTTCTAGTATATGATTCACTCACTATAATATTTTCATCTTGATCATTTCTAGTAAATGATTCAATATCAACATCAATATCACCTTGATCTCCAACGTTTTCATCAATTACTTTGTTAGATAAAAGCACTATAGTCCATTTTGTACTTGTCGGATCAGTGACATAGAACACTTGTTTAGCTTGAGAGGCTAGAATAAAAGGCTCATCTTTGTACCCCACCCTATTAAGATCCACTTGCAAAAATCCTGACTTATCCATTCGTACGCCATTATTATTCCACTCCTCAATAAATACGATGCCAACTGAACCGCGTCAACCCGACTCCCAAAACAACAACCCAAGCAAGGACATATCATTCGACTGGGGTCTTTGGCGTGCGCAACAGCAAACTTAACAAATTCCGATACCCCATTGTCGTACTCTTTCGACAATCGACTTGAAGACATCCATTTCTTATCCATAGTTATACTAATTAAACTAAACAAAAACAAAAAGAAAAAATTTTATACCCGTAGGGAAACAATCCGACTTTCACACTTTGAACACAAGTAACCCCTATACACGTATCATAAAATGAAATATCATTAATTGACCAATTATGAGTCATAACTTGATAAGTGGCAACTAACTTATAATTTAAAGTATCAAAAAAATTCTAATTAACTTATAAAGTAGACAATTATAATTTAAAGTATCAAAAAAATTC
Source organism: Lathyrus tuberosus (assembly GCA_022829125.1). Lineage (NCBI taxonomy): Eukaryota > Viridiplantae > Streptophyta > Magnoliopsida > Fabales > Fabaceae > Lathyrus > Lathyrus tuberosus. The sequence goes on from JALAZF010000282.1 coordinate 3,450,992, forward strand.
TCTCCTCAATAAGTATAAAGTAGACAATTAACTTATAACAAAAAGTCAAAGTTCTAGAAAATAAAAGAAATGAACTTGGAAAAAAAGGATAGACCAAACACAATTAATTGGAAAAACAGTACAACACAACTAGCGAAATACAATTTCAATCAATACTAGGTTGTTTATACTAATCAACTTTGCCAAATATACAGTAGAAAATATTTAAAAGTAACCTTCCACAAAACTAGGTTGTATCATGAAGTATCCTTTTCAATAATAGTCATCGTTGTGAAGATACTTTAATATTATTTTCCTTATGAAAATACCTTCCACAAAACTAGGTTGTATCATGAATGCATAACACAATGAGCTTATTATAAAAAAAGAGGGACATTTGTAAAAATAAGAGATGAAAGATTAAAGATTCTGCAAAATATACATGAAAAATATACATGATAAATACTTTGCAAAATATACATGAAAAATACTTTGCCAAATATACATGAAAAATAAAAGCAAAAAATAGGTTCGATTCTGCAACAATAAAAGAGGGAGCTTTTATCCTCACCGTGAAAACCTTTTCAGCATAAAAATCAAATCAAAAACAAATTTTAAAAACAGAGAAATGAATAATAAAAGAGTAACAACGTACCTTATTCATTTTCATAGGATAAGAGAAAAAGAACAACAACAACAACAACAACAACAACGTTTTCAGAGGATAAGAGAATGGAATGCAACAGTGACGGCAACGGTGACGGCAACGGCAACGGCAAAGAACGACGGCAATAATGGCATGCAAGAACGACGGCAAGGGTTTAGAGAAACGGTCGAGAGAGAAAATGAATAGAAGTGTCTCTGAAAATGTTTAGAATTGTTTTATATTTTAATTAGTACAGGACTTTAGAGGGCGTTTTTCCTTAGAAAACATTTTCTAAAGTGAAAATAATTAGAGTCCTATAAGAGCGCTTTCTGAAAGCGCTTTCTAAGGTGGCCTTTAGACAGCGCTTTTTAAAAGCGCTCTCTAAAGTAATACCTATAGCAGCGCTTTTTGGAAAGCGCTTTCTAAGGTGGTCTAAGGTGGCAGTCTTTTACAGCGCTTTTTAAAAGCGCTTTCTAAAGCCTTTCTTTTAAGGAGCTTTTTTTTAGCAAATTTTTTTTATTCTTTTTAGCAGCGCTTTTGTATAAAAGCGCTGTCTTTTATGTGCCGTCTAAACATATTTTTGGCATAGTGTTGTTTTATTTTAAGTTGTTTTAGGATTACCATTTTCTGAAAAGCGAAAAGTGAAAATAGCAATTAATGCGGGAGTAACATAATGACATTTATTTATTCACGATTTGTCGATTCTTGAAACTACAGCCCTATAAAACAAAACTCTGTTGCTTTGGGCGAAGCGAAGAGGGACATTTACAGAAAGTGAGCCCTATAAAACATCAGTTTCACCTGGGCAGGGTGAAAGGGTAAAACAAAGGTGGCAATTACTTAGACTTATGGATGACTTTCGAAACTTCGACAACAACCCATTGGTGACGAACTCCTCGATGAATCACAAAGTCTGGCACCTTCTTTCTTGGGTTGTCCACAGAAATGACGCTGATTTCTGGTGGATCAGGATTATTGGAATCCTCTTCCCATGCAGAGTTGTCACAAATGAACTCTTATGTTGTATCTTCTATAGTATTTTCATTCTCAAGGGAATCTTCCCATCCAGTTGACTGGATATCATCAATATTGATATGAAAACTTTCAGGAGCAGTATACTTGACTAAGAAGTCTTACTTGCCGCTTGGCTGTCCTAAAGTATCCCATACTTCAGCAGGAGAAGAGGAGTCATCTTCCTCGATGACGTTGACCTCTGGAAAAGTATAGTTGATAAACTCTTGTCCTGCCATCTTTGCAGATTCATCGTTGTGATGAGTGTTTTCTGAATAGCCCGAGTAATGATCCCATGACTTGGTGGGGACGCAGGTATTCTTTTCAATGCTGCTTAACTGATATGCATCGTTGGTCTGACTCTTTTGTCCCAAGTCCTCCGGGTACGACTGCCAAATAGGCAAGTCATCCAGTGGGTCATAATAGTCATAGTTGAAGTTATCTTTCATTGGATCATCTTCTAATGAGTTAGGCGGAGCACGACATCCCTCCGGATCACAATCTCCGTAAATCATCCTGAAATCCAATCTTGGTATATACCTCAGACTTTGCGTGGGAAAGTAAAATGGCGTAAGCATCTCTTCTTGAGACAAATAACCGTCCTCGTTGAGATAAGATTTCCACCCCTAATCTATATCATAGGAGTCACTCTCATTGATAGTGTGTACTTCTTGAGACAATGGGTGGAGAAATCCTCCACTGAGGAAGAAATCCTGAATGGGATGAAAACTTTCGTCCTTCTTAGCATTCTGGGTACAGGTTGAAGAGAAACCAAGACCTTTCTTTGTCCTGTTATCTGTAGAAATTACAAGCTGTCCCCATCCTTTCACGTCGTTACTCTTGATTACTTCGAGAGCGTCTTTGTATGAGGATATCGACGTTCTTTTCTCTGGTCGATTCTCATTGCTCACCGAAAGTGCTTGGAACTGGGTTCCAACAACCTCTTCTGGTTCTACACAAGAAAATGATGATAATTTACTCACGATTAAGGCCTGCTCTCCATAGACTGTGACTAGCTTGTCATTCTTGACGAACTTCAGCTTCTGGTAAAGTGTCGAAGTGACTACCCCAGCCTCGTGTATCTAAGGTCTTCCTAATAAACAGCTGTATGCTGCCCGGATATCCATGACCTGGAAAGTGACATGAAAAGTGTGAGGACCGATGGTTATGGGAAGATCGACTTCTCCGATAACTGTTTTTCTGGATCCGTCAAAAACTTTGACAATGATCTCGCTGCCTCTCATCGGAGCTCCTTGAAATGATAGTCGTGTCAGAGTCAATTTTGTCAAAACATTCAGAGATGATCCTGTGTCCACCAGTACGCTGGCTAAAACATCGTCCTGGCAGTTGACTGTAATATTAAGTGCCATGTTATAATTTTTTCCCTCTTCTGGCAATTTATCATCACTGAACCCTAAATTGTTGCAGGAAGTGATGTTGGAAATGATGTTGTCGAATTGTCCTACAGTTACATCTTGTTCCATGTAAGCTTGCTCTAAGACTTTCTGTAGAGATTCCCTGTGAGCCTCGGAACTAAGTAGGAGAGACAAAATAGAGATTCTGGACGGAGTCTGCAACAGTTGGTCCACAATGTTGTACTCACTCTTTTGGATGAGCTTCAGCATCTCATCGTTGTTCTTTGACAGTTCGGGACTACTGGATTGCCCGAATTGCTGATTCGGAACTTCTGCTTGAGGTTCCTTTTCTTTGGTAAATTCTCCAACTCCTCTGTTGAAGATTCGACCACTCCGTGTGACTCGAATGATGTCGACAATGTTTACGACAAAGTGTAATGGAGTTTCCTTTCCATTTTCGATTGTTGTTGCACCGTACTTATAAGGGATAACCTTATTTGATTTGTACAGTATTGGTCCTGGCAATTAGATAACCTTAGGAGCCTTTTGACTTCTCTGACCATCATATGTAGCCTCAATTGATTCGAGGTTGAGAGTCTTTCTGGTGTCGAGAGGAAATCTTGAGTCATTGAGCAGAGGAATTATGGCGCGCAAGTCTTTGGCCATTTCATGCTTGGAAAGTAAGATAATATCTTTGCTTTGATCAGGAAGATAGTCTTGTATCACGTTGATCAACCCGGAATTTGAACATGGTCGAATCTCTTTCCGGTCCAACTGATTTTGAAGAGTCAACCGTACAAGATAACATCCTTGGTTGTTCTCAGAGCAAACTCTACTGCGTTCATAATTATGTGGTGGTACCCGGCCACGCCCACTTTGTATGCAGTGCATTTTGACCAGATCTGTTTCCATTGAGCGGACATCTTGACTCTAATGTCTACTTGGATTTCTGTCAGTCATACTGATCTTTTGTGTAGCTTCGTCCAAATAAATTGGAAGCCACCAGTGGTCCAACAAGTGTTGAAGTGTTCTTTGGACAAGTGCGCAACCTTGGTTGTCCTCACGACACTCTTCATAATCTTGATAATCATGTGAAGCCAGAAAGTCGAGTCTGACTTGTTTAGCACGTAGTTCTACCAGGCTGGTATTCATCAATCATATATCAAAGATCTAAACCATATTTACTTGATGGTTATTTCTTTCTTGATAATCCTGGATCCATCCAAGATCCATCTGACGTTGGAGGGCCTCTTGTATAAAAGAGCATCCCTGATTGCTTGTTGAGCAGATCGGGCAAGTATTGTAATCGTGTCATGGCAGATTATGATATTGACTTTGCCTTGAGGGCATGACTACCAAATTGACGTTTATCACAAGGATGTTGCGGTTCTGAACAATGTTGGGATTTCAATGAGCCATGTTGACTTATCGGATAATGTGATCTTGAATCCAACCAAGATTCATCTGTTCTTGTATAACTAACTGTACTACAGAACACCCTTGATTATTCTTTGAGCAGATATCACCTGGTGATAATAGTGAGGCGGTACGTGACCATACCCGCTATGTCTGCAATGCATCCTGACCAAATTGGTTCCTAACTAGAGTACATCGCGAATTTGATAACTGCGGCTAAATTCTTCCTCTATCAAATTTACTGCAGCCTTGTCATGTTGTGGCAACAGGTTCGTCTGAACATTTGGATTAGTATCTTTGAAAGATAAGACCTCATTCCTGACAAGTTTTTGTACGTCAGATTTGAAACTGAGATAGTTTTCGATGTTGTGCCCCGATCCTCCTTGATGGTAAGGGCAAGTTTGATCCGCTTTGAACCCAAAAGGCAGATTTTCCGGTACTGTAAGAGGAGACCTTGTTTGGATGTGCCCCTTGGCCAGTAAAAGTGGAAAAAGTTATGCGTACAACATTGGTATAGGGTCAAACCCTGGTGGTCGTGTTGTACGATTATTATTATACTGTGGTCGAGTCTGCCGAAGAGGCTGTTGCGGCCTTTGCTGATACTGTTGTTGACTTGGTTGGCTCTGAGCAACATGAGGTTGATAAGTCGTAGCTGGCGCAGGATTGATAGCGGGAGTTATTGCCACTACTGGTTGATATCGTCGCCTTTGCTTTCCGAGAGAGATATTGCTGATCTCATGTTCTTTCTTTTTATGGAAAGAACTACCGTATCTTTTGGTACAGCTGAATGGCTCTACATCTTTGACTAATCGTCCTTCTCGGACTGTCTCTTCAAGGCGTACTCCCATATTTACCATTTCGGTGAAGTCACTGGGCGCACTAGTGACCATTCGGACGTAGTAGAATGTGCTCAAGGTTTTGAGAAAGATCTTTGTCATCTCCTTTTCCTCAAGAGGTGGACAAATTTGGGCGACGATATCACGCCATCTCTGAGCATACTCCTTAAATATCTCTTTGTCCTTTTGCGACATTGCTCTTAATTAATCTCTATCTGGTGCCATGTCCAGATTATATTTGTATTGTTGAACGAAAACTGCCCCAAGATCTCTGAAAGTACTGATCTTGGTGTGGTTTAAACCCATGTACCATTTGAGTGCGGCACCGGTTAAACTATCCTGAAAGTAATGGATTAGTAGCTGTTGATTTTATGTCTGGGTAGACATTTTGCGAGCGTACATCACCAGATGACTTTGAGGGCAAGAGTTGCCTTTAGATTTCTCAAAGTCAAGCACCTTGAATTTGTGCGGGATTTTAACATTAGAGACCAGATAGAGGTCTGCGGCATCCTTTTCGAATAAATCCTGACCGCGAATGGCATGCAGTTCCTTCTGCATTTCCAAGAACTGTTCCTGGAATTCATTCATCTTTTCATACATGTTTTTGTTTCCACCAGAAATTGCTTGTGGAATCTGTCCTTCCGGGACAGTGTGTACCACTGGTTGTGGTATGGTCATTATAGCTGTAACTCTTGGTGCTTCAGTGCCCTAAAGTTTGTAACCTTCAGGAGTTGCTGTTATAAACCTTGCGTCTTCACTTTCACGAATTTTATAACCTTTAGGACCAGTGGCTCCTGCTACAGTTTCTGGGACTTCAGTAACCGGCGGGATGTATCCTTCAGGGACAGAGTTAAGAGGCATGCCCCAGGGCCGACCCTTAGGCATGTTGTACTGAGGATGATTCTCATGTGTCTCTACTATGGGCGTAGATGTGATCTCCGAAACTACACTCTTTTGACATTGTTGCTTATAAGCTGCTGCCAGGGATTGCATGTCACTGTGAAGTTTTTGCAGATCTTCTTTCAGGGCGTCGATTTCTTCTCTTAGCTCTTTGTTCTCTTCCTCGAGATCGTCCATTTTCTTTTGTCAATTGGCCCGAGTATTGTACGAGTGAGACAGTTTGAATCTAGAATTGAGACACGTGTGTGAGACTCGAGAGAATGCGTTTATGTGAGTATGATGAATGCAATGACATATTTTTTTAGTTTTTTGTTTTAATTAAAAGAAACTTCAAGAAATAAGAATTGCAAATATCATGCAGAGATGGGGAACCCCTTTTTATTGAAATAGAAAGATTGCAGTACGTTACAAGGAAAAGTACAGTATTTTACAAAGTTCTGGTAAAAGGAAATATCTAAGCTCATGGATCCTGAGTCCTCTCTGAAGAGAGCTCAGATGCTGGTTCTGGTAGTTTCCTTTTCTTTGATCGGGGTTCTTCAACCGTTGTCAGGTTATCAGTCTTTTGCCAAATGAAAGGAGTAAGCAAATTCCTTTGATCTTCCTGACTTTCTACAGCATGCTGCTCTAATATTCCAATCAGAGCATACTTTTATCTTAACAGTTCCTGAATCTTGGTACACTCTACACTGAGAATTTGGTACTTGTTTTTCCAAGAGTTCTTCTCTCGTTGAACCTTGTTGAGAGTTACCTGGAGTTTTTCCGTATTAGACATGAAATAAAGGGCAGATTCCTTTAACGGAAAAACTTCTTGATGAGGGTAAGGCATCCTCAGCTTAAGGGCTCTAGTTTGCACCCAGTGGAGATAAGGATCCATGGAGATACAGTCTGGTTTTCCTAGAGACTCTCTTCCTTTTCTGTGAATGTGTTGTCAGGCATGCACTATTTCCTTCTTAAGTGCCCTGTCATTTTCTCCTTCTTTGAAGAAAAGACCTTCCAAATGAACATTATGCGGGATATGCTTCATTGGGTATCCAAGTTGACGGCGAGCTAAAACTGGATGATAGTTGATTCCTCCTTTTATTCCAATGAGGGGTATATTAGGGAAATTTCCACAACGATCAATGATTTCTATTCCTTCATAAATCCTATTGTACCAGTCTATGTCAGAGTTGGTAAGAGACATGATTCTCTGTGACCAACATAAAGTCTTCTTATGATCCCAAATAGCAGCAAACTTGGGTAAATGGGAAATTAACCATTTGTAGAGCAGGGGTACACAGCATGTGATCATTCCTCCGATGTACAAATTACTTAAGTGTACAGAATGATAAGCATCTGCGAGCAAGGTTGGTACGGGGTTTCCAATCAGAAATATCTTAATGGCATTGGTATCAACGAAGTTGTCGATGTTGGGAAAGAGGAATAATCCGTAAGTGAGTAACACAAAGATATCCTCGAAATCGGTTATGTTTCCTATACTGGCAAAGTATAGGGCTTTCTCTGTTAGGAATTTAACTGGCAAACCCTGAATTCCTCCCTTAATGGTTATATGAGTCCTAACCTCTGACTCGTCCAAATAGATTGCTCTTACAATGATTTGATCCTTTGGAATTTTTTCCAGTCCAGAAAATGGAGCTTGATTGGTAATTGGTAACTCAATCAGATGAGAGTACTCCTCTAATGTTGGTGTCAGTTGGTAATCTGGGAAGGTGAAGTCGTGGTAAATCGGATCGTAGAACTGTATCAGTGTAGACATGATTCCTTCAACTATGTAGACCCTTAACAAAGATAACAGTCTGTCGTGCCTTGCTCTAAAAGCCTCAGGGTTGGTAATTATCCTTGCCAACTTCCTTAAATCCTCTAGTTTTGGAGCCTTGAAGGTGTACTTGTGCATCTTCCTTCTACCGAAATCCATAACGCAATCTTTTTCTCTGATATTTGAAATTTATTGTTTAGTTTAATTTGAACAAGTAAGATTTTTTCTTGTTTGAAAAGATTTTTTTAGATGAATGCATGAATGCAGCACACAAAAACATTGAAAAAACATGGGTTCAAAGGTTCAGCGTCACGAGCATGGAGTCATGGCTCTACCCATCCCCAAAGGTTGTACTATTTTTGGGTAATTTTGTACCTGTAGAATGGGTTCTAAGGTTCCCAAAAATCACTGACCCCTCCCGGAAATAACAACAGCAAGCTGGTTCACCCGAGCGAGCTATAGTATCCCAGAAGAAATCTCAATTTGAGTGTAGTATCGCGTATTGACAATTCCCGATAGCCACCGCACTACCAAACAGTCTCTATGTTAATGTCTACTAAATCCTCAGTTTCATGGGTCACCGCACTATGATATCGTCTGCTTTCACAATAAACGGTTGTTCAGCATAATATCACACGGGTACCCCCACTGATTTAATGGTCTACCAGGTACCACTTAATCGCGATTCACTCCCGATAAGCATACATTTCTATGCCATCACTTATTTTATGGTTTCTCTCAAACTTTCCAGATGTGACATCACTTGCATTCCCATTGACAGAAAAATCAACACGGATATCAAGTAGGAAAAGCAGTATATATATATATATATATATATATATATATGCACATATATATATATATACACACACACACATATATATATATATATATATATATATATATCACCTAAAACTAATCATCCTAGACCTCTTATAAATTCTAGTCCTACTTTGGCTCCTCAGCAGAGTCGCCATTTTTCTGTAGCGTACGATTTTTGTCGGTGACGCGACCACCTTATCGCCATGGGATTTCCTCACCTCAATGGAAGGAACGATGGGTGCTGCTTTCTGATTTCTTATTTATCCCGTGAAGCTAGAAGGGAAAGGGAAGCTATCTAAAACTAACCTTGCACGCGAATGTTTAATTGAACAAACGCTAAGAGAGATTAGGGAGTCCGAGGTCAGGTTATACAATGGGGAGTTGTCAATTACCCATCCTATACATGGTTATCCATAGGCTGATAGTTTTAGGTTTTGCTTTTGTACTTGATGGTGTTTGTCTGTAAATGGGAAAGTTTCTTCTTTGTGGGAATGATGAGAGAGAGAGTATTTTTGTTGTTTTCGGGTTTTTTTGAGGTTTTTGGTAAGGTACTGGACCTAAGGTTTTTGATTTGTGTGCTCGCTAAGATTTCACAATCTTATGCCTACGTATTCCCGTAAAGAAGTACAGGGAAATCAGAGCAATCATAGTTCCTCCTATTCAAAGGGAGGAAAAGATGTCTGGTGTCTTGTTCAAAGCCTAAGATTGAAGCTAAAAGGTTTGTTTGTGCCTTGTTCAAAGCCCAAAATTGAAGCTAAAGGTTTGATTGATAGAGAGAATTTATCATCTCTAAGGGAGATATCTCATCTATTTATCACTGTTGTTTGGGTGATTGATTTATAAAGGAGGATTACTTTAACTGGGATAAGGAATCCAGCAATGCCATAATTTCCTTTATGAGGGGATTTATCCTGAAGGAGAAAACTTTAACTCAGTGTGAGCAATGCCATTTTTCCTTAGGAAATTTTCATGCTAAAAAAGGGACATTGGCTTGGATGTAAATAATCCAGAGGCTTGCCACTTATAGCAATTAGATCAAGTTTTAACTAGGATAATAAGGGACTACAACTTGGATGTTTGTATCAACAAGTGTGCCACTTACAACAATTATCTGGATTTAGGGTTTTGTTTTGATTTTCCATTTTGACATGTGATATATAGAGAAATATCTTCCTACAGAGAGATTTTTTATTTCCTCTGAGGGGATGTTGATTTTTGTGTGGCTTGATCAAATCCCAAGGTTGAAGCTAAAAGATTGATTGATTCTGTTAAGGGAGATCATTATACAAAGCCTAAGAGGAGGCTGATGAATTGATTGATTCAACAAAAAAGTGTTTTTCTGTGTCTTGTACAAAGGCCAAGATTGAGGCTGAAAGAGAATTGACTCTTTTGGGGAAAAGTTTTATCTGTCTTATACAAAGCCCAAGATTGAGGCTAAAGAGGTTTGACTCCGCTGGAGATTATCTGTCTTGTACAAAGCCCATGATTAAGGCTAAAAATTTATGACTCCACTAGGGAGGACACTAATCGGTGTCTTGTACAAAGCCCAAGATTGAGGCTAAAAGGTTAACTTGACTGACTCAGTTGGAGAATATTTAGGTTTCTTGTACAAAGCCCAAGATTGAGGCTGAAATTTTTGAGGAATGATCATTATACAAAGCCTAAGAGGAGGCTGGTTGAGGAATTCCTTATATAAACCCTAAGAGGAGGCTAACTTCTGCTCAGGATTAGTGAGATCCAGAGACAGGTCCAAATTTGGGAATTTAACTCTTGTTGGGGATTATAGAAGAATTGAGATATCAGATGCCTTGAGGTTCTGATTCTGTTGGGAATTTGTTAATGATGAATTAACAGTAATTGACCCTGACTGGGGTAGTTTAGAGTGAAGGTTATAGTGATTGAGTTTTGAAGTTTGTAAAAGTTTTATCTCTGCTTGGAGATTGATCAGGTGATCAGGATTTTTCCTGTGCTTAGGAATTTTGAAGGTTTCTTTGAAATCCAAAAAGGGAGGAGACTGTCCAAGTCTACTGGTATAGAAATGTTTTTCTTTGTATGATGCCTAAGAGGAGGCTAAGATATTTAAGGGATGAAGGTCAACCCTATATTGGTTTGATACTTTGACTCAGGAAGACTGCTTTATCAAAGGATGACTAGGTTCTGTTTTATACCTTTAAAAGGTCTTTTGGGTCCTTATACTAAGCCCAAAAGAAGGCATGAGAACTTCAAAGAAGCCTGAGGGTCCTTGTACAAAGCCTAAGAGGAGGCTGGGGATGCTTTTAGGAAGCCTATGGGTCCAAACTTAAGAAAATTCAAGAGAGGTTTCACCGAGAATTAATCCTCTCTAGGGAAATGAATTTCTTTGACAAGTTTCTTATAGTGACAGTCTGAGAAAATTTTCACCGGGAATAATGCCTTTCTCTTTGTTCCATATTGTATAAGCCCAAGAGGAGGCAAGACTCTATCTGGAAATTCCTATGGGGAACTAGTTTTGACTGTGTTGAAAAAGAGTGACCAACTGGCTTTAATCTAATCTTAGACCTAATTGCCGGGGAAAACTCTAAGCATATATATATATATATATATAGACAAGTATTAAAAAGGGAGTGGAAGAGGACTTACAGGTGAGCAAGCTTCCAGCATTACAGACAAATATATATATATATATATATATATATATATATATATAAGCATGTAAAAGAAAGCAGATAAAAACTTACAGGTGAGGAAGCTTCCATAGCTGTATTGTTAATTGTACAAAGAAATTGAAGACAATTTTGATAACAACTATACATTTGAGTTTAAATCATAAAGCAAGTTGCTTTGAAAAGAGGTTTGGGGCTTATACTCAAGGAGAGGCCCAGATGACTTATTTGATAACATTGATCGTACTGCGATATTATAAAATGTTGTGGGACTTATTCTATAGCAGAGGCCCAAAGTTATTTGTATTTACAAAGAAGATTGGGTCTTACACTCTATTAGAGGCCCAAAGTTTATTTTTATACAAGAGATGGGGCTTACAGCTCAAGGAGAGGCCTAGATAAAAACAATGATCACACTGTTATTTTGAAAATGTACTGGGTCTTATACAATGGCTGAGGCCCAAATTTATTTATGTACAAAGGGGGTTGGGTCTTACACTCTATTTGAGGCCCAAAGTGTATTTGAAAAGAAAATAAATGGGACTTACAACACAAGGGAGGACCCAGTGGTTTTGAAAATGAAATGGTGATCGCGCCGAGATTTTTGAAATCGCAGTGGGATTTATACAATGACTGAGGCCCAAAAATATTTTGGTTTTCAAAAGGTATTGGGTCTTACACTCTATTAGAGACCCAAAAGTATTTGAAAAGATTTGTGAGGGTGAGAATTATTAAAACCCTAATTTTTTATTTAAAAAGTATTTTAATTGAATAAAAATTCAATTAAAATAATCAAACATGTGAAAAAAGGTTATGATCTTGGATTAATGTTTGAAAAATCAGTTTTATTCATGGAATGATTTGGAAATCATTTGATTTTGCAAAAATCAAGAAAAAATAAATATTTTTAATGCTTGAAAACAAATAAAAACATAATTCTTTGCAAAAATACCAAATATATGAAATAAATACTATTTTTGCGAAAATTTTATGGAATAAAATATTTTAACATTTTTGGGAATTTTCAAAAAAAGAACTAATAAAAAATAATTAAAATTAAGAGAGAAATTAATTTTGGAATTAATTAATAAAAACCATAAAAATATAAAAAAAAAATTGCAAAATATAAGAGAATGACAAAAAAGGTCTGGGTTGGTGTTGAACCCACAACCTTGCAACCAAACACACATGCGCGCTACCACTGGGGTGGTGATACATCCGTGTATCAAAACCACCCCATTAATACATAAGGGTGCATTGTTTCTAGGCCTGGCCCTTGCCCAAGGCTAGCCTGATTTTAGGCCTCTTGCATGAAGGCTCTAACTTTCTCATTTAACCATGGATTGAGACAAAATTTAGGTGCATCTGACCTAGAATTTCATGAGGAATCCAATGGTGTCTGTAGATTTTTCAGAAGATGTCTCTATTTTAAAACCTGATAGTGGTTTCATAAAATGCCAAGATTTGCATGTTCTATGCTAACACATCATATAAACACTAATAGCATGGTAAATTGGTTCAAACACAACATATATGATATGTATGAGATGTCTATGATCAGTGGACTTCAAAGCAATGCATAATTCAAAGAGTTCAAGTTGTCATGCACTTACCTCTTGAAGCATCTTGTGCTTACTGTCAAGATTCTTGTGCCAGAAGTAATCCAATGCTTTAGACACTATTGATTGATCCCTTAGAAGCTTTTAGGATGACCAAGACCAGCTGGAATCCTCAAGAACAAGAATTGGCTATTTCTTGCAAAAGTTGTCAAAATGGTATCTCACTCAAATGGTGTTCCAGATGAGGGAAACCAATTGGAACAGTTTGAGGATGATATTTGAAGTGTATTTAAGCCTTTGTTTGGTTTTGAAAGTGACTGAATCAAGACATGGCTTGAAAAATGCAAAAAAGTCAATTTTTGAGGTTTTGGAGGTTGACTTTTTGATTTTGGTGTTTCAGATCAAGTGTGATTGTTTGAACAACTTAGATATGACATATTGAATGTGTTTGCATCATGAGCTGTGATGAAATTGCTCTCTAACTCAAAAACTTAGTTGTAACTTGCAAAAGAAGGCATATTTGGAGTGAAAGAGTGAATTTGAAGAAAGCAAGTGTTGTAGTGCTTTGGGGTACTTGAACTGATTAGAAATGAGTTCTATTTATAGTAAAGCAAGTTTGTTTTGCAAGCAATTGTGAATGGCAACTTGGACAGTCCCTTGGCCAATTGTAGCATAAAGGCGTCTTTAGTCTGCCATAGCCATTGACTTGAGGTTAGGGCACAGGCCTGTGATCCTTTGGTTCAGAGTTGAATCTTGACTCATTCAGTTAGGATTGCCATAGTTCATGCCACCTTGATGCATCCATTGAATGCATTGAAACAAAATTCGAGTCTTTAAACTTTTTAGCCTTTTTAGGTTTGTTATGGCTACATGTAGATTCTTGGACTTAGGAGGCTTGTGGATCAGATCTTTTTTCTTGGATGTTATACTCTGATGTGTCCAAATGGATGACAAGGCTTGGAGTTGTTCAAATTAGCTAACTCGAGCAAAATGCACAAATCTAGCTTGAAAAAATCAGTCCATGATGCCATGTTCCAAGGGTTGTATCTCCCTACTCAAATTGAATTTGGAGGTGATCTGGTACTTGTTAGAAAGCCCTCATGGCATACTTCAACTTTGATGTACACCAATGGACCTGGTTTAACTTGGATCAAGGTGAAAAATGTCCCTACATTTTGGAAAAAGTGTGATTTTCATATTTTTGTGATTTTGATCAATCCATAACTCAAAATCCATGAGGATTTGGAATCTCTTGTAGTTGACACTTTTAAATTATGTCAGATGGACTTTCATTTGAGCTTTGAATGGGAGAAAAAAACCTTAGGGTTTGGGAGATATGACCTTGCAAAGTTGGTACCAAATCCATTTTGTTCCATAACTTAGAAAAAAATTAAGTTTCTCTAAGTTACCCCTTTTGCAAGTTAACTCACTTTTCTTGATTTTTTTATGTATGATGATCAAAACCATACATTAACATTGTTTTTGACTTAGGGGAACCATATTTGTGAAAAATTCCAAAAAGTCAAACTTGATTTAGGGCACAGTTGACTTTTTGTCAGATGAATTCCAAACTGTGTGATCCCTTATAAAATAAAGTTCTTGACCTAATTCAAACCTAATGAATGGATTCCATAGGTGTTTTAGGGTATCTTAAATCATGTCCCAAGGTTTGGGAGCATGTCTTGGTTTAAAATCAAAGGTACAATTGACTTTTTCATTAGGAAACCCTAATTGGCCCAGATGAATTTGAATCTTTGTGTGGCTCATGAACCAAGTTCTTTGAATCAATCCAATCTTGTAATATGGGTCAATATGATTTATTGGAGGCCTTCAAAACATTTCTTAAGGCCTTTGATCATGTCTTGCCCCAAAAGTCAACTTAGGGGTGAATTAGGTAAAGAAACCCTAATTTCCTGATTTTTTAGGAATGCATCCCCTAAGGCTAAATTAACTTGATGATTGGGTTTATGAGGTCCCATGAAGTATCTTGAGTTGTGCTTTGAAGCATTGGCTCATGCCTATATGAAAACTTTCATCTGGAGGCCTTGGTTGACCAAAACCCTAATTTGGTGACACTGGCGATCTCAAGGCTTGATCCACTTGGAATGTTGCATTCTTGTGCTTGATTCTTGATATGGGAGACCTCTTGATCCTTTATGGGTTTTTAAGAGGTTAGACAAGTTGAAAATCATGTCATTTCTTGATTGATCCTTTGTCTGAGATGCTCTGAGAGGGTTGAGAACCCTAATTCTTGATTGTAGTGAATGTTCAAATAATATTTGAGGAGATTGATGAGGCATGATGATACATCCACATTGTGATGATGATTTACACAACGATGTGAAATCTTGGTGGTCAAAATTTGGTGTATGACAGTTATGTTTCAATGTAGCCCCTTTTCCCGTAAATTACCATTTTCTAAACTTTGTAATGCTCTATGGTATCACGCGCTTGGCTGATTATCGTTCTATCAATAAAATATGAGCCTTAGTGCTTTTGTTTGCAATTCTCATTTGTTTCAGCTTTTTAAGAATGACATTTTTAATATGTTCGACTATTCTTGAAACAAAACAAAAATGAATTTACTTGTCAAATTTTTCTTCTACTTTTAAAATAAAGATGGCATTTATTTTTTACTTTGAACATCGAAAGGAACATCAATGGCTTCTCTGGAAGTCGATTAAACCTCAAAACACAGAATCAAAGTACTCCATCTAAACTAGTACACCTGAATGAAGTATCAATTGTTTCAGATGCCATGTCCCATCTGAAATCCATGGCAGGTTTCTTACCTCTTAAGACCGATTGACAATTCTTTCTCCCCCACAGGGTCTATCTCTCCTAAGCAAGACGGGATTGTTATCTTGAACCAACGATACTTTTCATCCCCCGAGGTGGCCGAGTATCCAGTCATGTTCATCCAATAGTCTATATGTCACGTCAGTTTTGTCAGCATAAACATACATACATCATGCATAATTGATTCATATTCATAATCATATTGCATTAATATCACGCTGGTCATTTCCATTCCCTAAGTGATAAAAATTCTCTCAGATAGAGTCTTCACTCTTCCATACCACTTTTAGATAGGACAAAATCTCGGTTTAAGTGCCACCTAAGCCATTTCTCCCCAATTTACTTCTGGATTGGAGTCTGTCCGTGACCACTTTGATAACTTGAATCTCTGAAAGGCGAAAAGGCATTCGACGTACGCCTTTTGAACATCACTCTTCACTATTAAAGATGATATCTTTACTTTCCCAGATTAAGGAAAATCCCCAGAGAAAGTCTCTCCATTAAAAGACTCTCGACAATGCATCGATTGTTCTCCCAAGAAATTTGATATTAATGAAGTCATCAGCACCTCAAAATTGGATCATATCACGTGTCGTTTCTTTGAAAGGAACTCGAAGAAAAGTATGATGTAATATCCCCAAGCAAAAAAACAATCTCTCAAGAGACTCGTTTTCTCCAGTAGAGTAAACAAATGGCATCTCCAGCAAGAGAAGTTTGTACACCTCTACAACTTAGACGAATGGGTTTCCCCAGCAAGTCTGACATCATTTTTTTATCAAATGGCGTCTCCCCAGTATAGCTCGGCAAGAAGTTTGATGAAGACCACTACCCACAGCGTTCCTTGTCAAGATAGAACCTCGACAAGAAGAAACTGAGACCAGTTCTGTGGCTAAAAACCAGGATCGAGGGGAGGTTTATTTTTGAAACTGAGACCAGTTCCGTGGCTAAAGACCAGGATCGAGGGGAGGTTTTTTTCAAAAACTAAAACCAGTTCCGTGACTGAAGACCAGGATCGAGTTGAAGTTTATTTCAGAAACTAAGACCAGTTCCGTGGCAAAAGACCAGGATCGAGGGGAGGGTTATTTCAGAAACTGAGACAAGTTCCGTGGCTAAAGACCGAGATCGAGGGGAGGTTTATTTCAGAAACTGAGACCAGTTTCGTGGCTAAAGACCAGAAT
This sequence comes from Lathyrus tuberosus, assembly GCA_022829125.1. NCBI lineage: Eukaryota > Viridiplantae > Streptophyta > Magnoliopsida > Fabales > Fabaceae > Lathyrus > Lathyrus tuberosus. The sequence goes on from JALAZF010000282.1 coordinate 3,467,891, forward strand.
AGAGGGGAGGTTTATTTCAGAAACTGAGACCAGTTCCGTGGCTGAAGACCATAATCGAGGGGAGGTTTATTTCAGAAACTGAGACCAGTTTCGTGGCTAAAGACCAGGATTGATAGGAGGTTTATTTCAGAAACTAAGACCAGTTCCGTGGCTGAAGACCAGGATCGCGGGGAAGTTTTACCTTTTTCTAAGGTAACCTTACTTAACAAAAGAAGATAGATAAGCAAACTGCCATTCACAACCACCGTCAAAATTTCGGGTATACCGATATTTAATCCTCTTGCACCCTGAATGTCTGAATATCTTCGCCATTCTCACCTTCGGGTCCAAGAAGATTAAATAGGGGCATTTATCATACCCCAAATTTTTACCACCAAGATTTCCCACCATTGTGATAATCATTATCACATTTTGGATGTGCCATCAGGCCTCATCAACCTCCTCAAAGATTGTTGAGCATTCTTTATAATCAAGAATTAGGGTCACTATCCCTATCTGAACATTTGGACAAAAGATCAATCAAGAAATGACATGATCTTCAACTTGTCTAACCTCCCCAAGCATCCATGAAGGATCAAGAGGACTCCCACATTAAGAATCAAGCACAAAGTTTCAACCTTCCAAGTGGAACGAGCCTCGAAACACCTGATATCACCAAATTAGGGTTTTTATCGTCTGACACCTCTAGAGTGAAATTTTTATAAGGGATTGATCCAAGGCTTCAAAACATGACTCAATATGCTAAAAATAATCCTAGGAATCCATTTACAAAGTTAAATTACCCTCAGAGAGTGCATTCCTCAAAAGTCGGGAATTAGGGTTTTTACGCGCCGAACCGCTCCGGAGCCAAAAGTCAAAACATGAATTTTTTGCTAAAAATGATTCTTATGACTCATATTTTAATAAAATATGATCTATAATGTCATTTGAACAAGAATTGATCAAGAAATCATGATAACTTGCAAAAGAGATAACCTTGAAAAATTGAAAATTTTTCTAAGTTACTAAATTTGGTTGATTTTGGTGCCAACTTCCAAGGACCATAATTTTTGATCCAAGCAGCCATTTTGAGTGATCCAAAGCCTGATTTGTAGGTCTTCCTACACTCTACAAAAGCTTCAACTACCTCAAACCCTAATTCTTCATGGATTTTTAGTTGGGAGTGGATCAAAGTGGTGGAAAAACCAAAACGTGTCAAAAACACTTAGTGAAAATTCTGCCTTGTTATTCCAGCATTTCCACTAACTTCCAAGACATTTTTCACCTTGATGCAAACTAAATCAGGTCCATTGGTGGACATCAAAGTTGGAGAGGGATATGTAAGCTTTCCAATGAGCCCAAAAGCATGAGAAAACTTCATCTGAGCTAGAGGCTATGACAGTTGCAACAAGCCTTGCTACAAACTGTCTTGCAAGACAGTTTTGTGCATTTCTTGCTAGCCACGATTTATGAGTCAAAGGCAATGATCACTATGCCAAACCAATTCAATATGATCAGAATGACTCCTCACAAACCTGTAGGATAGTGCCAAAGAGCCAAGGAAAAAACTCATGAGAATGATGAAGTTTTGATGTGGAAGCCTTGAATTCAAAGAGAAATTATGTGAAATAGTGCATATTCAAGATTCCTATTCCTTGTAGTCAAGATGCTCTAATAAACAACATTTAAGAGGTCGGCAGAATGTGAATTGAGTTAATACATAGCTGAGCTATTTGGGACTGCTATTGTACCTTGTGTAAGAAGCAATTACACCAAGGCAAGACCATTGACTCCAATCTTATCCTCTGAGCTTCAAGTGAGAAGCTTCAGCACAACTCTTCTCCTATAAATAGAGCTCCTTGTTGATCATTCAGAGTACACCAAAGCAACTCACCACATTGCTTTCTCTCATTTCTTTCATTTTCTTGAGAAGGCACTATCGGGTTTTGAGTTGGAGACCAGTGCAACTCAAACCAATGGTTAACACACCCCATATACAACATATAGGAGTGATCTAAACACTTACATTCAATCTATAACATCAAAATCATCAACTCACACCTCAATTTCTCAAAGTTACAAGGTAGCTACAGGTTGGGTCAAGTTGGCTAATCCAGAGGTTTTCAAGTCAACCTAAACATTGGATCACCATCCATAGAGGTCAAGGAAGCTGTCCAGATCATTGAAACACATTTGTAACACCTCCAAACCAGAATTCGATTCTCACTTGCAAGGTAAGCTTCCTTAAAACTGAACTCATCAATTCATGCATCATAAACATCCTTTTAAGTTATCATTGTGTTTCTGATAGTTTATAGACCATTTCCCCTCAATTAATTGCTTCATATCATGATCATATGGAATTTAATTTTAAAATATTCAGTTAGGGTTCATATGTGCTTTCAGACAATTTCTTTTGATACACTAAAAATAAATGAAATTGAATATTGCCATCATGTTCCTTGTTGAAAAACGTATGATTTTGATGTTTACTTCATGTCAAATGGTTGCAAATTGAGTGAGATAGGGTTGATCTTGCACAAGCTTGAAGAAGAAGATGGCCATGGCGCCATTCTTCAGAAATCAAACTAGTTTTAGTATATATTATTTCCTTGCCACTATATATTTGAATTGGCATTGCTCCCCAGTAGCTGATAAGCTGATTTTGTGTGTGTAGCGAGCAAAGGGTCTGGGGTTCGAATCCCCCTCGCCCAGACCTTTTGGTTTTATTTTTTGAACCATTTTCAGAGGTTGCTTTCACATATTATTCATTTTTGCACTCTCCATCAGCCCACACATATAGCTCAGATGGTAGAATTTTAAACTCTTCACCCCAAGGGCGTGAGTTCACGTTGGGAGGACCATTCTCTATTTTTTTACCACTTTTTCTTCTCATTTTTTTTTACAATTTCTTAATAACTTCTAAAATTAATTTCTTTCTCAATTTTTAACATTTTTTATTGGTTCTTTTTTTAAGAATTCACAAAAAGTGATAAAATATTTTATTTTACAAAAATCTCACAAAATATTATTTATTTTATATATTTGGTATTTTTGTAAAGAATTATTTTTTATTTGTTTTTTAACATTTAAAAATATCAATTTCTCTTGATTTTTCAAATTCAAATGATTTTCAAATCATTATATGAATGAAACAAGATTTTTCAAATATTAATCCAAGATCATAACTTGTTTTTCACACATGTTTGATAATTTTTATCATTTTAATTGAATTTTTATTCAATTAAAATGCATTTTTTAAAATCAAGCTAGGGTTTTGATTACTTTTTCACCCTTTCTTCCTTTTTAAACACTTTGGGCCTATAATAGAGTGTAAGACCCAACCCCTTGTCATGTAAATAAATAATTTGGCCCTCAATCATTGTATAAGTCCCACTGTGTTTTCTAAAACCGCGACGCGATCGTCGTCTTTTAAAAAAAATCATCTGGGCCTACCCTTGTGTTGTAAGTCCCATCTTTCTTCATTTTTCAAAACTCTTGGGCCTCTAATAGAGTGTAAGACCCAACCCCTTTGTAAATACAAATCTTTTTCGGCCTTAGCCATTGTATAAGTTCCAATACAATTTCAAAAATCTCGGTGTGATCACCATTTTGTCGCACCTCGAAAAATCATCGAAAATACGACCCTCGCGCGAAAGGCGCGGAAAACAGTTCGACAGAGTCGCCACCGAACTTTATTTATCCCAAACGAGGGAAAAGAAAATATCGAGAAAACCTTTAAGGAACAGATAAGAACATGGTCGTCGCAACCACATTCTGGGTTCGGGAGTCGGTTACGTGAGGGGAAGGTACGCGCACCCCCTCACGTCCGTTGTACTCAACGGGAACCTCTTGATTCGAATCGCGATACTCGTTAGCTAAGCTTGTTTGTTTTCTTCTAAAAAATAAAAGCGGAAAAGGTAAGATAAAAGGGAAAATATGCTAAGGGAAAATGGGGTGGTTTAAGGATAGGGTGCTCGACAAGATCATCGCGACCTCGGGCCTACGTATACTCATTCGGACGAGAATGAGGAATCAGAGCAATCGTAGTTCGACTACGGGGTTTGACGGAAAAAGATGGTAGTGTGGCGCAAACTGGGAAAAAAGAAAAAGTGTGCTCGCCAAGATCATCGCAATCTTGTGCCTACGTATCTTTACTCGGACGAGAGTAAAGAATCAGAGCAGTCGTAGTTCGTGGTACGCCCACGAAAAAAGGAGAGTTGTTGGTTTGTTTTAAAGAGAGGCGCCAATTGCTTACACACGGGTAAGAGAACTCGCACCTAAACAATCGAAGGAAGATCAAAGACTTGAACCCCCATTTTTCACCTTGAAAAAGTTTCGATAGTTTTTAGTCGTTTTGAGATTTGATTATGAAAATCCGCTTGACATGGGATCAAGGGTTTATTGTATGCACTTGGTTATTTTGAGAAGGATTTGATTTGTTAAAAGAAGAGGCGTCAATTGCTTACACACGAGTAAGAGAACTCGCACCCAAACAATCGAAGGAAGATCAAAGACTTGAACCCCCATTTTTCACCTTAAAAAAGTTGCGATAGTTGTTAATTGTTTTTGAAGTTGATTATGAAAATCCGCTTGACGTTGGATCAAGGGTTTAATTGTTATGAAAAGAGTTTAGTTTGAAAAAAAAGGATGACTCGACAACGAATCGAGGGTTTGGTTGAAAATGGCTCGACGACGAATCAAGTATTAGTTTGAAAATGGGTTGTCTATGCTAGTCCCTAGGGGTGCTCCTAGTAAACAAACTACAATCAAAGCAATAATAAAATGCGTACATCGGAATGGGAGAGGGGTACATGTAAAATACAAGTGTTGACATGAAATAAAGGGGTCTCGTTGTAAGGTAGCCCAAGAGAAAGTCGTGTGTGTGCGAAGTGTCCTAAACTAAACCTTAAGCAAGCGTCGAGCAAGTGGATAATCATAACCAACGGTCCATCAATTAGTTTTTTAGGTTTCGATATTTTTAGTGTTTTTTTATTAAAGTATGTACAAATAAGAATGGTTAGATAAATAAATATGGATATGAATAATATGAATATGAGCGAGGTAAAAAAAAGACAAGAGATAATATTGACTTAAAAATAAAGTTGGTCACGTCTTAATCGGATTTAATCGACGAAACGATAATCGACGACTTTTGACTTTCATTGACTAAAAGCGAAAATAAAAGAATACAAAGTGACAAATAAGAAATTAAATCGAAAATATGAATACAAAGAGTAAAGGTCTCACCTTTATCGAGATTTAATCGAGAAATCGATAAATCGATCGATATTTGGTTTTTATCGACCCAAAATAAAATAAAAATGAAATAAAATCGAAAAGGTGAATACAAAGAGTAAAGGTCTCACCTTTATCGAGATTTAATCGAGAAATCGATAAATCGATCGATATTTGGTTTTCATTGACCCCCAAATAAATGTAAATGAAACAAAAATGATAGAAATGAAATAAAATTGAAAATGACATGAAAAATTATAAAGGTCTCGCCTTTATCGAGATTAAGTCGAGAAATCGAGAAACCATCGATGTTTGGTTTTCATTGACCCAAAATAAATGTAAAAATAGTGAATAAATTGAAATAAAAATAAATAAATAAGTAGGCCTCAAATAAATTGAAATTTAATCGGTTTGATTAAATTATGAATTGAGTCATATCATTGGCCCCAAAAATAAAATAGAATCGAAACCATAATAAGATGAACTAATAAAGTAAATGGATTAACTTGAATAAAACTAGTGAAAAAGATAAAAAGAACAAATATTAAAAGCTTCAAAAAAATTTGTTAAAACAAATAGTAAACTAAAAAGAATAAGAAGAAAACTAGTAAAACGAGAGGAGGGGGCGTTGGACTCAGCAGGGTGTGTAGGAACAAATTCAAACGGGCTCATAGGCCCATTATCATCCTCAGCCAACACAAGGCAATAACCAAAAAACAAAAGATGGGCTCATGAAGCCTAAACAAAACCTCATCGTTCAGCATAATGGCCAAATGGCACAAACACCTTATCTCGAAACGACACGGCCAGGCTTGAGGGATTTCATGAATTGAAAACAATATTTATTTCTAAAAAAAACATGGCCAAAATGCTCAGAGAGAAAGGTCTTTCCTCCGTCATCGCACAAGATTTTAGAACAACATCTCGCATTTTTTATTACGGTTTGGTTCAGGCTTGTGTTTCAGATCTCGACTGCTTCGTCTCTCTTCAGATTCGGGTTTATGAGCCTTTGGGTTTTGTTGTTGGCTCACTCTTGTTACAATTTCTCCTCTCCATCCCTTATTTATCGGTTCCGGATCTGGTTTGGTTTTTGTGGGTTTGGGGTGTTCCGATGAGTCGCCGGAGAGGAGGTTGAAGTTGGTGAAGAGAATGAGTTCAAGGTTTCGATTATGGTTGAGGGATTGTTGAGGGTTGTGTGAACGAGTTGGTGAAGGTTGAAGGAAGATATGGGTGAAGGTCGAAGAGGGGTGATTTGTTGTTGGAGAAAAGTGGAAGGCGGTGGAGATTTTTTGCAAAAAATGGTGGAGGTACGTGTGTTGTTTGAAAATGAGTTGTTTTGAGAAAGAGGGATATAATTTGTGGTTTAAGAGGTTGTTGAGGGTTCGTGATTCGGTTGAAGTTTGGGGTTGTGTAATGTTTTTGAGTTATTGGGTTTTGAAGGATTGAAGGATTAATGGAGGAGAAAATAATTGGGTGAGTGTTTTTGTGAAGAAAATTTGCAGAAGAATTGAGAAAAGCGAGAGAGAGTCTGTGGGAGAAGTGAACCGATATTGGTCATGTAGTGGTTTTGTTATGCGGGATTTTCTGCGAAACGGTTGTGTTGTGCAGGTGAGAACGATGAAGATTTCAGTGGGTTTGCGATTTGGTTTTTTAGAGGTTTGGGGTTCTGGACTTCGTTTTAATATCAGTTCCTCTGTCTTCTTTTTTTTATTTTTTTTCTATTGTGTATTGTCACTCTAAAAAATGCAGATTGTTGTACCATTGTTACAGAGGTCTTGGCTACTTGCATTTGGTTTGTAGTGGACTTGGCATCGTGTAGCAGTATGCTGATGTTTCCATTTCATTGTGCAGGTCTGGTATGGTGCAGGAAGGTTTTGTTGTGGGGTTTTGGCATGGAGCGTTTGGAGTTTGGTTCTTGGGAAGTCGTGTTTTGGCTTGTTTTCATGTAGGGTTGTAATTTTTGTGCACATGGCTTAATGTATTTTTTACTGATGTGGAATGGGCTCTTGGAACAAATATGGCAATGAGTTTCTATTTTTTTGTAGATTTTGTGAGACAAGAATGGACTTTGTAAATATATGGGCCTTGGATTTCAATTTGGGACTTGTAATTCAAATGGGCTTTTGTAGAATTTTGTAACTTGAAATGGATGTATATTTTGGATATTATGGAATTTTTGAGCTTCTGAAAATTGATTAGAAAAGATGGCTAAAAAGTGAATAATGATTATTTAAAATTGGATAAAAAGGAAAGAAAAAAGAATTAGAAGAGGTTTTTTAGAGGTTTATAAATTGTACAATGGATGTTTATGGATTAGTGAGTTAAAAAACTGGATATGGAAAATGGATATTGGATAAGGAATATGTAATATGGATATGTGAAGTGGATATGGATGAATAATGGGTTTGGATAAATGAATGGAATATTAACAATGAAATAATTGACATTTAGGAAAGAAATGAATATGGAAAATAGAGAATATAGATGTAAACTCAAAAATGGTTATAATGGCTAAAAAGAAAAGCAGATGGATCATGACCGGTTTTGAAATGGACATGGATGGATATGGACTATTATTTTGAAATTGAAAATTGAATATGGATTTAGGAATTGAATTGGATATCCAAATCAAATGGGCTAAAAATGAATATTTGGAATTGAATTGTTTATTTTTTGAAAAAATGGATTGGAATATGGGTATGACTAAAAAACATAAAATTGAGTTGAATGGAAATTGGTTTTAAAGAGAGATGGATTGTATGAATAACAATTAGTGGATGGAAGTATAGTTGAATATTATTCACAGGTATACGGCGGTATAAATCAATTAGATATAAAAAGACCACAAATTTGTCCGAAAGAAAGAAAAGGGATTGGGAAGTTGAAATACGAGAAATCCGACACAAAAAAGATGACAGACCTATCACCAAAAGGATGATAGTGAGCACACACACACAAGGACCCTTCCACCAAAAGGATGAAAATGAGGTCAACGCCTGCTATTACCGACGAGATAATAGGGCACACACGCACACATACCCTTCCACCAAAAGGATGAAAATGAGGTCAACGTCTGCTATTACCGACAAGATAATAGAGCACACACACACACACAGACCCTTCCACCAAAAAGGATGAAAATGAGGTCAAAGCCGGCTATTACCGATGAGATAATAGGGCACACACACAGACCCTTCCACCAAAAGGATGAAAATGAGGTCAAAGCCTGCTATTACCGACGAGATAATAGGGCACACACACACACACAGACCCTTCCACCAAAAGGATGAAAATGAGGTCAAAGCCTACTATTACCGACGAGATAATAGGGCACACACGCAACGCCTGCTATTATCGACGAGATAATAGGGCACACACACAGCCTGCTACTACCAAAAGGATAATAGGGCACACACGCAACGCTTGCTATTACCGACGAAATAATAGGGCACACACACAGCATGCTACTACCAAAAGGATAATAGGACACACACGCAATGCCTACTATTACCGACGAGATAATAGGGCACACACACACAGCCTGCTACTACCGACGAGATAATAGGGCACACACACACAGACCCTTCCACCAAAAGGATGGAAATGAGGTCAAAGCCTGCTATTACCGACGAGATAATAGGGTACACACACAGCCTGCTACTACCAAAAGGATAGTATGGCACCCAACACAGCCTGCTATTACCAAAAGGATAATAGGGCACACACACACAACCTACTACTACCAAAAGGATAGTAGGGCACACAACACAACCTGCTATTACCAAAAGGATAATAGGGTACACACACACAGGCTGTCACTCACCAAAAGGATGACACACAGACCAAGGGTTTATGGATCGGCAACACCAAAAGGATGACGGATCAAAACAAGCTACTACCACCAAAAGGATGATAGGAACTTCTTATTTGTGAAGACCAACATCAAAAGGATGAAGGTTAAATTGAGTTGATATGGTTCCATCTATCACCAAAAGGATGATAGAAAAGTTTTTATTTGAGGGTTACCAACACCAAAAGGATGCACGTTGAATTGAGTTGATTGGGTTTGGTTATCACCAAAAGGATGATAGTAAGGCAATTGACAAAAAGTCAAGTTTGCTGGGGATATGATGAGATTTATTTGGAGACATCAACAAAAGGTTGAAGTAAAGAATTTAATGAGGAGAGCCCACGAAAAGGAAAGGGAGATAGTGAAAAATGGAGAAGGTAACCCGCCAAGATCTACGCAATCTTGTGCCTATGTATCTTTACTCGGACGAGAATAAAGAATCAGGGTAGTCGTAGTTCAACCTGAAGAAAAGATTCAATGAGGAATGCCCACTGACTTGGAGGAATGTTTATTGGTTGGGATGAGGACGACGACCTCAGCAACAAAAGGTTAAGGAACACAACTCAATGAGGAACACTCACTGACTTGCTTGGAGATCACAGCTTTATCAACAGAAGGTTGAAGACTTTCATGAGGAACACCCATGAACTTGAAGAAGATTCCTCTGACTGGGCAGAAGATCGTCTTGGTTTTGAGATATAACTTTGTGAGGAACACCCACAGATTGATGAAGATGCCCCTGGCTGGGCTGAAGATCTTCTTGCAGTCTTGAGATTGATCCTGGATCTTGACATGCATATGAATGCTTGGTTTTGTAATGATGTGCAATGCAAATGCTGACGCACGGAGATGCAAGTGCTGGGGGAGTATGATTGGTTTTTGTATGCATATGATGTATATGATGAACATGATTGCAGACGGGTGATTGGATATGTTTGGAGGTGCCAGCATGGTGGATTTTTGGTAGTTGCCAATGAGGATTGGACTTTTGGGCGGTGGGAGGGATTTGATTTCCTCGACACTCAGTTCGTTGAAGACGCCATGATTGAAGCGGACGAAGATGCTTTTGAAGCTCTGAGTTTGACCACTTGTTGATTTGTGCTTGTCGGTGAGGATGACCTTCTGCAACAAGACTTGCCCCAGTATGAACATGGTAATGGTCTTCCCTTGATTAACCAGTTCTGAAGTGGTCTGATCTTTGGAGGTTGAGTTTTGATGCGCTTTGAGATGACCTGCCCCTGATTGAGGTGTTGAAGGATTTACCCCAGCCTGTGGGTTGAGGTAGTCTTGCTTCGGGTCGGCACCACTGAAAGTTCAAGTTCCTCTTTGGTTGCCCCTTGTTGGAATTGCTTTGATGTCTAGCACTAATTTGTAATTAAAATTGTACATTCACAAATGGTAATCTTAATATGATGCTCATGCAAGTTTTGAAAAAGAGTCGTTTATTTGAGTGTCGTGATAGTGAGACGAATGGACCGTTAGCCCAAATGTGTGTTGATTTTGATGGTGCGAAAGATATAGCAAGGAGAATGACACCAATGCTGAAGATTAGCAAATATGTGGGGAGTTAGGTTACGCAACTTTGCAACAATATGCTTTCAGAATAAACCTCGCCTCAATTAGGTCTTTCGAGGGTTGTAACGTGGTCTGGTTCGCGGTTATGAAACAAAGGATATAAGGCTCAAAGTACGATTTGTACCCACCCCTTCTTCGTGATGACCTCCAATCCTACGTTCAGTTAATTCACACGTATTTGTATCCCAAAAGGGTTGATGGTTCAAGGTATGCTTGAAATGGTAGTCATCTTATTTTGATGGATGTCAGTGACCCTTTGGTTTTGATTTGGTGGTCACTGGGTCTTATTTTGTTGAGGGTTCGAGGGCCTTTTTGTTTTTGTTTTTGATCCCTATCTTTTGCATGGACTAATTTCGCTTGTCGAGTCCATCGGGATTGCCTTGACTTTTGCCTAAGTCTCCTTTGAGGTGCTTGACTTAGCAGGCTTTTGATTTTTGTTTTTTGGTTTTGTTGGATGATTGTGACTACCAAGTCATGGGTATTGATGAACAACCGTCATGTCTTGTGGAATTTTCTTTGTGGTTTGAGTGCGTAATTGGGTTAACTAAACACTACCCTGCCCCAGGTTAAGTGTAAGGGTTTGAATATTCGAAGGAAACTACTACTTCCAGGCTCGAAGTGGTTAACTAGGGATTATCTCCTTGTCTCTCCTGTGTTTGGGGGATTGAAATAATGCCTGTACATCATTGGCGGGATTCTTATCTGAAAGCATACATTTCACAATTATGGGTATTTCGTTTTCATCATCCTCCCTCAAATCATTGCTAACAACAGTTGATAAAGAGAATGAAGTGGATAAATGTGTCAGTGTTTTGCAGTAAAATGGAAAAAATGAGTGAATACGACATAACTGATTCAAAACATGCATAATCACTACATTAAGAAAACCAAATACAAATGACAATGTTTAAAGCATACAGTACTTAAACAAATAAAGACAAAATACATGAATGCAAATGATGGGATGGCAACATGATTGCCTTCTTCGGGGAATAAACTTGACTTGACTTGACTTGATGCTGGCACTAGTTTGGCGGAGGCATAGGGTTGTTGATGACGTTTGGAGCCTTCCCATTGAACACGATATACTTTGAGTCGATCATGTCTTGAACCTTGTGTTTGAAAGCTCTGCAGTCCTCGATCGTATGCCCTGGAGCACCCTTATGAAACTCGCAATGAGCATTAGCATCATAATCTGGGGGAATGACAGTTGGAGGAGCTAGGTCCCTCAGAGTGATTGCCTTCTTCTCCATCAATTGAGCAAAGATCTGAGCATAGGTCATTGGAAGACGATTAAAGTCTCTATCAGGCCTCCTTGTCCTCTGTTGATTAGGCTAACGTTATTGAGAAACTCTCTATTGTTGATGTTGAGGAGGATACTGATACCCTTGCTGATTATAGGACTATTGCTGAGGAGTCTGTTGTTGAGGCATTGGAGCTTGAACAGCTTGAACAGTTAGCTGGTAAAGCATTGGAGCGTATTGCACAGCAGCAACATATGGATATTGGAAGTATGGCATTTGATAAGGCATTGGAGCTGGAGCTTGTGGAGCTTGCCCCTTCTGAGCATAAACAGCATTTTTTTCGCCCTCTTTCTTTTTGAATCCATTGTTGAAAGGTTTCTTGGCTTGAGACTGGCTGCTAGAACCTCCTTGGATCTTTCCGCTCTTCAGACCCTCTTCGATTCTCTCACTGACAATCACCAAATCAGAGAATCCGGCAGAAACATTGCCAATCAATTTCTCATAGTATTGGCCTTGCAAAGTACCCATGAAGATGTCAATCAGTTCACGGTCAACCAGAGGTGGATGCACCCTTGCAGCTAGCTCTCTCAATCGTTTCGCGTACTCCTTAAAGGATTCGTTGTCCTTTTGAGCCATACTCTGAAGTTGAGTACAGTTTGGAGCAAGGTTAGTGTTGTAATTGTATTGCTTGACAAATGCATCAGCTAGATCATCCCAAGTGCGCACATTGCTACGCTCCGGCTGTATATACCATTCGAGTGATGCCCCAGACAAGCTGTCTTGGAAGCAATGGATCATCAGCTTTTCATCTTTGGCATGGGCAGCCATCTTGCGGCAGTACATCCTTAGATGCATGTGGGGAAAACTGAGGCCTTTGTACTTTGGGAATTCCTGTACCTTGAACTTGGGAGGAATGACAACATCTGACACCAAGCACATTTCCAAAGCATTCAGAGATTTTGAGTTACGTCCCTCCATGACTCGGAGTTTCTCAGCTAGATCACGGCACATCTTGATGGCTTCAGAATCCTGGGCAGCAGTAGGATTGACAATTGGGATAGGAGCATGGTAGTTCTGTACCTCATCATACTGATCCACCAGATTTTCTTCGGCATGAGGAATAGGAACCTGAGTGACAACAGGTTGGGCTTGAGGAATAGCACCAACAGCGACTCCAAATGTTGGAGGTGGTTGAGAAATGGCTCCTTCGGCGGAAAGCGTAAAGTTCATTGGTATCCCATAATTGATAGGGTTGGGAAATGGGGTTCTGGACTTCATTTTAATATCAGTTCCTCTGTCTTCTTTTTTTTATTTTTTTTTCTGTTGTGTATTGTCACTCTCAAAAATGCAGACTGTTGTACCATTGTTACAGAGGTCTTGGCTACTTGCATTTGGTTTGTAGTGGACTTGGCATCGTGTAGCAGCATGCTGATGTTTCCATTTCATTGTGCAGGTCTGGTATGGTGCAGGGAGGTTTTGTTGTGGGGTTTTGGCATGGAGCGTTTGGAGTTTGGTTCTTGGGAAGCCGTGTTTTGGCTTGTTTTTTCATGTAGGGTTGTAAGTTTTGTGCACATGGCTTAATGTATTTTTTACTAATGTGGAATGGGCTCTTGGAACAAATATGGCAATGAGTTTCTATTTTTTTGTAGATTTTGTGAGACAAGAATGGACTTTGTAAATATATGGGCCTTGGATTTCAATTTGGGACTTGTAATTCAAATGGGCTTTTGTAGAATTTTGTAACTTGAAATGGATGTATATTTTGGATATTATGGAATTTTTGAGCTTCTGAAAATTGATTAGAAAAGATGGCTAAAAAGTGAATAATGATTATTTAAAATTGGATAAAAAGGAAAGAAAAAAGAATTATAAGAGGTTTTTTAGAGGTTTATAAATTGTACAATGGATGTTTATGGATTAGTGAGTTAAAAAACTGGATATGGAAAATGGATATTGGATAAGGAATATGTAATATGGATATGTGAAGTGGATATGGATGAATAATGGGTTTGGATAAATGAATGGAATATTAACAATGAGATAATTGACTTTTAGGAAAGAAATGAATATGGAAAATAGAGAATATAGATGTAAACTCAAAAATGGTTATAATGGCTAAAAAGAAAAGCAGATGGATCATGACCGATTTTGAAATGGACATGGATGGATATGGACTATTATTTTGAAATTGAAAATTGAATATGGATTTAGGAATTGAATTGGATATCCCATAATTGATAGGGTTGGGGACAGGAACTGAGAGCCTCGAGGGTGACCCTTGCACGGGCACAGTGTTGTTGGCAGCAGCAGCTTCACACAGTTCTTCTTCTCTTCTGGCCATCATGATGGATTCAAGAATCTGATCAATCTTTCCCTTCATAGAGTCAATTTCTTCTCTGAAGGCAGCTTGCTCTTGCTGAATCTGCTTCATCGTTCTTCTTGTGTTGGCTCGAGTTACGTACTGGTGTCGAGGAATCAGCTTGATTTACTGGAGAAGGAAGGAAGTTGAAGTGAGATTCTGAGGTTGAAAATGCAATGCAAGATGCGTAACAGATGCAATGCAATGCAATGACATGAGATACAATACAAGATGCAAGATCCAGGATCGCAGAATCAAACAGCTTCAAACAGTTCTGCGGTTGGCCGGATGAATAGGTCAAGAACCACAACTAGGACCAAGAAAACCCACAGGTAGGTTTCTAAGACAGGTAGGTGCCTAGAGTTATGGATATATTTCGAAAACATTATAACCAAGACAAAGATTTGTCCGACTATAATATCCATGAAATAATCTCGTCTAGGTGAGGTCTTCATTTCTTCCCCACGAGAAAGATTCCTCGGAGGCGCCCACTACACAACTATCGACACACGGGTTCTAAATAAGGTTCTCAGAATCCTAGATCGAGGTCGAAAATATTACTGTCAGGAAGTAATACGTTCGAGGGATCTCATCTAATTGGGGCATTCGCATTAACTCACATAGAATTAACACTACCAACCACCATGGGTAAATTGGGTTAATGGTCCTTGGGATCAGCGACCCACCTCGAAGATATTACCGCCATGGCAAAGATTCACCACAACAATAATATCTCCAAGGGAATCTACTCCAAGCGGTGGTTTTCGCTTCAACTCACGCGGAAGAGACCACGCAAGCCTACACTACACAACCACCATCCTAATCCTAGGGTTTTTCTCGACTCGGGTGTAGAGCCATCTCACAGAGTTCCCAATATCAGAATAACCCAATATCTCACAAATAAGGAAATAGGAAAGCAAGTAAGTAAGTAAATGAATAAACGAGAAGAAAGTAAATAAACAAAGCTAAAGAGGTAGCGATTCGAATCAAGATAGGCTCGACTCTCTCTTGCATGGAGCAAATGGTCCCCAGCAGAGTCGCCATCTGTCGCACCTCAAAAAATCATCAAAAATACGACCCTCGCACGAAAGGCGCGGAAAAAGGTTCGACAGAGTCGCCACCGAACTTTATTTATCCCAAAAGAGGGAAAGGAAAATATCGAGAAAACCTTCAAGGAACGGATAAGAACATGGTCGTCGGAACCACATTCTGGGTTCGGGAGTCGGTTACGTGAGGGGAAGGTACGCGCACCCCCTCACGTCCGTTGTACTCAACGGGAACCTCTTGATTTGAATCGTGATACTCGTTAGCTAAGCTTGTTTGTTTTCTTCTCAAAAATAAATGCGGAAAAGGTAAGATAAAAGGGAAAATATGCTAAGGGAAAATGGGGTGGTTTAAGGATAGGGTGCTCGGCAAGATCATCGCGACCTCGGGCCTACGTATACTCATTCGGACGAGAATGAGGAATCAGAGCAATCGTAGTTCGACTACGGGGTTTGACGGAAAAAGATGGTAGTGTGACGCAAACGGGGAAAAAAGAAAAAGTGTGCTCGCCAAGATCATCGCAATTTTGTGCCTACGTATCTTTACTCGGACGAGAGTGAAGAATCAGAGCATTCGTAGTTTGTGGTACGCCCACGAAAAAAGGAGAGTTGTTGGTTGTTTTAAAGAGAGACGCCAATTGCTTACACACGAGTAAGAGAACTCGCACCTAAACAATCGAAGGAAGATCAAAGACTTGAACCCCCATTTTTCACCTTGAAAAAGTTTCGATAGTTTTTAGTCGTTTTGAGATTTGATTATGAAAATCCGCTTGACGTGGGATCAAGGGTTTATTGTATGCGCTTGGTTATTTTGAGAAGGATTTGATTTATTAAAAGAAGAGGCGTCAATTGCTTATACACGAGTAAGAGAACTCGCACCCAAACAATCAAAGGAAGATCAAAGACTTGAACCCCCATTTTTCACCTTAAAAGAGTTGCAATAGTTGTTAATTGTTTTTGAAGTTGATTATGAAAATCCGCTTGACGTTGGATCAAGGGTTTAATTGTTATGAAAAGAGTTTAGTTTAAAAAAAAGGATGGCTCAACAACGAATCGAGGGTTTGGTTGAAAATGGCTCGACGACGAATCGAGTAATAGTTTGAAAATGGGTTGTCTATGCTAGTCCCTAGGGGTGCTCCTAGTAAACAAACCATAATCAAATCAATAATAAAATGCGTACATCGGAATGGGAGAGGGGTACATGTAAAATACAGGTGTTGACATGAAATAAAGGGGTCTCGTTGTAAGGTAGCCCAAGAGAAAGTCGTATGTGTGCGAAGTGTCCTAAACTAAACCTTAAGCAAGCGTCGAGCAAGTGGATAATCATAACCAACGGTCCATCAATTAGTTTTTTAGGTTTCGATATTTTTAGTGTTTTTTGATTAAAGTATGTACAAATAAGAATGGTTAGATAAATAAATATGGATATGTATAATATGAATAATATGAATATGAGCGAGGTAAAAAAAAGACAAGAGATAATATTGACTTAAAAATAAAGTTGGTCTCGTCTTAATCGGATTTAATCGACGAAACGATAATCCATGACTTTTGACTTTCATTGACCAAAAGCGAAAATAAAAGGATACAAAGTGACAAATAAGAAATTAAATCGAAAATATGAATACAAAGAGTAAAGGTCTCACCTTTATCGAGATTTAATCAAGAAATCGATAAATCGATCGATATTTGGTTTTCATCGACCCAAAATAAAATAAAAATGAAATAAAATCGAAAAGGTGAATACAAAGAGTAAAGGTCTCACCTTTATCGAGATTTAATCGAGAAATCGATAAATCAATCGATATTTGGTTTTAATTGACCCCAAAATAAATGTAAATGAAACAAAAATGATAGAAATAAAATGAAATTGAAAATGACATGAAAAATAATAAAGGTCTCACCTTTATCGAGATTAAGTCGAGAAATCGACAAATCGTCGATGTTTGGTTTTCATTGACCCAAAATAAATGTAAAAATAGTGAATAAATTGAAATAAAAATAAATAAATAAGTAGGCCTCAAATAAATCGAAATTTAATCGGTATGATTAAATTATGAATTGAGTCATATCATTGGCCCCAAAAATAAAATAGAATCGAAACCATAATAAGATGAACTAATAAATTAAATGGATTAACTTGAGTAAAACTAGTGAAAAAGATAAAAAGAACAAATATTAAAAGCTTCAAAAAAATTTCTTAAAACAAATAGTAAACTAAAAAGAAAAAGAAGAAAACTAGTAAAAAGAGAGGAGGGGGCGTTGGACTCAACAGGGTGTGTAGGAACAAATTCAAACGGGCTCATAGGCCCATTATCATCCTCAGCCAACACAAGGCAATAACCAAAAAACAAAAGATGGGCTCATGAAGCCCAAAAAAAACCTCATCGTTCAGCATAATGGCCAAACGGCACAAACACCTTATCTCGAAACGACACGGCCAGGCTTGAGGGATTTCATGAATTGAAAACAATATTTATTTCTAAAAAAAAACATAGCCAAAATGCTCAGAGAGAAAGGTCTTTCCTCCGTCATCGCACAAGATTTCAGAACAACATCTCGCATTTTCGATTACGGTTTGGTTCAGGTTTGTGTTTCGGATCTCGACTGCTTCGTCTCTCTTCAGATTCAGGTTTGTGAGCCTTTGGGTTTTGTTGTTGATTCACTCTTGTTTCAATTTCTCCTCTCCATCCCTTATTTCTCTGTTCCGGATCTGGTTTGGTTTTGGTGGGTTTGGGGTGTTCTGATGAGTCGCCGGAGAGGAGGTTGAAGTTGGTGAAGAGAATGAGTTGAAGGTTTCGATTATGGTTGATGGATTATTGAGGGTTCTCTGAACGAGTTGGTGAAGGTTGAAGAAAGATATGGGTGAAGGTCGAAGAGGGGTGATTTGTTGTTGGAGAAAAGTGGAAGGCGGTGGAGATTTTTTGCAAAAAATGGTGGAGAAAATAATTGGGTGAGTGTTTTTGTGAAGAAAATTTGCAGAAGAATTGAGAAAAGCGAGAGAGAGTCTGTGGGAGAAGTGAACCGATATTGGTCATGTAGTGGTTTTGTTATGCGGGATTTTCTGCGAAACGGTTGTGTTGTGCAGGTGAGAACGATGAAGATTTCAGTGGGTTTGCGATTTGGTTTTTTAGAGGTTTGGGGTTCTGGACTTCGTTTTAATATCAGTTCCTCTGCCTTCTTTTTATGATTTTTTTTCTATTGTGTATTGTCACTCTAAAAAATGCAGATTGTTGTACCATTGTTACAGAGGTCTTGGCTACTTACATTTGGTTTGTAGTGGACTTGGCATCGTGTAGCAGCATGCTGATGTTTCCATTTCATTGTGCAGGTCTGGTATGGTGCAGGGAGGTTTTGTTGTGGGGTTTTGTCATGGAGCGTTTGGAGTTTGGTTCTTGGGAAGCCGTGTTTTGGCTTGTTTTTCATGTAGGGTTGTAATTTTTGTGCACATGGCTTAATGTATTTTTTACTGATGTGGAATGGGCTCTTGGAACAAATATGGCAATGAGTTTCTATTTTTTTGTAGATTTTGTGAGACAAGAATGGACTTTGTAAATATATGGGCCTTGGATTTCAATTTGGGACTTGTAATTCAAATGGGCTTTTGTAGAATTTTGTAACTTGAAATGGATGTATATTTTGGATATTATGGAATTTTTGAGCTTCTGAAAATTGATTAGAAAAGATGGCTAAAAAGTGAATAATGATTATTTAAAATTGGATAAAAAGGAAAGAAAAAAGAATTAGAAGAGGTTTTTTAGAGGTTTATAAATTGTACAATGGATGTTTATGGTTTCTCTTTCATCTAATTGCTGTAAGTGGCAAGTCTCTGGATTATTTACATCCAAGCCAATGTTCCTCTCTTAGCATGAAAAACTCCTAAGGAAAAATGTCATTGCTCTACAATGAGTTAAAGTTTTCTCCTTAGGACAATCCCCTCATAAAGGAAATTATGGCATTGTTGGATCCCGCATCCCAGTTAAAGTAATTCTCCTTTATAATCAGTTACTCAACAACTGTGATAAACATATTTTTTTCTGTCTTTCCAAAGGCTCAGACCATTGACCTTCAATAGAGTAGAAGTATTGCATTTGACCTTTTAGATAGTGAAAATGAGTTATGTGAGGTGTCATATAAAAATATGAGATGATGTAGCACAAATAAAATAGAAGTGTTAGCATGAAAATACTCGCTTCTATTTTAATATATTACTAGATTAAGACTCGTGTGATGTATGATTGTAAATTAATTTTTATTTATTTATATTGAATATAAATATATTCAATTTTGTTTTGGAAAAATATAGTTAAAAAACTATATTATAATAATTTATTATGAATTATAATATAGATAAACATATGGAAAAAAAGGAACACTTTGCATGAATGAAAAAATGTATGTTTGTAAGTTTACAGTTGTATTTAGAATTTAGTTTTTGTAAATTTTAATAATTCTAAAAGATATTACTTGTGGTTATTTTTTATACATTGATTTTCATGTCTCTTTGACATTCATATGTGAGAATGTACTCTATCTAATGTTATTTTTTTTGTCTTTAGTTTGTTTGTTCGTTGAAATATGATAGAGTCGTAATTTAAAGAATATACTCTACCATATTTCAACATCTTCAAGTTGTGGCAAGCCTTTTAAACTTGTGTAATAACTAATTTGACACTAAAGACATTTGTTTCAACTTTTATTTATGATGTTATTTCAAGAAAATCAAAAATATTTAATAGTATTTGAATTCACATGTCTCTTTTATTTTTAAAATTTAAACAAACATACTTAATCGGAGTAATTGTTAGGTTGTTAGATTATTTTATTCAAAATGGACATTGAATCTTCTTCAAAGTATTCCTTAAAATAAGGATAAACTATAATAATGAGTTGAATCTTGGACATGTAAGAAAATTATAAATATATTATATAGTATTTAAATTTTCTGTATCGTGATTTCAAAATAAAATGTTAAAACAAACACTTTGTTTTTCATGATAGTATTCTTTGTGGTTAGTATGATAAAAAATACTATACGATTTAAATTTTTAATATATTATATAAATAAAATAAAAATGAACCAAACATTATATAAAAAACTAGTGTGATACTCGTGTCTTCGGATGAGTATCCGTCGGTGACACGCATTTGTCGTCAAAATGAATTTTTATAAAAATAAAAAATATCTAATTAAATAAAGATATATGATAAGTTTAAATAATTATAAATTAATTAAAGAAAAAAATGTTTGTGCAATTAATTAATTGTAAAATAGATTGTTTAAGATTGTGAATGGAAAGAATTAAAAACAAGAAATAATAGTAAAAATAAAAAAAATTAATAAATATAAAAAATATAATTTACATTTAAAAAAAATAGAATCAATATCCGCGGGCATCGGTTAGTATTTTTTATAAAAATATTTATGCAATGATTTAGTTTTATAAATATCAAACAATAACATAGTATTTAAAAATAATATTTTAATTGTATAAATAAATATTATAAACATAAATAAATACATTTTATGCAAGTATTATTACAAATATCTATTTCGTGGGATACTCATATAAATATCTGTGTGTTCTCCTGAGTACTGGTGTGCTATGCGCATTTGTTTTTTAAAAAGATTAGGATTAATAAAAATTTGTAAATATATATATATATATATATATATATATATATATATATATATATATATATATATATATATATATATATATATATATATATATATATATATAATCAATACTCAGAGACATCGATTGGTATTTTTTATAAAAATATTTATGCAATAATTTAGTTTTATAAATATCAAAGGATTAATTGCAATTTTGGTCCCCGTATTTTCATTTTTTTTGTTTTGATCCCTCTATTTAAAATATCAAAGGCTTAATTGCAATTGTTTAGTTTTATAAATATCAAATAATAAGATATTATTTGAAAATATTATTTTAATTGTATAAATAATATTATTAACATAAATAAATATATTTTATGTAAGTATTATTATAAATATCTATTTCGTGGGACATATTAGTACCCGTGTATTCGCCCGGGTACTGGTGTACTATGCGCATTTGATTAACTCTTTATGTTCTAATTTTTATATGAACAAAAAGATAAAATAGAAATTAAATTTTGATATGTCCGAGTTGTTGTTTATATAGTATAAAAGATTATGAGGCTTAAACATATATATATATATATATATATATATATATATATATATATATATATATATGTATATATATTATGATTTTAAAAGAAAACACACAATTAAAATTGAAAATCATACCAACTTTATTATGTATTAAATATTTATTAAATACATAATTAGCATTGAATATCATAACTACAAAAAGAAAACACATAATAAATTTATTATGTATTAAAATAATTTAGAAAAAAGATGATGGGTTGATAGGACCAAAAAGGTGATGTTGATAGGACCAAAAATTAAACAAAAGATAAATACATCAAAATTTAAATATAAAGAAAAATGGTAAATTATATTCAATTTTCAATTATATCATAATTTCATCAAAAAATAATTGGATCATAATATCATAAAATATAATTTTTATCATTCATATATAATAAAAGTAATGTGTATGATAATCAATTATATCATAATTTCCTACATTTGCATTATTCACTTTGCCATAGCTCTTAGCCATACTCATTTTAAATCTATAACTATAATCAAGGGAATTGGAATATATTATATCAATACATGGAGTATAACTATTTGGCTCATATAACATATAATTAACAAATATAAAAAGAAAGTACTATTATACAATATATATTGTAGTAATTAGTAGATATTAATTATACCATTTATATCATATAGCTTCTGTTCTGGACTGGGTCGGGGGCTGCCCATCCGTCGGGCAGACCCAGCCCAATACTACGATGAGAGGCCCAATGTGGCCCAATTCACTCCCTTTGTCGGGCACACCTAATGACCTTACTGTCGAGCAGGAGTTACACGCCGAGGGGAAGGCTCAAGTCTCGTTCCCCCATGATCTCCACGTGCTCTTCCCCGCGAGGACACGTCATCAGGTAACGACCACTTCTGAAAGTGCTGGTCAACCCACTTTCCAGAAATCACGGGACCGTTACTCCAGTGTGAAGACCACGTGCTGGTCTTCATTACGCCATGTAAGCCCTTGTAATTATCTACATTGGGCCTTACGACCCAGCACAGTGCAGATGCCCGTTGGCCCTGTGCTAGGGGCAGCCTATAAATACCCTATTTCACTAGAGGGTCGGGTATTCTATCTCTTACTCTCACTTTCTGTACTTGTTTGCTCTGTTCCTGACTTTAGCATCGGAGTACCTTGCAGGTACACCCCCACCGTCTCACCACCACCGGAGTTGTGGAGCTCACAACATTTGATGGCCACTAGTCTACTTTCTGATCAGGTATGATCAGTGGCGCGGTCTGTGGGAACATTTTCTTCCCCATTTTTCTCCTCGTAAAACCAAAGCAACTTTCACTTTCTGACAATCATGGCCAGCCCTCAAGCTGACATCAACGCTCCGGACACCACCTTCGCTTCGTTCAATAACGGGGACGACCATGGTCCCAACGTGGTCGTCAACGTCGAGGAAGGCGACCAGAGGGATGGGCGTACTGCCTCCCCCTCTTCTGATGACGCGGCATTTGACGCTGCCTACTAGCCGATCCTCGCGCTACCAAATGGTGATCCGAACACGGCGGCCCTGTTCGCTCTGATCAATCAGACCAACCAACTGATCTCCCAGCAGAACGTGCGGATAGGCGCACTTGAAAAGGACTGAAGACAACACTCTCCCCCGCGGAAACATCGTCGCCCTCCATCTCTCAGTCGTTCTCCTTCCCCGCGAAGGACCCGACTGTATGTCTCCTTGAGCCCGTCCCCCCAACCTGTCGGGTGTCTCCTGCGTCTGAAATGACCCTAACCTGTGGTCACCTAGAAGCCAATTGATCCCCTCCTCGTAAGGAACAACGTTCCCCTGACCAAAATAGGAGTAAGGCTGACAGGCACGACGACAAACCGAAGACCCTACCGATAAGCTCCCCCCAACGAAGCAGGCATGGTCGGGGCAACCACTCCCTATCACAGTCACCAGTTAGGAGTGATGAAGACGACCAGTGGACCCCGCTGTCCAGGGAAATTATGGAGACTCCTATACCTGTGGGGATGGAAAAGCCTCCATCCTTGGAAACGTACGACGGCACCGCCGACCCCGACGATCACGTCGAGAGCTTCGAGCCAATGATCGACTACCGGAATGTCCAGGGGGCTATCAAATGCAGGATCTTCCCGACCACCCTCTAGAAAGGGGCCATGGCGTGGTACAAAAGCCTCAAGCCAGAGTCCATCACTACTTGGAAAGAAATGAAGACACAATTCTCAAGGCATTTAACTGCGTCCCGACGCCACCCGAAGACGGTGGCCTCCGTGGAAGCCATCATCCAAGGGAGGGACGAATCTCTCAGAGGTTACATCGAGAGATTCAACTGGGAAGCCGTCGAGGTACCCGTTACCGGCGACATGAAGAAGTTCCTGATCGAGCGAGGACTGCGTCATGGGACCGAGTTCGCCAAGGCTGTGGGCATCCATAGACCCCGCAACTTGGAAGAGCTTCTCCATAAAGCCCAATCATACATCCAGTATGAGGAGTTGGAGGCCGCCCACGTTGCCCGCGACTCGCGGCACCAAGAGGGCCCCCGAAGCTCCAGGCATGAAGACTCTACTGCCGCCGGCGTAGGAAAGAAAGAAGACGAGAAGACCATCCCAGGGACTCTCGCGAGCCGAGAGGTCCAGCTGGCCGGTTCACGGAGTTCACTCCACTCACTGCTTCCCGCGAGCGAATTCTCGCCGAGTGCACCAACACGGAATTTCAAAAAGGGGGTGTCCGCTTCCCGAAGCCGACGCCCCCCAAATCAAACACTGACAAGTCCAAATACTGCAGGTTCCATCGGAGCCACGAACATGTCACCGAAGACTGCATCCACCTCAAGGATGCGATAGAGATCCTAATTAAGGAGAGGCATCTAAAGCAGTATACAAAGAGGAATAACACTCCTCGACCAGATGCACGGGACGCGCAAAGCGTCGAGGAGATGACCCCTCCCTCTGGAGAGAATAGACTGCAAGTTGCCCTGAGCGTCACTCGGCAATAGGACTTTTACGTTCCTGAAGAGATCGAGGATCCCGCGGTAGTTTGCAGCCTGTGGGAGAGTTTTCCTCCTGAGGACTCTGTCACAGCCCGTAGCATATGGGAAAGTTTCCCCACGGCAATGGTTATATCCGGCGGGGGGTTTGACAAGGTTTTCGTGGGGTCGATCAAGCGAAAGTTCAGCGAGTTGATTGACGGTAGCTCGGGGAAGACGGTCACCTTCGAGAAGATCAAAGGGAGGTCAAACCCCAAAACCTTCTACCTCGAGGAACTGCCGAGCGACGCCCCTAACTCCATCATCCCTCTGCTGATCAGAGCGCAGATGGCAAACTTTGATGTCTGCCGGATCTTGGTCGACCAAGGGAGTTCGGTGGACATCATGTACGTCCACCATTTTGAGACCCTCCAGCTCGACAAAAAGCATCTGACCCCATACGTGGGCTCGGATCTACAGGGTTTCAACGGCACAACCACCAGACTGTGGGGCTATGTTGAACTGATGGTCACTTTCGGGAACGAGGACACTGCCCGAGAAGTCAAGACCCGCTTCCTAGTAGTTGATTGCCCTTCCCTGTACCAATGCATCCTGGGGAGAACCACTCTGACCGAACTCGCGGCGGTACTGTAGTACCCTAAATTTTGACCTTTGATTTGTTACTATTTTAGGATTTTTTGTGCTATCAGGAGGTGGCATTTAGATGACAGTATGGGCCTATTTGTACTTTTAGGCCCATTTCAGTTTTTAAGGTTTTATTTTGGGGGTTTGGGTTTTTTAGGATTTTTATTTTATTTTAGGAGTTAATTTATTTTTAAGGTCGTTAGAGATAATATTATTTTGGGCCTATTCCATAAAAAGTATTAAGATGTATTTTTGGTTTTATTTAGTTTATTATTGGTCATTTAGTCCATTTATTTTAATTAAATTTAATTGTTAAATTTGAAAAGTGGATCAAAGGTCTTTAGATTTTTTTTAAATAAGTCCAAATTAGTTCTAGAAGATTATTATATTAAGATTAGTAATATTGTAGTAGTACATTATTATTTAGAGTCTTTATTTTAAAATGATAAGTCTTAATTATATTAATCTAATTATTGCGTTAAGGTTGGTTTAATAGGTTTTGTATTATTACTAATAATAGTATTTATAATTATTAGTATTGTAATTAAGATTAATTATATGTGATTGGAATTATTAAAGTTTATTATTAGTTAGGGGGCCGGTTGTGATTATTTTACTTTATTATTTTTTTTTTATTTTTTTTTATTTTAGGTCAAAATTGTTGACCCAAAGGGTCATCTTCTTCCCCAAATCAAACCCTAATTCTGCGCAGGAAACTATGATTGGATCAAACAGAATCAATAACATTAATTTTTTCCAATCAAATTACAATCCAAATCATACAAATCAAATCTAAATGTACAACAATTACAAAATCAAACCCTAATCCTAATTCGTACAACACAAATCAAATCAAATTACATGAATGAAATCACAATTTTCTAAAACAGAATCTAATCTAACTTAATTCTAAACCTAAACCCTAACTCTATAAATACTAAGGAATGAATCAGAGAGAGGGGACCCTTGATAAAAAAATTGTTGCGCGAATCCATAACCACCACCTAAAGCTCTTACGAACAGAGAGTTAGGGTTCATCATTAGAACCCTAAATCCCTTGAGCTAAACCATCTGCAAAAAAAAACAGAGAAGAGATTAGTGAAAAGAATCAGGAAATAAAAGGAATTGAAGCAGCATAACAAGGTCACGACAAGGAAAGGTGAGTCACTTAGCATTGTTCTTGTTGTTGATTGTTGGATTGTGGTTGTTTTTTTGGATTTCTGGGCTTCGATTTAGGGTTAGGGTTCTTGATTGGGGTTAAGGTTAGGGTTCTTCACAGAACCCTTAGGGTTCTTAGGGGTTCATGTGATTTTTGGGTTTGGATGAAGGTTAGGGGTTAGGGTTCTTAGGGTTCCTCGCGAACCCTAAAGAACCATGTGAATATGGGCTGGAGTGGGGTTAGGGTTCTTGAATGATGAAGATGACGGTTGAATGTCAATCAGAAATCTGGGTTTGGATGGTGGTTGGTGGTTACGCACGGTGGCCGGAAGGCTCATCAGCAACGGGAAGGAAGAGAGAGGGGAGATAGAATTGAGAGATAGAGAGAGAATGAGAGAGTTAGAGAGAGAAAGAGATTAGAGAAATGAGAGGCATGTGAGTGGGAAAGGAGTTTTATACTCCCTCAGTGTGTGCTTGGATGGATGCCAAGTGGCATCCTCCTCACGCTTCAGATCAGTTGGTTGGTTGGTCAACTGGAGATCACGTGTGCCTGTTCATTCCATGTTTCCTCTTTTGACTTTATACGAGATCCGTCAGATTGGATTACCTAGACTGGTAATAACGATCGATGGCCAAGATTCCAAGGCCTGGAGATCCTTCTGATCAAGATCATGCGTCCCAGAATGAGTCAAACACTTACTCTTCCCCACGCACCATCAACAGGCCCGAATCTGTTGGGCCTTGCGCCCTCTGCTATTGACACCCCCAACTATGGGCCCATTGCTTTTACAGTAGAAAACGCACCCCCTGGGTGTTATTTAAATAATTAAATTTATTACTTAATTTAATTGTTTAATTTGGTTTTAAATGGTTAATTAACATTTAAAAATAGGATTTTAGGATTATTATTATTAGGGTAAATAATTAGGATATTTTAGGGATAATTATGGGTTTGTTTTATTTTAAATAAAAGTTTTGTATATTTGAAATAATTTGTTTATTTTTTTAAAATAAGGAGTTTTTTTATAAAATGGGATTTTGTTCCTGGATTTTTATTGGGATAAGGTATTTTGGAAAATTTGAATTTTTACTAAAATTTAGTTTAGGATTTATTTTAAGAAAAATTAGTATTTTTTTTAGTTTTTAAGTTGGATAAATATGGGTTTGGGATGAAAATAAATTAAAGCAAATATTAATTTAATTTTTTGGATTAAATTTCTTTTATTTTTAATTGAGAAGTTATTTTCAATTGGAATAATTTGGGGATCAATTTTGCTATATTTTTATCATAAGGGCATTTTGGATTTTTTTTTTACTAAATCCTATGGAATTTTATGTATTTATTTTTTAAAATAAAAGGGATATAAAAGGTTTTTTTAAGGATTTAAAATTTGGGATAAAACTCTTTGTCCGATAGTCTAAATAAGGGATGGGATTTAGGGATAACACTCTTAGGTTCCAAGAGTATAAATATAGGCCAAGGGATAAGGGATTTTGGGATAGAACTCTCCATCCGAGAGTATAAACAATGGATAAGGGATTTTTTAGGGATAGAACTCTCCATCCGAGAGTATAAATAATGGATAAAGGATTTTTAAGGGATACAACTCTCCATCCGAGAGTATAAATAATGGATAAGGGATTTTTAAGGGATAAAACTCTCCATCCGAGAGTATAAATAAGGAATAAGGGATTTTGGGATAAAAATCTTCCTCTGAGAGTATAAATAAACGAATCGGGATTTAAGGGATAGAACTCCTTATCTAGGAGTATAAATAATAGATTTGGGGATAGAACTCTTTATCCAAGAGTATAAATAATGGATTGGGTTTGGGATTAGGGTTAGGAATAGGATTTAGGAGGCAGGAATAGGGGAGGTGAACTACGGTTACTCTGATCCTTCAAAATTGAAGGTACGTAGGCATAGGGTTGTAAACCCTAACGAGTACAATAATAAAAAACTTAGGATTCTTTTGTAAATAAGTAAAAAGTCAGACGACAAACAAACATACCCTAAAACTTAAGGAGGATCCCATTGAGTGCAATGGAAGTGAGGGGTACCTAACACCTTCCCCTCACTTAACCGACTCCCGAACCTTAGGAATCTTTACCCTTAGGATTAGGATTTTAGGTTTATCATTTATTTTCTATAAAAAACTATGATGGCGACTCGATATTTTTGCCGGCCGCGACAGGTACCATCTACAGTCCATCTGAAGATGAAGTACTATACGACCAGAGGCCGGGTCTTCACCATGCACGGGGACATTGAAGCTGCTAGGAGATGCTTCGAAGCTGCAACCAAGAATGTGAAGATTGGCACCAGACTACGAGCTTATTTTTCCTCTCCTCAGCGGTGTTCTTCAACTTCCCTTCCAATTGCCCCTGAAGCTCGACCTGGGCCTCATTCTGCTTTTTACACTCCTCGAGGTCCTTACCCAATTTCTTCATCTCGGCCTCAACTGACCTGAAGCTATCCTGCAGTTTAGTCAGCTCCGCCGATGGACAGTTATCATCATTTAGGACCAGGGCTGTAGCAAAAACCCGCATCATCGCGGCAATGTCCTCCACCAAGGCTTTTCTCCTCGAAACCTGTTCAGCGCCTAAGATAGCCTGGGCTTCAGATGCACTGACGGCCGGGGAGTTGGCCCCTGAGAAGAAATTAGGCCTTAAGTGACAAGGTGGGAGCACGAACTTCTCGCTGGGAGGGCTCTCAGTAAGATCGACATACACCTGCTCGCTGGTTCGCTATTTTTTCGGGGACCCCTACGAGTTAGGAGATTGGCTACACTAAGGGGAGCTGGAGGAATCCCCGGGTGCCAGGATAAGGCCCAGGCGCTGCTGCCGAATCTGGTCGACTCGTCTCATTCCGCCCTTCTTCGGACCTCAAGTAGATGTCAGCTTCTTAACACGCTTCTCCAGGCTCGGGATTTTTCCTGCAGAGGAAAAATAAAAGCACGTCAGTAAACCGAAGACAAAAATATACATGAGAGCCCAGCCAAGGAGTTGCTCGCCACCTAATAGCTTGAAGGCCTCCTCGTCAGAAAATTTCTCGAGGAGGGCCCTCAGATTAATCAACCGAGCCTCCTTTAAGATCTCCCATTTGTCGTCGCAGATAAATTTCCCGTCCGAAGTCACGAGTTGCGCATGTTTAAAACCAGATACAAACTTGACTATCTCCTCGTAGGCCAGAAGGTCGTCTTCGGCCAGTGCACCCAAACTGAATATGTAGTTGTACGTGCCTTTCTTGAAGTGCTCCTCTGTCCACTAGAGGGGGAACTTCTCCTCGAGGACTTCCACCCGCTGCCCGTCTATTTCTTTGAACACCCGGTTATACACTGTCTCCGCGGCCTTGAATGAGATAGGCTTCAAGACATAATATCAGAACTTGAAGCGGTGGACGGAGTCCATATAAGTCCGAAATAGCCAGCTCACTTGTTTGAAGGACACCCAACTGCGCCTCTCATCAATCGTCTGTCTCTATAGGTGGAATATCCAGAAAAACAGAGGTATGGTCGCCCCGACGACGAGGTACTGGCAGAGCCAAGTGAACACTTCTTGTTGGAAGCTGCTGAAGGGTAGGCGCCAACCCTCCTCGTCGAAAGCGAACTCATACATATGGAATCTCATCCCTTTGAATCTCGAGTAGATGCGGTGGTGTGCTCGGGGTTTGTACACCAGCCAGTTCTTCAAGGAACCGTGATCGATCACCAATCCTATGAGTTTTTCATCTATTCATTTGGTATAAAGTCAAGAAATCGGTAACATTTCATTTAGTATTTCTATTATTTTCTTCGCTCTTTTGCAAATTTAGTTAGTGGTTTAATTCTTAGTAGTTTTCATTGTTTTGTGCATTTTATGCGTGTTTTGGTAGTTTGTGTTGGTTTCAGATCATAGGTGGATGCCCTGGAGGACTTACGCGAAGAATGGAAAAGTTCAGAGTGTTTCGAAAGCCTTTTCAAGAGTTACAGTGAGCCTGACACGGGCCACCGTGTTGCCTGACACGGGTCGTGTCAGGAAGGGAGTTTGAAAAGAAGGCTTGGGCAAGAGTCAGAGAGCTGATACGGGTGCCCGTGTCAGCACACCTGGAGTGGAGAATTGTTTGCAAAGAGAGTCAGAGGGCTGACACGGGTGCCCGTGTTAGCAAGCCTGGGAAAGACAAATTTGTGATTTTTTGTATTTTTGAGTTAAGTGCCATGAGGGGTATTCTGGGTATTGCACACTGTTGTGTTTGATCTAGAACTACTTAGGCTAGGTTTGGAGAAAAAGAAAGGAACTTTTTATTTGGACGAACAATTGATTTGAGAGTTGATGTGATCAAGGAGATTTGGAGAAGAAGATCGTTCATGAGCGGAAGCGATTGAAGAATCAGTTTTCCTCCGATCAAATTGTAATGTCTATCTTTAATTTTCTTTTTGTTTTGAATACTATGAGAGGCTAAACCCCCAAATGTTAGGGGATGTCCCTGAATTGTTATGTAATGAACATCTTTTGAATTATTCAATGAGACTATGCATTTTTACCTTAATCTTTTGTTATGCAATGTGTTTAACGTTTTTTCGATTGGACAAATCGGGAATGATCTACGATTAGGGATTAGGCTTGAAAAACCAACCTAATACTTTTGCGTAATAACATTACGGTAGATATTGCCTAGGAATGGGGATATTTTGTAGTGATTGATATAATCTTGTCAAAACTATTGGTTGATGTTCTTCCTTGATTGCTAAGGAATTAAGGTCAAGGGAGAATCTCAAAGATTTTTCTGTTAAGGAATTAAAGAAAAATATTAATGAGATTCAGTAAATTAAGGTTTGAGGCATGTCTCTTTGAGTAATAATTTAGGGTTCTTACAGAGCAATTCATGCACCTTTCCCTAGCATATTCTCTCATATTTGTTAAAGTCATTTTTATTAGTCTGCTTATTTCATATATTGTTATTATAATAATTTTCAACAAACAAACCCCCCTAAAGGCATTTTTGTTTAATTGAAATAACATTTGCACTTACAATTACACGCAATCCTCGAGAGATCGATTCTAGGGATAACCCCAACTATTACTACATCGGTAAAAATAGTACACTTGCTATTTTTCCGATCAAGTTTTTGGCGTCGTTGCCGGGGACTGCCGAATTTTAAGTGTTTGTTAAGTCAATTGGAATTTTGTCACTCTGTGACTAAAATTTTAATTTTATTTTTCTGTTATTTTTATTATTTTTATAATTACTAATAATTATATAACCTGTGTATGCAAGGTAAGACCTCAGCTGTATTTTCTTTTGACACAGAATCATATAGATCTTTGCACGCTAGACGCCTTCAAGCCAAGCAAGAAAGACTGGCAGCGTCGGGTTCAGGATTTATTATTTCTGAACAAGAGAAAGAAGAAGCAGTTTCAGGATAATCTGAGCACACAGATTCCGGCACAGACTCAGAGCCTGAAACTCTTATTATGGCGGAAGATCCACCAGCAGAAAGACTTCTCGGTGACTATGGAAGGGCGAATGCTCCAACAGTGCGGTTGATAATTGTTAATAAACCAGTTACTGTTGCGTAATTTCAGCTGCACCCGTCCACTATCCGACAGCTTCAGAGTAGGACTTTTTCCGGAAGGATCAATGAAGATGCAAATAACCATCTACAAAGATTCCTTACTATAAGTACGCCATTAAAAATTGAGGGACACTCTGAAGAAGCGAAGAAGCTGGTTATGTTTCCTTTTACTCTATCTGATGAAACTGAAGAGTGGTTTTACTCATTACCCGCTGGGAGTATTACTACTTGGCAAGAGATGGAAAAGACATTTCTAAATGAATACTTCCCTGCTTCTGTGTACATCCGAAAGCGGTACGACATCGTGAACTTCAAACAGAAAGAGGGAGAGTCACTTGGAGATGCATATAAGAAGTTTAAGAGGTGTTTGGTTGTGTGTCCCACTCATAACATGGACGCAACCGAACAAATGCATAATTTTGTGAATGGTTTCAAGATGAAGACTAAGCAGCTTATCGATACGGCTGCCGGTGGCTCAACCAACTTTACAACAGCCACTGGCATTAAAAAAATAATTGAGGCTATTGCAGTAAATGAGCACTTGGAGTTATATGACCTCAGTGTAAGCCAACCGGAAAAGATTATTGATATGAAGCTTACGGAGCAAGTGGTAAATATGGAAGAGCAGATTGCAGCTGAGGTAGAAAGGAGGATTAAAAAGATGAATCTTGATACTCAAACCATGGCACAGGTTCAACCAGTTCAAGTAGTTAATTGTGAAATCTGTGGGGGACCGCATTTTGCTATGCATTATATTGCTACTGCGCAACAAGTGGAAGCAATCAATTTTCTGAAGCAGAATAACCCTTATTCCAACACCTATAATCCAGGGTGGAGGAATCATCCGAACTTCTCATGGAAAGATCAGCAAGGGAATGTTCCAATGCATGGGGTCACTCCACCTCCGAACCAACCGCAACAACAACAGTACCATCCTCAACAACAACCTCAGCAGCCGTATCCTCAACAATTTCAACAACAACAACCTCAGCAGCCATATCCTCAACAATTTCAGCAACAGTTTCAACAACACCCACAACAATTTCAACAGCAAGCACCACAAAAAGCTGATTGGGAAATTGCCATTAAAAAAATGGCCGCTCAGAGCTCCCAATTCCAAGAAGAAACAAGAAGCAATCTTAGGAACACAGGTGCTTCGATAAAAAACCTTGAAGTCCAGATGAGCCAAATAGCACAACAACTAGTAAGTTCTCAAGCACCAGGTGCTCTACCTAGTGCCATTGTGCCCAACCCGCAGGATCATAATAATGTTAGTGCCATGATCACAAGGAGTGGTAAATCTCTTGATGTTCCTGAGAAAAATTCTGAATTGGAAGATCAACTGCTTGAGTTCGATCTAGAGATCAAAGAAAATGAAGTAGTTGCTGAAAAGGTGGTGTCACAGGAACAAGTGGTGAAAGAGAAAGTTATTGAGCCCAAACCGGTTATTAAGCTTCCTTATCCTCAAAGGAACAAGAAGAAGGGACAACAAGAGAAGAACTTTGAAAAATTCTTGGAGATGTTCAAAAAGCTTGAGCTCAATATTCCATTTTTGGAGGCACTCGAGCAAATGCCTACCTATGCGAAGTTCATGAAGGATATCATTTCAAAGAAGAGAACCGTTGACACGGATCCAATTATTCTAACCGAAACTTGTAGTGCTATTTTGCAGGGCATGAAGATTCCAGTAAAGAAGAAAGATCGAGGTGCCATCACTATTCCTTGTACAATTGGGGATAGATCATTCAAGAAAGCTCTTATTGACTTGGGTGCTAGTGTAAGCCTAATGCCTTTATACATCTACCGAAAATTGGGTATAGGTGCGGTGTAGGACCCTAGGATGACACTTCAATTCATAGATCATTCGGTAAAGAGACCTTATGGTGTTGTAGAAGATGTTCTAGTGAAAGTTGACAAGTTTGTGCTCTCGGTAGATTTTGTTATTCTAGAAATACCGAAAGATGAAAAGATCTCTCTTATTCTTGGAAGACCATTTTTGGAGACCGGGAGATGCTTTATTGATATAGAGGGGGGAACCATGACTATGAAGGTTTATGATGAAGAGGTAAAGATTAATGTGAGGAATACAATGAAGCACCAAAATGGTATTAGCACAAGCAATAATATTGGGGTGATTGACCAAGTTTTTGCAAATGAAAATCTTGAAAGTGCAGCCAAATTGCCTCTGGAAAAAGTGTTAAGTTTGTCCATTTTTGAAGATAATAAAGAAGTGGGTGAAGGAGAGTTGGAAGTGTTAGCCATGATGGAAGCTCTACCTCCTTGGAAGGGATCTCGACCACACCGGTGGGAGGATCTAAGACAACCTCAATTAGTGGAGGGGAGTGAAGAGATAAAAAAGAGTACGGAATTGAAACAACTTCCGGAAAACCTCAAGTATGTCTTTCTCGACACCGAAGGTAAATGTCCAGCCATCATAAGTGCTAGCCTCAAAACTATCCAAGAAGATAGGTTGATTGAAGTTCTCAAAAGGTACAAGGGGGCTATGGGTTGAAAGATTGGGGATTTGAAAGGTATTAGCCCCACTATCTGTATGCACAAAATTCTCATGGAGGACGATTATAAACCGGTTGTGCAACCTCAAATAAGGCTTAATCTAGAAATGAAAGAAGTTGTAAGAAAAGAAGTGGTGAAGTTGCTAGATGCGGGTCTGATTTACCCGATATCTGATAGCTCATGGGTGAGTCCGGTCCATGTTGTGCCCAAAAAAGGGGGAACCACCGTCATCAAAAATGAGAAAAATGAGTTGATTCCTACAAGGATGATTACAGGGTGGCGGGTGTGTATTGACTATAGAAGGTTAAATCTTTCCACAAGGAAGGACCACTTCCCACTGTCGTTCATTAATCAGATGTTGGAACGGCTAACGGGTCATGATTACTATTGTTTCCTAGACGGGTACTCCGGTTATAATCAAATTGTGGTTGCACTGGAAGATCAAGAGAAGGCGGATTTTACATGCCCATATGGTGTTTTTGCTTACCGAAGGATGCCATTCGGGTTATGTAATACCCTTGCTACATTTCGGATATGCATGACTTCCATCTTTGCGGATATGCTTGAAAAGCATATGGAAGTCTTCATGGGTGACTTCTCAGTATTTGGGTCTTCTTTTGATAATTGTTTAACTAACCTTTCTCTTGTTTTACAAAGATGCCAGGTGAGCAACTTAATCCTCAACTGGGAGAAGTGCCATTTCATGGTCCGTGAAGGTATAGTGTTGGGTCACAAAATTTCCAACAAGGGAATTGAAGTAGACCAAGCCAAAGTGGAGGTAATCTCAAAGCTACCGCCTCTGGTGAATGAAAAAGGTATATGAAGTTTCTTAGGCCATGCGGGTTTTTACCACCGATTCATAAGAGACTTCTCTAAAATAGCCAAGCCTCTAACTACTCTTTTGGTTAAGGATATGGCTTTTGTTTTTGACAAGGAGTGTGTCGATGCATTTGAGACATTGAAAAATAAATTAGTGTCGGCACTTATTGTTATTGCCCCCGATTGGTCTCTATCATTTGAGATCATGTGTGATGCTAGCGACATTGTAGTTGGGGCAGTTCTTGGACAGCGAAGAGATAAGCTATTGCATGTTATTTACTATGCTAGTCATGTGTTGAACCCTGCACAGATGAACTACACAACTACCGAAAAGGAGTTGTTAGCTGTTGTGTATACCTTTGATAAATTTAGGCAATATCTTTTGGGTTCAAGAGTCATTGTTTATACTGACCATGCTTCTTTGAAGTATCTATTTGCTAAGCAAGATTCTAAGCCAAGACTCTTGAGATGGATTCTACTCCTTCAGGAGTTTGATGTTGAGATTCGTGACAAGAGAGGGTGTGAAAATATTGTTGCTGATCACCTCTCGCGAATGTCACCGATTGAAGAAACAGAAGAGAAGCGCCCAATAAAGGATGAGTTTGCTGATGAACACATCCTTGCTGTTATTGGTGTTCCGTGGTTCGCAGACTATGTGAATTATCTAGTAGGTGGTATTATCTCTGATGATTTTGATTCTAACCGGAAGAAAGTGTTTTTACATGATTGCAGGTTTTATTTATGGGATGATCCATTCTTGTACAAAAGAGGAGTTGATGGGTTGGTAAGAAGATGTGTGCCTGAAGAAGAACAGAGGGATGTGTTAAAAGCTTGTCATGACTCGGATTACAGAGGGCATTTCAGTGGTGATAGAACTGCAGCCAAAGTCCTTCAGTCAGGGTTATACTGGCCCTCGTTGTTCAAAGATGCCCAAGAGATGGTGAAAGAGTGTGACAAATGTCAGAGAACTGGGAATATATCAAAGAGGAACCAGATTCCCCAGAATTCCATGTTAGAAGTTGAGTTGTTTGATGTTTGGGGCATAGACTTTATGGGGCCATTTCCACCGTCCTTCGGGAAAAACTATATTTTAGTGGCGGTGGACTATGTTTCTAAATGGGTGGAAGCCGTGGCCTTGCCTACTAATGATGCTAAGGTAGTGGTGAAGTTCTTGAAAGAGAACATTTTTGCTAAGTTTGGAGTGCCGAGAGCGCTTATAAGTGATGAAGGAACTCATTTCCTAAATCACCTCATGGAAAGGTTACTCCAGAAGTATAATGTGAAGCATCGGATAGCCACTCCTTACCATCCTCAAATCAGTGGCCAGGTCGAAGTGTCCAATTGGCAACTCAAGTAGATCATTGAAAAGATAGTTAGTTCTTCTCAGAAGGATTGGGCTACGAAGTTGGATGATGCTCTTTGGGCGTTTCGAACGGTGTTCAAAACGCCAATAGGTATGTCTCCCTACCAACTTGTGTATGGAAAAACATGTCATCTACCTCTTGAGTTGGAACACAAGGCTTTATGGGCCTCTAAGTTCCTTATTTGGACCTCGCGAAAGCCGGAGATTTTAGGATCCTTCAACTCCATGAGCTAGAGGAATTTCGGAATCAGGCGTATGAGAATGCCAAAGTCTATAAAGATCAAACAAAGAAATGGCATGATCGTAGAATCCAGAGGAAGGAATTCTAGGAAGGACAATTGGTTCTACTGTATAACTCCAGGTTAAAACTATTCCCTGGAAAGCTGAGGTCTAAATGGTCATGACCGTTTATTGTTCACAAGGTATTTCCCCATGGAGCAATTGAATTAAAAAATCAAGCAAGTGGAGATACTTTTAAAGTGAATGGGCAGCGATTGAAGCCTTATTTTCAAGGTCAATCAAGCGGGCAAGTTGATGTCGTTCGTCTTACAGGGTAGGATGGACGACCGTCGAGCAATGCGACGTTAAACGAAGCACTACATGGGAGGCAACCCACACGTTTTTTTTTTCTAATCATTATGTTTTTGTGTGTTTGTCTGTTTTGTTTCGTGTAGGTACTCACATATGCTGCACTAGTACATAGGAGGATTCAAAGAGAGAAAAAAATGAAGAAAAAGTAACAAAATTGGCAAAAATGTGGAAAACAGGGGCCTGACATGGCCACCCGTGTCACCGGACATGGCCCGTGTCAGGGAGGCGAGCAAGAACTTGGAAAAAGGAATAAAAGTTGAATTCCAGGGGCCTGACATGGCCGCTCGTGTCAGCTGACACGGCCCGTGTCAGGAAGTCTGAAGAGTGAATTTTTTTTAATGTTGGAAATTGCAAGTCAGTGGCCTGACACGGCCGCCCGTGTCAACTGACACGGCCTGTGTCAGGCAAGCGAGTGGGAGGATTTTTGAAATTTTTTTACTTTTTGGTGGGACCCACACGACTTAATTTAATTTAACCACTATTTACCACTCATCAATCCCTCTTAATTCCATTATCTTTCATCTTCACAACTCTCATTCTCTTCTCTTTCCCTAAAAAACCTAAAACCTCCATTGTTACACCACTTAAACCTTCAAATTGTCACATATCCACTCACCAAAACCATCACCCCGCTTCACAAAAGTTGCTCCCCTCATCATCCTCTACTTTTCTACGGTAGTATTTTCTACTAACTTTTGTTTTTAGTTTCTGTGATTTTTCAGGTTGCCATTATACCCCCAAAGCCTGTAGACAGAGGAAAACAAGCGGCTGGTGAGCCATCCCGAACCAGGAAGAGAACCATCCGCCGACCAAACGGTCATTAGATCATTTTCGACAATGATGAGCCTGAAAGGAGGCACTCTATGCATGTGAAGCGAAAAATCACGCCTACGAGGTATTTGTGTTCTGAAACTTTATCTCAATTGGGTCTGTCTATAGAGGTAAACAAGATGTTCCATACTTTAGGGATGCTTAAATTCATGATGTATGAGACGCCGACTTATGAGCGCATTACTCTAGAATTTCTTAGCACTGTTGAATTTAAACTTAAAAAGAAATAGACTGGTATTGCTTACTATTTTTATGGTACGATGAGTTTCAGGTTGCATAACAATGACCACGATGGTCCCGGAGCCGTCTCGGACTCTTTTGATGCTGGAGTTTTCTGGATGACAATCACAGGCCACTCGGAGTATGTCGCTAAAGGGGCCAAGGCCTCAGGGATTCAAAATCCCTGTTTCAGGTACGCCCAGAAAGGCTTGGCTTACACGCTGTTCGGTAGAGGTGACAGCACCGGGGTGGCTACCTAGTGGGAGCTATTTTTCTTGTATGCCATGTGGAAATGGTTGCCAGTCAGTGTGGCTGCTTTTGCAGCTGATTATCTAGGGAAAGTCGTCTGAGCCACTTCAGGTGGTATTTCGGTAGGGGGTATGATTACCCAAATTGCAGAGCACTTCAGCTATGACCCGGCTGCACACAATGACACGCCGATCTCAGGTAAGACCCATCTAGACATGAATGTTCTGGTCCAACAAATGATGATTGCTTATGTTGATGGTTACTATGGTTTGTTATGCTCTGAGCAATACCTTATGGCCCTTCCTAACCCTAATAGAATAAGGATTGATGATACTGATAACTGGCTCTATGGGAGTGCCGTCCTAAATGTGGTGGACGAGCATGATGATGAAAATTTGAATGCTGGTGAAGAAGAATTCCTCATACGGGAACCTCAACCACGGGTACGAGGTCATTCTCCATGGAACCGGATAAATGGTCGTGGATCAAAACTGAAATTGGTGAAATCAAGGAGGAACAGACGCGCCAAGGACGTGAGCAGACCTGACAGGGCGACATCTTGGATGAGATGCAGATGATGATGCAGTAAATGATGCTGCACTTTCCTCGTCCTCCTCCTCAGTGAGGCTACGTGAGTCCCCTCTCATGTTTGATCTAAAACAGTGAGGTCATTGTTTGGTTCAAGTGTGTGGGGGGGGGGGGGTTTATTTTATTTTCTTTTCTTGTGTGATTTTTTTTTTCCATTATTTCACTTCTGTTTAAGTCATTTTGCTTATTTTGGTATGTTTAATGTTGTGTGTTACAGATTGAGGACTTTGGTACCGGATGAATGTGAAACTCTTAGTAAGTGGATGAAAAGACACGACCTAGGCGTGATCTCAAGGAAACCCCTGGAAGTTGATATTGCTAAATTGATGACTGGACGCGACTTTCCAACACAGGACTGATACGGGAATACTGTGCACCCGAGACGGAAATGTTACCACATCACACGGAAGGGACCTAGGAAACTGTCAGCGTACTAAACATGGTGAGATTCTAAAAAGCCAAACACTTTAGCATCATGAGAGTATCAGGTATGTCTTTGTCACTTTAAGCTTGCGTATTCGTCTGTTGGATTTTCTATGTACACATCTACACAAGGAGGCACTTGTGTTTGTTTAACCCTGAGCCTTTTAGCCAACCCTTGTAATTCATCCTTCGCTAACCCCGTTGAGCCATATTCCCCTTTTTGTTTGTTTTTAACCATATCATGTTAACCGTAAGCCCAAACACTTCCTTACCCTGCTCGAACAAGTGTTATCAATTTCTAACCTGTGTGAAACTCTAAGTTTGGGGTTGAAACACTCACAATAAAAGTAAGTGCATTCGAAGAAAAAAAAGAGAAAAAAACAAAAAAAAAAACAAAAAAGACAATGAAAAAGTCTTGAAAAAAAGAGAAGAAAGAATGCACTTACCTATTGGAGGATCCAGTTCAGAAAAATCGAAAAATAACCTCAAAGCTTCATTAGAGGAGAGAACTGGAGAATCCTAATTATGTTGTGTTCAATCCCGTCGAGTGTTAAAAGTGTAAAATTTACACAGTGACGAAAGAGATAACACTACGTCTGAGCCTAAAAACCGTTTGTTTTCCCCTTTTGTTTGTTTACCAAACCTTGTCCCTCAGCCCCATTACAACCTGAAAGTCCTCAAATAGTGTGTGTTGTATGTGTGATATGAAGATAGATGATATTCAAACTTATGAGTCGGCATTGCATACTATGATTTTTTAGCGTAAACAATTTAACCCGAGAGATGTTGTGAGATTGTGAAAAAGCTGACAGGTGAAAAGGAACTCGGATGTGGAAATGTGGTGGACTGTTAAAAGTCGGGTAACAAGGAAACCGTTGAAAGGAAAGTGGGAAGTGAGTTGCGAAAAGTATTGGCAATATTGTGGTAAGTGGTAATTTGGGGGTGACCGACTTGTTGTCTCTAGCATCACTTGAGGACAAGTAATGGGATAAGTTTAGGGTTGTGATCGGTCACCAATCCTATAAGTTTTTCATCTATTCATTCGGTATAAAGTCAAGAAATCGTTAACATTTCATTTAGTATTTCTATTGTTTTCTTCGCTCTTTTGCAAATTTAGTTAGTGGTTTAATTCTTAGTAGTTTTCATTGTTTTTTGCATTTTATGCATGTTTTGGTAGTTTGTGTTGGTTTCAGATCACAGCTGGATGCCCCGGAGGACTTACGGGAAGAATGGAAAAGTTTGGAGTGTTTCGAAAGACTTTTTAAGAGTTACAGTGGGCCTGACACGGGCCACCGTGTTGCCTGGCACGGGTCGTGTCAGGAAGGGAGTTTGAAAAGAAGGCTTGGGCAAGAGTCAGAGAGCTGATACGGGTGCCCGTGTCAGCTGACACGGCCCATGTCAGCAAGCCTGGGAAAGACAATTTTGTGATTTTTTGTATTTTTGAGTGAAGTACCCTGAGGGGTATTCTGAGTATTGCACACTGTTGTGTTTGATCTGGAACTACTTAGGCTAGTTTGGAGAAAAATAAAGGAACTTTTTATTTGGACGAACAATTGACTTGAGAGTTGATGCGATCAAGGAGATTTGGAGAAGACGGTCGTTCATGAGCGGAAGCGATTGAAGAATCAGTTTTCCTCCGATCAAATTATAATGTCTATCTTTAATTTTCTTTTTGTTTTGAATACTATGAGAGGCTAAACCCCCAATGCTAGGGGGTGTCCCTGAATTGTTATGTAATGAACATATTTTGAATTATTCGATGAGACTATACATTTTCACCTTAATCTTTTGTTATGCAATGTGTTTAACGCTTTTTCGATCGGACAAATCAGGAATGATCTACGATTAGGGATTAGGCCTGAAAAACTAACCTAATGCTTTTGCGTAATAACATTACGGTAGATATTGCCTAGGAATGGGGATATCCTATAGTGATTGATATAATCTTGTCAAAACTATTGCTTGATGTTCTTCCTTGATTGCTGAGGAATTAGGGTCAAGGGTGAATCTCAAAGGTTTTTCTGTTAAGGAATTAAAGAAAAATATTAATGAGATTCAGTAAATTAAGGTTTGAGGCATGTCTCTTTGAGTAATAATTTAGGGTTCTTACAGAACAACTCATACTCCTTTCCTTAACATATTCTCTCATATTTGTTAAAGTCATTTTTATTAGTCTGCTTATTTCATATATTGTTATTATAATAATTTTCAACAAACAAACCCCCCAAAGGCATTTTTGTTTAATTGAAATAACATCTGCACTTACAATTACACGCAGTCCTCGAGAGATCGATTCTGGGGATAACCCAAACTATTACTACATCGGTAAAAATAGTACACTTGTTATTTTTCCGATCAAACCCTCACAGCGATTCTCGGCAGTGGCGAAGGCATCGTGGGAGTCCGTAGAAAACAAGGACGAAAGGCCTAGAGGCTCCTCGCTAACCCAGTCCTCTGGCGTCCGCTCCCTAACACCAGTGCTCGGCGCCACAGGG
This sequence comes from Lathyrus tuberosus, assembly GCA_022829125.1. Lineage (NCBI taxonomy): Eukaryota > Viridiplantae > Streptophyta > Magnoliopsida > Fabales > Fabaceae > Lathyrus > Lathyrus tuberosus. The sequence goes on from JALAZF010000282.1 coordinate 3,509,777, forward strand.
GAGTTAGGCTCGTCGTCGGTTTCTATGATTCCCATGGCCAGTGTCGCCATCTTACTTGAAAAGTAGAGGAAATTGATGAATTCGATAGTCCAAATCAAATTCACCCTTCCACCGCAAATCAAGTGAAAGGGCGAAGAAAGGATACAGAGAACTGCTCAGCATACGTCCCCGACCAGAGCCTTCCTCAGGGACATCCCACACAGTGGGGACATCCCTCTGACCACGGTCAGTGAGGGCGCTCGCCCTGGGGACCTCCCCGCGTTAGCAAGGAGCCGAGGCGTGAAGCTCGAGGACACGCGCAAATATGGTCGGGGTGCCCATCGAACGTCCCCGGGGCCTTTTTCAGGTCCCCGGCTTCTTCATTCCATGTCCTCGAGGAATTCCTCTTGTGTCCTCGGGACCTCCATTAGGTCCCCGACTTCTTCATCCCATGTCCACGGGGAATTCATCATGTGTCCTCGAGACCTTCATCAGGTCCTCGGGAGATTCATCCTAGTTCCCCGAGGCATTCATTAGAAATCTAAAGAAGCTCCGCTGTTTTTTCTGGAAACTATGTGGCCTCCCCGGAAACTACATCAGTTCGACGGAGAAACCACCGTAGAAAACATAAAATAGAAAGAAGGAGCCAGAAACTTACTTGAAACGGTGGTTGGGAATTTTCGGTTCGGTGGCGTACGGTGGAAGGACGACGACGAAAGCGGGAGAGGGAGAGAGAGAAAACTTGGAGCGAAAAAAGTGGAAACGTGCAAATGGCACAGACTCAACTCCTATTTATAGGACCGTCATGGGACTTGAGGCGTCCCTAGCCTGTAGCGTGCGATTTTTGTCGGTGACGCGACCACCTTACCGCAATAGTTGGAATTGGGTGCTACTTTCTGATTTCTTATTTATCCTATGAAGCTTGAAAGGAAAGGGAAGTTGTCTAAAACTAACCTTGCACGTAAATGTTTTCTTTAACAAATGCTAAGAGATTGGGGATTCGGGGTCAGGTTATACAAAGGGGAGTTGTCAATTACCCAATGTATATATGGTTATCCATAGATCTTCTTTGGCATGTTTTTCTATACTAGTGTCTATCTGTTATGGGATGGGAAAGTTTCTTCTTTGGGAGTGTCGAGAGAGTGTTTTTGTTGTTTTCGGGTTTTCTGTTGTTTTTGGTATGGTACTGGACCTAAATTTTATTGTTTATTTGTGTGCTCGCTAAAATTTCGCAATCTTATGCCTACGTATTCCCGTAAAGATAACTGGGAAATAAGAGCAATCGTAGTTCCTCCTATTCTATGGGAGGAAAATGATGTTTGGTGTCTTGTTTAAAGCCCAAGATTGAAGCTAAAGGTTATTTATGTCTTGTTTAAAGCCCAAGATTGAAGCTAAAGGTTATTTGTGTCTTGTTCAAAGCCCAAGATTGAAGCTTAAAAGAGTATTTGTGTCTTATTCAAAGCCCAAGATTGAAACTAAAGGTTTGACTGAGAGATAATTTGTCATCTCTAAAGGGAGATATCTCACTTGTTTATCACAATTGTTGGGTAACTGATTATAAAGGAGAATTACTTTAACTGGAATGTATGGAATCCAGCAATGCCATAATTTCCTTTATAAGGGGATTGTCCTGAAGGAGGAAACTTTAACTCAGTATAGAGCAATGCCATTTTTACTTAGGAATCCTCCATGCTAAGAGGGGGACATTGGCTTTGATATAAATAATCCAGAAGCTTGCCACTTACAACAATTAGATGAAAGAGAAAGTTTACCAGGATAAGAGATGGACTACAGCTTGTATTTTTGAATCAACAAGTGTGTCACTTATAGCAGTTATTTGGAATTAGGGTTTGTTTGATTATTTGTTTTGAGATGTGATATACAGAGAAATGTCTTCTTATAGAGAGAACTTTTGATTTCCTCTTAGGGGATGTTGATTTTTGTGTGCCTTGATCAAAGCCCAAGGTTGAAGCTAAAAAGGTTGACTCAACTAGGGAGTTTTATATATGTCTTGTACAAAGCCCAAGATTGAGGCTGAAAAGAATTGACTCTTCCGGGAAAAGTTTTGTCTGTCTTGTACAAAGCCCAATGTTGAGGCTAAAAGAATTGACTCCACTGGGTAGAGGTTTTATCTGTCTTGTACAAGGCCCAAGATTGAGGCTAAAAGAATTGACTCCACTGGGGAGAGGTTTTATCTGTCTTGTACAAAGCCCAAGATTGAGGCTAAAAGAAATTAACTCAGCTGGAGAGTATAATCTGTCTTGTACAAAGCCCAAGATTGAGGCTAAATATGCTGAGGAAAAATCATTATACAAAGCCTAAGAGGAGGTTGACTGGGGAAATTCTTATATAAAGCCTAAGAGGAGGCTAACTTTTACTTAGGATTTATTGAAATCCAAAGATAGGTCAAATGTGTTTTTGAGGAATCCATAAGGAATATCAACTCTTGCTGGTGATTGAAGAAGTGATCAGGGTTTTTTTTATGGTGATCTGACCCTGGCTGGGAATTATTGAACCTTGTGGGGTCAGAGAAAAATTAAAGTTGAATTTGAAAAACCTTAAAAGTTTGGACTTTCCTAGGGACTGGTGTATGGATAAAATTATCAGGATTTTTCCTATGTTTTTTAGGGAACTTGAGGATTTTTTGGAGATCCAAGAGGTGATGAGACTTTCCAAGTCTACTAATATGAAGAGGTTTGCTCTTAGCTGGACAACGATCTTTGTATGATGCCCGAGAGAAGGCTGATGTTTTAAGGGATGAGAATCAACCCTAAACTGGTTTGATGTTTTGGAATTCTGACTCTCTGGAGGATTGAACTAGTAGAGATGACTAAGTTCTGTCCTATACCTGTAGGAGGTCTTTGGGTCCTTGTACTAAGCCCAAGAGGAGGCTGAGAACTTCTAAGAAGCCTGAGGGTCCTTGTACAAAACCCAAGAGGAGGTTGGGGATGCTTTTAGGAAGCCTGTGGGTCCAAACCTAAGAAAAATTCAAGAAAGGTTTCACCGGGAATTAATCCTTTCTTTGTAGAACAATTCTAGGGTTTGAAGAAATTCAAGAGAGGTTTCAGCGGGAATTAATCCTCTCTGGGAAAATGAATTTCATGTACAAATATTTCTAAGTTGTGACAGTCTTGAGAAAAGTTTCACCGGGAATAATGTCTTTCTCTGTTCCATATTGTATAAGCCCAAGATGAGGCAAGACTGTATCTGGAATTTCCTATGGGGAACTAGTTTTGACTGCGTTGAGAGAGTAACCACTGGTATGGTCTAGACCTAGACCTAACTGCTGGGGAAAACTGTAAGCAAGTATATACAAGCATACATATATACAGATGAAGTATATAAATAAATATGTTGAGAAGAGATAGTGGAACTTACAGTTGAGCAAGCTCAAGCATAGCAACTACAGCTGTATGGTTAGTTATTCAAGAAATTGAAGAAAGTTTTGATAAAAACAACTTTGAATTTAAATTTGAATAAAAAATAAGTTGTTTGGGAAATAAGATTTGTTTGGGGCTTATAGCTCAAGGAGAGCCCAGATGACTTAATTGATAATATTGATCGCACTGCGATACTAACAGACGTCGTGGGACTTATACTATAGCAGAGGCCTAAATTATTTATTTACAAAGAGATGGGACTTACACTTTATTAGAGGCACAAGAGTTTATTTTTTATACAAGAGATGAGGCTTACAACTCAAGGAGATGCCCAGATGAAAAACAGCGATCGCGCGGTTATTTTGAAAACATATCGGGACTTATACAATGACTGAGGCCCAAAAATGGTTTTGTGTGACAAGGGATGGGTCTTACACTCTATTAGAGGCCCAAAAAAGAGAAATGGGACTTACAACTTAAAGGGTAGGCCCAAATGAAAATTGTTTTAAAAACGGCGATCGCGCCGAGATTTTTTTTATCGCATCGGGACTTATACAATGACTGAGGCGCAAAATTTATTTTTGTACAAAGGGATGTGACTTACACTCTATCAAGAGGTCAAAAAGTGATTTAGTGTATGATTTATTTAATCATAAACATGATGCATAAGCAAAGATTAAATACAGAGTATACCGGACACCGGTGAATTTTCACGCAAGCAGAGGAGCGTCAGATGAGCCCAATGTATCCGACAAAGCTTTTAAACATCCAATGATCGTCAAGATATTGATTAAGAATTTCTGTATCAGATGAAAAGCGAAAAATAAACAGAGAAAACCAGAGATCACATAGAAATGCCTTTGGTCCCATTAAGTGGTTAGAATTGATTTGGAATTACAAGTGACATGAACACTTATTTAATTTACAAATAATTCTTTGAAGCTAGCTTAAGAATAAGCCATGTATTTATCAAAGATAAAATCAAATAATTGAATAATATGTTAGGGGCTGGCGAAGAGGTATTCGCCAGGCGAAATCCTTACTCGCCAGGCGGATCTGGCTGTTTTCCAATAATTGACTTTCCTTCAAAAAAAATCATATCTTTTGACTCGGGTGTCCGATTTAAGCGTTCTTTATATCGATATGAAGCTATGAATGTGTTATATGCTGTGGAAAGTGAAAATATTGTTTATGAGGTGGAATTTATTCGATTATGTAGAATAAACGGTATTAACAGTATGTTATGAGAAAGTTACACTTTGGTATTAAGAACAAGCGTAGTAGTAACACCGTGGTCACAACTATACGTGATGGATTCTTAACCTTGAGGCGGATGATAAGGAACGTAATTTGTTGAGTAGTGAGTATTTTGTTTTAAGAAGCAAGATTTCAGTAAAACAACGAGAAGTAAATCAGGAACTATTACGGACTAAGTGTAAATCATGGAACGGTTTACACCGGAGAAGTTTTGTAAATAATTGTTGAGAGTTGTCGGTTGCGAATGTTCCATTAAGTAATTTGGTGTAAGTGGGATGTGTAATGAATAGTGAAGGGTAAGAAATCCGGTTAATGTGTGCGAAGTGATGGAAAGGTTCTTCAAGAGGATGCATTGCCCCGATTTATTTTCAAGTATAGAGAAACTTCTGTATTTGTGAATAATCGGAATATTCGGAATCTACCTTTTGTTGAACTAAGAACGTTGTTGTTTTAATTTCTCCAAGGAATTACAAGTGAGAGGACAAGGTGGTATGCTTGATATGAGATGTCCATCGCTTTTGTAGTATGGTTTTCTAGTTGTGTGTTGGGTTTTGCTTATGGACGAATTAAGTATGAGTTGTGGCTAAAACCTTAGAATATCGTTATTATCGGCTTTCCGCTAATGTAGTTGTTTGAATAGAAAATGAACTATCCCGCTGAAGTTGTGTGGTGTGACTGTGTTAGAATTTGGAATTTTGCCTTGTCACTTGGTTGAAGTGTGTCGTCTGAATATTTTGACTTTGTCGGTTTTATCTTGAGTGGATCATGGTTAGTGAATGTTACACAAGTTAAGGAGCCACAAGTGAGAATGAAATTTCAAGTTAGAACAAATCGGATTGGTGGTTTGAGTGGTGATGACTTTTGAGTTATAAGAATTGGTTTTTCGGCTTCTACGGCAGTGTTAACCGATTAACGCTATGTGGTTAACCGATTGACACGTGCAAGGATGGTATTTAGCGTTGAACTTGAGGAGTTAACCGATTAACCTCGGATGGGTAATCGATTAACGTGTGGGTAAACTATGGAATCTCTTAAGAACTTCCATCTGTGGTTTGGTACCTTATGTTGCTCCGAGTGGAGAGTGTTGTGTGAATGGAAAATAGGACTATAAGTAAATGAAAGACAGAATTGTGTTTTGAAATCGAAACTTCTGAAAGGTGTTGCGTAATTGGTCATTTGTTTAAATGACGAGAGGGTTGACTTTTAGGGAAGTAATCTTGTGGATTTTATTAAGTGTGAGAAAGTCTTAAGTGTACTATTATCATTACAGTTGAGAGTCTTAAGGACGAAGTAGAGGATACTCGCGAAGTATTGATCTTGAGAAGATCGTTTCATTAATTTAATTATGGTGTTAGTAAGGTAAGAGCGGTTGGTCAGAGTTAGTAATTGCTGCCTTCCGCGAGTTCATGGTATAGGATTTAGACCCCGTGAGAGTAGTACCAGATGTGTACAATTATACTTACCCAGAGGATGAAATTTGAAGGTTAGCTTTCCAAGTACGAGTAAGAATTGGACGTTCCGAAGTTAAGCATGTAACTTGGAATCGTTTATGAAATGGAACGAATGAGAAGAGTTAATTCAACTGTGAAGTGTGGTATGCACTTCGAAAGTGTGTGTGTGAGGAGTGTTGTACGTGAATTGGTGAGTAATATAGAGACTCACGTTTGTGCTTTGAGTTGTTAAAGTTTTGATAAGTGGCGATTCGCGTATGAATGAAGTTTTGTAATGGTGTTGCATGGGATTGGTTGAGATCTCGAATCAGCAAGGAACCTTGAGTAAGTCGGAAAACCGTAATAATAATTGATATGGAATGTGGTAACTAGAAACGGAAATTGTTAAACTACTTTTGAATGAATTTGGAGCAGTGTAACTCCTGTGCCTCTATCGCCTGAAGAGTATTGGACCGATGATAAGATATGGTGTGTTGGCTAGGAAATTATTCTATGATATGATGACAGTAAGTTTCTTGTACCGCTGGTTAGTAAGGACCCCAGTGGATAAATGTGTTTCTCCGCAGACTGTTAGCTAATTAGTAGTGTTTAAGAATTCGTGGTGTTCCACTGTTTGGTTTTGGATTACGTAGTGGAAGGTAACGGATAAAAGAGTTAAGCCAGAATGATAAGGATTAGAAGGATTGTTACTTGTAAGTATGGAAATAAGGAGATCTTGTTTTAAGTGTGTTAACTTTGGTGTGGCACGAAAGAAAGGAAATATCAGATTGAATGAGTATAGTGTACATCATCAGGCTAGACGGAATTGGTAATTGAGTCGTTTGACAATTTATGAAGTGGGTTTGAACGTTAAAGGAATTATGGTTTTGTGTTGTGACTCAGTGGGAGGGTATAGAATGGTGTATTTCTTCCGAAGGCAAGATATGACCAAGTGTTTTAGTAAGAAACAACAAACGAATTAAGGAGAAGCAAGGTTGGAAGTTAACCCAATATTGGAACAAGAGTATAACTAAGGACACGAAGTTTGGTAATTCGTGAAAATAAGGATTTTGAATTATGAAGTCAAGTTGGAATCGGATTATGTCAGAAATTTTAACGGAAGTAAAGTTGAGTGTGGAACTAAGACAATGATGTAAGTTGTGGTTATTGTCGAATAGAGGAAATTCGGGGGCGAATTTCAATTTAAGGGGGGGAGAGTGTAATACCCTATATTATTAAAATGCTCAAATGGATATCAGATGAGTATCTATGTGCTCTATCTTTGGTAATATGGATTAATGGAATCCTCTAAGTACTTTAAGTATTATTAATTGGGATCAATAGAGAAACTAATGAACTATGAAGAGATCAGTGAGTTTAATTCAAGAAAATATTTTAAAGTAACTTTAATATCTGATCAATTGGTTGAGACGACAAAATATCAATTGGAGATATTTTACCCTGTTGGATTATATTATATAATAATAGTATTATATATATATATATATATATATGTTAGAAAGGAAAAAGAAAGATAGAAAGAAGAAGAGAAAGGAGAAAGAGAAGAGAAGAAGAAAACCATGGGAGAAGAAGGAAAAGCTTGGGAAGAAGCTTGGATCATCGTCATCTTCTTCAAACTCCTCTTCGATTATCAGGTGGGTTCTAGTTAGACACTATAAGTTCTAGAAATATAAGTTTAGAACTTAGGTTAGATTTGAGAGAAAATGATTAAATGGATAAATCACTGAAATCTAAAGGATGATTTTAGGTCGCAAACATGTTTTGGGAGAATTCTGGTTCGTCCAGATTCGTCAGGCAAGCTAGAGGCGAGTCTGCTTCGCCAGAGATTCGCCGGGCGAATTTGGCTGGTACAACAAAACTTTGTTTTCGTATTTTCGTCATAACTTTTGATCCGTAACTCGGATTGTGGCACGGTCGGATGCGTTGGAAAGCTATTTCAATGCTCTTTATGATAGTGGAATAGAAACATATGTGTATGCCTTGGATTGATAAGAAAATATGGAAAAGTAATGTATGTGTGAAAAGCGTGGTTTATGTTTCCACCAAAATGCATGAATCGGGAATCCGATTATTATGGGACTTGAAGCCTTGGAAAGAGAATCCAATGTGTTGTTAAATGGTATGTGAGACCATTATTTAACCAAGGATGCTTGGTTGGGGATAGTAGTGACTTGTTATGCTTTTATGTGTGTTTTATGGGTGATATTGTTATATGCCAATTATGTTATACCATGTCTATCTAATTGTTATTAAAAATGAATGTAAGAAAAAATGCATGTTAAAATGAATTAGGAAGAGTGAGGAAACTTTACCCCAAAACAAATGGCATAGTTAAGATTACTATAATTCTAGGTTGTGAATAGAATTGTGATAGAAACTCTGGATGGTGACGCTCGTGCATTCATTGGCGAGTTCTGGCCAGGAGTAGATAACCTAGATGGCAAGGCTCGGGCACCTGATGTAGGAAGTTACATCCGTGACAAGATTGGTCTAGGAGTGAGTGAAACACTAGTATGGAACATGTTGAACTTTTGTGATTATGAGAAAAGGTGATGTGGCCTTATGATTGCTGAATACAATCATGTTTGTTGTGTGTGATCACGTAATCGTAACCGGTTATCTTGAGTGCAGATTCATGAGTCTAGAGCTCCTCTGAAATGGATGCACAATTACTTGGCAGGTTTGATTCCCACGTGTAGTACGAATGGAACCTATGGGTAGAGACTTGTGGCGGTTTATGGCCCGCGTGAAGTGACGGTTCATAATGGTTAATGGCCCGTAGAACCCGAATCCAATTCGTATGTCAAGTAACTACAAGGATCCATGACTCGTGTCGACTTCTAGACGTAGAAGAGAACGAGAAAAGGGAATGCCTTGGTATGGTTATCGATTAATGATATTTTGAATTGATTAACTCATGAACATGTTTCCATATAGTGTGAGATTGTGAGATTGTGGACTCAAAGTCATTTCCTTTCCCCTTGACTTGAGTTAGGATTGGGTTAGAACCCTGTAAAGCTGAGAGAATCAATAAGATAGGGAACTCACTGAGATTTGATGTATCTCACCCCACTATTGTTGCTATATTACAGGTGTGGTTTGCAGGTTTGATTTACAAGTGGAGCTATGCTTGGATGTTTCAAGAGAAGCTTAGCTGTAGTTTTCCGCTGTGTATTTGTTGTATACAATTGAGGATATTGTATATTGATCTTAGTTTTTATTGTTTTGGGTAATTTCCATATCTTGTACCATAGATTGTATTTATGTTTTAGAAATGGTCAAGTATGTGAATTATGCCATTAGGCACTTATGACGGTGTCAGTACTAAAAAAAATGCTTGTATTGTATTATTCTAAATATATATTATACAGGGCATTACAGTTGGTATTAGAGCAGGTCGTGTCCTCGACCTAGCCTTGAAACATCATAAGTAAATCTATTTCTGCCTCTTAAGTGTGTCTTGCCAGCATGACTCTTAATATCATACTATGTAGTGTTGGGCCTGATTAACCTAGTACTATATAGGTGATAGGTAGAATCATGGTTGAGCGACCACGAGGACTCCGAGGTATTGTCGGAACTTGTGTTGTGAGGGTAGGCTCAAGCTAAGAGTTAGTAGTGAGAGTTTTCGTCAACTCAGTTGAGGTCTTAGTAGAGGTTGTGCTTTGGGTAGCAGGGAATTAAAGAGTAATGTGTGGTTTAAGTAATCCTTTGGAATGGATGGAGTCCGAAAGTTAAGGATATCTATTGGACGATTGGTTAAGGTATCAAGAAATATGTAAAATCGCTAGTGGAGCTGGATTGACCACTAGTATGGATAAGAATTTCAAGTAATCTCATTCCATGAAAAAGAAAATTTGTTTTGTGGAACATGTGGCGTAAGGTCTGGAAGTGAGATAAATTTTGGTGCTTCAGTCTCTAAGGTCACTATGGTATCTTGAATGGACGAGAGTACTTTAAGGAGGGTGTTCGGAACAATATCTTCCGACTGGTTAAAAAGTGTAGAGTTAAAGAAGTTTGGCTTTTATAGGACCTAAAGTAGTAGAGAAGTGTGAGAAGGAACACAAGAATGTGTTTACGTGCTTCAAGTGAAACAAGTATGTGTCGGACGAAGAGTGAGTGATGAATTGAGTATATTCAGTGATGTAGAGAGATTAAGTTCGAGATATTAAATCGGAATTTTCTATATTCGATGAGAGACCAATATGGAATTTGAAATTGTTTTGGTTTGGAAAAGTTGGATTTTTTAGGCTGGGGAACCATGAAAAACGCAGCAGAAAATTTTGCTTCTGGTGCGATTCGCCAGGCGAATCAAAAATCGCCTGGCGAATGGGGTCTCGCCACTGGTTCGTCGGGCGAAGTGCTCGCGAAGAGGAATTCGCCAGGCGAATTACTTAGTCGCCAGGCGAAAGTGAAGAAATAGAACATATGTCGCTACTGGAATTTTGGGTTTTCAGAAAAATCATGTTTCGCCGCTGGTTCGCCAGGCGGAGGGCTGGCGAAGAGGTATTCGCCAGGCGAAATCCTTACTCGCCAGGCGGATCTGGCTGTTTTCCAATAATTGACTTTCCTTCAAAAAATTCATATCTTTTGACTCGGGTGTCCGATTTAAGCGTTCTTTATATCGATATGAAGCTATGAAAGTGTTATATGCTGTGGAAAGTGAAAATATTGTTTATGAGGTGGAATTTATTCAATTATGTGGAATAAAAGGTATTAACAGTATGTTATGAGAAAGTTACACTTTGGTATTAAGAACGAGCTTAGTAGTAACACTGTGGTCACAAGTGTACGTGATGGATTCTTAACCTTGAGGCGGATGATAAGGAACGTAATTTGTTGAGTAGTGAGTATTTTGTTTTAAGAAGCAAGATTTCAGTAAAACAACGAGAAGTAAATCAGGAACTATTATGGACTAAGTGTAAATCATGGAACGGTTTACACCGGAGAAGTTTTGTAAATAGTTATTGAGAGTTGTCGGTTGCGAATTTTCCATTAAGTAATTTGGTGTAAGTGGGATGCGTAATGAATAGTGAAGGGTAAGAAATCTGGTTAATGTGTGCGAAGTGATGGAAAGGTTCTTCAAGAGGATGCATTGCCCCGATTTATTTTCAAGTATAGAGAAACTTCTGTATTTGTGAATAATCGGAATATTCGGAATCTACCTTTTGTTGAACTAAGAACGTTGTTGTTTTAATTTCTCCAAGGAATTACAAGTGAAAGGACAAGGTGGTATGCTTGATATGAGATGTCCATCGCTTTTGTAGTATGGTTTTCTGGTAGTGTGTTGGGTTTTGCTTATGGACGAATTAAGTATGAGTTGTGGCTAAAACCTTAGAATATCGTTATTATCGGCTTTCCGCTAATGTAGTTGTTTGAATAGAGAATGAACTATCCCGCTGAAGTTGTGTGGTGTGACTGTGTTAGAATTTGGAATTTTGCCTTGTCACTTGGTTGGAGTCGTCTGAATATTTTGACTTTGTCGGTTTTATCTTGAGTGGGTCATGGTTAGTGAATGTTACACAAGTTAAGGAGCCACAAGTGAGAATGACATTTCAAGTTAGAACAAATCGGATTGGTGGTTTGAGTGGTGATGACTTTTGAGTTATAAGAATTGGTTTTTTGGCTTCTACGGCAGTGCTAACCGATTAACGCTATGTGGTTAACCGATTGACACGTGCAAGGATGGTATTTAGCGTTGAACTTGAGGAGTTAACCGATTAACCTCAGATGGGTAATCGATTAACGTGTGGGTAAACTATGGAATCTCTTAAGAACCACCATCTGTGTTTTGTTACCTTATGTTGCTCTGAATGGAGAGTGTTGTGTGAATGGAAAATAGGACTATAAGTAAATGAAAGACGGAATTGCGTTTTGAAATCGAAACTTCTGAAAGGTGTTGCGTAATTGGTCATTCGTTTAAATGACGAGAGGGATGACTTTTGGGGAAGTAATCTTGTGGATTTTGTTAAGTGTGAGAAAGTCTTAAGTGTACTGTTATCATTACTATTGAGAGTCTTAAGGACGAAGTAGAGGATACTCACGAAGTATTGATCTTGTGAAGATCATTTCGGTAATTTAATTATGGTGTTAGTAAGGTAAGAGCGGTTGGTCAGAGTTAGTAATTGCTGCCTTCCGCGAGTTCATGGTATTGGATTTAGACCCCGTGAGAGTGGTACCAGATGTGTACAGCTATACTTACCCAGAGGATGAAATTTGAAGGTTAGCTTTCCAAATACGATTAAGAATTGGACGTTCCGAAGTTAAGCATGTAACTTGGAATCGTTTATGAAATGGAACGAATGAGAAGAGTTAATTCAACTGTGAAGTGTGGTATGGACTTCGAAAGTGTGTGTATGAGGAGTGTTGTACGTGAATTGATGAGTAATATAGAGACTCACGTTTGTGCTTTGAGTGGTTAAAGTTTTGATAAGTGGCGATTCGCGTATGAATGAAGTTTTGTAATAGTGTTGCATGGGATTGGTTGAGATCTCGAATCAGCAAGGAACCTTGAGTAAGTTGGAAAACTGTAAGAATAATTGATATGGAATGTGGTAACTAGAAACGGAAATTGTTAAACTACTTTTGAATGAATTTGGAGCAGTGTAACTCATGTGCCTCTATCGCCTGAAGAGTATTGGACCGATGATAAGATATGGTGTGTTGGCGAGGAAATTGTTATATGATATAATGACAGTAAGTTTCTTGTAGCGCTGGTTAGTAAGGACCCCAGTGGATAAATGTGTTTCTTCGCAGACTGTTAGCTAATTAGTAGTGTTTAAGAATGTGTGGTGTTCCACTGTTTGGTTTTGGATTACGTAGTGGAAGGTAACGGATAAAAGAGTTAAGCCAGAATAATAAGGATTAGAAGGATTGTTACTTGTAAGTATGTAAATAAGGAGATCTTGTTTTAAGTGTGTTACCTTTGGTGTGGCATGAAAGAAAGGAAATATCAGATTGAATGAGTATAGTGTACATCATCAGGCTAGACGGAATTGGTAATTGAGTCGTTTGACAATTTATGAAGTGGGTTTGAACGTTAAAGGAATTATGGTTTTGTGTTGTGACTCAGTGGGAGGGTATAGAATGGTGTATTTCTTCCGAAGGCAAGATATGACCAAGTGTTTTAGTAAGAAACAACAAACGAATTAAGGAGAAGCAAGGTTGGAAGTTAACCCAATATTGGAACAAGAGTATAACTAAGGACACGAAGTTTGGTAATTCGTGAAAATAAGGATTTTGAATTATGAAGTCAAGTTGGAATCGGATTATGTCAGAAATTTTAACGGAAGTAAAGTTGAGTGTGGAACTAAGACAATGATGTAAGTTGTGGTTATTGTCGAATAGAGGAAATTCGGGGGCGAATTTCAATTTAAGGGAGGGAGAGTGTAATACCCCATATTATTTAAATGCTAAATTGGATATCAGATGAGTATCTATGTGCTCTATCTTTGGTAAATTGGATTAATGGAATCCTCTAAGTACTTTAAGTATTATTAATTGGGATCAATAGGGCAACTAATGAACTATGAAGAGATCAGTGAGTTTAATTCAAGAATAGGTTTTAAAGTAAACTTAATAACTGGTCGATTTGTTGAGACGACAAAATATCAATTGGAGATATTTTACCCTGTTGGATTATATTATATAATAATAGTATTATATATATATATATATATATATATATATATATATATATATATATATATATATGTTAGAAAGGAAAAAGAAAGATAGAAAGAAGAAGAGAAAGGAGAAAGAGAAGAGAAGAAGAAAACCATGGGAGAAGAAGGAAAAGCTTGGGAAGAAGCTTGGATCATCATCATCTTCTTCAAACTCCTCTTAGATTATTAGGTGGGTTCTAGTTAGACACTATAAGTTCTAGAAATATAAGTTTAGAACTTAGGTTAGATTTGAGAAAAAATGATTAAATGGATAAATCAGTGAAATCTAACAGTTGATTTTAGGTCCCAAACACGTTTTGGGAGAATTCTGGTTCGTCCAGATTCGTCAGGCGAGCTAGAGGCGAGTCTGCTTCGCCAGAGATTCGCCGGGCGAATTTGGCTGGGACAGCAAAACTTTGTTTTCGTATTTTCGTCATAATTTTTGATCCGTAACTCGGATTGAGGCACGGTCGGATGCGTTGGAAAACTATTTCAATGCTCTTTATGATATTGGAATAGAAACATATTTGTATGCCTTAGATTGATAAGAAAATATGGAAAAGTAATGTATGTGTGAAAAGTGTGGTTTATGTTTCCACCAAAATGCATGAATCAGGAATCCGATTGTTATGGGACTTGAAGCCTTGGAAAGAGAATCCAATGTGTTTTTAAATGGTATGTGAGACCAAGATTTAACCAAGGATGCTTGGTAGGGGATAGTAGTGACTTGTTATGCTTTTATGTGTGTTTTATGGGTGATATTGGTATATGCCAATTATGTTATACCTTGTCTATCTAATTGTTATTAAAAATGAATGTAAGAAAATATGCATGTTAAAATGAATTTGGAAGAGTGAGGAAACTATACCCAAAAACAAATGACATAGTTAAGATTGTAATAATTCTAGGTTGTGAATAGAATTGTGATAGAAACTCTGGATGGCGACGCTCGTGCATTCATTGGCGAGTTCTGGCCTGGAGTAGATAACCTAGATGGCAAGGCTCAGGCACCTGATGTAGGAAGTTACATCCGTGACGAGATTGGTCTAGGAGTGAGTTAACACTAGTATGCAACATGTTGAACTTTTGTGATTATGAGAAAAGGTGATGTGGCCTTATGATTGTCGAATACAATCATGTTTGTTGTGTGTGATCACGTAATCGTAACCGGTTATCTTGAGTCCAATTTCATGAGTCTCGAGCTCCTCTGAAATGGATGTACAATTACTTGGCAGGTTTGATTCCCGCGTGTAGTACGAATGGAACCTATAGGTAGAGACTTGTGGTGGTCTATGGCCCGCGTGAAGTGACGGTTCATAACGATTAATGGCCCGTAGAACCCGAATCCAGTTCGTATGCCAAGTAACTACAGGGATTCAAGACTCGTGTCGACTTATAGACGTAGAAGAGAACGAGAAAATGGGATGCCTTGGTATGGTTATCGATTAGTGATATTTTGAGTTGATGAACTCATGAACATGTTTCCATATAGTGTGGGATTGTGAGATTGTGGACTCAAAGTCATTTCCTTTCCCCTTGACTTGAGTTAGGATTCGGTTAGAACCCTGTAAAGCCGAGAGAATCAATAAGATAGGGAACTCATTCAGATTTGATGTATCTCACGCCACTATTGTTGCTATATTACAGGTGTGGTTTGCAGGTTTGATTTACAAGTGGAGCAATGCTTGGATGTTTCAAGAGAAGCTTAGCTGTAGTTTTCCGCTGTGTATTTGTTGTATACAATTAAGGATATTGTATATTGATCTTAGTTTTTATTGTTTTGGCTAATTTCCATATCTTGTACCATAGATTGTATTTATGTTTTAGAAATGGTCAAGTATGTGAATTACGCCATTAGGCACTTATGATGGTGTCAGTACCAAAAAAAATGCTTGTATTGTATTATTCTAGATATATATTATACAGGGCATTACAAAAAATATCATCTTCAATGGCGAAGAGTGACGTTCCAAAGGTATCTGTCGAATGTCTTCTTGCCTTGCAGATATTCAAGTTACCAAAGTGGTCGAGGACAGGCTCCGATCCAGAAATAAACTGGGGAGAGATTGTTCAGAAGATACATTTCGGACGGGGACAGAACCGACAACTCTATCGGTGAGAGGACTTTTATCATTTGGCGATGAGAATGACCAAAGTGATAGTAATGCAATATGAATATGCATATGAATTAATTATGCATGATGTATGTATGTTTATGCTGACAAAAGAGACGCGACATACAGACTAGTGAATGAACACGACTAGATACTCAGCCACTACGGGGGATAAAAAGTACCATTGGTTCAAGATAGCAATCATGTCTTGCTTAGGAGAGGTAGACCCCGATGGGGGAGAAAGAACCATTAATTGGTTTTTAGAGGTAAGAACTCTGTTGGGGTTATCAGACTGGATATTATATCTAAAACGGTTGATCCTTCATTCAGGTGTACTCGTTTAGAAGGAGTATTTTGCTTCTGCATTTTGAGGTTTAATTGACTTCCGGAGAAGCCATCGATGTTCCTTTTTTTGTTCAATAATAAAAAAGAATTTCCATCTTTATTTTAAAAGCAAAAGAAAATTTGACAAGTAAATTCATTTTTGTTTTGTTTCAACAATTGTTGATCATATTAAAAAATTTCATTCTGAAAAGTAAAATAAATGAGAATTACAAGCAAAAGCATTAAGGCTCAAATTTTATTGATAGAATGGTAATCAGCCAAGTGCGTGATCCCATAGAGTATTAAAAAGTTTAGAAAATGATAATTTAAGGGAAAAGGGGCTACATTGAAACATAACAACCGCTATCCTTCTACCAACTTTGAATTCTGGACATTCTGAGCTTCTGTAGAAGGTGACCTTGACTGAAATTTTCTGACAAATGGCATTACCACTGGGTGTCAGTCTTGTCGGATATAGTTACTTTCCATGAATCCCTAACTTTTTCCTGGATTGTCTTTTCAGGTTTCCAATCCACCGGGATGACTTTTGATTATGTCCCTAATTTTTGCCTGGACCGCCCTTTCGGGTTTTCAATCCACCGAGATGTTTTTTATTTATTTATTTATTTAGTCAAAGTATTTCTTGACTATATCAACATTTATGGCGTAGGTAAACTCCTCTCCATCCATGGTTGCAAGTCTCAAGGCACCTCCTGAGAAGGCTTTCTTAACCACATACGGGTCGTCATAATTCGGAGTCCATTTGCCTCTGAAATCAGTGAGAAATGATTATATCTTCTGGAGCACAAGGTCTCCTTTTCTGAAGACACGGGGTCAGACCTTTTTGTCGAACGCTTTCTTCATTAATTTGCTGATATAACTGACCATGACATAAAGCCTTCATTCTCTTTTCTTCGATTAGGTTCAGTTCATCGTGTCGACTTTGACACCATTCAGCCTCTGTTAGCTTAGCTTCCATCAATACCCGGATTGATGGGATCTTTACTTCGATGGGGAGCATTGCCTTCATGCCATATACTAGAGAGAAAGGGGTTGCCTCTGTTGAGGTGCGAACAGATGTGCGATAACCGTGAAGAGCATAGGGTAACATCTCATGCCAGTCTTTGTAGGTTACAACCATCTTTTGAACGATCTTCTTGATATTCATGTTAGCCTCTTCTACCGCTCCATTCATTTTAGGTCGGTAGGGAGACAAGTTATGGTGTTCAATCTTAAACTTAGCACACAACTCTTTCGTTATCTTGTTGTTCAAGTTGGATCCATTATCTATAATGATCTGGCTTAGAATACCATAACGGCAGATGATATTGTTTTTTATGGATCGGACCACCACTTGTCGGGTCACATTGGTGTATGACACTGCTTTGACCCACTTGGTGAAGTAATCAATGGCTACTAGAATGAACCGATGTCTGTTTGAAGCTTTGGGTTCAATCATGCCAATCATGTCGATTCCCCATATAGAAAAAGGCCATGGAGAAGAAAGGATTTTGAGATGCGCTAGCGGTACATGGATTTTGTCAGCCTATATATGACACTTGTGACACCTCTTCATGTACTTGTAGCAATCGGATTCCATTGTCAACCAATAATATCCTTCTCTCAGAATTTTCTTTGCCATTGTATGTCCATTGGCATGAGTGCCAAAGGATCCTTCATGAATCTCTTTCATTAACATGTTTGCTTCTGGTCTGTCTACGTATTTGAGCAAAACCATGTCGAAGTTTCTCTTAAAGAGTGTATCACGGTTCAGAAAGAAGTTGCCAGCCAGTCTTCTGAGAGTCTTCCTATCTTTTCTTGATGTCCCCGGTGGGTACTCTTGTCTTTGAAGGAAGCACTTGATATCATGATACCATGGCTTGTCATCTATGACGGCTTCAATTGTGAAGATGTAAGCAGGCATATCAAGGCACATTATGTCAATTTTGGGTACATCGTTCCAATGATTTACAGTAATTATGAAGGAGAGAGTGGCTAATGCATCAATCATGTGATTTTCTTCATGAGGGATATGATGAAACTCGATTCTGTTGAAGAAGGGCAACAACCTTCTTGCGTAGTCTTTGTAAGGAATCAATCTTGATTGATATGTGCTCCATTCTCCTTTGATCTGATTGATAAGCAGGGCTGAGTCCCCATACACATCCAAGTTCTTAATCCTTAAATCGATTGCTTCTTCGAGACCCATGATACAAGCTTCGTATTCAGCCTCGTTGTTTGTGCATTTAAACCTCTATCTAACAATGAAAGGAATATGGGTACCCTGGGGTGTTATGATGACTGCCCCAATTCCATTTCCATAAACATTGACAGCTCTGTCAAATATTAGTCCCGAATGGGATCCTAGTTCTAGCCCTTCACTGGGTAACGGTTCATCACAATCTTTCATTTTCAAGTACATGACATCTTCGTCTGGGAAGTCAAATCCGAATGATTCCTGATCATCAACCGGTTGATGAGCCATATGACTGGCTAAGGTACTTCCTTTGACGACTTTTTGAGCATGGTACTCGATGTCTTATTCGGATAACAACATCTGCCAATGGGAAATCCTTCCCGTAAGAGCAAGTTCTTCAAAGACATACTTGATCGGATCCATTTTGGAGATTAACCAAGTAGTCTGACAAATCATATATTGGCGAAGACGTTTGGCTGCCCAAGCCAGAGCGCAGCAAGTTTTCTCAAGCATAGTGTATCGAGTTTCACAGTCTGTGAATTTCTTGCTTAAGTAGTAAATGAGAGACTCTTTTCTTTTTGTTTCGTCTTGTTGGCCTAGTACGTACATAGCCCATGGAGTCTTCCATGACTTTTAAGTAGATGATCAATGGTCTTCCTTTCACTGGGGGAGACAGAATAGGTGGATTCAACAAATATTCTTTGGTGTTGTCAAAAGCTTTTTGGCAATCCTTTGTCCATACGCAGTTTTGATTCTTTCTGAGTAGTTTGAAGATTGGCGCGTATGTTGCAGTCATGAGGGATATGAACCTTGAGATGTAATTTAGACGTCCCAAAAATCCTCTGACTTGTTTCTCAGTTTTTGGCGAAGGCATTTCTTGAATGGCCTTGACTTTGTCGGGATCAGCCTCAATTCCTTTCTGGCTGACGATGAATCCCAAGAGTTTTCCTGAGCGGACACCGAACGTACATTTATTAGGATTCAAGTGGAGTTTGTATTTCCTCAGACGCTCGAAAAACTTTGATAGGTGTTCCACGTGCCCTTCTTTTATTTTAGATTTAGCAATCATGTCATCGACGTACACTTCAATCTCTTTGTGCATCATGTCATGAAACAGAGTTGTCATGGCCCGTTGATAGGTTGCCCTGGCGTTCTTCAGACCGAACAGCATTACCTTGTGTCGCAGTGAGAATCGGATACCATAGTTATTGGATTAACTTGAATCATAATTCTTAATTCACCACCGGTCTTTATTTTATCCAAAGGAAAGGGTTAAAGATCGAAAATCCTAATAAGAGAATCTAGGTTCGGGGGTTGGTTACGGTTAGGGAAGGTATTAGCATCCTAAACGTCTGTAGTACTCTATAGGAACCTCTTGTTATTATTTATGTTATTTATTGCTCGCTTGCTAAGGGTATGTGCTAAGGTAAAGACCTAGGGGTTAGTATCTAAGTATACTCGCCAAGACATCACATCTTGTGCCTACGTATCCTGACGGGAGTGGAATCAGAGTATTCGTAGTTCCCCTCAATGAGGGTGAGGAACTCTTGACTGTGGTCAAGGTTCCCGGGGGAGGTAGTGTCTATGGCAAGACGCTACATAGAGTGCGGTGACTCTAAAGTTAAAGTTAAGTTGAAAGGGAGGATTAAGTGTCCATGGTAGAACACATATATGGAGTGCGGTGACTCCGATTCTAAGGCCAGGATTAAGGGAAGGTTCTAAATATTAGTCCTATAATCTAATAAAACATTTTTTTTGTTTTTTATTTTGGCTTTAACATTTATTTAATAACTAACCAAATAATATAATAATCTAAAACAAAAAAGATATTTTATAAAGATTATTTTAACTAAATAAGAGTTTGAAGATCATTAACAAGTTAAAAGATTACTAAAAAATTATTTCACAATTAGCAAGAGTTGCTAATATAGTTCTTAATATTAAATTAACAAGGAAAAAAAGAAAGTGAAATGAGAAAAGATCAGTAAACTAAAAGGCCCAGTGGGCGCGGGTTTTGGAGAAAACGGGTCAATCCGACCCAGGCCAATAACAACAACCTTATGAAGTAAAAAAAAGAAAAGAAAAAAAAAACAATCACGGTCTTGCTTTATCTCTCTCTCGACACAAACCCTCAATGTGTATCATCTTCTTAACTCTTCTCCCTAATCTCTCACCTCCCTCGCGAATCAAACATGACCAAAAAACGAAGACCTCAAACCTCCTCTCTTTCGTTCATCTCTTAATCGCTATCTAAATCCTCTCATCTATCTCGATTTTGTTCGTCCCTCACTCCCATTTGCGGTCTCTCTCTACTCACAAGTTATAACGGAATATACACGAAACAAAACATACTAACAACAACAAACATCAACAATTGCACAACTTTAATGAGAAAAATGTGAAATATCAACTTACGGCAAAGTACAGAATTCGACGGCGAGGATGTGTAGAAACTCGGCGAATCAGGTGTCACGTAATCCCGTCCGCAGCAAAGGCATTGACCAGGTACTCTCTTCATGATCCCTTCAATCCATTTTAACTCTTCTTTATGCGCCTATGTGTGTATGATCTTTTGCTGTGAACTGGTGATATTACTATGTTCTGCAATGTGCGTACTTGTATGTGAATTTTCTCTGTGAACTGATGCGTTCTTCAAAGTGTGTAATGGTTTTGTTTCTGAATCGACTCTGCAAAGATGTGTGTGTTTTTTTGAGAATTTTGTGTGTAAAATGGCTTTTCTAGTGTAAGATTGTATATGGTTCTTTTTTGATGATTATTGAAATGAAAACGGTGAGTATGTGATGCTGCCAAACTGGGTGTTTGTGATGTTAGGATATTCTGTATTTCCTCTGTTCTGGTGTATTTTTTGGTGTGTCTTGTGTTGTCTCCCCTCCCCTTGAATCTGTTCTATCTTTTTATAGGCATTTGGGATTGAATGTGCTGATTCTGAAATTGAATGTGAAATTACTGTCCTGATTCTTGTTGATTTTATTTTGGAAAGGAAGTGATCATGACTGAGATCCTTGTAATTTTTTATTTCAATGGTTTCCATTTCGGAAGGAAATTGTGTCCAAGACAAATCGCAACCGTGTCGGTTTTAATATTAGAAAGAAAACATCAACCCTGATTTTCTATTTAAATTTGTCATATTTTGTAATTTCTCACTTGATGGCTATTCAAAACTCATCATTCTTTGTTTGATCACGTTTCCTCATGTGATTAATTTCCATAAACTGTGATTCCCGCCATGAAACTTGCTATTTTTGTTGTTGCTTACATTGATGAATGTGATTGGCAGATGGCATATCAAACTTTCAGCAAAGTCTCAAATATGGGAAATGATGTCAGCTTGTAACAGGTGACCACACTCAAGCTTGTTGTGGCTGGCCAAATAACTCGCGCATGACTCCTTGCCGGTAGGACAAGATGTCTCTCACTTGAGGGCTTGAAGACTTTTTCTTCTTAATTTATGCATCTGAATTATCGCGTGTAGCTATTATCATGTGTAGCTGTACCGGTGTAACAATGACTCTGTTATAAATGAATCTGACTTGATTTGTCCTTATGAAAAGCTTTTGTACTTCTGGACCTTTTTGCTTGAAATATAACATTTTAATTTTAGGAATGAGTCTTGGCATTGAAATCTGGACTTGTCTTGTGAATCTGGCTTCTATTAAAATTCAACTTTAATTTAATTTCAATTTTGAATGTTGTGCACATAGAATAACGAAGATGGTGGGTGCCAGCATGCACTCATTCTCAATCTTTCACAATAAAGTTTACCTGTAGTAGATATAAAACCTTTTCATCCCTTTGTAACAGCTCTTTTTCAACTTGTAAATTCTGCTTGAATTGGAATGATGCCTTGGATGCTTCACGATCTTGGAATTAAGTTTGACATGGAACTTGAACTTGGAACTTGTATATTCATGGTGAATCACTAAAAATCAAGGATTTAATGATGACAAAATCTTGCCATTATATCTTGGCTTTGGTCTTTGTAGAAAATATTGAGCCAATTTGAATTTTGTAAAGGACATGATTCTTGAACTTGATAAAACTTGATGAATTTGTAATCTTGATATGGGGCCTTGGAAACATCATACACCACTTGAACCATCTAATAAAATTTGAATTTAATTCATGGCATAAATGAACTCGAACACTTCTTGACAAACCAGAGGGTTCCAAACCACCAAAATTCAATGAAAACCAACCTGCACTTGCATCACAAGTAATGAGAACTTGAAAGGGAAACAATGACTTGACAAAATCTTAAAAGAAATTTTAGCATGCCTGGTCTTCAATTGACATAGCTCAAATATCATAAATAAGGAAACCCTGATCTTCTTGAGTTGTTCCTTGAGGCTATTTTTCGAGAAATTTTGAGGAATACGATTAATAGAAGATACTAGAACCATTGAGAAACAACTGATCATGTCTTGAGGTTCTGGACAGAGAGAACAAATGCCATTCTAGACCCATGTTCCTGCACAAACTGGTTAGTGATAATAAACACACACAAATGCCGTATGACCTAAAGATGTTATGCAAGATGAAGCACAAAGAGGTGGAATCTTATGGTAAAAAATTAGGGTATGACACCTTGTAACAAAAGATGTCCCATGGCGTGATGAATGAAGTTTTATCCATATCTTCTGGCGCCACTTTGATCTGATTATAGCCCGAGAATCCATCCATGAAGGAGAAGACTTTGAATTTTGTTGTGCTGTCCACCAGCATGTCTATGTGTGGTAGGGAAAATTATCCTTTGGACTTGCTTTATTCAGATCCCTGTAGTCTACACACATCCTGACTTTTCCGTCCTTTTTCAGAACTGGCACTATGTTGGCCAACCATTGAAGATATTCTGAGGTGGCGAGGAAACCTGCGTCTATCTGTTTCTGCATTTCCTCCTTAATTTTGATTGCCATGTCTGGATGAGCCCTTCTTAGTCTTTGTTTTACTGGAAGACATTATGCTTTTAGCTGTAAATGATGTTCCACGATGCTGGTATCCAACCCTGGCATGTCCTGGTAGGACCAAGCGAACACATCTAGAAACTCTTTGAGAAGTTTTATCAAGCCTTCTCTGACAGTTGGATTGAGCAGCGCTCCAATCTTGACTTCTTTCTTCTCTTCCTCTGAACCTAAATTGACTGTTTCCAACGGTTCCTTGTGAGGCTCAATAGACCTTTCCTCTTGTCTGAGTAGTCGAGAGATCTCTTCTGGAATTTTTGCGTCCTATTCTTCTTCAGCCTTAAATACCGAGAATTCAAAGTTTGGAGAAGGCATTGGATCATATGTTTCAATGGGGTTTAAAACAAGCAATCTGCATAACGTGATGATTCGTTTTTAGAAAAGACTGAGAAAATGCAAGAGTGTGTGTAGTGTATTTTTCTGAAAAATGCTTTTTTTTTATTTTGGGTTGTTTTTTTAGAATTACCGTTTTCTAAAGAAAAAAAACGAAAAGTGAAAACAGCAATAAATGCGAAAATGACAGAATGACATTATTTATTCATGATTTGTCGATTCTTGAAACATAACCCTATAAAAAAAAACTTTGTCGCTTTGGGCGAAGCGAAGAGGGACATTTACAGAAAAGTGAGCCCTATAAGAACATCCATTTCACCTGGGCAAGGTGAAAGGTTAAAACAAAGATGGTAATTACTTAGACTTATCGACGACTTTCGGGACATCGACAGCAACCTAGTGGCGACGAACCCATCTGTGAATCACAAAGTCTCGTATTTTCTTTCTTGGTTTGCCTTCAGAAATATCACTGATTTCTGGTGGTGTAGGATCATTGGAGTCTTCCTCCCATGCAGAGTTGTCATAAATGAACTCTTCTGTTGTATTTTCCATAGCGTTTTCACTCTCAAGGGCATCTTCCCATCCAGTTGGATGGATGTCTTCAAGCCTGATACGAGAGCTTTCGGGAGCAATGTACTTGACTAGAAAGTCGTACTTGCCCCTCGGCTGCCCTAAGGTGTCCCATGTTTCTATGGGACTGGATGAGTCATCTTCCTCAATGATGTTGACCTTAGGAAATGCGTAGTTAATGAATTCTTGTCCTGCAATCTTTGCAAATTTATCAAGATGATGTTGGACACTCTCGGATTGTTCTAAGTAAGGATTCCATGGCTCTGTGGAGACATGGGTATTCTTTTCAAAATTACTCAATTGATAGGCATTCTCGGGCTGACTCTTTTGCCCCAAGTCTTCCGTGTACGGTTTCCAGATAGGCAAGTCA
Organism: Lathyrus tuberosus; assembly: GCA_022829125.1. Lineage (NCBI taxonomy): Eukaryota > Viridiplantae > Streptophyta > Magnoliopsida > Fabales > Fabaceae > Lathyrus > Lathyrus tuberosus. The sequence goes on from JALAZF010000282.1 coordinate 3,534,395, forward strand.
TCCAGGGGATCATAATAATCATAGTTAAAGTTTTCTTTCATTAGATTGTCTTCCTCTAATAAATTGGGTGGAGCACGACATCTTTCAGGATCACAATCTCCATAGATCATCCTGACGTCTGACCTTGGTATATATCTTGGGCTCTGCTTGGGAAAATAGAATGGCATATGCGTTTCACCCTGAGACACATAACCTTCATCAATGAGATAAGACTTTCACTCCTCATCCATATCGGAGGAGTCGCTCTCATAGATGGTGTGTACTTCTTGAGATACTGGGTGAAGGAAACCTCCGATGCGGAAGAAATCCTGAATGGGACGAAAACTTTCATCTTTCTTAGTAGTCTGGGTACAGGTTGAAGAGAAACCAAGACCTTTCTTTGTCTTGTTGTCAGTAGGAATTGAAATCTGTCCCCATCCTTTTGTGTCATTACTCTTGATTACTTTGAGAGTGTCCTTGTATGAAGAAATTGATGTCCCTCTTTCTGGTTGATTCTCATTACTCATCGAGAGTACTTGGAACTGGGTTCCAATAACCTCCTCTGGTTCTACACAGGATAATGATGATAAGTTGCTCATGATTAAGGCCTGCTCTCCGCATACTATGACTAATTTGTCATTCTTGACAAACTTCAGTTTCTGGTGAAGTGTCGAAGTGACTGCCCCAGCTTCGTGTATCCAAGGTCTTCCTAATAAACAGTTGTATGGTGCCCGAATGTCTATGACCTGGAAAGTGTGAGGACCGATGGTTATGGGAAGATCAACTTCGGTAATAACTGTTTTTCTTGAAATGATAGTCGTACCAATGTTGATTTTGGCATAACATTCAAAGATGACCCTGTGTCTACCAGTACGCTGGCTAAAACATCATCCTGGCAGTTAACTGAAATGTTGAGCGCCATATTATGATTCTTGCCTTCTTTTGGCAATTCCTCATCATTGAATCCTAAATTGTTACAGGAAGTGATGTTGGAGATGATGCTTCCAAATTGTCCTATTGTCACGTCTTGTTCCACAAAGGCCTATTCTAAGACTTTCTGCAGAGCTTCTCTATGAGCTTCTGAACTAAGCAGGAGAGATAGTACAGAGATTCGAGACAGAGTTTGCAACAATTGGTCCACAATGTTGTACTCGCTTTTCTGGATGGTTTCAGCATCTCATCGTTGTTCTTTACAAGTTCTGGATTACTAGATTGACCGACTTGTTGGTTAGGAACTTCTATTTGAGGTTCCTTTTCTTTGGTGGGTTCTCCAACTCCTCTGTTGAAGATCCGACCACTCCAGGTAACTCGACTGATTCGGCAATGTTCACGACGGAGGGTAATGGAGTTTCTTTTCCATTTTCTATAATCGTTGCACCATATTTATAAGGGACAACCTTATCTGACTTGTACGGTATTGGACCTGGCAGATAGATAACCACATGAGCTTTTTGATTTTTCTGACTATCTAAAGCAGCCTCGATTGGTTCCTGATGGAAACTTTTCTACTATTGAGTAGAGGGATTATGGCACAAACATCTTTGGTTCTTCCATGATCGGAGATTATGACAGTGCTATTGTTCTGACTAGGGAGAAAATCTATTATCATATTGATTGATTCAAAATTTGAACATGGTCGAATCTCCTTTCGATCCAAATGATTTTGGAGGGTTGCTCGTACAAGATAACACCCTTGGTTATTTTCTGAACATATTCCATAGTGCTCATAATTGTGCGGTGGTACCCGACCATACCCACTCTGTATGTAGTACATCTTTACGAGATCTGTTTCTATTGAGCGGACGTCACGACTCTGATGTCTATCAGGAATTCCATCAGTCATGCTAACTTGTTGTGTATCTTCATCTAGGTATATTGGAACCCACCAGTGGTCCAATAGATGTTGAAGTGTTCTTTGTACCAGCGCACACCCTTGGTCATTTTCGGAGCACTCTCTACAGTCTTGATAATTATGTGAGGCCAGAAAGCCAAGTCTAACTTGTTTGGCGTGTAATTCCATAAGACTGGTATTCATCAAGCGTATGTCAAAGATCTGAACCATATTGACTTAATGGTCATCCCTTTCACGGTAGTCTTGGATCCATCTAAGATCCATCTGACGTTGGAGGGCCTTTTGTACAAAAGAGCGTCCCTAATTGTCTGTTGAGAAGATTGGACAAGTTCTGTAATTGTACCGTGGCAGATTATAATACTGACTCTGTCTTGAATGCATTGCCACTAAGTTAACGTTCATTGCACGGATGTCGTGGTTCTGAACAATGTTGGGATGTGTATGAGCCATGTTTACTTCACGAATCTTGTGATCCTGAATCCGGCCTAGATCCATTTGCTCTTGTAGAGCTGCTTGTACTAAGGTACATCCTTGATTATACTTTGACCAGATATCACACTGATGATAGTTGTAAGATGGCACATGTTCGTACCTTCTCTGTTTGCAATGCATTTTCACCAGATGGGTTTCCAATAAGAGTACATTATGAATTTGATAACTGTTGACAGGTTCTTCTTCTATCAAATTCACTATAGTCTTTTCATGTTGTGACAATAGGTTCGTCTGAACATTTGGATTAGTATCTTTGAAAGATAGGATCCCGTTCCTGACAAGTTTCTATACATCATACTTGAAGCTGAGACAATTCTTAATGTTGTGCCCAGATCCTCCTTGATGGTAAGGGCAAGTTTGGTCTGCTTTGAACCAAAAAGGTAGACTTTCCAGTACTGTAAGAGAAGTCCTGGTCTGAACATGCCCCTTGGCTAGTAGGAGTGGAAATAGTTCTGCGTACAACATCGGTATAGGGTCGAACCCTAATGGTCGTTTAGTACGATTGTTGTCATTGTACTATGGACGAGCCTATTGAAGATGTTGTTGCTGCCTTTGCTAATACTGTTGCTAACTTGGTTGATGATGAGCAACCTGAGGTTGATAAGTCAGAGCTGGTACCTGGTTGATAGCGGGAGTTATTGTTGCTACCGGTTGATACCTTCGGCTTTCTTTTCCCAGAGAGATATTACTGATCTCTTGCTCTTTCTTCTTTTGAAAAGCACTACCGTATCTTTTGGTACTGCCAGATGGCTCTATATCTTTGACCAATCGTCCTTATCGGACTGCCTCTTCAAGGCGTACTCCCATGTTTACCATTTTAGTGAAGTCACTGGGCGCACTGGAGACCATTCTGTCGTAATAGAATGAGCTCAATGTTTTCAGGAAAATCTTTGTCATTTCCTTTTCCTCAAGAGGGGGACAGATCTGAGCAGTAATTTCACGCCATCTCTGATCATATTCTTTGAAAGTTTCTTTGTCCTTTTGTGACATTGCTCTGAGCTGGTCCCTATCTGGTGCCATGTCCAAATTATATTTATACTGTTGAACGAAGACTGCCCTGAGATCTCTGAAAGTACTGATCTTGGTGCGGTTTAACCACGTGTACCATTTGAGTGCGGCACCGGTTAAACTGTCTTGGAAATAATGGATCAGTAGCTGTTGACTGTCTGTTTGGGTAGACATTTTTCGAGCGTACGTCACCAAATGACTTTGAGGGCAAAAGTTGCCTTTGTATTTTTCAAAGTCAGGCACCTTGAATTTGTACGGTATCTTTACATTAGGGACTAAACAGAGGTCTGCGGCGTCTTTTCCAAATAAGTCTTGACCGCGAATGGCATGTAGTTCCTTCTACATCTCTGAGAATTATTTATGGAACTCATTCATTCTTTTGAACATGTCTTCGTTTCCACCAGAAATTGCTTGCGGGATCTATCCTTCTAGGACAGTGTGTACCACTGGCTGCGGTATAGTCATTATGGCATTGACTCTTGGTGCTTCAGTGCCCTGAAGTTTGTAACCTTCAGGAGTTGTTGTCATAACCCTTGCATCTTCGCTTTCCCGAAGTTTGTAACCTTCAGGTCCAGTAGTTGCTGCTACAGTTTCTGGGTCCTCAGTGACCGGCGGGATGTATCCTTCAGGTATAAAGTTGAAAGGCATGCCCCAGGGATGACCCTTAGGCATGTTGTACCGAGGATGATTCTCAGGTGTCTCTATGATGGGCGTAGATGTAATCTCTGAGATCATAGTCCTTTGATGTTGTTGCTCCTGAGTCGTTGCCAGGGATTACATGTCATTGTGAAGTTTTTCCAAATTTTCCTTTAGAGCGTCAATTTATTCTCTCAGCTCTCTGTTCTCTTCCTCGAGTTCGTCCATTTTCTTTTGTCGATTTTCCCGTGTATTGTATGAGTGAGACAGTTTGACTTTAGAATTGTGATACATACGTGAGACTCAAGGAGAAGAAAAATGTGTTATGTGAATGATGAATGATATGCAATGACATATTTTTTTAGTTTTTATTTTATTCAAAAAGAAACTTCAGCAAATAGATTACAAATATCATATAGTGGGGGGGGGCCTTTTTTATTGAATTCGAAAGATTGTAGTATTTTACAAGGAAAAGTACAGTATTTTACAAAGTGCTGTAAGGAAATGTTTAAGCTCATGGATCCTGAGTCCTCTCTGAAGAGAGCTCAGAGGCTGGTTCCAGTATTTTTCTTTTCTTTGATCGGGGCTCTTCAGCTATTGCCAGGTCGACGACCCTTTGCCAAGTGAAAGGAGCAAGCAAATTTCTTTGGTTTTCCTGACTTTCTATAGCATGATGCTCTAAGATATCAATCAGAGCATCCTTTTCTTTTAACAGTTCCTCAATCTTGATACATTCCAGATTAAGGATTTGGTATTTGTTCCTCCAAGAGGTCTTTTCACGCTGAACTTTGTTGAGAGAAACCTGAAGTTTTCCGTATCAGACATGAAATAAAGGACAAACTCCTTTAATGGAAAAACTTCTTGACGAGGGTAAGGCATCTTCAACTTGAGGGCTCTAGTTTGCACCCAGTGGAGATAAGGTTCCATGGAGATACAGTTTGGTCTTCCCAAAGACTATCTACCTTTCCTGTGAATATGTTGCCACGCATGCACTATTTCTTTCTTCAGTGCACTGTCATTTTCTCCTTCCTTGAAGAAAAGACCTTCTAGATGAACATTATGTGGGATACTCTTCATCGGGTATCCGAGTTGACGGCGAGCTAAAATTGGATGATAGTTGATTCCTCCTTTAGTTCCAATGAGGGGTACGTTAGAGTATTCTTGTACCAATCTATGTCAGAGTTGGTAAGAGACATAATCCTCTGTGACCAACGTAGAGTATTCTTGTGATCCCAAAAAGCAGCAGACTTGGGCAAGTGGGAAATAAACCATTTGTAGAGTAAAGGTACACAGCATGTGATAATTCCTCTGCTGTACAAATTCCTTAAGTGTACAGAATGATAAGCATCTGCAAGCAAGGTTGGTACGGGGTTTACTATTTAGAATATCTTAACAACATTGGTATCGACGAAGTTGTCAATGTTGGGAAAGAGGAATCACCCATATATGAGCAGAACAAAGACTTCTTCGAAAGCAGTTATATTTCCTATATTGGCAAAGTATAGAGCTTTCTCCATCATGAATTTAGTCGGTAAACCCTGGATTCCTCCTTTAGTGGTCATGTGAGTTCTAACTTCTGACTCATCTAAAGAGATTGCTCTTGCAATGGTTTTATCTTTTGGAATTTCTTCAAGTCCAGAAAATGGAGCTTGATCAGTGATAGGTAAATCAATCAGGCGGGAGTACTCTTCCAGGGTTGGTGCAAGTTGGTAATCCGGGAAAGTGAAGTAGTGGTAAACCGGGTCGTAGAACTGAATCAGAGTAGACGGGATCCCTTCAACCACACTGACCCTTAATAGAGACAATAGTCCTCCGTACTTAGCTATGAAAGCCTCGGGATTGGTAATCATACTTCCCAATTTCCTTAAATCTTCTAGTTTTGGGGCCTTGAAGGTGTACTTGTGCGTATTTCTTCAACCGAAATCCATAATGCAACCTCTGATATTTTCAATTATTGTTTTAGTTTTTTTTTTAAAAGATTTTTTTTCTTGTTTGAAAAGAGTTTTTTAAATGAATGCATGAATGCAGCACACAAAAACATTTGAAAACATGGGTTCAAGGGTTCAACGTCAGAGCATGGAGTCATGGCTCAACCTATCCTCAAAGTTTGTACTATTTTGGTCAATTTTTGTACCCGTTGAACGGGTTCTAAGGTTCCCAAAGTCATTGACCCCTCCCAGGGATATCAACAGCAAGCTGATTCACTCGAGCGAGCTGTAATATCCTAGGATGAATCTCATTTGAGTGTAGTATCGCGTATCAACTATTCCTGATAGTCACTGCACTACCAAATTGCCATGTGGTTAATGTCTACTAAATCCTCAGGGTCATGGGTACCACACTGGGAAAGACAATGCTTTCACGACAATCGGTCGTTCAACATCGATACTTCCGCACGAGTATCTCGACTAAATCGGTGGACTACCAAGTTAGCTTAGTCAGGATTCACTCCCTATAAGCGTTTCTTGGATATGCCACCACTTATATTAATGTTCTCTCAAACTTTCCACATGCGTATTAATCACTTTCCCAGTTGATAGAAAATTAAACACGAGTATCAAGTAGTATAACAGTAAATGATATATATATATATATAGTATAGAAAATGCCAAACAAAACCTAGACCTCTTAGGAACTCTACTCCTAAAGATTCCCCAGCAGATTCGCCTTCTGTAGCGTGCGATTTTTGTCGGTGACGCGACCACCTTACCGCAATAGTTGGAATTGGGTGCTACTTTCTGATTTCTTATTTATCCTATGAAGCTGGAAAGGAAATGGAAGCTATCTAAAACTAACCTTGCACGAAATGTTTTCTTTAACAAATGCTAAGAGATTGGGGATTCGGGGTCAGGTTATACAAAGGGGAGTTGTCAATTACCCAATGTATATATGGTTATCCATAGATCTTCTTTGGCATGTTTTTCTATACTAGAGTTTATCTGTTATGGGATGGGAAAGTTTCTCCTTTGGGAGTGTCGAAAGAGTGTTTTTGTTGTTTTCGGGTTTTCTGTTGTTTTTGGTAAGGTACTGGACCTAAAGTTTTTTTTTTATTTCTGTGCTCGCTAAGATTTCGCAATCTTATGCCTACGTATTCCCATAAAGATAACTAGGAAATAAGAGCAATTGTAGTTCCTCCTATTCTATGGGAGGAAAAATGATGTTTGGTGTCTTGTTTAAAGCCTAAGATTGAAGCTAAAGGTTATTTGTGTCTTGTTTAAAGCCCAAGATTGAAGCTAAAGGTTATTTGTGTCTTGTCCAAAGCCCAAGATTGAAGCTTAAAAGAGTATTTGTGTCTTGTTCAAAGCCCAAGATTGAAGCTAAAGGTTTGACTGAGAGAGAATTTGTCATCTCTAAAGGGAGATATCTCACTTTCCTATCACAGTTATTGGGTAACTGATTATAAAGGAGAATTACTTTAACTGGAATGTATGGAATCCAGCAATGCCATAATTTCCTTTATAAGGGGATTGTCCTGAAGGAGGAAACTTTAATTCAGTATAGAGCAATGTCATTTTTCCTTAGGAATCCTCCATGCTAAGAGAGGGACATTGGCTTGGATGTAAATAATCCAGAGGCTTGCCACTTACAGTAATTAGATGAAAGATAAAGTTTACCAGGATAAGAGATAGACTACAACTTAGATTTTTGAATCAACATGTGTGCCACTTACAGCAGTTATCTGTTCCATATTATATAAGTCCAAGAGGAGGCAAGACTGTATTTGGAATTTTCTATGGGGAACTAGTTTTGACTGTGTTGAAAGAGTAACCACTGGTTTGGTCTAGACCTAGACCTAACTGCTGGGGAAAACTCTAAGCAAGTATATACAAGCATACATATATACAGATGAAGTATATAAACAAATATGTTGAGAAGAGATAGTGGAACTGACAGTTGAGCAAGCCCAAGCATAGCAACTACAGCTGTATGGTTAGTTATTCAAGAAATTGAAGAAAGTTTTGATAAAAACAACTTTGAATTTAAATTTGAATAAAAAATAAGTTGTTTGGGAAATAAGATTTGTTTCGGGCTTATAGCTCAAGGAGAAGCCCAGATGACTTATTTGATAACATTGATCGCACTGCGATACTAACAGACATCGTGGGACTTATACTATAGTAGAGGCCCAAATTATTTATTTACAAAGAGATGGGGCTTACACTCTATTAGAGGCCCAAGAGTTTATTTTTTATACAAGAGATGGGGCTTAAAACTGAAGGAGATGCCCAGATGAAAAACAGCGACCGCGCGCTTATTTTGAAAACGTATCGGGACTTATACAATGACTGAGGCCCAAAAATGGTTTTGTGTGACAAGGGATGGGTCTTACACTCTATTAGAGGCCAAAAAAAATAGAGAAATGAGACTTACAACTAAAAGGGTAGGCCCAGATGAAAATTGTTTTGAAAACGGCGATCGCGCCGAGATTTTTGTTATCGCATCGGGACTTATACAATGACTGAGGCCCAAAATTTATTTATGTACAAAGGGATGGGACTTACACTCTATCAAGAGGCCCTAAAGTTATTTAGTGTAAGATTTATTTAATCATAAACATGATGCATAAGAAAAGATTAAATACAGAGTATACCGGACACCGCGCCGGTGAATTTTCACGCAAGTAGAGGAGCGTCAAACGAGCCCAAGGTATCCGACAAAGCTTTTAAACATCCAATGATCGTCAAGATATTGATTAAGAATTCCTGTATCAGATGAAAAGTAAAAAACAAACAGAGAAAACCAGAGATCACATAGAAATGCCTTTGGTCCCATTAAGTGGTTAGAATTGATTTGGAATTACAAGTGACATGAACACTTATTTAATTTACAAATAATCCTTTGAAAGCAAGCGTAAGAATAAGCCATGTATTTAGCAAAGATAAAATCAAATAATCGAATAATAATCAATTAAATAATTAAATGATTAGTCACACAAATTAATTAATTGAAATATATTTAGTAAAAACAACTAATCAATATTAGTAAAACTAAATAAATAATTTATTTATTTAATAATTATTTAACAAAACAAATATTAAATAATCATGTGTGAAGAAATATGAAAAGAAAAATGAGAAAAAAAATTGTAAGTGTAGGGGGGGGGTTGCGCACGACTCCCTAGTGTGTGTGTGTGTGTTACATTTTTCCATTCCTTTCCTAAACTTTACTAAACATAGAAGAAATATGTGCGAGAGATGAAAATGAGAAACAAGTGTAGGAACTTTGTTTGGTGTGATTTTGAAATGAGAAATTATATGGTATTTGTAGAAGAAATATAACCTGGTGATCAAGTTTAGTGATGCAAGCCATGACATAGAGAGTTTGAAAATTGTGGTAAACAAATGATGATTTTTGAATAAGTTTGTTCAAAGATTTATGGATATATTTTCATTTTTATTTTATATATGTAAAAATAAAACAAAAATGAGAGATCGATTTAAATTCGTGCGAAAGATAGATGGATAATGGACATTTGCAAGTTCAATTGAAAAATGTCCGTTCATCGATTTTTCGCATAATTAACCAAAAACGACTGAGATTTCAACGCATATATTCTGACTGAAAATTCAAACAATATGCATGACAAAAATAGATGATATGATATGCAGATGACACAAAGTGAAAACACAGTTGGATAAACAAAACCTTAATACTGAGCGATCAAAATTTGGGGTATGACATAGGTGTTTGAGTGCCCTAGCCCTAGCCGCCCTAGGCATTGATGACGAGTGACACGTGGCACTCAGATTCCCGCGTTGTCTTCTCACTTGCCCTGGTGCCCGTATGATGAATGCGTCCATCCCTTCTCGTCTCCCTGCGTCGTCGCCCAGGAATGCATTTGAAACTCGGGCAGCCTTTAATATTCTGGACTCCTGCCCGTCGAGTGTCCCCTGCTCCTGATCACCTACATTTTCGCCAACTCGGAGTTACGGGCACACTGTCCCATTTAACAGGTCCCCGATGAAGGGGCTAACCCTTAAGTCATTACTCCGACTCTTCGTAGCAACGACTTGGGGGGCTCCTGTTCTGGACTGGGTCGGCGCCTGCCCATCCATCGGGCAGGCCCAACCCAATACAATGATGGGAGGCCCAATGTGGCCCAATTCACTCCCTTTGTCGGGCACACCCAATGGCCTTACTGTCGAGCAGGCGCTACACACCACGGGGAAGGCTCAAGTCTCGTTCCCCCACGATCTCCACGTGCTCCTCCCCGCGAGGACACGTCATCAAGTAACGTCCACTTCTGAAAGAGTTGGTCAACCCAATTTCTGGAGATCACGGGACCGTTACTCTAGGGCGAAGACCACGTGCTAGTCTTCATTACGCCACGTAAGCCCTGACAGTTATCTGCATTGGGTCTTGCGACCCAGGCCAGTGCAGATGACCGTTGGCCCTGGGCTGGAGGCGGCCTATAAATACCCTCTTTCACTAGAGGGTCAGATATTCTAACTCTTACTCTCACTTTCTGTACTTGCTTGCTTCATTCCTGACTTTAGCATTGGAGTACCTTGTAGGTACAGCCCCCACCGTCTCACCACCACCGGAGTAGCGGAGCTCACAACCTTTGCTGGCCACTAGTCTACTTTCTAATTAGGTACGATCGACTTCTCTCTATAATTTTGTAAATAAATAAAAAAGATTTGCTATAAAATTTGTTTACATTTAAAATTTGAAAGAAAAAAGAAAATAAGATTAATAAAAATTAGTAAATATAAAAAATATAATTTATATTAAAAAAATAAAGAATAAATATTCAAAATAATATCAAATATATGCAATCATTTAGTTTTATAAATATCAACTAATAACATAGAATTTGAAAATAGTATTTTAATTGTATAATTAAATATTAGTAACAGAAATAAATAAATTTTACCCGTGTTCGGATTCATAATTATTTAAATTATTTAATCAAGAAAGTTTATTACTTTTAAATTTTACCATATCAATACCCGTGTGTTCGCCCTGGTACTGGTGTGGTACGCACGGTTTTATTTTAAAAATGTAATAAAAATGTAAATAAGAAAAATAATTTTTTTTACCTAAATTGATTAGAATAAATAAAGATAAAAATAATTTATTAATTAGTTAAGTAATTTAAAAAAGGTATAATTAGATGAGTTAAAAATAGTTAATGATGAAACTTAATGCGATCATCGGATGGTATTTTTTATAAAAATATTTAAGTAATGATTTAGTTTTATAAATATCAAATAATAACATAGTATTTGTAAATATTATTTTAATTGTATAAATAAATATTAGTAACATAAATAAATAATATTTTATGTAGGCTTAAATAATGTTTTCGTCCCTGTAAGTTGGCGAGTTTTTGGTTTTCGTCCCTGAATTTTTTTTTTTTGGGTTTTAGTCCCTATATCTTACTTTTTGTTGGTATTTAGTCCCTAAAGCCAAAATCCGAAGGTTTCCTGCGAATTTTCCTGCGGATTTTCCTGAAAATCAAAATTCACAGGAAAATCCGCAGAAAAATCCGCAGGAAACCTCTGTAGAGACTAAACACCAACAAAAAGTAAGATATAGGGACTAAAACCGAAAAAAAAAAATTCAGGGACGAAAACCAAAAACTCGTCAACTTACAGGGACGAAAATACTATTTAAGCCTTTTATGTAAGTATTATTATAAATATCTATTTGTGAGATATCCGTATCAGTACCCGTGTGTTCGTCCGAATACTGTTAAACTTTTGTTTGGTATTTTATATTTGCCACAATGTTCAAAAGTTTGATTATATTATAGTTTCACATATCAAACATACAACCAATGTATGACTTCTTTTCTATGTGCATGACCTACAAAATATCTAACATTATTTTTTGTTTAAATAAATAAAAATTGGTTCACAACAAACAACTTTAACTATCATTAAATATCTTTTATTTTTTTATGAATATTTTTAAATGAAAATGGTCAATACTATTTAAATAGAGTAATATAAAATTAAAAGTAGTGTTTAACAGAATATGTATAATAATTATGTGTTGTTAAAAAGAAATTAAAAATAATTATCTATGTCAACTTTCTCCAATACATTAATTACTTGATTTTTTTTTTAATTCTATTAATTGTTCTTCAATTTTAAATTCTAAAATATTATGTTTCGTATTTGTTTTTAAATTTGGGGATACAAACCACAAAAAGACACTTATAATTCATAAACAGTAAATATAATTAGTTATAAATAATTTTCTAATCATGGTTTTTAAGTTTTTATTTCAAAATTCAATTTTGAATTTCAAAATCCTTCTTTTTTTTTAATACATTTCTATCAATATATATGTTAAAATTAACTTTTGATAACAAATAATATTATACGTATTACATGTAAATGGAAGAACTATATTCTTTTGATACTAAATTATTATTTAAAAATAACTAAGTTATGGCTAAAACTTTTTTGTAAACAACTCTTCACTTATCTTTCTATTTAGAAAGCTTTGGTTTACATGTGCAAGCTATAAATTTGACATGTTAGTCATAAAATCAATAATTTTTTAAAACTGTTTTGTCAGAGTATAGTGATTTTCATACTGTTACTACTATTATAAATCCTACATTAGTTAAAGTATATGAAATTGCTCATGATCTGGATATAGGTTATTTCGTTATTTTGATGTTTTGCTTATGATTATTGTTTAATTTGAGTTCTATTGGTTATTAATTATCAAACACATGCTAAAGTATTTTATCCATGCATTTATTAAGTTGACTATGTGTCTTAGCTGTGTGAATTGATTCAATAGCTGTCCTGACTTGATTCAAAGTTTTTTTTGTCTTATGACTCGATTCAAGACTTTCATGAATCGGTTCATGAAAGTGCCTCGAAAGTTGATTTATATTGTGTTTGTGCGAATTGAGTCAGAAGCAGTTTTGAATTGAGTCACAGATCTGGAAACTCCAAATTGAATTGATTTGCGACTTGATTCAGGATGCTAATTTGAATTGATTCATTTTAGATTCGACTTAAGTCAACTGCCCTAACTGAATTGGGTCATGAGAATTCTGAATCAATTCACGCAGTTCATTTTTACTCATTAATTGTGCATTTTTTCTTGTACCTATAAATGGGGATTTCATTTCCTCATTTCTTAACAGATCAAAATTTTTTCTATGAGAACAACTTTTGCAAACACAACTTCTTTCTCTCTCTCAAATCTTCATCTTAATCATACCCATGGAAAAAGAAGAAGAAACTTTTGAAGGGTTGAAATTTCTTGAAGGAAAAAGAAGAAGAAACTTTTCTCCATTGTTGTGGAGTTTTTCTGTGGAATTGTCAACTTGTTGAATAGAAGGATTCAAGGCTTGGAATTTTAAGATTGGGTGAAATTAGGAAATTCATCAAGATAGGAATCCATCAAAAGTTGAAAATCAAGATCTTGGGTAAAGGTCAAGTTAGTGGTGGTAGCTAGTTACATGCAAGTTCGTACAAGAAATAACTCTTCGATGGTTCTCCGTAGAAAACTAGATGTAGGTTCCTGCGAGGACGATAGCACTGAACTAGTATATATCCTGGTGCACTTTCTCCTTCGCTCCCTCTCTCTTTATTGTTTAAAATTGCATGCTTGGGTTATCTGTTTAGATTCATAACATTCATAGCTTTTGATTTGTAAAGGTTAGGTTTTATTAAATTTGTTCTTCTAAAAGATCCTGTTAATTGATTATTGTAAGAAAATTGAATTTAGAATTGCCTTTCAAATTGAAGAATTGTTAAAGTCTTTACGCATCTCGTTGAAACTTTAACCATTAATCAATTCATTGTATTCTACCTCATTATAAACCTTTGGTGTAAGTATAGCACAAATTCTCTTCCAACATCATAAAAACTTTTCAAAAAAATTTTTATTCACCATATCCGTTTCCGCTTGCGTAATCTAAATTTTTTAAAAGAAAGGATTTTTTAATTGTCTATTCAACCCCTTCTAGACAAATTACTCCATATTCAAACCAATAGTATATACATCTAAAAAATGTGGATGAGTTGGGTGAATGAAAAGTGTAATAGAACTACAATTAATATTGATGATATGATATATTAAAGCATGATGAAAAAGTAATGTGCCATATTTTAATCATAATGTATGTGGATACATTTGTGTATCTAATTCAATTAAGAAATAAGGTGCAATCCTGCTTTTAATTCTAGAAAAATGTGTGAGAGAGAGACGAATGATGATGGAAGCGTGTTTTTTTGAATTGTCATAGTCTCTACAGTATTAAATATACCACTTTCCAATACAGTTTGTAGACTATAAAATGTAGGCTCGGTAGTATTAATTATCATTATTTATAATAAATAAAGAGAAAGAAACCATAACATGTGATGTGAAGTTTAAGCACAAATAATAATAATAATAATAATAATAATAATAATAATAGGATAATAATAATAATATAATATAAATGATAATAAAAATAAAAAATAATATAATGATCACAGCCTTTTAATATTTTTCAATATCTTTTTATAAGTTTTAAGTGATGACTACAGTATTATTTTCAATTAAAACGTTTGTTTCATGTTTAGTGGATTATTTCAAATATTTTAAATAAATGGTAGATTAAGTTGTAATGATTTCATTTATGTTTATAGAAATAATTCTTTTTTTTTAATGTCATATTATTACTTCTTAAATTGTAAAAACGATAATTATTAGGATATTAATAAAAAATTATTGTAGAGATAACATATTTACTATAGGTAATCCTGAAAATACATTTCTTAATAAGCCTTTTACCTAACAAATTTTTTTAAAAAATTAACATATTATATTTGATTAGCTTCGAAATAAATAAATTAATTATTAATTATGTCTTTGTTCTAGAAATTATTCAATAAAATATAGTAATTGATAATACTATTATAGTTGTATTTACAAAAATTAATATCATATATATAAATTTAATATTATTGAATTATAATAATATCTAATAAACATGAGAAATATCATCATTTTAGTCTATAAAGGCTACACTATTTAATTTATAATGATATCCAGTAAATATGAGAAATATCATCATTTCAGTCTATAAAGGCTACTCTATACTCCCTCCGGTCACAATTATAAGTTAAAATAACTACTTTTACACGTATTAAGAAAGTTAGTTAAGTGTAATTAATTTTCTTGATTTCATGTACAATCAAAGTAAAATTTACGATAATATCCTTAGTTTAATTAATAAATCAACTACCAACATTAAATACTTTTGAATTAAATTAAGGGTATAATAGTAATACAAGCATTAATTCGTCTAAAATTTAATGACTTTTGCTTATAATAGTGACCAAAATTTAATGTGTTTTTTTTGCTTATAATAGTGACCGGAGGGAGTATTTTTTAATCTTGAAGATAGGGAGACAATTGAAATGAAACACCTATAATATATATATATATATATATATATATGAATTAAATTAATATAAGAAGAGAGTGGGAGAATTGGAAAACCCCTAAGTCCGGACAACAAGTTTCAAAGAAAAAATTGAAAAATAGTCTTAGGGGATCTCAAGACCATTATTGAAGATCATGAGAAAGATTTGTATAAGCATTACAATGTGCAAGTCATAATTTTGTTTATAATAAAGTATAATAAAATTTATTGATATTGTTATGATTTGAAGTTTAATATTATTGAGTAGGACATAAATTCAATTTTGATTACAATATTGAAGTTGTAGATCTTCTTTTTCACCTTCTTATTTCCAAGACCCATGCTTTTTGTCGAATCATAAGATATTATTATTATTATTATTATTGTTGTTGTTGTTGTTGTTGTTATTATTATTATTATTATTATTATTATGTCATTTGTAGTTGTAGCATTGAGTTTAATGAGATGAATGAGGTGATTTTACCCAGCTGTAAAGTTAGAAAAAATTTAATTGAGCTTTGAAAATAATAATTATTTTAAAAACAAATTCCAAAAGAGATGAACATAAAACAGATAATATTAATGTCACTTGTAATTCTTGATTTAAGTTACAGTGGGGGTACTCATACTACATTAATGATGAAAATTGTGAAACTCTATTTTTAAAACATCAAATAAATTTGACACTATAAAAAATTTGTAAAACCAACCGCACACGAGTATTGATATTGATTCACCTGGATTTTCTTCTTCTCAGAAGAACTTTCTTCATTATCCTTTGATCTGTATAATTAGAATCATTTTTTTTTTCAATTAGTTAATCAAGACAAATCAAAATAAATATTACATCTAACAAAATTCAAAAATAAATTAAACATTTTATATATCTCCTTAATCACAAGTATCTATTGGATATGTATGAGTTAAATTCAAATTATATGAGATACTATATTTAGGATTAAAAATTTCCCTTTTGTGAATCTTTTAAAAGATATAACCAAATATTAATATTTAACCAATTCTTTTTATAGAAAAAAGTAGTTAAATACAGAAAAGTTCAATGTATAAACGATATTCACTAAAATTCCATGATTATAAAATATAAGTGTTCTTTAATAAACAAAACACTAACAATTAAAAATAATAAAAAATAAATACTTAATTTATGTTCTTGATCAGGGCCGGCCCGATCAATTCGGAGGCCCTGATCTAATTTAAAAAAATAGGCCTAAAAAATATGAATTTATATTGAATTTTCGAAAAATTGGTATAAAATTATAAATTTTGAAAATAAAATATAATTTAACACCTATTTTTAACAAACAAATGTAAAATAGATTTTAAAAATATTATACTTTAACACCTACTTTAAAAAAATAGGTGTAAAATATATAGTTTTATTAAAAAAAATAGGTGGGCCCCCAAAAATTTGGGGCCCAGTGCTACAGCTCCTGCTACGCCTGCTAAAGGTCGGCCCTGTTCTTGATATTGGGAGCTTTAGAAAAATTTAATAGAAAAAATATGTCTTAATATCAAATGAAAAATAAAAATAGTAAATAAAAAGGTAGGCAAAACCTACTTTGGTTTGTTGATATGCAAGTTTCCATGTGCGTATTAGTATATATGCAAGCTGAAAAAAACGATAAAGAAATCATAAAAGTGTAGATGATACACATTTCAGTCAATAAAACATAGCAACCATTTCAAATCCGACCACAACCACACTCGCCGCCGGAAACGTACTGCCACCACGATCGATCCACACCGCAAAATTGTGCACCGTTGTAAAAAAATTAACAAATATTAACACAAAGACGAAACATAATCAGAAAAATCAACACAGAGACTAATGATGATAAAAATGATAACTTTTTTCAAAATAATAACCATAAAAATGATAACTTTTTCTAAAACAATAACCATAAAAATGATAACTTTTTCCGTTAGCCTCATTAAACCATAACATAAAACTCAGAAGCATCACATATTAACTATGAGAAAGATGAATAAAATTTTGATGAAGATTTTTTTTTTGATAAGCAATTTGTAATAAAGGGAGAAACAGGGATTCTCCAACCCGATACAAAAAACCAAACAAAAGATGATTAGAAAGAGAACTTCCTAAATTACAAGAAATCAGTAGGATTTTTCATCAACTCATAAAAACTACAACTACTACGACCTAGTTCCAACCATCTCCACGAAAGAGTAACAATATGATTAAAAACGCCTTCAACATCGAAAATAACGTCATTAAAAATGATATTATTTCTAATGTTCCAAATGCACCAAACTGAGATAATCCACACGTAACAACTCATGTCCTCCTTGCCTTTAGAATACAAAGCCAAAAACCATAATAAAGCATGATTACTAATAGTATCAGAGAGGATCGTAGGATAATCTAGCCAACTCGCAATTTTAAGCCACGACATTTGCACTTTAGGACAATTCAAAAATAAGTGCAAAGCATCTTCATCTTCATGAAAACATAAAACACAAACCTTATCGTGAGAGGAAACAATTATACCTTTACGAGCGAGGTTACAACGAGTAGGAAGTCTATCGTGAATCAGTCTCCAACAAAAGATCTTTAATTTCAAGGGGACCCAAGTTTTCCAATCAACCTTGAGAAACAATTCCTCCGATTGAGTTAAACTCATGCCGGAAAAATTAGCATTCAAAACAGAGTAGCAAGATCAAACCGTAAACTCCTTAGAAGGATCCAATCGCCACTCCCAAGTATCTTGAACATCACACTTAATTTGATGATAAGATACCAGGTTAAGAAGTTCAGAGACAGCATCCGGATTGACAACATCCCCTGCCCTCCAACAGTCCTGGAGTGACCACTTCCAACGATGCTGAACCAAATTTCCGAAGTCCTTAACAACACCAGCCTTATTAGCAGCAGCATCAAATAAATATGGCCAAAGATCTTTAAGCAAGACTTCCCCACACCAGGGAGAATACCAAAATAAAATTCTATCACCACTGCCAATAACAGGTACTGCAGCAGTCGAGAAATCTTACGTGACTCCAATTTTTCTGAGCTTAAGAAGATCACGCATCCACAGCGACCAAGGAGTATTAGAAATTGGATGAATGTCGGGCTGCATCACCAGGTTTTCAAGGTTACTGATCGGTGGTTTTCATATGTTATTTTACTATTTGTTTTAGTTTATCTTTTGTTATTATTTATTTGTTTTACATCTCTTTTACCACATTTTATGCCTTGGTTGTGTCCTTTAGTGTTTTCAGGTTCATACAAACATTCAAGAGGAATCGGAGCAAAAAATCGAGAAAAATCACAAGATTCAGGATTGAATTGGAATGGAAACAGTGGGCTGACACGGGTGCCCGTGTCACCTGACACGGCCCGTGTCAGCAGGCCTGGAAGGAAAATGTTGGCGCAGAGGAAGAAGTAATAGAAGAAGGCAGAATGCTGACACGGGGGGTCGTGTCAGCTGACACGGCCCGTGTCAACTTGCCTGGCAAGAGAACGTGCAAAGAGGAATTGGGGTCAAGAGGCAGAATGCCAACACGGGTACCCGTGTCTGCTGACACGGCCCGTGTTGGCCTGGGCGTGAAAACTTTTCAATTTTATTTTTAAAGGTGTTTTTGGAAGTCAAAGGGCAGATTTGGAATTTCAAGACTTTTCAAATACTTGGAGCTATTTTAGAGTGATTATGGAGAGTGAAAAAACACTTTTTTTGACTGGACGAACAAAGTGACGATAGTGGGAAGCGATCAAGGAGATTTAGGGAGAAAGATCGTTCATGCGCGGAAGCAATTGAAGGATCATTTTCAATCCGATCAAATTGTAATGTCTACTTTTAATCTTGTTGTTGTTTTTGTTTTGAATATTATGAGAGGCTAAACCCCCCAATGCTAGGGGGTGTCCCTGAATTGTGATGTATGAACCTATTTTGATTTAGTCAATGAGATTTTGTTTTCTTGCTTTAATCTTTTATTATGCAAATTATAAAATATTTGTTGCAATCGGTTAAATTGGGAACAATTTATGATTAGGGATTTGGTCTGAAAAACCCAATCTATCATTTTGCATAATAACACTACGGTAGATATTGCCTAGGAATGGGGATACCCTGTAGTGACTTTTATAAACCTTGTCAGGACTATTACTTGATGTTCTTTCTTGACCGCTAAGGAATTAGGGTCAAGGGAGAATACCAAAGGTTTTTCGGTTAAGGAATTTTAGAAAAACACTATTAAGGTTTTGTAAAATTAAGGTTTGAAGCATTTCTCTTTGATTATAATTTAAGGTTCTTACTAAGCAATTTATACACCTTCCCTAGCATGTTTCATAATTTTCGTAAAAAGCACTTTTATTATTCTGCTTATTTCTTTCTGTCATTAGAATTAGTTTAAAAATCAAAACCCCCAAAAGGAACTTTTGTCTAATTGAAATAACATCTGCACTTACAAATTATACGCAGTCCTCGAGAGATTGATTCTGGGATAACCCCACTTATTACTACATCGTTAAAATAGTACACTTGCTATTTTTCCGATCAAAAATTTGGCGTCGTTGCCGGGGACTGCCAAATTTTAAGTGTTTGTTAATTCAATTGGAATTTTGTCACTCTGTGACTAAAATTTTATTTTTCTATTATTTTTATTTTCATTTTTTATTTTTGGATTATTACCGTTGCTACTAATCTGCGTCTAACATTTTTATGCGAGGAGAATCCTCAGCAAATTTTCTTTTTGACGCAGAAATTGAGAGAATGCTACACGAGAGGCGTAGACAAGTAAAACTTGCAGCGTTTGAAGCTGAACCGTCCAAGCACTTAAACTCAGGTTCAGAGTCAGACGAAGATACAGTGACCATGGCTGGAAATCAACAAGCGGAGAGACTTCTAGGCGATTACGGTGGGGCAAATGCACCAGCTGGTAGGTTGTCCATTGTGAAACAACCGGTGAATGTGCCGAATTTCCAGCTGCATCCTAGCACCATCACTCAACTTGACAGGAGACCTTTCACCGGAAAGGTTAATAAAGCTGACAACAAACATCTGTAGAGATTTATGAATATGAGTACCACTCTCAAGATTGAGGGGCACACTGAGGAAGCGAAAAAGTTAAGAATGTTTCCTTTCACTCTGGCGGAAGAGGCTAAATAGTGGTTCTACTCGTTACCTGCTGGGAGTATTACCACTTAGGAAGAGATGGAGAAGGCATTTCTGAATGAGTATTTTCCGGCATTTGTTTATATCCGAAAAAATATGATATTGTGAACTTTAAACAGAAGGACGGAGAATCTCTCAGAGATGCATACAAGAGGTTCAAGAAAGTTTTGGTAACCTATCCGACTCACAACATGGATCAAACTGAGCAGTTGCAGGTGTTCGTCAATGGCCTCCAGATAAAGACTAAGCAACTAATTGATACAGCTACCGGTGGCTCATCTAATTTTACAACAGCCACTGGTGTCAAAATGATCATTGAAGCCATAGCCGCTAACGAACATTTGGAGTTATATGATCGAAGTGTGAGTAAATCTGAGGGTGTGATTGACTTGAAGTTGAATAAGCAGGTTGTGAAGGTGGAAGATCAGATTGCGGTGGAAGTTGAAAGAAGGTTAAAGGCTATGAAACTGGGTACGCAAAGTGTGGCACAAGTTCAAACTGGTCAACCCGTTAGTTGTGAGACTTGTAGTGGACCTCATTATACTGCACATTATGTTGCGACTCCACAACAGATTGAAGAGATAAAATTCCTGAAGCAGAATAATCCCTACGCTCAAACTTATAATCCAGGGTGGAAGAATCATCCTAACTTCTCCTGGAAAGATCAGAATCAACAACAATACCCACAGCAACAACAAGCTCCCCAAAAAGCACAATGGGATATTTCCATTGAGAAGATGGCAGCTCATAACCTGCAATTTCAGGAAGAGACCCAGAATAGCTATAGGAATACCACAGCCTCCATAAAAAATATTGAAGTTCAGATGAGCCAGATAGCTCAACAACTAGCACATTCCCAAACACCCGGTGCCTTACCGAGTGCAACAGTGACAAACCCAAGAAATAACCAGAATGTGAATTCCATCATGACTGGAAGTGGTGAGTCAAGTAAGAATTACAGAGAGAAAAGAAAAGAAGCGGTCAAACCTAAGATCAAGTTACCGTACCCCTCAAGAGCGACAAAGAAGGAGACACGAGAGAAGGACTTTGAGAAATTTGTCACATTGTTCAAAAAGTTGGAGGTTCATATGCCATTCTTTGAGGCACTAGAGCAAATGCCGGTGTATCAGAAATTCATGAATGAAATGATCACTAAAAAGAAACCTATGGAGGAAGAGCCGAAAAATGTAAATGAGAAGTGTAGTGAAGTACTCCAAAATAGGAGAATCCCTGCCAAGCAGAAGGATCCTGGATCTGTGGCAATACCGTGCACTATAAAAGACAGAAATTTCAAAAAAGTTTTGATTGATTTAGGTGCTAGTGTTAGTCTCATGCCATTGTCCATTTATAAAAAGTTGGGAATTGGAAGGGTGAGCAATACGGGAACAAATTTAAAATTTGCAAACCACACAACTGAGAAATCTTATGGGGTAGCTGAGGATGTGTTAGTGATGATCGGTGAATTGGTTTTTCCAGTTGATTTTGAGATCATGGATATTCCAGAAGATGAAGACACCCCTGTCATCCTCGGTAGACCTTTCCTGCTCACTAGTCGGTGCAATCTCGATATTGACAAAGGCACGGTGACTTTTAAATCTTTTGATGAGAAAATCACTTTGAATGTTCTGGATATCAAGAAGCAAAATGAAGGTAAGGGTAAGCAAGCTTCAATTGGAATGATCGGAATGGTGGAAAAAAGCAGAAGTGCAAGATCACCTCCTGAAAAAGTCTCGGGCGTAATCTCCAAAAATGCAGAGTCTCGGTCATCTATTGCACATGGCGACAATACGCCAAGGTCCACTCATGAAATCAAGAAAAGAAAGAAAAAGAAACATCGCAGGAAGGATATGGAAGTGGGTGTTGACTTGAGGCAACAAGTAGCTCGTATCTCTACATCAGGTCAGTTCTTGGTAGCGGAATGGTCATGTAACAAGATGGGGAAGCTAAAGTATCCCCCATAACTATGGGGAATGGACCGTCGAGCCATGCGACGTTAAATGAAGCGCTACGTGGGATGCAACCCACGCTTGTCTAATTAATTTCTTTCTTTTTGCTGTTTGTTTTGTTTTGATTGCAGGAAATAATCTGGATCCTACATGTGCAAACGATGATGTAGCAGTGGTGTTGCATTACCGTCAGCATCTTGAGAAGGATCTCGGTGAGTGACCTCTCTCACTCTTGTTCTAACACATTGGGGCCAATGTGTAGTTCAAGTTTGGGGGAGGATTTAGTGCTTTTGGTTTTTCCTTTTTGTACGGGTCATGTCTGTTGTATGTGTTGAAAACCATTCTGAATTCTCCCCGAATTTGAACAGTTAAAATTTTTCTGTTAAAATTTTTCTTGTGAATTCTATGATGTGTGAGGTAGTTAGGAAAGTATATAGAGTTTGAGGGAAGAAAAGTTAGAACTAGGGACATTGGGGAAGTTTAAAAACTTAGGAATGACCCGAACACCCTAGATTCCCCGGAGTAAGAAAACGAGTCCAACGTGTAGATTTGTGCCATAGTACTTGGATTTGAGAAGTATTCCCCGATTAGTTCATAGTGATAGTCCGGCATGACTAAAAAGAATTGCATGTATAAGGTTGATTGAGAGAATGACTTAAGGCACCAAAAAAAAGAGTGAATAATGGTGATAAAGACAACTAGTCCTTGTAAGTTGGGTAACCCACACTCGGTTACTTAGCCTAACGGCGGTTGAGTCTCAATTGTCCTCCCAAAGTGGACTAATAAACGCTAATAAGCGAGAAAAAGGGAGATCATGGTGCCTAGAAAAAGTTTCGATCAATCTTATGCATGTGAGGGAAAACGAAAAATTGCCTTAATTTGATTATCCGTATGAAAGGGGTAGAAAATAAAAGAAAATACTTAAGCCCAAAGCATAGTTGGAGAGGTAACTGAAAGGGGGATTTAGGTCCATGGTTTTATCGCGGTATGTGTTTGGGTAATACCTTCGTTAACGGACGATTACTAAGAGAACTAGTTTTAGCTAATCGGAACAAAGGCTCACGTATGAGTATCGACGCGCCTTACCTTCACAAGTTTTTATTTTGAATGATACCGTTTGATCTAGGAAGTCTGTATGCAAGCTTGTTGCTTGAGGTCAAGCAACGGTTTAAGTTTGGGGGAGTTTGATCGGTGGTTTTCATATGTTATTTTACTATTTGTTTTAGTTTATCTTTTGCTATTATTTATTTGTTTTACATCTCTTTTATCACATTTTATGCCTTGGTTGTGTCCTTTAGTGTTTTCAGGTTCATACAAACATTCAAGAGGAATCGAAGCGAAAAATCGAGAAAAATCACAAGATTCGGGATGGAATTGGAATGGAAACAGTGGGCTGATATGGGTGCCCGTGTCACCTGACACGGCCCGTGTCAGCAGGCCTGGAAGGAAAATGTTGGCGCAGAGGAAGAAGTAATAGAAGAAGGCAGAATGCTGACACGAGGGGTCGTGTCATCTGACACGGCCCGTGTCAACTTTCCTGGCAAGAGAACGTGCAAAGAGGAATTGGGGTCAAGAGGCAGAATGCCAACACGGGTACCCGTGTCAGTTGACACGGCCCGTGTTGGCCTGGGCGTGAAAACTTTTCAATTTTATTTTTAAAGGTGTTTTTGGAAGCCAAAGGGCAGATTTGGAATTTCAAGACTTTTCAAATACTTGGAGCTATTTTAGGGTGATTATGGAGAGTGAAAAAACACTTTTTTTTACTAGACGAACAAAGTGACGATAGTGGGAAGCGATCAAGGAGATTTGGGGAGAAAGATCGTTCATGCGCGGAAGCAATTGAAGGATCATTTTCAATCCGATCAAATTGTAATGTCTACTTTTAATCTTGTTATTGTTTTTGTTTTGAATATTATGAGAGGCTAAACCCCCCAATGCTAGGGGGTGTCCCTGAATTGTGATGTATGAACCTATTTTGATTTAGTCAATGAGATTTTGTTTTCTTGCTTTAATCTTTTATTATACAAATTATAAAATATTTGTTGCAATCGGTTAAATTGGGAACGATTTATGATTAGGGATTTGGTCTGAAAAACCCAATCTATCATTTTGCATAATAACACTACGGTAGATATTGCCTAGGAATGAGGATACCCTGTAGTGACTTTTATAAACTTTGTCAGGACTATTGCTTGATGTTTTTTCTTGACCGCTAAGGAATTAGGGTCAAGGGAGAATACCAAAGGTTTTTCGGTTAAGGAATTTAAGAAAAACACTATTAAGGTTTTGTAAAATTAAGGTTTGAGGCATTTCTCTTTGATTATAATTTAAGGTTCTTACTAAGCAATTTATACACCTTCCCTAGCATGTTTCATAATTTTCGTAAAAAGCACTTTTATTATTCTGCTTATTTCTTTCTGTCCTTAGAATTAGTTTAAAAATCAAAACCCCCAAAAGGAACTTTTGTCTAATTGAAATAACATCTGCACTTACAAATTATACGCAGTCCTCGAGAGATCGATTCTGGGGATAACCCCACTTATTACTACATCGTTAAAATAGTACACTTGCTATTTTCCCGATCAGTTACCATATCTACTAGCCATGAAAGACCTCCACAACTCTTTTCCTCCTGTTAAAAATTTCCAAAGCCATTTCGACATAAGAGCATCGTTAAATATTCCAATGTGTTTTATACCCAGCCCACCCATCTCAATCGATTTACAAACCGTACTCCACTTTATCCAAGCAATACTCCTTTTAACCGAAAAACCGGACCAAAGGAATCTCCTTTGGATCGCAATAATTTCTTTAATAACTTTGGAAGGAGCCTTGAAGAAGGAAAGATGATGGTTTGGCAAGTTGACAAGAACATAGTTGATCAAAGTGACCCTGCCTCCTATAGACATGTGCCTCTCAGCCCAAGAACTAAGTCTCTTTTTAAGAACATCCAAAACCGGATTCCAAAATGACGGTCTCTTATGATTACCTCCAATGATAATACCGAGAAACTTGATAGGTAACACACCTGATTTATAGAAAAGAAATCTTTCTGCAGCTTCTATAAAATGCCTATCGAGTCCGACGCCATAAATGCAGCTTTTTGAGAAATTGATCTTTAAGCCTGATACCGTATCGAAACCTCTCAAAATGATCTTCAAGGCCCATAAGTTAGGATAACCACCATTGCAAACTAGCAGAGTATCGTCTGCGAATTGTAAAATTTCTACCTCCGCTCCGTTAATACCAAAACCAGTCAGTAAATTAGAACTTGATGCACGTCTAACCAAAACAGCCAGAGTTTCCACAACCAAAGTAAACAGGAATGGGGCAATAGGGTCTCCTTGCTTAAGACCACGCGAGGCCTGAAAATCCGCTGTCGGGCTGCCATTAATAAGAATAGAAACAAAACTAGAACACACTGAGCCTTCTATCCACTTAATCCATCTAGGTCCAAAATTCATAGATTTAAGGACATGGATCATGAATTTCCAGTCGACACAATCATAAGCCTGAGCAAAATCTACCTTTAGGAGAAGACACCATTTCTTGAGTCTCCTAGCTGGATCGATCACCTCATTAGCTAACATGACATCATCCAATAAGTTTCTTCCGGGAATGAACGCTGTTTGGGCCATTGAAACCAGACCAGACATAAAAGGAGAAAGCCTTGCCGAAAGCAGTTTGGAGATAATTTTTGAGATACAACCAACAAGGCTTATGGGTCTATAATCCCTAAAATCGATTGGGCTATCAATTTTGGGAACCAAAGCAATGAAAGTCGAAGAAAATGCTTTCGGCATCACACCTGTATTGGAAAAATGCATAATGCATTTAACAAACTCAGGACCAATAATATCTCAGCAGTCTTTGATGAACCTAAAGGAAAATCCATCGGGACCAGGGGATTTACCTCTATCACACGCGAAAACAGCCTCACGAGTTTCTTCTGGGGAGAATGGTGCTTCCAAATTTCTGCTGTCCTCTGAACTAAGTTTACTGATATTACTCAGATCCATAGCAGGTCTTGTGAAATCCTTACGTTTAAATTTGGCTTTGAAGTACTTAAGAGCCTCCTCCTTAATAAGCTTAGGTTCTTCTATAATGTTTTCACCTGAACCAACAACAGCGATAAAATTCGATCTAATTCTAACTTTCAAAGCGGCATGGAAAAACTTACTGTTGACATCCCCATCCTTCAGCCACTTAGATCTACTCTTTTAGTGAATCATGCTTTCACGAAAAAGGAGGTTACGCCACAGTTCCTCCTGGGCCTCCCCTTTCATTTTGAGTTCCACCTTTGATAACCCGTCTAAACTTTCCTCCAGAACCTCATCAATATCACAAATAGAATCGACATTGTTCTCAATCTTCAACTTCAACCAACCAAATACATTGAAATTCCACCATTTTAATCTAGCCTTGAGAGCTAGCAATTTTTATTTTAAAATGAAAGACGAAGAACCGAAAATGGAGAAAGAGTCCCAAGAATCACGAACAAAAGATTTGAAGTCCTTATGATCCAACCAATAATTAAAGAACTTAAAAGGTTTTGGGCCCGAATTACCACCATAGGACTTTAACCAAACCGATCGATGATCCGAGATATCGCACCTACCTACTGATTGAGCCCTGAACTCCCAACAATCAATAAGATAATCATCAACAAGGAACCTGTCCAGCCTACTACAACTCTCTCCATTTGCATTAAACTAGGTGAAGCGATTACCAACAATCGGCAAATCCAACAAAGCCAAATCTTCAATAAAAGCACTAAACTTAGAACACCCTCTAATAGAAAAAGAACTCCCTCCCTTCCTTTCGTCTCTAGACGTAATGGAGTTAAAATCCACCCCCCCCCCCCCCCCCCCCCCCGATAATCCATTTACCGCCTGGGTTACTATTTTTAAACTCCACAATATCAGCCCAAAGATTTCGTTTATCCCTTAGCCCACAAGGAGAATAAATATTGACCACAAAAACCTTAATATTCCTCCACATGAAAATAGAGCAAAGAAAACCCTTACCTTTCACTGTTGAAACGTTGGAACATTCCTTCCCTCCAGACCGTCAAAAGCCCACCAGAAGAACCCTCAGATCCACTGGCTGACCAGTCGTAACCACATTTTCCCCACATACTTCTAACCATCGAATTTGATATACATTGGATCTTAGTCTTTTGAAACATACATAAATCAGCATTGCCTTTCAAAAGAGTGTTACATATTCTACGTCTTTTGAGAGACAAATTACACCCACGAACGTTGTATGACACTAAAATCATTGGTCACAATCTTTCACACCCTTGCTACCTACGAATAGAGTCCTATCGCGAATCTCAAGACCTCTAATAACACCCTCAAATGCTTATTCATCTTCGTCTGCTTCAATACCCAAGGATTTCATTGACTCCATCACCTTTCAAGGGACGTTAACCAAGTCCTCTAAGCATCTTGCGTTACTCCTACAGATATCTGATTCATCTATCGAGTACAAACTTTCAGAGGCGACCACTTCAGCAATGGGAGGTAAAGATAATTGGCCTTTATGAATTAACTTTAGATGTTTTCTAGTTTTGGATGGGATACTCTTCGACCTTACTGAAGAAGAGGCGTTGATGAGTGAGGAATAGAAGGATGGAGAGAAAGGGATTTGGGCCTTGTAAATATCAACCAATTATTTTTTCTTTTTTCCTTTAGGCCCAACACCTTGAACCATATTCACCCCTTTATTAACTAAAGGTCCACAAGGCAATACTGAACGACCCACATCAAAACTTGGTTCCAAAGGAGCACTATCAGAGGGATATACTACCCTAGGGATGTAGCTATTGACAGTACAACGATCAACCTGAGCAGAGGGACCCATCTGCATTAATTCATTTTCATCAATTATTGGGGAAGAGATAACATCCAACACGCCAAAATGCACCTTTTCAGAATTATCATCATAAACCTTGGGTTTCTCAAACCCCCCTTCTGTTCCTGCCGCCCAACTTTCGCTAACGTGTGAAACATCAACTGACTCACCCAAACAAAAATGAGACTCGTTCGAATTCAATGAAACTTCGCTTTCAATCCTATCTGCAGATTTATTGGAAACCTCCACGTTGTCAGAATCATCGGAGTAGCCTCCTACACCTACTTCACCTTCCTCACCGGAAAAGTCACCAGAATCGTAAGAAGACCCATCTTCGACAAAAACTTTCTTGTTTATAATCGGAAATTCACGAACTACCTCCACCAGATGAACATCAAAGATGACTCCATTGATTTCAACCTTAATTTTCTCATCCAAGTAGCACTCACGATCAGTATTCACCCTGAATAAGGCGACATCTAG
The DNA here is from genome assembly GCA_022829125.1 of Lathyrus tuberosus. Classification (NCBI taxonomy): domain Eukaryota; kingdom Viridiplantae; phylum Streptophyta; class Magnoliopsida; order Fabales; family Fabaceae; genus Lathyrus; species Lathyrus tuberosus. The sequence continues at coordinate 3,563,192 of JALAZF010000282.1, forward strand.
CCGCTCTTTCTTTTCGGTAACATCGTCGCAATAGATATATTTCCCTACCTCCCTTGCAATCCTCTCAAAAGTGGAGTTATTCCATGCATGGCATGGAAGGCCAAAACACATGATCCAAGTAAATCTACCAGTATCAACATCCAAAGGAGACCATGGTTTTACCACACTAAACCTTTTCCCAAACCACTATGCCGCCTCCTGGGTAAACTTACCTATATCTCCTCCCATGCAGTCTTCAAGCAGACACTTGTTGACCCCAATCGGCATAGCTTTCACATTAAAATAACCTTCAGCACTGAGAAGTAGTTGGATCTCACAAGGCGTCACGCCTTCCAGCAAGGTACCAGTAAGGGCATTTTGGAGTCTCAACTCATCTTCTTTTTTTACTTCTACCTGAACTACTCTCCCAGAAGAAGCCTTGCGGGATCCAAGGGGGTTTTTCCACCCACCCTGAACAGCCTGTGCAAAAGAGATGTCCGACTCCACTCTCTTAGTCGGGGGTTGTTTAAGATTAGCACCACCACCCCCAACACGCCTACTAATCGTTCAGGTCTGGCCCCAAGATCACGGAAGAACCTTGGAATGTTAGCGTAAAATTTTTTACCTTGCAGTTGAATATTATCAAGTTTCACTGCCATAATCCTTGCGTCGTGAATCTTCCGAAATCTTGCGAAACCAAACCTCTTCCCACGCTTATATTTTCTAGCAGGAATAAAAACTTCTGATATCAAACCATAAGCTTTAAACACTTCGAAAATATCTCTGGCCCCCATACTATCGGGGAACTCCGTGAAGAAGAACGATGTAAGAATCTCCCCCTCTTCTGCACCTCTACCGTTTCTTTCTTTCCACACAGAAGCCCTATCCGAATTACCAGTGAACTTCTTCCTATCCACCACACTCCACTCCATTGAAGACAGATCAAAGACAGCTAAAGTAAAAGACGAAAAAGAAGAACAACAAACGAAGATTAACCTCAGTCCCAACCTAGAAAAAACCTAAAGAATTACCAAGGCCCCTAAACTCGAAAGCTAGGAATTTAAGCCGAAGATAAAACTAAAGCTTCACTAAATCGAAACTAAGAAGTCGTTTTCCATAGTTCATATATTTAACAGAACTTAAAATTAAGTGGAGTTAGGTAAGTTAAACCAATTGAAAAACATATTGAAAAACAATTGAAAAACAAAATTTTGATGAAGATGAATGAGTGAAAGAAGGAAGGTTGTGAATAAAAACAGATATGGAAAATATATTACCTCCATTTAAAGGTCAAGAAGGTTGTAATGGAGCTCAAGAAGGTTGTTCTTCTTCTCCATTGATTGTCCTTGCATTAACCTGCAAATTCAAAATCCAAGAGGTTGGCATTAGACAATAAAGAGAGGGATGAAGCAGAAAGAGAAAGAGAGAGAGTTAGAAGAAAGAAGAAGTTGGAAGAAAGAGAGAAAGATGAAGCAGAACGAGAAAAAAGAAAGAAAAATGTAGTGAAATGTAGTGATGTGAAGGAAAAATAATGAAAGTAAGATGATAAAAAGTTGAAATAAAGAGAAACAAATAAGCAATACGTGGTAACAAAAAATCACAATGCTTACAAATGGAGATACACACTTGTCATAAGGAGAATGCAGAAGGGCAAAATGGGAATTTTCATAATAACATATATTCTTATATTGTAGATATATCAAAGTTTCATTTCTATCTATTTTATAATTCAAATATTATTTGAAGAAAAATATATAAGGATATATAAAATTTTAAAAAAATAATATATTTAAAATTGCAAAATAATTGTTACGTTAATATATTTTTGTTTTTTCAAAAGTTTAAACTCATGACTTCAACAAAATAATATTGTGTTTGGATATTTTAAAAAATGAGATGAGTTTTGGAAGGTGGCATATAAAATAAATGGTAAAGAATCTATAAAATATGTGAATTAAAAAAGATAACGAGTAATTCAAATAAAAAATCTAAATGTGGCTGTTATAACAGTCATAAATAATATTTTAATTTTCTTGAAAAATATTTTAAGTGGTTCAAACAACTATTATTTAAAAAAAATGGCAACATAACTCGTACCCATGAGTATCGATCCGAATCCGTTTCGAAATTCATGGAAAAACTCGATTTTGATTGGGTTTGAGTTTTTTTTCAATTAAAAAATATGGGGACGGGCCGAGTAATAGGGACACTAGTACCTGCCGTCGAACCTGCTCCATTTATTTTATTATATACATTATTGTTTTGTTTTGTTAATTTGAAATATTAAATATGTGGCCATTTTTTTTATACTTTTTATTTGTATTAATTATTTAAAATATTTGAAATATATGTACGAAATTTTTTGAGATTGTTTTATTTTATTATCTGTAATGTAATTTGATTTTGGAAAAAATAAATATTTCTATTAAAAAATAATTTTATTAAATGGATGATGGCAGGATGAGGATACCTGAACCAAACCCGAACCCGTTTAAGATAAATTTAGGTTTTAATTCTCCATCCCAGTTTGAATTTGGGGCGGAAAACGAGAATTGTTTGAAAATTCAGATTTGAGTTTGGGGAGGTAAAAACTGTCTCCGATCTGCCCCGTCCTGTTGCCATGCCTAACTAATATACTAATCTAATGGGCTTTTACACACATGCCCATTACACAAGCTAACTTAGGAAACAAGCTAACTTAAACAATTAGACTTACAAGCAAGACCCAATTCGACATACTAAATTAAATTACAAGTTAATATATTTCGATAGCATGCTTGAACAGACTTTGACTACAACATGCACAACGCCTGTCGAAATATCAAGCTACTCTTGTCGACACTAGAGTTCGATCCAAAATAATACACATGGGTTTAGAGAGGGGATGGTTTGTTTAATCATCATCTTCATTAGAAGCTTCAGAAGCTGAAGCTTTAGCTGGTGAAGGGAAGCGGAAGCTGGAGCTTAAGATGAAGCTTTACCGGGTGAATCTGAAGCCGGAGTTGAGCCTGGTGAAGCTAGAGCTGAAGTTGGTGAAGCTGAAGCTGGAGTTGAACCTGGTGAAGTTGGAGCTGAAGCTGAAGCTGGAGTTGAACCTGGTGAAGTTGTAGCTCCACAGGCATGAGCTTTTCCTGTAACTAAAGGTTTAACATTAGAACATGTAGCTACTAATGGTGCTTCATTAAATGTGAGATCGACATTATTTAACTCAACACCATCGCACGGTTCACCACTACTGCAAACAAGAACTGCTCATTCTGCTAATCTAGATATGCCCCTAATGTTCTTGAATGTAACCTTGCTTATCTTTATTATTGATGGATTCTAAACCATACAAGAAGTAATGTTAGTCATATAAATTCCAATTTAATTATTAACATAGAGTTAAAGATGCAGTGATTACATACCTTTTTGGAACACTGGTTCCATGGATAATACTCTTGATCAATTATGATAGGGTTCATGACATTATTCATGATAATATCTTCAAAATGCATATCAGAAATAGTATTTTTTCATGGTGAATCAGGCTAAGTCTTAATCTTCACACCATTTTCAGTACCCGTCATAGTACAATTCTTAACTATAAAACCTGCTACATTCTCTTCATTTTCATACTTTCCAAGGCTTCCAACACTAATACCATGTCCAGGTCCACAATTCACATTTTGGACGGTTACACTTTGGCTACCATCACCCAATGAGATGCAATCATCTCCAATACCAATATTGTTATTAGTAATTGTAACACCATTTGATCTTCCCAGGTGGATTCCATCAGTATTAGGACTTTTATCAGGGCTGTAACTGTGACGCCATCAAATGTGATATTTGTACACCCCCAAACCATAAAATGGAAATACTTGTTGTCCTTAGATGTAATTCCAGTCACCAGGGTGTTTTTGTAGTTAGCAAAATACAATTTCTGCTGGAATATATTCAATTGTATAATATGAGTAAGATTTTTCATCATTGAATATAGTTATTTATTTTGGTTTCAAATTAAAAGTTTACCATTGCATGTTTGTTGCCATCTTGTCCATGATTTTTATATTTCCAAGCAACTAAAGCTCCTTTCCATGTAGTTGCGCCTTGACCATCAAAAACTCCTTTTCCTGATATGGTTAAAGAGTCTATACCATCAAACCTGATCCATTGTTCAGCTCTTTTAAGGTCAACATTATTCCCAGGTGCTTGAACTGTGTCATCCACTTGAACTTCTACAGGAGCCTTACATGGATCTTTAACTTCTAATAAACCCATATGGTATATACCAGTCTGAATCACAATTTTTACCGCAGTTGTTGATGCACATGCTTCATTCCAAGCACTATTAAAAGCCTTATATATGAAATCAAAAATTAATTACAGTTTATTACAAACTGATTAATTCTTTTCGGATGCTTTTTAGGTCTCTCCCAATTGAGTACCACTTCTACCTTAGATAGGTCCATCGCAACTCCTCCTTGAGATATCACGTGTCCAAGGAATTTGACATATGATATCCAAAACGCACACTTGCATAGCTTTGCAAACAACTTCTTTTCTCGCATGATGGTGAGTACAAGCCCCAAATACTCTTCATGTTCCTGAGGTGTACGAGAATAGATCAATATGTCGTAAATAAAGATCACCACAAATTTATTATTATAAGGCTGAAACATGCAATTCATATAGTCCATGAAGACAACTGAAGCATTAGTCACTCTAAAAGGAATCACAATAAAATCAGAATGTTCATAACGATTGTGGAAGCTGGTCTTTTGGGCGTCAGAACTCTTTACTTGAATATGATGGTACCCATACCATAGATCAATCTTCAAGAACACGCAGGTTCCTTTCAACAGATCTAAAGGTCATCAATTTGAGGTAAAGGGTATTTATTTTTAATAGTGACCTTGTTCAACCAGCAATAGTCGATACATAATCTCATACCAGTATCTTACTTTTTCATTAATAGAACGTGAGCACCCTAAAGAGACACAATGGGCTGGATAAAATGTTTTTCCAATAACTCCTAAAAACGACTCTTCAATTCTCTCAATTCTGTTGAGGAAATTCGGTAAGGTGAAATTGAACCTATTGGGGTTCCTGGAACTAAGTCTATAAAGAATTCCACTTCCCTCTCTGTAGGTAAGGAAGTGATATCCTCTATAAACACATTCGAAAACTCACACACTACCAGAATTGAAGACTTGACATTCCCTCCCTCTGAATCCATGGTGAAAGCAAAAGGAAAGGTCTATCTTATGAGTATAGGTAGGGAATCATATTAAACTTACCTTATAACTATTCAGAAATCACCTATTTCGGAGTTGCCGATTCTTTTGGAATGTAGATTGCCTTCTCTGCACAACTGATGTATGCTGCATTGGCGTAAAGTAAGTCCATACCCAATTTGGTTTCAGGTGTTGGCTAGTTTTCCATGGTTAGCTCAAATTTTTCTAGCTTGTTCTTTCTCTTGGTAAATTTTCTTCAAACTTTGCTCGTTAATGTAACGCTGCTCAAGGAGTTCTGCATAAGTGTTATAATGTTGCGGACCCACAAAGTAGTCTATCTCCTCTTGAATCCCTATATTGAATCGATTAATCTTCCAACTTTCATCTGAGTAACACAAACTACTTTGTCTTCCTTAGATAAATTGGGGTTACTTCGAAAATCCTATCAATATTGGCAAGTCAACCATGAGTCTTAAGAGGGTCAATATCTCCATGGAACTCATGAGGGTTCATCTGGTAAAACTCTTTAAAACCCATGATTCCCAAATTTTGTTGGGGAGGTGGTTCAACACCCTACATCTGCTGCATCATCTAAGCCACGAACTCCTATTGACGTTGTTGCATCTGCAACTGATGTTGTTGTTTCAGGTGCAATATTTGCGCCCATTGCGCACCACCTGCTCCTTCCCTTATGGTTCTCGTTCACAAGTTTAGGCACATGCGGTTTTGGGCCTTCCTGGCCTTTATGGTCGATCAACCAAGATACTCACCCGCTACATACATTGATATCAACTTTGTCAGGCCCAATGCTAAGTAACTAAATAAGAAGTACCCTAACAGTATTGTACACGAAAGAGAAATGATTGAATTATTGATATTTCTCAGCAGGGTCAAGGATCGACCTGCTAGGATAATAACTGTAACAACCCAATAATATGTGTGTTTAGAATAACATAGTATTAAGTGTTAAATTTCGTATAAAACATAAATCAATAGTAGAATTATAGTAGTACACATGTCTTTGCATCCCAACAAGGCATGCAAAAATACAACAAATGTAAGAAATCTAGTCATCACAACAAAACACAGCGGAAACGAATTAAGATATGCTAAAGTAAGGCCTTCTCGAGAGCATCCTTAAGTCTCTTTATATTTAACTTTAACGCATATGTGTGTACCTATAATCATTATAATAAAGAGGGGTGAGAAATAACTATCTCAGTGTGATCCTCCTATCTTCGGAATCCTCTCAAAAAAGGAGTATTCCAAAATTTCGTCATGGATGTAGAACATTAGAAGACTTACCATGAATTCCCAAGGCTAAAAGGCAGAAAGTACCTTTTGTTGAATCATTTTAGACTGTTGAGTTCCACCATTATATACACTAGTAATAGAAGAACTAGATGTAGAATTTGTAGTTGCATGAAATGCTTGCATCGAATATTGTGTTGGTTATGGATGACGCGTGGGACAATCAAATATAATACGACCTTGCTAGTTGCAATAATTACAAAACTTTTTACTAAAATTACGAGAAATGTGTCCAAATTGTTTGCAAGAGAAACATTGAACTTGTGTCATATCACGACCTTTACCTTTACTCTAAGCAGCATATGCAACGACCACAGGTTCATAAACAACAGCTTTATTAGACATGACTCTTTGATTAATGAGACATTATTCCTCCCTAAGAAGTTCTCCCAAAAATGTATCCAAAGAAGGAACGAGATTTCTATTAAGAAAAGCACCTCTGGCAACTTCAATTTATAGGCGAAGTTTCTTGAGAGACTAATCTCGACTATTTTTTTTGTAGACCTCTTGGACAACCACAAGAGACTTCTTGGGAAGATCAACATGAATATGAGCATAGTGTTTTGTTGATAGATTAAAAAACCAGAATAATATTCCTGAATAGATAAATTACCTTGTTTGTATTTGACTATCTCTAGCTTCAATTGAAAACGTTTGTCTGCATTGTCTTGGTTGTAAATACGCTTAAAATAATTCCACATTTTTTGAGAAGTTGAAAATAAGCGCATTTTATTGATCATTTGAGAATCAATAGTGTTAAGGATCCTCATAATTATTTGAGCATCTATGGTTTCCCACGTATCTAATGCAACTTTCTATGTGGGTGTCTTAGACACATCGTCTAGATGACTCCATATTTTTTCCCTTTACTTAATTTTTTAATTGAAATTCCCAAATAAAATCATTATTACCCGTAAAATGGACATAGAAACACCTTTTTATTTACTAAATCTCTTGGTCGTGTACAACAATATTTCTTTTTGAAAAAACATGTAACATATAGATAATTCTACTAAACAATCACCAAACACCATACATTAATCTTTTCAATGGGCTAAATCAAAATGTTAAGTTTTTAGTAGTTGTTAAATGGTCGTTATGGATGAAGCATATGCAATTAGGAATTTCATAAACTAATGGAACTTTTAAAGTGGTATTGGATTTTCTAATCCTTATAGTTAGAAGAGTAGATTGACCTTTGAGTCTTATTTGAGTAGTAGTACTTTGTAGTGTATTCCTTTAGGTGTGTATAGTGTTTACAACTAACGATTTCTATGTATTTGATCATTTTATGCTTCTCTTTTGTTTACATCCTAGTACATTTCACATTCTTAATATGAATCTCAAGTATTTTGAACAATGTATTTAAATCAGTGAAATTTATTTTTTATACGAGAAAGAATACATATACACATGTCAAGTTGTGTATTCCTATAGGACTATAGTATACTAGTACATCCTCCTATTATGGGAATGGTTTGTCTAATATTAATCTTAGTACATCCTCCTATTATGGGGATGGTTTGTCTAATATTAATCTTAGTACATCCTTCTATTATGGGGATGGTTTGTCTAATCATCATCTTCCTTAGAAGCATCAGTTTTTAAAGCTGGTGAAGCTTCAGCTTTAGCTGGTGAAGCGGAAGTGGAAGAGGAAGTTGGAGCTGAAGCTGAAGCTTTAGCTGGTGAAGCTGAAGCTGGTGAAGCTAAAGCCGGAGTTGAACCTGGAGAAGCTGGAGCTGAACCTGGTGAAGCTGGAGCTGAAGCTGAAGCTGGAGTTGAACCTGGTGAAGCTGTAGCTCCACAAGCAGGAGCTTTTCCTGTAACTAAAGGTTTAACATTAGAACAATTAGCTACTGCTGGTGCTCCATTGAATGTGAGGTCAATATTATTTAACTCAACACCATCGCACGGTACACCACTGCTGCAAACAAGAATCACTCCTTCTTCTGATCCAGATGTGCCCTTAATGTTCTTGAATGTAACCTTGCTTATCTTTATTAGTGATGGATTCTAAACCATGCAAGAAGTAATGTTAGTCATATAAATACCAATTTAATAATTAACTTATAATTAAAGATGCAGTGATTACGTACCTTTTTGGAACACTTGTTCCATGGACAATACTCTTGATCAACGATGATAGGGTTCGTGACATTATTCATGATAATATCTTCAAAATGCATATCAGTAATAGTAATTTTTCCTGGTGAATCAGGCCAAGTCTTAATCCTCACACCATTTTCTGTACCTGTAAGAGTACAATTCTTAACTATAAAACCTGCTACATTCTCTTCATTTTCATACTTTCCAAGGCTTCCAACACTAATACCATGTCCAGGTCCACAATTCACATTTTGGACAGTTACACTTTGGCTACCATCACCCAATGAGATGCAATCATCTCCAGTACCAATGTTGCTATTAGTAATTGTAACACCATTTGATCTTCCCAGGTGGATTCCATCAGTATTAGGACTTTCATCAGGGGCTATAACTGTGACGCCATCAAATGTGATATTGGTACACCCCAAAACCATAAAATGGAAATATTTGCTGTCCTTAGATGTAATTCCAGTCACCAGGGTGTTTTTGCAGTTAGCAAAATACAAATTCTGTTGGAATATATTCAATTGTATAATATGAGTAAGATTTTTCATCATTGAATATAATTATTTATTTCGGTTTCAAATTAAAAGTTTACCATTGCACGTTTGTTGCCACCTTGTCCATGATTTTTATCTTTCCAAGCAATTGAAGCTCCTTTCCATGCAGCTGCACCTTGACCATCAAAAACTCCTTTTCCTGATATGGTTAAGGAGTCTATACCATCAAACCTGATCCATTGTTCAGCTCCTTTAAGGTCTGCATTGTTTCCAGGTGCTTGAATTGTGCCATCCACTTGAACTTCTATAGGAGCCTTACAAGGACCTTTAACTTTCAATAAACCCATCTTGTATGTACCAGTCGGAATCACAATTTTTGCCGCAGTTGTTGATGCACATGCTTCATTCCAAGCACTTGTAAAAGCCTTATATATGAAACCAAATATTAATTACAGTTTATTACAAACTGATTAATTATTTCTCATTGTCAATTCAACAAGAATAATTATTACCTGGGTAATATCTGCATTTGGTTTTCCGCCAAATTTTGATATGTCAAGGACCCCAGATTGAGCTGCAACATAGTCAGCTACAAAATATACGAATGAAAAAATTATGGCAATACTCAAGTTCTTCATCATATATTTTTTGATACTTTTACTTCTCTTGAATGAATGATTGTGTTGTGTTATTTCAAACTAATGTCGAACATTATTTATACTTGAATGATAAAGCTTCATTACCACAAACAACCCAAGCAAACTATTTTCTAAATATGTATATTTCCTATTTTATCTGTTTGGTTCCTTTTTTGTATTTATTAATAACAATCATTTTCCATCTCTTATGGATAATAAATTACTATATTTGTCTTTGACTTTATCATTACAATTTTTTGTCTCACTTTCTAAATATAATACTGTGGAGACTAATTATAATAATGTTTAATTTTTTAACAATTGTTAGTGCTTTTTCAAGATTAAACTTTAGATTTAGTCCAAAAAAAAACTAACTTTTAGAAGGAAAATAAATTTATCTTTCCATTGTGGTATTTTTTACTACTTCAAAATAAAAAATAATAAAATCATTAACAACGTTGCAAATTTAAAAATTATCATTTAAAACGAGTAACACATAAAATTTTATGGTTTGGTTGATGAACCTTAAAGATATAATAGTGCATGTTGATATGTTTGGTTTTAAATGGTTTCTTATCTTTATGGTTTAAATTGCGGTTGCACTCGCGGATGCAGTTGTGGTTGCGGATGCTTCAATTTTAGTTGCTACCGTGTGTATTGCAGTCGTTGCAACGTTAGTTTTAATTGAGTATAGTTTTAAATACTAATTTAAAAAACACGTAGTGTTAAGGTTTTTTAATTATATCAAAAGTAAATTGAGTTTTGGGGCGTTAAATAATGAGTTTTGATGAAATTATTTTAAGAAACAAGGACGAAATTTTTTGACAGGATTTCTAATGCGGCAGACATGTGATTTAAATATGTGGAGGCTATTGCATCACCAATATTGGAGACAGCAATTTATATATACTAGATGAAGGCCCGTGCGATATTTTAAATATTTTAAGAATTTGTTTTATGAAAATAGATTTATTAAATTTATATTAAAATATTTATTGTGAATTATAATTGAGATAATGATATGAATGATCACATATAAAAACAAATACTTTATTTTAAAATAAAATATATGCTGGTACATTTAAAGATATGTTTTTTGCTTTGTTTTGATTCTCATATGTTTTAGGTTTTTATGTTTGATTTAGTTATTTAATATTAATTTATTAATGATTTGTATTAATTTTTATTATACTCTATATGACCACTATTGTAATAGAAAAGAGTAAACTATTTCTATAAAAAAAAAAGTAAACTATATTTGAATTTGGAAAATCTCTATATTCTCATATGCGATATATTTTATTGTGTTTATTGTTATCATTTCAAGAAAACAAATAATATTTTATTGGGTTTAGATTCTCACATCTTTTTCATTTTTGAAATTTGAAATAATTTTTTTAGCTGAAGTAACAATAATGATTGGTTTGTTAGACCATTATGTTTAAATGAGATTTTTTTTTATCTATAAGGGTTCGAACCCTTGACTCAATAGAGTATAAATATTGTATTTGACATTTTAAATAGTGAAAATGAATTGTGTGAGGTGCCATATATGAATATGTGATGATATGGCACAAATAGAGTAGAAGTGTTAACATGAAAGTACTCGCTCTATTGTAAAATATTACTAGATTAAGATCCGTGTGATGTGCGGTTGTAAATTAAGTTTTATTCCCGCCGTCCCAAAATATAAGAGAAAAACTCAAAAACACACTTATTAAAAAAAGTAAAAACATAATAGTTTGGCTAAGATTTTGTTGAAAAATATTATTTTAAAAGATGTAAAAACAATTCTAATTGGTTGTTGGTTATAGAAAAGATGAGAGAGAAAGCAAATTAAATACAACTTGCATTTTGTTTTATCTTGAAAAAGATGAAAGTTGATTTTTTTTCTTATATTTTGGGACAAAAAAAATGTATTTTTTTCTCTTATATTTTGGGACGGAGGGAGTATTTATTTATATTAAATATAATTATATTCAATTTTGTTTGCAAAAAATATAGTTAAAAAGTTATATTATAATAATTTATTATGACTTATAATATAGACAAATATATGAAATAAAAAGGAATATTTTATATGAAAGAAAAATTGTGTGTTTGTAAGTTTACGTTTGTATTAAGAATTTAGTTTTTACAAATTTTAATAATTCTAAATGATATTATTTGTGGTCATTTTTTATTCTTTAATTTTCATGTCTCTTCGACATTTATATGTGAGTAGTATGATAAAAAAAAATTCTATACCATTTAAGTTTTTAATATATTATATAAATAAAATAAAAATAAACTAAACAATATATAAAAAAATATATCAAAGTTTCGTTCCTCTCTATTTTATAATTCAAAAATTATTTCAAGAGAAATAAATCATGTTATATAAAGTTTAAGAATATAATATATTCAAAATTGCAAAATAGTTGTTAAGTTAATATATTTTTGCTTTTGTAAGAGTTTGAATTCATGACTTTAATAAAAGAATATTATGTTTTTTGACTTTTTAAAAAATGAAATGAGCTTTGGGAGGTGGCACATAAAAATAATATTGATGTGGTAAATATAGAGTATGTAGCATATATGGTTGTTCAAAAAAACTATGAATTTATCTGAACCACCAAACCGAACCGAACCAAATTGAAGTTAAATTAACTAAATTGTTATAGTGATCCAAACCATGTTTCAAAAACAGTTCTAGAATCGAATCGAAACTGAAATGAAACCGAACTGAAACTAAAATCAAAACGAACCAAAATTAAAAATGAAAAATACTAAAAATAAGTTATAAATTTGTTTTTTAAAAAATTGAAAAATAGCTTAATAGTTCATTTTTTTAATAAATTGTTTGGTTTGAAAAAAATTTAACAACATTGCAAATTTAAAAGTTATCATTTAAAAAGAGAAACACATAAGATTTTATGGTTTGGTTGACGAACTTATAAAAAGATATAATAGTGCATGCTGATATGTTTGGTTTTAAATGGTTTTTGAGTCTTTGAAAATATGATTACCTTCATTGTTTTAAATTGCAGCTACACTCATAGATGCAATTGTGGTTGCGGGTGCTTCGATTGTAGTTTTTGTAGTGTGTATTATAGTCGTTGCAACGTTATTTTTAATTGAGTATAGTTTTAAATACTAATTTGAAAAACCTTAATGTTAAATTTTTTTTAATTTTATCAAAAGTAAATTGAGTTTTTGGGGCATTAAAAAATGAGTTTTGATGAAGATACTTTAAGAAACAAGGACGAAATTGTTTGATGTGGTTTCTAATGCGGCAGACGTGTGATTTTAAATATATGGAGGCTAGTGCATCAACAATATTGCAGACCATAATTTATATATATTAGATGAATACTCGTGCGATATTTTAAATATTTTAAAAATTTGTTTTGTGAAAATACACTTATTAAATTTATATTAAAATATTTATTGTGAATTATAATTGAGACAATGATATGAATGATCACATATAAAAAAATTATTTTAAAATAAAATATATGCTTGTAATTTGAGGGTGACTTCCGTAATTGGTTTTGCAAATTTAAAGATTTTTTTTTTTATATTCTGATGTCTTTTAGGTATTTATGTTTGATTTAGTTATTTAATATTAAGTTGTTAATGATTTGTTTTAATTTTTATATACTCTATATAATCACAATTGTAATAGAAAAGAGTAAACTATATTTGAATTTGGAAAATCTTTATATTCTCATATGCGAGAAATCAATATATTTTATTGTGTTTATTATTATAATTTCAAGAAAACAAATAGTATTTTATTGTGTTTAAATTCTAACATCTCTTTTATTTTTGAAATTTAAAATAATTTTTTTTAGCTGAAGTAACTATAATGATTGGTTTGTTAGACCATTTTGTTTAAATGAGATTTTTTTTTATCTATGCGAGGGTTCGAACCCTTGAACTCAAGAGAGTGCAAATATTATATTTGACATTTTAAATAGTGAAAATGAGTTGTGTGAGGTGCTATATAGGAATATGAGATGATGTATCACAAATAGAGTTGAAATGATAACATGAAAGTACTCGCTCTATTTTAATATATTACTAGATTAAGAACCGTGTGATGGGCGGTTGTAAATTAACTTTTATTTATTTACATTGAATGTAATTATATTCAATTTTGTTTTAGAAAAATATAGTTCAAAAGTTATTTTATAATAATTTATTATGAATTATAATCTAGACAAATATATAAAATAAAAAGGAATACTTTACATGAAAGAAAAAGTGTGTGTTTGTAAGTTTACATTTGTATTAAGAATTTAGCTTTTGCAAATTTTAATAATTTTAAAAGTAATTACTCGTGGTCATTTTTTATACTTTAATTCTCATGTCTCTTTGACATTTATATGTGAGAATGTATTTTATCTAATGTTATTTTTTGTCTTTAGTTTGTTTGTTCGTCGCAATATGAAGAATGTACTCTATCATATTTCAATATCTACAAGTTGTGGCAAGTCTTTTAAATTTGTGTAATAACTAATTTGACACTAAAAACATTTGTTTCAACTTTTACATTTACTCTGATTTCAAAAACACCAAAAATATTTAATAGTGTTTGAATTCACACGTTTCTTTTATTTTAAAATTTAAACAAATATTCTTAATTGAAGTAATTATTGGGTTGTTAGATTATTTTATTAAAATTGGCATTAAATCTCCTTTAAAATATTTCTAAACGGTACACCAAACTAATTATTTTGGTTTGATTCGATTCTGGATAAATTGAAACGGTTCGGTTCAATTTGAGTGAATTTTTACTATAATTCGATTCGGTTCAGTTTGATTTTCTCATATATTGTACCATAAACCACCCTAGTAACATATGATATATGATGTTGTAATACCCCGTATTATCTAAATGCTCAATTGGATATCAGATGAGATCAGATAAATATCTATGTGCTTTATCTTTGATTAATGGGAATAACGGAGTATCCTAAGTGCTCTAAGTGTTGTCAATTGGGATCAATAGAGCAACTTGAGAACTCTAAAGAGATCAATTATTTTATTAAAGAGACGGATTAATATTTAGTAGTTCAAGAAAGTGTTTTAAGGTAACACTAATAATTGATCAATTGGCGTAAGAAGACAAATATCAGTCGGAGATAGTTACCCTATTGGATTTATATATATATATATATATATATATATATATAAGAAGAAGAAGAAAGGATAGTAAGAAGGAGAAGAAAAGGAAAACATGGAAGGAGAGAAAGAAGGAAAGGAAGAGGAAGCTTGGATTCATCATCTTCACCATCAATTCATCCTCTTCTTGAATCAAAGGTGAGTTCCATTAGATAGAACTTGGGTAGGAAGTTTGGGAAAAATTCATGTTTGGGGGTTTAGGGTTTTGTGTGAAATAACATGATGATTTGATGAAATACATGTCTAAATGTGTTATAACATGTTACTTTGGGTCTTTGGTGTGTTAGACCATGAGTTAACCAAGGATGCTTGGTAGAGGGTGTTAGTTGTATGCCTTAAAATGTATGTGAACTACGATATTGATTATGTTTAACATATTATGCTTATATGTTGATTGTGGCTTGACTAATGGCTTGATGTGATCACTTGTTATGTCTCCCTTGTATATGTGTGAATATAATACATTATGTTGATAAATGTTGTGATGTGATCATTGCCTTGATTGTTCCCGTTCGTTCCGTTTGAACGTTCAGACGTGAGGTGATGTGATTGTGATGTATGCTTGAATCGGAGTAGGCCTAAGCTACTAGGTGGTTTTTCACCTGAATTCCGGACTTGATCCGAGGGATACCGGACTTGTTCCAAAGAATACCGTTGCGATGAGCTTTTGAGGGTCCACTAGGACGTATTTCTCACTTGCCGTTAACTCATCTGCGTGCTCGGTATACACCTTAGATACCGTTGCGATGTGCTTGTGGGGGTCTTATAAGGCATTTACCCACTTGCCGTTAACAAATTGGCGTGATCGGAATGGTGGGGTTGTGATGCCATGAAGGCAATATCACTCTGTTACTCACCTCTAGTGGTGTCATGTAGGCAATACCACTAGGCTTTCTCCCGGTGGGCTTGTGCAGTCATGTAGGCGTTCTTGCACTTGCCGATACACACATGCTTATTGATGATGGATGGATGGGTTCCGCGGCCACTTAGGCGTGTATCACTTCGGACTCATCTGACTCATCGTGTTGTGTGCTTGTGCTAGTCTCTTGACGTAGGCACTTGGTTACTCATCGAGGGTGTGTTATATTGTGGCCTACGTAGACAGGTTAATACTACTTCTGGATTCCTCGTACGTGAGTACGAGTCTGCATGTTTGGTTGGTTGATCTGGTTATTGTTGTTTGTGTACTTGTTGTTATTTCATTGGTGAGTCAAGGGACTACCAATAAGGATATTACCCATTGTTGTGTATTTGCCCCAAACCATGAGTAAAGCCCGGATCCACAGTGGATCCGTTTGATTGCATGTACCCTGTAGAGCCGAGGGAACCCATAAGATAGGGGAACTCACTGAGATTATTATCTCACCCCAATATTGTTGTTATTTTTCAGGTGTTATTTGCAGGTTTGATTTACAAGTGGAGCTATGCTTGGATGTTTCAAGAGAAGCTTAGTTAAGCTTATTCTGCTGTGTATTTTTTTTTGTACAATGAGGAATATTGTACATTATTCTTAGATTTTCTTATTTTGCCTAATTTCCATTCCTTGTACCAAAGGTTGTATTTATGTATTAGAAATGGTCAAGTATGTGAATTATGCCATTAGGCACTTATGATTGTGTCAGTATCGAATGAAAACACTTGTATGGTATTATTCTAGATAAATATTATACAGGGCGTTACAGTTGGTATTAGAGCAGGTCGTGTCCTCGACCTAGCCTTGAAACATTATAAGTAAATCTATTCCTGCCTCTTAAGTGTGTCTTGCCATCATGAAACTTAATATCATACTATGTAGTGTTGGGTCTGATAAATCTAATACTATGTATGTGATGGGTAGAATCATGGTTGAGCGACCACGAGGACTCCGAAGTGTTGTCGGAACTTGTACTGTGAGAATAGGCTCAAGCCAAGAGTAAGTAGTGTGGAGTTTTGGTCAGCTCAGTGAGGTCTTAATAGAAGTTGTGCCTTGAGTAGCATGAAATTTAAGAGTTTTGTGTTGTTCAAGAAATCCTTTGGAAGTTATGGAGTCTGAAAGTTAAGAATCTCTAGCGGACGATTGGTTTAAGTATTAAGTAATAGGTAAAGTCGCTAGTAGAGCTGGATTGACTACTGGTATAGATAAGGGTTTCAAGTAATCTCATTCTGAGGAAACGAAAATTTGTTTGGTGGAACGTGTGACGTAAGTTCCGAAAGTGAGATAAGTATTGGCGCTTCAGTTTCTAAGGTCACTATGGTATCTTGAATGGGCGAGAGTACCTTAAGGAATGTTTTCGGAACAATTTCTTCCAAGTGGGTTAAGATTTGAAAGTTAAAGACGTTCGGCTTTTATGCGAACCCAAAGTAGTAGAGAAGTGTGAGAAGGAACACGATGATGTGTTTACATGCTTCAAGTGAAATAAGGATGTGTCGGACGAAGACTGTGTGATGAATTGAGTATATTCAGTGATGTAGAGAGATTAAGTTCGAGATATTACATCGGGATTTTCTGTATTCGATGAGAGACCAATTTGGAAATTGAAAATGTTTTGGTTTGGAAAAGTTGGATTTTTTAGGCTTGGGAATCATGAGAAACGCAGCAGAAAACTCTGCTTCTGGTGTGATTCGCTAGGCGAATCAGGAAATCGCCGGGCGAATGGGGGTCTCACCGCGAGTTCGCCAGGCGAGGTACGGGCGAGGAGGAATTCGCCGGGCGAATTACTTTGTCGCCAGGTGAAAATGAAGAAACAGAACATGTGTGGCTACTGGAACTTTTGGGGTTTTTGGATGAATCAGGTTTCGCCACAGTGCCGCCAGGCGAAATGCTGGCGAAGGGGGGGATTCACCAGGCGAAATCTTGGCTCGCCAGGCGAATCTGGCTGTTTCTCAATATATTTTTTTTCTTTCCTTCAAAAATTCATACCTTTTGACTCGGGTGTCCGATTTAAGCGTTCTTTGTATCGATATGAAGCTATGGAAGTGTTCTATGCTGTGGAAAGTGAAAATATTGTTTATGAGGTGGATTTTATTCGGTAGTGTGGAATGAACGGTATTAACAGTATGTTATGAGAAGTTACGCCTTGGTATTAAGAACGAGCGTAGTGGTAGCACCTTGGTCACAAGAGTATGTGATGGATTCTTACCCTTGAGACATACTTTGTGGAACAACGAGTATTGTATCCTAAGAAGTAGGATTACGGTAAAAAATAACGAGAAGCGAATCAGGAATTATTATGGACTAAGTGTAAATCATGGAACAGTTTACACCGGAGAAGTTTTGTAGATAGTTGATGAGAATTGTCGGTTGCGAATCTTCCATTAAGTAATTAGGTGTAAGTGGGATGTTCAATGGATAGTGAAGGGTAACGAATTCCCGGTTAATGTGTATGAAGTGATGGAAAGGTTCTACAAGAGGATGCATTACCCCGATCTACTTTCAAGTATAGAGAAACTTCTGTATTTGTGAATAATCGGAATTTACGGAATCTACCTTTTGTTGGACTAAGAACGTTGTTGTTTTAATTCTCACCAAGGAATTCAAGTGAGAGAACAAGGTTATATGTTTGATATGAGATGTCCATCGCTTTGTGGTACCGTATAATGGTTGTGTGTTGGATTTTGCTTATGGACGAATCAAGTATGAGTGTGATGACTTTTGAATTATAAGAAATTGGTTTTCAGCTTCTACAGCAGTGTTAACTGACTAACGTAATGGAGTTAACCGATTAACCTCAGACGAATTTGTGTTTTGAAATTGGAACTTCTGGAAGGGTGTTGCGTAATGGACCGTTTGTTCAAACGACGAAAGAGTTGGACTTTTGGAGAAGTAATCTTGTGAATTAGTGAGTAGTATGGAAACTCACAATTACGTTTTGGATGGTTTAAGTTTTATAATGGTGACTCGCGAATGTTTGAAGTTCCGTAATGGTGCTACATTGTCATTAGTTGAGATTTTGTGGCGACAGAAACCTTGAGTAAGTCGGAAGACCATAAGAATACTCGATTTGGAATGTGGTAACCAGAACCGGAGGTTGTTAAACTATTTTGGTTATATTGGTTCGAGTTTGGAATAAATTTGGAGTTGTTTAGGTTGTGGTAGTAACAGTGTAACTCCTGCACCTTTATCGTCTAGAGAGTGTTAGACAGATGTTAAGATATTGTGTGTTGGCGAGGGAATTGTGCTACCATAGGACGTCAGTAAATTTCTGATGTCGTTGGTTAGTAAGGATCCCAGTGGGTAAGTGTGTTTCTCCGTGGACTGTTGGCTACTTGGTAATGCTTCAGAATTGGTGGTATTCCATTATTAGAATTGGAGTTGCGCAGTGGAAGTGACCGATGAAAGAGTTAAATCAGAATAATGAGAATTTGGAAGATTGTTACTTATACGTATGGAATAAGAAGAACTTGTCCTAAGCAGGTTATGTTGGTGTAATGAGTACAAGTGAGACTGGTAAGAAGTCGTTTGACTGTTCATGAAGTGGTTTGAAACATTGAGGATTTATAAAGGATAGTGTCGGTAATTACATAAAGGAAAGGATTCACAAAATTGCCTCATGAGAATTTGATGAGTGTTTGTTATCCTGAATCAAGATAAGGTGTTACGGTCTTGTTGTGACTCGGTAGAGGAATGTAGAATGGTACATTCTTTTCGAAGTAAGATGTGACAAGGTGTTTTGTATGGAAAAACAGATGTGTTATAGAAAAAGTAAAGTTCGAAATTAACCCAATATTGGAATAAGAGTATAACTAAGGAAACGAAGTTTGATAATTCGTGAAAGTAAGGATTTTGGTCTGTGAAGTCAAGTTAGAATTGGAATACGTCAGAAATTTGAACGAAAGTAAAGATTAAGTATGGATCTAAGACAAAGATGCAAGTTATAGTTTTGTCGAGTAGAGGAAATTCGGGGGCGAATTTCAATTTAAGGGGGGAGAGTGTAATACCCCGTATTATCTAAATGCTCAATTGGATATCAGATGAGATCAGATAAATATCTATGTGCTTTATCTTTGATTAATGGGAATGACGGAGTATCCTAAGTGCTCTAAGTGTTGTCAATTGGGATCAATAGAGCAACTTGAGAACTCTAAAGAGATCAATTATTTTATTAAACGGACAGATTAATATTTATTAGTTCAAGAAAGTATTTTAAGGTAACACTAATAATTGATCAATTGGCGTTAGAAGACAAATATCAGTTGGAGATAGTTACCCTATTGGATTTATATTATATAATATATGTATTTTATATATATATATATATATATATATATATATATATATATATATATATATATATATATATATATTTATAAGAAGAAGAAGAAAGGATAGTAAGAAGGAGAAGAAAAGGAAAACATGGAAGGAGAGAAAGAAGGAAAGGAAGAGGAAGCTTGGATTCATCATCTTCACCATCAATTCATCCTCTTCTTGAATCAAAGGTGAGTTCCATTAGATAGAACTTGGGTAGGAAGTTTGGGAAAAATTCATGTTTGGGGGTTTAGGGTTTTGTGTGAAATAACATGATGATTTGATGAAATACATGTCTAAATGTGTTATAACATGTTATTTTGGGTCTTTGGGTGCAATAATATCATATGGATTGAAGGTTTTGGTCATTTTTGGGTCCCAAACCCGTTTTGGGAGAATTCTGGTTCGTCCAGATTCGCCAGGCGAGTAGGTGGCGAGTCTGATTCGCCAGGGATTCGCCAGGCGAATTTACCTGGGACAGTAAAACATTATTTTTCTTATTTTCACCATAACTTTTGATCCGTAACTCTGATTGATGCACGGTCGGAAGCGTTGGAAGGCTAATTTAATGCTCTTTGTGATGGTGAGGTAGAAACATGGCTATATGCTATGGATTGATAAGATAAATATAGAAATGTAGTGTATGTACTTTTGTTTCCACCAAAACTTAAGGATCGGGAATTCGATTGTTACGAGTCCAAAGCCATTGGAAAGATAATTCCATAGGGTAGTGACTGGTGTGTTAGACCATGAGTTAACCAAGGATGCTTGGTAGAGGGTGTTAGTTGTATGCCTTAAAATGTGTGTGAACTACGATATTGATTATGTTTAACATATTATGCTTATATGTTGATTGTGGTTTGACTAATGGCTTGATGTGATCACTTGTTATGTCTCCCTTGTATATGTGTGAATATAATACATTATGTAGATAAATGTTGTGATGTGATCATTGCCTTGCTTGTTCCCGTTCGTTCCGGTTGAACGTTCGGATGTGAGGTGATGTGATGTGATGTGATTGTGATGTATGCTTGAATCGGAGTAGGCCTAAGCTACTAGGTGGTGTTTCACCTGAATTCCGGACTTGGTCTGAGGGATACCGGACTTGTTCCGAAGAATACCATTGTGATGAGCTTGTGAGGGTCCACTAGGACGTATTTCCCACTTGCCGTTAACTCATATGCGTGCTCGGTATACACCTTAGCTACCGTTGCGATGTTCTTGTGGGGGTCTTATAGGGCATTTACCCACTTGCCGTTAACAAATCGGCGTGATCGGTATGGTGGGGTTGTGATTCCATGAAGGCAATATCACTCCGTTACTCACCTCTAGTGGTGTCATGTAGGCAATACCACTAGGCTTTCTCCCGGTGGGCTTGTGCAGTCATGTAGGCGTTCTTGCACTTGCCGATACACACACGCCTATTGATGATGGATGGATGGGTTCCGAGGCCACTTAGGCGTGTATCACTTCGGACTCATCTGACTCATCGTGCTGTGTGCTTGTGCTAGTCTCTTGACGTAGGCACTTGGTTACTCATCGAGGGTGTGTTATATTGTGGCCTACGTAGACAGGTTGATACTACTTCTGGATTCCTCGTACGTGAGTACGGGTCTGCATGTTTAGTTGGTTGATCTGGTTATTGTTGTTTGTGTACTTATTGTTATTTCATTGGTGAGTCAAGGGACTACCAATGAGGATATTACCCATTGTTGTGTATTTGCCCCAGACCGTGAGTAAACCCCGGATCCACGGTGGATCCGTTTGATTGCATGTACCCTGTAGAGCCGAGGGAACCCATAAGATAGGGGAACTCACTGAGATTATTATCTCACCCCAATATTGTTGTTATTTTTCAGGTGTTATTTGCAGGTTTGATTTACAAGTGGAGCTATGCTTGGATGTTTCAAGAGAAGCTTAGTTAAGCTTATTCTGCTGTGTATTATTTTTTTTGTACAATGAGGAATATTGTACATTATTCTTAGATTTTCTTATTTTGGCTAATTTCCGTGCCTTGTACCAAAGGTTGTATTTATGTATTAGAAATGGTCAAGTATGTGAATTATGCCATTAGGCACTTATGATTGTGTCAGTACCGAATGAAAACACTTGTATGGTATTATTCTAGATAAATATTATACAGGGCGTTACAGATGTATTGTGGTATAATCCGTTACATTTAGATTTTATTTTTCAAACATGTCTGAACCATTTTTGTTGGATAAGGAGGAGCCAGCAAGTAGCTATATAGTACTAAACTAGTATTTTATACCTAGGTAATTTAATTTAAATTTTGTGTTGTCATGTTTAATTTTGGTTCTACGTAAATATATGCATATTTTGACTTAAAACAAATGTATTAATATTTATTAATGTAATTTGAATATGAGTTATTTTATATTGAAAGCATGTTATTTTCTATATTTCGGACACTTAGAGATAAAAATAGAGAGTTTCTTAATACACCACTTATGTTTCTTATACACTATATGAAATTCCGTTTTTTCCCTCCATTTCTGGATGTGCACGTCCGGACGCATCGTTTTTTTTTTTAAACGTTGCTTTGTTCTAGATGGGCAAATCTGGAATGACAAGTTACGCGTCTTCCGGATGTGCGCATCCGGAGAAATGGCTGAAACTCAACATATTAAAAGGTATATTTATTTTAAGAAATAATAATAATAATATGTATTTTAACAGAAGGTTACAGCAACGAATATAGAAGACATCCTTTAATGATAACTTCAAAATATTTATCAAAACGTATGATGGCCACTTGTTCTGTATCCAAAAGCTGTCTAGTAGTTCTAACCCATATTTAAACAAAATAACGGTCATCCACCTATGATGGCAAACATGATCTGTAACCATAAGTTATATAACAAAAAAAGGCATTGTGAATATCTGAACTCCCAAATATATCCTCGAAGATTGTAGGACAAATGAAGATCAACAGTAAAATATTACTTCTTTGACTTTATTCAAGATAAATGGCAGCAGAGTTGACACAAAGTTGGTGGTACTCCTATTACCACTTGCAGAACCAGAATCAAAATTTTCGACTTCACTTATGTAGTATCGAGTGTGGTGCCTAAATGATACATGTTGATGTATATTTATGTATATGTATATAATATTACTTGTTTTTAATTTTATATATGATTTATTTTGCATTGTTAATTTCTGCTTATCAGAGATGGAGTAAGTGAAGTTCAGTTCAGTCAGGTTTTGCTTTATGAGATGGATGCAATTCGGAAGGTATGACATAGCTAACTTTAACTTTTTAGTTGTTATCATAGTGGCTAAAACTGAGGAACACTTGCTAGCTTTCCGCGCTCGATACTACATAAGTGAAGTCAAAAATTCGGATTCTGGTTCTGGAAGTGGTAATAGGAGTACCACCAACTTTGTGTCGACTCTGCAGCCATTTATCTTGGATAACGTCAAAGAAGTAATATTTTACTGTTGATCTTCATTTGTCCTACAATCTTTGAACCTGTAAAATATAATCCTTTTAGGCTTAAACCCAGTTGATTTATAGAAAGCCACATGCCACTCCCTGAAAATCAAAAGAAAATCATGAGGAATCCACAAATCTAACAAAATTATCTTATAATTGCAGCGGCCCGATTTCCCTTCTGAGGTCACCACCTTACAAAACTTACCATATGATTTACCCTTAAAATCAGGCAAAATTATGATCAATAATTGAAGTTTTCCCTCCTGTTTTGTCCTATCAACAATTATATTATATTTTTTAATAGTCTAAAATGGTAAATAATAATGAATATTTTATGCATACAAACACTTTTCTTGTATCGTGTAAGTTACTAACTACTCCCATTATCAACCTTTCTTCTCCAAAAAACTCAGTCTTTTCGGTGCTCTGTGCCCTTACAGGTAAATAATAATGAGTATTTTTATGCATACAAACTTTTTTTATTCATCAACGTTTCACTCTGTAATGCATGTTTACTTTATTGACATTGACTGAAGATTAATGGCTACACCGAAACAACACATTGAAGAGATACGAAGAACTAAGTTTTCTATTGGCGGGAAACCTAATCCCTTGACTCAAGATCTTCATCATGCTGTCAAGACTTTCTCTCTCCCCTCATTCGAATGTATATTAACTTGCAATAAAATATTAACATATGCGACCAAACGACAAAATCGATTTTTAAAAAAGAGAATAAAGTTATGCTATTTTTCCGGATCTGCAGATCAGGAATTAAAAAAAATAAAGTTATGTTATTTTTTCGGATGTGCACATCTGGAACACATTAGCGTTTTTTAAAAAATTGGTGTGTCCGGATGTGCACATCTGGAATCTGGGGGCAAAAAAGAAATTTCACGTGGTGCCTAAGAAACTTGGGTGGTGTATTAAGAAACTCTTTAAAAATATCTCTTTGTAAATAGTTTGTCACTACTAAAAAAATTAAATTTAGAGAGGGCAATAATCCGTCACAAAAATACTAAAATTCCCTCACAAACTATTTTAGTGACGGAATTTGTGACGACCATAAATTCGTAACCAATTTCAATGTCGCAAAATATTAGTGAAGGAATTTGCAATCCGTCCCAATTTACGAGATAAGAAATCCGTCACAAATTAGATATAGCCGTCACTAACAATTGACCAAAACTTTAAAATATATTTTAAAAATTCCGTCACTAATTAATGAAGGAATTCTATTCCCTCACTAATTAATGACATATTTTAATTTCCCTCACTAATTTAGGACATATTTCAAAGTCTCTCACTAATAATTTTTATTGATTCTTTAATTATTTTGAAAAAAACTAACTTATAAATGAAATATTTTATAAATTAGATATTTAATTATCATATATATTCAACATCAAAATACAAAGGAAACATCACTTGTATTAACATATCTCTTAAAGCTAAGTTTACATGAAGTGCTTTAGAAAATAAAGTATAAATTGTTTTGGGATATGTTCAAAATGTTTCTATGACAAAAGATACAATAAAACAAAACTATTTGTTTGTTGTCATGAACTATCCTAAAGAGTTAACCGAAATAAGATGAAAACATTTCCTAAACTATCCTTGCATTCTTCAAGTAACTTTACTAAGTTGATAATAATTCCAAATTTTGTTGATATATTTTTGTCAAGTGGTTTCAGCTACAACCTGCATATAACATAAATCTTAGTTAGGATGATCAAAATTGTACTCACGTTGCAAACAACCTTACATGAAACTAAAAGTGGGTTATAATGCTAGTGAGATGTTCAACTACAAATGAAATGAAATAAAACAAAGATAACCATAGAATAAAAAAAATGGGCAGTGAGTGGTGCAACAAGTAACATACATATAATTCAATGCTAAAGTTTTCTTCAATCTTCCTGTACTTCCTTTAACAAAACTAAGTTCCAGTTTTCTGTCAATCAAGGGTTTGTTAGTCTTGTCCTAACATGAACAATCACTGAAACAAGATACAAAACACTAAAGCTATCCAAAACACACACATATATGAAAATCATAAAAATTAATAATAGACTTTAACAATCTTGTATATCTAATAAATAGCTTCAAAGCAGAGGTTTTCCACATAATGTATTTAAGTTTTGATGTTTAAACGCAGCCAATCACAATGTTAAATCTTTCTAAATTGAGAGACACATACACTACTACAAAATGGCCAAACAACAACGCCGGGTTTACAACGGCATCCTGTACACCGTTCTTATAGTGCATACTGGATGCGCGCGCATTATTTTTGTAACGCCCATATATATATACATACATCAAAGCATATATCATACATGAATAATACGTTTGGTACTGAAATGTACAAGTTCCTAGTAACACAGTATACATATAAATGCCCAAAAACTTAATACAACAAATATGGCATGTTATATATACCAGATGTTCAAAAGATAAAACTAAGAACTAGATCATTAATGATCTCAAAATCTCCATAATGGAAGCCTTGCCACACAAAAGTTACGATCCGTAAGGAAAGTCAAACAACTTTGTCCTTACCCTTCGCCGAACCTGTAGTACCTGTGATGTAAACAACAACAGTGGGGTGAGATACATCAAATCTCAGTGAGTTCGCTATCTTATCGTCCTCTCGGCTTTACAAGGTTCTAACAAGCCTAACTCAAGTCAAAAGGGAAGGGGAGTGACTTTGAGTACACTCACTATATGGAAACATGTCATGAGTTCATCAACCCACAATATCACTAATCGGTAACCACACCAAGGCATCCCCTGTTCTCGTCCGCCTCTACGTCTAGAAGTCGACCCGAGTCATGGATCCTAGTAACCTACTTGACATACGAATGGATTCGGGTTCTACGGGCCATTAACCGTTATGAACCGTCACTTCACACGGGCCATTAACCGTCACAAGCATACGCTCCCAGAGCGCCATTCGTACTGCACGCGGGAATCAAACCTGCCAAGTAGTCGTGCACATGTTTCAGAGGAGCTCGAGACCCATGAAACGTACTCGCAAGATAACCGGTTACGATTACGTGATCTCACACACAAACATGATTGTATTCGACAATCACAAGGCCATAACGCCTTATCACAACCACAAAGGTTAACACACATGTTCCATACTAGTGTTTATTTATTCTATGACATTAATCTCTGACACACGCCTCGGCACCGTATGCACGATCGTTGTCATTATGTCATTTCACACTTTCCGACATTGTTTACGGTAATAACCCTCACTCTACCAATTTCGTATTTTAACATGCATATATATTCAAACATGTTTAACAATGAGATCATAGGAAAATAATCATCAATCGCATAATGGGAGCACATAATTCAACATATCACACATTACACCAATTCACGGTTCCCTCTGATTTATTTAATCGAGCAATAAACAGATATTTCTCACCACCATTAGTTAGAGGATGTTCCTAGCTTCACAACGATACCAAGAATACTCACATCGGATAAATGAGTCAAAAGTTATGAAAGAAACAAGTTGGATGATCTGTCATGTTCGCATTGCGAAGAAGCCAGCGAATGCTCGCTTCCTCATTCGTAGTGCGAAGCTCCTAGCGAATGCCTAGCCAACACTGGTTCGCTGCACCATTCGTAATGCGAACATCTGGCGAACCAAGTCAGAACCAAAACAAGGTAAAGTTCGCAGTGCGAACCTCTGGCGAATGTTCGCCTTCACCTTCGCCATGCGAACATCCAGCGAGTGCTCGATTTCCCCTTCGCTAGGGGATTCACAGTGCGAATCTGGGAAAATGCAAAAATTCTGCAGCGTACAGCTGCATTCCCTTGGGTCCAAAACCAACCCAAAACATACCCACACATCCAACAATCAAATACAGATGATTCTACACTCATATAGCCTATACTACTCAGTTTGTAACACATTTCAACCGTTAAATTTCATCGATTACCAATTTAAGCAATTTCTCATAAACCTAACTTAAGCTAAAATCATTTCTAACTGTAGAACTTAAGTTTCTATCTAGAACCCACCTTGAATAGATGATGATGGTGAAGATTGGAAAATGATTTGATGAAGATTTGATGATGTTCTTGATGATCTTGTTCTTGGACTTTTTCCTCTTTTTTTCTCTTCCTTTCCTTCTCTTTTCTTTCTCTCCAAAACCCTTTCTATCTTTTTCTTTCTCTTGTTCTAATAAGGAAAAGGAATGGAAGAGAAATGATATAGTAAAATATCATCAATTAGTAACACTACTAATTGCCCAAAAAGTCTCTAAAGTTCCAATACTTAAATATCTCAGAGTCAGATAATACTAATTGGATTTACTCTAAGTTCAACAGTTACTCTAATTATCTCTGCAGATAATTTCTCAGAGTACACTGGAACTCAGTTGATCACAACTAATATTATCCAGAGTAAAACAATTTACGGGGTATTACATCCTCCCCCCCCCCCCCCCCCCGTTAAATTGAAATTCGCCCACGAATTTAAAACAATTACCTGAAAGATGAGGATACACGTCTCGCATCTCCGATTCTAGTTCCCACGTCGCATCTCCTGGATGCGTCTCATCCCACTGAACTTTAACCAGAGGAATCTCCTTATTCCTTAACACCTTAGTTTCTCTTCCCGTGATACGACTCGGTCGAGGCTCAAACGTTAAATCTACTTCTGTCTCAATAGTATCTGGTAAAATTGGCTGAAGAGGATCTGGAACAAACTTCCAAAGCTGAGACACATGAAAAACTTCGTGCATCTCTGACAGAGAAGGCGGTAAGGCTAATCTGTAAGCTACTTCTCCAATTCTTTCTAAGATTTGATACGGTCCCACATATCTTGGACTTAACTTCCGCGATTTAAATGGTCCTTTCAATCGCAATCTCGGAGTAACCTTCAAAAATACATGATAACCTTCATCAAACTCCAAAGGTCTCCTACGGTTGTCCGCATAGCTTTTCTGACGATCTTGAGCTTGCTTAACTTTTTCATGGATCATCCTAATCTTCTCCATAGTTTCGTGAATAATCTCGGGTCCCAACATCCTATCTCCACCAACTTCTGCCCAACACAACGGAGTCCTACACTTCCTTCCATACAACGCCTCATAAGGTGCCATACCAATACTTGCATGATAACTGTTATTATAAGAGAACTCAATCAACGGCAAAAGTTCTATCCAATTTCCTCCACTTTCAAGTACACAAGCTCTCAACATGTCTTCCATGGTTTGTATCGTTCGTTCCGTCTGACCGTCCGTTTGCGGATGATTCGACGTACTCAAACATAACTTCGTTCCCATGGCTTGTTGAAAAGCTCTCCAAAATCTCGAAGTAAACTTTGGATCTCTATCCGAAACGATACTAGTAGGAATACCATTCAATCTCACTATCTCCGAAATGAACAACCTTGCGAGATGACTCGCCTTGTAGGTAGTCTTCACAGCTAAGAAATGCGCGGATTTCATTAACCGATCCACAATTACCCAAATCGAATCATAACCACCTTGCGCACAGGGTAATCCCACTGCGAAGTCCATCAAAATACTATCCCATTTCCACACTGGAATTTCTAAAGGTTGCAACAAGCCACCCGGTCTTTGGTGTTCAATCTTCACTTGTTGGCACACCGCACATTCCGACACATACATCGCAATACATCTTTTCATTCCGGACCACCAATTGTCCCTTTTTATATCTTGATACATCTTTGAAGATCTCGGATGTATAGTAAAAGCACCCTTATGCGCTTCTTCCAAAATCCTCCTTTTTAACTCTGTGTTATCCGGAACACAAATCCTTCGGTTAAAAACAATAACTTCGTCGGTAGCTCGCACAAAACCCGGTTGCAATAACACTTCTTGTAACTTCTTGTCTAACCCTTGCTCTCGTTGGATTTCCTCCCTAAGAGTATAATTGATATTCAAATTCCCCATAATCACACCATTAGGGGTCCAAACAAATTGAAGATTTAGATCTCTAAATTTTTCCAATAAAGTATACTCTAGCATCATCAACTCGGCATTATGTAACACCTTCCTACTCAATGCATCCACCACTTAATTCGCTTTACCCGGATGGTATTTTAACTCCAAGTCATAATCTTTCAAATATTCCATCCACCTCCTTTGACGCATGTTCAACTCCCTCTGATCAAAGAGGTACTTTAAGCTCTAGTGGTCACTAAACATCTCAAAACATACACCATACAAATAGTGACGCCACACCTTCAAGGTAAATACAACGGCCTCCAATTCTAAATCATGCGTTAGATAATTCTCTTCATGGACTTTCAATTGTCGTGAAGCATAAGCCACTACATGTCCATCTTGCATTAACACACCTCCTAATCCCATCTTCGATGCATCACAATATACCTCATACGACTTGCTAGGGTCAGGAATAACCAAAACAGGAGCGGTCGTCAATCTCTCCTTCAAACTCATAAAACTTCTTTCACAAGCCGAATCACATTCATAGGAACAATCCTTCCGAGTAAGTCTCGTCATCGGTAAAGCCAGTTGGGAAAAGCCTTTAATAAACCTTCTATAATAACCTACTAATCCCAAGAAGCTTCTAACTTCAGACATATTCTTCGGTCTCTCCCAATTTATCACTGCTTCAACTTTTGATGGATCAACCGCTACCCCTCCCTGAGATATGACATGTCCAAGAAAATTCACCTCCGACATCCAAAACTCACACTTGCTTAGCTTGGCAAAAAGTTGCCTCTCTTGTAAGATGGATAAAACGATTCTTAGGTGTTCTCCGTGCTCTTGAGGATCATAAGAATAGATAATAATATCATCAATGAAAATCACCACAAATTGGTCCAAGTAAGGTTGAAATATCCGGTTCATATAATCCATGAAAACTTTCGGAGCATTCGTCACACCGAAAGGCATTACTAGGAATTCATAATGACCATAACGGGTCCTAAACGCAGTTTTCGGTACATCCAAACTCTTCACCCGAATCTGATGATAACCCGACCGTAAGTCAATCTTCGAGAACACACAGGCTCCTTTAAATTGACCTAACAGGTCGTCTATCCTTGGCAATGGGTATTTGTTCTTGATGGTGACCTTATTCATCTAACGGTAATCAATACACAACCGCATTCCACCATCTTTCTTCTTTACCAACAATACTGGAGCTCCCCAAGGAGAAACACTTGGTCTAACAAAATGCTTAGCCATCAATTCTTCCAATTGATCCTTTAATTCTCTTAACTCGAGTGGTGCCATCTGATACGGAGAAACGGATATTGGATCCATTCCCGGTATCAGATCAATAGAGAACTCCACTTCCCTCTCCGAAGGAAGAGAAGTGATATCCTCGGGAAAAACTTCTGGAAACTCGCAGACTACTGGAATACTTAGAACCTGAAGGTTGTCGTTCTCCTCCTTAGTGAGAACCAAAAGAACAGATTTTTCATTCTCAAACAAGAAATTAATCATTCCCACCGTACCTTCCAAAATAGTAGTCAACACATCCTTCGGAGTAGCCTCTTTGGACGGAATAATAATTAACTTCTCCTCACAATCGATAAAAACCAAATTAGCGGAAAGCCAATCCATTCCCAGAACAACATCCACTTTCTTAAGTGGCAAACAAATAAGATCAATCTGAAAGACTCTTTCATTCACCGATAGAACACAATTTTCACATACTAACGGCATTTCAACAATCTCATCCATGGCAGTAGTAACCACCATGGATGGAGACAATGGAATAGCTTGCAACCCCAGTCGCTTCGTACATTGCACCGATATAAAGGAGTGTGTTGCTTCACAATCAAACAAAACAAAGCAAGAATTTCCATTAACCAAACACGTACCAGCAATCAAGGAATTATCACCCTTTGCTTTCCTTGCATCCATTGTGTAAACTCGCCCGGTATTCCTCCTCTGAGGATAATCTCTCGCCAAATGGCCCATTTTCTGACATTGATAACACCTCACACCTTCGATACCACACCTCCCCAGATGATTTCTACCACAATGACGACATACATGAGGTGTACTAGTCCTAGAACTCTGAACCTGCTTCCCTTTGAAAGATTGTTGTCTTGGTCTGAATTGTTAATTCGATCTCCCTCGGTCACTAGGATTCAACCTACTCAATTCTCCTTCCGCTTGTACCTTCTTCAAACTATGCTCCGCCACATAACACTGCCTTATCAATTCAGCATAGCTAGTGAATTCCCTTTGAGATATGCTATGTGAAATTTCAGCCCTTAAACCAAACAGAAACTGATCGATCTTCCACCTCGCATCAGGAGCATACATAGCCTGCCTAGAATAAGCAGCCATCACCTCGAACTTTTCTGCATAAGAAGCCACGGTCAAGTTACCTTGTCTCAACTGTTGAAACTCGAACTCCTTCTGAGACCTTAAGGAACTTGGAAAATACTTCTCCATAAAATTTATCTTAAACTGCTCCCATACCTTCGGTACCTCTTGAATTGTCATTAATGCTGAAGCGCTCTCCCACCACCTCATGATAGGACCCTTTAACAAGTGAGAAGTGAAGACCACCTTGTTTTCCTCACTACACTGAACTATTAAGAAAATCTGTTCCACATCGGATATCCATTCATAAGCCTTTACTGGATCTAACCCTCCCTGAAACTCCGGAGGATTCATACAAATGAAATCCCTAAAGGTTCCCCCTGCAGCTTCGGGAACAACCACTGGAGGATGCAGGCCACCAGCCATTTGCTGTACCATTTGTTGCACAAATTAATTTTGTTGCTGTTGCATCTACTGCACGAATTGATACAAAGGGGCATTCTCCCCGTCACCTGGTGGATTTGTCCCGGCTGGAGTAGTTCTCGGTCTCCCGCGGTTGTTTCTGCGCCCGTCCGCCATGTTCTTAAATGTCATACAGATAGGATTAAGTTGATCAGGCTCAATACCATAAATATAACACATAAGACCAATGGCGACACAACGCATATGAAACGGAAGGAAATACTTATACTATTTCATGGCTAGGTCGAGGATACGACCTGCTCTGATACCAACTGTAACGCCCATATATATACATACATCAAAGCATATATCATACATGAATAATATGTTTGGTACTGAAATGTACAAGTTCCTAGTAACACATTATACATATAAATGCCCAAATACTTAATACAACAAATATGGCATGTTATATATACAAGATGTTCAAAAGATAAAACTAAGAACTAGATCACTAATGATCTCAAAATCTCCACAACGGAACCTTGCCACACAAAAGTTACGATACGTAAGGAAAGTCAAATAACTTTGTCCTTACCCTTCGCCGAACCTGTAGTACATGTGATGTAAACAACAACAGTGGGGTGAGATACATCAAATCTCAGTGAGTTCGCTATCTTATCGTCTTCTCGGCTTTACAAGGTTCTAACAAGCCTAACTCAAGTCGAAAGGGAAGGGGAGTGACTTTGAGTACACACACTATATGGAAACATGTCATGAGTTCATCAACTCACAATATCACTAATCGGTAACCACACCAAGGCATCCCCTGTTCCCGTCTGCTTCTACATCTAGAAGTCGACCCGAGTCATGGATCCTAGTAACCTACTTGACATACGAATGGATTCGGGTTCTACGGGCCATTAACTGTTATGAATCATCACTTCACACGGGCCATTAACCGTCACAAGCATACGCTCCCAGAGCGCCATTCGTACTGCACGCGGGAATCAAACCTGCCAAGTAGTCGTGCACATGTTTCAGAGGAGCTCGAGACCCATGAAACGTACTCGCAAGATAACCGGTTACGATTACGTGATCTCACACACAAACATGATTGTATTCGACAATCACAAGGCCATAACGCCTTATCACAACCACAAAGGTTAACACACATGTTCCATACTAGTGTTTATTTATTCTATGACATTAATCTCTGACACACGCCTCGGCACCGTATGCACGATCGTTGTCATTATGTCATTTCACACTTTCCGACATTGTTTACGGTAATAACCCTCACTCTACCAATTTCGTATTTTAACATGCATATATATTCAAACATGTTTAACAATGAGATCATAGGAAAATAATCATCAATCGCATAATGGGAGCACATAATTCAACATATCACACATTACACCAATTCACGGTTCCCTCTGATTTATTTAATCGAGCAATAAACAGATATTTCTCACCACCATTAGTTAGAGGATGTTCCTAGCTTCACAACGATACCAAGAATACTCACATCGGATAAATGAGTCAAAAGTTATGAAAGAAACAAGTTGGATGATCTGTCATGTTCGCATTGCGAAGAAGCCAGCGAATGCTCGCTTCCTCATTCGTAGTGCGAAGCTCCTAGCGAATGCCTAGCCAACACTGGTTCGCTGCACCATTCGTAATGCGAACATCTGGCGAACCAAGTCAGAACCAAAACAAGGTAAAGTTCGCAGTGCGAACCTCTGGCGAATGTTCGCCTTCACCTTCGCCATGCGAACATCCAGCGAGTGCTCGATTTCCCCTTCGCTAGGGGATTCACAGTGCGAATCTGGGAAAATGCAAAAATTCTGCAGCGTACAGCTGCATTCCCTTGGGTCCAAAACCAACCCAAAACATACCCACACATCCAACAATCAAATACAGATGATTCTACACTCATATAGCCTATACTACTCAGTTTGTAACACATTTCAACCGTTAAATTTCATCGATTACCAATTTAAGCAATTTCTCATAAACCTAACTTAAGCTAAAATCATTTCTAACTGTAGAACTTAAGTTTCTATCTAGAACCCACCTTGAATAGATGATGATGGTGAAGATTGGAAAATGATTTGATGAAGATTTGATGATGTTCTTGATGATCTTGTTCTTGGACTTTTTCCTCTTTTTTTCTCTTCCTTTCCTTCTCTTTTCTTTCTCTCCAAAACCCTTTCTATCTTTTTCTTTCTCTTGTTCTAATAAGGAAAAGGAATGGAAGAGAAATGATATAGTAAAATATCATCAATTAGTAACACTACTAATTGCCCAAAAAGTCTCTAAAGTTCCAATACTTAAATATCTCAGAGTCAGATAATACTAATTGGATTTACTCTAAGTTCAACAGTTACTCTAATTATCTCTGCAGATAATTTCTCAGAGTACACTGGAACTCAGTTCATCACAACTAATATTATCCAGAGTAAAACAATTTATAGGGTATTACAATTTTAATTAGAAATCTCAAGGGTATAATAATGGTTTTTATGAAAACCGTGGTGATACAATTAGCTATCATGGGTTCGAACCTCATCGCCCTCAAATAGTTTATCCCTTTGATGTAAATGCTCCCTTTTTAAGTTTTATTAATATTTAACTAAAAAATAATAAGGATATCACGACGGATATTTCTCAAAACCGTTGTTACAAATTGAAGCTTCTTTTTATGTATTTTAAACACCAAGTATATATATCAATTTATCCATTGAAATAACCCTAACACCAACGTCGTCACCATTGTCGGGAAGAAGACAACAACAACAACAAAGTGTTCTACTTTAAGGTGTTGCAATGTCACATTTGAAGACAAAATCATCCAAAGGTGTTTCTACGTCTTGTTCCAGTGTAAAATCTCGATCTGGAAATTTTTGTGGTTGTGATGGTCGTATGGTTTCGTATCAATGCAAGAAGGGACAAAATAAAGGAAGGCTTTTTTGGAGATGTCCATTTTTGAGGAGCGATGAAACATGTAATTTGTTCATATGGGATGAAGACGTGGGAGAAAGAGATGGAAATGACGATGAGAGCATTATGAAGTCAGAGTTGGAAGTTGTGGGCTATCTGAAGATTATGTATGCGGATTTAAAGAAAAAGAACAAGAATTTGAAGAACAAACTGAAATCAGAGATATTTTCTGGAAATATCAAGATGTTATGTTTTTTTGTCTCCTTTATGTTTAATATTTACTTTGTTATGAAATGTAATAGTTGAATTAGGGTTCGAATTACATTGTTGATGTTTAAACTGCAGATGCATTGTTAATTACATTGTTGATGTTTAAACTGCAGATGCATTAAGTTAGAAGTTAAGGCGCACCTTTTCTTTTTTATTTATTTTAAAATTCATAAATAAAAGGGTTATCACTACGGTTCATCTGGTTAACCGTAGTGATATATTTATAATAAATAAATACCTATGTATACGGTTTTTATTTATTTTAAAATTCACAGATAAAAGGGTTATCACTACGGTTATTCTAGTAAACCGTAGTGATATATTTATAATAAATAAATACATATCTATGCGGTTATTATTGTTAACCGTTGTGAAATAGTTTACCCATATATAAGCGAAATAACTTTCACTTAATTGACAGTAACGTCGTTGCCTTCAAAGTGAAACCCTAGAACCCATTTTTTCTCTTCGTTTTCACCATTAGCCGTGAATCTTGTGCTTCATACATTAAGGTATTCTTCTTCTTCCATCTATTGTTAGATATTTCCCATTATCTCGTTTGTTGCATGTTGTTTTTGTTGATTGTTCTCATTTTTCCAGATTCGTTTTCACTACCTTAACAAAGACCATACTTTGGAAACTTCATAATGTTTGTGTTGCTATGGAAAAATGTATAAGAAGCATGAAGCTATGATGGAAACTTCATCCACCTTGTACTTTTTTTTCATAGCATCACGAACAAGATGTTAGTAAATGAAGAAACAACAGTGTAAGCAAACTTTATCTAGTTTTAGAAGCAATGAAAAGAAGTATAAGAAGTATGAAGCTTTTGTGTAAGCTTCTTCCTCCTTATATTTCTTTTTCATGGCTTCCCAAACTAGTTCAACATCATAATTGATTCCTGTTCCGCGATTAATTTCATTAAAAGGTGCGTTATTCCTGTTCCTCTCTTTACTCATCACTGGATTATGGTTTTAGGGTTTGTTTTCAACTGAGGATGCTCATTTTTGAAGTTTGCTTTGTTTTCTTTTAGGTTAAGGGGATGATACAGGGTGATGATGCTGGTGGAAGCAAGCGTATTATATCAGTTTATAATTTCTGGATCTGGTATAGAATGTTGTTTGAGTTTATCATATTCTATTTACATTGTTTGTTTAACTAACCCTCACTTAAAGTTTGCTGGTGGTAGCAAGCGAATTATATGAGTTTATAATATCTGGATCTGGTATAGAATTTTGTTTGAGTTTATTATATTCTATATAGATTGTTTGTTTCACTAACCCTCACTTAAAATACATTCAGTTAATTTGACATAGATACTTATAATCTGCAAATTAAGTTGTATTTGAAAACCAACTTAAACAAACCAATGTTGTTTTCTGATTGCATGCCTCTCATCATTTATCTCACGTTCTTTTATATATAGATTATGGTATAATGATCTGGCTCCTTAGATGCATCGCCGTCTTTCAATATAGTTAAATCAAAGATGAGGCAAATTATCCAATGTCTTGTTATGGAAATTTAATTATAATCGAAGATAGCGATATATCGAAGGAGTCAGTTCAATAAACCACAATATATGTAAAAGAGCGTGAAATGCACGATGAGACGAATGCAATCAGAAAACAACATTGGTTTATTTAAGTTGGTTTTCAAGAACAGTTTAATTTGCCGATTATAGGCATCTTCATCAAATTTAATCCATGTATATTTATTTAGTAAGGTGTTTGGAAAACAAGCAATCTACATTTAATATAATAAACTTAGGGTACTTACAACAACGGTTATATATTGTAACTGATATCATAAGTAATTTATGTTTTATATAAATTCGCTACTGATGGGTTTCGAACCCAGAACCTAAGTGTATGTATCGCAACGGTTTATTATCATAACTGTTGTGATATATGGCGCGTCCTGCCTTTCAACAACGGTTTCTAGACCGTTGTAGAAACAGCGAACTTACAACGACAATCTACATAACAACGCCTTCACCCGCGTCATTATATGTCATTCCCAGCCGTTGTTAAATGGGTTTTTCGTAGTAGTGATAAATTACATTTTGGATAAAGCATTTTTATAACTTGCTCAGATTTCACGCTTTAATAAGTGGCATTAAGAGTTTTGAACATGCATTGACATATAGCACATAAAAACTCAAAATTTCTAAAGGCCTTATATATGAAGACAGCGTAGTAATTAAAATGAGATGAAAAACTACTTAAGTTAATTGTTCCTCGAGTATTATACACCTTTATCCCCCATTGCTCATACACATTAAGCTAACTACATGCATAAATGTAATACCCCGTATTTTATAAACGCCCTGGATAATGTTAGTTGAGATCCAGTGTGCTCTGAGTATTTATCTGATAAGATAATTAGAGCAACTGACGAACTCAGAGCTGATCAGATTAATATTATCTAACTCTAAGGTTTTATTACTTGGTACTTTCGAGCTAATGTGGACCTTTGGTAGTATTACTAACAAATGATACTTTTCTATATCATTTCTTTTCCTCTCATTTCCAAAGTTAGAACATTTAGAGCAAGAGAAAGTGAAGAGAAAGAAAAGAAAAAGAAGAGAAAGTCCAAGAGCTCAAGGCCAAGAACCATCATCTCATCTTCATCGATTCATCTCAGCTTCTTCATCATCCTCTTCTAATCCAGGTGGGTTTTAGATAGATGCTCTAGTGTAGAATTTCTTGAGGTCTTAGAGTTAGGTTGGATTTTGTGAGAAAATGAACAATTTTGTAAATCAATGAAATTTAACGGTTAAAAATTGGTATAATCTATGTTGAATGATTATATTATGCATGTGAATATTTATGATGCTTGTTGGTGCTGTTTGGGGAGGATTTGAATTGAGAAAGATGAATTTTCACCCTTTGGAACAAGAGAAAACGCAGCTGAGCATGGTTGTTCTGGTGCGGAGCGCCGGGCGGTTCGAGGCAAGTGCCCCTGCTTCGCTGGGCGATGCTCAGGAGGCACAGCATGTAATTCCCCTGTAACTTTCAAAGTTTTTGGAAGATTTGTTACGCCCCTGCTTCTTCGGGCGAAGCAGAGGCGAAGGGAACACCGTCGGGCGATGGATGGAGCATCGGGCGCTCCTGGGACTTTTTCAAATGTTCCCTTTCCTCGTAAATTCTATAACTTTTGATCCGCTTACTCGATTTGAGTGTTCTTGATATCAACAGAAAGCTGTGGAAATAATCTTTATGATGACAGTAAAAGATGTCGGTTTTATTGCCCGATTAAATAATCGGAGGGAACCCAAAAGTGGTATAACTTATGTTTAAATTATTACATGTATTTCTAATGTGAAATTATGATATGTTTTGCCTAACATTGATGTTGAACATGATTGAGAGTAATGCATGTAAAAATATGAAATAGGTAGAGTGAGGAATATTACCCTTGAATTAGGTCGGAACCTAGTAACGCCTAGGAAATTGTTGAATAACGTAATGACGACGATCGTGCGTGAGGGGCCGAGGCGTGCGTCTATTACGGAATGGTATGGACATGTTTACACGAGTATGGATCATGTTTTATTTGTGTTTAGATTTGGAAATACAATGAGGTCTTGAGGCGAATGTGGCATCGTGATTGTCGAATACAATCACATTTGTGTGTTTGTTATCACGTAATCGTAACCGCTTATTTTTGGTGCATTTTCATGGGTCTCGAGCTCTTCTGAAACGTATGCACAATTACTTGACAGGTTTGATTCCCGTGTGTAGTACAAATGGAACCTAAGGGTAGAGACTTGTGATGGTTAACAGGCCATGTGAAGTGACGGTTCACGGCTAACAGACCGTTGTTCCCGAATCCATTTCGTATGTCAAGTAAATGAAAAGGATCCATGACTCAGGTCGACTTCTAGACGTAGAAGCGGACGGGAAAAGGGGATGCTTCGGTATAGGTTATCGATTAGTGATATTGTGAGTTAAAGCGGCTCATGAACATGGATCCATATAGTGTGTGTGGGTACTCAAAGTCATTTCCCTTCCCTTTTAACTTGAGTTAGGATTATTAGAACCTTGTAAAGCTGAGAGGACTTATAAGATAGGGAACTCACTGAGATTGATGTATCTCGCCCCACGTTGTTGTTTACATCACAGGTACTGCAGGTTCAGCAAAGGGTAAGGACAAAGTTGTTTGACTTTCCTTACGGATCATAGCTTTTGTGTGGCAAGGCTTCCGTTGTGAAGATTTTAAGATCATTAGTTGATCTATTTCTTAGTTTTATATTTTGGAACACCTTGTATATATATATATAGCATGCCAGAATTGTTGTTTTAGGTGTTTGGGCATTTATATGTATAATGTGTTACTAGGAACATGTATATTTCAGTACCAAATACTTGAATTCATGTATAATATATATGCTTTGAAGTATGTTTTTATATATGGGTGTTACAGTTGGTATCAGAGTAGGTCGTATCCTCGACCTAGCCATGAAAAAGTATAAGTATTTTCTTTCCGTTTCATATGCGGCGTGTCGCCATTGGTCTTGAGTGTTATATTTATGGTATTGAGCCTAATCAACTTAATCCTATATGTATGACATTCAGGAACATGGATGACAGGCACAGAAACAACCGTGGTAGACCGAGAACCACTCCAACAAGGACAAATCCACTAGGTGACGAGGGGAATGCCCCTTTGTATCAATTCATGCAACAGATGCAGCAGCAACAAAACCAGTTTATGCAACAAATGGTACAACAAATGGCTGGGGGCCTTCATCCTCCAGTGGTTGTTCCCGAGGCTGTAGGGGGAACATTTAGGGATTTCATTCGTATGAATCCTCCGGAGTTTCAGGGAGGGTTAGATCCAGTAAAGGCTCATGAATGGATATCTGGTATGGAGCGGATTTTCTTGATAGTTCAGTGCAGTGAGGAAAATAAGGTGGTTTTTGCTTCTCACTTGTTGAAGGGTCCTGCCATGAGGTGGTGGGAGAGTGCTTCAGCCTTAATGACAATTCAAGAGGTACCGAAGGTATGGGAGCAGTTCAAGATAAATTTTATGGAGAAGTACTTTCCAAGTTCCTTAAGGTCTCAGAAGGAATTCGAGTTTCAACAGTTGAGACAGGGTAACTTGACGGTGGCTGCTTATGCTGAGAGGTTTGAGGTAATGGCTGTTTATTCTAGGCAGGCTATGTATGCTCCGGACGAGAGGTGGAAGATTGATCAGTTTCTTTTTGGTTTGAGGGCTGAAATTTCACATAGCGTGTCTCAGAGGGAATTCACTAGCTATGCGGAATTGTTAAGGCAGTGTTATGTGGCAGAACACAGTTTGAAGAAGGTGCAAGCGGAAGGAGAATTGAGTAAGTCGAATCAAGGTGATCGTGGAAGATTAAATCAATAATTTAGACCAAGGTAACAAGCTTTCAAAGGGAAGCAAGTTCAGAGTTCTAGGACCAGTGCACCTCCAGTGTGCCGTTTTTGTGGTAAAGTGCATTCTGGTAGATGCAGTGTTGAAAGAATGAGATGTTATCAGTGTCAGAAAGTGGGACACATGGCGAGGGATTGTCCTTAAAATAGAAACCAAATGCAAGAAAATAATATCGGACGAGTATATACCTTGGATGCGAGGAAAGCAAAAGGTGACAACTCTTTGATTGCTGGTATGTGTTTTGTGAATGGAAATCCTTGCTTTGTTTTATTTGATTGTGGAGCCACACACTCTTTTGTATCGATGCAATGTGTAAAGTGGCCTGGGTTGCAAGCGGTTCCTTTGTATCCACCCATGGTGGTTACTATCGCCATGGATGAGATGG
The DNA here is from genome assembly GCA_022829125.1 of Lathyrus tuberosus. Taxonomy (NCBI): domain Eukaryota; kingdom Viridiplantae; phylum Streptophyta; class Magnoliopsida; order Fabales; family Fabaceae; genus Lathyrus; species Lathyrus tuberosus. The sequence goes on from JALAZF010000282.1 coordinate 3,604,507, forward strand.
TTGAAACACCTTTAATGTGCGAAAATTGTGTTTTATCTGTGGATGGAAGAGTTTTCCAGATTGATCTGATTTGTTTACCGCTTAAGAAAATGGATGTGGTTTTGGGAATGGATTGGCTCTTAGCTAATTCGGTATTTATTGGGTGCGAAGAAAAGCTAATTATTATTCCATCCGATGAGGCTACTCCAAGGGATGTGTTAACTACTATTTTGGAAGGTACGGTTGGAATGATTAGTTTCTTGTTTGAAAAGGAAAAGTCGGTTCTTATGGTTCTTACTAAAGAGGAGAGTAACAACCTTCAGGTGTTGAGTATTCTGGTAGTCTGTGATTTTCCCCAAGTTTTCCCCGAGGATATCACTTTTCTTCCTCCGGAGAGGGAAGTGGAATTCTCTATTGACCTGATACCAGGAAGGGCTCCAATATCCGTTTCTCCGTATCGGATGGCACCACTTGAATTAAGAGAATTAAAGAATCAATTGGAAGAATTGATGGCTAAGCATTTTGTTCGACCAAGTGTTTCGCCCTGGGGAGCTCCAGTGTTATTGGTAAAGAAAAAGGATGGTGGAATGCGGTTGTGTATTAATTACCGTCAGTTGAATAAGGTCACCATCAAGAATAAATACCCATTACCAAGAATAAACGATCTGTTAGATCAATTGAAAGGAGCCTGTGTGTTCTCGAAGATTGATTTACGGCTGGGTTATCATCAGATTCGTGTGAAGAGTTCAGATGTACCAAAGACTGCGTTTAGAACCCGTTATGGTCATTATGAATTTTTGGTGATGCCTTTCGGGGTGACGAACGCTCCGACAGTTTTCATGGATTATATGAATCAGATCTTTCAACCTTACTTGGACCAATTTGTAGTAATCTTTATTGATGACATTCTTATCTATTCTCGTGATTCTCAAGAGCACGGAGAACACCTAAGAATTGTTCTATCCATCTTACAAGAGAGACAACTTTTTTCCAAGTTAAGTAAGTGTGAGTTTTGGATGTCGGAGGTTAATTTTCTCGGTCATGTCATATCTCAGGGAGGTGTAGCGGTTGACCCATCAAAAGTTGAAGCAGCGATTAATTGGGAGAGACCGAAGAATGTTTCTAAAATTAGAAGTTTCTTGGGCTTGGCAGGGTATTACAGAAGGTTTATCAAAGGCTTCTCTCAACTGGTTTTATTAATGACGAAACTTACTCGAAAGGATTGTTCGTACGAGTGGGATTCGGCTTGTGAAAGAAGTTTTATGAGTTTGAAGGAAAGATTGACGACCACTCATGTTTTGGTTATTCCTGATCCTAGTAAGTCGTATGAGGTATATTGTGATGCATCGAAGATGGGATTAGGAGGTGTGTTAATGCAAGATGGACATGTAGTGGCTTATGCTTCTCGACAGTTGAAAGTCCATGAAGAGAATTATCCAACGCATGATTTAGAATTGGCGGCAGTTGTGTTTACTTTGAAAGTGTGGCGTTACTATTTGTATGGTGTACGTTTTGAGATGTTCAGTGATCACAAGAGCTTAAAGTATCTCTTTGATCAGAAAGAGTTGAACATGCGTCAAAGGAGGTGGATGGAGTATTTGAAGGATTATGATTTGGAGTTAAAATACCATCTGGGTAAGGCAAATAAAGTGGCGGATGCATTGAGCAGGAAGGTGTTGCATAATGCCGAGTTGATGATGCTAGAGTATACTTTATTGAAAAAATTTTGGGATCTAAATCTTCAATTTGTTTGGACTCCTAATGGTGTGATTATGGGAAATTTGAATATCAATTCTACTCTTAGGGAAGAAATCCAACAAGGACAAGGGTTAGATGAGAAGTTACAAGAAGTATTCTTGCAACCGGGTTTTGTGCGAGCTACCGACGGAATTATTTTGTTTAACCAAAGGATTTGTGTTCTGGATGATGTGATGTTGAAAAGAAGGATTTTGGAAGAAGCACATAAGAGTACTTTTACTATTCATCCTGGTTCCTCAAAGATGTATCAAGATTTAAAGAGGGATTATTGGTGGTCTAGGATGAAAAGGGATATTGCGGTGTACGTGTCGGAATGTGCGATACGCCAACAAGTAAAGATTAAACACCAAAGACCGGGTGGCTTGTTGCAACCTTTAGCAATTCTAGTATGGAAATGGGATAGTATTTCTATGGACTTCGCCGTTGGATTACCCCGCACTCAGGGTGGTTATGATTCAATTTGGGTAATTGTGGATCGGTTAACGAAATCTGCGCATTTCTTAGCTCTGAAAACTACCTACAAGGCGAGTCATCTCGCAAGGTTGTTTATTTCGGAGATAGTAAGATTGCATGGTATTCCCTCTAGTATCGTTTCGGATCGAGATCCAAAATTTACTTCCAGATTTTGGAGAGCTTTTCAACAAGCTATGGGAACGAAGTTGAGTTTGAGTACGTCTAATCATCTACAAACGGATGGTCAGACGGAACGGACAATACAAACAATGGAAGATATGTTGAGAGCTTGTGTACTTGAAAGTGGAGGAAATTGGATAGAACTTTTGCCATTGATTGAATTCTCTTATAATAACAGTTATCATGCAAGTATTGGTTTGGCGCCTTATGAGGCATTGTATGGAAGGAAGTGTAGGACACCTTTGTGCTGGGCAGAAGTTGGTGAAGATAGAATGTTGGGACCCGAGATTATTCAAGAAACTACAGAAAAGATTAGGATGATCCGTAGTAAGGTCAAATAAGCACAAGATCGTCAGAAGAGTTATGCGGATAACCGTAGAAGATCTTTAGAATTTGAAGAAGGCGATCACGTGTTTTTGAAAGTTACTCCAAGATTGCGGTTGAAGGGACCGTTTCGGTCGCAGAAGTTAAGTCCGAGATACGTGGGACCGTATCAAATTTTAGAAAGAATTGGGGAAGTAGCTTACAGATTAGCCTTACCGCCTTCTCTGTCGGGGATGCACGATGTTTTTCATGTATCTCAACTTCAAAAGTTTGTTCTGGATCCTCTTCATCCAATTTTACCTGATACGATCGGGATAGAAGCAGATTTGACGTTTGAGCCGAAACCGAGTCGTATCACAGGAAGAGAAACTAAGGTGTTAAGGAATAAAGAGATTCCTCTTGTTAAGGTCCAGTGGGACGAGACGCATCCGGGCGATGCCACTTGGGAATTGGAATCCGAAATGCAAGAAGCTTATCTGCATCTGTTCAGGTAATCTTTTAAATTCGAGGACGAATTTCTATTTAAGGGGGGGGGGGATGTAATACCCCGTATTTTATAAACGCCCTGGATAATGTTAGTTGAGATCCAGTGTGCTCTGAGTATTTATCTGATAAGATAGTTAGAGCAACTGACGAACTCAGAGCTGATCAGATTAATATTATCTAACTCTAAGGTTTTATTACTTGGTGCTTTCGAGCTAATGTGGACCTTTGGTAGTATTACTAACAAATGATATTTTTCTATATCATTTCATTTCCTCTCATTTCCAAAGTTAGAACATTTGGAGCAAGAGAAAGTGAAGAGAAGGAAAGGAAAAAGAAGATAAAGTCCAAGAGCTCAAGGCCAAGAACCATCATCTCATCTACATCGATTCATCTCAGCTTCTTCATCATCCTCTTCTAATCCAGGTGGGGTTTAGATAGATGCACTAGTGTAGAATTTCTTGAGGTTTTAGAGTTAGGTTGGATTTTGTGAGAAAATGAACAATTTTGCAAATCAATGAAATTTAACGGTTAAAAATCGGTATAATCTATGTTGAATGATCATATCATGCATGTGAATATTTATGATGCTTGTTGGTGCCGTTTGGGGAGGATTTGAATTGAGAAAGATGAATTTTCACCCTTTGGAACAAGACAAAACGCAGCTGAGCATGGCTGTTCTGGTGCAGAGCGTCGGGCGGTGCTCAGAGCACCGGGAGGTTCGAGGCAAGCGCCCCTGCTTCGCCGGGCGATGCTCAGGAGGCGTAGCATGTAACGCCCCCGTAACTTTCAAAGTTTTTGGAAGAGTTGTTATGCCCCTGCTTCGCCGGGCGAAGCAGAGGCGAAGGGGACGCCGCCAGGCGATGGATGGAGCGCCGGGCGCTCTTGGGACTGTTTCAAATGTTCCCTTTCCTCGTAAATTCTATAACTTTTGATCTGCTTACTCGATTTAAGTGTTATTGATATCAATATAAATCTGTGGAAATAATCTTTATGATGACGGTAAAAGATGTCGATTTTATTGCCCGATTAAATAATCGGAGGGAACCCAAAAGTGGTATAACTTATGTTTAAATTATTACATGTATTTCTAATGTGAAATTATGATATGCTTTGCCTAACATTGATGTTGAACATGATTGAGAGTAATGCATGTAAAAATATGAAATAGGTAGAGTGAGGAATATTACCCTTGAATTAGGTTGGAACCTAGTAACGCCTAGGAAATTGTTGAATAACGTAATGACGACGATCGTGCGTGAAGGGCCGAGGCGTACGTCTATTACGGAATGGTATTGACATGTTTACACTAGTATGGATCATGTTTTATTTGTGTTTAGATTTGGAAAGACAATGAGGTCTTGAGGCGAATGTGGCCTCGTGATTGTCGAATTCAATCACATTTGTGTGTTTGTTATCACGTAATCGTAACCACTTATTTTTGGTGCATTTTCATGGGTCTCGAGCTCCTCTGAAACGTATGCACAATTACTTGACAGGTTTGATTCCCGTGTGTAGTACGAATGGAACCTAAGGGTAGAGACTTGTGATGGTTAACAGGACATGTGAAGTGACGGTTCACGACTAACAGGCCGTTGTTCCTGAATCCATTTTGTATGTCAAGTAAATGACAAGGATCCATGACTCGGGTCGACTTCTAGACGTAGAAGCGGACGGGAAAAGGGGATGCCTTGGTACAGGTTATCGATTAGTGATATTGTGAGTTAAAGCGACTCATGAACATGGATCCATATAGTGTGTGTGGGTACTCAAAGTCACTTCCTTTCCCTTTTGACTTGAGTTAGGCTTATTAGAACCTTGTAAATCCAAGAGGACTTATAAGATAGGGAACTCACTGAGATTGATGTATCTCACCCCACGTTGTTATTTACATCACTGGTACTGCAGGTTCAGCGAAGGGTAAGGACAAAGTTGTTTGACTTTCCTTACGGATCGTAGCTTTTATGTGGCAAGGCTTCCGTTGTGAAGATTTTGAGATCATTAGCTGATCTAGTTCTTAGTTTTATATTTTGGAACACCTTGTATATATATAGCATGCCAGAATTGTTGTTTTAGGTGTTTGAGCATTTATATGTATAATGTGTTACTAGGAACTTGTATATTTCAGTACCAAATACTTGGATTCATGTATGATATATATGCTTTGAAGTATGTTGTTATATATGGGTGTTACAATAAAACTTAAATCAGATACAGCAAATCACTGCTACACATATAGTCACATAAGCTACAACTATGGACATTTATAAAAAAATTCATACATAAACTAGTTTATTATTAGACTTAGTAATACCTGCAAAGAAACTATCTTCAAGTAGGAATCAAATTTTTGTACAATCTAAATAAACTTCATTAAGCCATATGGAGTCTCTGATCTATAGAAGAACTTTCATCAAGACCAGTGTATCTGCTCTACAAAAGAAATTTTCATACTCTTGTTTCAGGAATCATAACATTTATTCATCCACAATTTAAACTATTTGAAAACTCTACATACCTTTCGAGCTTTCGCTGCTTTGCTAGGAGCTTCAAGTTGTTCATCTATACTAATTGAAGAGTATTACCGATCCAGATTGTATTCGGTTTCTCCAAACATTGGAACATAGCTACAAGGATTAGTAAGACACATAGGAAAAAGATAAGAAATTTGTCTAACAAACAATAAAAAAAATTAAGATTAAGAATAAGATAGAAACCAATCAAACCATTGAATTTGATAAAGAACAATATAATCCAACTGCATCTTCAACATACTGTATCAATTTAATAAGCAAAGTTAATATCAGTATTGAATTCTAGTAGAGCTATAAGGTGTATTAGGAAAAAGTATGTAACCTATTATCTATAGCTTGAATGATATTAGTGGAATCCAAAAGATTTAGGACTACCTTTAATCCAAGCCATCTGCCCAGATGGTCCAACAACTTTTCCATAGTAGTTTTGTGATAAACTTCAATGCTCCGAAGACTAATAAATAAGGTTATATAAAGAGTTTACCCATAAATGCGACATAATTTGAAACAAAACTAAGGATAATTACTAAATGGGAAATAAGTTGACTTGTGTTAGAAAGAAAAACTTAGTTGCAATAACGAGATGTCCTGCGGGCTATTTCAGTGATTAATCCAACGACCAATATACTCTTCACTCAATCCATAAGTCTCAGCACGCTGAGGCAATGGATACCTAAAAAGATGAATTGAAAAAAAGAAAAATGGAAGTAACTGCTACTGCATTATTAATTAATTAATTACATTTCAGCAGAGTCGAAGAAGCTGATTCCAGGAGGGTCGTGGATGTCATGCAATGCCGTTGACATTCCATCAAACACCTGGTGTGTCTGCTAGAGGCAGAGTTGCAGCAATACTTTTTCCAACTATGCATGTAACTCTGACCATCAACGTAGCGTTCTCGAAGCTTCGTTGTGCTTCATTTTCATTCAATTTCTTCTACACATACTTATAAAATATTTGTTAAAAATTGAAATTTTAAAAATGAAAAAAAAAAGAAAGAAAAATGAAGAAAAAAAGAGAAGTAGCTTCTCGCGAGTTGTGTTCTTTTCTTCGGCGGCATCTGTGATTAGGAGGGTTGATTGTGTACTTAGGGTTTGAAAACTGAAATTGAAAACAAGAGAGGTATGGAGTGACTGTAAAAAAACTATTATATTAAAATTGAAATTGGTTTATGAGAAAGGGGATGATATGAGAGGGAACTGCAATTAATTTGAGTGAGAGAGAGGGAGATATGAGAGGGAAACTCAAATTAATTTTGAGCGAGAGAATGGGTGATATAAAGAGAGATACTGAAATTAATTTGGTCAATAATTTTTGTGAGAAAAATATGAGAAGGAGAGAGAGGCGAATTTAAAAAAAACTTATAATAAAGATTTTTTTAACTAAATTAATATGCCAATAAAATTATTTTATTTGATTTTAATTTTTTACTATAAGATTTATTTTTATTTTATGTAACTTTTTATCTTTATTATTTACAATTTTATCTTTTTTATGATTTTTTATATACAATTATACAAATATTTTATTCATAGTAACAAAAATTGAAGCTACATTATCATAAAAAAATTCTGTTTTTCTAAATAAATATGTTCGTGATCAATAATTCCTCACAAAATTTTGCATTGATAACATATAATGCTTTCATCATAAAATTTATAATACAAATATTAGGGATGACAAAAATTCATCTCAAAATCTCTCACTAAATTTACCCTAATAAAATTAGTGAGGGAATCTGTGAGAGATTTTTTGTCACGAATTAATTTCGTCACAAATGTCATCACTAATTTGCACCCATTTAAATTTTATCGTATATATGATTTTCCATCACAATTAGTGAGGGATTTATTTCCTTCACTAATTTCCCTCTCTAAATTGCATTTTTTTAGTAGTGTGTACCTTTCATTCATTGGCTTTATTATTCTGTTTAAGTCCTACTAACACTGCTACTCTATGTACATGTGTGAATTAGTTGAGTTACAGTTAGTGGTTAAGTTTAACTGTAGCCGTTAGCTAGAATAACCCAGTTTGGTATATATGTTGCATCGTTGCCTTTGTAAAGAATAACACACAATGTATATTCCCTTTACTTTTCTCTAATATTAAGTTGTTAATGATTTGTATTAATTTTTATTATACTCTATATTATCACTATTGTGATACAAATGAGTAAATTATATTTCAGATTGGAAAATCTCTATATTTTCATATGCGATAAATCAACATATTTTGTTGTGTTTATTGTTATAATTTCAAGAAAATAAATAATATTTTATTGTGTTTAGATCATCACATCTCTTTTATTTTTGAAATTTGAAATAATTTTTTAGTTGAAGTAACTATTAGGGTAATAATTGGTTTGTTAGACCATTATGTTGAAATGAGATTTTTTTTTCCGTCTTTCCAAAGGCTCAAACTATTGACCTTCAATAGAGTAGAAATATTACATTTGACCTTTTAAATAGTAAAAATGAGTTATGTGAAATGTTATATAAGAATATGAGATGGTGTGGCACAAATAAAATACAAGTGTTAGCATGAAAGTACGTACTTCTATTTTAATATATTACTAGAATAAGACTCGTGTGATGTACAGCTGTAAATTAATTTTTATTTATTTATATTGAATATAAATATATTCAATTTTGTTTTGGAAAAATTAAAATTTTATATTATAGTAATTTACTATGACTTGGAATATAGATAAATATATGAAAAAAAATGAACACGTAAGTTTACAGTTGTATTTAGATTTTAGTTTTTGCAAATTTTAATAATTCTAAAAGATATTATTTGTGGCTATTTTTAATACTTTGATTTTCATGTCTCTTTGACATTCATATGTGAGAATGTACTCTATCTAATGTTATTTTTTTGTCTTTAGTTGTTTGTTCGTTGAAATATGATAGAGTCGTAATATGAAGAATGTACTCTATCATATTTCAACATCTACAAATTGTGGCAAGCCTTTTAAATTTGTGTAATAACTAATTTGACAGTAAAGACATTTGTTTCAACTTTTATTTTTGTTGTGATTTCAAGGAAATTGTTCTGCACTAGGCAGGCGCTTGACCCAGAGTAGGGCAAGGCCCAATCCAGTCCAGCTCTTGGCAGGCCCAATAACTGGATTCTGCCAATCTAGCCGTTGGACAAAATCTAGTCGTTGGGCACAACATAGTAGTTGGGCACAATATGACCATTGGGACCGTCCCTCTCACTCACTTGTCAGTTTACGCCACCAACTGCCTCCCCGGATCTCACGGAAGCAGTTGGACCAGGTCAAAGGGTCACGCGCCTGACTCTCCACCTAGCAGTCTCCCATTGGTTGATCAGACAATTCGGCCACATGGGAGACCTTGGCCCCGCGCTGGGAGTTACTTTTATAAATACCCTTTCACTTGAGAGGGTCGGGTTTGATCATTATTCAATATTCGAAATCATACCTAAACGTTTTGTACTTGTTTTCTCTCTAGCCCAAACTTATTTTGGCATCGGAGTACCTTGCAGGTACACCCCCTCCTCTCTTACATCCATCATCTCTGCCCTACACAGAAGGTCACGATGATCCAGTCTGATCACTCCAGATCAGTGGCGCCGTCTGTGGGAACATACTGCTTCCCCGTCTTTTTTATTCAAGATACCTCATCTTTTCACCCAAAAAACCAAAGCTTACTCTCCAAAATCCTTTGATCATAGGGCCTCTAACAGATATGATGATGCCCGTCAAGAGCCCGTTGTCGCCATTATCGCGGATAACGCCGATCACTTCATCCCCGGAGCTACCTTCCCAGAGACAGATCATCGGGATGGGAATACCGCGTCCCCTACCCCCGACGATGTGAAGCCGCGCGCGCAAGCTGCTAGTCACGTTTTTGAGCCTATACCTGTCCCTTAAAACGCTGACCCCGACACTGCTTCCCTCATTGCCTCTCAACAGGTCTAATTTCTTGATCTTCCAACAAGGTGAAAAGATCAACATGCTTGAGCACGTCCTCCAGGAGCTCCTCCCCTCGCAGAAGCTTCACATTTCTTCTCTACACCCTCAATCTCCCCTTCAGAAACGTCGGCAAGACAGGTCTAGGAGCATCTCCCTCAGCAGAGGACGATCAAGATCAGAAGAACCTGGGTCAGAAGTCTCCAGAAGACGACATCGTTCTCCCCTGCGGAGATCTAGACGCTCCCTTGCTCCGAAGAGATCCAAGCCTTCAGAAAAATATCATGAGCACCGTCGGTCGCGCAGACATTTTCCTCGATGCAGCAGAAGCCGCGGTCGCAGTCTTTCCCACGGCCGTTCGTCGAGCGCTAGCAGTGAAGACAGTGTCCATGGATCCCTATCTCAGGAGATCATGGACACTCGTATTCCTCGCGGGTTGGAGAAGCCTCCTCCTCTAGCAACTTATGATGAGACCACCGACCCAGCGAGCATATAGAAAACATCGAGGCCATGCTCCACTATCACAACGTGAGCGGGGCTATTAAGTGTAGGTTGTTCCCCATTACCCTCTGGAAAGGGGCCATGACCTGGTACAAGCGGCTTCTCCGGGGTTCGGTCACGTCCTGGAGTTATTTGAATAACAAATTTGCCCGGCACTTTACTGCCTCCTGACGACATCCCAAGTCAGAGGCCACGCTCGAAGCCATTATACAGGGCAAGGATGAGCTCTTACGTGCATACATCGAGCGTTTCAACAAAGAGGCTGTGGAGGTCTGCACCACGGACCATATGAAGAAATATCTCCTCGAGAAGGGGTTGATACCGAAGAGCGAATTCCGCAAGGCGGTGGGCATAGAGACCCCTCGCACGTTGGCCGAATTACTTTGTAAGGCTCAAGCATATATACAATACGAGGAGAAAGAGGCCGCATACAAGGCCAGGGACTCAAGGGATCAGGAGAGCTCTCGGGCAACAAAAAAAAGATGACTCAGAGGCTCCTAAGCGCGACAGGGAGAGACGACGAGATGATCTTCCTCGAGAAGGCAAGGGACCCGATGGTTGCTTCATGGAATACACCCTGCTGACGGCTCCCCGCGAGCTCATTCTTTCTGAATGCATCAATGCGGAATTCAAGCAGGGGGTGTCCGGTTCCCCAAACCAACATCGTCTAAGGGAAACACAGACAAGAGTAAATATTGCCGCTTCCATCGCAGCGACGGCCACGTGACCGAAGACTGCGTGCACCTGAAGGACATCATTGAAATCCTCATCAAGGAGGGTCACCTAAAGCAGTATACGAAAAAGGGTGAATCCTCCCGATGAGAGATTTCAAAGACCAAGAAGGAAACAGAGTCTTCACCACCCAATCCTCCCCCGCAGGTCGCCATGTCAATCACGTGGCCAGAGGACTTCGTCATCCCCGACTACCTCGAGGATCCTCCCCAGATATCCGCGCACAACATTTGGGAGACATTCCCTACGACAATGGTTATTTCATGTGGAGGATACAACGAGATCACGGTGGGGCCGTTCAAGAGAAAATTTGACCAGCTCATCGACTGCAGACCCGATCGGCTATCCACACTCGAGAAAGTTCGGGGGCATTCTCAGACAATCACATTCTACCGTGAGGAGCTGCCTGGGGGCTCCCCGAACTCACACATTCCTTTGCTCATCAGGGCTAGACTTGCTAGTACTAATGTCCGACGGATCCTGGTCGACCAGGGCAGTTCAGTGGACATCATGTATACCGATTTGTTAAAAGCCTTAAAGCTGGACGAGAAGAATTTGTCCCCGTATGTAGGATCTGACCTACAAGGATTTAATGGAGCCACTGCTAGACCATGGGGATACGTGGAGCTTCCAGTCACGTTCGGGGAAGAGGAGGCATCAAAGTCAATCAAAACTTAATTTCTGGTAATTGACTGTCCATCGCTGTACCAATGTATACTGGGCAGACTGACCCTAGCGGAGCTGATCATTGTCCTTTCAACCGTTCAGCTCGAGATGAAGTATTATATAGAGAAGGGTCACGTCGCGACTTTGCACGAGGATATAGAAGCTGCAAGGAGATGCTTTGAAGCAGCTACCCGAGGAAAAAGCTCTATCGGTGCAGCGTCCAAGGCCGCCAAGCGGGCAAGAGAGAAATACCATCTCAGCGAAGAAAGTCAGCCTGACAAGTAGCCAACTCTCCCAGTGTACACGATCGACCTTGACAGCCAGATTTCTGAAGGCGAGGAAGACGGGAACGAAGGAACATCGACAGCATCAAGCAACTCCCCTGCGTCGACCATCATGTGTCCGATACCTGACGGGGAATTCGAGGTCATCACTGTTAGTTCTTGGATTGGCTAGAATTTTGGTAAAACAAAGTTGTTTGTTCAATGTTGATGTCATATGGCTGATGTCTTAACATTGAGTCTTAACATTGGTTAATGTTATATTTTTAAGTTGTTGAAGTTTTGAAGTCTGATGTCACATGCGATGTCATGACATCAGATATGCAGTTTATTAAAATATCAGGTTTGAGATGTTTTTAGGGTTAAGCGTATTAGCTGGAATTTGGGAGAGCTGTTAGAGTTATTGGATGCGAATATCTTGGAGAAGATATTTTCTGCTGCAAACAGATTCGATGCAGATTTGTAGGAGTGTTTAAAGGATGAAGATTTAAAAAACTTTGGAGATAAAATCTATTTTGAAGATTCAGTTTTAAATAACAAATCAGGTCAGATATTGTAGAGGTCTAAGCCCAAATCAAATAGCTAAATAAAACGCATCAATCCTTTGAAGAAAGGATAAAAGATAGAGAGCATAGACTGAGTGTCAATCATTGTCTTTGTACGAGTATTTTGTAAACCATTCTAGGTTGAATTGGTGAGTTGTAAGGTGTACTCTCTTAGAGTTGTGAAGCAAGAGAGTGTTGTTACTTGATCAAAGCTTGTAAGTAGGATCAAGGTGTTTCTCAAAGTGTGATCTTTGAGGTGTTTTAGGAAGTGAGTAGTGTTCTCATACCTAAGTGGTCTCTTAGGTAGAAAGTTCATTAGGTAGAAATTAAGTTTAGGAGATGTCAACTGGGTTGTTGAGTCTGTAAATTAATTCTACTAATAGTGAAATTCCTTCCTGGCTTGGTAGCCCCCAGAGTAAGTTGTTTAACTGAACTAGGTGAACAATTCTTTGTGTAGTCTTCTGTTGTTTTATATTGTCCATTGTAGAGTGTGTTGTTGTGACATCACACGTAACATCACATATCTGGTACCAGAATTTCAATTGGTATCAGAGCAGGCATCCTGCTCTGCATCTGGGTGAGATCTAGGGCTGATACTTTCTGGTAAGATGGACAAGGAAGTTGGTGGATTTGTGAATAGACCCCCTATTCTGGATGGCTCTAATTATGATTATTAGAAGCCAAGGATGATTACCTTTTTGAAATCCTTGGACAGCAGGGCTTGGAAGGCTATCATAAAAAAATGGAAAGCACCTGTTGTTGTTGAGAAAGATTATGCTGGGAAAGAAAAAGAAGGCAGCTCAAAACTGAAACCTAAAGAAGAATGGACCAAGGAAGAAGATGAGCATGCCCTTGGTAATTCTAAAGCTCTAAATTCTATTTTCAATGGAGTTGATAAGAACATCTTCAGGTTGATCAACACCTGTGAAGTTGCTAAGGAAGCTTGGGACATCTTAAAGACTACTCATGAAGGAACCTCAAAGGTTAAGATGTCAAGACTTCAATTTCTGACATCAAAATTTGAAAGTCTAAAGATGAAGGAAGATGAAACTATTCATGATTTTCACTTGGACAAAAGATGACTGAAGAAAAGCTGGTGAGGAAAATCCTTAGGTCCCTTCCCAAGAGATATAAGATGAAGGTGACTGCAATTAAAGAAGCTCAAGACATTAGCAAAATGAGAGTTGATGAGCTAATTGGATCTCTTCAAACTTTTGAGTTAGGGTTGAATGAAGAGGAACCTGAAAAGAAGACCAAAAGTATAGCCTTGGTATCTAATACTCAATAAGAGAAGAAAGGGAATGGTGCTGAATCTCAGGAGGAGCTATCTCAGGCTATTGTTATGCTGGGAAGACAGTTCAACAAGGTGCTCAAGAGAATGAATAGAAACTACAAACCTAATGTTAAGTACATCTCCTCTAACATCAGCAAGTCAAAAGAAAAGGATGAAGAGAATACTGCTCAAGACAAAGGGATCCAATGCTTTGAGTGTAAAGGTTATGGGCATGTTAAGAAAGAATGTCCTATATTCCTTAAGAAGCAGAAGAAGGGCATGACTGTTTCCTGGTCTGATACTGACAGTGAAAGTGAAGAAGAGTCAGCCAAGCATGTCAGAGCATTGACAGGGACATGTGTGTCTGATGGAGAATCAAGTGATGAGGAACTGACTTTTGAGGAGTTAGCAGCCTCCTATCAAGAGTTATGTTTGAGGAGTGCAGAGGTTTGTCAAGAAAGTGAGAAACAAAAGAAACAAATTGTTCAGCTGGAGACTATTAAAGTTGATCTTGAAAATGAAGTCTTGTTGGTTAAATCTCAACTTGATCAAATGACAAAATCTGTTAGAATGTTGAACAGTGGATCTGATACTCTTGATAAGATCCTTCAGGCAGAAAAGGTAGCAGAAGACAAATCTGGCTTAGGATTTTTTGTTGAGGAGAAGGTTTCTGCTGAAGCTAGTACTTCAGGAACCAAAATGGACATGTCTCAACCAATGTCTCAACATAACAAAAAGAGACATAATCCTAAACCTAAGCAGGTTGCTCACCAACAGCCTCAAAATGTTGGGAAAAGGTATGCTCATGGTCCTCATCAAAAGAAGGTTCATACTTCTGGAGCTAGGCAGTATATGCCTCCTCAATACCATAGGAGCATGCAGACTTCTAGGTTTAACATGTTCCATCAGATGTCTCAACATCAAGGGAATATGTATGGCTTTGGACCTAATAATGCAGTGCCTTATTTTTATGGTAGAAGGAAGCCACATCATCATAGAAGACAGCCTAAGAGACAGAATCCTCACTACAGAAGACAGGCAAACTATGGAAGAAGACAGCACCAGTACTATGGATGGCAGCCACAGCAGTTTCATCATCAAGGTGGCAGGAAGTTTAACAACTTCAGAGAAGAGAGAGTAAGGTGCTTCTATTGTGGAAGATTTGGTCATATGCAGTTTTCTTTCTTTAAACTGCATGGATATCCCAAATCTGTCCCTTAACCTAGACAGGAGGAGAACAGGACTAAGGTTATTAAATAATGGGTTCCTAAAGCTAAGGTTACATGTTTATTGGCTCACACATCAGATAGACATTCTGCTAAGGATGGATGGTACTTTGACAGTGGATGTTCAAAGCATATGAATGGGTCCAAAAATCATTTGGTGGAGATCAATTCTTGCTCCTAAAATGATGTTATTTTTGGTAATGGAGAGAAAGGGGAGGTAAAAGGAGTTGGAAAATTGAAGTGTCATGATGGACCTGATCTTGACAATGCGCTTCTTGTCAAGGGTATGAGTGCTAATTTGATTAGCATAAGTCAGCTTTGTGATGAAGGATACAAAGTCAGCTACACTAAAGATGAGTGTTTGGTGACTAATGAGAAGAATAAGGTTGTTATGAAGGGAGTCAGATCCAGAGATAATTGTTATCAATGGGTACCTCAAGAGGTCAGCTCATCTAATGATGTTAAGGTTGATGTTGTGACATCAGACTGTAACATTAAGTGTGAAAGTCTGAGCATGTTGAAAGGTCAATTAGGGTTAATAACTTATGGTGTGAATTCTTTTAAAAATTTAAAAGGAAAGTTATTTTGGAGGGAGAAACTCATTGATTGGCTTTTAAGTGATACTCAGAATCAGGATCCATACTTTAGGCTATCATTACCTATTGTAGCTATTACACGCTTCATCAAACACCATACCTCTAGACGGTTCATCTCCTTCTCCATCAACAGAAGTAGTAATCCTTCCCTGATCCTCAGTTGCTTCACTGGAACAATGTCAAAACAAGTATCAACCCCTTCAAAGAAGTCTGCTTCAAAAAGTTCTTCTCTTGAAAAAGCTAGGGTTTTGACGAAAGAGGGTTCTGCTGAAGAAGCTTTGAATATAGCACCCATCTCCATGATGGTTATTGAATCTGGTAAGTCAAGACTTTCCAAACTTCAACCCAAAAGGCCTACACCTAAAATTGATGATAGTGAAACTAGGAGGTTAGTCACTAGCATTCTTTTTAAAGAAAAATATGCATCTGAGTCTTCCACCCCTCAAGCTGTTAAAGAGAGGGTTGATGTTGATCGTAGTCTTAATCAGATTGCCACCAAAATTTTGGATAAGGGTTTATCTGTAAAAGGCATTTCTATTCCCCTTAGACAAATGCCTACTGAAAAGGAGGACATGCAAAGTACTGATACAAATCTTCACAGACTGGCTATGTCTGTCATTGAAGATGCTGAAGTAGGTGTTGAAGAAGAAGGTGTTCATGAGGAAGCTGATGTTGAAACAAATGTCAGAACATCGCCTGATAGGGATGTTGAAACTAGCCCTGGTGGAAAGAAGAATGAAGATGTGGTAAATGTTGTTGACTTGTATAATGATGAAGTGATTGGAAATGTTGTACCTAGTCTTGCCAAAAGACTTAAAATTAGAAAAGGAAAAAATTTGGAATCTTCTCCTACGAAGTCAGCTGAAGGAAAGAAGAAAAAGACTTCTGTTGTTGGTCCAACATAAACATGGAGTAAAGTTGTTGTGAATCCCAGAAAGAGGAAGTTGTTGGAAGAATCTGAATCAGAGTATGATGTTGAGGATGATGTTCAAGACATCACTCCTGTGAGAAAGTCAATCTTGAAGAGAATTACTGACAAGATACCTGATGTTCCTGTTGACAACATTTCATTTCATTATGCAAGCAGTGCTTCCATGTGGAAATTTGTTTGACAAAGAAGACTTGCTCTTGAAAGAGAGATTGGCAAAGAGGCTATGGAAATTAAGGAAATCATAGAGGTGATAAAGGTTGCTGGATTGATGAAGACTGTTTGTGGGTTCTCCAAGTGTTATGACAGTCTGGTTAAGGAATTTATGGTTAACATCCCTGTGAATATTTCTGACAAAAGAAGTGTGGATTTCATGAAAGTGTTTGTTAGAGGCAAATGTATTGAGTTCTCTCCTGAGGTTATCAACAATTACCTAGGAAGAAAAGAAGAAGAGTTTACAGAGTTAGAAGTTACTGATAGTGATGTCTGCGAGGAGATAACTGCTGGTCAAGTAAAGGTGTGGCCCTTGAAAGGAAAATTTACAACTAGCAAACTTAGTGTTAAGTATGCTATCTTGCACAGAATTGGAGCTGCAAATTGGGTGCCTACTAATCATAAAACCACAACAGTTGTGGGATTAGGAAGGTTCATTTATGCTGTTGGCACTAAGAAGAAATTTGACTATGGATCATATATTTTTTAATAGACTGTGAAACATGCCACCACTAATGCTATCAAAATGCCTATAGCATTTCCATCTCTCATTTGTGGAGTAATTCTGAAACAACATCCTGGCATATTGACAAGTTCAGACACAGCCTGCAAGAGGGAGTCTACATTATCTCTGCATCCAAAATTGTTTGTTGGGAGTCATGTTCCAGACATTGTCTCAACATCAGATGATGGTGTCAAGAAGAAAAGTACCAAAGCTGGTTTGCTTGCAGAATTGAAAGCTACTTGCAAGGATCTGGATATTGTGATCAGTACCAGCATGACTAGAAAGAAGGAAATTGAGAAGCTGATCCAGTCCTTGGAACAGGATGATAATGATGATGTTCATGTCAATGCTGAAGGTGTCAATTCTGAGGAAGATGATGAGGATGATGAAGACGGGCCTAGCTCTGATGAAGATTAAGTTTCTTTTGTTGTTTCTGCTAGACAATAGTTTTTTTTTGTTTTGCACTTGGTGTGTTTGGTTTGTAACCTGAATATTATGTTTTAAGCACTTTTTATGTTTTTGTTCTATGATTTGTCTTGTCTTGAATGCTGACTTTAGACTGACAATGAGAGCTAGCTTAGGACTAACTGGAAGTTAGTAGGTGTTTGTCCAATTATGGCTAAAAAGGGGGAGAGTTAGCCAAGCCAAGGTGTGGTTGTGAATCCTGTTTCTGATGTGGTGCAGAAGTTGAGGAGGAGAGTGTTTGTGCAGCTGTATGGTGGTTCTGGTTTTGAGGGGGAGCTTGACCCATTGCTGAGCTGATGGAGTATGTGCAGCATTTTGAAGTAGGAGCTGTTTTGAAGGAGTGCTACTAGGAGTTTTTAACATTTTTCAATTTTTATCCGCTGCTGAAGTCTCTGATGTTGCAAAGATTGTTTTAGCCAAAATTAGCCAAAGAGGGAGATTGTTAGTTCTTGGATTGGCTAGAATTTTGGTAAAATAAAGTTGTTTGTTCAATGTTGATGTCATATGGCTGATGTCTTAAAATTGAGTCTTAACATTGGTTAATGTTATATTTTTAAGTTGTTGAAGTTTTGAAGTTTGATGTCACATGCGATGTCATGACATCAGATATGCAGTTTATTAAAACATCAGGTTTGAGATGTTTTTAGGGTTAAGCATATTAGCTAGAATTTGGGAGAGCTGTTAGAGTTATTGGATGCGAATATCTTGGAGAAGATATTTTCTGCTGCAAACAGATTTGATGCAGATTTGTAGGAGTGTTTAAAGGCTGAAGATTTAAAAAGATTTGGAGATAAAATCTGTTTTGAAGATTCAGTTTTAAATAACAAATCAGGTCAGATATTGTAGAGGTCCAAGCCCAAATCAAATAGCTAAATAAAGCGCATCAATCCTTTGAAGAAAGGACAGAAGATAGAGAGCATAGACTGAGTGTTAATCATTGTCTTTGTACGAGTATTTTGTAAACCATTCTAGGTTGAATTGGTGAGTTGTAAGGTGTACTCTCTTAGAGCTGTGAAGCAAGAGAGTGTTGTTACTTGATCAAAGCTTGTAAGCAGGATCAAGGTGTTTCTCAAAGTGTGATCTTTGAGGTGTTTTAGGAAGTGAGTAGTGTTCTCATACTTAAGTGGTCTCTTAGGCAGAAAGTTCATTAGGTAGAGATTAAGTTTAGGAGATGTCAACTGGGTTGTTGAGTCTGTAAATTAATTCTACTAATAGTGAAATTCCTTCCTGGCTTGGTAGCCCCCAGAGTAAGCTGTTTAACTGAACTGGGTGAACAATTCTTTGTGTACTCTTCTATTGTTTTATATTGTCCATTGCAGAGTGTGTTGTTGTGACATCACACGTAACATCACGTATCTGGTACTAGAATTTTAATCACCTTCCGAGATAACCCCAACAGAGGGGTATTGATAGGCGCTGGGCTGCCTGACAAGGTAAAGCAGCAGTTAAAGACATGCCTGGAGGACAATGCGGATTTATTTGCTTAGAGCGTCGCGAACATGTCCAGCCTTGACCCTGAGACTACATGCCCTCAACTGACCATCGACCTAGCTACCTGAGCCGTCTCGTAGCGCAGGCGAAAGCAATCCGATGAAAAGGCACGGGCTGTCGAAAAACTTGTACAAGACCTCTTAGAGGCAAAATTTATCTTGGAGGCCAGGTATACAACCTGGCTGTCCAATATTGTACTTGTCAAGAAACATAGTGGAAAATGGTGCATGTGCGTTGATTATACTGATCTCAACCGGGCTTGCCCGAAAAATGCTTATCCTCTGCCGAGCATAGATAAGCTCGTAGAGAATTCTGCATGTTTCAAGCTCCTGTCCTTCATGGACACCTACTTGGGATACAATCAAATTCCCATTGCTGAAAAGGACAAGAAATATATCGCGTTCATGACCTCGTCGGAGAACTCTTACTACAACGTAATGCCATTCGGTCTGAAAAACGTTGGGGCCACATACCAGCGTATGATGAACAAGGACTTCCGATCAGAGATCGGAGACATGCTCGAAGTATATATGGACGATATAATCGTGAAGTCCCAAGAGGAATCCGATCACATGATCCACTTGCAAAAGGTCTTCGACCAAGCGAGAAAATGCAAAATGTGTTTTAACCCAGAAAAATGCACCTTCGGTGTGCGGGCAGGGAAATTCCTCGGCTTCTACCTCACCAAGAGGGGGATAGAGGCCAACCCTGACAAATGTTGGGCATTCGCTGAATTTCCCAGGCCAAGATCAAAGAAATCTATACAATCCCTCAACGGGATGTCGCTTCACTTTCTCGCTTCGTGGCCAAGTCTGCCCAACACGCTCTGCCATTCTTCAAACTCCTACGAAAAAAAGCCACTTTCGAGTGGACAGAGGAATGTGAGCAGGCCCTGCTCCCCCTCAAGTGAGCTTTATCTGAACCTCCCGTTCTGTCGCGACCAAAAAGCTGGGAGACGTTGTACCTGTACCTCTCTGTCACCAGTGAAGCTATTAGTGCCACCCTCATTCGTGAAACATCCGATGGGCAAAAACCCATATACTTCACGAGCAAGGCTTTGCAGGGGCCAGAACTCAGGTACTAACAAATTGAGAAGGTCGCCCTCGCTCTCATCAACGCGGCGAGGAGATTAAGACATTACTTCCTAGCCCACACGATAGTGGTACGGACAGATCAGCCCATAAGGCAGCTACTTGGTCGACCAGACATGGCCGACAGAATGCTCAAATGGTCCTTGGAGCTGTCAGAATTCGACATCCATTACGATGGCAGGAAGGCCCTCAAGGTGCAAGTCCTGGCAGATTTCGTAGCTGAGATGATGCCCCGGCTTCCCCGTCTAGCGGGGCACACAAATGGACCATCTTCGTCGGCGGAGCATCCAGCTCCACGGGCAGTGGCGCAGGTATCATCCTTGAGAACGAAGAAGGAATCTTGATCGAAGTATCCCTAGTTCTGTCCTTCCCCACTGTAGCGAGCGATTTTGGACGCGGTTCTTAAGCGCTGTCGCTCTCTGCGGTTTGAGCTTTGACTACAGGTCGATTCATTTTTTATCCTATTGTGAGCTGAATAAGGAAGGGAAATAGATGTCTCCAATTAACCCTGCTTGCATACTGAGTTTAAACAGCGGTCTGTTAGGTTACGGATGCTATCAATGTGGGGGGCCTTTGTACTGGTTATTTGTATTTTTGCCAATACTGTTTTCTTTCTTTTTTACCTGGGCAGAAGGTTTCTGGCGGGGAACAAGGATTAGGATGTTAGGACTGATGCTTTTGAAATACTGCTTTTGATTGATGGAGATATGGGATTTGGGTTTTTTGTTGATTGCGCTCGCTAAGATCTTTTCTTTCGATCTTATGCCTACGTATTCCCGTTTACTGAAACAGGGAAATCAGAGCGTTCGTAGTTCCTCCTATTCTATGGGAGGAAATTGGTTTTTGGTGTCTTGTTCAAAGCCCAAGACGTGAAGCGAAAGGTAGTTTGTATCTTGTTCAAAGCCCAAGATGTGAAGTTGAAAGGTCTATTTGTGTCTTGTTCAAAGCCCAAGACGTTAAGCTGAAAGACCTCGACTTTAGAGAGAATTTGTCATCTCTAAAGAGGGGAGAAGGAGAATTACTTTAACTGGGATACGCGGATCCGAGCAATGCCATAATTTCCGAAGAAAGGGTTTTAACCTGAAGGAGAAGACTTTAACTCAGTGTAGAGCAATGCCATCTTTCCTTAGGAATTTCTCATGCTAAAAGAGGGACAGTGGCGTGGATATAGATGATCCAGAGGCTTGCCGCTTATAGCGATTAGATGAAGGGAAAGGAGTTGTTGATGTTTGTGTACTGTGAACGAGGCACAACTTCGATGTTAAAAGGTTAATTGGATTAACCAGTGGTTTTCTTATACAAAGCCTAAGAGGAGGTTGATTTCCGCTAGGAAAATCATTATACAAAGCCTAAGAGGAGGCTAATTTCCGCTAGGAAAATCATTATACAAAGCCTAAGAGGAGGCTAATTTGTGTCTCGTACAAAGCCCGAGAGAGAGGCTAAAAGTTTTTGACTCAACGGTGGAATCTTTTGGTATCTCGTATAAAGCCCGAGATGGAGGCTAAAGTTTGTTTGGCTTAATAAGAACCTTTTTGTATCTCGTATAAAGCCCGAGATGGAGGCTAAAAGTTTTTGACCCGACGAGGGAGTCTTTGTGTGTCTCGTACAAAGCCCGAGAGAGAGGCTAAAACGTTGTTTGACTCCGCTAGGGAGAGTCATTGTACAAAGCCCAAGAGGAGGCTATGTCAGTTAAGTGACAGGTCCAGTATACTGATTTTGAAAGAGAAAATCAGTTCTTATATGAGCATCACTGTACTCATGGGTTAGACCTGAGGATCGGGGTGGTCTCCTTTTCTTTGAGGAAACTGGAAATCCAAAGGGTGTTGAGACTGTCCGAGTCTGCGGGTTTCCTTCCTATTTAACGAAGGGGTCACTTGAGAATGTCTTTTGAGACTCAAGGAAGTTAGACTGTCCGTGTCTAGAGTTTTATCTTTTGTACTATGCTTTGAGAAACAGTAGTAGACTCTATGAAAGAACTGTTCTATGGAGATGACTAAGTTCTGTTCCTATACCTCTAGGAGGTCGTCGGGACAATTTGTACGAAGCCCAAGAGGAGGCGGGAAACTTTTAAGAAGCCGACTGGTCCTTGTACGAAGCCCAAGAGGAGGCTATCATTCCCGGAGGAAGAGATCATTATACGAAGCCTAAGAGGAGGCTGTGAATACTTCTAAGAAGCCGTAGGGTCCTTGAATAATGCCCAAGAGGAGGCCGATGCTTTTTAAGAAGCCCGTGGGTCTATCATCTCCTTTCCATTAGGAGAGATACCTCTTTTAAAGATAAAAACCACTGGTAAACGTGCGAGGTTTACTATCCAGCGACTTTTAGCTTTCGAAGAGGGTTCCTTAGTTAAGGTCCAAGATTATGACCGTAGTGGGTACCCAAACCCCGAGACATTCAAGGCAAGCTATCCACAAGGAATAGATCAAGTCAGGAAAGTTCGAGAATTTGGAAGAAAGTCAAAGATGCCATTCACGGAGAATACATTCATCTTGGGGAGTAGAGCTTCTTGACGATTCCTAAGGAGGACAGCCGAAGAGAAGACTGTATATGGTGCTCCTATTGGGGATCTAGGCGTCTATTTCTACGAATAAATGAAATGGCGTCACCTAGTTCTAGACGTAGTAGCCGGGGAAACTCGAAATATCTATACTATTATTACACAGTAGATATAAGTTTATGAAAGGAGACTTACAGTGAGCAGCCCCACAATACAGTTTATAATATGAAAGCAGTAAATGAAAGCGATAACCACTTACTCGGTTGGAGTGCTTCCATGCTGTTTGGTTAGTTGTTCAACAAAGAAAGATTGAAAACAATAGTATATTCAAAATCAAAGGAGAAAGTGCTTTGAAAAAGAAAGATTTGGGGCTTACAGCTCAAGGAGAGGCCCAGGGTTTTATCAGTGAGCGCACTGTTTGACTATGTACAACGGGACTTAAACAAGTGACTGGGGCCCAAAAAGGTTTTCTGTACAAAGGGATGGGTCTTACACTCTCTCAAGAGGCCCAAAAAGGTTTAAAGAAAAAAGAGTGGGGCTTATAACACGAGGGTAGGCCCAAATGATTTTTCGTTTAAAAAATGGCGATCGCGCCGAGGTTTTCTTTTAACGCAGAGGGACTTATACAATGAGTGAGTCCCAAAAAGTTTTTATACAAGGGGGGATGGGTCTTACACTCTCTCAAGAGGCCCAAAGTGTTTTGAAAATGACTTATGAGGGTTGAATTAATCCAAAACCCTAATTTGTTTTCAAAATGTATTTAATTAAATAAAAATTCAATTAAAATGATCAAAAATTGTTTAACACATGGAAAAAAAATTGTGACCTTGGATTAATGCTTCAAAAATTAAGTATTGACCTACAAAATAATTAGAAAGCATTAAAAGTTGCAAAATCAATGTAGAAAAAATATTTAAAATGCCAAAAACAATCAAAATATTAATTCTTTACAAAAATATCAATTATATGAAATAAATAATATTTTTGGTATTTTTTTGTGAAAATAAAATATTTTAACATTTTTGTGAATTATTAAAAAAAGAATCAACTCAAAATCATTAAAACTCAGAGAGAAATTAATTTTTGAATCAATTAAACAAAATCACAAAATTCAAATATTTGAATTTATGAAAAATGGCGCCAAGAACAGCTGAAGAACACGCGCGTGTTCTTGGTTTCTCAGATTTGCATTTTCTATCCAATCTCCATGAATACGTAATCATATCATGCAATCCACATATCATTATGCTCGTCTCAACCTCACGATCATGTCTATGTACTTTAATTTCATTTAAATTAAACATACAATAAGAAATCACGAAGAGACCTCAAGAACCCTAATTTCTACATGAAGGCTAGGATTTTTTATACACGATTCAAACAATGCAATTAATTGAGGGAAAACATTCCATGCATGATTATGAACATATGGCCAAATTTTTGTGCGAGGAAATATGCATAGATTGAGAGATGACCAAGTTTGTGCTTACCTCTAGGCCGTGACAGCAAGTTCAAAGTGATTTTTGATTTGAAGGTGTTACAGATGAGTGGTGATGATCTGAACAGCTTCCCTACACCCTATGGATCGTGTTTGGATGGTTGGACTTGATTGAAATTGGCTGGATCACTTTGTGGTACCTCAGCTGCACTTTGATTGAAAATTTGAGCAACCAGCTGGTGATTTTGTGAAATTGATGTTTCAGAAGTAATCTAAGTGTTTGATCGGCTCATATGTGATGTATGTGAGGTGTGTGAGTGATTGGTTTGATTGGAATTGCTCTCAAACTCAAAATCCGATAGTGACTTGCCTTAGAAGGCAAAATTGGAGTGAAAGAAGAGATTTTGAGGAAAGCATCTGTTAGATGGCTTTGGTGTACTCAAACTGACCACAATTGAGCTCTATTTATAGTAGAGCAAGTTTGTTTTGCAAGGAATAGTGCATGGCAGTTGGTAAGTAGGTTTGGCCAATGTTGGCAAATGAAAATCCAAGTCTCCTCTAGCCATTGACTAGAGGTTAGGGCACAGAGCTTTGGTCCCCTTGGTCTTGGATAAGTCTTGACTGATTTCAGATGAGAATGGCTCAGTCCATGCCACCTTGATGGTTCCATTGAATGCCTCATTCCAAATTTGAAGTCTTGTCCCTATTTTGGCCATTCTAGGTTCAACATGCTATTTCTTGTTCCATGGACTTTGGAGGCTTGGCTCAGTGATTGTCCCCTTTAGATTCAATCCTCTGAGGTGTCCAAGTGGATAGGAGCAATTGAATTTGGCTGATTTTGGCAAATCGACCAAAGTTGCAAATTCTGCCTTGCCTTGACAGATTTCAGCAAGGCAACTTGGCAAGGTTGTATCTCATGGTGTAGGTTGAATTTGGCAATGTTCTTGGCCATTTTGGAAAGCTCTTACATAATACAACAACTATTTGAACAAGTTTGGTTTTGATCTCTTTTGATTACAAGTGAAAAATCCCCCTACATTTGGCAAAAAGTGAGGCAGAATCTGACTTAGTGAAAATTTCACTAAGTGTTGGAAAAAGTGACATTTTCACTTTTCAGCCACTTTGATCATTCCATAACTCAAAATCCTTAATGAATTGGAATGACTTGTAGTTGAAGTTTTTGTAGGTGATAATGAGGGCTACAAATCCATATTTGGATGAGAAAAAATGGTCTTGTGGTTTAGGAGTTATGGTCCTTCAAAGTTGGTACCTTTGCCACTTTATTTTTAACTTAGAAAAATTTCTAAGTTTTATGGTTACCCCTTTTACAAGTTATCTCACTTTTCTTGATTTTTCTTGATGAATGATGATTCAAATCATACATTAACATCATTTTAGGGTTAAAAATCCATTTTGATGAAAAATCTCAAAAAGTCAAAGTTGACTTTTGTGCACAGTTGACTTTTTATCAGATGAATTCCAAACTGTGCAATTCTTCAGGAAATCATGTCCTTGACCTAAATCAAACTTGATGGACATGTTCCATGGGTGTCATAGGGTATATTAAATCATGTATTAGGGTGTGGGAGCATGTCTTGGTCAAAAGTCAAAGTTACAGTTGACTTTTCCCTTAAAACCCTAATTGTGGTGCAGATGAAATTGAGACTTGTTGCTCAAACTTCTTGGATCAATCCATTGTTCCAAATGGATCAATATGGTATATTAGAGACCCTCAAATCATCTCTTGAGGTCTTGGCTCATGGTTTGTCCCAAAAGTCAACTTAGGGGTGAATTAGGTCAAGAAACCCTCATTCCTGATTTTTGATGAATGCATCCCCTGAGGCAAAATTGACTTGATGCATGGGTTCATGAGGTTCCATGAAGTATATTAGGTTATCTTTTGGATCATTGCCTTGTGCCCAGATGAAAATTTCCATCTGGAGGCCCTGGTCGACCAAAACCCTAATTTGGTGACACTGTCGATCTTGAGACTTGATCCACCTAGAAGGGAGCAGCATTGTGCTTAATCCTTGAAGTGGGAGTCCTTTTTGATCCATTGTGGATGTTTAAGAGATTAGACAAGTTGAAGATCATGTCATTTCTTGATTGATCTTTTGTCTAAGCACTCAGAGAGGGCTTGAAACCCTAATTTTGATTGTAGTGGATGCTCACCCATCTTTAGGGAGACTAATGAAGCATAAAGGTACATCCATATTGTGTGGATGATTTTTACAATGATGGGAAATCTAAGTGGTCAAAAATTGGGGTATTACAGATGCCCCTATTTAATCTTCTTGGACCCGAAGGTGTGAATGCCGAAGGGATTCGGGCATTCGGGGTGCAAGAGGATTAAATACCGGAATACCCGAAATTTTGATGGTGGTTATGAATGGTAGCTTACGCATTCATCTTCTTTAGCTAAGCAATGATGCTTAGAAAAGGTAAACTTCCCCTCGATCCTGGTTTCCTACCAAGAACTGGTCTCAGTCTCTTTTGAAATGAACTTCCCCTCGATCCTGGTTTCCTACCAAGGAACTGGTCTTAGTTTCTTTTGTACTTCCCCTCGTTCTTGGTTTCCTACCAAGGAACTGGTCTTAGTTTCTTTTGTCAACTTCCCCTCGATCCTGGTTTCCTACCAAGGAACTGGTCTTAGTTTCTTTTGTCAACTTCCCCTCGATCCTGGTTTCCTACCAAGGAACTGGCCTTAGTTTCTTTTGAAATAAACTTCCCCTCGATCCTGGTTTCCTACCAAGGAACTGGTCTTAGTTTCTTTTGAAATAAACTTCCCCTCGATCCTGGTTTCCTACCAAGGAACTGGTCTTAGTTTCTTTTGTCAATAAACTTTATTGACAAGGGACGCTATGTGTAGCGGTTTTCCTTCAAACTTCTCGCCGAATTTTCCTAGGGAGATGCCATTTGAGTAGAAAATGTTTTGTTGTCAGACTTGCTGGGGACCCTAGTCGTCTGAGTTGTAGAGTTGTACAAACTTCTCCGTTGGAGATGCCATTTGTCGATTCTACTGGGGAAAACGAGTCTCTTGAGAGACTGTTTTCGCTTGGGGTTACATCATACTTTTCTCAGGATCTTCCCGGAGAAATGCCATATGATGGGATCCAATTTTGAGGTGCCAATGACCTTCTCATCAGTGGTTTTTCAGAGCAAAACTGGCGTGCTGCTGAATCTCTGATCATGAGGCTTTCTCTGTGGATTTTCCTTAATCCGGGAAAGCAAGGATATCATCTTCAATGGCGAAGAGTGACATCTGTTGAAGGTTCTCTGGCTCTTCAGAGGTTCAAGTTATCAAAGTGGTCGCGTGGCGACTCTGATCTAAAGATACACTGGTGGCGAGATTGTGCAGACGCAACACTTCCTGACGAGGAAAGAACTGACAAACTCGATTGAGAAAACTGTTTATCACTAGGGGACAAGACCGGCTAGAGTGATAACTATGCAATATGAAATGTAAATGCAAATAAAAAATGCATGAAGTACGTATGTATATGCTGACAAAACAGACGCGACATACAGACTAATGGATGAACACAATTGGATACTCGGCCATCGCGGGGCGAAGAAGTACCGTTGGTTCAAAATAGCAATTCCACCTTTCTTAGGAGAGATAGTCCCGTTGGGAGCTATGTTGATCGGGCTTAGGAGATGAGAACTCGGCCGAGGCGTGTCAGACGAAACAAGGTCTCTGACACAGTTGATCCCTTCATTCAGGCATACTGGTTTAGAAGGAGTACTTTGATTCTGCACTTTGAAGTCCGCTTACTTCGGGAGAAGCGATCGATGTTCTTCTGATGTTCAACAGTCAAAAGAAATGCCATCTTTAATTTAAAGCAGAAAAAGTTTAACAAGTAAATTTATTTTTGTTTTATTTCAAGAATCGCTGATTAAGTTTAAACAACGTCGTTCTGTAAAGCTAAAACAAGTAAAGAATTACAAACAAAAGCACAAGGGCTCAAATTTTATTGATAAGATGGAGATCAGCCAAACGCGTGATTCCAAAGAGTATATACAAAGTTAGAAAATGGTAATTTACAGGGAAAAGGGCTACGTTGAGACATAACGACCACTATCCTTCTACCAACTTTGAATTCGGGACATCCTGAGCTTCTGTCGAAGATGACCTTGACTGGAGTTTTCCTGACGGATGATGATGCAACTGCTGCTGAGGGACTTGCCTCTGTTGAACATAGTTACTTGCCATTATCCCTAACTTTTGCCTGGATTGTACTATGAGATTTCCAATCCATCGGGATGATTCTTTTCATGTCTCTAACTTTTGCCTGGACCGCCCTTTCGGGTTTTCAATCCACCGAGACATTTTTTTTTTAGTTTTTTAGGCGAAGTATTTCTTGACTACATCAACATTCGTGGGGTAGGCAAATTCCTCTCCGTCCATGGTTGCAAGTCTCAAGGCGCCGCCTGAGAAAGCTTTCGTGACCACATAGGGGCCATCATAATTTGGGGTCCATTTACCCCGAGAATCAGTGAGTAATGATTGTATCTTCTTGAGCACAAGGTCTCCTTTCCTGAAGACACGAGGTCGGACCTTTTTGTCGAATGCCCTCTTCATTCTCTATTGATACAACTGACCATGGCATAGTGTCGTGATTCGCTTCTCTTCGATCAGGTTCAGGTCGTCGTGTCGACTTTGACAACATTCAGCTTCGGTGAGCTTCGCTTCCATCAATACCCAGATTGATGGGATCTCTACTTCTATGAGGAGCACTGCCTCCATGCCATATACTAGAGAGAAAGGGGTTGCCCCTGTTGAAGTATGGACAGATGTGCGATAACCATGAAGAGCAAAGGGTAGCATTTCGTGCCAATCTTTATAGGTTACAACCATCTTTTGAACAATCTTCTTGATGTTCTTGTTAGCCGCTTCTACCGCTCCGTTCATCTTGGGTCGGTAGGGAGATGAGTTATGATGTTCAATCTTGAACTCTGCACACAACTCTTTCATCATCTTATCGTTCAAGTTAGATCCATTATCAGTAATGATCTCGCTTGGAACACCATAACGGCAGATGATATTGTTTTTGATAAATCGGACCACCACTTGTCGGGTTACATTGGCGAATGACGCTGCTTCGACCCACTTGGTGAAATAGTCAATGGCTACCAGGATGAACCGATGTCCGTTTGAAGCCTTGGGCTCAATCATACCAATCATGTTGATTCCCCATATGGAAAAAGGCCACGAGGAAGAAAGAACTTTGAGATGTGATGGCGGTACATGAATTTTGTCGGAGTATATCTGACACTTGTGACACCTCCTTATGTACTTGTAGCAGTCGGATTCCATGGTCAACCAATAATACCCGGCCCTGAGAATTTTTCTCGCCATTGTGTGTCCGTTGGCATGAGTGCCAAAGGATCCTTCATGAATTTATTTCATGAGCATGTCTGCTTCTGGTCTGTCGACGCATCAGAGCAAGACCATGTCAAAATTTCTCTTATAAAGAGTGTCACCGCTCAGGAAGAAGTTTCCAGCCAATCTTCTGAGGGTTTTCCTGTCTTTTCTGAGTGCCCCAGATGGGTACTCTTGTTTCTGAAGGAAGCATTTGATATCGTGATACCAAGGTCTGTCGTCTATGACTGCTTCAATCGCGAAGATGTAAGCGGGCCGTTCAAGGCGCATTACGTCGATCTTAGGTATGTCATTCCATCGACCTACACTAATCATGGAAGAGAGAGTGGCTAATGCATCAGCCATGTGATTCTCATCATGAGGGATGTGATGAAAGTCGACTTTGTTGAAAAAGGGTAACAACCTTCTTGCATAGTCTTTGTAAGGAATCAATCCTGATTGGTATGTGTTCCAATCTCCTTTTATCTGGTTAATAACCAGGGCTGAATCGCCATATACGTCCAAGTTTTTGATCCTTAAATCAATCGCTTCTTCGAGACCCATGATACATGCTTCGTATTCGGCCTCGTTGTTCGTACATTTGAACGTAAGTCTGGCAGTGAAATGAATGTGGGAACCCTGAGGGGTAACAATGATTGCCCCAATTCCGTTTCCATAATGATTGACTGCTCCGTCAAAGATAAGTCCCCACTGGGAACCTGGTTCTGGCCCTTCACTGGGTAGCGGTTCATCGCAATCTTTCATCTTTAGATACATGACATCTTCGTCTGGGAAGTCAAACCCGATTGATTCTTGATCCTCAATCAGTTGATGAGCCAAATGATCGGCTAAAATACTTCCTTTAACGGCTTTTTGAGCATGGTACTCTATGTCATATTCTGATAGTAACATCTGCCAACGGGCAATCCTTCCCGTGAGAGCAGGTTTTTCGAAAACATACTTGATTGGATCCATTTCGGAGACCAACCAAGTAGTACGACGAATCATGTACTGGCGAAGACGTTTGGCTGCCCAAGCCAAAGCGCAACAAGTTTTCTCAAGCATCGTGTACTTAGTCTCGCAGTCGGTGAACTTCTTGCTTAGATAGTAAATGGCAGACTCTTTCCTTTTAGTTTCGTCTTGTTGGCCAAGTACACATCCCATTGAGTCCTCTAGGACTGTGAGGTAAATGATCAGTGGTCTTCCTTCCACTGGAGGTGATAGAATCGGAGGATTCAACAGATATTCCTTGATACTGTCGAAGGCAGTTTGGCAATCTTCTGACCAAACGCAATCCTGGTTCTTTTTGAGTAATTTGAAAATCGGCGCACACATCGTGGTCATAAGGAATATGAATCTGGAGATGTATTTCAAACGTCCCAGGAATCCTCTGACTTGTTTTTCAGTTTTCGGAGAAGGCATTTCTTGAATGGCCTTGACCTTGTCAGGATCAACTTCAATTCCTTTCTGGCTGACGATGAACCCTAGTAATTTCCCCGAATGGACACCGAAGGTGCACTTGTTGGGATTCAAGCGGAGCTTGAATTTTCTTAGACGTTCGAACAATTTTGACAGATGTTCAACGTGCTCATCCTCTGTTCTTGATTTTGCAATCAGATCATCGACATATACCTCGATTTCTTTGTGTATCGTGCCATGAAACAGAGTAGTCATGGCCCTTTGATAGGTTGCCCCGGCATTCTTCAAACCGAACGGCATTACCTTGTAACAAAAGGTACCCCATGGGGTAATGAACGAAGTTTTCTCCATGTCTTTCGGCGCCATTTTGATCTGGTTATAGCCCGAGAATCCATCCATGAAGGAGAATACTTTGAAATTTGTTGTGCTGTCAACCAGCATGTCAATGTGTGGTAAAGGAAAGTCGTCCTTTGGACTTGCCTTGTTCAGATCTCTGTAATCAACACACATTCTGACCCTTCCGTCCTTTTTGGGAACGGGTACGATGTTGGCTAACCATTGAGGATATTCAGATGTAGCGAGGAAACCCGCGTCGATCTGTTTCTGTACCTCCTCCTTGATTTTGATGGCCATGTCCAGGTGAGTACGTCTCAACCTTTGCTTTACTGGCGGACATTCTGATCTCAACGGTAAGTGATGTTCCACGATGCTGGTATCCAACCCTGGCATATCCTGATAGGACCAAGCGAATACATCGGGAAATTCTTTGAGAAGCTTTATCAAACCCTCTCTGGCAGTTGGACTGAGCAGTGCTCCGATCCTAATTTCTTTTCTCTCTTTTTCTGAACCCAAGTTTACCGTTTCCAGCGGCTCTTTGTGAGGTTCGATGGACCTTTCCTCTTGTCTGAGTAGTCGGGAGATCTCTTCTGGAATTTGGTCGTCATTTTCTTCTTCAGCCTCGAATACCGGGAACTCAAAGTTGGAAGAAGGCATCGGATCGTATGTTTCAACGGGGTATAAAACAAGCAATCTGCATGACGTGATGATTCGTGTTTAGAAGAGATAGAGAAAATGCAAGTGTGTGCAGTGTTTTGATTTTACTGCTTGTTTTTATTATTGAATTGTTTTTTAGGATTACCATTTTCTGAAAAAGCAAAAAGAGAAAACAGCAATTAATGCGGAAATTACAGAACGACGTTATTTTATTAATGAACAAGTCGACTCTTGAAACTACAACCCTATAAAACAAAACTCTATCGCTTCGGGCAAAGCGAAGAGGGAAATTTACAGAAAACGAGCCCTATCAAAATATCCGTTTCACCTGGGCAGGGTGAAAGGTTAAAGATGGCAATTACTTTGACTGACGAACGACCTTCGGAACCTCGACGGCAACCCATTGGCGGCGAACTCCTCGGTGAATCACAAAGTCTGGCACCTTCCTTGATTTGTCTTCAGAAATGACGCTGATTTCTGGTGGAGCAGGATCATTGGAATCTGTCTCCCAAGCAGAATTGTCGTAGGAGGATTCCTCTGTCGTATTTTGCATAGTATTTGTGCTCTCAGCTGTATCTCCCCATCCAGTTGGCTGGATATGTTCGAGCCTGATACGAGAGCTTTCGGGAGCGGTGTACTTGACCATATAGTTGTATTTTCCACTTGGTTGTCCCAGGGTGTCCCACACTTCTGTGGAACTGGAGGAGTCATCCCTCTCGATGACGTTGACCTCGGGAAAAGCATAGTTGATGAATTCTAGTCCTGCGAACGTTGCGAATTCATCTTCATGTTGAGTAGTTTCTGAATGACCTGAGTATTGATCCCATGACATGGTGGGGATACGGGTATTCTGTTCAATGACGCTCAGCTGAGTTTCATTGTTCGGCTAACTTTCTTGCCCCAAGTTTCCTGGGTAAGGCTGCCACATTGGCAGGCCATCCATCAGGCCATAGTAATTGTGGTCAAAATTGTCTTTCATCAGAATGTCTTCCTCTAATGAATTTGGTGGAGCGCGGCATCCTTCCGGATCATAATCCCCGTAGATCATTTCGACATCTGATCTTGGTATAAATCTTGAACTTTCTGTGGGAAAGCAAAAAGGCATAGGCACCTCTTCCTGAGACATATAACCGTCCTTGTTAAGGTAGGACTTCCATTCTTCATCTGTGTCAGAGGGATCTTCCTCATTGATAGCATGAACTGTCTGAGACACTGGGTGAAGAAAACCTCCACTGTGGAAGAAGTTTTGAAGGGGATGAAGACTTTCATCGTTGGCGGCTGTCTGGGTACAGGTCGCAGAAAAACCAAGACCCTTCTTTGTTTTATTGTCAATAGGAATGACAAGCTGTCCCCATCCTGTCGTATCGGTACTCTCGACCGCTTTGATAGCATCTTTGTATGAAGAAATTGAAGTTTCTTCTTTGAACTGATTGTCCTTGCTCACCGATAGTGCTTGGAACTGAGTTCCAATAACCTCCTCGGGTTCTATATCAGTAGACGATGACAAGTTGCTTACAAGCAAGGCTTGTTCCCCACAAACCGTGACAAGTTGATCGTTCTTGACGAACTTTAGCTTTTGGTGGAGGGTCGAAGTGACCGCTCCAGCCTGATGTATCCAAGGTCTTCCTAATAAACAACTGTATGTTGCCCGGATGTCCATGACCTGGAAAGTGATTTGGAAAGTGTGAGGACCAATAGTTATGGGAAGATCAACTTCGCCGATAACTGTTTTTCTGGATCCGTCGAATGCTTTGACGACGACCTCGCTGACTCTCATCGGAGGTCCCTTGAATGATAATTGCATCAAGGTGGACTTCGGCATAACATTTAGGGCTGACCCTGTGTCTACCAGTACGTTGGCTAAAGCATCGCCCTGACAGTTAACTGTGATATTGAGCGCCATGTTATGACGGCGACCCTCTTCAGGTAATTCCTCATCACTAAATCCCAAATTATTACAGGAAGTGATGTTAGAGACAATGCTATCGAATTGTCTGATTGTTACATCCTGTTCCACAAAGGCTTGCTCCAAGACTTTCTGTAGAGCCTCTCTGTGTGCTTCTGAACTGAGTAACAGTGATAATACTGAGATCTTTGAAGGAGTCTGTAACAGTTGATCGACAATGTTGTATTCACTCCTTTGGATGAGCTTCAACATCTCATCATTATTTTTCAAAAGGTCGGGATTACTGGATTGACCGACTGGTGGATCAGGAATTTCTGCCTAAAGTTCCTTTTCTTTGTTGGATTCTCCAACCCCTCGGTTGAAGATTCGACCGCTCCGTGTTACACAACTGATGTCTGCAATATTCACGACGGAGGGTAATGGAATTTCCTTTCCATTCTCGATTATTGTTGCACCGTATTTGTAAAGGATTGCCTTAGCTGATTCATACGGTAGTGGCCCCGGTAGATAGATGACTATGGGAACCTTCTGATTTTTCTGACCATCATAAGTAACCTTGATCCGTTCCCGGTTGGGAACTCTAGATTCTTCAAGTAGAGGGATGATGGCAAAAACATCCCTGGTCCTGTGATGACCAGAGATCGTGACAACATCCTCAACTTGCTCGGCAAGGTAGTTCGGCGACCAAATGATGGGTCCTGAACCTGGATATGGACGAATTTCTCCATGATCGACCTGACCCTGAAGAGCTGCTCTCACAAGGTAACACCCTTGGTTACTTTCCGAACAGACGCTACAACTGTCATAGTTGTGTGGTGGCACCTGGCCACGCCCACTTTGAATGCAATGTAACCTCACTAGGTTATCTTCCATTGATCGGACATCCTGACTTTGACGACGAGTAGGATTCCTGTGATTGATACTAATCTGCTGAGTATCTTCGTCCATATAGATTGGCATCCACCAGTGATTTAACAAGTGCTGAAGTGCCTCCTGGACAAGGGTACAACCTCGATCGTTTTCGCAACCCGCTTTACAGTTTTGATAATCATGTGATATTAAGAATCCGAGTCGGACCTGCTCAGCATGTAACTCTACCAGGTTGGTATTCATCACGCGAATGTCAAAGATCTGAACCATGTTGATTTGATAGGAGTTCCTATCATGGTAGTCTTGGATCCATCCAAGATCCATCTGACGCTGGAGGGCCTCTTGTATGAAAGAGCATCCCTGTTTGTTTACCGAGCAAATCAGATAGGAACTGTAATCGTGCCGCAGCATATTATGATACTGGCTTTGCCTTGAGTGCATTGCCACCAAGTTGTCATTCATCGCACGGATGTCGTGGTTCTGAATGA
Source organism: Lathyrus tuberosus (assembly GCA_022829125.1). Taxonomy (NCBI): domain Eukaryota; kingdom Viridiplantae; phylum Streptophyta; class Magnoliopsida; order Fabales; family Fabaceae; genus Lathyrus; species Lathyrus tuberosus. The sequence goes on from JALAZF010000282.1 coordinate 3,639,641, forward strand.
TGTTGGAATTCGTGTAAACCATGTTAACTCCACGAACTCGGTGCTCTTGGATCCATCCAAGATCCATTTGTTCCTGTAGAGCTGCTTGCACTACAGAACATCCCTGGTCGTCTTTAGAGCAGATATCACATTGGTGATAGTTATGAGGTGGCACATGGCCATATCCACTCTGTCTACAATGCATCTTGACCAGATTGGTCTTTAACAAGAGTACATCATGAATTTGATAGACATTGTTAGTCTCTTTCTCAATCAGATTGACTGTAGCTTTCTCATGTTGAGGCAGCGGGTTCGTAAGAACATTAGGATTCGTATCTTTGAAAGATAAGAGCCCGCTCCTAACAAGCTTTTGCACGTTGGCTTTGAAATTGAGACAAGTCTCAATGTTATGCCCTGAACCTCCTTGATGATAAGGGCATGTTTGATCCGCTTTAAACCAAAAAGGCGGATTTTCCGGAACTGAAAGGGGAGACTTAGTCTGGATGTGCCCCTTAGCCAGCAGTAACGGAAACAGCTATGTGTATGTCACGGGTATAGGATCAAATCCTGGTGGCTGTGTTGTATGGTTGTTGTTATATGGAGGACGAGCCTGCTGAAGAGGCTGTTGTGTCCTTTGTTGGTCAGGTTGGCTCTGCGCAACCTGAGGTTGATACATAGGAACAGGCGCGAGGCCGATAGCAGGAGTAACAGCTGCTACTGGCTGATAACGTCGCCTTTGCTTTCCGAGAGAGATATTCCCAATATCTTGCTCTTTTTTCTTAGGGAGAGCACTACCGTATTTTTTAGTACCGCTCGTTGATCCAGTGTCTTTTACCAAACGTCCTTCTCGGATGGCTTCCTCAAGATGTACACCCATGCCGACCATTTCGGTGAAATCACTGGGTGCACTGGCAATCATTCGGTCATAGTAAAATGAGCTTAAGGTCTTTAAGAAGATTTTTGTCATCTCTTTTTCCTCAAGAGGTGGACAAATTTGAGCGGCAATTTCACGCCACCTTTGAGCATACTCCTTAAAGGTTTCCTTGTCCTTTTGTGACATTGATCTGAGTTGATCTTTGTCGGGAGCCATGCCAAATTGTACTTGTATTGTTGGACGGAGGCAGTACCAAGATCTCTGAATGTACTGATCTTAGTACGGTTTAAACCCATGTACCATTTGAGTGCGGCACCGGTTAAACTATCCTGGAAGTAGTGAATCAGCAGGTCCTGATTCTCCGTCTGAGCTGACATCCGCCGAGCGTACATCACCAGATGGCTCTGAGGGCAAGAGTTACCCTTATATTTTTCAAAGTCGGGCACTTGGAACTTGTGCGGGACTTTCACATTTGGGACCAAGCAGAGGTCTGCGGCGTCCTTTCCAAATAGATCCTGACCGCGAATGGCTTGCAGCTCTTTCTGCATTTCCAAGAACTGCTCCTGGAATTCATCCATTCTGTCAAACATAGTTTCCTTCTTACCAAAAGGTGTTTGTGGAATCTGTCCTTCCGGGACAGTGTGCACCACAGGGGGTGGTACCGTGACTACGGCAGTAAGTCTTGGCGCCTCCCGAAGTTTGTAACCTTCAGGAGTCTTGAGTATGCCCCTGGCATCTTCGCTTTCCCGAAGTTTGTAACCTTCAGGCCCAGCGGCTTCTGTTGCAATTCCCTGATCTTCAGTGATCGGCGGAACATATCCTTCCGGGATATAGTTAACAGGCATGCCCCAAGGACGATCTTTCGGCATCTGATACCTAGGATCATACTTTTCTATGATGGGCGTTGAGGTGATCTCTGAGATCACAGTTCTTTGTAGCTGAGCTTCTGCCATGGCTTGCATGTCGTTACGAAGCTTTCTCATATCCTCTCTCAGAGCGTCGATCTCTTCTTTCAACTCTCTGTTCTCTTCCTCAAGATCATCCATCTTTTTCTGACGATTGGCCCGAGTATTGTACGAATAAGATAGTTTGACTCTAGAATCGAGACACAAACGTGAGATTCGTAGGTAAGGAGAATACGCGATGTGAGAATGATGAATGCAATGATTATATTAATTGTTGTTTTTTTGTTTAATCAAAATAAACTTCGACAATTAGATTGAAAATATCAAACAGTGGGTAAACCCCTTTTTATTGAATTCCAAAAGATTACAGAAATGGAAATACAGTAGATTACAAAGTGCAGAAATAGAAACCTAAACTAATGGGTCCCGAGTCCTCTTCTTTGACCGGGGCGCTTGGACGCTTGGGCCGTTGTTGGGTTGTCATTCCTTTGCCAGGTGAAAGGAGCGAGCAAATTCCTTTGGTCATCTTGATTCTCTACAGCATGCTGCTCCAAAATTTCAATAAGAGCATCTTTCTCTTTTAGTAGTTGCTGTATTTTGATACACTCTACGTCGAGGGTGCGGTACTTGTTCTTCCAAGATCTTCTTTCCTTTTGAACTTTGTTGAGAGTAACCTGAAGCTTTTCAGTCTCAGTCATGAAGTACATGACAGATTCCCTCGGCGGAAGAATTCCGTAACGAGGATAAGGCATCTTTAGCTTGAGAGCTTTGGCTTGTACCCAGTGGAGATAAGGCTCCACCGAGACACAGTCCAGTTTTCCCAGAGACTCTCGTCCTTTCTTATGAACATGTTTCCAAGCTTGCACTATTTCCATCTTTAGTTCTTTGTCACTTTCTCCTTCTTTGAAGAAAAGACCTTCCAGATGAACACCCAGTGGGATGTGTCTCATCGGGTATCCAAATTGACGAAGAACCAATATCGGATGATAGTTGATTCCTCCTTTAGTTCCTATGAGGGGTACGCTGGGGAAGTTTCCACAACGGTCAATGATTCTAATTCCCTCATAAATCCTATTACACCAATCTATATCAAAGTTGGTAAGAGACATGATCTTCTGCGACCAACGTAATACACTCTTGCAATCCCAAAAAGCAGCAGACTTGGGTAAGTGAGAGATAAACCATTTGTAAAGCACAGGTACACAGCATGTGATCTCTCCTCCGTGGTACAAATTTCCCAAGTGTACAGAATGATACGCATCTGCAAGCAAAGTCGGCACAGGGTTTCCAATGAGAAAAACCTTAATAGCGTTGATATCGACGAAGTTATTGATGTTGGGAAACAAAAATAACCCATAGGTGAGCAAGACAAAGATGCTTTCAAAAGCAGTCCCGTTCCCTATACTAGCAAAGTACAGAGCTTTCTTTGTCAAGAACTGGGCTGGCAAACCTTGGATGCCACCCTTAGTGGTCATGTGAGTCTTGACCTCAGACTCGTCCAAATGAATTGCTATTGAAATAGTCTGATTCTTTGGAATTTCTTCCAGTCCAAAAAATGGAGCTCGATCAGTGATATGTAAATCAGTCAGATGAGAGTACTCCTCCAGCGTTGGTGATAGTTGGTAATCCGGGAATGTGAAACAGTGATAAACCGAATCGTAGAATTGAATGAGCGCGTCCATGATTCCCTCAATCACATGGACTCTTAACAGGGGTAGCAAACCACCGTGCTTGGCTCTGAAAGCCTCTGGGTTAACGATCATCCTTGCTAACCTTCTCAAATCCCCTAGTTTTGGAACCTTGAAGGTATACTGGTGAGTTCTCCTTCTACCGAAATCCATTAGCGTAATCCTCTTTTCTGATATTTGCAATCACAGTCTTAGTTTAATTTGAAAAACAGAGAGACTAGAAGAGAAAGTTTTTTGAATGTTTTAATGTTTTATTAAACGAATGCATGAATGCAGCACACAAAAACATAGAAAAAACATGGGGTCAGAGGGCCGTCGTCATGAAGTCAAGGCTCTACCCATCCCCAAAGGTTTATACTAGGGTGATTTTTGTACCTGTACTCATTATCATCAGCTCCTCCCAGGAAAGCAAAACAACAAGCGGATCGCCAGCGAGTTGTGGAGCAATCTTAGAATAAGTACCATTCACCGAGAATAGATCACCAGCCTCAAATGAGGGTAGTATCGCGTAGCAACTATTTCCGATAGTTTCCGCACTACGAAAGGGTTTGGCTCCTCAGCTTCTCAGACTTAACAACCGGCCCATTGGCTAGAAGAGTGAATGGGTTGCGTTGGTCAGCCTCCACTGAGGTTGATGGTCGACCCCGTCGCCATCACTTATCTTAAGTGTATACTCATTCTCACCACATGCGGCATCACACGCATTCCCAGTAGCAGAAAAATAAACACGTATAGCAATTAGGAAAAGCAGTATATATATTTGTCCTAATCATCCTAGACTTATAAAGCTATGATTCCTAAGTTCCTGACAGAAATGGGTTCCCCGACGGAAGCCCCAATCTGTGGTATCAACCAAAGAGGTGAAAAGGAGGAAAAAGGAAAGAAGCTGAAGAGATAGGCCCCACGGTGGGCGCCACTTTTCTGTAGCGAGCGATTTTGGACGCGGTTCTTAAGCGCTGGTCGCTCTCTGCGGTTTGAGCTTTGAGTACAGGTCGATTCATTTTTTATCCTATTGTGAGTTGAATAAGGAAGGGAAATAGATGCCTCCAATTAACCCTGCTTGCATACTGAGTTTAAACAGCAGTCTGTTAGGTTACAGATGTTATCAATGTGGGGGGCCTTTGTACTGGTTATTTGTATTTTCGCCAATGCTGTTTTCTTTCTTTTTTACATGGGCAGAAGGTTTCTGGCGGGGAACAAGGATTAGGATGTTAGGACTGATGCTTTTGAAATACTGCTTTTGATTGATGGAGATATGGGATTTGGGTTTTTTGTTGATTGCGCTCGCTAAGATCTTTTCTTTCGATCTTATGCCTACGTATTCCCATTTACCGAAACAGGGAAATCAGAGCGTTCGTAGTTCCTCCTATTCTATGGGAGGAAATTGGTTTTTGGTGTCTTGTTCAAAGCCCAAGACGTGAAGCGAAAGGTAGTTTGTATCTTGTTCAAAGCCCAAGATGTGAAGCTGAAAGGTCTATTTGTGTCTTGTTCAAAGCCCAAGACGTTAAGCTGAAAGACCTCGACTTTAGAGAGAATTTGTCATCTCTAAAGAGGGGAGAAGGAGAATTACTTTAACTGGGATACGCGGATCCGAGCAATGCCATAATTTCCGAAGAAAGGGTTTTAACCTGAAGGAGAAGACTTTAACTCAGTGTAGAGCAATGCCATCTTTCCTTAGGAATTTCTCATGCTAAAAGAGGGACAGTGGCGTGGATATAGATGATCCAGAGGCTTGCCGCTTACAGCAATTAGATGAAGGGAAAGGAGTTGTTGATGTTTGTGTACTGTGAACGAGGCACAACTTCGATGTTAAAAGGTTAATTGGATCAACCAGTGGTTTTCTTATACAAAGCCTAAGAGGAGGCTGATTTCCGCTAGGAAAATCATTATACAAAGCCTAAGAGGAGGCTAATTTCCGCTAGGAAAATCATTATACAAAGCCTAAGAGGAGGCTAATTTGTGTCTCGTACAAAGCCCGAGAGAGAGGCTAAAAGTTTTTGACTCAACGGTGGAATCTTTTGGTATCTCGTATAAAGCCCGAGATGGAGGCTAAAGTTTGTTTGGCTTAATAAGAACCTTTTTGTATCTCGTATAAAGCCCGAGATGGAGGCTAAAAGTTTTTGACCCGACGAGGGAGTCTTTGTGTGTCTCGTACAAAGCCCGAGAGAGAGGCTAAAACGTTGTTTGACTCCGTTAGGGAGAGTCATTGTACAAAGCCCAAGAGGAGGCTATGTCAGTTAAGTGACAGGTCCAGTATACTGATTTTGAAAGAGAAAATCAGTTCTTATATGAGCATCACTGTACTCATGGGTTAGACCTGAGGATTGGGGTGGTCTCATTTTCTTTGAGGAAACTGGAAATCCAAAGGGTGTTGAGACTGTCCGAGTCTGCGGGTTTCCTTCCTATTTAACGAAGGGGTCACTTGAGAATGTCTTTTGAGACTCAAGGAAGTTAGACTGTCCGTGTCTAGAGTTTTATCTTTTGTACTATGCTTTGAGAAACAGTAGTAGACTCTATGAAAGGACTGTTCTATAGAGATGACTAAGTTCTGTTCCTATACCTCTAGGAGGTCGTCGGGACAATTTGTACGAAGCCCAAGAGGAGGCTGGAAACTTTTAAGAAGCCGACGGGTCCTTGTACGAAGCCCAAGAGGAGGCTATCATTCCCGGAGGAAGAGATCATTATACGAAGCCTAAGAGGAGGCTGTGAATACTTCTAAGAAGCCGTAGGGTCCTTGAATAATGCCCAAGAGGAGGCCGATGCTTTTTAAGAAGCCCGTGGGTCTATCATCTCCTTTCCATTAGGAGAGATAACTCTTTTAAAGATAAAAACCACTGGTAAACGTGCAAGGTTTACTATCCAGTGACTTTTAGCTTTCGAAGAGGGTTCCTTAGTTAAGGTCCAAGATTATGACCGTAGTGGGTACCCAAACCCCGAGACATTCAAGGCAAGCTATCCACAAGGAATAGATCAAGTCAGAAAAGTTCGAGAATTTGGAAGAAACTCAAAGATGCCATTCAGGGAGAATACATTCATCTTGGGGAGTAGAGCTTCTTGACGATTCCTAAGGAGGACAGCCGAAGAGAAGACTGTATCTGGTGCTCCTATTGGGTATCTAGGCGTCTATTTCTACGAATAAATGAGACGGCGTCACCTAGTTCTAGACGTAGTAGCCGGGGAAACTCGAAATATCTATACTATTATTACACAGTAGATATGAGTTTATGAAAGGAGACTTACAGTGAGCAACCCCACAATACAGTTTATAATATGAAAGCAGTAAATGAAAGCGATAACCACTTACTCGGTTGGAGTGCTTCCATGCTGTTTGGTTAGTTGTTCAACAAAGAAAGATTGAAAACAACAGTATATCCAAAATCATAGGAGAAAGTGCTTTGAAAAAGAAAGATTTGGGGCTTACAGCTCAAGGAGAGGCCCAGGGTTTTATTAGGGAGCGCACTGTTTGACTGTGTACAACGGGACTTAAACAAGTGACTGGGGCCCAAAAAGGTTTTCTGTACAAAGGGATGGGTCTTACACTATCTCAAGAGGCCCAAAAAGGTTTAAAGAAAAAAGAGTGGGGCTTATAACACGAGGGTAGGCCCAAATGATTTTTCGTTTAAAAAATGGCGATCGCGCCGAGGTTTTCTTTTAACGCGGAGGGACTTATACAATAAGTGAGGCCCAAAATGTTTTGGTTAAAAGGGGGATTGGGTCTTACACTCTAATAGAGGCCCAAAGTGTTTTGAATGGGTCTTATAGCTCAAGGAGAGGCCCAGATGATTTTTATTTTTAAACAGGCGACGATCGCGCCGTTTACTTGTACAGAGGGACTTATACAATGAGTGAGGCCCAAAAAGTTTTTGTACAAGGCGGGATGGGTCTTACACTCTCTCAAGAGGCCCAAAGTGTTTTGAAAATGACTTATGAGGGTTGAATTAATCCAAAACCCTAATTTGTTTTCAAAATGTATTTAATTGAATAAAAATTCAATTAAAATGATCAAAAATTGTTTAACACATGGAAAACAAATTGTGACCTTGGATTAATGCTTCAAAAATTAAGTATTGACCTACAAAATAATTAGAAAGCATTAAAAGTTGCAAAATCAATGTAGAAAAAATATTTAAAATGGCAAAAACAATCAAAATATTAATTCTTTACAAAAATATCAATTATATGAAATAAATAATATTTTTGGGATTTTTTTGTGAAAATAAAATATTTTAACATTTTTGTGAATTATTAAAAAAAGAATCAACTCAAAATCATTAAAACTCAGAGAGAAATTAATTTTTGAATCAATTAAACAAAATCACAAAATTCAAATATTTGAATTTATGAAAAATGGCGCCAAGAACACGCGCGTGTTCTTGGTTTCTCAGATTTGCATTTTCTATCCAATCTCCATGAATACGTAATCATATCATGCAATCCACATATCATTATGCTCGTCTCAACCTCACGATCATGTCTATGTACTTTAATTTTATTTAAATTAAACATACAACAAGAAATCACGAAGAGACCTCAAGAACCCTAATTTCTGCATGAAGGCTAGGATTTTTGATACACGATTCAAACAATGCAATTAATTGAGGGAAAACATTCCATGCATGATTATGAACATATGGCCAAATTTTTGTGCGAGGAAATATGCATAGATTGAGAGATGACCAAGTATGTGCTTACCTCTAGGCCGTGACAGCAAGTTCAAAGTGATTTTAGATTTGGAGGTGTTACAGATGAGTGGTAATGATCTGAACAGCTTCCCTACACCCTATGGATCGTGTTTGGATGGTTGGACTTGATTGAAATTGGCTGGATCACTTTGTGGTACCTCAGCTGCACTTTGATTGAAAATTTGAGCAACCAGCTGGTGATTTTGTGAAATTGATGTTTCAGAAGTAATTTAAGTGTTTGATCAGCTCATATGTGATGTATGTGAGGTGTGTGAGTGATTGGTTTGATTGGAATTGCTCTCAAACTCAAAACCCGATAGTGACTTGCCTTAGAAGGCAAAATTGGAGTGAAAGAAGAGATTTTGAGGAAAGCATCTGTTAGATGGCTTTGGTGTACTCAAACTGACCACAATTAAGTTCTATTTATAGTAGAGCAAGTTTGTTTTGCAAGGAATAGTGCATGGCAGTTGGTAAGTAGGTTTGGCCAATGTTGGCAAATGAAAATCCAAGTCTCCTCTAGCCATTGACTAGAGGTTAGGGCACAGAGCTTTGGTCCCCTTGGTCTTGGATAAGTCTTGACTGATTTCAGATGAGAATGGCTCAGTCCATGCCACCTTGATGGTTCCATTGAACGCCTCATTCCAAATTTGAAGTCTTGTCCCTATTTTGGCCATTCTAGGTTCAGCATGCTATTTCTTGTTCCATGGACTTTGGAGGCTTGGCTCAGTGATTGCCCCCTTTAGATTCAATCCTCTGAGGTGTCCAAGTGGATAGGAGCAATTGAATTTGGCTGATTTTGGAAAATCGACCAAAGTTGCAAATTCTGCCTTGCCTTGACAGATTTCAGCAAGGCAACTTGGCAAGGTTGTATCTCATGGTGTAGGTTGAATTTGGCAATGTTCTTGGCCATTTTGGAAAGCTCTTACATGATACAACAACTGTTTGAACAAGTTTGGTTTTGATCTCTTTTGATTCCAAGTGAAAAATCCCCCTACATTTGGCAAAAAGTGAGGCAGAATCTGACTTAGTGAAAATTTCACTAAGTGTTGGAAAAAGTGACATTTTCACTTTTCAGCCACTTTGATCATTCCATAACTCAAAATCCTTAATGAATTGGAATGACTTGTAGTTGAAGTTTTTGTAGGTGATAATGAGGGCTACAAATCCATCTTTGGATGAGAAAAAATGGCCTTGTGGTTTAGGAGTTATGGTCCTTCAAAGTTTGTACCTTTGCCACTTTATTTTTAACTTAGAAAAATTTCTAAGTTTTATGGTTACCCCTTTTACAAGTTATCTCACTTTTCTTGATTTTTCTTGATGAATGATGATTCAAATCATACATTAACATCATTTTAGGGTTAAAAATCCATTTTGGTGAAAAATCTCAAAAAGTCAAAGTTGACTTTTGTGCACAGTTGACTTTTTATCAGATGAATTCCAAACTGTGCAATTCTTCAGGAAATCGTGTCCTTGACCTAAATCAAACTTGATGGACATGTTCCATGGGTGTCATAGGGTATATTCAATCATGTATTAGGGTTTGGGAGCATGTCCTGGTCAAGAGTCAAAGTTACAGTTGACTTTTCCCTTAAAACCCTAATTGTGGTGCAGATGAAATTGAGACTTGTTGCTCAAACTTCTTGGATCAATCCATTGTTCTAAATGGATCAATATGGTATATTAGAGACCCTCAAATCATCTCTTGAGGTCTTGGCTCATGGTTTGTCCCAAAAGTCAACTTAGGGGTGAATTAGGTCAAGAAACCCTAATTCCTGATTTTTTATGAATGCATCCCCTGAGGCAAAATTGACTTGATGCATGGGTTCATGAGGTTCCATGAAGTATATTAGGTTATGTTTTGGATCATTGCCTTGTGCCCAGATGAAAATTTCCATCTGGAGGCCCTGGTCGACCAAAACCCTAATTTGGTGACCATGTCGATCTTGAGACTTGATCCACCTAGAAGGGAGCAACCTTGTGCTTAATCCTTGAAGTGGGAGTCCTTTTTGATCCATTGTGGATGTTTAAGAGATTAGACAAGTTGAAGATCATGTCATTTCTTGATTGATCTTTTGTCTAAGCACTCAGAGAGGGCTTGAAACCCTAATTTTGATTGTAGTGGATGCTCACCTATCTTTGGGGAGACTAATGAAGCATAAAAGTACATCCATATTGTGATGATGATTTTCACAATGATGGGAAATCTAAGTGGTCAAAATTTGGGGTATTACACCCACATCGAACAATCAAGCAGATTACGAGGCATTCCTCGCGGGCTTACGGTTGACCGAAGACTTGGGCGCCAAGGAAGTAAAGATCTTCAATGATTCCCAACTTGTGGCATCCCAAGAACGAGGAGAGTACCAGGCCAAAAATGACCACCTGGTCGAGTACCTGACGTTGTTGAAAGAAAGGATAGCTAAGTTCGACGCGTGGAAAGTCCAGCACATCCCTCGCGAACTAAACACTCGAGCAGATGTTCTGTCAAAACTGGCCAGCACCAGAAAGAAGGGTGGTAATAAATCTGTCATACATGAGGCACTCTCCCGCCCAAGTATTGAAAAGCCATCGAGGCTGCTTGACGTCAGCGCCATTTGCGACAGCAGCTGCTGGATGACTCCGGTGTATAAATACCTCACTATATGGGAACTGCTCGAGGACAACAAGGAGGCCAACGTGACCAAACGAAGGGCCTGCTTCTACGTCCTGGTCAATGACAAACTCTACCGTCGAGGATTTTCCATTCTCCTTCTGAAATACATTTAAGAGGACAAGGTCCCCGAAGTTCTCCAGGAAATTCACAAGGGCATCAATGCGTAACACTTGGGAGGGAAATCATTGGTGCAAAAAGCCTTACGAGCAGGGTACTATTGGCCGACCATGCAGCACGACGCTAACGAGCATGTCCAGAAATGTGACCGGTGTCAGTGCCACGGGGACATGCACTTGGCACCCCCAAACGAGTTGAAGACTTTGTCCTCGCCTTGGCCCTTCGCCTGGTGGGGGATTGATATCCTCGGCCCCTTCATGATGGGGTCTTACCAAAACAAGTTCCTGATTATGGCCGTTAATTACTTTACAAAGTGGATCGATGCCGAAGCCCTCTCCAAGATCACAACCTTCAACATACTTCGTTTCTACAAAAGAAATATCCTCGCACAATTTGGGGTACCCCAGGCCCTTGTGACCGACAATGGAACTCAATTGACAAACAGGAAGTTCCAAGACTTCGTCGCCAAACTAGGCACGAAGCAACACTTTACTTTCGTCAAGCACCCCGAGACTAACGGGCAAGCAGAGGCCGCGAACAGGGTAATCCTTCAAGGTCTAAAATAAAGGCTAGGCGAAGCCAAGAAGAGATGGGTCGAGGAGCTACACAGAGTGCTCTGGGCCTATAGAACAACCTCACACTCCACCACCGGGGAAACTCCCTTCCGACTAGCCTACGGAACCGAGGCAGTGATACTGGTGGATATTAGGGAACCCTCTAGACGAATGGAAGCTCCCCTCGACGAAGAACTGAATGACGAAGCTCTAAGAAAAGAGCTCGACCTGGTCAAGGAGATCCGATCAAGAGCAACTCTCCACGAAGCTTCGGTAAAACAAAGGATAACTCTGCACCACGACAACAAAGTCATAAAGCGTGACTTCCAAGTTGGCAGCCTGGTCCTGCGTAGAAACCAAAAGGATTCACGCGAAGGCAAGCTGGCCACAAATTGGGAGGGACCGTACAGGGTCAAATCGAAAACAGGCACTGGAGCCTACTACCTCGAAACTCTAAATGGGGAACCATTTGCTCGACCATGGAATGATGAAAAGCTCAAACAATACTATAGCTAGAACTAGCCCCTAGTCTAGACTTATTACTGATGAGGTCGCCCCACAGCGGGGAGACCGATCGGCCACAGGAGCGTGCCCCCGTGCAAGCACAATCCTCAACTGTACAACGACGGCCAGTTTCTGTTCATGGGACGAGCAGATTTTATGCCTAACAGGGATACCTCAATCGACCTCCGTCGTTGCCGCACCAACAGGGGAGGACACCAAGCTCGCGATGGGAATAGTCCAAGCCCGTGGGATCAGGACCTCGACCGAGATCCTAGTTTCACCATCGTCGAAAACACTTCGCCACCTCAATGAGTCCCCCAAACCATCGAGCGTGACAATACAAGTCGAGCAAACATATATACTTAGCATTCAAATGTTAAAACCATACACACAAAACACAACATATACAATATCAAACGAAAATATATTTATATAAGTGTGGCCACAAGGCCAGAGTAATTAATATTACAAAAGAAGGGTTGTGCCCAACAAACAGGTTACAAACCAAAAGGCACACAGGCCAACAAAATACAAAGTACAAATTTAAATAACTAAACAACATCGTCGGGAACCTCTGGAGGAACCACCTCGCCATTGACGACCATGTTGAGAACGCCCATCCCCTCAGTCAGCAGCTGGACATTGGAGTTAAGAGCTTTCATCTGCTCCACAGCAACATTGAAACCAAACTCGAATGCCCCCAAATTATCCTACTCAAGGAGACGGATCCTCTCGATCAGGTCCCTCCGGGTCTTCAGGGCCTTATCGTCGTCGGTCTCATCCTGACCAACCGCTGACGATCCCTCCATCTCGGCTATCCTTGCCTTCAGATGGGCACTCTCTTCATTCACCTTGGTCACCTCCCCCTTCATCTGGGTCACTTCCCTCTGGAGTTCGATATTGGCCTACAGGTTGCCTTGAAGCTTCTTCAAATTGTTATAAATCTCCACGTTCTCCAGCTCCATGTCGGCGATTCTGACTTGTGCCTTCTTGAGATCCACCCGGAGAACCGTCTCCGGCACCCTTATGACAGCAGCGACATCCTGACAGAGGAGCTTCCTTTTCACTCTATGGTCGGCAGACAGGATGACCAGCGCTTCAAGGTCGGGAACAACAACTGAGCTTTCCCCATTAAACAACTTCCCTTGGAGGTAACACGAAGGCAGTACAAACCGACCCCCGGAAAAGCTGGCCGAACCATCAGCTGGAGAGGAGCCAACATCATCCCGCTTCCTCTTATGGGTTGTATCCGGAGTATGAGGGTTCGAAGTACTACCCGGGACAGAGGCGGTGCCGACCACAAATTTTTCTAGTGTTGCTTGATGCTTGGCGGTACTAGTCTTTGGCAGTGGCCCCTTCTTCAAATTTTTGGCAGTTGCGGACCTCATCAGACGCTCCCTCATGTCCGTCATTTTCCCTGCAAATGTAAAAAGAGGAGGTCACCACATGAACAAGAATTAAAAACACAGACAAAGAAACAATCTATACTGAGGAGCTCAAACGCAACATCGTTGTTTTCGCATTCGAGGAGGGCCCTGGTATTAATATAACGAGCCGCTCGAGTAGGCTCTTCATCCTCCCGGAACAACTCTTTGCCATCCCTGTCCACCACGAAGGCATGGCTGAAACTCTCCACGAAGGCATGTAAAACCCGATAAGACTCCTTGTCCTCGTCACAGAGCTGCTCATGCTTGACGAGAAATTGGTCGGTCCTATATCTAAAATGGGCATACACCTATTCCAATAGGAACTTTGACACCGCCTTCACTACTGCCCGACCATCAATTTCCACGGTCTCCAGGGTGGATATGGACCTCTTAGCTGCCTCCGAAACAGGCTTCATGACCAGGAATATGTCCTTGAAGTTTCAGACAGATTCTGAGTACGGCCAGAAGAGCCTGCTCTGCTACTTGAAGGATACCCAGCTCTGTTTTGGGCTTGCTGTGCTCCTTTGAAGCTGAAATATACAGAAGAAAAACTCTACTGTGGCCCCGACCTTTAGATATCGGCATACCAGCTCAAAAGCCCTAATAAACGCCAAGGCATTTGGATGTAGTTGGGCAGGGCACAGCTCTAGATTGCAGAAGATGACCTCTTAAAAGTCAGTGAAGGGCAAGCGATATCCCGCCTCCACAAAGGCAAATTCATACATGGGGAACCTCATCCCCAGGTACACCGAACATATTCGGTCGTCTTCCGTGGGGCAGATAGCTCTCTAGTTTACGGGCGTATCCTCTGCCTGGTCTTCAAGATAAGGAAATTCGCAAGCTTCCTCTTCAGTAAAGGTCGATCTCGTTGACACAGGCTCCTGGGCGATCCAATCGATGTCCCTTTCAGCCATTTGGACATTTGCGTGCTCGGCGGGCTGTTCCACCTCCTCGTGCGCAGCCCCAACATCGGGCACGACTCCCTCGTGTCTGTCAGTCATTTCACCTGAAAAGAAGAGGAAGAAAAAGTGAATTCGACGACAAAGATTAAATCCACCCTTCCACCACTGATCAAGTGAAAGGGCGAGGAATAAGTCGAGGATAACCTCGAGCCCTAGTCGACCACAACGGAACACGGCGACTTCATTTTCCCCATACAACGGGGATGAGTCTCCGCGAATCTACGAGAAGACTCCGCGAGGACAAGCTTACGCGACGAATAAACTTGTCGTGCGAAAGCTCAAGTTTCGCTCGAGGAGGCCTAATGCCCAACTACAAACCTAAATCTAATCCTAACCAGAATCTAGGAAGATCTACATAAGCCTACAATATATTCATGGACATTCATCCCATGTTCTTCATGTTCTTCCTGAATTTTCCAGAAATTCATGTGTTCATCGAAGAACACATGAATATTCAACCGAAAAGTCCATGAATCACCGAAAAATTCATGCAAATTTCCATAAATGAAGAACGCCATAGAGATTACAAATGGAGATGAATAACTTATTGGGTAAATAGAGAGGTAGAAGATGAAGATCACAACGTGGACTTTGAAGATCGACGGTGGCGAAGAAACTCTGGCGAGAGTACAAGTTGCAGAGCAAAGGGACTTGGGAAGAAGAATTTGCGTGAAGTGTACAAATGAATCCTCTCTTCCCCCATTTTATAAACACTTGCTCGCTTGGGAAGCGCAAAGGCCATCATAGCCTAGACCCCTAGGCCTGACAAGAATTGAATGTGCCACCACGTGTCAGAAAGGGAATCTTCGTTTGGCATTCCCGAAGCTAGACGTTACATTTCCCTAAGTCTTCTACATCCCGCGAGCATACTTTCCTCGACGATACGCATAAGTCATGTCCTCGTCAGGGCTCGTCGACATAAAAACGCTGTTTTCGCGAGCACTTTTCAAAACCTGGACGACATAAAAACGCCATTCCAGCGAGCACGTCCCTGCATACGAAAGGCTTGTCGGTCTGGTAAGTAACCAGTGTCGACCACATCAACCATAGAACAGGCGAAGGGCATGTCCCCGAACGTTGTCATTCAGAAGCAACAGTCCACGAGGCTATCTCAAGTCATCACTCTTCCTCAGAGCAAATACTTGGGGGGCTCCTGTTTTGGACTGAGCAGACGCTTGGCCCATAGTGGGGCAAGGCCCAATCTAGTCCAGCTCTTGGCAGGCCCAATAACTGGATTCTGCCAATCTAGTCGTTGGGCAGAATCTAACTGTTGGGCACAACATAGCTGTTGGACACAATATGACTGTTGGGAACATCCCCCTCACTCGCCTGTCAGTTCACGCGACCAACCGCCTCACCAGATCCCACGAAAGCAGTTGGACCAGGTCAAAGGGCCACGCGCCTGACCCTCCACATGACAGTCTCCCATTGGTCGACTAGACAATTCGGCCACATGGGAGACCTTGGCCCCGCGCTGGGGGTTACTTCTATAAATACCCTCTTACTTGAGAGGGTCAGGTTTAATCACTATTCAATATTCGAAATCATACCTAAATGTTTTGTATTTGCTTTCTCTCTAGCCCAAACTTACTTTGGCATCGGAGTACCTTGCATGTACACCCCCTCTTATCCTACATCCATCATCTCTGCCCTACACAGTAGGCCACGACGATCCAGTCTAATCACTCCAGATCAAAAATAAAAAATATTTAATAGTGTTTGAATTCACCTGTCTCTTTTATTTTTAAAATTTAAACAAATATATTTAATTGGAGTAATTGTTGAGTTGCTAAATTATTTTATTCAAAATGGACATTGAATCTTTTTTAAAATATTCCTTAAAATAAAGATAAACTATAATAATGAGTTGAATCTTTGACATGTAATGTATATGTAAGAAAATTATAAATTTATTATATAATATTTAAATTTTCTGTATTGTGATTTCAAAATAAAATGTTAAAACAAACACTTTGTTTATATGATAAAAAATACTATATCATTTAAGTTTTCAATATATTACATTAAATAAAATAAAAATGAACCAAGCATTATATAAAAAATATATCAAAGTTTCACTTCTATCTATTTTGTAATTCAAATATTATTTGAAGAAAAATATGTAACGATATATAAAGTTTTAAAAAAATAATATATTTAAAATTGCAAAATAATAAGTTAATATATTTTTGTTTTTACAAAAGTTTAAATTCATGACTTCAACAAAATAATATTATGTGTTTGGATCATTTAAAAAATGAAATGAGTTTTGGAAGGTGGTATATAAAAATAATCGATGAAGTGGAAAATATAGAGTGTGTAAAATATGATGTATGATGTATTGTGTTAGTATCTGTTACATTCAGATTTAATTATTCAAACATGTCTGAACCATTTTTGTTGGATCAGGAGGAGTCAGCAACTAGCTATCAAACTACAGTACTAAACTAGTATTTTTATACCTAGATAATTTTATTTTAATATCAATATTTGTGTTGTCGAGTTTAATTTTGATTCCACGTGAATATATGTGTGTTTTGACTTAAAACAGATGTATAATATTTATTAATTTAATTTGAATATGATTTATTTTGTATTGAAAGCATGTTATTTTCTATATTTCGGTCACTATTTAGTTTTAAAATTGATGGTTGTTAATTATATTGAATTTGCAAAAATAAATGGTGTTAGTTCTGTTATTGACAACAATTTTGGTAAAACAATGTGTTTGTTCAAGATGTCATGTCTGATGTCTTAACATGTGCCTCTAACATTCTGCATGAGGTGTGTTGTTTGGTATTGCAGTTTTTGTGCATGATGTCGAGACTGATGTCTTAACATTTGTTGACAGAATATTTGTTCAGTCTGTTATGTGATTTAGGGTTGCGTGTTAATTGCTATGTTTGAGAGATTGCAGGCGAGATTCTTCGAGGAGATTTTATCTGATGCAATCGTTTTATATTTCCTATGAAGTATATTCTGTTACTATTTAGGGCGAAAAGATTTGAAGATAAAATCAGCTTTTATTGTGCATCAAATCTGTGATTTTATTCTACCCAAGCCCATGAAGTTTGTTGCTATTTAAAGACGTATCAACCCTACTTGGAGGTGTAACGCCCCGATTTTGATTATTCCATTATTCTTGAGTCTTTTATTTTAATTGAGTGATAAATTATTTTATTTGTTAAATTGGTGTGTTAAATGTTATTTTACCGTTTTCGAGAGTTTTCGGGGAAATTAGAATGGAGGGTATTTTAGACTTTTCTCAATTAATCATAAGTTAGAAATTTTGTGGAATTAGAATTATGTGAGAAAAAATGAATTAAATTGATTTAGTGGAAAATGAGAGAAAAGAAATAGAAAAGAAAGAAAATAGAAAGAAAAGAGAAATAAGAGAGAAGTAGAGAAAGATAGAAAGAAAAAGAAGAGAAAGAAAAGAGGAGAGAAAGAAAAGAGGAGAAAGTTGGGAAAACTAGGAAATCATCAAGATCGATCAATTAGCGAGCTTGGAATTCGGGTAAGGGTGTGAAATCTTATTATCTTATCAATGTGTATCATTATGTATGAGTTTGCTTGGATGTTTTCTTGTTTCCATAGCTTTTGAGTTTTAGGTCGAAAACGATAAAATGATTGGGAATTGATGTTTTTACGGTCGGAAATCGATATAATTTGTGTTGTATGATTACCATGTGTTTATGAATCATTGCTGATAATTGTTTTGTTGTTGGAATTAATTTGGGATGAAAAATGAGGTTTTTGGGGGTTTTGGGTCGTGTAACCCGTAACAGCATTTTTCTGGTTCTGGTGTGATTCGCCAGGCGAATTTGGGATTCGCCAGGCGAATTGAGTCTGGCCACTAGCTCGCCTGGCGAAGTGCTGGCGAAGGCAGATTCGCCAGGCGAATTCGCCATTCGCCAGGCGAATTTGGAATTACAGAAAGGGGGTAGCTTCTGTAACTCTTGGAGTTTTTCTATATTGGTGATTCGCCACTGGCTCGCCAGGCGAAGTGTTGGCGAATGGGATTCGCCAGGCGAATTTGGCTGTTTCTCAATAAATTCTTAACTTTTGAAAATTCATAACTTTTGATCCGTAACTCGGATCGGGACGTTCTTTATATCGTTGGAAAGCTTATGAAATGTTCTTTCTTATTATGATGATTTGGAAATTGTTAGCCGATTTTATTATGTCGAATAGTCAGGAATAGTGATATTTAGAGATTTTTACCGTTTTGACTATGTGTTTGAATGTGAATCATACAATAGGGCATTGATGGGAATGTATATAGATTGTACGTGATTGTATGAGAAGAATGCATGAATATATTGTGAAGTATGTGTGCATTGCATGAGTGTATGTGGTCATTTGGTATGAGAAACATCATGACATGCATTCATGTGTCGCGATTCCGTGGAGAATCGGGTGTAATATCACGTCCCTGTTGGGTGTAATCGTTGCAATGAGTTACACTTGATTCCGTGGGAATCTTCAGAATGATTGTGTGCCCTTGTGGGGTTTGAGCAATCGGATTGTGTCTGCGTGAACAATCCAGAAACATCGGATGCCATGATGGTATGAGCGATGGGGAAATATCGTAGGCCCGGCAGGGAGGATATTTCCATTGAGTTCTTCAATTGAGCTCGGGTGATGATTCGGTACCGCATGCATCTGCATAGAGTCGAGAGTCGGTCTCTATGAGTTGCATTGATCATCTTTCTATTTGTGCATTGATGAATAAACATTGATATATGTATGTTTATGGGAGATGATATAAACTGTATCTTATAATGATGCATTGTTGGATGAACAAGTATGTGTGTGTTCATGTGGAATGATGATAATGGTGAATGTATGCATAATGAATATGCTTGATGATATATCTATATTGTGATATAGGATGAGTTGTGGTGAGAATATGTGTTATATGTTTATGTTGTAGTACATAATTATATGCATTGTTATTATAATAATACTTCTCACCCTTCTGCTGTTTTATGATGCTCTATGAGGCATTGCAGATTAGGTATCTGGCGGTCTTTTTGTGAAGCGTGTCTTCATTTTCCTTGTTGGTCGGTTGGCTCTGATATGTAGCACCGGGTAGCTAGGACGTTTGATCTTTTTGTGATACATTTGCATATGTATCTTGCTGATGAATTAGTGTATATAAACACGATGTTGCTTGTGATTCATACTGGATGATGTATATATATGTTGATGTATATATCAGGTTGTTATTCAATATTTTAGATGTTTTCGCTTTTATTCTAAATATTGAGATGTGGGTGTAAGGACAAAGTTCCTCTGTGGCAAGTTACCCCACTGTTGCATATCAATATTTTGAGCAGGTGTTGTATGTATTAAATGCGTGTATGATGTGACATGCCTCTTTTATACTATGTTTTAATCGTACTCTGGCGAATTTTTTTATATGTGCCTAAATGATTTATGTGATTATTTTGGGGTATAGAAAGGGGGTGTTACATTAAGTGGTATCAGAGCCAGAGTTGAGTCAGTTGTGTCTGTCTTGTTGTTGTGTTGGTTGAACTGTTGTTTAACCTTGTTGTAATTTTTGGGAATGATCAGAATATGGCTGGTAGAAACGACAATGCGATGGCTGCTGCTTTAGAAGCAATGGCTAGGGCGGTGCAAGGTGCGCCTAACGTGAATGCTAATGACGAGTTCAGGAAGAATCAACCACCGGTCTTCAAAGGAAGATTTGATCCCGATGGAGCTCAACTGTGGTTGAAAGAGATTGAAAGGATCTTCAGAGTTATGGGTTGTGCAGAGGAGAATAAGGTGAGGCTTGGATCTCACATGCTGAAAGAAGAAGCCGACGATTGGTGGGTCGGTATGCGTGAAGTTCTTGAGGTGGATGATGAAGAGGTAACTTGGAATTTATTTCGTACTGAATTCTTGAGGAAGTATTACCCTGAGAGTGTGAAGGGAAAGAAGGAGATGGAGTTCCTTGAACTGAAACAAGGTAGTATGTCCGTGGTGGACTATACTGCTAAGTTTGTGGAGTTGGTTCAATTCCATCCTCACTATGCTGCAATTACTGCTGAGTTCTCGAAGTGTATTAAATATGAGAATGGTTTGCGTCCGGAGATTAAGTAAGCTGTTGGGCATCAAAGGATAAGGAGGTTTACGGATTTGACGGAATGTTGTAGAATCTTCGAAGAAGTTAGTAAGGCTCGTTCTACACATTACGAAAGTTTGAATGAGAGGAAGGGGAAGCAACAAGCTAGAGGTGGACCTTATGTGACACCCGTTGATAAGGGCAAGCATAGGGGAAACTTTGATAGGAGGTCTGGAGGAGGAAGTTCTGGTCCCGTAAAGTGTTTCAAGTGTGGAGGTATGGGTCATAAATCATTTGATTGTAGGAAGACTGTGGTGAAATGTTCTAACTGTGGAGGAGTAGGGCATGCTACTACTGAGTGTAGGAGGAATGTAGTGAAGTGCTATAATTGTGGAGAAGTGGGTCACGTTAGTACTAAGTGTACTAAGCCGAAACAAGCTCAAGCGGGCGGAAAGGTGTTTGCAATGGCGGGGACTCAAACTACGAATGCAGACCGTTTGATTAAAGGTACATGCTTTATTAATCGTACACCTTTAGTTGCTGTTATTGATACGGGAGCGACTCATTCGTTTATTTCGTCTGAGTGCGCGAAGCGTTTGAACCTTGCGTTAATTTTGATGGGTGCTAAAATGGTTATTGAGACTCCTGCTTCAGGGTCGGTAACTACGTCTTTGGTGTGTGTAAGTTGTCCTTTGACCATGTATGGTAAAGACTTCATTATGGATTTAGTGTGTTTGCCGTTGGAGGGATTAGACGTGATCTTGGGTATGAACTGGTTGCAATTTAATCGAGTTCATATAGATTGCTATCACAAGTTAGTAAGGTTTCCTTCTTTGGAAGATGATGAATTTGAGAGTTTCCTATCCACTAAAGAGTTGAAGAAACTTTTAGCGGACGAAGCTCAATTGTTTGGTTTGTTTGCATCATTGTCGGTGGAGAGTCAAGTTGAGCTTGATGTGTTCCCAGTAGTGTGTGAATTTCCAGAAGTGTTTCCGGAAGATATTACGGATGTACCGCCGGAAAGAGAAGTTGAGTTTTCTATTGATCTAGTTCCGGGTACTAGACCAGTTTCGATGGCACCGTATCGTATGTCAGCATCGGAGTTGGTAGAATTGAAGAAGCAATTGAATGACTTGTTGGACAAGAGATTTGTAAGACCAAGTGTTTCTCCTTGGGGTGCTCCGGTATTGTTGGTAAAGAAGAACGATGGGAGTATGCGGTTATGTATTGATTATCGACAATTGAACAAGGTGACAATTAAGAACAAGTATCCGCTTCCAAGGATCAATGATTTGATGGACCAATTGGTTGGTGCGAATGTTTTTAGCAAGATTGATTTGAGATCAGGATACCACCAGATTCGTGTGAAAGGAGAGGATATTCAAAAGACGGCATTTAGGACACAGTATGGTCATTACGAATATTCCGTGATGCCATTCGGGGTTTCTAACGCGCCGGGTGTGTTTATGGAATACATGAATCGTATTTTTCACGAACAGTTGGATCGTTTTGTGGTTGTGTTCATCGATGATATTTTGATTTACTCTAAGTCTCAAGAGGAGCATGAAGAGCATTTGAGGATTGTGTTACGAATTTTGAAAGAGAAGCAATTGTATGCTAAGTTGTCGAAATGTGAATTTTGGTTGTCGGAAGTAAGTTTCCTTGGACATGTTATTTCCGGTAGTGGTATTAGTGTTGATCCATCCAAGATAGATGCGGTGATGCAATGGGAGGCTCCTAGGTCGGTTACGGAGATTCGAAGCTTTTTAGGCTTGGCGGGTTATTATCGGAGGTTTATTGAGGGATTTTCGAAGTTGGCACTTCCTTTAACGCAATTGACTTGTAAAGGAAAGGCTTTCATTTGGGATATTCATTGTGAAGAAAGTTTCAATGAGCTAAAGAGAAGGTTGACAACGACTCCGATCTTGATTTTGCCTAATCCTAATGAACCATTTGTTGTGTATTGTGATGCTTCATTGGTGGGTTTAGGTGGTGTTTTGATGCAAGAAGGAAAAGTTGTGGCTTATGCTTCAAGACAATTGAGAGTGCATGAAAAGAATTATCCTACACATGACTTGGAGTTAGCGGCCGTGGTGTTTGTTTTGAAAATTTGGAGGCACTATCTTTATGGTGCAAGATTTAAAGTTTTTAGTGATCACAAGAGCTTGAAATATTTATTTGATCAAAAAGAATTGAACATGAGACAAAGGAGGTGGCTAGAACTTTTGAAGGATTATGATTTTGGTTCGAATTACCATCCGGGTAAGGCAAACGTGGTGGCCGATGCCTTAAGTTGGAGGTTGTTACATATGTCCGCATTGATGATGAAAGAATGGGAACTTTTGGAGGATTTCAGAGATTTGAGTTTGGTTTGTGAAATGACGCCGAGAAGTGTGAGACTTGGTATGTTACATGTTACGAATGATTTTCTTGCAATGGTTAGTGAAAAGCAGAAGTTGGATTTGAAGTTCGTTGATTTGATGATGAATGAGAACGAGGATTTCAAGGTTGATAATTTTGGAGTTTTGAGATTCCGTGATCGTATTTGTATTCCCGACGACGCGGAGTTGAAAAAGATGATTCTAGAGGAAGGACACCGAAGTAATTTAAGTATTCATCCGGGTGCGAATAAAATGTATCAAGATTTGAAGAAAATCTTTTGGTGGTCCGGATTAAAGGGGGATGTGGCTCAATTTGTGTATGCGTGCTTAACTTGTCAAAAGTCTAAGATTGAACATCAAAAACCGAGTGGATTTATGCAACCGTTGGATATTTCGGAATGGAAATGGGATAGTATATCGATGGATTTTGTTACGGGATTGCCGAATACGCAAAGAGGTCATAATGCTATTTGGGTAATTGTTGATAGGCTTACTAAATCTGCTCACTTTATTCCAATTGATATTAGTTATCCTTTGGAGAAGTTAGCCGAGATTTATGTTCTTGTGGTTGTGAAGTTACATGGAGTTCCTAAGAGTATTGTATCGGATCGAGATCCAAGATTTACATCGAGATTTTGGGTAAGTTTACAAGAGGCTTTGGGTTCTAAGCTAAGATTGAGTTCGGCTTACCATCCGCAAACGGACGGTCAAACCGAGAGAACGATTCAATCGTTGGAGGATTTATTGCGTGCTTGTGTACTCGAGCAAGGTGGTGCTTGGGATGGTTATTTGGCGTTGATTGAATTCACTTACAATAACAGTTTTCATTCGAGTATAAGTATGGCACCATTTGAGGCTTTGTATGGTCGGAGATGTCGAACACCTTTGTGTAGGCATGAAACCGGCGAGAGGACGATAGTTGGACCGGAAATGGTACAACAAACGACGGAGAAAGTGAAGTTTATTCGGGAGAAGATGAAAGCTTCTCAAAGTAGACAAAAGAGCTATCATGACAAGAGAAGGAAAGATCTTGAGTTTCAAGAAGGCGACCATGTGTTTTTGAGAGTTACACCAGTTACAGGTGTGGGTCATGCTTTGAAGTCGAAGAAGTTGACATCTCGTTTTATTGGTCCGTATCAGATTACTTCACAAGTTGGTGTTGTGGCTTACCGTGTGGCGTTGCCTCCGAACCTTTCGAATTTGCATGACGTATTCCATGTTTTGCAACTTCGGAAATATGTTCCGGATCCGTCACATGTTATTCCTATGGACGAGGTTGAAGTGAGAGATAACCTTACGGTGGAAGCGTTACCGGCTAGGATTTTGGACCGCGAAGTTAAGAAGCTAAGAGGCAAGGATATTGCGCTTGTGAAAGTAGTGTGGGGAGGCGCTGCGGAAGGCAATATGACTTGGGAACTAGAGAGTGGGATGCGAGAGTCATATCCGGAGTTGTTTGAATCAGGTAATATTTTCGAGGACGAAAATTTCTAAAGTGGGGGAGAGTTGTAACGCCCCGATTTTGATTATTCCATTATTCTTGAGTCTTTTATTTTAATTGAGTGATAAATTATTTTATTTGTTAAATTGGTGTGTTAAATGTTATTTTACCGTTTTCGAGAGTTTTCGAGGAAATTAGAATGGAGGGTATTTTAGACTTTTTTCAATTAATCATAAGTTAGAAAATTTGTGGAATTAGAATTATGTGAGAAAAAATGAATTAAATTGATTTAGTGGAAAATGAGAGAAAAGAAATAGAAAAGAAAGAAAATAGAAAGAAAAGAGAAATAAGAGAGAAGTAGAGAAAGATAGAAAGAAAAAGAAGAGAAAGAAAAGAGGAGAGAAAGAAAAGAGGAGAAAGTTGGGAAAACTAGGAAATCATCAAGATCGATCAATTAGCGAGCTTGGAATCCGGGTAAGGGTGTGAAATCTTATTATCTTATCAATGTGTATCATTATGTATGGGTTTGCTTGGATGTTTTCTTGTTTCCATAGCTTTTGAGTTTTAGGTCAAAAACGATAAAATGATTGGGAATCGATATTTTTACGGTCGGAAATCGATATAATTTGTGTTGTATGATTACCATGTGTTTATGAATCATTGCTGATAATTTGTTTGTTGTTGGAATTAATTTGGGATGAAAAATGAGGTTTTTGGGGGTTTTGGGTCGTGTAACCCGTAACATCATTTTTCTGGTTCTGGTGTGATTCGCCAGGCGAATTTGGGATTCGCCAGGCGAATTGAGTCTGGCCACTAGCTCGCCAGGCGAAGTGCTGGCGAAGGCAGATTCGCCAGGCGAATTCGCCATTCGCCAGGCGAATTTGGAATTACAGAAAGGGGGTAGCTTATGTAACTCTTGGAGTTTTTCTATATTGGTGATTCGCCACTGGCTCGCCAGGCGAAGTGCTGGCGAATGGGATTCGCCAGGTGAATTCTCAAGTTGCCAGGCGAATTTGGCTGTTTCTCAATAAATTCTTAACTTTTGATCCGTAACTCGGATCGGGACGTTCTTTATATCGTTGGAAAGCTTATGAAATGTTCTTTCTTATTATGATGATTTGGAAATTGTTAGCCGATTTTATTATGTCGAAAAGTTGGGAATAGTGATATTTAGAGATTTTTACCGTTTTGACTATGTGTTTGAATGTGAATCATACAATAGGGCATTGATGTGAATGTATATAGATTATACGTGATTGTATGAGAAGAATGCATGAATATATTGTGAAGTATGTGTGCATTGCATGAGTGTATGTGGTCATTTGGTATGAGAAACATCATGACATGCATTCATGTGTCGCGATTCCGTGGAGAATCGGGTGTAATATCACGTCCCTGTTGGGTGTGAGTGATTGATTACACAAATGATCATTGAGGATCCTCTGAACATTGCGTAGTCAATGGGTGTAATCGTTGCAATGAGTTACACTTGATTCCGTGGGAATCTTCAGAATGATTGTGTGCCCTTGTGGGGTTTGAGCAATCGGATTGTGTCTGCGTGAACAATCCAGAAACATCGGATGCCATGATGGTATGAGCGATGGGGAAATATCGTAGGCCCGGCAGGGAGGATATTTCCATTGAGTTCTTCAATTGAGCTCGGGTGATGATTCGGTACCGCATGCATCTGCATAGAGTCGAGAGTCGGTCTCTATGAGTTGCATTGATCATCTTTCTATTTGTGCATTGATGAATAAACATTGATATATGTATGTTTATGGCAGATGATATAAACTGTATCTTATAATGATGCATTGTTGGATGAACAAGTATGTGTGTGTTCATGTGGAATGATGATAATGGTGAATGTATGCATAATGAATATGCTTGATGATATATCTATATTGTGATATAGGATGAGTTGTGGTGAGAATATGTGTTATATGTTTATGTTGTAGTACATAATTATATTCATTGTTATTATAATAATATTTCTCACCCTTCTGTTGTTTTATGATGCTCTATGAGGCATTGCAGATTAGGTATCTGGCGGTTTTTTTGTGAAGCGTGTCTTCATTTTCCTTGTTGGTCGGTTGGCTCTGATATGTAGCACCGGGTAGCTAGGACGTTTGATCTTTTTGTGATACATTTGCATATGTATCTTGCTGATGAATTAGTGTATATAAACACGATGTTGCATGTGATTCATACTGGATGATGTATATATATGTTGATGTATATATCAGGTTGTTATTCAATATTTTAGATGTTTCCGCTTTTATTCTAAATATTGAGATGTGGGTGTAAGGACAAAGTTCCTCTGTGGCAAGTTACCCCACTGTTGCATATCAATATTTTGAGCAGGTGTTGTATGTATTAAATGCGTGTATGATGTGACATGCCTCTTTTATACTATGTTTTAATCGTACTCTGGCGAATTTTTTTATATGTGCCTAAATGATTTATGTGATTATTTGGGGGTATAGAAAGGGGGTGTTACAGGAGGCGTGGAGAATAAGGATTGTGCGAGATGTGTTCAAGTATTAGGGTTTGTGTTTTCATCTGTGTATTGTGAGCCATTCATTCATCTGGTTTGATGTTTGAATTGGACTGATTTAGTTGAGTTGTAATTTGTCCACTCTAAGCTTTTAAGCACGAGTGTTTGTTCTTGATCAAAGCTTTTAAGCAAGATCAAGGTGTGTCTTTCTTGTGTAACTTCTTACATTGTTATTTTCTGTTTTGATCACTGCTGTGATTGAGGGGGAGTGAGAGGGTTCTCATACCTAAGAGTGTCTTAGGTAGAAGTGTCATTGGGTAGTGATTAAGTGAGTAGATTGTCAACTAGTGTGTTGACTGTAGGATCTACAAATTGATACTACTAATAGTGAATTTCCTCCCTGGCTTGGTAGCCCCCAGACGTAGGTTGTTAGACCGAACTAGGTGAATAATTTTCTGTGTTGTTTATTGTTTTTAAGTACTGTTACTATTGTTGTCTTGTTCATATAACAGATATTGATGTTGTGACATCTCACTTGACATCACATATCTGATACCAGAATTTCAATTGGTATCAGAGCAGGTCATCCTGCTCTGTATCTGGGTGAGATCTAGGGTTGTTATTTTCTGGTGCAATGGACAAGGAGAGTGGTGGATTTATGAATAGACCCCCTATTCTAGATGGATCAAATTATGACTATTGGAAACCTCGCATGGTTGCCTTTTTGATGTCTTTAGACAGCAGGGCTTGGAAGGCTGTTTTGAAAGAATGGAAACATCCTATCATTGTGGGAAAAGATGGTCAGTCAAAGCTGAAACCTGAAGAAGATTGGACCAAGGAAGAAGATGAACTTGCTCTTGGCAATTCGAAGGCCTTGAATGCTTTATTTAATGGTATTGAAAAGAACATTTTCAGGTTGGTCAACACATGTGAAGTGGCTAAGGAGGCTTGGGATATACTGAAAACAACTCATGAAGGAACTTCCAAGGTCAAGATGTCAAGACTTCAGCTGCTAACAACAAAGTTTGAAAATCTGAGAATGAAAGATGAAGAGACCATTCATGATTTTCACATGAATATACTTGAACCGTCAAATGCTTCTAGTGCTCTAGGAGAGAGGATGTCTGATGAGAAGCTGGTAAGAAAAATTCTCAGATCTCTTCCCAAGAGATTTGATATGAAGGTGACTGCTATAGAAGAAGCTCAAGACATCAGCCAGATGAGGGTAGATGAATTTATTGGTTCACTTCAGACATTTGAATTAGGGTTGAATGATAGATCAAAAAAGAAGGCCAAAAGCATGGCACTGATGTCTAGTTCTGAAAATGAAAAGAAAAAGTGTGATATTGAAACTCAGGAGGAGTTATCCAATGCAATTGTAATGCTGGGAAGACAATTTAATAAAGTAATGAAAAGAATGGATAGAAGTTATAAACCTAATGTCAAGAACATCACATCTGACATCAAAAGGTCAGCTGATCAGATGAAGAAAACCAAAGCAGAGGATAGGCCTAATAATGACAAAGGAATCCAATGCCATGGCTGTGAAGGTTTTGGTCACATCAGAGCTGAATGTCCCACATACCTTAAACAGAAAAAGGGTTTGTCTGTCACTTGGTCTGATGAGGACACTGAAAGTGAAGATGAATCAGCCAAGCATGTCAGAGCTATGACTGGAATATGTGAGTCTGATAATGATTCAAGTGATGGAGAGATTACGTATGAGGAGCTAGCTGCATCATATAGAGAGTTGTGCCTTAGAAGTGAACAAGTGTGTCTAGATAGGGAAAATCAAAAGAAAGTTATAGTACAGATAAAGGCTGAAAAGACTGATCTAGAGAATGAAGTAAGTCTGCTAAACTCCAAGCTTGATCAAATGGCCAAATCTATCAGAATGCTGAACAAGGGGACTGATACCTTGGATGACATTCTTCAGACTGGAAAACTGGCTGGAGACATGACTAGGATGAGATTTGAGGGTGAGAAGAAACCTTCTTCAGATGCTAGTTCTTCTGGTACTAAACAGAACCTATCTCATCAGATGTTTCAGCACCATGGGAAAGTGCATACTTCTGGACCCAAACAGAACATGTCCCATAAGATGTCGCAACATCATGGGATGGTGCATGTTTCTGGGCCTAATCATTTTGTGTCTCATCATCATAGCAGAAGACAGCCTCATCAGTATGGCAGAAGACAACCTCATCATTATGGCAGGAGACAGACTCAACCTAAATGGAGAAGATATCTCAATTACTTCAGAGGAGGATTTCAAAGATGGAGATGTCATTACCGTGGAAGATTTGGCCACACAAAACCTTTTTGCTTCAGACTGCATGGATATCCTAAACCTGATCCTCAACCTAGACCAAATCAAAGCATTCATACAAGTGGAAAACAATGGGTTCCCAAGATTGCTGCTAACAACTTGATAGCTCACATGGTTCTAAGAGGTTCTACCATAGGAGACTGGTATGTTGATAGTGGATGTTCTAGACATATGACAGGTGTCAAGAACTTTTTGGTGGACATCAAATCTCATTCTACTAGCTATGTGACTTTTGGTGATGGAGCCAAAGGTGAAATTAAGGGGGTTGGTATGCTGGACTGTTCAGGAGCTCCTAAGCTTGATGATGTTCTGTTAGTGAAAGGGTTGACTGCCAACTTGATAAGCATCAGTCAACTGTGCGATCAAGGGTTCAAGGTAAACTTGACAAATTCTGAATGTTTAGTGACTAATGAAAAGAGTGAAGTTGTGATGAAGGGAGTCAAATCTAAAGACAACTGCTACTTGTGGGTTCCTCAAGATTCCAGTTACTCCTCCATGTGTACTCTTACCAAAGGTGATGATGTGAAATTGGGACATCAAAGACTTGGTCACTTACATCTGAAAGGGGTGGAACAAAGACTGACTAAGTTCAATGTCAAGCATGATGTCATGACATCTTACTATGATAACCTGAGGAGCACTAAGCACATTAATATTCATCATTTGTTCATAATAGAACTTGGAGAAAACAAGGCCAGTCAGTTGGAACATGTCACTACAGAGAAGAAGTTTGCTGACATTTTCTCTAAGGATGTGGATGCAAGTCAATGTGAAACCTTAAGAGGAAAATTAGGCATTTGTATTTATGAAGATCTGTAGCAATTAATGGCGTGTGGGCAGCTTTCATTGGTATTTAAAAATTTAAAAAGTCATTTACTATTTTGGGGCAGTATCATTTACTTTCGTTTAAGTTTCCAACAAAAGCAGCCACCCTACTGTTGCGGTGAGAATTGGACACCATAGTTATTAATGAACTAGGATCACATTTCTTTAAATGTTCACCACCGACTTTGATTTATCCAAAGGAAAGATTCAAAAGCAAAAAAAAACCTAGAGATCTAAGGTTCGGGGGTTGGTTACGCCTAGGGAAGGTATTAGCATCCTAAACGTCCGTAGTACTCTACGGGAACCTCTCGTTAGTATTTATGTTATCTCTCATTCGCTTTCCAAGGTGCTATGCTAAAGGCTGAAACCCTAGGGGTTAGTATCTAAGTATACTCGATAAGGTATCGCACCTTACGCCTACGTATCCTCGGGTGTAGAATCAGAGTATGCGTAGTTCTGAAAAGAGGAACTTCTTGACGGGGTCAAGGTTCCAAGGGGAAGTAAAGTCTTGGGCAAGACCTTACATAGAGTGCGGCGACTCTAAAGTTGTAGGTTGGTTCAAGAGGGGTAGTGTCGCGGTGAGAATCAGATGCCAAGCTATTGGATTAACTTGAATCACAATTTCTGAAATTCACCACCGGTCTTTATTTTATCCAAAGGAAAGGGTTAAAGATCGAAAAACCTAATAAGAGATCTAAGGTTCGGGGGTTGGTTACGTCTAGGGAAGGTATTAGCATCCTAAACGTCCGTAGTACTCTACAGGAACCTCTTGTTAGTATTTATGTTATCTATTACTTGCTTGCTAAGGGTACTGTGCTAAGGGAAAAAACCTAGGGGTTAGTATCTAAGTATACTCGCCAAGACGTCGCATCTTGTGCCTACGTATCCTGACGGGAGTGGAATCAGAGTATTCGTAGTTCCCCTCAAAGAGGGTGAGGAACTCTTGACTGTGGTCAAGGTTCCAGGGGGAGGTAGTGTCTATGGCAAGACGGTACATAGAGTGCGGTGACTCTAAAGTTAAAGTTAAATTGAAAGGGTAAAAGAGTAAGTGTTCATGGTGGGAACCTACATGGAGTGCAACGACTCCGATCCTAAGGTTAGGATAAATGGGAAAGACTTAAAGTTTTCTGGCTAAGTTGTGACATGGGAGTCAACGGGGAAATTCTTTCCTTTGGAATTAGGAAAAGAATGAAAATATGAAAATGTCTAAATAAACAAAATTTAATTAAAGTTGATATAGATTAAAAAACTAATTAGAAAAACGAAAATGGTTAATTAAAACCTATTTAAAACTAACTTAGTTGAACAAATAAATTCTAAATAAGATCAATTAAATTAAAATTATAAAACAACTAGTTAAATAAAAGTTAAAAAGAAAATCTAATTAAATTAAAAGGGGTAGATTAAGTGATCTAAACGATAAATTCTATATACAAATTAAACTTGAAAAAGATTAGATTAAGTAAAAGAAACATATTTTTTATTTTTTTTTATTTAAATACTATATTTAATGATATAGTAAAAGTCTAAAAATAAAATAAAAGATATTTCTGAAGTAAAATAGAAAATAATATTAAAACAAACTTTGTAAAATCTTTCCTAAATTTAAATTTTAAAAAGAAACGAGAAAGAAAAGATCATGGGCCATATGTATTGAAATTAAGAAAAGAAAAAAAGAAGCCCAACAAGCTGGGGCGCACAACACACATACTGGGTCGGATCCAACCCAGCTATCCTATACCAAACAAACGTTAACCTAGCATCCTCCTTGCTTCAATTGATTCAGAAAAAAGGAACAGGACAACAAGTCAAAATCAAAACCTCTCATTCTCACCCGTTAATCTCTCTTGCTCACTCGCACGCACGCCACCATCCTTACTCACCATCTCGTCCGCGAATCATCTATCACGGTGAGAATATCTCCGGCGATACAAACACCGCTATCACGGGGCAATCAAACAATTCGCAGCAACAACCAATAATCAAATACTACATACATAATACAAGGGTAAAGTTGGATGGAGTTACCTGTCGGAGTTCGTCCGACGCGTCTTCGACACCAAGGTCGGTTCGAAAGAAATCCAAAAGCCTCACAGGTACGCTTCCTCTTCGTCTTGTGCGCGTGTGTTGATTCGCTGCGACGGCTACCGAATTCGTCTATTCTTGTGTGTGAATGTCAATTTTTTTTCCTATGAGTATTTCCACTGATATGAGTGTGGTTGTAATGTTTCCGGTCTCTTTTTCTGAACGCGTTGCCTTTGGATTCCGTTCGTGTGACAAAGTTTTCTTCTTTCGCTGTTATGTGTGAATATGTGTGCATTGCTGCTGATAGTTGTTCTGTTGAGATTTTTCTGTGAATTTCTGGTGAATGTTTTTGTGAATATTTTTGAATCTCTGTTCTCAGTAGAAAACGTGTTTTTTGATGCGTGTAAATCTCTGTCTGAGTGTCTGTGTATTTCTGGTCTATTGCCCTCTTTATATCCATCCAAAGAATTGAACTTTGCAGCTTTGTATTGATAACTGGTGATTTTCTTTCCATTTTTAAGTGAGCACGCTAAGGACATGTTTTGAATTGCTTTGGAAATACCTTAATCTTGTCTGATTTGCTTACTGTGAATATGCGACGTGAATACGCTTTCCGCTTTTACACAAACATGTCTGAATACATTGAATGCAGTGCTTAATCTTGTTTTGGAATGGGTCAAAAGTTTTTCCATTTTTATCTTCAACTCTGATGGCTTTTAATGGTGATGTTATTCTCATCTTGCTCATGTTTGATTTTGTCTGGTTCTTTATGCAGTTTGGATTTCATAATCACCGCATTTGTTTCTGGTTTAAGCTTCCTCTGCTCACGGTTGGTTCCATGTCTTGACTTCCAAATTCAGACCCGAAAAGTATATTTCCAACTTGATAAGGACTAAGATAATTACTGATCTGAGGCACTTGGCATTTGTATTGGATGATGTGGTGTTCAAAGTCAATAAATGGCCCCAGCAATACAAGCAGCTGCGATGATCTTCATTTTGCACATGCCAACGGTCCTACAAGGAGCTCAAATAGTAAATTGTCGGTTGTAGTAAAAGGGCCTATCGCAATAATCATTGATAATTCTCTCTGATCACAAAGAAATTCGGTTGGCTGATTCTCCTTAGTAGCTTGCTTTCTTTGAATGGATTGAGACTTGAATTGTAATGCTGCACAAAATCTTTTTGAATTTAAATTTGGAGTTAAAAATCAACTTGAACCTTCCATTTGCATCCCTTAAATTAATCGGGTCCCTCTTTCATGTATCTCTTGAATCTCACCATGATTGAATGACAAAAGATGTTACAATCTTGAATGAATTTTGTACAATATATACTCTTTGACACCTTGATCTTCATGAAAGATTGCTTGAACTTGAGTATGGAAAAAATAATTCAACTTGAATAAATGGCTAGAATCTAAGCTTCATAAAAAATGTGCATTCTAAACTTCACTTAGAGATTTTCTCGCCTACTTGCTTCAAGATTTTAATCCAAACTTACAACTTCAAACCTTCAACAAGAAAATCCAAACTTTATTCTAAAAACAAAAATGATGAACTTGCACCATCAAAGAATGATTTGGATGATGACGAACCCGACACACAAACCATGAAGATATAACTTGCCACAAAAATCACAAAGTCCATAAATGACCAGGCTCAATACTAATAGTAGGAAAAACCTAAATCTCTGACGCATACGCTGAGCTTCTGAGAAATCTCGAAGAGAAACGACCAGTAGAAAACCTTAGGAACCTGTTGAACCGGAATTCAACAGTCACGTCTTGAAACTCTGGACTGTGAGAAAAAGGACTGCCTCCGCTAGAAATTAAAATTCCTGCACAAACTTGTTAGTAATAAAGCATGCGAATATAAAAAATGATGCACAGAGAGGTGAAATCTTATGGTCAAAAATTAGGGTATGACAGATGCCCCTATTTAAGTTTCTTCTATCTGGAGATATGGAGATTGAAATCTTCGTTTCGACGAGATAGGAGAGACTTAAATACAAACATGCACAATTTTTGGCCTTAAGATACCACAAGATGCACATGATATGATATGAAATGATATGAAATGGATGCAAGACAGAGATCCTGAGGGGAATGGTGCCACAGGGGGAAAGCGTTACAGTCATGCTAGAAATGAATGGAAACAAAGCAAAGTATCTGGAAAACATCATCCAAGAATGACATTGGATGAAAAAGAAACACCAAACATCCAATAATGGCTTTGAATGAAAGGTACAATCACAATATCTAATAATGGCTTTAGATGAATGTGAACAAAGACTCGTTCTAGAAGAACATCAGAAAGAGGGTTTCATCCGAAAAAGCATCAGATGGTAAAGAAACCAAACATCCAATAATGGCTTTGAATGAAGGGTATAATCACAGTATCTGATAATGGCTTCAGATGAATGTGAACAAAGACTCGATCTGGAAAAACATCAGAAAGAGAGACACATCCGGAAGAACATAAGATGGTAAAGAAACCAGACATCCAATAATGGCTTTGAACAAGAGGTATAATCACAATATCTGATAATGGCTTCAGATGAAAGTGAACAAGGTAAAGAAACCAGACATCCAATAATGGCTTTGAATGAAAGGTACAATCATAATATCTAATAATGGCTTTAGATGATTGTGAACAAAGACTCGATCCGGAAGAAACATCAGAAAGAGGGACACATCCGGAAAAACATCAGATGATAAAGAAACCAGACATCCAATAGTGGCTTTGAATGAAAGGTGTAATCACGATATCTAATAATGGCTTTAGACAAAGTGAACAAGATAAAGAAACTAGACATCCAATAATGGCTTTGAATGAAAGGTACAATCACAATATCTAATAATGGCTTTAGATGACTGTGAACAAAGACTCGATCTGGAAGAACATCAGAAAGAGGGACCCATCCGGAAAAACATTAGATGGTAAAGAAACCAGACATCCAATAATGGCTTTGAATGAAAGGTATAATCACAATATCTAATAATGGCTTTAGATGACTATGAGGTAAAAAGGTGAGATCCAAGAAGGCATTAGATGTAAAGAAAACCACAACGTCCAGGAAAGCATTGAACGAAAATGAACATAAAAATACCCAAGAAAGCATTGGATAAAAGGAATCACAGTATCCAAGAAGGCATTGGATACCCACGACAATATCTGTTTGGTAGGTGCCAAGTAAGTTGGACTTTGACTACAAGGTAAGACGTGGATAACGACGCGACCTATGGAGAATGCAAATGAGGATGAATCACTCATGCTATGCATATGTATATGAATTATGCAGATGATATATGATCAGATGCAAATGTAAATGTAATGCAGACGTCGAAGACACAGCTCGACTCTTTTGTGGAGAAGACAAGACTGAAAGACTGATTCCTCAACACGGATATCATTTCCATTCTGCTTAGGGACTACAGATGCTACTGAACACAATCTCTGTAACACTGGTAAATTGTATCAAATTGCTGATCCTTATAGGAAGGATGAAAAGCTGCATGGGGATTCTTCAAGTGAACTGCCCCAGATTGGTTGTCTGTTATAGATGAACTGATAATTGCTTCAGCTTGTCTGATTCTGAAATGAATGAATTACTGTGCACTTGGAAAACTTGCCCCAGTATGAGTCTTGAAACAGTCTTCTGTATAAACCAATTCTGAAAAGGACTTGCACTGTAACAAACCTTGAACTGATTTTCAATAGGATATGGAAAGAACATGCCCCTGATAAGAACACCGACCAAGTTTCTCAACTGTTTGAAAATTCCTTAAGAGGAAGCCAGTTTGCAACCAAAAGTATTCATACAAACATAGTAAATGCAAAGTTCATGCAACTTTGAAATCAAAATCATTTTTGGAAAGAGGTAAAACAATAGGGTCACTGGTCAGAACACGGTGGTTAAAGATGTTTAACAGTGAAAGATAAAGCAAAAAGGCGTGATGCCAAAAAAATGATCTGGAAAGATCTTTAGGAGTCAGTTTACGCAACCTCGTTGTAGTATGCTTTCAAAATAACCTTGCTTCAATTAGGTCTTTTGAGGGTTATAACGTGGTCTGGTTCACGGTTTAAGAAACAAAGGATAAAGGCTCAAAGTTTATTTGTACCCACCCAATCTTCGTGATGATCTCCAGTCCTACACTCAGTTAACTCAGATTTTGCACTCAGGTTCCCATAGGTTAGGGATTGCATTGATGATAGTGATGATGGTTCAAAAGTTAAGGGACTTTTGAGGTGACAGTCACTACTTCCTTATAACTCTTGGTTGTTTTTTTTTTCATTGAGGACTTTCATGTTCTCACTTTTATTAACCCTAACTTTTTCCTGAACTGTTTTTTATGAATCTTACAGTCAGCGGGATGCCCCAGTTTTTTGTCTGCCTAAGTCTCCTTCACAGGTTTCGACTTAGCGGGCTTTTTCCTTTTTTGATTTTTTTATCTTTTTTTTTTTGAAAGAAAGTGACTGCTTGGCTTAATGATTACGGCGAACCATCATCGACTTTTGACTTGAAAGACATTTTCGACACTTGCTTGTTGCGTGCGAAGGAAAAATTGAGAATGCAACCTTTTTGTTGAAAGATGTCTTGCATGAAACTCTTGTATTTGAATGCATAATCCAGTTAACTGAGAACTACCCTGCCCCAGGTTAAGATTGCGGGTTTTTATTTGTAAAGAAAAGAAACTCCTACTTCAAGGCTCAAAGGGGTTGACGAGGGATTATCTTCCTTATTTCTCCAGTGTTTGGGAATTGAAACAATGCCTTACATCCTCAGCAAATATTTTGATTTGAAAGTATACCGACAACAATTATGAGTAATTTGTTTTCATCATCCTCTCTCCAATCTTAGCATAATCAGAAGGAAAGTGGAAAAGAGATAATTTTTTGTTTTTGTTTTTTTTGTTTTTTTTTGCTTTTGTTTTTTTGTTTTTTTTTTAAAAGGAAAGCATAAAGATGTAAATAGCAAACACAAATGAATTGAATCCAAAAGTTGCAATGCTCATTTTATTAATTATGAAAGTACAAACATAAATCGAAAGCAAACAGCTAATACAAATAAGAAAAATGCAAACAATAAGAGACAAAAGTCTAGTGACTAGTCAGAAACAAGAGTGAGCTGTCCTGTCTGAAACACTAAAGTCTGCTGAAGTCAGCTGAAGCTTCACTTAGCGTGCTCTGGCGAAGGATTGTTCTTGACATTTGGATTGGTGTCACGAAAGGAGAGAATACCCATTCTTATCAGCTCTTGTACTCTAGCCTTCAACGCAAAGCAATGTTCCAAGTCGTGACCTGCACCACCTTGATGGTATTCACAATGAAGATCGGTCCGATAGCCAGCTGGAAGAGGATTTGGAGGAGGAGGCAAATGCCTTGTAGTAATCAAACCTTTATGAACTAGCCCCGGATAAAGTTCAATGTATGTCATTGGAATAGGATCAAAATTATTCCTATTACAGTACTGATTCTGTCCAACAGTCGGACGTTGAGGGGTTTGAGTTGGTCGTGGAGCAACAACAACAGGAGTAACAGCAGCAACAACGGAGTGATCAACATACTGTGGTCGAGGACGAGGCCTTATGGTTTCAAACATAACAACATTTGTCTGATCTTCTCTCTTCTTCTGGAAATTTCCATAGAATTTCTTAGCACCATTAGAAGATTCAGCAGCCTTGGATACTTTACCATTCTTAAGTCCTTCCTCGAGTCTCTGACCAATAGTAACCAAATCAGTGAAGCTGGATGAAACACTACCAATCATCTTCTCCCAGTAGAATGGAGACAAGGTGTCCATAAACAGTCCAGTTAATTCTTTCTCTGCCAAAGGAGGTTCAACTTGAGAAGCCAACTCTCTCCAGCGCTGAGCATATTCCTTGAAAGACTTTTTATCCTTCTGAGACATGTTTTGCAATTGACGGCGGTCAGGAGCCATGTCGAGGTTGTACTTGTATTGCTTCATGAAGGCATTAATAAGGTCCTGGAAACAGTGAATGTTGTTCTGTTCAAGATTCATATACCATTTGAGATAAGCTCCACTCAGACTGTCTTGAAATCAATGGATAAGCAACTTCTGATTCTTGGCATGAGCAGCCATCTTTCGGGTATACATGACCAAATGAGCTCTTGGACAAGAATCACCTTTGTACTTCACAAAATCGATAGCCTTGAACTTAGCAGGCATAACAAGGTCAGAAACCAAACCCAGGTTTTCTGCATCAATGTTGAAGAAATCAGTACCCTCTACAGCTTTAAGTCTCTTATCTATAGTTTGAAAATGTTCACGGACAATCGTGGGTTCAACAAAATCTTCTTGGTCTTCACCCTGAGCATTGGCAGCATTGTACTCATAGAGAGGGTTTTCAAAAGGAGGTCGAGTAGTCTGGGCAACAGCATGAACCACAGGTCTAGGCTCGGATAAAACTGGAACTTGAAAAACTGGTCCAACAGTCTGACCAATCATACCAGTAGATGCAAGAGGTGGAGAGTAGTTGGGAGGTAAACCAAACTCTGGCCAAGTTGAAGGTGGCACCTGAACAGGCTGAGGATCCACATTTGAAACTTCCTGAATGACAGTCCTTTGAGGTGGTTCTCTTCTAGTAACCAAAACTTGGAGCATTTCAGTGAGCTTTTCCATGCTTGACTTAAGGTCGTCGATCTCCATTCGCATCTCAGCATTGTGTGCTTCTTGCTCTGCCATTATGCGTCTGTAGTTAGCTCTAGTCTGGTATCGATGTCGAGGAATCAGCTTGACAACTCACAGGTGACACTGGAAGATAGAGACAGCTGGGAATGAGTTGCTGGACAAACGGATGTATGCAATGATATGCAATGCAATGCAATGCAATGCAGTGGTTTCAAGGAACTCAAAAGCAGGTTACAAACATTTCGGAAAGGCTGAAAAAAGTTTCATTTTATAGTCCAGGATTTTTTTATTGATTTTGCAAGGGAAAAAACAATTGAGTTTCTTGAAACCGAATGGTGATTCATGAATGCATGAAGGGATGCATAAACACAGGTATACACATATACACATATACAGGTAAACAAGCAAGGGACTGGGTTTGAAGATCACGAGCATGGAGCCAAGGTCTAACCATCCCAATAGGTGTGTACTATGGTTTCAAATGTACCTGCCGAACGGGTTCTACAAAGTTCCCGGAGTCTACAATCCATCTTTCGGATATTATCGACTTCCCAAATTACTCAGTTAGTTAATAATATTCTCAAGAGAATCTCGTCCGAGTGTAGTATCGCGTGACAACTATTTGGAAATAGACTCCCGCATAGTCACCGCACTACATTCTAAAAGGCCAAGTGGGGTTAAAGGTACTACGATCCTCAGTCTCACTGGTTCTTGGTCGAAATTAATGTTGTTTTCACAAATGGACTCGTTCAAACAACATTAATTTCAAAAGAACCTAAACTGAGCGATGATTTTCTCAATTCAACTTTTCAGGAATCGACTCCGTCAAAGTATCCTTGACCATATCATCTCCTATCATAATTGCACTAAAGTCTGGGTGTAGGACTCCTCAACACTCAAGAACCCCTGCACACAGCAAAACTAAGCACAACAAATATAAACAAGCAAAATAATAAGCAAGAAAAACAAGAATACTAAACAATTTAGGCCTAACCCTCTAAGTTAAGTTCCCTAGTGAAGTCGCCATTCTGTCGCGGTGAGAATCGGATGCCAAGCTATTGGATTAACTTGAATCACAATTTCTGAAATTCACCACCGGTCTTTATTTTATCCAAAGGAAAGGGTTAAAGATCGAAAAACCTAATAAGAGATCTAAGGTTCGGGGGTTGGTTACGTCTAGGGAAGGTATTAGCATCCTAAACGTCCGTAGTACTCTACAGGAACCTCTTGTTAGTATTTATGTTATCTATTACTTGCTTGCTAAGGGTACTGTGCTAAGGGAAAAAACCTAGGGGTTAGTATCTAAGTATACTCGCCAAGACGTCGCATCTTGTGCCTACGTATCCTGACGGGAGTGGAATCAGAGTATTCGTAGTTCCCCTCTAAGAGGGTGAGGAACTCTTGACTGTGGTCAAGGTTCCAGGGGGAGATAGTGTCTATGGCAAGACGGTACATAGAGTGCGGTGACTCTAAAGTTAAAGTTAAATTGAAAGGGTAAAAGAGTAAGTGTTCATGGTGGGAACCTACATGGAGTGCAACGACTCCGGTCCTAAGGTTAGGATAAATGGGAAAAACTTAAAGTTTTCTGGCTAAGTTGTGACATGGTAGTCAACGGGGAAATTCTTTCCTTTGGAATTAGGAAAAGAATGAAAATAAGAAAAATGTCTAAATAAACAAAATTTAATTAAAGTTGATATAGATTAAAAATCTAATTAGAAAAACGAAAATGGTTAATTAAAACCTATTTAAAACTAACTTAGCTGAACAAATAAATTCTAAATAAGATCAATTAAATTAAAATTATAAAACCACTAGTTAAATAAAAGTTAAAAAGAAAATCTAATTAAATTAAAAGGGGTAGATTAAGTGATCTAAACGATAAATTCTAAATACAAATTAAACTTGAAAAAGATTAGATTAAGTAAAAGAAACATATTTTTTATATTTTTTTTTTATTTAAATACTATACTTAATGATATAGTAAAAGTCTAAAATTAAAATAAAAGATATTTCTGAAGTAAAATAGAAAATAATATTAAAACAAACTTTGTAAAATCTTTCCTAAATTTAAATTTTAAAAAGAAACGAGAAAGAAAAGATCATGGGCCAGATGTATTGAAATTAAGAAAAGAAAAAAAGAAGCCCAACAAGCTGGGGCGCACAACACACATACTGGGTCGGATCCAACCCAGTTATCCTATACCAAACAAACGTTAACCTAGCATCCTCCTTGCTTCAATTGATTCAGAAAAAAGGAACAGGACAACAAGTCAAAATCAAAACCTCTCATTCTCACCCGTTAATCTCTCTTGCTCACTCGCACGCACGCCACCATCCTTACTCACCATCTCGTCCGCGAATCATCTATCACGGCGAGAATATCTCCGGCGATACAAACACCGCTATCACGGGGCAATCGAACAATTCGCAACAACAACCAATAATCAAATACTACATACATAATACAAGGGTAAAGTTGGATGGAGTTACCTGTCGGAGTTCGTCCGAAGCGTCTTCGACAGCAAGGTCGGTTCGAAAGAAATCCAAAAGCCTCACAGGTACGCTTCCTCTTCGTCTTGTGCGTGTGTGTTAATTCGGTGCGACGACTACCGAATTCGTCTCTTCTTGTGTGTGAATGTCAATTTTTTTTGCTATGAGTATTT
Organism: Lathyrus tuberosus; assembly: GCA_022829125.1. Taxonomy (NCBI): domain Eukaryota; kingdom Viridiplantae; phylum Streptophyta; class Magnoliopsida; order Fabales; family Fabaceae; genus Lathyrus; species Lathyrus tuberosus. The sequence continues at coordinate 3,680,870 of JALAZF010000282.1, forward strand.
TCACTGATATGAGTGTGGTTGTAATGTTTCCGGTCTCTTTTTCTGAACGCGTTGCCTTTGGATTCCGTTCGTGTGACAAAGTTTTCTTCTTTCGCTGTTATGTGTGAATATGTGTGTATTGCTGTTGATAGTCGTTTTGTTGAGCTTTTTCTGTGAATTTCAGGTGAATGTTTTTGTGAATATTTTTGAATCTCCGTTCTCAGTAGAAAACGTGTTTTTTGATGCGTGTAAATCTCTGTTTGAGTGTCTGTGTATTTCTGGTCTATTGCCCTCTTTATATCCGTCCAAAGAATTGAACTTTGCAGCTTTGTATTGATAACTGGTGATTTTCTTTCCATTTTTAAGTGAGCACGCTAAGGACATGTTTTGAATTGCTTTGGAAATACCTTAATCTTGTCTGATTTGCTTACTGTGAATATGCGACGTGAATACGCTTTCCGCTTTTACACAAACATGTCTGAATACTTTGAATGCAGTGCTTAATCTTGTTTTGGAATGGGTCAAAAGTTTTTCCATTTTTATCTTCAACTCTGATGGCTTTTAATGGTGATGTTATTCTCATCTTGCTCATGTTTGATTTTGTCTGGTTCTTTATGCAGTTTGGATTTCATAATCACCGCATTTGTTTCTGGTTTAAGCTTCCTCTGCTCACGGTTGGTTCCATGTCTTGACTTCCAAATTCAGACCCGAAAAGTATATTTCCAACTTGATAAGGACTGAGATGATTACTGATCTGAGGCACTTGGCATTTGTATTGGATGATGTGGTGTTCAAAGTCAATAAATGGCCCCAGCAATACAAGCAGCTACGATGATCTTCATTTTGCACATGCCAGCGGTCCTACAAGGAGCTCAAACAGTAAATTGTCGGTTGTAGTAAAAGGGCCTACCGCAATAATCATTGATAATTCTCTCTGATCACAAAGAAATTCGGTTGGCTGATTCACCTTAGTAGCTTGCTTTCTTTGAATGGATTGAGACTTGAATTGTAATGCTACACAAAATCTTTTTGAATTTAAATTTGGAGTTAAAAATGAACCTTCCATTTGCATCCCTTAAATTAATCGGGTCCCTCTTTCATGTATCTCTTGAATCTCACCATGATTGAATGACAAAAGATGTTACAATCTTGAATGAATTTTGTACAATATATACTCTTTGACACCTTGATCTTCATGAAAGATTGCTTGAACTTGAGTATGGAAAAAATAATTCAACTTGAATAAATGGCTAGAATCTAAGCTTCATAAAAAATGTGCATTCTAAACTTCACTTAGAGATTTTCTCGCCTACTTGCTTCAAGATTTTAATCCAAACTTACAACTTCAAACCTTCAACAAGAAAATCCAAACTTTATTCTAAAAACAAAAATGATGAACTTGCACCATCAAAGAATGATTTGGATGATGACGAACCCGGCACACAAACCATGAAGATATAACTTGCCACAAAAATCACAACCAGTCCATAAATGACCATGCTCAATACTAATAGTAGGAAAAACCTAAATCTCTAGGGCATACGCTGAGCTTCTGAAAAATCTCGAAGAGAAACGACCAGTAGAAAACCTTAGGAACCTGTTAAACTGGAATTCAACAGTCACGTCTTGAAACTCAGGACTGTGAGAAAAAGGACTGCCTCCGCTAGAAATTAAAATTCCTGCACAAACTTGTTAGTAATAAAGCATGCGAATATAAAAAATGATGCACAGAGAGGTGAAATCTTATGGTCAAAATTTAGGGTATGACAGATGCCCCTATTTAAGTTTCTTCTATCTGGAGATATGGAGATTGAAATCTTCGTTTCGACGAGATAGGAGAGACTTAAATACAAACATGCACAATTTTTGGCCCTAAGATACCACAAGATGCACATGATATGATATGAAATGATATGAAATGGATGCAAGACAGAGATCCTGAGGGGAATGATGCCACAGGGGGAAAGCGTTACAGTCATGTTAGAAATGAATGGAAACAAAGCAAAGTATCTGGAAAACATCATCCAAGAATGACATTGGATGAAAAAGAAACACCAAACATCCAATAATGGCTTTGAATGAAAGGTACAATCACAATATCTAATAATGGCTTTAGATGAATTTGAACAAAGACTCGTTCTGGAAGAACATCAGAAAGAGGGTTTCATCCGAAAAAGCATCAGATGGTAAAGAAACCAAACATCCAATAATGGCTTTGAATGAAGGGTATAATCACAGTATCTGATAATGGCTTCAGATGAATGTGAACAAAGACTCGATCTGGAAAAACATCAGAAAGAGAGACACATCCGGAAGAACATCAGATGGTAAAGAAACCAGACATCCAATAATGGCTTTGAACGAGAGGTATAATCACAATATCTGATAATGGCTTCAGATGAAAGTGAACAAGGTAAAGAAACCAGACATCCAATAATGGCTTTGAATGAAAGGTACAATCACAATATCTAATAATGGCTTTAGATGATTGTGAACAAAGACTCGATCCGGAAGAAACATCAGAAAGAGGGACACATCCGGAAAAGCATCAGATGATAAAGAAACCAGACATCCAATAGTGGCTTTGAATGAAAGGTGTAATCACGATATCTAATAATGGCTTTAGACAAAGTGAACAAGATAAAGAAACCAGACATCCAATAATGGCTTTGAATGAAAGGTACAATCATAATATCTAATAATGGCTTTAGATGACTGTGAACAAATACTCGATCTGGAAGAACATCAGAAAGAGGGACCCATCCGGAAAAACATTAGATGGTAAAGAAACCAGACATCCAATAATGGCTTTGAATGAAAGGTATAATCACAATATCTAATAATGGCTTTAGATGACTATGAGGTAAAAAGGTGAGATCCAAGAAGGCATTGGATGTAAAGAAAACCACAACGTCCAGGAAAGCATTGAACGAAAATGAACACGAAAATACCCAAGAAAGCATTAGATAAAAGGAATCACAGTATCCAAGAAAACATTAGATGAATGTGAACAAGGTGATACCCAAGAAGGCATTGGATACCCACGACAATATCTGTTTGGTAGGTGCCAAGTAAGTTGGACTTTGACTACAAGGTAAGACGTGGATAACGACGCGACCTATGGAGAATGCAAATGAGGATGACTCACTCATGCTATGCATATGTATATGAATTATGCAGATGATATATGATCAGATGCAAATGTAAATGTAATGCAGACGTCGAAGACACGGCTCGACTCTTTTGTAGAGAAGACAAGACTGAAAGACTGATTCCTCAACACGGATATCATTTCCATTCTGCTTAGGGACTACAGATGCTACTGAACACAATCTCTGTAACACTGGTAAATTGTATCAAATTGATGATCCTTATAGGAAGGATGAAAAGCTGCATGGGGATTCTTCAAGTGAACTGCCCCAGATTGGCTGTCTGTTATAGATGAACTGATAATTGCTTCAACTTGTCTGATTCTGAAATGACTGAATTACTGTGCACTTGGAAAACTTGCCCCAGTATGAGTCTTGAAACAGTCTTCTGTATAAACCAATTCTAAAAAGGATTTGCACTGTAACAAACCTTGAACTGATTCTCAACAGGATATGGAAAGAACTTGCCCCTGATAAGAACACCGACCAAGTTTCTCAACTGTTTGAAAATTCCTTAAGAGGAAGCCAGTTTGCAAACAAAAGTATTCATACAAACATAGTAAATGCAAAGTTCATGCAACTTTGAAATCAAAATCATTTTTGAAAAGAGGTAAAACAATAGGGTCACTGGTCAGAACACGGTGGTTCAAGACGTTTAACAGTGAAAGATAAAGCAAAAAGGCGTGATGCCAAAAAAATGATCTGCAAAGATCTTTAGGAGTCAGTTTACGCAACCTCGTTGTAGTATGCTTTCAAAATAACCTTGCTTCAATTAGGTCTTTTGAGGGTTATAACGTGGTCTGGTTCACGGTTTAAGAAACAAAGGATAAAGGCTCAAATTTTATTTGTACCCACCCAATCTTCGTGATGATCTCCAGTCCTACACTCAGTTAACTCAGACTTTGCACTCAGGTTCCCATAGGTTAGGGATTGCATTGATGATAGTGATGATGGTTCAGAAGTTAAGGGACTTTTTAGGTGACAGTCACTACTTCCTTATAACTCTTGGTTGTTTTTTTTTTCATTGAGGACTTTCATGGTCTCACTTTTATTAACCCTAACTTTTTCCTGAACTGTTTTTTGTGAATCTTACAGTCAGCGGGATGCCCCAGTTTTTTGTCTGCCTAAGTCTCCTTCACAGGTTTCGACTTAGAGGGCTTTTTCCTTTTTTGATTTTTTTATCTTTTTTTTTTGAAAGAAAGTGACTGCTTGGCTTAATGATTACGGCGAACCATCATAGACTTTTGACTTGAAAGACATCTTCGACACTTGCTTGTTGCGTGCGAAGGAAAAATTAAGAATGCAACCTTTTTGTTGAAAGATGTCTTGCATGAAACTCTTGTATTTGAATGCATAATCCAATTAACTGAGAACTACCCTGCCCCAGGTTAAGATTGCGGGTTTTTATTTGTAAAGAAAAGAAACTCCTACTTCAAGGCTCAAAGGGGTTGACGAGGGATTATCTTCCTTATTTCTCCAGTTTTGGGAATTGAAACAATGCCTTACATCCTCAGCAAAGTTTTGATTTGAAAGCATACCGACAACAATTATGAGTAATTTGTTTTCATCATCCTCTCTCCAATCTTAGCATAATCAGAAGGAAAGTGGAAAAGAGATAATTTTTTGTTTTTGTTTTTGTTGTTTTTTTTTGTTTTTGTTTTTTTATTTTTTTTAAAAGGAAAGCATAAAGATGTAAATAGCAAACACAAATGAATTGAATCCAAAAGTTGCAATGCTCATTTTATTAATTATGAAAGTACAAACATAAATCGAAAGCAAACAGCTAATACAAATAAGAAAAATTCAAACAATAAGAAACAAAAGTCTAGTGACTAGTCAGAAACAAGAGTGAGCTGTCCTGTCTGAAACACTAAAGTCTGCTGAAGTCAGCTGAAGCTTCACTTAGCGTGCTCTGGCGAAGGATTGTTCTTGACATTTGGATTGGTGTCACGAAAGGAGAGAATACCCATTCTGATCAGCTCTTGTACTCTAGCCTTTAACGCAAAGCAATGTTCCAAGTCGTGACCTGCACCACCTTGATGGTATTCACAATGAAGATCGGTCCGATAGCCGGCTGGAAGAGGATTTGGAGGAGGAGGCAAAGGCCTTGTAGTAATCAAACCTTTCTGAACTAGCCCCGGATAAAGTTCAGTGTATGTCATTGGAATAGGATCAAAATTATTCCTATTACGGTACTGATTTTGTCCAATAGTCGGACGTTGAGGGGTTTGAGCTGGTCGTGGAGCAGCAACAACAGGAGTTACAGCAGCAACAGCGGAGTGATCAACATACTGTGGTCGAGGACGAGGCCTTCTGGTTTCAAACATAACAGCATTGGTCTGATCTTCTCTCTTCTTCTGGAAATTTCCATAGAATTTCTTAGCACCATTAGAAGATTCAGCAGCCTTGGATACTTTACCATTCTTAAGTCCTTCCTCGAGTCTCTGACCAATAGTAACCAAATCAGTGAAGCTGGATGAAACACTACTAATCATCTTCTCCAAGTAGAATGGAGACAAGGTGTCCATAAACAATCCAGTTAATTCTTTCTCTGCCAAAAGAGGTTCAACTTGAGAAGCCAACTCTCTCCAGCGCTGAGCATATTCCTTGAAAGACTCTTTATCCTTCTGAGACATGTTTTGCAGCTGACGGCGGTCAGGAGCCATGTCGAGGTTGTACTTGTATTGCTTCATGAAGGCATTAATAAGGTCCTGGAAACAGTGAATGTTGTTCTGTTCAAGATTCATATACCATTTGAGATAAGCTCCACTCAGACTGTCTTGAAATCAATGGATAAGCAACTTCTGATTCTTGGCATGAGCAACCATCTTTCAGGTATACATGACCAAATGAGCTCTTGGACAATAATCACCTTTGTACTTCACAAAATCGATAGCCTTGAACTTAGCAGGCATAACAAGGTCAGAAACCAAACCCAGGTTTTCTGCATCAATGTTGAAGAAATCAGTACCCTCTACGGCTTTAAGTCTCTTATCTATAGTTTGAAAATGTTCACGGACAATCGCGGGTTCAACAAAATCTTCTTGGTCTTCACCCTGAGCATTGGCAGCATTGTACTCATAGAGAGGGTTTTCAAAAGGAGGTCGAGTAGTCTGGGCAACAGCATGAACCACAGGTCTAGGCTCGGATAAAACTGGAACTTGAAAAACTGGTCCAACAGTCTGACCAATAATACCAGTAGATGCAAGAGGTGGAGAGTAGTTGGGAGGTAAACCAAACTCTGGCCAAGTTGAAGGTGGCACCTGAACAGGCTGAGGATCCACATTTGAAACTTCCTGAATGACAGTCCTTTGAGGTGGTTCTCTTCTAGCAACCAAAACTTGGAGCATTTCAGTGAGCTTTGCCATGCTTGACTTAAGGTCGTCGATCTCCATTCGCATCTCAGCATTGTGTGCTTCTTGCTCTGCCATTATGCGTCTGTAGTTAGCTCTAGTCTGGTATCGATGTCGAGGAATCAGCTTGACAACTCACAGGTGACACTGGAAGATAGAGACAGCTGGGAATGAGTTGCTGGACAAACGGATGTATGCAATGATATGCAATGCAATGCAATGCAGTGGTTTCAAGGAACTCAAAAGCAGGTTACAAACATTTCGGAAAGGCTGAAAAAAGTTTCATTTTATAGTCCAGGATTTTTTTATTGATTTTGCAAGGGAAAAAACAATTGAGTTTCTTGAAACCGAATGGTGATTCATGAATGCATGAAGGGATGCATAAACACAGGTATACACATATACACATATACAGGTAAACAAGCAAGGGACTGGGTTTGAAGATCACGAGCATGGAGCCAAGGTCTAACCATCCCAATAGGTGTGTACTATGGTTTCAAATGTACCTGCCGAACGGGTTCTACAAAGTTCCCGGAGTCTACAATCCATCTTTCGGATATTATCGACTTCCCAAATTACTCAGTTAGTTAATAATATTCTCAAGAGAATCTCGTCCGAGTGTAGTATCGCGTGACAACTATTTGGAAATAGACTCCCGCATAGTCACCGCACTACATTCTAAAAGGCCAAGTGGGGTTAAACGTACTACGATCCTCAGTCTCACTGGTTCTTGGTCGAAATTAATGTCGTTTTCACAAATGGACTCGTTCAAACAACATTAATTTCAAAAGAACCTAAACTGAGCGATGATTTTCTCAATTCAACTTTTCAGGAATCGACTCCGTCAAAGTATCCTTGACCATATCATCTCCTATCATAATTGCACTCAAGTCTGGGTGTAGGACTCCTCACCACTCAAGAACCCCTGCACACAGCAAAACCAAGCACAACAGATATAAACAAGCAAAATAATAAGCAAGAAAAACAAGAATACTAAACAATTTAGGCCTAACCCTCTAAGTTAAGTTCCCCAGTGAAGTCGCCATTCTGTCGCGGTGAGAATCGGATGCCAAGCTATTGGATTAACTTGAATCACAATTTCTGAAATTCACCACCGGTCTTTATTTTATCCAAAGGAAAGGGTTAAAGATCGAAAAACCTAATAAGCGATCTAAGGTTCGGGGGTTGGTTACGTCTAGGGAAGGTATTAGCATCCTAAACGTCCGTAGTACTCTACAGGAACCTCTTGTTAGTATTTATGTTATCTATTACTTGCTTGCTAAGGGTACTGTGCTAAGGGAAAAAACCTAGGGGTTAGTATCTAAGTATACTCGCCAAGACGTCGCATCTTGTGCCTACGTATCCTGACGGGAGTGGAATCAGAGTATTCGTAGTTCCCCTCTAAGAGGGTGAGGAACTCTTGACTGTGGTCAAGGTTCCAGGGGGAGATAGTGTCTATGGCAAGACGGTACATAGAGTGCGGTGACTCTAAAGTTAAAGTTAAATTGAAAGGGTAAAAGAGTAAGTGTTCATGGTGGGAACCTACATGGAGTGCAACGACTCCGGTCCTAAGGTTAGGATAAATGGGAAAGACTTAAAGTTTTCTGGCTAAGTTGTGACATGGTAGTCAACGGGGAAATTCTTTCCTTTGGAATTAGGAAAAGAATGAAAATAAGAAAATGTCTAAATAAACAAAATTTAATTAAAGTTGATATAGATTAAAAATCTAATTAGAAAAACGAAAATGGTTAATTAAAACCTATTTAAAACTAACTTAGCTGAACAAATAAATTCTAAATAAGATCAATTAAATTAAAATTATAAAACCACTAGTTAAATAAAAGTTAAAAAGAAAATCTAATTAAATTAAAAGGGGTAGATTAAGTGATCTAAACGATAAATTCTAAATACAAATTAAACTTGAAAAAGATTAGATTAAGTAAAAGAAACATATTTTTTATATATTTTTTTTATTTAAATACTATACTTAATGATATAGTAAAAGTCTAAAAATAAAATAAAAGATATTTCTGAAGTAAAATAGAAAATAATATTAAAACAAACTTTGTAAAATCTTTCCTAAATTTAAATTTTAAAAAGAAACGAGAAAGAAAAGATCATGGGCCAGATGTATTGAAATTAAGAAAAGAAAAAAAGAAGCCCAACAAGCTGGGGCGCACAACACACATACTGGGTCGGATCCAACCCAGTTATCCTATACCAAACAAACGTTAACCTAGCATCCTCCTTGCTTCAATTGATTCAGAAAAAAGGAACAGGACAACAAGTCAAAATCAAAACCTCTCATTCTCACCCGTTAATCTCTCTTGCTCACTCGCACGCACGCCACCATCCTTACTCACCATCTCGTCCGCGAATCATCTATCACGGCGAGAATATCTCCGGCGATACAAACACCGCTATCACGGGGCAATCGAACAATTCGCAACAACAACCAATAATCAAATACTACATACATAATACAAGGGTAAAGTTGGATGGAGTTACCTGTCGGAGTTCGTCCGAAGCGTCTTCGACAGCAAGGTCGGTTCGAAAGAAATCCAAAAGCCTCACAGGTACGCTTCCTCTTCGTCTTGTGCGTGTGTGTTAATTCGGTGCGACGACTACCGAATTCGTCTCTTCTTGTGTGTGAATGTCAATTTTTTTTGCTATGAGTATTTTCACTGATATGAGTGTGGTTGTAATGTTTCCGGTCTCTTTTTCTGAACGCGTTGCCTTTGGATTCCGTTCGTGTGACAAAGTTTTCTTCTTTCGCTGTTATGTGTGAATATGTGTGTATTGCTGTTGATAGTCGTTTTGTTGAGCTTTTTCTGTGAATTTCAGGTGAATGTTTTTGTGAATATTTTTGAATCTCCGTTCTCAGTAGAAAACGTGTTTTTTGATGCGTGTAAATCTCTGTTTGAGTGTCTGTGTATTTCTGGTCTATTGCCCTCTTTATATCCGTCCAAAGAATTGAACTTTGCAGCTTTGTATTGATAACTGGTGATTTTCTTTCCATTTTTAAGTGAGCACGCTAAGGACATGTTTTGAATTGCTTTGGAAATACCTTAATCTTGTCTGATTTGCTTACTGTGAATATGCGACGTGAATACGCTTTCCGCTTTTACACAAACATGTCTGAATACTTTGAATGCAGTGCTTAATCTTGTTTTGGAATGGGTCAAAAGTTTTTCCATTTTTATCTTCAACTCTGATGGCTTTTAATGGTGATGTTATTCTCATCTTGCTCATGTTTGATTTTGTCTGGTTCTTTATGCAGTTTGGATTTCATAATCACCGCATTTGTTTCTGGTTTAAGCTTCCTCTGCTCACGGTTGGTTCCATGTCTTGACTTCCAAATTCAGACCCGAAAAGTATATTTCCAACTTGATAAGGACTGAGATGATTACTGATCTGAGGCACTTGGCATTTGTATTGGATGATGTGGTGTTCAAAGTCAATAAATGGCCCCAGCAATACAAGCAGCTACGATGATCTTCATTTTGCACATGCCAGCGGTCCTACAAGGAGCTCAAACAGTAAATTGTCGGTTGTAGTAAAAGGGCCTACCGCAATAATCATTGATAATTCTCTCTGATCACAAAGAAATTCGGTTGGCTGATTCTCCTTAGTAGCTTGCTTTCTTTGAATGGATTGAGACTTGAATTGTAATGCTACACAAAATCTTTTTGAATTTAAATTTGGAGTTAAAAATCAACTTGAACCTTCCATTTGCATCCCTTAAATTAATCGGGCCCCTCTTTCATGTATCTCTTGAATCTCACCATGATTGAATGACAAAAGATGTTACAATCTTGAATGAATTTTGTACAATATATACTCTTTGACACCTTGATCTTCATGAAAGATTGCTTGAACTTGAGTATGGAAAAAATAATTCAACTTGAATAAATGGCTAGAATCTAAGCTTCATAAAAAATGTGCATTCTAAACTTCACTTAGAGATTTTCTCGCCTACTTGCTTCAAGATTTTAATCCAAACTTACAACTTCAAACCTTCAACAAGAAAATACAAACTTTATTCTAAAAACAAAAATGATGAACTTGTACCATCAAAGAATGATTTGGATGATGACGAACCCGACACACAAACCATGAAGATATAACTTGCCACAAAAATCACAACCAGTCCATAAATGACCAGGCTCAATACTAATAGTAGGAAAAACCTAAATCTCTGGGGCATACGCTGAGCTTCTGAAAAATCTCGAAGAGAAACGACCAGTAGAAAACCTTAGGAACCTGTTGAACTGGAATTCAACAGTCACGTCTTGAAACTCTGGACTGTGAGAAAAAGGACTGCCTCCGCTAGAAATTAAAATTCCTGCACAAACTTGTTAGTAATAAAGCATGCGAATATAAAAAATGATGCACAGAGAGGTGAAATCTTATGGTCAAAATTTAGGGTATGACAGATGCCCCTATTTAAGTTTCTTCTATCTGGAGATATGGAGATTGAAATCTTCGTTTCGACGAGATAGGAGAGACTTAAATACAAACATGCACAATTTTTGGCCCTAAGATACCACAAGATGCACATGATATGATATGAAATGATATGAAATGGATGCAAGACAGAGATCCTGAGGGGAATGATGCCACAGGGGGAAAGCGTTACAGTCATGTTAGAAATGAATGGAAACAAAGCAAAGCATCTGGAAAACATCATCCAAGAATGACATTGGATGAAAAAGAAACACCAAACATCCAATAATGGCTTTGAATGAAAGGTACAATCACAATATCTAATAATGGCTTTAGATGAATTTGAACAAAGACTCGTTCTGGAAGAACATCAGAAAGAGGGTTTCATCCGAAAAAGCATCAGATGGTAAAGAAACCAAACATCCAATAATGGCTTTGAATGAAGGGTATAATCACAGTATCTGATAATGGCTTCAGATGAATGTGAACAAAGACTCGATCTGGAAAAACATCAGAAAGAGAGACACATCCGGAAGAACATCAGATGGTAAAGAAACCAGACATCCAATAATGGCTTTGAACGAGAGGTATAATCACAATATCTGATAATGGCTTCAGATGAAAGTGAACAAGGTAAAGAAACCAGACATCCAATAATGGCTTTGAATGAAAGGTACAATCACAATATCTAATAATGGCTTTAGATGATTGTGAACAAAGACTCGATCCGGAAGAAACATCAGAAAGAGGGACACATCCGGAAAAGCATCAGATGATAAAGAAACCAGACATCCAATAGTGGCTTTTAATGAAAGGTGTAATCACGATATCTAATAATGGCTTTAGACAAAGTGAACAAGATAAAGAAACCAGACATCCAATAATGGCTTTGAATGAAAGGTACAATCACAATATCTAATAATGGCTTTAGATGACTGTGAACAAAGACTCGATCTGGAAGAACATCAGAAAGAGGGACCCATCCAGAAAAACATTAGATGGTAAAGAAACCAGACATCCAATAATGGCTTTGAATGAAAGGTATAATCACAATATCTAATAATGGCTTTAGATGACTATGAGGTAAAAAGGTGAGATCCAAGAAGGCATTGGATGTAAAGAAAACCACAACGTCCAGGAAAGCATTGAACGAAAATGAACACGAAAATACCCAAGAAAGCATTAGATAAAAGGAATCACAGTATCCAAGAAAACATTAGATGAATGTGAACAAGGTGATACCCAAGAAGGCATTGGATACCCACGACAATATCTGTTTGGTAGGTGCCAAGTAAGTTGGACTTTGACTACAAGGTAAGACGTGGATAACGACGCGACCTATGGAGAATGCAAATGAGGATGACTCACTCATGCTATGCATATATATATGAATTATGCAGATGATATATGATCAGATGCAAATGTAAATGTAATGCAGACGTCGAAGACACGGCTCGACTCTTTTGTGGAGAAGACAAGACTGAAAGACTGATTCCTCAACACGGATATCATTTCCATTCTGCTTAGGGACTACAGATGCTACTGAACACAATCTCTGTAACACTGGTAAATTGTATCAAATTGATAATCCTTATAGGAAGGATGAAAAGCTGCATGGGGATTCTTCAAGTGAACTGCCCCAGATTGGCTGTCTGTTATAGATGAACTGATAATTGCTTCAACTTGTCTGATTCTGAAATGACTGAATTACTGTGCACTTGGAAAACTTGCCCCAGTATGAGTCTTGAAACAGTCTTCTGTATAAACCAATTCTAAAAAGGATTTGCACTGTAACAAACCTTGAACTGATTCTCAACAGGATATGGAAAGAACTTTCCCCTGATAAGAACACCGACCAAGTTTCTCAACTGTTTGAAAATTCCTTAAGAGGAAGCCAGTTTGCAAACAAAAGTATTCATACAAACATAGTAAATGCAAAGTTCATGCAACTTTGAAATCAAAATCATTTTTGAAAAGAGGTAAAACAATAGGGTCACTGGTCAGAACACGGTGGTTCAAGACGTTTAACAGTGAAAGATAAAGCAAAAAGGCGTGATGCCAAAAAAATGATCTGTAAAGATCTTTAGGAGTCAGTTTACGCAACCTCGTTGTAGTATGCTTTCAAAATAACCTTGCTTCAATTAGGTCTTTTGAGGGTTATAACGTGGTCTGGTTCACGGTTTAAGAAACAAAGGATAAAGGCTCAAATTTTATTTGTACCCACCCAATCTTCGTGATGATCTCCAGTCCTACACTCAGTTAACTCAGACTTTGCACTCAGGTTCCCATAGGTTAGGGATTGCATTGATGATAGTGATGATGGTTCAGAAGTTAAGGGACTTTTGAGGTGACAGTCACTACTTCCTTATAACTCTTGGTTGTTGTTTTTTTCATTGAGGACTTTCATGGTCTCACTTTTATTAACCCTAACTTTTTCCTGAACTGTTTTTTGTGAACCTTACAGTCAGCGGGATGCCCCAGTTTTTTGTCTGCCTAAGTCTCCTTCACAGGTTTCGACTTAGCGGGCTTTTTCCTTTTTTGATTTTTTTATCTTTTTTTTTGAAAGAAAGTGACTGCTTGGCTTAATGATTATGGCGAACCATCATAGACTTTTGACTTGAAAGACATCTTCGACACTTGCTTGTTGCGTGCGAAGGAAAAATTAAGAATGCAACCTTTTTGTTGAAAGATGTCTTGCATGAAACTCTTGTATTTGAATGCGTAATCCAATTAACTGAGAACTACCCTGCCCCAGGTTAAGATTGCGGGTTTTTATTTGTAAAGAAAAGAAACTCCTACTTCAAGGCTCAAAGGGGTTGACGAGGGATTATCTTCCTTATTTCTCCAGTGTTTGGGAATTGAAACAATGCCTTACATCCTCAGCAAAGTTTTGATTTGAAAGCATACCGACAACAATTATGAGTAATTTGTTTTCATCATCCTCTCTCCAATCTTAGCATAATCAGAAGGAAAGTGGAAAAGAGATAATTTTTTGTTTTTGTTTTTGTTGTTTTTTTTTGTTTTTGTTTTTTTATTTTTTTTTAAAAGGAAAGCATAAAGATGTAAATAGCAAACACAAATGAATTGAATCCAAAAGTTGCAATGCTCATTTTATTAATTATGAAAGTACAAACATAAATCGAAAGCAAACAGCTAATACAAATAAGAAAAATTCAAACAATAAGAAACAAAAGTCTAGTGACTAGTCAGAAACAAGAGTGAGCTGTCCTGTCTGAAACACTAAAGTCTGCTGAAGTCAGCTGAAGCTTCACTTAGCGTGCTCTGGCGAAGGATTGTTCTTGACATTTGGATTGGTGTCACGAAAGGAGAGAATACCCATTCTGATCAGCTCTTGTACTCTAGCCTTTAACGCAAAGCAATGTTCCAAGTCGTGACCTGCACCACCTTGATGGTATTCACAATGAAGATCGGTCCGATAGCCGGCTGGAAGAGGATTTGGAGGAGGAGGCAAAGGCCTTTTAGTAATCAAACCTTTCTGAACTAGCCCCGGATAAAGTTCAGTGTATGTTATTGGAATAGGATCAAAATTATTCCTATTACGGTACTGATTCTGTCCAACAGTCGGACGTTGAGGGGTTTGAGCTGGTCGTGGAGCAGCAACAACAGGAGTAACAGCAGCAACAGCGGAGTGATCAACATACTGTGGTCGAGGACGAGGCCTTCTGGTTTCAAACATAACAGCATTGGTCTGATCTTCTCTCTTCTTCTGGAAATTTCCATAGAATTTCTTAGCACCATTAGAAGATTCAGCAGCCTTGGATACTTTACCATTCTTAAGTCCTTCCTCGAGTCTCTGACCAATAGTAACCAAATCAGTGAAGCTGGATGAAACACTACTAATCATCTTCTCCAAGTAGAATGGAGACAAGGTGTCCATAAACAATCCAGTTAATTCTTTCTCTGCCAAAAGAGGTTCAACTTGAGAAGCCAACTCTCTCCAGCGCTGAGCATAATCCTTGAAAGACTCTTTATCCTTCTGAGACATGTTTTGCAGCTGACGGTGGTCAGGAGCCATGTCGAGGTTGTACTTGTATTGCTTCATGAAGGCATTAATAAGGTCCTGGAAATAGTGAATGTTGTTCTGTTCAAGATTCATATACCATTTGAGATAAGCTCCACTCAGACTGTCTTGAAATCAATGGATAAGCAACTTCTGATTCTTGGCATGAGCAGCCATCTTTCGGGTATACATGACCAAATGAGCTCTTGGACAATAATCACCTTTGTACTTCACAAAATCGATAGCCTTGAACTTAGCAGGCATAACAAGGTCAGAAACCAAACCCAGGTTTTCTGCATCAATGTTGAAGAAATCAGTACCCTCTACGGCTTTAAGTCTCTTATCTATAGTTTGAAAATGTTCACGGACAATCGCGGGTTCAACAAAATCTTCTTGGTCTTCACCCTGAGCATTGGCAGCATTGTACTCATAGAGAGGGTTTTCAAAAGGAGGTCGAGTAGTCTGGGCAACAGCATGAACCACAGGTCTAGGCTCGGATAAAACTGGAACTTGAAAAACTGGTCCAACAGTCTGACCAATCATACCAGTAGATGCATGAGGTGGAGAGTAGTTGGGAGGTAAACCAAACTCTGGCCAAGTTGAAGGTGGCACCTGAACAGGCTGAGGATCCACATTTGAAACTTCCTGAATGACAGTCCTTTGAGGTGGTTCTCTTCTAGCAACCAAAACTTGGAGCATTTCAGTGAGCTTTGCCATGCTTGACTTAAGGTCGTCGATCTCCATTCGCATCTCAGCATTGTGTGCTTCTTGCTCTGCCATTATGCGTCTGTAGTTAGCTCTAGTCTGGTATCGATGTCGAGGAATCAGCTTGACAACTCACAGGTGACACTGGAAGATAGAGACAGCTGGGAATGAGTTGCTGGACAAACGGATGTATGCAATGATATGCAATGCAATGCAATGAAGTGGTTTCAAGGAACTCAAAAGCAGGTTGCAAACATTTCGGAAAGGCTGAAAAAAGTTTCATTTTATAGTCCAGGATTTTTTTATTGATTTTGCAAGGGAAAAAACAATTGAGTTTCTTGAAACCGAATGGTGATTCATGAATGCATGAAGGGATGCATAAACACAGGTATACACATATACACATATATAGGTAAACAAGCAAGGGACTGGGTTTGAAGATCACGAGCATGGAGCCAAGGTCTAACCATCCCAATAGGTGTGTACTATGGTTTCAAATGTACCTGCCGAACGGGTTCTACAAAGTTCCCGGAGTCTACAATCCATCTTTCAGATATTATCGACTTCCCAAATTACTCGGTTAGTCAATAATATTCTCAAGAGAATTTCGTCTGAGTGTAGTATCGCGTGACAACTATTTGGAAATAGAGTCCCGCATAGTCACCGCACTACATTCTAAAAGGCCAAGTGGGGTTAAAGGTACTACGATCCTCAGTCTCACTGGTTCTTGGTCGAAATTAATGTCGTTTTCACAAATGGACTCGTTCAAACAACATTAATTTCAAAAGAACCTAAACTGAGCGATGATTTTCTCAATTCAACTTTTCAGGAATCGACTCCGTCAAAGTATCCTTGACCATATCATCTCCTATCATAATTGCACTCAAGTCCGGGTGTAGGACTCCTCACCACTCAAAAACCCCTGCACACAGCAAAACCAAGCACAACAGATATAAACAAGCAAAATAATAAGCAAGAAACACAAGAATACTAAACAAGTTAGGTCTAACCCTCTAAGTTAAGTTCCCCAGTGAAGTCGCCATTTCTGTCGCGGTGAGAATCGGATGCCAAGCTATTGGATTAACTTGAATCACAATTTCTGAAATTCACCACCGGTCTTTATTTTATCCAAAGGAAAGGGTTAAAGATCGAAAAACCTAATAAGAGATCTAAGGTTCGGGGGTTGGTTACGTCTAGGGAAGGTATTAGCATCCTAAACGTCCGTAGTACTCTACAGGAACCTCTTGTTAGTATTTATGTTATCTATTACTTGCTTGCTAAGGGTACTGTGCTAAGGGAAAAAACCTAGGAGTTAGTATCTAAGTATACTCGCCAAGACGTCGCATCTTGTGCCTACGTATCCTGACGGGAGTGGAATTAGAGTATTCGTAGTTCCCCTCTAAGAGGGTGAGGAACTCTTGACTGTGGTCAAGGTTCCAGGGGGAGATAGTGTCTATGGCAAGACGGTACATAGAGTGCGGTGACTCTAAAGTTAAAGTTAAATTGAAAGGGTAAAAGAGTAAGTGTTCATGGTGGGAACCTACATGGAGTGCAACGACTCCGATCCTAAGGTTAGGATAAATGGGAAAGACTTAAAGTTTTCTGGCTAAGTTGTGACATGGTAGTCAACGGGGAAATTCTTTCCTTTGGAATTAGGAAAAGAATGAAAATATGAAAATGTCTAAATAAACAAAATTTAATTAAAGTTGATATAGATTAAAAATCTAATTAGAAAAACGAAAATGGTTAATTAAAACCTATTTAAAACTAACTTAGCTGAACAAATAAATTCTAAATAAGATCAATTAAATTAAAATTATAAAACAACTAGTTAAATAAAAGTTAAAAAGAAAATCTAATTAAATTAAAAGGGGTAGATTAAGTGATCTAAACGATAAATTCTAAATACAAATTAAACTTGAAAAAGATTAGATTAAGTTAAAGAAACATATTTTTTATATTTTTTTATTTAAATACTATACTTAATGATATAGTAAAAGTCTAAAAATAAAATAAAAGATATTTCTGAAGTAAAATAGAAAATAATATTAAAACAAACTTTGTAAAATCTTTCCTAAATTTAAATTTTAAAAAGAAACGAGAAAGAAAAGATCATGGGCCAGATGTATTGAAATTAAGAAAAGAAAAAAAGAAGCCCAACAAGCTGGGGCGCACAACACACATACTGGGTCGGATCCAACCCAACTATCCTATACCAAACAAACGTTAACCTAGCATCCTCCTTGCTTCAATTGATTCAGAAAAAAGGAACAGGACAACAAGTCAAAATCAAAACCTCTCATTCTCACCCGTTAATCTCTCTTGCTCACTCGCACGCACGCCACCATCCTTACTCACCATCTCGTCCGCGAATCATCTATCACGGCGAGAATATCTCCGGCGATACAAACACCGCTATCACGGGGCAATCGAACAATTCGCAGCAACAACCAATAATCAAATACTACATACATAATACAAGGGTAAAGTTGGATGGAGTTACCTGTCGGAGTTCGTCCGACGCGTCTTCGACAGCAAGGTCGGTTCGAAAGAAATCCAAAAGCCTCACAGGTACACTTCCTCTTCGTCTTGTGCGTGTGTGTTGATTCGCTGCGACGGCTACCGAATTCGTCTGTTCTTGTGTGTGAATGTCAATTTTTTTTGCTATGAGTATTTTCACTGATATGAGTGTGGTTGTAATGTTTCCGGTCTCTTTTTCTGAACGCGTTGCCTTTGGATTCCGTTCGTGTGACAAAGTTTTCTTCTTTCGCTGTTATGTGTGAATATGTGTGTATTGCTGCTGATAGTTGTTCTGTTGAGCTTTTCTGTGAATTTCTGGTGAATGTTTTTGTGAATATTTTTGAATCTCTGTTCTTAGTAGAAAACGTGTTTTTTGATGCGTGTAAATCTCTGTCTGAGTGTCTGTGTATTTCTGGTCTATTGCCCTCTTTATATCCATCCAAAGAATTGAACTTTGCAGCTTTGTATTGATAACTGGTGATTTTGTTTCCATTTTTAAGTGAGCACGCTAAGGACATGTTTTGAATTGCTTTGGAAATACCTTAATCTTGTCTGATTTGCTTACTGTGAATATGCGACGTGAATACGCTTTCCGCTTTTACACAAACATGTCTGAATACATTGAATGCAGTGCTTAATCTTGTTTTGGAATGGGTCAAAAGTTTTTCCATTTTTATCTTAAACTCTGATGGCTTTTAATGGTGATGTTATTCTCATCTTGCTCATGTTTGATTTTGTCTGGTTCTTTATGCAGTTTGGATTTCATAATCACCGCATTTGTTTCTGGTTTAAGCTTCCTCTGCTCACGGTTGGTTCCATGTCTTGACTTCCAAATTCATACCCGAAAAGTATATTTCCAACTTGATAAGGACTGAGATGATTACTGATCTGAGGCACTTGGCATTTGTATTGGATGATGTGGTGTTCAAAGTCAATAAATGGCCCCAACAATACAAGCAGCTGCGATGATCTTCATTTTGCACCTGCCAGCGGTCCTACAAGGAGCTCAAACAGTAAATTGTCGGTTGTAGTAAAAGGGCCTACCGCAATAATCATTGATAATTATCTCTGATCACAAAGAAATTCGGTTGGCTGATTCTCCTTAGTAGCTTGCTTTCTTTGAATGGATTGAGACTTGAATTGTAATGCTACACAAAATCTTTTTGAATTTAAATTTGGAGTTAAAAATCAACTTGAATTGTAATGCTACACAAAATCCTTTAGTCCTCTTAATTCTCTACAGCATGCTGCTCCAAAATTTTAATCAGAGCATCTTTCTCTTTTAGTAGTTGCTGTATTTGGATACACTCTACGTCGAGGGTGCGGTACTTGTTCTTCCAAGATCTTCTTTCCTTTTGAACTTTGTTGAGAGTAACCTGAAGCCTTTCAATTTCCGTCATGAAGTACATGACAGATTCCCTCGGCGGAAGAATTCCGTAACGAGGATAAGGCATCTTTAGCTTGAGAGCTCTGGTTTGTACCCAGTGGAGATAAGGCTCCACCGAGACACAGTCCGGTTTTCCCAGAGACTCTCGTCCTTTCTTATGAACATGTTTCCAAGCTTGCACTATTTCCATCTTTAGTTCTCTGTCACTTTCTCCTTCTTTGAAGAAAAGACCTTCCAGATGAACACCCAGTGGGATGTGTCTCATCGGGTATCCAAATTGACGAAGAACCAATATCGGATGATAGTTGATTCCTCCTTTAGTTCCTATGAGGGGTACGCTGAGGAAGTTTCCACAACGGTCAATGATTCTAATTCCCTCATAAATCCTATTACACCAATCTATATCAGAGTTGGTAAGAGACATGATCTTCTGCGACCAACGTAAGACACTCTTGCAATCCCAAAAAGCAGCAGACTTGGGCAAGTGAAAGATAAACCATTTGTAAAGCAAAGGTACACAGCATGTGATCTCTCCTCCGCTGTATAAATTTCCCAAGTGTACAGAATGATACGCATCTGCAAGCAAAGTCGGCACAGGGTTTCCATTGAGAAAAACCTTAATAGCGTTGATATCGACGAAGTTATTAATGTTGGGAAACAAAAATAACCCGTAGGTGAGCAAGACAAAGATGCTTTCAAAAGCAGTCCCGTTCCCTATACTAGCAAAGTACAGAGCTTTCTTTGTCAAGAACTGGGCTGGAAAACCTTGGATGCCACCCTTAGTGGTCATGTGAGTCCTGA
Source organism: Lathyrus tuberosus (assembly GCA_022829125.1). Classification (NCBI taxonomy): domain Eukaryota; kingdom Viridiplantae; phylum Streptophyta; class Magnoliopsida; order Fabales; family Fabaceae; genus Lathyrus; species Lathyrus tuberosus. The sequence goes on from JALAZF010000282.1 coordinate 3,701,231, forward strand.
CCTCAGACTCGTCCAAATGAATTGCTATTGCAATAGTCTGATTCTTTGGAATTTCTTCCAGTCCAGAAAATGGAGCTCGATCAGTGATATGTAAATCAGTCAGATGAGAATACTCCTCCACCGTTGGTGATAGCTGGTAATCCGGGAATGTAAAACAGTGATAAACCGGATCGTAGAATTGAATGAGCGCGTCCATGATCCCCTTAATCACATGGATTCTTAACAGTGGTAGCAAACCACCGTGCTTGGCTCTGAAAGCCTCTGGGTTAACGATCATCCTTGCTAACCTTTTCAAATCCCCTAGTTTTGGAACCTTGAAGGTATACTGGTGAGTTCTCCTTCTACCGAAATCCATTAGCGTAATCCTCTTCTCTGATATTTGCAATCACAGTCTTAGTTTAATTTGAAAAACAGAGAGACTAGAAGAGAAAGTTTTTTGAATGTTTTAATGTTTTATTAAACGAATGCATGAATGCAGCACACAAAAACATAGAAAAAAACATGGGGTCAGAGGGTCGTTGTCATGAAGTCAAGGCTCTACCCATCCCCAAAGGTTTATACTAGGGTGATTTTTGTACCTGTACTCATTATCATCAGCTCCTCCCAAGAAAGCAAAACAACAAGCGGATCGCCAGCGAGTTGTAGAGCAATCTTAGAGTAAGTGCCATTCACCGAGAATAGATCACCAGCCTCAAATGAGGGTAGTATCGCGTAACAACTATTTCCGATAGTTTCCGCACTACGAAAGGGTTTGGCTCCTCAGCCTCTCAGACTTAACAACCGGCCCATTGGCTAGAAGAGTGAATGGGTTGCATTGGTCAGCCTCCACTGAGGTTGATGGTCGACCCCGTCGCCATCACTTATCTTAAGTGTATACTCATTCTCACCACATGCGGCATCACACGCATTCCCAGTAGCAGAAAAATAAACACGTATAACAATTAGGAAAAGCAGTATATATATTTGTCCTAATCATCCTAGACTTATAAAGCTATGATTCCTAAGTTCCTGACAGAAATGGGTTCCCCGGCGGAAGCCCTAATCTGTGGTATTCACACAAGTGAAGAGAAAAAAGGTTTGTCCAAGGTTTCCACCTTAAACATTTAAGAAATAAGATTTGGCCCCACGGTGGGCGCCACTTTTCTATAGCGAGCGATTTTGGACGCGGTTCTTAAGCGCTGGTCGCTCTCTGCGGTTGAGCTTGAACTACAGGTCGATTCATTTTTTATCCTATTGTGAGCTGAATAAGGAAGGGAAATAGATGTCTCCAATTAACCCTTCTTTGCATACTGAGTTTAAACAGTGGTCTGTTAGGTTACGGATGCTATCAATGTGGGGGGCCTTTGTACTGGTTATTTGTATTTTCGCCAATACTGTTTTCTTTCTTTTTTACCTGGGCAGAAGGTTTCTGGCGGGGAACAAGGATTAGGATGTTAGGACTGATGCTTTTTAAATACTGCTTTTGATTGATGGAGATATGGGATTTGGGTTTTTTGTTGATTGCGCTCGCTAAGATCTTTTCTTTCGATCTTATGCCTACGTATTCCCGTTTACCGAAATAGGGAAATTAGAGCGTTCGTAGTTCCTCCTATTCTATGGGAGGAAATTGGTTTTTGGTGTCTTGGTCAAAGCCCAAGACGTGAAGCGAAAGGTAGTTTGTATCTTGTTCAAAGCCCAAGATGTGAAGCTGAAAGGTCTATTTGTTTCTTGTTCAAAGCCCAAGACGTGAAGCTAAAAAGTCTATTTGTGTCTTGTTCAAAGCCCAAGACGTGAAGCTGAAAGACCTCGACTTTAGAGAGAATTTGTCATCTCTAAAGAGGGGAGAAGGAGAATTACTTTAACTGGGATACGTGGATCCGAGCAATGCCATAATTTCTGAAGAAAGGGTTTTAACTTGAAGGAGAAGACTTTAACTCAGTGTAGAGCAATGCCATCTTTCCTTACAAATTTATCATGCTAAAAGAGGGACAGTGGCGTGAATATAGATGATCCAGAGGCTTGCCGCTTACAGCGATTAGATGAAGGGAAAGGAGTTGTTGATGTTTGTGTACTGTGAACGAGGCACAACTTCGATGCTAAAAGGTTGATTGGACCAACCAGTGGTTTTCTTATACAAAGCCTAAGAGGAGGCTAATTTCCGCTAGGAAAATCATTATACAAAGCCTAAGAGGAGGCTAATTTCCGCTAGGAAAATCATTATACAAAGCCTAAGAGGAGGCTATTTTGTGTCTCGTACAAAGCCCGAGAGAGAGGCTAAAAGTTTTTGACCCGACGATAGAGTCTTTGTGTCTCGTACGAAGCCCGAGAGAGAGGCTAAAAGTTTTGACTCAACAAGAGAATCTTTTATACTCAACAAGAGAGTGTTTTTGTATCTCGTACGAAGCCCGAGATGGAGGCTAAAAGTTTTGACTCAACAAGAGAGTCTCTGTATCTCGTACGAAGCCCGAGATGGAGGCTACAAGGTTTGACTCAACAAGAGAGTCTTTGTATCTCGTACAAAGCCCGAGATGGAGGCTAAAGAGTTTGACTCAACAAGAGAGTCTTTGTATCTCGTACAAAGCCCGAAATGGAGGCTATGTCAGTTAAGTGACAGGTCCAGTATACTGATTTTGAAAGAGAAAATCAGTTCTTATATGAGCATCACTGTACTCATGGGTTAGATCTGAGGATCGGGGTGGTCTCCTTTTCTTTGAGGAAACTGGAAATCCAAAGGGTGTTGAGACTGTCCGAGTCTGCGGGTTTCCTTCCTATTTAATGAAGGGGTCACTTGAGAATGTCTTTTGAGACTCAAGGAAGTTAGACTGTCCGTGTCTAGAGTTTTATCTTTTGTACTATGCTTTGAGAAACAGTAGTAGACTCTATGAAAGGACTGTTCTATGACTAAGTTCTGTTCCTATACCTCTAGGAGGTCGTCGGGACAATTTGTACGAAGCCCAAGAGGAGGCTGGAAACTTTTAAGAAGTCGACGGGTCCTTGTACGAAGCCCAAGAGGAGGCTATCATTCCCGGAGGAAGAGATCATTATACGAAGCCTAAGAGGAGGCTGTGAATACTTCTAAGAAGCCATAGGGTCCTTGAATAATGCCCAAGAGGAGGCCGATGCTTTTAAGAAGCCCGTGGGTCTATCATCTCCTTTCCATTAGGAGAGATAACTCTTTTAAAGATAAAAACCACTGGTAAACGTGCGAGGTTTACTATCCAGTGACTTTTAGCTTTAGAAGAGGGTTCCTTAGTTAAGGTCCAAGATTATGACCGTAGTGGGTACCCAAACCCCGAGACATTCAAGGCAAGCTATCCACAAGGAATAGATCAAGCCAGGAAAGTTCGAGAATTTGGAAGAAACTCAAAGATGCCATTCATGGAGAATACATTCATCTTGGGGAGTAGAGCTTCTTGACGATTCCTAAGGAGGACAGCCGAAGAGAAGACTATATCTGGTGCTCCTATTGTGGATCTAGCCGTCTATTTCTACGGATAAATGAAACGGCGTCACCTAGTTCTAGACCTAGTAGCCGGGGAAACTCGAAATATCTATACTTTTATTACACAGTAGATATGAGTTTATGAAAGGAGACTTACAGTGAGCAGCCCCACAATACAGCTTATAATATGAAAGCAGTAAATGAAAGCGATAACCATTTACTCGGTTGGAGTGCTTCCATGCTGTTTGGTTAGTTGTTCAACAAAGAAAGATTGAAAACAACAGTATATTCAAAATCAATGGAGAAAGTGCTTTGAAAAAGAAAGATTTGGGGCTTACAGCTCAAGGAGAGGCCCAGGGTTTTATCAGTGAGCGCACTGTTTGACTTTGTACAGCGGGACTTATACAAGTGACTGGGGCCCAAAAAGGTTTTCTGTACAAAGGGATGGGTCTTACACTCTCTCAAGAGGCCCAAAAAGGTTTAAAGAAAAAAGAGTGGGGCTTATAACACGAGGGTAGGCCCAAATGATTTTTCGTTTAAAAATGGCGATCGCGCCGAGGTTTTCTTTTAACGCAGAGGGACGTATACAATAAGTGAGGCCCAAAATGTTTTGGTTAAAAGGGGGATTGGGTCTTACACTCTAATAGAGGCCCAAAGTGTTTTGAATGGGTCTTATAGCTCAAGGAGAGGCCCAGATGATTTTTATTTTTAAACGGGCGACGATCGCGCCGTTTACTTGTACAGAGGGACTTATACAATGAGTGAGGCCCAAAAAGTTTTTGTACAAGGGGGGATGGGTCTTACACTCTCTCAAGAGGCCCAAAAAGTTTTCAAAATGATTTATGAGGGTTGAATTAATCCAAAACCCTAATTTTTTTTCAAAATGTATTTAATTGAATAAAAATTCAATTAAAATGATCAAAAATTGTTTAACACATGGAAAACAAATTGTGATCTTGGATTAATGCTTCAAAAATTAAGTATTGACCTACAAAATAATTAGAAAGCATTAAAAGTTGCAAAATCAATGTAGAAAAAATATTTAAAATGCCAAAAACAATCAAAATATTAATTCTTTACAAAAATATCAATTATATGAAATAAATAATATTTTTGGGATTTTTTGTGAAAATAAAATATTTTAACATTTTTGTGAATTATTAAAAAAATAATCAACTCAAAATCATTAAAACTCAGAGAGAAATTAATTTTTGAATCAATTAAACAAAATCACAAAATTCAAATATTTGAATTTATGAGAAATGGCGCCAAGAACAGCTGAAGAACACGCGCGTGTTCTTGGTTTCTCAGATTTGCATTTTCTATCCAATCTCCATGAATACGTAATCATATCATGCAATCCACATATCATTATGCTCGTCTCAACCTCACGATCATGTCTATGTACTTTAATTTCATTTAAATTAAACATACAACAAGAAATCACGAAGAGACCTCAAGAACCCTAATTTCTGCATGAAGGCTAGGATTTTTGATACACGATTCAAACAATGCAATTAATTGAGGGAAAACATTCCATGCATGATTATGAACATATGGCCAAATTATTGTGCAAGGAAATATGCATAGATTGAGAGATGACCAAGTATGTGCTTACCTCTAGGCCGTGACAGCAAGTTCAAAGTATTTTTGATTTGGAGGTGTTACAGATGAGTGGTGATGATCTGAACAGCTTCCCTACACCCTATGGATTGTGTTTGGATGGTTGGACTTGATTGAAATTGGCTGGATCACTTTGCGGTACCTCAGCTGCACTTTGGTTAAAACCATGAGCAACCAGCTGGTGATTTTGTGAAATTGATGTTTCAGAAGTTATCTAAGTGTTTGATCAGCTCATATGTGATGTATGTGAGGTGTGTGAGTGATTGGTTTGATGGGAATTGCTCTCAAACTCAAAACCCGATAGTGACTTGCCTTAGAAGGCAAAATTGGAGTGAAAGAAGATATTTTGAGGAAAGCATCTGTTAGATGGCTTTGGTGTACTCAAACTGACCACAATTGAGCTCTATTTATAGTAGAGCAAGTTTGTTTTGCAAGGAATAGTGCATGGCAGTTGGTAAGTAGGTTTGGCCAATGTTGGCAAATGAAAATCCAAGTCTCCTCTAGCCATTGACAAGAGGTTAGGGCACAGAGCTTTGGTCCCCTTGGTCTTGGATAAGTCTTGACTGATTTCAGATGAGAATGGCTCAGTCCATGCCACCTTGATGGTTCCATTGAATGCCTCATTCCAAATTTGAAGTCTTGTCCCTATTTTGGCCATTCTAGGTTCAACATGCTATTTCTTGTTCCATGGACTTTGGAGGCTTGGCTCAGTGATTGTCCCCTTTAGATTCAATTCTCTGAGATGTCCAAGTGGATAGGAGCAATTGAATTTGGCTGATTTTGGCAAATCGACGAAAGTTGCAAATTCTGCCTTGCCTTGACAGATTTCAGCAAGGCAACTTGGCAATGTTGTATCTCATGGTGTAGGTTGAATTTGGCAATGTTCTTGGCCATTTTGGAAATCTCTTGCATGATACAACAACTGTTTGAACAAGTTTGGTTTTGATCTCTTTTGATTCCAAGTGAAAAATCCCCCTACATTTGGCAAAAAGTGAGGCAGAATCTGACTTAGTGAAAATTTCACTAAGTGTTGGAAAAAGTGACATTTTCACTTTTCAGCCACTTTGATCACTCCATAACCCAAAATCCTTAATGAATTGGAATGACTTGTAGTTGAAGTTTTTGTAGGTGATAATGAGGGCTACAAATCCATCGTTGGATGAGAAAAAATGGCCTTGTGGTTTAGGAGTTATGGTCCTTCAAAGTTGGTACCTTTGCCACTTTATTTTTAACTTAGAAAAATTTCTAAGTTTTATGGTTACCCCTTTTACAAGTTATCTCACTTTTCTTGATTTTTCTTGATGAATGATGATTCAAATCATACATTAACATCATTTTAGGGTTAAAAATCCATTTTGGTGAAAAATCTCAAAAAGTCAAAGTTTACTTTTGTGCACAGTTGACTTTTTATCAGATGAATTCCAAACTGTGCAATTCTTCAGGAAATCATGTCCTTGACCTAAATCAAACTTGATGGACATGTTCCATGGGTGTCATAGGGTATATTCAATCATGTATTAGGGTTTGGGAGCATGTCCTGGTCAAAAGTCAAAGTTACAGTTGACTTTTCCCTTAAAACCCTAATTGTGGTGCAGATGAAATTGAAACTTGTTGCTCAAACTTCTTGGATCAATCCATTGTTCCAAATGGATCAATATGGTATATTAGAGACCCTCAAATCATTTCTTGAGGTCTTGGCTCATGGTTTGTCCCAAAAGTCAACTTAGGGGTGAATTAGGTCAAGAAACCCTAATTCCTGATTTTTTATGAATGCATCCCCTGAGGCAAAATTGACTTGATGCATGGGTTCATGAGGTTCCATGAAGTATATTAGGTTATGTTTTGGATCATTGCCTTGTGCCCAGATGAAAATTTCCATCTGGAGGCCCTAGTCGACCAAAACCCTAATTTGGTGACACTGTCGATCTTGAGACTTGATCCACCTAGAAGGGAGCAGCCTTGTGCTTAATCCTTGAAGTGGGAGTCCTTTTTGATCCATTGTGGATGTTTAAGAGATTAGACAAGTTGAAGATCATGTCATTTCTTGATTGATCCTTTGTCTAAGCACTCAGAGAGGGCTTGAAACCCTAATTTTGATTGTAGTGGATGCTCACCCATCTTTGGGGAGACTAATGAAGCATAAAGGTACATCCATATTGTGATGATGATTTTCACAATGATGGGAAATCTAAGTGGTCAAAATTTGGGGTATTACAGATGCCCCTATTTAATCTTCTTGGACCCGAAGGTGTGAATGACGAATGGATTCGGGCATTCGGGGTGCAAGAGGATTAAATATCGGAATACCCGAAATTTTGATGGTGGTTATGAATGGTAGCTTACGCATTCATCTTCTTTAGCTAAGCAATGATGCTTAGAAAAGGTAAACTTCCCCTCGATCCTGGTTTCCTACCAAGAACTGGTCTCAGTCTCTGAAATGAACTTCCCCTCGTTCCTGGTTTCCTACCAAGGAACTGGTCTTTGTTTATTTTGAACTTCCCCTCGTTCTTGGTTTCCTACCAAAAACTGGTCTCGGTCTCTTTTGTCAATAAACTTTATTGACAAGGGACACTATGTGTAGCGGTTTTCCTTCAAACTTCTCGCCGAATTTTCCTGGGGAGATGCCATTTGAGTAGAAAATGTTTTGTTGTTAGACTTGCTGGGGACCCCAGTCGTCTGAGTTGTAGAGTTGTACAAACTTCTCGGTTGGAGACGCCATTTATTTCTATTGGGGAAAGCGAGTCTCTTGAGAGACTGTTTTCATTTGGGATCTTTCATCATACTTTTCTCGGGATCTTCCCGGAGAAACGCCATATGATGGGGTCCAATTTTGAGGTGACAATGACCTTCTCATCAGTGGTTTTTCGGAGCAAAATTGGCGTGCTGCCGAATCTCTGATCACGAGGCTTTCTCTGTGGATTTTCCTTAATCCGGGAAAGCAAGGATATCATCTTTAATGGCGAAGAGTGACATCTGTTGAAGGTTCTCTGATCTTTCAGAGGTTCAAATTATCAAAGTGGCCACGTGCCGACTCTGATCTAAAGATACACTGGTGGCGAGATTGTGCAGACGCAACACTTCCTGACGAGGAAAGAACTAACAAACTCGATTGAGAAAACTGTTTATCACTAGGGGACAAGACCGGCTAGAGTGATAACAATGCAATATGAAATGTAAATGCAAATAAAAAATGCATGAAGTACGTATGTATATGCTGACAAAGCAGACGCGACGTACAGACTAATGGATGAACACAATTGGATACTCGGCCATCGCGGGGCGAAGAAGTACCGTTGGTTCAAAATAGCAATTCCACCTTGCTTAGGAGAGATAGTCCCGTTGGGAGCTATGTTGATCGGGCTTAGGAGATGAGAACTCGGCCGAGGCGTGTCAGACGAAACAAGGTCTCTGACACAGTTGATCCCTTCATTCAGGCATACTGGCTTAGAAGGAGTACTTTGATTCTGCACTTTGAAGTCCGCTTACTTCGGGAGAAGCGATCGATGTTCTTCTGATGTTCAACAGTCAAAAGAAATGCCATCTTTAATTTAAAAGCAGAAAAAGTTTAACAAGTAAATTTATTTTTGTTTTATTTCAAGAATCGCTGATTAAGTTTAAACAACGTCGTTCTGTAAAGATAAAACAAGTAAAGAATTACAAACAAAAGCACAAGGGCTCAAATTTTATTGATAAGATGGAGATCAGCCAAACGCGTGATTCCAAAGAGTATATACAAAGTTAGAAAATGGTAATTTACAGGGAAAAGGGCTACGTTGAAACATAACGACCACTATCCTTCTACCAACTTTGAATTCGGGACATCCTGAGCTTCTGTCGAAGATGACCTTGACTGGAGTTTTCCTGACGGATGATGATGCAACTGCTGCTGAGGGACTTGCCTCTGTTGAACTTAGTTACTTGCCATTATCCCTAACTTTTGCCTGGATTGTACTATGAGATTTCCAATCCATCGGGATGATTCTTTTCATGTCTCTAACTTTTGCCTGGACCGCCCTTTCGGGTTTTCAATCCACCGAGACGTTTTTTTTTTTTTAGTTTTAGGCGAAGTATTTCTTGACTACATCAACATTCGTGGGGTAGGCAAATTCCTCTCCGTCCATGATTGCAAGTCTTAAAGCGCCGCCTGAGAAAGCTTTCGTGACCACATAGGGGCCATCATAATTTGGGGTCCATTTGCCCCGAGAATCAGTGAGAAATGATTTTATCTTCTTGAGCACAAGGTCTCCTTTCCTGAAGACACGAGGTCGGACCTTTTTGTCGAACGCCCTCTTCATTCTCTGTTGATACAAGTGACCGTGGCATAGTGCCGTGATTCGCTTCTCTTCGATCAGGTTTAGGTCGTCGTGTCAACTTTGACACCATTCAGCTTCGGTGAGCTTTGCTTCCATCAATACCCGGATTGATGGGATCTCTACTTCTATGGGGAGCACTGCCTCCATGCCATATACTAGAGAGAAAGGGGTTGCCCCTGTTGAAGTACGGACAGATGTGCGATAACCATAAAGAGCAAAGGGTAGCATTTCGTGCCAATCTTTATAGGTTACAACCATCTTTTGAACAATCTTCTTGATGTTCTTGTTAGCCGCTTCTACCGCTCCGTTCATCTTGGGTCGGTAGGGAGATGAGTTATGGTGTTCGATCTTGAACTCTGCACACAACTCTTTCATCGTCTTATTGTTCAAGTTAGATCCATTATCAGTAATGATCTCGCTTGGAACACCATAACGGCAGATGATATTGGTTTTGATAAATCGGACCACCACTTGTCGGGTTACATTGGCGAATGACGCTGCTTCGACCCACTTGGTGAAATAGTCAATGGCTACCAGGATGAACCGATGTCCGTTTGAAGCCTTGGGCTCAATCATACCAATCATGTCGATTCCCCATATGGAAAAAGGCCACGGGGAAGAAAGAACTTTGAGATGTGATGGCGGTACATGAATTTTGTCGGAGTATATCTGACACTTGTGACACCTCCTCATGTACTTGTAGCAGTCGGATTCCATTGTCAACCAATAGTACCCAGCCCTGAGAATTTTTCTCGCCATTGTGTGTCCGTTGGCATGAGCGCCAAAGGATCCTTCATGAATTTGTTTCATGAGCATGTCTGCTTCTGGTCTGTCGACGCATCGGAGCAAGACCATGTCAAAATTTCTCTTATAAAGAGTGTCACCGCTCAGGAAGAAGTTTCCAGCCAATCTTCTGAGGGTTTTCCTGTCTTTTCTGAGTGCCCCAGATGGGTACTCTTGTTTCTGAAGGAAGCATTTGATATCGTGATACCAAGGTCTGTCGTCTATGACTGCTTCAATCACGAAGATGTAAGCGGGCCGTTCAAGGCGCATTATGTCGATCTTAGGTATGTCATTCCATCGACCTACACTAATCATGGAAGAGAGAGTGGCTAATGCATCAGCCATGTGATTCTCATCACGAGGGATGTGATGAAAGTCGACTCTGTTGAAGAAGGGTAACAACCTTCTTGCATAGTCTTTGTAAGGAATTAATCCTGATTGGTATGTGTTCCAATCTCCTTTTATCTGGTTAATAACCAGGGCTGAATCGCCGTATACTTCCAAGTTTTTGATCCTTAAATCAATCGCTTCTTCGAGACCCATGATACATGCTTCGTATTCGGCCTCGTTGTTCGTACATTTGAACGTAAGTCTGGCAGTGAAAGGAATGTGGGAACCCTGAGGGGTAACAATGATTGCCCCAATTCCGTTTCCATAATGATTGACTGCTCCGTCAAAGATAAGTCCCCACTGGGAACCTGGTTCTGGCCCTTCACTGGGTAGCGGTTCATCGTAATCTTTCATCTTTAGATACATGACATCTTCGTCTGGGAAGTCAAACCCGATTGATTCTTGATCGTCAATCGGTTGATGAGCCAAATGATCGGCTAAAATACTTCCTTTAACGGCTTTCTGAGCATGGTACTCTATGTCATATTCTGATAGTAACATCTGCCAACGGGCAATCCTTCCCGTGAGAGCAAGTTTTTCAAAAACGTACTTGATTGGATCCATTTCGGAGACCAACCAAGTAGTATAACGAATCATGTACTGGCGAAGACGTTTGGCTGCACAAGCCAAAGCGCAACAAGTTTTCTCAAGCATCGTGTACCGAGTCTCGCAGTCGGTGAATTTCTTGCTTAGATAGTAAATGGCAGACTCTTTCCTTTTAGTTTCGTCTTGTTGGCCAAGTACACATCCCATTGAGTCCTCTAGGACTATGAGGTAAATGATCAGTGGTCTTCCTTCCACTGGAGGTGATAGAATCGGAGGATTCAACAGATATTCCTTGATACAGTCGAAGGCGGTTTGACAATCTTCTGACCAAACGCAATCCTGGTTCTTTTTGAGTAATTTGAAAATCGGCGCACACGTCGCGGTCATAAGGAATATGAATCTGGAGATGTAGTTCAAACGTCCCAGGAATCCTCTTACTTGTTTTTCAGTTTTCGGAGAAGGCATTTCTTGAATGGCCTTGACCTTGTCAGGATCAACTTCAATTCCTTTCTGGCTGACGATGAACCCTAGTAATTTCCCCGAACGGACACCGAAGGTGCACTTGTTGGGATTCAAGCGGAGCTTGAATTTTCTTAGACGTTCGAACAATTTTGACAGATGTTCAACGTGCTCATCCTCTGTTCTTGATTTTGCAATCAAATCATCGACATATACCTCGATTTCTTTGTGTATCATGTCATGAAACAAAGTAGTCATGGCCCTTTGATAGGTTGCCCTGGCATTCTTCAAACCGAACGGCATTACCTTGTAACAAAAGGTACCCCATGGGGTAATGGACGAAGTTTTCTCCATGTCTTTCGGCGCCATTTTGATCTGGTTATAGCCCAAGAATCCATCCATGAAGGAGAATACTTTGAACTTTGCTGTGCTGTCAACCAGCATGTCAATGTGTGGTAAAGGAAAGTCATCCTTTGGACTTGCCTTGTCCAGATCTCTGTAATCAACACACATTCTGACCCTTCCGTCCTTTTTGGGAACGGGTACGATGTTGGCTAACCATTGAGGATATTCAGATGTAGTGAGGAAACCCGCGTCGATCTGTTTCTGTACCTCCTCCTTGATTTTGATGGCCATGTCCGGGTGAGTGCGTCTCAACCTTTGCTTTACTGGCGGACATTCTGATCTCAACGGTAAGTGATGTTCCACGATGCTGGTATCCAACCCTGGCATATCCTAATAGGACCAAGCGAATACATCGGGAAATTCTTTGAGAAGCTTTATCAAACCCTCTCTGGCAGTTGGACTGAGCAGTGCTCCGATCCTGATTTCTTTTCTCTCTTTTTCTGAACCCAAGTTTACCGTTTCCAACGCCTCTTTGTGAGGTTCAATGGACCTTTCCTCTTGTCTGAGTAGTCGGGAGATCTCTTCTGGAATTTGGTCGTCATTTTCTTCTTCAGCCTTGAATAACGGGAACTCAAAGTTGGGAGAAGGCATCGGATCGTATGTTTCAACGGGGTATAAAACAAGCAATCTGCATGACGTGATGATTCGTGTTTAGAAGAGATAGAGAAAATCTAAGTGTGTGCAGTGTTTTGATTTTATTGCTTGTTTTTATTATTGAATGTTTTTTAGGATTACCATTTTCTGAAAAAGCAAAAAGAGAAAACAGCAACTAATGCGGAAATTACAGAACGACGTTATTTTATTAATGAACAAGTCGACTCTTGAAACTACAGCCCTACAAAACAAAACTCTGTCGCTTTGGGCAAAGCGAAGAGGGAAATTTACAGAAAATGAGCCCTATCAAAATATCCGTTTCACCTGGGCAAGGTGAAAGGTTAAAGATGGCAATTACTTTGACTGACGAACGACCTTCGGAACCTCGACGGTAACCCATTGGCGGCGAACTCCTCGGTGAATCACAAAGTCTGGCACCTTCCTCGATTTGTCTTCAGAAATGACGCTGATTTCTGGTGGAGCAGGATCATTGGAATCTGTCTCCCAAGCAGAATTGTCGTAGGAGGATTCCTCTGTTGTATTTTGCATAGCATTTGTGCTCTCAGCTGTATCTCCCCATCCAGTTGGCTGGATATCTTCGAGCCTGATACGAGAGCTTTCGGGAGCGGTGTACTTGACCATATAGTCGTATTTTCCACTAGGTTGTCCCAAGGTATCCCAAACTTCTTTGGAACTGGAGGAGTCATCCCTCTCGATGACGTTGACCGCAGGAAAAGCATAGTTGATGAATTCAAGTCCTGCGAACGTTGCGAATTCATCTTTATGTTGAGTAGTTTCTGAATGACCTGAGTATTGATCCCATGACATGGTGGGGATACGGGTATTTTGTTCAATGACGCTCAGCTGAGTTTCATTACTCGGCTGACTTTCTTGCCCCAAGTTTCCTGGGTAAGGCTGCCACATTGGCAGGCCATCCATCGGGCCATAGTAATTGTGGTCAAAATTGTCTTTCATCAGAGTGTCCTCCTCTAATGAATTTGGCAGAGCACGGCATCCTTCCGGATCACAATCTCCGTAGATCATTTCGACATCTGATCTTGGTATAAATCTTGGACTTTCTGTAGGAAAGCAAAAAGGCATAGGCACCTCTTCCTGAGACATATAACCGTCCTCATTAAGATAGGACTTCCACTCTTCATCCGCGTCAGAGGGATCTTCCTCATTGATAGCATGAACTGTCTGAGACACTGGGTGAAGAAAACCTCCACTGTGGAAGAAGTTTTGAAGGGGATGAAGACTTTCATCGTTGACGGTTGTCTGGGTACAGGTCGCAGAAAAACCAAGACCCTTCTTTGTTTTATTGTCAATAGGAATGACAAGCCGTCCCCATCCTGTCGTATCGGTACTCTCAACCGCTTTGATAGCATCTTTGTATGAAGAAATTGAAGTTCCTTCTTTGAACTGATTGTCCTTGCTCACCGATAGTGCTTGGAACTGAGTTCCAATAACCTCCTCGGGTTCCACACAAGTAGATGATGATAAGTTGCTCACAAGCAAGGCTTGTTCCCCACAAACCGTGACAAGTTGATCGTTCTTGACGAACTTTAGCTTTTGGTGGAGGGTTGAAGTAACCGCTCCAGCCTGATGTATCCAAGGTCTTCCTAATAAACAATTGTATGTTGCCCGGATGTCCATGACCTGGAAAGTGATTTGGAAAGTGTGAGGACCAATAGTTATGGGAAGATCAACTTTGCCGATAACTGTTTTTCTGGATCCGTCGAATGCTTTGACGACGACCTCGCTGACTCTCATCGGAGGGCCCTTGAATGATAATTGCATCAAGGTGTACTTCGGCATAACATTCAGGGCTGACCCTGTGTCTACCAGTACGTTGGCTAAAGCATCGCCCTGGCAGTTAATTGTGATATTGAGCACCATGTTATGACGGCGACCCTCTTCAGGTAATTCCTCATCACTAAATCCCAAATTATTGCAGGAAGTGATGTTAGAGACAATGCTATCGAATTGTCTGATTGTTACATCCTATTCCACAAAGGCTTGCTCCAAGACTTTCTGTAGAGCCTCTCTGTGTGCTTCTGAACTGAGTAACAGTGATAATACTGAGATCTTTGAAGGAGTCTGTAACAGTTGATCCACAATGTTATATTCACTCCTTTGGATGAGCTTTAGCATCTCATCTTTGTCTTTTGAAAGGTCGGGATTACTAGATTGACCGACTGGTGGATCAGGAATTTCTGCCTGAAGTTCCTTTTCTTTGTTGGATTCTCCAACCCCTCGGTTGAAGATTCGACCGCTCCGTGTTACACGACTGATGTCTACAATATTCACTACGGAGGGTAATGGAATTTCCTTTCCATTCTCGATTATTGTTGCACCGTATTTGTAAGGGATTGCCTTAGCTGATTCATACGGTAGTGGCCCTGGTAGATAGATGACTATGGGAACCTTCTGATTTTTCTGATCATCATAAGTAACCTTGATCCGTTCCCGGTTGGGAACTCTAGATTCGTCAAGTAGAGGGATGATGGCAAAAAAATCCCTGGTCCTGTGATGACCAGATATCGTGACAACATCCTCAACTTGCTCGGCAAGGTAGTTCGGCGACCAAATGATGGGTCCTAAACCTGGATATGGACGAATTTCTCCATGATCGACCTGACCCTGAAGAGCTGCTCTCACAAGGTAACACCCTTGGTTACTTTCTGAACAGACGCTACAACTGTCATAGTTGTGTGGTGGCACCTGGCCACGCCCACTTTGAATACAATGTAACCTCACTAGGTTAGCTTCCACTGATCGAACATCCTGACTTTGACGACGAGTAGGATTCCTGTGATTGATACTAATCTGCTGAGTATCTTCGTCCATGTAGATTGGCATCCACCAGTGATTTAACAAGTGCTGAAGTGCCTCCTGGACAAGGGTACAACCTCGATCGTTTTCGCAACCTGCTTTACAGTTTTGATAATCATGTGATATTAAGAATCCAAGTCGGACCTGCTCAGCATGTAACTCTACCAGGTTGGTATTCATCACGCGAATGTCAAAGATCTGAACCATGTTGATTTGATAGGAGTTCCTATCATGGTAGTCTTGGATCCATCCAAGATCCATCAGACGCTGGAGGGCCTCTTGTATGAAATAGCATCCCTGTTTGTTTACCGAGCAAATCAGACAGGAACTGTAATCGTGCCGCGGCAGATTATGATACTGGCTTTGCCTTGAGTGCATTGCCACCAAGTTGTCATTCATCGCACGGATGTCGTGGTTTTGAATGACGTTGGAATTCATGTAAACCATGTTAACTCCACGAACTCGGTGCTCTTGGATCCATCCAAGATCCATTTGTTCCTGTAGAGTTGCTTGCACTACAGAACATCCCTGGTTGTCTTTAGAGCAGATATCACACTGGTGATAATTATGAGGTGGCACATGGCCATATCCACTCTGTCTACAATGCATCTTGACCAGATTGGTCTTTAACAAGAGTACATCATGAATTTGATAGACATTGTTAGTCTCTTTCTCAATTAGATTGACTGCAGCTTTCTCATGTTGAGGCAGCGAGTTCGTAAGAACATTAGGATTCGTATCTTTGAAAGATAAGAGTCTGCTCCTAACAAGCTTTTGCACGTCGGATTTGAAATTGAGACAAGTATCAATGTTATGCCCTGAACCTCCTTGATGATAAGGGCATGTTTGATCCGCTTTAAACCAAAAAGGCGGATTTTCCGGAACTGAAAGGGGAGACTTAGTCTGGATGTGCCCCTTAGCCAGCAGTAACAAAAACAGCTCTGCGTACGTTACGGGTATAGGATCAAATCCTGGTGGCCGTGTTGTACGGTTGTTGTTATATGGAGGACGAGCCTGCTGAAGAGGATGTTGTGTCCTTTGTTGGTCAGGTTGGCTCTGCGCAACCTGAGGTTGATACATAGGAACAGGCGCGGGGCCGATAGCAGGAGTAACAGCTGCTACTGGCTGATAACGTCGCCTTTGCTTTCTGAGAGAGATATTCCCAATATCTTGCTCTTTTTTCTTAGGGAGAGCACTACCGTATTTTTTAGTACCGCTCGTTGATCCAGTGTCTTTTACCAAACGTCCTTCTCGGACGGCTTCCTCAAGACGTACGCCCATGCCGACCATCTCGGTGAAATCACTGGGCGCACTGGCAACCATTCGGTCATAGTAAAATGAGCTTAAGGTCTTTAAGAAGATCTTTGTCATCTCTTTTTCCTCATGAGGTGGACAAATTTGAGCGGCAATTTCACGCCACCTTTGAGCATACTCCTTAAAGGTTTCCTTGTCCTTTTGTGACATTGATCTGAGTTGATCTCTGTCGGGTGCCATGTCCAAATTGTACTTGTATTGTTGGATGAAGGCAGTACCAAGATCTCTGAATGTACTGATCGTAGTACGGTTTAAACCCATGTACCATTTGAGTGCGGCACCGGTTAAACTATCCTGGAAGTAGTGAATCAGCAGGTCCTGGTTCTCTGTCTGAGCTGACATCCGCCGAGCGTACATCACCAGATGGCTCTGAGGGCAAGAGTTACCCTTGTATTTTCCAAAGTCGGGCACTTGGAACTTGTGCGGGACTTTCACATTTGGGACCAAGCAGAGGTCTGTGGCGTCCTTTCCAAATAGATCCTGATCGCGAATGGCTTGCAGCTCTTTCTGCATTTCCAGGAACTGCTCCTGGAATTCATCCATTCTGTCAAACATAGTTTCCTTCTTACCAGAAGGTGTCTGTGGAATCTGTCCTTCCGGGACAGTGTGCACCACAGGGGGTGGTACCGTGACTACGGCAGTAAGTCTTGGCGCCTCCCGAAGTTTGTAACCTTCAGGAGTCTTCAGTATGCCCCTGGCATCTTCGCTTTCCTGAAGTTTGTAACCTTCAGGCCCAGCGGCTTCTGTTGTGATTCCCTGATCTTCAGTGATCGGCGGAACATATCCTTCCGGGATATAGTTAACAGGCATGCCCCAAGGACGATCTTTCGGCATCTGATACCTAGGATCATACTTTGCTATGATGGGCGTTGAGGTGATCTCTGAGATCACAGTTCTTTGTAGCTGAGCTTCTGCCATGGCTTGCATGTCGTTACGAAGCTTTCTCATATCCTCTCTCAGAGCGTCGATCTCTTCTTTCAACTCTCTGTTCTCTTCCTCAAGATCATCCATCTTTTTCTGACGATTGGCCCGAGTATTGTACGAATGAGACAGTTTGACTCTAGAATCGAGACACAAACGTGAGATTCGTAGGTAAGGAGAATACGCAATGTGAGAATGATGAATGCAATGATTATATTAATTGTTGTTTTTTTGTTTAATCAAAATAAACTTCGACAATTAGATTGCAAATATCAAACAGTGGGGAAACCGCTTTTTATTGAATTCCAAAGGATTATAGAAATGGAAATACAGTAGATTACAAAGTGCAGAAACAGAAACCTAAACTAATGGGTCCCGAGTCCTCTTCTTTGACCGGGGCACTTGGGCCGTTGTTGGGTTGTCATTCCTTTGCCAGGTGAAAGGAGCGAGCAAATTCCTTTAGTCATCTTGATTCTCTACAGCATGCTGCTCCAAAATTTTAATCAGAGCATCTTTCTCTTTTAGTAGTTGCTGCATTTGGATACACTCTACGTCGAGGGTGCGGTACTTGTTCTTCCAAGATCTTCTTTCCTTTTGAACTTTGTTGAGAGTAACCTGAAGCCTTTCAGTTTCCGTCATGAAGTACATGACAGATTCCCTCGGTGGAAGAATTCCGTAACGAGGATAAGGCATCTTTAGCTTGAGAGCTCTGGTTTGTACCCAGTGGAGATAAGGCTCCACCGAGACACAGTCCGGTTTTCCCAGAGACTCTCGTCCTTTCTTATGAACATGTTTCCAAGCTTGCATTATTTCCATCTTTAGTGCTCTGTCACTTTCTCCTTCTTTGAAGAAAAGACCTTCCAGATGAACACCCAGTGGGATGTGTCTCATCGGGTATCCAAATTGACGAAGAACCAATATCGGATGATAGTTGATTCCTCCTTTAGTTCCTATGAGGGGTACGCTGGGGAAGTTTCCACAATGGTCAATGATTCTAATTCCCTCATAAATCCTATTACACCAATCTATATCAGAGTTGGTAAGAGACATGATCTTCTGCGACCAACGTAAGACACTCTTGCAATCCCAAAAAGCAGCAGACTTGGGCAAGTGAGAGATAAACCATTTGTAAAGCAAAGGTACACAGCATGTGATCTCTCCTCCGCTGAACAAATTTCCCAAGTGTACAGAATGATACGCATCTGCAAGCAAAGTCGGCACAGGGTTTCCAATGAGAAAAACCTTAATAGCGTTGATATCGACGAAGTTATTAATGTTGGGAAACAAAAATAACCCGTAGGTGAGCAAGACAAAGATGCTTTCAAAAGCAGTCCCGTTCCCTATACTAGCAAAGTACAGAGCTTTCTTTGTCAAGAACTGGGCTGGAAAACCTTGGATGCCACCCTTAGTGGTCATGTGAGTCCTGACCTCAGACTCGTCCAAATGAATTGCTATTGCAATAGTCTGATTCTTTGGAATTTCTTCCATTCCAGAAAATGGAGCTCGATCAGTGATATGTAAATCAGTCAGATGAGAATACTCCTCCAGCGTTGGTGATAGCTGGTAATCCGGGAATGTAAAACAGTGATAAACCAGATCGTAGAATGGAATGAGCGCGTCCATGATCCCCTTAATCACATGGATTCTTAACAGTGGTAGCAAACCACCGTGCTTGGCTCTGAAAGCCTCTGGGTTAACGATCATCCTTGCTAACCTTTTCAAATCCCCTAGTTTTGGAACCTTGAAGGTATACTGGTGAGTTCTCCTTCTACCGAAATCCATTAGCGTAATCCTCTTCTCTGATATTTGCAATCACAGTCTTAGTTTAATTTGAAAAACAGAGAGACTAGAAGAGAAAGTTTTTTGAATGTTTTAATGTTTTATTAAACGAATGCATGAATGCAGCACATAAAAACATAGAAAAAACATGGGGTCAGAGGGTCGTTGTCATGAAGTCAAGGCTCTACCCATCCCCAAAGGTTTATACTAGGGTGATTTTTGTACCTGTACTCATTATCATCAGCTCCTCCCAGGAAAGCAAAACAACAAGCGGATCGCCAGCGAGTTGTAGAGCAATCTTAGAGTAAGTGCCATTCACCGAGAATAGATCACCAGCCTCAAATGAGGGTAGTATCGCGTAACAACTATTTCCGATAGTTTCCGCACTACGAAAGGGTTTGGCTCCTCAGCTTCTCAGACTTAACAACCGGCCCATTGGCTAGAAGAGTGAATGGGTTGCATTGGTCAGTCTCCACTAAGGTTGATGGTCGACCCCGTCACCATCACTTATCTTAAGTGTATACTCATTCTCACCACATGCGGCATCACACGCATTCCCAGTAGCAGAAAAATAAACACGTATAGCAATTAGGAAAAGCAGTAAATATATTTGTCCTAATCATCCTAGACTTATAAAGCTATGATTCCTAAGTTCCTGACAGAAATGGGTTCCCCGACGGAAGCCCCAATCTGTGGTATTCACACAAGTGAAGAGAAAAAAGGTTTGTCCAAGGTTTCCACCTTAAATGTTTAAGAAAGAAGATTTGGCCCCACGGTGGACGCCACTTTTCTGTAGCGAGAGATTTTGGACGCGGTTCTTAATCGCTGGTCGCTCTCTGCGGTTGAGCTTGAACTACAGGTCGATTCATTTTTTATCCTATTGTGAGCTGAATAAGGAAGGGAAATAGATGTCTCCAATTAACCCTGCTTTACATACTGAGTTTAAACAGCGGTCTGTTAGGTTACGGATGCTATCAATGTGGGGGGCCTTTGTACTGGTTATTTGTATTTTCGCCAATACTGTTTTCTTTCTTTTTTACCTGGGCAGAAGGTTTCTGGCGGGGAACAAGGATTAGGATGTTAGGACTGATGCTTTTGAAATACTGCTTTTGATTGATGGAGATATGGGATTTGGGTTTTTTGTTGATTGCGCTCGCTAAGATCTTTTCTTTCGATCTTATGCCTACGTATTACCGTTTACCGAAACAGGGAAATCAGAGCGTTCGTAGTTCCTCCTATTCTATGGGAGGAAATTGGTTTTTGGTGTCTTGTTCAAAGCCCAAGACGTGAATCAAAAGGTAGTTTGTATCTTGTTCAAAGCCCAAGATGTGAAGCTGAAAGGTCTATTTGTGTCTTGTTCAAAGCCCAAGACGTGAAGCTGAAAAGTCTATTTGTGTCTTGTTCAAAGCCCAAGACGTGAAGCTGAAAGACCTCGACTTTAGAGAGAATTTGTCATCTCTAAAGAGGGGAGAAGGAGAATTACTTTAACTGGGATACGCGGATCCGAGCAATGCCATAATTTCCGAAGAAATTGTTTTAACCTGAAGGAGAAGACTTTAACTCAGTGTAGAGCAATGCCATCTTTCCTTAGGAATTCTCATGCTAAAAGAGGGACAGTGGCGTGGATATAGATGATCCAGAGGCTTGCCGCTTACAGCGATTAGATGAAGGGAAAGGAGTTGTTGATGTTTGTGTACTGTGAACGAGGCACAGCTTCGATGCTAAAAGGTTTATTGGACCAACCAGTGGTTTTCTTATACAAAGCCTAAGAGGAGGCTAATTTCCGCTAGGAAAATCATTATATAAAGCCTAAGACGAGGCTAATTTCCGCTAGGAAAATCATTATACAAAGCCTAAGAGGAGGCTATTTTGTGTCTCGTACAAAGCCCGAGAGAGAGGCTAAAAGTTTTTGACCCGACGATAGAGTCTTTGTGTCTCGTACGAAGCCCGAGAGAGAGGCTAAAAGTTTTGACCCAACAAGAGAATCTTTTATACTCAACAAGAGAGTGTTTTTGTATCTCGTACGAAGCCCGAGATGGAGACTAAAAGTTTTGACTCAACAAGAGAGTCTCTGTATCTCGTACGAAGCCCGAGATGGAGGCTACAAGGTTTGACTCAACAAGAGAGTCTTTGTATCTCGTACAAAGCCCGAGATGGAAGCTAAAGCGTTTGACTCAACAAGAGAGTCTTTGTATCTCGTACAAAGCCCGAGATGGAGGCTATGTCAGTCAAGTGACAGGTCCAGTATACTGATTTTGAAAGGGAAAATCAGTTCTTATATCAGCATCACTGTACTCATGGGTTAGATCTGAGGATCGGGGTGGTCTCCTTTTCTTTGAGGAAACTGGAAATCCAAAGGGTGTTGAGACTGTCCGAGTCTGCGGGTTTCCTTCCTATTTAACGAAGGGGTCACTTGAGAATGTCTTTTGAGACTCAAGGAAGTTAGACTGTCCGTGTCTAGAGTTTTATCTTTTGTACTATGCTTTGAGAAACAGTAGTAGACTCTATGAAAGGACTGTTCTATGAGGATGACTAAGTTCTATTCCTATACCTCTAAGAGGTCGTCGGGACAATTTGTACGAAGCCCAAGAGGAGGCTGGAAACTTTTAAGAAGCCGACGGGTCCTTGTACGAAGCCCAAGAGGAGGCTATCATTCCCGGAGGAAGAGATCATTATACGAAGCCTAAGAGGAGGCTGTGAATACTTCTAAGAAGCCGTAGGGTCCTTGAATAATGCCCAAGAGGAGGCCGATGCTTTTAAGAAGCCCGTGGGTCTATCATCTCCTTTCCATTAGGAGAGATAACTCTTTTAAAGATAAAAACCACTGGTAAACATGCGAGGTTTACTATCCAGCGACTTTTAGCTTTTGAAGAGGGTTCCTTAGTTAAGGTCCAAGATTATGACCGTAGTGGGTACCCAAACCCCGAGACATTCAAGGCAAGCTATCCACAAGGAATAGATCAAGTCAGGAAAGTTTGAGAATTTGGAAGAAACTCAAAGATGCCATTCACAGAGAATACATTCATCTTGGGGAGTAGAGCTTCTTGACGATTCCTAAGGAGGACAGCCGAAGAGAAGACTGTATCTGGTGATCCTATTGGGGATCTAGGCATCTATTTCTACGGATAAATGAAACGGCATCACCTAGTTCTAGACGTAGTAGCCGGGGAAACTCGAAATATCTATACTATTATTACACAGTAGATATGAGTTTATGAAAGGAGACTTACAGTGAGCAGCCCCACAATACAGTTTATAATATGAAAGCAGTAAATGAAAGCGATAACCACTTACTCGGTTGGAGTGCTTCCATGCTGTTTGGTTAGTTGTTCAACAAAGAAAGATTGAAAACAACAGTATATTCAAAATCAAAGGAGAAAGTGCTTTGAAAAAGAAAGATTTGGGGCTTACAGCTCAAGGAGAGGCCCAGGGTTTTATCAGTGAGCGCACTGTTTGACTTTGTACAGCGGGACTTATACAAGTGACTGGGGCCCAAAAAGGTTTTTTGTACAAAGGGATGGGTCTTACACTCTCTCAAGAGGCCCAAAAAGGTTTAAAGAAAAAAGAGTGGGGCTTATAACACGAGGGTAGGCCCAAATTATTTTTCGTTTAAAAATGGCAATCGCGCCGAGGTTTTCTTTTAACGCAGAGGGACTTATACAATAAGTGAGGCCCAAAATGTTTTGGTTAAAAGGGGGATTGGGTCTTACACTCTAATAGAGGCCCAAAGTGTTTTGAATGGGTCTTATAGCTCAAGGAGAGGCCCAGATGATTTTTATTTTTAAACGGGCGACGATCGCGTCGTTTACTTGTACAGAGGGACTTATACAATGAGTGAGGCCCAAAAAGTTTTTGTACAAGGGGGGATGGGTCTTACACTCTCTCAAGAGGCCCAAAAAGTTTTGAAAATGATTTATGAGGGTTGAATTAATCCAAAACCCTAATTTGTTTTCAAAATGTATTTAATTGAATAAAAATTCAATTAAAATGATCAAAAATTATTTAACACATGGAAAACAAATTGTGATCTTGGATTAATGCTTCAAAAATTAAGTATTGACCTACAAAATAATTAGAAAGCATTAAAAGTTGCAAAATCAATGTAGAAAAAATATTTAAAATGCCAAAAACAATCAAAATATTAATTCTTTACAAAAATATCAATTATATGAAATAAATAATATTTTTGGGATGTTTTGTGAAAATAAAATATTTTAACATTTTTGTGAATTATTAAAAAAAGAATCAACTCAAAATCATTAAAACACAGAGAGAAATTAATTTTTGAATCAATTAAACAAAATCACAAAATTCAAATATTTGAATTTATGAAAAATGGCGCCAAGAACAGCTGAAGAACACTCGCGTGTTCTTGGTTTCTCAGATTTTCATTTTCTATCCAATCTACATGAATACGTAATCATATCATGCAATTAATTGAGGGAAAATATTCCATGCATGATTATGAACATATGGCCAAATTATTGTGCGAGGAAATATGCATAGATTGAGAGATGACCAAGTATGTGCTTACCTCTAGGTCGTGACAGCAAGTTCAAAGTGATTTTTGATTTGGAGGTGTTACAGATGAGTGGTGATTATCTGAACAGCTTCCCTACACCCTATGGATTGTGTTTGGATGGTTGGACTTGATTGAAATTGGCTGGATCACTTTGTGGTACCTCAGCTGCACTTTAGTTAAAACCTTGAGCAACCAGCTGGTGATTTTGTGAAATTGATGTTTCAGAAGTAATCTAAGTTTTTGATCAGCTCATATGTGATGTATGTGAGGTGTGTGAGTGATTGGTTTGATGGGAATTGCTCTCAAACTCAAAATCCGATAGTGACTTGCCTTAGAAGGCAAAATTGGAATGAAAGAAGAGATTTTGAGGAAAGCATCTGTTAGATGGCTTTGGTGTACTCAAACTGACCACAATTGAGCTCTATTTATAGTAGAGCAAGTTTGTTTTGCAAGGAATAGTGCATGGCAGCTGGTAAGTAGGTTTGGCCAATGTTGGCAAATGAAAATCCAAGTCTCCTCTAGCCATTGACTAGAGGTTAGGGCACAGAGCTTTGGTCCCCTTGGTCTTGGATAAGTCTTAACTGATTTCAGATGAGAATGGCTCAGTCCATGCCACCTTGATGGTTCCATTGAATGCCTCATTCCAAATTTGAAGTCTTGTCCCTATTTTGGCCATTCTAGGTTCAACATGCTATTTCTTGTTCCATGGACTTTGGAGGCTTGGCTCAGTGATTGTCCCCTTTAGATTCAATCCTATGAGGTGTCCAAGTGGATAGGAGCAATTGAATTTGGCTGATTTTGGCAAATCGACCAAAGTTGCAAATTCTGCCTTGCCTTGACAGATTTCAGCAAGGCAACTTGGCAATGTTGTATCTCATGGTGTAGGTTGAATTTGGCAATGTTCTTGGCCATTTTGGAAATCTCTTGCATGATACAACAACTGTTTGAACAAGTTTGGTTTTGATCTCTTTTGATTCCAAGTGAAAAATCCCCCTACATTTGGCAAAAAGTGAGGCAGAATCTGACTTAGTGAAAATTTCACTAAGTGTTGGAAAAAGTGACATTTTCACTTTTCAGCCACTTTGATCACTCCATAACTCAAAATCCTTAATGAATTGGAATGACTTGTAGTTGAAGTTTTTGTAGGTGATAATGAGGGCTACAAATCCATCGTTGGATGAGAAAAAATGGCCTTGTGGTTTAGGAGTTATGGTCCTTCAAAGTTGGTACCTTTGCCACTTTATTTTTAACTTAGAAAAATTTCTAAGTTTTATGGTTACCCCTTTTACAAGTTATCTCACTTTTCTTGATTTTTCTTGATGAATGATGATTCAAATCATACATTAACATCATTTTAGGGTTAAAAATCCATTTTGGTGAAAAATTTCAAAAAGTCAAAGTTGACTTTTGTGCACAGTTGACTTTTTATCAGATGAATTCCAAACTGTGCAATTCTTCAGGAAATCATGTCCTTGACCTAAATCAAACTTGATGGACATGTTCCATGGGTGTCATAGGGTATATTCAATCATGTATTAGGGTTTGGGAGCATGTCCTGGTCAAAAGTCAAAGTTACAGTTGACTTTTTCCTTAAAACCCTAATTGTGGTGCAGATGAAATTGAGACTTGTTGCTCAAACTTCTTGGATCAATCCATTGTTCCAAATGGATCAATATGGTATATTAGAGACCCTCAAATCATTTCTTGAGGTCTTGGCTCATGGTTTGTCCCAAAAGTCAACTTAGGGGTGAATTAGGTCAAGAAACCCTAATTCCTGATTTTTGATGAATGCATCCCCTGAGGCAAATTTGACTTGATGCATGGGTTCATGAGGTTCCATGAAGTATATTAGGTTATGTTTTGGATCATTGCCTTGTGCCCAGATGAAAATTTCCACCTGGAGGCCCTGGTCGACCAAAACCCTAATTTGGTGACACTGTCGATCTTGAGACTTGATCCACCTAGAAGGGAGCAGCCTTGTGCTTAATCCTTGAAGTGGGAGTCCTTTTTGATCCATTGTGGATGTTTAAGAGATTAGACAAGTTGAAGATCATGTCATTTCTTGATTGATCCTTTGTCTAAGCACTCAGAGAGGGCTTGAAACCCTAATTTTGATTGTAGTGGATGCTCACCCATCTTTGGGGAGACTAATGAAGCATAAAGGTACATCCATATTGTGATGATGATTTTCACAATGATGGGAAATCTAAGTGGTCAAAATTTGGGGTATTACAGTGCGCACTAGCAAAGTGGGCTAGCTTTAGTGTATAGTGACCGATAGGTTGAATGCGATGCCCAAGGGCGATCGACTTACATAGGTAGAAAATGGGCTCGACGTTGGATCGAGGATTTTTGTATGTTTTGAAAGGGTTTTGACATATAAAGCAACATTCAAATAGAGGTAAGCATACAAAGATAAGATAAATAATATACATGCATACGATTCACTCAGGCGTGTGAAGGATCTAACGAGTTTTGATTTATTCTTAAGGTTTATTGAGAAAAAAAAGTTGATTTTAAGGTTTATTGATAAAAGTTTATTTAGAATTAGATTAGTGTTAACTTAAAGATGATTTGTTAATTTAAGAAGTTAAAGTATCTTCTTATTAATTAAAAGATTAATTTTAATATTAGTATTTTAGTAAAAGTTTTATAAAGGTTTACTAATTAAAAAAGGTTTTTTAATTATCTAAATGAAAATTTAAGGTCTTTGTTAAAAGGTTGTTAAGAGTTTTTCTTTTATTTGATAAAAAAAAAGTTTTAATTAGTATCTAAATAATTATTAATAAAAGGTTTTAATAATTAAGAAGGTTTTAAGAGTTAGAGATGATTTTTAGTTATAATTAAAAAGTGATATTTTAAAATGAAATTAACATTATCCTAAAAAAAGTTGAAAGTTCTAACCGTTAATTTGAATTAGTTATGTTTAAAAAAATAAAATTCTAACAAATTACTTTTAAAAAAAAACTCTAAATTATAATAGGTTGTAAATAAAAAAAAAAGAGTTAATTAAAACGGAGTGATAAGGTGCGTGCCAGGGAGAGAGGGTCTACGATAGACCCTCAGATCTCAACCAACAGATGTGTCTGCGTGTGTGAACAAAAGGACGAAAAAAGGGAGGGCAAGTAGTTGTTATGGTGTATGCGCGTGTGTGGGATAACGAAGACCAGACAAAAGGAAATAAACGAAGTCCTCTCACTCTCTCACTCGATTTCTCTCTTTCTGTTATCCCCTCAAAAGTGGAAATTAGGGTTTGTTGAAACCCTAGGCGGTCGCTGTCTCTTCTCGCTCTCACCATCTCCCGATCAACAAACATAAACCCCACCCCACACAGCCCCAATACCCCATTTCATTATGATTTTATGGTTACACATTACAGATATTCTGATTGAAGCATAAAAAAAATAAACGGGACAGATGGCCGGCAACGGTGGCGACGGCTGCGATGGCTTCAATGGCGAGTCTTCCCTTCTGCTCCTATCTTCTTCGACCGTGTGTTGTTGATGTTGCTTCTTGGTATGCATGTTGTTGTATTGTTGTTGCTACAAATTTGTTTTCGCCATCGTGTGTTCCTGCTTGTCTCAGACGATGTTGTTGGCGGTTGTGGCGAGGAACAGTGATCGCGACCTCCAAATCTCTTCTCAGGTAAGTCTCGTTCTTCTTTCGTGTGTGAATCTCTTTGCATACGAGATGTTGCAAATTGTGTATGTGGATCCTTCGGGTGTGTTGAGGTTGGAATTCCTGGTTTCTGGATTTTGTGATTTCGTCCCTCTGGTATGTGTTGGTTTGGAATTTCTAGTTGTGATTTGTGAATTTGGTAGTATGATGTTGAGGTAATTGTTAGTGTAGGATTTGTGTATGAATTGTATCGTTCTCTGTGAATTTTGTGGTGGTTGTGCTAACTGGTATATGATCTGTGAATTGGTTTGATAATTGTTTGAGGATTGGTTGTGAATCGTTCATGTTCTGATGTCCATTCCCCTTTTCTGTACTTCGGGTGTGCGTGTGATTTTGATATTTGGTTGTGCTCCTTATCCGTGTGAATTCCTCTCTCCTTATATAGGCTCACACTTGATTTTGAAGTAAATGTGACAAGACACCCTGCTGATTCTTTGTGTGATGACGTTTCCAATTTGGTGTGAGCATGTCTGAGCTGGTTTGGAATGTCATTGATGACTGCTTTAGCTTGTTTGGGAAGGTTTGTTGGTGGTGTCTTAATGATATTGGCCAAATCTTTCAAATTTTGAAAATGATGAAATCTCTTTTCTGATTCTACAAATTTTGTTAGTGATGATTTAGGAAATAAATCAATCCTTGTCTGAAACAAAATAACTTTATAATGGAAATAGTTCAATTTGTCTTGATTGTGCCATGAATGCCTGGGATGGTTGTCTAATGTTACTTGGAAAGGAATTTGGAATCAATACGTGAATTGAAGGACTCCTTGATTTGTCAGATTTGGAACGGTTTTAGCAAGTTTTGCACATTGTCTGAAACGTTTTGATTCTTTCCTTTTTTAAGTCAAACATGCTTGGACAGCTCAATCAAGTTTTAAAATTATGTCTAAATGGTATTGGAAAGAGTTGACCGTGTTTGGTTCCTGCATTTTTTCTTTACCGCTGGATTTTTGTGATTGACCTCATTGAACCCCTTTCCATTCTTTTCTTACTCCTCCTGTTCTGGTTGTTATCATATGTTGCTGACAGTTTGATTTTGTCGTTGTAGTTGCACGTTTTATTGCAGCTTGATTCAACCTGTTCCGTATTAGAGATGAGAATGTGGTCCTCCCAACTGAGGTATCTTGTTCTAGTGACACACTACTTTGAAATCTTCTTCATTTTAGTGATACTTGGATTTTGCTGCCAAGTAATTACGATTACGGTTCCTTTGAACTGCTAATCCTCATTTATATTCCCTCTGCACTTTGTTTGTATAACATGAATTAACTCTCATTTTGCATTGTGGTCAAGTGTTCTGAACTGTTCTTGTTGTTGTTTGGATAGGTTACGGATACTGGTGATGGTACCAACTCCTACAAAATTCAACTTGAGAATTGATGATAGGCTGCCAGGCACTGTAACTATGATGATAAGCAGGTTTACTGCGAAATTCGTTGGAGTGCCCAGGAAACCCACTGCCTAAATGACGGTTGGATTCAGGGACAATCTTGGCTGAATGAGTACCAGGTCCACTTGTAGGCTCTTAAACAGCATTGGTAATGAGTGAATTTTTGAATTGAATCATCGTCTGATGTTGTGATGATTTAAATGGCTTTTTGTCTGTGAATCTTTTTGTGAATGATGTTGTCTTCATGATGTGAATTAATTTCTTATATTTTGGCTCTGGTTTTGGACAGGTGGTTTTGTTATCCCTTGCATCATCGACGTACTTCCTCGGCATGGAAAGCTTGTTGAGAGTTCCAGAAGATAAAATTAGGATTAGTAACTCACCATCATTAACCCTGCGCTCAAGCACTGCACTTGTGTATCTGGTGTATTTTTGATGTAATGAAGCATAACTTGTGCCTTTTGTGACCTCTTAGATTTCTTTAATGAATAAGCATCCTGCTAAACTCATATTTATACTTAACTTCTTAAGAACTAGAACTTAAAGGATCATCTTGGAATTTGTAACAATGAAATGAGTCTTTGAACACACACCTTGATACTATAAGTTATTAGACTTGGCTTCTCAAATGACGTGATGCTCCAAATTATAGTCATGTAATTTTGCTACTGATATAGGTTCGGCATCATTGAGAAAATGCATGTTAGATTAAAATAACGGCTCCGTGTATGCCTCATTGACCCAAAGAATGAAAAATCAACCTATTAACATTAACTTTCTTGCATGCTTCAATAAGATTTGCTATACAAAAGTTGGAAGACCTTCTAAGGAAGTAGCAAATCCCATCTTGACTGTAGCATAAATTGCCTTTTTAGTGCCATCACCGCTTTCTTCAGCTAATTTAATAGAATGGTCAGTAACATCAATTTTCACACATCGTTGGGACGGATTGGCCAATGAAAATGTGATCTTTGCCTTGTGTAGGGTAACTTATTCTTATATTCTTGTATCTTCGCACTTTAACCGCATAACCTAGGTTTGAATGATGAACTCGGTATGCGAACCATGCTCTTGTAGTTACTAAGGGACCAAAAGGATGAGGGATAAATCTCACGGGGACTCAACACACATCTTGCAACGACCAGAGAACCTCCACAAACACACACACAACACAACCTTCAGGACCTTAAATCTTCTACTGCAGTACATGTGTCCACAAATGAAACAAACAGACAAAAACTAGGTAAAGTGGTTAGTCATGCACGAATGATAGACCTAATATGATATGCAGACGATCAGTGAATCTAAGGGAAAAATTTGGGGTACAACAGTTGCCCCTATTTAAATATCTTCACCGGATGACAGGGCGATGAAAATCGTCATTAGGTCATGGTGAGAGATATTTAAATACAGATAACCGAAAATTTTGCCCTTAGATGCAATGACATGCAATGCTATGGACAAAACTAGCCTAATGTTGACATGCCATGAACTCTAGCATGATGAAAATGATGGGATGATAACAATGCAAGAGATGCAGACAAAGGCAAAACAAACACAGAGAGAAAGACGAAAACAACGAGCAACAAACTCACTGGGGACGACCAGACGCATTGGGGAAAAGAAAACAACACTAGGGACTCCGAAGGCGACAACCCAGCAGGTTCAAGCGTGACCAGTTGATATATGAGCAAGCAAGAAGACAAAACAGGATCCACACGGCGGTAGGATCATGCAAACAAAATGATGGAGTTTTCCATAAGAAATAACATCCAACGCCTGGAAATTCCTTTAAATGAAGAGATCAAACGGGATCTTCAGGAACCGTCAAGAAAAAGTACAGGGTTATTAAAACTCTCCTGTATGCCAAGTAAATGGACTTCGTGCGGAAAATGCCCTGATAAACTTCTCAAAAGAGACTGCAGCTTATCAATTGTACGGGACTCACACACCATCAATAAAGGGATAAACTTCTCCGAAGAGACTGCAGTTTATCTGAAACAAAGCAGTAAAATGATAAACTTCTCTTAAGAGACTGCAGTTTATCTGAAAAAAGCAGGAAAATGATAAACTTCTCTGAAGAGACTACAGTTTATCTATAAAAAAAGGCAGTAAAGTGATAAACTTCTCCGAAGAGACTGCAGTTTATCTAAAATGAAAAAAAGAATGATAAACTTCTCCAAAGAGACTGCAGTTTATCTAAAAAAAAGCGGGAAAATGATAAACTTCTCCGAAGAGACTGCAGTTTATCTAAAAAAAAGCGGTAAAATGATAAGCTTCTCCGAAGAGACTGCAGTTTATCTGAAAAAGGCAGTACAATGATAAACTTCTCCGAAGAGACTGCAGCTTATCTGAAAAAGAGCAGTAAAGTGATAAACTTCTCCGAAGAGACTGCAGTTTATCTAAAAGGAAAAAGGATTCTTCTTGCCAGACACAGTGTAACGTAAATGCAGGCTCAACCTAGGTTCGACGACCAAAAAGTAAAGGTGGAACCCTCAGGGACCAAAAATCAATCTAGGATCGAACTAGAATGAAACTGTCAAATAAGACCCGCCATTGAGGATTGAACTCGAATGGATATTTATCTTATCCAAGCACGGAAGAAATAACTGAAATAACCATCATCCATGAGGGTTGAACTCTGTGGGGAAACTTAGAAGAGATTAGCATTTTCGGCCTAAGGTTGACGACCTACTTGGAGAGATCAGACAAACCCAAAAACTCGGCGCAAACAGAACCAAAGATAAATCAACAAAAGACAAATAAACAGCAAACACGCACGGATGCAATGCAAATGATGTTATGCCATGCTTATGCTCATGCTGACAAAACAGACAGAAGAAAACAGGAGGAAAAGCAAAACGACGAGGAAGCCCGTCCATCCTCTGCACAAGAGATACATCTGTCAAGCTCTGTAGAAATCTAAAGATGGAACTCAACAGTTGAACTTCAGCGTCCAAACTTCTCTAGGGAAATAACAATCCACTTGGGGATATAATATCATGACTTCACTTAGAGGACCGTCAAGATGAATCTGATTATTCAGATGAGAAAGATCCACTGGGCACGGATCAAACTTGTATTCATAGAGACTTTGATGGGGATAAGATAAATATCCACTGTAAACGAAGCAAGCTGAAGTGACGGTAGATTCCATAGATGAGGCATCACGGGGATAAAATAAATATCCACCGCTTCGTTGGGGAATCTTGTACTAGTATTATAGTCGTAGACGTCAGAGTAGACTTCGGTGGTGACGAAATAAACAAGCACTCACTTCATCAGAGAAAGTTGAGACTGAGGAGATTCACCGGGGATTCTTTGGTCAACCAACTGCTGAACTCTTGTATAAATCCTGTCATAATTGCTCGAAGGAGATCCACTGGGGAATAGTCCTGACTTCCTGCAGTAAAGGCTTGCTAGGGAAAATCATACTATTAGAATATCTTTGGGAAATTAGGTGAAGAGATGCTGCGAAGTTAATGTAGCTTTGTCTTGCAAGGTAGTCGCCATTTTCAAATACCAATTGTTGGAGAAGTCTTCAATTCTCAAGTGCCCCAGACTGCATGGTTCTGAAAGGGGGGTCCTCTCAAAAGGATTTTATAGGAGACTTGGCATCCTACATATTCCCAAGTCTTCTAACTCTTAAGAGATTGGTAGAATCTCGACGTAACTGGCTCAGATTGCCGGTATTCTGTGTACTGAGTTTTTGATCTTGCCCCTCGGGGTTAATCTATTTGCAACAACTGAGGAATAACTTGCCCCAGTTCAGCTGAGTCTTCAAGCAACATGTTGTAGCGAGCGATTTTGGACGCGGTTCTTAAGCGCTGGTCGCTCTCTGCGGTTTGAGCTTTGACTACAGGTCGATTCATTTTTTATCCTATTGTGAGCTGAATAAGGAAGGGAAATAGATGTCTCCAATTAACCCTGCTTGCATACTGAGTTTAAACAGTTGTCTGTTAGGTTACGAAAGCTATCAATGTGGGGGGCCTTTGTACTGGTTATTTGTATTTTTGCCAATACTGTTTTCTTTCTTTTTTACCTGGGCAGAAGGTTTCTGGCGGGGAACAATGATTAGGATGTTAGGACTGATGCTTTTGAAATACTGCTTTTGATTGATGGAGATATGGGATTTGGGTTTTTTGTTGATTGCGCTCGCTAAGATCTTTTCTTTCGATCTTATGCCTACGTATTCCCGTTTACCGAAACAGGGAAATCAGAGCGTTCGTAGTTCCTCCTATTCTATGGGAGGAAATTGGTTTTTGGTGTCTTGTTCAAAGCCCAAGACGTGAAGCGAAAGGTAGTTTGTATCTTGTTCAAAGCCCAAGATGTGAAGCTGAAAGGTCTATTTGTGTCTTGTTCAAAGCCCAAGACGTGAAGCTGAAAGACCTCAACTTTAGAGAGAATTTGTCATCTCTAAAGAGAGGAGAAGGAGAATTACTTTAACTGGGATACGCGGATCCGAGCAATGCCATAATTTCCGAAGAAAGGGTTTTAACCTGAAGGAGAAGACTTTAACTCAGTGTAGAGCAATGCCATCTTTCCTTAGGAATTTCTCATGCTAAAAGAGGGACAGTGGCGTGGATATAGATGATCCAGAGGCTTGCCGCTTACAGCGATTAGATGAAAGGGAAGGAGTTGTTAATGTTTGTATACTATGAACGAGGCACAACTTCGATGCTAAAAGGTTGATTGGATCAACCAGTGGTTTTCTTATACAAAGCCTAAGAGGAGGCTAATTTCCGCTAGGAAAATCATTATACAAAGCCTAAGAGGAGGCTAATTTTTGCTAGGAAAATCATTATACAAAGCCTAAGAGGAGGCTAATTTGTGTCTCGTACAAAGCCCGAGAGAGAGGCTAAAAGTTTTTGACCCGACGATAGAGTCTTTGTGTCTCGTACGAATCCCGAGAGAGAGGCTAAAAGTTTTGACTCAACAAGAGAGTCTTTTATACTCAATAAGAGAGTGTTTTTGTATCTCGTACGAAGCCCGAGATGGAGGCTAAAAGGTTTGACTCAACAAGAGAGTCTTTGTATCTCGTACAAAGCCCGAGATGGAGGCTAAAGCGTTGTTTGACTCCGCTAGGGAGAGTCATTGTACAAAGCCCAAGAGGAGGCTATGTCAGTTAAGTGACAGGTCCAGTATACTGATTTTGAAAGAGAAAATTAGTTCTTATATGAGCATCACTATACTCATGGGTTAGATCTGAGGATCGGGGTGGTCTCCTTTTCTTTGAGGAAACTGGAAATCCAAAGGGTGTTGAGACTGTCCGAGTCTGCGGGTTTCCTTCCTATTTAACGAAGGGGTCACTTGAGAATGTCTTTTGAGACTCAAGGAAGTTAGACTGTCCGTGTCTAGAGTTTTATCTTTTGTACTATGCTTTGAGAAACAGTAGTAGACTCTATAAAAGGAATGTTCTATGAGGATGACTAGGTTCTATTCCTATACCTCTAGGAGGTCGTCGGGACAATTTGTACGAAGCCCAAGAGGAGGCTGGAAACTTTTAAGAAGCCGACGGGTCCTTGTACGAAGCCCAAGAGGAGGCTATCATTCCCGGAGGATGAGATCATTATACGAAGCCTAAGAGGAGGCTGTGAATACTTCTAAGAAGCCATATGGTCCTTGAATAATGCCCAAGAGGAGGCCGATGCTTTTAAGAAGCCCGTGGGTCTATCATCTCCTTTCCATTAGGAGAGATAACTCTTTTAAAGATAAAAACCACTAGTAAACGTGCGAGGTTTACTATCCAGCTACTTTTAGCTTTTGAAGAGTGTTCCTTAATTAAAGTCCAAGATTATGACCGTAGTGGGTACCCAAACCCCGAGACATTCAAGGCAAGCTATCCACAAGGAATAGATCAAGTCAGGAAAGTTCGAGAATTTAGAAGAAACTCAAAGATGCCATTCACGGAGAATACATTCATCTTGGGGAGTAGAGCTTCTTGACGATTCCTAAGGAGGACAGCCGAAGAGAAGACTGTATCTGGTGCTCCTATTGGGGATCTAGGCGTCTATTTCTACGAATAAATGAAACGGCGTCACCTAGTTCTAGACGTAGTAGCCGGGGAAACTCGAAATATCTATACTATTATTACACAGTAGATATGAGTTTATGAAAGGAGACTTACAGTGAGCAGCCCTACAATACAGTTTATAATATGAAAGCAGTAAATGAAAGCGATAACCACTTACTCGGTTGGAGTGCTTCCATGCTGTTTGGTTAGTTGTCCAACAAAGAAAGATTGAAAACAAAAGTATATTCAAAATCAAAGGAGAAAGTACTTTGAAAAAGAAAGATTTGGGGCTTACAGCTCAAGGAGAGGCCCAGGGTTTTATCAGTGAGCGCACTGTTTGACTTTGTACAGCGGGACTTATACAAGTGACTGGGGCCCAAAAAGGTTTTTTGTATAAAGGGATGGGTCTTACACTCTCTCAAGAGGCCCAAAAAGGTTTAAAGAAAAAAGAGTGGGGCTTATAACACAAGGGTAGGCCCAAATGATTTTTCGTTTTAAAATGGCAATCGCGCCGAGGTTTTCTTTTAACGCAGAGGGACTTATACAATAAGTGAGGCCCAAAATGTTTTGGTTAAAAGGGGGATTGGGTCTTACACTCTAATAGAGGCCCAAAGTGTTTTGAATGGGTCTTATAGCTCAAGGAGAGGCCCAGATGATTTTTATTTTTAAACGGGCGAAGATCGCGCCGTTTACTTGTACAGAGGGACTTATATAATGAGTGAGGCCCAAAAAGTTTTTGTACAAGGGGGGATGGGTCTTACACTCTCTCAAGAGGCCCAAAAAGTTTTGAAAATGATTTATGAGGGTTGAATTAATCCAAAACCCTAATTTGTTTTCAAAATGTATTTAATTGAATAAAAGTTCAATTAAAATGATCAAAAATTGTTTAACACATGGAAAACAAATTGAGATCTTGGATTAATGCTTCAAAAATTAAGTATTGACCTACAAACTAATTAGAAAGCATTAAAAGTTGCAAAATCAATGTAGAAAAAATATTTAAAATGCCAAAAGCAATCAAAATATTAATTCTTTACAAAAATATCAATTATATGAAATAAATAATATTTTTGGGATTTTTTGTGAAAATAAAATATTTTAACATTTTTGTGAATTATTAAAAAAAGAATCAACTCAAAATCATTAAAACTCAGAGAGAAATTAATTTTTGAATCAATTAAACAAAATCACAAAATTCAAATATTTGAATTTATGAAAAATGCCGCCAAGAACAGCTGAAGAACACGCGCATGTTCTTGGTTTCTCAGATTTGCGTTTTCTATCCAATCTCCATGAATACGTAATCATATCATGCAATCCACATATCATTATGCTCGTCTCAACCTCACGATCATGTCTATGTACTTTAATTTTATTTAAATTAAACAGACAACAAGAAATCACGAAGAAACCTCAAGAACCCTAATTTCTGCATGAAGACTAGGATTTTTGATACACGATTCAAACAATGCAATTAATTGAGGGAAAACATTCCATGCATGATTATGAACATATGGCCAAATTATTGTGCGAGGAAATATGCATAGATTAAGAGATGACCAAGTATGTGCTTACCTCTAGGCCGTGACAGCAAGTTCAAAGTGATTTTTGATTTGGAGGTGTTACAGATGAGTGGTTATGATCTGAACAGCTTCCCTACACCCTATGGATCGTGTTTGGATGGTTGGACTTGATTGAAATTGGCTGGATCACTTTGTGGTACCTCAGCTGCAACTTGATTGAAAATTTGAGCAACCAGCTGGTGATTTTGTGAAATTGATGTTTCAGAAGTAATCTAAGTGTTTGATCAGCTCATATGTGATGTATGTGAGGTGTGTGAGTGATTGGTTTGATTGGAATTGCTCTCAAACTCAAAACCCGATAGTGACTTGCCTTAGAAGGCAAAATTGGAGTGAAGGAAGAGATTTTGAGGAAAGCATCTGTTAGATGGCTTTGGTGTACTCAAACTAACCACAATTGAGCTCTATTTATAGTAGAGCAAGTTTGTATTGCAAGGAATAGTGCATGGTAGCTGGTAAGTCGGTTTGGCCAATGTTGGCAAATGAAAATCCAAGTTTCCTCTAGCCATTGACTAGAGGTTAGGGCACAGAGCTTTGGTCCCCTTGGTCTTGGATAAGTCTTGACTGATTTCAGATGAGAATGGCTCAGTCCATGCCACCTTGATGGTTTCATTGAATGCCTCATTCCAAATTTGAAGTCTTGTCCCTATTTTGGCCATTCTAGGTTCAACATGCTATTTCTTGTTCCATGGACTTTGGAGGCTTGGCTCAGTGATTGTCCCCTTTAGATTCAATCCTCTGAGGTGTCCAAGTGGATAGGAGCAATTGAATTTGGCTGATTTTGGCAAATCGACCAAAGTTGCAAATTCTGCCTTGCCTTGACAGATTTTAGCAAGGCAACTTGGCAAGGTTGTATCTCATGGTGTAATCTCATGGTGTAGGTTGAATTTGGCAATGTTCTTGGCCATTTTGGAAAGCTCTTACATGATACAACAACTGTTTGAACAAGTTTGGTTTTGATCTCTTTTGATTCCAAGTGAAAAATCCCCCTACATTTGGCAAAAAGTGAGGCAGAATCTGACTTAGTGAAAATTTCACTAAGTGTTGGAAAAAGTGACATTTTCACTTTTCAGCCACTTTGATCATTCCATAACTCAAAATCCTTAATGAATTGGAATGACTTGTAGTTGAAGTTTTTGTAGGTGATAATGAGGGCTACAAATCCATCGTTGGATGAGAAAAAATGGCCTTGTGGTTTAGGAGTTATGGTCCTTCAAAGTTGGTACCTTTGCCACTTTATTTTTAACTTAGAAAAATTTCTAAGTTTTATGGTTACCCCTTTTACAAGTTATCTCACTTTTCTTGATTTTTCTTGATGAATGATGATTCAAATCATACATTATCATTTTAGGGTTAAAAATCCATTTTGGTGAAAAATCTCAAAAAGTCAAAGTTGACTTTTGTGCACAGTTGACTTTTTATCAGATGAATTCCAAACTGTGCAATTCTTCAGGAAATCATGTCCTTGACCTAAATCAAACTTGATGGACATGTTCCATGGGTGTCATAGGGTATATTCAATCATGTATTAGGGTTTGGGAGCATGTCCTGGTCAAAAGTCAAAGTTACAGTTGACTTTTTCCTTAAAACCCTAATTGTGGTGCAGATGAAATTGAGACTTGTTGCTCAAACTTCTTGGATCAATCCATTGTTCCAAATGGATCAATATGGTATATTAGAGACCCTCAAATCATTTCTTGAGGTCTTGGCTCATGGTTTGTCCCAAAAGTCAACTTAGGGGTTAATTAGGTCAAGAAACCCTAATTCCTGATTTTTTTGATGAATGCATCCCCTGAGGCAAAATTGACTTGATGCATGGGTTCATGAGGTTCCATGAAGTATATTAGGTTATGTTTTGGATCATTGCCTTGTGCCCAGATGAAAATTTCCATCTGGAGGCCCTGGTCGACCAAAACCCTAATTTGGTGACACCGTTGATCATGAGACTTGATCCACCTAGAAGGGAGCAGCCTTGTGCTTAATCCTTGAAGTGGGAGTCCTTTTTGATCCATTGTGGATGTTTGAGAGATTAGACAAGTTGAAGATCATGTCATTTCTTGATTGATCCTTTGTCTAAGCACTCAGAGAGGGCTTGAAACCCTAATTTTGATTGTAGTGGATGCTCACCCATCTTTGGGGAGACTAATGAAGCATAAAGGTACATCCATATTGTGATGATGATTTTCACAATGATGGGAAATCTAAGTGGTCAAAATTTGGGGTATTACACATGCCCCAGATTAACTATCTCAGCAATGAAAGGTAATCTTCAACAGAGTTCCACTTCTCGTAGCTGTTTGCGAACTTCTATGACATCAAACAGTATTTACATGCAGAAAAATGTAAATTCTAAAATTGCTAATACAACATCATGTTTGTTTTGAAGTTTTATTGAAAAGGCATATCGCAAACTTGTGACCGAATCACCAGTTAGGATATGACGTAATACCTTTTTCTATAATGCTAATACAAATTTTTATGCGTAGCTCA
Source organism: Lathyrus tuberosus (assembly GCA_022829125.1). Taxonomy (NCBI): domain Eukaryota; kingdom Viridiplantae; phylum Streptophyta; class Magnoliopsida; order Fabales; family Fabaceae; genus Lathyrus; species Lathyrus tuberosus. The sequence goes on from JALAZF010000282.1 coordinate 3,740,286, forward strand.
AAGGAGTCAGGAAACATTATCTCATCGAGTATGCTTTCAAAATAAACTCTGCTTCAATGAGGTCTTTTGAGGGTTTTATAGTGGTTTTAGCTCATAGTTGAAGAAACAAAGGATATGTGGCTCAAATTTTATTTGGTACCCACCCCCTTCTTCGGTATACTTACTCTTTTTTTTTTTTTAAATTACCCTGTCCCTTGGTACAACATGAGGGTTCTTTGAATTTTTTAGAGAAGAAAACTACTACTCCAAGGCTCAAAGGGGTTAACGAAGGTTTATCTCCGGTGTTTGGGGAATTTGAAACAATGCCTTGTATCCTTAGCAGAGTTTTGTTCAAAAGCATACAACAAGAGATGTTATGTTTTATTTCGTCATTCTCCATTCAGTATTGGCATTATAAAACAGTAAACACTTTTAAAAATGAGCGAAGCGAATGGATTTCTTCGAAACAAACATTAAATTGCATTAACGTTCAAAATAACAAGTTCTTACAGGTAAACATGCTTTAATAATCAAAGAAAAATGATAACATACAAATAAATAAACTACGGATACTCCTGGGAATGACTTCCTCTTTATTTTCCATTTGAGCTAACCATCTTCAAAATCTACTTTCGAGAGCGATCAGAGGATCATTTTCATACCCACTCTCGGTAAATTCTTCCATAACTAGGATTGATGAACCCCTGTGATTGGGTGAAGAAGAATTGATTTGAATGCCATGAGGCGTGAATGAGATCATTTTGGAGTCAAGCAGATTCTGAACCTTACTCGGAAGTACCTTATAATCATTAGTTGAATGCCCCGGTGCCCCAGCATGATAATCGTATCGGGCATTAACGTCGAAACTTGGTGGGTATGGGAAAGGTACTGGCTTCAATTCCTTTGGCACTATAAGTCCACCTTTGATTAAATCTGGCAAGAATTGACTGTATGGCAATGGTAGTGGAGTGTAATGCTTCTGCTTCTTTAGTCTTTGTCCAGCATGCTGGTGCGACCTACGGTGGTATGACTGCTGATTCAGAGGATGTCTTTGACTAACCCACCATTGACTGCGAATTTGATCCTGATTCTGATGCATTCTCTGATGAGATTGTGATTGATAATTCAAAGTTGCTTGAGTAGCAAGAGTAATATCAGTACGAGCTTTCTTAATGTCTGGTTGAGAGTCACCAAAAGACAGAATCTTCTGATTCATTAACTTCTTCACGATACCCTTAAAAGCATAATAATTTTCTAGATCGTGGTCAGGTGCCCCTTCATGAAACAGGAAATGAGCATCGGGATCATAATTAGGTGGAAGTGGGTTAGGAGGCGGACCGAAAGCTTCAGTAGTAATCAAACCTTGTTGCACCAAGGAGGGGTACAACTCAGTATAAGTCATCGGGATAGGAGAAACTAGAGGTTTATATGGCCTTCTATTATGAGCATTTGGACATGGTATCGGAGCCCTCTGTGGTTGATAGTTAGGAGCGTTGAGTACTTATTGATGATTCTGCGGAGTTTGTGCTGGCTGATAAGCAGGAACCGATGGATAAACAAAAAGTTGATAGACGGGTGCCTGTTGCATAGGCTGATATGTAAGATCTTGTTGATACTGAGGAGGTCTCCGGCCAGAATGATAATATTGCTCCTTATGTTGTTTAACTTGGCTACGAGATCCTTTATACCTTCCTTGTAACATGGTCTTAACAGATTGTTCCTTACGGTTGGGAATCTTAGGAATGGGCATCGTGTGATCCCAGAAATCACTGTCTCTTGAAGCGGGGTCTGGGAAGCAGATTGATTTGTAACTAGGGTTCTAACCAAAGTAGAAAGCCCTTTAATTCCAGCTTTCAGAGTAGTTACTTCCTTGCGGAGTTCCTGATTTTCTTGCTCCATGTTATTCATCTTCCCTCCTTGATTAGCTTAAGTAGTGACTTGACAGCTCGTCTCTCGGAATAGAGGATTCAGGGTGACAGAAACGCTGAAGAGAGATAACAGGAATAAGCAAAAGAGCAGACAATGCACATGCAAAGATGCAAATGATATGAGATGCAAAGTGCAAGGCAATGCAACTATCAAGGAACTCAAATTCTATTGTAGTCATTGTAGATGTTAAAACATTTTATTAAAATTTGTCAACGGCCAATACACCTCCAAAGTTTTATTACATAAGCCACATAACAAAAGGAACTAGGAGTCTAATCCACTGGATGATGCCCCTTGTCTCCCATGGAGTTCTTCCATTAGCCTGTCAATCTGATGTTGCATTCTTGCTTTATCCAGGGTAAGCTTCTCTATTTCCGCCTTCAACTTTGAAACTTCATCTGATTAGACCACGGGAGGCTTGGGACGGGGATAAGGCATCCTCAAGGTCAGAGCCCTTTCACGCGCCCATGCGAGACATTCTTCAGTAATTGAGCAATCAGGATTTATTATCGCCGTCATTCCTTGTCGATTGATGCGACGCCAAGCAAACACAATTATGGTCTTTAACCCAAGATCCTCTCCTTGATAGAGGAAAATTCTGGTCAGGTTTACTGGATCGGGTACTTCTTCCATTGGGTGCCCCAGTTGACGATGGGCGAGCACAGGATTATAGCTGATACATCCCTTTGTACCAAGAAGAGGTACATTGGGAAAATCTCCACAGCTATGAATCATGGGGATCCCTCCATACATCAGGTCATGCCAAACAATATCTGAGTGAGTAAGAGCCATGAGCTTCACAGGCCATTCTGAACCATCCTTCACATCCCAGAAATCAGTAGACCTCGGTAGATGCGAAATAAACCACATATAGAGGAGAGGGGTGCAACAAGTAATTCGACCTTCTCCCTTCAAAGCCTTTGAATGGATAGCGTGGTAGGCATCGGCTAACAACGTCGGAACTGGATTTTTGAGCATAAAAATCCTTATGGCATGGATGTCAACAAAATCTTCAACATTGGGAAATAAAAACAAACCGTAGGCCAGCAACGCGAAGATGTGCTCGAACGCTCCAGTGTTCCCTACACTAGCAAAGTGTCGAGCTTTCTCGAACAAAAATTGGGCAGGAAAACCGTCAATTCCTCCTCTAACCGTCATATGAGTTTGGATATCTAACAGCTTTATGCGGGTCGCTCTAGCGATGTCTTCCTGGCTGGGCCTTCCTTCTCCACCGGAGAACGGAGGTGAATCTTTGACCAGCATCCCTAACAGGGCGGAGTATTCTTCCAGCATAGGCATCAGCTGGAAATCTTGGAAGATGAAACAATGATAGATCAAGTTGTAAAGTTGAACCAACGTTTCCAAAAGGCCAGCGGCTACTCGAGTATGCAACAACGGGAGGATCTTTCCATACTTCTCAGCGAATGCCTCAGGATCTTTGATCTGACCTCCTAGTTCCTTTAATTGTTCAACATCCAAAACCTTGAAGGTATACGGCAAAGCCCCCTTCTTTTCGTAATCCATCGTACAATGCTTGCAAAACACAAAATTTCAAGTTCCTTGATAGAGAGAGAAAATAAAATGCGAATGCTATGCAACAAGATTCATGGAAACTCAGCTATTTATAATCATCGAAGAATACCGACAGACTTATTTTAATAATCATAAAAAAACGGTTACAATCATTAGTACCGGAATACTAAAGATTGATTTATTACAAAATTAAAATGCGTCTATACGCTTTACAACAGTCGTAACGTAATAGCTAAATAAAAGCTAATAATGATGGATCTAAGGAGACTCTTCCAATGGTCTTCTTGAATCCTTTGACTTCTTTCCTCCAACTGAGCTTCTTCCAGAATAAACTTGTCGATGAAGTGTTGACTGATGACTAGAATGGGATGAGACGTATTGAGCTTTTCCGCAAGAAGTAGTTTTTTTTTCAAAAATTCTCATTTTGTAGTCATTTTAGTTTGAATATGAACCGAAGATAGGAAATGAAATTTGACTTGAAATAGTAACTTCGTCATTTAAGAATAGTCTTCAAGAGCTGGCAACAACCGGTGATTAAGAAGTGTGGAAAAATGATAAGCTGCAGTAGAACGGAGATGATAGCTTCCCATATCTTGATTTGAACATTTTTTTTTTATTTGTCAACAAAGTCTCTAGTCCCCTTAGATTGTCCAAGTTATGACTTTTGTAAGTGTACTTCAACGTTTTATTTTATTATTATTTTTTTTTTTTTAGAGTCCATGATGTCCCTACGATGTTTACAAACAAGACTAAGTTCCATGAATCTTTATGAAATGATGCTTATGAATGCAACACAAGGCACACAACAACAAAGTACACACGAAAAACAAGGGCCCTAAGTTTGAAAGGTCACAGCATGGAGCCAAGGTCTACCCTCCCATAAGGTATGCACTATGGTTTCAAATGTACCTGCCGAACGGGTTCTACAAAGTTCCCAGAGTCTACGATCCATCTTTCGGATATTATCGATTTTCCAAATCACTTGGTAGTCAATAATATTCTCAAGAGAATCTCGTCCGAGTGTAGTATCACGTAGCGACTATTGCAGAAATAAATTCCCGCATAGTCCCCGCACTACATCCTAATAGGCCAAGATGGGTTAAAGGTAACTACGGTCCCCAGTCTCGATGGCCTTTAGTTCGAAATAATAGCATCTTCACGAATAGACTCGTTGGACAAAATTAAATTCGAGAGGGCCTAGACTGAGTGGTGAAGTCTCAATTCAACTTCTTCAGGAATCGACTCCCTCAAAGTATCCTTGAATTATCATCGTTTCTATCATAATTTTCACTCTAGTCCGGGTGTAGGACTTTGTCTCACCACACAAGTAGTAACCCAGAAAACCAGCACAACAGATAATAAGCAAGCAAATAAAGAAAGATAACATAAGTAAAAAACAAGATAGGGGAAACCCTCGACGAGTCCCCAGTGAAGTCGCCATTTCTGTTGCGGTGAGAATTAGATACCATAGTTATTAATGAACTAGGATCACATTTCTTTAAATGTTCACCACCGACTTTGATTTATCCAAAGGAAAGGTTCAAAAGCGAAAAAAACCTAGAGATCTAAGGTTCGGGGGTTGGTTACGCCTAGGGAAGGTATTAGCATCCTAAACGTCCGTAGTACTCTACGGGAACCTCTCGTTAGTATTTATGTTATCTCTCATTCGCTTGCTAAGGTGCCATGCTAAAGGCTGAAACCCTAGGGGTTAGTATCTAAGTATACTCGATAAGGTATCACACCTTACGTCTACGTATCCTCGGGTGTAGAATCAGAGTATGCGTAGTTCTGAAAAGAGGAACTTCTTGACGGGGTCAAGGTTCCAAGGGGAAGTAAAGTCTTGGGCAAGACCTTACATAGAGTGCGGCGACTCTAAAGTTGTAGGTTGGTTCAAGAGGGGTAGGATTGTAAATGTTCACGGCGGAGCATTTACTTGGAGTGCGGCGACTCCGATCCTAAGGCTAAGATTCTAAGTGTCTACGGCGAGACGTGGAGTACGGCGACTCCGAATCCTAAGGCCAAGGGTTCTAAAGGGTTAGTCCTATGACATTTGGGTCAATATTAATAACCTTTCCTTTGGAATGTCGAGGGGGACTAATTTAGATTATTATTGCACACTAGCAAAGTGGGCTAGCTTTAGTGTATAGTGACCGATAGGTTGAATGCGATGCCCAAGGGCGATCGACTTACATAGGTAGAAAATGGGCTCGACGTTGGATCGAGGATTTTTGTATGTTTTGAAAGGGTTTTTACATATAAAGCAACATTCAAATAGAGGTAAGCATACAAAGATAAGATAAATAATATACATGCATACGATTCACTCAGGCGTGTGAAGGATCCAACGGGTTTTGATTTATTCTTAAGGTTTATTGAGAAAAAAAAGGTTGATTTTAAGGCTTATTGATAAAAGTTTATTTAGAATTAGATTAGTGTTAACTTAAAGATGATTTGTTAATTTAAGAAGTTAAATTATCTTCTTATTAATTAAAAGATAAATTTTAATATTAGTATTTTAGTAAAAGTTTTATAAAGGTTTACTAATTAAAAAAGGTTTTTTAATTATCTAAATGAAAATTTAAGGTCTTTGTTAAAAGGTTGTTAAGAGTTTTTCTTTTATTTGATAAACAAAAAAAGTTTTAATTAGTATCTAAATAATTATTAATAAAAGGTTTTAATAATTAAGAAGGTTTTAAGAGTTAGAGATGATTTTTAGTTATAATTAAAAAGTGATATTTTAAAATGAAATTAACATTATCCTAAAAAAAGTTGAAAGTTCTAACCGTCAATTTGAATTAGTTATGTTTAAAAAAATAAAATTCTAACAAATTACATTTTTAAAAAAAAAACTCTAAATTATAATAGGTTGTAAATAAAAAAAAAGAGTTAATTAAAACGGAGTGATAAGGTGCGTGCCAGGGAGAGAGGGTCTACGATAGACCCTCAGATCACAACCAACAGATGTGTCTGCGTGTGTGAACAAAAGGACGAAAAAAGGGAGGGCACGTAGTTGTTATGGTGTATGCGCGTGTGTGGGATAACGAAGACCAGACAAAACGAAATAAACGAAGTCCCCTCACTCTCTCACTCGATTTCTCTCTTTCTGTTATCCCCTCAAAAGGGGAAATTAGGGTTTGCTGAAACCCTAGACGGCCGCTGTCTCTTCTCGCTCTCACCATCTCCCGATCAACAAACATAAACCCCACCCCACACAGCCCCAATACCCCATTTCATTATGATTTTATGGTTACACATTACAGATATTTTGATTGAAGCATAAAAAAAATAAACGGGACAGATGGCCAGCGACGGTGGTGACGGCTGCGACGGCTTCAATGGCGAGTCTTCCCTTCTGCTCCTATCTTCTTCGATCGTGTGTTGTTGATGTTGCTTCCTAGTATGCATGATGTTGTATTGCTGTTGCTACAAATTTGTTTTCGCCATCGTGTGTGCCTGCTTGTCTCAGACGATGTTGTTGGCGGTTGTGGCGAGGAACAGTGATCACGACCTCCAAATCTCTTCTCAGGTAAGTCTCGTTCTTCTTTTGTGTGTGAATCTCTTTGCGTACGAGATGTTGCAAATTGTGTATGTGGATCCTTCGGGTGTGTTGAGGTTGGAATTTCTGGTTTCTGGATTTTGTGATTTCGTCCCTCTGGTATGTGTTGGTTTGGAATTTCTGGTTGTGATTTGTGAATTTGGTAGTATGATGTTAAGGTAATTGTTAGTGTAGGATTTGTGTATGAATTGTATCGTTCTCTGTGAATTTTGTGGTGGTTGTGCTAACTGGTATATGATCTGTGAATTGGTTTGATAATTATTTGAGGATTGGTTGTGAATCGTTCACGTTCTGATGTCCATCCTCCTTTTCTGTACTTCGGGTGTGCGTGTGATTTTGATATTTGGTTGTGCTCCTTATGCGTGTGAATTCCTCTCTCCTTATATAGGCTCACACTTGATTTCGAAGTAAATGTGAGAAGACACCCTGCTGATTCTTTGTGTGATGACGTTTCCAATTTGCTGTGAGCATGTCTGAGCTGGTTTGGAATGTCATTGATGACTGCTTTAGCTTGTTTGGGAAGGTTTGTTGGTGGTGTCTTAATGATATTGCCCAAATCTTTCAAAATTTGAAAATGATGAAATCTCTTTTCTGATTTTACGAGTTTGTTAGTGATGATTTAGGAAATAAATCAATCCTTGTCTGAAACAAAATAACTTTATAATGGAAATAGTTCAATTTGTCTTGATTGTGCCATGAATGCCTGGGATAGTTGTCTAATGTTACTTGGAAAGGAATTTGGAATCAATACGTGAATTGAAGGACTCCTTGATTTGTCAGATTTGGAACGGTTTTAGCAAGTTTTGCACATTGTCTGAAACGTTTTGATTCATTCCTTTTTTAAGTCAAACATGCTTGGACAGCTCAATCAAGTTTTAAAATTATGTCTAAATGGTATTGGAAAGAGTTGACTGTGTTTGGTTCCTGCATTTTTTCTTTACCGCATGATTTTTGTGATTGACCTCATTGAACCCCTTTCCATTCTTTTCTTACTCCTCCTGTTCTGGTTGTTATCATATGTTGCTGACAGTTTTATTTTGTCGTTGCAGTTGCACGTTTTATTGCAGCTTGATTCAGCCTGTTCCATATTAGAGATGAGAATGTGGTCCTCCCAACTGAGGTATCTTGTTCTAGTGACACACTACTTTGAAATCTTCTTCATTTTAGTGATACTTGGATTTTCCTGCCAAGTAATTACGATTACGGTTCCTTTGAACTGCTAATCCTCATTTCTATTCCCTCTGCACTTTGTTTGTATAACATGAATTAACTATCATTTTGCATTGTGGTCAAGTGTTCTGAACTGTTCTTGTTGTTGTTTGGATAGGTTACGGATACTGGTGACGGTACCAACTCCTACAAAATTCAACTTGAGAATTGATAATAGGCTGCCAGGCACTGGAACTATGGTGATAAGCAGGTTTACTGCGAAATTCGTTGGAGTGCTCAGGAAACCCATTGCCTAAATGATAGTTGGATTCAGGGACAATCCTGGCTGAATGAGTACCAGGTCCACTTGTAGGCTCTTAAACAGCATTGGTAATAAGTGAATTTTTTAATTGAATCATGGTTTGATGTTGTGATGATTTGAATGGCTTTTTGTCTGTGAATCTTTTTGTGAGTGATGTTGTCTTCATGATGTGAATTAATTTCTTATATTTTGGCTCTGGTTTTGGACAGGTAGTTTTGTTATCCCTTGCATCATCAACGTACTTCCTCGGCATGAAAAGCTTGTTGAGAGTTCCAGAAGATAAAATTAGGATTAGTAACTCACCATCATTAACCCTGCGCTCAAGCACTGCACTTATGTATCTGGTGTATTTTTGATGTAATGAAGCATAACTTGTGCCTTTTGTGACCTCTTAGATTTCTTTAATGAATAAGCATCCTGCTAAACTCATATTTATACTTAACTTCTTAAGAACTAGAACTTAAAGGATCATCTTGGAATTTGTAACAATGAAATGAGTCTTTGAACACACACCTTGATACTATAAGTTATTAGACTTAGCTTCTCAAATGACGTGATGCTCCAAATTATAGTCATGTAATTTTGCTACTGATATAGGTTCGGCATCATTGATAAAATGCATGTTAAATTAAAATAGCGGCTCCGTGTATGCCTCATTGACCCAAAGAATGAAAAATCAACCTATTAACATTAACTTTCTTGCATGCTTCAATAAGATTTTCTATACAAAAGTTGGAAGACCTTCTAAGGAAGTAGCAAATCCCATCTTGACTGTAGCATAAATTGCCTTTTTAGTGCCATCACCGCTTTCTTCAGCTAATTTAATAGAATGGTCAGTAACATCAATTTTCACACATCGTTGGGACGGATTGGCCAATGAAAATGTGATCTTTGCCTTGTGTAGGGTAACTTATTCTTATATTCTTGTATCTTCGCACTTTAACCCGCATAACCTAGGTTTGAATGATGAACTCGGTATGCGAACCATGCTCTTGTAGTGGCTAAGGGACCAAAAGGATGAGGGATAAATCTCACGGGGACTCAACACACATTTTGCAACGACCAGAGAACCTCCACAAACACACACACAACACAACCTTCAGGACCTTAAATCTTCTACTGCAGTACCTGTGTCCACAAATGAAATAAACAGACAAAAACTAGGTAAAGTGGTTAATCATGCACGAATGATTGACCTAATATGATATGCAGACGATCAGTGAATCTAAGGGAAAATTTTGGGGTACAACACCTACCCTAGGAAATCATTTCATCACATTGTTCCCACACGCTACATCCATTCTTTCTTGCTCAGTTCTTTCACCTTCCCTCTCAGAAAAAGAAGTCTCTCTACTCCAAGTTCAAGCATTTGCATGAAGCTTACGATGTCTCAACAACATTCTTCTCCGTCCAAAAATTTTCCTGCTAAAAATTCTACCCCTTCAAAATCTAGGGTTTCCTATGAAGGTATCTCTCCTGAAGCTGTTCTTGATGTTTCTCCATTATCCATGATTCCCCATTCTGAAGTTGAAAAGACAAGGCCCAACGAACTGCATGTAAGAAGTTCCAAACGTACACCTGCAGGTAACTCTGCTAATCCCACTATTGAGTCTTCTTATGATCATAAGGAAGGTAGTGAGTATGTGGATAGAACCATTAAAAGTATTTTCACTGGTCTATTATATGGAGAGCGTAGGGTTCCTGGGATTAATGTCCCTCTGTCTAAAATTGATGTTGCTCCTACCGTAAATGAAAATCAAAGGGAGGAAAAGGATGTTAATACTTCAATTTATGAGAAAGATGATACAGAAGAAAATCTTCACACACTGGCTAGCTCTGTGTTGGAAAATGCTGGAACTGTAGTTGAACAAGATGTTGAAACATCTTCTGCTAAGAAAAGCTCTCCAACCAAGAGTAATGATCCTGATCCTAAGGAAAATGAGCATGCAAAGGCTGACAATATTGTGAATGTTGATAACCTGTCTGACAATGACCTGATTGCTAGTGTGAACCCTGGGATAGTTAAAAGATTAAGGACCAAAAAAGGAATAGCTACTGTTGAGAAACCTCTTGCTAGGAGTATTAAGAAGAAACCTGTTGTTGGCCCTTCAAAATCATGGAGCAAGGTGGCTACCAGCTCCAAGAAAAGGAAGGCTAGGTCTGACACTGATTCAGACTTTGATGTTGAGGATGATGTCCAGGACATCACTCCTGTGAAAAAGACTGTGTTAAAAAGAATTTCTGGAATAGTCCCCGATGTTCCTTTGGATAACATCTCCTTCCACTATACTGATAGTGTTCAAAAGTGGAAGTATGTTTATCAAAGAAGGATATCACTGGAGAGAGAGTTAGGGAAAGATGTTTTGGAGTGTAAGGAGATAATGGCCTTGATTGAGCATGCTGGATTGATGAAGACAGTGACCAAATTTTCAAAATGCTATGATGTGCTAGTGAAGGAGTTTATAGTCAACATTCCTGTAGACTGTAATGATAAGCAGAGTAAGGATTTCAGAAAGGTGTATGTTAGAGGAAAGTGTGTGGAATTCTCTCCTACCATTATCAACAAGTACCTTGGCAGAAATGAAGATGATCAATGTGAGCTGGAAGCTACTGATAATCAAGTGTGCAAGACTATCACAGCTAATCAGGTTGGAGGTTGGTCTATGAAACACAAGTTATCTGTTGGTCTGCTAAGTCTTAAATATGATATCTTGCATAGGATAGGTGCTGCTAACTGGGTCCCCACAAATCACACTTCCATTATTTCTGTTGGTCTGGGAAGGTTTATATATGCTGTTGGGACTAAGAGGAGTTTTGATTATGGTTCCTTTATATTTGAGCAGACTATGAAGCAAGTTGGCACTTTTGCTGTGAAGATGCCCATTGCCTTCCCCTCCCTTATCTGTTGCATTATTTTAAACCAGCACCCTGGTATCCTATCTCAGTCTGATGTTGCTTGCAAAAGGGGGTCTGGTTTGTCCCTTCACTATAAACTGTTTGAAGGCAAACATGTCCCTGACATTGTCATGACATCTGCCTCTACTTCACACCAACCCACAAACAAGTCTGGGGTAATTTTTGAGTTGGTAGAAGCCTGCAAGGAACTGGATGAGGTTATTAGGGTCAGTACTCAAAGAAAGCTGAAGTTTAAAAGAATAATCATGACTCTTAGAATGGCTGAAGGTGATACTGTTGAGAATGCAAATGAGAAGGAAAGTTCAGATGAGGATGGTTCTGGTGAGTCTGATGGTAATGCAGAGGATGGTTCTGGTGAGTCTGATGGCAGTGCAGAGGGTGATGAAGACAATTCTGAGAGTGAGGACTCTGATGGTTCTATAGATGCTTGAGTGTTCTGTCATGAAGTTGTTTTTCTTGTTATTTTGGTTCCCTTTTTGGATTTCTTTTCTGGTTTTCTGTTGGCACCCTTGTGTGCATCACTTTATTTTGAAGATGTTTGTACTGCTCTTATGTTGACAGCTTCAGTATGATATATTTTGCTTTGTTTATCTTGTTGGTGTTTGTCTAATCTAACAAGGGAGATCTTGTGTGACTGACTGGTAGCTAGGTTGTCTAACAATGACAGGTTGTGACTAACTACTGCTTCCAACTATGACTACTTCTTTAGTTTGGCCAATTATGGCTAAAAAGGGGGAGACTAATTTGGCATTGTTGTTGCTATAGTGGTTGTTTCTGGGGTGTTCTGATGTTGGTTTGAAGTAGTTGGTTTTCTAGTTGTTGCTGGTCTCTTGGCTTGAGGGGGAGTTTGTGTTTTGTTTGGTGTACAGCTGCTGAATGATAGTGTTATGTGTGTGTGTCTGCTGCAGGTATCTCTGAAGTGTGCTGATATTATTTTAGCCAAAATTAGCCAAAGGGGAAGATTGTTAGTTCTGTTATTGGCAGTAAATTTGGTAAAACAATGTGTTTGTTCAAGATGTCATGTCTGATGTCTTAACATGTGCCTCTAACATTCTGTATGAGGTGTGTTGTTTGGTATTGCAGTTTTTGTGCATGATGTCAAGACTGATGTCTTAACATATGTTGACAGAACATCTGTTCAGTCTGTTATGCGATTTAGGGATGCGTGTTAATTGCTATGTTTGAGAGATTGCAGGCGAGATTCTTGGAGGAGATTTTATCTGATACAATCGTTTTATATTTCCTATGAAGTATATTCTGTTACTATTTAGGGCGAAAAGATTTGAAGATAAAATCTGCTTTTATTGTGCATCAAATCTGTGATTTTATTCTGCCCAAGCCCATGAAGTTTGTTGCTATTTAAAGACGTATCAACCCTTCTTTGAGGCATGGAGAATAAGGATTGTGCGAGCTGTGTTCAAGTATTAGGGTTTGTGTTTTCATCTGTGTATTGTGAGCCATTCATTCATCTGGTTTGATGTTTGAATTGGACTGATTTAGTTGAGTTGTAATTTGTCCACTCTAAGCTTTTAAGCACGAGTGTTTGTTCTTGATCAAAGCTTTTAAGCAAGATCAAGGTGTGTCTTTCTTGTGTAACTTCTTACATTGTTATTTTCTGTTTTGATCACTGCTGTGATTGAGGGGGAGTGAGAGGGTTCTCATACCTAAGAGTGTCTTAGGTAGAAGTGTCATTGGGTAGTGATTAAGTGAGTAGATTGTCAACTGGTGTGTTGACTGTAGGATCTACAAATTGATACTACTAATAGTGAATTTCCTCCCTGGCTTGGTAGCCCCCAGACGTAGGTTGTTAGTGAACAATTTTCTGTGTTGTTTATTGTTTTTAAGTACTGTTACTATTGTTGTCTTGTTCATATAACAGATATTGATATTGTGACATCTCACTTGACATCACATATCTGATACCAGGATTTCAAATGGTAAAGAATCTATAAAATATGTGAATTAAAAAAGATAACGAGTATTTCAAATAAAAAGTCTAAATGTGGCTGTTATAACACTCATAAATAATATTTTAATTTTCTTGAAAAATATTTTAAGAGGTTCAAACCACTATTATTAGACATGACAATATAATTCATACTCGTGGGTATTTATCCGAAAAACTCGATTTTGACTGGATTTGGGTTTTTCCCAAATAAAAAATATGGGAACGGGTCGAGTAATGGGGACACTAGTACCCGCCGCCGAACCCGCTCTATTTATTTTATTATATATATTATTATTTTGTTTTGTTAATTTGAAACATTAAATAAGTGGCAAATTTTTTGATATTTTTATTTGTATTAATTATATAAAATATTTTAAATATATGTATGAAATTTTTTGAGATTGTTTTATTTTATTATTTGTAATGTAATTTGATTTTGAAAAAAATAAATATTTCTATTAAAAAATAATTTTATTAAATGGATGATGGAGGGATGAGGATACCTGAACCAACCCGAATCCGTTTAAGACAAATTTATGTTTTAATTCTCTATCCACGTTTGAATTTGGGGCGAAAACGAGAATTGTTTGGAAATTCAGATTTTAGTTTGGGGAGGTAAAAACTGTCTCCGATCTACCCTGTCCCGTCCTGTTGCCATGCCTAACTACTATATGCTTTTGTTGTGAAAAATATAAATCTAAGACATCAGTTTCAAACCGTCACAAAAATTAAATGTTTTGGAGTAGTTCTAACTGCCACAAAAAGCTATTTTACTTACCACAAAAAGCCTTTTTTTTAACATAGTGACTTACCAATTTGATTAAATGACAATGCTCATTTCAAACATCTTTCTAATTTTTCTCCCTTCTTAAACATGTGTGATAATAAAAATTAAATGCAAGATATATATGTAAGAATTCATGAATTAATATTTCATCAATTCCATTTTTATGTAGATCAAGAAGAACTTTTAGGGAACTTTGAGTATAGGTATTGAGAGCTCGGAGATGGGTTCATGGTGTTGTGAAACGATGTCGTTAATAACATAACAAAATATGAGAAAAAGATTGAGTTTCTTGAACAAACATAAGAAATCCTATTAGGTTTTACAAAAAGGGAAAAAGAAGGAAGAAGAAGAATAGAGAATTGGTTAAATATGTTTTACTATTCAGTTACTCAATAAGGGTTCAAAGATTACAAGTAAATACCAATAATTAGCCTCTATTAACAACCTGAGAGAACTAGTCTATTTTAGGGGTGGCAAACGGGCATGCCCACCCCGTTTAGGCCCGCCTCGCAAATGCCCACAAAAAAACGGGGCGGGGCGGGGCGGTCATAGTTGAGGATGCGGGCCTAAAACCTAGGCCCACCCCACAAAAAAGTGAGGCCGAGGCAGGGAAAGCCCGCGGGCACTGTACCTTTTAAGCTTAAAAACGCAAAATTTTATGTAAATGCTTGTGCCCGCAAAAGCCCGCGTAGAAAACTGGGCGGGGCGGGGCGGACACATTAGAGGGTGAGGGCCTAAACCCTTGGCCCACCTCGCACAAAAGTGCGGGTAAAACGAGCATTCCCAACGGGCCGAGCCCGTTTTGCCTCCCCTAGTCTATTTATAGGCTTATAAAATGCTATTCTTTACTTTCTCTTTAAGACAAGATTACAAGTGTTACAGAATAGCAAATAACATCTCTCATCCTAATTAGGATTTGCACCACACCCAAAGAAAAGAGACTAGCATGCTACTTATAAGAAAACTAACATACTAATCTAATGGGCGTTTAAACACATGACCATTACACAAGCTAACTTAAGGAATAAGCTAACTTAAACAATTAGGCTTACAAGTAAGACCCAATTCGACATACTAAATTAAATTACAAGTTAATATATTTCGACAGCATGCTTGAACAGACTTCAACTACAGCATATACAACTCCTGTTGAAATATCAAGCTACCCTTATCGACACTAGAGTTCAATCCAAAATACCACACATGGGCTTAGAGAGGGGATGGTTTGTCTAATCATTATCTTCATCAGTACCTTCAAAAGCTGAAGCTTTAGCTGGTGAAGTGGAAGCGGAAGCTGAAGCTTAAGATGAAGCTTTAGCTGGTGAATCTCAAGCCGGAGTTGAACCTGGTGAAGCTGGAGCTGAAGCTGGTGAAGCTGAAGCTGGATTTAAACTTCATGAAGCTAGAGCTGAAGCTGAAGTTAGAGTTGAACCTGGTGAAGCTGGAGTTGAACCTGGTGAAGTTGTAGCTCCACAAGCAGGAGCTTTTCCTGTTACTAAATGTTTAACATTAGAGCATGTACCTACTGTTGGTGCTTCATTGAATGTGAGATCAACATTATTTAACTTAACACCATCGCACGATACACCACTGCTGCAAACAAGAACCGCTTCTTCCAGTAATCCAGTTGTGCCCTTAATGTTCTTGAACGTAACCTTGCTTATCTTTATTAGTGATGGATTCTAAACCATACAAGAAAAATTGTTAGTCATATAAATTCCAATTTAATAATTAATGTATAATTAAAGATGCATTGATTACGTACCTTTTTGGAACAATGGTTCCATGGAAAATACTCTTGATCAATGATGATAGGGTTCATGACATTATTCATGATAATATCTTCAAAATGCATATCAGTAATAGTAATTTTTCCAGGTGAATCAGGCCAAGTCTTAATCCTCACACCATTTTCAGTACTTTTGAGAGTATAATTCTTAACTATAAAACATGCTACATTCACTTCATTTTCATACTTTCCAAGGATTCCAAAACTAATACCATGTCCAGGTCCACAATTCACATTTTGGACAGTTACACTTTGGCGACCATCACCCAATGAGATGCAATCATCTCTAGTACCAATGTTGCTATTAGTAATTGTAACACCATTTGATCTTCCCAAGTGGATTCCATCAGTATTAGGACTTTCATCAGGGGCTGTAACTGTGACGCCATCAAATGCGATATTTGTACACCCCAAAACCATAAAATGGAAATATTTGTTGTCCTTATATGTAATTCCAGTCACCAGGGTGTTTTTGCAGTTAGAAAAATACAAATTCTGTTGGAATATATTCAATTGTATAATATGAGTAAGATTTGTCATCATTGAATATAGTTATTTATTTCGATTTCAAATTAAAATTTTACCATTGCACGTTTGTTGCCACCTGTTCCATGAGTTTTATCTTTCCAAGCAAATGAAGCTCCTTTCCATGTTGCTGCACCTTGACCATCAAAAACTCCTTTTCCTGATATAGTTAAGGAGTTTATACCATTAAACCTGATCCATTGTTCAGATCCTTTAAGGTCAGCATTGTTCCCAGGTGCTTGAATTGTGCCATCCACTTGAACTTCTATAGGAGCCTTACAAGGACCTTTAACTTCTAATAAATCCATCTGGTATGTACCAGTCAGAATCACAATTTTCGCCGTTGTTGTTGATACATATGCTTCATTCCAAGCACTTGTAAAAGCCATATATATGAAACCAACAATTAATTACTGTTTATTACAAACTGATTAATTTTTTTCTCATTGTCAATTCGACAAGAATAATTATTACCTTGGTAATATCTGCATTTGGTTTTCTGCCAAATTTTGATATGTCAAGGACCCCAGATTGAGCTGCAACATAGTCAGCTACAAAATGTATGAATGAAAAAATTATGGCAATACTCAAGTTCTTCATCAAATCTACTTTGATACTTTTAATTCTCTTGAATGAATGCTTGTGTTGTGTTATTTCAAACTAACATGGAACATTATTTATACTTGAGGAGGATTGGGGCCCTCGTGCCTACGTATCCTTATAGTGCAATGAGGAATTCAGAGATCCGTAGTTCATGGAACCAAAGAAGAAAAGAGGAAGAAGGTTACTCGCCAATATCTCGCGATCTTGTGCCTACATACCCTCATATGCAATGAGGAAATCAGAGCTCATGAACTAAGGAAGAAGAGCAAGGAATTGGTGTCAAAACCAAGAGAGGGAAGCAAGGAAGTGATGTCAAAACCAAGAGATAGAATAAGGAAGTGGTGTCAAAACCAAGAGAGAAAATAAGAGATAAGAGCAAGGGTGTCTTAACCGAGACTTGGTGGTTAACCCAAAGAAAAGGAGAATTGGATTTACTGGGGAAACGAAAGATCGGTCTTTTAACTGACAAGCAGTGGTTAATGTTGACTCTACTGGGGAGAGGAAGATTGGTCTTTTAACGAGTAACGGTGATTAACCAAGAAGATAAGACTAGATAAAAGGAATAAGACTTTGCTGGGGAATAAGAAAATTTGGTCTTTTAACCGGGGAGCGGTGATTAACCAAGAAAATAGGTGCTTTAACCAAAAAGAGGTGTTTATCCCGCCGAGGATTCGGTATTTTAATTGATGAACAGTGGTTAAATGAAGGAAAAGGTGTTGAACCAAGAGAAGGTGTTAACCCAAAGGGGGTTCAGTATGTTAACTAACAGGAAGTGGTTAACTGAAGAAAAGGAAGTTGGAACCAATAGAAGAATGCTTACTCCGCTTGTGATTAGGTATTTTAACTTGTAAACAGTGATTAACCGAAGAAAAAGGGGTTAGTCTTTTAACTGGCGGGCAGTGGTTAACCAATGAAAAGGGTGTTGAACCAAGAGAAGGTGTTAACCCAAAGGGACTCGGTATTTTAATTGACGGGCAGTGGTTAACCGATGAAAAGGAAGTAGGAACCAAGCGAAGATGTTAACCCAAAAGAAGGAGAAAGACTTGGGGGCAGGAGTGAGTGACCAAGGATCGACTTGAGACACTACGGTTTGGGGATAGAAGTGACTACTCCAGGTACATAGTCATTCATCCCCTACCAAGAATAGTCAGAATGAGGGTAGGAATTCTCCATTCTCATTCCTTCTCTAGAACCCAAAGCGTGGTGAGAAAATTTAGATTTACAAGATTGACGATGCAATTTGTATAGTGCTCCAGCTCAGTGCTCAGTCGCCTAGATCGAAACAGTATCAATTAAGAAAGGGCTTTAAATAGATCCTAAAGAGAGGCGGGGGCAATTAATCGATCAAAACAAGTTCTTGATCAATCAATCAAAAGGTAGGAAATGCCAACAATCTTTTAAGCAAGTTAAAATATTATCAAAGCAAGTGTGAGATAATGTTAAACAAGATTAAATTTGCTCAATAAAGAACAAATCTAATGCATCAAGTTGAATTGCAAAGCATTAACAAGAACAAGCTATCATGCATTTCTAAGCATTATTAATATTAACACATAAGCGAAGATGTGCAAAAAGTGCTTGAAGCATGTAGCAAAATTGCAAAATAATCAAGGAAAATCATGCAATTAATTAAGAAAAAATCATTGCAAGTAAGTATTGACCTAAAACAATGGAATTGGCATCAATATAGACAAACATGGGAAAGTATACAAGAAAATCATGCAAAACAGTCCCAAAACAGCAAGAATTTGGCAAAATAATGTCAAGTGTAATCAGTTACCTGAAATGGTGTAACCGGTTACTCCATGCTCAAAGTGACTCCCAAGGGCGTTGGCAAGGGGTGTAACCAGTTACACAAAAATTGATAACTGGTTACACCTACAAAAACAGGATTTCAAAAAGCACTTTTCGGAATCACTTATCGCATGTAATAAAAGTGTAACATAGCATAGAAGAAGATGAAAAATTCATTTTAATTCAGAGCAATCAAGAACTAATAGAATCAAGCATGCAAAGCAATTATTCATGTAGTGACTCATCAATTAAGCACTACATTGCGAAAACATGGAATCAGTCGAAAGCGATAAATTAAGTGGAAATCACCAACCTGCAAGGCTGAGATTTTCCTTGGTAATTGTTGTGATCAAAATGTGATGAAGAAAAGCTTAGAAAACCATAAAATCTAGAGATCTTTAGCAATCCGTTGCGAGAAAATCGAGAATAACGCGATAATTGCTTTGGATCCAAGTTTGCACCAAAACTTCTTTAATAATCAGCTTCTAAAGCTTGAAATGAAGTAAGTGTTGCATTTGCTGCATAATTCAGTGATGAAATGGAGATGAATGGAGGCTTAGCTCAAAGAATAGAAAGCTTCAATGCAAAGCTTGCTAAGCTTTAATGGTGAATGAGCTTTGGTGAGGTTTAGGGAAGATGAAGGTGATGATTGAGAGGAAATGTTGCAGAAAATTCAGAGAATGGAGAGTGAAAATTCAGAGAAAAATGAAAGAATGAAGAGTGAAAAATTCAGGATCCTTGAATCAATGTGAGGGGTTTTCTTATATAGACCATAGGTTTGGAGTGAGTGGAGGTTTGGAACTTGGTATGGAGGTAGTTAAATAAGGCTTGGAATTTGGTTTGGAGTTAGTAAGATCAAACTCACTGAGTTGGGGTCTAACTTAGTTAGTTATTAGTTGACTCGGTTGAGGAATCCCAATGCAACTCCAAGATCAATGGTCCAAAATGAGTGAAAATGAGTGTAAATGATCAACCTTATTGATAATGAGGTAGTTGTTGATTGCGGTATAGGGCAAGCAAGCAAAAAGATTTGGAAGTATTTTTCCGGGAATTTATCGTGTCCACAGAGATCGGTGCTACTGAACTGCCGTTCGACAATTTAATTGTTAATGAGTTTGGGTTTAAATGGTTTAAAGCGTAAATGCGGAAAAGTAAATAAAAACATAAAAACAATTCATTCTTCTACAAGACGAACTTATCAAGCATACATATAATTCACTCGTCACAAACATAAATTTACCGACCAATTATACTCCACCTGCAATACTCATCAAAATCATCCAGCATCGCTCACAACAGTGTCCATCTCTGGCACACTGAGCTGAGAGACAACCGTATTACTCTCGTCGTCACTCTCGCGCACGACGCCTCGAAACACGGAAGACATTAAGTTCCGACACCAAAAAGATTATCATCTAAATCTATCTCTAACATCTAGACAATAGATATTCATCCCTAATCAAGATTCATGATGTTTATCTCTAACACAACACAAATCCAAACATAAATGCAAAAAGATCAAGGAAGACATCGATAATGATTTGTAAAGCAAATTTCATATAATATTAAGATCAACAAAGATACATATGTTCATAGTAACTATACAATACCCAACAAAAAGAAATTACAAAGAGAAGAGAGAAGAGGAACCAAACATTTCTTGGTTTGTCAACACCAATCGACGAGAGATTCGACTCTAGATCATCCAAATGCAAGCTCCAAGGATGTTTTCTAAGCTAATCTACAAGAAAAATGAAGTTTGATGGAGTTGGGAGCAAAAAATACCCAAAACCATCCCTAAAAATGTGTTTTTACCCATATTTATTGCTGTCATCATCGCAAACCACGCTCAGCGTGCTTTTGGGCGCTCAGCGCGCGTTAAACCGCCTAAGAGCCCGCTCAGCGCGCTCGGGCGCGCTCAGTGCGCAACCAGCTGACTTGAAAAAATGTTTCAGCCATAACTTGTGAACCGTAACTCCGTTTTTCGCCCGGTTTGAAGCGTTGCAAAGCTTATTCAATTTCATATCTAACAATGCATAAATATCAACCAAATTGATGATTTTTATTATCCTCATTTTGAGCTGTATTCGTTGATGAGTCGCTAAATATCGCGCGTTTAAAGCCGTGTCTTCGACACTTTATTGCTCATGCTCCAAATACACCTTAATACCTACAAAATGAGTACAAAACTATCAAACGGTACACAAATATACTAAAACTTGATTATACACTAAATATACACATTTACATACAAAGTGGGGTTTATTCGAACGATTTTAACAAAAAGTATCGATAAGTGCAACAAAACTTATATACAAAAATAGCTACAATTTGCACTTATCAAACTCTCCCCAACTTACATAATTGTTTGTCCTCAAACAAAGCCAACATCTAAAGGAACAAAAACGAAATCCAAGAAATCACGCAACAACAAGTTTTGAAGACCGAAAACAAATGCAATGGTTCAATCGAAAATGGTACACACAAAGTAAATACTTACCACTAAACTACAACGATAACATAATCCCGAAACAAATGCTAAATACAAAAGTCATGCCAAACATTCTAAAACAACACAAGTTCAAATGTGAATCACACCTAGCAAAAACAATCATCGGTAGATGAAAAACATAAAATGAGGGATTTTTCACTCACACAACAATCTTGCAAACAAAAGACTAAATTATGCATCCATCCAAAAATTCATATTGAACATACAAAGGTAAGAATCACAAGGACTTTCAAGGTTGTAACGTGGTCGGATAAACAAACAAGGGAAATTTCTAAAGGTAATTTAAACAAAAACTTGTCTAAACCTAAGGGAGTGATCAACTCACAAAGATCCAAACACAAAATTTTAACCAACTTCTTCCACAAACCCAAGTGTTACACAACAACACTACTTATTTAGCACAATTATTGAAACTCTTTTTGTTTCCTTTTTCAAGGATTTTCTTTTTTCTTTCTTTTTTCTTTCTTTTTTTCTTTCTTTTCTTTTCTCATATTTTTCTCTTTTTTTCTTTTCTTTTTCTTTCCTCATAGAATCCAACCAATGAGTACACAATCATTCTCTCCCCAACTTAAATTCAACCACACCATCATGTGAATACTCCCTACTTTCTAAGGCAAGGAAAAAATCCATACAACAACACAAAGTTGAGGTCCAAGAAAAAACAAAATCCATCAAAAATAAGTGAACTAAATACTCATAGACAAGCATTAAGTTCAAATAAAAACATGGATCAAAAAGCTCAAAGGGGTTACAAATTCTCACACACTCACAAGGTGAATTGACTATTTGGCTAGGGTGGTTGTGCTCAAAATGAAACAAATGCCTTGATCCTTTTCATGCATTCATATACACAACATAAACAACAAATTCAACATAATAAAATCCAGTAAAACAAAATTGTCGGAACTCCGAGCATATATGAACAATGGAAGGCTTCCTCACAAAAAGGGTGGGATCTAAAGTGATTCACATACGAACAAGTATATAAAAGAATGAATGGCATAGAAGTTGTAAAAAGCCTAAGTATCATGAATATGCTAAAGTATAGAAAGCGATAAATACATACCTTGAACGTGTACAAAACTTTAAACACTATCATTACCACGCATTCGCAAGTTGAAATGATAAAAAAATGGACAAACACCGAATGCGACTTCAAGCAATCGGGCAAAAATTTGAGTCCAAACAATCAACAAAAGAATTAGAAAATTACTAATAATTACTAATATATAAGGCCTTGGTGGAAGTGGGAAGAAGGGGGAACCAAGTGAACAATTAAAAGAATTCACTGGTTCAGTACAGCAGAGCACGCTCAGCGCGCAGGCCCGCGTTGAGCGCGCTACACCAGAACCAGAAAAATCAGTACAACAACAGGGTTCTGGTGTAGGCCTCCACTTAACACCTACACAATCTCATATACAATGAAAAAGTAATAACGGAACAAAAAATGATAAAACACGCTTATTTTACGTCGTAAGCTCGACACCTATTATTTATACACACTTCTCCAAGTTGCCTCTTTACACGGTTAGCGCTCACCGACGACGAAACCTAACCAAACACTTAGCAAACGTGAAGAGAAACAAACAAATACACTAAATTTACAAGTATACAAAACATGTAAAATTCACAAATATGTAAACATATACAAGTATCAATATCAACAAGTGAAAATAGACAATATATACGATATCTACAAAACTTAAAAACAAAGAAACTATCGCAATGCAATCCAATAAAAACATCGATCCCCGACAACGACGCCATTTTGTTGATTGCGGTATAGGGCAAGCAAGCAAAAAGATTTGGAAGTATTTTTTCAGGAATTTATCGTGTCCACAGAGATCGGTGCTACTGAACTGCCGTTCGACAATTTAATTATTAATGAGTTTGGGTTTAAATGGTTTAAAGTGTAAATGCGGAAAAGTAAATAAAAACATAAAAACAATTCATTCTTCAACAAGACGAACTTATCAAGCATACATATAATCCACTCGTCACAAACATAAATTTACCGACCAATTATACTCCACCTGCAATACTCGTCAAAATCATCCAGCATCGCTCACAACAGTGTCCATCTCTGGCACACTGAGCTGAGAGACAACCGTATTACTCTCGTTGTCACTCTCGCGCACGACGCCTCAAAACACGGAAGCCATTAAGTTCCGACACCAAAAAGATTATCATCTAAATCTATCTCTAGCATCTATACAATAGATATCCATCCCTAATCAAGATTCGTGATGTTTATCTCTAACACAACGCAAATCCAAACATAAATGCAAAAAGATCAAGGAAGACATTGATAATGATTTGTAAAGCAAATTTCATATAATATTAAGATCAACAAAGATACATATGTTCATAGTAACTATACAATACCCAACAAAAAGAAATTACAAAGAGAAGAGAGAAGAGGAACCAAACATTTCTTGGTTTGTCAACACCAATCGACGAGAGATTCGACTCCGGATCATCCAAATGCAAGCTCCAAGGATGTTTTCTAAGCTAATCTACAAGAAAAATGAAGTTTGATGGAGTTGGGAGCAAAAATACCCAAAAGCATCCCTAAAAATGTTTTTTTTACCCATATTTATTGCTGTCATCATCGCAGACCATGCTCAGCGCGCTTTTGGGCGCTCAGCGCATGTTAAACCGCCTAAGAGCCCGCTCAGCGCGCAACCAGCTGACTTGAAAAAATGTTTCAGCCATAACTTGTGAACCGTAACTCCGTTTTTCGCCCGGTTCGAAGCGTTGCAAAGCTTATTCAATTTCCTATCTAACAATGCATAAATATCAACCAAATTGGTGATTTTTATTATCCTCATTTTGAGCTGTATTCGTTGATGAGTCGCTAAAAATCGCGCGTTTGAAGCCGTGTCTTCGACACTTTATTGCTCATGCTCCAAATACACCTCAATACCTACAAAATGAGTACAAAACTATCAAACGGTACACAAATATACTAAAACTTGATTATACACTAAATATACACATTTACATACAAAGTGGGGTTTATTCGAACGATTTTAACAAAAAGTATCGATAAGGGCAACAAAACTTATATACAAAAATAGCTACAATTTGCACTTATCAGTAGTGGAGCAAATGCAGTTAGTATTTTGGTATGTCTAGAACCTTCCACACAATGCTAGAATAAAGTATGCCAAAGGAATTAGATAGAATTTGTTGCAGTGTTGAAAAGCTGCTGATATAGGCAAAATTCAACAGGTGTAACTAGTTACCCTGATCCTAGTAACCGGTTACCAGAGCCAAACTGCGCCTTCCTGGGCTGGTTTTTAAGGGTTTAACAGGTTACACATATTTGGGTAACCGGTTACCACAGTAAAAAAATCCTCTTTTTTTGGCTTGGAATGAGGTGTTTTGGCCATGGTTTCGTATTTCGACCCTGTGCTTGGATAAATAGACATAAAAATCCTTTTGTTTTGCCTGTATTGATGCCTTTGACGACTTTTCTGGGATAAAATTAATCACAACTTCGAGATTCTCTGGGGATTTGGATATACTTGCAATAAACCCATAAATAAAAATGTTGATGCATATATTGGGAATGCAAGTGCACAGGTTTATGCATAAAAAGCAAAAAGGGATGTTAAATTTTGGGTTACAACAGCTGCCCCTATTTAATCCTCTTGGATCTGAATGTACGAATTCCGATAGCTTTTCGAGTATTCAAGGTGGAAGGGGATTAAATATAAGAGTAGCTCGAAAAATTGGTCATTGATGGTGAAAGTTGTCGCTCCCAGGATTTTCATCCAGGTACAAACGCGAGAGTGGCGCGGAAAAACAGAGTCGCCAGCCATGTAAATTTATCCCAAGAGAGGGAAAGGGAACACCGCATAAACCTGAGGAAGAGGGAAAGGAATAGTCATCGTAACCATAACCTGGGTTCGGGAGTCGGTTACGCGAGGGGAAGGTGCTAGCACCCCACGCGTCCATCGTACTCGATGGGATCCACGCTTGTTGTCTATTCTAAGGGTGAGTTATACTATCATCTAGGGTTGTACTAAGACGGGGGAGGGGAAGACAAAGACAGACTCGGTAGGACGTCAACGTCCTAGGCCTACGTACCCCCTTTGTGCAATGGGGAATTCAGAGTCAACGTAGTTCGGACCAAGTTCTTTTTGTGTTTTTTATGAGCGACGTTAAGTTCGCGTCCGGCAGTTAGGGTCGATGCTTGTTTGCGTCTCAGACGGAAGATAACGTGCCCTTTTTGAAAATAGCCTTTAGTTTGACGATCCCGAAGGACAAAAAAAATTGAGGTTGGTTTGTATCTTTTAGGACAGAAGTGGCTTAAGTTAGTTCCTAAGTTGCATTGCACCAAAGTCTAGGGCACAGGGGCGAATACTTAACGCATCGTCCCAAGACAGGACGCTCGCTAAGCACTCTAGAAAGATGAGAGGAAGCCCCTCATTTCTCATTCCCCACGCTTAAGGCTCGTGCGCAATACACTTTATACTTATTAAGTGTTTTAAAGAAATTTGAGATGTGAAGAGAGAAGACACAAAGGTAACTCTAAAGGGGGACTATGAGCCCTAAAGTTATCATGCATGGGTGACCTATGGTTAGTGAGGTTTGACGACAACCTAAACCTAAAGGAAAAAGATGAGAGAAGGAAAGAGTAAGGGTGACCATGGATACTTATCCACACCCTTGAAGAACTTACCTTAGTCCTTGCATAAACGGTTAGTGAGAAACAGGCACAAGTAAAAGAAGTGAGATAGATGGAACCCAAGTAAAGACATACTATAGTGATAACAATCCAAACATGCATAAAGAAGTCAAATAAACAACCCCAAAGCAATGGCACGAGTGCCTCTTCACACAGATAATCAGACAAGATCAAAGATGCGCATACAAGAAAATCTCAAGAGAAAACAAATCAAATAATTAGAAAAATAACTCCTAAAATTCCCAAATTAAATGTCAAAGTTACCCAACCAGAGACAAACAACACATAAAAAATTCCTGCAAAAATTCAAGATGTTAGTCATTCAAATAATCAGGCAAAGCTCAGATGAAGAATATGACTTAATGTGCAGAAAAGGAGGACCAAAATGCAATATGGAATAATTTTAAAAATGATAAAAAAAATAATTTTATGCATTTTAGAATGTTACCTAACAAATTCAAAAAGAACGGATTTAAAATATTTTACGGATGCAGAGAAACAAAATTAGGTATGCATTATATGGATAATTCAAAAAGAAAATGAATAAAATATTTTATTTAGATGATAGAAAATAAAATAAAAATAAAAAATAAAATTTGGAAAATTTTATAAAATGATAAAAATGATGCATGAATTTTATGGGATTTTTTAAATGCAATTACGTATTTTTAACAATTAAACTATGAAAATAATAATGAATTAATAAAAATAAAATGAAATAAGATGCTGGGGGTGCGTTTAGTGAAAAAAATGAAGTGGAAATGATATGGGCTGAAGAGTGGGGGGTGCGAATAGCAGCCCAGCCCAATGATTAATCAAAAAAAATAAAAAAAGAAAAGGGAATACGCATGGACCTTAGTCAGCCCATTTGACTCACCACTCACCTTTGGATGCATCCTGCGTCTCAAAACAAGTCAAACCAAATGTAAAGTAATTAAGATAAAGGGCCACGATCAAGAAGCACACTATAATTACATACACTCACGCGTACACGATCATCAAACAAAAATCAGAAAAATAAAAAAGGGCACGTGCGTACCGTGGTCCCTCATTAATGCGCTGTCAAGACAACACCCGTTAGATCACATCAACGGGCTACGTTAAGTCAAACTATTAGAAAGTAAACAAAATAGAAAAGCATGACTGGTGGACTATGGTAGCAACCGTGGGGTGATGTACACGTGATTACTAAATTAAATTCAGAAAAAAATAAAAGAAAAAATGTGTGGCGCAATAATGGCCACACGATGGGAGAGATCAACGGCCCAGAACTCGTCATCAACCTCCAGCCTCCTCGCCGGACTGGTTCGTCCACCACCGCCGGAGTTAGGGCTCCGCTCCCTTCTCCGGTCACCTCCAACTCAATACTCATCCAAAAAAACACGTGCGAATACACCATTTGAACCAGAAAAATGCAAGGAATTCAAATATGGCATCAAAAAATTCAAATAACCAATGCATAATAGAATACGAAAAGAAAAAGATTAGGGCATAAAACTTTAAACATACCAAACAAGCAATATACGCATCCAAACACAAAACAAATTATACCAGCATGATCAGTGACAATCACACAACAATATACACGTAAAAAAAGAGAGTTCTAGGATCCTTAAAAAACCTTCCAACCTGAGATGGTGCAACTCTAATCTTTGCTTTTGGCTGCGAATGGTGGTTGATTTGCACTCTATGGATCACCAGGAAGAGGTTTGTGGAAGAAGTGCTCGAAAAAACCTTGTGGATTGTGAGATTTGTTGAAGAAAAGCTTTAGGGTTCAAGTTCTTGTTCTCCTCCAAATGCACGTGAATGAACCCTAACCAGTGCATGAATGAGCTTATATAGACTAGGGTTTTTCACTGATAATGAATTAGGCTTGGGTAATTATTTGTTTAATGAGTTTTTGAATTATTTTGGAAAATCACATAATGTTGGATACACCTCTTCCATGCATGGATATCTCAATATTCTGTGATGGATCACTTGTGTTTGAATTGCTAATTACACCCATATTGACATTGGGCCTTGAAACCATTTGATTCATGAGTTTTAAATAATTTGTCAATTTTGAATAATGGAGAATAAGTGAAGAACACACCATGGAATTTCTTAATTCTTGGGCCCAAAATAATCCTCAAGGAATGTTCTTTGATATTAGAATGTGGCATGAAGCAATGGAATTGATTATAGGTCATTTTGCCCAAAGTTGTGAAAATGGAACCATGAAAAACCCTAAAACCCATTTTTCCTTCTTTTGATCATAACTGGAGTTTCACAAATGATATGGGGACCCACTAGTACTTGTTGGAAAGAGGAGAAAAAGATCTTCAACTTTAATGTTGGAGAAAAATTCATCTGAAGCTTTCTTGATGATGAAAAGTCAAGTTGAATGCAGTGCAGGATCTTGCCCAAAAAGGAAACTTTCAAATTATAGGTCATTTCCAAATTTAGTAACTTTTGCACCAACTCCTGATTTTTTATGAATGGAATGAAACTTGACTCTTGATGACCATATGAGGATATGAGACCTTGAAAACCTTGGAGAGAACCTCAAAATTCCACAGTTGACTTCTCCTCTCACTGTTGACTTTCACCTGATTCTCAATCTTCTGATCAATTAAAATCCTCTTGGACCAAACTAATGGACAACCTCCCATCCCTAGATACTTAGAGACCCAAGAAATACTATGGAATCAAGTCTTGCCCAAAAAATTAGAAATAAACTGACTTTATAGCAAACCCTAGTTTTGGTACCCTCAGTCTAGGAGGAAATAGCACAGTCTCCAAATCCAAATTCCTCTGAATATGATGTGTATCCTCTCCAATAAAGATAAGATAGGCCATTTGGTGATGATAAAAACCCAAGGAGCTTGCCCATTGGAGCAGTAAACCCAAGAATCTCAAAACCCTAATTCATGCACTGGTTAGGAGAGAGTGATCCACTTGAGCCCTCTTGCTTGACCCTCTGAAGAATAACTTCTCCTCTTGAACATGCCTCAGGCACCTTGACCCCATGCTAAGAACCAATGATATGCACATATGATAATGCAAAAAATGCAATGCAACATAAGCCAGTTAGTAGTAAAGTAAGGAGAGCAAATTTTGGGGTGCAACAGCTGCCCCTATTCAATCAACTTGGTCCTGAAGGTAGGATAGCAACGGTTGTCAGACATTCTAGGATACACGGGGATTGAATACCGAAAGAACCCAGAAATTTTCTAATGATAACGAAATGGAGAGTGCTGAAAAATAAGGAATATGACCTCAACCATATCCACAGGAAAAAACGCGAATACGACCTCAATCGCATCCAAAAACGAATACAATCTCAATTGTACCCACAAAAAGAAAACTGACCTCAATCACCCTACCCACAAAGAAAAACACGAATACGACCTCAATCGCACCCACAAAACGAATACAACCTCAATTGTACCCACAAAGGAAGATTGACCTCAATCACTCTACCCACAAAGAAAAGCACGAATGCGACCTCAATCGCACCCACAAAACGAATACAACCTCAATTGTACCCACAAAGGAAGACTAACCCCAATCACTCTACCCACAAAGAAAAGCACGAATGCGGCCTCAATCGCACCCACAAAACGAATACAACCTCAATTGTACCCACAAAGGAAGACTGGCCTCAATCACTCTACCCACAAAGAAAAGCACGAATGCGACCTCAATCGCACCCACAAAACGAATACAACCTCAATTGTACCCACAAAGGAAGACTGACCTCAATCACTCTACCCACAAAGAAAAGCACGAATGCGACCTCAATCGCACCCACAAAACGAATACAACCTCAATTGTACCCACAAAGGAAGACTAACCTCAATCACTCTACCCACAAAGAAAATACGAATACGACCTCGATCACATCCACGAAACGAATACAACCTCAATTGTACCCACAAAGGAAGACTGACCTCAATCACTCTATCCACAAAGAAAATACGAATACGACCTCGATCGCATCCACGAAACGAATACAACCTCAATTGTACCCGCAAAAGGATAACCAACATAAAGTGGCGACTTCATTGGGGATAACGTGAAACCAAACCTATGGTTCATACCACCCCTACTGAGAAAAGGCTACTGGTAAACTGGATCTCACAAAAGAGAAAGGCCAAACAAAAGCAAACTCCTAACGGACTCAAGATCCACAGATAAGATGACTCCGCTGGGGAAAGGAGAAGTCTAAATAAAATACTTTGCCGAGGGGCACAAACATGAGGAACGCATCCCTCCAAAATCTCCTGAGTTATGCCATCTCTGCTGGGAAAGAGGATTGGCGAGGAAAGCATCAAATCTGGCTTATGCTTCGAATGCGAATGTTTAAATTTTGCCGTAAGGCTCCACACGAAGTGGAAATGCTACGCGTTTGAGGATGCAATGCCAATGCTTATGATATGCAAAAGGGGTTCCTCCAGCAAAATAAATGCTGGAGAGAAAAGACCAATTCAGCCGGGAATGACAAAAATAAATTGTCCTCTGAATCCAGGAACTCTGCTGAGAAGGATCATATTGATCGACTCTTCGAATCAACAACTTCTACCGGGGATGAAATCCCAAAAGAACATCCATACTACCGGGGATTACACATGTCCTCTACTGAAAGTGACATAGAACCTGAGATTTCTCCTCTGCTGGGGGAATTGAGAATGGACGCCAATAACGGAACCGGAAGTCTGTTACTGAAAATTGCTAATATCCAATTGGCTCAGAACCTGCTGGGGAAAATAGTCCATGATACTAGCCTGCTTGGGGATACTGCTGAACTTAGCCTGCTGACGGGGAGAATGACCTTACTCCCATATTGCTGGGGATTAGAATATGACATCGGCGGTGAGAGTACACTTCCTGACTGGATGGGGGAAGTGAGCACCATGATTCTGTGGGGAAATAACGTCTTGATCCAGAGAAAATACTTTCCAAGCCTTCTGCTGGGGAAGTCTGCTCTGCTGAGGAAAGTTTGTCCTGCTGGGGAAGGAGCCATCTCAATGCTGGGGAAGCAAATTGCTGGGAGAATACAATCCTGTTACCCTGCAAGTCAAATAACAACAAATAGAATATGCCACAACCTGGCTATCACCGTTAACGCCTAAGTAATTTCTACTGCTTTTCGTTATGCTCCGCAAAGCTCGAAATTTTATATGCAATGTTTATCAAAAATATCGGACGTTTTTTGCAAACAAAACAGTAAAAGTAAAAGTAAAACAAACAATGGAAAGCTCTTTGAGTGAAATGAATATTTTATTGAAGAGTGGCCTGTAAATAGGCATTTACAATAGGAAGCAATTCCTAAAAAGAGGTAATTACGCAAAAGCCAAAAGAAAATACACATGTCGGCAATGCGGGGAACAGATATCCACCATGATTTGACTCAGCTATGACCCATATGTCTTGCTTATCCACAAATGTCTTGACCTTTGGAGAGACTAACTGTACTGATTCATTTCTTTCAGAACTTCCAGGTATCAAGAGTGTTCACAAATCGAACGCAGACCATAGCCTTTCGCTTATAAATCCCTAACTTTTTCCTGGATCGCCCTTTTCGGGTTTTCAATCCACCGGGATACCCATATTTTCCAAAGTCGCCTTTTCAGGTTTTCAACTTTGCGGGTTTACACGTTTCTTTTTACATTTTATCCCTAACTTTTGCCGAACTCTTTCCTTTTTTATGGTTCGCCGGGATGCCCCTTTTTGCCTGGACTTTCTTTTTATGTCCAGCGGGTCTCTTTTATGCGAAGTATTTTTTGACTACGTCTGCGTTCACAGGGGAGGTAAAATCTTCGCCATCCATAGTTGAAAGTAGTAAGGCTCCACCAGAGAAAACCTTTCTGACTACATACGGCCCTTCGTAGTTTGGAGTCCATTTGCCCCTGTGATCTGTCTGAGGAGGAAGGATCCTTTTCAAAACCAATTCGCCTGTCTGAAAACTCCGAGGACGCACTTTCTGGTCAAAGGCGTGCTTCATCCTGCTTTGATACAAACGACCATGTGCGATGGCTGCCAACCTCTTTTCTTCAATAAGGTTTAACTGATCCAATTTGGAACGCACCCATTCAGCTTCATCAAGCTTCACATCTGCCAGAACTCTCAAAGACGGAATCTCGACCTCTAATGGTAAGACTGCTTCCATACCATACACCAATAAGAAAGGGGTTGCCCCAGTTGACGTACGCACCGAAGTACGGTAACCATGCAAGGCATAAGGTAGCATCTCATGCCAGTCCTTATACGTTACCACCATCTTCTGCACAATCTTCTTAATATTCTAATTCGCCGCCTCAACAGCACCATTCATCTTCGGACGATAGGGAGAAGAATTATGATGCTCGATCTTAAAACTCTGACATAGTTCCTTCATCATCTTGTTGTTCAAATTCGAGCCATTATCAGTAATGATTCTCTCCGGGACCCCATAACGACAGATGATGTCCTTCTTTATAAACCGGGCTACCACTTGCTTGGTGACGTTGGCGTACGAGGCTGCCTCCACCCACTTTGTGAAATAGTCGATGGCAACCAAAATGAAACGATGCCCATTGGAAGCGGTGGGCTCAATCTTTCCAATCATATCTATGCCCCACATTGCAAAAGGCCAAGGAGATGACAACACATTTAGAGGCGTAGGCAGTACATGCATCTTATCCGCATAAATCTGGCATTTATGGCACTTTTGGGCGTACTTGAAACAATCAAACTCCATAGTCATCCAGTAATATCCTGCCCTTAACAACTTTCTAGCCATGGTGTGTCCACTGGAATGAGTACCGAAAGAACCCTCGTGAACTTCCTCCATCAACAAACCTGCCTCGTGTTCATCAACACAACGTAGCAAGGCCATATCGAAGTTCCTCTTATATAACACATCATCCTTATTCAGAAAGAAGTTCCCTGCCAACCTTCTCAGAGTCTTCTTATCTTTGGTGGAGGCACCCTCTGGATACTCTTGTCTCTTCAGAAAAACCTTAATATCATGATACCACGGCTCGCCATCTGACACATCTTCAATTGCAAACACAAAAGCTGGTTTATCCAGACGCATGATTCTAATCGACGGAGTTTCATTCCAACGGTTCACCTTATACATGGATGTCAATGTCGCCAACGCATCAGCCATCTGATTCTCAGCTCGGGGCACATGATGAAAATCCACCCTATCAAAGAAAGGTAACAACCTTCTGGCATAGTTTTTATAAGGCACCAAATTCACCTGACGAGTCTCCCATTCTCCTGTAATCTGATTAACTACCAACGCGGAATCACCATAGACATCGAGGTTCTTAATTCTCAAATCAATTGCTTCTTCTAACCACATGATGCATGCTTCATACTCCGCCTCGTTGTTGGTACACACGAATGCTAACCGGGCAGTGAAAGGTATATGGGAACCCTTCGGGGTTGTAATGATTGCCCCAATTCCATTACCATATGAGTTGACAGCCCCATCAAAAATCATCTTCCATTGTGACCCAATCTCCGGTCCTTCGTCAGGCAGAGGCTCTTCACAATCTTTCATTTTCAGAAACATAACATGCTCGTCCGGAAACTCAAACTTCATAGGCTGATAATCCTCGACTGGCTATTCAGCAAGATATTCTGACAGAACACTTCCCTTAATGGCCTTCTGAGAAACATACTGAATATTGTACTCTGTCAAAACCATCTGCCAACGGGCTATCCTTCCAGAAAGTGCTTGCTTCTCAAACACGTACTTAATCGGATCCATCTTCGAAATCAACAAGGTTGTGTGATTTAACATATACTGCCTTAGGCACTTGGCTGCCCAAGCGAGTGCACAACATGTCTTTTCCAGCATAGAGTATCTTGATTCACAATCAGTGAACTTCTTACTCAGGTAGTAAATGGCGTGCTCTTTCCTACCTGTCTCGTCATGTTGACCGAGCACACAGCCCATCGAATTCTCAAGAACCATAAGGTACATAATCAACGGTCTCCCAGACACTGGTGGCATAAGGACTGGAGGTTTCTGCAAATACGTCTTTATCCTTTCAAACGCCTCTCGACAATTTTCATTCCACCTGACCTCTTGATCCTTTCTTAACAACTTGAAAATTGGTTCACATGTGGCTGTCAGATGAGAGATAAACCTGGAAATGTAATTCAACCTCCCCAAGAAACCACGAACCTCTTTCTCTGTTCTTGGCTCAGGCATCTCCTGTATGGCTCTTATCTTTGCAGGATCAACCTCTATACCCCTTTCACTAACAATGAAACCCAGCAATTTACTAGACCTCACGCCGAAAGTGCACTTGTTTGGATTCAACCTCAACCTGAACTTCCTCAACCTTTCAAACAGCTTCTGGAGGTTTACCAAGTGTTCTTCCTCTGTCTGTGACTTTGCAATCATGTCATCAACATAGACTTCAATCTCCTTGTGAATCATATCATGAAAGAGAGTCACCATCGCCTGCTGATAGGTTGCCCCAGCATTCTTCAATCCAAAGGGCATTACCTTGTAGCAAAACATTCCCCACGGCGTTATGAAAGTAGTCTTATCCATGTCCTCTGGGGCCATTTTGATTTGGTTATACCCAGAGAAGCCACCCATGAAGGAAAACACAGAATATTGAGCAGTATTGTCCACTAACACGTCAATGTGAGGGAGCGGGAAATCATCCTTCGGGCTCGCCCTATTCAAATCTCGGTAATCAACACACATCCTGGCCTTCCCATCCTTCTTAGGTACAGGTACAATATTAGCAACCCACGGAGGATAATTTGTCATGGCAAGAAATCCGGCGTCCAACTGTTTCTGAACCTCTTCCTTGATCTTGACAGCCATATCTGGTTTCGTCCTTCTCAGTTTCTGTTTGACTGGAGCACAACCCTCTTTAAGCGGCAGCCGGTGTGAAACAATGTCAGTGTCAAGCCCAGGCATGTCTTGGTAAGACCAGGCGAAGATATCCACATACTCTCGATGTAACTCAATAAATCTTCCCTTAACAGTGTCTTCCAGGGCAACCCCAACCTGTACTTCTCGTTTAACATCCTCGGTTCCCAGATTAACAGTCTCAACTTCCTCCTGATGAGACAACAAAGAGTCCTTCGTAGTTGGGAGTCCACTTGCCTCGTGGATCCGAGTGTATAGGAGAGTATTTCTTGAGCACGAGTTCGCCTTCTTGGAACGCCCGAGGGAGAAATTTCTTGTCAAAAGCCCTTTTGAGGCGTCTCTGGTACAACTGACTGTGGCAGACGACTGTCAAGCGCTTCTCTTCGAAGAGATTCAGTTGATCATATCTGGACCGAACCCATTCAGCTTCATCCAGATCGGCTTCCATGATGACTCTGAGTGAAGGGACTTCGACTTCAATTGGTAGGACGACCTTCATAACATACACAAGCGAAGACGGAGTTGCCCCAGTGAAAGTGCGAACTGAAGTTTTGTAGCAATGCAATGCAAAGGGAAGCATTTCTTGCCAATCTTTGTATGTTCTGACCTTTTTCTGGACAATCCTCTTGATGTTTTTGTTTGCTGCTTCGACGATGCCATTCATTTTGTTTGCTGCTTCGACGGCGCCATTCATTTTGTTTTCTCGATCTTGAATTTGTGACACAATTCCTTCATCATCTTGTTGTTCAGGTTATTGGCATTGTCAGTGATAATGTTGCTAGGAATACCATAGCAACAAATCATCTCTTTCTTAATAAACCTTGAAACCACTTGTCGTATAAAGTTTGCATATGATGCAACCTCAACCCACTTGGTGAAGTAATCGATGGCAACCAGAATGAAGCTTCAACCGTTGGAAGCTTTCGGCTTGATCATTCCGATCATATCAATACCCCACATGGAGAAAGGCCCGTGAGAGGTCAAAACATTCAACGGATTTCGTGGCACATGTATCTTGTCACCGTAGATTTGGCATTTGTGACATCTTTTGGCAAAGTTGTAATAATCGACCTCAATTGTTGTCCAGTAATAGCCAGCTCGAAGTATCTTCTTAGCCATGGCAGGCCCTTTCGTATGTACATCTTCACAGCCCTCACGTATGAACCTTATGATCATGTTTGCTTCATGTCTATCCACGCATCTAAGCAACACGGAATTATAATTCCTTTTGTATAATATACCACCACTCAAGAAGAACTTAGCACAAAGTCATCTGAGAGCTTTCTTATTAGTTATGGTTATACCTTCGGGATATTCTTGTTTTTCCAGATACCTTTTGATGTCATAGAACCAAGGCTTGTCATTAGACCCATCCTCAATTGCTAGACAATGTGTTGGTTCGTCCAAATGATCAATGCGGATAGCAGGTGCCTCATTTTTCCACTTGACTTTGAACATGGATGCCAGGGTTGCAAGAGCGTCAGCTAGTTAATTTTCTTCCCTAAGAATATAATGAAAAGTGATTTCATCGAAATAGGGAATCAGTTTTGCAATGTGCCTTTGATATGGAACCAACTTGGTATCCCGAGTCTCAAAGTTCCCTTTGAATTGGTCGATTACCATAGCAGAGTCTCCGAAGACCTCAAGAATCTTAATTCTCTTATCAATGGTTGCTTCAATCCCATAGATACATGCGTCGAATTATGACATATTGTTAGTGCATACAAAGAATAATCTGGCAGTGAAGGGAAGGTGAAAACGTGTTGGAGAGATGAGGATAGGCACCATCGAACACGACCATCCATCGCGCTTCTAGTTCAGGTCCTATGTCGGGGTCTGGAGTTTCATAATCTCTAATAAACAAAACTCCCTCATCTAGAAAGTCAAATTTCATTGGTTGATAACCCTCCAAAGATTGGTGAGCAAGGTAGTCATACAAAACACTCCCTTTTATAACTTTCTAGGTAACACGCTGGATGTCGTACTCAGTTAGCATCATTTGCCACCGAGCAATTCTTCCAGTGACAGCAGGCTTTTCAAATATATACTTTATCAGACTCATTTTGGATATCAAAAAAGTGGTATGGAAAATCATATATTGTCTTAGGCGTTGAGTAGCCCAAACCAAAGCACATCAAGTCTTCTCCAACAGTGAGTATCTGGTCTCACAATCGGTGAACTTCTTGCTGAAAGTAGTAGATTACGTGTTCTTTTTTGCATGTGTCATCATTGACCCAATACACATCCTATACATTCATCAAGCACAGTGAGATACATGATCAAAGGCCTACCAGGAACCGGTGGTACTAAGATCGGTGCTTCTTGCAAATACTTTTTATTTTTTCAAATGCTTCTTGGCAATCATTGTTCCACACAACCGATTGATTTTTTCTTAGCAATTTGAACATCGGTTCACAGGTAGCCATCACATGGGAAATAAATCTGTAGATGTAATTAAGTCAGGCCAGAAAGCCTCGGACATCTTTTTCATTTTTCGGAGGTTACATGTCTTGAATTGCTCAAACTTTGTCGGGATCAACTTCAATGCCTTTCCGACTCACAATAAAGTCCAATAGTTTACCAGATCGGACTCCAAAGGTGTATTTTGCAGGATTCTACCATAGCCAGAACTTTCGGAGTCTAGGAAAGAGTTTCCTCAAATGGTCCAAGTGATCATCTTGAGTCTTTGTCTTGGTAATCATATCGTCCACGTAAACCTCAATCACTTTATGTATCATAGCGTGAAAGAGGGTTACCATAACGCGTTGGTATGTTGCCCCTGCATTTTTCAAACCGAATGGCATGACTTTGTAGCAGTATGTTCCCCCAGGCGTAATAAAGGTGGTTTTCTCCATATCATCTTGAGACATCTTTATTTGATTGTACCCTGAGAAACCGTCCCTGAATGAAAATACTAAGAACTGTGCAGCACCCCAAAATTTTTCCTCTCTTTTTTCTAACCTTTACTGGCTTTTATTTCACACTCATTTGCATCTTCATTGGGTCATAACTCATAATCATACATTGCATTGGTCTTCCAAGATAGGGGATTACAGCGGTTCTTTGAATCAAGGTTTTCCTATTTTCTTTGAGGTTCTAAATTCACATCATCCAGCCACAAGGTCATCCTTTGTCAAGGCTTATCAGGTTGCGTTGTCATGTTCTCCAAAAATTACTCAATGCCGGTAGGTGGGGTTCCATGTCAAGGATATATTGTTGTACTTCAAGCTTCATCATTCATCTCCAAGGATTCTTCAAGGTAATATTGTGGTGTCAATTAACAAGCCAAGGCATGAAGTGTTGGGTTTAGTGTGTTTGGGACATTATTGTCGAGATCATTGATCATCAGTTCAAGGGTTTGAGGTGTGGTTTACAAAGAATAAATCATGATACGTAAGGTTTCATTTTGATCAAGGCATGTTGCTTGTTGTTGTTAATGCAAGTTGAGTTGGGTTTAAGAGTCTAAGTTGGATTCCATAAGTTGGAGTTTGTCAAGGTTTGACTGAATATTTCAAAGGATTTTCTTGGGATTCGAGTGATAGAAGTATTACTCGTCATCATTCATCACTCATCAATATCCAATTTCCTAAACCATATATAATTCGAATTCCAAGTTCCACCTAAAAATTAAGTTTTCTCTAAATCCATTTTTACCTACATTCCAAAACCATTCATTATCCACTTTTAATTCAAGATCCAATTTTATTTCTAAACCACATTTAAAGTCTATTTCAATATCCATTTGGGAATCCAATTAAGTCCATATCCATTTTTTCTCATATTCAAATTGAACCTTTTTTATTTTCATTTACAATAAAATTCATGTCTTATCCATTAAACCATCTTGTGTCCAAAATTCCTTTTTTTTTAATTACAAACAACCATACAATTCAAGGCATGACTACCATACACATTTTCTCCTCACTATCCTCTTTTTCTCAGTTTTCAATTTCATCCTTACCTCATTCTCTTTTTTATGAGGGCTCTCTCCATTCTTTTGCATTCACTTGACATCACAGCAAACTTCACAATTCATCACTCACCATAATCAATTCATCAACCTTCAAAATAGCTCTCCTGCAACAAAATTCAACATTAACATCAAGTTCACAAAAAGAGTAGAAGAAGAATTCAATAACAGCTTCTCCAATCTCACAACAACCTTGAAATTCATCTCCTACCTCTCAACCCTCTCTTGACAAAACCAGCACTTCTCTTCCGATTTCAACAAAAGTACAATGACCTGCAACAAGATTGGCACAGCGAAATTCAAGTAATTGTTCAATCTCAGATTTAATAGTGGAAGTAGGCAAAAAAAATACTACAATTTGTGCGAGATTCAATAATTCAGAATTGAAGATTCAAGCACGCATCAAGAAGCGACGACAATAGAAGAGGAGATCACATGGAAAAATCGTAGCGAGTGTTCGTACCTGAGAAGATTCAGTAATCATCCATCATCGTAGATTCGTAATAGGTATTCTCCCTTTAAGCTTCGATCTCGCGGTAAATTCATAGCATCATCCCTTGTTTCTGATTTTGCAATTGATTGGAAAAGATGAGCGAGCAAGAGGCGACATCGGGAGTGTGAATATGTCGCAGCGACACTGTTTGGAGAGGAGAGGTTACGATGGAAAACGTTGTGGTTTGAGAGGAAGGCTGAGTAAGGGAGATGGCGACGGAACCACTCGCGGAGATGGAAAGAAGGACTTTCTGCGAACGAAACCTTCTGAACGGTGGAAAGGATATGGTGCAAACGGTGAGTGTGTGATAGGAAGAGGTTTGAACAAAGAGACGCCGCAACCTCCACCGTGGGACGTGCCAGCGCGGCGCCGTTTTGGTTCTTGAGCTTTGAAGCTGGGCAAAGGGAAAAGAGGATAGGTTGAACGTTTGGATACTGAAGGATGAGTTTTAGGTTAGGTTTTATTTGCTTTCAACTGGGTCTCACATGCGTGAATTAGACTTCAAGCCCTTTGTTCTTTTTCCACACCCCACATACTCATCACACCCCCAAGCTCAGTTGAGTGAAATCATTGGGCCCAAAGACAAAGCCCATGTGTCTGGGCTTATTCTCACTTCCAAGTACTGCA
This sequence comes from Lathyrus tuberosus, assembly GCA_022829125.1. Classification (NCBI taxonomy): domain Eukaryota; kingdom Viridiplantae; phylum Streptophyta; class Magnoliopsida; order Fabales; family Fabaceae; genus Lathyrus; species Lathyrus tuberosus. The sequence continues at coordinate 3,780,286 of JALAZF010000282.1, forward strand.
TGCACCCTCTTAATTTTAGTGCTATTTATTTTTCTTGGTTTTTTTGTTAAATTTAGATTTTAATTTTGAATTAATTGTTGATTAAGATTTTAGTTCTATTAATTAGATTAATCTTGACTTGATTTGTTAATTAGTTTTGATCTCAATTTTAATTAGATATCATTAGGAGTTAATCTTGAATTAACTTTTGACTAGAATTTTCCTCAATTTTGATGCTAATCTTGTTTAATCTTGTTAATGGTTTTAATTGTTAACTTTGTTAATTGTTCTTAAGTGTTAATTTTTATGATTTTTCTTAGCTAAATTTCGATATATTGGATTAGTCTTCAATTAATTTTTTCTGAATTTTTACTAGAGTCCTTGATATTTGTTGCTTAGATTTCCTCAATTTTTTATTAATTGTTGCTTACATCGTGGTTTCAATTTTACTGAATTTGTGGTGTTAACTTTCATTAGAACATCGATGATTAAATTTGGTTATTTTCTTGGATTGCCTCGACTAATTTTTGAGTTATCTTTGGTAGTGATTCATACTTAAGTTGCTAAGTTGTTTGAAGGTAGGAAGTGATGTTACATACACAGCTGTTGTGCACAAGGTGAGCTGTTAGATGTTGCAATTCTGTCCAGACCTTTTATACCTATTCAGTTCTGAAAACAGGGGCTGTTAAAAGCTATTCTAGCTTGTCGCTGGATTTTATCGCTGTACAGGTACAGGAGCGCTGTTGTTGCTACTGTTTTGTGGTTTATTGTCTTGTCTTTTGTTTTCTTTTGGATGAACGGAGACTCACTCAACTTCCTCATAGTTAAGATCACGACATCGTTTTCATCTTGTGGTGGATGAAGAGTCACTCAACTGCCTCATAGTTGAGATCACGACATCGTCTTTCTCTTGTTATTTTCTCTTAGTCGAGGATGAGGAGTCACTCATTTTTGTTTCTTAACTGAGATCACGACATCGTTCATTTTGTGATTGATTAGTATAATGTTTACTTGTGTTTATTCACATGATCCCTTAGGATTCCTAGCTCTACTCAATTTCCAATTAAGTTGGAGGTAGAAGAGACATTAGGCTCTAAATACAAGCATGACAACATTCGGTAGACTTCCCTCCTAATCCTGACCTTAGGGCCATTTCGTATGATAATGTGTAGGACTGAGTTTCCCTTAGACCTTCCGTGCGTCTCTCCCGTTTCTCTCACCTCAGTGTGGTCGAGATCCTGTTTTCCCGTAGTCTTGTGAACTACGGATGCTCTGATTCCTCATTCCTTAGTGAGGATACGTAGGCACAAGACAGCGATGTCTTGATGAGCACACTGACAACTAACTTCTCTCTTCTCTCTCCTCCGTGCGATCGATACCTGTTAATCGAGCCTTTTTCTTGCCCCAGTGCGATTGAGACCTTTTCCTAATCTGTGGTCGTAACCACGAACTACGACTACTCTGATTTCCTCTTTCTTGTTCGATTGAGGATACGTAGGCACAAGACGGCGATGTCTTGGTGAGCAATCTTTCCCAACAATCATGTAGTCCTCCGAACTATGTTGACTCTGACTTTCCCGTCCCCGAGAGAATACATAGGCCTAGGACGACGATGTCCTACCGAGTCATCTTTTGTTTATTTTCCGTTTCTCTGTTTCTCATTCTTTTCCTTTCCAGTTAGCAGTGGAGCTTCAGATACCTACACCCTTTTATCATAACAACAAGCGTGGATCCCATCTATTAACATGAGAAATATCATCATTTTAGTCTATAAAAGCTACACTATTTAATTTATAATGATATCCAGTAAATATGAGAAATATCATCATTTCAGTCTATAAAGGCTACTCTATTTTTTAAATCTTGAAGATAGGGAGACAATTGAAATGAAACACCTATATTATATATATATATATATATATATATATATATATATATATATATATATATATATATATATATATATATATATATATATATATATATATGAATTAAATTAATATAAGAAGAGAGTGGGAGAATTGGAAAACCCCTAAGTCCGGACAGCAAATTTCAAAGAAAAAATTGAAAAATAGTCTTAGGGGAACTCAAGACCATTATTGAAGATCATGAGAAAGATTTGTATAAGCATTAAAATGTACAAGTCATGATTTTGTTTATAATAAAGTATAATAAAATTTATTGATATTGTTATGATTTGAAGTTTGATATTATTGAGTAGGACATAAAATCAACTTTGATTACAATATTGAAGTTGTAGATCTGCTTTTTCACCTTCTTATTTTCAAGACCCATACTTTTTGTCGAATCATAAGATATTATTATTATTATTATTATTATTATTATTATTATTATTATTATTATTATGTCATTTGTAGTTGTAGCATTGAGTTTAATGAGATGAATGAGGTGATTTTACCCAGCTATAAAGTTAGAAAAAATTTAATTGAGCTTTGAAAATAATTATTATTTTAAAAACAAATTCCAAAAGAGATGAACATAAAACAAATAATATTAATGTCACTTGTAATTCTTGATTTAAGTTACAGTGGGGGTACTCATACTACATTAATGATGAAAATTGTGAAACTCTATTTTTAAAACATCAAATAAATTTGACACTATAAAAAAATTTGTAAAATCAACCGCACATGAGTATTGATATTGATTCACCTAGATTTTCTTCTTCTCTGAAGAACTTACTTCGTCATCCTTTGATCTGTATAATTAGAATCATTTTTTTTCAATTAGTTAATCAAGAAAAATCAAAATAAATATTACATCTAATAAAATTCAAAAATAAATTAAACATTTTATATATCTCCTTAATCACAAGTATCTATTGGATATGTATGAGTTAAATTCAAATTATATGAGATACTATATTTAGGATTAAAAAATTCCCTTTTGTGAATCTTTTAAAAGATATAACCAAATATTAATATTTAACCAATTTTTTTTTATAGAAAAAAGTAGTAAAATACAGAAAAGTTCAATGTATAAACGATATTCACTAAAATTCCATGATTATAAAATATAAGTGTTCTTTAATAAACAAAACACTTACAATTAAAAATAATAAATAAATAGATACTTAATTTATGTTCTTGATATTGGGAGCTATAGAAAAATTTAATAGAAAAAAATGTCTTAATATCAAATGAAAAATAAAAATAGTAAATAAAAAGGTAGGCAAAACCTACTTTGGTTTGTTGATATGCAAGTTTCCATGTGCGTATTAGTATATATGGAAGCTGAAAAAACACGATAAAGAAATCATAAAAGTGTAGATGATACACATTTCAGTCAATAAAACATAGCAACCATAAATCCGACCACAACCACACTTGCCGCCGAAAACGTACTGCCACCACGATCGATCCACACTGCAAAATTGTGCACCGTTGTAAAAAAATTAACAAATATTAACACAAAGACGAAACATAATCAGAAAAATCAACACAGAGACTAATGATGATAAAAATGATAACTTTTTTCGAAATAATAACCATAAAAATGATAACTTTTTCTAAAACAATAACCATAAAATTGATAACTTTTTTCGTTAGCCTCATTAAACCATAACATAAAACTCAGAAGCATCACATATTAACTATGAGAAAGATGAATAAAATTTTGATGAAGATGAATGAGTGAAAGAAGGAAGGTTGTGAATAAAAACAGATATGAAAAATATATTACCTCCATTTAAAGGTCAAGAAGATTGTAATGGAGCTCAAGAAGGTTGTTCTTCTTCTCCATTGATTGTCCTTGCATTAACCTGCAAATTCAAAATCCAAAAGGTTGGCATTAGACAATAAAGAGAGGGATGAAGCAGAAAGAGAATGAGAGAGAGTTGGAAGAAAGAAGAAGTTGGAAGAAAGAGAAAAAGATGAAGCAGAAAGAGAAAAAAAAAATATAGTGAAATGTAGTGATGTGCAGGAAAAATAATGAAAGTAGGATGGTAAAAAGTTGAAATAAAGATAAACAAATAAGCAATACGTGGTAACAAAAAAATCACAATGCTTACAAATGGAGATACACACTTGTCATGAGGAGAAGGCAGAAGGGCAAAATGGGAATTTTCATAATAATATATATTTTTATATTGTAGATATATCAAAGTTTCATTTCTATCTATTTTATAATTCAAATATTATTTGAAGAAAAACATATAAGGATATATAAAATTTTAAAAAAATAATATATTTAAAATTGCAAAATAATTGTTACGTTAATATATTTTTATTTTTTCAAAAGTTTAAACTCATGACTTCAACAAAATAATATTATGTGTTTGGCTATTTTAAAAAATGAGATGAGTTTTGGCATATAAAAATAATCGATGAAGTGGAAAATATAGAGTATGTAAGATATGATGTATTGTGTTATAATCCGGTACTTTCAGATCTAATCTAATTATTCAAACATGTCTGAACCATTTTTGTTGGATCAGGAGGAGTCAGCAACTAGCTATCAAACTACAGTACTAAACTAGTATATTTTTATACCTAGATAATTTAATTTAAATTTCAATATTTGTGTTGTCATGTTTAATTTTGGTTCCACGTGAATATATGTGTATTTTGACTTAAAACAAATGTATAATATTTATTAATTTAATTTTAATATGATTTATTTTATATTGAAAGCATGTTATTTTCTAAATTTCGGTCACTATTTAGTTTTAAAATTGATGGTTGTTAATTATATTGAATTTGCAAAAATAAATGGTAAAGAATCTATAAAATATGTGAATTAAAAAAGATAACGAGTAATTCAAATAAAAAATCTAAATGTGGCTGTTATAACAGTCATAAATAATATTTTAATTTTCTTAAAAAATATTTTAAGTGGTTCAAACAACTATTATTAAAAAAAAAATGGCAACATAACTCGTACCCATGAGTATCGATCCGAATCCGTTTCGAAATTCATGGAAAAACTCGATTTTGATTGGATTTGAGTTTTTTTTCGATTAAAAAATATGGGGACGGGCCGAGTAATAGGGACACTAGTACCCGCCGTCAAACCCGCTCCATTTATTTTATTGAACATGTGTGATAATAAAAATTAAATGCAAGATATTTATGTAAGAATACATGAATTAATATTTCATCAATTCCATTTTTATGTAGATCATGATGAACTTTTATGGACCTTTGAGTATGGGTATTGAGAGCTCAGAGATGGGTTCATGGTGTTGTGAAACGATGTCGTTAATAACATAACAAAATATGAGAAAAAGATTGAGTTTCTTGAACAAAGACAAGAAACCCTATTAGGTTTTACAAAGGGGAAGAAGAAGAGAAAGAAGAATAGAGAATTGGTTAAATATGTTTTACTATTCAGTTACTCAATAAGGGTTCAAAGATTACAAGTGAATACCAACAATTAGCCTCTATTAACAACCTGAGAGAAATAGTCTACTTATATACTTATAAACTGCTATTCTTTACTTTCTCTTTGAGACAAGATTACAAGTGTTACAGATTAGCAAATAACACCTCTCATCCTAATTAGGATTTGCACCACACCCAAAGATAAGAGACTAGCATGATATTTATAAGAAAACTAATATACTAATCTAATGGGCTTTTACACACATGCCCATTACACAAGCTAACTTAGGGAACAAGCTAACTTAAATAATTAGGCTTACAAGCAAGACCCAATTCGACATACTAAATTAAATTACAAGTTAATATATTTCGATAGCATACTTGAACAGGCTTTGACTACAACATGCACAACTCCTGTCGAAATATCAAGCTACTCTTGTCGACACTAGAGTTCGATCCAAAATAATACACATGGGTTTAGAGAGGGGATGGTTTGTCTAATCATCATCTTCATTAGAAGCTTCAGAAGCTGAAGCTTTAGTTGGTGAAGGGAAGCGGAAGCTGGAGCTTAAGATGAAGCTTTAGCTGGTGAATCTGAACCCAGAGTTGAACCTGGTGAAGCTAGAGCTGAAGTTGGTGAACCTGAAGCTGGAGTTGAACCTGGTGAAGTTGGAGCTGAAGCTGGAGTTAAACCTGGTGAAGCTGTAGCTCCACAAGCATGAGCTTTTCCTGTAACTAAAGGTTTAACATTAGAACATGTAGCTACTAATGGTGCTTCATTAAATGTGAGATCAACATTATTTAACTCAACACCATCGCACGGTTCACCACTACTGCAAACAAGAACCGCTCATTCTGCTAATCCAGATATGCCCTTAATGTTCTTGAATGTAACCTTGCTTATCTTTATTATTGATGGATTCTAAACCATACAAGAAGTAATGTTAGTCATATAAATTCCAATTTAATTATTAACTAGAGTTAAAGATGCAGTGATTACATACCTTTTTGGAACACTGGTTCCATGGATAATACTCTTGATTAATTATGATAGGGTTCATGGCATTATTCATGATAATATCTTCAAAATGCATATCAGTAATAGTATTTTTTCCTGGTGAATCAGGCTAAGTCTTAATCTTCACACCATTTTCAGTACCCGTCAGAGTATAATTCTTAACTATAAAACCTGCTACATTCTCTTTATTTTCATACTTTCCAAGGCTTCCAACACTAATACCATGTCCAGGTCCACAATTCACATTTTGGACGGTTACACTTTGGCTACCATCACCCAATGAGATGCAATCATCTCCAGTACCAATGTTGTTATTAGTAATTGTAACACCATTTGATCTTCCCAGGTGGATTCCAGCAGTATTAGGACTTTCATCAGGGGCTGTAACTGTGACGCCATCAAATGTGATATTTGTACACCCCTAAACCATAAAATGGAAATACTTGTTGTCCTTAGATGTAATTCCAGTCACTAGGGTGTTTTTGTAGTTAGCAAAATACAATTTCTGCTGGAATATATTCAATTGTATAATATGAGTAAGATTTTTCATCATTGAATATAGTTATTTATTTTGGTTTCAAATTAAAAGTTTACCATTGCATGTTTGTTGCCATCTTGTCCATGATTTTTATCTTTCCAAGCAACTAAAGCTCATTTCCATGTAGTTGCACCTTGACCATCAAAAATTCCTTTTCCTGATATGGTTAAAGAGTCTATACCATCAAACCTGATCCATTGTTCAGCTCCTTTAAGGTCAACATTGTTCCTAAGTGCTTGAACTGTGCCATCCACTTGAACTTCTACAGGAGCCTTACAAGGATCTTTAACTTCTAATAAACCCATCTGGTATATACCAGTCGGAATCACAATTTTCACCGCTGTTGTTGATGCACATGCTTCATTCCAAGCACTATTAAAAGCCTTATATATGAAATCAAAAATTAATTACAGTTTATTACAAACTGATTAATTTTTTTGGATGCTTTTTAGGTCTCTCCCAACTGAGTACCACTTCTACCTTAGATAGGTCCATCGCAACTCCTCCTTGAGATATCATGTGTCCAAGGAATTTGACATATGATATCCAAAACTCACACTTGCATAGCTTTGCGAACAACTTCTTTTCTCGCAAGATGGTGAGTACAAGCCCCAAATGTTCTTCATGTTCCTGAGGTGTACGAGAATAGATCAATATGTCATAAATAAATATCACCACAAATTTATTATTATAAGGCTGAAACATGCAATTCATATAGTCCATGAAGACGACTGAAGCATTAGTCACTCTAAAAGGAATCACAATAAAATCAGAATGTTCATAACGATTGTGGAAGCTGGTCTTTTGGGTGTCAGAACTCTTTAATTAAATTTGATGGTACCCATACCATAGATCAATCTTCAAGAACACGCAGGTTCCTTTCAACATATCTAAAGGTCATCAATTTGAGGTAAAGGGTATTTATTTTTAATAGTGACCTTGTTCAACCAGCAATAGTCGATACATAATCTCATACCAGTATCTTACTTTTTCATTAATAGAACGTGAGCACCCTAAAGAGACACAATGGGCCGGATAAAATGTTTCTCCAATAACTCCTAAAAGCGGCTCTTTAATTCTCTCAATTCTGTTGAGGAAATTTGGTAAGGTGAAATTGAACCTAGTAGGGTTCCTGGAACTAAGTCTATAAAGAATTCCACTTCCCTCTCTGTAGGTAAGGAAGTGATATCCTCTAGAAACACATTCGAAAACACACACACTACCAGAATTGAAGACTTGACATTCACTCCCTCTGAATCCATGGTGAAAGCAAAAGGAAAGGTCTATCTTAAGAGTATAGGTAGGGAATCATATTAAACTTACCTTCTAACTATTCAAAAATCACCTATTTCGGAGTTGCCGATTCTTTTGGAATGTAGATTGCCTTCACTTCACAACTGATGTATGCTGCATTGGTGTAAAGTAAGTCCATACCCAATTTGGTTTCAGGTGTTGGCTAGTTTTCCATGGTCAGCTCAAATTTGTCTAGCTTGTTCGTTCTCTTGGTAAATTTTCTTCAAACTTTGCTCGTTAATGTAACGCTGCTCAAGGAGTTGTGCATAAGTGTTATAATGTTGCGAACCCACAAAGTAGTTTATCTTCTCTCGAATCCCTATATTGAATCGATTAATCTTCCAACTTTCATTTGAGTAACACAAACTACTTTATCTTCCTTGGATAAATTGGGGTTACTTCGAAAATCCTATCAATGTTGGTAAGTCAACCATGAGTCTTAAGAGGGTCAATATCTCCATGGAACTCATGAGGGTTCATCTGGTAAAACTCTTGAAAACCCATGATTCCCAAATTTTGTTGGGGAGGTGGTTCAACACCCTACATCTGCTGCATCATCTAAGCCAGGAACTCCTATTGATGTTGTTGCATCTGCAACTGATGTTGTTGTTTCAGTTGCAATATTTGTGCCCATTGCGCACCACCTGCTCCTTCCCTTAGGGTTCTCGTTCACAAGTTTAGGCACAAGCGGTTTTGGGCCTTCCTGGCCTTTATGGTCGATCAACCAAGATACTCACCCGCTACATACATTGATATCAACTTTGTCGGGCTCAATGCTAAGTAACTAAATAAGAAGTACCCTAATAGTATTGTACACGAAAGAGAAACGATTGAAATATTGATGTTTCTCAGCAGGGTCAAGGATCGACCTGCTATGATAATAACTGTAACAACCCAATAATATGTGTGTTTAGAATAACATAGTATTAAGTGTTAAATTTTGTAAGAAACATAAATCAATAGTAGAATTATAGTAGTACACATGTCTTTGCATCCCAACAAGGCATGCAAAAATACAACAAATGTAAGAAATCTAGTCATCACAACAAAACACAGCGGAAACCCATTAAGATATGCTAAAGTAAGGCCTTCTCGAGAGCATCCTTAAGTCTCTTTATATTTAACTTTAATGCATGTGTGTGTACCTATAATCATTATAATAAATAGGGGTGAGAAATAACTATCTCAGTGTGATCCTCCTATCTTCGGAATCCTCTCAAAAAAAGTGTATTCCAGAATTTCGTCATGACTCTAGTAAAATATTCCCTTACAAGATCTCACTAATTCTGAGGTAATCTAATGTTTAAGTCTTTCTTCAATCCTAAGGTTTATTACTTTAATTTTATACACGCAACATGATCCTCTAATGATTGGTACAATGTTAGTTATTAGTGGTTAGCCCTCATTATAAATTCTTAATTACCACTTATTAAGGATGAGGCATACCCTAAAAGCAGCTGAAACTAGGATACCTGTGAGGTTAAGAGAGTAATTTGTCATTTATCAATAAACAACATAAACAACATGATTTATCTACAAAGTTAAAAACTACCCTTAACATTAAAATAACACATTTATCAAACATACCTCAACAACAACATTTATCAACATACATAACAAAATAATCAACATACTTCAACAAAAAATATGTAAACCAAATCATAAGCTTATGAAAAAACAACACAAATAACAACTTTTATCTAAAAAATCATAAACTAACCTTAACATTAACACAACACATTTATCAAACATACCTCATCTTACAAAGAATGGAGTTTTGGAAAGAAATGGTTAACATACGTACCTTTACTTGAAATAAATTGGAGTGGGAACAATCTTCTCACTTTAGGCTCCTTCGTGATCACCTTCCCTGACACATGCTCTTGAACAAGACAACCATGGAGAAATTAATATTTTAATTTTTATACCGCAATTGACCAACAGACAATAAATTGGAAGAAAAACTAGGTGATATACAAGAACATCATAAATATCAGAGTTCATGTCACCAACTTTAGTGATAGACAGGGTATTACCATTAGCAATTTGAAATTTCTAATTACCATGACAAGACTTTAAATTGTGCAAGTATTCAGAGGAAACCATGGATGTAGAACATTAGAAGACTTACCATGAATTCCCAAGGCTAAAAGGCAGAAAGTATCGTTTGTTGAATCATTTTAGACTGTTGAGTTCCACTATTATATACACTAGTAATAGAAGAACTAGATGTAGAATTCGTAATTGCATGAAATGCTTGCATCGAATATTGTGTTGGATGTGGATGACGCGTGGGACAATCAAATATAATACGACCTTGCTAGTTGCAATAATTACAAAACTTTTTACTAAAATTATGAGAAATGTGTCCAAATTGTTTGCAAGAAAAACATTGAATTTGTGCCATATCACGACCTTTACCTTTACTCTAAGCAGCATATGCAACGACCACAGGCTCATAAACAACAACTTTATTAGACATGACTCTTTAATTATTGAGACATTATTCCTCCCTAAGAAGTTCTCCCAAAAATGTATCCAAAGAAGGAACGAGATTTCTATTAAGAAAAGCACCTCTGGCAACTTCAATTTATAGGCGGAGTTTCATGAGAGACTGATCTCGACTATGTGTTTTGTAGACCTCTTGGACAACCACAAGAGACTTCTTAGGAAGATCAACATGAATATGAGCATAGTGTTTTGTCGATAGATTAAAAAACCAGAATAATATTCCTGAATAGATAAATTACCTTGTTTGTATTTGACTATCTCTAGCTCCAACTGAAAACGTTTGTCTGCATTGTCTTGTTGTAAATACGCTTAAAATAATTCCACATTTTTTGAGAAGTTGAAAATAAGCGCATTTTATTGATCATTTGAGAATCAATAGTGTTAAGGATCCTCGTAATTATTTGAGCATCTATGGTTTCCCACGTATCTAATGCAACTTTCTATGTGGGTGTCTTAGACACATCGTCTAGATGACTCCATATTCTTTTTCCCTTTACTTAATTTTTTAATTGAAATTCCCAAATAAAATCATTATTACCCGTAAAATGGACATAGAAACACCTTTTTATTTACTAAATCTCTTGGTCGTGTACAACAATATTTCTTTTTGAAAAAACATGTAACAAATAGATAATTCTACTAAACAATCACCAAACACCATACATTAATCTTTTCAATGGGCTACATCAAAATGTTAAGTTTTTAGTAGTTGTTAAATGGTCGTTATGGATGAAGCATATGCAATTAGGAATTTCATAAACTAATGGAACTTTTAAAGTGGTATTGGATTTTCTAATCCTTATAGTTAGAAGAGTAGATTGACCTTTGAGTCTTATTTGAGTAGTAGTACTTTGTAGTGTATTCCTTTAGGTGTGTATAGTGTTTACAACTAACGATTTCAATGCATTTGATCATTTTATGCTTCTCTTTTGTTTACATCCTAGTACATTTCACATTCTTAATATGAATCTCAAGTATTTTGAACAATGTATTTAAATCAGTGAAATTTATTTTTTATACGAGAAAGAATACATATACACATGTCAAGTTGTGTATTCTTATAGGACTATAGTATACTAGTACATCCTCCTATTATGGGGATGGTTTGTCTAATATTAATCTTAGTACATCCTCCTATTATGGGGATGGTTTGTCTAATATTAATCTTAGTACATCCTTCTATTATGGGGATGGTTTGTCTAATCATCATCTTCCTTAGAAGCTTCAGTTTTTTAAGCTGGTGAAGCTTCAGCTTTAGCTGGTGAAGCAGAAGCAGAAGAGGAAGCTGGAGCTGAAGCTGTAGCTGGTGAAGCTGAAGCTGGAGCTGAAGCTGGTGAAGCTGAAGCTGGAGTTGAACTTGGTGAAGCTGGAGCTGAAGCTGGTGAAGCTGAAGCTGGAGTTGAACCTGGTGAAGCTGGAGCTGAAGCTGAAACTGGAGTTGAACCTGGTGAAACTGTAGTTCCACAAGCAGGAGCTTTTCCTGTAACTAAAGGTTTAACATTAGAACAGTTAGCTACTGCTGGTGCTCCATTGAATGTGAGGTCAACATTATTTAACTCAACACCATCGCACGGTACACCACTGCTGCAAACAAGAATCATTCCTTCTTCTGATCCAGATGTGCCCTTAATGTTCTTGAATGTAACCTTGCTTATCTTAATTAGTGATGGATTCTAAACCATACAAGAAGTAATGTTAGTCATATAAATACCAATTTAATAATTAACTTATAATTAAAGATGCAGTGATTACGTACCTTTTTGGAACACTGGTTCCATGGACAATACTCTTGATCAATGATGATAGGGTTCGTGACATTATTCATGATAATATCTTCAAAATGCATATCAGTAATAGTAATTTTTCCTGGTGAATCAGGCCAAGTCTTAATCCTCATACCATTTTCAGTACCTGTAAGAGTACAATTCTTAACTATAAAACCTGCTACATTCTCTTCATTTTCATACTTTCCAAGGCTTCCAACACTAATACCATGTCCAGGTCCACAATTCACATTTTGGACAGTTACACTTTGGCTGCCATCACCCAATGAGATGCAATCATCTCCAGTACCAATGTTGCTATTAGTAATTGTAACACCATTTGATCTTCCCAGGTGGATTCCATCAGTATTAGGACTTTCATCAGGGGCTATAACTGTGACGCCATCAAATGTGATATTGGTACACCCCAAAACCATAAAATGGAAATATTTGCTGTCCTTAGATGTAATTCCAGTCACCAGGGTGTTTTTACAGTTAGCAAAATACAAATTCTGTTGGAATATATTAAATTGTATAATATGAGTAAGATTTTTCATCATTGAATATAATTATTTATTTCAGTTTCAAATTAAAAGTTTACCATTGCACGTTTGTTGTCACCCTGTCCATGATTTTTATCTTTCCAAGCAACTGAAGCTCCTTTCCATGCAGCTGCACCTTGACCATCAAAAACCCCTTTTCCTGATATGGTTAAGGAGTCTATACCATCAAACCTGATCCATTGTTCAGCTCCTTTAAGGTCCGCATTGTTCCCAGGTGCTTGAATTGTGCCATCCACTTGAACTTCTATAGGAGCCTTACAAGGACCTTTAACTTCCAATAAACCCATCTTGTATGAACCAGTCGGAATCACAATTTTTGCCGCAGTTGTTGATGCACAGGCTTCATTCCAAGCACTTGTAAAAGCCTTATATATGAAACCAAATATTAATTACAGTTTATTACAAACTGATTAATTGTTTCTCATTATCAATTCAACACGAATAATTATTACCTGGGTAATATCTGCATTTGGTTTTCCGCCAAATTTTGATATGTCAAGGACCCCAGATTGAGCTGTAACATAGTCAGCTACAAAATATACGAATGAAAAAATTATGGCAATACTCAAGTTCTTCATCATATTTTTTTTTATACTTTTACTTCTCTTGAATGAATGATTGTGTTGTGTTATTTCAAACTAACGTCGAGCATTATTTATACTTGAATGATGAAGCTTCATTACCACAAACAACCCAAGCAAACTATTTTCTAAATATGTATATTTCCTATTTTATCTGTTTGGTTCCTTTTTTGTATTTATTAATAACAATCATTTTTCATCTCTTATGGATAATAAATTACTATATTTGTCTTTGACTTTATCATTACAATTTTTTTTCTCACTTTCTAAATATATTTCTAAATATAATACTGTGGAGACTAATTATAATAATGTTTAATTTTTTAACAATTGTTAGTGATTTTTCAAGATTAAACTTTAGATTTAGTCCCAAAAAAAATTAACTTTTAGAAGGAAAATAAATTTATCTTTTCATTGTGGTATTTTTTACTACTTCAGAATAAAAAATAATAAAATCATTAACCACGTTGCAAATTTAAAAATTATCATTTAAAAAGAGTAACACATAAAATTGTATGGTTTGGTTGATGAACCTTAAAGATATAATAGTGCATGTTGATATGTTTGGTTTTAAATGGTTTCTTATCTTTATGGTTTAAATTGCGGTTGCACTCGCGGATGCAGTTGTGGTTGCAGATGCTTAAATTTTAGTTGCTACCGTGTGTGTTGCAGTCGTTGCAACGTTAGTTTTAATTGAGTATAGTTTTAAATACTAATTTAAAAAACACTTAGTGTTAAGATTTTTTAATTATATCAAAAGTACATTGAGTTTTGGGGCGTTAAATAATGAGTTTTGATGAAATTATTTTAAGAAACAAGGACGAAATTTTTTGACGGGATTTCTAATGCGACAGACATGTGATTTAAATATGTGGAGGCTAGTGCATCACCAATATTGCAGACAGCAATTTATATATACTAGATGAAGACCCGTGTGATATTTTAAATATTTTAAGAATTTGTTTTATGAAAATAGATTTATTAAATTTATATTAAAATATTTATTGTGAATTATAATTGAGATAATGATATGAACAAGCTAAATTTTTTTTATTTATAAGGGTTCGAATCCTTGACCCCAATAGAGTATAAGTATTGTATTTGACATTTTAAATAGTGAAATGAATTGTGTGAGGTGCCATATATGAATATGTGATGATATGGCACAAATAGAGTAGAAGTGTTAACATGAAAGTACTCGCTCTATTTTAAAATATTACTAGATTAAGATCCGTGTGATGTGCAGTTGTAAATTAAGTTTTATTTATTTATATTAAATGTAATTATATTCAATTTTGTTTGCAAAAAATATAGTTAAAAAGTTAGATTATAATAATTTATTATGACTTATAATATAGACAAATATATGAAATAAACAGGAATATTTTATATGAAAGAAAAATTGTGTGTTTGTAAGTTTACATTTGTATTACGAATTTAGTTTTTGCAAATTTTAATAATTTTAAATGATATTACTTGTGGTCATTTTTTATTCTTTAATTGTCATGTCTCTTCGACATTTATATGTGAGTAGTATGATAAAAAAAAATACTATACCATTTAAGTTTTTAATATATTATATAAATAAAATAAAAATAAACTAAACAATATATAAAAAAATATATCAAAGTTTCGTTTCTCTCTATTTTATAATTCAAAAATTATTTCAAGAGAAATAAATCATGTTATATAAAGTTTAAGAATATAATATATTCAAAATTGCAAAATAGTTGTTAAGTTAATATATTTTTGCTTTTGTAAAAGTTTGAATTCATGACTTTAATAAAAGAATATTATATTCTTTGACTTTTTAAAAAATGAAATGAGTTTTGGGAGGTGGCACATAAAAATAATACTGAGGTGGTAAATATAGAGTATGTAGCATATATGGTTGTTCAAAAAAACTATGAATTTATTTGAACCACCAAACCGAACCGAACCAAATTGAAGTTAAATTAACTAAATTGTTATATTTGGTTAGTGACCCAAACCATATTTCAAAAACAATTTTAGAATCGAACTGAAACTGAAATGAAACCGAACTGAAACCAAAATCAAAACGAACCAAAATTAAAAATGAAAAATACTAAAAATAAATTATAAATTTGTTTTTTAAAAAATTGAAAAATAACTTAATAGTTCGCTTTTTCAATAAATTGTTCGGTTTGGAAAAAATTTAACAACATTGCAAATTTAAAAGTTATCGTTTAACTTTTATTTATTTATTTATTTATTTACATTGTATGTAAATTAACTTTTATTTATTTACATTGAATGTAATTATATTCAATTTTGTTTTAGAAAAATATAGTTAAAAAGTTATTTTATAATAATTTATTATGAATTATAATATAGACAAATATATGAAATAAAAAGGAACACTTTACATGAAAGAAAAAGTGTGTGTTTGTAAGTTTACATTTGTGTTAAGAATTTAGTTTTTACAAATTTTAATAATTTTAAAAGTAATTACTCGTAGTCATTTTTTATACTTTAATTCTCATGTCTCTTTGACATTTATATGTTAGAATGTATTTTATCTAATGTTATTCTTTGTCTTTAGTTTGTTTGTTCGTCGCAATATGAAGAATGTACTTTATCATATTTCAATATCTATAAGTTGTGGCAAGTCTTTTACATTTGTGTAATAATTAATTTGACACTAAAAATATTTGTTTCAACTTTTACATTTACTCTGATTTTAAAAAAACCAAAAATATTTAATAGTGTTTGAATTCACACGTTTCTTTTATTTTAAAATTTAAACAAATATTCTTAATTGAAGTAATTATTGGATTGTTAGATTATTTTATTAAAATTGGCATTAAATCTCCTTTAAAATATTTCTAAACGGTACACTAAACTAATTATTTTGGTTTGATTCGGTTTTGAATAAATTGAAACGGTTTGGTTCAATTTGAGTGAATTTTTACTATAATTCAATTCGGTTTAGTTTGATTTTCTATTTAAATTGTACCATGAACCACCCTAGTAACATATGATGTATGATGTATTGTGGTATAATCCGTTACATTTAGATTTAATTTTTCAAACATGTCTGAACCATTTTTGTTGGATAAGGAGGAGCCAGCAACTAGCTATATAGTACTAAACTAGTATTTTATACCTAGGTAATTTAATTTAAATTTTGTGTTGTCATGTTTAATTTTGGTTCTACGTAAATATATGCATATTTTGACTTAAAACAAATGTATTAATATTTATTAATTTAATTTGAATATGAGTTATTTTATATTGAAAGCATGTTATTTTCTATATTTCGGTCGGTTAGAGATAAAAATAGAGAGTTTCTTAATACACCACTCATGTTTCTTATACACCACATGAAATTTCGTTTTTGCCCTCCAGTTCCGGATGTGCACATCCGGACTGTAATACCCCGTATTATCTAAATGCTCAATTAGATATCAGATGAGATCAGATGAGCATTTATATGCTCTATCCTTGGTAAATTGGATTAATGGAATACTCTAAGTACTCTAAGCATTATCAATTGGGACCGATAGAGCAGCTAATGAACTCTGAAGAGATCAATTTGTTATTAGTTCAAGAGAGACTTTTATGATAACTCTAATAATTGATCAATTGGTTGAGATGACAAAATATCAATTGGAGATATTTTACTCTATTAGATTATATTATATAATAATAGTATTATATATATGTATATGTTAAGAAAGAAAAAGAAGAAAAGAGGAAATGCAAAGAAAGAAGAGAAAGAAGAGAAAGAAGAGAAAGTGAAGAAGAGAAGAAGAAGAAGGGAGAAGAGAGAAACCCATGGATCATCATCATTACCATCTTCTTCAAACTCCTCTTCGATTATCAGGTGGGTTCTAGTTAGAAACTCTAAGTTCTAGAAATAGATGTTTGGAACTTAGGTTAGAATTTGAGAGAAAATGATAAATTGTTGAATCAATGAAATCTAACGGATAAAATGAGTTATAAACTGTGTTGTATGATCAATATGTGTATAGAATCATCTATTGATGCTTATTTGTGCATTGGGTCGTGTTTGGAATAAGTTTTGGACCCAAAGGCCCCAGCTGTTACGCTGCTGAGATTCTAGGTTTCCGCAGGTTCGCACTGCGAATCCCCTAGCGAAGGGGAAATCGAACATTCGCTGGTTGTTCGCACGTCGAAGGTGAAGGCGAACATTCGACAGAGGTTCGCACTACGAACATTACCCTGTTTTGGTTCTGCCACGATTTGCCAGACGTTCGCACTGCGAATGGGGCAGCGAACCCAGTGTATTTAGGCATTCGCTGGGAACTTCGCATTGCGAATGAGGAAGCGAGCATTCGCTGGCTTCTTCGCAATGCGAACATGGCAAATCATCCAACTTGTTTCTTTCATAACTTTTGACTCGTTTATCTGATGTGCGTATTCTTGGTATCGTTGTAAAGCTATGAATATCCTCTACCTAATGGAAGTGAGAAATATTGTTTATTGCCCGATTAAACAAATCGGAGGGAACCGTGAATTGGTGTAATTTGTGGTATGTTGAATTATGTGTTTCCATTATGTGATTGATGACTATATGCCTATGCTCTTATTGTTAAACATGTTTGAATATGTATGCATGTTAAAATACGAAATAGGTAGAGTGAGGAATATTACCGTAAACAATTGTCGGATAGTGTGGAAATGACATAGTAACAACGCTCGTGCATGAGAGGCCGAGGCGTGTGTCTAGTAATCATAACCAGTTTATCTTACGGTGTAGTTTCATGAGACTCGAGCACCTCCTCTGAAACGTATGCACAATTACTTGGTAGGTTTGATTTCCTATGTGTAGTACGATTGGAGCCTATGCATTGGGTAGAGACTTGTGATGGTTAACAGGCCATGAGAAGTGACAGTTCACGATTAACAGGCCGATGATCCCGAATCCAATTCGTATGCCAAGTAACTACAAGGATCCATGACTCGGATCATCTTCTAGACGTAGAAGCGGATGGGAAAAGGGGATGCCTTGGTACGGTTATTGATTAGCGAGATTCTAGAGTTAACAGGCTCAGGACTTACTTTGGTTCTAGTGTGAGTTAACAGGCTCACGAGTGTGAATCCATATATGGCGTGTGTGTACTCAAAGTCATTTCCCTTCCCTTTTGACTTGAGTTAGGTTGTTAGAACCTTGTAAAGCCGAGAGGACTATAAGATAGCGAACTTACTGAGATTTGATGTATCTCACCCCACTATAGTTGCTTTATTTCAGGTGCAGGTTTGGTTACAAGTGGAGCGATGCTCGGATGTTTCAAGAGAAGCTTAGTTAAGCTTATTTCCGCTGTGTATTTTATTGTTCTTATACAATGAGGAATATTGTATAATGTTCTTAGTTTTATTATTTTTGGCTAGTTTCCATGACTTGTGCCATGTAGTGTACTTATGTTTAGAAATGGACAAGTATGGGAACTATGTCATTAGGCACTTATGAGGGTGTCAGTACCAAATTAATGCGTGTATTGTATTATTCTAGATATAAATTATACAGGGCATTACAGTTAGTATCAGAGCAGGTCGTGTCCTCGACCTAGCCTTGAACATCATAAGTAAATCTACTCCTGCCTCTTAAGTGTGTCTTGCCAGCATGAAACTTAATATCATACTATGTAGTGTTGGGCCTGATCAACCTAATACTATGTATGTGATAGGTAGAGTCATTGTTGAGCAACCACGAGGACTCCGTAGGGTGGTCGGAACTTGTGTCGTGAAGGAAGGCCCAATCTAAGAGTTAGTAGTGAGGAGTTTTGGTCAGCTCAGTTGAGATCTTGGTAGAAGTTGTGCATGGGTAGCATGGAAATTAAAGAGTGGTGTGTTGTTCAAGTAATCCTGTGGAATGGATGGAGTCCAAAAGTTAAGGATCTTTATTGGACGATTGGATAAGGTATCAAGGAATATGTAAAGTCGCTAGTGGAGCTGGATTGACCACTAGTATGGATAAGGATTTCAAGTAATCTCATTCTGTGACAAAGAAAAGTTGTTTTATGGAACGCGTGGCGTAAGGTCCGGAAGTGATAAAAGTATTGGTGCTTCAGTTTCTAAGGTCGTTGTGGTATCTTTAATGGACGAGAGTACCTTGAAGTATGTGTTCGGAATGATCTCTCCTGACTGGTTAAAAGTTAAGAATTAAGGAGGTTCGGCTTTCATGGGAATCTAAAGTAGTAGAGAAGTGTGTGGAGGAACACAAGGATGTGTTTACATGCTTCAAGTGAAATAAGTATGTGCCGGACGCAGAGTAGGAGATGAATGGTGTATCTTCAGTTATGAAGTGAGATTAAGTTCGAGATGATACATCAGGATTTCTGTTTTCAATAAGAGACCAATTTGGAATTGTTAAATTACCCAAGGAATAGTATGAGGTATTAT
The DNA here is from genome assembly GCA_022829125.1 of Lathyrus tuberosus. Taxonomy (NCBI): domain Eukaryota; kingdom Viridiplantae; phylum Streptophyta; class Magnoliopsida; order Fabales; family Fabaceae; genus Lathyrus; species Lathyrus tuberosus. The sequence continues at coordinate 3,800,261 of JALAZF010000282.1, forward strand.
GTTGGAGAAAGATTGAACTTCATTTAGTAACGGAAGAAGTGTGTGTTAAGGAGTAGAGTAAGTATCTTGGAATTTAAGGGAAACGGTATTAATGGTACGTTAAGAGGAAGTGACAACGGAATGTATTTTTGGACGAAGGTGTAATAGAGTTATTGTGTAGTTGTGAGGCTCAAATTAAGGAAGTGTAATCAAGGATGGTTCACCCATGAGAAAGTTACACTTTGGTATTAAGAACGAGCGTAGTAGTAGCACCGTGATCATAAGTGTACGTGGTGGATTCTTATTTTGAGATAAGTGTGAAGAGACGTACCTTGTGGAGTAGTGACTACTGTATTTTAAGAGGTAAGATTGCGGTAACCAACGAGGAGAAAATCAGGACTTAGTATGGACCGAGTGTAAATCATGGAATGGTTTATACCGGAAGGGTAAGAAATCCCGGTTAGGGTGTACGAAGTGGTAGAGAGGTTCTTCAAGAGGATGAATTGCCCCGGTTTAGTATAATCATAGAGGAACTTTTGTGTTTGTGAATAATCAGAATATTCGGAATCTACCTTTTGTTGGACCAAGAACATTGTTGTTTTATTTCTCACCAAGGAGTTCAAGTGAGGGTATAAAGGTTATGTGCTAGTTTTGTTTATGGACGAATTAAGCATGAGTTGTGGCAAAAACCTTAGAAGGTTGTCATTATTGGTTTCCCGCTGAAGTTTTGTAGTGTGACCGTGGTAGAATTTGGAATTTTGCCTGTCAATTGTTTGGAGTGTGCCGTCAATTTTTCGGTCTTACCTTGAGTGGATAATGGTTGGCGAATGTGATACAAGTTAAGAAGCCACGAGTTGTGAACGATATTTCAAGTAGGACGAATCACATTAATGGTTTGAGTAGGGATGACTTCGAATTAAGAAGAAACTGGTTTTTGATTCTGCAGCGATGTTAACTGATTAACATGTGCAAGGATGGTGCTTTGCACAGAATTTTGAGGAGTTAACCGATTAGCTCAGATGGTTAATCGATTAACATATGGGTAATTTGTGGAATCCCTTAAGAACGATCATCTGCGTTTTGTTACCTTATGCTGCTCCGAGGGAAGAGTATTGTGTGAGTGAAAAACGGGATGGTAAGTAAATGAAAGATGGATTGCGTTTTGGAATCGTAACTTTTGGAAAGGTGTTTCCTAGTTGATCATCTGTTTAGATGACAAGGGAATTGTCTCCGAGGAAGTGACCTTGTATATTGTGTTGAGTATGAGAAAGTCTTAGGTGTTTTACCGTTGAGAGTCTTAAGGACGAAGTTGGGAAATATTCACGAAGTATTGGTTTCGCAAGGAATATTTCGGTGTGTAATTATGGTATTAGCAAGGTGTGAGCGGTTGGTCCGAGTTGGTAATCGTTATTTTTCGGGAGTTCATGGTACCAGTTTTAGAACGTGAGGGTGGTACCATGTTGTATGCTATGTGTTTTAACCAGAGAAGAAATTTGAAAGTTATCTTTCCAAAGTACGAGTAAGAATTTGATGTTCTGAGGTTAAGCATATAACTTGGAATCATTTATGGAACAGAACGATTAAGGAGATTGGATTCAATTGAGAAGCGTGGCATGTCCTTGAAGGTATGTGTGCATGGGGAGTGTTGTTGTGATTTAGCAAGTGGTATGAAAACCCACATTTGTGCTTTGGACGGTTTAAGTTTTGATAAGTGGTGACTCGCATGTGACTGAAGTCCTGTGTTGGTGTTACGACGTTTTGGGTTGAGATCTCGAATCATCAAGAAAACCTTGAGTGAGTCGAAACCCCGTGAGAAGAATCGATTTGGACTATGGTGACCAGAATCGGAGGTTGTTAAACTATTTTGGATATATTGGTCCGAGTTTAGAATGGATTGAGAGTTGTGTGGTTATGGTTGTAACAGTGTAACTCCGGCATCTTTATTGTCTGGAGAGTGTTGGACCGATGTTTGTATGTTGTGTGTTGGCGAGGAAATTATTCTACCTTTGGACGCTAGTAAGTTCATGTACCGTAGGTTAGTGAGGACCCCAGTGGATAAGTGTGTTCTCCGTGGACTGATAGCTAATAGGTAGTGCTTAAGAATTCATGGTGTTCCACTGTTAGAATTGGACTTGCGCAGTGGAAGGTGACAAATGAAAGGGCTCAGTCGGATTTATAAGAATCAGAGGAGAAATTGATTGTAGGATTGGAAATAAGAAGATTTTGTTCTAAGTGTGTTACCTTTTGGTGTGATACGAAAGGAAGGAAATATTGGATTTAGTGAGTAAAATGTACAGCATCAGACCAGATGGAACTGGTAAAGAAATCGTTTAAATAATAATGAAGTGGTTTTGGACGTTGAAAGTTATGGAAATATAAATCATCGTTGATTGCATGAAGTTAAGAAATCACTGAATTACATCGCGAAGATGTGTTGAGTGATGTTGTCCTAACTTGAGATAAGATGTTATGGTCTTGTGGTGAGTCGATAGAGGAATGTAGAATGGTACATTCTTTCCGAAGGTAAGATATGACACAGTGTCGTAGTATGGAACAACAGATGAATTATGGGAAAAAGCAAGTTGAAAGTTAACCCAATATTGGAATAAGAGTATGACTAAAGACGTGAAGTTTGATAATTCGTGAAATTAGCGATTTTGGTCTGTGAAGTCGAGTTGAATTTTGGATTATGTCAGAAATTCTAACGGAAGTAACGTTGAGTGTCGAACTAAGACGATGATGCAAGTTGTGGTTATTGTTGAGCGAGGGAAATTCGGGGGCGAATTTCAATTTATGGGGGGGAGAGTGCAATACCCCGTATTATCTAAATGCTAAATTAGATATCATATGAGATCAGATGAGCATCTATGTGCTCTATCCTTGGTAAATTGGATTAATGGAATACTCTAAGTACTCTAAGCATTATCAATTGGGACCAATAGAGCAGCTAATGAACTCTGAAGAGATCAATTTGTTATTAGTTCAAGAGAGACTTTTATGATAACTCTAATAATTGATCAATTGGTTGAGATGACAAAATATCAATTGGAGATATTTTACTCTATTGGATTATATTATATAATAATAGTATTATATATATGTATATGTTAAGAAAGAAAAAGAAGAAAAGAGGAAATAGAAAGAAAGAAGAGAAAGAAGAGAAAGTGAAGAAGAGAAGAAGAAGGGAGAAGAGAGAAACCCATGGATCATCATCATTACCATATTCTTCAAACTCCTCTTCGATTATCAGGTGGGTTCTAGTTAGAAACTCTAAGTTCTAGAAATAGATGTTTGGAACTTAGGTTAGAATTTGAGAGAAAATGATAAATTGTTGAATCAATGAAATCTAACGGATAAAATGAGTTATAAACTGTGTTGTATGATCAATATGTGTATAGAATCATCTATTGATGCTTATTTGTGCATTGGGTCGTGTTTGGAATGGGTTTTGGATCTAAAGGCCCCAGTTGTTACGCTGCTGAGATTTTAGGTTTCCGCGGGTTCGCACTGCGAATCCCCTAGCGAAGGGGAAATCGAACATTCGCTGGTTGTTCGTACGACGAAGGTGAAGGCGAACATTCGCCAGAGGTTCGCACTGCGAACATTACCCTATTTTGGTTCTGCCACGATTCGCCAGACGTTCGCACTGCGAATGGGACAGCGAACCCAGTGTATTTAGGCATTCGCTGGGAACTTCGCACTGCGAATGAGGAAGCGAGCATTCGCTGGCTTCTTCGCAATGTGAACATGGCAGATCATCCAACTTGTTTCTTTCATAACTTTTGACTTGTTTATCCGATGTGCGTATTCTTGGTATCGTTGTAAAGCTATGAATATCCTCTAGCTAATGGAAGTGAGAAATATTTGTTTATTGCCCGATTAAACAAATCGGAGGGAACCGTGAATTGGTGTAATTTGTGGTATGTTGAATTATGTGTTTCCATTATGTGATTGATGACTATATGCCTATGCTCTTATTGTTAAACATGTTTGAATATGTATGCATGTTAAAATATGAAATAGGTAGAGTGAGGAATATTACCGTAAACAATTGTCGGATAGTGTGGAAATGACATAGTGATAACGCTTGTGCATGAGAGGCCGAGGCGTGTGTCTAGTAATCATAACCAGTTTATCTTACGGTGTAGTTTCATGAGACTCGAGCACCTCCTCTGAAACGTATCCACAATTACTTGGTAGGTTTGATTCCCTACGTGTAGTACGATTGGAGCCTATGCATTGGGTAGAGACTTGTGATGGTTAACAGACCATGAGAAGTGACGGTTTATGGTTAACAGGCCGATGATCCTGAATCCAATTCGTATGCCAAGTAACTACAAGGATCCATGACTCGGATCGTCTTCTAGACGTAGAAGCGGACGGGAAAAGGGATGCCTTGGTACGGTTATTGATTAGCGAGATTCTTGAGTTAACAGACTCAGGACTTACTTTGGTTCTAGTGTGAGTTAACAGGCTCACGAGTGTGAATCCATATATGGCGTGTGTGTACTCAAAGTCACTTCCCTTCCCTTTTGACTTGAGTTAGGTTGTTAGAACCTTGTAAAGCCGAGAGGACTATAAGATAGCGAACTCACTGAGATTTGATGTATCTCACCCCACTATAGTTGCTTTATTTCAGGTGCAGGTTTGGTTACAAGTGGAGCGATACTCGGATGTTTCAAGAGAAGCTTAGTTAAGCTTATTTCCGCTGTGTATTTTATTTTTCTTGTACAATGAGGAATATTCTATAATGTTCTTAGTTTTATTATTTTTGGCTAGTTTCCATGACTTGTGCCATGTAGTGTACTTATGTTTAGAAATGGACAAGTATGAGAACTATGTCATTAGGCACTTATGATGGTGTCAGTACCAAATTAATGCGTATATTGTATTATTCTAGATATAAATTATACAGGGCATTACACGGACGCACCGTTTTTTTTTAAAAACGTTGCTTTGTTCCGAATGTGCAAATCCGGAATGACAAGTTACGCGTCTTCCGGATGTGCGCATCCGGAGAAATGGCTGAAACTCAATATATTAAAAGGTATATTTATTTTAAGAAATAATAATAATAATAATAATTATATGTATTTTAACAAAAGGTTAGAGCAACGAATATGGCAGGCATCCTTTAATGATAACTTCAAAATATTTATCAAAACGCATGATGGCTACTTGTTTTGTATCCAAAAGCTGTCTAGTAGTTCTAACCCATATTTAAACAAAATAACGGTCATCCACCTATGATGGCAAACATGATCTGTAACCATAAGTTATATATCCAAAAAAGGCATTGTGAATATCCGAACTCCCAAATATATCCTCGAAGATTGTAGGACAAATGAAGATCAACAGTAAAATATTACTTATTTGACTTTATTCAAGATAAATGGCAGCAGAGTCGACACAAAGTTGGTGGTACTCCTATTACCACTTGCAGAACCAGAATCAAAATTTTCGACTTCACTTATGTAGTATCGAGTGTGGTGCCTAAATGATACATTTTGATGTATATTTATGTATATGTATATATTATTACTTGTTTTTAATTTTATATATGATTTATTTTGCATTGTTAATTTCTGCTTATCAAAGATGGAGTAAGTGAGGGTCAGTTCAGTCAGGTTTTGCTTTATGAGATGGATGCAATTCGGAAGGTATGACATAACTAACTTTAACTTTTTAGTTGTTATCATAGTGGCTAAAACCGAGGAACACTTGCTAGCTTTCCGCGCTCGATACTACATAAGTGAAGTCGAAAATTCTGATTCTGATTCTGCAAGTGGTAATAGGAGTACCACCAACTTTGTGTCGACTCTGCTGCCATTTATCTTGGATAACGTCAAAGAAGTAATATTTTACTGTTGATCTTCATTTGTCCTACAATCTTCGAACCTGTAAAATATAATCCTTTTAGGCTTAAACCCAGTTGATTTATGAAAAGCCACATGACACTCCCTGAAAATCAAAAGAAAATCATGAGGAATCCACAAACCTAACAAAATTATCTTATAATTGTAGCGGCCCGATTTCCTTTCTGATGTCACCACCTTACAAAACTTACCATATGATTTGCCCTTAAAATCAGGCAAAATTATGATCAACAATTGAAGTCTTCCCTCCTGCTTTGTCCTATCAACAATTATATTTATATTTTTTAATAGTCCAAAATGGTAAATAATAATGAATTTTTTATGCATACAAATATTTTTCTTGTATCGTGTAAGTTACTGACTACTCCCATTCTTAACCTTTCTTCTCCAAAAAAACTCAGTCATTTCGGTGCTCTGTGCCCTTACAGGTAAATAATAATGAGTTTTTTTATGCATACAAACTTTTTTTTTATTCATCAACGTTTCACTCTGTAATGCATGTTTACTTCATTGACATTGACTGAAGATTAATGACTACACCGAAACAACACATTGAAGAGATACGAAGAACAAAGTTTTCTATTGGCAGGAAACCTAATCCCTTGACTCAAGATCTTCATCATGCTGTCAAGACTTTCTCCCTCCCCTCATTCGAATGTATATTAACATGCGATGAAATATTAACATATGCGACCAACCGACAAAATTGACTTTTAAAAAAGAAAATAAAGTTATGCTATTTTTCCGGATCTGCAGATCAGGAATTAAAAAAAAAAAAGTTATGTTATTTTTCCGGATGTGCACATCCAGAACACATCAGCGTTTTTTAAAAAATTGGTGTGTCCGGATGTGCACATCCGGAATCTAGAGACAAAAAAGAAATTTCACGTGGTGCTTAAGAAATTTGGGTGGTGTATTAAGAAACTCTCTAAAAATATCTCTTTGTAAATAGTTTGTACCTTTCATTCATTGGCTTTATTATTCTGTTTAAGTCCTACTAACACTGCTACTCTATGTACATGTGTGAGTTAGTTGAGTTACAGTTAGTGGTTAAGTTTAACTGTAACCGTTAGCTAGAATAATCCAGTTTGGTATATATGTTGCATCGTTGGCTTTGTAAAGAATAACACACAATGTATATTCCCTTTACTTTTCTCTAATATTAAGTTGTTAATGATTTGTATTAATTTTTATTATACTCTATATTATCACTATTGTGATACAAAAGAGTAAATTATATTTCAGATTGGAAAATCTCTATATTCTCTTATGCGATAAATCAACATATTTTGTTGTGTTTATTGTTATAATTTCAAGAAAATAAATAATATTTTATTGTGTTTAGATCATCACATCTATTTTATTTTTGAAATTTGAAATAATTTTTTAGTTGAAGTAACTATTAGGGTAATAATTAGTTTGTTAGACCATTATATTCAAATGAGATTTTTTTTTTCCGTCTTTCCAAAGGCTCAAACTATTGACCTTCAATAGAGTAGACATATTATATTTTACCTTTTAAATAGTAAAAATGAGTTATGTGAGATGTTATATAAGAATATGAGATGGTGTGGCAAAAATAAAATATAAGTGTTAGCATGAAAGTACGCACTTCTATTTTAATATATTACTAGATTATGACTCGTGTGATGTACAGTTGTAAATTAATTTTTATTTATTTATATTGAATATAAATATATTCAATTTTGTTTTGGAAAAATTAAAATTTTATATTATAGTAATTTACTATGACTTGGAATATAGATAAATATATGGAAAAAAAAAATGAACACTTTGCATGTAAGTTTACAGTTGTATTTAGAATTTAGTTTTTGCAAATTTTAATAATTCTAAAAGATATTATTTGTGGCTATTTTTGATACTTTGATTTTTATGTCTCTTTGACATTCATATTTGAGAATATACTCTATCTAATGTTATTTTTTTGTCTTTAGTTGTTTGTTGTTGAAATATGATAGAGTCGTAATATGAAGAATGTACTCTATCATATTTCAACATCTACAAATATTGGCAAGCCTTTTAAATTTGTGTAATAACTAATTTGACATTAAAGACATTTGTTTCAACTTTTATTTTTGTTGTGATTTCAAGAAAATTGTTCTGGACTAGGCAGGCGCTTGGCCCACAGTAGGGCAAGGCCCAATCCAGTCCAGCTCTTAGCAGACCCAATAACTGGATTCTGCCAATCTAGCTATTGGACAAAATCTAGTCGTTGGGCACAACATAGCCGTTGGGGACAATATGACCATTGGGGCCGTCCCTCTCACTCGCTTGTCAGTCCACGCCACCAACTGCCTTCCCAGATCTCACGGAAGCAGTTGGACCAGGTCAAAGGGTCACGCGCCTGACTCTCCACCTAGCAGTCTCCCATTGGTCGACCAGACAATTCGGCCACATGGGAGACCTTGGCCCCGCGCTGGGGGTTACTTTTATAAATACCCTTTCACTTGAGAGGGTCGGGTTTGATCACTATTCAATATTCGAAATCATACCTAAACGTTTTGTACTTGTTTTCTCTCTAGCCCAAACTTATTTTGGCATCGGAGTACCTTGCAGGTACACCCCCTCCTCTCTTACATCCATCATCTCTGCCCTACACAGAAGGCCACGATGATCCAGTCTGATCACTCCAGATCAGTGGCGCCGTCTGTGGGAACATACTGCTTCCCCGTCTTTTTGATTCAAGATACCTCATCTTTTCACCCAAAAGACCAAAGCTTACTCTCCAAAATCCTTTGATCATAGGGCTTCCAACAGATATGATGATGCCCGTCAAGAGCCCGATGTCGCCATTATCGCGGATAACGCCGATCACTTCATCCCCGAAGCTACCTTCCCGGAGACAGATCATCGGGATGGGAAGACCGCGTCCCCTACCCCCGAAGATGTGAAGTCGCGCGCGCAGGCTACTGGTCACGTTTTTGAGCCTATACCTGTCCCTCAAAATGCTGACCCCGGCACTGCTGCCCTCATTGCCTCTCAACAGGTCCAATTTCTTGATCTTCCAACAAGGTGAAAAGATCAACATGCTCGAGCACGTCCTCCAGGAGCTCCTCCCCTCGCAGAAGCTTCGCAGTCCTTCCCCACACCCTCAATCTCCCCTTCAGAAACGTCGGCGAGACAGGTCCAGGAGCAACTCCCTCAGCAGAGGACGATTAAGATCAGAAGAACCTGGGTCAGAAGTCTCCAGAAGACGACACCATTCTCCCCTGCAAAGATCTAGACGCTCCCCTGCTCCGAAGAGATCCAAGCCTTCAGAAAAACATCATGAGCACCGCCGGTCGCGCAGACATTTTCCTCAATATAGCAGAAGTCGCGGTCGCAGTCTTTCCTCCGGCCGTTCGTCGAGCGCTAGCAGTGAAGACGGTGTCCATGGATCCCTATCTCAGGAGATCATGGACACTCGTATTCCCCGCGGGTTGGAGAAGCCTCCTCATCAAGCAACTTATGATGGGACCACCGACCCAGCGAGCATATAGAAAACATCGAGGCCATGCTCCACTATCACAATGTGAGTGGGGCTATTAATTGTAGGTTGTTCCCCATTACCCTCTGGAAAGGGGCCATGACCTGGTACAAGCGGCTTTCTTGGGGTTCGGTCACGTCCTGGAGATATTTGAATAACAAATTTTCCCGGCACTTTACTGCCTCCTGACGACATCCCAAGTCGGAGGCCACGCTCGAAGCCATTATACAAGGCAAGGATGAGCTCTTACGTGCATACATCGAGCGTTTCAACAAGGAGGCTGTGGAGGTCCGCACCACGGACCATATGAAGAAATATCTCCTTGAGAAGGGGTTGAGACCGAAGAGTGAATTCTGCAAGGCGGTGGGCATAGAGACCCCTCGCACCTTGGCCGAATTACTTCATAAGGCTCAAGGATATATACAATACGAGGAGAAAGAGGCCGCATACAAGGCCAAGGACTCAAGGGATCAGGAGAGCTCCCGGGCAACAAAAAAAGACGACTCAGAGGCTCCTAAGCGCGACAAGGAGAGACGACGAGATGATCGTCCTCGAGAAGGCAAGGGACCCGATGGTCGCATCACGGAATACACCCTGCTGACGGCTCCCCGCGAGCGCATTCTTTCCGAATGCATCAATGCGGAATTCAAGCAGAGGGTGTCCGGTTCCCCAAACCAACATCGTCTAAGGGCAACACAGACAAGAGTAAATATTGCTGCTTACATCGCAGCCACGGCCACGTGACCGAAGACTGCGTTCACCTGAAGGACGCCATTGAAATCCTCATCAAGGAGGGTCACCTAAAGAAGTATACGAAAAAGGGTGAATCCTCCCGATGAGAGACTTCAGAGACCAAGAAGGAAACAGAGTCTTCACCGCCCAGTCCTGCCCCGCAGGTCGCCATGTCAATCACGCGGCCAGAGGACTTCGTCATCCCCGACTACCTCGAGGATCCTCCCCAGATATCCGCGCACAGCACCTGGGAGACATTCCCTATGGTAATGGTCATTTCATGTGGAGGATACAACGAGATCACGGTGGGGTCGTTCAAGAGAAAATTTGACCAGCTAATCGACTGCAGTCCCGATCGGCTATCCATACTCGAGAAAGTTCGGGGGCGTTCTCAGCCAATCACATTTTACCGTGAGTTACTGCCTGGGGGCTCCCCGAACTCACACATTCCTTTGCTCATTAGGGCTAGACTTGCTAGTACTGATGTCCGACGGATCCTGGTCAACCAGGGCAATTCAGTGGACATCATGTACACCGGTTTGTTCAGAGCCTTGAAGCTGGACCAGAAGAATTTGTCCCTGTATGTAGGATCCGACCTGCAAGGATTTAATGGAGCCACTGCCAGACTATGGGGATACCTGGAGCTTCCAGTCACATTCGGGGAAGAGGAGGCATCAAAGTCAATCAAAACTTAATTTCTGGTAATTGACTGTTCATCGTTGTACCAATGTATCCTGAGAAGACCGACGCTAGCGGAGCTGATCATTGTCCCTTCAATCGTTCATCTCAGGATGAAGTATTATATAGAGAAGGGCCACGTCGTGACTTCGCACGGGGATATAGAAGCTGCAAGGAGATGCTTTGAATCAGCTACCCGAGGACAAAGCTCGATCGGTACAGCGTCCAAGGCCGCCAAGCGGGCAAGAGAGAAATACCATCTCAGCAAAGAAAGTCAGCCTGACAAGAAGCCAGCTCTCTCAGTGTACACGATCGACCTTGACAGCTGGATTTCTGAAGGCGAGGAAGACGGACACGAAGGCACGTCGACAGCATCAAGCAGCTCCCCTGCGTCGACCATCATGTGTCCAATACCTGATGGGGAATTCGAGGTCATCACCTTCTGAGATAGCCCTAACAGAGGGGTATAAATAGGCGCTGGGCTGCCCGACAAGGTAAGCAGTTGAAGACATGCCTGGAAGACAATGTGGATTTATTTGCTTAGAGCGTCGCGGACATGTCCAACCTTGACCCTGAGACTACATGCCCTCAATTGACCATCGACCTAGCTTCCTGAGTCGTCTCGCAGCGTAGGCGAAAGCAATCCGATGAAAAGGCACAGGCTGTCGAAAAACTTGTACAAGACCTCTTAGAGGCAAAATTTATCTTGGAGGCCAGGTATACAACCTGGCTGTCCAATATTGTACTTGTCAAGAAACATAGTGGAAAATGGTGCATGTGCATTGATTATACTGATCTCAACTGGGCTTGCTCGAAAGATGCTTATCCTCTGCCGAGCATAGATAAGCTCGTAGACAATTCTGCATGTTTCAAGCTCCCGTCCTTCATGGACGCCTACTCGGGATACAATCAAATTCCCGTGGCTGAAAAGGACAAGAAATATATCACATTCATGACCTCGTCGAAGAACTATTACTACAACGTAATGCCCTTCGATCTGAAAAACGTTGGGGCCACGTACCAGCGTATGATGAACAAGGTCTTCTGATCAGAGATCGGAGACATGCTTGAAGTATATATGGACGATATAATCGTGAAGTCCCAAGAGGAATCTGATCACATGATCCACTTGCAAAAGGTCTTCGACCAAGCGAGAAAATGAAAAATGTGTTTTAACCCAGAAAAAAATGCACCTTCGGTGTGCGGGCAGGGAAATTCCTCGGCTTCTACCTCACCGAGAGGGGGATAGAGGCCAACCCTGACAAATGTTGGGCATTCGCTGAATTTCCCAGGGCAAGATCAAAGAAATCTATACAATCCCTCAACGGGATGTCGCTTCACTTTCTCGCTTTGTGGCCAAGTATGCCCAACACGCTCTGCCATTCTTCAAACTCTTGCGAAAAGAAGCCATTTCAAGTGGACAGAGGAATGTGAGCAGGCCTTGCTTCACCTCAAGTGAGCTTTATCTGAACCCCCCGTTCTATCGCCACCAAAAAGCTAGGAGATGTTGTACCTGTACCTCTCTGTCACCAGTGAAGCTATTAGTGCCGCCCTCATTCGTGAAACACCCGACGGGCAAAAACCCATATACTTCACGAGCAAGGCTTTGCAGGAGCCAGAACTCAGGTACTAACAAATCGAGTAGGTCGCCCTCACTCTCATCAACGCGGCGAGGAGATTAAGGCATTACTTCCTAGCCCACACGATAGTGGTACGGACAGATCAGCCCATAAGGCAGCTACTTGGTCGACCAGACATGGCCGACAAAATGCTCAAATGGTCCTTGGAGCTGTCAGAATTCGACATCCATTACAAGGACAGGAAGGCCCTCAAGGCGCAAGTCCTGGCAGATTTCGTAGCTAAGATGATCCCCGGCTTCCCCGTCTAGCGGGGCACTGTTTACCCTGGAAATTGGTAAACAACCGGTGATCTTCTAAAACAACAAAGTTCTAGTAACTTACAGGATCGATCAGATTGATCCTAGGACATGTGCTATGAGTGTATTTAAAATGTTTCACTAATGCATAAAACAAACATTCCGACAATGCTTGCATGCAAAAAGGATATTTTGAAATGTGAATGAAAAGTAATAAGAAGCAAGAAAACGTTTGGGTCGAAACAAGAAACTTAAAGAAAGACTGAAATGTAAAGAAAAGTTTGATAAAAACTGAACTTTAAATGATAAGAGAAGCGCATAAAATCTTGAATAAACTGCAGAAATATAAATGCTTGAAGGTAAAAGCTTTATAATGTAAGAACTGCAAAGTAAAAACTTTGTAATGTAAAATGCTTAGAAGTAAAAGACTGAATTAAAGGACTTCAAAGTAAAGGATCTAAGGTAGAAACTTCAAAGTAAATTGCCTTGCAATGAAAGATAATGGTGATTACAATCACGTACATTCTCGCTTCACCCTTTTCTCTACACGCTGGATACTTTGAGTGATTATGGAGTTACTTGTACAACACGATTTTTCACACACATTCTAACTCTAGAACTAACCTATTTATAATACTCTAAAATAACCATCATTTAACAGTTTAATCCTAAAACACGCCACTTGGCACTTTGCATGTCTTCAACTTCTGGATCTTCGCCACTTGTCCTCTTTTCAAATTCAAAATAGTAGAAAATTCCCTCCACTAATTATTTGTAACTGCAGCGCATTATCCGTCGAACTGACTTCCTAGACTTAGAAATACTTGAAGTCTCAAGACTCCTTTCTTCGACCCAAGCTTTCACCAAGTATGGTTGAAGCCTCTTTTTTCTTTTAGCTTATTTATTTTTAAAGAACAACACAACTTCTTTAAAGCCAAATTTGTTTGAAACAGGTAGCGTCGAAATTAGGAGCTAACAAATTGCCCCCCAAAAATGTCCTTTCGCCAGTATCGGTAGGAAGGTCATTTTTTGATAGAACGATTTTTGACGCTTGCTCATTCGACTATGAGAGACATGGTCATAACTGTTTAGCCCGCGATCTAGAAACTATTCAGTTTCTTTCAACCACGCTTATGACGTCATATAATAATGGTGAATCTTCAAACGTCTTTGCAGCCGTATCTTTGATCAGTATTCATCATTACCTTTTCTTGAAACTAGACATTTCACAGTCTGATCATAACTGCCACCACTAAAAAATTTCCAAAAAGAAGACACGCGTCCCACTACTTGACTTGCTTTGACGGTGGATTAACAATCCTTTGAACTTCCAAACGCCTATAAATACTCCTTTTCCACAACTTGCTAAACTTTTGCATTCTCAGAATTTCTTGTAACTCATTTCTTCATCCTTCAAACTTTCTTCAAGAAACCAAGAACACCATTTCATTTCTTCTCTAACTCCCAACAATGGCGTCCTCACAAACCGCTCCTCAAGAAAAGAAAGGTCAAAAAGGCAAGGTCACACAGTTCAAACAATCTCTTCCACCATTTTCGAACCTTCCAGGACCTAAGATGGTAAATAATCACCAGTTCATGCCAGAACCCCATGCTGCAGAAGTAAGGAGTATCTATGAATCTCAGGTAATGATTCCTCTTATTGTTTCTGACAAACCTTATGCTTTATCTGGTCCTTTATCCGATGCTAAAGCTTCTGATGAAAAACTCAGTGAGTTTTTTCCTTCCTATCGCAAATCAAGGCCATTAGGGCAAAAAAGTAACCCTAAAATAGGTGAAACTTCCCCTGATAAACCCACCTTAACCAAGATGGATCTTAGATATCTCCAAGATGGCACTAGATTAGTGAGAGCGGTTAGCCCGTTGAAAGATTTTGACCTTTGGATTACCAGGATGGAAAAGGTAAAATCTGAACATTGGAAAATAATAGGAATTTATGACTTGCTCATGTTGTCGAAAACTAGTATTCCTTATTGTTTAAACTTGCTGGCAGCATCCCTTTATTTTTGGGATAGTACCCACTTTACCTTTCATCTTCCCTGTGGGATGGTCACCCCTACCCTCTTCGACGTGGCTGCCATCACCGGACTTCGACCAGATGGCATTTCTTATAACCATGAAACTGACGCAGAGGATACAATTGGGATCTCCAATTCCAAACTCACCTACACACATTTCATAAACCGCCACTTCAAACGCGGCACTGAAGAAGTATCTGACCAAGAACACATTGCATTCCTGACTGTATGGTTGTCTAGGTATGTGTTTTGCTCCAAATCTCTGCAAGTGGCTAAGAAGTATCTAACTCTAGCCAACCAACTCCACAACAACAGAAGGGTTTGCCTTAGTGAATTGATCCTGGAAAACCTCTATAAATCTATCAGCGAAGGGGCATCTCGACTCAAAGATTTAGAGGCCCAGGGCATTGTACACCTGAATGGCCCCCTCTGGCTGCTTCAACTATGGCTTAACTCAAATTTCGAAGCCAGCCTTCCCAGGAAAGGGAGAGTCGATGAAACTTCTACTGAAATCAAGGAGAGGAAGGTCGCAAGGACTCGCTTGGTCAAACTCACCCCTAATGATGATGGGGAAACTCTCAAAGGAGCCTTCTTTAGCTACATCATGATGTTTGCCAAACGGTATGAGTTCACACCAAGCATGGCCCCTTTTGCTGAGAGAAGATGTGGCCCTGAATGGTTCACAAGGCCATTCCCTAATTCAAACAAAAAGCTCCATACTGAATTTGTTTCAATCTGGAAGGCTTTCTTGATTCCTAGATTTATTGTCCATAGGCTGAATCTTGGAAAAGATATAGCAACCTTGATTGCTTACCAACCAAACCTTGTCTCTCGACAATTTGGGTTGGCCCAGACTTTCCCTAAGTGCCTATATAAGAAAAAGGGCCATGTTGTTCTTCACACTTCCAGCTTCGACGAGGGAGGTGCTGCAATCCACTTCGATCGGTTGAATGCTCGAAAAGCAGTCTTTTCCCCTGTGTACTTTCAGCCCAGTTTTTTGTGCACTCAACCATTTCACGAATGGTGGTCGAAGCACTACAATGAACAATTTCTTGATGTTGCTGCCTTCTCCTCATTACTTGACCAAGCTTTCCTTGATGTGCAGGAGAAAACCAGGAAGAGTAAGTTCACTCATATCAAAGAAATTAAAGCCTTCCAAAGGTACTTTGAAACTGTCTATCGACCAGATGATATTAGTCGAACCGTTCATGAGGCTGCTGTCACTTTGAAGGAGAAATTTCTAAAAAAAATGGATAAGTTAAAAATCCCTTCCAACGTTCCTCTTGAGAGACGTTATGAGATGGCTTTTAAACTCTTTCCTCCAAAGTTCCCTCGACTGCCTAACGCTGATTTTGGAGTGGCACTTGCCCCTCCATTTCCAGACTGGTTTGTCTGTGGTGATTCAATAAAAATCCTTCAACAGCAGTTTCAACCGAAAGCCAAAAGGGTGGTTGTGACTAAGCATATGCTGGATAGTTTTAAAGGACACCTTCATATAGGGATTGAGGATGTTCGCATCGAATCCGAAATATATGAAGGTTTGAGGCCCTTGATTTGTGATTTATAACTAACCACTTAATTATTAACTTGTAATAATTGTCTTTGTCTTTTCAGCTATGCCCATGAAGACCAAACCAGCTAAGAGTGCTGCTGTGAAGGTCGAGAAGGAATCTGAAGACACAAAGGTATTTTATATCCCTTGCCTAAATCTTCTTTATGTGATCACCTTCTAATGTTTGCATCACCTTTTTAGACTGCTCGAAAACCTCCAACACCTCAAAAGAAGACCAAGAAAGGTGCTCAAACAGTCATTCCTTTAGATGTTGATGATGAATCTCCTGAGAAGGTCATAGCTAAAAGGAAAAGGAAGCTTACCAAAGCTTCTGGATCTGCTGGCCAACCTTTCTCGAAGGCAGCCAAAATTCTTGAAAAGATACCTACCACTAGTGGTGTCGAGAAACCATCCTCCAAGGCCGCGTCGAAATCGAACGCCGGCACTCATGAGAGTGAAAACTCAAGCCCTGATGTTGTAAATGCTCAGGTATGCACACCATCTTTCTCATAGTATTTGCACTCTTCACTCAAATCTCCTTCAATCTTATTTTCCTTACTTGTGGTTTTAGGCTGATGTAGGTGATTCTAACCCACCACAAACTACGTAGACCTCTGCACCAACTCTTCTGAATAGCCAAGGTGAGCCAACTTATCACCCCACTTTTGACCTTGGTTCTGGGTACAGCTCAATAAGCGAAATTAACCAACCTATCCTCCTTACAGTTCCTCCATTTGCGACGGTCGAAACAAACAAAAACTCGCCTGTCAAGACCACCACTAAACAATCCCAGACAGATGGCTCTGATTTTGAAAAGGATGATGTCTCTAGCCAACAACCTACAGAGGCTGTTGCCACAGAAGAAGGACGTCTTGAAAATGAACCAGATAATGATCACCTTAATCAAACTTCCCATGAAGGGATGGACAATATGGGAGAACCCCATTCCAAACTACATCTGATGATGATCAAGAGAATGACAACCAAGACAATGAAGAAGGAGACGAAGAGGAAGAAGAAGAAGAGGTCGAAGATGAAGAGGAAAAAGAAGAGGATGAAGAGGATGAAGAAGAAAGAACTGAGAAGGACCAGTCCACTTCACCCGTAACTGAAAAAATTCCTGTCAAAACTCTAATTCCTAAACCTACAGGCACTTTGACCACTAGAGGACCCACTACTGAAGATCAATTGGCTGCCCTTAGATGGTCGAATCCTCGAGATTACGCCAAAATGATACTTTGTAAAAAGTACAGCTCCTCTGGTAGCAATCTTAGTACCTCGACCACTTCTGGGGATCCAGCTCCAGATGACTTTACTGGCCCTATCCTTCAGAAAATTAAAAACAAATTCTTCAAGGGAGACATCCACAGCATCTTAAATGCAGATCGAACTGCTCATCTCTTTCTGACAGACACCCTCCAGAAACTGAACCTCTCGACCCTTAAGAAAGAGGTATCTGATTTCCTTATAGAGTTAACTACTTTAGTGAATCAGATGTCTGGAGACTTCAAGCTTCTTCCCAACATTCAAAACACCATTGAAAATACAACTACGCTAGAACATCTAGCTTAGGATGAAGCACATGCATCAGAAGCCAAAGTCGGAGACCTGGAAATTGCCCAAGCTAAAAGGCAGGAAGAGATAGTGTCGAACGAAAAGGATATTGACACATGGAGACAGCAAATCACAGAACTGCAAAAGAAAATTTCTCATTCTAAAAAGCGTAATCTTGAGCTGAAGAATTTTGACGACACTGAACTAGCCAAAGAGCTGAAACGCACTATGGACTTCATTGATAATGCCCAAAAGCTTGAAAAAGAACTTTCAGCAGCCAAACTCGACAAAGCTTTATGCGAAACACGCCTTCAGACTCACAAGGTCAACTTTCTTCAGTTGAATTCGAAGCTCCCCTTTTAATCATCTCATGACTTTTGTTTGTAGTTCTTTTTTATCACCATATTTTCTGGCCCTTTTGAGGCCTTATGTAATGACAATTTTAATGCCCTCTGGCATCTGTTTGAATACTTTTATTTACTGTTCACTCTCCGACTTGCAAAATTTTTGGAAATCATGGCACATTTTCTTTTAAATGTTTTATTAATGGCCTTAAACTTTACTAATCTTTGAAATTAAGGCACTCTGCCTTTTTCCTTGGAAATCATGAAAACAACGTAGCTTTAGCAGGCTAGTGCTCCAATGGCACAAGTCTCTATTCCATAAAGAAACATTAATAGCGTAACCCTAGGGTATATTTCCAAGAGTAATTTCACGTGTTTCCATCGTTGACTGGCCAATCCTTACAAGGCATCGCCCCTATAAAATCCTCTTCACATGATCCATATTCTGCACTCACTGAAGCAAGTCTGAGTACTTCCTCAAAGAAAACAATAACCAAGAAGGTGGCTGAAGAAACACAGAAGGCTGAGGCAATCACCACTGCCTGCAATAGCACTTCACCTGGAGCAACTTCCCAGGCCAAGAAGCAAGAAACTAAGATGAAGGTCCCCAAGAAAGGGTGTTCTAAAGCACAAGATCCTGATGATGAAGCTGACGAAGATTACCTCACCTTTCTCAACTCCATCAATTAGAGAGACTATGAATGATCCTTCTCTTGGTTTTGGCGCTATTGTACTTGTTTCTTTTCCTTTGTACGCCATTTTGGCCTTATCTAGCCTATTTTGGCTTTTACAATCTTATCAAAACTTATGTTCTAATATGAATCTCTTGCAAAATAGGCTTATATTTTTTCAAATATTTCCCATTTACCCTTAAGACTCTTAGATCACCCTCAATCTCCTGAACCTCGTAAGCATTATTACTAAATGCCTTAATAATTTGAAAAGGACCTTCCCACTTAGGAGACCACTTTCCTAAAGATCTGGCCTTTCGATCCATAGGCAAGATCACTTTCCACACTAATTCCCCAGCTGAAAAGGTTTTAATCTTGACCTTTTTGTTATAAGACTTCTCCACCCTTTTCTTTTGCCTTTTCAGCAACTCCAACGCATGGAGCCTTTCTTCGTCTAAATCCACTAACTCATCAAGCATCATATTCCAATAAGACTCATATGGGATCTCATGATGCCTTTGGATCCTTATGAACTGAAGATGAATTTCTACAGGCAAAACTGCATCATGACCAAATGTCAGTCAAAATGGGGTAGTATTAGTTGCCTCTTTTGGGGACGTTCGACATGCCCAAAGTATTTGGTCCAATGTCTTATGCCAATTTCTTGGCCTTTTTCCCACATGTTTTTTTATCAATCCAATAACTACTTTATTGGTCGCTTCGACTTGGCCATTAGCTTGAGCGTAATAAGGTGTGGACGTCAAAAGCTTGAATCCCATTTCTTTGGAAAATTCTTGCATTTTTCGACCAGTGAAGACTGATCCTTGGTCTGTTGTAATTGTCTCTGGGATTCCAAACCTATAGATGATGTGTTTCTAAATAAATTCAATCACATCTTCCTGATCAACATTTGGTAAAGGCACAGCTTCGACCCATTTGGTAAAATAGTCAATACCCACCAAAATGTACTTATGATTTTTTGATGATGCTGGTCTGAGTTCTCCAACCAAATCCAAAGCCCATCCTCTAAAAGGACAAGTTTCACTATAGAGTGTAATTCACTTGCAGGGACGTGTTGAATGCCAGCGTGGACTTGACATTCCTGACAACCCTTAGCAAATTCAATGCAATATTTTAACATGGTAGGCCAATACATACCTTGTCGAAATCACAACCATTTCATTTTATGGCCTACCTGATGTGCTCCACATGTCCCACTATGGACATTCGAAAGGGCCAAGTACGCTTCTGCCTCACTAAGGCACTTAAGCAATACTCCCTCAGGAGTCTTTTTGAATAATTCATTACCCAACAAGACATAACTCAAAGCTTGATACTTGATTTTTCTTTTTGTCGAAGATATTGGATTTTTTAGATAATCTACTATAGGTTTTCTCCAATCCTTGTCAGTTATGCCATCAACTGCCAGAATTGCAAAATTATCTTCATCAGCGTATCCAAGCTTAGTTTCTTCCAAGTCTGATGGGGCTAATCCTACTGACACCACCTGTCCTCTGACTTCAACTTCGATTGCATCTTGTAATTTGTCTTTCGAAACTTTATACCCTGATGCAATCTGAGCCAAGTCATTAGCGACCTGGTTTTCCAGTCTAGAGATGTGTCGAAAACTAACTGCGTCGAACTTTTTCAATAGTCGATTCACAACTACAAAGTACATAATCAGGTTTTCTTTTATGCACTTGTATTCCTTGGAAACTTGTTTTATGACCAGCTCTGAATCTCCCATTATTTCGATCTGAGTTGCCCCCAATTCCAACAATACTTCAAGTCCAGCAATTAAAGCTTCATATTCAGCTTCGTTGTTAAAACAACGGCCTTCAATTTTATACTTAAGTGTTGTTGGAATTTCATTAGGAGGAATAACAAGCACTCATATGCCTGTCCCATCTTTGTGGCTCGACCCATCGAAGTATAACTTCCAAGGTTCCAGTTCAAGATAGTTCAGAGGGGTTTCATTTATAGAATAGTCGACTATAAAGTCCGCCACTACTTGTCTTTTAACAGCTTTTAAAGGCTTATAGGTTAAAGAATATTCAGTTAATGCTAATGCCCATTTTCCAATTCGGCTGTGCAAAATAGGTTTGGACAACATATGTTTAATAACGTCATAACGAGAAGAAACATAAACACCAACTGGTTTTATATAATGCTTCAATTTTGTACAAGAGTAATACAAACATAAGCATAATTTTTTGATCATGCTATATCTAGTTTCTGCATCATTTAAAACTCTACTAAGGTAATAGATGGCTCTTTCGATGCCATCATCATCCTCTTGAGCTAACATGCTCCCTAAAATTCTATCTGACGCAACTATGTACAATCTCATACTCTTATTCCCACAAGGTGGTGAGAGAATTGGGGGGTGACTCAAGTACTCTTTGATTTTATCGAAGGCTTCCTGTTGAGCTTACCCCCAGTTGAACCCATCCTTGCTAGCTCGAAGCAATGGTGAAAAGGCTTGCGTTTTCCCACTCAAGTTGGATATAAATCTCCTCAAGAAATTTATTTTGCCCAAAAGAGACTGCAATTCTTTCTTTGTTGATGGCGCTTTCGCTTCCATAATGGCTTTGGTTTTATTCTGGTTAATTTCGATCCCCTTCTTGTGAACCACAAAGCCTAAAAAATCCCCTGCCTGCACACAAAAAGCACATTTGAGAGGATTCATTTTAAGACCATGCTTTCTCATCCTTTCAAAGTAATGTCGAAGATGGCTTAAGTGATCTATTCCTGAAAAAGACTTAACAACAATATCATCAATATAGATTTGCATAAAAGTCTCAATAAAATCATGAAAGATCGAATTCATTGCTCTCTGGTAAGTTGCCCCAGCATTTTTTAGACCAAAAGGCATTACTACCCATTCGTAGGTGCCTAATGCTCCTGGACATCGAAAGGAAATCTTTGGGACATCTTCCTCAGCAATGAATATTTGGTTATAACCAGAATAACCATCCAACATACTCAAATATTCATGTCCTGCAGCAGAATCAATTAGCATTTCTGCTACAGACATAAAATATTCATCTTTAGGGGTTGCAGAATTTAGATCTCTAAAATCTATACAGACCCTTAAAGAACCATTCTTTTTAATGACTGGTACGATATTAGCTAGCCATTCGACATACCTAGCTGTACGGATGAAGCTGCATCTAAGTAGCCTTTCAATTTCTTCTTTGATCTTTGAAAGGATGGTTGGGGCAAACCGTCTTGGATTTTGCTTGACTGGCTTTTTCCCAGGTATGATTGGCAACTTATGTTCAACAAGCTCTCTCTTCAAACCAGGCATTTCATCATAGTCCCAAGCGAAGCAATCCTTAAATTCCTTCAATAGTTGGACCATTTCGACTTTGAGTTGTGGGTCAAGGTTAGCACTAACATAAGTAGGCCTTTTTATTCCCCTTTCACCCAAGTCAATTTCTTCCAAAGGATCTTGCGCCAGCATTTTAATGTTATCTGAAACTGGATCCTTTTCAAAACCCAAGGGCTCATTATCATAAATAGCATCAAGCCTTTGATTTTGGTCTTCGATTTGAGACTCATCAGGTGGTTCAGGCTCAAAGTCCTTACCAGGCCCTACTTCAAAAATTTGAGTTTTGGCTTCGACAACCATGTGGTTCTGTGCAGCCTCCAAGACCGCTTGTAATTTAGATTCGGCCACATAGGCCGAAATTCTTTGTAGTGCATCGAATTCAGACATTATTACTGAATTCACTTCCCCAGCCTGTGGGGTCTACATCAGGC
Source organism: Lathyrus tuberosus (assembly GCA_022829125.1). Taxonomy (NCBI): domain Eukaryota; kingdom Viridiplantae; phylum Streptophyta; class Magnoliopsida; order Fabales; family Fabaceae; genus Lathyrus; species Lathyrus tuberosus. The sequence continues at coordinate 3,822,811 of JALAZF010000282.1, forward strand.
TCCCCACAGTATGGGACATTGCCTTCTTCCCTTATGACCTCTTTATCCCATCGAAATCCCTCCACAGGGTGCAAGTATAATGAGCAGAATGCATGGTCATCTGGGGTGAAATCAAATTCTGCTAGAGTACAAGGCGCAATATGCGCCAAGTTTTTGTCAAACTCAACACCATCAACGTGATTAACAAGCACCTTAAAATACCGTTGATCACCTTCAATGTTTTCGACTATGCCATCAGGCCTCCAGATTGTTATCCGCTGGTGCATTGATGAAGGCACTGCTCCAACACCATGGATTCATTCCCTCCCCAGCAAAAGATTATAGTTAGCCTTGCTTTCGACTACCATAAACAAGGTAGGCCTTGTTACTGTTCCCACAGTCAAATCAACCTGCAGGACGCCCAGAGTGGTCCCAATTTTCCCTTCATAGTTAGAAAGGACCATGTTGTGGGGCTTAAGATCAGAATCGAATTTACCAATCTTGCTTAGTAGGAAATGTGGCATTAAATTGACTGTAGCCCCACAATCCACCAAGATTTTATTCACAACCACATTCTCTACTTTCTCTGTAATGTACAGAGGTTTCAAGTGCCCTTTCATGGTCTCAGTTGGTCGTTCGAAGAAGGCATTCTGCTCTTCGACACATCCATTGTTCATCACATAGTAGCACACAGGTTGGTGCGCTGCCATTTCAGCCTTAGCGTTGGCGTCTAACTTTTCCACTTTAGTTATCCTATCATATTTTCTTGGCATCACCGAAAGCACATTAGCAATGATGTTTAAAGAGGCATCAGAGTCAGAATCAAAGTTATGAGTCAAATCTTCATCCTCAGCTGCTTCGAATGCAAACCTCTCAGCTTCTTCCTTCTTGGAAGTAAATAACCTACGCCCCACAGGCATCTTATTTGTTATTTTTGTCCCAACATATTTATTGCTAGCAGGCAGAACGTTGGTACTAGTTTCAGTTAGATCTCTGGCCTGAGCTTCCCTCAAAGCCTTTCTTCGTCTCTGTTCCCTTCTCCACTGGGACCTGGACATAGGATTTTTGCCCTTGTAATTCTCAGAAATATAGGCAGATTTATTAGAGGACTTGAATTCTTTCTGGTACTCCATTGAAGAACCTCTTGCCACATCGAAATTCTTCCATCTCTGTTTCCCTTTCCCTGCTGCTTCAACTGGTTTGACCCACTTTCCAGTTGGTACCTCACTGCTAGGCTTGAAAGTAGCCTGCTTAGCCCTTGGCATATATGGCCTTTGGCCATGTTGTCTTTGGGTATTTTTACTTTGATCGAAACCCCCTGGCCTTTGAGCAGCTCTTTTCTCACGTTCAGTCTTGGCTTCTTTTCCCACTTGGAGGCTATGAGCAGCCTCTTTGTCAAAGATAGCACTGCACCTAGGACATAGCATGACTTCAGAGTTTTATCCTTGGCACCTGTGGAGAAAATCAACAATGGTTTCATCTTCTCTGGGATAAGCCAGCTTGTTGCAGTCTTCTTGACGAACCTGTTCGTCCACATCCATGGCTTGTCCGTTAGTAACTTAGACCATGTTTATGTCAACTTCATCCTTCAAGCGCATTTTGGAGAAGTGGACCTCAAGGCCTTCAGTAGCCTCATCCATCTGTCTGAAACGGTCAGCAGTTTCTTTTGTTACCATCTGCAATTTTGACGCTTCAGCTTCGTCATGGGTCTCAACTGTGGACTCAACGTCAAACCTTTGGACTTCAGAAGATGTCTTAAAGTGGTGTTCAGCTGCCATACATATCAAATGCTCAAGCTTGCAACCATCCATTTCCTCGATTTCTCTAATAAACACGACATCGTTGGCAAGGTCCTCAGTAACCTCGACCACTGTGGCATTTCTACCAAGAGCTTCATTGGTGATAACACTATATGAGCTGCTGTCAGATTCCTCAGCTAGTTTGACCATGTTAACCTCATGGGGCTCTGTGTAATTTGCTTCAGCTACTTCAAGAGGGTTGGTATCAATTTTCATCTGGGTCTTAGTCTTTTCCCCAAATTTGAGTCTGCCTTCCTGAATAGCATTCTGCACCAGATCCCTGAAAAGAAAACATTGAGAAGTTTTATGACCCAAATAATTATGGTATTTACAAAAACCTCTCTTTTTCCTTTGCTCTAAAGGTGGTATTTTAGCACTAGGAGGCACTAGTATTTGACAATCCTTAAATAACAAATAAAAAATTTCGTCACATTTAGTGATGTCGAAAGTGTATGTTTTCTTTGGGAACCTATCGTTCTTTTCGGTTTCGACGGGATTTTTCCCATTTGAAGGGACTAATAATTTACAAGAATAAGGAGGACCTTGCTTAAGTTCAGCAAGATCTATTTCGTTTTCGTCAAATTTAACAGGCTCATCATATAACTCTTCGATGCCCTCCTGGTATTCGACGTAAGCTATCTTCTTGTTTTTGTTCGCCCTAGCTTTCTCGTCCTTGAGACGCTCTAGCTGTCGAACTCTATCAGCCAATTGGGCCATATCCCTCAAATACTGGGTGTCCAGTTTTTTCCTGATAGAGTAATCAAGGCCACCAGCGGCCATTTCGACAAGTTCATGCTCAGGCACTTGTGTAAAGCACCTAGCCTTGAGTAGTCGAAACCTATTCAAGTAATCATCTATTGGCTCATTGAACTTTCGTTTCACACTAGCCAATTCCTTCAAACTAATTTTAGTCTGCCCCATGTAAAATTGCTCATGGAATAGACGTTCTAACTGGGTCCAGTTACAAATTGAGCCAGATGGTAATGTAGTGAACCACATGAATGCATTTTTAGTGAGGGAACTAGGGAAATACTTCACCCTTCGACTCTCATCATTTGCAATCTCACCAGATTCGATCAGGTAGCGCGCCACATGTTTGACGGTAGACTCTGTAGTGTCCCCTGAAAACTTAGTAAACTTTGGTACTTTCATCCTGGGGGGAAATTCGGCTTGGAGTATATAGTCTACTATAGGCGAAGTGAAGTTTGGCCTAGTAAAATCCATATTGAAACCATTTCGAGCCATTATTCTCTCGACCATGGCTGCCAAATTGTTCTCCGCTGCTATATTATTGCGTCAAACCTGATTCACCACACGATCAGCATTTTGATTTCTGTTTACTAGCACCACCCTTGGTTCCTCTTCTTCAAGTATAGGTATTTGATTTCTAGGAGGCTCCTCCCTAGGTGGTTCGACCAACTCTGGATTCACCGGGTTCACTTGTTGAGCGTTTTCCCTTATCTCGACTCCTTGATTTTGGTGTTGAACAGGAGCGGGCATTCCTATGAATTCAGCTATATGCGCCATCTGGGCTGTCATCATTTGATTGGTTTGAGTAGTATTCTGGATCAATGGCTGGAAATCTCTCCCATTGTCTGAGACAAAGTATGTACCATTTGCATGTTGCTCTCATCCATCTGTTGCCTCAAATATGCTGCAGATTCGTTTGTTAAGCTGGGCCCTTGAGCAGAATATCCCACACCTATAGACTGGCTATTTCGACCCATATTAATTCCAGAACCTGACTCCTGTAAAGGGGAAGATATCACATTCTCTGAAAAATACTGGGGGTGCATTAAGCAAATTCTGCATCATCGACGTTGGCATGCCATAGATTGGGTTCCTAGGCAGAGGCTGTGAAAATCCTGGAGGAGGAAATTGCCTAAACATCGAAATTCCTCCTGGCGGAGTCTGAGGATTTGTCATTGATGGGCCAATGTACTCCAGGACTAGTTATGTGTAAGGCCTCAAATATGTCGCCCCTGTTACCGCTGTCGAAGGCATTGGCTTTGTCACCATGGTTGATACTGTTGGCCCTCCTAGCGAAGGAACCGGAGTTGGCGCCACAGTACTTCTTGGTAATTCTTGAGGATTGATGGTGTTGTTCTGAGCGCTTGAACTGCTTGGTTGAGGATTCGTCCCAGCAGAACTGGGGTTTGGATTCCCTTGGCTAGATGCCATTTTCCTCGTGTTTCTTCTCTTTGGTCTATATTCGTTTGAATTGGCTACCTTTCCACTTCTCAAGTGCATACAATGAAGTTTGCCACAATCTCGACCAATGAAACGAAAAAATTTCAAAAAGGCAGTTATAAAACTTCCTTTTGACAGTTATTTAAAAGTTACGAACTTCCAAATACACGTTTAGCACTGTCCCACTGGGCGTGCTAATTTGTTTACCCTAGAAATTGGTAAACAACCGCTGATCTTCTAAAACAACAAAGTTCTAGTAACTTACAGGATCGATCAGATTGATCCTATGACATGTGCTATGAGTGTATTTAAAATGATTCACTAATGCATAAAACAAACATTCCGACAATGCTTACGTGCAAAAAGGATGTTTTGAAATGTGAATGAAAAGTAATAAGAAGCAAGAAAATGTTTGGGTCGAAACAAGAAACTTAAAGAAAGACTGAAATGTAAAGAAAAGTTTGATAAAAACTGAACTTTAAATGATAAGAGAAGCGCATAAAATCTTGAATAAACTGCAGAAATATAAATGCTTGAAGGTAAAAGCTTTATAATGTAAGAACTGCAAAGTAAAAACTTTGTAATGTAAAATGCTTAAAAGTAAAAGACTGAATTAAAGGACTTCAAAGTAAAGGGTCTAAGGTAGAAACTTCAAAGTAAATTGCCTTGCAATAAAAGATAATGGTGATTACAATCACATACATTCTCGCTTCACCCTTTTCTCTACACGCTGGATACTTTGAGTGATTATGGAGTTACTTGTACAACACAATTTTTCACACACATTCTAACTCTAGAACTAACCTATTTATAATACTCTAAAATAACCACCATTTGATAGTTTACTCCTAAAACACGCCACTTGGCACTTTGCATGTCTTCAACTTCTGGATCTTCGCCACTTGTCCTCTTTTCAAATTCAAAATAGTAGAAAATTCCCTCCACTAATTATTTGTAACTGCAGCGCATCATCCTGTCGAACTGACTTCCTGGACTTAGAAATACTTGAAGTCTCAAGACTCCTTTATTCGACCCAAGCTTTCACCATGTATGGTCGAAGCCTTTTTTTCTTTTAGCTTATTTATTTTTAAAGAACAACACAACTTCTTTAAAGCCAAATTTTTTTGAAATAGGTAGCGTCGAAATTAGGAGCTAACAGACACACAAATGGACCATCTTCGTCGGCGGAGCATCCAGCTCCAGGGGCAGTGGCGCAGGTATCATCCTTGAGAACGAAGAAGGAATCCTGATCGAAGTATCCCTAGTTCTGTCCTTCCCCACATCGAACAATCAAGCAGATTACGAGGCATTCCTCGCGGGCTTACGGTTGACCGAAGACTTGGGCGCCAAGGAAGTAAAGATCTTCACAGATTCCCAACTCGTGGCATCCCAAGAACGAGGAGAGTACCAGGCCAAAAATGATCACCTGGTTGAGTACCTGACGTTGTTGAAAGAAAAGATAGCTAAGTTCGACACATGGAAAGTCCAGCACATCCCTTGCGAACGAAACACTCGAGCAGATGTCCTGTCGAAACTGGCCAGCACCAGAAAGAAGGGTGGTAATAAATTTGTCATACATGAGGCACTCTCCCACCCAAGTATTGAAAAGCCATCGAGGCTGCTTGACGTCAATTCCATTTGCGATAGTGGCTGCTGGATGACTCCGGTGTATAAATACCTCACTATAGGGGAAATGCTTGAGGACAACTAGGAGGCCAGCATGACCAAACGAAGGGCCTGCTCCTACGTCCTGGTCAATGACAAACTCTACCATCGAGGATTTTCCATTCCCCTTCTAAAATGCGTTGAAGAGGACAAGGTCCCCGAAGTTCTCCAGGAAATTCACGAGGGCATCAATGCATAACACTTGGGAGGGAAATCATTGGCGCGAAAAGCCTTACAAGTAGGGTACTTTTGGCCGACCATGCAGCACGACGCTAAAGAGCATGTCCAGAAATATGACCGGTGTCAGTGCCACGGGGACATGCAGTTGGCACCCCCGAATGAGTTGAAGACTCTGTCCTCGCCTTGGCCCTTCGCCTGGTGGGGGATGGATATCCTCAACCCTTTCATGATGGGGTCTTACCAAAACAAGTTCATGATTGTGGCCATTGATTACTTTACAAAGTGGATCGATGTCGAAGCCCTCTCCAAGATCAAAACCTTCAACATACTTCGTTTCTACAAAAGAAATGTCCTCGCACGATTCGGGATACCCCAGGCCCTTGTGATCGACAATGGAACTCAATTCACAGACAGGAATTTCCAAGACTTCGTCGCCAAACTAGGCACGAAGCAACACTTCACTTTCGTCGAGCACCCCTAGACTAACGGGCAAGCAGAGGCCGCGAACAGGGTAATCCTTCAAGGTCTAAAACGAAGGCTAGGCGAAGCCAAGAAGAGATAGGTCGAGGAGCTACACAGAATGCTCTGGGCCTATAGAACAACCTCACACTCCACCACCGGGGAAACTCCCTTCCGACTAGCCTACAGAACCGAGGCAGTGATACCGGTGGATATCAGGGAACCCTCGAGACGAATGGAAGCTCCCCTCGATGAAGAACTGAATGACGAAGCTCTAAGAGAAGAGCTTGACCTTGTCAAGGAGATCCGATCAAGAGCAACTCTCTGCAAAGCTTCGGTAAAACAAAGGATAACTCTGCGCCATGACGCCAAAGTCATAAAGCGCGACTTCCAAGTTGGCAGCCTGGTCCTGCGCAGAAACCAAAAGGATTCACGCGAAGGCAAGCTGGCCGTAAATTGGGAGGGACCGTACAGGGTCAAATCGAAAACAGACAGTGGAGCCTACTACCTCGAAACTCTAAATGGGGAACCATTTTCTCGACCATGGAATGCTGAAAAGCTCAAACAATACTACAGCTAGAACTAGCCCCTATTCTAGACTTATTACCGACGAGATCGCCCCACAGCGGGGAGACCGATCGGCCACAGGAACGTGCCCCCGTGCAAGCACAAGCCTCAACTGTACAACGATGGCCAGTTTCTGTTCATGGGACGAGCAAATTCTATGCCCAACAGGGATACCTCAATCGACCTCCGTCGTTACCGCACAAAAAGGGGAGGACACCAAGCTCTGATGGGAATAGTCCAAGCCCGTGGGATCAGGACCTCGACCGAGAACCTTGTTTCACCATCGGCGAAAACACTTCGCCACCTCAATGAGTCCCCCAAAATGTCGAACGTGACAATACAAGTCGAGCAAACATCCATATTTAGCATTCAAATGTTAAAACCATACACATAAAACACAACATATACAATATCAAACGAAAATATATTTATATAAGTGTGGCCACAAGGCCAGAGTAATTAATATTACAAAAGAAGGGTTGTGCCCAACAAACAGGTTACAAACCAAAAGGCACACATGCCAACAAAATACAAAGTACAAATTCAAATAACTAAACAGCATCGCTGGGAACCTCTAGAGGAACCACCTCGCCATTGATGACCATGTTGAGAATGCCCATCCCCTCAGTCAGCAGTTGGACATCGGAGTTAAGAGCTTTCATCTGCTCCATAGCAACATTGAAACCAAACTCGACTGCCCTCAAATTATCCTACTCAAGGAGACGGATCCTCTCGATCAGGTCCCTCCGGGTCTTCAGGGCCTTATCGTCGTCGGTCTCATCCTGACCAACCGCCGACGATCCCTCCATCTCGGCTATCCTCGCCTTCAGATGGGCACTCTTTTCATTCACCTTGGTCACCTCCCCCTTCATCTGGGTCACTTCCCTCTGGAGTTTGATCTTGGCCTACAGGTTGCCTTGAAGCTTCTTCAAATTGTTATAAATCTCCACATTCTCCAGCTCCATGTCGGCGATTCTGACTTGTGCCTTCTTGAGATCCGCCCAGGGAACCGTCTCCGTGTCCCCAAGGGCCAGCTCCGTCTCCAGCACCCTTATAACAGCGGCGACATCCTGACAGAGGAGCTTCCTTTTCACTCTATGGTCGGCAGACAGGATGGCCGGCGCTTCAAGGTCGGGAACAACAACTGAACTTTCCCCATCAAACAACTTTCCTTGGAGGTAACACGAAGGCAGTATAAATGGACCCTCGGCAAAGCTGGCCAAACCATCAGCTGGAGAGGAGACAACATCGTCCCGCTTCCTCTTATGGGTTGTATCCGGAGTATGAGGGTTCGAAGTACTGCCCAGGACAGAGGCGGTGCTGACCATAAATTTTTTTAGCGTTGCTTGATGCTTGGCGGCACCAGTCTTTAGCAGTGGCCCCTTCTTCAAATTTTTGGCAGCTGCGGACCTCATCAGACACTCCCTCATGTCCTCCATTTTCCCTGCAAACTTAAAAAGAGGAGGTCAGCACATTGAACAAGAATTAAAAACACAGGCAAAGAAACAATCTATACTGAGGAGCTCAAACGCAACATCGTTGTTTTCGCATTCGAGGAAGGCCCTGGTATTAATATAACGAGCCGCTCGAGTAGGCTCTTCATCCTCCCGGAACAACTCTTTGCCATCCCTGTCCACCACGAAGGCATGGCTGAAACTCTCCACGAAGGCATGTAAAACCCGATAAGACTCCTTGTCCCCGTCACAGAGCTGCTCATGCTTGACGAGAAATTGGTTGTTCCTATATCTAAAATGGGCATACGCCTATTCCAATAGGAACTTTGACACCACCTTCACTACTGCCCAACCATTAATTTCCACAGTCTCCAGGGTGGATATGGACCTCTTAGCTGCCTCCGAAACAGGCTTCACGACCAGGAATATGTCCTTGAAGTTTCAAACAGATTCCGAGTACGGCCAGAAGAGCCTGCTCTCCTGCTTGAAGGATACCCAGCTCTGCTTTGGGCTTGCTGTGCTCCTTTGAAGCTGAAATATACAGAAGAAAAACTCTACTGTGGCCCCAACCTTTAGATATCGGCAGACCAGCTCAAAAGCCCTAATAAACGCCAAGGCATTTGGATGTAGTTGGGCAGGGCACAGCTCTAGATGGCAGAAGATGACCTCTTAAAAGTCAGTGAAGGGAAAGCGATATCCCGCCTCCACACAGGCAAATTCATACATGGGGAACCTCATCCCCGGGTACACCGAACATATTCGATCATCTTCCGTGGGGCAGATAGCTCTCTAGTTTACGGGCGTATCCTCTGTCTGGTCTTCAAGATAGGGAAATTCGCAAGCTTCCTCTTCAGTAAAGGTCGATTTCGTCGACATAGGCTCCTGGGTGATCCAATCGATGTCCCTTTCAGCCATTTGGACATTTGCGTGCTTGGAGGGCTGCTCCACCTCCTCGTGCGCAGCCCCAGCATCGGGCACGACTTCCTCGTGTCTATTAGTCATTTCACCTGAAAAGCAGAGGAAGAAAAAGTGAATTCGACGACAAAGATTAAATCCACCCTTCCACCACTGATCAAGTGAAAGGGCGAGGAATAAGTCGAGGATAACCTTGAGCCCTAGTCGACCATGACGGAACATGTCGACTTCATTTTCCCCATACAACGGGGATGAGTCTCCGCGACTCTACGAGAAGACTCCACGAGGACAAGCTTACGCGACGAATAAACTTGTCGTACGAAAGCCAAAGTTTCGCGTCGAGGAGGCCTAATGCTCGACTACAAACCTAAATCTAATCCTAACCAGAATCTAGGAAGATCTACATAAGCCTACACTATATTCATGGACATTCATCCCATGTTCTTCATGTTCTTCATGAATTTTCCAGAAATTCATGTGTTCATCGAAGAACACATGAATATTCAACCGGAAAGTTCATGAATCACCGAAAAATTCATGCAAATTTCCAGAAATGAAGAACACCATAGAGATTACAAAGGGAGATGAATAACTTACTGGGTAAATAGAGAGGTAGAAGATGAAGATCACAACGTGGACTTTGAAGATCGACGGTGGCGAAGAAACTCCGGTGAGAGTACAAGTTGCAGAGCAAAGGGATTTGGGAAGAAGAATTTGCGTGAAGTGTACAAATGAATCCTCTCTTCCCCCTTTTTATAAACACTTGCTCGCTTGGGAAGCGCAAAGGCCATCATAGCCAAGACCCCTAGGCCTGACAAGAATTGAATGTGCCACCACGTGTCAGAAAGGGAATCTTCGTTTGGCATTCCCGAAGCTAGACGTTACATTTCCCTAAGTCTTCTACATCCCGCGAGCATACTTTCCTCGACGATACGCATAAGTCATGTCCTCGTCGACATAAAAACGCCGTTTTCGCGAGCACTTTCCAAAACCTGGTCGACATAAAAACGCCATTCCAGCGAGCACGTTCCCGCATACGAAAGGCTTGTCGGTCTGGTAAGCAACCAGTGTCGACCACATCAACCATAGAACAGGCGAAGGGCATGTCCCCGAACGTTGTCATTCAGAAGCAACAGTCCACGAGGCTATCTTAAGTCATCACTCTTCCTCAGAGCAAATACTTGGGGGGCTCCTGTTCTTGACTGAGCAGACGCTTGGCCCACAGTAGGGCAAGGCCCAATCTAGTCCAGCTCTTGGCAGGCCCAATAACTGGATTCTGCCAATCTAGTCGTTGGGCAGAATCTAGCCGTTGGGCACAACATAGCTGTTGGACACAATATAACCGTTGGGAGCGTCCCCCTCACTCGCTTGTCAGTTCACGCGACCAACTGCCTCACCGGATCTCACGGAAGCAGTTGGACCAGGTTAAAGGGTCACACGCCTGACCATCCACATGACAGTCTCCCATTGGTAGACTAGACAATTCGGCCACATGGGAGACCATGGCCCCGCGCTGGGGGTTACTTCTATAAATACCCTCTTACTTGAGAGGGTCAGGTTTAATCACTATTCAATATTCGAAATCATACCTAAACGTTTTATATTTGCTTTCTCTCTAGCCCAAACTTACTTTGGCATCAGAGTACCTTGTATGTACACCCCCTCCTATCCTACATCCATCATCTATGTCCTACACAAAAGGCCACGACGATCCAGTCTGATCACTCCAGATCAAAAATAAAAAAGGTTTAATAGTGTTTGAATTCACTCGTCTCTTTTATTTTTAAAATTTAAACAAATATATTTAATTGGAGTAATTGTTGAGTTGCTAAATTATTTTATTCAAAATGGAAATTGAACCTTTTTTAAAATATTCCTTAAAATAAAGATAAACTATAATAATGAGTTGAATCTTGGACATGTAATGTATATGTAAGAAAATTATAAATTTATTATATAATATTTAAATTTTATGCATTGTGATTTCAAAATAAAATGTTAAAACAAACACTTTGTTTATATGATAAAAAATACTATATCATTTAAGTTTTTAATATATTACATTAAATAAAATAAAAATGAACCAAGCATTATATAAAAAATATATCAAAGTTTCACTTCTATCTATTTTGTAATTTCAATATTTGTGTTGTCAAGTTTAATTTTTATTCCAAGTGAATATATGTGTGTTTTGACCTAAAACAGATGTATAATATTTATTAATTTAATTTGAATATGATTTATTTTGTATTGAAAGCATGTTATTTTCTATATTTCGGTCACTATTTAGTTTTAAATTGATGGTTGTTAATTATATTGAATTTGCAAAAATAAATGGTAAAGAATCTATAAAATATGTGAATTAAAAAAGATAACGAGTATTTCAAATAAAAAGTCTAAATGTGGCTGTTATAACACTCATAAATAATATTTTAATTTTCTTGAAAAATATTTTAATAGGTTCAAACCACTATTATTAGACATGACAATATAATTCATACTCGTGGGTATTTATCCGAATAACTCGATTTTGACTGGGTTTGGGTTTTTCCCAATTAAAAAATATGGGAACGGGTCGAGTAATGGGGACATTAGTACCCGCCGCCGAACCCGCTCTATTTATTTTATTATATATATTATTATTTTGTTTTGTTAATTTGAAACATTAAATAAGTGGCAAATTTTTTGATATTTTTATTTGTATTAATTATTTAAAATATTTGAAATATATGTATGAAATTTTTTGAGATTGTTATATTTTATTATTTGTAATGTAATTTGATTTTGAAAAAAATAAATATTTCTATTGAAAAATAATTTTATTAAATGGATGATGGCGGGATGAGGATACCTAAACCAACCTGAATCCGTTTAAGACAAATTTATGTTTTAATTCTCCATCCCCGTTTGAATTTGGGGCGAAAACGAGAATTGTTTGGAAATTCAGATTTTAGTTTGGGGAGGTAAAAACTGTCTCCGATCTACCTTGTCCCATCCTGTTGCCATGCCTAACTACTATATGCTTTTGTTGTAAAAAATATAAATCTAAGACATCATTTTCAAACTGTCGTTAAACCATAAACTGCTGCTCATACCGCTGCCAACCGATGCCGAAGATGTTTTGCAGGAGTTCTAACTGCCACAAAAAGCTATTTTACTTACCACAAAAAGCCTTTTTTTTTAACATAGTGACTTACCAATTTGATTAAATGACAATGCTCATTTCAAACATCTTTCTAATTTTTCTCCCTTCTTAAACATGTGTGATAATAAAAATTAAATGCAAGATATATATATGTAAGAATTCATGAATTAATATTTCATCAATTCCATTTTTATGTAGATCAAGAAGAACTTTTAGGGAACTTTGAGTATGGGTATTGAGAGCTCGGAGATGGGTTCATGGTGTTGTGAAACGATGTCGTTAATAACATAACAAAATATGAGAAAAAGATTGAGTTTCTTGAACAAACATAAGAAATCCTATTAGGTTTTACAAAAATGGAAGAAGAATGAAGAAGAAGAATAGAGAATTGGTTAAATATGTTTTACTATTCAGTTACTCAATAAGGGTTCAAAGATTACAAGTGAATACCAACAATTAGCCTCTCTTAACAACCTGAGAGAACTAGTCTATTTATAGGCTTATAAAATGTTATTCTTTACTTTCTCTTTAAGACAAGATTACAAGTGTTACAGAATAGCAAATAACATCTCTCATCCTAATTAGGATTTGCACCACACCCAAAGAAAAGAGACTAGCATGCTACTTATAAGAAAACTAACATACTAATCTAATGGGCGTTTAAACACATGCCCATTACACAAGCTAACTTAAGGAACAAGCTAACTTAAACAATTAGGCTTACAGGTAAGACCCAATTCGACATACTAAATTAAATTACAAGTTAATATATTTCGACAGCATGCTTGAACAGACTTCAACTACAGCATGTACAACTCCTGTTGAAATATCAAGCTACCCTTGTCGACACTAAAGTTCAATCCAAAATACCACACATGAGTTTAGAGAGAGGATGGTTTGTCTAATCATTACTTCATCAGTACCTTCAAAAGCTGAAGCTTTAGCTGGTGAAGCAGAACCGGAAGCCGAAGCTTAAGATGAAGCTTTAGCTGGTGAATCTCAAGCCGGAGTTAAACCTGGTGAAGCTGGAGCTGAAGCTGGTGAAGCTGAAGCTGGAGTTGAAGCTGAAGTTAGAGTTGAACCTGGTGAAGCTGGAGCTGAAGTTGGAGTTGAACCTGGTGAAGTTGTAGCTCCACAAGCAGGAGCTTTTCCTGTTACTAAAGGTTTAACATTAGAGCATGTAGCTACTGCTAGTGCTTCATTGAATTTGAGATCAACATTATTTAACTCAACACCATCGCACGATACACCACTGCTGCAAACAAGAACCGCTCCTTCTACTAATCCAGATGTGCCCTTAATGTTCTTGAACGTAACCTTGCTTATCTTTATTAGTGATGGATTCTAAACCATACAAGAAAAATTGTTAGTCATATAAATTCCAATTTAATAATTAATGTATAATTAAAATGCATTGATTACGTACCTTTTTGGAACACTGGTTCCATGGACAATACTCTTGATCAATGATGATAGGGTTTATGACATTATTCATGATAATATCTTCAAAATGCATATCACTAATAGTAATTTTTCAAGGTGAATCAGGCCAAGTCTTAATCCTCACACCATTTTCAGTACTATTGAGAGTATAATTCTTAATTATAAAACATGCTACATTCTCTTCATTTTCATACTTTCCAAGGCTTCCAACACTAATACCATGTCCAGGTCCACAATTCACATTTTGGACATTTACACTTTGGCTACCATCACCCAAAGAGATGCAATCATCTCTAGTACCAATGTTGCTATTAGTAATTGTAACACCATTTGATCTTCCCAAGTGGATTCCATCAGTATTAGGACTTTCATCAGGGGTTGTAACTGTGACGCCATCAAATGTGATATTTGTACACCCCAAAAGCATAAAATGGAAATATTTGTTGTCCTTAGATGTAATTCCAGTCACCAGGGTATTTTTGCAGTTAGCAAAATACAAATTCTGTTGGAATATATTCAATTGTATAATATGAGTAAGATTTTTCATCATTGAATATAGTTATTTATTTCGATTTCAAATTAAAATTTTACCATTGCCCGTTTGTTGCCACCTTGTCCATGATTTTTATTTTTCCAAGCAAATGAAGCTCCTTTCCATGCTGCTGCACCTTGACCATCAAAAACTCCTTTTCCTGATATGGTTAAGGAGTTTATACCATTAAACCTGATCCATTGTTCAGCTCCTTTAAGGTCAGCATTGTTCCCAGGTGCTTGAATTGTGCCATCTACTTGAACTTCTATAGGAGCCTTACAAGGACCTTTAACTTCTAATAAACCCATCTGGTATGTACCAGTCAGAATCACAATTTTTGCCGCAGTTGTTGATACATATGCTTCATTCCAAGCACTTGTAAAAGCCTTATATATGAAACCAACAATTAATTACTGTTTATTACAAACTGATTAATTTTTTTCTCATTGTCAATTCAACAAGAATAATTATTACCTTGGTAATATCTGCATTTGGTTTTCTGCCAAATTTTGATATGTCAAGGACCCCAGATTGAGCTGCAACATAGTCAGCTACAAAATGTATGAATGAAAAAATTATGGCAATACTCAAGTTCTTCATCAAATCTACTTTGATACTTTTACTTCTCTTGAATGAATGATTGTGTTGTGTTATTTCAAACTAACATGGAACATTATTTATACTTGAGGAGGATTAGGGCCCTCGTGCCTACGTATCCTTATAGTGCAATGAGGAATTCAGAGATCCATAGTTCATGGAACCAAGGAAGAAAAGAGGAAGAAGGTTGCTCGCCAAGATCTCGCGATCTTGTGCCTACTTACCCTCATATGCAATGAGGAAATCAGAGCTCCTTAGTTCATGGAACTAAGGAAGAAGAGCAAGTAATTGGTGTCAAAACCAAGAGAGGGAAGTAAGGAAGTGGTGTCAAAACCAAGAGATAGAATAAGGAAGTGGTGTCAAAACCAAGAGAGAAAATAAGAGATAAGAGCAAGGGTGTCTTAACTGAGACTTGGTGGTTAACCCAAAGAAAAGGAGAATTGGATTTACTGGGGAAACGAAAGATCGGTATTTTAACTGACAAGCAGTGGTTAATGTTGACTCTACTGGGGAGAGGAAGATTGGTCTTTTAACTGAGGAACGGTGATTAACCAAGAAGATAAGACTAGATAAAAGGAATAAGACTTTGCTGGGGAAAAAGAAAATTTGATCTTTTAACCGGGGAGCGATGATTAACCAAGAAAATGGGTGCTTTAACCAAAAAGAGGTGTTTATTCCGCCGAGGATTCGGTATTTTAATTGATGAACAGTGGTTAAATGAAGGA
Organism: Lathyrus tuberosus; assembly: GCA_022829125.1. NCBI lineage: Eukaryota > Viridiplantae > Streptophyta > Magnoliopsida > Fabales > Fabaceae > Lathyrus > Lathyrus tuberosus. Next base: position 3,838,461 of record JALAZF010000282.1, read on the forward strand.
AAGGGTGTTGAACCAGGAGAAGGTGTTAACCCAATGGGGGTTCAGTATGTTAACTAACAGGAAGTGGTTAACCGAAGAAAAGGAAGTTGGAACCAATAGAAGGATGCTTACTCCGCTTGTGATTAGGTATTTTAACTTGTAAACAGTGATTAACCGAAGAAAAAGGGGTTAGTCTTTTAACTAACAGACAGTGGTTAACCAATGAAAAGGGTGTTGAACCAAGAGAAGGTGTTAACCCAAAGGGACTCGGTATTTTAATTGACGGGCAGTGGTTAACCGATGAAAAGGAAGTTGGAACCAAGCGAAGATGTTAACCCAAAAGAAGGAGAAAGACTTGGGGGCAGGAGTGAGTGACCAAGGATCGACTTGAGACACTACGGTCTGGGGATAAAGGTGACTACTCCAGGTACATGGTCATTCATCCCCTACCAAGAATAGTCAGAATGAGGGTAGGAATTCTCCATTCTCATTCCTTCTCTAGAACCCAAAGCGTAGTGAGAAAATTGAGATTTACAAGATTGACGATGTAATTTGTACAGTGCTCCAACTCAGTGCTCAGTCGCCTAGATCAAAACAGGATCAATAAAGAAATGGCTCTAAAGAGATCCTAAAGAGAGGCGGGGGCAATTAATCGATTAAAACAAGGTCTTGATCAATCAATCAAAAGGGTAGGAAATGCCAACAATCTTTTAAGCAAGTTAAAATATTATCAAAGCAAGTGTGAGATAATGTTAAACAAGATTAAATTTGCTCAATAAAGAACAAATCTAATGCATCAAGTTGAATTGCAAAGAATTAACAAGAACAAGCTATCATGCATTTCTAAGCATTATTAATATTAACACATAAGCGAAGATGTGCAAAAAGTGCTTCAAGCATGTAGAAAAATTGCAAAATAATCAAGGAAAATCATGCAATTAATTAAGCAAAAATCATTGCAAGTAAGTATTGACCTAAAACAATGGAATTGGCATCAATATAGACAAACATGGGAAAGTATACAAGAAAATCATGCAAAACAGTCCCAAAACAGCAAGAATTTGGCAAAAAATGTCAAGTGTAATCAGTTACCTGAAATGGTGTAACCGGTTACTCCATGCTCAAAGTGACTCCCAAGGGCGCTGGCAAGGGGTGTAATCAGTTACACCAAAAGAGATAACCGGTTACACCTACAAAAACAGGATTTCAAAAAGCACTTTTCGGAATCACTTATCACATGTAATCACAGTGTAACATAGCATAGAAGAAGATGCAAAATTCATTTTAATTCAGAGCAATCAAGAACTAATAGAATCAAGCATGCAAAGCAATTATTCATGTAGTGACTCATCAATTAAGCACTACATTGCAAAAACATGGAATCAGTCGAAAGCAGTAAATTAAGCGGAATTCACCAACCTACAAGGCTGAGATTTTCCTTGGTAATTGTTGTGATCAAAATGTGATGAAGAAAAGCTTAGAAAACCATAAAATCCATAGATCTTTAGCAATCCATTGCGAGAAAACCGAGAATAACGCGATAATTGCTTTGGATCCAAGTTTGCGCCAAAACTTCTTTAATAATCAGCTTCCAAGGCTTGAAATGAAGTAAGTGTTGCATTTGCTGCATAATTCAGTGATGAAATGGAGATGAATGAAGGCTTAGCTCAAAGAATAGCAAGCTTCAATGCAAAGCTTGCTAAGCTTTAATGGTGAATGAGCTTTGGTGAGTTTTAGGGAAGAAGAAGGTGATGATTGAGAGGAAATGCTGCAGAAAATTCAGAGAATGGAGAGTGAAAATTCAGAGAAAAATGAGAGAATGAAGAGTGAAAAATTCACGATTCTTGAATCAATGTGAGGGGTTTTCTTATATAGACCATAGGTTTGGAGTGAGTGGAGGTTTGGAACTTGGTATAGAGGTAGTTAAATGAGGCTTGGCATTTGGTTTGGAGTTAGTAAGATCCAACTCACTGAGTTGGGGTCTAACTTAGTTAGTTATTAGTTGACTCGGTTGGGGAATCCCAAGGTAACTCCAAGATCAATGGTCCAAAATGAGTGAAAATGAGTGTAAATGATCAACCTTATTGATAATGAGGTAGTGGAGCAAATGTAGCTAATATTTTGGTATGTCTAGAACCTTCCACACAATGCTAGAATAAAGTATGCCAAAGGAATGAGATTGAAGTTACTGCAGTGTTGAAAAGCTGCTGATATAGGCAAAATTCAACAGGTGTAACTAGTTACCCTGATCCTGGTAACCGGTTACCAGAGCCAAACTGCGCCTTCCTGGGCTGGTTTCTGAGGGTGTAACCGGTTTCACATATTTGGGTAATCGGTTACCACAGTTAAAAAAATCCTCTTTTTTTGGCTTGGAATGAGGTGCTTTGGCCATGGTTTCATATTTCGACCCTGTGCTTGGATAAATAGACATAAAAATCCTTTTGTTTTGCCTGTATTGATGCCTTTGACGACTTTTCTGGGATACAATTAATCACAACTTCGAGATTCTCTGGGGATTTGGATATACTTGCAATAAACCCACAAATAAAAATGTTGATGCATATGTTGGGAATGCAAGTGCACATGTTTATGCAAAAAAAGCAAAAAGGGATGTCAAATTTTGGGTTACAACAGCTGCCCCTGTTTAATCCTCTTGGATCTGAATGTACAAATTCCGATAGCTTTTCGAGCATTCGAGGTGGAAGGGGATTAAATATAAGAGTAGCTCGAAAATTTGTTCATTGATGGTGAAAGTGTATTGAAAGTGAATATGGGTTAAGAATTTGATTATGTTGGGATATGGCTAAGATGATTTGTATAAGGACATCTAGTGGGGATTGGCTGAATATTCTGTTGGGAAATGCATCGGTCATTAGGGATGCCTGATGAAACATGACATATGCAATTTATGTTGATTTTTCATGATGCATGAGATTATGCTATTCAGCAGTGCAGGTTATGGTACAGTGTTGCGGGTAGACAAGAATGTAATGAAAACAGACTTTGACTCAACATCCTTGATCGGGGAGGAAGTAACACGGATGATTCTCAAACTAACACCACTGCTACTGAGGAGATAGGAACACAAATGATCTTTAAACCACTAACATTGTTGGGGATGTTGGCACGGACCTGCTTGAGGACTTGTTAGGGCCTAATTCCACTAGGGAGTGTGAAAATCCTAACACTGCTGGGGAAAGAGAGAACAACTGGCTTCCCGGATAACCACGGTGATGCTCGATGCATATCAAGCTTTGAAGTGAGGACTACCGATCACCCCTTTTAGTGATTTCTGGCGAGATACGCAATGCATAATGCTTTTTCTGTTGATTTAGCCTTTTGTTATTCTCAACGCTTTATAGTATTATGTGATCACAAATAATTGTTTATTTTGTAAACAAAATAATAAAAGAGAAAGAGACAATTGACAAAAGAATGAATTTTATTGAATAGAGAAAAGATTTGTACATAAGGTGTGTACAAGGATGCAAAAATCCTTGATGAGAAAATTTGCAAAAATTGAAAAATTAAAGTAAATGGCAATGAGAAATTTGCGTTTTGCAATGATTACAACATTGGCTACCAACCCTTGCAAGACCCAAGTTCTAACACCTTGCTTCTGTTGACGATGATTGGATCGCTCCTTGACCATCTGAGGTCTAACCATGATGAAGATAGGCTCAAGTGTTTGCGGTCAAATGCCTTTATCCCTATTTTTTCCTGGACATTTTTCTTTTTTTTCGTCCACCAGGATACCCATTTTTACCTAAGTCGGCCTTTGGGGTTTTCGACTTAGCGAGCTTATATATATATATATATATATTTCATCCCTAACTTTTGCATGGACATTTCTTTTTTTGGGCCAACAGGATACCCATTTTTGCCTAGATTGTCTTTGCGGATGTCAATCTAGCAGGATCTTTATTCATCATTTTTTTCAAGCATAATATTTTTTGCTTGCGTCGGAGTTCACGGGTGGTGGAAACTCGTCCCCATCCATGGTGGTGAGGATCAGAGCTCCGCTTGAGAAAGTCTTCTTGACAACAAAGAGTCCTTCGTATTTGGGAGTCCACTTGCCTCGTGGATCCGAGTGTATAAGAGAGTATCTCTTGAGCACGAGTTCGCCTTCTTGGAACGCTCGAGGGAGAAATTTCTTGTCAAAAGCCCTTTTAAGGCGTCTCTGGTACAACTGACTGTGGCAGATGACTATCAAACGCTTCTCTTCGACGAGATTCAATTGATCATATCTGGACCGAACCCATTCAGCTTCATCGAGATCGGCTTCCATGATGACTCTGAGTGAAGGGACTTCGACTTCAATTGGTAGGACGACCTTCATAACATACACAAGCGAAGACGGAGTTGCCCCAGTGAAAGTGCGAACTGGAGTTCTGTAGCAATGCAATGCAAAGGGAAGCATTTCTTGCCAATCTTTGTATGTTCTGATCATTTTCTGGACAATCCTCTTGATGTTTTTGTTTGCTGCTTCGACGATGCCATTCATTTTGTTTGTTGCTTCAACGACGCAATTCATTTTGTTTGCTCGATCTTGAATTCGTGACACATTTCCTTCATCATCTTGTTGTTCAGGTTATTGGCATTGTCAGTGATAATGTTGTTAGGAATACCATAGCAACAAATTATCTCTTTCTTAATAAACCTTGAAACCACTTGTCGTATAAAGTTTGCATATGATGCAACTTCAACCCACTTGGTGAAGTAATCGATGGCAACCAGAATGAAGCTTCAATCGTTGGAAGCTTTCGGCTCGATCATTCTGATCATATCAATACCCCACATGGAGAAAGGCCCAGGAGAGGTCAAAACATTCAACGGAGTTGGTGGCACATGTATCTTGTTACCTTAGATTTGGCATTTGTGACATCTTTTGGCAAAGTTGTAATAATCGACCTCAATTATTGTCCAGTAATAGCCAGCTCGAAGTATCTTCTTAGCCATGGCAGACCCTTTCGCATGTACATCTTCACAGCCCTCATGTATGAACCTTATGATCATGTTTGCTTCATGTCTATCCACGCATCTAAGCAACACAGAATTATAATTCCTTTTGTATAATATACCACCACTCAAGAAGAACTTAGCACAAAGTCATCTGAGAGGTTTCTTATTAGTTATGGTTATACCTTCGGGATATTCTTGCTTTTCCAGATTCCTTTTGATGTCATAGAACCAAGGCTTGTCATCAGACCCATCCTCAATTGCTAGACAATGTGTTGGTTCGTCCAAATGATCAATGCGGATAGCAGGTGCCTCATTTTTCACTTGACTTTGAACATGGATGCCAGGGTGGCAAGAGCGTCAGCTAGTTAATTTTCTTCCCTAAGAATATAATGAAAAGTGATTTCATCGAAATAGGGAATTAGTTTTGCAATGTGCCTTTGATATGGAACCAACTTGGTATCCCGAGTCTCAAAGTTCCCTTTGACTTGGTCGATTACCAGAGCAGAGTCTCCGAAGACCTCAAGAATCTTAATTCTCTTATCAATGGTTGCTTCAATCCCATCGATACATACGTCAAATTATGACATATTGTTAGTGCATACAAAGAATAATCTGGCGTTGAAGGGAAGGTGAAAACTTGTTGGAGAGATGAGGATATGCGCCATCGAACACGACCATCAATCGCGCTTCTGGTTCGGGTCCTATGTCGGGGTCTGGAGTTTCATAATCTCTAATAAACAGAACTCCCTCATCTAGAAAGTCAAATTTCATTGGTTGATAACCCTCCACAGGTTGGTGAGCAAGGTAGTCATACAAAACACTCCCTTTTATAACTTTCTAGGTAACATGCTGGATGTCGTACTCAGTTAGCATCATTTGCCACCGAGCAATTCTTCCAGTGACAGCAGGCTTTTCGAATATATACTTTATCGGATCCATTTTGGATATCAAAAAAGTGGTATGGAAAATCATATATTGTCTTAGGCGTCGAGCTGCCCAAACCAAAACACATCAAGTTTTCTCCAAGAGTGAGTATCTGGTCTCACAATCGGTGAACTTCTTGTTGAAAGTAGTAGATTGCGTGTTCTTTTTTGTATATGTCATCATTTTGACCCAATACACATCCTATACATTCATCAAGCACAGTGAGATACATGATCAAAGGCCTACCAGGAACCGGTGGTACTAAGATCGGTGGTTCTTGCAAATACTTTTTATTTTTTCAAATGCTTCTTGGCAATCATTGTTCCACACAACCGATTGATTTTTTCTTAGCAATTTGAATATCGGTTCACAGGTAGCCGTCACATGGGAAATGAATCTGGAGATGTAATTAAGTCGGACCAGAAAGCCTCGAACTTCTTTTTCATTTTTCGGAGGTGACATGTCTTGAATTGCTCAAACTTTTTCGGGATCAACTTCAATGCCTTTCCGACTCACAATAAAGTCCAATAGTTTACCAGATCGGACTCTAAAGGTGCATTTTGCAGGATTCTACCGCAGCCAGAACTTTCGGAGTCTAGCAAAGAGTTTCCTCAAATGGTCTAAGTGATCATCTTGAGTCTTGGTCTTGGCAATCATATCGTCCACGTAAACCTCAATCGCTTTATGTATCATAGCGTGAAAGAGGGTTACCATAACGCGTTGGTATGTTGCCCCTGCATTTTTCAAACCGAATGGCATGACTTTCTAGCAGTATGTTCCCCAAGGCGTAATAAAGGTGGTTTTCTCCATATCATCTTGAGACATCTTTATTTGATTGTACCCTGAGAAACCTTCTCTGAATGAAAATACTGAGAACTGTGTAGCACCCCAAAATTTTCTCTCTCTTTTTTCTAACCTTTACTGGCTTTTGTTTCGCACTTATTTGCATCTTCATTAGGTCATAACTCATAATCATACATTGCATTGGTCTTCCAAGATATGGGATTACAGCGGTTCTTTGAATCAAGGTTTTCCTATTTTCTTTGAGGTTCTACATTCACGTCATCCAGCCACAAGATCATCCTTTGTCAAGGCTTATCAGGTTGCGTTGTCATGTTCTCCAAAAATTACTCAATGTTGGTGGATAGGGTTCCATGTCAAGGATATATTGTTGTACTTCAAGCTTCATCATTCATCTCCAAGGATTCTTCAAGGTAATATTGTGGTGTCGATTAACAAGCCAAGGCATGAAGTGTTGGGTTTAGTGTGTTAGGGACATTATTGTCGAGATCATTGATCATCAATTCAAGGGTTTGAGGTGTGGTTTACAAAGAACAAATCATGATACGTAAGGTTTCATTTTGATCAAGGCATGTTGCTTGTTGTTGTTAATGCAAGTTGAGTTGGGTTTAAGAGTCGAAGTTGGATTCCATAAGTTGGAGTTTGTCAAGGTTTGACTGAATATTTCAAAGGATTTTCTTGGGATTCGAGTGACAGAAGTATTACTCCTCGTCATTCATCACTCATCAATATCCATTTTCCTAAACCATATATAATTCAAATTCCAAGTTCCACCTAAAAATTAAGTTTTCTCTAAATCCATGTTTACCTACATTCCAAAACCATTCATTATCCACTTTTAATTCAAGATCCAATTTTATTTCTAAACCACATTTAACGTCTATTTCAATATCTATTTGGGAATCCAATTAAGTCCATAACCATTTTTTCTCATTTCAAATTGAATCCTTTTTTTTTTCATTTACAATAAAATTCATGTCATATCCATTAAACCATCTTGTGTCCAAAGTTCCTTTTTTTTTTAATTACAAACAACCATACAATTCAAGGCATGACTACCATACACACTTTCTCCTCACTATCCTCTTTTTCTCAGTTTTCAATTTCACCCTTACCTCATTCTCTTTTTTATGAGGGCTATCTCCATTCTTTTGCATTCACTTGACATCACAGCAAACTTCACAATTCATCACTCACCATAATCAATTTATCAACCTGCAAAATAGCTCTCCTGCAACAAAATTCAACATTAACATCAAGTTCACAAAAAGAGTAAAAGAAGAATTCAATAACAGCTTCTCCAATCTCACAACAACCTTGAAATCCATCTCCTACCTCTCAACCCTCTCTTGACAAAACCTGCACTCCTCTTCCGATTTCAACAAAAGTGCAATGACCTGCAACAAGATTGGCACAGCGAAATTCAAGTAATCGTTCAATCTCATATTCACTATAATTTGCGCAAGATTCAACAATTAAGAATTGAAGATTCAAGCACGCATCAAGAAGCGACGACAATAGAAGAGGAGATCACATGGAAAAATCGTAGCGAGTGTTCGTACTTGGGAAGATTCAGTAATCATCCATCGTCGTAGATTCGCAATAGGTATTCTCCCTTTAAGCTTCGATCTCGCGGTAAATTCATAGCATCATCCCTTGTTTCGGAAAAGATGAGCGAGCAAGAGGCGACATCGGGAGTGTGAATATGTCGCAGCGATGCCGTTTTGAGAGGAAAGATTACGATGGAAAACGTTGAGGTTTGAGAGGAAGGCTGAGTAAGGGAGATGGCGAAGGAACAACTCACGGAGAAGGAAAGGGGGACTTTCTGCGAACGAAACCTTGTGAACGGTGGAAAGGCTATGGTGCGAACGGTGAGTGTGTGATAGGAAGAGGTTTGAACGAAGAGACGCCGTAACCGCCGCCGTAGGACGTGCCGACGCGGCGCCGGTTTGGTTCTTGAGCTTTGAAGCTGGGCAAAGGTAAAAGAGGATAGGTTGAACGTTTGGATACTGAAGGATGAGTTTTAGGTTAGGTTTTCATTTGCTTTCAACCGGGTCTCACATGCGTGAATTGAGTGAAATCATTGGGCCCAAAGACAAAGCCCATGCGCCTGGGCTTATTCTCACTTCCAAGTACTGCATGCAGCCTCTTAATTTTAGTGTTATTTAGTTTTCTTGGTTTTTTTTAGTTAAATTTAGATTTTAATTTTGAATTAATTGTTGATTAAGATTTTAGTTCTATTAATTAAATTAATCTTGACTTGATTTGTTAATTAATTTTGATCTCGATTTTAATTAGATATCATTAGGAGTTAATCTTAAATTAACTTTTGACTAGAGTTTAATCTTGTGAACTACGGATGCTCTGATTCCTCATTCCTTAGTGAGGATACGTAGGCACAGGACAACGATGTCTTGGCGAGCACACTAACAACTAACTTCCCTCTTCTCTTGCCTCCGTGCGATCGAGACCTGTTAATCGAGCCTTTTTCTCGCCCTAGTGCGACTAAGACCTTTTCCCAATCTGTGGTCGTAACCACGAACTACGACTGCTCTGATTTCCTCTTTCTTGTTCGATTGAGGATAAGTAGGCACAAGACGACGATGTCTTGGCGAGCAACCTTTCCCAACAATTAAGTAGTCCTCCGAACTACTTTGACTCTGACTTTCCCATTCCCGAGGGAATACGTAGGCCTAGGACGACGATGTCCTACCAAGTCACCTTTTGTTTCTTTCCCGATTCTCATTCTTTTCCTTTCCAATTAGTAGTGGAGCTTCAGATACCTACACTCTTTGATCATAACAACAAGCGTGTATCCTATCGAGTACGATGGACGCGAGGGGGTGCTAATACATTCCTCTCGTGTAACCGACTCGTGAACCCAGACTATGGTTGCGATGACCTCGTCTTTCCATTCTTCAGGTTTTCTTCGATTGTTTCCTTTCCTTTCGTCGGGATAAATAATGTTCGGTGGTGACTCTTCTGTCTTTCCTGCCGGTTGATTTTTGTGTTGCGACAAACTGCATAGTGTTGTCCACCAAGACATCAATATGAGGCAGAGGGAAATCATCATTTGGGTTTGCCTTATTGAGATCTCAATAGTCCATACACATTATGACTTTCCCATATTTCTTAGGAACTGGGACGATGTTAGCAACCCATTGAGGATACTCAGAAGTGGCCAGGAATCCAACATCAAACTTTTTCTTCATCTCTTCTCTGATCTTGAGTGCCATATCAAGTCTGGTCCATTTGAGCTTCTGCTTGACAGAAGGACATTTGGGCTTGAGTGGTAAGTGATGTTCAATGATGTTGGTGTCTAAACTGGGCATATCTTGATAAGACCAGGCAAATATGTCAACATACTATTGCAATAACTTTACCAACTCAGCGTGTACATGCTCGGCGAGAGATTCAACAACCTTGACCTCTTTCCTGACTTCATCAGTACCCAGGTTGATCACTTCTACTGGTTCTTTGTACGGCTGAATCTCTTTTCTGCTCGTGCTCAAGGAGCCTTGCTAGTTCAGCTAGTAATTCACAATCTTCCTCACCCTCTTCTTTGGCTTGGTTAATTGGAACCTCGGAGTTACAAAGGATGTTTGCCATGTTGTTATCAATGCATTTATTTTCTCTGCATGTTTATGAATTGTGCTTAGAATGGGCTATTTTAAAGGTAAAAATAAAAGAAACTTTTGCCATTTGTTATTTGTGAAAAAGTAAAATAAAGAAAGGAAATGAGTGTGATTTGAATGCAAAAACTAATTTCATTTATTGATCACATAATACTTCTAAAATGAGAGACCCTTTGCAAGCTATCCTCTTGTCTTCGGCGAAGACGAGGGAGCAGGAAAGAAAAAGGAATTACATGTTCACAGGAAGGACCATGGGAACCACAATAGCCGTCCAATTGTTAAGCTTGAAATCGGGAGGACACTTGCGCAGAAATCTTATATTATGATTGCTACTGCTAGCATCATCAATGACAACCACAATGTCGCCTTTCTGGAAACCAGCACTGTTGAATTTGATTAGATTAAACTTCTTCTGACCACATGAGTTGACTTGTTGAGTGTCGTACCTTAAAAATTACGATCTTCACAATGGATGCGAAAAAACGTTCAAACAGAGTCGCCACTGAACTTTATTCATTCCAAGGAAGGAATAGGAAAATATCGATAAAACCTTTGAGATAAGAAAATGGCCATCGAAACCATTTTCTAGGTTCGGGAGTCGATTACGCAAAGGGAAGGTATTAGCACCCTTCACATCCGTTGTACTCAATGGGAAGCTCTTAATTCGATTCGTGAGAAATGTTAGCTAGGTTTGTTTGTTTTCTTCTAAGAGAAAATGAGTAAAGGATATAGTTTCTAAGGGGAAATGGGTGGATTTTACAAAGGGTGTTCGCCAAGAATTGGGGCCCTTGTGCCTACGTATGCTCATTCAGACAAGAATGAGGAATCAGAGCGTTCTACGGGAGAAGGTTTGGATAGAAAAGGTAGGAAAAGGTAGCTCTCCAAGGATTAGGGTCATTGTGCCTACGTATCTTCATTCGGACGAGAATGAAGAATCAGGGTGTTCATAGTTTGTGAAACTACGGTTGGTTGGTTGGTTTAGGAAACAAAAGATTGAACGACAAACAACCCAAGGGGGTGCCTCGAGAGCCGTCACTCAAGAATCCAAGGAATGTGATACTCCAAGAATTCAGTTCTTTCATGAGTTGATTATAAAGTTTTTTAGAAAGGTTGAGTGTTTTAGAAACGAAAGATTGAATGACAAACAACCCAAGGGGCGTGGCTCGAGAGCAGTCACTCAAGAATCTAAGGAATGCAAGACTCCAAGAATTCATTTCTTTCGTGTTTGGTTAAGAAAAAGTTTGATTAACAATTAAGTGTTTTAAAGTCGAAAGATTGAATGAAAGACAACCTAAAGCGTGCGCCTCAAGTGTTGGTGTAAGCCCTAGAGGCCAATACTTTTGGTACTTGTATCCATTTATTTATTAATAATAAAAGGCATTTCTTTATTATGTTTGTTTTTCCAAAGTGATAAAGTCCCTAGAATAACTAGGTCGTTTAATGAAATATTAAGTGTGACTTAATCATGAGATTCCATTAAACATAAGGACATTATTCTTAAAGTATCTGTAGTCGAGCTTTAATGTGAAATGGGATAACCTTAAAGCATTAAGACTATTATGTAGATAGACTGATGATCACATCTCATGGATCAAGGATTATGAGTTATCAAGTCTTAACATAGGTATGAATATTAGGAGTAATATTGATACTGGATTGACCCACTATGAGAGTACTACATAGAATGTTATGCAAAGTGTCATAAGTTACTCTCATGGTGATAGTGGTGTATACCACCCTTCGACCTGCAACCACTATGGACCCTAGATGTAGAGTCAAGTACTTTATTATTGATCAAACATTGTCTGTAATTGGATGACTATAAACATAGTTGATGGGTACTTTATAAAGCATGTTGAGGGGCATGAGTGACCTAGATTGAATTTTCCCATCCTGCATAATAGGATAAATGTCTAAGGGCCCAATATTGAACTGAACAAGGATGACACGGTATATGCCTTGTGTTCAATATAGACATAAGGGAAAAAGGGTAATTGTACACACAAGCACTATCACAAAAGGTTTTGTCAGATCACATGACAATTTCGTGACTTGGGAAGTGTCATACCCCAAATTTTGACCACCAAGATTTTCCATCATTGTGCAAATCATCACCACAATATGGATGTACCATCATACCTCATCAGTCTTCTCAAGGATTGATGAGCACTCACCTCAACCAGGAATTAGGGTTTTGAGCCCTCCCAGAGCACTTAGACAAAGGATCAATCAAAAATTGACATGATTTTCAACTTTTCTAGCCTCTCAAGCATCTATAAAGGATCAATAGAACTCCCACATCAAGAATTAAGCACAAGATTGCAACTTTCCAAGTGGATCAAGCCTCAAGATCGCCAGTGTCACCAAATTAGGGTTTTGGTCGACCAGGTCCTCCAGATGAAAATTTTCACCTGGGCATGAGCCAATACATCAAAACATGACTCAATAAGCTCAAAGGGATCTCATGAACCCAATCATCAAGTCAAAATAGCTTCAGGGGATGCATTCATCAAAAATCAGGAATTAGGGTTTCTTGACCTAATTCACCCCTAAGTTGACTTTTGAAGAAAGGCATGAGCCAAGACCTCAAGAATTGTTTTGAATACCTCCAATACATCATTTTGATCCACTCACAAGGTTGGATTGATTCAAAGAACTTGGTTCATGAGCAGTGCAATGATTCAAATTCATCTGGGCCAATTAGGGGTTCTTGATGAAAAGTCAATTGTATCTTTGACTTTTGACCAAGATGTGCTCCCAAACCTTGGGACATAATTCAAGACACTCTAAAACACCTATGGAATCCATCCATTAGGTTTGAATTAGTTCAAGGACTTGATTTCATAGAGGATCACAAAGTTTGAAATTCATCTGATAAAAAGTCAACTGTGCCATAAACCAAGTTTGACTTTTTGAATTTCTTGACAAACAAGGCTTACCTAAGTCAAAAACAATGTTAATTAATGGTTTGGATCATCATCCATCAATAAAAATCAAGAAAAGTGAGGTTACTTGAAAAAGGGGCAACTTTAAGAAACTTAAATTTTTCTAAGTTATGGAACAAAATTGATTTGGTACCAACTTTACAAGGACATAACTCCCAAATCACAAAGCCATTTGCTTCCATCAAAAGCTCAAATGAAAGTTCTCATTACATACTTCAAAATTGTCAACTACATCAGATTCCAAATCATCATGGATTTTGAGTTATGGATTGATCAAAATCACAAAAACATGAAAATGGCCACTTTTTCCAACACTTAGTGAAAATTTTGGACATAATCTATCTTGGATTTTCACCAAATTTGAGGCCATTTTGTACCATGATCCAAGTTGATTCAAGACCAATGTTGGACATCAAAGTCAAAGTAGGATATACAAGCTTTCCAAAGAGTACCAGAACTCATCCTAATTCAACTTGAGTAGGGAGTTATGAGCATGGAAACATGACACCTCCAAGACTGGTTTTGCAAGACAGTATTTCACTTGCCCCACGATTTTTTCATTTCCATGACTTGGCAAGCCTTGTCACCATACAAGACAAGTTTCTAAAGTGCAATGAACATGATCTCTGCAGAGCTACAACAGCATAGAGCCTTGCAAGTCCAAAACCTCATCATTTGGCATGTGACATTCAAAGTTCAAATCCAAAACTTTCAAATTTGTTATGAGGCATTGAATGGATGCATAGAGGTGGCATGTATCAGTCCACAACATTTCAAATGAGTCAAGATAAACTCAAGCATCAGAAGACCATAGGCCTGCAAGATTGACCCAAGTCAATGGCTAGAGGAGACTTTGGCAACAAGACAAAGTTCAATGGATAATGGAGTGATCCTGCCTTCATTCACTATTGCTCCCAAAAAAAACTTGCTCTACTATAAATAGAGCTTCTTTCTGATCAATTCAAGTACACCAAAGCACCATAACACGTGTTTTCCTCCAAATCACTCTCAAAAAACAAGATTTTGCTTCTCATTTAAGTATCATTCGAATTTTTCATTTGAGAGCAATTATATCAAAACCAATCATGCCAACACCTCACATATATCATATATGAGTAATCCATAACCTTAAAATTCATCTGGAACATCAGAATCACAAAGTCACCCCCCATTTGCTCAAGCTTTTTGGCCTGTTTGCAGTTGAGGTGCCATAACAAGTTCCAAGCTGATTCAATCCATTCCAAGCTTTCAAACACATTACTTGAGGTCCATTGAAGTTGTCCAAATCATTACACAACATCTGTAACACCTCCAACATAGAATTCGAATTCTTCTTGCAAGAGGTAAGCCTGACACTCTCAAACTCTATAATCCATGCATCATAAATGTGTTTTCAAGTTACAAACATGTTTTTGCACCTATGTAGAGTGTTTCCCCTCAATCAATTGCTATGTATGAATCGTGTATAAGATTTCATAGTGTTCTTGCAGAAATTAGGGTTCTTGAGTTCATCATTTAATTTCTCACTCCACACTTAATATAAATGCAATTAATTGGTACCATTGGAATCCTTATTCAAAAACGAGCAAGTTTCATGTTTACAAAAGTCATTTTCATTGAGTAATCAGAGAGATATGAGAGGTTTTGCAAATCTGGGGAAGAAGAACACGCGCGAACAAGAACATGTGTTCTTGGCGCCTTTTTAAAATTTTTGAATATTTTAATTTTTAATGTTTTATTAATTGATTTCAAAAATTATTTTCTCTCACATTTTTTTTATCATTTTTATTGGTTTTTTTTTAAAGTCACAAAAATGTTAAATTATTTTATTCTACAAAAAAATCACATTTATATTATTTGTTTAATATAGTTTGTTTTTTTGAATTTAATTTAATTTTATTTGTTTTTAAACATTCCTAAATGAAATTCTCACCTTGATTTTTCAAAACCAATTGGATTTCAAGCTTTCATGCGACTTAACATGATTTTTCAAAATATTTTTTAAAGTTGACAACTTGTTTTTGAATATATTTGATATTTTGTATCATTTTATATTTAATTTCCTTTAAAAAACTATTTTTTTTAAAATTAAAATTAGGGTTTCTCTTTATTTTAATTTATCAAACATTTTTCAAAACATTTTTGGGCCTCTCAATAAAGTGTAAGTCTCATCCCTTTGTAAATAAACCTTTTTGGGCCTCAGTCATTGTATAAGTCCCGATACGATATTAAAAAATCTCGGCGCGATCGCCGTTCTCAAAACAATTTTCATTTGGGCCTCCCCTTGAGTTGTAATCCCCATTTTTCTTCTTTTTCAAACACTTTTTGGGCCTCTAATAGAGTGTAAGACCCACCTCTTTTGTAAATAAATAATTTGGGTCTCAGTCATTGTATAAGTCCCGATACGATTTTCAAAATAATTGCGCGATCGCTGTTTTTCATCTGGGCATCTCCTTGAGTTGTAAGCCACATCTCTTGTATAAAAATAAACTCTTGGGCCTCTAATAGAGTGTAAAACCCAACCACCTTTGTACATAAATAATTTGGGCCTCAGTCATTGTATAAGTCCCTCTGTGATTTTCAAAACTACGACGCGATCGTCACCTTTCCAAAAGAGATCATCTGGGCCTCTCCTTTAGTATAAGCCCCAAACTTCCTTTTTTAAACAAATTTCTTTTTAATTCAAATTCAAATTCAAAGTTTTATCAAAACTTTCTTCAATTTCTTGAAAAAACTAACCATATAGCTGTAGTTACTATGCTTGGGCTTGCACAACTGTAAGTTCCACTATCTCTTCAATACATATATATATATATATATATATATGCTTGTACATACTTGCTTAGAGTTTTCCCCAACAGTTAGGTCTAGGTTTAGGTCAAACCAATGGTTACTCTTTTAACACAGTCAAAACTAGTTCCCCGTAGGAAATTCCAGATACAGTCTTGCATCCTCTTGGGCTTATACAATATGGAATAGAGAAAGGCATTATTCCTGGTGAAACTTTTCTCAAGAATGTCCTAACTTAGAAATATATGTGTACAAGAAATTCATTTCCCCAGAGAGGATTAATTCTCGGTGAAACCTCTTTTGAATTTCTTCAAACCTTAGAACTGTTCAGTAAAGAAAGGATTAATTCCCGGTGAAACCGCTCTTGAACTTTTCTTAGGTTTGGACCCACAGGCTTCCTAAAAGCATCCTCAGCCTCCTCTTGGGCTTATTACAAGGACCCACAGGCTTCCTAAATGGATCTTCAGCCTCCTCTTGGGCTTAGTACAAGGACCCACAGACTTCTTAGAAGTTCTCAGCCTCCTCTTGGGCTTAGTACAAGGACCCAAAGACCTTCTACAGGTATAGGACAGAACTTAGTCATCTCTACTAGTTCAATCCTCTGGAGTGTCAGAATTCCAAAACATCTAACCATTCTAGGGTTGTTTCTCATCCCTTAAAACCTCAGCCTCCTCTTGGGCATCATACAAAGATTGTTCTCCAACTAAGAGTCAACCTCTTCACACTAGTAGACTTGGAAAGTCTCATCTCCTCTTGGATCTCAAAGATGCCCTCAAGTTTCCTAAAAGCACAGGAAAAAACCCTGATCATTTCATCAACACACTAATCTTAAGCAGAGTTTGAAATCTCCATAGGTTTTCAAACTCAAGGTTTAAACCTTTACCTTAAAAAAACCCCAGACAGGGTCAATTTACCATCAATAAAACCCTAACAGAATCAGAGCCTCATGGTCTCTAATATTTCAACTCTTCTTTAAATCCCCAGAAAGAGTAAAACCTTTGGATTCCCCAATACATATGGGACCTGCCTCTGGATTTCTACAAACTTTAGCAGAAGCTAGCCTCCTCTTAGGCTTCATATAAGAATTTCCCAAACCAACCTCCTTTTAGCCTTTGTATAATGATTTTCCTCAGTAAAGTCAACCTCAATCTTGGGCTTTGTACAAAACAGATAAAAACCTCTCCAGCAGATTCAATCTTTTAGCCTCAATCTTGGGCTTTGTACAAGACAGATAAAAACCTCCCCAGTGGAGTCAATCTCTTGTCAGCCTCAATCTTGGGCTTTGTATAAGACTGATAAAACCTCCCCAGTGGAGTCAATCTCTTTTCAGCCTCAATCTTGGGCTTTGTACAAGACAAATATAAAACTCCCCTAGTAGAGTCAACCTTTTAGCTTTAACCTTGGGCTTTGATCAAGGCACACAAAAATCAACATCCCCTCAGATGAGACCATGAGTCCACTCTGTAGGAGGATATTTCCTCTATACATCACATCTCAAAACAGACAACCAAGGATCGACTCAAGAGACACTACGGTCTGGGGATATAGGTGACTACTCTAGGAACAGGGCCATTCGTCCCCTACCAAGAATAGTCATAATGAGGGTAGGAATTCTCCATTCTCATTCCTTCTCTAGCACCCAAAGCGTAGTGCGAAAATTGAGATTGACAAGATTGATGATGCAATTTGTACAGTGCTCCAGCTCAGTGCTCAGTCCCCTAGCTCAAAATTGGATCAAGAAAGACAGGGCTCTAAAGAGATCCTAAAGAGAGGCGGGGGAAATTAATCGATCAAAACAAGGTCTTTATCAATCAATCAAAAGGGTAGGAAATGCCAACAATCTTTCAAGCAAGTTAAAACATTATCAAAGCAAGTGTGAGATAATGTTAAACAAGATTAAATTTGCTCAATCAAGAACAAATCTAATGCATCAAGTTAAATTGCAAAGCATTAACAAGAACAAGCTATCATGCATTTCTAAGCATTATTCATATTAACACATAAGCGAAGATGTGCAAAAATTGCTTCAAGCATGTAGCAAAATTGCAAAATAATCAAGGAAAATCATACAATTATTTAAGCAAAAATCATTGCAAGTAGGTAATGACCTAAAATAATGGCATTGGCATCAATATAGACAAACTTGGAAAAGTATACAAGAAAAGCATGCAAAAAAATCCCTAAACAACAAGAATTTTGCCCAAAAAAATGTCAAGTGTAACCGGTTACCTGTAAATGGTGTAATCGGTTGCACCATGCTCAAATTGACTCCCAAGGGCACAGACAAGAGGTGTAACCGGTTACACCAAAAGCGGTAACCGATTACACCTACAAAAACAGCAAAAACAGAATTTCGAAGAGCACTATTTGGAATCACTTATCGCATGTAATCACAAAGTAACATAGCATGGAAGCATACGCAAAATTCATGTTAATTCAGAGCAGTCAAGAACTAATAGAGCCTGATCTTGGTAACCGGTTACCAGAGCCAAACTGCACCTTCCTGGGCTGGTTTCTGAGGGTGTAACCAATTACACATATTTGGGTAACCGATTACTACAGTAAAAAAATCCCTATAATGCCCTGTATAATATATACCTAGAATAATACTATACAAGCATTTTATTTGGTACTGACACCATCATAAGTGCCTAATGGCATAATTCACATACTTGACCATTCTAAAACATAATACAATCTATGGTACAAGATATGGAAACTAGCCAAAATAATAAAAACTAAGATCAATATACAATATACTCAATTGTATACAACAATTACATAGTAGAAAACTCAAACTAAGCTTCTCTAGGAACATCCCAAGCATAGCTCCACTTGTAAATCAAACCTGCAAACACTGCCTGAAAAATAACAATAATAATGGGGTGAGATATTAATCTCAGTGAGTTCCCTATCTTATGGATTCTCTCGGCTTTACAAGGTTCTAGCCAATCCTAACTCAAGTCAAGGGGAAGGGAAATGACCTTGAGTTCTCAATCTCACACTATATGGAAACATGTTTATGAGTCTGTTAACTCAAAATTAATTATCCCTAATCGGTAACCTCGTCAAGGCATCCCCTTTTCCCATCCTCTTCTACGTCTAGAAGTCGGAACGAGTCATGGACCCTCGTAGATTTCTTGGCATACGAGATGGATTCAGAACTAAGGGACACATTATCACCTTAATTCGTCACTTCACACAGTCCGTACACCGTACAAGTCTCTTTACCATATAGGTTCCATTCGTACTATAATCGGGAATCAAACCTACCAAGAAATTATACATTCATTCTAGAGGAGCTCCTTACTCATGAAACGGCATATAATAGGATAATGGTTACTATTTCATGATTTCACATACAACTGTAATTGTATTCAACAAGGCTTCTTTTGCCTTTAGGCCTCTTTTGCCTTTTCACATAAAACACAAAGGTTTACACACATGTTCCATACTAGTGTTTCACTCTCTCCTAGACCATTACTCGTCAAGGATGCACCTTTCTACATTGAATGCACGAGCATCGCCATCTAGGTTATCTACTTTAGACCATTACTCGTCAAGGATGCACCTTTCTACATCGAATGCACGAGCATCGTCATCTAGAGTTTTTATCAATTTCTAGTCACATTACTAGATTCCACTATCATTTTGTTTTGGGGTAAAGTTTCCTCCTAATTCATATTTTAAACATATATTTTCTCTCCTTCACAATTCATAATTTGATAGATATGGCATAACACAATTCGTATAAGTGAGCATTTATCACAACATATCACATAACATTATTTTCATTCAACCATAAAGTTAACACAATTCTTAGGTTCCCTCTGATTCATTTAATCGGGTATCAAAATCAATATTTTCACTTTTATCCTGTAGGATATTTTCACAGCTTTCCATCGACTATAACCATGCCTCGATCAGAATTACGATTGAAAAGATATGACTTTTCAAACATTTTTCACAAATCATAACAGTGGTAACCGGTTACCTCAAAATGAGTAACTGGTTACTCAGGTGTTACTGCTCATTACAGAATCAAAATCATAGTTAGAGGCACATTTCGGTAACCGGTTACCTCTTAATGAGTAACCGGTTACTCAGTTCATTTTCACGTGAAACACCAATTTTTCCTTCAGGTAACCGGTTACCACTGAACCAGGGACATAAAAACCTATTTTCAATGGTATAATTCCAATCCAATTTCAACCAAAACCATATTCTAACATACCAAGTATCACCGATTAAATTCATGCATAACCCGATTATATTACGCGGTTTATTTCACATTTTATCCGTTAGAAACATTGATTCCACACAATTATTCATTTTCTCTCAAACTCTAACCTAAGTTCATCATGAATTTCTAGAACTTAGAGTTTCCAACTAGAACCCACCTAATAATCAAAGAGAAGGTTGAAGAAGATAATGAATTGATGATGATCCATGGGCTTCTTCTCAAGTTTCTTCCTCTTTCTCTCTTCTCTTACCAACTTTCTTCTTCTTTTCTTTTCTATTTCTTATATATATATATATATATATATATATATATATATATATATATATATAATACCAATATTATATAATATAATCCACTAGGATAAAACATCTCTAATTGATATTTTATCGTCTAACACCAAATGATTGATTATTAGAGTTACCATAAAATACTCTCTTGAACTAAAATAATTGATATGTCTCTTTCATCAATAATTGATCCCAATTGACAATTCATAGAGCACTTAGAAGATTCCATTAATCCAATTATCCAAAGATAGAGCACACAAAAGCTCATCTAATCTCATCTGATATCTAATTGAGTGTTTAGAGAATATGGGGTATTACACTTCCCTTTTTGGCTTGGAATGGGGTGCTTTGGCCATGGTTTCGTGTTTCGACCCTGTGCTTGGATAAATAGACATATAAATCCTTTTGTTTTTCCTGTATTGATGCTTTGACAACTTTTCTGTGATACAATTAATCACAACCTCGATGATAACTACACAATTAATCACAATAAATAGACAAGTGAAAACAACTTTGTCTCCAATGCTTCTTGTATCTGATTGTTGTACCCCTAATTTTACCCCTTAGATGTCATAAAATTTTTCACTTATATGTAGGGCTCAATCATCTACGCATTGTTAACTAACCCATATTTTTGCTAGTTTGTTTCTTTTGTGAAAATCAGGATTGACACAAGAAAAAAGACAAGAACAGCACCAAGTTCTCACGTGTTTCAAGACCACCAAGGCATTTGTTGAAAAAAAGAAAGGAAAAGAAAGAAAAATAAAAGAAAAGAGAAATAAAAATAAAAGAAAAATAAAAGAAAGGAAAAAGAAAAGGAAAAAAAAGAAGAAAAAAAACCAAGCATGGCGCCTGCCACACTTAGTGTGTGGCACTTGCCACAAGAATTCATGGCGCCTGCCACGAAGGGTTTAGGGTGAATATGGCGCTTTCCATGAGGTTATTTGGTGATTCCACATTTTACAATCTGCACTTAAGACAAATTTTGTTTTAATCAAAATAATGCAAGTGGTGTAATTCATCAAGAAGAAAAAAAGCTTTTCAATAAAGACATGGCTCCTCTCCCATCAGCACACAAAAGCAAAACCTATTCTGAGCCTATTCTAATCAATGGAGGACTTTTCAAACCAACCACTTGCATTTGTACAAAATTTGAAAAAAGGGCAATCTTGGCAATAAGCACCAATCTGACCATACCTCAAGCTCTCCAGTTTTTTCTATAAATAGGACACTGTACTTCAGTGAA
This sequence comes from Lathyrus tuberosus, assembly GCA_022829125.1. NCBI lineage: Eukaryota > Viridiplantae > Streptophyta > Magnoliopsida > Fabales > Fabaceae > Lathyrus > Lathyrus tuberosus. The sequence goes on from JALAZF010000282.1 coordinate 3,860,273, forward strand.
ATACACACCAGATTCACCCCAAAAATAGGCTGAATACTCTCCCCATTTTTCTCCCTCAATCATTCTTGTAAATTTACTGGAGAAAAGGCTCACTCCGTTGTCTTTTATTCTTCTTGTTTCATTTTTAAAATATCATGATCATTTGTTTCTTGTTAATATCTGATAAATGTTGCAAATCATGAACGTGTATTTCTCTTTTAATTTTATTTGGGTTTATGGATGTTATTTAAAAGAAGGAAACAAAATAAAATAAATAAAATGAAAAAAAGAAACAAAGGTGGCGTCTGCCACCATTCCTTAAGTGTGGCGTCTGCCACATTATTCCATAAGCAAAGTGTGGCGCTAGCCATGGGGTGAACAGTGCCTGCCGTGAAGAAAATCATGGCACCTGCCATGAGAAATTGTGGCGAGTGCCATACTACACTTAGCTTTGTTTTTTTTATTATTATTATTTCATTTCATGTTTGTTTTATTTTCTTAGATCATTTCTAAGAACTCCAAAAACAAAAAATAACAAAATATACCTGTTTAGTTCTCGGACTTATTTTTGTGAATCATCAACTTTTTTCTTAAAGACTTTTGAGAATTATTTTTTAATATCTTGTTTGTGCTTAAGATGTTTATTCCCTGGCTTGGACAATGTAATTCTGTTGTTTGTACGCTCTAACATGTCTCTGATTTCAAAACTTTGAAAATGTTATCCTTGAACTCATACTGTTCACTTATTTTCAATCTCATTCAACTCTTGTTCATAAGTTAGTATCTCTCCTCTTCCAAAGGAAAGTCTCTCTATTGACCGCAAAGTCATAGATAGCTCAATACCCTTTTAACCTAGCCTTAGGCTTGGAGTCGCCGCACTCCATGTAGGTGTCTTACTGTCAGACCTTACTTCCCGTGAACACTTCATTCCCTTTTAGCCTAGCCTTCCCAAGAGATAGACATTAATCTCTTATAACTCTTAAACCTTCCTTTAACCTTCACAAGAGATAGCCATTAATCTCTTCTCCTTCACCAACCTTTAACCCTTCATCCAAATTCTTTCATAAGAGATAGCCATTAATCTCTTCTCCTAAACAATCAATCCTCATAAGCTTTGCTTTCAAGCTTTTCACCCTACTTTCCCTTGGAACCTTGACCACAGTCAAGAGTTCCTCACCCCCATTGTGGGGAACTACAAATGCTCTGATTCCATTCCCGTCGGGATACGTAGGCACGAGATGCGATGTCTTGGCTAGCATACATAGTGTACATACCCTTAGGTCTCCTTAGCACAATACCCGTAGCAAGCAAACTTTAACTTAACACAAGTACTAACAAGAGGTTCCTATAGAGTACTACAGATATCTAGGATGCTAACACCTTCCCTAGGTATAACCAACCCCCGAACCTTTGATCTCTTATTAGGATTTTCGTTCTTTGCCCTTTCCTTTGGATAAATCAAAGCTCAGTGGTGAATTTCATGTTTTGTGATTCAAGTTAATTAATAGCTTGATATCCGATTCTCACCGCAACAGAAAATGGCGACTTCACTGGGGATACAGACTGCCCTAAGAGGGTTAAGCCTATCTTGTTTGTATTTGTGTTATTTATATGTTTGCTTGCTTGTATACTTGTATATTTTGTATATCTGTATATACCTGTTGTGCTTGGGTTTTTCTGTGTGCAGGGTGGTTACTTTGAGTGGTGAGATAAGTCCTAACCCGGACTTGAGCATACACTTATGATATGATTGTGGTGTAATCAATAGTCGGTTGTTGGGAGTAGTCATAACAATTTTTGGCATATGATGACCACACTCAGTTGAGGTCCTTTGGGATTGTTGATGTCTGATGTGAGTAGTCGCATTGATGTCACTCTTCCCGATTTGAGAGCCCGTGATTCTGAGGACCGTAGTTACCTTCACCCTACTTATCCTTTTTAGGACGAGTGCGATGGCTATGAGGGAGTAGTCCGAAATGGTTGATACGCGATACTACACTCAGAAGAGTTTATCTTGAGAATATTATTAACTTGCGTGAGTAGTCACGTAGGCCGATAATATCCGAAAGATTTATCAATGACTCTGAGAACTTTTTAGAACCCTGTTCTACGGATACAAGAACCCTAGTACACACCCTGTGGTTGGTTCTTTACCCAGACTCCATGATGTGATCTCTAACCCTTGATCCTGTTGCATGTGTTTCACATCCTGTTGCATTGCATTGTATATCATTTGCATCTTTGCATGTTTCATTGCATGCGTCTGTTTGTCCAGTGGCTCATTTCCAGCTATCTCTATCTTCCAGTGTCACCTATGAGTCGTCAAGCTGATTCCTCGACACCGATACTGGACTAAAACTAACTACAGTCGCAAGATGTCAGAGCAAGAGGCACACAATGCTGAGGTCCGAATGGAGATCGATGACCTTAAGTCGAGCATGACTAAACTCATTGAGATGATCCAAGTTTTGATTGCTAGAGGAGAGCCTCCCCAAAGAACTGTCATCCAGGAAGTTTCAAGTGTTGAACCTCCACCGGTTCAAATGCCACCTTTAACTTGGCCCGAGTTTGGTTTGCCACACAACTATTCTCCACCGATTGTATCTACTGTTATAGTTGGTCAGACTGCTATGCCTGTATTTCAAGCTCCTATTTTTGTCGATCCCAGACCTGCGGTCCATGCTGTTCCACAGACTGTTCGAGCTTCCTTTGAGAATCCCCTCTTTGAGTACAATGCTGCCAGTGCTCAAGGTGAAGACCGTGAAGAATTTGTTGAACCTAAATTTGTCCGAGAGCAGTTTTAAATCATAGATAAGAGACTCAAAGTCATTAAGGGTAATGACTTATTTAATGTGGATGCAGACAACATGTGCTTAGTGTCTGACCTTGTTATGCCTGCTAAGTTCAAAAATCCAGAATTTGTGAAGTACAAGGGCCATTCTTGTCCAAGGGCTCATTTGGTCATGTATTGTCGCAAGATGGCTGCTTATACCAAAAATCAGAAGCTGTTTATCCACTATTTTCAGGATAGCTTGAGTTGAGCATCACTCAAATGGTATATGGGTCTCGAGCAAAACTCCATTCACTGCTTCCAAGATCTTGTAAATGCCTTCATGAAGTAGTATAAGTATAACCTTGACATGGCTCCTGATTGCCGCCAGCTGCAAAACATGACTCAATATGAGAAGGAATCTTTTAAGGAGTATGCTCAGCGCTGGAGAGAGTTGGCTTCCCAAGTTGAACCTCCTTTGGCCGAGAAGGAATTAACTGGAATGTTCATGGATACCATGTCCCCGTTCTATTGGGAGAAGATGATTGGAAGTGTTTCCTCCAATTTCACTAATTTGGTTACTATTGGTCAGAGACTCGAGGAAGGACTTAAGAATGGAAAAGTGTCAAAGGCTGCTGAATCTTCCAATGGTGCGAAGAAATCTTATGGAAACTTCTAGAAGAAGAGAGAAGATCAGACTAACGCTGTTGTGGTTGAAGTGAGAAGGCATCGTCCCCAACCTCAGTATACTATTCACCCTACTGTTGCTGCTATCACTCCCGTGGTTACTACTCCACAACCAGCTCAAGCTTCCCAATGTCTAACTGTAGGATAGAACAAGTACCGTAATATGAATCAATTCGATCCTATTCCCATGACATACACTGAGCTTTATCCTGGTATAGTTCAACAAGGTTTAATTACCACAAGGACTTTGCCTCCTCCTCCAAATCCTCTTCCAGCCGGCTATAGGGCTGATCTTCATTGTGAATACCATCAAGGTGGTGCAGGCCATAACTTGGAAGGTTGCTTTGCGTTGAAGTATAAAGTATAAGAGCTGATGAGAAACAAAATCCTCTCCTTCAAAGACAATCCAAATGTCCAAAGTAACCCTCTGCCAGGGCACGCCAGGTGAAGCTTCAGTCGACTTTAGCTTAGCTACTTCTTAAAGACAAGACAACTCATCCTTGTGTGTAACTAGTCACTAAGTCTTGTTTCTTGTTATTTGTACTTTCCTTATTTTGTACTAGCTGTTTGCCTTCAAATTATGTTTGTACTTCCATGATTAATGACATGAGCATTGCAACTTTTGATTCAATTCATTTTGTCCACTATTTACATCTTTATGCTTTCATTTGCAAAATATTTTTTCCACTTTCTTTTTGATCATGCAAAGGTTGGAGGGAGGATGATGAAAACTTTATACTCATAACTGTTATTGGTATACTTTCAAATAAACTTTGCTGATGATGTAAGGCATTGTTTTAAATCCCCAAACACTGGAGAAATAAGGAAGATAACCCCTTGTCAATCCCTTCGAGCCTAGAAATTGGAGTTTCTTTCTATATAAATAAAAACCCGCAATTTTAACCTTGGGGTGGGTAGTTATCAGTTAACTTAATTGTGCATTCAAATATAAGAGTTTCATTCAAGACGCCTTTCAACAAAAGGTTGCATTCACAGTTTTCCTTCGCACATAACAAGCAAGTGTCGAAGATGTCTTTCAAAGTCAAATACCAATGATGGTTCACCGTAATCATTAAGCCAGACAGTCACATACTTTCAACTCTGCCAAATTAAATGAATAAATGTAGGACAAGTTGTTCCCAAAGTGATAAATGAAGAAGGATCGTCAAGAAATCCTTACCCAAAGAATGAGCCGAGTCCATTTCGAGGAAAAAGCTAAGAAATATAGGAAGCTCAAGACATTACTTTATACAAAGAGAAATAAGAACAAGCTAGTATGACAACCAAAAGTTGTATGGAAGCAGTGACTGCCATCTCAAGTCCATTAAATTTTGAACCACCATCATTATCATCATCAGTGCAATTCCTAACATGTGGAAACCTGAGTGCATAGTTTGAGTTAACTGAGCATAGGACTGAAGTTCATCACGTAGATTGGGTAGGACACAAATAAACTTTGAGCCTTTATCCTTTGTTTCATAAACCGTGAACCAACCCACATTACAACCCTCAAAAGACCCAATTGAAGCAAGGTTATTTCGAAAGCATACTACAGCAAGGTTGCGTAAACTGACTCCTAAAGATCTTTGCAGATCAATTATTTTGGCATTACGCCTTTGCTTTACGTCTCACTTTGAATGTCTTAAACCGTCGTGTTCAGACCAATGCCTCATTTTGTTTTGCATCTTTCAAAAATGAAATTGATTTCAAAAGTTGCATTGACTTTTCTTTAAAATTACCATGTTTGTACAAATACTTTTGTTTGCAAATTGGCTTTCCTCTCAAGGAATTTTCAAACAATTAAGAAACTTGGTCAGTGATCCTATCAGGGGCAAGTTCTTTCCAAATCCTGTTGAAGAATCAATTCAAGAATTGTTGTTCAGGGGAAAGTCTTTCTCGGAATTGGTTTATCCAAAAGATTTTTTAAGGCTCATACTGGGGCAAGCTTTCCAAGTGTACAACAAAGCAGTCATGTCAAGACTCAGACAAACTGAAGTAATGATCAGTTTATCTACAACAGTCAGCTAATTTGGGGCAATTAATTTGAAGAATCCCCATGCAACTTTCCATCCTTCCTACAAGGATCATCACTTGATACAGTTTACCAGTGTGGCAGAGATGTGTCCAGCAATAGCATCTTTAGTCCCCAAGCAGAATGACAGTGATTTTCGTGTTGAGGAATCAGTCTTCCAGTCTTGTCTTCTCACCAAAAGAGTTGTGTTGTATAGTCAGCATCTGTATCTGCATTTGCAATCGATCATATATCATGGCATAATTCATAACCATATGCATATCATGAGTGTCTCATCCTCATTTGCATTTCTCCCGAGGTCGTGTTGTTATCCATGTCTTACCTTGTGGTCAAATTCCAACTTACTTGGCACCTACCAAAACGTTACTCCTCCTTTCATTCAGTGTCATTCCTGAATGTTGTCATGTTGTTGGATGTTTGTCTTCTCTCATTCCAGTGCTATTCCTGGATCTTTATATTCTCTCACTCCAGTGCCATTCCTAGATGTCCGTTTCTTGTGATCTCCAGTGCCATTCCTGGATATCTTATTCCTCTTGTTTCTCCCAGTGTTATTCTTGGAAGTTTTGTCTATCTTCTGTAACCCCCCATCAAATTTGCTTAGATATCTTTCAGTGTCATTCCTGAAAGTCTTATATGTTCATTCAGTGCCATTCCTGGATGAGTTTTCTCCTTTACTTTCAGTGCCATTCCTGGATGTCTTTCTCGCTATCATTCGATACCATTCCTGAATATAGTGACTTGCCTTTACTTTCAGTACCATTCCTGAAAGTTCACAGTCATTCATTGTTGTCTTGGATACTGTGATTCCTTTTATCCAATGCTTTCTTGGATTACACCTTTGTTCACATTGATCCAATGCTTTCTTGGATATTGTGATTTCCTTTTATCCAATGCTTTCTTGGGTATCTCCTTGTTCATGTTCGTTCAATGCTTTCTTGGACATTGTGGTTCATCCAAATGCCTTCTTGGATTTCACATTATGTCCCATTTGCATCTGATGCTTTCTCAGATAGTGAGTTTACCTTTCATTCAAAGCCATTATTGAATGTCTGGTGTCCTTTTATCCATTGCTTTCTTGGATCTCTACCTTTCTCACGTTTATCTGATGATTTCTCAGATATTGTGATTTGTACCATTTCATTCAAAGCCATTATTGGATGACTGGTTTCTTTGCATCCAATGCCTTCTTGGATCCCTGCTTTGTTCACTTTTATCTAAAGCCATTATTAGATATTGTGATTGTACCTTTCATTCAAAGCCATTATTGAATGTCTGGTGTCTGTTTATCCAATGCTTTCTTGGATCCTTACTTGGTTCACTTTCATCTAAAGCCATTATTAGATATTGTGATTATACCTTTCATTCAAAGCCACTATTGGATGACCGGTTTCTTTTCATCCAATGCCTTCTTGGATTACCCTTGTTTGCTCACTTTCATCTGATGCCATTCTCAGATATTGTGATTTGTACCTTTTATTCAAAGCCATTATTGGATGACTGGTTTCTTTTCACCCAATGCCTTCTTAGATCCCTGCTTTGTTAACTTTTATCTAAAGCCATTATTAGATATTGTGATTTGTACCTTTCATTCAAAGCCATTATTAGATGTCTGGTTTCTTTGTCATCTGATGTTTTTCCGGATGTGCCTTTCTCTGTCTTTTCTGGATTTTCTTGAAGATATCGTTTGAACTCTTCAGTATAAGAAAATCCCATAAAATCTTTTGTTAATGTCTATCCTTTTATTTCAAATTGTTCCCCAGAAGAGATCATGTCTTCTTTCTGGATCCATGCCCAGTAAAGAGTGTGCTTTTATTTTCCCCAGTGTCGTCCGGTCACCTATGAACCTGTCGTCCATCACCCTGGATCCTTCCCTAGTGGAGAATACCTCTTTGGCTATTATCTCCAGTTAGGATCCGTGAGGTTTCCCCTCAGTTTTATTTGTCTATCCCCGGTGTTTCCTCAAAGTTTCCCCAGTGAGCCTCTTTTATTGGTCAGAGTTTCCCTAGTGAGTCTTCCTTGTGGATATTAACCTTCATCCCTCCCCAGTAAAGCTCACCTGTGGTTGTTTGCTCTTTATCTTTAGTGTTTTGTTTGTCTGCATCTTTGCACTATCATTACATCATATTATCATACTAGAAGTTCATGGCATGTCAGCAATTGCGTGTTTGTTGCCTATCCTTAGCATCTGCATTCCATGTCTAAGGAGGAAAATTTTCGGTTTGCTATATTTAAATACCTTTCACCTTGATGTCCCGAGGACCTTCATTCCTCGTGTCATCTGGTAAAGTTATTTAAATAGGGACAACTGTTGTACCCCAAATTTTACCCCTTAGATATCATAACATTTTGCACTTACATGTAGGGCTCAATCATCCATGCATTGTTAACTAACCCATATTTCTGCTAGTTTGTTTCTTTTGTGAAAATCAGGATTGACACAAGAAAAAGGACAAGAACAACAAACCAAGTTCTCACGTGTTTCAAGACCACCAAGGAATTTGTTGAAAAAATAAAGGAAAAGAAAGAAAAAAAAAAGGAAAGAAAAGAGAAAGAAAAAGAAAAGAAAAACAAAGAAAGAAAAAAGAAAAGAAAAAAAAACCAAGCATGGCGCCTGCCACACTTAATTTGTGGCACTTGCCACAAGAATTCATGGCGCCTGCCATGAAGGGTTTATGGTGAATATGGCGCTTCCCATGAGGTTATTTGGTGATTCCACATTTTACAATCTGCACTTAAGACAAATTTTGTTTTAGTCAAAATAATGCAAGTGGTGTAATTCATCATGAAGAAAAAAAGCTTTTCAGTAAAGACATGGCTCCTCTCCCATCAGCACACAAAAGCAAAACCTATTTTGAGCCTATTCTGATCGATGGAGGACTTTTCAAACCAACCACTTGCATTTGCACGAAATTTGAAAAAAGGGTAATCTTGGCAATAAGCACCAATCTGACCATACCTCAAGCTCTCCAGTTTTTTTTCTATAAATAGGACATTGCACTTCAGTGAAATACACACCAGATTCACCCCAAAAATAGGCTGAATACTCTCCCCATTTTCTCCCTCAATCATTCTTGTAAGTTTACTGGAGAAAAGGCTCATCTTTATTTTTTCAGAACTCGCATCTGTGAAGAGGCAGTGGACTGTCTCCACTAGGTAACACTCACTCCGTACCCTTCGCGGAACCTGGAGCACCTAAAATATAATCAACAACATGGGGTGAGATAATAATCCCAATAGGTTCCCTATCTTATGGATTCTCTTGACTTTACAAGGTTCTAAAAAGTCCTATCTCAAGCCCGAGGGGAAGGGATAGGGCTTTGAGCTCACAAACACACTATATGGGAATATGTTGCTTGAGTCCAACGACTCAAACTATCACTAGTCAGAAACTATACCAAGGTATCCCCTCTTCCCGTCCTCTTCTATGTCTAGGACTTTCGGTCGGGTCATGGATCCTTATAATGTACTTTGATATATGAAATGGATTCAGATTCAAGGTACTTTCCACATGAATCGTCGCTTCCCATGGGGCCACCCCCATCTCAAGCCTTTTACCCGTAGGCTCCATCTGTACTACACGCGGGAATCAAACCTGTCAAAGTAATAGTGCGTACATTCTGAAAGAGCACTCTACATAAGCCTCAACTCTAGGAACGACACATCGCAAGGGATTGTTTCTGACTACATGATCACAACACAACATGATTGTATTCTACAATTGCAAGGCAACACATTCACCTTATTCTCAAAGTAACGCAAAACCAACACATGTTCCATATAGTGTCTCGCCTCTCCACTAGACGACCACTTGTCGAGGATGCACACCTAGGCATCAAATGCGCAAGAATCGTCATCTAAATTATCTATCAACTCCTAGTTACCCCATTAGGTCATTCTATTGAATTGTGACATGGTTTTCCTCACTCTTTCTTAGTTCTTTTAAATGACATAACTACATTTTAATCAATTCACCAACCCAAAATTACACATGCATATCATTCATAATAATCAAGGTAATGTAAAAATAGTCATGTATGGAAGACAACCAAGAAAACAAGAAAACAAAAGGAAAAAACACTGCTACATTCGCAGTGCAAAGCCTAAGTGAGCTCCTTCTCTTTGAGTTTGCAGTATGAACTATGGGCGAACCAGAAGAATGAAGAGGCACTAGCAAAAGGTCCCCTTGATCGCAGTGCAAACGTTGGGAGACCTTCGCCTTTAACTCGCTTAAACTCGCAGTGCGAGCATGACAGAACTATCATGTTTGCTGGCTATTCGTCTCTGTTCGCAATGTGAACCCTGCATTCTAGAACTTCTTCCAGCGAAGAACATACTGTTCAAAGGGGTTTCAACCCCTATTCCTCAAAAGGCTCTAGCAAGGAAAAATAAACATAACCTCAACATTAGAATGACTTCAAACATCAAGAATACAACGTGAATCATGAATAATCTTAGAGATAGAACCAAAATACTATAACCTATCTTTTCCCATTTCCTCTAAAAACCCTAACTTTGAGTTTCTACCTAGAACTCACCTTAAAAGGATGATGAAGATGAGATGATTTGGTGATGAATGGTGATGATTCCTCTTTTACTAGCTTTTCTTCTTCTTTCTTTCTTCTTTCTCTTCTTCCTCCACTTTTTCTCTTTCTTTTCCTCTTTTATTTCCTTTCTTTCCTTCTCTTACTACTTATTCCATAAATATGGAAAAAGGGCAATGGAAAAAGAAAGAAAAAGATATTTAGAAATATCTCAATAGAAGTTAGTAAGAACAACTTGGTTAAAAGTCTAAATAAAATAGTATCCAAAAAGTCTCTAATGCACCAATTAATAAAACCTCAGAGTCAGATAATATTAATTAAGTCAACTCTGATTTCATCAGTTACTTCATTTATCCTAACAGATAACTCTCTGAGTACACTGGAACCCATCTGATCTCAACTAATATTATTCAGAGCATTTTATTAAATACGGGGTATTACAGGATCCCACAATATATAACCAAACTCCTCATGACTATAACCTACAAACAAACATTGTTTAGATCTTTTATCAAGCTTGGATCTCTCATCTCTTGGAATTTAAACAAAAACCTTGTGGCCAAACACTCTCAATCAACCATAAGAGACAATTTTCCATGCCCATACTCTATTTGGAACATCGACATCAAGTGCAACAGAAGAAGAAAGATTAATTAAATAAACTTCAGTTGTAAATGTTTCACCCTAAAAGGCTCAAAAATAACTTTGCATGAGAGAACATACACCTAGTTCTATAATTAATCATACAGTTCATTCTCTCTACAACTCCATTATGATGGGGTGTCTTTGGAACAATCTTCTCAAACTTGATTCCATGCTCTTTAAAATACTCTTCAGATGGACCTCTATAATCACCACCATTATTAGCTCTAACACTTACATGACATTTCTTGAAAACACTGAGTACATGGTCTTTAGATTTCAAAACAAAAACCCAGAATTTTCAAGAGTGGTCATAAATAAAAGCAAGAAAATATGACGTACCACCTAATGAATTACCACCCATCATGCAAACATCGTTGTGAGCTAAATCTAGAATGTTAGGCCTCTTATGAGGACCTATAATATTAAAGGAAACTCTATTTTACTTACCAAAATAACAATGAGTGCATGTTTTTAGAGGAGTACCTTTCATTTGAAGAAAACTTTTCTTTGCAAGAATGTTGAGTCCTTTCTAAATCAAGTGACCATGGCGTGTATTCCGTAATTCACTATATTCGTCTTCAACTGCATTCACTTCCTCCTTGCATAGCTTTGCAGGCACCCTATTGTAACACCCCAAAATTTGCCTCTCGTTTCTAACATTAACTGGCTTATGCTTCATTCATTTGCATCATTAATCATGGCATTGGCATTGGTTCTTGAGAAATGGGATCAAGTCGTTTCTGTGGCTCAGGACTTCCTTTTTATTCCAAGTTTTCAAGCAGCAATCCCCAAAAGCTCCGACATTTATTTTGCTCGGTGATCCAGTACCGGATTGTATTTTTCCACCCGAGTATTTCAAGTGCAGGAAAGGAAATTTACAAATTATTTCAGGTATTATTCAGGCACGATACTAAATGACAAGTTTCAGAGGCATAACAAGGCTCAGAACAAGTGGCTACGGTTGATTCTCCAAGTTTCCCTCCTTGTGGCGCCAATTTTGAGTTTTTGAATGGGGTGATCGATTACCACAATATGGGTAATCAATTACCACAGGCGAAATTTGCACAAATACTTCATTTTTCAGCACTACAGAATTTGGATTTCATTTTGGTCATATGATTTCCCATGTGCATCACTAGAAGGATCTAGAATTGGCTCAAAATTTAATTCATTTTCACAATTTAATTCCATTCCCTCCAAAAATTCAAACATCTCATTCCTAATTCCACTCCTAATTTCCATTCCTGACACTAACCCATACTCCAAACCACATTTAATTCCAAACCTAAACTATACTTAAATGATTTTGCTCCAAACCTCTCATAACTTTTCACTCATTTTTTGATTTCTCTACACATTTCACTCCAATTCTCTCAACTTTCTCTCATTCCAAAACCCTCACAAAAGCTCCATAGCCAAAAGCTTCACAAATTGTGCATTGTAATTTGTGAATTCTTGAGCTAAAACTTCATTACATCATCATCTTTGGTCCAATTCTGGTGTTGTGATTCATTTGGATCTTGATTAAGTTGGAGGAATCACTTCTTGAAGAGTTTTTGCTTATTTGTGGATTATTGCTTGGATCTTCAAGTGTTTCTTGCTAGAGCTTCATAGATTCTTGGATTTCTTGCTTGGATCTTTTAATTGTAGCTTAACAACACTCACCAAAGCAAAACTCGGCTTTCTAGGTTGGTAAACTTCAAATCCAAACTGATTCTAGCTTATTTACAGCTTTGCAATGTAGATCCATAGTTTGTTGTTGCAAATTGATCTATTACTTGATTTGATTATGGATCTTATTGTTTGATTGATGCAATTGGTGTTTGAATACTGATATTTGGTGTATTTTTCGTGTACCATTGCATACTTATTCACTTGGATGATTGGATAAGTGATTTCCTGCTGAAAGTGCTTTTGAAAAGCTGAATTTGTGCCACTGTCTCAGTGGTAATCGATTACCACAATCAGGGTAATCAATTACCCTGCCTTTGTTCACATTTTTCTAAAGTTTTTGAATGGGTAACCGATTACTACAATCAGGATAATCGATTACCACTGGGACAGGGTGTATTTTTCTTTTTTTTCTTGCTTGTTTGGATCCCTTTCCATCCCTAAACCTCATGGATTGATATGATGCTTATTTGTGGATTATTTTTTAGCTGTTTCACATCACACGACAGTATGAATGCAATTTTTCGACACACGACATTTGGTTTTCGTGATGCATGCCCATGGGTTATTTTGTGTTGCATTCTTGGTGTGTTGATCATCTTGAATAATCAATTGTACGATCATAATTGTTTGTTCTTGATGTTTATCTTGCTGGATATATGATTCATGTTTATCCTTGCTCTCGATTCCGTGAACACATGTTGTTTCAAGTGATTAATTGTTGATTTGATGAATTGTCCATGTTGTTTTTGGTGAATGCTCAAGTATGCAATGTCATTGGAATTCGTTCATGCTTAATTGCTTTGTGCTTAATTGTATGTGTAGCAATTTCTCTTGCTTGATGATTGTTCATGTTTGCAATTCACGCGTATTCGTTTAAATGTGAAGGCATGTTTATGTTCAATCCTTGTCTTATGATGCATGATTATGTTTGAGGGTATGACATGTGATTCGATTATTCTTTGATGCATATTCAATTTTGAAGTTGTGTTGCTACATGGTCATCCATGTTTGAGGCCTATTCATGAGCATTTGTTTTGAATACATGCATGCTGCATTTGCATTAACACCTGCCCTGTCTTGAGTTATGCCTGCTGCTAAATATGCTCATTCTGTCCTGCTGCATTCCATACATGTTTCTGCCTTGAAATTGTGTACTGTTAAAAGCTGTCTTGCTTGTATACTAGATTTTACTGCTGGTCAGAGCTGAAGCGCTGTTGTAGCTGTTGTTTTTGGTTTATTTTCTTTGTTTTGGTTTGCTTTTGGCATGTTCCCTTAGGATTCCCTAGTCCAACTTAATTTTTTATTAAGCTTGGAGTAGGATAGACATTAGGAGCTAATCCACGCATGATAACAATTAGGATAGTCCCTTTTAAACCTTAACCTTAGGTCTATCTCTTTGCATGCTAACATTAGGTAGAGTTCCCTTTTATCCCAACTTTAGGACCATTGTGCATGACAGCATTAGGAGTTAGTTTCCCCTAATTGTTTTCTTTTCAACCTTTGAGTCCTCTTTCTTCTCATCTCAAAACAAATCAAAACACTTAATAAATACGACGAGTATTGTGCGCCATGAGCATTAAGTATATGGGAAATTATGAGTGGGGAGTCTCTCCTTACTTGTCTAGAGTGTTTAGCATACATCCCGTTTGGGGGCGATCTTGCGACGCATTCTCTCCTATGTCATAGACTTTAGTGCAATACGAGTCTCAAACTAACTTAATTCACTTCTGTCTAAAACTCACAAACAAAATGCAAACCTTTTATCCTTCGGGATTGGTGTCAAATCTTTTTTCAGAAAAGAGTACGTTATTTCCGTTCTACCGCAAACAGGCATCGACCATAACTGCTGGGACGCAAACTTAGCGTCGCTCATAAAACACACTTAACCAATTTATGGTTGTAACCACGAACTATAAACGCTATGACTTCCTCATTCGGACGAGAATGAGGATACGTAGGCACAAGACGGCGATGTCTTGACGAGCAACCTTCCCCCTTTCACCCATAGTCCTCCGAACTACGTTGACTCTGACTTTTCCATTGCACCAGGGAATACGTAGGCCTAGGACGACGGAGTTCTATCGTGTCCCCTTTTGTTTTTTCCCTTTTCGTTTCCATTTAGAAGTATAGCTTTAGATGACACACCCTTTGATTAGACAACAATCTTGGATCTCGTTGAGTACAACGAACGCGAGGGGGTGTTAATACCTTTCTCTCGCGTAATCGACTCTTGAACCAAGGATTTCGTTGCAATGACCATGTCTTCTCCCTTTTGAGGTTTCTTTGATCGTTTCCTTTCCCCTGTCGGGATAAATAACGTTTACTGGCGACTCTGTTTTTCCGCCAGTTGTTTTTCACGTTGAGACACCTATAAAAAGTTGTGGGTTTTTGCTCCTTTTCTACCACTAGTTACCCTTTGGTGATCTTACATATGCTAGGACTAACAAAATAAGTGAGATAACTATAAATATCTAAGGCTTTTATCAAAATCAAGTTGAGACGAATATTAAGAACATGTATCACATTCTTCAATTTAAGCTTGCATCCAACACCAGTTTCAACCCAAATATCTCTCATACCAACAATTTCACAAACTCCCTCATTTCCCATTTTTACTATTCAAAAGTCAACAAAAGTATAAGATTAGAAAAAATCATGCATATGAGTAACATGGTATTGTTGGACATGTGACTCCACACACAAGAGAGAGTGGTGAATTGTGGGTTTTAGAAAAATGAATGTTTGAAAACTAATTGTTATTATTTTAAGAGTTTAAAAACATTTTGATAAAATGCTTTAGAAATTAGCAGCATAAAGTAAATATGTTGAAAATAAAAATTTAAGGGTAAGAGAAATGACACCATAGATTTATACATGTTTATTCAAGAAGACTTAATCATGTCCCAAGATTTTATCTTGAGAGTATCTAGTAATTCTTAAGACCTTTTACTCAAACCCCCTTATACAGGAAAAAATGAAGTTTCAAGTTAACCTCCAACCAAATAACGAACAAAGGATAGAAGGCATTAGTCTTCTTTCCAAACACGAATAAAAGAGAGAAGCGGTTACTCTTCTTTCCAAACACAAACTTGAAGCGGTTAGTACCCAAGCTATACTGAGATTTTCTATAGACTTATCTCAAACCTGAATGAGATTTTAAATTGCGTTGAACTCACAAACCGAACTGGGGTTTTGTCCAACCTTACCATGAACTATGATGAGATTTTAAACCATGATTATCTTGAACCAAAGTGATATTTTAAATCTGTCAGAACTCACGAACCGAGTTCAGATTTTAAATCATGCTAATCTCAAGCCAAAGTAAGCTTTTAAATCGGTTATGCTTACAAACCAAAATCGGCGACTTAGAAAATAAATCCCCTTACCAATGATCTAAACAAGTTTAGCTTTTGAACCTAAAAAAACACCCCTTTAAGGATAAATTATACAACCAAGAAAAAAAACTCCTTTTTGAATTTACATTAATAACCTTTAAAGAATACAAAATTCCTCACTAAATACTTAAGACTTTTTTGAAGCACTACGACTAAATCAAAGTGAGAGAAAGTCGAAAATATTTAAGAGGGAGTGTGAGGAGTGAGCTAGAAGGCTCACGTTTTTGGATATAAAAATGTGAAGGGAGCTGCCTCAATTTATACACTATTGGTTTTCACGAAAAAGGAAAGATTCATGGGCCAAAATTAATGTGCATATCGATTGGCTTCTTGCCCCTATTGATTGGAAGCCCAAAATTAATTGATTGTAAGTGTTTAAAAAGTAAACAATGGATACAGAAACTTTTCGCGTCATTAAGATGATGTTTTAATAGTTTAAGGATAAATTTTTCAATAACCCGATCGATTAGGCATGAGTTCCAATCGATTAGACAACAGAAAACTTTGTCCAAAACTTTTTGACAGTTCCTGAATCAACTTGCATGAGTCCAAAACATTTTTAAAGATGTTTTCTTAAGAAATAAAAGCTAAAAAACTTGTTTTAGTGTGTTTGTGTGTGTGTGTGTGTGTGTGTCTGTGTGATTTATCCATATAGCTTTACAAAAAATCCCTTGTGTTTTTACAGAACACGGTTCACTCAGATGTAACAAGGTGGTGTTTCACACTTCCGCTCTTTCACACTTTGAAGCTTCAATAATTTCCAAGTAAACCAAACATATAGACACTTTTTGAATCTTATTAGATATGAGGCTTGAGATTTCTCCAAACATATAGACACTTGCTTACATCTTTAACCGCTTGCCATACTTGAACTCTCATAGGTTGTAAAGGTTTTTATACACTTGGATGTACAAGTTAGATCATCAAAAACTCCTTTTAGTTGACATCGTCAAAATTACATTATCAAAGGCTCCTTTGATAACTTTTTTGACTAACCTGCAAAACATGGTTCTACGATTACAAGGCACCTGAATCAAAAATTCAAGTTAAATCTTGGTGTAATACCTTGTATTTTATTACTCCGGATAATATTATATTGTGATCGACTGAGCCCAGTGTACTCTGAGAAATTATTTGACAAAATAATTATAGTAACTGTGGAACTTAGAATAAATCCAATTAATATTATCTGACTCTGAGGTATTTTACTAATTTGGACTTAAGAGACTTTTTGGACATTTAGTAGTATTATTTCTAATACTAAGTTTGTTACTTATTTTCCTTCCACTTTCCAACATATAAAAAGAAAAAGATAGTAAGAAAGGAAAGAAAGAGAAAAGAAGGAAAAGAAGAGGAAAGAAAGAAGAAAGGAGAAAAAGAGGAGAAAAGGGCTTTGGAAGAAAATCCAAGAACAATCATCATCCATTGATCCAAACTTCATCCAATCATCTCATCTTCCTCATTTTCATCATCTATCCAAGGTGGGTTCTAGTTAGTACCAATTTTTAGAAGTTTTGGAATTGTTTGGTTTAGGTCGAATTTATGGAAATTGATGTTTTAACGGTTAGAATTCGTTAGAAATCGAAATGAATGATCAATATGATTATAGAAACATGTGTTATTGATTGTTTTGATGTTTTGTTTGATTTGGATGATTTTGGAAAAGTTAGGTTTATAGAACTTTTGTGTTCTTGATGAAATATGTGTTTTGAAGGTATTGTTGTGCAAACCATACTCAAACTATGTTGTTGAACCTCTATTGGTGGTTGTTGGTGGTTTGGAGGAGGTTTGGGGTATAGGAAAATTCTGTTGTTGCTTTGGTATTTTCTGCATTTTTCGCAGAGCGTGCAGGAGCCCGCTCAGCGCGGTGTTGAATTCCTGCAACCCCTCTAGGCAGAAGCTTGCGCGCTCAGCGGGCAAGGGGGTGCGCTTAGCGCGACCTGGGACTTGGGATTTTATTCCTTAAGCGAGAAAATTCATAACTTTCGACTCGTTTATCGGATTCGATCATTCTTTATATCGATGTAAAGCTGGGAAAATATTCTATGCAATGGAGATGAAATATGTCGACTTTACCGACCGAGTAAATAATCGAGAAAGTTTCAAAAGTGTTTTAATTATGTTTTAATTGTTATAAATTATTCTATTATGCAATTGTGAGATGCCTTGCCTATCCTATTATTGTTTAGCATGATTGTAATTGAATATGCATGTTAATATGGAAAAATAAATAGAAAGAGTGAGGAAAACCCCCTTATGACCTATAGGAGAATTTAGAAGGTTTGGAGACACTAGTATGAAACATGTTGGTTAACCTTTGTGGTTTGAAAGGCGAGAGAGGCCTTGAGGCATGATAGTCTAGTGATTGTCGAATACAATCAGGTTCGTGTGTGTGATTACGTAATCGTAACCAATTTATCTTGAGTGTAGTTTCATGAGTCTCGGACTCCTCTGAAATGGATGCACAACTACTTGGCAGGTTTGATTCCCTGTATTGTACGAATGGCGCCCATGGAGCGTATGCTTGTGACGGTTAATGGCCCGTGTGAAGTGACGGTTCATAACGGTTAATGGCCCATAGAACTCGAATCCATTCGTATGTCAAGTAGATTACAAGGATCTATGACTCGGGTCGCCTTCTAGACGTAGAAGCGGACGGGAACAGGAGGTACCTTGGTATGGTTATCGATTAGTGATACTTTTGAGTTGATGAACTCATGGCATGTTTCCATATAGTGTGAGAATTGAAATGTGAACTCAAGAGTCCTTTCCCCTTTTCCCCGGACTTGAGTTAGGATTGTTAGAACCTTGTTAATCCGAGAGAATCCATAAGATAGGGAACTCACTGAGATTTGATGTATCTCACCCCACATTGTTGATGTATTTCAGGTGCTTCAGGTTCCGAGAAGGGTAAGGATAAGGTCGTGTGATCTTTTCCTTGCTTGTTGATGGCTAGCTTCCGTAGCGAAGTGTATTTTGGGATCATTGTTGATCTAGTTCTTAGTTTTTATCATTTGAACATCTTGTGTATAATATGCCTTAGGTTTCTGTATTTTGTACTTTAGGGCATTTATTTGTATACAATGTGTTAACTAGGAGATTATGTGTTTCAGTACCAAACACTTGGATCTATATATAATATTTATGCTTTAATGTATGAGTTTTATATATGGGTGTTACAGTTGGTATCAGAGCAGGTCGTATCCTCGACCTAGCCATGAAATAGTATAAGTATTTCTTTCCGTTTCATATACGTTGTGTCGCCATTGGTCTTAAGTGTTATATTTATGGCATTGTGCCTGATCAACTTAATCCTATTTGTATAACCTTTAGGAACATGGCGGAAGGACGTAGAAACACTCGTGGTAGACCCCGTACCACTCTTGAAGGGACGAATCTGGCGGGCGGCGATGGCAATGCTCATCTGTATCAGTTTATGCAACAGATGCAGCAGCAACAAAATCTATTCATGCAGCAAATGGTGCAACAAATGAATGGAGGTTTGCATTCTACGGTAGTTGTTCCAGAGATGAAGGTGGGAAATTCCAGGATTTTATCCGCATGAATCCCCCAGAATTTCATGGTGAATTAGATCCCGTGAAGGCTCACGAATGGATTTCTGGTATGGAGAGGATTTTCTTGATAGTCCAATGCAGCGAAGAGAACAAGGTGTTGTTCGCTTCTCATTCACTGAAGGGTCCCGCTATGAGATGGTGGGAGAGCGCTTCGGCTTTGATGGCTATTCAGGAAGTGCCTAAGGTTTGGGAACAGTTCAAAGTTATTTTCATGGAGAAGTATTTTCCGAGCTCATTGAGGACTCAGAAAGAATTTGAATTTCAACAACTAAGACAAGGTAGTATGACTGTGGCTAGTTATGCTGAAAAGTTTGAGGACATGGCTGCGTATTCTAGGCAGGCTATGTATGCTCCTGACGAAAGGTGGAAAATAGACCAGTTTCTGTTTGGACTAAAAGCTGAAATATCTCATAGTGTATCTCAGAGGGAGTTCACTACATATGCTAAAGTTTTAAGGCAATGCTATGTGGCCGAGCATAGTTTGAAGAAAGTCCAAGCTGAAGGTGTTGCGAGTAGAGTGAATTAGGGGGATCGCGGAAGATCCAACCAACAATTCAGGCCTAGGCAACAAGCCTTCAAAGGAAAGCAAGTTCAAGATTCAAGGGCGAGTACACCTCCGTTGTGTCGCACTTGTGGAAGGATGCATTATGGAAGGTGTGGTATAGACAATGTGAAGTGTTACCAATGTCAGAAGGTGGGTCATTTGAAAAGGGATTGTCCTCAGAATAGGACTCAGACACAAGGAAGGGTTTATACCTTAGATGCAAGGAAGAAGAAGAGTGACAATTCCTTAATTGTTGGTACGTGCTTCGTTAATGGATTTCCTTGTTTTGTTTTGTTTGATTGCATAGCTACACACTCTTTTGTATCGATGCAATGTATGAAGCGACTTGGGTTGCGGTCCGTTCCTTTGTCTCCTCCTATGGTGGTCACTACCGCCATGGATGAAATAGTTGAGACACCGTCGATGTGTGAAAACTGTGTTTTGTCTGTGGATGGTAGAGTTTTTCAGATTGATCTTATTTGCTTACCACTTAAGAAAGTTGATGTTGTTTTGGGAATGGATTGGCTTTCTGCTAATTCGGTGTTTATTGGGTGTGAAGAAAAGCTCATCATCATTCCATCTATTGATGCTACCCCGAAAGATGTCTTAACAACTATTCTAGAAGGTACGGTTGGAATGATAAATTTCTTGTTCGAAGAAGAGAAATCTGTTCTTTTGGTTCTCACTAAGGAAGGGAGTAGCGACCTTCAAGTTATGGATATTCTAGTAGTTTGCGAGTTTTCGGAAGTTTTCCCCGAGGATGTTACTTCTCTTTCTCCGAAGAGGGAAGTGGAATTTTCTATTGACCTAGTACCGGGAACGACTCCTATATCCGTTTCTCCGTATCGGATGGCACCGCTTGAATTGAGAGAACTGAAGGAACAATTGGAAGAGCTTATGGCTAAGCATTTTGTTAGACCTAGTGTCTCACCATGGGGAGCTCCAGTATTGTTAGTAAAGAAGAAGAACGGTGGGATGCGGTTGTGTATCGACTATCGTCAGCTGAATAAAGTCACCATTAAGAATAAGTATCCCTTACCCAGGATAGACGACCTATTAGATTAATTGAAAGGAGCCTATGTGTTCTCGAAGATTGATTTGAGGTCGGGTTATCACCAAATCCGAGTGAAGAGTTCCGATGTACCTAAGATTGCATTTAGGACCCGTTATGGTCATTACGAATTCTTAGTGATGCCTTTCGGTGTGACTAATGCTCCAACTGTTTTTATGGATTATATGAATCGGTTATTCCAAACTTACTTGGATCAATTCGTTGTGATCTTCATTGATGACATTTTTATCTATTCCCGTACTCCTCAAGAGCACAAAGGACATTTGAGAATCGTCTTATCGATCTTACAAGAGAAGCAGCTTTTTGCCAAGTTAAGTAAGTGCGAGTTCTGGATGTCTGAAGTTAGTTTTCTGGGTCACGTTATATCACAGGGTGGTGTAGCGGTGGATCCGTCAAAGGTTGAAGCTGTGACTAATTGGGAGAGACCGAAGAATGTATCGAAAATTAGAAGTTTCTTGGGTCTAGCAGGTTACTACAAAAGTTTTATCAAAGGCTTTTCGCAATTAGCGTTGCCAATGACTAAGCTTACTCGGAAGGATTGCCCCTTTGAGTGGGATTCGGCGTGTGAACAAAGTTTTATGAGTTTGAAGGAAAGATTGACTACAGCTCCCGTTCTGATTATTCCCGATCTTAGCAAGTTGTATGAGGTATTTTGTGATGCGTCTAAGATGGGATTAGGAGACGTTTTAATGCAAGAAAGTCACGTGGTGGCTTATGCTTCTCGACAATTGAAAATTCACGAGAAGAATTATCCAACCCACGATTTGGAATTAGCGGCGGTGGTGTTTACTTTGAAAGTGTGGCGTCACTATTTGTATGGAGTACATTTTGAAATGTTTAGTGACCACAAGAGTTTAAAGTACCTCTTTAACCAAAAAGAGTTGAATATGCGTCAAAGGATGTGAATGGAATATTTAAAGGATTATGATCTAGAGCTAAAATACCATCCGGGTAAAGTGAACAAAGTGGCCGATACCTTGAGTAAGAAAGTTTTGAGAAAGGCCGAATTGATGATGTTAGAATATTCGTTGTTGGAAAAGTTTAGAGATTTGAATCTTCAATTTGTGTGGACTCCTAATGGAGTGATTATGGGGAATTTGAATGTCAATTCTACTTTAAGAGTTGAAATTCAACAAGGACAATTATTGGATGAGAAGTTGCAAGAGATGCTAAGTCAACCGGGTTTTGTGCACGCTAGCGATGGAATGATTATGTTTAACCAAAGAATTTGCGTTCCGAACGATGTGACTTTGAAAAGAAGGATTTTAGAGGAAGCGCATAAGGGTGCCTTCACTATACATCCAGGTTCTTCAAAGATGTATCAAGATTTAAAGAAGGACTATTGGTGGTCCGGTATGAAAAGAGATGTTGTGGTCTTCGTGTCGGAATGTGCGGTATGCCAACAAGTTAAGATTGAACATCAAAGACCGGGTGGGTTGTTGCGACCTTTAGACATTCCAGTGTGGAAATGGGATAGTATTTCTATGGACTTTGCAGTAGGTTTACCCCGTACGCAAGGTGGTTATGATTCGATTTGGGTGATTGTGGATCGACTAATGAAATCTGCGCATTTCTTAGCCGTGAAGACTACTTTCAAGGCAAGTCATCTTGCGAGATTGTTTATTGCGGAAATTGTAAAATTGCACGGTATTCCCTCTAATATTGTGTCGGATAGAGATCCGAAGTTTACTTCAAGGTTTTGGAAAATTTTTCAACAAGCTATGGGGACGGAGTTGCGTTTGAGCACGTCTAATCATCCACAGACGGATGGTCAGACTGAGCGAACGATACAAACGATGGAGGATATGTTGAGAGCTTGTGTGTTAGAGAGTAAAGGGAATTGGAAAGAACTTCTACCATTGATTGAGTTTTCTTATAATAATAGTTATCATGCGAGCATCGGTATGGCTCCGTATGAAGCATTGTATGGGAGAAAGTGTAGAACACCTTTGTGTTGGGCAGAGGTTGGTGAAGATAGAATTTTGGGACCCGAAATTATCCAAGAGACTACGAAAAAGATTCGAATGATCCGCGAGAAAATTAAACAAGCACAAGATCGACAAAAGAGTTATACGGATAACCGGGGGAGACCTTTAGAATTTGAAGAAGGTGACCATGTGTTTTTGAAAGTTACTCCGAGATTAAGACTGAAAAGACTGTTTAAGTCACGGAAGTTAAGTCCGAGATACGTGGGACCGTATCAAGTCTTAGAAAAGATTGGTGAAGTAGCTTACAGATTGGCCTTACCGCCTTCTCTGTCGGAAATGCACGATGTTTTCCATGTATCTCAACTTCGGAGGTTTGTTCCAGATCCTCTTCAGCCGATTCTATCGGATACTGTTGAAATAGAAGCAGACTTAACGTTTGAACCTCAACCGAGCCGCATTGTGGGAAGAGAAATGAAAGTATTAAGGAACAAGGACATTTCTTTCGTTAAGGTGCAGTGGGATGTAACACATCCGGGTGATGCAACTTGGGAACTTGAATCGGAAATGCGAGATGCTTACCCTCATCTGTTTAGGTAATCTTTAAATTCGGGGACGAATTTCTATTTAAAGGGGGGAGGATGTAATACCCCGTATTTTATTACTCCGGATAATATTATATTGTGATCTACTGAGCCCAGTGTACTCTGAGAAATTATTTGACAAAATAATTAGAGTAACTGTGGAACTTAGAATAAATCCAATTAATATCATCTGACTCTGAGGTATTTTACTAATTTGGACTTAAGAGACTTTTTGGACATTTAGTAGTATTATTTCTAATACTAAGTTTGTTACTTATTTTCCTTCCACTTTCCAACATATAAAAAGAAAAAGATAGTACGAAAGGAAAGAAATAGAAAAGAAGGAAAAGAAGAGGAAAGAAAGAAGAAAGGAGAAAAAGAGGAGAAAAGGGTTTTGGAAGAAAATCCAAGAACAATCATCATCCATTGATCCAAACTTCATCCAATCATCTCATCTTCCTCATTTTCATCATCTATCCAAGGTGGGTTCTAGTTAGTACCAATGTTTAGAAGTTTTGGAATTGTTTGGTTTAGGTAGAATTTATGGAAATCGATGTTTTAACGGTTAGAATTCGTTAGAAATCGAAATGAATGATCAATATGATTATAGAAACATGTGTTGTTGATTGTTTTGATGTTTTGTTTGATTTGGATGATTTTGGAAAAGTTAGGTTTATAGAACTTTTGTGTTCTTGATGAAATATGTGTTTTGAAGTTATTGTTGTGCAAACCATACTCAAACTATGTTGTTGAACCTCTGTTGGTGGTTGTTGGTGGTTTGGAGGAGGTTTGGGGTATAGGAAAATTCTGTTGTTGCTTTGGTATTTTCTGCATTTTTTGCAGAGCGCGCTCAGCGCGGTGTTGAATTCCTGCAACCCCTCCAGACAGAAGCTTGCGCGCTCAGCGGGCAAGGGGGTGCGCTTAGCGCGACCTGGGACTTGAGATTTTATTCCTTAAGCGAGAAAATTCATAACTTTCGACTCATTTATCGGATTCGATCATTCTTTATATCGATGTAAAGCCAGGAAAATATTCTATGCAATGGAGATGAAATATGTCGACTTTAAGGACCGATTAAATAATTGAGAAAGTTTCAAAAGTGTTTTAATTATGTTTTAATTGTTATAAATTATTCTATTATGCAATTGTGAGATGCCTTGCCTATCCTATTATTGTTTAGCATGATTGTAATTGAATATGCATGTTAATATGGAAAAAGAAATAGAAAGAGTGAGGAAAACCCCCTTATGACCTATAGGAGAATTTAGAAGGTTTGGAGACACTAGTATGGAACATGTTGGTTAATCTTTGTGGTTTGAAAGGCAAGAGAGGCCTTAAGGCATGATAGCCTAGTGATTGTCGAATACAATCAGGTTCGTGTGTGTGATTACGTAATCGTAACCGATTTATCTTGAGTGTATTTTCATGAGTCTCGGACTCCTCTGAAATGGATGCACAACTACTTGGCAGGTTTGATTCCCCGTATTGTACGAATGGAGCCCATGGAGCGTATGCTTGTGACGGTTAATGGCCCATGTGAAGTGATGGTTCATAACGGTTAATGGCCCGTAGAACCCGAATCCATTCGTATGTCAAGTAGATTACAAGGATCTATGACTCGGGTCGCCTTCTAGACGTAGAAGCGGACGGGAACAGGAGGTACCTTGGTATGGTTATAGATTAGTGATACTTTTGAGTTGATGAACTCATGGCATGTTTCCATATAGTGTGAGAATTGAAATGTGAACTCAAGAGTCCTTTCCCCTTTTCCCCGGACTTGAGTTAGGATTGTTAGAACGTTGTTAATCCGAGAGAATCCATAAGATAGGGAACTCACTGAGATTTGATGTATCTCACCTCACGTTGTTGATGTATTTCAGGTGCTTCAGGTTCCGAGAAGGGTAAGGATAAGGTCGTGTGATCTTTTCCTTGCTTGTTGATGGCTAGCTTCCGTAGCGAAGTGTATTTTGGGATCATTATTGATCTAGTTCTTAGTTTTTATCATTTGAACATCTTGTGTATAATATGCCTTAGGTTTTTGTACTTTGTATTTTAGGGCATTTATTTGTATACAATGTGTTAACTAGGAGCTTATGTGTTTCAGTACCAAACACTTGGATCTATATATAATATTTATGCTTTGATGTATGAGTTTTATATATGGGTGTTACACTTGTCATGCAAGGTTTACGAAAGTATCATCATAAACAATGTATACATCACTGTCACGTGAATTGTTATCGTGTCTTGATTATTTTTCTTTCCATTACCTTAATCTCATTCCCTTGAATATTCTCTTTTGAGAAACCTGCAATTCATTTTTATGTGTCCCACCTTGCCACAATTGTAGCATATAATGTTTTTTCTATTTATTAACTTGCTTTTTGACTTACCATGACTCTCAGATTTATCACGCTTATGAAAATTTATGGGTTTGCTTCTCCCTCTTAACTCTGTAACTAGAGCTTCAGACTAATTAGGAGTAACGATCAAACCATGTTCATTTCTTCTAAGTTCTTCATTAACCATTAACATTAAAAATTTCTCATTCGGAGTTGAATTAGTAACTGTCACAACATGAACTTCCCATTTATCAGGTAAGGAACTAAGTAGTAATAAGGCTTGCAACTCATCATCTAAATTAATATCAATAGCTACCAACTAATTCACAATATTTTGAAACACACTCATATGAACTGCCATTAAGTAACCATCCTTGTATTTCATATTAATCATCTTCCTAATCAAACATGTTTTATTTTGCACGTTCTTGCGCTCGTGCAACTATTTTAATTTATTCCACTTTTTCTACACATAAATTTCAACTTAAACATATGGATATACACTCATATCCAATCAATTTTTAATTATAGCATATGCCTTCTGATTCATCTTCTTCCATTTGAAATCAGACTTATAACTTAGTTTTATTGAAGGTTGAAAAGAAGTTTAATTGGAACACCTCAGGCTATTGATCGAAGCTTTCGATTTCATCTTTTACCATTCAAAATCAGTCTTATCACTTGTTATTTCATATGAGTAGGCCAAAAAACCTATCAAGATACAATTTCTAAGCTAAAAAATTAGCTTCTCTTCCATATCATCCTTATTTATAAAAGTACCTTTCAAAATAAATTCTTTCTAGGATTTCCATATAGAAAACAATACGAATGCTAAATCAAATTGAGACCACCTCTAATTCTAGACAAATCCCCCAACAATTAAGAAACTCAAAAATTGATGGAAGATTCTGAAAAATGATAAAAGACAACTAAATCCATCTAAAATTCTATTCTACAACATTGCCACCACCTCACATGTAATAAACAAGCGAGAGATTGATTTTACGGTCCTTCGACAAAAACCATAAGAAGCACCATCTGGGTCAAGTAAGACACGTTTCTTAAACATGTTCTCTCTAGTATGGATTTTACCTTGGAGGAGTTGCTTGGAGAAAACATCCACTTTTGAGGGGTCCTAACTAACACAAATTACAAATAGTGTTAGGTCAACTCTATTCAGGAAGGTAAAAAAATCAATATTTTCATCGAGGAGGACATTTTAAGCCAGTGCAATCATGTAAACATAATCCTCCCCAAGCCACCACTACCAACATTCTGAATCACTTTGTTAAAATCAACATTTCATTTTTGTTAAAATCTGAGTTTTTGGAAGTGTAATTTTAATCAGTGAATTGGATGACACAAATCATATTGAAAGTGAAAAATTAGGATTTTCTTATGAGATTATAATACAAATCACAAGAGAGTCTGACTTGAATCGAATATGGCTCTAGAAAACATGATTTTGCCTCTATACGTTTGGTTCAAATCGCATGACTCGAATCAAATTTTGGATACATATTTTAGATTTTCCTTCTTTTATCTGGGTTCATAACATAAATTTAGATGACTCAAATTACATGACTCGGATCATAAAAAGCTTGACTCAAATCATGGGAGCAGTTTTTCTTGGTTCTTGAATGTTCATTCTGTGAAGAAGATATTCATCATTTTTGTTAGTTTAGTTTAGATGAAGACTGAATATTTTCAAAGAAGAAATTTTTTGAAATCTATCTAAATCAAACATTAAGATTGAATTAATCTTTGGATGTTTAAGTAAAAAATGATTTTATCATGAAGAAAGGTATTCAATTGCAATACTTGAATTAAAGATTGGTTGTTTAATAAGACCATACGATATAGTAAGATTAAAGTTATAATATTTGGTTGAAGATGAATTGAAAATATTGGCATTATTAAAGATCATCAACATTTATATCAACATTGGCATCAAATCATTGTGAAAAAGATAAGTACTTTTATGTTGGATGTATAATTTCCCCTTGTTATGTTTCTTTGGATTTTACTCTTTTTCTTTTTTATAATATCAAAACGGGGGAGGAGGTATGGTTATTTTTGTTTATTTTAGGGATACAATAGACAAAGCATGAATTAAAAAATAATGGGGAGATATAGAATATAGTGGGCATCATGTGTCAATTAAAAACTTCTCATCCATATGTTTTTATCATCGTAAAAAGGGAGAGATTGTGAAGAAGATGTTCATTATCTATCATAGTTTAGTTTTGTTGAAGTCAAGAAATTTTCAAAGAAGAGAAAGGTTGAAGTCTATCTAAATCAAGTATCAATATTGAACAAGTTATTAGATGTTGAAGTAAATGATAATTTGTGCATGAAAAAAGGTATTCAATATCAATTCACTCTTCATCTCTTATTCACTAAAGTTTTCCCAAACATTCATGCATCAAAAAATTCCATGGCATTAAAATTAAAAAATCAATTTTTACTTGAATTCAATTGAATTCACTATTCATGCAATCGATTGCACATCTATTCTGCCAATTAAAATTGAATTTATTATATTTTTTTTATAAATTGTGGTAGTTGGAACCACCATAATTTACATATTTTTGAACCATTATTTAAATTTGAATATATTTTGGTTTTCATAAATTGTGGCATATCGAAACCACTATAATCACATTTAAAAAACTGTTGTAATTAGCTTATTTCCATTGTTGTCTAAAATTTAAAAATTGTTCTCCATTTTTTAAATCAGGTATTCCTTTAACAAATTAAGGAAATGTTGTACATAATGTAGAATTGTGTCTTTTCATGAATTGTTGTCATTCTAAACTATTGCAAATGTTCATGGAAATGTCTCAAATTTTTCAATAAATTCATATAAATTTATTGGGGTGTATTTATGGAAAATTAAATTAGTTTTAAAATTACCTATTTCATACAAAATTTACATATAATTTTCAAGGTGTTCATGCATCATAAAATAATAAAACTTTTTGCATAAACCTTATTATCATTGAAAAAATTTCAATCAAATTTTTGAGCGCTTAAGGTTCATATATTGTTGAATTGTACTTTGAAAGAGAAGATCAATTATCTATTGAAATAGATTCAAGAACGACTTCATATATTTAAATTTATTCCAGTATTGTAATTGATTACCAAGTGTATGGTGACATAATTTGTAAAGAAAGTGTTCAAGGTGGAAAGAAACACAAAGGGGTTTGACTAAAACCCTTCTTTGTCTTCTCGAGAATTATGACTAAAACCCTAGTCTCTCAAAAAATACAATCTCAAACAAAGAGATACAAATATTGTGTTTACAAAGTTGCTTCAAGATTACACAAAGTTTAAGTACAATGAAACATCACACAAAAATGAACAAAAGCTCTATGTGTGTTTTCTATTCACAATAATAATATGTTCAACAAAAGCATTGTGTTGGAGTGTGAAAATAACTTAGTCTTGCATGAATTAGCAGCTTCATTCATTCTTCCAAGTCTCCTTTATATAGACATGTAAAGATTTGTTTGAGGGTAGAATGTACATCTTCATAAATGAGTTATCACATTACATGGCGGTCTGCAAAGGTGGGAGACAAAATGGTATAATAGTACAGTCCTTACTCCATAAAATAAGCGTAGTGGAAGGAATATTTGATCTTGTATTGCGTACTATTTTTCTCACGTAAAAC
This sequence comes from Lathyrus tuberosus, assembly GCA_022829125.1. Lineage (NCBI taxonomy): Eukaryota > Viridiplantae > Streptophyta > Magnoliopsida > Fabales > Fabaceae > Lathyrus > Lathyrus tuberosus. The sequence continues at coordinate 3,889,717 of JALAZF010000282.1, forward strand.
CTTTTGATCTTATCTACTAATCTTCAGAGGCTTCGTTAATGTTGTTGAAGCATGTTTAGAAGGATCAAGAGTCTGGTTGAAAAAAGCTTTAGAACCTTATCTTCAGAGTCTTGACACAGTTCCTCAGAACCTGTTTTTCTGAGTCTTCAGAAATTGTTCTTCAGAGTCTTGAGAGCATGATATACCTTCAGAGGCTCTTCTATTAGAGTAACAATCAGAAGTTTTAGCACAAATGGTCATCAAAATTGTCGTCTAATTGAATTCTAAGACTTTAATTTAATCTTGTAAAGTACACTTTTGTATCTCTTCAGAGGCACGGTGTGTTCAGTCCACAATCTGATGATGTCACATGCCAAATTTTCAGAGTCAAAGTGTGTTGGGTCCAGAACTTGATTACCTCACACACTCATTCTTCAGTCAAAACCTGTTAGCAAAATCTACACATTGGACAAAACCATTAGGGTAGAAAACCATTAGTAAAATATGAAACATTGTAAGGAACAATGTTCTTAATAAAATTAAGGAACATTGTAAGGTATTGTGGACTTAAGTGAAATGTAGAATGCGGTATGACACAATGTACTTAAGTGTAATATGGAATACTGTAAGGTACCATGCACTTAAGTAAATACAGTACACTATAAGGTGTGGTGCACTTAAGTGGGCTTTTTCAGCTTACATCCTACGAAAGTGGTTCTGTAAGTAGACTCTCTCTCTCTCTCTTTCTCTCTCTCTCTCTCTCTCTCTATATATATATATATATATATATATATATATATATATAGACACACACACATACACATTTGCTAACGTACACCCACTTGTTTTTATGAAGGTTTATTTTAGCAACATGACGCTTGCTAAAATACACCTTCATAAAAACAAGTGGGTGTATTATAACAAACCCCTGAGGTTTTCTATAATACACTCACTTATTAATATGAAGGTGTGTTTTAGCAACCTGCACCTTAAGGTGCATTTAAGTTTTTTTTAGTTAAAACTTGTTAAAATAGACCTTCATAAAAACAAGTGGGTCTACGTTAGCAAACATATATATATATATATATATATATATATATATATATATATCACTACAAGAAAAAAGGAGATTTACGACACTTGAGTTGCGACAGTTATCACAAAACCGTCCTTATTCCTGGATTGCGACGGTTGTCACGACAGTTAGGGTCAACTATCGTAGATTTTTTGCGACAGTTATCAAAAAATCGTCCTTATTCCTGGACTACGACATTTTTCACGACGGTTTAAGCCAACCGTCGCAGATTTTTTAGGCATGTTGTATAAAATAATTGCGACAGTTACCAAAGAACCGTCCTCTTTCCACACTCGCGACAGTTAAAGTGAAATGTCGCAATTACTTTAGCTAATCATAATCACTATTTTTTTTTATTCCTTTAATTTTCCACTTTTTTCTTTCATTTTTATTTTCCAGCCTTTCCAATTTTATTATTTAATTTTAATAAATAATTATTATAATTATTTATTTACAATATAATAGCAATATCCATACTAAACCATTCTATAAAAAAAAGTGAAAACCTTCTAATATATATAAATTTTCTGTTGATTTGTTTTTTTTTAAATTAGTTTCACACAATTTATTTATTTAATATTTATTTTAGTTTTGAATGTTTGGATATTTGATATTTTTGTGTTTAACAAAAAAATGATATAAAAAATAAAAATAAAAATGAACACAACTAAAATAAATATTAAAAAGATATTTATTTATTTAATATTTATTTTAGTTTTGAATAAAAAGTATAAGGCCAAATTTCATTATTTTTTCTTTCACATTACTTTCGATAGAAGTCCCACATATTTCATATTCCCTCCCAACTTTCATTACAATCTCAAATTTTTCACACAACTTTCACTGCAAATCCCTAAAATTTTTAGATTTTTATCTCTCTAATTTCACCAAAACCCGATCCGAACACAAAAATTAAAATACTTTTATTACTAATTTCTCCTAAAACCCTATCTCAATTTCAATTTCCTTCATTCATCTCTCTGTTTATCTCTCGAAATCCACACATCTCCGTTCAGTTCGAGTTCTCTTTTCGTTCCAACTCAGTTGCGGCGGCCGTGTTGGTCGTGTATTATAGTCTCGGGAGCGTTTGGCATGCTTTTGGCTCTACTGCGCGTGTGTTTTGCTGTTGTGCGTTTAAAGCTGTTCTTTGGGGTTGTCTTGCTCTTGCTTGTTCAGATTCAGGTGGTTTTGTGGATTTTTGTAGTTTGGGCGGATCGTATTCAAAATTGACGGTAAAAGTTGACGGTAAAAGTTAGAAATTATCCTTATTTGAATTTGCACTGTTGGTATAAACTCTTTTTTCATCAGTTGATGCACCCCATATTCAATTGCGATAGAAATGTACTCATAAGAATTCACTGTGAGAAAAGCAAATGAGCTGTAGAAAAAACAATCCTTGAAATTAAGAAACTGCATCTAAAATTTCTGTTGGGCATTGGGTCATTCCTTGAGCAGAATTTGACTAATGATAATTTCTGTGTGTGTTTGTAGATACCATGTCATTCATAAGGAGGTATATGATTTATTTGATATAAGTTTTGATGAATTTGGGAGAACTTCTTCCCATGAGCAAACTGAAGTTTGCCAGGCAATTTTCAAAAAGATACACAAATAATTGGCACTCTGAGGACACATTACAGCAGGTGTTATGTTGTCTTTTGTTTCTTTCGCTAAAATGTATTTGTTTAAATATTTTATTGGTTATTGTTAGCATCATACTCTCCAATTTTGTTGAAAATTGTAGTTGTTTCATGTGTCAAAATTTCTGCACGGGGTCTTTATTGTGCTTTACTTAAATGTCTATAAAATTTCAGCTTTACTGATACATGCAAAACGTTCTAAGTTGATCGGTTTGTGGAAGGTACACACCCTATTCCCAGATGCGAGTATGATTCTGCTCAAGTAGACCAATGTGAGAAGTGTGGAAACCTTCTAAATCTGATAGAATTGAATATTCCTATGTGCAAGGTAGTAAACTCCCTTTTCCCTAAATTTTGTCACTATCTTTGTGCTAACTATATGTGTGATTTTTGAACGATCTTAGGCTATGTTTAGAAGTTACAAGGGGAGGGAAGGACTTTGGAGGAGAGCGTGAATGTGTGTAAATTTGAATGTAGGGAATCTAGGTCCATATTATTAACCATATTTACTAGGTACATCCATGATCTAGAGCTCAACACGTGTTTTTTTTGAATGGTAAATATTGTCCTAGTTGATTAGTAATGACATGAGAGTTCAAGTGACATGGATCATGTGTAGTTGCACATAGGATTCAAGCAATAAAATATGATCGGATTAAATGGACAAATGCTTGTTGTGTAATCTGTAATCAGAAAGTACCATGAGTTCACTCTGATCCGTGCATGTATTTTCCTGATTTTAATGGCTGATGTTAATTTCATCATGCATTTTAGTGTTTCATCTCTACAATTATTGAAGAAAACCTCTGATACTAGTTATTTATTCAGGCATTTATTTTCCACTTCCAATTGAACACATTCATTTTCAAAAGTGTATTGGCAGATAAGCCATTGTTGAACACTATTCCCACTTCTACCAATGATTCCGGGGTAAACCAAACATCAGATGTTTCATCTACTAGCTTTGGGTCCAATGTTTCTTTGGGTGGGCATCATAATTTTAAACTCGATTGTACTTGTGGCATCAACTATTATTTTTGTTGAATTTTTAACGCTGTGTAACTTCGGCAGAATCCGAAACTCCATGCCAGATTGCATTTTCAAATTCAAAAATTGGGGATGTATATGTAATACCAGTAGCATATGGAGTGGTTGGAGAGTTGCTTATTGCAGAGAAACACCCATTTCGTAGTTGACATGGAGTTGTGATTGCAATTGCTCCACTGGCAGGGTTATGTGTAAGTCAATATTGTCTTAACATTTTTCTGGTTGAAGCCTAGGTTCTGAATTTTATTCCGTTTGATATAGCCTAAAATTGATGAAGACCACCCCTCGTGGTTGCTTCTTTGAATAAGAAATTATGACCCACAATTTTATACAATTAAAGCCATAAACAACAACCTAAGCATAGCTGATGGGAGATGGATTCTAGGCTTCCCAAATGAAAAAGCATGCAAGGAAGCTCAATTTGCAATTCTAAATGAAGTTACCAAGCAGAGATCAGCGGTGGAGTACATGTTAGTTGAAGTTTGTTGGGGAGGTTAGTTAGAATTTCTGTTGGTGAAGGGTTAGTTATAGGTGAAGTAAATTAGTTAGATTCTGAAAGAAAAAACTGTTATGAATTTTTTTGTTATATGACAAACATGAATTCTGTTGTGGCAGTTAGCACTACTTGTAGTCATTTGTATTGCTTTCTATTCTTTTTCTTGGACCTGTTAGTGTAATGTGAAGGGAACTAAAATGGTTTTGAATTGTCATTGTTAGGCTCGCGCATTGGTTTGGAGTATTTACAACAGGACCCTGCTGCTGGTATGAATTAAGTGATGCTGTCGGCTAGAAATTGATGGTTAGCACGTGATCTGTTGTATGTTTCTTCATCTTGATGTCTTAAATTTCTCGCTTTCCTTAACAAGCATGGCATGTGTTTATCTTTCATCTTGGTAACATCATCTTGGTACTGAAGATTTTAATCGCAGGATTGCTCATAGTGATGAGGTCCCACATTGCGAGCAACAAATGCGAACCTTGCTTCTGAATTTCGTCTCGAGGAAGAACCCGGTGAATACGTTTCTGGGTCCTCAGTTTGAGTGCGCATTTGGAAGTTGCTGTCCCATGGCCTCAGCGACAAGCTTGCATCGATGTGATTGAACATGGATATTTCATGGAGGTTACAGTGGGGTTTTAAAGGAACCTGAAGCATTTCAAGAAACTCGTCCTGTCTGAAACCGCAAAAGGTTTGATTCATGTCTTCTTTGCTCGACGCACAATGTCGTGGCATAACTGATATTAGACTTTAGCCAAGAAATGTGAGAAAAGTTGTTGTTATTGGGGAAGGTCTAATGGGTTCTGGCATGAGGAACTAGGTAAGTGATATCAATGTTGATGAATGCTAAGTTAGTGTAGGAATTTAATTTGGAAAGTTAGTTTGGAATTAAGTTATGACTTCTCAGTTCTGCAATGCCTTTCTGCGGATCTTTCCTTTTGAATTAGTTCCAACGTGGATTTTTGTTATGATTTTTTTGAATGCCTATCTGGTATGAAATTCGGTTAGAGTAAACGTTGAAAATTTTTGTTATATTGTGAAGTTATTTACCTATTGTTTTTGAAATTTGTTATGTCAGTTCGTGAGGTGTTGGATGGCTGTTTAGCTATGTTAGTAGGAGGTTAATTGGTGAATGTCATTGAAAGATGTGGAACTGGTTTGGTTATGAGTTATGCAATGCAATTTTGTTGAAATTGATTTTTATGAATACAAATGGCTGTAAAATGATTATGTTCTGTTGGGTTAATTTTGAATTGGTAAACCGGTAGGAATGAAGTGAAATTGAATTGTTGCTGCTGAATTAGTTTTTCTCTTTTATTGATTTTGCAGGTAATCTCTAGTTCCATCCAATCCGTACATCCAAGGCTCGATTACAAGGTGCATCCTTTGGTTTATAACCTGCCGCAGGCCTTCCTTAGCAGCAACAACAATATCTTGATTCCGGCATGTTAAAGACTTAAAAAACATTGAGATGATCTTTGCACGCAGTGGTTGGAAAGTTGCTTCTTGTAGAGAAACACCCATTTCGTAGTCGACATGGAGTCGTGATTGCAATTGCTCCACTGGCAGGGTTATGTGTAAGTCAATATTGTCTTAACTTTTTTCTGGTTGAAGCCTAGGTTCTGAATTTTATTGATTCGGAACTAGAACTATCCATGGTTGAAGAAGCCATTGTTGTTGCATCTCTACACACATATAAATCAATTTGTTGGCCACTTTAATTATCATTCAAATTTCAATTAATTCCTTTCATTATGATTATTATTGTTATTTTATCTAAAGATAACTAATGAAAATTTTTCAATTTTCCTGCATGTCAGGCTGTAAAAGCATGTACTCACAAAGTTCTTTCCAAACAAGGCACCTCATTGCTTTCAAGGTACACGATTTATGCAATTATCTTAATTCCCTTACATAGTCTCCACTGTACAGGCCTGCACTAAAAACATAACAGAGACAAAACGTGAATAGTTTTGGAATTTTTTAAGGCATGTTGGCAGATGAGACAAGGTCTGTTGTAGAAATCATGACTTCTATTAGATATTTCCCATAGCAAATGGAATCAAACTATAAACATGAATAATTATTATAGATTACTAATTTCAAGTACTAATACAAGTACTATTATTATTATTATGGATAATGACTAATAATTTAAATCATTTATATTTTCAGTTAGAAAAAAAAAGTAGATCCCGTTTCCATAAAAGGGTACCTTTTGTTATTGTACTCAGAAAAATATTTATGTAAAAGCAGAGTTTCATAAAAGAATCTCAGAAACACAAATTGCCTCAAAAATAAAAATCAATCATTAACCTTTTTCACCCAAAAATAAAAATAAAATAAAAGATAAAAAACCTAAAACCAAAAATAAAAATAACTAACATTCCAAAATTCATACATACATTGAATTCCATTGCTCAGAACTAAATTACAACAAGTAAATAAAATTTGAATTGTTGCTGAATATTAAAAATGAATTGTTGCTGAATATTACAACAGCGTTTGATAAGTTGATAGAAAACAGAGAAAGAAAATTTGAATTGTTGCTGAATATTAAAAATGAATATGAACTCTTATACATGGCTATGAGGTAACCCATATTTATAGAACAAGAGTCATAATAAATCTAAGACTCTAAAATAGACTCTAACCTACTATAACCGCCACTGACAACTAAACACAATAAAACAGAGAAATAGTCCATTATTGTGGAGATTGTGTAAGGCCTTTAAAGATTTTAAACTGGTACATATCTATAATCTTTTAAGATCCCTTTTTTTTTAATGGTAATTAAATCTCAATGTCTTTCCTATTCTCGTAGGAGAACCCTGAGATCGACACAATAATGACAAATGATGTTTTGGGAGATGATGTATCTAATGATCAGCAAGATGCATTTCGATAGTTCCGCTTTCAAATACTCAAATTGGAGTTTGGGGTAAGCCTTTTAAATATCTGTCTTGGATTAGTGCGGGTTTATTATTTGAGATGTGATATATAATTTCTAATATTGCAGGCCATAGGACGCATGGAATTTCCTAGGTCACGCCTAGTTTCTTTAAACATGTCTAACTTATCTGAGCCAGTAATATACTATATTGTGATATGTTATATTAATTATGTGGAAAACCTAAGGTTAAAGTTCTTGGGTTGCTGTAAATTCTGCAACTTTTTATCAGATAAATGAGTTAAACTCAATATAATTCCATTACTTTACAAATGTTTAAGAATTTATCAAAATTTATCGTAGTTGATATTTTCTTGATATGGTAGTTTTGTATACTATTGAGAATTTGTCAAATAGTTCGGTTGAAAGTACTATTTTTATTTTATTTTTTAAATAATAAAATTACGGCGGTTCTAAACCGTCACTATTATAAATGTAATATATAACATATAATTATGGCGGTTAGAACCGTCGTTATTTTCAAAAAAAATATATATTAAATAATTATGGCGGTTCCAACCGTCGTTATTTTCAAAGAAATATATGTTAAATAATTATGGCGGTTACAACCGTCGTAATAATATATTGGTGGCCGTTTCAAAACTGTCGCGGAATGTTACGGCAGTTGGAGCGACAGTTTTACAAACCGTCGTAAAACAGCCTCGCGACACATGTTTCTACGACAGAAGAGGAACCGTCGTGACTTGCAGTTTGCGTCGGTTGTAACCGCCGTAATCTGCCAAAATTAACCGTCGTAATTTGTCATTTTTCTTGTAGTGTGTATATATATATATATATGATGTGGAGGAAATTAAAAAAACTTACCCTTGGAGTAAGTTGATTCTCTCTCTCTCTCTCTCTATATATATATATATATATATATATATATATATATATATGGAACATATCATATGAGAATGCTACTTTTATTTGAGAACATGAGAATGAATTCGAACCATTAGATTTTAAAATAAATGGTGGAGATTATGTGTCAGTTTTTTTCTCTCTCCTCCATCATTTATTTTAATAATGGAGGAGAGAGAAAAATAAAAACCACACATAATCTCCACCATTTATTTTAAAATCTAATGATTCAGATTCATTCTCATGTTTTTTATATAAAACTAGTATTCTCATAGGATATGAACCCTATATATATATATATATAGGGTCATGCTAATACACACCCATGTAGGTGTGCATTAGCAACATACACCTTAGTGTATTTTTGTGCGGGGTCCACCAATTTTGGGTGGGACCCACATTAGAAAGATGAAGAAAAAAAATAGAAAGAAAATAGATGTAGTGTATTTTTGTGTGGGGCCTACCAATTTTGAGTGTGTGTTAGCATTTCCCATATATATATATATATATATATATATATATATATATATATATGTGTGTGTGTATATATATATATATATAGCAGCAAGCACTGAGATTTAAGACACTTTGTTCGTGTAGACTGAGTAGAGGTGTTGTTCTTCATTCAATTCATTTGATCGTTCATCCAATTTCGTTTCTGAGGTTTTAATCGCCACAAGATGTAATTGTCTCTATCACTAATCATGCTCATTCGTATGGATCGGCTCAAGAGAAATTTTTGTTTTTCGCTACGCTTTATATCGTAATTTATCTTCCGTGGTATCAGAGTTATTTATGAAACCATGTATCGAATAGATTTTTTTTACTTTCTATCTTAATTCGATTAATACACATAATGAATTGAATAATAATAAGAAATTAAATATTGGCATTGTGTTTCTATAATTTGGGTGATTTGTTTTTATACTATGCTTCGGAATCCAAAGTTTGTATGGTAAAGCAATGATAATTTAGTCATACCTAATAGATACAAATATGATTGGTCCTACCATCTCTCATTTCCTAACTTGTTATATTGCATGGAATTGCTTGCATTCATGTCTCATTTGCAATAATTGGCATTAACAATATAGGCAATGGTCATCTCTATCTAGATTTTGTGTCTAGTTGTGTTTTAAGTCTCCATTTCATTTTTAAAATTATTGACACTATCTTGCACAGAGTCATCATTTAAGTGTTATATTTAGGGTTCTTTAAAGACTAATGATTTCCCTTTTGAAATTGGCCTTGGAGTCATGACTTGTTTGTATTGTTTAATATTTTGCATCTTAAGGAATCATTCATCCATCCGTAAGCCATTTATCATTACAGGACTTTAAAGCATTATTGTCTACATAAAAAGATACTTGATTGAAAGGTCAACATTTGATCTTAAAAGAGTTTTCCTTTCATTTTAATTCATTTCATGCATTCACGTCATTTATTTTACCATTTTTTGATAGGCTTTTTTAAAAGAAAATGCCCATTCAAATCCAAGTAAGAATTCATGTTTCAAAAGTTGCATCTTATTCATCCCTGCCCCCTCTCCCATTTTAGATTGAAGAACAAGTTGAAGGTGCGTTACGTAGAACTCAATACTAGCCTAAACATTGGCAACAAAAACATGGGCCTAAGTTCAGAAGTTCCAATATAATTCAGGCCATGATTCAAGTACCACATTAAATACTCAAAACAGAAAAATTCCAAACAAAATACATCACATTGCATTCAATAAATAACTAAAAGTTTTTACAGCAGTGAAGTGAAGTTGAAACGCAGTAAAATGTAAAGGTAGTAAGCAAAAAAAAAATCACAAGGGACCACAAGAGCTTCTAGAAATTCATCATACATTATCCATGTTTTTTTGTTGTTGGTTTGGACGGGTGATTTTCGTTTCGTTTCCATGGCTGATGTTTGGTTTAGGGGCGTCGGTTTGCTAAAGAAAGGAGAGTGAAAGGCGATGGGGAAGGAAAGATTGTTAGGATGTGTTTGTTTCAAGAAATAAAATTATAATCCTGTGAATATTATTCTAAGGAACATTATTAATAGGAACTTTATTCCTACCTTTATGTTTGGTAATTGATTTAAGTTCTCAGGAATATTTATAAAATATATTTTACTTAAAATTTTAAAATAAAAAATAAAAGACTTAAATAAATAGATGTGGGCAGTTATTGGTTGTTACCACTTAGTTTCATGAGAATAAAAGTTTTTCATCCTATTATAAGGTAATGGAAAATAAAAAAACCAAGTGTAAAAAAACTCTCAGGAATAAAAAGTTCTAAGATATAATTTATAAATACTTGAAACAAATATGAGAATGCAAAGAATTCAAATCATATTCTCAGAAATAAATTTAGAATCCATGAAACAAAAACCCCTTTAGAGTTTTCTTTGATGGGTAACCAGGTTGATTTTGTATGATGGGGTGGGCTTGGGTAATCCGAATTGGGTTCGCACGGGTTGACCCAATCCCAGTTGCTATTCCCTTATTTATTATTCTTGGGCACCCTACCACCGAGTCTGCACCCCCTAGCCTTACATTGTTTTTGTTGCTTTTTTAATTCCTTGGTTTATTTATTCACACTTATTATTTTGGAAATAAAATATATAATAATTACTTTCAAAAAATGTAAAAAAAAAGTTAGAGTTTTTTATCATAAACATTTAATTTTCTTCTCTTTTATTTATAGATATAAAAATACCAAATATTGTTAGATGGACGATTTTGATTTCTCTTACTAAATAAAGTTTCAAAACTACTTAGAAATAATTTTGACTCATTGTTTATTTGTCTTATTTAGTCTTTGGTATTTGTGTAAATACTTGCTTGTGTGCTTATTCATGATTTATTTAGTTTTACATTTAGACCATTAATTGTTAAATAAGATGACAAAAGTGGGTGCATAATAAAATCAATTTTTCAAAGTAATATCCAAACACTTGATCAACATTAAATTTAGTTTTAAAAAAAATATCACCATGTTCATCATCTACTCAAGTCATTTCAAAACCATTTTTCTTCTTTCATTCTACAATGCAAACCAAACCTCGATCAACATCGAGCGCCTTTCTCCAATTCAAATAAAAAACACTTAATCATCATACTTAAACATTATTTCATTAAGGATGAAACAGGAGATGGTCTAGAGCTTTCGATTTCTCTCCTCGATTGTTTGGATACGAGTTGCCTTACTTGACCATTTGAGCAATCGTCATCCATAAAAAAAAACTTCAAATCCGATTCACGTCAAACTCCTTTTGTAATCAAACTTAAGCGAACTCATTTTTCGTAATACCTTGGACGAAAAATGAGGTGGTCTAGAGCCTTCTATTCCCTTCCTTGAATGCTTGGATACAATTTTCCTTACTCGGACATTCAAGTATTCATCGTTCATCCAAGATACCTTAACAATATCGAAACCCTTTTACAATTAAGGATGAAAAGGGAGATGGTCTAAAGCCTTCTATTCTTATCCTTGATTGTTTAGATGCGAGTTTCCTTACTTGACCATTCGAGCAATTGCCATCAAACAAAATATTTAACCAATTAATCCTAATTTCTTGCCCCGAGCGATTAACAACTTTTTTACAAAAGAAAATTGTTTAGTCTGTTCTAATGCGAACGCAGTCTAGCTCTTAAGCCTCCACCGCGAGCAAACAAACCAATGTTTAACCGTTAGAATGCAATCTAAACACTTTTTCAATAAAACTAACCCATAAAACGTAGTTTTCTCCCCTAAACTACGAAGCTTTGAGTTTTTCATTGTACCCGAGGATACATAGGAGTAAGACACGCAATCTTGTTAAGCACCATAATATTAAAAAAAAAACCCTTTTTGCGACCCTTTTTTCTTTTCTCTTTACACTATTAATCATTCGAAGAAAATAATTAACCATAACTAACAGTCAATCGCAAATATAACTAAAAGGTTACCGTTGAGTACAATGCACGTAAGGGGTGTTAATACCTTCCCCTTGCGTAATCGACTCCCGAACCCAAATATGGTTGTGACGTCCATCTTTTTTTCTCTTAAGAGTTTTATCAATATTTTCCCTTTCCTTCTTTGGAATAAATAAAGTTCGGTGGCGACTCTGTTTGATATCATTTTCCGCGAGTGTGCGAACACTTTGCGAATGATCGTATTTTTTGAGATGCGACATATTTATATATGATATAAATAGTTTTAATGTTACGCCCATAGATTTGATATGTTGTTTTATTACATCCATTTGATTTGTGTACTTATTGTCTTTCAATTGAAGGATCAATGTTCATTCTGCTTTGGAATATGACGTTTTCATGGTAAAATAATGGCATTTCAATCATTCGAATTGAATAATTGATCATTACATTTTTTTATTGTATGAATTTATTATATTAGGGTTTATGACGGCGCAAAAGTTGTGTTGTCAAGAGTTATGTGATTAGATTCTGTGACGGTGGAATAGTTGTGCCTTAAGGTTTGTAGAAAGTATTAAGTGTTTTTGCAAAAAAGGATCGGGCAGCGAAACCTCTGGCTAACTCTTCATATTGTGATCAATCTCCAAAATTTAATTTAATTTATTTAATTTACACCATTTAATAATGATAATAATAAAATATATTTATTATTGTTGTCTTATGGTGAGCAGGTATGGTCATAATTTTACTTTATTTTATTTTGGGATTTTAAATATGATATGTGTGTCCTACCTTTATGGATACTATCTTTATGTTTTTTTTTTCTCATCTCACTCCCTCATAAGTATAATGAGGATTCTTATATGTAATATAATGTAATGAAAAAACGAAGAAGACATGATCAAAAGACGACAATCATGGAGATCTAGGTCGGAGAAGCATAGATCGTTATTGGGTTTAGCTTAGGTTCTCTCATTGGAGTGAAGGAAAAATTATGCTTTGGGCCATAATTATATCATTTTATATGTATGTATATTCACGTGAATGTATATTGATGCATGTGAGAGACAATTTATACGATAAATAAATCCATGATATCAAACTAATTAAAAATTCCATTAAAATAAATATTAAGTGTGTGCTTTCCAAATTTAAGCACTCGTCAAGATTAGTATCAAACAATGTAGGTTTCGTCTACCATGAGGTACATGTTCTATATTAATAAGGTGCGATGGGATAAATTTAATATCCAATTGCTAAAACTTGGGTTTAACTTAACTAAACTAGTTATTCACCCAATTGATAATATTAGAGAATTGTATCAGGTACATTTGGAAGGAGATCCTACCTAAATAACTAACTTTTGTGTAATCAGCCCACTGCTAACTAGAAACAAAGTGAAATATAGATCTTGATCTAGTAGAAAATCTTCCAAATAGATTTTCTGAATCAAATTATGAGTGTAATTTGGTTGGAATAAAATAGTGGGAACATTTCTTCACATTTTTATATGTAGATTATCATATCAACAAACACTTCAAACAATATTTTGTGATCAATCATTGACAAGGGAAAATTGTCTAGAAAAAATTTTATGGATTAGCTCTGAAACCCGACGATTGTCCTCAATCATGAGAAAATGATGTATGTCTTAGAGGAGCCTCAAAATTATGCTCATATGGGTGAAAGAGATGCTAATAAAAATCATGTCGATGATTCTAATGAATCTTCCTGCCTCATGCTCCCTGCCATAAACTATGAATTGCAAAAGCAACTCGATAACATAGCAGTGTTCGATATGATCAAACACCTGAATATGTTCTATTAAAATCAGGCTATGCATGAGAGGTTTGAAGTTTCTGATGCCCTTTTACAAGGCAATCTAGCTGACGAGACCCCGTAGGTCTCTATGTACTAAAGATGATTAGGTATGTAGAGAACCTTGAAAGTTTTTTTCCACTTGAAAAGGAGCTTGCAATTAATTTTATCCTGCAATCGTTGTCGGAGAGCTTCACTCAATTTGTCATTAATTTCAATTAAATAGTATAGACAAAAGTTTGCCAGAGCTACTAGGCATATTGAGAACTGCTGAGAAGAATATTAAATCAGATGGGAAGGCCATTATCATGGTAAATAACAGAAAGAAGCCAGAAAAAAAGGCTCAACAAGAAAAGTAATAAAGATAAATCCAAGCAAGTTTCTAGACCCAAACTTACTGCTTTTGCTTTGAATCTTATCAGAGGTATAAATAAGGAAGGAACTATTGCGGTAAGACCGAACACTGAATAAGAAACTGCCTAAAGTACCTAGAAGATACGATGAATGGATTAGAGACTTCAACTTCAAGTATTTTTGTTATATAAATAAATTTATCTACTTCTGCATCACGGGTATTGGATAATGGATGTGGTTCTCACATTTGTACTAATATGTAAGGGCTAAAAAGGAGTAGAGAATTAGAAAAGGGTGAAGTTGATCTACAAGTCAGTAATGGAGAAAAGGTTGTTGCTTTAGTCATATGAATATTTGTATTGACTTTACCCAATTGTTTAATAATCCAGTTAGAGAATTTCTATAATGTACCTGCAATTAGCATGAATATATAATTTCCATTTTTTGTTTGGAGAAGTTTGGTTTTTCATTTATAATAAAGAACAATTATTGCTTTATTTATTTGAATGATGTATTATATGGTTCTGCATAAATGAACAATGAAAAATGTGTCCTTGATCTTGGAATTCCTATTTATAACATTAATACTAAAAGGATGAAACCTAACGATTTAAATCCAACTTATGTTTGGAATTGTCTCTTAGGCCACATAAATAAGAAACACATTTCTAAACTCTATAAAGATAGACTCTTTGACTCTTTTGAGTATGAATCAAATAAGACATGCAAATATTATTTACTTGGAAAGATGATAAAGTTCCCATTCACTTGAAAAGTTGAAGGGGGCGAGTTATCTTTTGGCCCTCAGACATACGGATGTATGTGGACCATTGAACACACCAGCCATAGGAGGTTTTTAGTACTTCATCACAGTTACTAATGATTACAGTAGATATGGTTATATGTATATAATGAAACACAAATCTAAATCCTTTGAAAATTTCAAGGAGTTTAAAAATGAGGTACAAAACCAACTAGGAAAAAATATTAAAACTCTTCAATCAGATTTAGGTGGTGAATATTTAAGCTTAGAGTTTGATGAACATCTGAAAGAGTATGGGGTTATATGTCGACTAACTCCTCCTAGAACACCATAATGGAATGGTGTATATGAGAGAAGAACCAAAACCTTGTTAGACATAATTCGATCCATGATGAGTCACGTTGATCTTCCAAACTCCCTTTTGGAACATGCTATATTGACAACAACGTACACATTTAACCATGCTCCTCAAAAATAGTTGATAAGACATCATATAAGATATGAAGTGGTAAGAGACCACATATGTTTTTAATGAAGATTTAAGGTA
This sequence comes from Lathyrus tuberosus, assembly GCA_022829125.1. NCBI lineage: Eukaryota > Viridiplantae > Streptophyta > Magnoliopsida > Fabales > Fabaceae > Lathyrus > Lathyrus tuberosus. The sequence continues at coordinate 3,905,154 of JALAZF010000282.1, forward strand.
GTGAAGTTTATGTGAAATGATAAATTTCAACTAAGCTTCAGCCTAAATATGATAAATGCTTCATTGTGGGGTATCCTAAAGAAACTAAAGGATATTACTTCTACAATCCTTCTGAGGGAAAAAATTTTGTCACTAAAACTGGAGTATCCCTAGAAAAGGATTTTATTTCAAAATGAATCGATGGGAGGAAATTAAATCTTTTAGAAATTAAAAAATCACAAAGTAGTGACATACCTATGGAGGAATAAGAGCAAGAAATACAAGAGGTTGTGGAAGCAACCTGCTCATGTAGTACAAGACCATCGTAGTTCAAACAAGATACATCACTATCTTGAGAGATATGGTTGTCTCATAAAGAAACAAGGATATATATTATCATGGATCAATATGAGTATGTGACCTACCAAGACGCCACAACTGGTCCTAATACTGAGAAGTAGCTAGAAATCATGAAATATGAAATGGATTCAATGTACATAAACCAGGTTTGGACCTTGATAAAGCCTCTTGTATGAGTTAATAGGATACAAGCGGGTCTTCAAAAACAAAACTAGAATGGATGGAAAGGTACATACCTCTAAGGAAAGACTGGTTGCTAAGGGCTATGAGAAAATTCATGGTGTAGAATATGATTAAACCTTTTCACCAATTGCATTGCTTAAGTTTGTTGGGATTTTACTTGTCATCACTACATATCATCATTATGAAATATGGCAGATTGATGTCAATAATTCTTTCCTTAATGGGAATCTTCTTGAGGATGTGTACATGACACAACCTAGAGGAATTCACATACCACAAGAAGCCCAAAAGATATGAAAATACATGATCAACCTATGGATTGAAACAAGCTTCCAGTAGTTGGAATCTTAATTTTGATAAAATAGTAAAACAATATGGATTCATTAAAAACGAAGATAAGTTATGTGTCTACAAGAAGGTTAATGGAAGCATGATCATCTTCTTTATATTAAATGTAGATGACATATTATTCATTGAAAATTATGTCCCTACCTTACACAAAGTGAGAACTTGGCTAGGGAAGTTTTTTTCTATGAAGGGCCTTGGTGAAGCAGTCTATATATTAGGAATCATAATCTATATAGATAGATCACAACAACTGCTTGACCTAAGTCAGGGCATATACATAGACAAAGTGTTGAGTTGATTTAATATGCATGATTCCAAGAAAGGATTCATACACATGCAACATAGCTTGTGTTTATAAAAAATACAATCCCCTTCTTCAAAGGAAGAAATGGATCGCATGATTAAGATTCCATAGCATCTGCAATATATGATCTATCATGTATTACATGTTATGTACTCGTCCAAATGTCTCGTATGCTTTAAGTGCAACTAGTAGGTACCAATTTGATCCCGGTGATGGTCATTGGGTTGTTGTCAAGAATATCCTTAAGTACTTGAGAATTACAAAGGACTAATCATGATATATGAAGGCCAAGAAAAGCTCGATGTAATTGGACACACTATTGCTAGCTTCTTGTAGATAAGGATGACTTTATATCACAGTCTGGTTATGTGTTTTACTTAAATGATGTCCTTATGAGCTAGAAAAGTTCAAAGCATGGTACATTTGATGATTCTACAACTGAGGATGAGTATATCATCACCTCAAATGCAACAAAAGTTGTTTAGATCAAGATGTTTATTAGTGAACTTGGCATAGTCCCTAGAATTATTAATCTCATTGATCTCGATTATAATAACAATGATGTTATCGCACAAGCTAAGGAGCATAGATCTCACCAATGATCTAAACACATGCTTAGAGGATATCACCTCATTCGTGAAATAATAAATAAAAGAGATATGAAGATATCTATAGTACTAAAACTTGACAGTGTTGTTGACCCCTTGACAAAGCCTCTTGTGCAACATAACCATGCACTACAAAAAATTTCCATATACCAATGGCCTCCTTTAGTTCCGGTCATGAAAACCATTGGTATAGGTATCCTTTACCAACGTCCGTGCGTATATATTAAATATTTATTTAATTAAAATAATTAAATAATATAATGAGAGACGCTCTCACAAAACAATTTTCCAAACTCCTCGCAATAAACTTTATCCCTCGCGAACCCTAAATTCGTCAATCTCCATTCACAATTCCTTCATCTTCAATTTTCTAGTGATTTTTGTTATTCAACAACTTTGTATACAAATCCTATCTTGATTTAATTACATTCCCTCAAACTCAAAAAGTTTTCGTTTTCCCTTTCTATTTATCAAATTTTGCGACCTCTGTTTTTTTTTCTTCTTTTTTTCTCTCACTTTTAGTAAGCAATTTTGGAGTGAATTAGGTCTACGATATTTTTATGTGGTCCTATACATTATTTATTTATGACCTTTATTTGGATATATGCTCATTTTGCCATGAATTACGACTTTTCTTTCCATGTAATCAATTCTTACTTCTGTTAGTTTTGAATTCATGGGTAAAATTTTAGGCTTCGTTTAAATTTCAGTTACGGAGAAAGAAGCTTTGGAGAAAAAGGAGGAGGATAATCGTATGGTGACGCTATTCGGTTACATTTGTTTTCTCGGAAAGTGGAGGTAAAAGCAAGTACATGGAGCGAGACTTGCGTTGTTTCCAGAGGATTTTGCAGACGAGGAGGATTATGTTAAGTCCGGTGGCTTCGAACTCGATTTTGTTCAAATGCAGCAGAAGAAATCTAGGGAAATGCAGTCTAAGCTTACAGATAAGGTATCTAGTTCTCACATATGTGTATTTAATTCATATTCTAACTCTTGTTGTAGCTATTGATGAAGATGATTAGGTTTTCAATACCCGTGTGGTCAGGGCCGACCCAATACATCTCGAGGCTCGAGGCAAAATTTAAAATTAAATATTTTTAATATATTAAAAATATTTTTTTTTAATTAATATATTTTAGATGTTTTAGACTATAATTTATTAAATTATTATAATTAATCTTATTTAATATTTTATTTTTACTAATAATAAAATTAACTCATATAATTACTCTATTCATTATTAACAAAAATATAATTGAAAAACAATACAAAAATTATAAATAAAAAAATACTTAGATATCAAACAACACACCTTGTAAATAGTTGATATATTATATATTTTTAATAAATGTTATTATTTAACTGATATATAAATAATTTAAAAGAATTCTTTTTAAAATCAATTAATTATATATCTAAATATAAACTAAAAAATGTGAGGCCCTAGGCGGTAGCCTTGGTGGCCTACCCCTAGGGCCGGCTCTGCGTGTGGTCGTAGTCACATAAAAACTTTCGCAATTTCAGTTGGTACATGTGTTCTAACAATGATTGTGGTTTCGCAATTTCAGTTGGTACATGTGTTCTAACAATGATTGTGGTTTCGCAATTTCAGTTGGTACGTGTGTTCTAACAATGATTGTGGTTGTTGCGGTGTGAATCATAAAAATAATGATCTTAAAGGAATTTGTGTCTGCCTCTTTATTCTGATGATCAATGAACTCTTTGACATTTTAATAGTTTTTACTCTCAAACTTAGATCTAAAAAATAGTCTATATTTTCCTTTTTATTTAAAATACTTCTCTTCTTTTATGTTGTCAACTTGAATTTTATTTGTATTTTGAAATAAGTGCATGTAGGACTGCCCAAAAAATTGAAAAGCATGAAATTTCAACTAGTTCAACTACATACAAGAACTCTATCAACGTAATCACGTAACAGAATTATAGACACTTTATGCATTGGTACATCCTCTCAAGATACAAAACCTTGAAACATTGCAAAAGGAAATAATGAGTTTAACATTAAATATGCATTTAGTTGAATGTTTAATATTTTTTAATAATGTTCAAGATACAAGTATATGTGAGTTTGGTGAAACAACATTATGTGAGTCTTGAGGATTTGAGGGAGTGTTGTGATATTAGGATCTTGAGGCATCAACATAAGGGTTGCATTTCGGTTTGTAAGAGAACCAAACCTGATTTATGCTGAATTTGAATGTGACTCTAGTTTACATTATTTTTGTTTTCTTGCTTTTGTGTTTTCTTTATTGGATGTATTATAAATTGCAAAACATAGATGTAATTCACACATATCATCTTTTGTGGAGTATAAATAATAACATACATGAGTTGGAACAAAGGTGATATCTGCAGTAGTTTTTTAGTTAGCAGCTACAGTTCCTAGGTTGTATTATCGTTCACGTATTAAATATTTGCACTTTTCTTTTTAAGATAATAATAATATTTTAAACATAACACTACAAGAAAAAGGTGTTTTAACTGCAAATTTTTCGGCAAACACTGAATTCTCCAAAGTTAATTAGTCACCATACATTTATGGTTTTTCCAATAACCAAGGTTACTGTTGAATTGAATTACGCATCTGCTGAATCGAATTGTGCAGTGCCAGTAGTTACAGGTGATGAACTGAAGTGAGCATGTGTTTAACCGAATTTGTTCCGGAACAATTCCGATCGCCGACATGTTTGCCCAAAATAGATTATGACAGCAACTACGACATCGACGACTTTCCAGTAAGTTTCTTCAATGGACGTTGCGCGGATCTTCTGGCTATCCTTTTATTGCGCGCCTTCGACTGTGTTGAGAAAGATTGATGTCGTCAGAAAACGCTTCCTTTGGGGAGGATCTGATTCCACTTCCAATATTAATTGGGTGAAATGGGATATTGTATGCAGCCCTAAAGAAAAAGGAGGATTAGGAATTATTGATCTAAATGTGTTTAATCTGGCCCTCCTTACGAAATGGAAGCGGAAACTGTTGGATGATAAACCTGGGCTGTGGAAGGATGTGCTGAGAGGAAGATATGGCTTCTTCGAAGAATCTTTTTTCGCGGTCTCGCATAAGCACAAGTCTTCCTCATCTTCTGCCTGGTGGAAGGACATTGCCAAGTTGGAGCATTTTATCCCTAACTCTGTTTTCTCTTTTGCAGGGTGCATTTCTTTTAATTTGGGCGAAGGTAAGACGATTCCGTTCTGGTCGTCTTCTTGGTGTGCTGATACTACGTTAGCGGTGAAATACCCTAACCTGTACTTTCTCAGCAATTCGAAGAAAAAATCTGTCAGAGCTATGGGTGAATTCGTTAATGGAGCTTGGAGTTGGGGCGATTTTGGCCTCTCAGCTAGTATTGACCCTGCTGCAATTTCTCAACGGCCTCAATTGCTGCAAATTTTGCAGAACTTCTGTCCTGTCATGAATGCGAAGGACAATGCTGTTTGGAGGTTGGGTTCCAAAAATGTTTTTGTTGTTCAGGATGTGTATAGAAATTGGTTGCATCGTTTGGTTCCTCAGGAATTGGATTCGGTCCAGATTGAAGCTTTTAGAAGGCTTTGGAGGTTAAAGATCCAGCCTAATCTAAAGCTTTTTGGCTGGAAGCTTTTTTGGGGAAGACTTCCTTCAAAGGACAACCTGTTGAAACGCGGTATGTCGATTCCCGATCCTTCTTGCCCGTTCTGCAGATCTGTTAATGAGGACATCGTTCATCTCCTTTTCACTTGTCCCTTTGCTGGGAAGATTTGGAATCACATTGGCAATTGGTTTGGCTGTCATATACTTTTTACAGGAAGTAGTTGAAGCTTTTTTCTCTCTTGGGTTGAGAGTGTTAGGATTCCTGCAACCTCTAACAGTTTTGGATTGTGTCGGTTTGCAACCTGTTGGACTTTATGGAAGGCTAGGAACAGCTATATCTTTAGGAATGAATCTTCTTCTCTTAATGACATTTGTTGGGACATAAAAATTCTTTTGTGGAACTAGTTTAGGATGACTGATATTGTTACTCCCAACTCCAATTATCTAGCTTTTATTATGAACCCTTTAGGCTTTTAAGTTTAGAATGGAGTTGGTTAGTAATTTCTTCATCTCTTGTTGTTTTGTGTTGGGTGAATACCCCTTGTGTTCATTAATTCCATTTGTTTTTCAAAAAAAAAAACAATGCTCTTGTACAAGTTATGATTGCCAAGTGCATCGGCCAGAAAAACGTTGGTGTTCCTTTATAACTTTGGGTTCCAGCTTTATTAAGGAGGTAACTTTTCTATTAGTGACTACGCCACTCTTGGATACATATCAAAAAGGTGTCTTGTTATAGTTTTTCAATTCAAATCTTCATTTTAAAAGGAATACAAATTTTCTTCTTTATGATTATGTTTGTCCTTTGTTGTTCCATTTGCTCTAAACAATATTTCCATTGCATGTAAATTCGCTATCAAATGCTTGTTCGATGATTTTGTACATTATTCTAAGCACTTAATAAAGTATTGATGTTGTTGGATCATGTTTATATATTGCTAATGTTGTGTTGGTTATGTGTGCTGATCATGTTGTATTGAATTTTGGCCTTGTGAAAAGTGATACAACATATTTTTTATTTAAGTGCTAACACATAATACAATAGTATTGTAGAAGATAAGAGGAAAAGAAACATAGCAATATTTGATTTTTAGTCTATTGGTTTTGGTTTTTTGGAGTCAATTATCTTTTATATTATGTACTTCAATTTAGTTCTATATTGTGCTTTCTAGACAAAGAAGAAAATTAAAAGAATATGTTTCATTGTATAGAGAAAGGTGGTTTTGACTCTATTCATTATAAGAAAATTATTATGGAAGAGTTATTTGAGAAGAGTTATAGTCGTCCATGTCTTTTGAAAGGGGATATATAAGTTTTTCTTTTATAAAATTTATTTTATACAAGTTTTTTTTTTATACTCCCGTGTCCGTATGTCCGTTTTTTTAATGCGCACAACGTGGAAGTATTCATGCGTATATATTTTTTATGAGATATATTTATTGTAATTCGCATTAAAAATAAAATTATCTAGATATAATTAGTAGAATTAAAATCAAGATGAAAATTATATACTCATAAAATACTATAGTGAATTAAAAAAAAATAGTGAAATTAATTGTTGTCGTGTGTATGTTTTTCCTTCTCCTTGTCCACATACTTGCATACTACTCAACTCTCAGAAATGGATTCTAAAAGAATTGTTAACATATTTTGATTGTATAATATATTTTAATTTATATATGATTGTGATATAGGATTTAAAGAATTGTCAACACTCAAAAATTGACTCTAAACAAAATATTTCATTGTTGCCCCTGAGCACTTAAATTCATTGTCCACGACACACTCAACATGAAAAATATTCTCCGTAAATAATAGCATCAATGCATTTAGAAAATTGTAAATAATATTCTAAATTATAATCAAGAACTAAAGCATACAAAATATTATTGACATTGTGTCATCAATGACGTGCTTTAAGAGGAAGACCGAACATGAAATCTTTATCTTTATCTGAAGAATTTTCTTTTTCCCTGTAATATTGACGCAGTAAAGCAAAATATAAAATTCTCATATAAGAACTTTTTTAAAATAAAGAATAATAGTGAAATTACCTGTAATTAGTGTAAAATATAGTATTTTTTACCTTGTAAATATTCAAATCAATTCTTCATACATCTCTTTATCAATAAAATCTTGAGTTCTAAAAAACTACAAAGTAGGCATGAAATGTCAGATCAACAAACTAAATACATTTATAGGTTAGATTGTAGAGTATAATATTGTTTATAAAAACATAATAAAAAACCATAATACCTGGTGAAGTGTGATACTTTGTCTTAATTCAGATCTGGTAGAACGACAATTTTGACTGATTGTCGAATTACGCTGATTCCTGGTAAAAAAAGGAAAATAATTGACTTAGTAACAGCCAATATGGTTTTATTAAAAAAATTAACAAATAATAAAATTTAAATTCATCCAAGTAAAGATTACGGATAAATAAATAAAATAAAAACCTTTCCATCCTTTGAGCTATTATTTCTCTTTTCACCATTTTCCAAAGTTGTGTTTTATCTGATATTACAGTGGAGCTCCAACCAATAGAATAAATTTTCAGACGTTAGACCTGCCTCAATAAAGACGATAAAAGTTATAGTAAAATGATGATGAAGATTTTACAAATAGTTTTTTTATCGCATATATTGTGGAAAATGCAAATACACCTTATTGTCGATTTTGCCAATGGATGGAATTGTATGCTCATCCTTCCATGTGTTCCACTTATCTTCAAAGTCTTTCATCTAGATTGTATTCCACCACAATAATGAGAATAACTATGAACTACTTGTATAATATAAAAATACAGTAGAAATGGTTAAGCATAACTTACTTTTATGTCGAAGCAAGCTTCAACATCCTTTTTGTTCAGCTCCTTACATAATTTGAAGATTTCACCATATCTTAGTTTGGTTGTATATTAAATCAAAATAATATTACATTTAGTTATCATTAAACAATATATAATATATTCTTGTTAGTCGCTTGCAGCCAAAATGGGAATCAATGTGTAAATTTTTTTTATTGTACTTAATGAATACCTGCGGGTGCGATAAAAGAATTTGTTTAAAGACTACATTTTTTGTGTAGTCACCATCTTCTCCTTCCCGTTTTCCTTCCCAGGTTAAAACTCTTGTTGTAGCCAGTGAAACACCTCTGGATAAAGCCACATATAATTGTCCATGACTGAAAACATGTCGTGGAAGATATATTCCAACATTTGGAGTTGTTTGTCTTTGTGACTTATTTATTGTAATTGCAAAACTTAGTCGCACAGGAAACTACTTTCTACTAAGGACAAAAGGCAACCCATCACTTGCAGATGTTTTTATTTTAATTCTGGGCAAGAAAGCTCGTTTTCCTGCGTTGTTTCCTGTCAAGATTTCCACATCCAACATATTCATATATAAACCACGACATAATAACCGTGTCCCATTACACAACCCATATCTAGGATCTAAATTTCGCAACAACATCAATGGTGCACCTTTTTTTATCTTTCGAATATGTGGTGGCAAACTACCTTGTGCAATTGAGTTTAAGAATTCTTGTTGGTATAAATTATGATTATCCCCTTCAACCTCGTCAAATGATAACAAATTATGTTCTTCTCCTGGAAACTGGTCAATAATTATATCATTCAATTTTTGGACATCATCATTTGTTGGGGTCAAAATAGTTTTTTGTACCATATAAAGGGCATCCCAACCATGCAATTCTAAATCAGGAAAAATATGTTGGATAAGTACTTGTATGGAATGGTCACTTTCCCATGGGACTGCAATCTGTGAAGGTAACCTCACCATGTCATCTGATTTGGTAGGTTCAACACCATCACCAATGTGCATAAGAAATCCTGCAAAATCTTGATCATGCAACGATCGTATATTTTGACGCAATCGCAAAATCTTGGTATGAGCCCATAAATGAGGCTGAACAATACATGCAGAATTCATTTGTGCCTTAGTACCTTTTCTTACAACAGGAAGAACTTGATGAAAATATCCCCCAATGATCATAACTTTTCCTCCAAATGGAGCATTGTTGCTACAAATGTCTTGTAATGATCGATCTAAGGCTTCCAAACAATTTTTGTTTGTCATTGGGGCTTCATCCCAAATTATAGCAACAACAACCCTAATGAGATTTGCAAGATATTTTTGCTTTTGAATAACACAAATGGAACTCGGTTGTATATCGATAGGTATCTTAAATCGAGAGTGTGCAGTTCTACCACCGGGTAATAATGTTGCAGCTATACCAGATGATGCAGTTTCCAAGACAATTTCTCCTCTACTTCTTAAACTTGCCATTAATTCTCGATAAAGGAATGTTATACCTGTTCCTCCAGGACCATCAACAAAAAATACCCCACTGTATTTTTGATCAATTACATTCATAATGGTTTTGAACGCAAACACTTGGTCATTATTTAACTTAGCAACAGATTCAATATCTTCATTGGGGATATCGACCACTAACTCCTCCTGTATGACACTTGTAATTGAATTTCCTTGTACTGTATCAAGGGGTAAAGATGGGAGATCATAATCTTCAATCTTTTTACCATGCAGGTTTAAGAGTTCATTCAAGTCCTTCAACAACATATTAGTCAAGACCGATTCCACAACGTTGTTTGGTGTTTGATAATCCTCTGTCATATGTGTAAAAAAACTCATTCCAAAGGCTTCTAACATCAGTAGGTTCACAAAATATGAGAATTGTCACGAATAATCTCCGTAAAGCATATGGAATTCAGAGACTTGCAGCCTCAACCAAACAATCACGAATACTATGATCAGTCTCTAGAAATCCTATATCCTCGGCTGATTTTTTGAATGTACTGAAAGGAGTGCCATTATTTGTAAGAAGATATTCCCAACTGGTTGGACCTCTGACATGAGACAACAATACTCGCAAGTAAAACTTCTCTCTCTCCGAAGGTGATACCGTATAGATTCTCCCAATAACTTTTCTTGGTGATCGTCTGCGATGCCATTCCTTGTCCCTATTGTTCCAGCAATAATGCTCTGGAATCTCTCTATACAGAATACTTCTTGCTTCTGGATCTCTTAGATTTAAAGCAAAGAATTGTGTGAGCATTGTTTTGGAATTGCGTTCATTATTTAACAAATCCACAATTTGCTGATGATCATAAAAGCACACTTGATGACGGTTCGGCAAGTGGATCTGCAATCTTTCAACAGAAGGATACAATCGGTAAAGAGTGAAGCGAAATATTTTCCATAATACCTCAGGAGCACAAATCCATCTTGCATCAACATATTGTTGAACTTCATCCATGTATGATCCTTTGTGAACCTCCATAGCCACACGATCATGGCCCTTGTACACATATTTGTATAGATACTTGATACTTTTAATGCTACTGCAAATCTCTACATTTATGTGGCAGTCATACTTTAACAGTAACCAAGGGTTATAAGGAACCACCCATCTATTTTCGACAGACCTACCTCTACCTAACGATATAGGTTCATCAAACCTTCTCCTGTACTCTGGATATGAGTTAGTTCCATGACGCGTTTCATCTAAGAATTGTTTGGGATACCTTTTTTTACACTTGCCATCTGTCATACAGGGAGACTTCCGATTGATTATGCTGCACGGTCCGTGGATCATATGTTTTAGAACCACTTCATGCAATTGCGGTTCACATTCTAATTTAGGTATCTCTGCTCTAACCACACTATCATAATCTTTTTGGTCACGTAATTTGTTGTTACTTTCTAAGACCAACAACATATGCACATGCGGCAATCCTCGTTTCTGAAATTCAGTGATATACATGTAACTTTTAACCTTTCCTAAGACGCCTTTGTTAATAACATCATCCTTCAATTGCTCGAATTTAGAACAGAAAATTCTCGTTAGCAAATCTGGACAATCTTGTGGTGTTTGAAAAGGTAGAAGTTCTGATGTTATCTCACTCCAAGAAGGATTGCACGTCATTGTCAGAAAAATATCTGGTTTACCACCATTAAGAACAACAACCATGTCATCTTCATAATGATGTGTCATGTCTCGACGGCCACCAATAAATGATGATGGTAATATTGTTCTTTTTCCAATGTTTTCTATGTTGATTCATGAAATGAATTGGTGTTAGAATACACGAATGATTGTGAACATTAATCTACAATTAATTATTAATCTACAACTATATATTTATGGTACATTAAATAGTACCTGCGTTAGTTTCGCCAACATGCAAAGCATCTTGTAAACCTTGGTACACTTCAGCACGTATATTTTCTTGGTGCTCTCGAATCCACCTTAACTGCCCTGATTCAATTTTGACATAATTGTCCGCGACATATTGTTGTAATAGTCGACCAACATTTAACAACATTGATTGATCATTTGGACGAATCTACAATTGATTGAAATACATGTCGATAATGTCTCTAATGTAATTATAACTATATTTAATTGAAGTAAATAAAATATGTATGAAAAATAGCTTAAATGTACCTGAAGCATGAAACTGTAATATGCTCGACATAACACTCTTCGTCCACTACAATTTGTTGTGTTAATATCCCAACCATGTGTCCCAAATGGAAACAATATAGGATATTGCAAGGGATCATAACATCCCTTTGTTTCTTGAACTTTCTTTAGATTTCCATCATGATGAATAACATTAATATCTCTTCCATATTCCATAGATTTAGAATCATCACCAACAATAATTGTTGCGACTTGTTCTGCAGATGGAAGATTATATTGAGGGTTATTACTTGGACGCTCTTTAAGTATGAGACTACAGTCCCTAATATTTGGAAGTAGTGACAGTTGCTTGAACCTAATTATAAAAGGATTATATTGATGGACTATTTGTTGTAATTTATGAACTACAGTTTAGTGTAGACGTGGATTTTCCTGCATTTTATTATGTAGCTCATTATCTGTGTCATAGATGTATAATTGTAAAAAGCACGGCCTGACACCCTCATTTGGACAGAAACCTCCTATGTTATGGTAAAAAGCACCCTGAGCACGGAATGTATATATACTATGACCAGATGCAAGAATATTTTCATCGACGTGAACACCAATTGAAGTGAATGAGAGTACGTGGTTGTAACTTCTAATATCACTATGCCAAACAAGACATTAGACAGTGCTTTTTAGGCCTTAGACAGTGCTTTAGAGGGCACTTTTTAGGAAAAACGCTTTCTTTTGTGAACTATAGACAACGCTTTTTCTAGAAAGTGCTGTCTTTTCTCTACGTATAATTTTAATGATTTTTTTAAAAATCTCATTTTAACCATTTTTTAATGCAGAAACCTGTATAATTCAAGCCATTTCAATAAACCTGTATATTTCACATTTCCATTAACAATTTCTAGTATGGTTCATTAACCATTCCACTAATCCCATAAATCACATAAACCACATAAACCATTTCCATTATAATTCAAGTTATTTACATTAACTATTCACAAAACTATACAATTACAATCCAAAAACACATAAAGGGCATAAACCATTCACAAAACTATACAATCCCATAAAATAAACCATTCACAAAACTATACATTCACATAATCCCATAATCCTATACCTTATATATGATTCTTTTTTCAATAAGGTATTCGCACAATTCCTCCTTAATTTCTTGCAATTTATCCTTCGTGTAATGAAAACACACGTATTCATCAAAGTACTACATAACAAAACAAAATATGCATGATTTAGTTAAAAATATTAAATTATATGACATATCCGATAAATATTAAAATAAATCCTAAGTTATAAATCCATGCATACCGTAATAGGAACCTCTAATCGATCCATTTGACAGATTTCTCTCATAAACCTCAAAACGAAATACCCGCAGTCTATGCCATTATGCTGACGAGGGCACTACACATAGACAAACAAATAAGAATTAATATATAGTTGTTTTGTGTTATCAAGTAGCATCACTAATAAGCAACATTGTGAAAATTAATATACTTCCACTTTGACCCATGTAACGTTGGTTGCTTTAGCCCGTGCTACTCGAGATTCTCTTTGTGCTCGATATACTTCTCTTGTAGGATTAATGGCAACCAACAAGCAGTGTCCACTGTAAAATATAACAAAAGTTTAGATGGATAATTCCTACGCAAAAGATACAAATTAAAGATTAGAATGAAAATCTTAGTACCTTTTTCACTAACGTCTCTTTCTTTTCTTGGTTGGAATATGTTCTACCCGTCTCTTAACAACACGGACGGTTGGATTGATCCAAATACCCTCATTATGATCATTTCTTGTATATGATTCATTCGCTATAATATTTTCATCTTGATCATTTCTAGTAAATGATTCAATATCAACATCAATATCACCTTGATCTCCAATGTTTTCATCAATTACTTTGTTAGATAAAAGCACTATAGACCATTTTGTACTTGTCGGATCAGTGACATAGAACACTTGTTTAGCTTGAGAGTCTAGAATAAAAGGCTCATTTTTGTACCCCCACCCTATTAAGATCCACTTGCAAAATTCCTGACTTATCCATTCGTACGCCATTATTATTTTCAACCCACTTGCAACGAAATATAGGAATCTGAAACTTCTCATAATCAAACACCCAAATGCGCTCGATAACCCCAAAATATGTCAGATTTGCAAATTTGGGGTTTAAATCTTTCACACTTGAAATGTGAATTGCTTCAGCTACCACGGTGACACCACTATTTTGCATAGTACTTTTATCATCTTGTTCTTTGGTATAAAATATGTATCCATTAATTACGTATGTTCGTGTTCCTTTCTTCATGGGTCCTAATTCATTTCTTATTCCCATCGCTACCAGGTCCTTTCTTGCTTTAAGGTCATCCTTAGACTTTCCTTGTATATTGAGTAACGTACCAATAACACTGTCAAATACATTTTTTTCAATATGCATAACATCGAGAAAATGTCTTACATACAACGACTTCCAATATGACAGTTCAAAAAAATTGACCTCTTCTTCCACCCACTCTTGACAAGTGTATGTACAAAAGGCTTTCCAAATTGAGTACTCACATCTTTCACCTTTTAAAAAATTTGATCACCTGTCAATATAGTTGGAGCTCTACCATGTTCTGCCTCTCCATTGAATTCTTTTCTCCATCCACGATAGTGATGATTAGAATTTAAGAATCTACGATGACTGAGAAATACATTCTTCTGACCAAACTCCAATCATGTCCAATCTGTTTTATCTTCACAAATAGGACACGCACATTGACCTTTTATTTGTACCCTGATAGATTTCTGTATGCTGGAAAATCATTAATTGTGCCAAACAACATCGCCCTCAAGTTGAAACTTTCTTTCCTATACCCATCATAAACCTCCACACCGTTCTCCCACAAAAACTTTAAATCTTCGATTAAGGGTGCCAAGTATACGTCTATGTCATTCCCTGGTTGTCTAGGCCCAGAAATTAACATAGATAACATCATGTACTTACGCTTCATACATAGCCATAGAGGTAGGTTATAAATCATTATGATCACAGGCCAAGTGCTATGTGAGATACTCTGAAGACCGTGTGGGTTTATTCCATCAGTAGATAATGCCAAGCGAAGGTTTCTTGCTTCTTTTCCAAATTCAGGATAATCATCATCAATTTTCATCCACTGTGGTGAATCTTCCGGATGTCGAAACTTTCCATCAATAATTCTTTCATCTGCATGCCAAGTCAAGTGTCTTGAATCGGTCTCACTACGAAACATGCGTCTAAATCTCGGAATTATAGGAAAATACCATAAGACTTTTGCTGGAGACAACTTTTCCTTATATCGAGAGACACCGCATTTAGGACACTCATTTAACGATGCATACTCATTTCGAAACAAAACGCAATCGTTTGGACATGCATGTATCTTATCATAGCTCATGCCAATAGAGCACAATATCTTTTTAGCTTCATATGTGTAGCGAGCGATTTTGGACGCGGTTCTTAAGCGCTGGTCGCTCTCTGCGGTTGAGCTTACTACAGGTCGATTCATTTTTTATCCTATTAAAGCTGATGAAGGAAGGGAAATAGATGTCTCCAATTAACCCTACTTTGCATACTAAGTTTAAACAGCGGTCTGTTAAGTTACGAATGCTATCAATGTGGGGGGCCTTTGTACTGGTTATTTGTATTTTCGCCAATACTGGTTTCTCTCATTTTATTTTGACAGAATGTTTCTGGCGGGGAACAAGGATTAGGATGTTAGGATTGATGCTTTTTCATGTGAACGTGGGATTTTGGGTTTTTGTTTAGTGTGCTCGCTAAGATCTTTTCTTTCGATCTTATGCCTACGTATTCCCGTTTACCGAAACAGGGAAATCAGAGCGTTCGTAGTTCCTCCTATTCTATGGGAGGAAATGGTGTTTTTGGTGTCTTGTTCAAAGCCCAAGACGTGAAGCTAAAAGGTGGTTTGTATCTTGTTCAAAGCCCAAGATATGAAGCTGAAAAGTCTATTTGTATCTTGTTCAAAGTCCAAGATATGAAGCTAAAAGGTCTCATCTTTAGAGAGAATTTGTCATCTCTAAAGGGGGTCTGTATGTCACAACTATTGGGTGACTAGTTATAAAGGGAGGATTACTTTAACCGGGATGTGTGAATCCGGCAATGCCATAATTTCCTTTATAGGGGATTTTAACCTGAAGAAGAAGACTTTAACTCAGTGTAGAGCAATGCTATCTTTCCTTAGGAATTTCTCATGCTAAAAGAGGGACAGTGGCATGGATGTAGATGATCCAGAGGCTTGCCGCTTACAGCGATTAGATAAAGGGGAAGGAGTTGTTGATGTTTTTGTACTGTGAACGAGGCACAACTTTGATGCTAAAAGGTTGATTGGATCAACCAGTGGTTTTCTTATACAAAGCCTAAGAGGAGGCTATTATGTGTCTCGTACAAAGCCCGAGAGAGAAGCTAAAAGGTTTTTGACTCAACGAGGGAATCTTTTGGTATCTCGTATAAAGCCCGAGATGGAGGCTATTATTTGTTTGGCTCAATAAGAACCTTTTTGTATCTCGTATAAAGCCCGAGATGGAGGCGAAAGGGGTAATTGACTCAACGAGGGAGTCTCTTATGTGTCTCGTACAAAGCCCGAGAGAGAGCCTGAACGTTGTTTGACTCCCCTGGGGAGAATCATTTGTACAAAGCCCAAGAGGAGGCTAACTTCACTGGAGAAGGATCATTATACAAAGCCTAAGAGGAGGCCATGGTTACTGTATCAGTTGAGTGACAGGTCCAGTATGCTGATTTTGAAAGAGAAAATCAGTTCTTATATGAGCATGTTGTACTCAAGGATTTGATTCGAGGATCCGAGTTATTCCTGTTCTTTAAGGAAGTGAGAAATCCGAAGGATATTGGGACTGTCCGAGTCTACGGGTTTCCTTCTTAGTTTTGAAGGGGTCACTTGAGAATGTCTTGAAGACTCGAGGAGATTAGACTGTCCAAGTCTAGAGTTTTATCTTTTGTACTATGCTTTGAGAAACAATAGTAGACTCTTTGAAAGGACTGTTCTATGCAGATGACTAAGTTCTGTTCCTATACCTCTAGGAGGTCGTCAGGACAATTTGTACGAAGCCCAAGAGGAGGCTGGAAGCTTTTAAGAAGCCGATCGGTCCTTGTACGAAGCCCAAGAGGAGGCTATCATTCCCGGTGGAAGAGATCATTATATGAAGCCTAAGAGGAGGCTGTGAATACTTCTAAGAAGCCGTAGGGTCCTTGTACTAAGCCCATGAGGAGGCTAGGTTGCTTTTTGGAAGCCTGTGGGTCCTTGTACGATGCCCAAGAGGAGGCCGATGCTTTTAAGAAGCCGATGGGTCCCCAAACCCCGAGAAATTCAAGGCAAGCTATTCACAAGGAATAGATCAAGTCAGGAAAGTTCGAGAATTTGGAAGAAACTCAAGAGATGCAATTCACGGAGAAGAGATCATCTCTGGGGAATAGAGTTTCTTTGACAAGTGCTTTTAAGAAGCCTGTGGGTCCCCAAACCCCGAGAAATTCAAGGCAATGCTATTCACCGAAAATAGATCAAAGTCAGGAAAGTCCGAGAATTTGGAAGAAACTCAAGAGATGCAATTCACGGAGAAGAGATCATCTCTGGGGAATAGAGTTTCTTTGACAACTTCTATGAGTGACAGTCTATGAAAGGGTTCACAGAGAATGCTGCCTTTCATATCTCCATATTGTTTAACCCCAAGAGGAGGGAAGACTGTGTCTGGTAATCCTATGGGGATCTAGTATAGACTATTTCTAAGAGTGATCAACGGGCTTAATGCTAGACGTAGTTGCCGGGGAAACTCTAAATATCTATACTATTATTACACAGTTGATATGAGTTTATGAAAGAAGACTTACAGTGAAACAACCCCACAATACAGTTATATGTATATGAAAGCGGTAAATGAAAGCAATAACCACTTACTCGGTTGTAGAGCTTCCATGCTGTTTGGTTAGTTGTTCAACAAAGAAAGATTGAAAACAACAGTATATTCAAAATCAAAGGAGAAAGTGCTTTGAAAAAGACAGATTTGGGTCTTACAGCTCAAGGAGAGGCCCAGGGTTTTATCAGTGAGCGCACTGTTTGAATTTGTACAGAGGGACTTATACAAGTGACTGAGGCCCAAAAAGGTTTTCTGTACAAAGGGATGGGTCTTACACTCTCTCAAGAGGCCCAAAAAGTTTAAAGAAAAAGAGTGGGGCTTATAACACGAGGGTAGGCCCAGTTGACTTTTCGTTAAAAATGGCGATCGCGCCGAGATTTTTCTTTTAACGCAGGGGGACTTATACAATAAGTGGGGCCCAAAAATGTTTTGGTTAAAAGGGGATTGGGTCTTACACTCTAATAGAGGCCCAAGTGAGTTTTAAGAAAAGAAATGGGTCTTACTACTCGAGGGTAGGCCTAGGTTTGTTTTGAAAAGGCGACGTTCGCGCCGTTTGTTTTTAGACGGTATCGGGACTTATACAATACACTGAGGCCCAAAAATGGTTTGGTCAAAAAAGGATTGGGTCTTACACTCTATTAGAGGCCCAAGGTGTTTTGAAAATGATTTATGAGGGTTGAATTAATCCAAAAACCCTAATTTGTTTTCAAAATGTATTTAATTGAATAAAAATTCAATTAAAATGATCAAAATTGTTTTACATATGGAAAACAAATTATGATCTTGGATTAATGCTTCAAAAATTAAGTATTGACCTACAAAATAATTAGAAGGCATTAAAAGTTGCAAAATCAATGTAGAAAAAATATTTTAAATGTCAAAAACAATTAAAATACTAATTCTTTGCAAAAATATCAATTATATGCAATAAATAATATTTTTGGGATTTTTTTGTTAAAATAAAATAATTTAACATTTTTGTGAATTATTAAAAAAAGAATCAACTCAAAATCATTAAAACTCAGAGAGAAATTAATTTTTGAATAAATTAAATAAAACCACAAAATTCAAATATTCAAATTTGGAAAAATGGCGCCAAGAACAAGCTGAAGAACACGCGCGTGTCCTGAGATTCCCAGATTTGCATTTTCTCTCTAATCTCACTGAATACTTAATCATATAATGTAATCCACATATCATTATGCTCGTCTCAACCTCACGATCATGTCTATGTCCATTAATTTCATTTAAATTAAACATATAACAAGAAATCACGAAAAATCCTCAAGAACCCTAATTTCTGCATGAAGGCTAGGATTTTTGATACACGATTCAAACAATGCAATTAATTGAGGGAAAACATTCCATGCATGATTATGAACATATGGCCAAATTATTGTGCGAGGAAGTATGCATAGATTGAGAGATGACTAAGTATATGCTTACCTCTAGACCGTGACAGCAAGTGTAATGTGATTTTTGATTTGGAGGTGTTACAGATGAGTGGTGATGATCTGAACAGCTTCCCTACACCCTATGGAATGTGTTTGAATGCTTGGACTTGATTGAAATTGGCTGGATCACTTCATGGCATCTCAACTGCATTTTGGTTAAAACCTTGAGCAATTGACTGGTGATTCTGAGAAATCCGTGTTCCAGTTGTTGTTTAAGTGTTTGATCATCTCATATGTGATGTATATGAGGTGTGTGTGTGTGTGTGATTGGTTTGAGTGGAATTGCCCTCTAGCTCAAAACCCGATAGCTACCTTGCTAAGAAAGGCATTTTTGCCAAGAGAAAGAGATTTTGAGAAAGGCAAGTGTTGTAGGCCTTTGGTGTACTTAAACTGAACACAATTGAGCTCTATTTATAGTAGAGCAAGTTTGTTTTGCAAGGAATAGTGAATGGCAACTGCTGAGTAGGTTTGTTCAATGTTGGCTAATGGAAGTTCAAGTCTCCTCTAGCCATTGACTAGAGGTTAGGGCACAGGCTACTGGTTCCCTTGGTCTTGGATAAGTCTTGACTGAATTCAAATGAAAATGGCTCAGTCCATTCCACCTTGATGCTTCCATTGAATGCTCCAATCCAAATTTGAAGTCTTGTCCCTATTTTGGCAATTCTAGGTTCAACATGCTTTTTCTTGTTCCAAGGACTTTGGAGGCTTGGCTCAGTGATTGTCCCCTTTAGATTCAATCCTCAGATGTGTCCAACTGGATATGAGTGTTTGGATTTGCACAATTTTGGCAAATCGAGCAAAAATGCAAATTCTGCCTTGCCTTGACAGATTTCAACAAGGCAACTTGACAATGTCATAACTCATAGCCCAAATGGAATTTGGCAATGTTCTTGGCCATTTTGGAAAGCCCTTACATGATACAACAACTGTTTGAACATCTTTGGTTTTGATCTCTTTTGAATCCAAGTGAAAAATCCCCCTACATTTGGAAAAAAATGAAGACAGATTTGGACTTAGTGAAAATTTCACTAAGTGTTGGAAAAAGTGACATTTTCATTTTTCAGCCATTTTGATCACTCCATAACTCAAAATCCTTAATGAATTGGACTTAGGTCTAGTTGAAGTTTTTGTAGAGGTTAATGAGGGCTACAAATCCATCTTTGGATGGGAAAAACTGGCCTTGTGGTTTAGGAGTTATGATCCTCCAAAGTTGGTACCCTAGCCACTTTATTTTTAACTTAGAAAATTTTCTAAGTTTTTATGGTTACCCCTTTTACAAGTTATCCAACTTTTCTTGATTTTTCTTGATGAATGATAATTCAAATCATACATTAACATCATTTTAGGGTTAAAAAACCATTTTGGTGAAAAATCTCAAAAAGTCAAAGTTGACTTTTGTGCACAGTTGACTTTTTATTAGATGAATTCCAAACTGTGCAATTCTTCAGGAAATCATGTCCTTGACCTAAATCAAACTTGATGGACATGTTCCATGGGTGCCATAGGGTATATTGAGGCATGTCCTAGGGTTTGGGAGCATGTCCTGGTCAAAAGTCAAAGTTACAGTTGACTTTCCTCGCGAAACCCTAATTGTGGTGCAGATGAAATTGAGACTTGTTGCTCAAATTTCTTGGATTAATCCATTGTCCCAAATGGATCAATATGGTATATTAGAGACCCTAAAACCCTCTCTTGAGGTCTTGGTTCATGATTTGTCCCAAAAGTTAACTTAGGGGTGAATTAGGTCAAGAAACCCTAATTCCTGATTTTTGATGTATGCATCCCCTGAGGCAAAATTGACTTGACGAATGGGTCCATGAGGTTCCATGGAGTATATTAGGTTGTGTTTTGGATCTTTGGCTTGTGTCCAGATGAAATTTTTCATCTGGAGGCCCTGGTCGACCAAAACCCTAATTTGGTGATATTGGCGATCTTGAGACTTGATCCACCTAAAAGGGAGCAGCCTTGTGCTTAATCCTTGAAGTGGGAGTCCTTTTGATCCATTGTGGATATTTGAGAGTGTAGACAAGTTGAAGATCATGTCATTCCTTGATTGATCCTTTGTCTAAGGCTCTGAAAGGGCTCGAAACCCTAATTTTGATTGTAGTGGATGCTCACCCATCTTTGGGGAGACTGATGAAGCATGATGGTTCCTCCATACTGTGATGATGATTCTCACAATGATGGGAAATCTTAGTGGTCAAAATTTGGGGTAAGACAATATGTTCGATTGGGAAGAACATTATCCTCTGGAAGCATATCTTTCATAAGGGCCAATAACTCTGTGAAACTTTTATCCAACCATCCATTGCCCGCCTTTAAGTTGTACAACTTTAATACCGCAGACAATCTTGTGAATTTGGTGCAACCATTAAATAGCGGTTTCTCTGCATCGCTTACCAACCTCTCAAACATTTTGGGACAATCCTTAAGATCTTCTTCAAGTGCTTCTGCAATCTCTTCGACTAGATCAGAATCGTATGTATCTATGCCATTGTCGTTTGAAGCATAGGTCGTATTATCCCCCGGTTCAACATTCCCATTAATTTTCTCACCCTGAAAATTCCAACATGTATAACTTCTATCAATTCCACTCCTCATTAAATGCGATGCCAACTGAACCGCGTCAACCCGACTCCCAAAACAACAACCCAAGCAAGGACATCTCATTCGACTGGGGTCTTTGGCGTGCGCAACAGCAAACTTAACGAATTCCGATACCCCATTCTCGTACTCTTTCGACAATCGACTTGAAGCCATCCATTTCTTATCCATAGTTATACTAATTAAACTAAACAAAAACACAAATAAAAAATATTTACCTGTAGATATGTAAACAACTTCTAGACCCACACAGTGTCCAGATAGGTTAGAATTACCAAGATCCCCCTGTACACGTATCATAAAAAAATATGTATTAGAGATTTGTTGAAAAAATAGTGTTTGTAACATAAAGTGGTAATTGTAACACTTTAAATCTTAATTCATTCAAGTAATAATAAGAAATTGTAATAGTTGTAGGCATAGTCATTGACGAAAATGCGTTTAGTGTCTAACAATTTATCATTTTTTTTCTTTTCTCTAACTTTTTTAATAGCAAAATATTATATTAATAAAGAGGTGAAAATCACCATAATACAAAATAGAAAAAATTAATAGCATAAAGAGTGTTGAACAAATCTCCTCAAGGAGATACAAAAATGCAGAAAAAGAATCAATACAAGTTGGTCCAACAAAAATGCCTAAAGAGAACCAAACAACAAGAACAACAATGACGGAAAAAGTATCAACAATGACGGAAAAAGTTTCAATGGTAAGACGCAAGAACAACAACAAGAACGTACCTCTTCGTTTTCGTCTTCTCCTTCACGAATGCGAGGGTTTCAGAACGGCGGCAACCGTGACGGAAAAAGTATCAGAACGACGGCAACCGTGACGGAAAAAGTATCAGAATGACGGCAATGGCAAGGTTTCAGAACGCATGCAAGAACGATTGAAAGCAAGGGTTTCAGAACGCATGAAAGCAACGGTCGAGAGAAGAAAATGAAAAGAGGTTTCTGAAAATGAATATAAATTGTTTTATAATTTAATTCATAATTGGCCTTAGAGAGCGCTTTTCATAAAGCGCTTTCTTAAGTGCCACATATAAGAGCGCTTTTCTGAAAGCGCTTTCTAAGGTTAATACCTATAGCAGCGCTTTTTCCAAAAAGCGCTTTCTAAGGTGGCTACCATTTAACAGCGCCTTTAAAAAGCGCTTTCTAAGGTCTGTCTTTTACAGCGCTTTTTTTTAGCAAAATTTTTTTATTCTTTTTAGCAGCGCTTTGTGCAAAAAGCGCTTTCTAAGGGGGCTTCCATTTATGGCATTTAACAGCGCTTTTAAAAAGCGCTTTCTAAAGGCTGTCTTTTACAGCGCTTTTTTTTAGCGAAATTTTTTATTCTTTTTAGCAGCGCTTTTTGATAAAAATACTGTCTTTTTAGTGCTGTCTAATCCTATTTTTGGCGTAGTGTATGTTGCCTAAAATGCTTTCCTTCTGCTGAACCATCAGAAAATAATTGTTGCAATTATGCAGGAGCATTAACCCGTGGAAATGATACCTTCCCACCAGCACAACATGTGTCGCGTGATTCATGGTGAAACAATCTTGCATTGCAACGTCTACAGGTAGTTGGATTAGGCAAACAGGATTTTGCCATCATCATGTTATTATTGAAATTTCGAGCAATATTGTATCTTGCTCGAAATGCATGTCGTGATTCTACACGTAGGAGTTTGATGTCAATCACTAAATTTTATCTAAACTCTAAAATAAAAATAAGAAATTAATGCAAAGGGCCTTAACTATAGTATTTAACATTGTATAATTTTCAATTTCATGTCTATTGAATATAAGCTACAATTAATTGATTGCAGAGAGTCAATGAACATACCTTGAGGATGACATGACGATGCATTATTATCCATGCCTTCCATATTAACATGCGACATTACTACATCCTCCAAAGAATCATCAACATGCATATCATCTGATACGAATATAATAATTAACATATGTATACATAGATATATGTGCTAAAAAAATTATCGCAAATTTAGAACAATATCAATTATACCTATACCAGATTGACTGTTATTGATGTCTTGATTAGGTGATGCATACCGACGATCTGTGGTTTAATTAAATACATTAAACAAAAAGTCTACAATATTTTACAATGAAAAAATATATGAAGGAAATAGAGAATTTTGGGCTGACTTATTTTCAGTTTTGGATAAATTATATCTCTTAGTTGACTCTGACTTAAATATTCCTTCCAAATTCATGATTAGTGAGGAGTGAAGATTATCTCTTTTGTGAAATTAAGGAAAAAGGAGAGAAAACTTTTCTCATATGTATGAGAGAAAATTGATAAGTTTATAGTTTGCCACCATACTTCCATCTACTCTTTCATTGTGTTGGTTCTCTTTTCATTCATAAATCTTTTTATATATTTACCCTTATATATTTAAGTATTGATAATTAATAGTTAGCTATTACTATATGTGATTTTTTAGGATATATATCATTAATTAATTATTACTATATATGATTTATTAATTTCGTTCATTTTGGATATATTTTTCTAATATATAAATTTCAAATAGTTTTAAAATTTAATTACTATTACTTTGTTTTAAATAGTTTTTTAATTGAGTATAGTATTTTATGAGTATATAATTTTCATCTTGATTTTAATTCTATTAATTGTATCTAGATAATTTTATTTTTAATGCGAATTACAATAAATTATTATCGCATAAAAAATATACACGCATTAATACTTTCTCGTTGTGCGCATTAAAAAAGCGGACAGACGGGCACTGAACGCTAGTCATTAATTAGTTATTACTATATTTATGATTTATTAATGTCGTTCATTTTGGATATATTTTTCTAATATATAAATTTCAAATAGTTTTAAAATTTAATTACTATTACTTTATTTTAGTTACATCTATAGCGGATACCATTTTCTATATGTACAAAAGAAAAGTTACCTTCAACCATAATGACCAATTGTCAGACTTGATGTTGCATGTGAATTGTGATGATTAATTAATGCTTTAATTTATATATAACCAAAAACCAACTCACAAAATATAGAGTCTAGAAAAAGAAAAGCAAGCAGAGAATAGTACAAAATACTTAGCAACGACAAAGATATTCATATGAAAACCTACTTGCATCATCTAATTAGTATATCTGCTACAGTAGTATTAGATTCTTTTCGGTGAAACTATTCGAAAGAGATATATAGAAATAGAACTATCACATGTTGGAGACTATGAATTGTTTTAGAATTATATATGACACACTCTTCTTAACACTAACATTATAAATGACTAATGAATTGCGTTGACTGTGGAATTTGTTGTCGAAGTTTATTTAGGAGGCGTGACGACGATGGTGTTGTTTCTTCAAAAATTCTTCCCTAAAATTCTAAAAAAGGCTGCCGGAACCGAAGTGAACATGTATTGTGTGTATGACAGTCAAGTGTTGACATTATTTACATCTTCTTTGTATCTGGCTGGATTAGTTTCATCGCTTGCAGCTAGCA
Source organism: Lathyrus tuberosus (assembly GCA_022829125.1). Taxonomy (NCBI): domain Eukaryota; kingdom Viridiplantae; phylum Streptophyta; class Magnoliopsida; order Fabales; family Fabaceae; genus Lathyrus; species Lathyrus tuberosus. The sequence goes on from JALAZF010000282.1 coordinate 3,930,470, forward strand.
AAGTTACCACAATGTTTGGGCGGAGAAACATCATCATATTGGGTGGTAGTGTGTTTCTTGTAGGTGGTGCCATTAATGGAGGTTCTGAAAATATTCCAATGCTTATATTGGGTCGTATTTTTCTTGAGTTAGGGGTTGGTTTCACTAATCAAGTAAGTCACTGTTTTTTTTTTAATATTATGATATAGTAATTAGTTTGTACAATATTTTTTCATTGATTTTAATTTAGTCTTTAATTTGGTTATTTAAATAAAATATTTTATTTTTATTTTTTAATATTCAAAATTATTAAATTGGATACTAAATATATGTAAATATTTTGAGAATACTAAATTAAATATTAGAGTTGCCTAATATATGGAATATGGATCATATAGCATTCAATAAACGGAATAATCTCCAATTAATGAAGTTGCTTATAAAAACAAAAATAAACGGAATAATTAAATATTATTACTCACCAAACCAAAAAAGAAGTAAAATAAGGAAAATCTAACTAATAAATATTCTAGTTAGAACTTCTGGTCATACGTATACGTTTTATTTCTATGTTGTGCGCATTAAAAAAGCAGACAGACGGGCACAGGAGTTCCTGTCTAAACGCTAGTCTTAAATAAATAAGTTGTTATCAATATATCACAAACTTTATTACATAGATAAATCAAATTAAAAACAAAATTAAATAAAAAGCATAAACCTCGTGCGACCCCATTAACATGTGCAACTCTACTTGGACCGACTTCATTGTCATGAGTTCTTTGAAAGTGAGAACTTGGAAAAGTCATATTTGTAAAATTTTGAAATAGAACCCTCGACTGACTGTCTCCAGTGCGTGATTTTTGAGCTTGTTTCTCTTGATCTTGTCGTCGGCTATAAAGTTCACGTCGCCTCGATAAATAGTTTTCTCGTTGCTCGTTGTCCATATTTTGTTTTCCTTTTCATTCATTTTCTGCCCTTCGTGCCCTTTGATGTTGACTTGACATTTGACAAGTATTATTTTCCATGATAATATATTTGTCAAATTTTCATATGCATTTGATTTAAAATTAAAATTATTACACTAACGACGTTAAAAAATAATAACTAATTACACTAAACTTAAACAAATTACACTGATACCAAATTAAGGCTAAATGGAAATTATACCTAACAAAGGATAAATCACAAAATAGATAATATATAATTCACAAATTATACAATTTATTTTAAAACAATTAGGAAATATTTTCCCAAGAGTTAAATATAATTTGTTAAGAAGTATTTATAGTATGTTATGTATTTTACTGAGTTAAATAAAATTATTCTACTGAGATGGAGAAATATTTTTCTAAGAGTTAAATATAATGAACTATATACTTCAAGCTTAAGTATTACTTATATTATAAATTACGGTAGTCTCGAATTATAGGTATACCTAAAACCATGATAATTGACACAAATCACAAAGCATATAATACTACGTCAGAATTTTAAGTATATGATAATGGCAGTCTGATACACTAATCAGGGGCGGAGGCAGAGTAAGTGTTAAAATATTTGCACCAGTACCCCTATTGATTTTTTATTTTGACCCCCCTGAAAAAAAAATTTGCACCCATAACTTAACTTAAGTGACTCAATTAATTTTAATTAATTCATTTTATTATTTCTTCTTCTCTCTAAACACTTTTCTATCTCTAAATTCTCACACTCAAATTTCCTCAATATTCCACCCTTTTCTGCCGCCATCTACCACCACCACCATTCCACTTGGTTTGTTCTACTCTTTATTCAAGACTTAAACATCATTTAAAAAGTTATTAAGGTAACCAATTTTAAAATTTCATTTTAGGGTTTTATGAATTTTGTTTTCCCCTTTTTCAAATTTGTAACTTAAGAGATTAGAGAGAAATTTGTTAGAAATGATTAGTACTATCCATCATAATTATCAATGGGAGTTGAAGTTGAAGCATTGAACAATGAAAAGTTGTATGGTTGAATTGAAAAACCAAACTTGATTGTTACTGTGAGTGTGATGTCTTGTGTTGTTTGTGAGTGAAATAAAATGAATGGTAAAGTATTGTGATTTGTGAGTGAAATCAAATGAATTGCAAATTATTGTTGAAAAACCAACTCTCTTGCTTGCTATTGTCTGTTCCCTGTGTGAGTTTTTCAAAGGAGAGTGATAATCTAATGTGATTATGTGATGTGAGTTTGAAATGTGAGTGTGTGAATTATATAGTACTTTATTTTGTTGTTATTGTTTTCACTAAAATGTTTGTTTTGTTGCTTTCACTAACATTGCCTTTTGGTTTTTGTCTACTGTAAGTAAAATATTGGCTTTTGTCTGCTATGACTCACACTCACACATTGCTTTTGTCTAATGTGACTCACTCACTCACACACATTGGCTTAAGTAAAATATTGATGAATTTAATATTGATGAACAAAGTCAATATGTGCTAAATATTACTATGAATTTAATATTGATGTACAGAATGGCAATATGTGAATTTAATATTACTGTAAGTATTATATTTTGTTAATATTGATGTTTGTTTATTTAATTATAATATTTGCTTTTGTTTATAATTAGTTTATTTTTTTTAATTAAATTTAATTTTTTTTTAACTATGTTGGTTGTTTTATTTTTGGTAGGAGATAATGGACAAATTTTTTAAACGAAAATTACCATCGGAAGAACAAGACTCTGTTTCTCAACAACAACATATTGAGTGTAATTTGGAAGAGTTGCCATCAGATCCTGGAAAGCGGCCTAAAATGTCAGCATATCATCCAAATGATCAAGAGATAATACGAAAAACATATTTACAAAGAGGACCGTGCCAACCTACTCAGCACAATTTTCCCTAAAGAAGTATTGGAAATTTAATGAGAATATTTTGTTCCTCGTGGTTTAATGAATTCGGAAATTGGTTAGAGTATAGTATAGAAAAAGATGTCACGTTTTGTTTATGTTGTTATCTTTTTAGACCCGATTTTGGAAAGTAATCAGGTGGTGATACATTTGTAACAGAGGGATTCACAAGTTGGAATAAAAAAAGCTAAACTCGCATCACATGTTGGAGGTCCTAACGGTGCTCATAACATTGCTTGGAAGAAATGTGAAGATTTGATGAATCAAAAGCAACATATTGAAGTGGTGATATCTAAACAATCTGAAAAAAACTCGTGACATGTATCGAAGGCGGTTCACAGCTTCACTTGATTGTCTTCGCTATTTATTGAACCAAGGATTGGCTTTTCGTGGTCATAATGAATCCATTGAATCTTCTAATCAAGGAAACTTCCTTGAAATGCTTCGATGGTATGCTGACAAAAAAAGAAAGTTTGGCAAGTTGTATTAGAAAATGCTCCTCAAAATCTAAAAATGACTTCTCCATCAATTCAAAAAGATATTATTAAAGCTGCCGCTTTGGAAACTACTAAAGCAATTATTAATGATCTTGGAGATGAATTGTTTTCTATTCTTGTTGATGAATCCAGGGATATATCTAATAAGGAGCAAATGATTGTTATTTTGCGTTATGTTAACAAATATGGAAGTATTGTTGAATGGTTTTTAGGGATTGCTCATGTTAAAACTACAACATCCATATCACTGAAAACGTCCATAGATGATATGCTATGTAAACATGGACGTACTACTTCAAGAATTCGAGGACAAGGTTATGATGGTGCTAGCAACATGCAAGGTAAGATTTCTGGTCTTAAAAGTTTAATTTTAAGGGAAAGCCCATGTGCATTTTACGTACATTATTTTACTCATCAATTACAACTTACATTAGTTGCTATTGCTAAAGGTCACCTTCAAGTTTGCTCTCTTTTTAGCTTGATATCCAATTTAATAAATGTTGTTGGGGGGTCTTGTAAGAGGAATGACATGCTACATGAAAGATAAATGATTAAGGTTCGTGATGCATTGGAAAATGGAGAAATTATTAGTGGAAAAGGTTTGAATCAAGAAACTAGTCTCAAGCGACCTGCTGATACACGTTGGAGTTCTCACTATGCAACTTTGGTGAATTTAATATTGATGTATAGTTCTGTTACCGAAGTTCTTGAAATGTTGAAAGAAGATGTATTCGCAAAAGATGCAAGAGCCGAAGCGAATGGTCTTTTACTTTTAATGGATAATTTTGATTTTGCACTAACTTTGCACTTGATGAAAAATGTCTTAGGTATTTTAAATGAGTTGTCACAAGCATTGCAAAAGAAAGATCAAGACATTGTCAATGCTATGAAATTGGTTGACATCACAAAGAAACGATTGCAAACTCTAAGAGATGATGGATGGGAACCTTTATTGGATGAGGTAAGTTTATTTTGCATTGAGCATGATATTCACATTCCGAATATGGATGATATATTTTTTCTTGGAAAATCAAAACGTGGAGGTAATGCTCAATCTATCACAATATGGAATCACTATCGCATAGAATTATTTTATACTGTTGTGGACATGCAGCTTCAAGAACTTAACAATCGTTTTAATGAGACAAATAGTCGGTTGCTCATTTGTATGATTTGTTTGGGTCCAAGTAATTTGTTCTCTACTTTTGACAAGGCAAAGTTAATTGAGTTTGCAAGATTTTATCCAAGTGAATTTTGTTAAACTAGTTTGGTGATGCTTGATAATCAACTTGAGACTTAAATCATTGATATGCGTACAAGTGTTGAATTTGCATCTTTGAAAGGAATAAGTGATCTTGCAAAAAAGTTGGTTGAAACTAAAAGACATAATGTTTATCCGTTACTGTACAAGCTTTTGAAGTTAGCATTGATTCTGCTTGTCGCTACAGCAACCGTTGAACGGTCGTTTTCTGCTATGAAGATTTTGAAGACTAGATTGCGTAATCGAATAGGGGATGAATGGATGAACAATTGTCTTGTGACTTATATTGAGAAAGATGTGTTTTGTAAAATTGATAATGAATTGATTATTCAACTGTTTCATAACATGGAACAACGTAGAGGACAATTGTAGAATATATGTATTTTTTTTTTGTATAATGTAAGTTTTTTGAATATATATTATTATAATTATTAATTAAATTTTAAATATTTGCACCCCCTGAACTAGGGTCCTGGCTCCGCCACTGACGCTAATGAACAATACATGTGATTATGAATAGTACACAAACTATTAATTTAAAAATATAACTAAAAAATGGTACCTTGATTCTTTGATCTGAAGAGACAGAAAAAGAAAAGGAGGTGATGTTAAATAGAAATAACGAAAATGATAGTTTAATGAAAGAATATTTGCTAGACAATGAGAGAAATAGAAACTGCAGAAAGTTATTGAAACGTGTATAAAGCAAATATATATATATATATATATATATATATATATATATATATATATATATATATATATATATATATATATAATGCACACCCATCAAAATTGTTAGTTCTTTATTTTTAAGGGTTGGCATTAATTTTGTAAAACAAATAATAACAGCAATATGTTAGATAGGATGTTTTATCTTGCTGAAGAAGAACAGGTTGAGCAAGAAGTCCTAGTGTGCAATGGAACATGTTGAGCTGAAGTAGTTTCAACATCTGGAACAACATGTCGTATCAAGATGTCCCATGCAGGACCATTCGACATCGCGCCAGAACTGAAGTGAATCAAAGTTTCTGTTATGTGTTAACCGATGCAGAAGATTCAGGGAGTAATATGCAAATCATATGTGGCGCTGAATTAAAAGGGCTGAAGATTCAAATCTGTAATTAAGAAGATGATTGGAAAATATACACTTTCTAAATATGGAGATATTTTAGGAAGTTATAGATTGAAGTCCTAATTTGTAGCAGAAGTTTCTGCTGACTTGTAGCAGCTCATTTGCTGTGTTTTTGTAGGCCCAAATCCAGTTGGGAATAGGTTATATATAGATGCTTTGTAATCTAGTTTTAAAAACTAAACCAAAGATGTAAAAGTTCTAGTATTAGGGTTGGTTCCTGTACCACTCGACATGTGAGTTGGACAGTTTGTTAGTGTGATCCTCGAAGCTGTTAAGTAAGAGGAGTATTGTTCTTGGAGGAAGCTTTTAAGTAACTCTAAGTTGTGTCTTGGAAGAGTGTCTTCCTTGTTGAATTGTTGTATAGGTAAAGAGCCATTGATGCAGTGGCGGATTGTTGACTGCTAGACATCATTGCGATGATTGGGAGTGAGAAGAGTTTCTCATAGCTAGAGAGGATCTAGGTAGAAGGGTCATTGGGTAGTGATTGAGTGATAAGCTGTGAACGGAGAGTTTAGCTTTGAATTGATACTACTAATAGTGGACTTCATCCCTGGCTTGGTAGCCCCCAGAGTAGGTGTGTTAAACCGAACTGGGTTAACAATTCTGTGTGTCTTGCTTTTATCTTTTCAGTACCATGATTATTGATATATACCTTGCCATTCATGTTCATGTCAGACCAGATGTCGAATGGCATGTTATAGGACATCTGAACTCTGCACATGTACCAGAATTTCAATTGGTATCAGAGTAGGACATTCAGTTCTATATCTGGATGAGATTCGAGGGAAGACACTTTCTGGTTCATGGTCAAGGTAGAAGGCTTCTACTGAAAAGTTGTTTGGACTTGGAGAAGTTCATATAGTTGTGAGAATGGTCCATAGAAGTGGAGGATGGACTGTTCGTGACAGGCAGTGGCATGTGTTGAAGGCTTGGAGTGTCGGGTGAAAAGTTGTTGTGTTGTGGCTATATTGGGTTTGATTTATTGTGGCGTCACCTGGAGTATGATGCTAGGGCTGATATGTGACACCTGAAGGTTTTGAGGAGTTTGTACTTTGATCCGCTGCGTTGTAATTGAGAAGATTATTCTTCTCTATATATATATCCTATGGTGATGGGAGGAGTGCAAGACTGCTTCAACTTAATATGTCAACGATACTTGAGGACTATTGTTCAAGTCCACTCAAAAAGGCATTAATAAGTGAAGGTGTAAGGAAGAGATCTGAGGTAAGAGAGAAGTAATTTCCTAAAAGGATTAATTTCCAATCTTTAATCTCTTGGTGAGTTCCTTGAAATGATGTCCTATCTTGTGTTAGAACATCAAGTCAGAATTGTGAAGAATTCTGTGGTCTAAAAGAATGGCATAGCAGATGCTCTGGGTGCTGAACTAAGGTTGTTTTATCACATGATTTTAGAACTTACTCCTGATCTAGAAGAAGAGGCATCTGGGTGGCTTGTCTAAGAAGTTTCTGGACCTGGAACATGTCTTAGATGTGTGAGTTGGTCAAGGTGTGATCAACATGTTATTTACTCCTGAGGTCAGTTTATTTCTGGTCCTTGCTGCAGGAGTGGAGAACCTGAGACTCAAGAAGTATTATTGTTAGCAGACCTTTTGGACATGAAGGTCAAAGATCAAAGAGGCATGATTTCTCTCTGGAAGCATCATCTGAATGATCGTGTGAAGCTAGATTAGTAGTGACTGTGGGTGATCCAATCACAGTCTGTGCTGCTGAGAATGATAGGGATTACCTTTGGAGATTTGGATGAGAGAATGCTGCTCACATGCTCTTCTGATGTGATGGGTTAGTCCGTGGTTGGAATTTTTTTTAGTGCAGCTGGACTCTGTTCTTGATGTCAAGATTGGTCTCTTAAACACCTATTGACAGAACACTCTGTTTAGAATGTTGTGATTTTTTTTGTTAAGGTCACAAGCCTCTACCGGTTGTGAAGGCCAAGCTGTAGGTAAATGTGTTCAGCAGGTGCGGTGAACTAAGTGAGCATGGTATTCTTTGTGCAAAGGAGTACTGGTGGTAATGGATAGTTGGGATCATGTGAGTATTGGTACAAGGGATGATTGTGGTCAACTTGTGATTTGAACAAAGAGTGAGCTCTTGAAGACATAAAGATGCGTCTTATGTTTTCCTTTCTTCAAGGTACGAAGAAGCACATGTTATTCTTGATAGGGGGAGAGTGTCAAAAATTCTATGCAGCTGAGCGTGTGATGGGAGTTTGTTATTGGTACTTATCATGTTTGATATATGTCTACAGAGATGGTCTGATTTTGGTTTTCTGTTGCTGCATTTTTATGATGTGTTTTGGCCAGAAGCAATTTAGGCAGTTGCATTAAAAGTGTTGGGATGTGTTTTGTACAGTTGTGATCCTTATTGTATTTGTTTAGTGTAGATGGGACAAAATTAAAACTGAACTTTATTGCACTGTTGAAAGCATACAAGATTAGTAAAAGCAACAAACAAAGGGTCTATAGGTTATCCCAACCCCCCGAATCAAGAAAAGTCTTCCAATCTTCATCCCATTCATCTTCAGAAGCTTGAAGTTGCACTTGGCTTTTCTTGGTGGCTTTCATCCTTGTCTCTGATGCCCGTCTTGTTCTTGTTGCTCCTGAAGTTGTCCCAGTTGTGGACAATGTTTAGCCCTTCAGCCTCTGTGGATCTGGTTTCTTGACTTCTTGCATGTGACTCCTTTTTGCATCCTTGTTAGATTGACTCATGGTTCTATCTGTGATGTGCGGTTAGGAGCAAGGAGGCTTGGTTTTTATACTGCATAAGAGTCCTTGTTTGTATCGCCTGACCAGTCAAAGTGGTCTTTGGGTTGGAAACTTGTCTTCTTGGGAACCTGTTTTTAACCATAACTTCGTGTTTGGTGCCTTGGTAGGATAAGAGGTTGTCCAATTGTGGTTAAAAGGATGAAGAGTGAGCCTAGGTTTTGTCTAGTTGTCTGATGAGATTCTTTTGAGTTTGCCTTCGGTAAAGCTGCTGGTGCTAGCTGTGATCAGGTGGATGTGACTACCCGAATAAAATACAGAAGGTGTGTGATTTTATCCTATGCTGATGTCCTACATATTGTTACAACATTATTATTCGTTGTGTATCCTGGATGGAGGTCTAGGAACTATGCTTGTGGAGTTGGAAGAAGCAGCATTATCGTCTGAAGTGGCAGTTCTGACATAATGTGGATTAGAATGGGCAGATTCTGATCTTGATGGTAAGTAATTCTGGCAATACATGACTACTTTCATGTTGAAGACTCAATTAGGGTGCAACGAATGTAAGGACAGAAGGCTGTTACGAGTGGTGCAATCTGATCAGAATGGCTGAAGATAAGGAGGTTCCTTCTAATACAAGTAAAAGGTGGTGGCAGCCCTTATCTTGTGTTGCAAGTAATCTAAAGACATCTGTTATGGTATATGTGAAAAATTTCAAATCAAGTGGGCTTTTGTTTATTGGACTTGCCAGACCATGTATCTAAAATCACCATGGTGAGGTCTTGCTCAACATATACCAGATTGTGGCAATATCGTTGTGATGTCATAAAGAGGATTGATTGTTAAGGCTGTTGTCTATGGCCTATTGCTGCAAGTGTGCTGTTTTTGTGTAGCCTGTGTGCTGTTCAAGTTTGTGCAGTGTGATGTCAAACCACATGATGGGACATACCCTAGATGCGTGAAGCTAGTGCTTATGCAGGAGAAGTCTGAAAAGCAAAATTGTTGTATGTGGGAGAGTTCATTTTTCTCTACTGTTCTGAAGGAATCTGGAAGAGATTGTGAGTTGTGCTGATCGATAGAAGTCATCTCAGAATCCAACGAACAAGAAAATGTGCTTGGAATGTATAAGTTTCTGTGGAGTCTTGGGTTGATAATATTATGAGCAAGCAGACAAATTGTTTTGGTAAGATGTCAGAATATGGTATAGGACATGTTTCTCTTGAGTCAAACTAGGAATTATCCTGGTCGGTAATGTAAGGATAAGGTGAAACACGTGTCTCTGCCTATGCGCGTTATTGGCTTAATTTATGGTAAGATTAAGTTGAGAAACATTAAAGGCAGTCAAGGCTATTTTGGAAGGTAGACATTGAATTTGAATGGAGTTTTTGATACCTAAAATAGCGTTTCTTTGACCAAGAACCTTAACATATTCAAAGTTCGTTAATTCCAAAGTTACTGGTCAGCTATTTATAGGGGTTGTTCTCTTCTCCTTCAGCCAAGTAAGTGTTTTTGTTTCATAAGTCTTATGGCGTTTGTTCGTATTTGGGTAAGCATCACTTGGGTCTGGTTCTGTGAGGGCCTTCTTTGCCAATTTTTGGCTAAAAAGGGGGAGAAAGGGTGTGTGAAATGGTTTGTGCAGATGCCTTGTCTGGAGTCTGCAGTTCCAATTGTGTGCAGAGATGTCGAAGAGGGTGCCCTTTCCTTGTGTTGGTGTTGAGTTCTTTGTGACTTTTGTCCTGAGTTATGAACACAGTTGTGACTTGTGTTCTGAGTTACCTGGGTTGATAGATTGATACTTCTTAAGTTTCATCTTATGCCGCAGGTCGACTGGGGGCGTCTGATCAATTAAGGTGTACAGAAATCTCTTATGCCACCATTGGTCCTTTGTGTCAAGACAGACGTTTCTTTTCTGGAGGAGTCTTCTACAATTAATCCGGGTCTGAGCTGGAAGGAAAAAGAAATGTGTTGTATTAAGGGGGGGTGTCAGATATCTTCTTCCTCATGTACACCAGATATCTTCTTCCTCATGTGCACCAAATGAATTCAGGACTTTCTACTTCTTAGGTCCTAATGTGCTGCCTGAAGTTATTGTGATGTGGTGCTCGAAGGTGATGTTATGGAGCTCATAGATTACGCTTGAAGAATTGTCAAACATGATGTCCTAACATCATTCAAGTATTCCCAAGAAGATGATTCTCCATGATTGTTGTTCTCGGTAGCTACTGATGGCTACTGTTAGGTTCAGTAGTTGCTGATGACTACTGACAGTAGTATAGAGTTGTGATTGCTGCTGTAATCTGAGTTGTAATGTTTATGTATTTCTTTTAGCCAAAATTTTCCAAAGGGGGAGAATGTTAGTTCTTTAATTTTAAGGGTTGGCATTAATTTTGTAAAACAAATAATAACAACAATATGTTAGATATGATGTTTTATCTTGCTGAAGAAGAACATGTTGAGCAAGAAGTCCTAGTGTGCAATGGAACATGTTGAGCTGAAGTAGTTTCAACATCTGGAACAACATGTCGTATCAAGATGTCCCATGCAGGACCATTCGACATCGCGCCAGAACTGAAGTGAATCAAAGTTTCTGTTATGTGTTAACAGATGCAGAAGATTCAGGGAGTAATATGCAAATCATATGTGGCGCTGAATTAAAAGGGCTGAAGATTCAAATTTGTAATTAAGAAGATGATTGGAAAATATACACTTTCTAAATATGGAGATATTTTAGGAAGTTATAGATTGAAGTCCTAATTTGTAGCAGAAGTTTTTGCTGACTTGTAGCAGCTCATTTGCTGTGTTTTTGTAGGCCCAAATCCAGTTGGGAATAGGTTATATATAGATGCTTTGTAACCTAGTTTTAAAAACTGAACACAAGATGTAAAAGTTCTAGTATTAGGGTTGGTTCCTGTATCACTCGACATGTAATTTAGACAGTTTGTTAGTGTGATCCTCGAAGCTGTTAAGTAATAGGAGTATTGTTTTTGGAGGAAGCTTTTAAGTAACTCTAAGTTGTGTCTTGGAAGGGTGTCTTCCTTGTTAAATTATTGTATAGGTATAGAGCCGTTGATGCAGTGGCGGATTGTTGACTGCTAGACATCATTGCGATGATTAGGAGTGAGAAGAGTTTCTCATAGCTAGAGAGGATCTAGGTAGAAGGGTCATTGGGTAGTGATTGAGTGATAAGCTGTGAATGGAGAGTTTAGCTTTGAATTGATACTACTAATATTGGACTTCATCCCTGGCTTGGTAGCCCCCAGAGTAGGTGTGTTAAACCGAACTGGGTTAACAATTCTGTGTGTCTTGCTTTTATCTTTTCAGTACCATGATTATTGCTATATACCTTGCCATTCATGTTCATGTCAGACCAGATGTCGAATGGCATGTTATAGGACATCTGAACTCTGCACATGTACCAGAATTTCAATTGGTATCAGAGCAGGTCATTATGTTCTGTATCTGGATGAGATCTGAGGGAAGATACTTTCTGGTTCATGGTCAAGGTAGAAGGCTTCTACTGAAAAGTTGTTTGGACTTGGAGAAGTTCATATAGTTGTGAGAATGGTCCCTAGAAGTGGAGGATAGACTGTTCGTGACAGGAAGTGGCATGTGTTGAAGGGTTGGAGTATTGGGTGAAAAGCTGTTGTGTTGTGGCTATGTTGGGTTTGATTTATTGTGGCGTCACCTGGAGTATGATGCTAGGGCTGATATGTGACACCTGAAGGTTTTGAGGAGTTTGTACTTTGATCCGCTGCGTTGTAACTGAGAAGATTATTCTTCTCTGTATATATATCCTATGGTGATGGGAGGAGTGCAAGACTGCTTCAACTTAATGTGTCAACGATACTTGAGGACTATTGTTCAAGTCCACTCAAAAAGGCATTAATAAGTGAAGGTGTAAGGAAGAGATCTGAGGTAAGAGAGAAGTAATTTCCTAAAAGGATTAATTTCCAATCTTTAATCTCTTGGTGAGTTCCTTGAAATGATGTCCTATCTTGTGTTAGAACATCAAGTCAGAATTGTGAAGAATTCTATGGTCTAAAAGAATGGCATAGCAGATGCTCTGGGTGCTGAACTAAGGTGGTTTGATCACATGAGTTTAGAACCTATTCCTGATCTGGAAGAAGAGGCATCTGGGTGGCTTGTCTAAGAAGTTTCTGGCCCTAGAACATGTCTTAGATGTGTGAGTTGGTCAAGGTGTGATCAATATGTTATTTACTCCTGAGGTCAGTTTATTTCTGGTCCTTGCTGCAGGAGTGGAGAACCTGAGACTCAAGAAGTATTATTGCTAGCAGACCTTTTGGACATGAAGGTTAAAGATCAAAGAGGCATGATTTCTCTCTGGAAGCATCATCTGAATGATCGTGTGAAGCTAGATTAGTAGTGACTGTGGGTGATCCAATCACAGTCTGTGCTGCTGAGAATGATAGGGATTACCTTTGGAGAGTTGGATGAGAGAATGCTGCTCACATGCTCTTGTGATGTGATGGGTTAGTCCGTGGTTAGAATTTTTTTTAGTGTAGCTGGACTCTGTTCTTGATGTCAAGACTGATGTCTTAAACACCTATTGACAGAACACTCTATTCAAAATGTTGTGATTTTTTTTGTTAAGGTCACAAGCCTCTACCGGCTGTGAAGGCCAAGCTGTAGGTAAATGTGTTCAGCAGGTGCGGTGAACTAAGTGAGCATGGTATTCTTTGTGCAAAAGAGTACTGGTGGTAATGGATAGTTGGGATCATGTGAGTATTGGTACAAGGAATGATTGTGGTCAACTTGTGAGTTGAACAAAGAGTGGGCTCTTGAAGACATGAAGATGCGTCTTATGTTTTCCTTTCTTCAAGGTACGAAGAAGCACATGTTATTCTTGATAGGGGGAGAGTGTCAAAAATTCTATGCAGCTGAGCGTGTGATGGGAGTTTGTTATTGGTACTTATCATGTTTGATATATGTCTACAGAGATGGTCTGATTTTGGTTTTCTATTGCTGCATTTTTATGATGTGTTTTGGCCAGAAGCAATTTAGGCAGTTGCATTAAAAGTGCTGGGATGTGTTTTGTACAGTTGTGATCCTTATTGCATTTGTTTAGTGTAGATGGGACAAAATTAAAACTGAACTTTATTGCACTGTTGAAAGCATACAAGATTAGTAAAAGCAACAAACAAAGGGTCTATAGGTTATCCCAACCCCCCTGAATGAAGAAAAGTCTTCCAATCTTCATCCCATTCATCTTCAGAAGCTTGAAGTTGCACTTGGCTTTTCTTGGTGGCTTTCATCCTTGTCTCTGATGCCCGTCTTGTTCTTGTTGCTCCTGAAGTTGTCCCAGTTGTGGACAATGTTTGGTCCTTCAGCCTCTGTGGATCTGGTTTCTTGACTTCTTGCATGTGACTCCTTTTTGCATCCTTTTTAGATTGACTCATGGTTCTATCTGTGATGTGCGGTTAGGAGCAAGGAGGCTTGGTTTTTCTACTGCATAAGAGTCCTTGTTTGTATCGCCTGACCAGTCAAAGTGGTCTTTGGGTTGGAAACTTGTCTTCTTGGGAACCTGTTTTTAACCATAACTTCGTGTTTGGTGCCTTGGTAGGATAAGAGGTTATCCAATTGTGGTTAAAAGGATGAAGAGTGAGCCTAGGTTTTGTCTAGTTGTCTGATGAGATTCTTTTGAGTTTGCCTTCGGTAAAGCTGCTGGTGCTAGCTGTGATCAGGTGGATGTGACTACCCGAATAAAATACAGAAGATGTGTGATTTTATCCTATGCTGATGTCCTACATATTGTTACAACATCATTATTCGTTGTGTATACTGGATGGAGGTCTAGGAACCATGCTTTTGGAGTTGGAAGAAGCAGCATTATCGTCCGAAGTGGCAGTTCTGACATAATGTGGATTAGAATGGGCAGATTCTGATCTTGATGGTAAGTAATTCTAGCAATACATGACTACTTTCATGTTGAAGACTTAATTAGGGTGCTACGAATGTAAGGACAGAAGGCTTTTGCGAGTGGTGCAATCTGATCAGAATGGCTGAAGATAAGGAGGTTCCTTCTAATACAAGTAAAAGGTGGTGGCAGCCCTTATCTTGTTTTGCAAGTAATCTAAATACATTTGCTATGGTATATGTGAAAATTTTCAAATCAAGTGGGCTTTTGTTTATTGGACTTGGCAGACCATGTATCTAAAATCACCATGGTGAGGTCTTGCTCAACATATACCAGATTGTGGTAATATCGTTGTGATATCATAAAGAGGATTGATTGTTAAGGCTGTTGTCTATGGCCTATTGCTGCAAGTGTGCTATTTTTGTGTAGCCTGTGTGCTGTTCAAGTTTGTGCAGTGTGATGTCAAACCACATGATGGGACATACCTTAGCTGCGTGAAGCTAGTGCTTATGCAGGAGAAGTCTGAAAAGCATAATTGTTGTATGTGGCAGAGTTCATTTTTCTCTACTGTTCTGAAGGAATCTGGAAGAGATTGTGAGTTGTGCTGATTGATAGAAGTCATCTCAGAATCCAACAGACAAGAAAATGTGCTTGGAATGTATAAGTTTCTGTGGAGTCTTGGGTTGATAATTTTATGAGCAAGCAGACAAATTGTTTTGGTAAGATGTCAGAACATGGTACAGGACATGTTTCTCTTGAGTCAAACAAGGAATTATCCTGGTCGATAATGTAAGGATAAGGTGAAACACGTGTCTCTGCCTATGCATGGAGCGTTATTGGCTTAATTTATGGTACGATTCAGTTGAGAAACATTAAAGGCAGTCAAGGCTGTTTTGGAAGGTAGGCATTGAATTTGAATGGACTTTTTGATACCTAAAATAGTGTTTCTTTGACCAAGAACCTTAACATATTCAAAGTTTGTTAATTCCAAAGTTACTGGTCAGCTATTTATAGGGGTTGTTCTCTTCTCCTTCAGCCAAGTGAGTGTTCTTATTTCACAAGTCTTATGGCGTTTGTTCGTATTTGGGTAAGCATCACTTGGGTCTGGTTCTGTGAGGGCCTTCTTTGCCAATTTTTGGGTAAAAAGGGGGAGAAAGGGTGTGTGAAATGGTTTGTGCAGATGCCTTGTCTGGAGTCTGCAGTTCCAATTGTGTGCAGAGATGTCGAAGAGGGTGTCATTTCCTTGTGTTGGTGTTGAGTTCTTTGTGACTTGTGTCCTGAGTTATGAACACAGTTGTGACTTGTGTTCTGAGTTACCTGGGTTGATAGATTGATACTTCTTAAGTTTCATCTTATGCCGCAGGTCGATTGGGGGCGTCTGATCAATTAAGGTGTGCAGAAATCTCTTATGCCACCATTGGTCCTTTGTGTCAAGACAGACGTTTCTTTTCTGGAGGAGTCTTCTACAATTAATCCGGGTCTGAGCTGGAAGGAAAAAGAAATGTGTTGTATTAAGGGGGAGTTTCAGATATCCTCTTCCTTATGTACACCAGATATCTTCTTCCTCATGTGCACCAAATGACTTTAGGACTTTCTACTTCTTAGGTCCTAATGTGCTGCCTGAAGTTATTGTGCTGTGGTGCTCGAAGGTGATGTTATGGAGCTCATAGATTATGCTTGAAGAATTGTCAAACATGAAGTCCTAACATCATTCAAGTATTCCCAAGAAGATGATTCTCCATGATTGCTGTTCTCAGAACCTACTGATGGCTACTATTAGGTTCAGTAGTTGCTGATGACTACTGACAGTAGTATAGAGTTGTGATTGCTGCTGTAATCTGAGTTGTAATGTTTATGTATTTGTTTTAGCCAAAATTTTCCAAAGGGGGAGAATGTTAGTTCTTTATTTTTAAGGGTTGGCATTAATTTTGTAAAACAAATAATAACAGCAATATGTTAGATAGGATGTTTTATCTTGCTGAAGAAGAACAGGTTGAGCAAGAAGTTCTAGTGTGCAATGGAACATGTTGAGCTGAAGTAGTTTCAACATCTAGAACAACATGTCGTATCAAGATGTCCCATGCAGGACCATTCGACATCACGCCAGAACTGAAGTGAATCAAAGTTTCTGTTATGTGTTAACAGATGCAGAAGATTCAGTGAGTAATATGCAAATCATATGTGGCGCTGAATTAAAAGGGCTAAAGATTCAAATCTGTAATTAAGAAGATGATTGGAAAATATACACTTTCTAAATATGGAGATATTTTAGGAAGTTATAGATTGAAGTCCTAATTTTTAGCAGAAGTTTCTGCTGACTTGTAGCAGCTCATTTGCTGTGTTTTTGTAGGCCCAAATCCAGTTGGGAATAGGTTATATATAGATGCTTTGTAACCTAGTTTTAAAAACTGAACCAAAGATGTAAAAGTTCTAGTATTAGGGTTGGTTCATATACCACTCGACATGTGAGTTGGACAGTTTGTTAGTGTGATCCTCGAAGTTGTTAAGTAAGAGGAGTATTGTTCTTGGAGGAAGCTTTTAAGTAACTCTAAGTTGTGTCTTAGAAGGGTGTCTTCCTTGTTGAATTGTTGTATAGGTAAAGAGCCATTGATGCAGTGGCAGATTGTTGACTGCAAGACATCATTGCGATGATTGGGAGTGAGAAGAGTTTCTCATAGCTAGAGAGGATCTAGGTAGAAGGATCATTGGGTAGTGATTGAGTGATAAGCTGTGAACGCAGAGTTTAGCTTTGAATTGATACTACTAATAGTGGACTTCATCCCTGGCTTGGTAGCCCCCAGAGTAGGTGTGTTAAACCGAACTGGGTTAACAATTTTGTGTGTCTTGATTTTATCTTTTCAGTACCATGATTATTGCTATATACCTTGCCATTCATGTTCATGTCAGACCAGATGTCGAATGGCATGTTATAGGACATCTGAACTCTGCACATGTACCAGAATTTCAAAAATAATACCTCTAGATTCTTCAACCCAAAAGTAACCGCAGCCATCTAGAATTCATGAATCCTCAATTGTCTCAAAGCATAAGCCACCACCTTACCTTCTTGCATCAACACACTAACTACGCTAATCAAGGACACATCCTAATATTCCATAAACAGTTTATTAGGATCAGGCAAAATCAAAATTGGAGTCGTAGACAAATTCTACTTTAGCCCTCTCAAACTTTCCTCACAATGAACATCCAAAGCAAACGACTCACCATTTGCAAGTCAACTGATAACAGAAGCACTAACTTAGCAAAGTCTTCCATAACCTGCAGTAACAACCAACTAAGCCCAAAAGTTTCTGATCTCCTTAACCGACTTCAGAGTCTCTCAATGTAGAACTGCATCTATTTTGGATAGATACACAATAATACCATCATCGAAAATAACATAACCAAGAAAACTAACCTCTTTCAATCAAAGTTCTCACTTCGATAATTTAGCAAAAAGCTCCCTCTCTTTCAACCCTTGTAACTCAATCCTCAAATACTCTACATACTCATCCTTTGATTTAAAATAAATCAGAATATCATCCAATAAATATCACCATGAACTTATCCAAACAACTATGGAAGACACGATTCATATACTCCACAACCATAACATATACAACCTTCAAAATTCATTCTGAGCTCGAAACAATTTATCCAAAATAGCTTAACAATCTCTGGTTACCACATTCCATATCAATTCTTCTTACGGGGTTCCAACTTACTCCAGGTTTCTGCTGACACGAGATTTCAACCCATAATAGAAGTAATACCATCAAGGAACTTCAAATCGTTCACGATTCGTTACAATTCAAAACTCAAGCTATCCCGAACACAACTGCAAGTTTCCATACTACTCACTGATTAACACGAAACCTCATGCTCTCATCCTTTTTCCTTACCAACCATGTTGGACCTCTTCAAGTCGACCCACTAATGTTTCATCAAAAAACACATCTGAAAACCGTGCACAACTGACGGCCCATCACTGTGGCTTCCTGCCAATTTCCAGAACACTATCATCACAAACATGACAAACATCTGAGTTTCACTCCCTAAAAGTTCTTCTACTTACTTAGCAGATCCAAACCTCAAATCTTCACCTTCGTCAAATTTGAGTTCACACTCTATTCTCTGAGAACAACCATTAACGATACCCAATCGTTCTCTCTCAATGACTTCCCAACTGAACCAACATACCAAAACCTCTAATCCGTCTCATCTTCCTGATATTAGAATCCCCATTGACTAAACAAAACAATCTGTACTCACTGGCTTAGCTCCAAACGATTCACAAAACATACTATCAAAGCTGGAAAGACACGTTTATGCCATCCAACATAATTTCGTCTACTATCAACAAGAGATTAAGGGTGATCAGTTCCTCAATTTGTCAATAGACAGCCGACAATCATGATGGGGCATAAACCATCTTTACCAAACTATAATAGCATTTCTTGCATCTTGTGCACAAGACTACCTAAGGCACAAATCCTTAGTCGACAGAAACCTTACCTCTGTATTCCCTCCGGAACCGGGAACAACACTGTCCAAACAACACTTACAATCTGGCAATCTACAACACACTGAGCCAACGCTCCACACCTGAAGCAACTGGGAGAAGCACCAGCTTCTCCCCCACTTAACTCATTCTAAATCCTAAAGACAAAGGATTAGAAAACTATAACGCACTGACAGTGTTTCACACACAGATCATGTACTAAGGAACAAACAACATCGACAGTATTCAACTGTCACACCAACTAACTCAACAACTTGGCCGGACAGACCGACCTGCTCTGATACCACTAATGTAACACCCCAATTCCCATCGCGGATAAATAATACATGAATAAATCAGAGTAAATAAAAATTTTATTCTTAGACAGAAACAAGGATGCCACATTTAAAGAAAGAAAACACAATCCCTACTCATAAATTTGATACAATACACAAAATGGAATAAACATAAAAGGGAAACTTTTTCAACAAAAGGAAAGTTCAATTAAGGAATAAAGCGGAAAGATCCATAACTGACTCGTTTTACAAAATAAATTGTTTTATAACATCAAAATATTCATACAAAGGTAATACAAAATAGATCCAACAAATGTATACATATATAAAAAAAGCGTTCCTCGACTCCTGTGTTACGTATCAGAGCAGACAGACCGACACAAAGATGAAGAACTAATCTTCAGAAAAGTCTCCAAGATACTAATCTGCAATTGCCTCATAGAGCAACAAGCCACAGCAAAAGGGTGAGAAATAACAACTAAATCAAGATTGCATAATAATATCTAAACACATATAAATTCACATGCATAATTATTCTCACCACAAGCATCACATACTAATAAAGATAGCATGCCACAGATACCTAACATATTTCTAATAATCCAACCACATAGCATATATCAATTATACCAACATAATCACATATTCACACATAAGGCATACCAAAGTTATGACATATGGAAACACACCACCACATCACATATATTCATATATAGCATATCATAGATAATTAATACGATCATTGTAATGTACAACATCCCCACAAAACATAGCATATGTCTATACATAAAACATATCATCCGTAACCAATGCATATCAAATTACCAATGCTATCACGAGCTCAACACATAATCAATCCATTCACAATTTCCCACACATAATCAATCCATTCATGATTTATGTAAATGCACAGAGACCGACACAACGACTCTATGCATGCGGTACCATTCCATCCATCATTCTCATCATCATTAATTCACTCAGGAATTATTGGAATCATCGCTTATTACTTAGTGTAACTCCCCGTCGGGCAAACAATGTTCCCCGTCGCTTTAGGTCCTCTTGGTATAAGGCTCACGACGTTTATGGATCGCTTTAGGTCCTCTTTGTATAAGGCTCACGATCCGATCGCTTTAGATCCTCTTTGTATAAGGCTCACGAGCGTCTATAACGTCGCTTTAGGTCCTCTTTGTATAAGGCTCACGACCGTTACAACAGATTCCCTCTTGAATTGTTTCGTCGCTCACACCCCACAAGGGCACACGACATCACAAGATGCATATCATGATGCTTAGCGTACAATGACTCATGACAATCAAATGCATATACATATATAACCATGTGAACCATCTCAACATCAATAATCATGCATTGAAATCAAACCCAAAACAATGCATTTATTTTCCATAAGGCCACAAACCACCATCTCAACATTTCATCACATGCATTCACATCATATAACAGCACACAAGCTATACGTTATATATCAAAAGCATATCACATGATAACACATCAATCGCACACAATTACGACGGCAAAAGTCGACAAAATGACACGTTTCCAAATTCCTGACACACTTAAATCGACCACTAATCCCAAAATCCATTTTTATAAGAAAGAGCATCTCCTTAGCTTTCCAACAGTACTAAGAACGTCTCGATCCGAGTTACGGATCAAAAGTTATGGATTTTAGAAAAAAACAGCTTTATTTTTGCTCCAGGTCGCACTAAGTGGGCTCCACCCCGCGCTAAGCGCGGTCCTCACTGCCTGGAGAGGTTGCAAATTCTCCAGACCGCGCTAAACGGGAGTCTGCGCGCTAAGCGGGCGTCTGCGCGCTAAGCGCGCACTGCGATTTTCGGAAAAATAAACCCTTCGACAGTCCATCCCAAAATCACCATTTCCATCACAAATCAGTTCCAAACAGCGTAACAAGTATCAACAAATGTTCATATGCATAGTGTGATCATACTACGCGATTCATATCGATTTCCTACCGTGAAAACAACGATTTCTTTTCATTTTTCTCATTTCGACCTATAATTGAAAAACTATGAGAAACAAGTAAACATTCAAACACACACATACATATTCATATACAAGCAAGATATAATCGAAACTTCTCACCCTTACCCGATTAATCGCGCTTGAAACGGAGTTTTCTTCGATTTTCCTCTTCTCCTCTCTTTTCCTTCCTCTTCCTTTCTTTCCTTTTTCTTTCTTTTCTCTCTTTTTATCTCCAATCTCTATTTATAAAAATATCTAATTTTTCTAAAATATCTACCCCTCAAAATGACCATTTTATCCCTCAGCTCAAATATCTCGCAGACGCTCTCAACACGCGATAAAACATAAATAGTGATGAAATATATTTCGGGAAATAAAAGTTGAAAAGAAATTATAATTTATTGCAAATATTTTACCTATCAGAGAAATTAACCAATTAACTCAATTAGCAGGTAAAATACAATAAATTCACACATTTCACAAAATTCACATAAATTAAATAAATAAATACAATTAAACAAATCGGGGCGTTACAAATCTCCCCCACTTAGACATTTTCGTCCTCGAAAATATACTTGGTGCAAACAACTCCGGATACGACTCTCGTATCCGATTAGACAACTATCATGTCAACACTAGGCACACCACGAACAACACAAACTGACCAACCACCTTGCTAACAGCAATAATAACAACGACATGACAACGGTAATAACAACGACAAGATACAATGCCTATACAATGCACTTGACGACCAACTCACAACTCAAAGAATACCCAAGGTACGAACACACAGGTTCACTCTTGAACCGAAACACAACAAGATCGTTACCATCACCGTAGGTAACACTCCCCTAATTCCCCACAAGGAATTAGCTACTCGTACTCGAACCATCACGATGGAAACGAGGTTACAACACAAACGAGAACATAAAGTTCCACGACCCAACATCGTTTCAACAACCTCTACATAACCACAATACCAACATCCTTGTCACACAACATTATTACCACAATGCTACGATTCACCAATCGAACATACAACCAAAACATCCATCTACTTAGTAGCCCATGAATAATATTTAAACCTTTCACCTAACACTCCCATTCTGAAACGTCCAACGGTCTCATCATTCCTACCTGTTTCCAATGTTCAACCTATGAACTCTAACAAGTCACACACGCATATACGAATTGTACCACATCACGCTTCCGCTATGCACTCTGATGACTCGTAACCATCACATCTACCAATTTCACATCCAAAGTCTAACTCTTTCTCATATTCACCAAAAATCACTATTCACCTTTACTATACCCAACCTCACACTCTGTTGTGTTAGCTTACACACCAGACACAAGTCTCTGAACTGCTCGACCAACTCTAATTCTCTGACCATCACAAGATCTTCTTCAAATCTTGATACATTTTATTAGCTCCCGGATGTATACTCAACTACTCCGGTGTCCTTCCTCTAAAATCATCTGTTTCAATTCCGAACCATCAGGAATACAAATTCTACCACGGAATCTCAAAACACCCGGATCATCCACTTTAAAGTCACCATTCACACCTTTATCTCCAACCGTCATCAAATCAACAAATTTCACATCCAGCCTCTGTTTCTCACTAACGGTCAACAGAAAATCATTAGTGACCTTTAACATACCAAGCCTCATGCTATCAGATGTCAATTCACACACCACACTCAAATCTCTAAATTCTTCCAAAAGTTCCCACTCTTTAACTATCAAAGCAGACATATGTAAAAAATTTCGACTTAACTCATCAGGCACAACATTAACTTCACCAATACGATAATTCGAGCCAAGGTCATAACTAATCAGGAATTCCAACCATCCTCGTTGTCTCCTACTTTATTCCTTCTGACCAAACAAGTACTCTAAACCCTTGTGATTACCAAACACCTTGAACCTAAAACCCTCAAAATAATACCTCTAGATTCTTCAACAAAAAAGTAACCGCAACCATCTAGAATTCATGAATCCTCAATTGTCTCGAAGCATAAGCCACCACCTTACCTTCTTGCATCAATACACTAACTACGCTCATCAAGGACGCATCCCAATATTCCATAAATAGTTTATTAGGATCAGGCAGAATCAAAATTAGAGCCGTAGACAAATTCTACTTTAGCCCTCTCAAACTTCCCTCACAATGAAAATCCAAAGCAAACGACTCACCATTTGCAAGTCAACTGAGATAACAGAAGCACTAACTTAGCAAAGTCTTCCATAACCTGCAGTAACAACCAACTAAGCCCAAAAGTTTCTGATCTCCTTGACCGACTTCGGAGTCTCTCAATGTAGAACTGCATCTATTTTGGACAGATACACAATAATACCATCATCGGAAATAACATAACCAAGAAAACTAACCTCTTTCAATCAAAATTCTTACTTCGATAATTTAGCAAAAAGCTCCCTCTCTTTCAACCCTTGTAACTCAATCCTCAAATACTCTACATACTCATCCTTTGATTTAAAATAAATCAGAATATCATCCAATAAACATCACCATGAACTTATCCAAACAAGTATGGAAGACACAATTCATATACTCCACAACCATAACATATACAACCTTCAAAATTCATTCTGAGCTCGAAACAATTTATCCAAAATAGCTTAACAATCTCTGGTTACCACATTCCATATCAATTCTTCTTACGGGGTTCCAACTTACTCCAGGTTTCTGCTAACACGAGATCTCAACCCATAACAGAAGTAATACCATCAAGGAACTTCAAATTGTTCGCGATTCGTTACAATTCAAAACTCAAGCTATCCCGAACACAACTGCAAGTTTCCATACTACTTACTGATTAACACGAAACCTCATGCTATCATCCTTTTTCCTTACCAACCATGCTGGACCTCTTCAAGTCGACCCACTAATGTTTCATCCAAAAACACATCTGAAAACCGTGCGCAACTGACGGCCCATCTGTAGCACCCCAAAATTTGCTCTCTTACCTTTAGTACCAACTGGCTTATGTTTCATTTCATTTTGCATTATCATGTGTGCATATCTTTGGTTCTTAGCATGGGGTCAAGGTGCCTGAGGCAAGTTCAAGAGGAGAAGATGTTCTTCAAAGGGTCGAGCAAGAGAGTTCAAGTGGATCACTCTCTCCTAACCAGTGCAGAAACTAGGGTTTTGAGATTCTTGGGTTTATTGCTCCAATGGGCAAGTTTCTTGGGTTTTTATCATCACCAAATGGCATATCTTATCTTTGTTGGAGAGGATACACATCATATTCAGAGGAATTTGGATTTGGAGATTGTGTTATTTCCTCCTAGACTGAGGGTACCAAAATTAGGGTTTGCTATAAAGTCAGTTTATTTCTGATTTTTTGGGAAAGACTTGATTCCATGGTATTCCTTGGGTCCCTAAGTATCTTGGAATGGAAGATTGTCCATCAGTTTGGTTCAGGAGAAGTTCAATTGGCCAATGGATTGGGAATCAGGAGAATCAGGAGAAAAGTCAACAGTGAGAGGGGAGTCAACTGTGAAAGCTTGAGGTTTTCTTCAAGGTTTTCAAGGTCTCACATCCTCATATGGTCTTCAAGAGTCAAGTTTCACACCATTTATCAAGAATCAAGGGTTGGTACAAAAGTTACTAAA
Source organism: Lathyrus tuberosus (assembly GCA_022829125.1). Classification (NCBI taxonomy): domain Eukaryota; kingdom Viridiplantae; phylum Streptophyta; class Magnoliopsida; order Fabales; family Fabaceae; genus Lathyrus; species Lathyrus tuberosus. Next base: position 3,955,260 of record JALAZF010000282.1, read on the forward strand.
TATGGAAATGACCTATAATTTGAAAGTTTCCTTTTTGGGCAAGTTCTTACACTACATTCAACTTGACTTTTCATCATAAAGAAAGCTTCAAATGAGTTTTCCTCAAACATGAAAGTTGAAGATCTTTTTCTCCCCTTTCCAACAAGTACTAGATGATCTCCATACCATTTGTGAAACTCAACTTATGATCAAAATAAGGCAAAGTGGTTTTTTAGGGTTTTCTCATGGTTCCATTTGCATTTTGGGACATAGTAACCTATAATTGATTCCATTGCTTCATGTCACATTCTAACATCAAAGAACACTCCTTAAGGATCATTTTGGGCCTTTGAACCAAGAAATTTCATGACTTATTCATTACTTATTTCACATGGTGCAAAATTACCAAATTATTGAAAACTCATGAACCAATACATCTCAAGGTCCAAATCAAATTCAGGTGTGATTAGCAATTGTTAAATAAGTGATCCATCATCAAGGGTTTGGATATGCATGCATGGAGGAGGGTGTATTTCACATTATGTAATTTTCCAAAATCACCCAAAACTCATCAAGTGGGGAATTACCAAGGCCCAAATGTTAATCAGTGGATTAACCTAGTCTATTTAAGCTAACTCATGCTAGGGTTAGAGGGGAAGACACGTGATTTTGGAGAGTTTTCAAGTGAACCCTAAAAAAGATCATTCCTTCGTATCTCTCAAGCAAGAAGAGCTTTTCCAAAACTTCTTTCACAACTTTCATCCTTGGCATCTACAAAGTACAAATCAACCATCACTTGAAGCTAAGAGCAAGGGTACAGGTTGCACAATCTCAGGTTAGTGGTTTTTTTCATGATCATAGAACTCAAACTTTTGACTTGCATAATGATCTGTGATTATTGGTGATGATTCTGATGTATTTATTTTTGAGATTGGACGTGTATATTGGTTGTTTCGTGAGTTTCAAGTTTTGGGACCATGCTTTATTTCGTTCGATTTGCTCTTTGTGTTGATCGTTTGTGAAAAATAATAGGATATTCGTGATCCTGGTGAAAATCTGGACAAAATGGTACATTTGTTTGCGTTTTCTGGGTTTTTTTTGAGTTGCAGGTGGCCGTGGGTGACGGCCGGAGCTAGGGCTCCGGCGGCTGGTGTGAGTTCCGGCGAGCTAGGGTTTTAGAGGTAAGGGACGAAATCCTGACCGTCCGTTGCGTTGATCGTGTAGTCCAAGGCTTGCCACGTTTATTTTTTTTTCTGATTTTTATTTAGTGTTTGTGTGTTTGCCCACCCATGATTGTTACCGTGTGCCACCATATCATTGCCTTTCATCTTAATTATTTTTTATTTTATTGACTTAATCGTGTGCGTTTGATAAATCACATGGCTGAGATTATGACAGCACATTAAAAAACCCATGTGCCGCTCACGTGGGAATGTATGGTACTCTGAGTGTTTGTGTGTGCGTGAGTGTACATTAATTTTGGTGTGTTCTTTAGTCATGGCCGTTAATCATGAATACATGCTGGTTTGGTTGACTAAGTGTGAGGCGTTAGATTAATCTGAGGGTTGTGGTGGAGTCAATCAGTGGACCGGGTCACATGTGTACCTTTTTATTTTATTTTATTTCGCTGATGTTTATGTTGGGTTGGGCCTTGTTAATTGCACCCCCACCTAAGCCCCTTATTATTTCCAACGTGATTCTTCTACTTTTCACACCCCCATGTTATTTCATATTTCCATTTAATTTAATTGCATCATTTTGCATTTTAATCATTTTAAAAATAGTTAATTGCATTAAAAATTCCCAAAAAATTCATGAAGCATTTTTAGCATTTTATAAAATTTTCTCAAATTTTATTTTATCTTTAGCATCTGAATTAATTATTTTAATAATTTCTTTTTGAATTTGTTTCATTCTGCACACATTGCATTGTTTATTTTATTTCTCATCATCCATAAAACATTTTGAACTCATTCCTTTTGCATTGTTTCACCAACACATTGAATTGCATTAAAATATTTTTCTCTCATTTTTAAAATCATTTCATATTGCATTTTAGTCCTCCTTTTTTGCATATTGAACCATGTTTCTTGTCTGAACTTTGTATTATTGTTGAGTGACCTATCTTGGGAATTTTGGCATGACTTTTGGACATGTTGTTTGCTTATGGTTGAGATATGTTGATAATTAATTTGGTGATTTTAGAAGATGTTTTGCTAATTGTTTGATTGCTTTTATTTGAGGTCTTCTTGTATGCATATCTCTGATCATGTCTGGTTACCTGTTTGAAAAGGCACTTGTGCCATTGTTTTGGGTTTGCTTCTTTGACTCCATAATCCATGTTTAGGTCATCCTCATTCTGTCTTGGTTGAATTTCACTTGGTTTATAATCATTTCTCTTTGGTGTCTGTCTTGGTTGAGTTTCATTTGGTTTATTGTCACTTATGTCCATTTGCACTAACCTTTTATGCAGGGGCTGGGGTAAGTTATTTGAGGGTGTGGATAGTTATCCATGTCCACTCTCACTCTTTCTGTCTCTCATATTTTCTTTTCTTTAGGCTTAGGTTGTCGTCAAACCTCACTAACCGCAGGTCACCCATGCATGATAACATTAGGACTCTTAGTTTCCCTTTAGAGTTTTCTTTGTGTCTTCTCTCTTCTCATCTCAAAACTTCTTGAAAACACTTAATAAAGATAAAGTGTATTGCGCACGAGCCTTAAGCGTGGGGAATGAGAAATGAGGGGCTTCCTATCATCTTTCTAGAGTGCTTAGCGAGCGTCCTGTCTTGGGATGATTCGTTAAGTATTCGTCCATGTGCCCTAGACTTTGGTGCAATGCAAGTTATGAACTAACTCAAGTCACTTATGTCTTAAAAAAATACAAACAAACTTCAAACCTTTTTGTCCTTCGGGATGGTCAAACTAAAGGCTATTTTCAAAAAGGGCACGTTACTTTCCGTCCGAGTTGCAAACAGGCATCGACCCTAACTCCCGGACGCGAACTTAGCGTCGCTCATAAAAAACACAAAAAGAACTTGGTTCGAACTACGTTGACTCTGAATTTCCCATTGCACAAAGGGAGTACGTAGGCCTAGGACGTCAACGTCCTACCGAGTCTGTCTTTGTTTTCCCCTTCCTCGTGTCAGTACAGCCATAGACTTTAGGATAAATCACCCTTAGCTTAGACAATAAGCATGGATCCCATAGAGTACAATGGACGCGTGGGGTGCTAGCACCTCCCCTCGCGTAACCGACTCCCGAACCCAGGCTTTGGTTGCGATGACCATTCCTTTCCCTCTTCCTCAGGTTTATGCGGTGTTCCCTTTCCCCCTCTTGGGATAAATTTACACGGCTGGCGACTCTGTTTTCCGCGCCACTCTCGCGTTTGTACCTGGATGAAAATCCTGGGAGCGACAGCTGGCGACTCTGCTGGGGACGTACGGTTGACCTATGCTGGTCCATCCCCTCTAGCGGGTCGATCCTAGCGCTTGTTTGTTTTTTTGTTGGGTGTTTATTTGTTGTGCTATATTATGTTGTATATTACTGTTTTACAGCTTTTACTGCATTGCATTTCATTTTTATTACTGTCATACTGGATATTGCTGTGTTGTGCTGGCTGTTTCTATTTTGCAGGTTGGGTTGTTCTGAGAGATAAGCCCAATACCCAGGCTTGAGTACACCCTAGGACTAAAGTGGAGAGTAGTGGGACCTACGTGCCCGCTTAGTACGTTTGTGTGTTCACAAAATTCACAACCAGACGAGGCTATCTTGGGACGCATTCTAACGTGTGTGTCTTGCGCATGTTAGGATGTCGATCTAGAGAGTTGTCGACTCTGGTGACCGATCATCGAGGACCTTAGTAGAAACATCCCTCTTTAGTGGTGACAGTGGCCGACCACATTATGTGGCAAACCCATTCGCACCCGAGGGCCCACTTTGGAACTCGCATAGGATGGCCCCTATCTTTTGAAGAGAATCAGTGGAGGCACTCCTCGATTGACGATAGTACTGTACCCCGAGGGATGAATGTACTATTGTTTCTCGACCTCAGTGCCAGAAGCTGAGGACCTTCCATTTTGGAGAATCAGTTGAGGCCTCCTCGATTAATGATGATGCCAAACCAGAAATGGTGAACGTATCATCATTTCTCGACCTGAGAGCCCGGGATACTGAACATCCTAGTACCCATACGTGAGAGGGGATGGGTGTTTGCAGGTAACCGACACCTTCAACCTACCCTGTTTTTCTGGATTTCTCATCAATGTTTGATTATCTGGGTTCCTGGTTATCTCAGTGGTTCGGTATTTTGGAATTCTGGTTTTCTGGGTTGTGGTTCTCGTTCAGTTAACAACACAGCACATCCAGCAGTGTTGCCTTGATCCCATGTTTGCATGAGCATATCATTTTTCTTGCATTCTGACATGTTTGACATTTTTCAGGGCTTGCATCTTACTCTTGATTCCGGTTTTATGAGGTTACCTTGGCATGGATGTCCAGAGAAAGAAGACTGTTGCCTATTCGTTCCCAGATCCGACCTTGACGTTGATTCACAAGCTGATTAGTATGGCTGGTCCTGGAGTTGTACAGAGTTCAGTGGAGGGTATGGGAGACTTCTGAAGTTTGTCTACAATATCTCCAAGTATGAGAAGGATGCCATTCATACACTTCTTCAGTTTTACGATCCGTCTATGCGTTGCTTCACTTTCCCAGACTACATCTTGGCCCCAACGTTGGAGGAGTTCTCATTTATTTTGGGAATCCCCATCAGGCATGACACATTATTCTTTTCTGAAGAACACCCCGGGATAAAAGAAATGGCTATTGCTCTTCATATTGGTGAATCCGTTCTGAGCAGTAATATTGAGGAAAAACAAGGAGCTAAGGGTTTCTTATTGAAGTTCTTGTTTGATCAAGCTTGCATACATGTTAAAGAGAAGAATTGGACTGCTTTCCAAGCTATTCTGGCTATGTGCATCTATGGGATTGTCCTGTTTCCCAATGTTCTTGATCTGGTGGATATGCGTGCTGTCAGAATCTTTATTTCAAAGAATCCTATACCTACCTTGCTAGGTGATGTGTATCATTCAGTCCACTATAAGAATGAAAATAGGCGGGGAAAAACTGTGAGTTGTTGTCCACCGCTCTTATCTACTTGGTTTCTGAGCCATCTCCCCGAAGCTGGCACCTTCGTTGATATAAAAGATTCTCTGAAGTGGTCAAAGAGGTTAATGGGCTTGACTGCTGACAACATTGTCTGGTTCAATCGTGACTTGTTAGGAATAGAGATTATTTGCAAGTGTGGAGAATTCCCTAATGTACCCTTGATAGGGAGAAGAGGTGGAATTAACTATAATCTTTCCCTTGTTATCAGGCAGTTTGGTTATCCTTTAAAAGGTCCACCTGAAGAGCGAGATGTCAGAGAGTCCTTATTCTTCAATGGTACTGGGGATCAAGAGATGATAAGGAAGATTATGAATGCTTGGAAGAAGGTGACCAAGAGGGGAAAAACTTCATTCGGGAAATGTAACAACCGGGCTTTCCCTTCCTATAAAGAGTGGATTAAGAAGAGAGCAGAAGAGGAGCTTCTTCCCTTCCCGGTAGAACCACCATCTTACCCCTTGCTGATTGAGCCTCATACCACAGCTGAGATAGAGAAGTTTAACAAGTTGTGGGCTGAAAAGGAAAAGCTGCGAGAAGAAAACAGTGAGCTACAAAGAGAGATTTATCAGTTGAAGCATGAGCGGGGTGAAGCTGTTCATATCGCCGAGTTGAAGACAGAGCTTCTCGCTGAGGCAGAAAAGGAGCTAGCTGACAAGGTCGCATCCAGGCAAAGGATGAAACAAGCTCTAGACGGTATTAGTAAGGTTCTCGAGTCTAAGAAGGAAGAGTTGGACAAGGCTTTGTTAAAAATTCATAGGTTCAATGCTCACCGAGAAACTGCAATGGCTGAGAATAAGCAAAAAGAAGACGGTTATCTAGCTCAGATTGGTCAATTGAAATCGCAGCTCAAGAAGAAAGACGCTGAGATCCTATCAGGGGTATTCCAGAGACAAGCAGTCGAGGGTCGACTCAATGAAGCCATAGCCTCCATAGAGGAACTGAAGATCCAAGCTGAAGTGAAGAGATCTAGAAATGAGGGACCTATGATGAATGGTGTTTCTGGAGAAGACGCTTGGGAGTTACGTTGCCGATACTTGGAAGGGATCATGCATAGGATAGACGTTCTCATTCAAGAGCTAATTCAGAGACCAAAGCATCCCGACACCAAAAAGTTGTTCAAAGAAATTCAAGACTGGAGCAAGAAGCATAATGGATGGGGGGGATTGACACTTGTAGACTTTGATGACATGCCGTAGTTTTCTATTTTCTTTCATTATTCGGACCACCACCAGACTTGTTGGTTGGGATCTATGATTATTGTGTTCAGACTTGTTATCTTGGATTTGTGATTGTTGACATTTGGTTTTCCTCTGGTTTTCTTAATATATGAGCAGAAGTTCCGTCCTATCTTGTTGTTAAACTGGAATCAAGGGGGTGGATCGCCCTGCGAATATTCAAACATGTTCATTTGCATTTCAATATTCATAATCATTTTGCATAATCATTGTGCATAACAGGTGTTTATCTCCGGTATTCTTATCTTGTTCCAATCTCAGGATTATAGATCAGCACATTCATCGGTATTCTACCAGACAAATCAGAAGAGACTCATGGATCAGCTACAAAATGAGATGACTGAGATGAGGACTCGCATGAACCAATTCATGGATTTGATGCAAGGGGTTGCGCAAGGCCAAGAGCAGTTAAGGACTCTCGTTCAGCCACTGATTGCGAGAATTGATGAAGAAAGTCTCCTTCATGGAGGACTTCATACTGGTGTTACTGGTAATAATGTTCAGAATGGCCCTCCGGGCGGAGGTATTCCTGTTGCTGGTGTTGTGATTCCTCCGGGCGGAGGAGATGTTGTGGTTCCCACTGTAGTGGGAGGAGGTAACGGTGCTGGCGCAATTCATGGCCGTCAGTATGATGATCTTCAGGAAGATGCATTTTCTGTGCCAGGTGGGGATGCTGGTCCCCAGATTGACAATGATAAGAGGTTCCGGTTGATTGAGGAACAACTAAGGGGCATTGTGAATCAGGATGCTTTGGGTATGGATCTAGAAGATTTGGGGTTGGTTCCAGGCGTTGTTATTCCGCACAAGTTTCAGACTCCCACTTTCGAGAAGTATAATGGTATGTCTTGCCCAAGGACCCACGTGAGGGCATACGCAAGTAAAATGGCTGCGCATGCGAAGAATGAGAAGCTGATGATGCATTGCTTCCAGGATAGCCTATCTGGGGCATCCCTGGAGTGGTACATGCAACTAGAGAGGAAGGATGTGCGTAGTTGGAGAGATCTGGCAGGGTCATTTATTAGACACTATCAATATAACACTGACATGGCTCCGAACAGATCACAGCTGCAGAATTTGTCACAGAAGAACAATGAGAGTTTCAAGGAGTACGCCCAGAGGTGGCGTGAACTGGCAGCAAGGGTTCAGCCTCCCATATTGGAACGTGAAATGATAACTATGTTTATGGCCACCTTGCAGGGTCATTACTATGAAAAGCTGGTACCGTGTATGACTGGAAAGTTTGCTGACTTGATCTTAGTAAGAGAGATGGTGGAAAGCGGAATTAAGGCGGGAAAAATATCAGGCAGTGATGGGTCCTCATCTGGAGGAAGTAAGAAGCCTTATGCCAGTGGTTACAAGAAAAGGGAGGGAGATACAAACTCTGTGTCATCATATCGTGGTAGAGAAGGACCTCGTCAGAACTTCAATCAACAGGTGGCTTCTGTAACCATCCTAGCAGCACCCCAGCAGCCAATAGTGTCTCAACAATAAAATCAGGCTCCTCGCCGATCGCAGCCTCTGACTAGGCGTGATAGGCATTTTGACACTCCACCTCTTCCCTATTCTCAATTATTTCAGCACTTGCTAAAGCTCCAGTTAATTCAGAAGAGAACCTTGGCTCCACCCACTGGTAATCCACCTCCCAGCTATGACGCCAACACCCACTGTGAGTTTCATTCTAGGGCACCTGGACATCATATTGAGAACTATAAAGCTTTTAAGCATCAGGTTCAAGATTTGGTGGATTCCAAAGCCATCAATTTCTCCAATGATGTTCCAAGTGTGAATCAGAACCCGATGCCGAATCACGGTGAGCCAAGGGTCAATGCTATTATTAAAGACTGTGAAGACTTGAGTTTGATTTCAGATGTGAACGAGGTTCAAACTCCTTTGCGTGTGGTGAAGGATAGACTATTGAAGGGAGGGATATTTCCTGGCTGTGATGAAGGTTGTGTAGGATGTGTGTCGCAGCTAGGCGGTTGTGATTTATTGAAAGCAGGTATTCAGAAAATGATCAGTGAAGGGATATTACAGTTTGACAGGGGTTGTAAGTAGAGTAAAGTTACTGACAGAGAGATTAATGTTGCCACGATAACAATTCCATTCAAGACAATAAATATATCAGCGCCGGCGAGACCAGCGTCGGTCACTATCACTGTTCCTGGACCAGTCTCGTATGAGAGTACCAAGGCCATCCCATGGAACTATGGGGCCGAGGTGTTTGTTAATGGTAAGAAACAGGAATTGGAAGAGACATCAGCTGTGAATACAGGGGTTGAAAATCTTGTTGAAGCAGGGGCTATCACTAGGAGTGGTAGAGTCTTTATTCCGTCAGAGGATCAAGTTGGCAGTTCAAGACAAGACAAAGGTAAACAGATGATGGATGAGTCCGTACAGAGGCATGAAGCTAATAATTCTATGACAAAGCAGGCTGGGGATACTTTCTCAGAAGACGTAGAAGAGTTTATGAGGTTGATCAGGAAAAGTGATTACAAGATTGTTGATCAACTTCACCAAACTTCATCGAAGATTTCCATTCTATCCTTACTGTTGTGCTCTGAGGCGCACCGAAATGCATTGCTGAAGGTTTTGAACATGGCCTATGTACCGCGGGAAATATCTGTTAACCAGCTAGAAGGGGTTGTGGCTCATGTGAATGCTGGTAATGGCTTGGGTTTCATCGATTTAGATTTAACTCCAGCTGGGAGGAATCACAACAACGCTCTGCATATTTCAGTGGAATGTCGTGGTTCCTTGATGTCACATGTGTTAGTTGATATTGGGTCATCTTTGAATGTGCTGCCGAAGAAGGCTTTGATGAAGTTGGATACTCGTGGGTTAATTTGTACACCAAGTGACTTGGTGGTACGTGCTTTTGATGGCTCCAAGAGGTCGGTTTTTGGAGAGTTAGTTATGCCAATCAAGGTGGGTCCTGAGATTTTCAACACCACCTTTTACATAATGGATATTCATCCTGCCTATAGTTGTTTGTTGGGTCGCCCTTGGATCCATGGTGCTGGGGCAGTAACATCTACGCTGCACCAGAAGTTGAAGTATATGGTGGATGGCCACGTTGGGACTGTTTGTGGTGAAGAAGATATCATGGTGAGTCACCTATCGACCTTCAAGTATGTAGAGGTATATGGTGAAGTACAGGAAACTTTGTACCAAGTCTTTGAAGCTATGAAAATTCTCGAGGAACCCCCAAAGGCAGTCAGTCAGCCTGAGGTGGTTGCCCAACCTAAAGTTGTCAGACAACCAGAGGTTCCAATGTCCTCTTTCAAAGAGGCGCGCGCTATAGTTGAAGCTGGTGGTTCTCAGAAGTGGGGCAGTGTCATTGATGTTCAAAGAAAGCAAGATACTCATGGACTGGGTTACAAGCCACCTAGGCGTCCTGAAGAGCCTCCCAAGTTCTATGGTCCAGTCCGTTTCACCAGTGCCGGTGTTTTCTTCGACAGAGTCAATGCTATTGAGGATGAGGGGGATAGTGACTGTGACATGGATGAATGGATCCGTCCCTGCACCCCTGGTCAGAGTTTAGGCAACTAGTCTCCCGAGAAAGTCATCCAAGTGACGCGCCCGGAGTAATTTACTTTTGTTTTCTGTTATGTTGAATCCTACGTTCTGCCCAAGACGTAGTGATATTTATTTGTAGCGCTTGGATGTTTTATTCGCTATTTTTTATCATCAATAAAGGACATTTTTTTCATTCAAATATTTTGATCCCTGTTTTTCTGTTTTTACTTTTTGCATTAACCCACATCAAAATGGCAATGTGTTTTCTTGTTTGTTGCACTCATAATAAACATAAGACATCCATCATGCAGGTTTCTTTGTTCAGATTCCACCCCTCGTGACTTAGCTATGGCTCGATATAACTTCGACAATCCTATCTATCAAGTCGAAGAAGAGACTGACGAAGACTGTGACTTACCAGAAGAATTAGCCAGGTTACTGAAACAAGAGGAAAGGGTTATTCTACCTCATCAGGAGGAAGTTGAGACTATTAATCTGGGAACCGAGGATGTTAAACAAGAAGTAAGGATTGGGGCTGCTTTGGAAGACACTGTTAGGAGAAGATTGTTTGAGTTACTTCGAGAGTATGTGGATATCTTCGCCTGGTCTTACCAAGACATGCTCGGGCTTGACACTGACATTGTTTCACACAGACTGCCGCTTAAAGAGGGTTGTACTCCAGTCAAGCAGAAACTAAGAAGGACGAAACCAGATATGGCTGTCAAGATCAAGGAAGAGGTTCAGAAACAGTTAGACACCGGATTTCTCGCTGTGACAAATTATCCTCCGTGGGTTGCTAATATTCTACCTGTACCTAAGAAGGATGGGAAGGTCAGGATGTGTGTTGATTACCGAGATTTGAACAGGGCGAGCCTGAAAGATGATTTCCCGCTCCCTCACATTGACGTGTTAGTAGACAATACTGCTTAATATTCTGTGTTTTTCTTCATGGATGGCTTCTCTGGGTATAACCAAATCAAAATGGCCCCAGAGGACATGGAGAAGACTACGTTCATAACACCGTGGGGAACATTTTGCTACAAGGTAATGCCCTTTGGATTGAAGAATGTTGGGGCAACCTATCAGCTGGCAATGGTGACTCTCTTTCATGATATGATTCACAAGGAGATTGAAGTCTATGTTAATGACATGATTGCGAAGTCACAGACAGAGGAAGAACACTTGGTAAACCTCCAGAAGTTGTTTGAAAGGTTGAGGAAGTTCAGATTAAGATTGAATCCAAACAAGTACACTTTCGGTGTGAGGTCTGGTAAATTGTTGGGATTCATTGTTAGTGAAAGAGGTATCGAGGTTGATCCTGCAAAAATAAGAGCCATACAGGAGATGCCTGAGCCAAGAACAGAGAAAGAGGTTCGTGGTTTCTTGGGGAGGTTGAATTACATTGCTAGGTTCATCTCTCATCTGACAGCCACGTGTGAACCAATTTTCAAGTTGTTAAGAAAGGATCAAGAGGTCAGGTGGAATGAAAATTATCGAGAGGCGTTTGAAAGGATAAAGACGTATTCGCAGGAACCTCCAGTCCTTATGCCACCAGTGTCCGGGAGACCGTTGATTATGTACCTTACGGTTCTTGAGAATTCGATGGGTTGTGTGCTCGGTCAACACGACAAGACAGGTAGGAAAGAGCACGCCATTTACTACCTGAGTAAGAAGTTCACTGATTGCGAATCAAGATACTCTATGTTGGAAAAGACATGTTGTGCGCTCGCTTGGGCAGCCAAGCGCCTGAGGCAGTATATGTTAAACCACACAACCTTGGTGATTTCGAAGATGGATCCGATTAAGTACGTATTTGAGAAGCAGGCACTTTCTGGAAGGATAGCCCGTTGGCAGATGGTTTTGACAGAATATGATATTCAATATGTTTCCCAGAAGGCCATTAAGGGAAGTGTTCTGTCAGAATACCTTGATGAACAGCTGGTCGAGGATTATCAGCCAATGAAGTTTGAGTTTCCAGACGAGCATGTTATGTTTCTGAAAATGAAAGATTGTGAAGAGCCTCTGCCTGATGAAGGACCTGAGATTGGGTCTCAATGGAAGATGATTTTTGATGGGGCTGTCAACTCATATGGTAATGGAATTGGGGCAATCATTACAACCCCAAAGGGTTCTCATATACCTTTCACTGCCCGGTTAGCATTCGTGTGTACCAACAACGAGGCGGAGTATGAAGCATGCATCATGGGGTTAGAAAAAGCAATTGATTTGAGAATTAAGAACCTCGATGTCTATGGTGATTCCGCGTTGGTAGTTAATCAGATTATAGGAGAATGGGAGACTCGTCAGGCGAATTTGGTGCCTTAAAACAACTATGCCAGAAGGTTGTTACCTTTCTTTGACAGGGTGGATTTTCATCATGTGCCCCGAGCTGAGAATCAGATGGCTGATGCGTTGGCAACATTAGGATCCATGTATAAGGTGAACCGTTGGAATGAAACTTCTTCGATTAGAATCATGCGCCTGGATAGACCAGCTTTTGTGTTTGCAATTGAAGATGTGTCTGATGGCAAACCGTGGTATTATGATATTAAGGTTTTCCTGAAGAGACAGGAGTATCGAGAGGGTGCCTCCACCAAGGATAAGAAGACTCTGAGGAGGTTGGCAGGAAACTTCTTTCTGAATAAGGATGATGTGTTATATAAGAGGAACTTCGATATGGTCTTGCTACGTTGTGTTGATGAACACGAGGCAGGTTTGTTGATGAGGAAGTTCACGAGGGCTCTTTTAGTACTCATTCCAGTGGACACGCCATGGCTAGAAAGTTGTTGAGGGCAGGATATTACTGGATGACTATGGAGTCTGATTGTTTCAAGTACGCCCGAAAGTGCCATAAATGCCAGATTTATGCAGATAAGATGCATGTACCGCCTACGCCTCTAAATGTGTTGTCATCTCCTTGGGCTTTTGCAATGTGGGGCATAGATATGATTGGAAAGATTGAGCCCACTGCTTCCAAGTGGCATCGTTTCATTTTGGTTGCCATTGACTATTTCACAAAGTGGGTGGAAGCAGCCTCGTACGCCAACGTCACCAAGCAAGTGGTAGCCCGGTTTATAAAGAAGGATATCATTTGTCGTTATGGGGTCCCAGAGAGATCATTACTGATAATGGCTCAAATTTGAACAACAAGATGATGAAGGAACTATGTCAGAGTTTTAAGATCGAGCATCATAATTCCTCTCCATATCGTCCGAAGATGAATGGGGCTGTTGAGGCAGCAAATAAGAATATCAAGAAGATTGTGCAGAAAATGGTGGTAACATATAAAGACTGGCATGAGACGCTACCTTATGCCCTACATGGTTACCGTACTTTGGTGCGTACGTCAATTGGGGCAACCCCTTTCTCATTGGTGTATGGTATGGAAGCAGTTTTACCCTTAGAGGTCGAGATTTCGTCTTTGAGAGTTTTGGCAGATGTGAAGCTTGATGAAGCTGAGTAGGTCCGTTCTAGATTGGATCAGTTAAAACTTATTGAAGAAAAGAGATTGGCAGCCATCGCACATGGTCGGTTGTATCAGAACAGGATGAAGCACGCCTTTGACCAGAAAGTGCGTCCTCGGAGTTTTTAGACAGGTGAATTGGTTTTGAAAAGGATCCTTCCTCCTCAGACAGATCACAGGGGCAAATGGACTCCAAACTACGAGGGGCCATATGTAGTGAGAAAGGTTTTTTCTGGTGGAGCCTTACTACTTTCAACTATGGATGGTGAAGATTTTACATCCCCTGTGAACGCAGACGTAGTCAAAAAATACTTCGCATAAAAGAGACCCGCTGGACATAAAAAGAAAGTCCAGGCAAAAAAGGGGCATCCCGGCGAACCATAAAAAGGAAAAAGTTCGGGCAAAGGTTAGGGATAAAATGTAAAAAGAAACGTGTAAACCCGCAAAGTTGAAAACCTGAAAAGGCGACTTTGGCAAAAATGGGTATCCCGATGGATTAAAAACCCGAAAAGGGCGATCCAGGCAAAAGTTAGGGATCTATAAGCGAAAGGCTATGGTCTGCGTTCGATCTGTGAGCACTTTCAATACCAGGAAATTCTGAAAGAAAGGAATCAGTACAGTTAGTCTCTTCAAAGGTCAAGACATTTGTGGATAAGCAAGACATATGGGTCATAGCTGAGTCGAATCATGGTGGATATCTGTTCCCACATTGCCGACATGTGTATTTTCTTTTTGCTTTTGCGCAATTACCTCTTTTTAGGAATTGCTTCCTATTGTAAATGCCTATTTACAGGCCACTTTTCTCAATAAAATATTCATTTCACTCAAAGAGCTTTCCGTTGTTTGTTTTACTTTTACTGTTTTGTTTGCAAAAAACGTCCGATATTTTTGATAAACATTGCATATAAAACTTCGAGCTTTGCGGAGCATAACGAAAAGTAGTAGAAATTACTTAGGCATTAACGGTGATAGTCAGGTTGTGGCATATTCTTTTGTTGTTATTTGACTTGCAGGGCAACAGGATTGTATTTCCCCAGCAGTTTGCTTTCCCCAGCATTGAGATCGCACTTTCCTCAGCAGAGCAGACCTTCCCCAGCAGGAGACCTGGAAAGTATTTTCTCTGAATCAAGACGTTATCTCCCCACAGAATCAGGGTTTTCACTTTCCCCATCCAGTCAGGAAGCGTGCTTTCGCCGACAATGTCATATTCTAGTCCCCAGCAAGGTGAGAGTAAAGTCATTCTCCCCACCAGTAGGCTAAGTTCAGCAGTATCCCCAAGCAGGATGATATTATGGATTGTTTTCCCCAAGCAGGATAGTATTATGGGCTGGCATCCCCCGACAGGTTCTGAGCCCAATTGGATATTAGAAATCTTCAGTAACAGACCTCCGGTTCCGTTATTGGCGTTCATTCTCAACTCCCCCAGTAGAGGAGAAATCTCAGGTTTTGGATGTTACCTTCAGTGAAAGACAGGTGTGGCCCCTGGTAGTTCTTTCGGGATTTCATCCCCAACAGAAGTTGTTGATCCGAAGAGTCGATCAGTATGACCCTTCTCAGCAGAGTTCCTGGATTCAGAGGACAATTTATTTTTGTCATCCCCAGCTGAATTGGTCTTTTCTCTCCAGCATTTATTTTGCTGGAGGGACCCCTTTTGCATATCATAAGCATTGGCATTGCATCCTCAAAAACGCGTAGCATTTCCATTTTGTGTGGAGCATTACGACAAAATTCAAACATTTGCATTCGAAGCATAAGCCAGGTTTGATGCTTTCCTTGCCAGTTCTCTTTCCCAGCAGAGATGGCATAACTCAGGAGATTTTGGAGGGATGCGTTCCTCATACTTGTGCTCCCTGGCAGAATCTTTTATTTAGACTTCTCCTTTCCCCGACGGAGTCATCTTATCTGTGGATCGTGAGTCCGTTAGAAGTTTGCCTTTGTTTGGCCTTTCTCTTTTGTGAAATCCAGTTCTCGCCTGACATATTTTGTTTACCAATTTCCCTTTCTCACTAGGGTGGTCTAAATCAGAAGTTTTGTTTCACGGCGAAGTCCACTTTATGTTGGTTATCCTTTGCGGATACAATTGAGGTTGTATTCGTTTTGTTGGTGCGATTGAGGTCGTATTCATATTTTCTTTGTGGGTAGAGTAATCGAGGTCAATCTTCCTTTGAGGGTACAATTGAGGTTATATTCGTTTTGTGGGTACGATTGAGGTCGTATTCGTATTTTCTTTATGGGTGGAGTGATTGAGGTCAGTCTCCCTTTGAGGGTACAATTGAGGTTGTATTCGTTTTTTGTGGATGCGGTTGAGGTCGTATTCGTATTTCCTTTGTGGGTGGAGTGATTGAGGTCAGTCTCCCTTTGTGGGTACAATTGAGGTTGTATTCATTTTTTGTGGATGCGGTTGAGGTCGTATTCGTATTTCCTTTGTGGGTGCGATTGAGGTCGTATTCGTCTTATTTTTTAGGGTATGGTTGAGGTCATATTCCTTATTTTTCAGCACACTCCATCTCGTTATTCTCACCATTAGCAAATTTCTGGGGCTCTTTCGGTATTCAATCCCCGTGTATCCTGGAATGTCTGAGAGCCTTCGCTATCATACCTTCAGGACCAAGTTGATTGAATAGGGGCAGCTGTAACACCCCAAAATTTGCTCTCCTACCTTTAGTACCAATTGGCTTATGTTTCATTTCATTTTGCATTATCATGTGTGCATATCATTGGTTCTTAGCATGGGGTCAAGGTGCCTGAGGCAAGTTCAAGAGGAGAAGATGTTCTTCAAAGGGTCGAGCAAGAGAGTTCAAGTGGATCACTCTCTCCTAACCAGTGCAGAAACTAGGATTTTGAGATTCTTGGGTTTATTGCTCCAATGGGAAAGTTTCTTGGATTTTTATCATCACCAAATGGCATATCTTATCTTTTTTGGAGAGGATACATATCATATTCAGAGGAATTTGGATTTGGAGACTGTGTTATTTCCTCCTAGACTGAGGGTACCAAAATTAGGGTTTGCTATAAAGTCAGTTTATTTCTGATTTTTTGGGCAAGACTTGATTCCATGGTATTCCTTGGGTCCCTAAGTATCTAGGAATGGAAGATTGTCCATCAGTTTGTTTCAGGAGAAGTTCAATTGACCAATGGATTGGGAATCAGGAGAATCAGGAGAAAAGTCAACAGTGAGAGGGGAGTCAACTGTGAAAGCTTGAGGTTCTCTTCAAGGTTTTCAAGGTCTCACATCCTCATATGGTCTTCAAGAGTCAAGTTTCACACCATTTATCAAGAATCAAGGGTTGGTACAAAAGTTACTAAATATGGAAATGACCTATAATTTGAAAGTTTCCTTTTTGGGCAAGTTCTTACACTACATTCAACTTGACTTTTCATCATCAATAAAGCTTCAAATGAATTTTCCTCAAACATGAAAGTTGAAGATCTTTTTCTCCGCTTTCCAACAAGTACTAGATGGTCTCCATACCATTTGTCAAACTCAAGTTATGATCAAAAGAAAGCAAAGTGGTTTTTTAGGGTTTTCTCATGGTTCCATTTGCATTTTGGGACATAGTAACCTATAATTGATTCCATTGCTTCATGTCACATTCTAACATCAAAGAACACTCCTTAAGGATCATTTTGGGCCTTTGAACCAAGAAATTTCATGACTTATTCATTACTTATTTCACATGGTGCAAAATTGCCAAATTATTGAAAACTCATGAACCAATACATCTCAAGGCCCAAATCAAATTCAGGTGTGATTAGCAATTGTTAAATAAGTGATCCATCATCAAGGGTTTGGATATGCATGCATGGAGGAGGGTGTATTTCACATTATGTAATTTTCCAAAATCACCCAAAACTCATCAAGTGGGGAATTACCAAGGCCCAAATGCTGATCAGTGGATTAACCTAGTCTATTTAAGCTAACTCATGCTAGGGTTAGAGGGGAAGACACGTGATTTTGGAGAGTTTTCAAGTGAACCCTAAAAAAGATCATTCCTTCATATCTCTCAAGCAAGAAGAGCTTCTCCAAAACTTCTTTCACAACTTTCATCCTTGGCATCTACAGAGTACAAATCAACCATCACTTGAAGCTAAGAGCAAGGGTACAGGTTGCACAATCTCAGGTTAGTGGTTTTTTTCATGATCATAGAACTCAAACTTTTGACTTGCATAATGATCTGTGATTATTGGTTGATGTATTTATTTTTGAGATTGGACGTGTATATTAGTTGTTTCGTGAGTTTCAAGTTTTGGGACCATGCTTTATTTCGTTCGATTTGCTCTTTGTGTTGATCGTTTGTGAAAAATAATAGGATATTCGTGATCCTGGTGAAAATCTGGACAAAATGGTACATTTGTTTGCGTTTTCTGGGTTTTTTTGAGTTGCAGGTGGCCGTGGGTGACGGCCGGAGCTAGGGCTCCGGCGGCTGGTGTGAGTTCCGGCGAGCTAGGGTTTTAGAGGTAAGGGACGAAATCCTGACCGTCCGTTGCGTTGATCGTGTGGTCCAAGGCTTGCCACGTTTATTTTTTTTTTCTGATTTTTATTTAGTGTTTGTGTGTTTGCCCACCCATGATTGTTACCGTGTGCCACCATATCATTGCCTTTCATCTTAATTATTTTTTATTTTATTGACTTAATCGTGTGCGTTTGATGAATCACATGGCTAAGATTATGACAGCACATTAAAAAACCCATGTGCCGCTCACGTGGGAATGTATGGTACTCTGAGTGTTTGCGTGTGCGTGAGTGTACATTAATTTTGGTGTGTTCTTTAGTCATGGCTGTTAATCATGAATACATGCTGGTTTGGTTGACTAAGTGTGAGGCGTTAGATTGATCTGAGGGTTGTGGTGGAGTCAATCAGTGGACTGGGTCACATGTGTACCTTTTTATTTTATTTTATTTCGTTGATGTTTATGTTGGGCTAGGCCTTGTTAATTGCACCCCCACCTAAGCCCCTTATTATTTTCAACGTGATTCTTCTGCTTTTCACACCCCCATGTTATTTCATATTTCCATTTAATTTAATTGCATCATTTTGCATTTTAATCATTTTAAAAATAGTTAATTGCATTAAAAATTCACAAAAAATTCATGAAGCATTTTTAGCATTTTATAAAATTTTCTCAAATTTTATTTTATCATTTTATTTTATCTTTAGCATCTGAATTAATTATTTTAATAATTTCTTTTTGAATTTGTTTCATTCTACACACATTGCATTGTTTATTTTATTTCTCATCATCCATAAAACATTTTGAACTCATTCCTTTTGTATTGTTTCACCAATACATTGAATTGCATTAAAATATTTTTCTCTCATTTTTAAAATCATTTCATATTGCATTTTAGTCCTCCTTTTTCGCATATTGAACCATGTTTCTTGTCTGAACTTTGTATTATTGTTGAGTGACCTATCTTGGGAATTTTGGCATGAATTTTGGACATGTTGTTTGCTTCTGGTTGAGATATGTTGATAATTAATTTGGTGATTTTAGAAGATGTTTTGCTAATTGTTTGATTGCTTTTATTTGAGGTCTTCTTGTATGCATATCTCTGATCATGTCTGGTTACCTGTTTGAAAAGGCACTTGTGCCATTGTTTTGGGTTTGCTTCTTTGACTCCATAATCCATGTTTAGGTCATCCTCATTCTGTCTTGGTTAAATTTCACTTGGTTTATAATCATTTCTCTTTGGTGTCTGTCTTGGTTGAGTTTCATTTGGTTTATTGTCACTTATGTCCGTTTGCACTAACCTTTTATGCAGGGGCTGGGGTAAGTTATTTGAGGGTGTGGATAGTTATCCATGTCCACTCTCACTCTTTTTGTCTCTCATCTTTTCTTTTCTTTAGGCTTAGGTTGTCGTCAAACCTCACTAACCGCAGGTCACCCATGCATGATAACATTAGGACTCTTAGTTTTCCTTTAGAGTTTCCTTTGTGTCTTCTCTCTTCTCATCTCAAAACTTCTTGAAAACACTTAATAAAGATAAAGTGTATTGCGCACGAGCCTTAAGCGTGGGGAATGAGAAATGAGGGGCTTTCTCTCATCTTTCTAGAGTGCTTAGCGAGCGTCCTGTCTTGGGACGATTCGTTAAGTATTCGTCCATGTGCCCTAGACTTTGGTGCAATGCAAGTTATGAACTAACTCAAGTCACTTATGTCTTAAAAAAATACAAACAAACTTCAAACCTTTTTGTCCTTCGGGATGGTCAAACTAAAGGCTATTTTCAAAAAGGGCACGTTACTTTCCGTCCGAGTTGCAAACAGGCATCGACCCTAACTCCCGGACGCGAACTTAGCGTCGCTCATAAAAAACACAAAAAGAACTTGGTCCGAACTACGTTGACTCTGAATTTCCCATTGCACAAAGGGAGTACGTAGGCCTAGGACGTCGACGTCCTACCGAGTCTGTCTTTGTTTTCCCCTTCCCGTGTCAGTACAGCCATAGACTTTAGGATAAATCACCCTTAGCTTAGACAACAAGCGTGGATCCCATCGAGTACGATGGACGCGTGGGGTGTTAGCACCTTCCCCTCGTGTAACCGACTCCCGAACCCAGGCTATGGTTGCGATGACCATTCCTTTCCCTCTTCCTCAGGTTTATGTGGTGTTCCCTTTCCCCCTCTTAGGATAAATTTACACGGCTGACGACTCTGTTTTCTGCGCCACTCTCGCGTTTGTACCTGGATGAAAATCCTGGGAGCGACACCATCACTGTGGCTTCCTACCAATTTCCAGAACACTATCATCACAAACATGACAAATATCTGAGTTTCACTCCCTAAAAGTTCTTCTACTTACTTAGCAGATCCAAACCTCAAATCTTCATCTTCGTCAAATTTGAGTTCACCCTCTATTCTCTTAGAACAACCATTAACGATACCCAATCGTTCTCTCTCAATGACTTCCCAACTAAACCAACATACCAAAACCTCTAATCTGCCTCATCTTCCTGATATTAGAATCCCCATCGACTTAACAAAATAATTTGTACTCACTGGATTAGCTCCAAACGATTCACAAAACATACTATCAAAGCTGGAAAGACACGTCTATTCCATCCAACATAATTCCGTCTACTATCAACAAGAGATTAAGGGTGATCAGTTCCTCAATTTGTCAATAGACAGCCGACAATCATGATGGGGCATAAACCATCTTTACCAAACTATAATATCATTTCTTGCATCTTGTGCACAAGACTACCTAAGGCACAAATCCTTAGTCGACAGAAACCTTACCTCCGCATTCCCTCTGGAACCGGGAACAACACTGTCCAAATAACACTTACAATCTTGCAATCTACAACACACTAAGCCAACGCTCCACACCTGAAGCAACTTGGAGAAGCACCAGCTTCTCCCCCACTTAACTCATTCTAAATCCTAAAGACAAAGGATTAGAAAACCAGAAAGCACTCACAGTGTTTCACATACAGATCATGTACTAAGGAACAAACAACATCGACAGTATTCAACTGTCACACCAACTGACTCAACAACTTGGCCGGACCGACCTGCTCTAATACCACTAATGTAACACCCCAATTCCCATCGCGGATAAATAATACATAAATAAATCAGAGTAAATAAAAATTTTATTCTTAGACAGAAACAAGGATGCCACATTTAAAGAAAGAAAACACAATCCCTGCTCATAAATTTGATACATAACACAAAATGGAATAAACATAAAAGGGAAACTTTTTCCAACAAAAGGAAAGTTCAATTATGGAATAAAGCGGAAAGATCCATAACTGACTCGTTTTACAAAATAAATTGTTTTATAACATCAAAATATCCATACAAAGGTAATACAAAATAGATCAAATAAATGTATACATATATAACAAAAGCGTTCCCTGACTCCCGTGTTACGTATCAGAGCAGACTGACTGACACAAAGATGGAGAACTAATCTTCACAAAAGCCTCCAAGATACTAATCTGCAATTGCCTCATAGAGCAACAAACCATAGCAGAAGGGTGAGAAATAACAACTAAATCAAGATTGCATAATGATATGCAAATACATATAAATTCACATGCATAATTATTCTCACCACAAGCATCACATACTAATACAGATAGCATGCCACAGATACCTAATATATTTCTAATAATCCAACCACATAGCATATATCAATTATACCAACATAATCACATATTCACACATAAGGCATACCAAAGTTATGACATATGGAAACACACCACCACATCACATATATTCATATATAGCATATCATAGATAATTAATACGATCATTGTAATGTACAACATCCCCACAAAACATAGCATATGTCTATACATAAAACATATCATCCGTAACCAATGCATATCAAATTACCAATGCTATCACAAGCTCAACACATAATCAATCCATTCACAATTTCCCACACATAATCAATCCATTCATGATTTATGCAAATGCACAGAAATCGACACAATGACTCTATGCATGCGGTACCATTCCATCCATCATTCTCATCATCATTAATTCACTCAGGAATTACTGGAATCATCGCTTATTACTTAGTGTAACTCCCCATCGGGAAAATGATGTTCCCCGTCGCTTTAGGTCCTCTTGGTATAAGGCTCACGACGTTTATGGATCGCTTTAGGTCCTCTTTGTATAAGGCTCACGATCCGATCGCTTTAGGTCCTCTTTGTATAAGGCTCACGATCGTCTATAACGTCGCTTTAGGTCCTCTTTGTATAAGGCTCACGACCGTTATAGCAGATTCCCTCTAGAATCGTTTCGTCGCTCACACCCCACAAGGGCACACGACATCACAAGATGCATATCATGATGCTTGGCGTACAATGACTCATGACAATCAAATGCATATACATATATAACCATGTGAACCATCTCAACATCAATAATCATGCATTGAAATCAAACCCAAAACAATGTATTTATTTGCCATAAGGCCACAAACCACCATCACAACATTTCATCACATGCATTCACATCATATAACAGCACACATGCTATACGTTATATATCAAAAACATATCACATGATAACGAATTAATCGCACACAATTACGACGGTAAAAGTCGACAAAACGACACGTTTCTAAATTCCCAACACAATTAAATCGACCACTAATTCAAAAACCCATTTTTATAAGAAAGAACATCTCCTTAGCTTTCCAACAGTACTAAGAACGTCTCGATCCGAGTTACGGATCAAAAGTTATGGATTTTAGAAAAAACAGTTTTATTTTTGCTCCAGGTCGCGCTAAGCGGGCTCCACCCCGTGCTAAGCGCGCTCCTCACTGCCTGGAGAGGTTGCAAATTCTCCAGACCGCGCTAAGCGGGCGTCTGCGCGCTAAGCGCGCACTGCGATTTTCAGAAAAGTAAACCCTTCGACATTTCATCCGAAAATCACCATTTCCATCACAAATCAGTTCCAAACGGCATAACAAGTATCAACAAATGTTCATATGCATAGTGTGATCATACTACGCGATTCATATCGATTTCCGACCGTGAAAACATCGATTTCTATTCATTTTTCTCATTTCGACTTATAATTGAAAAACTATGAGAAATAAGTAAACATTCAAACACACACATACATATTCATATACAAGCAAGATATAATCGAAACTTCTCACCCTTACCCGATTAATCGCGCTTGAAACGGAGTTTTCTTCGATTTTCCTCTTCTCCTCTCTTTTCCTTCCTCTTCCTTTCTTTCCCTTTTCTTTCTTTTCTCTCTTTTTCTCTCCAATCTCTATTTATAAAAATATCTAATTTTTCTAAAATATCTACCCCTCAAAATGACCATTTTACACATAAGCTCAAATATCTCGCAGACGCTCTCAACACGCGATAAAACATAAACAGCGATGAAATATATTTCGGGAAATAAAAGTTGAAAAGAAATTATAATTTATTGCAAATATTTTACCTATCAGAGAAATTAACCAATTAACTCAATTAGCAGGTAAAATACAATAAATTCACACATTTCACAAAATTCACATAAATGAAATAAATAAATACAATTAAACAAATCGGGGCGTTACACTGACTCTGATGCTAGGCCGACGCTTACATTCTTTAGCGTCGATTTTTTTCCATTTAGTGAGGGTTTGAGGCCAACACTAAAATGCAATTTTCTTGTAGTGATAAGCCATTATTGACTATCTACATGCTCTTTCATGATTAGGGATGTCAATTTGCATCTGTTAACGGGGATCCCCGTAGGGATTATCTGTTCGGAGCTCCGAAGTCAGAGTTTTTTTTTCCCGCGGGGACGGGGATGGAGGCAAAAATTTCTCCAATGAAACTTCGTGGCGGGGATCGGGAAAGTACCCTTCGTCCCACGGATTCCCCGAATCCGGCCATATTATTAATTATCTTTTTTATATTTATAATATTATATAAGATATACTAATTATGTAACTGTACATTTTTTTTATAAAAAAGTTATTATATTATAGGGAAATAAAGAGTCATTACTCATTAGTCATTTGTGGAGATTTTATTTACTAATCTTAGAAAAGTGAACGATGCATATACAAATTACAATGTTAAACGTGTCTTCTTCTTCTTCTTAGAAGAGTCTTTTTCTTTCTCAAAACTATTTGTCTTCTCCATTCCTCCTTTCCTTTGTTCTCATCATCATCACAACAATTTCTCTATATGTTTTTTAAAAAAATAATGAAATGCTAATGTCACAATTTTGATCGGAAAAAATAAAATAAATAATAAGATTTGAAATGTATGGATCTCTGTGGATACGGTGGGGATGGGGATGGGGAAAAATATTTCCCTGTGGCGGGGATGGGGATGGGGATGGGGAAAAAATTGGGGGACGGTGCGGAGAAAGGGGAAGCATCCTCCACACATTCCCTGCCTCATTGACACCCCTATTCATGATAGGGATTATGCCTTGTGTTTCCTTTACTGTTATTGGCACTAAACTTGTAGCAAAATTAAAAGCAAATAATTATGAACAATAGATCCATATACTAGCATAAAACCTGCAAGTAATATGGATTACATAATAGTCAATGATAAATTATTATGATTGGAAGCATTCTTATAGGACTGCTTGCTTATTAGCAAGGCCAATAGAGACAATTCAAGCTTTAAATGTAACTCTCTTTGTTGGTGAGGGAATTGACCTATACATATGTTTAAAGTACAATATCATTATGTACTCCATATCCTTACCAATTTTTTTATCACTAGTTTTATTTACTGAATATTTATTAAGTTGAGTTTGAAACTTATTTTATTTTATTTTCAATAGGCTACAGATACTTCTATTGTTTCAAACCAGACAAATGTTTAAAGTCCATGCACTGATGAAGATGGAATAGATGAACATTAAAAATTGTTTTTATCTTAGATATGTTTTTGTGTTTTTTTTGTCGTAACATCTATTTTGGTGGTTGTTATTATATAATTACATTACTTTGTTATTTTGATATGTTTGTAAGACTTGCTATTTTGACAATATAATTGAAATTTTCTTTGATTTTGGTTTAAATTTTGTGTGATGCATATAGAAAAAATATTTCTAAAAAAATTGATTATTAAAGAATATTAATTATAAAAAAGAAATATTTGCAAAAAAAATAAGACATATACCAACGGTTAATTTATTCATATACCAACTAAAATAAGTGGTGATAAAGTTATTAAATAGTGTAATTATTTGTTGCTATAGCCCTAGAATTTTGACCAACCCCAAAAATTGTCGCTGGTATAAGATATTGGGATGGAAAATTACCGTTGGTATAGCGAATTATAGTTGACGGAAGCAAATATCACTTGGTATAGGATTTTTACCGTTGGTACATGCCAAATTTTTTGTAGTGATGTTGGTCATACTAGATCTATGGGTATTAGGTGTATGTCTGCTTGACTCTATTACTAGTGAAAGAGTGTTTATGTACGCCCTAGAGGCCAATAGTTTTATTAGAACTTTGTACTTGTATCAAATTATTTATTGATAATAAAAGACATTTCTTTGTTATATTTGTTTTTCCAAAATAACAAAATTCCTCGAATAGCTAGTTTGTTTAATAAATCATTAAGTATGACATAATCATGATCTCCCATTAAACATAAGGGCCACTATTCTTAAAGTGGAACAACTTTAAACCATTTTGACTTTTATGCGGATAAGCTGATGATCACATCTCATGGATCATGGATAAAGACTTATCAAGTCAATCACAAAATGACTTTCTAGAAAAAACACTTCGACTAATTTGTTAGTGAGAGAAAGTAAGCAAAAAGAACTTTTTAGAGAGAGACTGAGAAGTGAAAAATGAAATCATGTTTCTAGATGATTTTGAAAGTGGGAAGGGACCTTTATTTATAGGTTTGAGGTTGGCACGAAAAAGGAAAAAATTGTATGGCTTTTATGACTTTCCAATTCATTGGCACCATACACCAATCGATTGGTTGCTTTCAAATTAATCGATTACTAGGATAAAAAGAGAAAAAATATATTTAGTTGTTACGCCTCATTAAGATGTTGTCCTGATCACTTAGGGTGCATTTTTGAACTGACCCAATCAATTGGGTTATGTTATTACCAATCGATTAGGAAAGAAAAAAAATTTACCCATAGCTTTTCTGACAGCTCATAACTAATTTGTCATGACTTTAAGGTATTTTAAAAAAAAATCTAGAAAGAAAGTTTGAAAACAAGTTTATTTGTGTGTGCACTTTAACCATGCACTTTTACGAGAATACCCTTATGCTTTATAAAGTATTCACTCAGAATAATTGAGATAGGACTTTCTTATACTTCAAGACTTCTTAGTGCAACACTTCTCGGCAAGCAAACACCGAAAGGTATCCACGACTGCATTGTTCGGTGTTCGACAGAAGCAGGCAGAATCATTGCGTGAGTACTTGGCTCGATTCAATGATGAAACCCTCAAAGTATCTCATCCAAACCAAGAACTGTTCGTATGGGCTTTTCAGCAAAGATTACGAGTCGGACAATTCAACGAGTCGCTGGCTCAGAAGCCGGCTGTCAGCATGGACAAGATCACTACTCAGGCTGAATGCTACATCAAAGGAGAAGAAAGTAACCAAGAGAAAAGAGCCCGGGACAGCAATGAAAAGACAAAGAGTAAAGAAGAGGCGTCAAACAGGAGGGAGGAGCGTCCTCGGGGAGCTGCGCACGAGCAACATACTCCTAGGCCATACAGACAGCCATATGAGCCAGATAGGGACCTCACCCCGCTAAATACCAGCAGGGGAGACATCCTTAAAGAAGTCAGCCACATGAATCTGTTACCAGAGCCTCATCGTCCCAAAAGAGCCAACACAATCATGGGAAGGAAACCTGAGGCTTGGTGTAATTACCACCGTGTACGAGGACATCACACCGAGGACTGTCAGCGGCTGAAAAAAGAAATTTAAGCCCTAATCCAGAGGGGACATCAATTGACATATGTGAAGGATTCTCGACCACAAAATAATAAGAGAAGTCCTTGCCGAGATGATCAGGGACCAGAAAATCCATCCCGGAAGAAGGGTTCAGATGCCGAGGAGGGTCACGAGACAAAGGCAGTCCGGCACACACTAAACACCATTTCTAGAGGGTTTGCAGGTGGTGAAGAGACAAGTCCAGCCAGAAAGAGATATGCTAGAGCAGTTATACATGTCAACCAGAGGTCCCCAGAAAAATCGGAAGGAAAATTAGATGTTGTAACATTCTCCAAACGGGAGGCCATAGGAGTCCTAGCTCACGAAAATGATCCTATGGTTATCAAAGTGCAGGTACGAGGTCGGAGCGTGAAAGGGGTATTGGTAGACCCTGGAAGTTCAGCCGACTTGCTGTATTGGGATGCTTTCAGAGAAATGGGGCTTGATGTGATCGAGTTATTGCCATTCCAAGACAATCTAGTAGGATTCTCGGGAGAGCAGGTCCAGGTGCTCGGACATCTAGTATTGCCGGCTACTTTTGGTAACACTGATAATGCAAAGACTGTCTGGGTAAGGTATTTGATAGTCAATGTTGATTCACCCTATAACATTATTATAGGTCGGCCATCATTCAACACCCTCGAGGCTTCTCTTTCAACGCTATATTCGACCATGAAATTCCCACTTGGAGATGGTCGGGTTGGGATTGTCAAAAGCGACCAGGGGCTGGCGAGAAAGTGTTATGAGGATAGCTTAAAGTTGAGAAGAAAAGAACCAGCATGAGAAGCAAATTCCAAGAGTTTCCCCAAAGGTCACCTGGTCAATATAGTGCCCGACGAATGAACGAAACAAGTCCAGGTTGAGCATCTACCAACCCATGATACACCCATCGGAGTCAACTCATTCCTCGAAGAAGAGAAAGGGATCGTGCAAGCACTAAAGGACAACCTAGTCCCTTCCTCCGGGAAACCTTCCATGGAGGATCCGGGGTATCAAAGCCAACCCAGAAACGCATATCTTCCAGGTAGTCTTGAAAAGGATTCATCCTTTCCTTCAGAAGCATGGAAGCCCTGCTCAGACAATCCTGAATACGTCAACCGTCGTCTTGATGAAATCGCAGGGATGGCGTAACGAGAATTTATCAACTTTTCACTACCTGAAATCAATATCAGCGGGGAGGACAACCCCTTAGAGACTTGGGATACCTTTGGACAACGAAGCGGAAAATTTGACTTTCTAGTAAAGTATACTGCTCCTGAGAGCTCTCGCATTGGGTTTGAAGACGTTCAGCCAACTGGATGGGGAGACCCTTCCGATCAAGGAGCATACAAACCAAAACATTATAATGAGTAGAAATACCTTGGACTTGGGATGTATTCAATCTTAGGATGTATTTTAGCTAATACATTATGTAATTCAATACTGAATAAAGGATCTGAGTCGCACTCTTTTCCCTTGCAAGGGCGAGGGTTTTTAACGAGGCGCCCGGACTTAAAAAATTATTATGTCTTGTTTATAGGTATCTGGCTGGAGAGGGTGAGTTATAACTCGGTAAACTTCTATAAACGTGTCGACTTACTCCGTGTACATAGGTCGCCCACAAATGCTCCGCGTACAAGGGTTAATTAAACTCCTATAAACATGTCAACTTGCTCCGCGTACATAGGTCGCCCACAAACGCTCCGCGTACACGGGTTGAACAAACATGTCTAATAGTTCCGAGCACACAAGCCGGACAATTTGATATAAAGATGATGAAACATCTAAGCCCAAAGCATGTCAAAAGATACTTGGGGTTTGTAAGTAAAAGGTCATGCATGGAAAACTGCCAATAAAAAAGGGCAAATCTCTGTAGAAAGGACGCTCGGGTACATGCCATAATCAGCGCCTATGCCTACAAGAGTCCAGAACTCTCAAAAGTGTGAAGACTATACACAAGATAACTAAAGGCTCCTTAATAATTAGCCTCATAGTAAGCTACCTGAAAGGTCAGGGAAATCAAGCAAAAGCGAAATCAAAAATAATACCCGACAATCTATAATCGGACACCCTAAGTTAATCTGACTTAGTACCCGAGGGGCTGGATATATGTACGGGATTATTTTGCAAAGAAATAAACATGATAAATAGGTATAACATAAGCAATAAAAATAACTGCCTCAGAAAGGCCAAACATTGTACGTTACAAAGCCCGAAGGCTAAAAAGTCATAAGTATGAGGGGGGACAACACCACACTCCCTCGCCAAAATGTAAAAGTGCATCCAGAAGGATGACTAACTAAAACAAAGAACAACAAGATTAAGTAGCAGCCGAAGTATCATTGGCAACGTCATTTAGGGCCGGGTTCACATTCCCGTCAGCATCATTGACCGGGCCTTGAGACCTCTCCAGGCTATCCTTCTCCAGCTCACCAAGATCCACAAGACGGCCATCCGGCACCACCTTGAAGTAATCCATCTTCGACAAATCCAGGCCAGGATGGAGACAGAGAACTTAATCTTTAGCTCTCACAAAAGCTTCGTCACCAGCAGACAAAATATCGATCTGGGCTTTCTTCAGAGCTTCTTTAAGATCGTTATTGGACGATAAAAGCCCGACATTAGAGGCCTCAGATATCTTCAACTGATCAGTAAGTTTGGCCAAGGCTGACTTATGATCAAACTCCAAAGTCTCTTTTTCCTTTCTTGAGTTAGCCAAATCCTTCTCCAAGTTAGAAAGTTTCTTAGATTGAGATTCCTGAGAACTCTTCAACGACTTCATCCTTGAATTTTAACTCAAGCCTTTCAGAGTCATCAGATAATTCAAACAGACCACGGGCGAGGACAGCACACCTCATCAGATAAGAGCTAAGATTCTGAGTGATTTTCTGCTGACCAGTGGATTTAACTTTATCAACATCCTTGGTAGCATTGAGATGATCACGCGGGTATCTGAAGCCATTAAAATCATTGGACCAAAACTTGAATTCCCCAGACGTGGAGTTCTCCCCTGGGCCTCTCGTGAGGGAGTTAATCTCCATTTCAGCTTAATGAATATCCTCATTCATTTGAGCCTTCAGCTTCTTCTGGTCACCTTGAGAAACCTCGTCCTGAGCAGGTAAAATAAGAGGTTGGGGCTCAGCTTTGCTCGGGGCGGCTTTATTGCTCGTACCCCTGGGCCGTTTTGGTGCTCGGACTTCTAATCCACCTAAGTTGGACTTAGATGCAGATGCACCGCCAGTTCCTCTCCGAACTTCCAGAGCTTCTTTTATCAATTCCTTTTGCTCGTCTACAGATAGGTCAGTCATCTTGTCTACAAATAAACAGCATAAGGTTAGAATAAAAAGAAAGGCGAGGAATAGTTGAAATGAAAAATAATGATTACCCAAGAAGGCAAGGAGTCAGTCGTCATCTAAGGGCAGCAATTCCTTAATCCTCATCATACGGAATGAATCAAGAATAGCCAGGGACTGGAGTTCCAAATTATTCAGTTTATCATAATTAAAACCAGTGATTAATAAAGGATCTTTGGTTCAGTAATGAGGAAAACGGGGATGCCCATCTAAGGCATATAACACTTGTGGACATCTCGGACCACAGCGAACTCTCAAAAAACATTCTTTATAATTCTTGTAATTTGAGGTGAAGGCCTGAAGGAAACTTCGACCGGGCATTCCAGTAATTTGAACCCAGCTCCGGTTATCAATTCCTTTTACCTCAAAGAAGGAAAAGAATAAACCTATAGTCGAAACAATATCTAAAACCTCACAAACCCTCTCAAAGGCCTTTATAAACCCCCCAACTATTGGGACGGAGCTGGGAAGGTGCTATGTTGACGGTCTTCAACACGTCCACCTCGAAATCGGAAAAAGGGATACAGATGTTGAAATCTTTCATAATACTAGGATAAAAGTAGAAAAATTCTTCAGAAACATCCTTTGGCCAGAGTATACATACTCTTTCCTTTGGGCTGCAAGGTTCCAAAATAACGTCATATTCGGAACCAGTAGAGGATATAATCCTTAGGGATCAGATTTTAGCAATTTCTAAGTCGTCAACAGTACTATTCTTATGGTTTATAACCTCAAAATCAAAGGGATCAGCATTTTCCATTAGAATTTCTACAGAACCTGAAGAGTCAGAGTCAAAGTCACTTTCAGAAGTGAGAATCTCATTATAAAAGTTATCCATGACTCGCCTATACTCTTCTACCCCTACAGAATCCATCATCTCTTGCAAGTTTTCTTCCCATAGTCTTTTTCTCTCCTCGTCACTCTTACGAATAACCTTACCCTCATTATCACATTCCCTAAGAATTACCATGTTGGTGTTAAAAAGAAAATAGAGGAAAATCAAGAGGGAAAGAATAAAATACCTGAAGTGAAGAGAGCTTGGAGATGAGATCAGATTTTCTTAAAGAAGAACGTATGAGTGAAG
The DNA here is from genome assembly GCA_022829125.1 of Lathyrus tuberosus. Taxonomy (NCBI): domain Eukaryota; kingdom Viridiplantae; phylum Streptophyta; class Magnoliopsida; order Fabales; family Fabaceae; genus Lathyrus; species Lathyrus tuberosus. The sequence continues at coordinate 3,986,439 of JALAZF010000282.1, forward strand.
GAAAAATAAGACCGACTTTAATAGGAGCCCAACGTTTGAAAAAATGGCTAGAGAATAGCCATTCATGATGTATTAAAGTCATCATAACGCTAGGGAAGATTAAGGGACACGTCCGTTTGAAAAATTTTGACACGTAAGGACCTAAGAAGAAAAGGCCGATCTATAGCACGACACCTAGCAAATATATCCGACCTTATGTCACTGCCGAGTACTGCACCCTTATAAATGGATATAGTACTCGGGGGGCTTATGTACATGCCAAATATATTAGATGCCGAGTTGAGTAGTCGGATAAAGGTAAGTACAGACTAGACTATGGTAGCAGGAAAGATTGTACAATGAAGAGAGCTAGACAAGCATCATACACAACCCGGCCTGGTCAGGGAGCCCGACTCCCATCAGCCGAGTTCTTACAAGACCGGGTACTATACCTCACCAACCCGGTACTGATTTCGGTCATGAGCTCAACAAGCGCCGTCTAACAGTTGTAACGGCGGTGGCGTATCAATGCAGACGTTATTTTGTCTTCAAAGCGTGCATTCATAAAAAAGAGTTACAGCAATGATGGCCATGCAATGTCTGAAGGCCAAGAGGCTTCTCTTAATGGTCTGGCTTAAATGAAGGAAGAAGGAGGCTATAAAAGGGGCTCTCACATGAGAGTTAAGCAAGAAACATCTATCTTGAGACAATATACAACATCTGTATAGCTCTCAAATCCCTAAACATACTCTATAGTATAGACAGCGTAGCTCTCCTTGTCCAGAATAAGGAAAACTAGCACTTTTGATGGTCTAACTATTTTTGGTAAAAAGAATATGCTTTCAACAAGAACATAAACTTTTGATGATAACAATTAATGCCTTCTAACAAGTCAAGCATAAGTGGTTAAGCATATAAAGATGCAAACCTAAGTATTAGGGTTTGATGGACTTAACTATTCGATGAAGGAAATCAAATGAAATGTACCAATATCCTCATCTCAAAGATACTCAACCAAGTGTCACAAAAGAGAAAGCATCTAGAAAAGTATTGAAGTGCTAAGGATCCTCCTAAATTGGTGTGAGTGAACCAATTGTAAAACATAAGGGCTTTCTCATAAAAGCTCATGGCTAAAGCACACACTCATTAAAACACTCTTTCAAATTATTTTTCTTCAATAAAATCTCTTCAAAATTATCTTGAAGTTGTTCCAGATGAATTAGGAGCTGACAAAATAGCTATATGCAAAATTTTGACTTACCTAATCGATTAGCACTTTAGTCCAATTGATTAGCTCAATTTAAAATTGAGTCCCAAGCGATTAGGACAACGCCTTAATGGTGTTCAAGGGATAGATATCATTTCCTTGCTTATTTAAATTTACAATCGATTATATTTCAAACTTCTATTTGATTATAAACATGTGGCAATTGATTAGATTGTCATAAAATCCATTTATTTGAAATTCTTTTTTGAGCAAACCTTTAGCCTATAAATAGAGGTCTCTTCCCTCATTTAAATTCATCCAGAATCATGTTTTGACACAACTCACTCTCTGTCTCTCTCTAAACTTTTTTATTTAGTTTCTCTCACTAAAATTATAGTTGAAGTGCTTCTACAAGAAAGTTCTGGAATGCTAGAATTGTAAATTCGCCAAGGGAATCTTTTGTATACACCTTGGTTTAATATTATCCAGTTAGGAATTATTGTTTGGGTTAGAAGCTAAACTCGTAAAAGCTTTGGTTTGGGGATGGTGTGATCAAACCCTAGTATAGGTTGCAGATTAGCTCGTATTAAAATCTCATAGGTTTTTGGTCAACTTGGTATAAAACCAATATTAAGTTAAAGCTTAGCATGTGGTAAAAGCTTGGATAAGGTTCGAGATTATCCCGATATTAAAATATTATAGGTTATTGGTTAGCCCGTGTAAAACCAAGGTTTAAGGTTGGTGAGTTCATCTCGTGATAAAAGCTTGCAAGGTTTAAGAAGTTTAAAGACTATCCGCTCCAAGATTCTTATTTTTAGGGAGAAGACTAACCACTTCAATCTATCGTGTGGAAAGAAGACTAACCACTTCAATCTTCTGTTTGGAAGAGAAGACTCAAAAGCTATATTCTGAAGTCTTGTATTATTTCGTTTGAGGTCAACCATCTTTCCTTGTATAAGAGGGTTCATGAGTCTTTCCTACTAAAAACTCTCAACATTTATTGGATACTCTCAAGATCGATTCTTTGGGAGAGGAATAGGTTGTATTCTTTTTTGACCGAACCTTTATACATCATGATGTCCATCTCTTTCCCTTAACTCTTTATTTTTCTAATATGTATTTTCTACAAATTATATTTTCCTCTACTAATTATTTAAAATGTTTTTCAAAATCAAGTTTTTCTAAACCACACAATTCAACCCCCCCCCCCCCCCCCCCCCCCCCCCCCTTGTGTGTGAGGTATCAAATTCAACAAGTGGTCGGAGCCTAACTCAGGTTTAATTTAAAGATTAATCATCTCAGGAGGAAGATGACTTCCGACAAGAGATATTTTCTAAATACACTACAAATTTTCAATGATAGTAAATTTAATATTTTGCAAGCTAGCTTTAGAATTTTTCATCAAAGCATAAATCACGAATTTTGGGAAACAATAGTCAATGGTTCGTTTATCCCTACTCATCAAGTAGATGATGAGATAAAAGATAAATCATATTCCCTTTGGACCGAAGAGGAAAAAAAGAAAGATATACACAGATCTTAAAACAAAAAACTTTATAATAATGTCTCCAGATGATAAAAAACTTTATGATGTTCATCATTGTAAAAATGTCAAGGAAATTTGAGAGACTCTTGAAATGATATTTGGAGCTTCTCCAAGTATTGAACAAGAGAAGATGAACACAAGAGGTAAAAAAGATGAAGATACCAATCAAGGATGTTTTTCTAGAAATATTGGAAATTGTATTCCTAACAAATACTTAAGAATTAAAAATTGGAAATTTAATCCAATACTCAAATCAAAAGATAGGAGCCTTCATGAATTTTAGGAAAAAAATAAGAAATAAGGAGATTATAGAAAAGTTGAACGATCTAGTTCAATTACTTAAAGATGAAGGAATCCAAACTGAAGAATCATCATCCTCACGATACTCAAATCATACAACTCATGTGCAATCCTTAGAAATAACATACTCAATACTTGAACGATTCTTGGAAGATTCAACGTCAAATGAAGAACACTCTAGTTCAAGGAATGACAAAGAAGATGAAGAAGTTTATTCAATACTCAAATGAAGAAGATGATGAGAGAAATCAACCTCGAGGAGAAATATGAAAGATAAAGTTGCATGCCTCTATTACATTCAAAGGGAGAGCCCCAATACATTTTTGTTGCTTGTCTTTTCACTTCCGTTTCACTTCAAGTTTTAAATCGATTCGTTTTTTTCAGCATGCATAATTAAATTTTTATATTTCATTTTTATCATGATGCTTTTAACCAATTAGTTGAGTTAGTGGAACAAGAACCATATATGTTGGTTCAAGTTAGGATGAAAGGAAAATCTCAGTATTTTGAAAATCATAAAAAAAATTATATTTTGTGTGCATGACTCAAATCATGTACATATATTAACTCGAATCAAACTGAACAGGGGTTAATAGAAAGATTTTCAAACTCTGTGCCTCGTATCACAATTTTAAGTTGATTCGAATCAGGATGCTTTGTAACTCAAATCACAAGTTGCACTTGATTCGAATTAGAAAAGTCGGATCAGCCTCTTCCTCATTTGATTCGAATCACACTTCACACCTGACTCGAATCAAACTATTTTTCACATATTTCTATTTGGCTCTGTCTAAATTTACTTGAATGAAGCTTTATACCTAATTCAAAACATGATCCTTTGTAACTCGAGTCAGATATATATGGTGACACCAATCACACGAAAAATGGGTAAATTTCTTTATGAGATATTGTTCCACTTTGCTTGCTCATTTTACTCAAATCATGAAATGTTCTTGACTCGAATCTAACTAACTTTTTCCATCCATTTTTGTGCTTAATCCCAAGCACATATAAAATTTTTTGTTGCTTTATTTTCTTTGATAAATTTCATAATCTACATTGAGATTTTATGAAATCAACAACCTCTCATTTTTTGAAAACTCAAAAACTCTTGCAAACAGATTTTATTTCATCTTCAACCTCTATTTTGATTTCAAATCTTGATAATGAAATATTTATAATTGTTGAGGGAGATATTGTCTTGAAACTACCTTTCTTGAAGATTTCGTAAAGATTTTCAAGAAGTTTCCTAGATTGAGATTATGTTCATTGGAAGTGACAAATTCCAGTGAAAATAAGAAAGTTTTTTTCTCCAACTGACCTTGGTAGTGACTGTGTGGAAGACTACTATAACACCCTAATCCCCGAAACACTGAATAATGCGAAAATAAAACAACCACACACATAGGATGTCACTCAAACACAACATAAACCTACTTGTAACATGAGTTAAGTAAAACATGCATTAAATTAAACACTTGTTATCACATGTTTGCCTCTACATGGGCTCATCGCAGAGGAATAATCAATTTAAAATGATTCAACAACCAAATATGTTTATTAACATCAACATGGTTATGGAAATTTCATTCAACATAAACGACATCAAAAACAATAGGAAGTAGCAAAATAAAACGTTCGCCCGTTCAGTGTTACACATTAGAGCAACGAAAAAGACAGAAGAACCTCAACGCCATCCTTCAACTTCTAAGCATATACTTTTTTACCTACTCGTCTATACTCCAAGGAGGAGCACATAACCATACAAATAACAAAAGGGTGAGAATATGCTCATAATATAAAATGGTGAAAAAGTATGCAAGGGTAGCCTAAAGAAACATCAACAATTATGCAATACAATCAACCACAAACTTCACCAAAGCATTCTTAATCACCAATATCCACGTAAGCATTCAATACATATGCAAATAATGAATGTAACTGTACTCGACACCATGACTCAAAAATTCATGAGGTACCATTATGGATAACACAGGTTCATCTCGCTCTTGAATCCCCACCATAGGATCATAGCACACCAAAATCGCTACCATAACCATAGGTAACGCTTCACTGATTCTCATATGGAATCAGCTCTTCGCTTCTGAATCCCCAGCATAGGACCAGAGCACACCAAAAACTGGACCGAAGCATGTATACCATGATGCATGATTCACCATAACATGCAATAATCACCATATGATCAATCTTTCGGTAACATAATTTAAAGAGATTATAAATCTTCCTCGTGAAAATAGAATTATAGAGCTTGGACACAAAGTTAACAGGTACAACTACTTCATCACTACATCCTCTCTAATTACAGAACCTTCATCATTGAAACCTTGCCCATTTACTGCTGGATACATCCACCCTGAAACTCGAATGATTCATTATGTAATCAATCACATCCTTTTTCCTAGAAGGGGAAAATTCAGTCTCTTAACCCAAGTAGATGTAGAAAATTATGGTTGATAGAAAACCAAGTCAGGGTAAATTAGGCATAACAAGTAATCAACTACATGATAAAAAGCAAGAAAGAAGATGTACACCTTCCATATTGAAATTTAGTCACATAAATTATTGAAGAAACAAGATACGACATTGGAGGTGAAGAATTCAAGGAAGAAACAACCATAATAGGAATATTTGTCTTACCATCAATGAATTTCAACATAATAAATGGAAGGAACATTGAAAAGGCCTAATCAAATGAGAAGAAGAGGAAAGCCAAAAATCATAAAATACTTATAGAGATAGAAAGCTCCGATAATTCCCTTCCTCAACTACCCACAATCAATGACATCCTCAAAATCATAAGTGGGAAAATAGATGTAACCAATGACAAGATCGACTTCATAATACGCCACTTCATCCCAGACCAAACCCAACTACCACATGAACTATTCTTCTATGATGATCTTGATGCAGAATAATCTCACTTAAGTTTTTGTTTGTTTCCTTTTTTCCACAAACTTTAAATTCAGTATTTTCCCTTCTTATACTCTCAATTTTGCAAATTTCCCTTTTCTAATTTGAATTCTTAGCAATAATATGAGTGTTTGTTTTGATTTCCTTATATGTATAAACTTCCCTTGCTTGCATATTTATTTTTTGCAATGCATCTTTACCCACCTTTTTATTTTGATAAAGGGGGAGAAGTATATTTTCATAGGGAGTAGAGTATACTCTCTATTTAGCTCAGGGGAAGTATAATCACTCTAAACATATATGTGTTGTTTTCCTTTACCACCTCCCTTGAGAGATGTGTTGTCATCAACAAAAAGTGGTAAAATTTGGAACCTTGTTTTGCATGTGATATGCTTTTAGCAAGGACATTGCCTTTGAATGATGATAGCTAATGTCTTAAGTCAATCATAAGCGATTAAATGGATAGAGATGCAAACCTAAGTATTAGGGTTTGATAGACTTGACTATTCGATGATGGCAATCAAATGGAATGTAACTAAAGCCTCATCTCAAAGCAACACAAGCAAATGTCTACTAAAGATAAAGCATCTGAAAAAGTCTTGAAGTGCTAAGTATCCTCCTAAATTGGTAGTGAGTGAACCAATTGTATAATATAAGGTATTTATCATGAAATCACATAGCTAAAGCACAAACACAATGAAACACTTTTCCAAACTGTTTTTCTTTAAACAAATATCTTGAAGTTGTGCCAGATGAATTGGGAGTTATCAAAATAGTTATAGGATAAAGTTTGACTTATCTAATCGATTAGCACTTTATTCCAATCGATTAACTCATTTCAAAATTGAGTCTTAAGTGATTAGGATAGCACCTTAATGATGTATAACAACTAGATTTCTTTTCCTTTCTTCTTCTTTTTTTTTTAAATTTACATTCAATTATAAATATTTAACAATCGTATCATAAAAGACATTTATTTGAAATTCCTTTTTGAGCCAACCTCTAGCATATAAATAGAGGTCCCCTCCCACATTTCATTTTATCCAAAATTGTGTTTTGGCACAACTCTCTCTCTCTCTCTCTCTCTCTCTCTCTCTCTCTCTCTCTCTCTCTCACACACACACACACACACACACACACTCTCTCTAAACTTTTTTGTTTACTTTATCTCACTAAAATTATAGCCAAAGTGCTTATGCGAGAAAGTTCTTTTGTGAGTGAGAATAAGTTGTAATTCTGGAAGGATATAATTGTAAATTCACCAATGGAATTTTTTGTATACACGTTGGTTGAATATTATCCAGTTAGGGGTTATTGGTTGGGTTAGAAGCTAAACTCATAAAAGCTTTGGTTTTGGGATTGTATGATCAAACCCTATTTCAGGTTTGACATTATCCTGTATTAAAATCTCATAGGTTCTTGGTCAACCCAGTTTATAACCAAGATTAGGTTAAAGCATAGCCCGTGGTAAAATCTTAGATAAGGTTCAAGATCAGCTTGGTATTGAAATTTCATAAGTTATTGGTTAGCCCGTGTAAAACCAAGGTTTAAGGTTTATGAGCTCAGCCTGTGATAAAAGCTTGCAAGTTTTAAGAAGCTTAAAGAGTAAGTGCTCCAAGATTCTTGTTTGTGGAGATAATACTAACTGCTTCAATCTACTGTGTGGAAAGAAGATTAACCGCTTCAATATGTCATATGGAAGAGAAGACTCAAATTGCTTTATTTTGAAGTCTTGTATTATTTGGTTTGAGGTCGCCCGTCTTTCCTTGTATAAGGGGTATTATGAGTCTTTCCTACTAAAAGCTCTCAACATTTATTGGATACTCTCAATATCGAATCTTAGGGAAAGGAGTAGGTCGTTTTCTTGTTTGACCGAACCTCTATACATCGTGGTGTTTATCTCTTTCCCTTAACTCTTAATTTTTCTAGTATTTATTTTCTTCAAATTATTTTTTCCAATGCTAAGTATTTAAATGTTATTTAAACTCTGAATTTTACTTCCCAAAATTTTTCAAAATCACTTTTTTCTGAACCACAATATTCACCTTCCCCCTTGTGTGTGAAGTTTCAAGTTACACACAACATAGACACAAAACTACCCTATATAGCATACAACACACAACACAGCAAAAAAAAGTGAAAATAAAAAAATTGAAAAGTGAACCCCCCTCTATCTTAAACCGAACATTGGCCTTAACGTTCCAATAAAAGTAGAGTGAGGTAAGGAGAAAACTCACATAACATTTCACTGAGGAGTTGAGAAGCTCAACAAAAGAGGAATGGAAAACAAAAAGAACCTGCAAAAGGAAATAACACAAAAAGTGTGGGTTTCCTCCCACGAAGCGCTTTGTTGAACATCATTTAAGCTCGACGGCCTCTGAGTGTCAGATAACCAAGGTGTTTCTTTCTTGGATGGCCCTTTAACCATAATCTTAGTAGTCCTAGGGATCCATGGCTATGTATCTAGCCATCTCTTGTATCCACTACTCTTCTTTTTCTTCTTTCTATGGGGTAGTTCATACCTCTGAACCTGTAGGGGTGGTTTTAGGAGATTTGTCTTTATAAATTCAACCTTTATATCTCCCAACTCAAGGGTCAAACATCCCATCTTAACAATAACAATTTCCCCAATTTCATGGTCCTCTAATTTTCTCTTTTTAGATTAGTAACTTGGTCAATGGTACATTGGTGTGGATATTTTCCAATATTTCTGCAGACCATTTGGATTCGGCCCATACCTTAGCCTCTAAAAATCTAAGTGAGAAAGGAATTGATGGTTTTTAGGTAGGAGGAGCAACAAAAGGTGTTTCCTTCTCTACCTCTTAAACAACCTCCTTTTCGGGTGGTGTCGGTGGACTTTCTTTAATCCCTACATTTTTCTCACTCGTATTTTCCTCAACTTATCTACTCTTATCCATATAACTCTCAACTTGTTTTCCACTTCTGGTTGCCACAATGTTCACATGTCCCTCAGGTAAGGGTTCTAGAGGGATGTGTGAAGGTTAGGAGATTCGGGGCTCCAATGCCTTGTCGTGAGTCGCGAGATAATCAACAATAGTTTTTAGCTGCCTATGGACTTAACTAGTATGGAGATTTTGTTCTCTAAGATCTTTATTTTGGAAATTTTTTGTCACAACAAAATTCTCCATTATAGTTTCTAGTTTAAACTTCCTAGGAGTTTATGTCGCAACAAAATTCTCCATTAACTTTTCAAGGTTGGTTTGTTGGGAACCCTGTGGTCTCGTGACTTGCTAGGTGTAGTTGTTGTAAGGAAAATTTGGATAATTCATCCACCCTGAATTATTGGTGTAGGTGTATGGCTTTATGCAGTTATAGCTCTCGTTATTTACCATATCTTATTTAGACCCTTAAGAGGGAATCATTTTGAAAAGGGGCTCTTTGCGAAAAAAATAAATAAATACAAAAATAAACATAATTGAAGCAAGCCATAAGTGCACGACAATTGATAGTAATATAATAAGATCGAACCCACAGGGAGATGAGTTTGAGTACTGATTTTTATCCTAACGATTTGTAGCTAAAGTGAGCGAATATTCAAATATTCAGTGCGAATAAAATAACATGATTTTCCAAACAATGTGTATCTTCTTAGTTGGACATCAGTTTAGAACGTATACTGCTGCCGATGTTGCTTCACCCCAAATTCTCTTTGGCATATCTTTAGCTTTTAACATAATCCTAGTCATATTCATTATACATCTATTTCTCCTCTCAACTATACCATTATGCTGAGGATTATAGGGTGCAATGGCATCATGCTCTATACCTTCATCGTTCCAAAATCTTAAAAATTATCTAGAAGTATATTCACCATCACTATCAGTTCTCAATTTCTTTAACTTGCATTTACTTTGTTTCTCGACATGCAATTTAAATAAGGTAAATCCACATATATCTGGTGAATTCTTCTATGAAATTTAAGAAATAACAATTACCTGCATTTGATCTTACTTCAGAAGGTCCATACACATCAGAGTGAACAAGCTCCAGCTTTTCTCTCGACTTCATGGACAAGTCATGTTTGAATGCGTTCCTAGACTATTTTGATTTACATTATTCTTTACACACCTGACTTGGTTCTTTCACTGGAGGTAAGCCATACATCATTTTCTTTTGGTTGAGCATACCTAGGCCTTTGAAGTTTTAATTTCCATCTTGTAGCGCGCGATTTTGAACGTGGTTCTTAAGCACTGCCGCTCTGGGTTACTACAGGTCGATTCATTTTTTGTCCTATTGAAGCTGATGAAGGAAGGGAAATAGTTGTCTCCAACTAACCCTGCTTTGCAAACTGAGGTCAAACAGTCGAAACTGTTGGTTTACAGATGCGATCAATGTGGGGGGCCTCTCTTAGGTTATTTTGGTTGAATTTAGACTTTTGGTAGGGAATACGGACTCGGATATTTTGGTGGATATGTGAGGATTTGGGACCTGAGGTTTTTTGATGTGGTGTGCTCGCTAAGATTTTTCTTTCAATCTTATGCCTACGTATTCCCATTTACCGAAACAGGGAAATCAGAGTGATCGTAGTTCCTCCTATTCTATGGGAGGAAATGGTGTTTTGGTGTCTTGTTTAAAGCCCAAGACGTGAAGCTAAAGGTGGTTTATATCTTGTTCAAAGCCCAAGATGTGAAGTTGAAGGGTCTATTTGTATCTTGTTCGAAGCCCAAGATGTGAAGCTGAAAAGGTGTTGTCTTTAGAGAGAATTTGTCATCTCTAAAGGGGGTCTGTTTGTTACAACTGTTGGGTGAATGACTATAAAGGAGGATTACTTTAACCAGGATATGTGAATCCTAGCAATGCCGTAATTTCCTTTATAGGGGGTTTTAACCTGGAGGAGAAGACTTTAACTCAGTGTAGAGCAATGCCATCTTTCCTTAGGAATTTCTCATGCTAAAAGAGGGATAGTGGCGTGGATTTAAATAATCCAGAGGCTTGCCGCTTACAAAGATTAGATGAAAGGAGTTGTTGATGTTTGTATCCTGTGAATGAGGCACAGTTTTGATACTAAAAGGTTGATTGACTCAACTGGGGTTTTTCTTATACAAAGCCCAAGAGGAGGCTATTGGCCCAACAAGAGGGTGTTTTTTGTATGTGTCTTGTACGAAGCCCAAGACGGAGGCTAAAAGGGTTTGACTCAACAAGAGAGTCTTTTATACTCACCAAGAGAGTGATTTGTATCTCGTACGAAGCCCGATATATAGGCTAAAAAGATTATTGACTCAACAAGAGAGTCTTTTTGTATCTCGTACAAAGCCCGAGATGGAGGCTAAAAGGTTTGACTCAACAAGAGAGCCTTTTTGTATCTCGTACGAAGCCCAAGATGGAGGCTAAAAGGTTTGACTCAACAAGAGAGTCTTTTGTATCTCGTACGAAGCCCGAGATAGAGGCTAAAAGGGGTTGCTGTTTCAGTTGAGTGACAGGTCCAGTAGGTTGGTTAAAAGAGAAAATTAGTTCTTATAAATAGACTGATTAAAGGTAAGGCTATGCTTTGGGATTGATCAGAGGATCAGGGTTATTTCCTGTTCTTTAAGGAAATGGGGAATCCAGAGGGTATTGGAGACTGTCCGAGTCTACTGGTGTTTTTCCCTACTTGAGAATGCCTTCGAGACTCAAGGAGATTAGACTGTCCAAGTCTAGAGTTTTATCTTTTGTACTATGCTTAAAGAAATGGTAGTAGTACGTTCACGGTAGAAAGATCTAGACGCCTTGAAAGATTGTTCTATTAAGATGACTAATTTCTGTTCCTATACCTCTAGGAGGTCGTCGGGACAATTTGTACGAAGCCCAAGAGGAGGCTGGAAACTTTTAAGAAGCCGAGGGATAATTTGTATGAAGCCCAAGAGGAGGCTCTCTTCCCGAAGGAAGAATCCTTATACGAAGCCTAAGAGGAGGCTGTGAATACTTCTAAGAAGCCGTAGGGTCCTTATACAATGCCCAAGAGGAGGCGGGGATGCTTTTAGGAAGCCTGTGGGTCCCCAAACCCCGAGAAATTCAAGACAGACTATTCACAGAGAATAGATCAAGCCAGGAAAGTCCGAGAATTTGGAAGAAAATCAAGAGATGCATTCACAGAGAAAAGATCATCCCTGGGGAGTAGAGTTTCTTTGACAATGTCTAAGGGTGACAGTTTGTGAAAGGGTTCACCGAGAATGCTACCTTTCACATCTCCATATTGTTTAACCCCAAGAGGAGGGAAAACTGTGTCTGGTAATCCTATGGGGGATCTAGTTTTGTCTATTTAAGAGTGACCAACAGGGCTTAGTGCTAGACGTAGTTGCCGGGGAAACTCTAAATATCTATACTAGTATTACATAGTTGATATGAGTTTATGAAAGAAGACTTACAGTGAAACAGCCCCACAATATAGTTATATGTATATGAAAGCGGATAAAGAAAGCATATAACCACTTACTCGGTTGTAGAGCTTCCATGTTGTTTGGTTAGTTGTTCAACAAAGAAAGATTGAAAACAACAGTATATTCAAAATTAAAGGAGAAAGTATTTTGAAAAGATGTTGGGGCTTACAGCTCAAGGAGAGGCCCAAGGTTTATCAGTGATCGCACTGTCGTTTTGTACAGAGGGACTTATACAAGTGACTGAGGCCCAAGAAAGGTTTTCTGTACAAGGGGATGGGTCTTACACTCTCTCAAGAGGCCCAAGTGTTTAAAGAAAAAGAATGGGGCTTACAACCCGAGGGTAGGCCCAGATGATTGTTTTTTTATTGGCAATTGCGCCGAGGTTTTCTTTTAACGCAGGGGGACTTATACAATGTCTGAGGCCCAAAAAGTTTTGGTTAAAAGGGGATTGGGTCTTATACTCTAATAGAGGCCCAAGAGATTTATTTTTGTACAAGTGGTGGGGCTTACAGCTCAAGGAGAGGCCCAGGGTCATTTGTTTGAAAATGGCGATCGCGCCGAGATTTTTGAAAACGCGGTGGGTCTTATACAATGCATTGAGGCCCAAAATGGTTTGGTTTTCAAAGGGGATTGGGTATTACACTCTAATAGAGGCCCAAAGGGTTTTGAATGGGTCTTATAGCTCGAGGAGAGGCCCAAGGTTTGTTTTTTAACAGACGATGATCGCGTCAAACTTTTTGAAATACAACGGGACTTATACAATAAGTGAGGCCCAAAAATAGGTTTGTATTTACAAAGGACTGGGTCTTACACTCTATTAGAGGCCCAAAAGTGTTTGAAAAAGTTTGATGAGGGTTGAATTAATCAAAAACCCTAATTTGTTTTCAAAATGTATTTTAATTGAATAATAAATTCAATTAAAATGACCAAAATTGCTTAACATGTGGAAAACAAATTGTGATATTGGATTAATGTTTCAAAAATCATGTTTTGACCTCTTGTAGCTAGTGATCGTGTTTTGTGTTAAAGGTGTTACAGCTAGGTTCCCATGATTTGGATAGCTTCCCTAGGTGCCATGGAGTGTGTCTGGATGCTTGGAATGGATTGAAATGATCAGGAACTTGAGATGGTACCCCAACTGCAATTCTATCAAGAACTTGAGTAACTGGCTGGTGATTTTGTGATTTTAGTGTTCCAGATGTGTTTAAGTGTTTGGATCACTTCTATGTGATGTATGTGAGGTGTGTGTGAGTGATGGGTTTGATTGGAAAAGCTCTCAAACTCAAAACCCGATAGTGACTTGCTTTGGAAGGCAAAATTGGAGTGAAGAAGGAGATTTTGAGGAAAGCATCTGTTAGATGGCTTTGGTGTACTCAAATTGATCACAATTGAGCTCTATTTATAGTAGAGCAAGTTTGTTTTGCAAGCAATAGTGAATGGCAACTGCAGCAGAGGTTTGGCCAATGGTTGCACTTTGGAATCCAAGTCTCCTCTAGCCATTGACTAGAGGTTAGGGCACAGGGTTGTGGTTCCCTTGGTCTTGGATAAGTCTTGACTGAATTCAATTGCAAATGGCTCAGTCCATGCCACCTTGGTGTATGCATTGAATGCTCCTATCCAAAATTGGAGTCTTGTCCCTCTTTTAGGCATTTCTAGGTTTGGCATGCTACTTCTTGTTCCAAGGACTTTGGAGGCTTGACTCAGTGTTTGTCCCCTTTAGATTTGATCCTCAGATATGTCCAAAGTGATGACAAGGCTTAGAATTATCTGATTTTTCCAAATCGAGCAAAAATTCAAAATTCTGTCTAGCCTTGGCAATTTTTAGCAAGGCATATTGCCCTTGACATATCTCATGGCTCAAGTGGAATTTGGTGATGTTCTTGGCCATTTTGGAAAGCCCTCATATGATACAGCAACTGTTTGATCATATTTGGTTTTGATACCTTTTGGATCCAAGTGAAAAATCCCCCTACATTTGGAAAAAAGTGAAGGCAGATTCTGACTTAGTGAAAATTTCACTAAGTGTTGGAAAAAAGTGACATTTTCACTTTTTGTGATTTTGATCATTCCATAACTCAAAATCCATGAGGAATTTGGAGGGAGGTCAGTTTTAAGCTTTTGTAGAGGGTAATGAGATCTACAAATCAAGCTTTGGATGGGGAAAAATGGCTTTGTGGTTTAGGAGTTATGATCCTCCAAAGTTGGTACCCTTGCCACTTTGTTCATAACTTAGAAAATTTTCTAAGTTTTTATGGTTACCCCTTTTACAAGTTATCCCACTTTTCTTGATTTTTCTTGATGAATGATGATTCAAATCATACATTAACATCATTTTAGGATTAAAAAACCATTTTTGTGAAAAATCTCAAAAAGTCAAAGTTGACTTTTGTGCACAGTTGACTTTTTATCAGATGAATTCCAAACTGTGCGATCCTTTAGGAAATCATGTCCTTGACCTAAATTAAACTTGATGGACATGTTCCATGGGTGTTATAGGGTGTATTGAATCATGTCCTAGGGTTTGGGAGCATGTCCTGGTCAAAAGTCAAAGATACAGTTGACTTTTCTCGCGAAACCCTAACTGTGGTTCAGATGAAATTGAAACTTATTGCTCAAGCTTACTGGATCAATCCATTGTTACAAATGGATCAATGTGGTATGTTTGAGACCCTCAAATCATGTCTTGAGGTCTTGGCTCATGATTTGTCCCAAAAGTCAACTTAGGGGTGAATTAGGTCAAGAAACCCTAATTCCTGATTTTTGATGTATGCATCCCCTGAGGTCAAATTGTCTTGATGCTTGGGCCCATGAGGTTCCATGGAGTATTTTAGGATATGATTTGAAGCATTGGCTCATGCCCAGAGGAAAATTTTCATTTGGAGGCCCTGGTCGACCAAACCCTAATTTGGTGACACTGGCGATCTTGAGGCTTGATCCACCTGGAAGGGAGCAGCTTTGTGCTTAATCCTTAAAGTGGGAGTCCTCTTGATCCCTTGTGGATATTTGAGAGGCTATACAAGTTGAAAATCATGTCGTTTCTTGATTGATCCTTTGTCTAAGAACTCTGAGAGGGCTTGAAACCGTAAATTTGATTGTAGTGGATGCTCACCCATCTTTGGGGAGACTGATGAGGTATGATGGTTCCTCCATATTGTGATGATGATTTTCAAAATGATGGGAAATCTTAGTGGTCAAAATTTGGGGTATGACAGATGCCCGTATTTAATCTTCTTGGACCCGAAGGTGTGAATGACGAAGGTATTCGGGTATTCGGGGTGCAAGAGGATTAAATATCGGAATACCCAAAATTTTGGTGGTGATTAAGAATGGTAGTTCACACATCCTTCTTCTTTTGCCAAGTAATGATGCTTAGAAAAGGTAAAAAAACTTCCCCTCGATCCTGGTTTCCTACCAAGGAACTGGTCTTAGTTTCTGTAATAAACTTCCCCTCGATCCTGGTTTCCTACCAAGGAACTGGTCTTAGTTTCTAATGTAAACTTCCCCTCGATCCTGGTTTCCTACCAAGGAACTGGTCTCAGTTTCTGAAAAAAACTTACCCTCGTTCCTGGTTTCCCACCAAGGAACTGGTCTTAGTTTCTTTTGTCAATAAACTTTTTGACAAGGGACGTTATTCGTAGCGATTTTCCTCAAACTTCTCACAGAATTTTCCTGGAGAGATGCCATTTGATAGAAAAAGTTTTGCTGTCAGAGTTGCTGGGGAACCCAGTCGTCTGAGTTGTAGAGGTGCACAAACTTCTACTGGGAAAACGAGTCTCTTGAGAGACTACTTTCTATTTTGGGATGTTACATCATACTTTTCTCGGGATCTTCCCGGAGAAACGCCATATGATGTGATACAATTTTGAGGTGCTGATGACCTTTTCATCAGCGTTTTTTTTTCAGAGAAAAATTGTTGTATTGCCGAATCTCTGCTTAAGAGGCTACCTCTAGGGATTTTCCTTAATCTGGGAAAGCAAAACTATCATCTTCAATGGCGAAGAGTGACATCGGTTGAAGGTTCTCTGGTCTTTCAGAGGTTCAAGTTATCAAAGTGGTCAAGGGCCAATTCTGATCCAAAAATAAACTGGAGGAGAGAGACTGTTCCGACACAACCTTTCCTGACGAGGAAAGAACTGACAACTCGATTGAGATGACTGTTATCACTAGGGGACAAGACCGACTAGAGTGATAGCGATGCAATATGAATGTGAATGCAAATCAATAATGCATGATGTATGTATGTTTATGCTGACACAACTGACGCGACATACAAACTAACGGATGAACGCGACTGGATACTCGGCCATCGTGGGGCGAAGAAGTACCGCTGGTTCAAGATAACAATTTCGCCTTGCTTAGGAGAAACGGTCCCTGTTGGGAGCGACGTTGGTCGAGCTTAGGAGATGGGAACTTGGTCGAAGAGGTCAGATGGAGCATTCGCATCTGACATAGCTGATCCTTCATTCAGGCATTCTGGTTTCGAAGGAGTACTTTGATTCTGCACTTTGAGGCTCGAACACCTTTGGAGAAGCGATCGATTTTCTTTCGATGTTCAACCGTCAAAAGAAATTGTCGTCTTTATTTTTAAAAGCAGAACAATTTTAACAAGTAAATTCATTTTTGATTCGTTTCAAGAACCATTGATCATGTTAAAAACATCATTCTGTAAAGCCAAAACAAATATGAATTGCAAATAAAAGCACAAGGGCTCAAATTTTATTGATAGGATGGAAATCAACCAAACGCGTGATTCCATAGAGTATATACAAAGTTTAGCAAATGGTAATTTACAGGGAAAAGGGGCATCCTGAGTTTCTGTCGAAGATGACCTTGACTGGAGCTTTCCTGACGGATGATGTAACTACTGCCGAGGGACTTGCCCCTTTGTCGAAAGTAGTTACTTGCCATTATCCCTAATTTTTGCTTGGATTGTACTTTGAGATTTCCAATCCACCGGGATGGTTTTTGATCATGTCTCTAATTTTTGCCTGGACCGCCCTTTCGGGTTTTCAATCCACCGAGACGTTTTTTTCTTTTTTTTTTTAGGCGAAGTATTTCTTGACTACATCAACATTTGTGAGGTAGGAAAATTCCTCTCCGTCCATGGTTGCAAGTCTCAAGGCACTGCCTGAGAAAGTTTTCTTGACCACGTAGGGGCCGTCATAATTCGGAGTCCATTTGCCCCGAGAATCAGTGAGAAATGATTGTATCTTCTTGAGCACGAGGTCTCCTTTCTTGAAGACACGAGGTTGAACCTTTTTGTCGAATGCCTTCTTCATTCTTTGTTGATACAACTGACCATGGCATAGTGTCGTTATTCATTTTTCTTCGATCAGATTGAGTTCGTCGTGTCGACTTTGACACCATTCAGCTTCTGTAAGCTTAGCTTCCATCAACACCCAGATTGATGGGATCTCTACTTCTATGGGAAGCACTGCTTCCATGCCATATACTAGAGAGAAAGGGGTTGCCCCTGTTAAAGTGCGGACAGATGTGCGATAACCGTGAAGAGCAAAGGGTAGCATCTCGTGCCAATCTTTGTAGGTTACAACCATCTTCTGAACAATCCTCTTGATGTTCTTGTTAGTCGCTTCTACCGCTCCGTTCATCTTTGGTCGGTAGGGAGATGAGTTATGGTGTTCGATCTTGACCTCTGCGCACAACTCTTTCATCATCTTATTGTTCAAGTGAGATCCATTATCCATAATGATCTGGCTCGGAACACCATAACGGCAGATGATATTATTTTTGATAAATCGGACCACCACTTGTCGGGTCACATTAGCGTACGACGCTGCTTCGACCCACTTGGTGAAATAGTCAATGGCCACTAGGATGAACAGATGTTCGTTCGAATCTTTGGGCTTAATCACGCCAATCATGTCGATTACCCATATGGAAAAAGGCCATGGGGAAGAAAGAACTTTGAGATGCGTTGGCGGTACATGAATTTTGTCGGAGTATATCTGACACTTGTGACACCTCCTCATGTACTTGTAGTAGTCGGATTCCATTGTCAACCAATAGTACCCTGCTCTTAGAATTTTTCTCGCCATTGTATGCCCGTTGGCATGAGTGCCAAAGGACCCTTCGTGAATTTCTTTTATCAGCATGTTTGCTTCTGGTCTGTCTACACATCGGAGCAAGACCATGTCAAAATTCCGCTTATAGAGAGTATTACCACTCAGGAAGAAATTGTCAGCCAGCCTTCTGAGGGTTTTCCTGTCCTTCTTTAGTGCCCCAGGTGGGTACTCTTGTTTCTGAAGGAAGCATTTGATATCGTGATACCAAGGTTTGTCGTCTATGGCTGCTTCAATCGTGAAGACGTAAGCGGGCCGTTCAAGGCGCATTATATCGATCTTAGGTATGTCATTCCATTGACCTACACTAATCATGGAAGAGATAGTGGCTAATGCATCAGCCATGTGATTCTCATCACGAGGGATGTGATGAAACTCAACTCTGTTGAAGAAGGGTAGCAACCTTCTCGCGTAGTCTTTGTAAGGAATCAATCCTGATTGGTATATGTTCCAATCTCCTTTAATCTTATTGATAACCAGGGTTGAGTTGTCATATACGTCTAAGTTCTTGATCCTTAAGTCGATCGCTTCCTCAAGACCCATAATACAAGCTTCATATTCAGCCTCGTTGTTTGTGCACTTGAATGTCAGTATGGCGGTGAAAGGAATGTGGGTACCCTGAGGGGTGACAATGATTGCCCCAATTTCGTTTCCGTACTGATTGATAGCTCCGTCAAAGATAAGCCCCCATTGGGAACCTGGTTCTGGCCCTTCACTGGGTAGCAGTTCATCGCAATCTTTCATTTTCAAATACATGACATCTTCGTCTGGGAAGTCAAACCCGATTGATTCTTGATTGTTAATCGGTTGATGAGCCAAATGATCGGCTAAAATGTTCCCCTTAACAGCTTTTTGAGCATGGTACTTTATGTCATATTTTGATAGCAACATCTGCCAACGGGCAATCCTTCCCGTGAGAGCAGGTTTTTCAAAGACATACTTGATTGGATCCATCTCGGAGACCAACCAAGTAGTGTGACGAATCATGTACTGGCGCAGACGTTTGGCTACCCAAGCCAAAGCGCAGCAAGTTTTTTCAAGCATAGTATACCGAGTCTCGCAGTCGGTGAATTTCTTGCTCAAATAGTAGATGGCAGACTCTTTTCTTTTCGTTTCATCTTGTTGACCAAGCACACAGCCCATGGAGTCTTCCAAGACTGTTAAGTAGATGATCAGTGGTCTTCCTTCCACTGGAGGTGATAGAATCGGGGGGTTCGATAAGTATTCCTTGATACTATCGAATGCGGTTTGGCAGTCTTCTGTTCAAACGCAGTCCTGATTCTTTTTGAGTAATTTGAAAATCAGCGCGTATGTCGCGGTCATGAGGAATATGAATCTGGAGATGTAGTTCAAACGTCCCAGGAATCCTCTGACTTGTTTTTTAGTTTTCGGAGAAGGCATTTCTTGAATGGCCTTGACCTTGTCAGGATCAACCTCAATTCCTTTATGGCTGACGATGAACCCTAAAAGTTTTCCCGAACGGACACCGAAGGTGCACTTGTTGGGATTTAAGTGGAGTTTGTACTTTCTCAACCGCTCAAATAGTTTTGATAGATGGGTCACATACTCCTCTTCTTTCTTAGATTTTGCAATCATATCATCGACATATACCTCAATTTCTTTGTGTATCATGTCATGAAACAGAGTAGTCATGGCCCTTTGATAGGTTGCCCCGGCATTCTTCAAACCGAACGGCATCACCTTGTAACAAAAGGTACCCCATGGGGTAATGAACGAAGTTTTCTCCATGTCTTTCGGCGCCATTTTTATTTGATTATAGACAGAGAATCCATCCATGAAGGAGAACACTTTGAACTTTGTTGTACTGTCAACCAGCATGTCAATGTGTGGTAAAGGAAAGTCGTCCTTTGGACTAGCCTTGTTTAGATCTCTGTAATCCACATACATTCTGACTTTTCCATCCTTTTTGGGAACGGGTACAATGTTGGCTAACCATTGAGGATATTCTGACGTAGCGAGGAAACCCGCGTCAATCTGTTTCTGTACCTCCTCTTTGATTTTGATGGCCATGTCCGGGTGAGTCCGTCTCAACCTCTGTTTTACTGGCGGACATTCCGATCTCAATGGTAAATGATGTTCCACGATGCTGGTATCCAACCCTGGCATATCCTGAAAGGACCAAGCGAATACATCGGGGAATTCTTTGAGAGGCTTTACCAAACCCTCTCTGGCAGTTGGACTGAGCAGTGCCCCAATCCTGATTTCTTTTCTCTCTTTTTCCGAACCTAAGTTTACCGTTTCCAACGGCTCTTTATGAGGTTCAATGGACCTTTCCTCCTGTCTGAGTAATCGGGAGATCTCTTCTGGATTTCGTCGTCATTTTCTTCTTCAGCCTCAAATACCGGGAACTCAAAGTTGGGAGAAGGCATCGGATCGTATATTTCAACGGGGTTTAAAACAAGCAATCTGCATAACGGTATGATTTGTGTTTAGAAGAGATAGAGGAAATGCAAGAGTGTGTGCAGTGTATTTCTTTTACTGCTTGTCTTTATTATTGATTTGTTTTTTAGGATTACCATTTTCTGAAAAAAGCAAAAAGAGAAAACAACAATTAATGCAGAGATTGCAGAACGATGTTATTTTATTAATGAACAAGTTGATTCTTGAAACTACAACCCTATAAAACAAAACTATGTCACTTTGGGCAAAGCGAAGAGGGAAATTTACAGAAAGTGAGCCCTATCAGAACATCCGTTTCACCTGGGCAGGGTGAAAGGTTAAAGACGACAATTACTTTGACTTATGAACAATCTTCGGAACATCGACAGCAACCCATTGGCGGCGAACTCCTCGGTGAATCACAAAGTATGGCACCTTCCTTGATTTGTCTTCAGAAATAACGTTGATTTCTGGTGGAGCAGGATCATTGGAATTTGTCTCCCAGGCAGAGTTGTCGTAGGAGGATTCCTCTGTTGCATTTTGCATAGCACTGGTGCTCTCAGGTAGATCTCCCTATCCAGTTGGCTGGAAGTCTTCGAGCCTGATACGAGAGCTTTCAGGAGCAGTGTACTTGACCAAATAGTCGTATTTCTCACTTGGTTGTCCTAAGGTGTCCCACACTTCTTTGGAACTGGAGGAGTCATCCCTCTCGATGACGCTGACCTCGGGAAAAGCATAGTTGATGAATTCTAGTCCGGAAAGCTTTGCCAATTCATCGTCGTACGAGATATTTTCTGAATGACCTGAGTGTTGATCCCATTACATGGTGGGGACGCAGGTATTCTGTTCAATGACACTCTGCTGATTTTCATTGTTCGGATGATTTTCTTGCCCCAAGTCTCCTGGGTACGGCTGCCACATTGGCAGGCCATCCATCGGGCCATAATAGTTGTGGTCAAAGTTGTCCTTCATTAGAGTGTCCTCCTCTAATGAGTTTGGTGGAGCACGGCATCCTTCCGGATCACAATCTCCGTATATCATTTCGACATCTGACCTGGGTATAAATCTCGGACCCTGTGTAGGAAAGCAAAAGGGAGTATGCGTTTCGTCCTGAGACATATAACCGTCCTTGTTAAGATAGGACTCTCATTCTTCCTCCATATCAGAGGAATCATCTTTATTGATGGTATGCACTTCTTGAGGCACTGGGTGAAGGAAACCCCCATTGTGGAAGAAGTCTTGAATGGGATGAAGCCTTTCATTACTGGTAGTAGTTGTCTGGGTACAGGTTGCAGAAAAACCAAGACCCTTCTTTGTTTTATTGTCAGTAGGAATGACTAGCTGTCCCCATCCTATTGTATTGGCACTCTCAACTGCCTTGATAGCATCTTTGTACGAGGAAATCGAGGTTCCCTCTTCGGATTGATTATCCTTGCTCACCGACAATGCTTGGAACTGAGTTCCAACAACCTCCTCGGATTCTACACAAGTAAATGATGATAAGTTACTCACGAGCAAGGCTTGTTCTCCATAGACCATGACGAGCAGGTTGTTCTGGACGAACTTTAACTTTTGGTGGAGGGTCAAGGTGACCGCCCCAACCTGGTGTATCCAAGGTCTTCCTAATAAACAATTGTACATTGCTCGGATATCCATGACCTGGAAACCGACTTGGAAAGTGTGAGGACCAATAGTTATGGGAAGGTCGACTTCGCCGATAACCGTTTTTCTGGACCCGTCAAATGCTTTGACGACGACCTCACTGGTTCTCATCGGGGGTCCTTTGAAGGATAATTGCATCAAAGTGGACTTCGGCATAACATTCAGGGTTGACCCTGTGTCTACCAGTACGCTGGCTAAAGCATCGCCCTGGCAGCTGACCGTGATATTGAGCGCCATGTTATGACGGCGACCCTCTTCAGGTAATTCCTCGTCACTAAATCCCAAGTTATTGCAGGAAGTGATGTTAGAGACAATGCTATCGAACTGTCTGATTGTTACATCCTGTTCTACAAAGGCTTGCTCCAAGAATTTCTGTAGAGCCTCCCTGTGCGCTTCTGAACTGAGTAAAAGTGATAGCACAGAGATCTTCGAAGGAGTTTGTAACAGTTGATTAACAATGTTGTATTCACTCCTTTGGATGAGCTTCAGCATCTCATCATCGTTTTTCGAAAGGTCGGGATTACTGGATTGACCGACCGGTGGATTGGGAACTTCTGTCTGAGGTTCCTTTTCTTTGTTAAATTCTCTAACTCCTCGGTTGAAGATTCGACCACTCCGTGTTACTCGACTGATGTCTGCAATATTCACGGCGGAGGGTAATGGAATTTCCTTTCCATTCTCGACTGTTGTTGCATTGTATTTGTAAGGGATAACCTTAGTTGATTCATACGGTAATGGTCCCGGTAGATAGATGACTATGGGAGCCTTCTGATTTTTCCGACCATCGTAAGCAATTTCGATCCGTTCCTGGTTGGGAACTCTCGATTCGTCAAGTAGAGGGGTGATGGTACAAACATCCCTAGCCTTCTGATGATCAGAGATTATGACAACATCCTCAATTTGATCAGCGAGGTAGTTCGGCGCCCAGTTGATTGGTCCAGAACCCGGATATAGACGAATCTCTCTACGATCCACCTGACCCTGAAGAGCTGCTCGCACAAGGTAACATCCTTGGTTACTTTCCAAACAGACTCTACAACGTTCATATTTGTGTGTTGGCACCTGGCCACGCCCGCTTTGAATACAATGTAACCTCCCTAGGTCAGTTTTCGCAGATCGAACGTCCCGACTTTGATGCCGAGTAGGGTTCCCGTTGGTAATACTAATTTGATGGGTGTCTTCATCCATATAGATTGGAAGCCACCAGTGATTCAACAAGTGCTGAAGGGTTTCCTGGACAAGAGCACAGCCTTGATCGTTTTCGCAACCCGCCCTACAGATCTGATAATCATGTGATACCAGGATCCCGAGCCAGACCTGTTTAGCATGTAACTCCACCAGGCTGGTATTCATCAAGCGAATATCGAAGATTTGAATCATGTTGATCTGATAGGGATTCCTATCATGGTAGTCCTGGATCCATCCAAGATCCATCTGACGCTGGAGGGCCTCTTGTACAAAAGAGCATCCCTGTTTGTTTACCGAGCAAGTCAGACAGGAACTGAAATCGTGCCATGGCAGATTATGATACTGGCTTTGCCTGGAATGCATCGCCACCAAGTTGACATTCATTGCACGGACGTCATGATTCTGAATGACGTTAGAATTCGTGTAAACCATGTTAACTCCACGAACTCGGTGCTCTTAGATCCATCTAAGATCCATCTGTTCCTGTAGAGCTTATTGCACCACAGAACATCCTTGATTGTTTTTAGAGTAGATATCACACTGGTGATAGTTATGAGGTGGCACATGATGAAATTGAAACTTATTGCTCAAGCTTCCTGGATCAATCCATTGTTACAAATGGATCAATGTGGTATATTGGAGACCCTCAAATCATGTCTTGAGGTCTTGGCTCATGATTTGTCCCAAAAGTTAACTTAGGGGTGAATTAGGTCAAGAAACCCTAATTCCTGATTTTTTATGTATGCATCCCCTGAGGTCAAATTGTCTTGATGCTTGGGCCCATGAGGTTCCATGGAGTATTTTAGGATATGCTATGAAGCATTGGCTCATGCCCAAAGGAAAATTTTCATCTGGAGGCCCTGGTCTACCAAACCCTAATTTGGTGACACTGGCGATCTTGAGGCTTGATCCACCTGGAAGGGAGCAGCTTTGTGCTTAATCCTTAAAGTGGGAGTCCTCTTGATCCCTTGTGGATATTTGAGAGGCTATACAAGTTGAAAATCATGTCGTTTCTTGATTGATCCTTTGTCTAAGAACTCTGAGAGGGCTTGAAACCCTAAATTTGATTGTAGTGGATGCTCACCCATCTTTGGGGAGACTGATGAGGTATGATGGTTCCTCCATATTGTGATGATGATTTTCAAAATGATGGGAAATCTTAGTGGGCAAAATTTGGGGTATGACACATACCTGTGATGCCATAGCCAGTTCTTGTCTTCGATAGTCGAAGCAAGATAATGATGATAAACCATGTTGATCTCAATATTGAAGGTTTTATTATTTGCCAATGGTGTTTCAGGATCATCCTTCCTTCACCATTATACAGCTTCATCAGATTTTCTTCTAACTTCATGTTATACCCTTTGGCAAGTAATTTACATATGCTAATCATATTACTTGTCATAGAAGGTACATATAATACATCAGTAATGTTGGTCTTCTGACCATTTCTTCTCACCACAATTATGTTTCCTCTTCTCTCTGACGTGACATGTCTTTCATTTGTAAACTTGAACACCTACTTGATTGATTCATACAAATTGTTAAAACATATTTTATTTCCAGTTATGTGGTTGTTGTATCCTAAATCCATATACCATATGTTGGTTTGCTCATTGTTCGACTGAGTGTCTTCCATGAGCCGCATATCATTATAGTTGCTTTCTCCAACATGTACATATTGCATTTCCTCATCATCTTTTGCTCTTGGTTCCTTTTTCCTTCGACAATCTCAAGCATAATAACCAAAGCCTTGACAATTTTAACATTGCACCACCTTCATGTCAACTTTCTTCCCAGAATACTTGCTGCCCATGACTTTCTTGACTGAATCTGATTGATTCTTTGAATTCTTGCTTGACTTCTTATCATTTGCAAGATTCTTTCTCTGCTTCGCCTGCTCTTTATCAAATTTCTTGATGAATCTTGCTCTAGTGTCTGTTCACCCACTTTCTCCCTTTTTGAGTTCATATGCTTCAGTCACATGTCATAGGCCTCCAATGAAGCTTGAAGTTCTTCTACCTTCATCTCAGCAAGGTTCTTAGACTCTTTTATAGACACGACAATATAATCAAAATTTGCAGTCATGGATCTCAATACTTTCTCAATCTTCTGCAAATCATTGATTAATTCACCACATGTCTTCATCTGGTTCGTTAACAGTACCACACGTGAAAAGAATTCTGAGACTGATTTGTCTTTTTTCATTTGAGTCATCTCGAATTGCTTTCTCAACGTCTACAACTTCACCATCTTCACTTTTTCATCTCTGTCGTACAAGTTCTTTAACTTATCCCACGCTCTTTTTTGTTTTTTCTTCTTCAATGAACTTCTCAAATATGTTAGGATTTATGCATTATGGATCAAGAACAAAGCTTTTCTATCTTTCTTTCTTCATTCCTTGTATGCAGCTTGCTGAACATCATTTGCATTTGCTTCCAATGTTGGTACTCTATCGTTCATGACGTCAGCCACATCTTGAAATTTGAAGATGATCTTCATCTGCGCAGCCTACCTCTCATAGTTCTCCCCTTTGAAAATCGGTATATTCGCTGGAAATTACGTTGATGTTATGTTACCATTTTCCATTACAGATTCTCTCTGAACCGCAACCGAGCTCGTTGATACCAACTTGTGGGAATGATTTAGGGTTCAAGAAAAGTGAAGAAGAGAGGAAAAAGAGAAAAGAGATAAAATTGTAAATAAATTCTATTACGTGAAGTTTATATATATATATATATATATATATATATATAACTGCAACCAAGGTCCAACCCCAAAACGTAAAAGTTACATTTCGACTTCAACTCAACAGCTATATATTATATTTAACTTTGTTTATTACAATTGACTTTACAACTAACTCCTACTAAACTTTCTACTTCAAATATAACTTTTTGCAAAATAATCAATTACAACTTCTTACGGTGAATTTTTTTTAAATAACCATCTTTTTTAATTGGCTAAAATACAGTTTTGGTCCCCCTGTTTTTCAAAATTCACAGTTTTGGTCCCCCTGTTTTTTTTTTTAACAGTTTTGGTCCCCCACCCCACACTGTTCATGTACGGACGTGTACTGTTCATGTACGGACATGTACGGACAGGTTACTGTTCATCACTTTTTTTGGGCCAAAATTGGGGTGGGGGACCAAAACTGTTAAAAAAAAACAGGGGGACCAAAACTGTGAATTTTGAAAAACAGGGGGACCAAAACTGTATTTTAGCCTTTTTAATTTATATACCAAAATAATCATCCTTTTAAATAAATTACCAAAGTAACCATTTTTCAAACAAAAAAAAATTGGAGACGCCATTCAAATTGGCGATTGCACAATAAAATTGTACATAAGCGCCAATTGGAATGGCGCATGCTTATAGTGACACCAAAAAGCGTAGGTAAAAGTCTTTTTACTGTAGGCATATCCTGAACCACTTATACCTACGGCATAAAGTCAATTTTTTGACATATAATTTGTTGTACCTACGTCAAATTGTCGTAGCAATAAGTGGTTCAGGATATGCCTATGAAAAATTGACTTTTACCTACGCTTTTTGTTGTCACTAGAAGCATACGTCATTCCAATTGGCGCCTGTGTGCAATTTTATAGTGCATGCGCCAATTTGAGTGGTGACTTTAGTTTTTTTTGTTTGAAAAGTGGTTACTTTGATAATTTATTTGAAATGATGGTTATTTTGGTATATAAATTGAAAAAAATAGTTATTTTTAAAAAAAAATCTCTTACGGTAGTAGTAAGAAAATTATTTCATTTTGAACATTAAAGATCTACTCTGACTCCAAAAGACACATTCGTATATTTTAGATAGATTTTAAGTATAGACACGTGTAAAACTATCAATGACCATTCCAGTAAAAAACCAATAAATTTTAGTATTTGACTATTGAAATCTATCATATAAGAACAAACTATGTTCTGGAAATCTCCATTTTGCCCTTATGTTCCCACAAGCAACCATGTGGCTTCCTCTACATCTTTTCTTCACTTCTACTTGGCCACCTAACCAAACTCTTGCTTTGAAAAATCAGAAAACAATTTTTGAATATCCTCTTTCTCTCTCGTTCTTTTGTCTCTCTCTTTTCTTCTTCCTTCTGCATCTTCTTCCTTTTGTTCTTCTTTCTCCCTCTTCCTTCTTCCTCTTCTTTATATACCTCACTAACGAATCCCTAACCGAAACCAATAAAATTAACCAAAGCATCTGAAACTGATTATGTTCAAGTTTAATTTTTTAACTTTCTTTTAGGGTTTATGCTCATTTGTTTTGATTTAAGATTGTTGGTGTTACAGGAATGGGGGAAGATGGCGGCGGCATTTCCATCAATTTTACAGCGATATGTGATATTGCGGTGGTAGATCTGTGGTGGATCTTGGTTAAAAAGGGGACTTGAGATATGGATCTGAAGCATTGAGTTTTGAATATTTTGAATGTTCTTATAGCTTGTATCATATATCAGTTTGATATTTTTTTACTTTTTGAAGTTCTCACTGTTTTGATTCTTATTTATGGTTCTTATTCATTGTTTTCACTTTGTGAGTCTTGAGCCTTTTACTGACAAATGGACCTTTTCTTTTTGGTGTCTATGCAGGTTGCGACAGAAAAGGGATTTTTCTCCATTATCATTAATCTTCAGGTGAATCTTTTATAAATATGGTAAATCAACTTCAAACTACAAACTCTTAGATTTTTGAAGTAAATGAATGTGTGTTGTGTGGTTGCAGGTTCCAGCTTCATCACATTACAGTATGATATTTTATTTAGTGACCAAGGAGTTAGTTCCTGGAACACTCTTACAATGCTTTGTTGATTGTGATGATGAATTCCTAAACAGCAGGTTGAAGCTCATCCCCCAGTCCCAGAGGTATTCGTTCATTTAATATTGTCCACCATATATTCTACCACTTTCACTACCTTCTAGAAGTTACTTTTATAATGTGGTTGTTACCGAGATTCTTGTGTAGTTACATTTTTAAGTGCATTTTATAACTTTGTGCCATGTTTGTTGCATGTGTGATGGATGTTTCTGTACTTTGCCATTTATTTCTTGCAGTTGGGCTGAAGAGGATGTGGATCCTTCATTGTTCCCGCGCGAACTGATGGCTAATGCCTACAATTTTGTAGGAGGTGAAGAGGTATCATAAATGTTTTTTATCTTCTCATTTTCAGCCCTAGATTAATAAGAATGCTTCTATGCATGTACATGTATTGTTGTTTGCTAATAAAATGTTGAATATTAGTGGATTTAGCAAGTGAACAATGATCCTCAATTTATTATAAGAAAAGCACATGTTGCTACTTTCTCTATAGGGTCAGCTATTGTGTAAGTTTATCATTATTTTTTGTATTTAGCATGCTGATTTGGATTGGAAAAGATAATAACTGATATGCATTTTAATTTTAAACTATTCTACCACATTATACATACCTCATTAATTTACTGTATGCTCTTAAACTATTTTAAGGTTTTTGTATATACCACTGATATTTACCTTCCTGCAGGATTCAACTCTTTATTTCTATATCGGAGATTATACCGGTGTCATACCACATTGGAAACATTTTATACACAAGGTAGAAATGTGGAAAGAATAAAAGACATCTCATTGAAAGACTTTTATAACGAGTATGACATGAAGAAACCGGTACAAAGATTAAAGAGTTTTAGTAGTAATTATTAGATACTGCAAGTATTTTGCATAAAGAAAATAAAGAAAATAATTATTAGATACTGATATTGTGGATTGTCTTTATATAATGATGATTTTACCTATCCATATTATTCTTACTGAAGCATGGTCATTATTCTGATATTATTCATGATCATTATTCATTTACCTATCCATATTATTAGATACTGATATTATTCTATTTTTTATTCATGATCATTATGATTCATACTCCCTTCATTCCTATTTATAAGTAAATTTTACCATTTTAGATTCATTAATTAATTAATGCATCCAACATATATATAGTCCAAATACATCATTTATTGAATGAACCTAAGAAGTCAAAATTTTCTTATAAAAGAGAATGGGGGAGTACTATATAAAGTTTCTATTTTTGTCACAATTTGAATAAAGGGCTACTCTAATTTTTTTTTGTTTTTTATTTCGTGATAGGTGAAAGATAAGAATTTCAAAAATGGGTTCTAAAGTAGAGACTAATGGTGGTGGTGGTGCTTTGGTTTCTGCTAAAGTTCCACCTTTGGAGAATCCATTGGCTGAAAAACCTGATGAGATTGCTTCTAACATCAGTTACCATCCTCAGTATAGTTGTAATGCCCTGTATAATATATACCTAGAATAACACCATACAAGCATTTTATTTGGTACTGACACCATCATAAGTGCCTAAGGGCATAATTCACATACTTGACCATTTCTAATACAAATACAAACTATGGTACAAGCTATGGAAATTAGCCAAAAATATAAAAACTAAGATCAATATACAATATCCTCAATTGTATACAGCAAAATACACAATGGAAATAAGCTCAACTAAGCTTCTCTTGAAACATCCAAGCATAGCTCCACTTGTAAATCAAACCTGTACTCAATACCTGAAAATAATCAACAATAGTGGGGTGAGAAACATCAAATCTCAGTGGGTTCCCTATCTTATGGATTCTCTCGGCTTTACAGGGTTCTAGCCAAATCCTAACTCAAGTCAAGGGGAAGGGAAAATGACCTTGAGTATAAAATCTCACAATCTCACACTATATGGAAACATGTCATGAGTTCACTAACTCAAAATATATCACTAATCGATAACCTCACCAAGGCATCCCCTTTTCCCGTCCGCTTCTACGTCTAGAAGTCGACCCGAGTCATGGATCCTTGTAACCTACTTGACATACGAATGGATTCGGGTTCTACGGGCCATTAACCGTTATGAACCGTCACTTCACACGGGCCATTAACCGTCACAAGCATACGCTCCCTGAGTGCCATTCGTACTGCACGCGAGAATCAAACCTGCCAAGTAGTCATGCATGCACTTCAAAGGAGCTCGAGACTCATGAAGGCCTCTCAAGGGCAACTCAAAAGAAAATGGTTACGATTACGTGATCATATACACAGCGTGATTGTATTCGACAATCGCAAGGCCACATTAGCCTTTAGGCCTCTCATGCCTTTAACAATAAAACATTGTCACGGTGAGAATAGGATATCAAGCTATTGGATTAACTTGAATCATAATTCTTAATTCACCATCGGTCTTTAATTTATTCAAAGGAAAGGTTAAAGATCGAAGAACCTAAGTTAAGAGAATCTAGGTTCGGGGGTTGGTTACGCCTAGGGAAGGTATTAGCATCTTAAACGTCTGTAGTACTCTACAGGAACCTCTTGTTATTATTTATGGTATCTATTGTTAGCTTGCTATGGGTATCTGCTAAGGGAAAGACCTAAGGGTTAGTATCTAAGTATACTCGCCAAGACATCGCATCTTGTGCCTACGTATCCTGACAGGAGTGGAATCAGAGTATTCGTAGTTCCCCTTTAAGAGGGTGAGGAACTCTTGACTGTGGTCAAGGTTCCAGGGGGAGGTAGCGTCTATGGCAAGACATTACATAGAGTGCGGTGACTCTAAAGTTAAAGTTGAGTTATAAGGGAAGAAGCGTTCGCGGCGAAACACGTGTAAAGAGTGCGGTGACTCTGATCCTAAGGTTAGGATAAAGGGTTTTGATATAGTTTGGATTTTTATTTAATTGAAAAGAAATTAAACTAGATAAAAAAAAAGCATTTCTAAACAAAACAGTAATTTGAATAAATTAACAAAAAATCTAAAAAGGAAATCTTAAATGATTAAGTTCTAAAACTAATTCAAAATTAAGAAGAAAATATTTTTTTGAGCTTTTGTGTTAATAAAAAGAAAGTAGAATAAATAGGAAAATATTAAAAAAAAACCACAAAAATTAATAAAGGAAAACTAACTAATATAAACTCTATAGATTAACAAAACAGTGATAACCCAAAATAATGTTAACAAGAATAAAATCCAAAGTGATTAACAAAATATTAATAATTAAACATATTAAAAAGAAATAAGACATGGGCCAGAAAAAAAGTGACGGTAGAAAGCCCATTTTGGCGAATGGAACTCACAGGTTGGGTCATGACCCGGTTTGCTTAAAGAAACAAACTTCACACATGATGATTCCTAAATCCACTTTTTCTTTTCACCTTGCAGCTCACTCTCTTTCTCGTACTCTCATGTCTTTCTCCCTCACTCGTAACCCTTCCATCTCTATCGCTCGAACTCTCTCAAATTCAACAAAGACAAACCCAATTCATCCGACAATACAATCGATACACAAATTAAAAGGGAAAGAAACAATACCTTGAGTGATTTTGAATCCGGCGAACTTGACGATGGCGCGCGGAGGTGACTGGCTTTTCTGACGATTAATGCGCGACAACGACTTGCTTCGTGGTGGTGTTTTCGTCGCAATCTCCCTGTTCTGCTTCAAGTCAGTCTCTCGTCGCGATTCACCTCGCTCTGGTTCATCACGATTGTGTTTCCCTTGTTCTGTACGTTCATTGGATCGTTTTTCAAAAGAATTGTGTGCTACTCTGAGGTATGCGTATGAATTCTTGAAATTGTGTATGTTGGTATAGTGGTTTTATGTGTTTCTCTGTGAAATTTTCTGGTTTGTGGTGCTTGGTATGGACTGATGTGAATGTGTTTCTTCGAGTGTGAAGGATATGCGAGAATTTTTCTGTGATATTCTCTTTTGGTGTAATGATCGTCAATCCCCTTTTTTGTGGTTTTGTGATTCGTGAGAACTGATGTCGTCTGGTTCCCCTGCGAATGCTCTTTTTATAGGTAGCTTGTGATTTCATTATGAGTTAAATGCTGCAATTACAACTTGAATGTGAAAATTTGCCTGTCGGTTCTGACTTTGGAAAGTATATAATATTGAATCCTTGCCTTGAACGTGTGAGTCTGATTATGTCTTGAAAATCATAAAACCTTGCCAATTTGAATTGCCTTTGTCTGATTGTGTTTGATCCTGTTTTGGAAAAACATAGGCTGGTAGTGAATGTTATTTTGATTCTTTTGAATGCTATCTGATTTCATGTCCCAATTTGATCATACTGTGAATTGTTTTGGAAAGGATGTGAGCATGTTGGGACACTTGCTGTTGATATTAAATAAACTTCCATTTTTCCTTGATTTTGTCTTGAACTTGTCTTTGTTGTTTTGGCAGAGTGTTGAATGCCTTGATCTCATAATGAATGCTTTTGATTCAATATTTTTTTGTTGATTGCTCTTGACAACTTGGTTCGCATCCCCAATTTTCATTTAATTACCGTTAAACATGGCATCATGGTGTGATGAAACGACCGTGTTATGAATCTTGAAGCTTATTATTATTGGTAATTTACTCCAATCCCTTTTCTTTTTCAGGTTCAAGCATCCAAGCTGGTCTTATTCATTTTTTCAAATTCCAACTTGAAGTACTTTGTGGCAAATGGCAGCACATGTATTACTGTAAAGAGCTGAACAAAACCGGTCATAGGTTGGACTACGCAAGCTTCTCCACATGGGGTATTAAACATAGCAGCAGGGTCATACATAGCACGTGAATAAACATGGGAATTACAACCTAGTTCCATAGATGCCTCACTCTTCAACTGTGGTAGTGTAAACCTTAGTTGTGTGACACGTGTAATTACAAATTCATGACTGTCCATTCCCATTTGTATTTAGAAACAATTTGGCAATGTTGATGTAAACTTCTTTCAATATAATAGCCTTGTGATGGAACAAATTCTCTTTGAATGGTGATGAGTGGCATGGATTTTGGTGCACCTTAATGTGAAATTCTTATCTTGGATTTTGTCACATTTTGAATCTTTTAACGTCATAGAGAAAAAGAAATCCTTGAACTTGAAAATAATGACTTGAACTTGTACTTTGCTTCTTAAAGCACATCTCCCTAACTTGCCTCTCACCTTGCATTAAGATCTTGTTTTCTTTGAATTTTAGAACCAAAACTTGAAGTAATTTACGCAGGGTCTCTTTAAACGATTAATTTTTCACGGGAATCACTCAAAATGGGGAACATGGACTCAAAGGCTTGAAAGTGGAAGACAAAGTAATGTGAATTTTCCATTTGGATGAATCATATATATTGATTTTGAACACATTAAGACGTATTGACCACAAACTAACAATAATCAAATCAAACTCCTTCTCTTAAGATCAAAAGAACTTAAATGATGATCCACCTTCACGGCTAAGAACTCAATCTTGCTCGACCGCATAATCAGGAATTTAGGTGATGATGAAACCCGATACGCGAACCATGTTTTGAGAAACCTTCACAACTCGTGATGCAGATTGCCACATAAACCATAACCAATCCTCAAACGACCATGTTTAACACCAATGGACAAAAAATTCTCCTGGAATATACACTAAAACTTCTGAGACCCTGAGAAAGATGACAGGTTGGAAATCTTAGAACCAATCAGAATCAACTGGTCACGTCTTGAAATTCTGAACTGTGAGAAAGAGAACTACCTTCACTTGAAACAAAAGTTCCTACACAAATCTGTTAGTAGTAAAGCATGCAAATATGCAAGATGAGGTGGAAACATATGGTCAAAATTAGGGTGTGACAGATGCCCCTATTTAAGTTTCTTCTATTCAGAGATATGGAGATTGAAATCTTCGTCTCGACGCGATAGGAGAGACTTAAATACAAACATGCACAATTTTTGGCCCTAAGATGCCACACATGCATATGATATGATATGATATGAGATGAATGCAAAGACAAGGATCTTGTGGGGAATGGTGCCACAGGGAAAAGTGTTACAGTTAAGTTAGAAACAAAATAAAGACATAACAGTGGAAACATTAGATGGTAAAAAGGCGATGTCATTCCGAAAAAGCATCAGAATAAACAAAGCGAAAGATCTGAAAAGGCATCATCCAAGAATGGCATTGGATGAAAAAGACGCCAAACATCCAATAATGGCTTCGAATGAAAGGCAAACTCACAATATATGAGAAGGCATCAAATGAGAATAAGATAAAATAATGTAATCCGAGAAGGCATCGGACACAAAAAAACCAGTCATCCAATAATGGCTTTGAACGAAAGGTACACTCACAATATCTGATAATGGCTTCAGATGAAAGTGAACAAGGTAGAGAAACCAGACATCCAATAATGGCTTTGAATGAAAGGTGTAATCATAATATCTAATAATGGTTTTAGATGACTGTGAACAAGGTGAGATCCAAGAAGGCATTGGATGTAAAGAGACCAGTCATCCAATAATGGCTTTGGATGAAAGGTATAATCACAATATCTAATAATGGCTTTAGATGATTGTGAACAAAGACTATATTCAAGAATAGCATTGAATGCAAAGAAACCAATCATCCAATAATGGCTTTGAATGAAAGGTACGACTCAAAATCTGAGAAGGCATCAGACGCAAATGAGACAAAAGGTGAAATCCAAGAAGGCATTGGATGTAAAGAAAACCACAACGTCCAGGAAAACATTGAACGAAAATGAACAGAGAGATACCCAAGAAAGTATTGGATAAAAGGGATCACAGTATCCAAGAAAACATTGGATGAATTTGAGCAAGGTGATACCCAAGAAGGCATTGGATACACACGACAATATCTGTTTGGTAGGTGCCAAGTAAGTTGGACTTTGATGACAAGGTAAAACGTGAATAACAACACGACCTATGGAGAATGTAAATGAGTGCAAATGAGGATGACACTCTTGCAATGCATATGTATATGAATTATGCAGTTGATATATGATCAAATGCAAGTGTAAATGCAATGTAGACGTCGAAGACACGACTCGACTCTTTTGTGGAGAAGACAAAACTGGAATACTGATTCCTCAACACAAAGATCACTGACATTCTGCTTTGGAACTAAAGATGCTACTGAGCACGAATCTGCCACACTGGTAGACTGTATTAAGTTGACGATCCTTGTAGGAAGAATGGAAAGCTGCATGGGGATTCTTTAAGTAAACTGCCCCATATTAGTTGACTGTTGTATATGAATTGATAATTGCTTCAGCTTGGATTGATGCTGAAAATGACTGAATTACTGTGCACTTGGAAAACTTGCCCCAGTCTGAGTCTTGAAAAATCTTCTGGATAAACCAATTCTGGGAAGGACTTGCACTGAACAACAAATCTTGAACTGATTCTCGACAGGATATGGAAAGGAATTGCCCCTGATTGGATCACTGACCAAGTTTCTCAAATGTTTGAAAATTCCTTAAGCGGAAGCCAGATTGCAAACAAAAGTGTTCATACAAACATAGTAAATGCAAAGTTCATGCAACTTTTGAAATCAAAATCATTTTTGGAAAGAGGTAAAACAATAGGGTCACTGGTCAGAACATGGTGGTTCAAGACGTTTAAAAGTGAAAGATAAAGCAAAAAGGTGTGATGCCAAAAAAATGATCTGCAAAGATCTTTAGGAGTCAGTTTACGCAACCTCGTTGTAGTATGCTTTCAAAATAACCTTACTTCAATTAGGTCTTTTGAGGGTTATAACGTGGCCTGGTTCACGGTTTAAGAAACAAAGGATAAAGGCTCAAAGTTTATTTGTACCCACCCAATCTTCGTGATGATCTCCAGTCTTACACTCAGTTAACTTGGACTATGCGCTCAAATTCCCATAGGTTAGGAATTTTATTGATGATAGTGATGATGATGATGGTCCAGAAGTCAAGAGACTTGAAATGACAGTCACTGCTTCCTTACAACTTTTGGTTGTCATACAAGCTTGTTCTTATTTTTCTTTGTATAAGGTAAGGTTATGAGCTTCCCATCTTTCTTAGCTTTTACCTCGAAAGGGACTCGGCTCATTCTTTGAGTAAGGATTTCTTAACGAAATAACTTGTACAACATTAATTCATTTAATTCGGAAGAGTTGAAAGTTTGTGACTGTCTGGCTTAATGATTACAGTGAACCATCATTGGCGTTTGATTTGAAAGACATCTTCGACACCTGCTTGCTGTGTGCAAAGGAAAATTTGAGAATGCAAACTTTTATATGAAAGGTGTCTTGAATGAAACTCTTGTCTTTGAATGCATAATCAAGTTTACTGAGAACTACCCTGCCCCGGGTTAAAGATTGCGGCTTTTTATTTGTAAAGAAAGAAACTCCTACTTCAAGGCTCAAAGGGGTTGACGAGGGTTTATCTTCCTTATTTCTCCAGTGTTTGGGAATTGAAACAATGCCTTACATCTTCAGCAAAGTTTTGATTTGAAAGCATACCAACAGCAATTATGAGTATAATGTTTTCATCATCCTCCCTCCAATCTTAGCATAATCAGAAGGAAAGTGGAAAAGAGATAATTTTTTGTTTTTGTTTTTGTTTTTGTTTTTGTTTTTGTTTTTGTTTTTATGAAATATAAAGCGTAAAATAGAAAACACAAATGAATTGAATTAAAAGTTGCAATGCTCATTTTATTAATTATGAAAGTACAACCATAAATTGATAGCAAACAACCAATACAAATAAGGAAAATGCAAACGATAAGAAACATGGTCTAGTGACTAATCAGAAACAAGAGTGAGTTGTCCTGTCTGAAAAACTGAGGTCTGCTAAAGTCAACTGAAGCTTCACTTAGCGTGCTCTGGCAAAGGATTGTTCTTGACATTTGGATTGGTGTCACGAAAGGAGAGAATACCAATTCTGATCATCTCTTGTACTCTAGCCTTCAATGCAAAGCAACTTTCCAAGTTATGACCTGCACCACCTTGATGGTATTCACAATGAAGATCGGTCCTATAGCCGGCTGGAAGAGGATTTGGAGGAGGAGGCAGAGGCCTTGTAGTAATCAAACCTTTCTGAACTAGCCCAGGATAAAGTTTAGTGTATGTCATTGGAATAGGATCAAAATTATTCCTATTACGGTACTGATTTTGTCCAACAGCTGGACGTTGAGGAGCTTGAGCTGGTCGTGGAGCAGTAACCATAGGAGTAACAGCAGCAATATCAGGGTGTTCAGCATACTGTGGTCGAGGACGAGGCCTCCTGGTTTCAAACATAACAGCATTGGTCTGATCTTCTCTCTTCTTCTGGAAATTCCCATAGAATTTCTTAGCACCATTAGAAGATTCAGCAGCCTTGGATACTTTACCATTCTTAAGTCCTTCCTCGAGTCTCTGACCAATAGTAACCAAATCAGTGAAGCTGGAGGAAACACTACCAATCATCTTCTCCCAGTAGAATGGAGACAAGGTGTCCATAAACAATCCAGATAATTCTTTCTCTGCCAAAGGAGGTTCAACTTGAGAAGCCAACTCTCTCCAGCGCTGAGCATATTCCTTGAAAGACTCTTTATCCTTCTGAGACATGTTTTACAGCTGACGGCGGTCAGGAGCCATGTCGAGGTTGTACTTGTATTGCTTCATGAAGGCATTAATAAGATCCTGGAAACAGTGAATGTTGTTCTGTTCAAGATTCATATACCATTTGAGAGAAGCTCCACTCAGACTGTCGTGAAAACAATGGATAAACAACTTCTGATTCTTGGCATGAGCAGCCATCTTTCGGGTATACATGGCCAAATGAGCTCTTGGGCAAGAATCACCTTTGTACTTCTCGAAAGTAAGAGTCTTGAATTTAGCAGGCATAACAAGGTCAGAAACCAAGTGCATGTTTTCTGCATCAATGTTGAAGAAATCAGTACCCTCTACAGCTTTAAATCTCTTGTCTATAGTTTGAAAATGGTCACGGACAACAGCGGGTTCAACAAAATCTTCATGGTTTTCACCCTGAGCACTGACAGCATTGTACTCATAGAGGGGGTTCTCAAATAGAGGTCGAGTAGTCTGGGCAACAGCATGAACCACAGGTCTAGGCTCAGAGAAAACTGGAGCGTGAAATACTGGTCTGGAAGTTTGACCAATCATAGCAGTAGATGCAAGCGGTGGAGAATAGTTGGGAGGTAAACCAAACTCTGGCCAAGTTGAAGGCGGCACCTGAACAAGCTGAGGATCAGCATTTGAAACTTCTTGAATAACAGTCCTTTGAGGTGGTTCTCCTCTAGCAATCAAGACTTGGAGCATCTCTGTGAGCTTAGTCATGCTTGACTTGAGATCATCGATCTCCATTCGGATCTCAGCGTTGTGTGCTTCTTGCTCTGACATTATGCGTCTGTAGTTAGCTCTAGTCTAGTATCTGTGTCGAGGAATCAGCTTGACGACTCACAGGTGGCACTGGAAGATATAGACAGCAAAGTGAGGTGCTGGACAACAGATGTATGCAATGAACCATGCAAAGATGCAAATGATATGCAATGCAACGCATGATAGGATGCAAATCACACATAGTAGGATTAAAGGTTCGAGATCACAGCATGGATTCTGGGTGACAAACCAACCACAGGGTATGTACTAGAGGTTTATTTGTACCTGCCGAACGGGTTCTACCAAGTTCCCAGAGTCTGGAACCCATCTTTCGGATATTATCGATTTTCCAGATCACTTGATAGTCAATAATATCCTTAAGAGAATCTAGTCTGAGTGTAGTATCGCGTAACAACTATTGCAGAAATAGACTCCGGCATAGTCCCCGCACTACGCCCTAATAGGCCAAGTTGGTTTAAAGGTAACTACGGTCCCCAGTCCCGACGGCCTTTAGATCGAAACCATATCATCTTCACGAATGAACTCGTTGGATAAATATTTTATTCGAGAGGGCCTAGACTGAGTGGTGAAGTCTCAATTCACTTTTTCAGGAATCGACTCCCTCAAAGTATCCTTGAATTCTCACTATTTTCCTATCTTAATTTCACTCTAGTCCGGGTGTAGGACTTTGTCTCACCACACTAAGTGCCAAACCTGCACAAAAAGAAAACCAAGCAAGCAAATAATATATATAATAACATAAATAAACAAGTTAGGGGAAACCCTCAATAAAAATAAAATGTCCCCAGTGAAGTCGCCATTTCTGTCGTGGTGAGAATAGGATATCAAGCTATTGGATTAACTTTAATCATAATTCTTAATTCACCACCGGTCTTTAATTTATTCAAAGGAAAGGTTAAAGATCGAAAAACCTAAGTTAAGAGAATCTAGGTTTGGGGGTTGGTTACGCCTAGGGAAGGTATTAGCATCCTAAACGTCTGTAGTACTCTATAGGAACCTCTTGTTATTATTTATGTTATCTATTGTTTGTTTGCTAAGGGTATGTGCTAAGGGAAAGACCTAAGGGTTAGTATCTAAGTATACTCGCCAAGACATCGCATCTTGTGCCTACGTATCCTGACGGGAGTGGAATCAGAGTATTCGTAGTTCCCCTTTAAGAGGGTGAGGAACTCTTGACTGTGGTCAAGGTTCCAAGGGGAGGTAGCGTCTATGGCAAGACGTTACATAGAGTGCGGTGACTCTAAAGTTAAAGTTGAGTTATAAGGGAAGAAGCGTTCGCGGCAGAACACGTGTAAAGAGTGCGGTGACTCTGATCCTAAGGTTAGGATAAAGGGTTTTGATATAGTTTGGATTTTTATTTAATTGAAAAGAAATTAAACTAGATAAAAAAAAAGCATTTCTAAACAAAACAGTAATTTGAATAAATTAACAAAAAATCTAAAAAGGAAATCTTAAATGATTAAGTTCTAAAACTAATTCAAAATTAAGAAGAAAATATTTTTTTGAGCTTTTGTGTTAATAAAAAGAAAGTAGAATAAATAGGAAAATATAAAAAAAAAAACCACCAAAATTAATAAAGGAAAACTAACTAATATAAACTCTATAGATTAACAAAACAGTAATAACCCAAAATAATGTTAACAAGAATAAAATCCAAAGTGATTAACAAAATATTAATAATTAAACATATTAAAAAGAAATAAGACATGGGCCAGAAAAAAAGTGACGGTAGAAAGCCCATTTGGGCGAATGGAACTCATGGGTTGGGTCATGACCCGGTTTGCTTAAAGAAACAAACTTCACACATGATGATTCCTAAATCCACTTTTTCTTTTCACCTTGCAGCTCACTCTCTTTCTCGTACTCTCATGTCTTTCTCCCTCACTCATAACCCTTCCGTCTCTATCGCTCGAACTCTCTCAAATTCAACAAAAACAAACCTAATTCGTCCGACAATACAATCGATACACAAATTAAAAAGGGAAAGAAACAATACCTCGAGTGATTTTGAATCCGGCGAACTTGATGATGGCGCGCGGAGGTGACTGGCTTTTCTGATGATTAATGTGTGACAACGACTTGCTTCGTGGTGGTGTTTCCGTCGCAATCTCCCTGCTCTGCTTCAAGTCAGTCTCTCGTCACGATTCACCTCGCTCCGGTTCATCACGATTGTGTTTCCCCTGTTCTGTACGTTCTTTGGATCGTTTTTCAAAAGAATCGTGTGCTACTCTGAGGTATGCGTATGAATTCTTGAAATTGTGTATGTTGGTATAGTGGTTTTCTGTGTTTCTCTGTGAAATTTTCTGGTTTGTGGTGCTTGGTATGGACTGATGTGAATGTGTTTCTTTGAGTGTGAAGGATATGCGAGAATTTTTCTGTGATATTCTCTTTTGGTGTAATGATCGTCAATCCCCTTTTTTGTGGCTTTGTGATTCGTGAGAACTGTTGCCGTCTGGTTCCCCTGCGAATGCTCTTTTTATACGTAGCTTGTGATTTCATTATGAGTTAAATGCTGCAATTACAACTTGAATGTGAAAATTTGCCTGTCGGTTCTGAATTTGGAAAGTATATACTATTGAATCCTTGCCTTGAACGTGTGAGTCTGATTGTGTCTTGAAAATCATAAAACCTTGCCAATTTGAATTGCCTTTGTCTGATTGTGTTTGATCCTATTTTGGAAAAACATAGGCTGGTAGTGAATGCTATTTCGATTCTTTTGAATGCTGTCTGATTTTATGCCCCAATTTGATCATACTGTGAATTGTTTTGGAAAGGATGTGAGCATGTTGGGACACTTGCTGTTGATATTAAATAAACTTCCATTTTTCCTTGATTTTGTCTTGAACTTGTCTTTGTTGTTTTGGCAGAGTGTTGAATGCCTTGATCTCATAATGAATGCTTTTGATTCAATATTTTTTTGTTGATTGCTCTTGACAACTTGGTTCGCATCCCCAATTTTCATTTAATTACCGTTAAACATGGCATCATGGTGTGATGAAACGACCGTGTTATGAATCTTGAAGCTTATTATTATTGGTAATTTACTCCAATCCCTTTTCTTTTTCAGGTTCAAGCATCCAAGCTGGTCTTATTCATTTTTTCAAATTCCAACTTGAAGTACTTTGTGGCAAATGGCAGCACATGTATTACTGTAAAGAGCTGAACAAAACCGGTCATAGGTTGGACTACGCAAGCTTCTCCACATGGGGTATTAAACATAGCAGCAGGGTCATACATAGCACGTGAATAAACATGGGAATTACAACCTAGTTCCATAGATGCCTCACTCTTCAACTGTGGTAGTGTAAACCTTAGTTGTGTGACACGTGTAATTACAAATTCATGACTGTCCATTCCCATTTGTATTTAGAAACAATTTGGCAATGTTGATGTAAACTTCTTTCAATATAATAGCCTTGTGATGGAACAAATTCTCTTTGAATGGTGATGAGTGGCATGGATTTTGGTGCACCTTAATGTGAAATTCTTATCTTGGATTTTGTCACATTTTGAATCTTTTAACGTCATAGAGAAAAAGAAATCCTTGAACTTGAAAATAATGACTTGAACTTGTACTTTGCTTCTTAAAGCACATCTCCCTAACTTGCCTCTCACCTTGCATTA
The DNA here is from genome assembly GCA_022829125.1 of Lathyrus tuberosus. Taxonomy (NCBI): domain Eukaryota; kingdom Viridiplantae; phylum Streptophyta; class Magnoliopsida; order Fabales; family Fabaceae; genus Lathyrus; species Lathyrus tuberosus. The sequence goes on from JALAZF010000282.1 coordinate 4,028,916, forward strand.
AGATCTTGTTTTCTTTGAATTTTAGAACCAAAACTTGAAGTAATTTACGCAGGGTCTCTTTAAACGATTAATTTTTCACGGGAATCACTCAAAATGGGGAACATGGACTCAAAGGCTTGAAAGTGGAAGATAAAGTAATGTGAATTTGCCATTTGGATGAATCATATATATTGACTTTGAACACATTAAGACGTATTGACCACAAACTAACAATAATCAAATCAAACTCCTTCTCTTAAGATCAAAAGAACTTAAATGATGATCCACCTTCACGGCTAAGAACTCAATCTTGCTCGACCGCATAATCAGCAATTTAGGTGATGATGAAACCCGATACGTGAACCATGTTTTGAGAAACCTTCACAACTCGTGATGCAGATTGCCACGTAAACCATAACCAATCCTCAAACGACCATGTTCAACACCAATAGACAGAAAATTCTCCTGGAATATACACTAAAACTTCTGAGACCCTGAGAAAGATGACAGGTTGGAAATCTTAGAACCAATCAGAATCAACTGGTCATGTCTTGAAATTCTGAACTGTGAGAAAGAGAACTATCTCCACTTGAAACAAAAGTTCCTACACAAATCTGTTAGTAGTAAAGCATGCAAATATGCAAGATGAGGTGGAAACTTATGGTCAAAAATTAGGGTGTGACAAACATAATAATTACACATGTTCCATACTAGTGTCATATTCTTTCTATATTATTCGGTAATGGACACACGCCTCGGCCTCTCATGCACGAGCGTTGTCATCAAGTCATTCATCAGTTTCCTAGGCGTTATTAGGTTCCGTTATCTTAACTATACCATTTGTTTTGGGGTAAAGTTTCCTCACTCTTCCTAATTCATATTTTAAGCATGCATATTCTCTGGATAATGTTTAACAACGATATTAGGCAAAGCATATTACAATTGCACATTTGAATTACCTAACATAATTTCATCACAAGTTATACAAAAACATATTACAATTGCACAATGGAATCACATATAATGATTCTTCACATAAAGCATCACTTTAGGGTTCCCTCCGATTCATTTAATCGGGTATCGAAATCAATATTCTCACTCTCATCCCGTAGGATATTTTCACAGCTTTCTAACGGCTATAACTATGCCTCGATCGGATTCACGATCCAAAAGATATGGATTTCAACATATCACATAACTATTATTCCATTCATTTTCCACTAAAATAATTTATCCCACATCATCCTCAATATTTTCACTTTTTATTGGGTAGGGGGTTGTCATAGCTTTCCAATGATACCAAGAACGTCTCAATCCGAGTTACGGGTCAAAAGTTATGGATTTTAGAAAATATTATAATTTTTGTTCCAGGTCGCGCTAAGCGGACCCCACCCGGGCTAAGCGCGCTCCTCGCTGCCTGGAAGGGGTGAAAATTCTCCAGACCGCGCTAAGCGGGCATACCCGCGCTAAGCGCGCTCTGCGTTATGCAGAAAAATACCCCTTTTGACAGCAGAATTTCCAACCCCCAATTCATTCTCAACACCATACCCAACAACCAATAGAGGTATATTATCATGTTTCTATCATGGTTTATCCATCAAAGTTCCTAAAACATGATTTCCAACATAAACACATAGTTTCTACACAACCCTAAGATTTCCAATAATTTCAAACCAATCCAAACTTCATAACAATTATCAACAGATGTTTCTACATGTATAATGATCATGCTACACGATTTATATCACATTTCAACCGTTAGATTCCATTGATTAGCAATTTATGCATTTTCTCTCAATTTAACCTAAGTTCTAAAACAACTTATTTCTAGAACTTAAAGTGTCTAACTAGAACCCACCTAGTAATTGAAGAGGAGGTTGAAGAAGATGATGATGATTCATGGCTTCTTCTTCCTTGAGCTTTTCCTCTCTTTCCCTCTTCTCTTCTCTTCCTCTTTCTCTTTTTTCTCCCACTTTCTTCTTTTCTTCTTCTTACCAACTTTTTCTTTCTCTTTCTTATAACATATATATATATATATATATATATATATATATATATATATATATATATATATATATATATATATATATATTATATAATATAATCTAATAGAGTAAAATATCTCCAATTGATATTTTATCGTCTTACACCAATTGATCAATTATTAGAGTTACCTTAATATACTCCATTGAACTAATAATTATTGATCTGCCTCTTTCATAAAATAATTTATCTCTTTAGAGTTCACCAATTGCTCTATTAGTCTTAATTTACCATACTTAAAACACTTAGAGGATTCCATTAATCCAATTTACCAAGGATAGAGCACGCGAAAGCTCATCTGATATCCAATTGAGTATTTAAATAATATGGGGTATTACAATAGTCCTCATTTTTTCCCTTTCAAATTTCACCTTGAACAAGCTTACTATGCAACTGCAGAGAGTGTTCGTGATCGTCTCATTCAGGTATATAAAATGTTACATTTACATGGAATTAGGATCTCTATGCATGTGTTTTAATTTTTGAATAATCAAACTTGGGAGTGTTTTTTCCTCACTTTTAAGTCTTAGGTTTGTATATTATTATTGGTTTGGATATGATTAATGATATTATTGGTTTGCATCTTTCATTTATGTTTCAGGTTCATTAAGGGGTTGTTTTGAATGTAATACAACGGTTGTATGAGTCTCACTACCTTTCTTTGTATAAGCTACAAAGGGAAAATAGGGCTAGAGAGATTTTAACTTTGATTACAGTTCTGATTTTAATTTTAATTGTTTATCTTTTTTATGCCAAAGGATTTACCCTTTTCATAGAAGGAGAAGAACTAATTCAAGAACCAACCATTTTTGCTAAAATATTCATTGATATAACTGGAGTTGGCAATACTTTTAACGTTGCTTTTGTTCTAGCGTTAGTGGAGGGAAAGTCCAAAAAGGAATGCCTCAGATTTTTCGGTACGTATTTGATTGGTTGTGATTTACCGATATAATTGGAGCAATTTGCACCAAGTAATCTTCGAGTTGAGCAACTTCAGTTCTTCATATTATGAATCTTCGGCATTCACTCTCCACATTTTTTTATCACGTTTAGGCATGAGTTAGTGATAATTGATTTTCTTGGCAATTTATTTGTTTCTTTTTTACATATTTTTCTTAAAATTCATTCATTTTCCCCACATTAATATCATTTTCAATAATGATTAATTCTCATGTTCTGCTTCTCATTAATGTTAGAGATTGGTTGATGATGCAATATTATAGAGATATGATTTTGATACTGCAAAATAAATTGGAACCTATTTGAATCACTGGAACATATTGTATTTTATTCTTATTATCAGCGTGTTTATGAAGAGAATAAATTGCTTAAACGATGCTCTCCAACTATTCCAAGGAAGCAGAGGAGATATCTACAATGAAATTTCTGTATTTTCCATATTTTCAAGCAAGATGATCAATTTAAGATCTCTACCGATGAAAGATTATTGTTTTCTGTGTACTGGAAGTTTATCAAATATATGGTATCAATTTGGAATATTGTTGACTTCTTTTCATGCTTCAGGTAATGGTATGGCTACTGGAAATGATCTAATTGTTGAGGGATTTCCTGGTTGCATAAAGTTTGCTTGGGTGGTACATTTGATGCAAGCCCGGCCCATAGGCTAGGCAAGTGAGGCATTTGCCTAGGGCCTCAAAATATTTTTTTTAAACTATGTATTGATGCATACCATTAATTAATGACTACTTATTACTATAATTATATTATACTGTTGCAAGTTGCATTTGCAGTAAAACAAAAAGTCACTTTAATATTATGTACATTGTAACTCAACACTAGTAGCAGCTTTTTTAGTGTAATGATTCCACTCATTTATACCAATTTCTCTCTCTCAAAATTAACTCATATTAAATACTAATTGATACTAGTACAAATTTGTTACTTGTACGAAGCATTCTATTGTCTCTTTCTCTTTCTCTACTTTCATCCCTATTACTTTCATACAAACATTGTTGTCTCTCTTATATCTCATTCTAATTTTGCAAAGAAAAAAATTAAATATTATAAAAAAAAAATTGTAAAGAAAAAGGACAAAAAGAAGAACAACAAAGCCAAAATTAAAGAAGCATTACAAAAACTAGGTTTTATTTATTTAATATTTTATTTTTTAATTTTTATTTTAAATATTTTTATTTGTTTTAATTTTATTATTTGTGAATTTTATTTGTTTTATATTAGTGTGTACTGCAAAATATTTTTTATTTTATTTTAGAATAGAAGAATGTCAACTCAAAAATTTGAATCAGGAAGTTCAAAATTGAAGAAAAAAAAAATTGAATCTTTAGTTGAATCACAAAAGGGAGCTTTAGATAAATTTATGAAAACAAGCACAAAAAAAAAATTGAAGAACTTAACAATGTAGATGAAGTTAACAACTTAGACAATAATGAAAACACAAATAGTGACTTATTAATAGAATAACTTAATAGTGTAGACACCGTTAAAAATATACATGATCCAAGTCAGTGGACAAATATTAGTACCAATTTGAGAGATTTATTAGTAGAAAAAGGCCCCCTTAAAGTTACCGATATAGATTTTCCTAAGGATGAATCTTCAAGACATTTTTCTTCCTCATTTTATATTAAAAAATTATCAAACGGAGAAAACCGTGAAAGAAGATGGCTAATATATTCTCAAGATTTGGATAAAGTATTTTGTTTTTGTTGTAAATTGTTTAATACTCTTTCTAGTACAAGCAAATTAGCAAGTTGTGGTATTAATGATTGGAAAAATATGAGTTCTAAGTTGAGGAGTCATGAGATAAGTAATGAACACATTGTTAATATGAGTTCATGGGTTGATCTAGAAACAAGATTGTTAAAAAACAAAACAATTGACATACATGTTCAAGAACAAATAAATAGAGATAGAGAACATTAGAGGAATGTTTTATTTAGAATAATTGCAGTTGTTAAAACTATTGGAAAAAACAACTTAGCCTTTCGTGGAACAAATGAAAAGATTTATCAAGAACATAATGGAAATTTCTTAAGTCTTATTGAAATGATTGTTGAATTTGATCCTGTAATGCAAGAACACATTCGTCGAATTAAAGATAAAGAAATTCATAACAATTACCTTGGGCATAAGATACAAAATGAATTAATAAGTTTGATAGCAAATGAAATTAAAACAAAAATTATTCAAAAAATTAAAAATGTAAAGTATTTTTCAATTATACTCGACTGCACTCCTGATATAAGCCATCAAGAGCAAATGACTTTTGTCTTACGATGTGTTGATATTTCTTCTACTCCAACACAAATTTCTGAACATTTTTTAGAATTTTTAATAGTAAATGATACAACTGGAAAATGACTTTTTGATACAATTATAAATGAGATAAATATTATTGGACTTGATATTAGTAACCTAAGAGGACAAAGTTATGATAATGGGTCTAATATGAAAGGAAAACATCAAGGAGTGCAAAAAGAATTTTTAGACATTAATCCTAGATCATTTTATACTCCATGTGGTTGTCACCGTTTAAATTTATTACTTTGTGAAATGGCTAACTGTTGTCATAAAGCTACATCTTTTTTTGGAGTGTTGCAACGTATATATACACTGTTTTCTTTGTCTACTAAAAGATGGAAAATTTTACAAGATCATATCCCTAGTCTAACACTTAAATCATTGTCACAAACACGCTGGGAAAGTCATATTGAAAGTGTGAAAGCTTTGAGATTTCAAACTTTACAAGTAAGAGATGTTTTATTGAAATTATGTGAAATTACCGATGAACCTAAAATAAAAAGTGAAGCTGAATGTTTAGCAACGTATGAGCTTGAAAATTTTAAATTTTTATTAGGCATGATTATTTGGTATGATATATTATTTGCAGTAAACTCTATTAGTAAAAATATTCAATCAAAAGATATGTGTGTTGATGTTGCTATAGAACAATTGAAAGGGCTTATTTTATTTTTTGAAAAATATAGGAAAAATGGATTTGAAAATGCTATGATTTCTGAAAAAAAAATTGCTTTTGAAAATGCTATGATTTCTAAAATTAAACGTGTATTTTAAATAAAATATTTTTATAAAAAATACCAGCGGATATTGATTTTATTTTTTTATATATAAATTATATATTATATATTTATTAATTTTTATTAATTTTTTTTTTTTAATTTTTAAATATAGACAAATGTGTGTCACCAACGAATATCAGTCCAAAGGCACAAGTATTCCGCTAGTAGAAGATTTGTCCTAAAAGTATAATCATTATACTTGTCACAAATAAACTTTCTTACAATTATGCATTTCAAACAAGAATATTTAGTTGAATTGAGTTAGCAATTATGGTGTTTTTTATTTTGGAAAATTAGCATTGAATAAAATTCTTTAGCTTGAAATTTAATTACTAGTTCACAATTTTGTAATAGTAGATTGTTAATTTGATATCTCAAATTACACATTTACTTTAACTTTAGTATTGTAATTTCTCTAATCTTATTTATAAAAAAAAAAAATTGACTTTTTAAAAGTACGCTGTAAAGGTACACTGCTTGGTGAGAAGAGAATGAGGTAATTGAAATTATTTTAAAAAATTTAAAATTATATGCAATTCAATGAAATTTATTCATTTGAAAAAAAAAAAAACATTTTCTTAGAGAATAAAGATGATTCCTTATTCAATTTTTAAGACGTTGTAATAAATTTATAAAAATTTTGAGTCAAATTTAAATTTTCAAAATAGATCAATTTGCAATTTTAGAAAATTTAAAAGTTCAATTTGTAAATTAAAATTTCTTTGAGATTATTTTTCAAGTTTTAAAAATTTTGAGTTAATTTGAAATGTTTAACAAACATTGGAACCAACTTAAAATTTTTTAAAGATTAATAATAATCAATTTGACATGAAATTTCAAATTTGTTACTTCTATGTGTCATTTGAAATTCTTTAAATTTAACTTTTATATAATATTTCCAAAATTTTTATCATTTTAACAATTCTAATTTTAATCAAGTCATTTAAAATTTCATCCAAAAAATTGTCTTTTCTCAATAAAATCCATCATCCAAATTATGAAGAAAAATTAATTAAAGAAACTCAGTTCGCTCAGGATATTTAATTGGCCTTTCAAAGGCTTGAAGAATTAGAACATCTTTAAGAATTGCCTCTATGAAATATTGAATTTCTATCTAGAACACATTCAATCACCAAAACATACAAGCATTTTTTTACGATAATTTTTTAATATAATATGGTCCTAAATAATTTACTTTTTCAAGTAAAATTGCTTTGCAAGCAAGCAACCATAAAAAGAGTATTGTTGTAGTCATCTATGATGATAGCCACGTAGAAACTATCACCAGAGGAAGCATTGAAACAAGGCCGTAGAAAACAAAAGCATCAATGCTTTCAAACGTATTCACTTTGTTGAGAATAGTATTCCACAGTTGTCCAACACCGTCGAAATGTTCCTGCATAGTAAATCCAATCTCCATGAGTTTCAGTTTTAGATGAAATTGTGTAAACTAATTCTGTTGAGGAATGTGTTCAATTCACCTCTGTACTTAATTTATTAAATTGGTCCTCATCATCATCAGAGTTTTTCAAAATTCTTCTGCCATTGTCTGAGGTTGATTGATCCAAAGATATTTTAATTTTATTCGACTGAGACCTGTAGGCTGAGTTAGTGTGTATTGTTTTCATTACAGAGCCAAAAAAGTTTGTCACAGGTACCTAAAAAGAAGCGATCGAAGAACTCATCAGTATTAAGTATTAACATCATATAATAAATGTGCATCAGATATTAATGCATGTTTCGAACTCATCAGTATTAAGTATTAACATCATATAATAAATGTGCATCAGATATTAATGCATGGCACAAAAAGGGGCGACTGATGCTTGCCAAGCCTGTGGTTTGCACATGCAAGGCAGTGATGGATTGGGAGAAGTTGACAGTGAAGTCCTTGTTTAAAGGAAAACCAAATTCCATGTAAATCAGTTGAATCCATTGGGAAGCAATGACAAATTTTGAATTCAAGTCTTTTGGAAGGGGGTTTATGAAACAGATTGCGCAAAAATAACTGTACAGTGCTGATTTTACTAACATTCTTACTTGAATTTTATTTATATTATCTACTAATCAATTATGTTTATGATAGAATCTTATGATCCATACACAATTCTGGGACCCTTTCTCGTTTCTGAGTAGAATCTTAATTTTGACTATGTTGGTGTCTACAAATCAGTACAAAATATATATAGATATTGCCAAAACTTGTTCAAGGGAAGTAAAAGGACCTGGTGCTATAAAGCCTCCATCATAGAATGAGACCGTTGCAGGTCAATCTATGGCAACCTTACATATGCAAAAGGTTGATTTCAAGACTTGAATTTATGATCTACAACTAATGCCCCAAGGTAGCCTCCCTTTGAAATGAATCAAATTATTCGAAAGCATAAAGAAAGAAAAAATATACAATAGCATAAACACAATAAAACGACCAGTAAACAAACAACCATAATTGTGATAAAATTTTGTTTGAAGTTCCATCAAGATACTAAAGTAGTAACTTAAAAATGTGTTCTATACAATAATAAGATATTTTATAGGGAGGTAAATAAAAAACCATTCTGATTTTCTTACATATCTCTCTTTTACATCACCACCTAAGCCCCTACCTTTTTACTTTAGTCTTGGATGTACTCCCGGAGAACATCCAAGAGCTAGCACCGAGAAGATGCATGCTTTTTACAGATGATATAGTCATACTTGGAGAGTCGAGGATTTAAATGAGAGGTTGGAGACTCGGAGACTAGCTTTAGAAACGCATGGCTTTCACCTAAGTAAAAGTAAGACGGAATATAGGAATGTAAGTTCAACAAAACAAGAAGCGTTTCTAACCTAGAGGTGAAAGTTGGAGACCATCATCCCACAATTCACGCAGTTTAAATATCTTGGGTCTGTAATACAAAATGATGGAGAAATAGAAGGGAATGCAAACCATCGAATTCAAGCTGGGTGGTTGAAATGGAGAAAGGCTTCAGTGATTTTATGAGACAGAAGGTACCGCTCAAGTTGAAGAAATTTTTTTATCGAACTGCAGCAAAACCTGCGAAGTTGTATGGGACAGAATGTTGGGCGCTTAAGAATCAACACGAGAATAACTAAGCGTAGCAGAGATGAGGATATTATGTTGGATGTGTGGTAAGCCTAGGCATGATAAGATTAGAAATGACAAAATTAGTGTTTTGGGGTGGTACCTATAGTAGAAATGATTGTGGAAAATAGACTTCGATGGTTTGGACATATGGAGAGAAGACTTGTAGATTATGTGATAAAGAAAGTACATTAGATGGAGAGAAGTCAAATACCTAGAGGTAGAGGAAAACCTAGAAAAACTATAAAAGATGGTATTAAAAAAGATCTCGACATTAACAATTTAGATAAAAGTGTGGTCCTAAATAGAACAATATGGGGGAAATTGATCCTCGTAGCCTACCCCACTTGGTAGGAGAAGGTTTGATTGTTGTTGTTGTCTCTCTTTTACATCACCTATTATATCTATGTCTCTCTTCCCAAAACATTTTTCAAACCCTCGGTATTTGAGACAAACATTACTTTATAAAAAAACATGTACAGAATTTATACTGATACCCAAGAAAATCACTGAACTTCAAATGATGCAGTTTCACGATAGTAGATATTTGTGCAAGAAACTGATCTGGTTATACATTTAATCCCTCCAAACATTTTTAACCGAAACAAGATTCCTCCAGACAAACAAAGATTAAATTTTTAAAAAAAAAAAAGGCAAAAGATTAAAAGTATGTGCATATCTTTATTACCTTCTCTAACTGTCGTTGATACAGGTCCATTCGGTAATATGCAGTTGACATCAACAAATTTGGGTTATATGAGTTGAAAAGACTGCAAAGAAAGGACAAAAACGCAAGATTAATCAATCAAGCCTGCAAAAGAGTATTATGCTCCATGGCTTCAAAACTATTACTGTGTACTCCAGCTGCTCTTGAGTCTTGACTATAAACTTGCTTAATAAATAAGCAAGAGTAGTGGTTTGTGCTTATCCGAAGGATATAAAATATGAACAAATGATAGGCCTGTTACAAGCCAAAGAAACATACTGCACGAACTATTTGGAAAGTAAAATTCAATCCAAAGAACATGCAAAAAGAGGAACATACTTTATAGACACTTAATAATAAGGATAAAATACTAAACTTGAGGCAGCTTATAAATATTTTACATGTACCTGCTCAATGAAGCATTGTCATATATATTCAGCCTCTCAAAGAAGGCAAGAGTGTAGAATGTAAAACGGTCAACAACTGAAACACCCACCTGCATTATATACAAAAAAAAAAAACAATTTTAGTTGCTCGTATTATTACTCGGGAATCAGAGAGAACGTGAGATATACATCTAAAGACAAATTTAGTTGTTCGTATTATTTAATTCTAATCCTAGTTAACGTGAATCAGGGATGTTTTACAGCTAAGGAATAAAAAAATGGCCTAACACTCCTCCTCAAGCTGGAGCATATATGTCATAACAGAAATCTTAATCAACTTTTTCCGCAGAGTAAATGTGATTGCTCCCTACGGGTGCATAACAGAGATGGCTGTTGAATCTATATCTTAATTTATGTGTACGAAGATTATCACAAAGGAAACTCCCCACATCTAGTACATTCATCCTCTGGGTGTATAATTCTGTCTCAACCCAAATATGCAAGACACACTGCCGAAGGCTGAAATGTTCAGGCCACTGCAAGAGGCTACACCTCTTCCAGGGAAGCTCAAACTTTCTAAATGTGGGTCTGATCATGTTGAAGATCCTGCCATATACTAGTCAATTGTAGGACTTCTCTGAAGTATGTCACAGTGCCCAGACCAGAAATTGGCTATCCTATGAACAAGGTGTGCCAATTTGCAGCAGAGTGTTTGCAGTCTCATTGGGCTTATGTTAAGAGGATCTTGAAATACCTCAAAGGTACACCTGATTTTGGCCACATTCAGCGACCTGCCTTTAATGCTTCTCCCATATGCTAAAGGCTTCCTGTGAAGCTAACTGGGCCTCTGAAGTTGATGATAGGAGGTCCACCTCTGGTGCTGGTATTTCCTTTGGGCCGAATTTAATCTCTTGGTGGTCCAGAAGACAAACTCAGGTTGCAAGATCAATTGCTGAAACCGTAAACTCTGTTTGAAGACATGCTGCCTGAAATTTTTTGGGTTCAGTCTCTTTTATGAGAGCTGCAGGTTTCAGTACTTAATCCCCCCAAGGATCATACATACTTGCTGCCACACACTCTCACGTGCCTTCAAAAACTTATGTCTTTACTCTTTTTAAGGGCATATTTGTAAACAACATAAAAGGTTTAGCTTGAGGGGAGCTTTAGAATATTATAAAATATCAAGTTACTATCAAACAATTATCAACAATATTCAAACTTATTATTATTTCTCTCCTTTTTATATCTAAAACCATAACTTCACTAAATCTCTCACTATATTTCTATAACCACAATAACTATTATGTTCTTACATACATCTGAGTCCAAGTGATGTGAATATGAGTTCTGTCCTTTCATGCTACTTCCAATTGCCAAAACGCCCGGTGAATGAAACTGTCAATATAAGAAAACAAAGAGCCCCATAAACTTAGGGAAGAATAATCAGCAAGACAAAAAATACCTTGTTATTGCACTGTAAGCAATTATAAATTTCAGGAGAACAATTATGAAACAACACGGCTAGTGACAGAGGAAAATATGTTATATAATGAGTTCAACAGGTATATATTTGTAATTAAGATAAACCAAAACCATAATACATGGTGTAGAATATTTATAAAGCTCCTTTTGCTGTGACTATCTAATTGATATGGGTATGCTCAGACCTGTGAGAACAGAGTAGAGGCTTGGCAGGTGTCCACCATTATCAGCAGCTCCTTAAACCTAACAATTTACATTATGCGGGGGAAAGATTAGTTCTTTGACTTATTGCCTGCAATTTAGTTTTATTTCTTTACAGCATACTTTTTAATATATGTTGAGTTGTTTCCCATTCTGTAACTTCCTCTATTTGCACACAATGTCAACAGCATTTTTTGGCACTATGTAGATTTTTATCATAAACATTTTAAAATATTCTTCGTTTGATTTTAAAGTTTTTATCACATAGATCATCTTACTAAATTTTTACAGAAATCTAAAATCATTTTTTGTCATTGAAATGCATCTAGTCTAATGTTGTTTAATAAAAGCAATTAAGATGTTATTCTTGATGCACCTCAATAACATCGAATAATTTTAGATTTACCTAAAAATTTACCAAGATTATTTATATTATATAAACATTCACTTCATAGCCAGATTATTATATAAAAATTTAAATATGTATCCGGTAAAAAGTTATTGAGCGGTGCAACACTAATCAAGTGTTAACTATATATTCAAGTCACAATTCTTATATTTTGGACATTATTTACTGGTCTGTGTCCCATCGAGTGTCCAACTCTGCAATTTACAGATTGACACACAATTCTCTCATTGCTTTCTCATTTTCCTTTCACAAATCAATTGAATAAGAAATGTGTACCTGTGTTTCTCTTTCATTTGCTTCACAACATCAGCTAAATCGTGACTTTGAAGCTCTTCCGAGTCCTGAAACTTCAAAAACTCATCACCTCCATGCCCTGTCATGTATAAAAGAATATGACTTCCTTCATCACTGAGTAGTCGTTTGGACCTTGGAACAGCAGTCTCATGACGACCTGTTAGTACCCGCATAAAGTTTTCCACATTTACTTCATAGCCACGATAATCTACCTGAGGAATTGAAGTCAATGGGTTGAGATTGATACTTTGTGAGTAACAGCATAACATTGCTCTTCAAAGGGTAAAAGTAGGAAGAAGAGCAGATTGATACTTCATAGCGACGCTAAAACCATAGACAAAAATGCATACCTAGAAACTCACCTCCACATTATCCCCGTACAGGTTAAGTCTATGGTTTTCATTATTAACAACTTGGGCAGGATACTTGTTTCTTGCATTGCATGCCATGTCATCTGCTAGCATGAGTATAATCCTCTCATCAGGTATTCCTAGTCGTTTAACTGTCCTGAATGTGAAATATTTTATAATATAAAATAATAATCTAGTGTACAATAATTCATTATCAAGCATAATTCAAACATTTCAAAATAAGGTTAAACTTGTATAATTACCTATACAATGATAAAGTATTGGCCATATGTCGATAATTAAACCTGAAATGTGGAAACAACACATTCAGTAAAATTTCATCTCTATTCCATGCTGAGTTGCCAGAGTTATTAGAAAACAACAAAACAAGAACACAAAAATCAGCAAGACATTGTTGTAATTTCTTTTTATAAAGTAAGAATGAAACTTAATTTACCAAAACCGAGAGGTGCAGACTAAAACAGCCCAATTATTAGTGTGCATCGTAGTCTCGGATGAAGGAAAAGAGTATGTTACAGTTGTCAGAAATATCAGAAATAATATCACCACCAGCACTTTCATAGAGGGCTTTAAAAAGTTAAAGATCTGGAATCCCATGCTTTAATTCAGTTATCCTTGCACCGCTTTACCAAATTTGTTTTCTTCTAGATCTGGAACTGATCATTTGTTAACTGCAAACAAAATTAAGCCAACATAAATCAATCCCATAAAAAGGATATATCTTACATACAGCCCAGTAAAATACCAAACCAATCTTGAAACAATACAAAACAAGAATAATAATTAGGACCGTTCGTGGTACAGTTCAGCCAAAAAACACCGAGCCGAACCATAACAAAAGGTCACCCAAACCAAACCGTTTTAATTTGTCAAGAACTGAACTGAACCAAATTATTGGTTTGGTATACCGGTTCGGAATTCCGAACCGTACTTAACCGTTAAAAACCCCTTTTTTTTCAAACTGAACCATTTGTTATGCTGTACTGAACCGTAATACTTTTTGAATTTTTTCCAGTTCTAATATTGAACTGTATTACTTTTTTTCAAGTTCTGAACTGTGAACCGTTTAGCATTTCTAGTTATTCACATTTCAATAGTGCACAACACATAATAATTGACTCATCAATAAAACAAAGTGATTTCATGTATTAGACAACTTGAAAAAAGGTCTATTCAATTTAAATATAATCAATAAGCTAATCCAAATATGTGCTAAAGTGGATGTGGAAACTAATGCAAAATGGTGAATAAGATAATAATAATAATAATAATAATAATACATGCTATAATTATTCTGAATCTAATTCATACTACTAAAGGTTTTCTCTATCTAAAGCAGTGCAGGACAACCTGAATGTTGCTCATTCTAAAGAACGATGTCATTACAGGGCAGGGCATTTAAATATCGGTTCACTAATATCAACTTGTCTCAATATTTACCACCAATAAAACTTACGAAGGACTCCGATACGAAGGCATTGGGCTGCTGCAATTAAGAGAATGCAGCGGAGTGTGAAACGTCCCCCTTCCCGGTGACTAATCATTTTGATTGCCTCTGCAATAATGATAATTGTGTCTGTCTTTGATTTTCCATACCGGCCTTCATGCTCTATTCCAATAGAACAACCCTGCAGAATAGTATACAACAAATCTTCATTTTCCTTAGGAGAGGGCTGTGGAACTCCCAGTTTAGAAGTAATATGTGAAAACAACAGATCAGTAATTTACTTTAACTATGGCAAAAGTCACGCGAAAGCCATTATAGCCTTTCCAAATTTCACCTCATTCCGTTACATCATGACTGGAGTTAGTCCAGATAATAACTTCCCTACCATCCATCCCTTTTCTCTTCCGTATGAAAACATCTCCTTCTTTACCAATAAGCTGTGAGCAACCGCAAAAGCAGAAACACAGAGACAGTCACCGGGAAGGGGGACGATTCACACTCTGCTGCATTCTCTTAATTGCAGCACCCCAATGCCTTCGTATTGGATCCCTTCATAAGTCAACTAAATTACATTGCTATTTTATCCGCACAAAAAAGTTGACAGAAAATTATATTGGTTTTTCCATCTCCATGAAAATATGTTAGCCATTTGGATAGAACCTAACCTAACCTTAACATCCAATAAAATATCTAAACACATCATTGGGCAACACTTCATCAGGAACTATGTAGCACTGACACCTTTGAGAAAAGGCGTGTCCTTGTCCGTGTCCATGTCGGTATCGGACACCTGTACCGACACTTGAGATTACGTTCAATTTATTCATTTTTTAAAATTATTACCTCTGTCACCAGGGTTGTATTTGGAGTGTCAGTGCTTCATAGATCAGGAAACATGTTAAATTAGGATTCCATTATAATTTCACATTTACATTCTCAGTAACAACTAGCAACTAAATAAACTATGACATTTGGTGCACAAAATTGATCCCATTAAAGCAATCAAACACATAACTCAATAGTATCTATTACCACAGTTAATAACAACTTGGAATCACAATGAACAAATTCATCTCATGGATAGTAGATTGAAGAACATTATTACTCACAAAAATGGACAGCTTACAACATCAGGAGATTAGATTGATGGCTTGTGAGAGCTGCGAGAGGTGGTGCGTGGTGCGAGAAAAAGAGATGTGCGGATCGAGACAGTGTTGTTAGGGTTTCAGAGTTGCGGTTAAGCATAGGAAAGATGAGTTTCGATGGTGATGCATTTGATAGATTTCATCTTCCTTGAGATGCGAAAAAGTGAGAAAGATTATGCGTGCTGATCGTGATGAGTTTAGATTGCCAATTCTCTATTTGGATTAGCTTAAAGTCTATGGGAAAATTTTGATTACATATATTTGGTTTAAAATATAAATAGAAAGTAAAGAAAATGTATTTTATTTATAAATATGCTTAGGAAAATAAAATATTTTAAAATTAATTTATTTTTTTATTTAATTTTATAGTAGGATTTATATATTTATCGTTTATAAGTCAAATATAAATTTATTGAAAAAATATAATTATTTAATTATAGAATATCATGAAAAAAATTTATAAAAATAATTATAATATATAATTTTAAAAAAAAATTATCAAATTCAATAAAATCTAACAAAAATATTATAAACAAAAAATATTACGACAATTAAAAAATAATATTAAAATATTAAAATTTAAACACGTATAATGATAATAAGATGAAGAAATAAAAATACACGTAATATAAAAGAAAGATAAAACTTGTTCAAAATTATAATTTTCTGGCACATGCAACACATGATGGTGATTCTGATGTCTCAACATCAGAGTACCAAGTCATGACAGATGTTTTGACAATTTCAAACTGACAGAACAATTTATCCAACTGTAAAAAATATGCAGAATTTTAAATGCAGAAAGATAAATAACACGATTAATTATTAACTCAGTTTGGTACAACCTCACCTACATCTGGGGGCATCCAAGTCAAGAAGGAACTATGATAGTATTAGTTCAAAGCTAAGCTCGTTTACAACTTCTCGATTAATCCCTATCTTGTGGTACTTCTACCTAGAAATCGCCACCTAGATATGAGATCTCCTTTCACGTTTCCACTCTTACAAACCTCCTCATACTCGAGCATCAACTCATCCAATCTTCTTCTCAAAGTAGCTTCGTTGTCAATTTCATAAATGAAGCTGAAAAAAATCATATTTTACACAAACTGATTCATAAGAAATTTCAATACGAATCAGATTAAATATACAAACCAATAATACTACATCTGCTCCAAACTGTGCCAAAAGAAACATTTCCTTTCTCAGTTGACATTGATAACATAAATGGTATGCAAAAGCTTTGTGGTTTTTTTTCCTTCACAACACTTCATATACTTACTTTTACATATGTCATAGGTAGCTGTTTGCCATAACACCTTCCCTATATTACTTGTCTTTTCACCTCTTTTCATAATCTATCTTTTAGATTTCCATTCATTACACTCTACCCAACACATTTCAATTATCAACAATCACTTGTTTTCTCACACTCTTCATATACCTTACCAACGCTACTCATCAACTTTTTGGAAACTTTGACACTTCTAATATTTTTCCTTTCTATGCACATTGATTTATAGGAAAAGATTAAGTGACTTTGAAAAATGGTGACTTTGGTAACATTGGTGTAATTTAAAATCATAATTATCCAAATATTTTATTTTAATCATTTACCTATCTCTCATCGACACTTTGTAAGACCTACTTTTTTATTTGTGTGTGTGTGTAAACATAAAACACTAAAAAGTTGTTTTTCTCCTCTTGGCACAAGGTATTTACACAATATTATTTTTATATTCTTTGTTGTACTACTACTTAATATTAACAAACTTAGTTATTATTAGTATTAAACTTTGATATGATAAATTTTAACTTTATTGTGGATTTGCAATAGCATAATATAATAATATTTAATTTTTAACCACAAGATTTCATTATTCACATTTAAAACCTAATGGGAGCCCTTCCCACGCATTCTTTATTGATTCTATACCAAGCACCTAGGAGCATTAATGCATGGCTATAATGGCCATTACTGGCCGTATTGTCAAAAGTTATTCCGAACTACATCATACTTATGATGGGAAATTAAGACACAACAATTGAACAATACGCAGCGGATATAAAATTTCCCAAACTTGTAGGAACCTTGAGGATCAACAACAAATATAAGACGACAAATCGAACAAATAAAGACACAAAAGAACACCGATATTTTTAACGTGGAAAACCCCTCAATATGAGAGTAAAAACCACGAGTCATCCTGATCAAAGAAATAACTCCATTATAATCAATTAAGGGTACAAGAGAGTCTTAAAGTGATTCACAAACTAGTGCTAACAACCACAAATCACAAAGCAAAATAACTTACAAATAAGAATAAAAAACTAAAAAAATTTCCCAAAATTGCATATTCAGTGCGAAGTAAATAACTTTCACCTCAGACGTTGTTTTGAAATTCTAAACGGTCAAAAGTTATATATATATATATATATATATATGTGTGTGTGTGTGTGTATGTGTGTGTGTGTGTGTGTATGTATGTGTGTGTGTATGTGTGTGTGTGTGTGTTATGAACCTTCCCACCAAATTTGAGCTCGATCCAACGGTAAACGAGTCGGAAATCGTCGATTTAGTGAGACTGTTTTTAGAAAAACGAAAATGAGTTTCTTTCCTCTTTTCTCTCTTTTTGAATCCTTATTTTTTTCTCTATCTCTCTCAACCCTAAATTGATCCTCTCCACTTAAATAAGTGATACAAATGGGCTAATCATATTTGGGTATTTCTCCACATAGGAAGCGAGCCCAAACCCAACAATCTCCCCCTCACAATTATGTGGAGGAAATCACCAAACCGACGATATCACAACAAGCTTCAAATTTTCCTCTTGGTAATGCTTTAGTCATCATATCAGAACCATTATCATCTGTATGAAATTTAGCCAACTCCAACACCTTAGCATCCAAAACATCATGTATCCAATGATATCTCGCATCAATGTGTTTGGACCTATTATAAAAAGTCGGATTCTTACCAAGATGAATAGCGCTTTGACTATCAACAAATAACACATATTTATCTTGAACAAAACCAAGCTCCTGCAAAAATTTCTTCAACCATAGTAACTCTTTGCATGCTTCAGTAATTGCAATGAACTCATCCTCTGTAGTAGATAGTGCTACATACTTTTGCAATCTGGGTTGCCAAGCAACAACTCCCCCTACAAATTTAATCATGTAGCCTGAAGTGGACTTTCTGGAATCAATGTCTCCAGCCATATCAGAGTCAGAGTACCCCACTAGAGTAGGTTTATCTCCTCCAAAACAAAGCCTCATAGAAGTAGTACCACGAAGATACCTTAAAATCCATTTTACAGCATTCCAATGCTCTCTACCTAGATTTGACAAAAATCTACTGACTGTACCAACAACATGTGTTATATCTGGTCTTGTACACACCATTGTTAGACGGTGTGGCTAGTGATCGAGAGGGGGGGTGAATAGATCACCTCCTTGAAATTCAAGGATTTAAAAGTAAATCAGAGTTAGCGGAAAATTATGATCCCGAATCGACTTCCGTCTATTCTGGACCAGCTACTAGAAAACCGGACACACGAGTTTATGCTGGATTTATTAGGATGACACAGATTTATTAACACCAGATTAGAATCAACTCAAATGCACTTATCATACAAAGGCTATTTCCAATGAACAAAAACACAGCAAATAATTTTGTCAAACACTTGGCGTGTATGCATTCAACGATTAACAATAATGGTGATTTTGACAAAGGTTTTCGTACCACTATTGTATCTTGAAACTTTAATACGCAACACACCAAACGAATCATAAAATTGTTAAAAACGTAAAGAGATAAAGATAGAATACGATACGCAGAGATTTGGTAAGGAAGTTCCCCACTTTCGTCCTCGCGGGTGGGTACGTCTCCCTCTCAATTTCAAAACTGAAATTGAGACCTGTTATATCAATAATGCTGAATTCGTTGTTTACAAGGTTACAATACAAATCCAGAAATCTAAACCCCAAGATCTTCCTATTGTATGAACCTTCACTTGATCTGAGCTTGATCAAGAATTTACCCTGCAAGAAATGCAAACAATTCACCGGTTCCACGGCCTGTTTGCGAAATATCCAAATTTCCAAACCCCTACGCTGCGGCTGAATATGTTCTGCAATCGTGACTAACAAACCCTCAAGAACACACCCGTTCTTGAAGGACAAACCAGATGGTTTTTCCTCGAAACCCCCTTTGAATCTTCAACTCAGCTAGATCCTTGATCGTACCACTGAACGTTATCTCGAAGATCCTTTAATCTGAAGAACAAAAAAGATTATGTGTTGATGTTCTTGAATTAAAGAGATTGAGAAGATGATGAAGATAAAGTATCTTTCAGGTCTCTAAAGCTGCTCACAATTGATGCACACCAAACTTGCCTTTTGCTTTGATTGCTCAATTTTCACACTTGCGAATTCTTGTCTTCAAACTGAACTGTCATGACACTTATATATGAAAACAGAAAACGTTAAAAGCAACAAACAACTTTATGTATCGATACAAGAGTCGTATGCGTCGATGCATAGTGAGTATAATACATACATGAGTCGACACATGGTTGTATGCATCGATGCATACTGTAACTGTTAAATTCCAGAATGTGAAATAAATCATGCATCGATACATGATGCGTATGAGTCGATACATAGCCCGTTTACAAAGGAGCATGTGTCGATACAAGTGTCGTATGAATCGATACATAGCCCAATTACAAAGGAGCATGTATCGATACAAGTGTCGTATGAATCGATACATACTGAAGCAAAATTGTTTTTGTGAATATACCAAAGGAATGTGTCGATGCAAGGCATACATGTATCGATACATACATAAGGAAAATTGTTTTATGATTTTAATGATGATATGTATCAATTTGCCTTGTCTTTTAAACATAGTATAGGTATGAAATCATATCTATATACCAATTAACCATGCATATCACACAATTTGCATTTATAACATAATTTGCTATCATACAAAAACTTAAAGGCTTGCTCACAAACTCCCCCTTTTTTATGATGGCAAATTTGCAAGATGTGTGATAGAACACTCCCCCTGAGTTTGTGCATGCTGTCAACATCTTGTTGTCTTTCTTCTCCCCCTTTGTCAACATCAAAAAGAAGAAACATACAGTCCCAAAGCAATACAGCAAAATTGGTGTAACAATAGACAGCAATATTGATATAGAAGCTCACAATCACCAAGAAAGAGGCTTAACATATAAGAATCATTCACAAAGAATGAACAGTAAAGGGTAAAACTAACACAAGTAAACAGAACTAAAAAAAATAAGCATTAAATTGTTAAGAAAGTACATAAGCAGAACCAAGACATATGAAGTTTGAACACTTTAACAAGGAAACTGAAGCAACATGATGATGAAATGAAATGTAATGCAATGACATGATGCTAGCTTAAAACGGGTTATGGCCTCCACAGGACTCCTCATCATCTCTGTCAGGATCTCTGAAGCTTGGTGGAGGCGGCGGAGGAGGCATCTCATCAGGATTATGGCCCATGAAACTGTATCGCCGGAACCGGTTCTGAACTTCAACATTTCTGAATCTGTCCATGATACCAGGATTTGCACGACAATCGTCCATAAAACCAGACATTTCATTGTAAAAGACTTGATGCCATTTAACCAAGTCCGTGTACCAAGCATGCTGATTATGATACATCCGTGTGTGTTCATCATGCCACTCACGATGCTCCTTATGCCACTCATTTTGCTGATTATGCCAAGCAAGCGCCTGTTCATGACGGGCTTGATTAGCAAGCTCCATTTGCTGAAACATTTGAGTCAAGTACTCAGGAGCAGTTGAAGAGGAGGCAGCACCAGAGAACGGAGGAACACGTGGACCTGGTTCATAATTTGTTGGAGACCACCTTTGTGGCACCCAATCACCCCAGCCAGCATTAGCATTTTCTTCAGCCTGATTTTCTTCATTGGCATCATTCATTTCTTCATCCATTTGATCTTCATTCACAAACACTTGTTCAGAAGGGACATCAAAATTATACACCCTTGTTTTAGAGCCTCGTTCCAAAAAATAAAAACATTGACGCTCCGTATCCCACCAGTATCCCATATGAGATAAAGTGGCCGTGTTGAACTCTTGAGCAGACGAGGGAGATATGAGTGGTACTAAGGGTATGGTTATATTCCAGTATTTGATGATTCTCATGATCTGGGCAGCATATCCAAGTGTAATGTTCTTCGCACTGTTACGCATAAGAAACATGCGTTTCACAAAATAGTTTGGCCAATTTAATGAAACCTTATTGTGAAGAAGATACACAAGATGAATATCTGATCTATCCAACCTAGAATGACCACCAGCCTTTGGACGCAAAATGTGCGAGACAATCCAGTGAAGTATTCTAGGAACGCTTGTGATCATACCAAAGGTTAGTGGTTCATCCTCACCCAGAGGTCTATCCAATTTTGAGATTGATGCCACATATTCCCTTATCTTAAAGTCTGTGTCAAAACTCTGGTCATGCCAGGTCTTCAGTCCAGGCAACCCAAAGGGAATTTGAAACACCTTGTCCCAATCAGTGGCCTCAAAAGTGTAAGTTTTAGTGCCAATAGAGCATTTGAACATATACCCTCTACCAGATTGCAGACCAGCATAAAATATACGAATAGAATCCTCATGATAATCATCATTTATGGCTAAAAATGTACCAAGGTTTTGTGCAGACAACAAATCAACAACATCTTTGAGATGGAGGTCAGATGCATCAGTTTTATTGAATACATGGGGTTTCATAACTAACCTTGTCTTGAAAGAGGCCTCAAACTCCTCAGCGATGGCACGATGAAGAAGAGTGAGAGCACTAGGAGGGATTTCTGGAGGTTGTGGAGACTGACGAGACGTCCCAATGGGTTCCTTTCCTTTTCCTCTTCCTCTTTGTCTAGCCGGGATGATTCTTGGAGGCATTATGATGAAGATGATTTGAAGGATAGGGAGTGAATTAGGGTTTTGGAGATGAAGATGTTTGAAGAGGTTAGGTTTAGCCGTGTGGGTATGAGAGAAGAGAAGAGTCTAGACTGAATTAACCCTTTAAAATTTGCTGATGTGTCGATCCACAACTGTATTTAACATGCATTTATTGTAAAAGTATCAGTATGTATCGACACAAGGGGATATGGATCGATTCATTTCACGACTTAATTGGTTTTGAAAATGTCCTATGTGTCGACACATAGCACGGATGCATCGACACATACTGAAATAAGTTTTGAAAAATTAGAAATCAAAAGACATGAATCGACACATATCACGAATGTATCGACCGGAAACTCCAATGTGTCGACACATGCACTTGTTGCATCGATACATACTGATGCTAAACTCTGGTTTAACTAATTTGTGACTACCTGTTGAGCATAGAAACCTGTTAACAGCTCTTGAGTCAATGCAGTATGAATTATGTCATGATGATGATGCTCAAGTATAATTGATGAATCAAAGGTTAATGTTCAAACAACATATGCAATGAAATACATATAAACGATCTTAAAGAATTTGTTCTACCATACACTAATTACAAAGTTCCACAGAGATTTTAGAAAGGAATGATATTACCTCTGTTGACGTAACCTTATGAAGTCTGAGCGAGGTCTAAAAACAAAGCTTAACAACCAACGTGAGACATATATAAATAAGGACTAACATGTTTAAGACATCGATGAGGAGAGATCTAAAATCCCCAATGCACGCCGAATGTTGAAGAACAGTTCTGTTGCTAATGGTTTAGTAAAAATGTCAGCAAGTTGGTTTTTAGTATCAACATGCTCAAATACAACGTCCTCTTTTTCAACATGATCGCGAAGAAAGTGATGCCTAATCTCTATGTGTTTAGTGCGTGAGTGTAGAACAGGATTCTTAGTAAGATTTATAGCACTAGTGTTGTCACACTTTATTGGAATACGTTTGAGTTGGATATCGAAATCTTGTAGTTGTTGCTTTAGCCACAAGATCTGAGCGCAACAGCTACCGGCTGCAACGTACTCAGCCTCAGCAGTTGACAATGCGATAGACACCTGTTTCTTGCTATGCCAACTGACCAAAGAGTTTGAAAATAAGTGACATGTACCACTAGTACTTTTCCTATCTGATTTGCAGCCAGCAAAATCAGAATCGGAGTAACCTACTAAGCTACAATCGCTTCCTTTGGAATACCAGAGCCCATATTTAGATGTTCCATGAAGATATCTAAATATTCGCTTGACAGCTTTTAAGTGTGACTCCTTAGGATTCGATTGATATCGTGCACACATGCAGACACTAAACATGATGTCAGGTCTTGACGCAGTAAGATACAAGAGAGACCCAATCATACCTCTATACTGTTTGACATCTACACTCTTACCGTGCTCATCTTTATCTAGATTTCCGTTGGTAGGCATAGGTGTGTCTATTGATTTTGAGTCGTTCATTCCAAAGCGCTTGAGCAGCTCTCTGCAGTATTTTGTTTGACTCACAGCTCTACCCTCATCAAGCTGCTTAATTTGGAGACCGAGGAAGAAATTTAGCTCCCCCATAAGACTCATTTTAAATTCACCCTGCATAACTTTTGAAAACTCTTCGACCAAGTGTATGTTAGTTGAACCAAAAATTATATCGTCTACATAAACTTGAACTAAAAGAATGTGTTTTCCCTTGTGTTTAATGAAGAGGGTGGTATCCACTTTACCTCTTGAATATCCATGATCAAGTAGGAATTTGCTAAGTCTTTCATACCAAACCCGAGGGGCTTGCTTAAGACCGTACAAAGCTCGTTTCAATTTGTAAACATAATCTGGATATTCAGCATTCTCAAAACCAGGAGGTTGTGAGACGTATACCTCTTCATTTAGGACACCATTTAGAAACGCACTCTTTACGTCCATTTGGTAAAGCTTAAAATCTCTAGAACACGCATAAGCAAGCAAGAGACGTATAGCTTCGAGGCGAGCAACTGGAGCATAAGTTTCCTCATAATCTATGCCCTCCTCTTGGTTATACCCTTGTGCCACTAAACGTGCCTTATTCCTAGTTATCACTCCGTTTTCATCAAGCTTATTTCTAAAAACCCATTTAGTACCTATGATATGATGATCTCGGGGACGAGGAACAAGTTCCCAAACGTCATTTCTTTTAAATTGATTAAGCTCTTCTTGCATGGCCATTAGCCAAAATTCATCAATCAAGGCCTCTTTGGCATTTTTAGGTTCTACTTGTGAAACAAAAGCGAAGTGAGAGCATAAATTACTTATCCTAGAACGAGTCATTACTCCCTTTGAAATGTCTCCCAAGATGTTGTCAATAGGATGGTCTTTTGAAGATCTCCAAGCTCTTCCTTATCTTTTACATGACTGGTATCTTCCTCCTTCTCATTGTCTTCTGTTTTGGACTGATCAATTTTCTGAAACAGCTTCTTTGAGTATGTCTTCTATAGATATACCTGTGTCATCAAAAGAAATACCTTTTCCGACATTTTTCGGATAAGACTCATCAAAAGAGACATGAACAGATTCTTCAATAGAAAGTAAACGCTTATTATACACTCTATATGTTTTACTTGATTGTGAATAACCAAGAAAAATACCTTCATCCGCTTTTGTATCAAACTTCCCAAGTTTTTCCTTACCATTATTCAAAACAAAACACTTACAACCGAATACGTGAAGATGTGACAAGTTTGGCTTTCTTCCTTTTAAAAGCTCATAAGGGGTTTTATTTAAAATAGGGCGAATTAGAATCTTGTTTAGAACATAACAAGTTGTGCTAACTGCATCAGCCCAAAAATATTTTGGTAATCCACCCTCATTTAGCATTGTTCTTGCCAGCTCTTCTAAAACACGATTTTTGCGCTCCACAACGCCATTTTGTTGTGGGGTTTGAGGAGCTGAAAAGTTATGCTCAATACCATACTTATCACAGTACTTATCAAAGAGATAGTTTTGAAATTCTCCTCCATGATCGCTTCGAATTGTAACTATTTTAGAATTCATTTTATTTTGGGACAGTTTTGCAAAACTCTTAAAAGCGGAAAAAGTTTCATCTTTGCTATGAAGGAATATAGTCCAAGTGAATCTAGAATAGTCATCAACGATTACTAAACCATAATAATTTCCACCTAGACTCTTTGTCCTAGAAGGTCCAAAGAGATCCATATGGAGAAGCTCAAGGGGACGTGAAGTTGAAATTACATTTTTGGATTTAAAAGATATCCTTGTTTGCTTTCCCATTTGGCACGCGTCACATAGGTGGTCTTTTGAAAATTTTATTTTTGGAAGACCGACTACTAGATCCTTAGATACAACCTTGTTAAGCAAATCGAAATTAACATGCGCTAAGCGTCTGTGCCAAAGCCAAGAATCATCATTCAAGGCAACTAGACACTTAGAGCTTGTTGAAGGTACATCAAAAAGATCAAGCATATAGATATTGTTTACTCTTACACCCTTAAACACAACATTCTGCTCAGTATGTTCAATTATGCAGCAAGTTTTTGTGAAAGAAACCTTGTAACCCTTGTCGCACAATTGACTAATACTTAACAAATTGTGTTTAAGCCCCTCTACTAGATGGACATCAGAAATAGTAGTGGTAGAGGGATTACCTACACTACCTTTGCCAAGTATAGCTCCTTTGTTATTGTCTCCATAAGTAACATATCCCTTCTTCTTTGCGTTGAAGTCTATAAAAAGCGATATGTCACTCGTCATGTGCCTTGAGCACCCGCTGTCTAGAAACCATCTTCTATTTACGGATGCAAGACACTCATCCTACAATATCAAAAGAGAGAAATAGGTACCCAATTTTCATTGGGTCCATGTGGGTAAATGGTAACATGGTTGCCTTTAGGCTTCCATTGATAAATGCCTTTAGGAACAAGAAATCTCCTAAACTTGCATTTTTCAATGGTATGACCAGCACGACAACAATAGTGACATAAGCCATGATGATGCATTTGTTTATTTTTGGTCATTAAATCCTTTGGAATAAAAGAGTATTTTGCATATGGTGGATTTAATGATTTCTTAAACAACCTAGAATCAACGGCATAAGTAACCTTGGGTTGTAAAGCTTTATCCAATTTGACTTTAAGAGTTTTAACCTCTTGTTGCCAAATATGACAAGCTTCACAATACCTAACTTTACTACATCCGTTAAAATTAATATCTTTTGAATTTTCTGCAATACTAGCTTTCAAGCTTTCTAAATATTTTTCAGCTTTGTATACTTTACCTTCCAAGAATGAAAATATTTGTTTATCGGAAGATAATCTTTTAAAAGCATCTACAGCTTCGTTATGCAGTTTTTCAAAAGCTATTTTCAATTCAGAAAAAGACATAGAAGAAACATTACTATAGTAGGCTTGTCTTACTTTCTTATCGTTGATTTTCTTCTTGTGGTGGGACTGATTTTTGGTGTGAGCCATAAGACACAGATTTGCTGTCTCATCACTATCATTTGAACTTTGTGAGCTTGATGAATCACTATCACTTTCCCATGCAATATAAGCTCTTCTTTGTTTATTTGACCTTTTTGGTGGAGCTTTTCCTTTGTCCTTTTTCTTCATAGGACATTCTGTTTTATAATGTCCAGATTTACCACAATTAAAACAAGATCCTTTTACTCTATGCTTCTTATTCTCTTCCTGTTTTGACTCTATAGATTGTCTTCGAAACTTAATGAGATTTTTGTCGGAATGCTGGATTCCATTCTTTCGAATGAATCTATTATATCTCCTAACAAAAAGTCCCATTTCTTCATCACCCGAATCTTTGTCACTACTTGAATCATTGTCGCTTTGCTCTTTTTGTGAGGACTTTGAGTTAGAGGCCACAAGAGCTATTGGCTTCTTCTTACTCTCTTTGTCTTTATTCTTTTCCTTTTTACTCTTTTTCTCAAATATTTCGAGACTTTCCAGTTCTTGCTGATGTTCTTCCAGCTTGCCGAATAAAGTTGTAATCGTAAGCGTCGTGAGGTCGTTGGCTTCCTTAATAGCTGTTACTTTAGGTTACCATTCCCTGCTAAGACATCTCATAATTTTATTAGTAGCTATTTCATTGGAAATAGGTTTTCCAAGTGCATTCAACCAATTTATGAGATGAACGAATCTCTTTTGCATGTCAGAGATAGATTCTCCTTGTTTCGTGCGAAAGAGCTCGAACTCTTGATTAAGTGTGTTAATACGGGACTGTTTTACTTCAGTAGTACCCTCATGGGCAATTTCTAAAGCATCCCACATTTCTTTAGCTGTCGAGCAATGGGATACCCTGTAATACTCATCAGCACTAAGTGCTGAAATTAGCATATTTCGAGCTCTCCAATCACTCGACCACTTTTTCTCATCTTTCTCATCGTAATCATCTTCTGGTTTAAGAACTATGGCGCCAGCCTCATTTCTCATAGTAATTTGAAAAGGACCATTTTGAATGGCAGCCCACACATTCCTATCCACAGAATTTATATGAACTCGCATGCAGTCTTTCCAGTAGCCATAATTTTCACCGTTGAAAACAGACGCTCTATTATACGCCCCCTTTGGTTCAGAATCCATATCGTTACAAGCAGCCACAAAGCACCAGCGAACCGGCACTCTGATACCACTTGTTAGACGGTGTGGCTAGTGATCGAGAGGGGGGGGGGGTGAATAGATCACCTCCTTGAAATTCAAGGATTTAAAAGTAAATCAGAGTTAGCGGAAAATTATGATCCCGAATCGACTTCCGTCTATTCTGGACCAGCTACTAGAAAACCGGACCACGAGTTTATGCTGGATTTATTAGGATGACAAAGATTTATTAACACCAGATTAGAATCAACTCAAATACACTTATCATACAAAAGCTATTTCCAATGAACAAAAACACAGCAAACAATTTTGTCAAACACTTGGCGTGTATGCATTCAATGATTAACAATAATGGTGATTTTGACAAAGGTTTTCGTACCACTATTGTATCTTGAAACTTTAATACGCAACACACCAAACGAATCACAAAATTGTTGAAAACGTAAAGAGATAAAGATAGAATACGATACGCAGAGATTTGGTAAGGAAGTTCCCCACTTTCGTCCTCGCGGGTGGGTACGTCTCCCTCTCAATTTCAAAACTGAAATTGAGACCTGTTATATCAATAATGCCGAATTCGTTGTTTACAAGGTTACAATACAAATCCAGAAATCTAAACCCCAAGATCTTCCTATTGTATGAACCTTCACTTGATCTGAGCTTGATCAAGAATTTACCCTGCAAGAAATGCAAACAATTCACCGGTTCCACGACCTGTTTACGAAATATCCAAATTTCCAAACCCCTACGTTGCGGCTGAATATGTTCTGCAATCGTGACTAACAAACCCTCAAGAACACACCCGTTCTTGAAGGACAAACCAGATGGTTTTTCCTCGAAACCCCCTTTGAATCTTCAACTCAGCTAGATCCTTGATCGTACCACTGAACGTTATCTCGAAGATCCTTTAATCCGAAGAACAAAAATGATTATATGTTGATGTTCTTGAATTAAAGAGATTGAGAAGATGATGAAGACAAAGTATCTTTCAGGTCTCTAAAGCTGCTCACAATTGATGCACACCAAACTTGCCTTTTGCTTTGATTGCTCAATTTTCACACTTGCGAATTCTTGTCTTCAAACTGAACTGTCATGACACTTATATATGAAAACAGAAAACGTTAAAAGCAACAAATAGCTTTATGTATCGATACAAGAGTCGTATGCGTCGATGCATAGTGAGTATAATACATACATGAGTCGACACATGGTTGTATGCATCGATGCATACTGTAACTGTTAAATTCCAGAATGTGAAGTAAATCATGCATCGATACATGATGCGTATGAGTCGATACATAGCCCGTTTACAAAGGAGCATGTGTCGATACAAGTGTCGTATGAATCAATACATAGCCCAATTACAAAGGAGCATGTATCGATACAAGTGTCGTATGAATCGATACATACTGAAGCAAAATTGTTTTTGTGAATATACCAAAGGAATGTGTCGATGCAAGGCATACATGTATCGATACATACATAAGGAAAATTGTTTTATGATTTTAATGATGATATGTATCAATTTGCCTTGTCTTTTAAACATAGTATAGGTATGCAATCATATGTATATACCAACTAACCATGCATATCACACAATTTGCATTTATAACATAATTTTCTATCATACAAAAACTTAAAGGCTTGCTCACAACCATTGCATACATCAAACTACCCACAGCAGGCGCATAAGGAACACATTTCATATCAAATGCTTCATCTTCACTTGAAGGACTTTGATTAGAACTCAACTTGAAATGAGTAGCGAGAGGAGTGCTTACCGCCTTAGAACTTTTTATTTTGAATCTTTGCAGCACTCTTTCGATATAATTTTCTTGTGACATCCAAAGTTTTTCTCTTTTCTGTCACGCATGATTCTAATTCCAAGAATCTGTTTAGTTGCTCCCATGTCTTTCATGGCAAATGAATCTCTCAATTACTTCTTTAACATGTTAATGTTAGTAATACTTGTCCCTACAATAAGCATATCATCAACATATAACAATAAGATAATGAAGTCATTGTTAGAAAATTTTCTAACAAAGACGCAATGATCTGAAGTAGTCTTCTGGTATCCTTGATTACACATAACAGACTCAAACTTCTTGTACCAGTGCCTTAGAGCTTGCTTCAACCCATATAAACTCTTTCTCAATCTACACACATGATCTTCTTTACCTTTAACTTGAAAAGCATCAGGTTGTTTCATGTAGATCTCTTCCTCCAAATTGCCATGAAGGAAAGTCATTTTCACATCCATTTGCTCAACCTCTAAGTTAAGAGTAGCAACCAAACTCAACACAGTTCTAATTGATGACATATTTACAATAGATGAGAAAATATCATTAAAATCAACACCATTTCTTTGACGGAAACCTTTCACCATTAATCTGGCTTTATATCTTGGAAACTTAGAGTTTCTCTCATGTTTAACTCTATAAATCCATATGTTTTCCAAAGCCCTTTTTCCTTTAGGCAACTTAACTAAATCATAAGTGTGATTATCATGCAATGATTTCATCTCATCATGCATTGCATCCATCCACTTTTGGTTTTCATCACTTTCCATGGCCTCTTAAAAACACTCGGGTTCACCCTCATCAGTCAAGGTCACATACTCATCAGAATTATACCTTGTAGAAGGTTGTCTCTGCCTGTTAGACCTCCTAGGTTAAACTTGAGATGATTCTGGAGTTTCACCAAGATTCTCATACTGTGACAAATCTCTCTATCCCCTTCACCATCATTAGTTGGAATATTTACCTCATCTCCAAGTTGTTGATCATCAACATAATCATGTGGCTCACCATTGTGATCATCACCACAATAACATCCAAATTATGGCTAGGTAACCGAACTGGATCAACATTAGACAAACTAATATCTTTCTTGGGTGTAACCTTCTCTACCTTATCAATATCTTCAATATTTTGGTCTTCCATAAACACCACATCACGGCTTCGAATAAGTTTCTTTCCTACGAGATCATACAACCTGTAGCAAAACTCTTGTCCATAGTCGATGAAGATACATTGTTTTGACTTTGAATCCAACTTGGATCTTTCATCCTTTGGAATATGCACAAAGCCTTACAACCAAATACTCTCAGATGATCATATTTGACATTCTTTCCAAACCAAATTTTGTCGGGAACTTCACTGTTCAAAGCAACAGTAGGAGTGAGATTAAGAACATACACTGTTGTGTGCCTCGCCCCAATAATGATTGGGCAACTTAGCTTCAGAGAGCATACATCTTATTCTCTCAATTAGTGTTCGATTCATCCTCTCTGCTAAACCATTCAATTGAGGAGTTTTAGGAGGAGTCTTTTCATGTGCAATACCATGCTGCTTGCAATAGGAATCAAATGGTCCACAATACTCTCCACCATTGTCTAAATGAACACATTTCAGCTTCTGGCATGTCTGCCTCTCAACTAAAGCATGAAATTCTTTGAACTTTTCCAAAACTTAGTCTTTTGTCTTTAAGGAATAAACCCATAGTTTTCTGGAGCAATCATCAATAAAGGTAACAAAATAAAGTGCACCACTAAAGGATTTTACCTTCAATGGACCACAAACATTATAATGTACCAATTGAAGCAACTTTGACTTCCTTGAGGGATGATGTCTCTTGAAAGATACTTTAGTCTGTTTACCAGCCATGCAATGAGAACACTTCTCCAAATCTACATTCTTTAATCCAGGAAGAACATCATTTTGGCCAAAACATTCAGCCCCTTTTCACTAATATGACTAAGTCTTCGGTGCCACAAAGATGCTTCCATTTCGATAGCATTCACACTATCCCTAGCAACCAAAGCTTTTGTCCAATATAATTTAGAAAGCTTTTCCCCTCTAGCCACAACCAAGTTACATTTGTTGAGTTTTCACTTTCCAGAACCAAAGTGATTATCATAACCACAATCATCTAGCATATGCACAGAGATCAAATTAAAGCGGACATCTAGAGCATGTTTGACTCCTCTAAGAAATAATCTCATTCCCATGTTGGTTTGCAAGCAAACATCACCAACACCAATTTCCTTAGATACACCACCATTACCCATCTTCAACACTCCAAAATCACCAGAAGTATAAGATGTGAAGAAATCTTTCCTTGGTGTAACATGCAATGTAGCACCACTATCAATTATCCACATGCTCTCGTCTGATATAAGATTAAAAGACTCATGATCATGGAGAATAACAAGATCATCACTAGTAGCAGTAGTAACACGATCATCATCATGATCTTCATGGTCTCTTTGTTTAGACTTACCCTTCTTGCCTTTGTTATCTCTTTTCCACTGATATCAATAATTTTGTACGTGTCCTGTTTTGTGACAATAATGACACTCCAGATTCTTGTATCGCAGCTTATAATTGCTTATGCAATTCTCTCTACCACCCTTAGGTTCCTTTTTATGACTTCTCCCCCTATTTCTAGTGACAAGTACCTCGGTTGAGATGAAGAACCATGTGCATTCCTTCTCATATCCTCATTAAGAATACCACCATTAGCCATTTCCAAAGAAACAACTCCTCTAGGAGCAGAACTTGTGATAGATACCCGAAATGTCTCCCAAGACTCTGGTAAAGATAGCAATATAAATATTCCCAAAAGTTCATCATCAAATTTGATACTCATTCCTGACATCTGATCAAGGAGGCCTTGAAACTCACTCAAGTGATCTGAAATAGAAGTCCTCTCCTTATACTTCAAACTTATAAAGCTATTCAACCAGAACAATTTATGATTCCCTGATTTGGAGGCATACAAGGACTCTATCTTCTCCCACAAAGTTTTTGCATGTGTCTCATTAGCAATATGATTATAAACATTATCTTCTACATATTGTCGAATAAAACCACATACCTTTGATGTTCAAACTCTCATTCTTCATCAGACACAAAATCTGGCTTTGCGGAACTAAAAACTGGTAAATGCAATTTCTTCACAAATAGTAAGTCTTTCATCTTGCCCTTCCATAAATGGTAATTATAACCATTCAACAATACCATCTTCATCTTTGTATTTGACTCCATCATTCAAACAAGTGAAATTGCCCTTAACCAAGAGCTCTGATACCACTCTGATGGGAAATTAAGACACAATAATTGAATTATATGCAGCAGATATAAAACTTCCCAAACTTTGTAGGAACCTTAAGGATCAACAACAAATATAAGACGACAAATTGAACAAATAAAGACACAAAAGAACACCGATATTTTTAACGTGGAAAACCCCTCAATATGAGAGTAAAAACCACGAGTCATCTAGACTAAAGAAATAACTCAACTATTATCAATTAAGGGTACAAGAGAGTCTTAAGGGATTCACAAACTAGTGCTAACAACCGTAAATCACAAAGCAAAATAGCTTACAAATAAGAATCAAAAAGCTGAAATTTTTTCCCAAAATTGCAGCTTCAGTGCGAAGCAAATAACTTTCACCTCACACGTTGTTTTAAAATTCTGAATAGTCAAAATTTAGATATATGTGTTACAAACCTGCCCACCAAATTTGAGCTCGATCCAACAGTTAAGAATCAGGGATCGTCGATTTAGTGAGATTGGTTCCAGAAAAACATGAATGAGTTTCTCTCCTTTTTTCTCTCTTTTTGAATTCTTATTTTTTCTCTATCTCTCTCAACCCTAAATTGATCTTCTCCACTTAAATAAGTGAGACAAATGGGCTAATCATATTTGGGTTTTGCTCCACATAGGAAGGGAGCGCAAACCCAACAACTTATACCATTTGTCCAAAGTTATTCACAACTTTTGTTATTTATACTTATGCTTACATAAATACTTATTGTTAATTTGTTAATTTGTTCTTTATACTTATGTTTACATAAATACTTATTGATAATTTGTTAATTTGTTAATATTGGATTCACTTATTTTGTTTTTTTATTAATTTATATATTTTATAATTTGATATATATTTTGTTTTTTACATTTTAAATTGATTATTACATTAACACATAAAATACCAACTTCCAGTTATTTCTATTTCCCAATACACCTCATCATATTTCATTCATCATAACATTATAAGAGTACATTAAGATATAAAATACACCATAATTCAAACATTACATTACATAACATAACTAAAACATATTTCAAACATTACATTACATTTAAACAAGAGAAACAACATATACAATAGCATCATCATTACATAAATAAAATATAATATAACAACCAACTTCCAGTTTTTGTTGATAATGCAATTCTATTTCTTCACAGACAAATTTTTTGACAATGGATCAAAAATCAAAC
This sequence comes from Lathyrus tuberosus, assembly GCA_022829125.1. NCBI lineage: Eukaryota > Viridiplantae > Streptophyta > Magnoliopsida > Fabales > Fabaceae > Lathyrus > Lathyrus tuberosus. The sequence goes on from JALAZF010000282.1 coordinate 4,063,416, forward strand.
CCAACACATCACCTTTCTTGAATTTCTTCTTCCTGGCAAAATCGCACCACCCTTTTCCTAAAAAAATTTCATCTTTGTTTCTTTTTGCAGAGTGCAATTCACTGCCATAAACAACATAATTTTCTATATCAACTATAATTATTTCACCTTCACTATAATGTTCACATGCTTTGGCTGCCTTACTTGAGAAATTCTGGAAAAAAATTGAAGCATGTAATTACAATATGTGAGCATGTATAGACGAAATTTATATAAAAAAACACATCACAAAGATATTATAAGAGTCAATTACCAGGACATTTTATTGTGCATTCTTTACTGATGTTATTTCCATTTCCCAATACACATCATCATCCTCATCCTCTTCCTCATCCTCATCCTCATATTCATCTTCCTCATCTTCATCATCATCATCGTCTTCATCATCATCTTCAGAATCATCCTCATCCCCTTCCTCATCCTCATCCTCATACCCATCTTCTTCATCTTCCTCATCATCATCAAACTCATCATTCTCCTCATCAACCTCATTATTCTCTTCCTCATTGTGATCTTCTTGCATATGACATACATTGTCCTCTCCCAATGTAATTTCCTTTGTCATGTTATCAGTTTCAATTTCATACTTGATCATGGACATGCTCAACTTAATGTCTTCAACCTGAGTTTCCCTTTTGTCATATGAACTAAAACAAACAAAGAAATATTAAAACATAATCTAAATTAAAAGAACTTAAAATGAAATTTATGTTACAATAATTTACCTCGATCTTAGAACTTCAACAAGTTTCTTTGAGGCTATTTTTTCACTTCTCATGCAAAGCATACAACTTATACATCCATGTCTTTTTGTTTATGATAATAAAATAATAATAATAATAATAATAATAATAATTAATTATTTTTATTATTTAAAGATAACAAAATATGATCGTTCTAAAGTTATCCTGCTTTACCATACACATGTCATTTGTCCTAAACAATTCCCCTGATTTGTTATTTATAGATATGATGTCATAAATATCCAAACACTACTCCACCAACTCATTAAATCAAAACAAAAGTCCTACCATGTACACTTCATATGATTCATATTACCAAAGCATGGCAAACACACACTGGCACATCCTACCATGTACACTTGATATGACAATTTGTAGTATGAAAAAAACTAAAGTCCATTTTTACTATTTTTAACTTACAATTATTCTAAGCAATTTCATATGATTTATACAAATCAATTCAATAAACTTTTTTAAGTCCAATAAGGTACATTTACTTAAGCTTATTATAATCAATTTAATTCAAAGATACTCACTGCAGGTTGGTCACGTGTGAACAATGTTTATATTATTATCTATCATGTCATTTCCATTAATCATCTTTTTTTTAGGTATATACAGCATGCACGTGCATTTGTAAAATAACCATGCATTTTTTAGACTTGAAATACTAAAAATACATAATCCTTGACTTACTCATACTTGAGGTATACAACCAAATAGTCATACAAAACATAACAATCAATCCATACCAAATACTTTTACATTAAAACAAACATTTCATATATTACAACCAATTGGTGTAACTGCAACAATCGCCAAACCATTAGAATTCTTGAGTGGAATGCAACATACCCAAACTAAACATTGACTACATATTCCTTATTCATTTATGCAGTAGTAAACTATTAATTGACTACATATTTCATTTTTTAACTTTGCATTAATATATTTCTACAAATATAGATTACACAAACGAAAATTTATAGACATGACATTTTTTGTTGAAGGAAGTAACATCCAATCTGAATAGTATTCTGTCACTGGATTTGAAGTCATTAGACATACAAAATTCATCTCATTCGTATCCTATTTTGGTGTGATATGGGTCTTCGATGTTCTGCAACAACATCATTTTTGTTTTTCCATTATCACCGCACAATGTAACATATTCGTATTCATTATCTCTCATAATTGTTCCAAAATCTACTTGCAGTTTCTAAAGTATACATAACAATTAGTTATTTGTAATAATTTGTTACACTTATTAATTTATTTCATTCATTAAAACTATTTAACGATACTCAACTAATTTTGGTAAAGATGCACTTATGGGAGTCATGATAATGTCAAAAGCAAATATTTCTTTGTGGAATACATTTCTACTATGAAATCGTGGTAAGTCTTCAAATTTTATCACCTCCTTAAATTCGTTGATTTCAAAAAATTTGTTACCATAATAACCAACCTCAACTACAACTTCATTTGGGAGATTGTAGTAAGCTTCCAGATATGGCCAACTACTTATAATCATTGGAATATCTGATAGTTTGTTATATATGAATTCATGGTGGACACCTTGATTATTTAATATCGTCCAACTTTTTTTTAATTCGTCTTTGTAATGGTTAACAAACGACTCATCGATTTCTACATACGGCTGAAATTTAAATTCATGTCAAAAAAACATTAATAACTAATGTCTAAATTTTTAAAACAAAACCATTCCACAAAAATATTTCAACATATATAATCACATACCTGTGTAGATAGTTTTGCTATTGGAAATGACTTAAGCGATGCAAAATAATTGAGAATTCCAACCTTTTCCATTCCTTTATTTTTTTAGTAAGAATGCTACTTTGGCTTTTAAAAACTAATGCTCACTTCCAGTGTCATATCACTTTATTTATAGATGAACTTTCTACACCCGAAAAATACTCCATTCACATGTCTATAGTAACTTTTTTGGAAAATTTTAACCTACAGTCTTGGTAAGGTCAAACTTTTATTTTTATTGATCCTTCACATGTCAATAGTAATTGCAAATTAAATCTTTCTACAGACACATGATAAAAAGGTGCAGCGAATCTACTTTACATTGTAATTTTTTAACTCTTCATTTCTTAGCTCACCACACAATGCAACTTTCAATAACTTCAATCATTTCACTATTAAAAGTGAATGACTAATTTTACCTACCAAATCTCCTTCCACACACTTTTTCTTACTTTACTTGGTAGATATTACCAAGAATTTATCATTACAACTTTCACACACTTAACCTCATTTTTTAAAAAACACTTATTAAGTTCCCAAAACAAAATCATATTAAATAAAAAAAGTAGGTATCAAAACATGCTTGCATTGAACTGAATTCATTCTGACAAATCTATTGTGGTAATACGTCATAGATATTGATATCTATTTTGTTGTAATATATGTAGCTTATATTGTGTTAAGACACACTACCTCAAGTATTTTATGTTAAAAACCAGATGACTTGGTTCGCATTAACTTTATAATATACAACCTTTGTATTAGAGCATAATTATAGGTATGACTTCATAGTTCCTACACAAATTTTTAAGAGATTGTGTCAGATGATAATGAATATTTGAAGGGGAAAAGAGTTCTTTAGTTCAATAAAATTAATACAATAAAGCATGCTCTTACAACTATTTGTTACTCTCTTTCTTTTATTTTTAATTAAAAAATGATTGCGAAAGGGAAATACATGTTGAGTAATATATTCCAGAGAAACGTGATTCACTTTCTTCATTGATGGAGATGTCAAAGAAAAGATATGTTGTCTTTTTAATACTTTAGTCTAATCAAATGTAATAATACACTTTGAAATATGTGATCCCACTTTTCATCTTACAAATGTTGTGATGGAAATACATACACACATAGTCAGTTTTAAACATGTTTTTCCATTTGAACTTTACAACCAAATACCAACTACTAATGTCAATTTGGAATGCGTGTAAACTAGCATAGCTGACATCTTTTACATAGATGCGTTTTAAAATGCAAAACAAGCAAAGGTCAAGTCCTTTCTATGCATTACCTGAGAAACTTTAAATGACTGGGTCCCTCATCAACCTGTATTTTTGCCCTATGGACATAACAATTTAATGTTAAAAATAATTTTTCTCACAATTATTTGAAATAAAGACTTTGATCATTAACACACATTATATTTATTTTTCAATCAAATTTTGCTTCCAAATATCTTAGCCATGTAACTTAAATGAGATTTACGAATATAATAATACACTTTTTGATTACTTAATAAAATACATTACATTTATCACATTTAATTAAGCCTACAATGCACAAAATAACAACAAGATAATTAAGATAAACATGCCAAAAACAAAATGGCACACTAACACCTGCATCACGTTGATCCACCAAAACCAACGCTAAACAAAAATAAGCCTACAATAACGCAAATTACACCACATTATAAACATTACTCAAACCTATGGAACTTATCTAAAACATAAAATAACTACCACATTCAAAATTTTCTTAATAACATACAAATATATTTCTTCTTCACATACAAAAACTTTGATATTGGATCAAATTCGAAACACAACACATCGCCTTTCTTCAGTTTTTTCTGTGCGGTGAAATCATACCACCGTTTTCCTAAGAACTTTTCATGTTTGTTTCATTTTGCAGAGTGCGATTTGCAGCCAAATAAATCTCCATTATCAAGATCTATTATATCTATTGCTCCATCAATATTAGGTTCACACAATTCTGCTGCCTTCCTTAGAAAATTCTGAAAATTTTTGGAAGCATGTCAAAAATACATATGAGAACTTATACACCATGTTTTTAAAACAATAACAAAACAATTATCTTGGTAAAACGTAAATACCAGAACATTGCTTTGGGCATTCTTTGGTGATGTTATTTCTATTTCCCAACAGACCATTCCATTCTCATCCACAAGTTCGTCATCATCATCATCATCATCTAATTCCTCCTCATCATCAAACTTTTCATCCTCCTCATCCCCATCATCCTCGTCATCAACATTCTCTTCCTCATTCTCCTCCTCAGCATACTCATTATTCTCTTCATCATTTTGAGCTTCTTGCATGTTGGCTACTTCATCCTCCTCAAGTGCAATTTCGTTGGGCATGTTATGAGTATCATTTTCACACTTCATAATGGACATCTCCAACTTAATGTCTTTTATCTGAGTTTCCCTTTTGTCATATGGACTGCAACAAATTAACAAGTATTACATTAAAAATTTAAATAACTTAAAATCACAATTTTAATAAAACTATATACCTGGATCTCTGCACTTCTACAAGTTTCTTTGAATCCATTTTCTCACTTCTTATTACATGCATACAACTTATACACCCATTCTTTGATTTTTATAATCTTTACACCTACAATATTTGTTATTTATACTTATGCCATTTGTCAAAAGCTATTCACACCTTCATCACCAGAACTGAAACATTTCATATATTCATATACTACATAATAAGAAAAATCCCATATAAACCAACTATTATAATATATTGTTCCTTCCAACACTAACGACTGTTATGGTGGCTTATGAAAAACTTCTAAATACTTGTGGTTTTACAAATGGTTGTTTTACCCTTCTAACTTCGGTTGTTGTTACATCACAATTGTAACTTCTACACAACATCTTTCGTGGGTCCATAAGAATTATTAAACTTTTGACCCAAATCCTATTTTACCATAATATTCATTTATTATATTATTCTACATTTTATTTTTATTGAACTTCATCATTTTTTTGAATTTTTTCCATTCACAAACTTATTTTTTCAATACTAATTATTTATATCAATGAAACTAAATTAATTAATTTGAAAAACATTCTTTTCTTTAATTAATGTATTTATAAATATTTAAACTTAACATTACTCATATGATAATACTCAACATTACTTTAAACATTTCATACATATCAGTGTTTCATATGTTTTAATCAAAATATTAATACATATGATTCTTTGACCACAAACACCAAAATACTACAAACAAGTTTTCATAATACTAAAACAAACACCAAGGATCACCAAACTTCATCATCGATTAAACAAAGACACATACATCTCCCACGACGCATAAGTTACAAAAAACCCAAGCTTATTCCTTTTGCTAAGTTTTTTGGCTTTACAATATTCATACCAAACACTTCCCACGTACTTCTTATTCTTAAAAATATTATTTTTCCTTTTCTTACAATGCACCGCTCTGTAGTAGTTTTTTCCTGTGTCATCGTCGATAATCTCTATAGCAGTCTGATTCCAGAAGAGACACTTTTTTGTAACTTCTCTCAGGAAATGTTGTCAACATTGAAACAACATATTATTTTACAAGATTTCTTCTAACAAAATACATAGTATTTAATTTTTAAGTAGTATTACTTACCAATACTTGATTTCGAGCGATGTCCCTATCCGTTATTTCTTTCTCCCAAAAATACTCATTATCTGAGAGTGGTCCTTTTTCATATTCACATGAACTGTCGTGCTTATCAATATTTGGATCCATGAAAGCTTCCGTCAATCTGATATGTACGTCCCTAAGTTATTCCTTATCAGCTTCCCCAAGGTTCTCCTGCCTGCATTACAATGATATTCATATAACCATTTCACATCAACAATTATCTATGACACAATATACTATTATAACAAAAACATTGCTTACGTTGAGTTGTTTGAATATTTTTAAACTTCTAATTACATTTCAACACTTACAATCATACTATGAAGCATGCATAATTTCTTTTGCCATAAAATGTAGCAACAATCTATTTCTTATTATTCCTATCAATGTAAACCAATAGTATATAAGGAAATCAAATAACAAGACACAATTATAAATACATATTGGATTCAAACTAAAATAACAATTAATCTCGCGCGCCGTTTTTGAAATACTTTTTCAAAGCTCTTACATTCTCTCAAACTTGGATTGACATATTTTTGCATCCTTCAAGCCCTTTCTCAGTGGTGCCTTCTTTTTCGCTGCTCGAGCAACCTTCTTCATACAATACAATGGTAGATGGATTTCATTACAAAGTATGTGATATACATTAAATGTAACCTTATGTACAACACTAAAATTCTGATATTTTTCTAAACCATTCAATCCCTTTTTTATTACCACTAAATAATAATAAATATTAGATCAAACTAAAACGTAAAATAATTGATTCAATGTACCCTTTTGTGCTATTTCCTTTAACTTCTCAGATGCTAAAACTCTGTCTTTGAATCTTAGAAATTGATGTTCCTGCAACTTCCACTTACTTGGATGTCATTGACTGTTTTCCAGTAACTCCTGATTTCTCCTGTCTGCATTTTAATGTTATACACTAATACATAAGTATCTTATTCAATTTGGTACAATTACATAAAAACATTTCTCAATTTCATCATTCAATATACAAATATGTAATATGCAATTATGTATACAGACATGCAAACCAAATATATGTCCTGTAACTTTCGAATTCATTACAAGCAGTGTTACTAAAACGCAAACAATTAACAGTATGAGAAATGACTTACAATATGCAATCATATATTCAAATTGATTACCTCATTTTCAGTTTTGGTTCAACATGTGTTTTTTCTTTCTGAACCTTCAAATTTGATGTGCCTCCAACTTGAACGGACTTGGAAATCATTCCCTGTTTTCGAGAAGCTCTTCCATTGTCCAGCTTACATTTCAATGTTCTACATTAAAACATAAGCACCGAATTAAACATGGTAGAATGATGTCAATATTAATTCTTCCGTTGAAATCAAGTTCACAACTATGCAAATTAAATCTTTCATACTGCTCCAACAAGATTTTTGATTTCATTATAACAATGTTTTTAAAACAAAATAAATTAACGGATTCTAAAAAACTTACAATATTTCGCATACAAGGATATCTTCATATCGATTACCTCATTTCTGGTTTTGTTTTAAAACTTAGAACTCTTGAAATTTTTCCAAACCCATTCTATCTAGAACAAGAAGTGACATGCACGGCCTGAGCATGTCGTATTTTTTCTTTCTGGATCTTCTTCTTCCTTCGACCATCGTTATTGTGATTATTGTCACCCTTTGCTTTATCACATATTGCCTTTAAAGTGGATTCTATGAACTCTTCATCTCTTTTCGATTCAGATGAAGACCTGTAGCAATGAAGAACAAATCGATTACAACAGTGGATAGAAATCAATTAATGTTAGACACAACTTTCATATATGCAACCCAACCCGCTTGAGACATAAATTGGTCTTCCAAACATTTTTGTTCTGCTGCTAATCACTCTTTCTGTGTTTCTATTTCTCTAATGTGTCCACCATTTAATTTATGTGTATGTTAAGAACCATTTTTGGACCCATCTTTTACAAATATAACCCAAACCCAAACCCAATTTGTGACATCAATTTTTTTCCAACACCTTATTTAACATACATTAACATATTCTTACATATATATACATAACACCAGTTTATGTGTAAAATGTATAACACCCTTTATAACAATAAATTTTTGTATCTTACTCATTGAGGTTTTGTAAACCAACTTATTTAAAAAGTACTTTTCAGAAAAATAGCTTATATAAAAATCACTTAAATTATGATGAAATAAACAGGACTTATGGTCACAATTCTTACTCTGACATCTCCATATGATCCAATTCACTTCTATCACGAGAATTCTAACACGACTTATTACGGACAACACCTTCTTTCGCTAGCCCGTTGCTCTTTCGATGACGAATAATTTGTATGCTTTTACACAACCAGATTATTCATCAAAGATTCTTTAATTTTGCACAACTATAAAAATGGAATGTTTCCCAATCTCATCCAAGAAATTTCGTTGTATTGGACACGGTTGTTTAAAAACTTACACTCGGGTCCTGATACATATCTTTTCATACTACGATCGATACTAGAAAACTGTTTACTTTCTTTCAAGAGTAAGAATGACAGAACTCAGGTATTAAAATAAACGCAAATAGAACTCCCGTAATGAATTTTTGAAAAATCGTCTGAATAGTTATGATATAAGCCCCATGACCCTTAGTCCCTAGTGGACTACTCACTAATGGCGAGGGATAACACAATCAGAGCAATATTCATAATCAAAATCCTAATAAACAACTGGAATAGAATAACAATTGCAATGAAAACGATAAATCGAACTTGATTGATAAGAAAATACTTTAAAATAACCTTGATTCAGTGCTCCAATGGACACTTGAGTACAGAGAATGGAAAAATAGAATACGTGAATACTGGATCCCTAAACTCAAGACTAACAATGAGTTTTATAGAAAATTCCAATATTGTACTTAATCAATGTGATCAATGTCAATTACATCAAAGAATATCAGATCCAAACATGCAAAAAGTCCTAAAACATTAGCAATCGAGCCGAAAAAGGAAATACAGGGGAAAGTTTGCCTCCGTGTTACGGCCTGTAGCAACTGCTTCTTCTTGAAAAAGGACAAAATACAAGTTGTCTATGCTAAAGGGACTGCCACCTGCTAGGAATTAGGAATCAATAACTCTACCGGGTATCTTCAAGAGACATGGGAAGGTTAAATTGCACAACAGACTTCTTAAATAAAGAGACAACCATCTGTTGGTGATGATAAAGATTTCACAACAAATTTCTCTAACGGGACTACACCGGAGAGATGCCATTTGATGGAAAAGTTGATAGAATCGCAACATGCTTCTCAAATAAAGAGATGCGACTTGTTCAAATAACGAGTCCAGGGCTTCACTTGACTAGACGAGGATCAAGGATTTCATAAAAAACTTCTCTGCCGAGGATAAACTTGAGATATGCCATTTAATGTGAAGATACAAATTGATATTTGGGAACATACAAGCTGCTCAAATAAAGAGACCACCACTTAAAGTCACACAAAAGTTAAAAATAGCGAACAAGCTTATTAAACATGAAGGTGTGAGAAAAACACAAGAAAGAGGGGTTTGAATTGGATTTTCAAAATGAAAGTTTTTTGTGAAACTCAAACAAAGATCACAAATAGACTAACAATAGAGAAATACACACGATATATCCTAGTTCACTTGAAAACTATCAAGTTAATCCAGTCCACCCGCCAAGGTGATTTCGCCTTATACACAAGAACTTAATCCACTATAACCAAACGGGTTACAACTGCACTAACAACTGTTGGTGACTAACAATACACAGACTAACTGTCTCTTCTTAAGGATTCTGACCCAACTGGTCTTTTAAGGAATTCAAACAACTGTTTGATCAAATAAAATGTTTACAATGAAATGCTTCTTACATAAGCTGATATAAACACAATTTCTAGCTCAATTTAACTTAGAGCAAATCTATACAGTAAGAACAATCTTCTTCTTTGTATTATGGTGTTTTACTGTTCACTCATGAATTTCTCCTTTTCTTAAGTTCTTTCTCGTATGAATCAGTGTTTTGAATATTTCTCTTTTTCACACTTAGTGTCACACACGATTCGTTGAATGATCAAGTCTTTATATAGCCAGAAAAAGATTCGTTGAAGGGCAGATCAGGAATATCAGTAAAATACTGGTGACTTGAAATAATGTCGTTATGCTGGGATGAAAATCGTACACTGAAATTGTCTTTTGTACCACCAAATCAAGGTAGTGGAAAAGTACGTGTTTAATCTGTACTATGTATTATTTTCTCTTGCAAACATTTCATCTTCTTCTATCCATCAGAGGCTTCTGAATTGATATGATTGAAGCATAATTAGAAGAATGAATCATTGGGTTTTCAGAGTCTTGAGTCTTCAGAGTCTTCAGAACTTGTTTAGCAGAACCTTGTCTTTAGAGTCTTCAGCACTCCTTCTTCAGAACCATTGGTTATCAGAAACATAAATCTTCAGAACTTGTTCAGCAGAACCTTGTCTTCAGAGTCTTCAGAACTTGGTCTTCAGAAACTTAAGTCTTCAGAGTCTTCAGAACGTTGTTCAGCAGAACCTTATCTTCAAAGTCGTTAGCACTTTGTCTTCAGAAGATAAGTATCAGAGTTAAATTCAGAGCCAGAATCCAAGAGAACATTGCAACAGCAACATATTGTCTTCTTAGAGTCTTTCTGAAGCACAGTAAATCAGAAGCAATCTTGCTTCTTTGACGTAGAAGCGACTTTTGAGAATTTGAGAGTGACGTTTCACATGATCTCTATCAGAGTCAGAGCTATCTTTATCAGAGTCAGAATTATTTTTATCAGCGTCAGCACCTGTTTGTCAATACTTAAGAAAACAAACGTTAGAGTACCAAAATTGTTCTCACACAAATACAACTTTGTTATTATTAAAAGAAAAAGATATATTGCAGAACCAAATCTTATTATAACAATCTCCCCCTTTTTGATAATGACAAAACAATGTATTTTGATAACACAATTTGTACGAAGATAATAAGAATTGACTCAGATAAGTTCAAAGTAAACTTCCCTTTATCAAGCTCCCCCTGAATCTAAGACTTAACAAAATCTTATAAGATTTAGGATATAGAGCCTGATTGCAAAGATCTAGACAGACCCAAAATATCAGAGCTTGATTATAGTGGTGATGCATTCTGATAGTAGAGCTTGATCAGAGCCTGATTGATATCAGAGTCATTTTGCCAATATAATTATTTTTCCTGAAAAACATTCTTAAAACGATATGCCATTTAAAGTGTTAGAATGTTAGAGCATATGATTAGAGACAAGATATTTATCAAAATAACTTTTCCATATTAATACTCCCACTTTTTGTCATAATAAAAAAGGGTAATCAAAATGATAATCCAAAAGTACATCAAACCATAAACAAACAGTCAAAGACAAACTACAGGGTAGCCTAAAAAGGTGCCTAAGGTTGAGAAGGATGAGGGAGCCTCTGAAGAATCTGAGCAAGAGCATTTTGAATGTTGACGGTGAATTTATCTTACTTGTCTATTCTTGCTCTGAGCAACTCATGTTCCTTCTGAAGGGTAGCCAGAGTTTTCAACACTGGACCAGAAGAGGAGTTTTCAGCAGCATCTCTTTCAGGTTGATCTTTATCCTCCTTAGCTAATCTTTCAGCTTCTTCTTTGGCTAACCTTTCTGCCATTTCCTTTTCTGCAGCTAGCTTAGCTTCAGCTTCCTTCTTCTCTTGCAGCCTTTTTTCAACTTGTTGAACAAAGTAACCCTTTGTCTGAACATAATGATTTTGAATCTTCTAAAATTCATCAGACATCCACTGATTGAATTGATCCCGTGAAGTACCCAAATCAGAAGGGTCTTCAATAGCATTTGATTCATCAACGAGTGTTCTGAATTTCATAACCACAATGTCCTTAAAAACAGATATTGCTTCATCTAGGTTAGGAGGAATGTCAGAGGTTTGATTTTCAGTTAAGGGTTGATCATCTTCAACAGAGTCATCAAGAATAATGGTATCATTGTTTAGAGAATGGCCAGGATTATCTATTATTGATTTTGGAATTGGTTGTGGAGCAGTAATTGGAGTTGGTGATGGTGAGATGGTTGTTTGTGGATGTTCAGTGAGAATTTCTCCAGTGATTTGAATGGATGGAGATGGTTGAACATGTGTGACAAGAGTTGGTTGGGTTGAGGTGAATTCAAGAGCCTGTGGTGAAAGTGGTGTAGAGACTGGAATTTCTTCAGTAGGAGATTTTGAAATGGGTGTTGGAGTGGTGGTGACAACAGTAGAAAATATTGGTGGAGGGGTGGAGAATAATGGTTGAGTTGTAAGTGGTGGTGATGAAATGGGAAGAGATGAAGACAAATTTCTGTCAATAGAAACAGGTGCAGTTACAGATGGAGATTTAAAAGACTTACTTTTTTGTTCTGGATATGATTTTAGAGAGATGTTCCTTGTGTTGTCTTCACCAGGATATTTCTCCTGCCTCTTTGTCAGTTTCATTTGAGGAGCTGTGTTAGAGGAAGATCTTTTCTTCTTCATCATATCAGGTGGGTGATCCATCAAATCGTCAAGACTGAAGTTAGACATATCATAACATTCTTCCTCTCGTAGTTGAATATATGCTTCTATAACCTCTGGATTATCATGTTTAGTGAACAAAGGATATCCATCTAATGTCATTCTTTTTTACTTCAGAGTTTCTGAATCTGTAGCTATGCTTGGTTCAACTCTGATTTCCTCAATAATCTGCATTCTCTTCAGATTTTTGTTGTTCAGAGGAGTTCCAGTGATGACATTTAATTTATTTGTGACTGGCATAGTTGACAAGTGATCAATCATTTCACTCTCAACCAGAATATCTGAGATCAATTTGCCGAAAGAAATGTAATTCTTAGACTTTTTGGATTGATATCTTGTTTCTATTACAGAATCTCTGAGATATCTGAATAGAATTGATGGAAGATAGATTTTCTCTCCTTTCATCAGATAGTAAAGCATGAGTTTCTGATCAGTGTTAAGAAAACCAGAAGAACTTGAATTTGGTCTGTGATAGATGCATCCCAGAATAATTTTCAACCTGACACGAAGTTCCTTTGGTAAATCCAGAGTTTTGAATGGTGGTTTTCCACTGGAAGATTGAGTAAAAATTGTTGGGTAAACCACATCAGATAGAAACTTTGATTTATGGTTCATCTTGTAAATTCTCCTTCCTCCAGAGTTTTCCATTCCAAGTAACATGGCTATGGATTTCTCAGTAATGACGAGCTTGTTTCCCAGAACATATGAAACAATGAAGTGTTCATCAGCGTCAGCAAATCTCCAGAATTCCTTGACAAGATTTAAGTAAATGGGACCGTAGAGACGATCAAAATAGGTTTTCCAACCTTAAGCATTTAGATTCTCGGTCAAGTTTATTCCATTTTCCTTTATGTTTTCAAAGTCTACCAGCCATTCACTTAGAACGTCAAGTTCTGAGAAGGGAGCAGCCAGATGAATGTGAGTAGGACGATCCACTATGTGAACTACAGTAGGTTTATGAAAAGTGGAGAGTGATTGATGGAGAGAAGTTGATGCCGATTGAGCAATTGTTGATGAGGCCATTGATGTCGATTCTGCTTGTCGATGTTGTTAAGAGAATTCAAAAATGCTTTGTTGTTGAGAATCCATTGTAAGAAGATGATGAGGTTTCAGAGCGCAGAAAGGGTTTTAGGGTTTCTAAGACAAAAGTGTGGGAAGTGAGAGTAGCGTAGTGTGTGAAGTGAGAGAGTGCGTATTTATAATAAAAAAAAGATTATGACAATGTGGGAGTAATAGGTAATAATTACTTAAAACCTAGTCTCACGAAATCACAACGCTCGAGGTGTCTCTTCAACAGTAGACATGATTTGATTTTGGACACGTGTCATAAATAATCATAGCCGTTTGTTTTTCAAGAGAGCATATTTTGATGTTTCCAACGTCTAGAATACCAAGAGGTATCTGACTGGACTAATTTATGATCAGGACATTTTCTAACTTGTAGAAGTATCATGAATCAGAAAGTCAATAAAAAAATAATTAACACACTTTGCTTAACATCATAATCTTATATCAGACGTTCTGGTAGCCTGACACATTAAAATATTATCATCTCATTCTGGACATGGTTTGATAAATACGTTTTCCAGAATGAATATGAATCTATCTTCAACAAGGGGTTTTGTGAAAATATCAGCCCACTGGTGATCTGTATCCACAAATTTTAACTGAAAAGTACCCTTCTGAACATAGTCACGTAAAAAGTGATGTTTTATTTCAATATGTTTTACCCTAGAATGTAGAATAGGATTCTTAGATAAACAAATGGCAGAAGTATTATCACAGACGATAGGAATGTTACACTCGTGTATTTGATAATATTCAAGTTGATTCTTCATCTAGAGTATCTGAGTACTGCACAGAGATGCTGATATGTATTCTGCTTCTCCAGTAGAGAGAGGAATTATTGATTGCCCCTTGCTTGCCCAGGAGACGAGGTTACTTCCCAGAAACTGACAATTTCCAGAAGTACTTTTTCTTTCCAATCTGTCTCCAGCATAATCTGCATCACAGTAATTGGAAAGCTTTTACTTTGATGTTTTCTTATACATCAAGCCATAGTTAGTTGTTCCTTTTAGACACCTTAGGATTCTCTTAACAGCAGTTAAGTGAGTTTCCCTTGGATCTGATTGGAAACGAGCACAAAGACATACGCTGAACAAAATATCTGGACGAGGAGCTGTCAAATACAGAAGAGATTCTATCATACCATGATAGAGCTTTTGACAAACCTTTTTACTTACTTCTTCTTTCTCCAGAATGCATGACGGATGCATAGGAGTCTTAGCAGGTTTACTTTCTGACATATTGAATTTCTTTAGAAGTTCTTTTGCATACTTGCTATGATGAATATACGTTCCTTCTAATCGTTGATCAATTTGAATTCCCAGATAGAATCTGAGTTCTCCTATCAGACTCATTTCAAATTCAGCCTGCATTAGCTTGGAAAATTCCTTGCACAAGGAAATATTAGCAGAACTAAATATAATATCATCAACGTAGATTTGAACAATCTGAATGTCATTTTTAAAGGTTTTACAAAAGAGTGTTGTATCCAATTTTCCTCTGGTAAAGTCAATATTTTCGAAAAGAAAGTTACTTAGCCTTTCATACCAAGCTCTAAGAGCCTGTTTCAGACCATATAACAATTTTTTAAGTTTGAAAACAAAATCTAGGTTTTCAGAACTCTCAAAACCAGGAGGTTGGTGCACATACACTTCTTCAGAAATATATCCATTTAAAAATGCACTCTTTACATCCATTTGATATAAAGTAATGTTATGATTCACAGCAAATGAGATTAAAATGCAAATAGATTCTAACCTGGCAACTGGTGTTAAGGTTTCTGTATAGTCTATCCTTTCTTGTTGACTATAACCTTGTGCAACCAGTCGTGCTTTGTTTCTTACGACCTCACCTTTCTCATCTAACTTGTTTCTGAATACCCATTTAGTTCCAATGACGTGGATACCTTTGGGTTTCTGAACAAGATCCCAGACGTCATTTCCGGTGAATTGATTCAAGTCTTCTTGCATGGCCAGAATCCACTCATTCTCTTTAAGAGCTTCATCAACTGTTGTTGGTTCTATTAGAGAGACCAAACCCAGAAGGGTTTCTTCAGAATGTCTGAATGATGAACAAGTTCTTACTGGATCAGCTTTATCTCCCAGAATCAATTCTTCAGAATGAGAAGTCTTTAATCTATTCTTCTTCTGATGAGATGGGTTATTTTCAGTTTCTGGTAAGGTTGTACTTTTCTGGTAATCTATTCTTCTTCTCTTGAATCTTCTTCTTCTTTAGATTCTGATAAAGTGATCTTCAGATTTGTAAACTTTTCAACTAGCTTTTACTTTTCAGGGTCAATCTTATCATTGAATCTGACATGAATTGATTCCTCAACAATTCGTGTTTCTGTGTTATAGATTTTGTAGCCTTTAGAGCGTTCAAAGTATCCTAACAGTAAACACTTTTGAGCTTTGGAGTCAAACTTGCCAAGATTCTCTTTAATGTTCAACATAAAACAAATACAGCCAAAAAGATGAAAATATGAGATGTTGGGTTTTCAATTCTTGCACAATTCATAAGGAGTCTTACCCAGAATAGGTCTTATTGAAACCTTGTTCTGAATGTAACATGCTGTATTTACTGCCTCTGCCCAAAAGTGCATAGCCATGTCAGTTTCTTGGATCATGGTATGAGCCATTTCTTGCAAAGTCCTATTCTTCCTTTCCACTACTCCATTTTGTTGTGGAGTTATGGGACAGGAGAAATCATGGGAAATGCTATGAGAATAAAAAAGATTCTCAAAGTATTTGTTCTCAAATTCTCCGCCATGATCACTTCCGACTTTGACTATTTTATAATCCTTCTCTGTTTGCACTTGAGAGCAAAAGGTAGAGAACACAGAATGAAACTCATCCTTGTGTTTCAAGAATTTTACCCATGTCCAATGACTATAATCATCAACGATTACTAATCCATACTTCTTTCCACTG
Organism: Lathyrus tuberosus; assembly: GCA_022829125.1. Lineage (NCBI taxonomy): Eukaryota > Viridiplantae > Streptophyta > Magnoliopsida > Fabales > Fabaceae > Lathyrus > Lathyrus tuberosus. Next base: position 4,080,238 of record JALAZF010000282.1, read on the forward strand.
ATTGAGGCAGTTTTAATTAGTCCAAACAAATCAATGTGTAGAAGTTCTAACGGTCTAGAGGTGGACACAACATTCTTTGCTTTAAAGGAAGTTATAGAAAACTTTCCTTTCTGACATGCTTCACAAAGAGCTTCTAAAGAATACTTCAGATTTGGCAAGCCTCTGACGAGTTCAAGCTTATTTAGCTGAGAAATCCTCCTCATGCTAATATGGCCTAAACGTCTATGCCATACTCGTTGCTCTTCATTAATAGACATTAAGCATTTGACATTCTGTTCACGAAGATCAGAAATTCTAATCTTATAAATGTTATTTTTCCTCCTTCCGACAAATAGGATTGAACCATGTTTCTGACTTACTGCCTTACAGGACTTTTGATTAAAGATGATATCATAACCATTGTCACTAAGTTGACTAATTGACAACAAGTTATGCATCAAGCCATCGACTAAAAGAACATCAGTAATAGAAGGAAGGTTACCATTACCAACGGTTCCAGAACCAATGATTTTTTCTTTCTGGTTTCCTCCGAAATCGACGAAGCCTCCAGGCTTAAGTTCCAGACTTTGGAACATATGCCTTTTTCCCGTCATGTGTCGCGAGCAACCACTGTCCAGGTACCATGACTAGTGTTTCAATTGAGCTGCTAAGGATATATGCAACATAGATTATCTTGCCCTTAGGTACCCATTTTCTGGGTCCTTTCTTGTTAGCTTTCCCAGAGTGTTTCACAACTTTGGGCTTTTGTGCAATAGGATAATCATGTGGAATTTGTGCATGATATTTAACTTTAGAAACATATTTTTGTGTCGGTGGGGGGTCTTGTGCAAGCTTAGAGCAAACAATCTCAGTGCCAGAAGGCACAAAATGGTCATAGAGAGGTTTTGGTTTAACATTTGACTTTCGTCAATATCAAATGATTCTGTACATCCCAAACCTTTCTTACCATTTCTGCTTACTCCATAGATCATGGAAGCTATTTTGCTTCTATCTATGCTTTTAGCAAGAAAATACTGGAATGCTCTATCATACTTGCTGATACAGCTTGTGTTAGAGACATTGGAGATTAATTCTTCTTCTAATTTAGCAACTTTGCTTTTCAAGGCATAATTACTAATTTTTAAGCAAAAAATATTTTCATTTAGAGAAGAATTATTCTGCTCAAGCTTATATTTTTCCTCAGAAGCAATTACATGTGATCTTTTAAGATCTTTGTATTTACTTTGAAGAGTTTGATAGTTTTCCACCATTTCCAAAAGACAAGACTCTAATTCACAACGAGAGAGAGTTTAGATAATACATCTGAGTCTGAGTCTGAGTTTGATTCTGGTTCTGATGATATTATGTCTTTTGGTTCTCCAGAAACTTCCTTGTCAATTGTTGCCACTAGCTCAACATTTGCTTGTTCTTCATCAGAGTTTTCTTCTTCAGAATCAGAGTCGTCGCAAGTTGCCATCAGTCCTTTCTTTGCTTTGGATAAGTTCTTCTTAGGCTTCTTGTCTTTCTTGATCTTTGGACACTCTTTCTTGTAATATCTGGCTCATTACACTCATAGCAGATAACTTCCTTTCCGGAGTTTTGCTTCTTCTGTCCAGATGATGACTCCGAGCGGCCTTTATTTCTTCTAGATCCTTTGAAGTTTCCTTGCCTATGCTTCCAGAGCTTGTTGATCCTTATGGAGATTAACGACAGCTCATCTTCTGATTCTTCACCATAATCTTCTGATTCTTCCTCAGCTTGATAAGCTTTTGTCTTTTCAGGTTTAGACTTAAGAGCGATAGATTTGCTTCTTGTAACGCCTTGTATAATATATATCTAGAATAATATCATATACGTGTTTTATTTGGTACTGACACATCAAAAGTGCCTAATGGCCCAATTCACATACTTGTCCATTTCTAAAACATAAATACAACATATGGCACAAGTCATGGAAACTAGCCAAAAAATATAAAATCTAAGATCAATATACAATACCCTCAATTGTATACAACAAAATAATACACAGCGGAAATAAGCTCAACTAAGCTTCTCTTGAAACATCCAAGCATAGCTCCACTTGTACATCAAACCTGCAAACCATACCTGTAATATAGCAATGATAGTGGGGTGAGATACATCAAATCTCAGTGAGTTCCCTATCTTATAGATTCTCTCGGCTTTACAAGGTTCTATCTTAGCCTAACTCAAGTCAAGGGGAAGGGAACTAGACCTTGAGTTCAAACATTTCTGACTAGAGAAACCATCGTACAATTCACAAAACAACAACTAGTTAAGGAATCTTTCCCCGACCATCCCGCTCAAAGAGATTAAACACGTGTCACGGATCCTTAACGTAGATAACTTTCCCCGGCCATCCTACTCAAAGAGATTAAACACGGGTCACGGTTATCTACAATTGGTACTTTCCCCGGCCATCCCGCTCAAAGAGATTAAACACGGGTCACGGTACCAACCACTAAGTAACTTTCCCCGGCCATCCCACACAAGGAGATTAAACACGGGTCACGGTTACTTACTTAATAAATACTTTCCCCGGCCATCCCACACCAAAGGATTAAACACGGGTCACTAATATTTATTAAGGGACACACACTTAATAAATACTTTCCCCTGCCATCCTACACCAGAGGATTAAACACGGGTCACTAATATTTATTAAGGGACACATACTTAATAAATACTTTCCCCGGCCATCCTACACCAGAGGATTAAACACGGGTCACTAATATTTATTAAGGGACACACACTTAATAAATACTTTCCCCGGCCATCCTACACCAAAGGATTAAACACGGGTCACTAATATTTATTAAGGGATACATCACAAACTGGAGGAATTACAATCCTCCACTGACAACTACTTATCAAAGACACACTTCTAGTATCGATGCATAAGCATTGCCCTTTAAACCTTTACCAAGTCCTAGTTACATCTCTAGGATCATAACATTTGTTTGGGGTAAGTTTTCTCACTCTTCCTAATTCATTTTAAAGCATGCATATTTTCTTTCATTCACAATTCACAATTAGATAGACACGGTATAACATAATTTGCATATAACAATATCAAACATAAAACACATAGTGGTTCACACACACATTTTTAAGGCATATTAGCCACTACTATCCTCTACCAAGTATCCTTGGTTAAATCATGGTCTCACATACCATTTAATAGCACATTGGATTCTCTTCCCAAGGCTTCAAGTCCCATGTCAATCGGATTCCTGATTCACGAATTGTGGTAGAAACAAGAATCATATTTTCAAATTCAACATATTACACAAAAATGTTTTATTACCATAACTTATAAATCTTTGATATATAAATATGTTTTTACTTCACCATCAATTATATCATTTAAATAGCTTCACAACGCTTCGAACGGGGACCAAAACGGAGTTACGGTTCAAAAGATACGAATTTTCGAAGTTTCATAAAAATCTGCCAAACAGTGAAGTAACGGGTTACCTTGTGAAGTAACCGGTTACTTCACCCCAGAAACGTGTTTTTCACTAATTTATGCTCATGTAACCGGTTACCTCATGAAGTAACCGGTTACTTCAGCCAAGAATTCACCAAAAACATGTTTTTCTCATGCTAAACCCATTAGAACATCACCAAAACATATTGGAACATCAAAGCACGTATAATAGGTTTAATCCACACATAACGCGACTATTCTACGCAATTTATATCACATTTCAACCGTTAGTTTTCATTGATTTATCCGTTTAATCATTTTCTCTCAAATCTAACCTAAGTTCTAAACTTATATTTCTAGAACTTAGAGTGTCTAACTAGAACCCACCTGGTAATCGAAGAGGAGTTTGAAGAAGATGAGATGATGAATCCAAGCTGCTTCTTCTTCTTCCAAGCTTTTCTCTTCTCCTTTCTCTTTTCTTCTTCATTTCTAACTTTTTTTTTCTTTCTCTTATAAGAATTATATATATATATATATATATATATATATATATATATATATATATATATATATATATATATATATATATATATATATATATATACTTATTATATAATATAATCCAATAGGGTAAAACATCTCCAATTGATATTTTGTCGTCTCAACCAATTTGATCAATTATTAGAGTTACCGAAAAAACCCATTCTTGAATTAAAGTAATTGATCTGTCTCTTTCATAAAATAATTGATCTCTTCAGAGTTTAATAGTTGCTCAATTGATCATAATTGATAATACTTAAAGTACTTAGAGGATTCCATTAATCCCATTTACCAAAGATAGAGCACATAGACACTCATTTGATCTCATCTGATATTCAATTGAGCATTTAGATAATATGGGGTATTACACTCTCCCCCCCTTAAATTGAAATTCGCCCCCGAATTTCCTCTACTCGATAACAACCACAACTTGTATCCTTGTCTTAGATTCACACTTAACTTTACTTCCGTTAAACTTTCTGACGTACTCAAATTCCAACTTGACTTCACTGATCAAAATCCTTGTTTTTCACAAATTATCAAACTTCACGTCCCTAGTCATACTCTTCCACTGAGCCATAAACAAACTGTAACATCTCAACTTGTTTTTCTATAATACATATGTTGTTTCATACAAAAGACTTGGTCGCATTCTACCTTCGGAAAGAATGTACCATTCTACATTCCTCCATCGAGTCACAACAAGACCGTAATATCTTATCTTGGTTCAGGATAACAAACACTCATCAAATCCGATATTTTATTTCCTTCGTGTCACACCAAAAGGTAACACACTTAAAATAAAAATCTCCTTATTTCCATACTTACAAGCAATAATTCCTCCTAAATTCTTAGTATTCTGAATAGACTCTTTCATCTGCACTTCCACTGCACAACTCCATTTCTAACAGTGGAACACCACAGATTTTTAAACATTACCCCGTAGCTAACAGTCCACGGAGAACACACTTATCCACTGGGATCCTCACTAACCAACGGTACAAAAAAAACTTACTAACGTATTATAGTAGAACAATTTCCTCGCCAACACACAGTATCTTAACATCTGTCCAAACCTTTCCAGACGATAAAGGTACAGGAGTTACATTGCTACTACCATAACATATACAACTCCGAAATAATACATCCAAAATAACTTAACAACTTTCGTTTCTAGTTACCACATTCCGTAACAACTCTTCTTACGGGGTTCCGACTCACTCAAGGTTTCTTGTTGATTCTAGATCTCAACCCAAAACGACGTAACACCAACACAAAACTGCAATCATATGCAAGTCACCATTAATCGAAACTTAAACCAACCAAAACATAATTGTGAGTTTTCATACCACTCGTCAAAACACAAACAACACTCCACATACACACACTTTTGAAGTCCATACTACACTTCTCAGTTGAATCCACTTCTCTCAATTGTTCCGTTTCATAAACGATTCCAAGTTACATGCTTAATTTTGGAACGCCTAATTCTTACTCGTACTTGGAAAGATAACTTTCAAATTCCTACTTCTGATTAAGTACAACTGTACACATCTGGTACCACTCTCACGGTCTAAATCCAATGCCATGTACTCACGGGAGATAGCAATTACTAACTCTGACTAACCGCTCATATCTTACTAATACCATAATTACACATCGAAATATATTCCTTGGAAGATCAATACTTCGTGAGTATTCTCTCACTTCGCCCTCAAGGCTTTCAACAGTAATACACTTAAGACTTTCTCATACTCAACACAATACTTAATATCACTTCCCCAAAAGTCAACTCCCTTCCAAAAGTTACGATTTCAAAACACAAATCTGTCTTTTAATTACTCGCAATTCCGGTTTTCATTCGCACAACACTCTCCAATCGGAGCAACATAAGGTAACAAAACACAGATGATGGTTCTTAAGGGATTTCACAATTTACACACATGTTAATCGATTACCCATCTAAGCTAATCGGTTAACTCCTCAAAATTCAGTGCAAAGCACCATCCTTGAACGTGTTAATCGGTTAACCCTGCTGCAGAAGCTGAAAAACCAATTTCTTATAATTCTAAAGTCATCACAACTCATACTTGATTCGTCCATAAGCAAAATCCAACACACAACCATTATACGGTACCACAAAGCGATGGACATCTCATATCAAATCTACAACCTTGTTCTCTCATTTGAATTCCTTTGTGAGAACTAAAACAACAACACTCTCAGTCCAACAAAAGGTAGATCCCGAATATTCCGATTATTCACAAATACATAAGTTCTCTATACTTGAAAATAGATCGGGGTAATGCACCCTCTTGAAGAACCTTTCCATCACTTTGCACACATTACCCAGAATTTCTTACCCTTCACTATCCATCACACATCCCACTTACACCAAATTACTTAATGGAAGATTTACAACCGACAATTCTCGTCAGCTACTTACAAAACCCTTCAGGTATAAATCGTTCCAGGATTTACACTTAGTCCGTAATAAGTCCTGATTTACTTCTCGTTGTTTACCGCAATCTTGCTTCTTAAAATACAATATTCACTGTTCCACAAAGTACGTCCCTTCACACTTGTCTCAAGACTAGAAATCCATCACGTACACTTGTGACCACGGTGCTACCACTACGCTTGTTCTTAATACCAAAGTATAACTTTTCCTCATAATATACTGTTAATACCGTTTTCCACACCGCATTAACTTCGCTTTCCATTGTAATCCTCTTAGGTCCAACTATAAACCCATCTTACAAAAATTTCCTTAAATCCAAGATACTTACTCTATTCCTTAACACACACTTCTTCTGGTCCGTATCACTACACTTTCTGTTACTAAATAAAGTCCAAACTTTCTCCGACACAATACCTTATATTATTTCTTGGGTAATTTAATAATTCCAAATTGGTCTCTTACTGAAAACAAAAATCCAGATGTATCATCTCGAACTTAATCTCTCCCCTCATAACTGAATACACGCCACCTATCTCATACCCTTCGTCTGACACATACTTGTTTCACTTGAAGTATGTAAACACATCCTTGTGTCCTTTCACACACTTCTCTACTACTACTTTAGGTTCCCATAGAAGCCGAACTTCCTTGACTCTCAACTTTTAACCAATTGGAAGATATTGTTCCGAACACAATCCTTAAGGTACTCTCGTCCATTTGAGATATGATAGCGACCTTAGAACTGAAGCATCAATCATCCAATAGAGATCCTTAACCTTCAGACTCCATCCATTCCAAAGGATTGCTTGAACAACACACTACTCTTTAATTCCCATGCTACCCAAGCACAACTTCTACTAAAACCTCACTGAGCTGACTAAAACTCCTCACTACTAACCCTTGGCTTGAGCTTACTCTCACAGCACAAGTTCCGACAACACTACGGAATCCTCGCGGTCGCTCAACCATGATTCTACCTATCACATACATAGTATTAGGTTGATCAGACCCAACACTACATAGTATGATATTAAGACTCATGCTGGCAAGGCACACTTAAGAGGCAGGAATAGATTTACTTATGATGTTTCAAGGCTAGGTCGAGGACATGACTTGCTCTGATACCAACTATAATGCCCTGTATAATATATATCTAGAATAATACCATACAAGTGTTTTATTTGGTACTGACACATCAAAAGTGCTTAATGGCCCAATTCACATACTTGTCTATTTCTAAAACATAAATACAACATATGGCACAAGTCATGGAAACTAGCCAAAAAATATAAAATCTAAGATCAATATACAATACCCTAAATTGTATACAACAAAATAATACACAGCGGAAATAAGCTCAACTAAGCTTCTCTTGAAACATCCAAGCATAGCTCCACTTGTACATCAAACCTGCAAACTATACTTGTAATATAGCAACGATATTGGGGGTGAGATACATCAAATCTCAGTGAGTTCCCTATCTTATAGATTCTCCCAGATTTACAAGGTTCTATCTTAGCCTAACTTAAATCATGGTCTCACATACCATTTAATAGCACATTGGATTCTCTTTCCAAGGCTTCAAGTCCCATGTCAATCGGATTCCCGATTCACGAATTGTGGTGGAAACAAGAATCATATTTTCAAATTCAACATATTACACAAAAATGTTTTATTACCATAACTTATAAATCTTTGACATATAAATATGTTTTTACTTCACCATCAATTAGATCATTTAAATAACTTCACAACGCTTCGAATGGGGACCAAAACGGAGTTACGGTTCAAAAGATACGAATTTCCGAAGTTGCATAAAAATCTGCCAAACTGTGAAGTAACGGGTTACCTTGTGAAGTAACCTGTTACTTCACCCCAGAAACGTGTTTTTCACTAATTTCTACTCATGTAACCGGTTACCTCATGAAGTAACCGGTTACTTCAGCCCAGAATTCACCAAAAACATGTTTTTCTCATGCTAAACTCATTAGAACATCACCAAAACATATTGGAACATCAAAGCAAGTATAATAGGTTTAATCCACACATAACGCGACTATTCTACGCAATTTATATCATATTTCATCCGTTAGTTTTCATTGATTTATCCGTTTAATCATTTTCTCTCAAATCTAACCTAAGTTCTAAACTTATATTTCTAGAACTTAGAGTGTCTAACTAGAACCCACCTGGTAATCGAATAGGAGTTTGAAGAAGATGAGATGATGAATCCAAGCTTCTTCTTCTTCTTCCAAGCTTTTCTCTTCTCCTTTATCTTTTCTTCTTCTTTTCTAACTTTTTTTTTTCTTTCTCTTATAACAATTTTATATATATATATATATATATATATATATATATATATATATATATATATATATATATATATATATATATATATATATATATATATATATATACTTATTATATAATATAATCCAATAGGGTAAAACATCTCCAATTGATATTTTGTCGTCTCAACCAATTTGATCAATTATTAGAGTTACCGAAAAAACCCATTCTTGAATTAAAGTAATTGATCTGCCTCTTTCATAAAATAATTGATCTCTTCAGAGTTCAATAGTTGCTCTATTGATCCCAATTGATAATACTTAAAGTACTTAGAGGATTCCATTAATCCCATTTACCAAAGATATAGCACATAGATACTCATCTGATCTCATCTGATATCCAATTGAGCATTTAGATAATATGGGGTATTACACTTCTCTTCTGAGGTTCATCTTCTTCCAGCTCTATCTCATGACTTCTTAAAGAACTAACAAACTCTTCAAGACTTATGCTGTTAAGAGCCTTGGATAGCTTTAAATCTGTTACCATAGGTCTCCATTTCTTGGGAAGACTTCTGATGATCTTTTTAATATGATCAACAATTGAGTAACCTTTGTCCAGAACTTTAATTCCTGCGACTAGCATTTGAAACCTTGAAAAAATGGTCTCAACTGTCTCATCATCCTCCATTCTGAACGCCTCATATTTTTGGATTAGGGTCATCCCCTTTGTCTCCTTAACTTGAGCATTTCCTTCATGAGTCATTCTTAGAGAATCAAAAATAGATTGACAGTATCTCTATTTTATATCTTCTCGTACTCAGTATAAGAGATAACATTTAGCAATATGGTTCTTGCCTTGTTATGATTCTTATAATCTTTCTTCTGTTGGTTGGTCATATCACTTCTGGATATTTTAGCACCTGTAGCATCAACTGGGTGAGTGTAGCCATCGACTACCAGATCCCAAAAATCTACATCATAACCAAGAAAGAAACTTTCTATTATGTCTTTCCAGTAGTCAAGCTTTTCACGATCAAAGACTGGTGGTTTGGCAGTGTAATGATCTTTCTCTTCTACAACAATATTAACATTAGCTGAAGCAGCCATGATACCTCACACAAATACTGGATCGGTACTGAACACGGTGAAGTGTTGATAAAACGTTTTATCATAATCAGAACCGGAGCTCTGATGCCAATTGAAGGTGTGAGAAAAACACAAGAAATAGGGGGTTTGAATTGGGTTTTCAAAATGAAAGCTTTTTGTGAAACTCAAACAAAGATCACAAATAGACTAACAATAGAGAAAGACGCATAATATATCCTGGTTCACTTGAAAACTATCAAGTTAATCCAGTCCACCCGCCAAGGTGATTTCGCCTTATACACAAGGACTTAATCCACTATAACCAAACTGATTACAACTGCACTAGCAACTGCTCGTGACTAACAACACAGACTAATCGTCTCTTCTTATGGATTCTGACCCAACTGGTCCCTTAAAGAATTCAAATAAATGTTTGATCAAATAAAATGTTTACAATAAAATGCTTCTTACATAAGCTGATATAAACACAATTTCTAGCTCAATCTAACTTAGACTAAATCTATACAGTAAGAACAATCTTCTTCTTTGTATTGTGGTGCTTTACTGTTCACTCATGAATTTCTCCTTTTCTTGAGCTCTTTCTCGTATGAATCAATGTTTTGAATATTTCTCTTTTTCACACTTAGTGTAACGCACGATTCGTTGAATGATCAAGTCTTTATATAGTCAGAAAAAGACCCGTTGAAGGGCAGATCAGGAATAGCAGTAAAATACTGACGATTTGAAATAATATCGTTATGCTGGGATGAAAATCGTACACTGAAATTGTCCTTTGTACCACCAAATCAGGGTAGTGGAATGGTAGTGGAAAAGAACGTGTTTGATCTGTACTATGTACTATTTTCCTTCGCAAACGTTTCATCTTCTTCTATCCATCAGAGGCTTCTGAATTGATATGATTGAAGCATGATCAGAAGAATGAATCATTGGGTCTTCAGAGTCTTGAGTCTTTAGAGTCTTCAGAACTTATTCAGCAGAACCTTGTCTTCAGAGTCTTCAGCATTCCTTCTTTAGAACCTTTGGTTATCAGAAACATAAGTCTTCAGAGTCTTCAGAACTTGTTCAGCAAAACCTTGTCTTTAGAGTCTTCAGAACTTGGTCTTCAGAAACTTAAGTCTTTAGAGTCTTTCGAATGTTGTTCAGTAGAACCTTGTCTTCAGAGTCGTTAGCACTTAGTCTTTAGAAGATAAGTATCAGAGTTAAATTCAGAGCCAGAATCCAAGAGAACATTGCAGCAGCAACATATTGTCTTCTTAGAGTCTTTCTGAAGCACAGTAAATCAGAAGCAATCTTGCTTCTTTGATGCAGAAACGACTTTTGAGAATTTGAGAGTGACGTTTCACATGATCTCTAATAGAGTCAGAGCTATCTTTATCAGAGTCCGAATTATCTTTATCAGCGTTAGCGCCTGTTTGTCAATACTTAAGAAAACAAACGTTAGAGTACCAAAATTGGTCTCACACAAATACAACTTTGTTATTACCAAAACAAAAAGATATCTTGCAGAACCAAATCTTGTTCTAACAAAAGAGACTGACACTCGTCGTTGCAAAGGTTGAAATAATAAACAAGCTTCTAATAGAGAGTGCCACTTGTTACTAGGCAAGGCTTACCATGATGGGGACATACAAGCTTCTCGCATAAAGAGATCACCACTTGCTGTCAAGCAAAGATTCCAAGAGAGTGTTATCACAACATTGATGGCGAAGCAAAATCTTCATCTTTTGGCGGGGAATCATAACCAGATATCTGCTGAGGAAAATGAAATCCTCAAAGGTGCAAAATAAATGCCTTCTCGTCATCTAGGTTTCACAACCTAGAGAGATTCAAAGTAAATGCTGCAGGGGACCAAAGTTCAATCCAGGAATAAAACTGGAGAGAAACAGTTAAACAATGAAATTCTGGTACCAGACGTGTGATGTTAAGGTGCGATGTCACAACAACACACTCTGCAATAATGGACAGAATAAGCAATAGGAAAACACAAGGAATTGTTCACCCAGTTCGGTCTAACTACCTACGTCTGGGGGCTACCAAGCCAGGGATGAAATTCACTACTTGTAGATATAATTTACAGACTCAACACACCAGTTGACAATCTCCTAAACTTATACTCTACTAGTGACTTTCTACCTAAGAAACCACTTAGATATGAGAACACTACTCAATCCCCTAAAACACTCAAAGAACAACCTCTTTGAGATCCCTTGATCTTGCTTCCTAGCTTCGATCAATCAACAACTCTCTATTGCTTCACAGCTTCTAGAGAGGACAGAAAATTCAACACCTATTCAACCTAGAATAGTGTGATTACAAGTACTCTAAATAAACCCTAGACTCTAAGCCTCCAGCTCTTGATCTTCAATCTGTTTTCTGTACCTTCTTCCTTGGTCTTGTGCGCTTTATATAGCTCCTTGAATTTGGATTGGATTTGTCACAATATTTGATCAGATTTGTTAATTAAAAACTGAATCTTTTAAAACAGATTTTATCCCCAAAATCTTTTTAAATCTTCCACCTTTTAATTCTCCAACAAACCTGCAATCAAATCTCCCATGTAACAGAAAATATCTAGCCCAAGATATTCACATCCAACGAGTCAACACTCTCCACAATTCCAGCTAATACGCGACCCTAATAACAACAAGCCCATGATGTCATTAGCTTCAGTTCTGCAGGTCTGATGTTACAACATCACCTATGTGACATCAGACATCCACTTCAGCAACTAGCAACCTTAACAGAACCCAGTGTTAAGTGCAATGTTATGACATCAAGCCCATGACATCAAACATAGTTAACCTTCACAACTTAGTACAGCCCAGTACTAAGACTCAATGCTGCAACATCAACACCATGACATCAGCATTGAACACCTTGTTGTTTTACCAAAGCCATCGACTAAAAGAACATCAGTAATAGAAGGAAGGTTACCATTACCAACGGTTCCAGAACCAATGATTTTTCCTTTCTGGTTTCCTCCGAAATCGACGAAGCCTCCAGGCTTAAGTTCCAGACTTTGGAACATATGCCTTTTTCCCGTCATGTGTCGCGAGCAACCACTGTCCAGGTACCATGACTAGTGTTTCAATTGAGCTGCTAAGGATATATGCAACATAGATTATCTTGCCCTTAGGTACCCATTTTCTGGGTCCTTTCTTGTTAGCTTTCCCAGAGTGTTTCACAACTTTGGGCTTTTGTGCAATAGGATAATCATGTGGAATTTGTGCATGATATTTAACTTTAGAAACATATTTTTGTGTCGGTGGGGGGTCTTGTGCAAGCTTAGAGCAAACAATCTCAGTGCCAGAAGGCACAAAATGGTCATAGAGAGGTTTTGGTTTAACATTTGACTTTCGTCAATATCAAATGATTCTGTACATCCCAAACCTTTCTTACCATTTCTGCTTACTCCATAGATCATGGAAGCTATTTTGCTTCTATCTATGCTTTTAGCAAGAAAATACTGGAATGCTCTATCATACTTGCTGATACAGCTTGTGTTAGAGACATTGGAGATTAATTCTTCTTCTAATTTAGCAACTTTGCTTTTCAAGGCATAATTACTAATTTTTAAGCAAAAAATATTTTCATTTAGAGAAGAATTATTCTGCTCAAGCTTATATTTTTCCTCAGAAGCAATTACATGTGATCTTTTAAGATCTTTGTATTTACTTTGAAGAGTTTGATAGTTTTCCACCATTTCCAAAAGACAAGACTCTAATTCACAACGAGAGAGAGTTTAGATAATACATCTGAGTCTGAGTCTGAGTTTGATTCTGGTTCTGATGATATTATGTCTTTTGGTTCTCCAGAAACTTCCTTGTCAATTGTTGCCACTAGCTCAACATTTGCTTGTTCTTCATCAGAGTTTTCTTCTTCAGAATCAGAGTCGTCGCAAGTTGCCATCAGTCCTTTCTTCGCTTTGGATAAGTTCTTCTTAGGCTTCTTGTCTTTCTTGATCTTTGGACACTCTTTCTTGTAATATCTGGCTCATTACACTCATAGCAGATAACTTCCTTTCCGGAGTTTTGCTTCTTCTGTCCAGATGATGACTCCGAGCGGCCTTTATTTCTTCTAGATCCTTTGAAGTTTCCTTGCCTATGCTTCCAGAGCTTGTTGATCCTTATGGAGATTAACGACAGCTCATCTTCTGATTCTTCACCATAATCTTCTGATTCTTCCTCAGCTTGATAAGCTTTTGTCTTTTCAGGTTTAGACTTAAGAGCGATAGATTTGCTTCTTGTAACGCCTTGTATAATATATATCTAGAATAATATCATATACGTGTTTTATTTGGTACTGACACATCAAAAGTGCCTAATGGCCCAATTCACATACTTGTCCATTTCTAAAACATAAATACAACATATGGCACAAGTCATGGAAACTAGCCAAAAAATATAAAATCTAAGATCAATATACAATACCCTCAATTGTATACAACAAAATAATACACAGCGGAAATAAGCTCAACTAAGCTTCTCTTGAAACATCCAAGCATAGCTCCACTTGTACATCAAACCTGCAAACCATACCTGTAATATAGCAATGATAGTGGGGTGAGATACATCAAATCTCAGTGAGTTCCCTATCTTATAGATTCTCTCGGCTTTACAAGGTTCTATCTTAGCCTAACTCAAGTCAAGGGGAAGGGAACTAGACCTTGAGTTCAAACATTTCTGACTAGAGAAACCATCGTACAATTCACAAAACAACAACTAGTTAAGGAATCTTTCCCCGACCATCCCGCTCAAAGAGATTAAACACGTGTCACGGATCCTTAACGTAGATAACTTTCCCCGGCCATCCTACTCAAAGAGATTAAACACGGGTCACGGTTATCTACAATTGGTACTTTCCCCGGCCATCCCGCTCAAAGAGATTAAACACGGGTCACGGTACCAACCACTAAGTAACTTTCCCCGGCCATCCCGCACAAGGAGATTAAACACGGGTCACGGTTACTTACTTAATAAATACTTTCCCCGGCCATCCCACACCAAAGGATTAAACACGGGTCACTAATATTTATTAAGGGACACACACTTAATAAATACTTTCCCCTGCCATCCTACACCAGAGGATTAAACACGGGTCACTAATATTTATTAAGGGACACATACTTAATAAATACTTTCCCCGGCCATCCTACACCAGAGGATTAAACACGGGTCACTAATATTTATTAAGGGACACACACTTAATAAATACTTTCCCCGGCCATCCTACACCAAAGGATTAAACACGGGTCACTAATATTTATTAAGGGATACATCACAAACTGGAGGAATTACAATCCTCCACTGACAACTACTTATCAAAGACACACTTCTAGTATCGATGCATAAGCATTGCCCTTTAAACCTTTACCAAGTCCTAGTTACATCTCTAGGATCATAACATTTGTTTGGGGTAAGTTTTCTCACTCTTCCTAATTCATTTTAAAGCATGCATATTTTCTTTCATTCACAATTCACAATTAGATAGACACGGTATAACATAATTTGCATATAACAATATCAAACATAAAACACATAGTGGTTCACACACACATTTTTAAGGCATATTAGCCACTACTATCCTCTACCAAGTATCCTTGGTTAAATCATGGTCTCACATACCATTTAATAGCACATTGGATTCTCTTCCCAAGGCTTCAAGTCCCATGTCAATCGGATTCCTGATTCACGAATTGTGGTGGAAACAAGAATCATATTTTCAAATTCAACATATTACACAAAAATGTTTTATTACCATAACTTATAAATCTTTGATATATAAATATGTTTTTACTTCACCATCAATTATATCATTTAAATAGCTTCACAACGCTTCGAACGGGGACCAAAACGGAGTTACGGTTCAAAAGATACGAATTTTCGAAGTTTCATAAAAATCTGCCAAACAGTGAAGTAACGGGTTACCTTGTGAAGTAACCGGTTACTTCACCCCAGAAACGTGTTTTTCACTAATTTATGCTCATGTAACCGGTTACCTCATGAAGTAACCGGTTACTTCAGCCAAGAATTCACCAAAAACATGTTTTTCTCATGCTAAACCCATTAGAACATCACCAAAACATATTGGAACATCAAAGCACGTATAATAGGTTTAATCCACACATAACGCGACTATTCTACGCAATTTATATCACATTTCAACCGTTAGTTTTCATTGATTTATCCGTTTAATCATTTTCTCTCAAATCTAACCTAAGTTCTAAACTTATATTTCTAGAACTTAGAGTGTCTAACTAGAACCCACCTGGTAATCGAAGAGGAGTTTGAAGAAGATGAGATGATGAATCCAAGCTGCTTCTTCTTCTTCCAAGCTTTTCTCTTCTCCTTTCTCTTTTCTTCTTCATTTCTAACTTTTTTTTTCTTTCTCTTATAAGAATTATATATATATATATATATATATATATATATATATATACTTATTATATAATATAATCCAATAGGGTAAAACATCTCCAATTGATATTTTGTCGTCTCAACCAATTTGATCAATTATTAGAGTTACCGAAAAAACCCATTCTTGAATTAAAGTAATTGATCTGTCTCTTTCATAAAATAATTGATCTCTTCAGAGTTTAATAGTTGCTCAATTGATCATAATTGATAATACTTAAAGTACTTAGAGGATTCCATTAATCCCATTTACCAAAGATAGAGCACATAGACACTCATTTGATCTCATCTGATATTCAATTGAGCATTTAGATAATATGGGGTATTACACTCTCCCCCCCTTAAATTGAAATTCGCCCCCGAATTTCCTCTACTCGATAACAACCACAACTTGTATCCTTGTCTTAGATTCACACTTAACTTTACTTCCGTTAAACTTTCTGACGTACTCAAATTCCAACTTGACTTCACTGATCAAAATCCTTGTTTTTCACAAATTATCAAACTTCACGTCCCTAGTCATACTCTTCCACTGAGCCATAAACAAAACTGTAACATCTCAACTTGTTTTTCTATAATACATCTGTTGTTTCATACAAAAGACTTGGTCGCATTCTACCTTCGGAAAGAATGTACCATTCTACATTCCTCCATCGAGTCACAACAAGACCGTAATATCTTATCTTGGTTCAGGATAACAAACACTCATCAAATCCGATATTTTATTTCCTTCGTGTCACACCAAAAGGTAACACACTTAAAATAAAAATCTCCTTATTTCCATACTTACAAGCAATAATTCCTCCTAAATTCTTAGTATTCTGAATAGACTCTTTCATCTGCACTTCCACTGCACAACTCCATTTCTAACAGTGGAACACCACAGATTTTTAAACATTACCCCGTAGCTAACAGTCCACGGAGAACACACTTATCCACTGGGATCCTCACTAACCAACGGTACAAAAAAAACTTACTAACGTATTATAGTAGAACAATTTCCTCGCCAACACACAGTATCTTAACATCTGTCCAAACCTTTCCAGACGATAAAGGTACAGGAGTTACATTGCTACTACCATAACATATACAACTCCGAAATAATACATCCAAAATAACTTAACAA
The DNA here is from genome assembly GCA_022829125.1 of Lathyrus tuberosus. Classification (NCBI taxonomy): domain Eukaryota; kingdom Viridiplantae; phylum Streptophyta; class Magnoliopsida; order Fabales; family Fabaceae; genus Lathyrus; species Lathyrus tuberosus. Next base: position 4,097,603 of record JALAZF010000282.1, read on the forward strand.
CTTTCGTTTCTAGTTACCACATTCCGTAACAACTCTTCTTACGGGGTTCCGACTCACTCAAGGTTTCTTGTTGATTCTAGATCTCAACCCAAAACGACGTAACACCAACACAAAACTGCAATCATATGCAAGTCACCATTAATCGAAACTTAAACCAACCAAAACATAATTGTGAGTTTTCATACCACTCGTCAAAACACAAACAACACTCCACATACACACACTTTTGAAGTCCATACTACACTTCTCAGTTGAATCCACTTCTCTCAATTGTTCCGTTTCATAAACGATTCCAAGTTACATGCTTAATTTTGGAACGCCTAATTCTTACTCGTACTTGGAAAGATAACTTTCAAATTCCTACTTCTGATTAAGTACAACTGTACACATCTGGTACCACTCTCACGGTCTAAATCCAATGCCATGTACTCACGGGAGATAGCAATTACTAACTCTGACTAACCGCTCATATCTTACTAATACCATAATTACACATCGAAATATATTCCTTGGAAGATCAATACTTCGTGAGTATTCTCTCACTTCGCCCTCAAGGCTTTCAACAGTAATACACTTAAGACTTTCTCATACTCAACACAATACTTAATATCACTTCCCCAAAAGTCAACTCCCTTCCAAAAGTTACGATTTCAAAACACAAATCTGTCTTTTAATTACTCGCAATTCCGGTTTTCATTCGCACAACACTCTCCAATCGGAGCAACATAAGGTAACAAAACACAGATGATGGTTCTTAAGGGATTTCACAATTTACACACATGTTAATCGATTACCCATCTAAGCTAATCGGTTAACTCCTCAAAATTCAGTGCAAAGCACCATCCTTGAACGTGTTAATCGGTTAACCCTGCTGCAGAAGCTGAAAAACCAATTTCTTATAATTCTAAAGTCATCACAACTCATACTTGATTCGTCCATAAGCAAAATCCAACACACAACCATTATACGGTACCACAAAGCGATGGACATCTCATATCAAATCTACAACCTTGTTCTCTCATTTGAATTCCTTTGTGAGAACTAAAACAACAACACTCTCAGTCCAACAAAAGGTAGATCCCGAATATTCCGATTATTCACAAATACATAAGTTCTCTATACTTGAAAATAGATCGGGGTAATGCACCCTCTTGAAGAACCTTTCCATCACTTTGCACACATTACCCAGAATTTCTTACCCTTCACTATCCATCACACATCCCACTTACACCAAATTACTTAATGGAAGATTTACAACCGACAATTCTCGTCAGCTACTTACAAAACCCTTCAGGTATAAATCGTTCCAGGATTTACACTTAGTCCGTAATAAGTCCTGATTTACTTCTCGTTGTTTACCGCAATCTTGCTTCTTAAAATACAATATTCACTGTTCCACAAAGTACGTCCCTTCACACTTGTCTCAAGACTAGAAATCCATCACGTACACTTGTGACCACGGTGCTACCACTACGCTTGTTCTTAATACCAAAGTATAACTTTTCCTCATAATATACTGTTAATACCGTTTTCCACACCGCATTAACTTCGCTTTCCATTGTAATCCTCTTAGGTCCAACTATAAACCCATCTTACAAAAATTTCCTTAAATCCAAGATACTTACTCTATTCCTTAACACACACTTCTTCTGGTCCGTATCACTACACTTTCTGTTACTAAATAAAGTCCAAACTTTCTCCGACACAATACCTTATATTATTTCTTGGGTAATTTAATAATTCCAAATTGGTCTCTTACTGAAAACAAAAATCCAGATGTATCATCTCGAACTTAATCTCTCCCCTCATAACTGAATACACGCCACCTATCTCATACCCTTCGTCTGACACATACTTGTTTCACTTGAAGTATGTAAACACATCCTTGTGTCCTTTCACACACTTCTCTACTACTACTTTAGGTTCCCATAGAAGCCGAACTTCCTTGACTCTCAACTTTTAACCAATTGGAAGATATTGTTCCGAACACAATCCTTAAGGTACTCTCGTCCATTTGAGATATGATAGCGACCTTAGAACTGAAGCATCAATCATCCAATAGAGATCCTTAACCTTCAGACTCCATCCATTCCAAAGGATTGCTTGAACAACACACTACTCTTTAATTCCCATGCTACCCAAGCACAACTTCTACTAAAACCTCACTGAGCTGACTAAAACTCCTCACTACTAACCCTTGGCTTGAGCTTACTCTCACAGCACAAGTTCCGACAACACTACGGAATCCTCGCGGTCGCTCAACCATGATTCTACCTATCACATACATAGTATTAGGTTGATCAGACCCAACACTACATAGTATGATATTAAGACTCATGCTGGCAAGGCACACTTAAGAGGCAGGAATAGATTTACTTATGATGTTTCAAGGCTAGGTCGAGGACATGACTTGCTCTGATACCAACTATAATGCCCTGTATAATATATATCTAGAATAATACCATACAAGTGTTTTATTTGGTACTGACACATCAAAAGTGCTTAATGGCCCAATTCACATACTTGTCTATTTCTAAAACATAAATACAACATATGGCACAAGTCATGGAAACTAGCCAAAAAATATAAAATCTAAGATCAATATACAATACCCTAAATTGTATACAACAAAATAATACACAGCGGAAATAAGCTCAACTAAGCTTCTCTTGAAACATCCAAGCATAGCTCCACTTGTACATCAAACCTGCAAACTATACTTGTAATATAGCAACGATATTGGGGGTGAGATACATCAAATCTCAGTGAGTTCCCTATCTTATAGATTCTCCCAGATTTACAAGGTTCTATCTTAGCCTAACTTAAATCATGGTCTCACATACCATTTAATAGCACATTGGATTCTCTTTCCAAGGCTTCAAGTCCCATGTCAATCGGATTCCCGATTCACGAATTGTGGTGGAAACAAGAATCATATTTTCAAATTCAACATATTACACAAAAATGTTTTATTACCATAACTTATAAATCTTTGACATATAAATATGTTTTTACTTCACCATCAATTAGATCATTTAAATAACTTCACAACGCTTCGAATGGGGACCAAAACGGAGTTACGGTTCAAAAGATACGAATTTCCGAAGTTGCATAAAAATCTGCCAAACTGTGAAGTAACGGGTTACCTTGTGAAGTAACCTGTTACTTCACCCCAGAAACGTGTTTTTCACTAATTTCTACTCATGTAACCGGTTACCTCATGAAGTAACCGGTTACTTCAGCCCAGAATTCACCAAAAACATGTTTTTCTCATGCTAAACTCATTAGAACATCACCAAAACATATTGGAACATCAAAGCAAGTATAATAGGTTTAATCCACACATAACGCGACTATTCTACGCAATTTATATCATATTTCATCCGTTAGTTTTCATTGATTTATCCGTTTAATCATTTTCTCTCAAATCTAACCTAAGTTCTAAACTTATATTTCTAGAACTTAGAGTGTCTAACTAGAACCCACCTGGTAATCGAATAGGAGTTTGAAGAAGATGAGATGATGAATCCAAGCTTCTTCTTCTTCTTCCAAGCTTTTCTCTTCTCCTTTATCTTTTCTTCTTCTTTTCTAACTTTTTTTTTTCTTTCTCTTATAACAATTTTATATATATATATATATATATATATATATATATATATATATATATATATATATATATATATACTTATTATATAATATAATCCAATAGGGTAAAACATCTCCAATTGATATTTTGTCATCTCAACCAATTTGATCAATTATTAGAGTTACCGAAAAAACCCATTCTTGAATTAAAGTAATTAATCTGCCTCTTTCATAAAATAATTGATCTCTTCAGAGTTCAATAGTTGCTCTATTGATCCCAATTGATAATACTTAAAGTACTTAGAGGATTCCATTAATCCCATTTACCAAAGATATAGCACATAGATACTCATCTGATCTCATCTGATATCCAATTGAGCATTTAGATAATATGGGGTATTACACTTCTCTTCTGAGGTTCATCTTCTTCCAGCTCTATCTCATGACTTCTTAAAGAACTAACAAACTCTTCAAGACTTATGCTGTTAAGAGCCTTGGATAGCTTTAAATCTGTTACCATAGGTCTCCATTTCTTGGGAAGACTTCTGATGATCTTTTTAATATGATCAACAATTGAGTAACCTTTGTCCAGAACTTTAATTCCTGCGACTAGCATTTGAAACCTTGAAAAAATGGTCTCAACTGTCTCATCATCCTCCATTCTGAACGCCTCATATTTTTGGATTAGGGTCATCCCCTTTGTCTCCTTAACTTGAGCATTTCCTTCATGAGTCATTCTTAGAGAATCAAAAATAGATTGACAGTATCTCTATTTTATATCTTCTCGTACTCAGTATAAGAGATAACATTTAGCAATATGGTTCTTGCCTTGTTATGATTCTTATAATCTTTCTTCTGTTGGTTGGTCATATCACTTCTGGATATTTTAGCACCTGTAGCATCAACTGGGTGAGTGTAGCCATCGACTACCAGATCCCAAAAATCTACATCATAACCAAGAAAGAAACTTTCTATTATGTCTTTCCAGTAGTCAAGCTTTTCACGATCAAAGACTGGTGGTTTGGCAGTGTAATGATCTTTCTCTTCTACAACAATATTAACATTAGCTGAAGCAGCCATGATACCTCACACAAATACTGGATCGGTACTGAACACGGTGAAGTGTTGATAAAACATTTTATCATAATCAGAACCGGAGCTCTGATGCCAATTGAAGGTGTGAGAAAAACACAAGAAATAGGGGGTTTGAATTGGGTTTTCAAAATGAAAGCTTTTTGTGAAACTCAAACAAAGATCACAAATAGACTAACAATAGAGAAAGACGCATAATATATCCTGGTTCACTTGAAAACTATCAAGTTAATCCAGTCCACCCGCCAAGGTGATTTCGCCTTATACACAAGGACTTAATCCACTATAACCAAACTGATTACAACTGCACTAGCAACTGCTCGTGACTAACAACACAGACTAATCGTCTCTTCTTATGGATTCTGACCCAACTGGTCCCTTAAAGAATTCAAATAAATGTTTGATCAAATAAAATGTTTACAATAAAATGCTTCTTACATAAGCTGATATAAACACAATTTCTAGCTCAATCTAACTTAGACTAAATCTATACAGTAAGAACAATCTTCTTCTTTGTATTGTGGTGCTTTACTGTTCACTCATGAATTTCTCCTTTTCTTGAGCTCTTTCTCGTATGAATCAATGTTTTGAATATTTCTCTTTTTCACACTTAGTGTAACGCACGATTCGTTGAATGATCAAGTCTTTATATAGTCAGAAAAAGACCCGTTGAAGGGCAGATCAGGAATAGCAGTAAAATACTGACGATTTGAAATAATATCGTTATGCTGGGATGAAAATCGTACACTGAAATTGTCCTTTGTACCACCAAATCAGGGTAGTGGAATGGTAGTGGAAAAGAACGTGTTTGATCTGTACTATGTACTATTTTCCTTCGCAAACGTTTCATCTTCTTCTATCCATCAGAGGCTTCTGAATTGATATGATTGAAGCATGATCAGAAGAATGAATCATTGGGTCTTCAGAGTCTTGAGTCTTTAGAGTCTTCAGAACTTATTCAGCAGAACCTTGTCTTCAGAGTCTTCAGCATTCCTTCTTTAGAACCTTTGGTTATCAGAAACATAAGTCTTCAGAGTCTTCAGAACTTGTTCAGCAAAACCTTGTCTTTAGAGTCTTCAGAACTTGGTCTTCAGAAACTTAAGTCTTTAGAGTCTTTCGAATGTTGTTCAGTAGAACCTTGTCTTCAGAGTCGTTAGCACTTAGTCTTTAGAAGATAAGTATCAGAGTTAAATTCAGAGCCAGAATCCAAGAGAACATTGCAGCAGCAACATATTGTCTTCTTAGAGTCTTTCTGAAGCACAGTAAATCAGAAGCAATCTTGCTTCTTTGATGCAGAAACGACTTTTGAGAATTTGAGAGTGACGTTTCACATGATCTCTAATAGAGTCAGAGCTATCTTTATCAGAGTCCGAATTATCTTTATCAGCGTTAGCGCCTGTTTGTCAATACTTAAGAAAACAAACGTTAGAGTACCAAAATTGGTCTCACACAAATACAACTTTGTTATTACCAAAACAAAAAGATATCTTGCAGAACCAAATCTTGTTCTAACAAAAGAGACTGACACTCGTCGTTGCAAAGGTTGAAATAATAAACAAGCTTCTAATAGAGAGTGCCACTTGTTACTAGGCAAGGCTTACCATGATGGGGACATACAAGCTTCTCGCATAAAGAGATCACCACTTGCTGTCAAGCAAAGATTCCAAGAGAGTGTTATCACAACATTGATGGCGAAGCAAAATCTTCATCTTTTGGCGGGGAATCATAACCAGATATCTGCTGAGGAAAATGAAATCCTCAAAGGTGCAAAATAAATGCCTTCTCGTCATCTAGGTTTCACAACCTAGAGAGATTCAAAGTAAATGCTGCAGGGGACCAAAGTTCAATCCAGGAATAAAACTGGAGAGAAACAGTTAAACAATGAAATTCTGGTACCAGACGTGTGATGTTAAGGTGCGATGTCACAACAACACACTCTGCAATAATGGACAGAATAAGCAATAGGAAAACACAAGGAATTGTTCACCCAGTTCGGTCTAACTACCTACGTCTGGGGGCTACCAAGCCAGGGATGAAATTCACTACTTGTAGATATAATTTACAGACTCAACACACCAGTTGACAATCTCCTAAACTTATACTCTACTAGTGACTTTCTACCTAAGAAACCACTTAGATATGAGAACACTACTCAATCCCCTAAAACACTCAAAGAACAACCTCTTTGAGATCCCTTGATCTTGCTTCCTAGCTTCGATCAATCAACAACTCTCTATTGCTTCACAGCTTCTAGAGAGGACAGAAAATTCAACACCTATTCAACCTAGAATAGTGTGATTACAAGTACTCTAAATAAACCCTAGACTCTAAGCCTCCAGCTCTTGATCTTCAATCTGTTTTCTGTACCTTCTTCCTTGGTCTTGTGCGCTTTATATAGCTCCTTGAATTTGGATTGGATTTGTCACAATATTTGATCAGATTTGTTAATTAAAAACTGAATCTTTTAAAACAGATTTTATCCCCAAAATCTTTTTAAATCTTCCACCTTTTAATTCTCCAACAAACCTGCAATCAAATCTCCCATGTAACAGAAAATATCTAGCCCAAGATATTCACATCCAACGAGTCAACACTCTCCACAATTCCAGCTAATACGCGACCCTAATAACAACAAGCCCATGATGTCATTAGCTTCAGTTCTGCAGGTCTGATGTTACAACATCACCTATGTGACATCAGACATCCACTTCAGCAACTAGCAACCTTAACAGAACCCAGTGTTAAGTGCAATGTTATGACATCAAGCCCATGACATCAAACATAGTTAACCTTCACAACTTAGTACAGCCCAGTACTAAGACTCAATGCTGCAACATCAACACCATGACATCAGCATTGAACACCTTGTTGTTTTACCAAAATTCCAGCCAATCCAGGAACTTACAATCTCCCCCTTTGGCTAATTTTGGCTAAAACAATCTCTGCATCTTCAGAGACTTCAGCAGTGGAATATCTTCAATATTTTGAAACATTAACTTGCAGCAGTTTGACAATCTTCATATAGTCTTCATAACTTGATCTGCTGCAGCACCATTTTCATTATTGACAACAGCCAATTGGTGCTCCCCCTCAAAAACTTGAACCAGCATCACAGCTGTTCAGTAGCTCACAATGTGCAGCACATCTCCCCCTTGATGTTTGCTTTGCTGCACTCTGCACTCTTCAATGCTGTGAATACTTCACTAGCAGCTCCACAACTATGCTGTCTATACTCCCCCTCCACAGCTGCATCAGCACACTTTCCACTTTTCAACTAGACACCTTAATCTTTTACTACTCTTTTAGCAGCAACTACTCTTCTCCTCATGGCATTTATTAACTCTCCCCCTTTTTAGCCATAATTAGACAACTATCCCAAATCAAATGCCCTACAAGGTGACATAATACTGGTCCCACTGTCAGTAGCAACAAGACCTATGTAGTCTCCAAGCACAATGTTCTGACATTATTAATGACATAGTCAAAAACAACTTCCAACCCCTTGACTGGTCAGGCGATACAACCCAAGCATTTGAACAAACCATTATAAAACCACTCTTTCTCCTATGCTCAGCACAACACACCAATAAAGCATGAGTCAATCAAGCTCCAAAGAACCAACCAAGAACCTCAAGCATGAGGATACACAACCAGACCCTTTGAAGAAGAAGATCAAATCTCAGACGACATCAGGTCCTTCTACAGGAGCAACAAAAACTGGCAGGACTTCAGTGACCACTATGAAGCCTGGTAAGAACCATTCTGCTCAACAACAACCTTCAGAAGATGAATGGGATGCATATTGGAAGGCTTTTTTGGATGCAGGAGATTGGCATGAGGATGTAGTCTAATCTTGTATTTTCAACTATTGAATAAAAATCCTATTTTTAGATTTTTCAGTTGCCATGCCAAACACTTTACAGTACTTTTCTAAACTGCTGAAATTTGTACTGCATTAAACAGAACCAGAGCACCAAGATGAGTTTCTTAGAGAGACTACACTAAAAAATTAAACAGACTATTTTATGTACCATACTATCTGCAGTTGAATAACCATTATCTTATAGGCCAACTGCATCATAAAACATCTTTCAATTAATTTTGAAGTAATACGCTCCCCAATTTTAAGCTCTCAAATTGGTTAGCATACATGAACTCATCATCTAATTTCTCTTTATTTACCAAATAATCTGAGTATTTAACCAGATCTTTTCTATCAACCTGCTCATCATCCCATTGATGAGTAACATTCTGCAATGTTGTAACATCTTTCTTGACATGGTGATTGCCCAACAGTCGTTTCTTCCACAAGAGTTGATAGCATGAGTTCTTTCCACATAACACTGATCTACGACTGTTCTTCTTCTTAGATCTGAGAACTAATCTGATTTTGCCCCTCTTTCTTCTTCTTAGTCTTCCAAGATCAGTTTGTATCTTTTGATCAGCATGATTCCATCCTAGAGGATGTGTATTTATTCTTGACATTTTAATCCAGGATCTGATAGAGCCAATATCAGAGGTCCTCTGCATGTCAATTTTCATATTGGGATCAGTCTTAGACTCTAGTCTATTCTGAATCATTTTTGCACTTTGCTCATCATCCTTCTTGAGGCTAGAAATACTCTTCTTGTCTTGAGATGTTTCAGCATCTACTCTAACATCTGTATCTTTCGACACAGAGCTATTCATCCAGGGGAGGTTTTCTTCTGAGACATCGATCTTCTTCAGATCTTGATGATAGAATTTTTTATAGTTACCACTGGTATCTCCCATAACTTCAGTGAGTTCTTCAATCTCTAACCTTTTAGACTTACTCACAGTCAGACCACTACATTGATGCGAGATTCTGATGATTTGTTCAGATGTCAAGACATCAGCATCTTTCCTCTCGAGAGATGTTGCTCTATTAAGCTCCTGAGAACCTTTAATCCTTCCATCAATGGTGAGGACTGATGTGTAACATTTGCCCTTGACTAATTTCAGATCATCTTTTCTTCTGACCTTCATCAACTTGAGGGAACCTTCATCATTCTGATGTCTACACTTGATATCTTCTTTATCATCACCAGACTGGCTTTCAGTTTGAGGAATCCACTGATAACAATTGTCTTTGGACCTTGCACTAGTCATTACAGCCTCACCCTTCTCATTCGTTACAACACATTTGTCTTTGGTGTAGCTGACTAAGTAACCTTCATCACATAATTGGCTGATGCTTATCAGATTAGCATTCAAACCATTGACAAGATAGACATTGTCAAGTTCAGGTCCTCTTACTTTTCCAATACCTTCTGCAACTCCGTTATTCCCTTTACCAAACACCACTTCAAGAGAAGGACACGGTCTACATTCAGCAAACATGGATCTACATCCAGACATGTGTTTGGAACACCCACTGTCAAAATACCATGTTTCTTCTTTAGCTTCTTTGTCAGCCAGGTGAGCCAATAAGCACTTCATCTTCTCCTTAGGTACCCATTGTTTAACAACTTTGGGCTTGTGCTTTCTCCCTCTGTTTTGAGGCTGAAGGTATCCATGCAGCTTGTAACAAGAGTACTGCATGTGTCCATACCTTCCACAATAGAAACATCTGATTCTATCATCTCTGAAGTGGTTAAACCTTCTCCCCCCTTGATGATAAAGCTGTGGCTGCCACTCATAATGTTGTCTTCTCCTTCCAGAGTTAGCTTGTCTTCTATCGTGCTGATGTCTTTTACCATAAGTAGATTGTCTCCTGAACTGACGATGCTGTCTTCTAGGCTGTCTCCCATGGTGATGAGGCTTCCTCCTCCTATAATTGTAAGGTACAACATTGTTGAAACCAGATCCATACCAGTTTTCCTGATGTTGAGACATCTGCTCTGACATGTTCTGTTTGTACCTTGCAGCCTTCATGCTCCTATGATATTGGGGAGGCATATACTATCTAGCACCTTGAGGTTGCTTTCTCTTCTGATTATGACCAGTCTTCTTCTCAATCTTCTTAGGTTGTGAAACATCAGCTTCCTTGGGAGTAAGATTCTGCCTCTTTGGCTGATGTTGAGGCACAGTTTGTGACTCTTCCTTCTTTAGACCTGAAGTACTTGCTTCTGAGGTACCTTTGTCTTCGGCCACATATCCTATCCCAGCTTTGTCTCCAGCAACTTTTTCTGACTGGAGTATCTTGTCAAGAGTGGCTGTACCACTGTTCAGCATCCTAACAGATTTTTTCATCTGATCAAGTTGAGATCTCACTAGAACAACTTCATATTCCAGATCAGATTTTTCATTCTCAAGTTGAGCAATCTGTTCCTTGTGGCACTTGTTTTCTTGACAAACTTCAGCACTCTTTAAACACAACTCCTTGTAGGTTGAAGCTAGCTCATCATAGGTGACTTCTCCATCACTATCATCATCAGATTCAACAATTCCTGTCAAAGCTGTAACATGCTTTGCTGACTCACTTTCATCTTCACTATCAGTGTCAGACCAGGAAATTGTCAAGCCTTTATTCTGCTTCTTCAAGAATGTGGGACACTCTTTCTTGACATGTCCATACCCTTTACATTCAAAGCACTGAACTCCTTTATCTTGTGCAATCTTCTCTTCATCTTTCTCTTTTGACTTGCTGATGTCAGAAGAGATGTTCTTGACACTAGGTCTATAGTTCATCTTCTTGAACACTTTATTGAACTGTCTTCCTAACATAACTATAGCCTGAGGCAGATCCTCCTGGGACTCATCATCTTTAGCTGCTGCAGGAGTGGAGACTAAAGCTATACTCTTAGGCTTCTTTTCTGGTTCTTCCTCATTCAGTCCAAGTTCAAATGTTTGAAGAGATCCAATAAGCTCATCAACTCTCATCTTGCTGATGTCTTGAGATTCTTCAATGGCTGTTACCTTTATCTTATACTTCTTAGGGAGGGACCTAAGAATCTTTCTCACCAGCTTCTCTTCTGTCATCTTCTCACCAAGAGCACTGGATGCATTTGACAGCTCAAGAACACTCATGTGGAAGTCATGAATAGTCTCATCTTCCTTCATCTTCAAGCTTTCAAACTTAGATGTTAGAAGCTGAAGTCTAGACATCTTAACTCTAGATGTGCCTTCATGAGTAGCCTTCAAAATATCCCAAGCAGCCTTAGCAGTTTCACATGAGTTGATCAGCCTGAATATGTTCTTGTTAACCCCATTGAAGATAGCATTTAGGGCTTTTGAATTCCCAAGGGCAAGCTCATCTTCTTCCTTGGTCCAATCTTCTTCAGGCTTAGGCTTTGAGGTGCCTTCTTTATCCTTGCCAGCCTCATCTTTCTCACATACCTCTGGAGCTTTCCACTCTTTAATGACAGCCTTCCAAGCTCTGCTGTCTAATGACTTTAAAAAAATAGTCATTCTAGGCTTCCAATACTCATAGTTTGAGCCATCCAAGATAGGGGGTCTGTTGACGAATCCTCCAACCTCTTTGTCCATCTTTCAATAGAAAGTAACTTCCCTAGATCTCACCCAGAGACAGACCGGATGCCTGCTCTGATACCAATTGAAATTCTGGTACCAGACGTGTGATGTTAAGGTGCGATGTCACAACAACACACTCTGCAATAATGGACAGAATAAGCAACAGGAAAACACAAGGAATTGTTCACCCAGTTCGGTTTAACTACCTACGTCTGGGGGCTACCAAGCCAGGGATGAAATTCACTACTTGTAGATATAATTTACAGACTCAACACACCAGTTGACAATCTCCTAAACTTATACTCTACTAGTGACTTTCTACCTAAGAAACCACTTAGATATGAGAACACTACTCAATCCCCTAAAACACTCAAAGAACAACCTCTTTGAGGTCCCTTGATCTTGCTTCCTAGCTTCGATCAATCAACAACTCTCTATTGCTTCACAGCTTCTAGAGAGGACAAAAAATTCAACACCTATTCAACCTAGAATAGTGTGATTACAAGTACTCTAAACAAACCCTAGACTCTAAGCCTCCAGCTCTTGATCTTCAATCTGTTTTCTGTACCTTCTTCCTTGGTCTTGTGCGCTTTATATAGCTCCTTGAATTTGGATTGGATTTGTCACAATATTTGATCAGATTTGTTAATTAAAAACTGAATCTTTTAAAATAGATTTTATCCCCAAAATCTTTTTAAATCTTCCACCTTTTAATTCTCCAACAAACCTGCAATCAAATCTCCTATGTAACAGAAAATATCTAGCCCAAGATATTCTCATCCAACGAGTCAACACTCTCCACAATTCCAGCTAATACGCGACCCTAATAACAACAAGCCCATGCTGTCATTAGCTTCAGTTCTACAGGTCTGATGTTACAACATCACCTATGTGACATCAGACATCCACTTCAGCAACTAGCAACCTTAACACAGCCCAGTGTTAAGTGCAATGTTATGACATCAAGCCCATGACATCAAACATAGTTAACCTTCACAACTTAGTACAGCCCAGTACTAAGACTCAATGCTGCAACATCAACACCATGACATCAACATTGAACACCTTGTTGTTTTACCAAAATTCCAGCCAATCCAGGAACTTACAAACAATACTCTACCCACTGAGGAATTAACTCAACTGGGAGTGATTCCATCTAGATAATGAGCTGGAAAGGAAAACTAAATCAAAATATTCTACAAGGAATAAAATCAATGGGGAATTAGAAAGGATATACACTTTCTACTTAAGGTAGACACTCTAATGGAGAGAGGATACACACACTATGTGGGGGATAACAACACCAGAGATAGTGGATAAGAAACACCAAGAAATGCGAGATGAGCATGAATCTGCATTCAACTATATATGATGTATGTATGTATAAATGAATGTATGTATGTATGTATGTATGTTGACAAAACAAGCACAAAGATAAACTGGGGATGACCAAACATCACAGTACAACCAGATACTCGACTAAATCTCAACAAGATGGAGATATAACTGGAGATCATGCTGAAGGTCCTGCTAGGGATTCAATTGGAGAAAAACAGAAACCATTGAAGTAACGAAATCATGCTTCAAGGCTCACATTCCTGGGGAGAGGAAAGTACTGCTTAGGGAGAAACCCAATGTTCAATCTTCTAACATCAATAATACACTAAGGGGATAACATTATGAACTCCATTTAGAGGGAATGGAAATATACGTTGGGGAAACACAACAACACAAATCTTCCAAACTCTTATTGGGGAAAAGAAAAAAAAACAACACAAAACTTCGTTACAGGAAGATGAAGACTTGCTAGGGATACAGACAAAGCAAAACTCTTCAGGGAAAATCAACCTCTGGGAGGGATAACACTTGTATCAACTTTGTTAAAGGGATGGAAATACCAGTTGGGGTAAACACAACATGAATCTTCCAAAAGACAACTTTTGGGAGGAAAAACACATCTTTGTAGAAATCTCTATTATGGGAGAAGATGGATCTGCTGAGGATCAACACCACAAAAATTCTTCCAAAACTAAGAGTAACAATTGCACAAACTTTACTGAGGGAAGTGTAAATTTGGAGAGCATCAAAGAAAACTTCTTGGGGATAAACTAACTTTGAGGAAAACATCCTGGACTTGCAGAGGAAACTAAGAAGTTAACATCACAGCAAAAAGTCACCTGCGGGGGATTTTAAATCAAAACTCAGCACGAGGTGAGAGAAAACCCAACAGTTGACTGCTATCTCACCACTTCTTAGTAGGAAATATTGCTCTGGATTTGCTACTTGGGTGACACACAAAAGCAACAAAACCATAACAGAGAATGTAAAAACCTATAGGGGATTCCACATTAAGTCTCAACACAAAGAGAGATGGAATCCAACAATTATGAATAAAACTTTACAACTTCACATATCTGCTTGATCTCAACCCGACTAGAGAATCACACTCAGTTGGAGATATATGAATCAAGACTTAGTTGGGAAACCCGGGTTCAGGATTCAATTGGGAAATATTGAATACAATACTTAGCTAGGGAATACCCGAACTAGTGCTCAATTGGGGGGAAACCCACTAATTGCTACTTGGAGGAAACCCACTATCTGATTAACAACTGTAAGGGAACCTGAATAAAATCCACAAGAACGACTCTGCTTGGGAGAACACTGAGGTCTACACTTTGAGATTTTACCATTCTTGGAATAACTGTTAAAATTCCTTTTTGTATTCACAAATCAAAGGAAAATATTTTTGTAATTTTCAAAAGCATGATTATTATTTATCATTTGTTTCAAAAATTATCATAAAAAATAAATGAAAATTTTGCAAAACAGAAATAAAAATTAGAATTCCAAACAAATGAACAAAGGCTCAAATTTTATTAATAGAATGATATCCGCAAATGGCGTGACTCCATGGATCATTACAAAGTTGGAAAATGGTAAATAAAGGAAAAAGTTACATTGAAGTACAATGACCATTAATCTCCCTAACAACTATGAATTCCACTGTGCTCAAAACTTCTGTTGAGAATAATGAGAACGAGAATCCTTGATGGACAATGTTGCTTTAAGTGATCAAGTCTGGCCTGATGCAGTTACTTGCCATAATCCCTAACTTTTGCCTAGATTTCTCTTTTGGGTTTTCAATCTACCGGGATGATTATTTTCTATTTATGTCTCTAAATTTTAACTGGACCGCCATTTGGGGTTTTCAGCCCACCGAGACACTCATTTTTGCCTAAGCCGCCCTTTCAGGTTTTTAACTTAGTGAGCTGTTATTTTATTTTTTAGGCGAAGTATTTCTTGATTGCATCGACATTCACAGGACGAGGGAGCTCCTCACCATCCATAGTTGTAAGAGTTAATGCACCGCCAGAGAAGGCTTTCTAAACAACATATGTGCCTTCATAATTAGGAGTCAACTTGCCCCTAGAATCAATGTTGAAAGACAAGATCTTTCTGAGCACGAGGTCGCCTTCTCTAAATACACGAGGCCGAACCTTCTTATCAAATGCTTTCTTCATTCTTTTCTGAAATAACCGACCATGACACAAAGTCGTCATCCTCTTCTCTTCAATCAAATTAGATTGATCATATCTTCTTTGACACCATTCAGCCTCAGACAACTTGACTTCCTTTAAAACTCGCATTGATGGGATCTCAACCTCTACGGGGTAATAATGATTGCCCCAATTCCATTACCACAAGCATTAACAGCTCCATCAAACACTAAACCCATCGGAATTCAAGATCTAGTCCTTCTTCGGGCAATGGTTCATCATAATCTTTGACTTTCAAATACATAACTGTAAGACCCTAATTTTGACCCCTAAGATTCCCCATATCATTTGCACATCAATACCACAAACAAGATCATGCCTTGGTTCCTTTATTTCTCTCTTCTTTGGGTTTATGCTTTGCAGGGATCACCGAGCATCTGTGTGTTTCTTATTTGCCTTTATTTTCTTATGTTTACTAACATTTAATTAAAATCCAAAAATATGTTTGTTTTTGTCTTCACTAACTTTTTCAGGAAGGGAATCAAGGATATCAAATATCAGTCCCTCAGCTCGAATGAATTTCATCTAAACAAAGTCAAAGTTGATATGCAAACAATTCAAAATCATCTGATCAAGAGTTTCCCAAGATTTGATTGTTTATTACTCAAGAAACTCTAAGGTTCATGTGTTTATTTCCATGCCTTCTTTGACAAGTCAAGAATCGAGCCAGAGCCAGCACAATCCAACCAACAGGGCATTTTTCAAGTTTTTCAACTGTGCAATTGATTGCACTATTGGTCCAATCGATTGCACCATTCATTTTTTTTCCTAGGTTTTGAAGTTTTCAGTAGTGCAATCTATTCGCGCTACAGTGCAATCGATTGCACAAGGACAGATTTGGCCAAAATCAGCAATTTTCAAATTTTGAAGCATTTGGCACCAATTTCATCATTTGAGAATATTCTAGATCACCAAAAAATAATTCCACTACATAATCACAATTAATTCCCACCATACACCTTCATTAATCACCACTTGATCTTGATTTTGCCTCCAAATTCAAATTCCAAGCCTAATTCTCATTTCCAAACCACCAAAATTTCCAAACCTAAACTCTATAAACGGAACCCTCATTTCATTCATTTTTGAAGCTTTTGATAGCCGAATTCACCTTGCTAAAATTTCTCTTGAAGCTTTTGATAGCCAAGAAACCTCTTGCAAATTCTCTCCCCAACCACAAAATTCACTCAAAGCTCACTTTTCTTCTTTTGAAAGTTAACAAGTTTTCACATTGAATCTTGTTCAACTTTGAGCTAAACCTTCATCCAAACATGTTTTCTTCATCAATTCTTGTAGATCAAGGCTTTGGAGTTTGGATCTTGGAGTAATTTGAAGCAATTTTCAGATTTGGAGTGGTAATCTCATATTCCACCATTGTTGTTCTTGATTCATCTTCCACAATGTGATCCTTTAATAATTCTTGTTGCTTGATCTTTGGATCTTGCAAATTGTGTTTTATTGGTGTTATTTGTTGTTGTTTTACTTAAATTTCCGTGCTCTTTTGCATCTATGATCATGAGGTGTTTGGAGAAATGATTGATCATGGTCTTTCCTTGTAAAAGCTGATTTTATTGCTGCCTGTCAATGTGCAATCGATTTGCATTTTAGTGCAATCGATTGCACAGTGTATTTTTTGCCTAGAATTGTTGATTTTTTGCAGTGCAATCGATTTGTACACTGGTGCAATCAATTTGCACTGTGCAAAATGGTGTTTTTCACCTATTTTTGGGACTGTTTTGGGTGTTTCTTCATTCCTAACCCTTCCCTTTGTTCTTAGCCTTATATCACATAATTTGTGGTTTAATTTGGCTTTCTCTTCATCTATTTCTCTTTTCTTTTGATCGATGAAAATCTTCGATATCATTGGAACTTATTTTAAGTTCTTGATGAAGATGAGATCATTACCTCTTTTATTTTTGTGCGGTATTGCTTTCGGAGAGTGATCTACATATCACTTCTCTAGCATGTATTAGCACTAACATCGTTATTGACCGGCCTCGAATAGGGTGACTTCTATATAAGTTACTTGGCTATTGTTTAACATAGCGCTACATTTGTCCCTCCCTCCAAATCGGAACATGAACTTTCGTGGCCCAAACTTATGATTGTAAGCCCAAGGATGGTTGATCTTTTGTATTAGGTTCAAAATCTATGAAACTTGTTGTTGTAGAGACTTTGATTCTATCAATCTTCTAACAAGTCTTCATTAAACTTGGCCTAAGTACATTGTTCATTCATTATAGTTCATGACACGATGTGGAATAATCAGTGTTACTTTTGTAGGCTTATGGCACTAGGACCTTTGTACTACTAATCACTAACTTACTAACAATATTATTGTACTAATCTTGTTTACAATTCCTTCTCGCTCCCTATCTCTGTTTTACTTTTATGCTCCATTATCATCTCATATCATATCATGTTTATGCTTCCACAATTTTTCCTTTGTTCTTTGGACACATGTTTACGCTTCCGCAATTTTTCCTTTGTCCACTTGGACCATGTGTTTATTCTTATGCCTTTTTCTCTTTGTCTACTTGGACCAAAAATTTTAATAAAGGCCAAAACCTCTAAAAAACTTGTGCTTCTAATCTTAGACTATGGTTACTATCCTTTGCATTTGACATGTAATTTTGAACCCAGACCTTGGACTTCAATGCTATTCTTGGATCCTTATACTTAGAACTAGGACCTCTTCCCTTTGCTTTGGAATTATGGTTTGAAGACTATGAAGCTTGCTTATGTGGTTAGACCATTCTTATCCTTAGCTTTTACTTTATGCTTTAGGATAGTCACTTCTTCTCCCCATTCTTCAATTTTCAAAATCTTCTTTCTTTTTCAAAACCTTCTTGCTTTCAAACTCTCACCTCTTTCATAATCAAACCTTGACTTTGTCAAGTAATTTTACTCTTTTCTTTTCATTTCTTAATAAATGCTAAACTACATAAGCATATTGACGTCATTTCAAAGGACTTTAAAAAAACATCAAACTCATCAAATTCTTTTGTGCCCTTATGCACTTTTTCCTTTAACTTTTTCACAAGTTTAGACATGATTCATCTCTTTAAGCGAAACTATTCGCTTGGAAATGACGACTTGTCTTTACATTTAAAATCAAGCATAACAAACTTATTTTGTTATTTGTACCACGAACTACGGGGTTTTGATCCTATATTGCACTTTGTGGGTACGTAGGCATGAGGCGACAAGTCTTTCCAAACACAAAAATCTTATAAATAATTTCTCTTTTCATCTCCACAATCTCATTTCAAACAAACCTTTTCAAACCAAAAAGCGTAGATATTTCAAAGGGTTCCTATTGAGTACTATAGACATTTTGGGTGCTAATACCTTCCCTTAGCGTAACTAACCCCTTGCCCCGACTTTGTTCACTTGTTCTTGTTTTAGAGCTTGTATATGTTTTGTTCGCTCTTTTTCCTTTCCTTTTGGATAAAATAAAAGTGCGGTGGCGACTCTTGCTTTTTTAGTTAAGTTAATCAATAGCTTACACTCACGATTTTGCCGCTACAGAAAAGTGGCGAATCTGCTGGGGACTTTGGTTCTTAGTGGGTTCGGCCTACTTTGATTTATTTACGCTTTACCTATTTGATTTGATTGTTATTGGTTGTTCTGCTTAGGTGATCTTGAGAGGTGAGATAGATCATATACCCGGATCTGAGAGCTTTTATGATAGGCGATGGTGTAGTCAAGGAATCTTCTAGGGAGTAATCCCAAACAAGTGAACTTGAGAATCCACCACTCAGTGGAGGCCCCTTTGAGGATGGTATGTGTTGATCAAGTAATCGTGAAAATATTGTTAATTTCGACCTGGGAGCCTGAGAAGCTGAGGACCTTAGTTTTCCTTTAACCCATCTTGGCCAATTAGGACGTAGTGCGGTGACTATGAAGGTGTAAACCTGAAATAATTGATACGTGATACTACACTCAGACGAGGTTCTCTTAAGAATATTACTTATTCCTGAGTAATCGGCATGCTAGTAATATCTGAAAGAGGATTGAGGACTCAGGGCACTTTTTAGAACCTTGTTCTACAGGTACTGTTATACCCTTAGTACATACCATTGTGGGTTGGTTCTTAACCTTGACTCCATGCTCGTGCCGAACCTTTGTACCCATGTGCTTTGAGTGATCTTGTTTGTGGTTGTTGCATCCATGCACTCTTGCATCCATGAGCATACATATGCATTTATCCAAGTTATCTCAGAAACTCATTTCAACTGTCTCCTTCTTCAGTTATCTATTCACCGTCAAGCTATTTCCTCGACACAACTACGGAACTAGAGCTGCCGTCAGATTGAGAATGGAAAACCAAGAACAACACAATGCCGAAGTCAGAATGGAAATTGATGAGTTGAAGGCTAGCATGACCAAGCTCACAGAAATGATGAAAGTTCTGATTGCTAGAGGTGAACCACCTCAGAGATCCGTGATCTCTGAAATCTCAAATGCTGCTGTTGACCCTCCACTGATTCAACAACCACCTTCTACTTGGCCAGAATTTGGGTTACCTCGGAATTACTCACCACCCTTTACAACTACTCTAGTGGTTGTCCCGTCTGTACTGCCAGTATCTTCAGCTCCATTGTTCACTGAACCTTAGCCTGTTGTGCATTCTGTTGCTCAAGATATTCCTGAGAATCCTCCTTTCGTGTACCATGCTGCTGGTCCAAAATCTGAAAGTCAGGGAGAACCTAGATACATTGAAGAAGTCAGAGAGAAATGGCAAACTCTGGACAAAAGGAAAAGATCCGTAGAAGGAAGTGATGTCTTTGGTGCTGCCGTGATGGACATGTGCTTGGTTTGAGACTTGGTTATGCCTGCAAAATTCAAAACTCATGGTTTTGAGAAATACATGGGGCACACCTATCCCAGAAGCCACTTGGTGATGTAATACTTCAAGATGGCTGCTTATACCAACAACGACAAATTTCTCATTCATTATTTTCAAGACAGCTTGAGTGGGGCTTCACTGAAATGGTATATGGGACTTGAGAAGAACCGTATCCAACGCTGGAAAGACTTGGATGATGCTTTCTTAAAGCAATATAAGTACAATCTGGACATGGCACCTGACCACCGTCAACTGCAAAAGATGTCTCAGAAAGAAAAAGAATCTTTTAAGGAGTACGCTCAGCGCTGGAGAGAGCTAGCTTCTCAAGTGGAGCCACCTTTGGTAGAAAAGGAATAAACTGGGTTGTTCATGGACACTCTTCAGCCACTGTTTTGGGAAAAGATGATAGGCAGTGTATTATCTGGTTTTGCTGACCTAGTCACTATTGGAGAAAAACTAGAAGAGTGTATCAAGAAGTTAAAGATTACCAATGCTGAAGCCTTTAATGGTGCTAGAAAGTCCGCTGGGAATTTTCAAAAGAAGAAGGATGGCGATACCGATGCTGTTTCAGTTGAAAGGAAACCTCATCACAGGCAACAACAATATGTAGCTGCAGTTGCTCCTATTTAATGCTCAACCAGTTCAAGCTCCTCATCAGTCTCTTAGACAAAATCAGAATCACAATAGGGTTAACTTTGGTCCTATCCCGATGTCCTACACTGAGCTGTATCCAGGTCTTGTTCAGAAAGGTTTGATTACAACAAGGGCTCTACCTCTTCCTCTAAATCCTCTCCCAGCCGACTATAGGGTTGATCTTCATTGTGAGTTCCATCAAGGTGGGGCAGGCCATAACTTGGAAGGTTGTTATGCATTGAAGGCTAGAGTACATGAGTTGATCAGAGACAAGATCCTCACCTTTCTTGATGATAATCCCAATGTTGTCAACAATGCTTTGCCAGAGCATGCCAAGTGAAGTTTGAGTGAGTTCAGATGGATCATCTCCTAAAGTCAGTGTTTCAGACAGGACAACTCATCCTTGTTGCTGATTAGTCACTAGGCCTTGTTTCATTCTGTTTGCATTTTTCTTTGATTGTATTGACTGTTTGCTTTCAAACTTTATTTGTACTTTCATGGTAATTTTAATGAAATAAGCATTGCAATATTTTGATTCAATTCATTTACATCCACTGTGTGCATCTTTATGCTTTCTCTTTCACAAAAAAAAATATATCTCCTGTTCATTTTCTTTATCAAACTTTTGTTTATGCAAAGATTGGAGGGAGGATGATGAAAACGAAATACCTAAAATTACTGGATTGTATGCTTTTAATTAAAATTTGGCTGATTATGTACAAGCATTGTTTTAACTCCCAAACACTGGAGAAATAAGGAAGTTAATCTCTTGTCAACCCCTTTGAGCCTAGAAGTTGGAGTTTCTTTCTGTACGAAAAAACCCGCAATCTTAACCTGTGGATGGGTAGTTCTCAGTTAATTTGACTGTGTATTTAAACTCCAGAGAATCATTGCAATCACAAGCTTTCCTTCACACACATCAAAGAAGTGTCGAAGATGTCTTTCAAATCAAAAGCCAATGATGGTTCACTGTAATCACTAAGCCAGGCAGTCACTATCTTTAAAAAAAAAAGAAAAAATCAAAAGAAAAGCCCGCTAAGTCAAAACCTATGAAGGAGACTTAGGCAAAAATTGGAGCCTCCCGCTGATTGTAAGCTCAAATGACACAGTTCAGGCAAAAGTTAGGGATAACAAAATATCAATCAAGAGGTTACCGAAATCCTCAAAGACAAAACGAGTTGACTGAGGTCCTCATCAAAAACAACAAAATGTTGTAAGAAAAAGTGACTGCCATCTCAAAAAAAAATCCCTTGGCCCTAGAGCCATCATCATAACAGTGTTGCAATCCCAAAATCTCTTGGAACCTAAATGCATAGTTCGAATTAACTGAGCATAGGACTAAAGATCATCACGGAGAATGGGTTGGGTACAAATAAACTTTGAGCATATATCCTTTGTTTTAAAATCCATGAACCAGACCATGTTACAACCCTCAAAAGACCTAATTGAAGCCAGGTTTCTTTTGAAAGCATACTACAACAAGGTTGCGTAAATTGACTCCTAAGATTGTTGCCAATCATTTTCTTTGATGTCATACCTTTGCTTTATCTTTCATTTTTGAATGTCTAAACCGTCGTGTTTTGACAAGTGATTCATTTGCTATACGTCAATAATATCATTCCAAAAATGATTTTTGATTTCAAAATTGCATGAACGTTGCATTAAAATTACCATGAATGAATGATTTTTATTTGCAGACAAACTTCCCTCATCTAGAAATTTCAAACAGTTGAGAAACTTGGCCAGTGATCCTATCAGGGAACATTACTTCCAGATCCGATTGTGAATTGGTCAAAGATTTATTGCTCAGTGCAAGTTATTCTCAGAATTGGTTATCCAGAAGATCTCTTTCAAGACCCATACTGAGTTTATCCTTCTCAATAGTTATTTCAAGAACTGAAGCCATGATCAGTTCATCCCCAACAATAGTCAAACTGAAGCTATGACCAGTTTATCCTCAACATTCATTTCAAGAATTAAAGCCAAGATCAGTTCATTTTTCCCCTATAGCAGTTAAACTGAAGCCATGATCAGTTTATCTTCATCAGTCAATCAATCTGGAGCAGTCTTCTTCAAGAATCCTTAAGATGTTTTTCCTCAAAAGACCATTAGCCTGATACAATTTGTAAAGTGTGATAGAGATATGTTCAACATCTTCTCTCCAAACAGAGTGGGCAGTGTTCCTTGTGTTGAGGAATCATAGTTCCTTTCTTCCCTCACAAAAGAGTTTATCTCAGTTATCCTAATCATCTGCATTGCATACATAAATCACTCATATACCATAAAAAGATTCGCAAAGCTCGAAGTGTGTTTCGTGCTCATATGCATTTCCTGAGGTCCTGTTGCTATCAACATCTTACCTTTTGATCAAAGTCCAACTTACTTGGCGCCTACCAAAATAGATACCTGTCTTTTCATTCAGTGCCATTCCTGAATGTTGTCGTTTACCTGTCTTTTCACCCAGTCTTATTCCTGGATGCTGTTATTTCCTTGTGCATCTAATGTTGTTGTTAGATGTTTGCCTTCTTTCATTCCAGTGTTATTCCTGGATCTTTATTTTCTTTCGCTCCGGTGCCATTCCTGGATGTTTGTCTTTTCTTTCACTCCAGTGCCATTCCTGGATGCCTGTCTCTCTTGATCTCTGGTGCCATTCCTGGATATCTTGTTCCTCTTGTTTCTCCCAGTACTATTCCTGGAAATCCTGTTTCTCTTCTGTAATCCCCAACAGATTGGCTTGGATATCTTTCAGTGCCATTCCTGAAAGTCTTATCTGTTCATTCAGTGTCATTCCTAGATGAGTTTTTCTCCTTTTCATTCAGTGCAATTCCTGGATGTCTTTCTCACTATCATTCGATGCCATTCTTGAATGTAGTGATTTACCTTTACTTTCAGTGCCATTCCTGAAATTTCTTTCTTATTCAGTGCCATTCCTGAATGCAGTGATTTACCTTTACTTTCAGTGCCCTCCCTGAAAGTTCTTTCTCACTTTATTGAATGCATGTCTTGGATATCGTGAACTCTTTTTATCCAATGCCATTCTTGGATGCTCCTGATGTATTTTCCAGAACTTTTCTCACTTCATCCAATGCCATTATTGGATGTTGAGATTCCTTTTTGTCCAATGCCATTCTTGGACACCTTTTCCCCAGCCGAGTCCAATGCTATTCTTGAACGTCTCTGATGTTTGTTGTTGCCCCATTCAATCCCAATCTTGAATGTTGTAGTTCCTTTCATCCAATTCCATTCTTGGATATCTTACCCCCAATAGAATGCTTTTCACCTCCATCCAATGCTATTCTTGGATGACGTTGTTGTTTTTACCAGAAACGTTCTTGTTGTTGTCCAATGCCATTCTTGGACATCTATTGGCATACTTTTGTTGCGTTCGTAGTTTCCATCCAATTCTATTATTGGATGTCACTACACGCCTTCCCAGGGTCTTGTCCATCTCTTTCCAACTATTGATGGATGCTTCTAGTCACCTTGACAGATCTCCAAAAATAGATTGTGTTCCCCAGCGGGACTTTTCACGTCCTCCCACTCAATTTACCGTAATCCCTTGTTTCAAGTTTCCCCGCAGTGTGTCTTATCCTTTGCATTCATATCATCTTGTGGCATCTTAGGGCTAAATAATTTAGCTTTTTGTATTTAAGTATCTTCATATCTCCCGATAGAAGAGACTTAAATAGGGGAAGCTGTAAGACCCTAATTTTTGACCCCTAAGATTCCATATATCATTCACATATCATTTGCACATCATTACCACAAACAAGATCATGCTTTGGTTCCTTTATCCCTCTCTTCTTTAGGTTTATGCCCTGCAGGGATCACCGAGCATCTGTGTGTTTCTTATTTGCCTTTATTTGCTTATGTTTACTAACCTTTAATTAAAATCAAAAAATATGTTTGTTTTTGTCTTCACTAACTCTTTCAGGAAGGGAATCAAGGATATCAAATACCACTCCCTCAGCTCGAATGAATTTCATCTGAACAAAGTCAAAGTTGATATGCAAATAATTCAAAATCATCTGATCAAGATTTTCCCAAGATTTGATTATTTATTACTCAAGAAACTCTAAGGTTCATGTGTTTATTTCCATGCCTTCTTTGACAAGTCAAGAATCGAGCCAGAGCCTAGCACAATCCAACCAACAGGGCATTTTTCAAAATTTTCAATTGTGCAGTCGATTGCACTATTGGTCCAATCGATTGTACCATTCATATTTTGCCTAGATTTTGAAGTTTTTAGCAGTGCAATCTATTCACGCTACAATGCAATCAATTGCACAAGGACATATTTGGCCAAAATCAGCATTTTTCAAATTTTGAAGCATTTGGCACCAATTTCATCATTTGAGAATATTCTAGATCACCCAAAAATAATTCCACTGCATAATCACAATTAATTCCCACCATACACCTTCATTAATCACCACTTGATCTTGATTTTGCCTCCAAATTCAAATTCCAAGCCTAATTCTCATTTCCAAACCAAATTCCAAACCACCAAAATTTCCAAGCCTAAACTCTATAAATGGAACCCTCATTTCATTCATTTTTGAAGCTTTTGATAGCCAAATTCACCTTGCTAAAATTTCTCTTGAAGCTTTTGATAGCCAAGAAACCACTTGCAAATTCTCTCCCCAACCACAAAATTCACTCAAAGCTCACTTTTCTTCTTTTGAAAGTTAACAAGTTTTCACATTGAATCTTATTCAACTTTGAGCTAAACCTTCATCCAAACTTGTTTTCTTCATCAATTCTTGTAGATCAAGGCTTTGGAGTTTGGATCTTGGAGTAATTTGAAGCAATTTTCAGATTTGGAGTGGTAATCTCATTTTCCACCATTGTTGTTCTTGATTCATCTTCCACAATGTGATCCTTTAATAAATTTTGTTGCTTGATCTTTGGATCTTGCAAATTGTGTTTTATTGGTGTTATTTGTTGTTGTTTTACTTGAATTTTCGTGCTCTTTTGCATCCATGATCATGAGGTGTTTGGAGAAATGATTGATCATGGTTTTGCCTTGTAAAAGCTGAATTTATAGCTGCCTGTCAGTGTGCAATCGATTTGCATTTTAGTGCAATCGATTGCACAGTGTATTTTTTGCCTAGAATTGCTGATTTTCTGCTGTGCAATCGATTTGCTCATTGGTGCAATTGATTTGCACTGTGCAGAATGGTGTTTTTCACCTATTTTTGGGACTGTTTTGGGTGTTTCTTCATTCCTAACCCTTCCCTTTGTTCTTAGCCTTAGATCACATAATTTTGTGGTTTAATTTGGCTTTCTCTTCATCTATTTCTCTTTTCTTTAGATCGATGAAAATCTTTGATATCATTGGAACTTATTTTAAGTTCTTGATGAAGATGAGATCATTACCTGGTTTCTTTTCGTGCGGCATTGCTTTCGGAGAGTGATCTACATATCACTTCTCTAGCATTCATTAGCACTAACATCGTTATTGACCGGCCTCGAATAGGGTGACTTCTATATAAGTTACTTGGCGATTGCTTAACATAGCGCTACATTTGTCCCTCCCTCCAAATCGGAACATGAACTTTCGTGGCCCAAACTTATGATTGTAAGCCTAAGGATGGTTGATCTTTTGTATTAGGTTCAAAATCTATGAAGCTTGTTGTTGTAGAGGCTTTGATTCTATGAATCTTCTAACAATTCTTCATTAAACTTGGCCTAAGTACATTGTTCATTCATTATAGTTCATGACGCGATGCGGAATAATCGGTGTTACTTTTGTAGGCTTATGGCACTAGGGCCTTTGTACTACCAATCACTAACTTACTAACAATATTATTTGAAATTCTGGCACAGATATCAGATGTCCTACACAGATGTTGAGAAATTGATATCCAACACAATGAACACGATAACAATAAAAAATAACAGTGCAAAAAGTAAATAACATAGTGATATGTTTACCCAGTTCGAATCAACAATCCTACTCTGGGGGCTACCAAGCCAGGGACGAAACCAATATACGATAGTATCAATTCACAGATCATACAATAACCAAATAATATGCTCACTTAATCACTATCCTTCCTATGACTTCTACCTAAGACTCACCTAGGTATGAGGCCCTCCTCAAATCCCTCTACAACCACAACCCGTGATTGGTTTCTTTCCACACAAGTAACAAACCGAAAGTCACTCTTTCAAAACACACAATTCTCAATACTTCAAAGCTTATGAGAATTGACACACAAGAAACTCAATGCTTAAAAGCTTATGAGTAACTGACAGAACTTACAACACAAAAACCAGTCCTTATACTGTTATCAGAATGATACCAGTTAGGCTCACAAAATACACTCGAAAACCCTAACAAAAACACATGTAAGTTTCACCCTAAACCAGGTTTACATCAGTCAATATATAGCATTTAATCTGGACTGAATTGGGCTTCAAAAACGCAGCAAATAGACTGCTCACAAATCCGCAAAATAAACTCCAACAAAATAGGTCTTCAATCTAAAGTTTCCTATTATGTTTCCATAATTAGAAACAGCAGAAAATCTGAAAAACCAACAAATAAACACAATCCAAAAATGCTTTGGATGCCACATAGGATAACCAAATATTCACAGAATATTCAGTAACAAATCTCAGCAACAGAATCTGCTTTAAAACTGAATCCAGACGCGATGTCCTATGAGCAGGTATGGGACATCTTCATTCGACATGTTGAATGCAGCAAAATAGAATATCATTTATCAACACCTTGCTGCTAGAAAAGTTTTAGCAAAATAAATGACAACCACAGAATCAAGGAAATAACATTATTGTACTAATCTTGTTTATGATTCCTTCTCGCTCCATATCTCTCTTTTACTTTTATGCTCCATTATCATCTCATATCATATCATGTTTATGCTTCCGTAATTTTTCCTATGTCCGTTGGACACAAGTTTATGCTTCCCCAATTTTTCCTTTGTCCACTTGGACCATGTGTTTATGCTTATGCCTTTTTCTCTTTGTCCACTTGGACCAAAAACATTAATAAAGGCCAAAACCTCTAAAAAACTCGTGCTTCTAATCTTGAAAGTCAAGATTGCTACATCTCATCATCAGAGTTTGTGCAGAATCATGGGAGGGGTACTGCATACGCTTTAGCATCTGTTTTAGTCTTAGGTGGTGACCTAAGAAGTGGCTTCAGTCGGGTGTGACAAAAGCATGTGTTCTCTGGAGAGTTTCCTAGCAAGAAACTGGTATGGACTTTGATGCTGTTGAAGATGAAGATGAAGACATCATAATCTTGATGGTTACTACTTGGATCGGTTTATTTCTGATCTAGGTATTTGGGAGCATGGATCTTGCTCTTTGTGAAGGTCAAGGATAAGTGGCAGTTATCTCTGGATTTCTACTGACGGCTCTGCTAAGGAAAGTTGCATTCTTTGGTATGGCTATGGTGTTGTCTTGGACTACTTATTTTCTAAAGATTAAGACGAGGCAGGTGTGAAGTCTTTGGAGTTTCAAAGCAGGATGGAGGTTGTCTACTCAAACTTGGTTGTTGAATCAATTTTATGAGAGCATGGAACTCTTGTTCTGCAAAGGGATAAGGTTCTTCTAAGTGGCAGAAGGAGGAGCTGAATTCAGCAATTGGATGTCGTATCCGAATGTTCTGACATCTAGCTTAACATCAGAAGTCTCAGCTGGTGATGTGGCACATCAGCTTAAGATAAGGTGATCTACAGAAATAGAGGTTATGGATGCTTCAAAAAGGTCTATCTCATACAGTTTACGGGAGTTGTGGTTTGAGAAGATGTTACATGACTAAGAGGCTTGGTGAATCCAAGATGTTTTTCTATGGAGAAAGTAGTTCATGTGACTTGAAGAGTAGATTTCATTGGTGGATAAGTATATCTTATGGGAGTTTTGAAGAAGATTGAGGTCAGTCAAACAGTGGCATTTGGTTGATCTTTACCGTGCGTTCAAGTTGGATGCTTGAAACTGATTGCTCTTGTGCAGAAGAGTAGTTAGTTGAAAATGTAAGGAGGATCTGGTTCATATTGGAGCTTGTGGCAGAAGTTCCCAGGTTATGGAAGATTACCTTCTTTTTGGTGGATGAGAGTTTATTTCTCTCTGGGTTTCTAAAGTTCTCTTTATTCAAGCTGGTGGCGCAGTGTTGTGTGAAGATCTTCAGTTTGGATTATTATGCTGATAGTAAGTCCAGTGGTGGAACATATCAAGAACCATGGTGTATGGTGTCTATGATGTGTGGAAGATGTCCTAAATGATGTTAGAACATCTTTGGGTTGGTTATCCTTGGTAGAGGATTTCAAGTTCTGTGAGGAACTGGTTACTTGCATCTTGTCTAAGAAGTATCTACCTTGTCATATGGGAGAATGATGGAGTAGAAGGATTGTCTTAGAAAGTTTTGGAAGACTAGAGTTGATCATATGTTGATTGCATGAAGGTCTGGTTTCTGATGCGTTCAGAAGTGGATATTCACCAGAAAATCAGAAGTATTCCAGGTTATCATACGGGAGCATGATGAAGGAATATTTGTCTTGGATTGTGGGGTGTTTATCTCAATTGTTGGCTTGGTAAGGTCAGTGGAAAATCTTGCGAAGGGGATATTGGCCATGGCTGCAAGTCATGCTAGTAGTGGATTAGTTTGGAAGCTGTGAAGTTCTGGAGCATGCATACGATATCTGACATCGTTATAACAAACTAAGGGGCCCTGTGCGTCTCTTTGAGGAATGTGAAGCATTCTAATTCAATTGGTTTGTGCCTCAAGCAGTTGGAGGTCTATACATGAGAATTCAAGAGGAGTCTGTGTAGTGTGTAGATGGTTGCAGGATGGGGGATCAATGAGACTTTGATCTTAAGCCATGAGTTTGTCATGGAAGAATTTTGATCCTTATATATATTTCCTCACGGGTAGCATGATGGTGATCATGTTTGAGTGATTATTGGTTCTTGTCAGAAGAAGCAATAAAAGAGTTGATGATTGTGTTCAGCAGGTGGCTTGAACTGAGGGTGCGCTCTTGAAGACATGAAGATGCGTCTTATGTTTTCCATTCATTAGCTTAGGTGTTCTGTGGAGGAGCACCGGTTACCTTAGATAGGGGGAGTTGCTCCTTGATCTAAGATGTTTTACCGCGAGGGTGCAGTTGGTGTTCCAGTTTTCATTGTGCGTCAAGCAAGCTGTGATTATATGTCCATCCTGGGAGGATGAGATGTCAAGAAGGATGTCTTTGACATTCTTGTATATTTGCAAGTTGGGGGAGACTTGGCAGTGCAAGTTAAATGATTCTTATTGGATGCTTAAGAATCATTGGTTAAGTCCAGGGGAATTCATTTTTCTCTGCAAATTGTGATCATTATCTTGTGAAGAAGTCTCTGTAAGGCCAAATCAGAAAAAGAACCTGGGAAGAATAGACAATGTCTGACATAATGTCAGGACATTGCTATAAAACATGTTTGCATGTAATGGGTTCTTTGATCGGTGTTCTTAAAAGAAGAAACAGTCAAAGCAGTCTTGGTCAGTGCGCTATTGGTGGAGTTATTGCCTTCGATTAATGGTCCTTTGAATTGACTAGCGTTATTTTCTATGGTTCGTTACTTTATAACGAAATTGCTAGGCTATAAATAGGATTGTTTTGATCTTTTTTAGTCTCAATTCTCTCTCTTTAGGTTGGTAACGGATGAGGTTCTTCAAAATCTGGGTATGTTGTTTTCCTTGTGTCTTGTGATCTGTGTCTTGTGTCTTATTTTCCTTGTTTCTTTTCTGGAGGAGTCTTCTGGTTCTCAAGACCTCTCTTGATAGGAGGGGGAATGTGTTAAGGGGGAGACTCTCTCAAACCATAGCTCCAATCAATTCTCAAGATGAAGGAGTCTTGATGAAGGAGTCTTGCTGTTTGCAGAATGCAGAAGAAAATGTTTTAGCCAAAATTTGTCAAAATGGGGAGATTGAAAGCACCTGTTGTTTGACTAAATTTTGCTAAAACATGCTGATAATATAATTGAAGAATCTGCAGAAGAAAAAGATGTTGAAGAAGATGTCTCGACATCCTGACTGACTTACTAAGTTAGCAGGTTTTAATCTGTTGCAAGAATTAAGGAGCGGATCAAGGATTCACAGGATCAAAGATAGAAAGCCCAAGAAAGCAGAAGACTATATAAGGAGACTTAGACCTAGGGTTAAAAATATTTTTGTAACTTTTGTATCAATTATAACTTTGTAACCTAGTTCTCTTGTGTTGAATAAGGGTTTAGGGTTTGAGAGCATCGACTCTCTTAGGAGTTATAAGTCTCCCTCTGTAATATGGGATACAGAGTGGAAGTCATAGGTACAGGGAAACAACCAGAAACCTTTAGGTAATGGTTGTTGTATTGTTCTTGGACGAAGTTTTGAAGCAAGTCCAAGATAACTTGGAGGTCAATAAACCGCGACTGGTTCTGTATTGGCAGAAGACAGAGATTTCACAGGTTGTGATTAGGGAAGTGAGTGAGGTATCTCATATCAGGGTTGTAAACGTTTGAGTTTAGCCTTGGTAAAGATGTTCATTGGGTAGATGTTAGGTATAAAGTTGTAAATGGGGGAGTTTAGCTTTGTACCAGTTCTACAGATAGTGAAGTCTTCTTCTTGGATTGGTATCCCCCAGATGTAGGTGAATTGCACCGGACTGGGTTATCACATACTGTCTTATTTAACATTTTGCAATTTACATTTTTGTTATTGTTCTTGATTGACATGTTGGATCAGATATCGTGACATCTGTGAGTGTGCAGTTCTGATATTCAAAGTATCAGTTTGCTATTACGCCTCTGAGTTTAAATAATTATGTAGCACAATGTCTTGACATGTGTTAGGACATCTGTTGTCTGCATAGGCCAGAATTTCAAATAGCTCTTAAATAGTTTATCTAGCAGTCAACACCATCTAGAAATCACACACTAAGTAATTAAGTTGATGCAAATTAGTGAATGATCTCGTGCTTAATAAGAAATCTAAATAGGAATCTGCCTTTTAAGTTAGGTGACCCTCACCCGGTCACTTAGGCTAACGGTTGTGAAACCTTAAAAAAAGAAGAAAAAAAGTTGTTAATTTTGAATTGTTGAAAAGATATGGATCATGGTCACTAACAAACTTAATTACCATGTGTGTGAATAGATAACGAGCTTAATGTGATTGCATTAGAATGAAAGAGAGCAAAAAGGAGGATGAGTAAGTTAGGCTTAAGCATAATAATATGATTCAGATTGGTTTGTATATGAGGGAGGTTTATGACCGCACAATTGTGGATTTGTATTCTTACAATATCCTTAGTATGAAAAATTAGTACCTATCGATGCAATCTTGACCAAAGAAGAGTTTGTAGCCTAGAATGAGTATCTGAATGCTATTGTTTTTCATGAGTCTTGATACTATTTTGCTCGGAGTGCAAAAGTTCAAGTGTGAGGGAATTTGATTAGTGCATTTTAATTCACATTCTCTTATGTTTATACTTAGGCATTCCTACAGTTTATTTGAGTGTTTTTACTATTTTAATGTGTTTTCATATTTAAGTTTGTTTCTACCTTTATTTTATTTTCGCAGCTTATTTTTAGCTTTAGCGGTTATTTGATACCTGTTCACTGTTCGAATCATAACTGGAGCTAAGAGAATCAGATTTACGCGTTCTACCAGGCGTTGGAAAGATGAGACAAAGAGCTACAATTTTCATGTTTTATGCAGAAACTGATTCGGAGTGTAGAAGGCTCAAATAATTCGTTGAAGTCAGGACCCGAAATCTACCTTTAGGAATATTTAGTTTTGGGCCGAGTTTTTTTAATGTTTTTCGACCCAGTTGGGTTAGAATCGGATTTGTGAGGCTTCCCTATACCTAGTAGCAGCCGTGCTACTATTTAGAATGTTTTTCACTATTCACAATTTTGCCTTTTGCTTTGTACGAATCTTATAGAGAACTAACTTTTTTGGATTAATCTGCTGTAATCGGTTTCCGTCGACACTTTGAGGTTCTTTTAATTTTCAATAAAATCTATTTCCTTTCAATTATTCTTTGTGATATCTTGTTTGATTAATTTGATTTATCTTAGGGCTGATTGATTTATTTCGATGATTGCATGTTCTTATACTTTAATCGTGTTTGCTTAATTCGCGTATGTTTCTCGTGTTTGCTTAATTCACGGTTACTATATCTCATCCGTTTGCTTAATTCGAAAATTAGGAATATGCGTATAATATCAATTGCGCTTGTTTGATTGTTATTATAATTGAAAAGGGGATAGAATCCGCTTAAGAATTGGGAATTATTTGGATCGATGATAAGTTGGGAAACTAAAACAGCAGATTAACCGTTTAACTTATTTTGATAATCACTTTTTCTATAATACTTATTTTCATTATTTTTTCTGTTAATCGAAATTCAAACCCTCCATAAACTGTTACTATAGTTGGTTAAATTCAATACAAGAATCCTTGTGAGAACGATACTCGAGTTTTCGTTACCGTTACTACTGTTTTAAAAAATACTCGTTTTTTATCCGTGCGCAACAGCGGATCACTGTCCAAGTACACAACCCATGGACTCTTCCAACACAGTTAAGTACATGATCAAAGGTCTTCCTTCCATTGGAGGAGACAATATATGAGGTTCAAGATGATATTCTTTGATGCTATCAAAAGCTTTCTGACAGTCTTATGTCCAAACACAACCTTGGTCTTTATGGAGAAGCTTGAAGATTGACCCATAAGTGGCAGCCATGTGAGATATATGTAAGTTAGAATTGCACCTAAGAAAGGGGGGGGGGGGGTGAATTAGGTACTTAGATTTTTTTCTGGATTTTTGACGGTTTTATGTTTTACTTTCCTAGGTGATTACTATGTGATGAAAATTGTAAATGCAGAAAGTCAAAGACACAAGAATATATCCTGGTTCCCCTCACAGTCCGAGAGTACTCCAACCCCCTTTCAACATGAAAGATATTTTTAATAATGTTAGGACTTAGACAAGACTTTTCCTAGTCTTTCTATACAGACATTAACAAGCCACACCAAGAACAACCTCTTGGATTTTTATCACTAAGTCCAATTGAGAACAATCCTCTCACAATGGACCTCTTGTTTCCAAAACTAGGACAACAAGGAATACAACTTTACAATCTTATTTCCAACAATCCGGGAAAAATAAGATGTAACACAATAATGTATAATCTGAATTTAGTAAGTATGTAAAAGATGGATATTTAATACTTATCAATCAAAAGATTGATCTTCTCCCTGTAAAACACAATTCTCATAATAATTATACAAGTGTTCTTTATATGAGATGAAACTAGAATGCTTTAATATGAAGGTTCATGCACAATGTTTCACTCTAAGAAAATTATGTTTGAACACTTAGACAAAATTTTGAAAGTTTGAAAGAGTATGAAAATTGATTGAAAATTTGCAAGGAGGTCAGTTCAAATTCTGAAATTATGGACTTTATATAGCCTCTAAACACCTCCTCAAATGAATGCAATCAACCAAAGGATGCCATTCTTAAAAAGAAAGCATTTTAAATTTTTTCTATAAAGAGATGCAACATTTCTGGCCACTGACTCAGTGGTAATCGATTACCATAAATGGGTTAATCGATTACCTGCTTGCAACGTTAAAAAAAATTGAAAATTTTAATGGAGTAATCGATTACACCAATTGGGTTAACCGATTACTTGCGATCAGAATTACAAAAATACCTTAGAAAGTGAAATGAAATTATTTTTTAAGATGCATTATTTCTTTCCTAATGGTTATGGCATGAATGAGGTATGTTTTGAACACTTGTACAATCACATAGAGGTTGGGTGTTATACCTATTCCTTTGTGCTACCCAATCTTCATAAAAACCATCAACACTTGATTACACCAATCCTTTTTGTTAACCCATCTTTGACTTGTAGAAATATTGTAGACAATGTGTCGTTATCAAAACCTTTGAGAAGCCATGTCTTCACAATATATACCTGGAAATGTAATTCAAACGCCCAAGGAATCCTCTGACTTTATTTTCTGTCTTAAGTGAAGGCATCTCTTGAATAACTATGACTTTATTAAGGTCTACCTCAATACCTTTTTGGCTGACAATGAAACCTAAAAGCTTTCCTGAACGGACACCAAAAGTACATTTATTATGATTCAAGCAGAGTTTAAACTTTCTCAAATGCTGAAACAACTTCAACAAATACTCAACGTGATCTTCTTCAGTCTTCGACTTAGTAATCATATCATCAACATAGACTTCTATCTCTTTATGCATCATATCATGGAAAAGAGTAGTCGTGGCTCTCTAGTACGTTGCACCAGCATTTTTCAAACCGAAAGGCATCACTCTATAATATAATGTTCCCCAGGGTGTACTAAACGTTGTCCTTTCCATATCCTCGGGTGCCATTTTAATTTGATTATAACCGAAGAAATCATCCATAAAGGAGAAGATATTGAACTTAGCCGTATTATCTACCAACAAATCAATATGTGGTAAGGGGAAATCATCTTTTGGACTAGCTTTGTTTAAATATCTGTAATCAACACACATCCAGACTTTACCATCTTTCTTTGGAACAGGCACAATATTGGCCACCCATTGAGAATATTCAAAGGTAACAAGGAAACCTGCATCAATATGCTTTTGAACCTCCTCTTTGATTTTAACAGACATATCAGATTAATTCTTCTCAACTTCTGCATAAATGGCAAACATTCTGGCTTTAAAGGCAATCTATGCTCCACAATATCTGCATCAAGACCTGTCATATCTTGGTAAGATCAAGCAAACACATCCAAAAATTATTTACGAAGCTCTACCGTCCTCTTCTTAACATCTGGACAAAGTAGTGCCCAAATCTTCACTTCTTTCTTGTCTTCTTCAGAACCTAAGTTGATCACTTCTACTGGCTCTTTGTAAGGTTGAAGAGTCTTCTCCTCGTGCTTAAGCAACCAAGAAATCTCATCAGGAATTTCCTCAATACTCTCTTCTTCAGCTTCAAACACAGAGAATTTAAAGTTAGGAGAAGGCATAAGGTCATTGTTTTTAATGGGTTTATCATGAATCAATCTGCACAATTATATATGCTTAAGTTTAGGAAACAGATAAATGTGCAAGTATTATGCATATATTGAAATTATTTTTATTAACTTTTGGTTTTTTAGGTTACCATTTTCCAGAAAAAGCAAAAAGCAAAAACACACATGGATAAACAAAA
Source organism: Lathyrus tuberosus (assembly GCA_022829125.1). Lineage (NCBI taxonomy): Eukaryota > Viridiplantae > Streptophyta > Magnoliopsida > Fabales > Fabaceae > Lathyrus > Lathyrus tuberosus. The sequence goes on from JALAZF010000282.1 coordinate 4,133,972, forward strand.
TACTCCCTCCGGTCCTTTTTATAAGGAACATTTCACATTTTTAGATTCATTAAATAATTAATGTATCTGATCTGCATTATAGACCAGATACATTAATTATTTAATGAATCTAAAAAAGTGAAATGTTCCTTATAAAAAGGACCGGAGGTAGTAACATTTTATTCATGACATTAAAATCTGAAACAAAGCCCACACATAGTCACTTTCACGTTGGACATAGTGAAAGGATTTTTGAAAACAAACAAAAAAAACAAATTACTTTGAAAAGTGCATAACAGAGGGAACATCAAAAGCAATCAAGTTTTGGAAAATCCCTCCATGCGTCACGAAGTTTGACAAATCTTGCTCTGAATCATCTTTAGTAATAGCAACAACAGTTTGATCTCCGGGATGAATTAATCCAGCACTGTGGAATACTTCTTGAATGCGCTTCAACTCTCTTCTAGTTGTACCAGGTGAAAACCTTAAACCAGCTATGTTTTTATTCTCAGCAAGCTCGACAATCTGGCCCCAACCAACTGATTGACCACTTTCCACAACTTGTTCTGCATCTTTCAAGGAAGAAAGGGATGCCCTACTCTTCTTAGTAGCGTTATTAACAATAGAAAGAGCTTGGAACGGGGTTCCCACAACTTCACCAGCGTCAATGTAAGAAAAAGATGAGAGATAACTCACCAATATTGCTTGCTCACAACCCACTACTATCAACTTTCCATTTTTCACAAACTTCAACTTTTGGTTGACGGTTGAAGTAACTGCCCTAGCTTCATGAATCCAAGGACGACCCAACAGGAAACTATAAGCAGGATGGATATTCATCACCTGGAATGTAATCTAAAAAGATTGAGGACCTATCTTTACGGGGAGATCAACTTCCCCTATAACAGTCTTTCTAGACCCATCAAAAGTTTTGACAACAACTCAACTATTCCGCATTGGAGTACCTTGATAAGAAAGCTTATTTAAAGTAGACTTGGGCATCACGTTCAACGAGGAACCAATATCCATCAAAATATTGGATAATGCATCAGCTTGACAGTTCATTGAGATATGCAAGGCCAGGTTGTGATTCCTACCTTCCTCAGACAATTCTTTGTCATTGAAACTCAGATTGTTGCATGCAGTTATATTTCCAACAATACCATCAAATTGGTCAATAGTAACATCATGGTCTACAAAAGCTTATTCCAATACCCTCCTCAAAACATCCATGTGAACTTCAGAATTCATCAGCAAGGATAGAACATAAATTTTAGACGGAGTTTGAAGGAGTTGATCAACAACCTTATACTCACTTTTCTTAAGGATGGTATGGCAAGGCTTCTCTATAAAACATAACAACTTCTGATTAAGTAGTTCTTGAGCTTTGGTCTTGAAGGCGAAGCATACTTCTTTAGAGTGCCCCACATATCTAGTATGGTACTTGCATGTGGCATTAGCATATTGCTTAGGAAGATAGAGAAACTTGACAGACTCAATCTCCCTGGGAACAATTTCCCCAGCATGAATCAGAATAGGTAGTAGATGCATATAAGAGATTGGAATTGGATTAAAGTATGGACGTCTCCTCCCTTGATCGTTGTTCCCTGTAATACCCCATATTATTTAAATACTCAATTGGATATCAGACGAGTATCTATGTGCTCTATCTTTGGTAAATTGGATTAATGGAATCCTCTAAGTACTTTAAGTATTATTAATTGGGATCAATAGAGCAACTAATGAACTATGAAGAGATCAATGAGTTTAATTCAAGAAAAGATTTCAAGGTAACTTTAATAACTGATCAATTGGTGTGAGATGACAAAATATCAATTGGAAATATTTTACTCTATTGGATTTATATTATATAATAAGTTTATATATATATATATATATATATATATATATATATTTATTTATTTATTTATTAAAAAAAGAAAAGAAAAAAGAAGGAGATAGTAAGAAGAAGAGGAAAGGAAGAGAAAGAGAGAAAGTGGAGAAAGAGGAAAGAAGAGAAAGAAGAAGAAAAGCTTGGATCATCATCTTCTTCAAACTCCTCTTCGATTATCAGGTGGGTTCTAGATGGAGACTTTAGTGTAGAATTTCTTGAGGTTTTAGAGTTAGGTGGGATTTTGAGGAAAAATGAGTTTTTTTGCAAAATCAAAGAATCTAACGGTTGGATTGTGTTATAAATTGTGTAGTATGATCAATATATATGTAGAATCATCTCTTGATAATTGTTATGATGTTTGGTATTGACTGGAGTGAGTTTGAAATGGAATGGGTTTGAAAATGTTAGGGTTTTGTGTAAAAACTATGAAGTTGTTGGATAAACCATGATAGAACCATGATAAAATACCTTCATGGGTTGTTTGGGTATGGTTTTGAGGGTGAATGTATGGGTTGGAGGTTGCTGTCATGAGGGTTTATTTTTCTACATAACGCAGAGCACGCTTAGCGCGGTATGCCCGCTTAGCGCGGTCTGGAGAATTCTCACCCCTTACAGGCAGCGAGGAGCGCGCTTAGCGCTGGTGGGGCCCGCTTAGCGCGACCTGGAACAAAAGAAACTATTATTTAAGAATCCATAACTTTTGATCTGTAACTCGGATTGAGACGTTTTTGGTACCATTGGAAAGCTATGACGATCCTCTACCCAATAAAAAGTGAAAATATTGAGTATGATGTGGGATTAATTATTTTAGTGGAAAATGAATGAAATAATGGTTATGTGATATGTTGAAATCCATTTCTTTTGGATCGTGAATCTGATCGAGGCATAATTCTAGCTGTTAGAAAGTTGTGAAAATATCCTACGGGATGAGAGTGAAAAGTATTGACTTGATACCCAATTAAATGATCGGAGGGAAACCAAGAGTTATGTGACTTGTGGGTGAATCATTATATGTGATTCTATTATCCAATTGTAATATGTTCTTGTATAACTTGTGATGAAAGTATTATATGTAATTCAAATGTGCAATTGTAATATGCTATGCCTAATATTGTTGTTAAACATTATCAAGAGAATATGCATGCTTAAAATATGAATTAGGTAGAGTGAGGAAACTTTACCCCAAAACAAATGGCATAGTTTAAGATATTGGAACCTAGTAATGAGCTAGGAAATCGATGAATGACTTAATGACAACGCTCGTGCATGAGAGGCCGAGGCGTGTGTCCATTACCAAATGATATAGAAAGAATATGACATTAGTATGGAACATATGTAATTGTTATGTTTTATTGTTAAAGGCATGAGAGGCCTAAAGGCTAATGTGGCCTTGTGATTGTCGAATACAATCACGTTGTGTATATGAAATCGTGTAATCGTAACCATTTTCTTTTGAGTTGCCTTTGAGAGGCATTCATGAGTCTCGAGCTCCTCTGAAATGCAGGCAGAATTACTTGGCAGGTTTGATTCCCAATGTTATAGTACGAATGGAACCTACGGGTAGAGACTTGTGATGGCATGAGAGGCCATGTGAAGTGACGAATTAAGGAGATAATGCGTCCCTTAATTCCGAATCCATTTCGTATGCCAAGTAACTACAAGGATCCATGACTCGGGTCGACTTCTAGACATAGAAGCGGACGGGCAAGAGGGATACCTTGGTACGGTTATCAATTAGTGATATTTTGAGTTGATGAACTCATGAACATGTTTCCATATAGTGTGAGATTGTGAATTGTGAGAATATATACTCAAGGTCATTTCCCTTCCCCTTGACTTGAGTTAGGATTTGGCTAGAACCCTGTAAAGCCGAGAGAATCCATAAGATAGGGAACTCACTGAGATTTGATGTATCTCACCCCACTATTGTTGATTATTTTCATGAGGTATTTGCAGGTTTGATTTACAAGTGGAGCTATGCTTGGATGTTTCAAGAGAAACTTAGCTTTATTATTTCCGCTGTGTATCATTCTTGTACAATGAGGAATATTGTACCTTATTCTTAGATTTTATTATTTTTGGATAGTTTCCATGACTTGTGCCATATGTTGTATTTATGTTTTTTTTAATGGACAAGTATGTGAATTATGCCAATAGGCACTTATGATGGTGTCAGTACCAAATAAAACACTTGTATGGTATTATTCTAGATAAATATTATACAGGGCGTTACATTCCCTATGATGATTTGCTTCTGCTTCTATTTTTAGTTGCCTTGAGTGGGATTCTGATTTGGTAACGGAGAAACTGGTAGATTTCTTGCAGTTGCATTCTAGATTTTACCCGCCTTTAGTCCGTTTTCAGTTTGTTCACCAATCACAACTTGATATGAGAATTCTGTTGTCATACTGTCTAGGAATAGTTCCATGATCATGTCGACCTTGTCTTGGGTGTGATCCAAGCTTTCCTTGCACATTGCGTTCTCATGCTTAACCTTTTCCGTGATTCTTCGGCGAATGGCTTTGAATCAAATATCTCTGTCGGGGAATCGCCGTCTTCTAGACGAGGAAGGGAAAGGGTGAGCTTTTTCTGGTTTGTATGCATGAATGTATGCATATGTTTTTAGTCTTCAGGGAATCCGAGAGTTGTCATCAATTGCAGAGTATAGAAGTAAAGACAGAAAAGGAAACTAGTATGGGAACAATAGAAAAGAATTTATGTATTTATGATCTGGTATGTATCCTTTCTGTAGGGTTTTATCATTTTTGAATGTTCAACAATTACTAGCAAGTTGGGATTCCCATGGAACGATGCATATGGAATGCAAATAGATATGCTACATCCATTGATTCAAAGGATTGATCATGCAATAATCCAGGTTCAAAAGTTTGGTATATACACGATGATGCAATATTGGTATGCGATAATATAGGTTAAAGGTTTAACATATTCCGAATAATATGTATATACTTCTCGATGAAGGTTCAAAGGTCCGACGTATACATGATAATCAAGGTATGTAGGGTCTTGGTTTCCTACAGAAACCTAATATCCCTTCACAAGTAGGTTCTACTCTTCAAAAGGTAGTCCCTAAAAGGCTTCCCAGAGTCATGGATCCAAATGAAAATACCTTGCCATAGCAAATGCTTGCAGGACAATGGTACTTCCAAGTGGGTCTAGTTTGGTGTGGGTCTCGTGCCGACCTAACGTGCAAAATGTAGGTCGACATGACTATCCACGATTATATCCTGTGTATGTACTCAAGCTCTGGTGTAGAACTTTTCTCTCATCTAACATCACAAAGCCCAACCCACAACAGAGAATATAATAGATATTCAGAATATAGTGAAAATATAAAGCTGTAAAGAATGAAATAAATGAAATAATGATAAAGAAAGTAAACAAATAAAGATAAACACCCAAATATGCAAGGAAACAAACAAAACTAGGCTAGACTCTCTCTTGCAGGAGCAATTAAATCCCTAGCAGAGTCTCCAGATGTCACATGAAGATACAACAGAGTCGCCGCCGAATTTTATTTATTCCAAAAATAAAGGGAAAATATTGATAAAACCCTTGGGGAACAGAAACAAGTAAGGGAGTCGGTTATGCAAGGGGAATATATTGGCATCCTTCACATCTATTGCACTCAACGGGAACCGTTTTGATTGTTCTTTTTGTGGATGAGTGTTATTATCTAAAGATTACTTGTGAAAGGGGGAAAAGATAACTTTTAAGTTAGTGTGATCCCCAAGGATTCGAATCATTACGCCTATGTATTTTGAATAGTGTAATGAGAAAATCAGAGCTCCGTAGTTCATGGTAGAAAATACAGATTTGTTGGTTGTTTTTAGGGAACAATTATAATTGTATCCTAGAAGTGTGTCGATGTTAGCGAATTTAATCCTAGTTCGGATACTCCAAGCTTTTAGACTGATTGCTAAGGAACAAATTATAACAGTTCTTTTTATGAAAAGAAAAAGAAATTGTTTTGGAAAGAAGGTTTGTGTGATAAAAGAAAAAGAAAGAGTTTCTTGAATTGAATAAAAAGTGATCTTGAAATAGAAAAGAGTTGTGAAATGAGGAAAGTGTTGTTGTGAAATTATTATTTAGACTAGGGTTGTGTTGTTTTAATCCATAGGGTAATGTATCTGAACCAAAGAGTATGGCTTTAACCAATAGATGGTGATTAGCCAATGCAAAGTTGTAGGATTTTGCTTAAATCTGGGGATCAAGACCTACAAGAAGGGGTGTTTGCCTAAGCATGGGACTGACAAGGTAAACATGCATGAAGGGGCTTGCCTAAGCATGATACTAACAAGGAAAGCATGAATAAGAGGGGTTGCCTAAGCACGGAGCTTACAGGGCATACATGAAATGGTCTGTCTAAGCATGAGACTAACAAGACAACCATGCATGCAAAATGGTTTGCCTAATCATGGAGCTTACAAGGCAAACATAAAAGGAAAAAGGGGCATACCTAAGCATGTGACTAACAAGGCAGATATGCATAAGAATGATGGGTCTTCCTAAGCATGGGACTAACAAGGAAAACGTGCATGAAGAGGCATGCCTAAGCATGAGACTAACAAGGAAAGCACGAAGAAGGGTATTTTAACTATGAGAGGTGATTAACCCAAAGAGAGTTGTTTGGTTCAGAGATGGGTATTTTAACCATAAAAAGGTGATTAACCCAAAAGAAGGTGATTAACTGAGGGAGTGTATGGATGTCCAAAGAGAATTGTATTTGGTTTAAAGAGAAAAGTGTTATTGATGAAGATTGTTGCAGTGTTGTCTGTGGGGAAGACAACTTGAAATTTATTTGATTTGAATTGCACTAAAGTTTATGAATAGAGGCGAATACGTCCCATATTCAAAGATACTCAAAACAAGGATATGAATATTCCCTCTCGTTCTTCTTTGTTGCTTAAGGCTCGTGGCGCACAATTCGCATCATAATAATAAGTGTCTGTAGAGCTAGAAGAGTCTTTGTGTTTTGCAAGGGCAAAGTGTGCTTGAATGATGAAGCTCAGTAGTGATCAAGGTCTTGATGTCCAGAGTCTTCAAAATATTGCATGTGAAGCTTGAGTTGACATGAGAGATCCAATACAGTTCATGTACATAGGTCTAACCCAATCAAGTGATCAAGGGACTTATGATCACTTTACTGGATAAGGTAAACATGCAATGATTCAAGGCAAGTCAAAAATAAGTGATTGATTGATCAAACATGACTTTGATCAAACAACCAATCAGGGACATGATCAAGATAGGAATCACAAGCACATGGAATTGATTAAAGCCTGAAAATAATTTAAAAAATGGAATTATCATGAATCCTTAGTTCTAATGAATTTAATTTGAAAATAAGGAACTAACTCTAAAAACTAAATCTAATTAATCCTAATCAAAATCTAAGTATTAACACGTGTTAATTTTCAATTAGAATGTGCATTAATAAGTACTCTTGTGTATTTTCACGAACTAAAATATATGAAAATAATGACAAAAATAAAGGAAAGAAAAATTTAAACAAAATTAACATCTAATTATGCTGGGGTGCGGCGGACTAGGAGGGGGTGTTTTAAGCAAGGGCGCTGGGTTTCAGCAATGGAAGCCCAAGGTTGTTGTTGTGAGGTTCAGAAAAAGGCATGTGCTAAGCAAGCCAGGGGTGTAGGAGTATAATCCATGGGCTTAGTTGGTTGATATGCCCATTGTGTAAAGGCCAAAGGGAGAGGTGTTCGCTCAGCAAAATAATCATTTCATGTTTTTCCATGTTTTAGCCACTATCTCACTCTCTCAAGTAACCCTCACTGAAGTTGTGCCCTGCCGCGCCGGAGGAGGCAGAGCTGGTCCAAAATGACTATTAAGACTACCAATGTGAACGTTTAAACCTCCTTTATCCCATTCTAGGCTTAATTTTAACTGATTTTTTTTACTGAAATGCTTCAAACCGCGCTAAACAGTTTAAGAACCTTAAAGCTTACAAATGAAATTAAACAAAAAAGGAAGGGAATCAATCCACTCCACCTTGGGGATTTGATTCCCCTCAATGAATTCTACATGTTGGTATCGAAAATCAAGAAACAAAGGAAGGAGTGGAAGGTGCCACCGACCTGGAAGACTGAGACTTGTCTTGGAAGATGTTGATGAGTCTAAAATTGAAGACGAAAGTGAAAATACCAGAGGAAAACGCTCAAAGTAGCTTCAAACTTCTCCTTTGCTTTGTTCACACTAGTTTCTTCTTCTTCACATTGTGACTCTAGTCAGTAGGTTGAAATTCTTTTGTTATTGTCGTTAATGATATCCGTGTATTGGATAGAGTGATAGGAGTAGAGATTGATGGAAAGCAGAGAGAAAAATCAGAGAGACTTTGTCATACCCTAAATTTTGACCACAATATTTCCCATCATTGTGCAAATCATCACCACAATATGGATGCACCTTCATGCCTCATCAATCCTCTCAAAGATTGTTGAGCATTCACCTCAATCAAGAAGTAAGGATTGTGAGCCCTCTTAGAGAACTCAGACAAAGGATCAATCATGAAGTGACATGATCTTCAACTTTTAAAGCCTTTCAAATATCTATGAAGGATCAAGCGGTCTCCCACATCAAGAATTAAGCATGAGAATGCAACATTTCAAGCTGATCAAGCCTCAAGATCACAGTGTCACCAAATTAGGGTTTTGGTCGACCAAGGCCTCCAGAGGGAAATTTTCATCTGGGCATGATCAATTACTTCAAAACATGATCCAAGAAGCTCAAAGGGACCTCATGGAACCAATCATAAGTTCAAAATAACCTTAGAGGATGCATTCATAAAAAATCAGGAATTAGGATTTCTTGACCTAATTCACCCCTAAGTTGACTTTTGGAGCAAGACATGAGCCAAGACCTCAAGGAATGTTTTGAAGACATAAAATATCTTATATTGATCCTTTTACAAGTTTAAATTGACAGAAATAACTTAATTCATGAGCAATATAAGGATTCAAATTCATCTGGACCACAAACTAGGGTTTCTGAGAAAAGTCAACCATACCTTTGACTTTTGACCAAGGCATGGTCTCAAACCTTGGGAAATGATTCAAGACACTCTAAAACACCAATGGAATCCATCCATTAGGTTTGATTTAGCCCAAGAACTTGATTTCATAAAGGATCACAAAGTTTGAAATTCATCTGATAAAAAGTCAACTGTTCCCAAGAACATAGTTTGACTTTTGAGATTTCTTGACAAACATGGCTTCTTCAAGTCAAAAACAATGTTAACTTATGGTTTTGATCATCATCCATCAAGAAAAATCAAGAAAAGTGAGGTTACTTGCAAAAGGGGAAATCTTAAGAAACTTGAACTTTCACTAAGTCAAGAAAAAAAATGATTTTTACCCAACTTTGCAAGACCATAACTTGTGATCCAAGGAACCTTTTTCTTCCATCCAAAGCTTAAATGAAAGCTATCATTACATACTACAAGATTTTCAACTACACCATATTCCAAATCTTCATGGATTTTGAGTTATGGATTGATCAAAATCACAAAAATTGAGAAATGGACATTTTTCAAACACTTAGAAAAATTTGAGACAAAATCTGTCTCATGTTTTGTCCAACTTTGAAGGCATTTTCCATCATGATCCAAGATGAATCAAGACCAAAGTTAAACATCAAAGTTGAAGTATGATATATGGACTTTCCAAAAAGTACAAGAACTCATTCTAATTCAACTTTTACAAGAAGTTACAAGCCTTGCAACATGACCTAAAAATATGGTTTTTCAAGACAGCATGAACGCATAACTTGTGCCACACGATTTTCTCATTCAAGTTTTGTCACTTTGCCAACTTTTTCATCTTCCAAAAACACAAAACTTCTGATGACTCACTTGTTACTTGATCAAGGAGTCAAGAATTCCAATTAAGCATGTTCAAATCCATCATGACATGAACTTTGAAATTCAATTTTGGCAAGGTTACATTAATGAAATGCATTGAGGTGTCATGAACCAAACCATATTAATCCAAACTAGTCAAGATTCAGTCCAATGCTCTGAGTGTTCAAACCTGCAGAAATTGAATTGAGTCAAGATAGAGGAGACTTGGCACTTTGAAACATCCAAGTCAATCGCTATATAACTACCCATAGTGATCAGCCTCCATTCACTATTCCTTGCAAAACAAACTTCCTCTACTATAAATAGAGGTCATTTATGACTAATTAACACACACCAAAACATCTCCACTCATGTTTTCCTCCAAATCACTCTTCAAAACCAGAAAATGCTTCTTTAGCAAGTAACTTTCGAATTTTTCAATAGAGAGCCATTCCACCACAGCCAATGATCCTAACACCACACATACATCATTTAAAAGATATCCAAACACTTCTCCATCATCTGTAACATCAGAATCACAAAGCTCAAAATCCAACCTAGGCCTAATTGCAGTTGAAGTGCCACAAGGAGTTCAAGGTGTTTCCAACCCATTCCAAGCTTCTCAACACACTACATAAGGTCCATTGAAGTTGTCCAGATCATCACACAACATATGTAACACCTCTACATCAAAATTCGAATTCCTCTTGTACAAGTAAGCCTGAAGCTCTCAAACTCTATACTTCATGCATCATAAAATTATTTGCAAGTTACCAACATGTTTCTGATAGTTCATAGAGTAATAACCCTCAATCAATTGTATGATTTCATTTGTGTATAGAATTTCACTATGTTTTTTTTGCAAAAACTAGGGTTTCTGTGTTCATCACAAATATCTCACTCCACACTTAAAATAAATGAAATTAAGTACCACCATCGTGTTCCTTGATCAAAATCAAGCAAGTTTGATGTTTATTTCATTTGGTTTCATCACCTATTCAGTGAAATAGAGAAGGTTTTGCAAATCTGGGGAAACAGAGCACGCGCGAGCAAGAATAAGTGTTCTTGGCACCTTTTTTTAATATTTGAATTTTTGAATTTTTGAATTTTAGTTAATTTTCTTAATTGATTTCAAAAATTAATTTCTCTATGAATTTTAATAATTTTTTATTGGTTCTTTTTTTTCAAAATTCACAAATATGTTAAAATATTTTATTCCACAAAAAAATCAAAAAAATATTATTTATTTAATATATTTTGAATTTTTGTAAAGAATTTCTTTTTATTTGTTTTTAAACATTTTAAAAGAGTTCTTTCTCTTGATTTTTCGAACTCAAATGAATTTCAAGTCATCATATGGATAAAATATGTTTTTTCAAATATTGATCCAAGGTCATAACTTGTTTATTAAATAAATTTGATAATTTCCATCATTTTATTTAAATTTTCTTCAAAATAAATACATTTTTTTAGGAAATTAGGGTTTCTTTAATTTAACCTTCAAACTTTGTTTTCAACACACTTGGGCCTCTAATAGAGTGTAAGATCCAACCTCTTTTGTAAATAAATAATTCCTGGACCTCTGTCATAGTATAAGTCCCGGTGCAATTTTCAAAATAACGACGTGTTCATTATTTTTCATTTGGGCCTCTCCTTGAGTATAAGCCCCATTTTTCTTGATTACAAACACATTTTGGGCCTCTAATAGAGTGTAAGACCCAAACCCTTTTATATATAAATAAATTTTGGGGCTCTGCTGTAGTATAAGTCCCACAACATCTTTCGGTATCGCAGTGCGATCATTGTTTTCAAAATAAGTCATTTAGGCCTCTCCTTGAGTATAAGTCCCAATCTTTTGTGCATAAACTTTGTTTTAAACAATAAAAAACTTCCATGGGCCTATCCTTGAGTTGTAAGCCCCATACCTCTGTTTTCAAAATCATCTGTCTGTTTTTAACTGGTACTAAGAGGAGCATTATTCCCAGTGAAACTGCTCTTAGACCACTTGGGTCTCTCTTTGAGTTATAAGCCCCAAACATTCTTTTCTTTCCAACATTATTTTAATTCAAATTCAAATTCAAGGTTTTCTCAAAACTTTCTTCAATTTCAAACCCTAATCATACAACCAATCACAATACACTTGGGCTTCTTTCCAAAGAATAAGACCCATCACCTTTTCAACATCTTTTCAATTCAATGCATACTTGTTTATATATATGTTAATTCATTTGTATGTATATATATATATATATATATATATATATATATATATATATATATATATACTTGTGTATATCTGTCTAGAGTTTCCGCAACAGTTAGGTCTACACTTAGGTCAAACCAGAGGTTACTTCTAACTTAGTCAAAACTAGTTCCCTCAGAGGAAATTTCCCTCAATACAGTCTGCCTCCTCTTGGGCTTTATTCAATATGGAACAGAGAAAGACATTATTCCCGGTGAAACTTTTCTTAAGACTGTCAAAACTTAGAAACACACACACACACAGATATATATATATATATATATATATATATATATATATATATATATATATATATATATATATATATATTTATGGTCTGTCATTAGGTCTATATATATAAGAAATTCATTTCCCCAGAGAGGATTAATTCTCGGTGAAACCTCTTTTGGATTTCTTCAAACCTTGGAATTGTTTAACAAAGAAAGGATTATTCCCGGTGAAACCTTTCTTGAACTTTTCTTAGGCTTGGACCAACAAGCTTCTTAAAAGTTCCCCTAGCCTCCTCTTGGGCTTAGTACAAGGACCACTAGGCTTCTTAAAAGTTCCCCCAACCTCCTCTTAGATTTAGTACAAGGACCCAAAGGCTTCCTAAAAGCATATGATAGAATTTAGTCATCTCTACTAGTTCAATCCTCGGGACAATAAAAAATCTAGAATATCCAATCATTCAAGAGTTGATCTTCAACCCTCAGCCTCCTCTTGGGCATCATACAAAGATCTTTCTCCAATCAGAGTCTCCCTCTTCTTAAGTATACTTGGATAGTCTCGGCCTCCTCTTAGGCTTCATATAAGTAGACTTGGAAAGTCTCACCCCCATAGCCTCCTCTTAGGCTTAGTACAATGACCCACAGGCTTCCTAAAAGCATAGGATAGAAATTAGTCATCTCTGATAGTTCAATCCCAAGAGAGTCAAAATTCTAGAACATCCTATCCTCAAAGGGTTGATCTTCATCCCTTAAACCAACAGCCTCCTCTTGGTCATCATACAAATATCTCTCTACACTAGAGTCTACCACTTCTTAAAGAGACTTGGATAGTCTCAGCCTCCTCTTGGGCTTCATTCAAGTAGACTTGGAAAGTCTCATTATCATAGTCTCCCTTTGGAATTCACACCAAGACCCTCAGACTTCCTAAAGGCATAGGATAAACCCTGATCATTTTACCAATACACCAGTCTCCAGAAGAGTTAAAACCTCTAAGGTTTTCAAACTCACATTTAAACTTCTCTGACCTCCAACAAGGCTTAAATTTCACCTTGAAAATCCCAGCCAAGGTCATACTGACCTCAACAAAACCGTAACAGAATCAGAGCCTCATGGCATCTGGTACTTCAACTCTTCCCTGATTCCCCAGTAAGAGTTAGTTTCCATTTGGATTCCCCAATACAATTTAGACCTTCTCCTGGATTTCATTGATCCTCAGCAAGAATCAGCCTCCTCTTAGGATTCATATAAGAATTTCCCCCAATCAGCCTCAATCTTGGGCTTTGTACAAGACAGATATAACACTCCCCAGAGGAGTCAGTTTCCTCTAGCTTCAACCTTGGGCTTTGAACAAGGCATACAAAAAAACAATATCCCCTCAGATAAGACCATGAGTCCTCTTTGTAGGAGGATACCTCTTCTATACATCGCATGTCAAAACAAACAATCAAAACCTTTTTCCCGGATAAACTGCTATAAGTGGCACACTTATTGATTCAAAATCTAAGATGGAGTCCCTCCTTTTATCCTGGATAAAAATCTCTCTTTCATCTAACAGCTATAAGTGGCAAGCCTCTGGATTCTACACATCCAAGCCAATGTCCCTCTCTTAGCATGAAAGACTCATAAGCAAAAAGTGGCATTACTCTACACTGAGTTAAATCTTCTTCCTTCATGACATCTCTCTTATAAAGGAAATTATGGCATTGATGGATTCTACACATCCCAGTTAAAGTAATTTCCCTTATAATCAATTCCTCAACATTTTGTGATGAATAGGTGAGATATCTCCCTTTAGAGATGACAAATTCTCTCTTAGTCAACCTTTAGCTTCAATCTTCGGCTTTGAACAAGACACAAATACTCCGATAGCTTCAATCTTGGGCTTTGAACAAGACATCAAATATATTTCCTCCCATAGAAATAGGAGGAACTACGATTGCTCTGATTTCCCCGAATCTCTTTACGGGAATACGTAGGCATAAGATTGCAAAATCTTAGTGAGCACACAAATAAAAAATCTTACGTCCAATACCTTCCCAAAAAACAATAGAAAACTTGAAAACAATTAAAACATTATCCTAACCCTCCCAAAGGAGAAACTTTCCCAATCCATAGCAGATAAACATAAGAGATCATTTCAAAATAGCAAAAATACATGCAAAAGAAGGTTCCTATAGATTACTATAGATACTTTGGGTGTTAATAGCTTCCCTTTGTATAACCAGACCCCGATCCCCGATCTCTTAGCATTTGTTAAAGAAAACACTTGCGTGCAGGGTTAGTTTAAGATATCTTCCCCTTCCTTTCAAGCTTCAAAGGATAAATACAGAAATCAGAAAGTAGCACCAAATATGCGGTAGGTGGTCGCGTCACCAAAAAACCGACGCTACAGAAAAATGGCGACTCTGCTGGGGACTGAGTCATTAGAATTAGATTTTGTAAGAGGTCTAGGCATTGCTTTGCATTTATTTTTTTTCTCTGCTATTTTTACTTGCTTTCTCATTTTTTTTATATATCATATGCTGTCATATTACTTGATATACTTGTTTAAATTATTGTTATCTGGGAATGCGGTAATACGCATGTGGTGAGTCCGAGAGAACATTAAGATAAGTGGTGGTGTATTTAGGGAGGATTATAGGGAGTGAATCCTGACCAAGCTAACTTGAGAGTCCACCGAATCAGTGGAGGTACCCGCGTGGAATTACCAATGTTGAATGAGCAAGTCGTGAAAGCATTGTTTTTTTCCTATTGGGTTACCCTTGAAACTGAGGATTAGTAAGCATTTAACCATTTGACCATTAGGTAGTGTGGTGACTATCGGGAATAGTTGATACACGATACTACACTCAAAAGAGATTCATCTTGTGATATTACAGCTCTCATGAGTCAGTCAGTTTGCTGTTAATATCCTTAAGAGTAGTCAATGATTTTGGGAACCTTTATTAGAACCCATTCAACCGGTACAAAATTTAACCTCTAGTACACACCTTGGGGATGGGTAGATCCATGGATCCATGCTCGTGACGATGAACCCTTGTTTTCAAATGTTTTTGTTTGCTGCATTCATGCATCCATGCATTCATTAAAAAACTCTTTTAAATAGAAAAAAACTTTTTCTAAAAGAACTTAAACAATAATTGCAAATATTAGAAGTCGCGTTATGGATTTCAGTAGAAGAAAAACGCACAAGTACACCTTCAAGGTTCCAAAACTGGAAGACTTGAGGAAATTGGGAAGGATGATTACTGATCCCGAAGATTTCAGAGCTAAACACGGAGGACTGTTGTCTCTTTTGAAGGTCAACATGGTTGAAGGAGTCCTGTCTACATTTGTTCAGTTCTACGAACCAGTATACCACTGTTTCACTTTTCCAGATTATCAGCTCACACCAACACTGGAAGAGTACTCTCACCTGATTGATTTACCTATCACCGATCAAGATCTATTTTCTGGACTGGAATAAATTCCAAAAGATCAAGCCATTGCAAGAGAAACCTCATTGGAAGAGTCGTATATCAAGACTCATATGACCACCAAGGGAGGAATCCAGGGTTTACCAACTAAATTCTTGATGGAGAAAGCTCTATACTTTTCCAGTATAGGAAATGAACCGCTTTCGAGGATGTATTTGTTCTGCTCTTATATGGGTTATTCCTCTTTCCTAACATTGACAACTTCGTCAACACTAATTCTTTTAAGATATTCTTAATTAGGAACCCAACCCCAACCTTGCTGGCAGATGCTTATTATTATGTACACTTAAGGAATTTGTACAGTGGAGGGATGATCACATGTTGTGTACCATTACTCTACAAATGGTTTATTTCCTACTTATCCAAGTCTTCTACTTTTTGGGATCACAAGAGTAGTCTGCGATGGTCGTAGAAGATTATGTCTCTTACTAATTCTGACATAGATTGGTACAATCGGATCTATGAAGGAATAAAAATCATCGATAAATGTGGAAATTTCCCCAATGTACCCCTCATTGGCACTAAGGGAGGAATCAACTATCATCCAATTTTAGCTCGCTGTCAACTTGGATACCCGATGAAGAATATCCCACATAATGTTCATCTGGAAGGTGTTTTCTTCAAGGAAGGAGAAAATAACAGGGCACTAAAGAAAGAAATAGTGCATGCTCGGCAACATGTTCACAGGAAGGGGAGAGAGTCTCTAGGAAGGCCAAATTGCATCTCTGCCGAGCCTTACCTCCACTGGGTACAAACTAGAGCCATCAAACTGAAGATGCCTTACCCTCGTCAAGAAGTTTTTCCCTTAAAGGAATCTGTCCTTTATTTCATGTCTGATACGGAAAAACTCCAGATTGCTCTTAACAAAGTCCAACGTGAGAAGAACTCTTGGAAGAACAAGTATCAGATTATTAATTTGGAATGTACAAAGATTCAAGAACTGTTGAAGGAAAAGGATGCTCTGATTGAGATATTAGAGCAGCATGCTATAGAAAGTAAGGAGGAACGAAGAAATTTGCTCTCTCCTTTCACTTGGCAAAGGATCGTCGACCCGACAACAGTTGGAGAGACTCGATCAAAGAAAAGAAAAATTCAAGAACCAGCATCTGAGCTTTCCTCATAGAAAACTCAGGATCCATAGGCCTAATTTCCCTCCTCGCACTTTGTAAAATACTGTACTTTTCCCTGTAAATTACTGCAATCTTTCGAGTTCAACAAAAGGGTATCCCCCGCTGTATGATATTTGCAATATAATTGTTAAAATTTCTTTTGAAAACAAAAACTAAAAAAAAAATATCATTCTTTGCATATCATTCATCATTCTCACATAACACATCTTTGTCATTGAGTCTCACACATGTGTCGCACTCTAGAGTCAAACTGTCTCATTCGTACAATACTTGGGCCAATCTACAAAAGAAAATGGACGATATCAAAGAAGAGAACAGAGAGCTGGAGAAGAAATCAACGCTCTAAAGGAGAGTTTGGAGCTATTCCACAACACCATGGAATCCCTGGAAGCAGCCCAGGACCAACAACATCAAAGAATTGTGATCTCATAGATTATGTCTACACCGATGTTTGAGACACTTGTCAGTCATCCTCAGTACAACAGGCCTAAAGGTTTCCCCTGGGGCATGCCTCTCAACTTTATACCTAAAGGATATATACCTTCGGTCACTGAAGACCCGGAAGCCGTAGCAGGAACCTCCAGACCTGAAGGTTACAAACCTCAGGTAAATGAAGATGCAAGGGTTACGACAGAAACTCCTGAAGGTTACAAACTTCAGGTCACTGAAGCGCCAAGAGTTAATGTCGTAATGTCTATACCATAACTAGTGGTACATATTATCCCAGAGGAGTAGATTCTGCAGGCCACTTCTGGCAGAAACGAAGAAGTATATGAAATGATGAATGAATTTCAAGAACAGTTCTTGGAAATGCAGAAGGAACTACATGTCATTCGCAGTCAGGACTTGTTTGGTAAAGATGTCGCTGACCCTTGTTTGGTCCCTAACGTAAAGATAACGCACAAATTCAAGGTGCCTGACTTTGAAAAATACAAAGCAACTCTTGCCCTCAAAGTCATTTTGTAATGTATGCTCGGAAAATGTCTACCCAGACAGAAAATCAGCAGCTACTAATCCATTACTTCCAAGACAGTTTAACCAGTGACGCACTCAAATGGTACATATGTTTAAACCGCACCAAGATCAGTACTTTCAGAGATCTTGGGGCCGCCTTCATTCAGTAGTATAAATATAATTTGGACATGGCGCCAGATAAGGACAAGCTCAGAGCAATGTCCCAAAAAGATAAGGAAACCTTCAAGGAGTATGCTCAGAGATGGCGTGAAATTGCCGCCCAAATCTGTCCTCCTCTCGAGGAAAAGGAAATGACAAAGATTTTCCTGAAAAAATTAAGCTCGTTTTATTATGACTGAATGGTTGCAAGTGCACCTAGTGACTTCTCTGAAATGGTGAACATGGGGGTTCGCCTTGAGGAAGCAGTCCGAGAAGGACGATTGGTTAAAGATGTAGAGCCGTCCAGCAGTACTAAAAGATACGGTAGTGCTTTCCAAAAGAAGAAAGAGCAGGATATTAGTAATATCTCTCTGGGAAAGCAAAGGCGAAGGTATCAACCGGTAGCAGCAATAACTCCCGCTATCAACCCAACACCAGCTCTGACATATCAACCTCAGGTTGCTCAAAGCCAACCAAATCAACAACAGTATCAGCAAAGGCAACAACAGCCTCTTCAGCAGGCTTACCCGTAGTACAATAATAACAATTGTACTATACGATCACCAGGGTTTGACCCTATACCAATGTTATATGCAGAGTTATTTCCGCTTCTGCTGACCAAGGGGCACATTCAAACCAGGATTCCTCTTACAGTACCAGACAATCTACCTTTTTGGTTCAAGGCAAATCAATCTTACCCTTACCATCAAGGAAGACCAGGATATAACATTGAGAATTGCCTCAGCTTTAAATCTGATGTGCATAAGCTCGTCAGAAACGGGGTTTTATCTTTCAAAGATACTAATCCGAATGTTCAAACGAACCCATTACCACAGCATGAATTTGATAAAAGGAGAACCTGGCAGCAGTTATCAAATTCACAATGTACACTTACTGGGAACCAATTTGGTGAAAATACATTGCAGACAGAGCGGGTACGGCCATGTGCCATCTCACAACTATCATCAATGTGATATATGTTCCAAGAACAATCAAGGATGTGCCATAGTACAAGCAGCTCTTCAAGAACAAATGGATCTAGGCTGGATTCAGGATCATAGGATTCATGAAGAAAACATGGCCCATGCACATCCAAACATTGTTCAAAACCATGACATCCGTGCAATGAATGTCAATCTAGTGGAAATGCATTCAAGACAAAGTCAGTATTGCAATTTACCGTGACACGATTACAGCTCTTGCCCGATTTGCTCAAAAGATAATAAGGGATGCTCTTTTGTACAAGAGGCCCTCCAGCGTCAAATGGATCTTGGATGGATCCAAGACTACCATGAAAGGAATGATCATCAAGTTAAAATGGTTTAAATATTTGACATCCACTTAATGAATACTAGTCTAGTAGAGTTGTATCCCAAGCAGGTCAGACTTGGTTTCCTGTCCCCGCATGATTATCAAGACTGCAAAGAATGCTCCGAAAACGACCAAGGTTGTGTACTTGTACAAAGAACTCTTCAACATCTATTAGACCACTGGTGGCTCCCGATATACCGAGATGAAGACACGTAACAAGTTAGTATAACTAATGGAAATCCTGATAGACACCAAAGTTGTGATGTCCACTTACTAGAAACAGATCTGGTAAGGATGCACTGCATACAAAGTGGGTACGGTCGGATACCGCCTCATAATTATGAACGATGTGGAATGTGTTCAGAAAATAACCAAGGGTGCCACCTCGTGCGAGTAGCTCTCCAATATCAGTTAGACCGAAAGGAAACTCGACCATGCTGGAATTCTCAATCAATCAACATGGTACAAGGTTGCCTCCCTGTACAAAAAAAAGATCA
The DNA here is from genome assembly GCA_022829125.1 of Lathyrus tuberosus. Lineage (NCBI taxonomy): Eukaryota > Viridiplantae > Streptophyta > Magnoliopsida > Fabales > Fabaceae > Lathyrus > Lathyrus tuberosus. Next base: position 4,153,717 of record JALAZF010000282.1, read on the forward strand.
AGGACTACTAGACAAAAGCATTGTGTCGCTCCCGGGATTTTCATCCTAGTACAAACGCGAAAGTGGCACCGAACAGAGTCGCCAGCAATGTGTATTTATCCCAAGAGAGGGAAAGGAAACACCGCGTAAACCTGAAGGAAAGGATAGAGCATGGTCTCGCGACCAAGAGAACTGGGTTCGGGAGTCGGTTACGCGAGAGGAAGGTATTAGCACCCCCTCGCGTCCATCGTACCCGATGGGATCCACGCTTGCTGCTTCGATCAAAGGGTGTAAAGAAAGGATACCGGAAAAGGAACTGAAAGAAAGAAAGGAGAAAGAAAAGAAAAGGAACGGGAAACAAATGTAGGGAAAATAAAAGAAGTGCTCGCATGGGCCCTACCCCACTGCCTACGTATCTCATCGGGAGCATGAGAATCAGAGCGACGTAGTTCCCCTCACTAGGGATGGATTGTTTGTGTTTTTTAAGGAACGGCTTACGTTCTGGCTCAGGTGTTGCAGGCTCGCTGGTCCGAGTGCGTTACCATCTTGCAAGAGAACGAGTAGAAGCGCGTTCGTGCGTTGAGAATGAATGAGATGAGAAAAGAATTCCCGAAGGAAAAGACGTTATTGTTTGTTTTTGTCTTTTAAGAGTTTTTTCATTTGTTTGCATATGATAGTGTATCTGAATCTTAGTCATTGGAATGCGTACCTTCTCACATTCCAAGATGGAATGGGTAAGAAAGCACACTAAGAGTGAAGAAGACCCTCACACTTAGTTCCAATTATCAAGGTTCAAACACACTAGCATACTTGTGTTTATTAAGTGTTTTTGTTAATTAAGAAATGAAGAAGTGTTTTTTATTATTTGCACCTTCAACAAGTATTGCATTTAAGTCCCTCATACAAGATCAAATGTGTAACACATTGACCTAAGATGGGCCATATGCTACACATCTTAAGATTACAAGAGAAGACCCCTTATAATCTTTTCTTTATATGAAAGGCCTAAATGCAATAAATGCCTACCTTTATTATATGTTTTGAATTTTCTTTGAGATGAGAAGATGAAAGACTCAAGAGAGGGTAAAGGTAAAAAATCTATATGGACTAAGACTCAATCCTAATTGATTAGTTAAGGGAGTGATCCTAAAGTTTGTGAGGTTTCAACCTAAAGTCTAAAGAAAGAAAGAGTTAAACAATTCACTTCTAAGTTAGAAGATGAATTGTAATTCAAAAAGGGAAAGTGATGAGTTATTAAAAGAAAGCACATAAGTGCTTAACAAAACACAAAATGGAATTGTAAAAGAGATGAAAGGAAAGAAATTTGAATGTGGATTCCTTGTCCACACTCAATTGAAACTTACCAAAGCCCCTACATGGTTAGTAAACATGTATAAGAAGTATGAGAAGTAAAAGAACATGTAACGCATCATAAAACTCAAAAGAATTAAATGAGAAAACAAAACCTAGAACCACAACCAGAATGGGCATCATATGGACAACAAGTGAATATCATCATACAAGTGCAAGTGAATAAGCAATAATCATCATCCATTAGCATTTAAACATGTTACAAGAAGAAGGGATAGATGAAAGATGGAAAGAAATGAAGAGGACATGCATAAATGGAACATGTAAATCAACAACCAGAATTGAAACTAAATGGAAAATGGTTTATAAACATCTCAAAAGTATTTATGAATCAACTTCAAGACATTCAAGAAGTAATATAAGAAGAATTGAAATGAAAGTTCAAAAGGAAAGTGCAAACAATACATGTTAATGATGCACAAAGTTCAAATTGAAATGAACATGTAAAGATGACCTATAATGTGTATCAAAGACCTATAATATCATATGAATGGCTCCTAACATATGCAAATGCTCATACAAATGTGCACAAAAGAATTCATGTAAACATGCACTAAAGTTGTAATGACATGCCATGGATTATACTTCCAATGTAATGCATCAAACAAAGACCAAATGGATTCATGAAAATTATGCCAGCATATTATTGGAATGCCTAGGTCAGAAATGCATCATACATCAAGATAGCATGTAAAAATTCAGAGCAAAATGACTTCAAACAAAGCAATTAGGTCAAATTGAAACATCATGCAAAGTGGTGCAAATATAGGCATCAAAACATGTAATAAAGTGACCTAAAAAATCAAACAAAAATCATCTAACATGCTTCAATGTATTAGTGAATCAATGCAAAAAGAAGAGCATCAAAACAATTTTTAATGAGCAAGAACAAAATTAAACAAATTCATGTATCAGGCTTAGAATGCATCTAAATGGAAATTCAAAGAAAATTATGGACCAGGGGTAAAAAGGTCATAAAATCAGAAAATAAAATCATCAAAAATTTCCTAAATGTTTTAGTGATACTCATGAATTTTTGTGGAATTTTATGATGATGTTTGATATTTTTAAAAATTAAAAAGTAAACGTGCATAAAATGAAGAAAATAAAAGGAAATAGAAAACAAGAGTGGGGTGTAAATATAGTAAACCAACAGTTCAAAGTGTTTGGGCTTTTTAAAAAGGAGGTGTGGATAGCAAAATAGTCTAGGTCCATTAAGCGCGCATAACACAATAACTACCATGCTCCTCAGTCAACACAAGTCAAAGCAACTACAACCATCAGATTAGGTCAAGTCAATGTAAAAGTCAAGGTAATCAAATCAAGCATATCACATTGCTAGTACACACTAATAACCATGTACACACGCGCATGCTAATCATCAGATGGAAAAAATGAAGCACGTGACACACACCCTCTCCATTTATTCGCTGGCACCACCACCACCCTTGGATCAAAACAAATCAACGGACACGACTTAATCTGGCATGTAAACCCTAATGAAACCTCACCGGCCGGAGAGGGACCTCCGGTCACCTTCTCCGGCCACTCTCCGGCACTGCAATCAATCAAACATTCTAGAAATTTATGCAATACACATCAAAATGTTCAGGAAGTCACATAGATCATGAATCTAGGCTTATTTTTCACAAACAACACACAAACAGAGAGAATCGAAGCAATGAAATTAGCCCTAGGTTTTGGATCTAAGCTTCTAAGAAGCTCTATCAACTAGCCAGATGGAGGAATGCTCTTAGTGAGCTCAAATCATCACAACACAAGCTAAACAGAATGTAAATCGTGCCAAGAAAGTTTGAGATATTGAAACCTGAAAATGTAGGAAACCGGAGTTGAAAGAAAACCAGAGAAATGTGCTTCCTCTTTGATCTTCAACTGGCCAAATAAAGGCTCACAAATCCTTGAAAATGTTGATGAAATTCAATATGCAGTGGAAGACACTTCAATCTCTTCAATGTTACCAAGCTTCAATGTGTTTTAATGCTGCTTGATATTGAAGCTTGAAGATGGATTCAGATGTAGATGATGATGAAATCGTGTGAGAGGAAGAGAAACTTCAGAGAGAGAGCTTGCGAATTTCAGAGGAAAAGTGAGAATGAAGTGTTGTGTGAAATTATGAAGGAGATTTGGTTATATAAGTGTGGTTAAAGGGGAACTGTGGTGGTTAACTGAGTGAGTTAGGGTGAGTTGGAATGGTTAAATGAGTCCACCCTAACTAACTGAGTCAAGTTAGTTAGGGGGCGAGTGATCAAGGTTGGGTTATGGTGAGGTCAAGCTCATGACGCTTGTAGTGAGGATGAGAGTGAGGTGGTGTTATGCAGCAGTAGCTTGTGGTGGAAGTTTTGCAAATTTCCCTTTTCATGTAAGAAGTAACAAAGTGGAAGCACGTGCAAGAATGTTTGGGCCAATGAGGAAAAGAAATCAGCTGGTGATGATGAAGTGTTTGTGGTGTGACTGAGCCAAAAAAAAATGTGTGAACTGCTACACATGACAGTCAATGCATCAATGCAGATGGTGATGTTTGAACATGGATTTCTTTATGACCAAGGCACGAAAATGAATCATCTTGGTGTCAATGGATTGAGGAAGCATCATAGGACAATTTTGGTGTTGGACTTGAGTTGAAAAGGTACCTCAAACATGTCTAAAAATCATCATAAACAGATGGAAAAACGACTGGTGCATGGGCGAGCAATTTGTGGCATGGCATGGCAAGCTGGCCTAGTGATTTTCAGCATGATCACACCAACTTTGGACCAACATCTCTACCTCATAACTTGATCAAATCAAAAATTGTCCAACATGAACATTGAAGGTGACACTACAAGGAACAACTTTGATGTTGAAAAGTTTTTCATTTGAGGCCTTTAACCATGAGAAAAATGAGTGGAACTTTGGCTCACCAACTGTTTGAGAAAATGACTGTGCGCGTGCCCTGAAAATCTTGGTCATGACCTAGTTTTGAACCTACTTTGCTCAAACTTTGATCAATCATATCTCACTCAATTTTTATCCAATAGAGATGTTCCACATATGGATGTGAAGCTTAAAACAAGATCTTTTGTTGTGGCCTGGTGGAATTTTCATTTGGTGCTTCAATTTTAAATGGCCTTGGTTCAAACTCTGATGTAAAATGGCCAAAACTTGCTATTTTTAGTAACCCTACTTCATCCAAAAATGGCAACTTTTTACATCTTGATTTTTTCATGATTCCTTTGGAATTTCTTGACCAAATTTTGTACATTGGACATATATAACATGAATTTCATGAATTTGGCCTCAAAAAGTCAAGAGTTGACTTTTTCCTCTGATTATTTGACTTTGCCCCAATTTCTCTGATTCTTGATCTTTCTTCCAATTGAACCACTTCTAAAACCAATTGAGATGCAATTTTCCACATACATACACTTAAGAACATGTAGAATACCATGACAACAAGCTTTGTCCAAAAAATCAGAGATATCCTGATTTTATTAGAAACCCTAATTTTGACCCCCTCTGGTTAGGAGGAAATTACACATCTTCCAAATCCAAATTCCTCAGAGTATGTTGTGTATCCTCTTAAAGGATGATGAGAAATGCCACTTGAGGATGATTTTGAATCAATGAGCTATCTCTTTTGAGGGTTTTCCTTCAATTTTTGGACCTCTTGCATAGTGTAGGATGTAATGCTTCAATCTCCTATTGAATCTCACCTTCTTGAGGTTGTGGAGGATCAATTGGGATAGTATGAGACATGAGAGGCCTCTTGGCTTGCCTTGAGGAAACTTGATTTACCTTTTTGTGCCTTGAATGATCTCTTGATTGCCCACCTTCCACCTGATCACATGCCCTGATGGTAAGAAGGATGCCATGCTTCATTTTTCTATATTAAATGCAATGCAATGCTAATGAGATGGATATGATATGATAAATGATAATGCCATGCTATGATGCCAAAAGGGGAGAGCAAATTTTGGGGTATTACAGCTGCCCCTATTCAAGCGTTGTAGACCTGAATGCCTGAAAGCAATTGCTTTCGGACTTTCAAGGTATATAGTGATTGAATACCAAATATAACCAAAAATTTGCTCTGGGTGATGAAGAAGAAAAGGGATATAAACCCAACGAGACTGCTGGATTGAATCTTCGATGAAACGTCGGAGAGATCTGTCTTTTGAATGACGCCAGACGACTACTGGCTTGCCACGCTGCTGGTGGACTTTAATAATGTCTTTTATGCAACTCCAGACGACTACTGGCCTGCCACACTACTGGTGGACTTTAATAATGTCTTTTGAACGACGCCAGACGACTACTGGCTTGCCACACTACTGGTGGACTTTAATAATGTCTTTTGAACGACGCCAGACGACTACTGGCTTGCCACACTACTGGTGGACTTTAATAATGTCTTTTGAACGACGCCAGACGACTACTGGCTTGCCACACTACTGGTGGACTTTAATAATGTCTTTTGAACGACGCCAGATGACTACTGGCTTGCCACACTACTGGTGGACTTTAATAATGTCTTTTATGCAATTCCAGACGACTACTGGCCTGCCACGCTACTGGTGGACTTTGCAGCTTCGTGCCACCCGAAGATGGACTTTTGCCAATCCACTGTTGGACTTTTGCCACCCGAAGACAGACTTTTGCCAATCCACTGTTGGACTTTTAGAATATGCCACCCTTAGATGGACTTTTGCCAATCCACTGTTGGACTTTTGCCACCCGAAGACGGACTTTTGCCAATCCACTGTTGGACTTTTAGAATATGCCACCCTTAGATGGACTTTTGCCAATCCACTGTTGGACTTTTGCCACCCGAAGACGGACCTTTCGCCAATCCACTGTTGGACTTTTGCCACCCGAAGACGGACTTTTGCCAATCCACTGTTGGACTTTTGCCACCCGAAGACGGACTTTTGCCAATCCACTGTTGGACTTTTGCCACCCGAAGACGGACTTTTGCCAATCCACTGTTGGACTTTTGCCACCCGAAGACGGACTTTTGCCAATCCACTGTTGGACTTTTGCCACCCGAAGACGGACTTTTGCCAATCCACTGTTGGACTTTCGCCACCCGAAGACGGACTTTTGCCAATCCACTGTTGGACTTTTGCTAACGTCTTTTAACAATGCCAGACGACTACTGGCTTGCCACACTACGGGTGGACTTTCGCAAAATTCCCATACTGGATTACACTCTGCATCCGTGTCAGACATCTCTGCCGACTTTGCTGAGGAACAAAGACCATGATTTGACTTTGGAGACTCCTGAAAGGATAACCTCTCCACTGGAGAATGAATGAACAATCCGTCTGCTCCGAATTGTCAAGCTTGCCAAAAATAAATTGGACTTGAAGAATAAAAAATCTGCCAGTAATCACTTCATCTGCTGGGGGAATGAATTCTGGTCACAGCGACTCCGCTGGGGATAAGAATTTCTAAATGACGTCCTGCTGGGGAAATGAGCCATTAAAACTCTGCTTGGGGATTTATTCAACTCAAGATCCTTTATAGGGATTATCAACCTTATAACTCAGCTGGGGAGTATTGCTGACAAGATTCGATACTGACCTCTGTGGGGGATCATTACCAGAGACACAATCTTGTTGGGGATCATGGCTACTCTGCCAGGGATATGCAAATCCTGGTTAGAACATTCCACTGCAACTTGCTAGAAAGAGTCCTTAGAGATCTATTGGGGAAACCCAAAGCAAATCCACAGTAGTCTGCTGAAGAATATGACTGTCGAGCTTAGGATAAGTACTACAATGCCCCATGTTAGGCGAGCTTCCCTTTAGACAATTCCGTTAGGGATGACAAGTTTATAACAAACTCTGCTGGCGGAAACTGCTTTAAAACGTCTCGTGTTGGGGAATGCCTTTTGAGAGGATTTTACAGAAGACCAACTGTCCTCAAACTCTACTGGGGATGATCAACACTTCATGCTGGGGAACCGAACAATTTGTCCCCGAAGAGGATGTCATAAGAGGATTTTACAGAAGATCTAGCCTCTTCAAACTCTTGTGACTTCGCTGGGGATAATGACCATCTGTTTCGGTGTCGACGAGCCCACTCTTTTGGGGAACCTGTGACCGTTATCGACACAGAAAAGCTTGTAGTTGTTGGAAGTACTGAATGAGAGAATCGACTTAATAAGATACAACGGTACCCAGTTGAACTTAATTCACTGAGATCGACCCGATGAACGCCGATCTCCTTACCCATAATTGCCCCAGTCTTTTGAGTGGGGTGATTTATTGCTGGTCTTGTGCTTAAAATCATCTGCACCTGCTACCTGCAACAAAAGAATATGCCCACATGCCCCAAATATTGCGTGGCTAGAATCCACCATCCGGGAGTATTCAACATTCGAAGTAATTTCAAATGTTTTTTCTGCGCATGTTATTGCAAGGCTGTCATGTTTTCAAATGCAATGTTTTATCAAAAATTAGGACGTTTTTGCAAACAAAGCAATAAAACAAAAATAGAAAGCTTTTTACTGAAATTCAATTTATTGACTGAAAGCCCAGAATAGGCAATTACATCTGGAAGCAATCCCTGGAAAGAGGTGATCGCTGAAAATTGAGAAAAGAAACTATCCTAATGGCAATGTGAAAACGGAATTCCACTGAGTTTCCATTCTGTTATGACCAGTATGTCTTCAAAACTCCCCGACCTTGCCTTCTGAGGAATGATCGGACCGATTCCTATCCTTTAGAACGTCAGTTGTTCAAACGGTAATGGGGGATAGATAACTCAAACCGTAGTCATTCGCTTAAATCCCTCTTTTGTGTGGACCGCCCTTTCAGGTTTTCGATCCACCAGGATACCCTTTTTTGCCTAAGTTGCCCTTTCGGGTTTTCAACTTACCGGGTGTACAAATTTTTCAATTATATCCCTAATTTTTGCCCGAACCTTATTCTGTTTTTGGTTCGCCGGGATGCCCTTTTTTGCCTGGATTTTTTTTATTTTTATTATCCAGCGGGTCTATTCATGCGAAGTATTTTTTGACTACGTCCGAGTTGACAGGGGATGAAAAGTCTTCGCCATCCATGGTTGTAAGCAATAAAGCTCCGCCCGAAAAGACCTTTTTAACCACAAATGGACCTTCATAGTTAGGAGTCCATTTGCCCCTGTGATCTGTATTGGGAGGAAGGATCCTTTTGAGTACCACATCTCCGACTTTGTAAACCCGAGGACGCACCTTTTGGTCAAATGCCTGCTTCATTCTGCGCTGGTATAGTTGCCCATGGCATACAGCCGCCAATCGCTTTTCCTCAATAAGGCTCAACTGATCAAATCTGGCTCGTACCCATTCAGCCTCATCTAGCTTAACATCCATCATGACTCTGAGGGACGGGATCTCTACTTCAACCGGTAGCACTGCCTCCATACCATATACGAGTGAGAATGGGGTTGCCCCAGTGGACGTGCGTACCGACGTTCGATACCCATGCAAAGCAAATGGTAACATCTCATGCCAATCTTTGTACGTGACAACCATCTTCTGTACAATCTTCTTGATATTTTTGTTGGCCGCTTCGACCGCGCCATTCATCTTTGGGCGGTACGGAGAAGAATTGTGATGTTCGATTTTGAAGTCCCGGCATAACTCAGCCATCATCTTATTGTTCAAATTAGAACCATTATCAGTAATGATTCTTTCGGGAACTCCATATCGGCAAATGATATCCCGTTTTAAGAAACGAGCGACCACTTGTTTTGTAACATTGGCATAGGATGCGGCTTCAACCCATTTGGTGAAGTAATCAATTGCCACCAAGATGAAACGATGACCATTAGAAGCTGTAGGCTCAATCTTTCCAATCATATCAATGCCCCACATGGCAAACGGCCAAGGCGACGACATGATACTCAACGGATTTGGAGGTACATGCACTTTATCTGCATAGATCTGGCATTTATGGCATTTGCGGGCATATTTGCAACAATCTGACTCCATAGTCAACCAATAATATCCCGACCTTAACAACTTTTTAGCCATTGCATGCCCTCCGGCATGGGTACCGAAAGAGCCTTCGTGCACTTCAATCATCAACAAGTCTGCTTCATGTCTATCCACACATCTAAGCAGGACCGTGTCAAAATTTCTTTTATACAGCACGCCATCTTTGTTCAGGAAGAAACTACCAGCTAACCTTCTCAACGTCTTCCTGTCTTTGGACGATGCCCCGGACGGGTACTCTTGACTTTTCAAGAAACACTTAATGTCATGAAACCATGGCTTGTCATCAGACGTTGCATCTACTGCAAACACAAATGCTGGTCTGTCAAGGCGGGATACCTCAATCTTAGGTACATGGTTCCATCCTTGCACTTTGATCATGGAAGACAAAGTGGCCAAGGCATCAGCGAACCTATTCTCATCTCGAGGAATGTGGTACAGTTTCACTGTTGTGAAAAATGTCAGCAATCTCCTCGTATAATCTCTATATGGCACTAGATTTGCTTGGTGCGTGTACCAACTCCCTTTCACTTGATTGATTACCAAGGCTGAATCACCAAATATATCAAGGGTCTTAATCCGTAGATTAATCGCCTCCTCGATCCCCATTATACAAGCTTCGTACTCTGCTTCATTGTTGGTGCACCCGAAAGTTATTCGTGCAGTGAAAGGCATATGAACACCTTCCGGCGTGATAAGAACTGCTCCAACTCCGCACCCATTCATATTGACAGCCCCATCAAACATCAGACTCCATTTGGATTCAGGGTCTGGCCCCTCCTCCGGAAGTGGTTCCTCGCAGTCTTTAGCTTTGAGAAACATGATGTCCTCATCAGGGAAGTCAAACTTCATGGGTTGGTAATCATCCATTGGCTGTTGCGCAAGATAATCGGACAAGATACTTCCTTTGATGGCCTTTTGTGAAGTGTACTGAATGTCATACTCTGTCAAGACCATTTGCCACCGTGCAACTCTGCCTGTCAATGCTGGTTTCTCGAAAATGTACTTGATAGGATCCATTTTTGAAATCAACAAGGTCGTGTGCCTAACCATATATTGCCTCAATCGCTTAGCGGCCCATGCAAGCGCACAGCATGTCTTTTCAAGCATTGAGTATCGGGACTCACAATCATTGAACTTTTTGCTCAGGTAGTAAATAGCATGCTCCTTCCTACCTGTCTCGTCATGTTGACCAAGAACACAACCCATGGAACCTTCAAGCACTGTCAGATACATTATCAGCGGTCTCCCTTCAACTAGAGGCATTAGAATCGGAGGTTCCTGCAAGTATTCTTTTATCTTATCGAATGCCAATTGGCAATCGTCATTCCACCTGACCGTTTGATCTTTCCTCAACAATTTAAATATTAGTTCACACGTGGCTGTTAGGTGAGATATGAACCTCGCAATGTAGTTCAATCTACCCAAGAAACCACGAACCTCTCTTTCTGTTCTCGGTTCAGGCATTTCTTGTATTGCTTTCACCTTGGCAGGATCAACCTCGATTCCTCTTTCGCTCACAATGAAACCTAGCAACTTTCCAGAACGCACCCCAAACGTGCACTTGTTTGGATTTAATCTCAGACATAACTTTCTCAACCTTTCAAACAGCTTTTTCAGGTTAACCAGATGTTCCCCTTCTGTTCTCGACTTGGCAATCATATCATCTACATAACATTCGATCTCCTTATGAATCAAGTCATGAAACAATGTCACCATCGCCCGCTGGTACGTTGCCCCTGCGTTTTTCAACCCAAAAGGCATTACTTTATAACAATATGTACCCCACGGAGTAATGAACGTGGTCTTCTCCATATCTTCAGGTGCCATCTTGATCTGGTTGTACCCGGAGAACCCGTCCATAAAGGAGAACACTGAAAATTGAGCTGTATTATCGACCAGCACATCAATATGAGGTAGTGGAAAATCATCTTTCGGGCTAGCTTTATTAAGATCTCGATAATCCACACACATTCTCACTTTTCCATCTTTCTTCGGTACTGGCACGATGTTGGCTACCCATGGAGGATACTTTGTCACAGCAAGAAACCCAGCATCCCACTGCTTCTGGACTTCCTCCTTAATCTTTAAAGCCATGTCGGGGTGAGTCCGACGAAGTTTCTGCTTGACTGGCGGACATTCTTCTCTCAACGGTAGCCTGTGCACGACAATATCCGTATCCAACCCCGGCATGTCTTGATACGACCAGGCGAAGACGTCAACATACTCGCGCAACATTTCTGTCAAAGTTTGCTTCACATCTGCTTGCAAGCTGGCACCAATCCTGATCTCTTTCTTGGCGTCCTTGGTACCAATATTGATGATTTCTACAGTCTCCTGATGAGGCTGGATGACCCTTTCCTCTTGTTTCAACAATCTGGCCAGTTCTTCAGAAAGTTCACAATCTTTCTCATCCCCTTCTTCGGCTTGATAAATCGGATTGTCAAAGTCATACATGGCCATATCAAAATCGTTATCAGTGGTATCCGGAGGATCAAGTCTGCATGAACGGGTTCATGCCTTATTTTAGAATTTATTTTTAAGCAAAACAAAAGAAAATGAAACATTGCCATTTTATATTTTTTGTGCAAAAATAAAAACTGAAAGACAGAGAACAAAATTTGATTGCAAAACGTCCTTTATTAATGATTAAACATTGCAAATGCAACCATGGTGGCCCTACAAATGAATCTATACGCCTTGGGAAAAGCGCAAGATTTTGACATGCATTATGGTTAGAAAAAACAAAGAAAAATTACTCTGTCTGAAGAGTAACCCGGATGACTTCTTCAACGGACCAGTTCTGCACTTGTTGTCCCGAAGCATGAGGGCGTACCCAGTTGTCCAGGTCACAATTACTGTCAACACTATCCTCTGTGGCTGCACAAGACTGGTCCATGTAGATAATTCCCCCACTATTGAAAGTAATGGGTCCCCTGCTCCCCGCATCTGAAGTTGTAGAGGGATGATAACCAATACCAAATTTGTCTTCCTTCATTGGGGTCTCTATCAACCTGCCCCAACCTTGGGCGTTGCCTGCCCTGACGACTTCGACAACTTGTTTGTAAGATGAAATGGAGGTACCAGCCCCAACTGGTACAGAAGAAGACTCAGGTGCATCGTCAATGTTGACTGCTTCAAATGATTGGCACAGCATCTCATGAATTTCCCCATCCATTTCAATGTACTTGAACGTGGACAGGTGACTCACAAAGATGTCTTCTTCCCCACACACTGTCACAACCTGCCCTTCAAACTCATACTTCAGCTTTTGATGTAGAGTAGAAGTAACAGCCCCGGCTCCGTGAATCCAAGGGCGTCCCAATAGGCAGCTATATGCAGGTTGTATGTCCATTACATGGAACGTGGATTTGAATACCTGTGGTCCAATTTGTACGGGCAATTCCACCTCACCAAACACAGATCGTCTAGTTCCATCGAATGCTCTGACCACCAATTCACTAGGCCTTAAGATCAAACCATCAACTTCCAGCTTCATCAATGCCTTCTTGGGCAAGACATTGAGTGACGAACCAGTGTCTACCAGTACATGAGATAACACTGCGCCCTTACACTCCATCGTGATATGCAAAGCCTTATTATGGTTTCTTCCTTCAACAGTCAAATCCCTACTTGTAAAGCCCAAGCCATGGCTAACATTAACATTGGAGATTACGCCCTCGAGCTGATTAACAGTAATTTCTTGTGGCACGTACGCACTCTTCAACACTTTCAACAACGCCTGCCGGTGCGCATCAGAGCACATCAATAGTGACAAGATTGAAATCTTTGAAGGGGTCTGATTCAGCTGGTCCACAATCTTATATTCGCTTTTCTTGATTATCTTCATAAATTCTTCCATTTCCTTATCAAAAGTAATCTTTGTCTCTGCTTCAGGTGTAGGCGCACTTTCAACCACCTGTTTACCCTTAGCCTTTGCTGCAGCTTCTGCCTCTTTATCACTTCTCAAGGTTTGGGGAGCGAACAACCTTCCACTCCTTGTAAAGCCCCCTACACCCCCTACATTATCAATATTTGGGCTGACTGATGATTCAACTTCCTGCTTTTTACCTTCGTAATATACATCTGCCCCATAGTGCCATGGGATAGCTTTCGTAGATGTGAACGGAATTGGTCCTGGCACCGTGATAGTGACAGGACTGGGCCCTTCTGGCGCAACACTCGCCACGGGAACTGCATTGACCGGCATTTGAATCTCAGCGGGAGTGTAATAGATGGTCACGGTTGATATCTCATCAGTGTCTTTCACGACTCTGTCGAACTGTAGACATCCTTCATCGATCAGATTCTGTAAACCCATCTTCAACTTATCACAGCCGTTCTCTTGATTCATACACTCGGAGCAATCTTGATTACAGCCCGGGAACACCTGTCCCTTCAATAAACGATCTTTTACAACCAACAAAGAAGTTTTCACTTGATGAACGTCTAACACCAAATTCAATCTCCTCCCATCTTCAATAGCGTACACATTTGCTGCACTATGATCAGGCATGGGATGCTGAGTAATATTAGGAGCGGGAGAGAAATTGATGGCTTTAGCATCAATCAAATCTTGTACTTTATGATGGAAAGCCCAGCATTTTGCAATGGAGTGCCCCTGAGCACCTGAGTGGAACTCACAACGAGCATTAGCATCGAAGTTAGGTGGCAGGTTTCCAGCAACCGGAGCTTTCATAGTACGGAGTTCTACCAACTTTAACTCGAGTAGCCGGGGCAACAGCGCGGCATAAGTCATAGGGAGAGGATCCATCTTACGATCCCTTTGTCTAGACCTTTGCTGGAAAAAAGGTTGTTGCTGTTGAACTTGTTGTTGGGGTTGTTGTTTCTGAACAGACGGTGTGGGGATTGTTACAGCATCTACCTGATAATAAGCTTGAGAACGCCCTCTGCCTCGTCCTCTAAACACAGCATTCGTATCACCTTCTCTTCTTTTCTGGTTACTAGCAAACGGTTTCTTCGTCCCCGAAGAGCCAGCCCCACTCACATCCTGGATCTTTCCAAGCTTTAACAGACTTTCTATTCTTTCTCCCGCAATCACAATATCAGCAAATCCAGTCGACGGACAAGCAGCTAATCTGTCAAGATAGGCCCCTTGCAAGGTGCCCATGAACATATCTGCCATTTCTCTGTCTGACAAGGGAGGTTGGACCTGGGCAGCCATTTCCCTCCACCTCTGTGCATATTCTTTGAAACTCTCCTTGGCATTCTGGGACAATCCCTGCAATTGGGTGCGGTTGGGTGCCATGTCAATATTATATTGGTATTGCTTCAGGAACGCTTCTGCCAGATCTTTCCAATTCTTCACAGCAGCCCTATTCAACTTCATATACCAGGTCAAGGACGCCCCAGCCAGACTGTCCTGAAAATAGTGCATCCATAGCTTCTCGTCATCCGTATGGGCTGAAATCTTCCCAAAGTAAGCTTGAAGATGCGTTTGGGGACACGCATTGCCGTGATACTTATCAAAAGTGGGAGGTTTGAATTTAGGGGGAATTCTGACTCCTGGGACCAGCCCCAAGCTAGTAACATCAATACCCATAGAGTTCTTGCATTCTATGGCCCTGACCTTCTCTGCTAACTCATCATACCTTCGATCCCCTTGATTACCCACATCAGCATCCAGCAGAGTAAATTGGTCTTCCAGAGTATCTTCAAGAGTAACACCAGCATGCCTACCATTTCCATTACCCCGATTGTTACCACCAGGAGGAGGGTTGCCACCGGGAGGAGGAATGCCATGTCCCTGTGAATTGTCATGATGATCACCTTCGGGCCCATTGTCGGGACGCTCTACCAGAAGCCTCAGTCTCTCCTGATTTTGCGCCATGCCAGTCATGAGGGTCATGAACTGGTCCATACGCGCCCTCATTTCCGCCAAATCACTTTGCACTTGATCCATGATTCTTACTTGATTCCTTCGCGTCGAATATCGGTGAATATGACTCTCCGCTATACTGCCTGAAACCAAATAAAGGTTAGAGTTCCCGCAACGAGTACCTGAAAAGCAAGTAACAAAAATGCAAAATGATATGCAATGCCATGCAATGCTATGTTTGTCATTTCCGAGGTGCTTTATACCCTGATTCCAATCCAACCACAGAAATCTGAAGACCAGAAATTGTGATATAAAGAGACGTGTCGTGGTCATGTGCTTGTGTGCAGCTATCTGATAAGGAATAATTCTGAATAAAACTGCTCATACTCATTCAACGAAATATTCAAGTACATTTAAGAAAGGTTCAACCGCAAAGGCAATATAAGGAAAAAAATGGATCCATCAACAAGCCTGATGGTAGCCATTAACAACAAAATACAGGGAAAAGAACATCAATCTGACAATTCCACATCCTTAAGCCTATCACTTGAATACTTGATTTCCTCAAAAAGTATACGGGTACGCTGGTGATTCGGCTTTTCAATCATTTCTTTGATCAAGACATCCCTTTTCTCAAGAGCTTCAGTTAAAGAACCCATATGCAGCATCAGAGCCTCGTCATCACACACTCCTTTGTGTCTCTTTATGCCGGCTTGCGTCTTGAGTATCTCCCTTTCTATCATGACTTCTTCAAGCTCTTTCTTGGTATTCCTCAGCTCACCTCTAGCTTCTTCTAGCTGTTCTTGACTCTTACCGAGGCTTTCCCGATACTTTCTTCTCTGCTCATGCGCCTTTTCAAGCTCTTCGTCCTTAATCTGCAACTGTTCCTGTAATTCAGCATTCTCTATCCTAACTTCGTCCCAAGCGTGCTGAAACTTTGTTAACTTTTCTTTGGTCTGTGCTAACGCCTGTTTGGTTTGCTTGTGGGCTTGAGTAGCATCATCAGCACCTTTACTAATCTTCCGGAAATGTTGGGCTCTTCCAGCAAAGTCTTTTTCTTTTGCAGTTAGGATTTGTTCAGCATCTTGGGCTTTCCGCTCCAGCTCTTTGTTGGCATGTAGAGCATTCTGAAGACGGCTACTCAACTCGGAATTCTCTCCTTGGAGCTTTTTCACCAAGGCTTGCAACTTGTCAACTTCTTCCACAGTAGCAGTGCTTTTTGCTTTCTCATTCTCCGGATACAAAAGGGGTGCCTTACCAAAAGGCAAGAGAAAATCTTTAACTCTTTTCTTCACCCACTCTTCATATGCTGGATAAACCCGGTTGTTAGGCTTTCCTAGAGTAACTTTCCCCTTTTTCAGTATGCTACCCCAGCTTTCAGAAGCTTTCTGTGCTGCTTCCCACCCATCTGATGTATGAAAATAGAGGGACTCCTCCACATCTCTCTTAATAGGCGGACCTGTCAGGGCATACCCAAACTGTCGAATGGCCAAAGAAGGATTGTAGTTAATCCCACCCAGTCTTCCTATCAGTGGAACGTTAGGGAACTTACCACAGCTGTGGATAATATTCTTGCCAATCAGCCCATGATCTACCCATACGATGTCCTTGGCCACCAATCCCATTAAGCGCTGTTTCCACTCTAGAGAATCTTTGGAATCCACAAAAGCCCCTGATTGTGGTAAACGGCCTGCGAACCACTTATAGAACAAAGGTGCACAACAACGAATTATCCCTCCTCTTTTCTTTTCGTTTCGGTTGTACAACGAGTAGTGAAGATCTCCCAGTAGCGTTGGCACCGGGTTCTTCATCATGAATATTCGTATAGCGTCTGTATCAATGAAATCCGGCTCGTTGGGAAACAACACTATGCCGTATATACAAAGGGCTAGCAAAGCATTAAAAACAAGCCAATTCTTGCCTTTAGCTGCTTCCTGGGCCTTCTTAATCAGATATTCCAGCTTGTAACCACGAATCTTTCCTTTGTTGGAGACATTGTCACTTAACTCTGATTTGCTCAAATAAAGAGCACCAGCCAACTTCCCAAAGTCAAGATCTCCCACCGATCCAAAGAAAGGGGGCTCCTCCTTGATAGCAATCCCCAACATGTTGGAATACTCCTCCAAGGTAGGAACCAACACATAGTCTGGAAATACAAAACATCTCAGAGGCGGATCATAGAACTGCATCAACGTATGGAGACCTCTGGCTTCAGAATCACTGACATTACGGACCACAGATAAAATCCACCCATATTTCTCTTCAAAAGCTTCTCGTACTGCAGGGCTCGCCATTCCCTTCAGCATAACAATAGGGCCTAAAGTAGGCATAAGGAACTTATAGCTGATGATATTCTTCCTCTCTTTAGTGTTCATCTTTGCAGGGACCTGATGACTGGAATCAAGGGTAATATATGCACCTGGAAATGAATAAACATGTATGTTAAAATATGATAATGCAATGCAAAGGGCAATGTGATCAGGTAATCAGGTGTCTGTGCTGAACTGTGAACGGTGTCGGTGTAGCTCTGAGACTAATATAGAACCATAGATAAGAACCATCTGAATACAATAGGATGAAACTTCCTTTTTGTGCAATGATGATAGAAAACCGGGTATGTAGGAGGTCATGGTTACCTGCAAACCTGTAAACAACCCGCCCTTCTCACATGTGGGTACTAGGATGTTCAGTATCCCGGGCTCTCAGGTCGAGAAATGATGATACGTTCACCATTTCTGGTTTGGCATCATCATCAACGAGGAGGCCTCAACTGATTCTCCAAAACGAAAGGTCCTCAGCTTCTGGCACTGAGGTCGAGAAGCAATAGTACATTCATCCCTCAGGGTACAGTACTATCGCCAATCGAGGAGTGCCTCCGCTGAT
Organism: Lathyrus tuberosus; assembly: GCA_022829125.1. NCBI lineage: Eukaryota > Viridiplantae > Streptophyta > Magnoliopsida > Fabales > Fabaceae > Lathyrus > Lathyrus tuberosus. The sequence continues at coordinate 4,171,767 of JALAZF010000282.1, forward strand.
TCTCTTTCAAAAAGGGATGTCCTATAGCAAGTTCCCAGCATTGGGTCCTCGGATCGAGAATGTGCAATGGGTTTGCCACGGAATGTGGTCTGCCACTGTCACATCTCGGGAGGAGTGCCGCAACTGAGTCCTCGGGAATGGTCACCAGAGTCGACAGTTCCTCAAGAGAATAACCACTGGCCTGCATAACATGCAGTAGCAGAAAGCTCCTGATAGAACCTCGTCTGGTTGAGGGTCTCATGAACAACAATACGTGGTCACCACCACGCAAGCGTCATGACTATCCACTCTAATACCTATGTATGTACTCAAGCCTTGGTAGTGAGCTTATCTCTCAGAACACCCATCCCGCCAAACAGACAAAACAGTGCAACACAATATAACATATGATATGTAATGCTAAAATGCGGTAAATACAGTAAAATAAATAAACAACAACATATAGCACAACAGTAAACACCCAATGAAAGAAAAGCAGACAAGCGCTAGGATTGACTCGCTAAGGAAACCAGAGATTCTGGGTTCGTTCCCCAGCAGAGTCGCCAGCTGTCGCTCCCGGGATTTTCATCCTAGTACAAACGCGAAAGTGGCACCGAACAGAGTCGCCAGCAATGTGTATTTATCCCAAGAGAGGGAAAGGAAACACCGCGTAAACCTGAAGGAAAGGATAGAGCATGGTCTCGCGACCAAGAGAACTGGGTTCGGGAGTCGGTTACGCGAGAGGAAGGTATTAGCACCCCCTCGCGTCCATCGTACCCGATGGGATCCACGCTTGCTGCTTCGATCAAAGGGTGTAAAGAAAGGATACCGGAAAAGGAACTGAAAGAAAGAAAGGAGAAAGAAAAGAAAAGGAACGGGAAAAAAATGTAGGGAAAATAAAAGAAGTGCTCGCATGGGCCCTACCCCACTGCCTACGTATCTCATCGGGAGCATGAGAATCAGAGCGACGTAGTTCCCCTCACTAGGGATGGATTGTTTGTGTTTTTTAAGGAACGGCTTACGTTCTGGCTCAGGTGTTGCAAGCTCGCTGGTCCGAGTGCGTTACCATCTTGCAAGAGAACGAGTAGAAGCGCGTTCGTGCGTTGAGAATGAATGAGATGAGAAAAGAATTCCCGAAGGAAAAGACGTTATTATTTGTTTTTGTCTTTTAAGAGTTTTTTCATTTGTTTGCATATGATAGTGTATCTGAATCTTAGTCATTGGAATGCGTACCTTCTCACATTCCAAGATGGAATGGGTAAGAAAGCACACTAAGAGTGAAGAAGACCCTCACACTTAGTTCCAATTATCAAGGTTCAAACACACTAGCATACTTGTGTTTATTAAGTGTTTTTGTTAATTAAGAAATGAAGAAGTGTTTTTTATTATTTGCACCTTCAACAAGTATTGCATTTAAGTCCCTCATACAAGATCAAATGTGTAACACATTGACCTAAGATGGGCCATATGCTACACATCTTAAGATTACAAGAGAAGACCCCTTATAATCTTTTCTTTATATGAAAGGCCTAAATGCAATAAATGCCTACCTTTATTATATGTTTTGAATTTTCTTTGAGATGAGAAGATGAAAGACTCAAGAGAGGGTAAAGGTAAAAAATCTATATGGACTAAGACTCAATCCTAATTGATTAGTTAAGGGAGTGATCCTAAAGTTTGTGAGGTTTCAACCTAAAGTCTAAAGAAAGAAAGAGTTAAACAATTCACTTCTAAGTTAGAAGATGAATTGTAATTCAAAAAGGGAAAGTGATGAGTTATTAAAAGAAAGCACATAAGTGCTTAACAAAACACAAAATGGAATTGTAAAAGAGATGAAAGGAAAGAAATTTGAATGTGGATTCCTTGTCCACACTCAATTGAAACTTACCAAAGCCCCTACATGGTTAGTAAACATGTATAAGAAGTATGAGAAGTAAAAGAACATGTAACGCATCATAAAACTCAAAAGAATTAAATGAGAAAACAAAACCTAGAACCACAACCAGAATGGGCATCATATGGACAACAAGTGAATATCATCATACAAGTGCAAGTGAATAAGCAATAATCATCATCCATTAGCATTTAAACATGTTACAAGAAGAAGGGATAGATGAAAGATGGAAAGAAATGAAGAGGACATGCATAAATGGAACATGTAAATCAACAACCAGAATTGAAACTAAATGGAAAATGGTTTATAAACATCTCAAAAGTATTTATGAATCAACTTCAAGACATTCAAGAAGTAATATAAGAAGAATTGAAATGAAAGTTCAAAAGGAAAGTGCAAACAATACATGTTAATGATGCACAAAGTTCAAATTGAAATGAACATGTAAAGATGACCTATAATGTGTATCAAAGACCTATAATATCATATGAATGGCTCCTAACATATGTAAATGCTCATACAAATGTGCACAAAAGAATTCATGTAAACATGCACTAAAGTTGTAATGACATGCCATGGATTATACTTCCAATGTAATGCATCAAACAAAGACCAAATGGATTCATGAAAATTATGCCAGCATATTATTGGAATGCCTAGGTCAGAAATACATCATACATCAAGATAGCATGTAAAAATTCAGAGCAAAATGACTTCAAACAAAGCAATTAGGTCAAATTGAAACATCATGCAAAGTGGTGCAAATATAGGCATCAAAACATGTAATAAAGTGACCTAAAAAATCAAACAAAAATCATCTAACATGCTTCAATGTATTAGTGAATCAATGCAAAAAGAAGAGCATCAAAACAATTTTTAATGAGCAAGAACAAAATTAAACAAATTCATGTATCAGGCTTAGAATGCATCTAAATGGAAATTCAAAGAAAATTATGGACCAGGGGTAAAAAGGTCATAAAATCAGAAAATAAAATCATCAAAAATTTCCTAAATGTTTTAGTGATACTCATGAATTTTTGTGGAATTTTATGATGAAGTTTGATATTTTTAAAAATTAAAAAGTAAACGTGCATAAAATGAAGAAAATAAAAGGAAATAGAAAACAAGAGTGGGGTGCAAATATAGTAAACCAACAGTTCAAAGTGTTTGGGCTTTTTAAAAAGGAGGTGTGGATAGCAAAATAGTCTAGGTCCATTAAGCGCGCATAACACAATAACTACCATGCTCCTCAGTCAACACAAGTCAAAGCAACTACAACCATCAGATTAGGTCAAGTCAATGTAAAAGTCAAGGTAATCAAATCAAGCATATCACATTGCTAGTACACACTAATAACCATGTACACACGCGCATGCTAATCATCAGATGGAAAAAATGAAGCACGTGACACACACCCTCTCCATTTATTCGCTGGCACCACCACCACCCTTGGATCAAAACAAATCAACGGACACGACTTAATCTGGCATGTAAACCCTAATGAAACCTCACCGGCCGGAGAGGGACCTCCGGTCACCTTCTCCGGCCACTCTCCGGCACTGCAATCAATCAAACATTCTAGAAATTTATGCAATACACATCAAAATGTTCAGGAAGTCACATAGATCATGAATCTAGGCTTATTTTTCACAAACAACACACAAACAGAGAGAATCGAAGCAATGAAATTAGCCCTAGGTTTTGGATCTAAGCTTCTAAGAAGCTCTATCAACTAGCCAGATGGAGGAATGCTCTTAGTGAGCTCAAATCATCACAACACAAGCTAAACAGAATGTAAATCGTGCCAAGAAAGTTTGAGATATTGAAACCTGAAAATGTAGGAAACCGGAGTTGAAAGAAAACCAGAGAAATGTGCTTCCTCTTTGATCTTCAACTGGCCAAATAAAGGCTCACAAATCCTTGCAAATGTTGATGAAATTCAATATGCAGTGGAAGACACTTCAATCTCTTCAATGTTACCAAGCTTCAATGTGTTTTAATGCTGCTTGATATTGAAGCTTGAAGATGGATTCAGATGTAGATGATGATGAAATCGTGTGAGAGGAAGAGAAACTTCAGAGAGAGAGCTTGCGAATTTCAGAGGAAAAGTGAGAATGAAGTGTTGTGTGAAATTATGAAGGAGATTTGGTTATATAAGTGTGGTTAAAGGGGAACTGTGGTGGTTAACTGAGTGAGTTAGGGTGAGTTGGAATGGTTAAATGAGTCCACCCTAACTAACTGAGTCAAGTTAGTTAGGGGGCGAGTAATCAAGGTTGGGTTATGGTGAGGTCAAGCTCATGACGCTTGTAGTGAGGATGAGAGTGAGGTGGTGTTATGCAGCAGTAGCTTGTGGTGGAAGTTTTGCAAATTTCCCTTCTCATGTAAGAAGTAACAAAGTGGAAGCACGTGCAAGAATGTTTGGGCCAATGAGGAAAAGAAATCAGCTGGTGATGATGAAGTGTTTGTGGTGTGACTGAGCCAAAAAAAAAATGTGTGAACTGCTACACATGACAGTCAATGCATCAATGCAGATGGTGATGTTTGAACATGGATTTCTTTATGACCAAGGCACGAAAATGAATCATCTTGGTGTCAATGGATTGAGGAAGCATCATAGGACAATTTTGGTGTTGGACTTGAGTTGAAAAGGTACCTCAAACATGTCTAAAAATCATCATAAACAGATGGAAAAACGACTGGTGCATGGGCGAGCAATTTGTGGCATGGCATGGCAAGCTGGCCTAGTGATTTTCAGCATGATCACACCAACTTTGGACCAACATCTCTACCTCATAACTTGATCAAATCAAAAATTGTCCAACATGAACATTGAAGGTGACACTACAAGGAACAACTTTGATGTTGAAAAGTTTTTCATTTGAGGCCTTTAACCATGAGAAAAATGAGTGGACCTTTGGCTCACCAACTGTTTGAGAAAATGACTGTGCGCGTGCCCTGAAAATCTTGGTCATGACCTAGTTTTGAACCTACTTTGCTCAAACTTTGATCAATCATATCTCACTCAATTTTTATCCAATAGAGATGTTCCACATATGGATGTGAAGCTTAAAACAAGATCTTTTGTTGTGGCCTGGTGGAATTTTCATTTGGTGCTTCAATTTTAAATGGCCTTGGTTCAAACTCTGATGCAAAATGGCCAAAACTTGCTATTTTTAGTAACCCTACTTCATCCAAAAATGGCAACTTTTTACATCTTGATTTTTTCATGATTCCTTTGGAATTTCTTGACCAAATTTTGTACATTGGACATATATAACATGAATTTCATGAATATGGCCTCAAAAAGTCAAGAGTTGACTTTTTCCTCTGATTATTTGACTTTGCCCCAATTTCTCTGATTCTTGATCTTTCTTCCAATTGAACCACTTCTAAAACCAATTGAGATGCAATTTTCCACATACATACACTTAAGAACATGTAGAATACCATGACAACAAGCTTTGTCCAAAAAATCAGAGATATCCTGATTTTATTAGAAACCCTAATTTTGACCCCCTCTGGTTAGGAGGAAATTACACATCTTCCAAATCCAAATTCCTCAGAGTATGTTGTGTATCCTCTTAAAGGATGATGAGAAATGCCACTTGAGGATGATTTTGAATCAATGAGCTATCTCTTTTGAGGGTTTTCCTTCAATTTTTGGACCTCTTGCATAGTGTAGGATGTAATGCTTCAATCTCCTATTGAATCTCACCTTCTTGAGGTTGTGGAGGATCAATTGGGATAGTATGAGACATGAGAGGCCTCTTGGCTTGCCTTGAGGAAACTTGATTTACCTTTTTGTGCCTTGAATGATCTCTTGATTGCCCACCTTCCACCTGATCACATGCCCTGATGGTAAGAAGGATGCCATGCTTCATTTTTCTATATTAAATGCAATGCAATGCTAATGAGATGGATATGATATGATAAATGATAATGCCATGCTATGATGCCAAAAGGGGAGAGCAAATTTTGGGGTATTACACATTGTCATAGTCTCTAATCATGGAATTACCAAGGATGTTTGCATCATAATTCCTCCGCTCAATGAGTCAAGGATCACTCTTGACAGTAGAAATGTTCCCAACCTAGAGCCGATTGAGGTTGCCTACGATGGTCAAAAGGCCCAAAAAGCCCCTATGGTTATCTACCTGTCAGGCCCAATACCATACAAGTCAGAAAAGGCTATTCCGTATAAGTACAATGCGACTACCATAGAAGATGGAAAATAAATTCCACTGCCATCCGTTGTGAACATCGCTGACATCGGTCGAGTTACCCGGAGCGGTCGAATCTTCAACGGAGGAGTTGGAGAACCCACAAAAGAAAAGGAACCTTAAGCTGAAGTTCTGTAGCTTGCGGTTTTTGTCGGTGACGCGACCACCTTATCGCCATGAGATTTCCTCACCTCAATGGATGGAATGTTGGGTGCTACTTTCTGATTTCTTATTTATCCCGTGAAGCTGGAAGGGAAAGGGAAGCTATCTAAAACTAACCTTGCACGCGAATGTTTAACTGAACAAATGCTTGACAGAGATTGGGGAGTCCGGGGTCATGTTATACAATGGGGAGTTGTCAGTTACCCATCTTATACATGGTTATCCATGAGATGATAGTTTTATGTTCTGCTTTGTACTTTATGGTGTTTGTCTGTGAAATGGGAAAGTTTCTTCTTTGTGGAAATGATGAGAGAGAGAGTATTTTTGTTGTTTTTGGGGTTATTTTGATGTTTTTGGTAAGGTACTGGACCTAAGGTTTTTTATTAGTGTGCTCGCTAAGATTTCTCAATCTTATGCCTACGTATTCCTGTAAAGAAATACAGGGAAATCAGAGCAATCGTAGTTCCTCCTATTCTAGGGGAGGAAAAAATGTCTGGTGTCTTGTTCAAAGCCCAAGATTGAAGCTAAAAGGTTATATTTGTGTCTTGTTCAAAGCCCAAGGTTGAAGCTAAAGGTTTGACTGAGAGAGAATTTGTCATATCTAAAGAGAGATATCTCATCTGTTTATCACAAATGTTTGGGTGATTTATTTATAAAGGAGGATTACTTTAACTGGGATGCGGGATCCAGCAATGCCATAATTTCCTTTATAGGGGATTTATCCTGAAGGAGGAAAATTTAACTCAGTATAGAGCGATGCCATTTTTCCTTAGGAATTTTTCATGCTAAAAGAAGGACATTGGCTTGGATGTAAATAATCCAGAGGCTTGCCACTTACAACATTTAGATGAAAGAGTTTTAACCAGGATAATGAGGGACTACAACTTGGATGTTTGTATCAACAAGTGTGCTACTTACAACAATTATCTGGAATTAGGGTTTGTTTGATTGTCTATTTTGAGATGTGATATACAGAGAAGTATCTTCCTACACCGAGAATTTTTTTTATATTTCTCTGAGGGGATGTTGATTTTTGCGTGCCTTGATCAAAGCCCAAGGTTGAACCTAAGAGGTTGATTGACTGACTCCACTGGGGAGATCATTATACAAAGCCTAAGAGGAGGCTGAAGGATTGACTCAATAAGAGAGTGTTTATCTGTCTAGTACAAAGCCCAAGATTGAGGCTGAAAGAGAATTACTCTTTTGGGGAAAAAGTTTTATCTGTCTTGTACAAAGCCCAAGATTGAGGCTAAAGAGGTTGACTGTGTTTAGGGAATTTTTATCTGTCTTGTACAAAGCCCAAGATTGAGGCTAAAGATTTATGACTCCACTAGGGAGGGCACTTATGGGTGTCTTGTACAAAGCCCAAGATTGAGGCTAAAAGTTTAATTTGACTCAGCAAGAGAGGTATTTATGGTGTCTTGTACAAAGCCCAAGATTGAGGCTGATAATTAGGACTAATTCTACATGAGAGATATTTATGGTGTCTTGTACAAAGTCCAAGATTGAGGCTGAAAGAGATTGCTGATGAATGCTCATTATACAAAGCCTAAGAGGAGGTTGGTTGGGAAAATTTCTTATATAAAGCCTAAGAGGAGGCTAACTTCTGCTGAGGATTATTGAGATCCAGAGACAGGTCCAAATTTGAGGAATTCAACTCTTGCTGGGGATTACAGAAGAGTTGAGATATCAGATGCCCTGAGGTTCTGATTCTATTGGGGATTTTGTTAATATTGAATTAACAGTAATTGACCCTAGCTGGGGAAATTTAAAGTGAGGGTTTAGGAATTGATTTTTAAAGTCTGTGGAGATTTTTATCTCTGCTTGGAGATTTATCAGATGACCAGGGTTTTTTATCCTATGTTTAGGAATTTTGAAGGTTTATTTGAAATCTAATGAGAGATGAGAATGTCCAAGTCTATTGGTATGGAAATGTTTTTCTTTGTATGATGCCCAAGAGAAGGCTGAGATGTTAAGGGATGAAGGTCAACCCTAAATTGGTTTGATACTTTGACTCAGGAAGACTGCTCTATCAAAGGATGACTAGGTTCTGTTTTATACCTTTAAGAGGTCTTTTGGGTCCTTGTATTAAGCCCAAGAGGAGGCATGAGAACTTCTAAGAAGCCTGAGGGTCCTTGTACAAAGCCCAAGAGGAGGCTGGGGATGCTTTTAGAAAGCCTGTGGGTCAAAACTTAAGAAAGTTCAAGAAAGGTTTCACCGGGAATTAATCCTTTCTTTAGTGAACAATTCTAGAGTTTGAAGAAATTCAAAAGAGGTTTCACCGGGAATTAACCCTCTCTGGGGAAATGAATTTCTTTGACAAGTTCTAATAGTGACAGTCTGAGAAAAGTTTCACCGGGAATAATGTCTTTCTTTTTGTTCCATATTGTATAAGCCCAAGAGGAGGTAAGACTGTATCTGAAAATTCCTATGGGGAACTAGTTTTGACTGTGTTTAAGAGTGACCAACTGGCTTTATCTAAATTCTAGACCTAATTGCCGGGAAAACTCTATATAGATATACATGTATATATACAGTTGATATATATGCAAGTATTTAAAAAGGAGTGGAAGAGGACTTACAGGTGAGCAAGCTTCCAACATTACAGTTAAATATATATGTAAGCATGTAAAAGAAAGCTGATAAAAACTTACAGGTGAGCAAGCTTCCATAGTTGTATTGTTAGTTGTTCAAGAAATTGAAGAAAGTTTTGATAACAACTATACATTTGAATTTAAATCACAAGGAAAGTTGTTTTAAAAAAAAGGTTTGGGGCTTATACTCAAGGAGAGGCCCAGATGACTTATTTGATAACATTGATCGCACTGCGATATTAACAAATGTTGTGGGACTTATACTATAGCAGAGGCCCAAAAAGGTTTGTATTTACAAAGAGGATTGAGTCTTGCACTCTATTAGAGGCCCAAAGTGTGTTTTAAGAAAAAGAATGGGACTTACAACACAAGGGTAGGGCCATTGGTTTCTGTTTTTGAAATGGCGATCGCGTCGAGATTTTTGAAATCACAGTGGGACTTATATAATGATTGGGCCCAAATTATTTTGGTTTTCAAAAGGGATTGGGTCTTACACTCTATTAGAGGCCCAAATAATGTTTGAAAAGATTTGTGAGGGTGAGAATGATTAAAACCCTAATTTTTGATTTAAAATGTATTTTAATTGAATAAAAATTCAATTAAAACAATCAAACATGTTAAAAAAAAAGGTTATGATCTTGGATAAATATTTGAAAAATCATGTTTCATTCATAGAATGATTTAAAAATCATTTGAATTTTGTAAAACCAAGAGAAAGAAATATTTTTAATGTCTAAAAACAAATAAAAATATAATTCTTTACAAAAATACCAAATATATGAAATAAATAATATTTTTGTGAAATTTTTGTAGAATTAAATATTTTAATATTTTTGTGAATTTTCAAAAAACGAACCAATAAAAAATAATTAAATTTGAGAGAGAAATTAATTTTTGAATTAATTAACAAAAACCATGAAAATATTGAAAAATAGCAAAAATATGAAAGAATAGCAAAAAGGTCTGGGTGGGTATTGAACCTATGACCTCCTACACAAACACACATGCGCGCTACTACTGGGGTGGTGATACATCCGTGTATCAGAACCACCCCATTAACATATATGGGTGACTTGGTTTTTAGGCCTGACCAAGGCAAAAAACCAAGTCATGATGGATTTGCATGAAGGCTCTAACTTTCTCATTTCTCCATGGATTTGGAAAAAATTTAGGTGCATCTTGCCTAGAATTTCATGAGGAATCCAATGGTGCCTTTAGATTTTTCAGAAGATGTCTCTATTTAAAACCCGATAGTAATTTCAAAAAATGCCAAGATTTGCATGTTCTATGTTAACACATAATATAAACACTAATAGCATGCTAAATTGGTTCAAACACAACATATATGATATGTATGAGATGTCTATGATCAGTGGACTTCAAAGCAATACATAATTCAAAGAGTTCAAGTTGTCATGCACTTACCTCTTGAAGCTTCTTGTGCTAACTGTCAAAATCCTTGTGCCATAAGTAATCCAATGCTTTAGACACTCTTGATTGATCCCTTAGAAGCTTTTAGGATGATAAAAAACAGCTGGAATTCTCAGGAACAAGAATTGGCTCTTTCTTGCAAAAGCGGTCAAAATGGTAACTCTCTCAAATGGTGTTCCAGATGAGGGAAACCAATTGGGACAGTTTAAGGATGATATTTGAAGTGTGTTTGAGGTTTTGTTTGGTTTTGAATGTGACTGAATCAAGACATGACTTGACAAATGCAAAAAAAGTCAAATTTTGAGGTTTTGGAGGCTGACTTTTTGATTTTGGTGTTTTAGATCAAATGTGATTGTTTGAACAACTCATATATGATATATTGGATGTGTTTGGATCATGAGCTGTGGTGGAATTGCTCTCTAACTCTCTAACTCAAAAACTCAGTTGTTACTTGCAAAAGAAGGAAAATGTGGAGTGAAAGAGAGAATTTGAAGAAAGCAAATGTTGTAATGCTTTGGGGTACTTGAACTGATCAGAAATGAGCTCTATTTATAGTAGGGCAAGTTTATTTTGCAAGCAATAGTGAATGGCAACTTGGACAGTCCCTTAGCCAATTGTAGCATAAAGGCATCTTTAGTCTTCCATAGCCATTGACTTGAGGTTAGGGCACATGCCTATGGTCCTTTGGTTTAGAGTTGAATCTTGACTCATTCAGTTAGGATTGCCTCAGTTTATACCACCTTGATACATCCATTGAATGCTGAAACAAAATTGGAGTCTTTGAACTTTTTAGCCTTTTTAGGTTTGTTATGGCTACATGTAGAATCTTGGACTTGGTAGGCTTGTGGATCAGATCTTTTCTCTTGGATGTTATCCTCTGATGTGTCTAAATGGATGACAAGGCTTGGAGTTTTCCAAATTAGCTAACTCGAGCAAAATGCACAAATCTGCCTTATAAAAATCAGTCCATGATGCCATATTCCGAGGGTTGTATCTCCCTACTCAAATTGAATTTGGAGATGATCTGGTACTTATTGGAAAAACCTCATGGCATACTTCAACTTTGATGTTCACCAATGGACCTGGTTCAATTTGGATTAAGGTGAAAAATGTCCCTACATTTTGGAAAAAGTAAGGCAGATTCTGACTTATTGAAAATTTCACTAAGTGTTGGAAAAAGTGTCATTTTCATGTTTTTGTGATTTTGATCAATCCATAACTCAAAATCCACGAGGATTTGGAATCTCTTGTAGTTGACACTTTTAAAGTATGTCAGATGGACTTTCAATTGAGCTTTGAATGGGAGAAAAAGGCCTTAGAGTTTGGGAGATATGACCTTGCAAAGTTGGTACCGAATCCATTTTGTTCCATAACTTAGAAAAATTTAAGTTTCTCTAAGTTGCCCCTTTTGCAAGTTAACTCACTTTTCTTGATTTTTCTTGATGTATGATGATCAAAACCATACATTAACATTGTTTTGGACTTAGGGGAACCATATTTGTGAAAAATTCCAAAAAGTCAAACTTGATTTAGGGCACAATTGACTTTTTGTTAGATGAATTCCAAATTGTGTGATCCCTTTCGAAATAAAGCCCTTTACCTAATTAAAACCTAATGGATGGATTCCATAGGTGTTTTAGGATATTTTAAATCATGTCCCAAGGTTTGGGAGCATGTCTTGGTTCAAAGTCAAAGGTACAGTTGACTTTTTCATCAAGAAACCCTAATTGGCTCAGATGAATTTGAATCTTTGTGTGGCTCATGAACCAAGTTCTTTGAATAAATCCAATCTTTTAAATGGATAAATATGATGTATTGGAGATCTTCAAAACATTTCTTGAGGCCTTGGATCATGTCTTGCTCCAAAAGTCAACTTAGGGGTGAATTAGGTCAAGAAACCCTAATTCCTGATTTTTTAGGAATGCATCCCCTGAGGCTAAATTGACTTGATGATTGGGCCCATGAGGTCTCTTAAAGTATCTTGGATTATTATTTGAAGCATTGGCTCATGCCCAGATGAAAACTTTCATCTGAAGGCCTTGGTCGATCAAAACCCTAATTTGGTGACACTGGCGATCTCGAGGCTTGATCCACTTGGAATGTTGCAACCTTGTGCTTGATTCTTGATATGGGAGTCCTCTTGATCCTTTGTGGATGTTTGAGGTTTTAAACAAGTTGAAGATCATGTCTATTCTTGATTGACCTTTTGTCTAAATATTCTAAGAGGGCTCGAAACCCTAATTCCTGATCGTGGTAGGTGCTCAACCATCTTTGAGGAGGTGGATGAGGCATGATGATACATCTACATTGTGGTGATGATTTGCACAATGATGTGAAATCTTAGTGGTCAAAATTTGGGGTATAACAGATGCCCCTATTTAATCTTCTTGGACCCGAAGGTGTGAATGGTGAGATATTCGACAATTCAGAGTGCAAGAGGATTAAATATCAGAATACCCGAAATTTTGACGATGGTTATGAATGGTAGTTTGCTCATCCATATTCTTTTGCTAAGTGTTGATACTTTAGAAAAGGTAAAACTTCCTCTCGATCCTGGTTTTTAGCCAAGGAACTGGTCTCAGTTTTTGAAATAAACTTCCCCTCGATCCTGATTTTCAGCCAAGGAACTGGTCTTAGTTTCTTTTGTCAATAAACTTCCCCTCGATCTTGGTTTTCAACCAAGGAACTGCACTTAGTTTTTGAAATAAACTTCCCCTCGATCCTGGTTTTCAGCCAATGAACTGGTCTTAGTTTCTTTTGTCAATAAACTTCCCCTCGATCCTGGTTTTCAGCCAAGGAACTGGTCTCAGTTTCTTCTTGCCGAGTTCCTTTTCTTGACAAGGGATGCTATTAGTAGCAGTTTTCATCAAACTTCTTGCCGAGTTTTATTGGGAGATGCTATTTGATGGAAAAATCGACGTCAGATTTTCTGGGGAAACCCATTCATTTGAGTTGCAGAGGAGTGCAAACTTCTATGTTTGGAGATGCCATTTGTTGACTCTACTGGGGAAAACGAGTCTCTTGAGAGACAGCTTTTTGCTTGGGGGTATCACACTTTTCTTCGGGATTCTCATGGAGAAATGCCATGTGACCTGATCCGATATGAGGTGCTGATGACTACATTAACATTGAGTTTCTTTGGAGAAAGACCGATGTATTGTCGAGAGTCTTTGGTTAAGAGGCTTTCTCTAGGGATTTTCCTTAATCCGGGAAAGCGAAGAAATCATCATCAATGGTGAAGAGTGATGTTCCAAAGGTATCTGTCGAACTTTTTTCTTGTCTTTCAGAGGTTCAAGTTATCAAAGTGGTTGAGGATAGTCTCCAATCCAGAAATTAACTGGGGAGATATTGTTCAGGCAAAACATTTCCTGACGAGGAAAGAACTGACAACTCGATTGATAAGAGGACTTTTATCACTTGTAAAATCAGTATGACCAGAGTGATAGTTGTAACACCCTAAATTTATTAGAATATTTATTTAATTTATTTAAATATAATATTTGTGAATTTTTGGTGAATTTTGGTGGTTGGTGTCGACGTCGGTATTTTGGTGAAGTTTGGTTATTTTAATTAAATAATAGTATGTAATGTGAATATATTAGTATTATTATTAATTTAACTAATATTAGAGGAATTAAGGGTAAATTGGACTTTTGAGGTGTATTAGTGAGGGTATTATGGGGAAAGCCCATATTTGAGGCCCAAGAGTTAAATTAACCAAAAAGGAGGAATTGAGGAGAATTAGGATTCATTTGTGATTAACCGTGAAAAGAAGGAAGGAAGGTGCAGAGCTCTGAAGAAAGGGAAACAACGAGGATTCGTGAATGTTTCCGCAGGATCGATAAACAAAGCTCATATTCGACAATCTATGGTATGGGGAGTATTGCTTTTCATTGTTTTCAATATAGGAATTGATGTGTTAAAGGTGGATTTTGAGGTTTTTGGGGTTTTTGAAGGGTTTATGAGTTATTGACTATTTGATGGTATTTTGGTGAGTCGATTATTAAGGGTTGAATTAATCTGATAAAATAGACCTTGAGGGTGATTTCCCGGTCGATGATGTTTCGACCTTGTGGCGAAAGGGATTTATGGGGTTTATGGGAATCTTGAGGATTTGTGAAGGTTTAGGTATTTTGAGTTAGAATAGTGGAATTGATATTATGAACATGATGATATTGATGTATGTTGATAAGAATGATAATTTGAGGTTTGATTGTGCATTATTTCATGAAGTTTGTGTTTTTGGAAGTGAGACAAAAGGATTTTCGTACTGCTACTTTTCAGAATTCGTAAAACTGTTTTTCACAGCGTGCAATCAATTGGAGTATAGGTGCAATCGATTGCACTGTCAAATTTTTGGGAAAAATTGCTTTTGTACATGGTGCAATCGATTGACATGCTGGTGCAATCGATTGCACACTGTTGGACAGCATTTCGTAAACTTTGAAAATCCATAACTTTTGACTCGGGTGTCCGTTTGACGCGCCGTTTGAACCTACGGAAAGATAAAAACATTTTATATATTAAAAAATAATTTTGAGAATAATAAATGATTATTTGATGGAGGCTTAGGCCTTTGGTATGGAATTAGTCTTGTACGTTCGTATTGCGTTGTGCTATGAAGTGTTTGACAATACTATGATGATATTATGTTGTATTATGATGTGTTTGATGTTGTGTGAAGTGTTTGATGTTGTTATAACAGAGTATGAATTAGTATGACATATATTTATGATCAGGAGCTATTTATGTATGATGTATGATGATTAAGTGACGATATGAATTACTATGACGTATATTGATGATCATGAGCTATTTATGTATGATGCATGATGATAAGATGATGATGCATGATGTTTTGATGAATAAATGACGATGTGATGGACATGATGTTTTGATGAATGATGATGCACATAATGATGTTTTGATGATGATGATTATTGACGTTGTGTATCATGCATTCATAGCATACTTTGGTGATGATGTTAGGACTTCGGTCCAGTGATGATGAGATTAGACTTCGGTCTACTGTGGCTTCCATCCCATTGTGTGGATGTGAAGTGGATTATGATGTGCTCCGGTTCTTGTGTGGAACCGATCCTATTTGACGAGGATCTTTGGAGGGTGATGGCCTAAGTGTCCATCGATTTGTGACGCTTGGTACCACATGCATGAGTCTTGTTGTGCATTGCAATTAGGTGGCATTTGTGGTGATTTATGATGATGTGTTTTGATGTTTACCTTGTGATGACAATGATGATGTTGTATATAATAATGACGCCATTTTTATGCATATCTTATTTTATATTGATTATAATGAATTGTGTTACTCACCATGCCTGTTTGAATGTTGTCTCCACGTGGGTAACGTGCAGGTGATCAGGATTAGTCGTGGATGCTTCGAGGAACTTTTGAAGTATTATTTGCTTTTGGTCGATGTAGAGGGTCCTGCTCTGATAGTGTAACACCGGGTTGGGTCGTTGAGTCGAACCATGTTGAGTTTTATTTGACTGTTATTTTGTTGTTATTTGATGACTATGGTTTTATTTTAAAAAAACCCTTTGGTGGTATTTTTGTGGTTATGGTGGTTCTGCTGCCCTTTGAAGGCATTTTGAGTTATTGTGATGAAAACCCGTTGTTTACGGAGCAACTTTGTTGATTTGAATATTTTGAGAAATGTGCACCCTTTGAGGTGATTTAATTTTATTGATGAATTTATGTATAATCCGCTGTGTTATCTTTGGGGTAGAAAAGGGTGTTACATTAGTGGTATCAGAGCCTGGTTGGTCCGTCCGGCCAGGTTGTCTAATGTTGTTTATTCCCTAGTGTGTGACATGTGTGTGAAAACACTGTCGATGCTTGTTTTGTTTTCCATTTGCAGGTTGGGAATGAAACAAGTTGGGGGGGGGGGGGAGAAGATGGTGCTTCTCCAAGATGCTTCATGCGTGGAGCAATGGCTAAGTATGGTGTTGGACGCTACAATAGTTGGTGAGATAGTTTGTACCGCCTCATGATAGTCGACTGCTATTGGAAAATTGAGGAACTGATCACCCTTAATCTCTTGTTGATAATGGACGGGATCATGTTGGACGGAATAGACATGTCTTGCGAACTTAAGTGGTGTGCGTGGTGAATTGTTTGGAGTTAAGCCAAGTGCTTATAGATCGTTTTAATGAGTTGATGCAGATTATTATATTTGAAGATGCCGCGAATTCGAGTTTCTTGCCTGTCAGTCAAGTTGGGATGTCTCGAGGTAGAACGATCAGGTGTTGTTGATGTTTGCTTCTCGGGGGATGGAGAGCAATGTGACGGCTAATGATATGCCAATGGTGTGTGATTCCTGATGTTTTCCTGAAGATATCTACGACTTACCTCTAGAGCACGAATCTAAGTTTAACGAGGGTGAAGAGTTGTTTGTTCCGTTAAGCAAGTGGATAAGTTTGTTGTTGTATTCATTGACGATATTCTGATCTATTCTTCTTCATCAAGGTGGATTCCATAGTTGGTATAGCATTTGGGGGAGAAGATTAGGAGTTTGGGGAAATTAGGTTTTGTGTGATAGTATGTGCATATAATGATTTTGTGTTCTACATGATGATATTGATAAAATACAAGCTATACTATGTTAGTCTATGCTAAATGTTGATCTAAACTCTATGGGTGTTGTGGGAAAAGTTTATAACATTGCAAGTGGTGTAGAGAGGGTTTAGAAATGAGTTTTTCATGATATAGCAGGTGCAAGTCGATTACACCCTGCTGCGAATCGATTGCACCCTGCTGCAGAAGTGATTTTTGAAATCCTGGGACTGTCCAATCGATTGCACACTAGTGCAAATCGATTTCACACTGCTATTTTTTGAAAAATGCAAAATTGAATTGGTCATAACTTGAGTTTCGTAACTCCACTTGACGTGCGGTCGGAAGCGTTGGAAAGCTGACATGATGAACTAAATTATGATTGAATTATATGAGTACTTTGATACATTATTCCAGTACCTATGTGTTTATGAGCTTAATTTATCACATGATGCTATGTTACGACATGCTATTTGATGATAAACATGATGTTGATGATAAGGTCCTATTGCGGTGATTTGTTAATAATGTTGTTGTAACATATATGAAGTGACTATCAAGAGTAAATGAGATAGCCCAATTGGTGATGAAGTAAGGATTTAAGGATATTCCGAATACAACTTTAGGGACGAGGTATGGTCACTATGAATACACTGTGATGTCGTTTGGTGTATCCAATGCACCTGGTGTGTTCATGGAGTATATGAATCAGATTTTTCATGAGTATCTGGATAAGTTTGTTGTGATTTTCATTGATGATATTTTGAGGTACTCTAAATCCGAAGAGGAGCATGTAGAGCATTTTCGAATTTTGTTGCAAGTATTGAGAGAAAGGAAGTTGTATGTGAAGTTGTCAAAATGAGAGTTCTGGTTGAAGGAAGTGAGTTTCCTTGGCCACATAATTTCAAGTGGTGGAATTGTTGTGGATCCTTTGAAGATTGATGTTGTGTTGCATTGGGAGACTTCGAAGTCTGCTACTGAAATCAGAAGTTTTATGGGATTAACAAGTTGTTATCACAAGTTTTTTGAAGGTTTTTCTAAGTTGCCATTACCGGTGACTTAGTTGACTCGGAAGGGGTCAAGCGTGTGTGTGGGATGTTGCATGTGAAGAAAGTTTTGTAGAACTGAAGAAGAAATTGATAACCGCTTCGGTATTCATTTTGCCTAATTCGAGTGAGTCTTTTCTGGTTTATTGTGACGCGTCGAAGATGCGTCTTGGTGGAGTGTTGATACAGAATGGTCAAGTGGTTGCTTATGCTTCCAGACAATTAAGAGTTCATGAACAGAATTACCCTACGCGCGATTTAGAGTTGGCAGTTATAACACCCCACAATCTATCCCCTAATTAAATAAAGCGATAACAAATATATCAGAGTATAATTAAAACATTCATGGCATAGACGGAGGCGTCACATCAATTGAAACAAAATACAACAACCTTCTCATAAAGATATGCAACAATCAGGTAGTAATACAAACAGAGGAACTCAATTCCTAACACCCACAATTCAGATACAGAATAAAAGCGGAAAATCTGCAACTGAATCTCATATATATAACATAAAAGTTTGTCTGTCATATACAAAGTCATACATGTACAATCCAAAAAAGAACATATACATATACACATAGGCACAAACGATCTTCCCGACTACCCGATGCTACATATCAGAGCCGACAGACAAAAGAATGAAGACCTAAGCTTCACAAAAAGACCTCCAGCATCTAATCTGCAATGCCTCATAGAGCAGTTAAAATAGCAGAAGGGTGAGAAACATAATCATAATACAATTGCATACAATTATATAGTAACTAAAAAATACACATATAAAACATTCTCACCACAATTTACACCACAATTCACGTGCAAAACAACACAATTATATCTCATACATCCATCACAAAGGCATATCAATCATGCACAATATATTTACCACCAACATATATATACATCTCAACTCATCAATTCCATTCACAATTCCACACAAAATCAATCCATTCATGATTTAGGAAAATGCAAAGAGACCGACACAACGACTCTATGCAAATTCAATGCGGTACCGTTCCATCCATCATTCTCATCATTAGTTCGCTCAGGAACTATTGGAATCATCGCTTGTTACTTAGTGTAACTCCCCGCCGGGCAAACGATGTTCCCCGTCGCTTTAGGTCCTCTTGGTATAAGGCTCACGACGTTTATGGATCGCTTTAGGTCCTCTCGGTATAAGGCTCACGATCCGATCGCTTTAGGTCCTCTTTGTATAAGGCTCACGATCCGATCGCTTTAGGCCCTCTTTGTAATTCTTATTTGTTTTAGCTTTACAGAACGACATTTTAACATGATTAACGATTCTTGAAATAAAACAAAAATGAATTTACTTGTTAAAATTTTTTCTGATTTTTAATAAAGACGGCAATTTCTTTTGACTGTTGAACATCATAAGAGCATCGGTCGCTTCTCCAGAAGTAATCGAACCTCAAAGTGCAGAATCAAAGTACTCCTTCTAACCCAGTATGCCTGAATGAAGGGATCAACTGTGTCAGAGACCATTATTTCGTCTGACACGCCTCGGCCGAGTTCTTATCTCCTAAGCCCGACCAACATAGCTCCCAACAGGGACTATCTTTCCTAAGCAAGGTGGAATTGCTATCTTGAACCAGCGATACTTTTTCGCCCCGCGATGGCCACGTATCCAGTCATGTTCATCTTTTAGTTTGTGTGTCGCGTCAGTTTTGTCAGCATATACATACATACATCATGCATTATTGATTTGCATTCACATTTCATGTTGCATCACTATCACTCTAGTCGGTCTTGTCCCCTAGTGATAGAAGTTCTCTCAATCGAGTTGTCAGTTCATGCCTCGTCAGGAAACGCTGCGTTTGAACAACCTCGCCTCCAGTTTATTTCTGGAAGGAAGTTGGCCCTTGACCACTTTGATAACTTGAACCTCTGAGAAACCAGAGGAACTTTCAGTCAGCATCACTCTTCGCCATTGAAGATGATATCCTTGCTTTCCCGGATTAAGGAAAATCCACAGAGAAAGCCTCGTAATCAGAGATTCGGCAGCATGCCAGTTTCGCTCCGAAAAGACCGCTGATGAAAAGGTCCTCGGCACCTCAAAATTGGACCCCATCATATGGCATTTCTTCGGGAAGATCTCGAGAAAAGTATGATGTAAAATCCCACGCAGAAGCAGCCTCTCAAGAGACTCGCTTTCCCCAGATATAGTCGGAAAATGGCATCTCCAACAGAGAAGTTTGTGCAACTCTACAACTCAGATGACTGGGTTCCCCAGCAAGTCTGACATCAAAACTTTTTCCGTCAAATGGTATCTCCCCAGGAAAATTCGGCGAGAAGTTTGAGGAAAACCGCTACGAATAGCGTCCCTTGTCAATAAAGTTTATTGACAAAAGAAACTTAGACCAGTTCCTTGGTAGGAAACCAGGATCGAGGGGAAGTTTAAATCAAAAACTAAGACCAGTTCCTTGGTAGGAAACCAGGATCAAGGGGAAGTTAACAAGAGAAACTGAGACCAGCTCCTTGGCTGAAGACCAGGATCGAGGGGAAGTTTACCTTTTCTAAGCATCATTGCTTGGCAAAAGAAGATGAATGCGTAAGCTACCATTCATAACCACCATCAAAATTTCGGGTATTCCGATATTTAATCCTCTTGCACCCCGAATGCCCGAATACCTTCGTCATTCACACCTTCGTGTCCAAGAAGATTAAATAGGGGCATCTGTCATACCCCAAATGTTGACCACTAAGATTTCCCATCATTGTGAAAATCATCATCACAATATGGAGGAACCATCATACTTCATCAGTCTCCCCAAAGATGGGTGAGCATCCACTACAATCAAAATTAGGGTTTCAAGCCCTCTCAGAGCCTTAGACAAAGGATCAATCAAGGAATGACATGATATTCAACTTGTCTAACCTCTCAAACATCCACAATGGATCAAAAGGATTCCCACTTTAAGGATCAAGCACAAGGCTGCTCCCTTCTAGGTGGATCAAGTCTCAAGATCGACAGTGTCACCAAATTAGGGTTTTGGTCGACCAGGGCCTCCAGATGAAAATTTTTCATCTGGGCACAAGCCAATGATCCAAAACATAACCTAATATACTTCATGGGACCTCATGGACCCAATCATCAAGTCAATTTTGCCTCAAGGGATGCATTAATAAAAAATCAGGAATTAGGGTTTCTTGACCTAATTCACCCCTAAGTTGACTTTTAGGGCAAATCATGAGCCAATACCTCAAGAGAGGGTTTGAGGGTCTCTAATGAACTATATTGATCCATTTGGAATAATGGATTAATCCAAGAAGCTTGAGCAACAAGTCTCAATTTCATCTGCACCACAATTAGGGTTTCGCGAGGAAAGTCAACTGTAACTTTGACTTTTGACCAGGACATGCTCCCAAGCCCTAAGACATGATTCAATATACCCTATGACACCCATGGAACATGCCCATCAAGTTTAATTTAGGTCAAGGACATGATTTCATGAAGAATTGCACAGTTTGGAATTCATCTGATAAAAAGTCAACTGTGCACAAAAGTCAACTTTGAATTTTTGAGATTTTTCACCAAAATGGATTTTTAACCCTAAAATGATGTTAATGTATGATTTGAATCATCACTCATCAAGAAAAATCAAAGAAAGTGGGATAACTTGTAAAAGGGGTAACCATAAAAACTTAGAAAAATTTCTAAGTTATGGAAAAAGTGACACTAATGTGCCAACTTTGGAGGACCATAACTCCTAAACCACAAGGCCATTGTTCCCCATTCAAAGCTTGATTTGTAGATCTCATTGCCCTCTATAAAAGCTTCATATTGGCTTATGTCCAAATTCCTCATGGATTTTGAGTTATGGAGTGATCAAAATCAAGAAAAGTCACTTTGTTCCAACACTTAGTGAAAATTTCACTAAGTCAGATTTTACCTTACTTTTTGCCAAATGTAGGGGGATTTTTCACTTGGATTCAAAAGAGATCAAAATCAAACATGTTCAAACAGTTGTTGTATCATGTAAGGGCTCTCCAAAATGGCCAAGAACATTACCAAATTCAATTTGAGTCATGAGATATGACATTGGCAAGTTGCCTTGCTGAAATCTGCCAAGGCAAGGCAGATTTTTACACTTGTGGTCGATTTGCCAAAATCAGCCAAATCCAAATGCTCTTATCCACTTGGACACCTTTGAGGATTGAATCTAAAGGGGACAATCACTGAGCCAAGCCTCCAAAGTCTTTGGAACAAGAAATAGCATGTTGAACCTAGAATTGCCAAAATAGGGACAAGACTCCAATTTTGGATTAGAGCATTCAATGGAAGCATCAAGGTGGCATGGAATGAGCCATTCTCAACTGAATTCAGTCAAGACTTATCCAAGACCAAGGGAACCAGCAGCCTGTGCCCTAACCTCTAGTCAATGGCTAGAGAAGACTTGGATTTTCATTTGCCAACATTGGCCAAACCTACTCAGCAGTTGCCATTCACTATTCCTTGCAAAACAAACTTGTTCTACTATAAATAAAGCTCAATTGTGATCAGTTTGAGTACACCAAAGCCATCAAACAGATGCTTTCCTCAAAATCTCTTCTTTCACTCCAATTTTGCCTTCTAAGGCAAGTCACTATCGGGTTTTGAGTTTGAGAGCTTTTCCAATCAAACCAATCACACACACACCTCATATACATCATATAGAAGTGATCCAAACACTCACATAACATCTGGAACACATATTTCATAAAATCACCAGCCAATTGCTCAAGTTCTTGATAGATTTGCAGTTGGGGTACCATCTCAAGTTCCAGATCATTTCAATCCATTCCAAGCATTCATACACACTCCATGGCACCTTGGGAAGCTATCCAGATCATTGGAACCTAGCTGTAACATCTCCAACACAAATCACGATCACCAACTGCAAGTGGTAAGCATGAGCTCTTCTAACTCTATGATCCATGCAATTTTTGCTGCACAATAATTTGGCCATATGTTCATAATCATGCATGGAATGTTTCCCCTCAATTAATTGCATTGTTTGAATCGTGTATCAAAAATCCTAGCCTTCATGCAGAAATTAGGGTTCTTGAGGATTTTTTGTGATTTCTTGTTTTATGCTTAATTTAAATGAAATTAATTGTCATAGACATGATCGTGAGGTTGAAACGAGTTGATTGGTATGTGGATTACATGATATAATCAAGTATTCAGTGAGATTGGAGAGAAAATGCAAATCTGGGCAAGCCCAGAACACGCGCGTGTTCTTGGGTGTTCTTGGCGCCATTTTTTCAAATTTTGAATATTTAAATTTTGTGATTTTATTTAATTGATTCAAAAATTAATTTCTCTATGAGTTTTAATGATTTTGAGTTGATTCTTTTTTTAATAATTCACAAAAATGTTAAAATATTTTATTTTCCCAAAAAATCCCAAAAATATTATTTATTTTGTATAATTGATATTTTTGCAAAGAATTAATGTTTTAATTGTTTTTAACATTTAAAATATTTTTTCCACCTTGATTTTGCAACTTTTAATGCCTTCTAATTATTTTGTAGGTCAATACTTAATTTTTGAAGCATTAATCCAAGATCACAATTTGTTTTCCATATGTTAAACAATTTTGATCATTTTAATTGAATTTTTATTCAATTAAATACATCTTTGAAAACAAATTAGGGTTTTTGGATTAATTCAACCCTCATAAATCATTTTCAAAACACTTGGGCCTCTAATAGAGTGTAAGACCCAATCCTTTTTTGACCAAATCATTTTTGGGCCTCAGTACATTGTATAAGTCCCGATACCGTCAAAAACAAACGGCGCGATCGTCGCCTTTTCAAAACAAAAAAAACCATTTGGGCCTACCCTCGAGTAGTAAGACCCATTTCTTTTTCTTAAAACTCACTTGGGCCTCTATTAGAGTGTAAGACCCAACCCCCTGTGTACAGAAAACTTTTTGGGCCTCATTCGTTGTATAAGTCCCTCCGCACATTTTCAAATAAACGACGCGATCGTCGCCAGTTTAAAATTAACCACCTGGGCCTCTCCTTGAGCTATAAGACCCATTTATTTTCTTTTAAACGTTTTGGGCCTCTTGGGAGAGTGTAAGACCCATCCCTTTGTACAGAAAACATTCTTGGGCCTCAGTCACTTGTATAAGTCCCTCTGTACAAATTCAACAGTGCGCTCACTGATAAAACCCTGGGCCTCTCCTTGAGTTGTAAGCCCCAAATCTTTCTTTTTCAAAGCACTTTCTCCTTTGATTTTGAAATATACTGTTGTTTTCAATCTTTCTTTGTTGAACAACTAACCAAACAACATGGAAGCTCTATAACCGAGTAAGTGTTTATCCGATTTCCTTTACCGCTTTCATATACATATAACTGTATTGTGGGGCTGTTTCGTTGTAAGTCTTCTTTCATAAACTCATATCAACTGTGTAATAATAGTATAGATATTTAGAGTTCCCCCGACAACTACGTCTAGCATTAAGCCCGTTGATCACTCTTAGAAATAGTCAAAACTAGATCCCCATAGGATTACCAGACACAGTCTTCCCTCCTCTTGGGGTTAAACAATATGGAGACATGAAAGGCAGCATTCTCGGTGAACCCTTTCATAGACTGTCACTCGTAGAAGTTGTCAAAGAAACTCTATTCCCCAGGGATGATCTTTTCTCCGTGAATGGCATCTCTTGAGTTTCTTCCAAATTCTCGAACTTTCCTGGCTTGATCTATTCTCGGTGAATCGCATGTCTTGAATTTCTCGGGGTTTGGGGACCCACAGGCTTCTTAAAAGCACTTGTCAAGAAACTCTATTCCCCAGAGATGATATTTTCTCCGTGAATGGCATCTCTTGAGTTTCTTCCAAATTCTCGAACTTTCCTGGCTTGATCTATTCTCGGTGAATGGCATGTCTTGAATTTCTCGGGGTTTGGGGACCCATCGGCTTCTTAAAAGCATCGGCCTCCTCTTGGGCATCGTACAAGGACCCACAGGCTTCCTAAAAGCACCCTCGCCTCCTCTTGGGCTTAGTACAAGGACCCTACGGCTTCTTAGAAGTATTCACAGCCTCCTCTTAGGCTTCGTATAATGATCTCTTCCTCTGGGAATGATAGCCTCCTCTTGAGCTTCGTACAAGGACCTCTCGGCTTCTTAAAAGCTTCCAGCCTCCTCTCGGGCTTCGTACAAATTGTCCCGACGACCTCCTAGAGGTATAGGAACAGAACTTAGTCATCTGCATAGAACAATCCTTTCAAAGAGTCTACTACTGTTTTTCAAAGCATAGTACAAAAGATGAAACTCCAGACACGGACAGTCTAACATCCTTGAGTCTCAAAGACATTCTCAAGTGACCCCTTCAAAAATAGGAAGAAAACCCGTAGACTCGGACAGTCTCAATACCCTTCGGATTTCCCACTTCCTTAAAGAACAGGAATAAACCGGATCCTCGAATCAAATCCTTGGGTACAGTGTTGCTCATATAAGAACTGATTTTCTCTTTCAAAATCAATATACTGGACCTGTCACTCAACTGAAACAGTCACCATAGCCTCCTCTTGGGCTTTGTACAATGATTCTCCCCAGCGGAGCTAACAATTTTAGCCTCCATATCGGGCTTCATACGAGATACAAAATACTCATTCATTTAGTCAAACAACGTTTAGCCTCTCTCTCGGGCTTTGTACGAGACACATAAGAGACTCCCTCGTTGAGTCAATCACCCATTTCGCCTCCATCTCGGGCTTTGTACGAGATACAAAAAACTCTCTTGTTGAGTCAAATAGCCTTCATCTCGGGCTTTATACGAGATACCAAAAGACTCTATCGTCACGTCAAAAACCTTTTAGCCTCTCTCTCGGGCTTTGTACGAGACACATAATAGCCTCCTCTTAGGCTTTATATAAGAAAACCACTGGTTGATCCAATCAACCTTTTAGCATCAAAGTTGTGCCCCGTTCACAGTACACAAACATCAACAACTCCTTCATCTAATTGCTGTAAGCGGCAAGCCTCGGGATCATCTACATCCATGCCACTGTCCCTCTTTTAGCATGAGAAATTCCTAAGGAAAGATAGCATTGCTCTACACTGAGTTAAAGTCTTCTGCTTCAGGTTAAAATCCCCTATAAAGGAAATTATGGCATTGCCGGATTCACACATCCCGATTAAAGTAATTCTCCTTTATAAACAATTGTGACATACAACCCCCTCTTTAGAGATGACAAATTCTCTTTAAAGTCAACACCCTTTTAGCTTCACATCTTGGGCTTTAAACAAGATATAAATAGACTCTTCAGCTTCACATCTTGGGCTTTGAACAAGACACAAACTACCTTTCGCTTCACGTCTTGGGCTTTGAACAAGACACCAAAACAACCATTTCCTCCCATAGAATAGGAGGAACTACAAACGCTCTGATTTCCCTGTTTCGGTAAACGGGAATACGTAGGCATAAGATTGAAAGAAAAGATCTTAGCGAGCACACTAAACAAAAACCCAAAATCCCATACTCTCACATATCTATCAAGAAGCATCCGTCCTAACATCTAAACCTCCCGCCACTTTTAAAAAAATAAACCCGATAGAGACCCCGAATCTTTGTAGCATCTGTAACCTAACAGACCGCTGTTTAACCTCAGTTTGCAAGCAGGGTTAATTTGAGACATCTATTTCCCTTCCTTCATCAGCTTTAATAGGATAAAAAATGAATCGAGCTGTAGACACCAAAGAGCGATAGCGCTTCGCAACCCCGTCCAAAATCGCTCGCTACATCACGATCGTCTATAATCATCGCTTTAGGTCCTCTCGGTATAAGGCTCACGATGTTATAGCGGATTCCCTCTGGAATCGTTTCGTCGCTCACACTCACTAGGGCACACGACATCACAAGAATGCATATCATGATGCTTGGCATACAATGACTCATGACATTCAAATGCACACATATACACATCCATAATCATGCATATATAATCAAATACAACCCAATGCATTTTCTTGCCCTTAGGCCACAAACCATCATCACAACATTTCATCACATGCATCTTCATCACACAACAACACACAAGTCATACGATATATATCAAAAGCATATTGCATGATAACACATCAAAAACACACCATTAAAACGGTAACAGTCGACAAAATGACACATTTCCAAATTACAGACATAATTAAATCGGTCAACAATCTCAAAACCATTTTAATAAGAAAGAACATCTCAATAGCTTTCTAACGCACCTAAGTATGTTCAAAACGGATAATCGGAACACAAGTTATGGAAGTAAAAAGAAAAGGAATCGCGAAATGGCAAAATTCTGCACCCTCGCTGGCCATACGCGTATTGCCCTGAGCCATACGCGTATTGTCCAACCCCATACGCGTACCATTACGCATTTCAACAGATGGCCGAGAGAAATGGATTACCATACGCGAATTGCCCTCAATTGCACCTGCCATACGCGTATTGCCCAACCCAATACGCGTATAGACATGCCTCATACGTGTAACGGCAGCGACAACCCAGAATTTTTCCTGCATAATTTTCTGCTGCGAAATCAACCAAAAATCACTCCATTTTTCACCTAAACACCAGAAAATTACCAATAGATTGCACAACAACACCTATCTAACATGTCTCAGCAATTATGATCAGTAAATCATGATTTCAGACACAATTTGAATCAATTTCCAACAATTTCAACATATTATGGTTTTGGTTCTATACCCAATTTCAACCCAACAACAAACAAATACATACATACATAATCATACACAAGTATAAGATAATCGAGTTTCGCACCCTTACCCGATTAATCGTGTTTGAAAAGTCAGTTGATTCAATTTCTTTCTCTCCAAGTTTTTCCCTCTTTTTCTTCTCTTCTTCCCCTTTTCTTTCTCTTTTCCTTCTTCTCTTTTTCTTTCTCTCTATTTTTCTCTCTATGTTACTAACTTAAGAAAAATAAAGTAAAATGACCAAATTACCCCTACACGCAATTATCTCGCAAACGCTTTCAAAACGCGATAAAACATAACAACAATGAAAAATAATATATTGCCAAATAAAAGTCAAGAATAAAATAATATAATAATAAAATAATTAAATCGACTCGATTAAATAAATCTAATGAACTGGGGCGTTACAACTCTCCCCCACTTAGAAATTTTCGTCCTCGAAAATATTACCTGAGACGAACAACTCTGGATACGACTCCCGCATCCGACTCTCCAACTCCCAAGTCAAATTGCCCTCAGCAGCGCCTCCCCACGCTACTTTCACAAGCACAATATCCTTGCCTCTTAACCACTTCAACTCACGATCCAAAATTCTCACTGGTAATGCCTCAACCGTAAGGTTCTCCCTTACCTCGACTTCATCCATCGGAATCACATGCGACGGATCCGGAACATACTTCCGAAGCTGTGAAACATGGAACACATCGTGTAAATTTGAAAAACTCGGCGACAACGTCACCCGATAAGCCACAACACCCACTTTCGCGGATATCTGGTAAGGACCAATAAACCGAGAAGTAAGCTTCTTCGACTTCAATGCACGACAAACACCCGTCACTGGTGTAACTCTAAAAAATACATGATCGCCTTCTTGAAACTCAAGATCTTTCCTCCTTCGATCATGATAACTCTTCTGCCTACTCTGAGAAGCCTTCATCTTCTCACGAATAAGTTTCACCTTTTCTGTAGTCTGTTGCACTAACTCCGGTCCAACCACCGAACTCTCACTAGATTCATGCCAACACAACGGTGTTCGACATCTTCTTCCATACAACGCTTGAAAAGGTGCCATTCCAATACTCGAATGGAAACTGTTGTTATACGTGAATTCCACCAACGCAAGATAACTATCCCAAGCACCACCTTGCTCAAGAACACAAGCTCTCAACAAATCTTCCAACGACTGAATAGTTCTCTCGGTCTGACCATCCATCTGAGGATGATAAGCAGAACTCAATCTCAACTTGGAACCTAATGCCTTTTGCAAACTTTCCCAAAATCTGGAAGTAAACCTCGGATCTCGATCTGAAACAATACACAATGGAACACCATGTAGCTTCACAATCACACGGATATAAATCTCAGCCAACCTCTCCAAAGAAAAACTGATGTCAATCGGAATGAAATACGCCGATTTAGTCAGCCTATCCACAACTACCCAAATGACATTATGTCCCCTCTGTGTATTCGGCAACCCTGCCACGAAATCCATAGATGCTGTCCCATTTCCACTCGGGAATATCCAACGGTTGCAACAATCCACTAGGCTTCTGATGTTCTACCTTAGACTTCTGACACGTCAAACATGCATAAATAAACCGAGCAACATCCCTCT
Organism: Lathyrus tuberosus; assembly: GCA_022829125.1. Taxonomy (NCBI): domain Eukaryota; kingdom Viridiplantae; phylum Streptophyta; class Magnoliopsida; order Fabales; family Fabaceae; genus Lathyrus; species Lathyrus tuberosus. Next base: position 4,201,003 of record JALAZF010000282.1, read on the forward strand.
TTAATCCGGACCACCAAAAGATCTTCTTCAAATCCTGACACATCTTATTAGCTCCCGGATGTATACTCAAATTACTCCGGTGTCCTTCCTCTAAAATCATCTTTTTCAAGTCCGAATCATCAGGAATACAAATTCTACCACGGAATCTCAAAACACCCTTATCATCCACTTTAAAGTCACCATTCACACTTTGATCTCCAACCGTCATCAAATCAACAAATTTCACATCCAACTTCTGTTTCTCGCTAACGGTTAACAAAAAATCATTAGTAACCTTTAACATACCAAGCCTCACGCTGTCAGATGTCAATTCACACACCAAACTCAAATCTCTAAATGCTTCCAAAAGTTCCCACTCTTTAACCATCAAAACGGACATATGCAAAGATTTCCGGCTTAACGCATCGGCTACCACATTAGCTTTACCAGGATGGTAATTCAAGCTAAAATCGTAGTCCTTCAAAAATTCTAACCATCTCCGTTGCCTCATATTCAACTCTTTCTGATCAAACAAGTATTTCAAACTTTTATGATCACTAAAGACTTCAAATCTTGCACCATAGAGATAATGCCTCCAAATTTTCAATACAAAAACCACGGCCGCTAATTCCATATCATGAGTAGGGTAATTTTTCTCATGAATCCTCAATTGCCTCGAAGCATAAGCCACAACCTTACCTTCTTGCATCAACACTCCACCTAAACCAATCAAAGACGCATCACAATACACCATAAACGGTTCACTAGGATTCGGTAAGACCAAAATCGGAGTTGTAGTCAATCTTCTCTTCCAGAAAACTTTCCTCACTAAAACTTTCCTCACACTGAATATCCCAAATGAACGCTTTACCTTTACAAGTCAAGTGGGTCAAAGGAAGTGCTAACTTGGAAAAGCCTTCAATGAACCTTCGATAGTATCCAGCTAAAGCCAAAAAGCTTCTAATTTCAGTAACAGATCGAGGAGCCTCCCATTGTAGAACTGCATCTACTTTAGATGGATCCACAGAAATACCATTACCTGAAATCACATGCCCAAGAAAACTCACTTCTGACAACCAGAACTCTCACTTGGACAACTTGGCATAAAGTCTCTTTTCCTTCAAAATTTGCAACACAATTCGCAAATGTTCCGCATGTTCCTCCCGGGACTTAGAATAAATCAAGATGTCATCAATAAACACAACAAAAAATCGATCCAAATGCTCATGGAAAATATGATTCATATACTCCATAAACACACCCGGCGCATTAGAAACCCCGAACGACATCACAGAATATTCGTAATGTCCGTAGCGTGTCCTAAAAGTCGTCTTCTGAATATCTTCCTCTTTCACCCTAATCTGATGATACCCTGGCCTCAAATCAATCTTACTAAACACATACACACCTACCAACTAGTCCATCAAATCATCAATTCTTGGAAGAGGATACTTATTTTTAATCGTCACCTTATTCAGCTGGCGATAATCAATACACAATCGCATACTTCCATCTTTCTTTTTCACCAACAAAACTGGAGCACCCCAAGGCGATACACTCGGCCTCACAAACCTCTTCTCTAACAATTCATTCAACGGCTTCTTTAACTCAACCAACTCAGATGTCGACATACGATATGGTGCCATAGACACAGGTCTAGTACCAGGAACTAGATCTATAGTAAACTCCACCTCTCTTTCTGGCGGCACATCTGAAATATCCTCTGGAAACACCTCTGGAAAATCACACACAACTGGAAACACATCAAGTGCCACTTGACTATCCATGGTCAACGATGCAAACAACCCGAACAACTAAGCTTCATCCGCCAAAAGTTTCTTCAACTCTTTGGTAGATAAGAAACTCGATTCCTCGTCTTCCTCACGAGAAGGAAATCTTACCAGCTTATGATAACAATCAATATGCACTCGATTGAACTGCAACCAATTCATTCCCAGAACCATATCTAAACCCTCCAATGGCAAACACACTAAATCCATCTCAAAATCTTTACCATAAATGGTCAAAGGACAACTTAAAAAAACCAAAGAAGTAGTTACCGACCCCATTGCTGGAGTATCAATAACCATCTCTCCACCCATCGAAGACAACAAAAGATTCAAACGCTTCACGCACTCAGATGAAATAAACGAATGAGTAGCTCCGGTATCAATAATAGCAACTAAAGGCGTACTATTAATAAAACAAGTACCTCTGATCAGACGGTCTGCACTAGTAGTCTGAGTTCCTGCCAATGCAAATACTTTCCCTCCAGCCTGAGCTTGCTTTGGTTTCGGACACTTCGTACTAATATGACCAGGTTCACCACAGTTGAAACACTTCACCACATTCTTCTTACAATCAGCTGCGACATGTCCTAAACCTCCACAAATGGAACACTTCCTCATATCCTTTCTACATTCAAACTGACGATGTCCTAAGTCACCACACCTAAAACATCTCAGAGGATTAGACATACCTCCCCCACGTGGCCTTTTATCAAAACTACCCCTTTCCTTACCCTTATCAGCTGGTGACACATAAGGACCACCACGGAACGGTTGCTTCCCTTTCCTTTCGTTCACACTCTTATAGTGAGTAGAATGAGCTTTGCTATCCTCCTCATAAATTCTACAACAATCCACCAAGTCTGAAAACCTTCTAATCCTTTGATAACCGATTGCCTGCTTGATCTCAGGACGCAATCCATTCTCAAACTTCACACACTTGGAAAACTTTGCAGTTGCTTCAGCATAATGTGGATAAAACTGAACAAGCTCCAAAAACCTAGCAGTGTAATCAACAACAGACATGTTACCTTGTTTCAACTCCAAGAACTCTATCTCTTTCTTTCCTCTAACATCTTCAGGAAAATACTTCCTCAAAAACTCCCTACTAAACAATGCCCAAGTGACTTCTTCACCTGTAACTTCCCAAACATGACGCGCACTAACCCACCAATCATCAGCCTCCTCCTGCAACATGTGAGTACCCAGTCTCACCTTATGTTCCTCCGCACAGTCCATCACCCGAAAGATTCTTTCAACCTCCTTAAGCCAAATCTGAGCACCATCAGGACCATGTCTCCCTTTGAAGACAGGCGGTTTGTTCTTCCTGAACTCATCATTCCCACCAGCATTAGGTGCACCTTGCACAACCCGAGCCATAGCTTGCATAGCAGCAGCCAAAGCAGCATCATTCCTACCAGCCATATTCTGTTCATATCCAATAACATCAACTATGGTTAAACAAACAGCTCACCCAAACACAAGGACCGACACGGACTGGCACGAACTGACACAAACTGACACAAACTGGCTCTGATACCATTTAATGTAACACCCCACAATCTATCCCCCAATTAAATAAAGCGATAACAAATATATCAGAGTATAATTAAAACATTCATGGCATAGACGGAGGCGTCACATCAATTGAAACAAAATACAACAACCTGCTCATAAAGATATGCAACAATCAGGTAGTAATACAAACAGAGGAACTCAGTTCCTAACACCCACAATTCAGATACAGAATAAAAGCGGAAAATCTGCAACTGAATCTCATATATATAACATAAAAGTTTGTCTGTCATATACAGAGTCATACATGTACAATCCAAAAAAGAACATATACATATACACATAGGCACAAACGATCTTCCCGACTACCCGGTGCTACATATCAGAGCCGACCGACAAAAGAATGAAGACCTAAGCTTCACAAAAGACCTCCAATATCTAATCTACAATGCCTCATAGAGCATTTAAAACAGCAAAAGGGTGAGAAACACAATCATAATACAATTGCATACAATTATATAGTAACTCAAAAATACACATATAAAACATTCTCACCACAATTTACACCACAATTCACGTGCAAAACAACACAATTATATCTCATACATCCATCACAAAGGCATATCAATCATGCACAATTTACCACCAACATATATATACATCTCAACTCATCAATTCCATTCACAATTCCACACAAAATCAATCCATTCATGATTTATACAAATGCAAAGAGACCGACACAACGACTCTATGCAAATGCAATGCGGTACCGTTCCATCCATCATTCTCATCATTAGTTCGCTCAGGAACTATTGGAATCATCGCTTGTTACTTAGTGTAACTCCCCGTCGGGCAAACGATGTTCCCCATCGCTTTAGGTCCTCTTGGTATAAGGCTCATGATGTTTATGGATCGCTTTAGGTCCTCTCGATATAAGGCTCACAATCCGATCGCTTTAGGTCCTCTTTGTATAAGGCTCACGATCGTCTATAATCATCGCTTTAGGTCCTCTCGGTATAAGGCTCACGATGTTATAGCGGATTCCCTCTGGAATCATTTCGTCGCTCACACCCACTAGGGCACACGACATCATAAGAATGCATATCATGATGCTTGGCATACAATGACTCATGACATTCAAGTGCACACATATACACATCCATAATCATGCATATATAATCAAATACAACCCAATGCATTTTCTTGCCCTTAGGCCACAAACCATCATCACAACATTTCATCACATGCATCTTCATCACACAACGGCACACAAGTCATACGATATATATATATATATATATATCAAAAGCATATTGCATGATAACACATCAAATACACACCATTAAAACGGTAACAGTCGACAAAACGACACATTTCCAAATTCTCGACATAATTAAATTGGCCAACAATCTCAAAACCATTTTAATAAGAAAGAACATCTTAATAGCTTTCTAACGCACCCAAGTATGTTCAAAACGGATAATCGGAACACAAGTTATGGAAGTAAAAAGAAAAGGAATCGCGAAATGGCAAAATTCTGCACCCTCGCTGGCCATACGCGTATTGCCCTGAGCCATACGCGTATTGCCCAGCCCCATATGCGTACCATTACGCATTTCAACAGATGACCGAGAGAAATGGATTACCATACGCGTATTGCCCTCAATTGCACCTGCCATACGCGTATTACCCAACCCAATACGCGTATGGACATGCCTCATACGCGTAACGGCAGCGACAACCCAGAATTTTTCCTGCATAATTTTCTGCTGCGAAATCAACCAAAAATCACTCCAATTTTCACCTAAACACCAGAAAATTACCAATAGATTGCACAACAACTCCTATCTAACATGTCTCAGCAATTATGATCAGTAAAACATGATTTCAGACACAATTTGAATCAATTTCCAACAATTTCAACATATTATGGTTTTGGTTCTATACCCAATTTCAACCCAACAACAAACAAATACATACATACATAATCATACACAAGTATAAGATAATCGAGTTTCGCACCCTTACCCGATTAATCGTGTTTGAAAATTCGGTTGATTCAATTTCTTTCTCTCCAAGTTTTTCCCTCTTTTTCTTCTCTTCTTCCCCTTTTCTTTCTCTTTTCCTTCTTCTCTTTTTCTTTCTCTCTATTTTTCTCTCTATGTTACTAACTTAAATTATCTCGCAAACGCTCTCAAAACGCGATAAAACATAACAACAATGAAAAATAATATATTGCCAAATAAAAGTCAAGAATAAAATAATATAATAATAAAATAATTAAATCGACTCGATTAAATAATTCTAACAAACTGGGGCGTTACAGCAGCTGTGGTGTTTGGGTTGAAAATTTGGAAACCTTATCTTTTTGGCTTTAAGTTTGAGGTGTTCAGCGATCATGAAAGCTGGGAGTACTTGTTTGATCAGAAGCAGTTGAATATGAGGCAGAGAAGATGGTTAGAATTATTGAAGGATTATGATTTTGATTTGAGTTACCACCCTAGTAAAGAAAATGTGGTGGCCGATGCTTTGAGTAAGAAGTCGTTACATATGACGATGCTTATGGTAAGAGGACTTGAAATGATTGAGTAGTTTAGAGACATGGGCTTAGTGTGTGAGACGACCTCTGACAGTGTGAAGTTGGGAATGTTGAAATTGACTAGCGATATTGTAGAAGAAATCTGAGTAGGACAACAATCTGACTTGAAGTTAGTTGATCAATCGACCTTAACTAACCAAGATAACGGAGGTGAATTTCGGTTTGATAAAAATGGTGTATTGAGATTCTGAGACAGAGTGTGTATTCCAGATGTTCTGGAAGTTAAGAAGAGTATTTTAGAGGAATGACATCGAAGTAGACTGAGTATTCATCCTGGTGCTACGAAGATGTATCAAGATTTGCAGAAGGTGTTTTGGTGGCCAAGTATGAAGAAGGATATTGTTGTGTTTGTGTATGCATGTTTGATTTGTCAGAAGTTAAATATGGAACATCAGAAGCCTTTGGGTATGATACGGCCGTTGAATATTCCAAAATGGAAATGGGATAGTATTTCCATGGGTTTTGTGATGGGATTGTCGAAGACAGTGAAGGGGAATGATTCCATTTGGGTGATTGTGGATAGATTAACTAAATCGACTCATTTCTTGCCGATGAAGATTAATCATTCTATGCAGAAGTTAGCCGAGGTGCATATTGAGGAGATTGTGAAGTTACATGGGGTACCTTCGAGTATTGTGTCGGATAGAGATCCGAGGTTTACATTGAGGTTCTGGAAGAGTTTACAAGATGCGTTGGGTACTAAGTTGAAGATGAGTTCTGCCTATCATCCGCAGACGGATGGTCAGACAGAAAAGACTATCCAATCTTTAGAGGATTTGCTGAGAGATTATGTGTTGGATCATGGAGGATCTTGGGATAGCCATTTGTCGTTGATTGAATTCACGTACAATAATAGTTTTCATGCTAGTATTGGAATGACGCCCTATGAAGCTTTGTATGGGATGAGGTGTAGGACTTCTTTGTGTTGGTATGAGTCGGGCGAGAGTGTTGTACTCGGACCTGAGATTGTGCAAGAGATGACCGAGAAGATTAAGATGATCCGAGAAAGGATGAGAGCGTCGCAGAGTCGCCAAAAGAGCTATCATGATAATAGAAGGAAGGCACTTGAATTCCAAGAGGGAGATCACGTGTTTTTGAGGGTGACGCCAGTGACTGGTGTGGGTCGAGCTTTAAGGTCTAGGAAGCTCACTCCACGTTTTGTTGGTCCATATCAATCTCGCAGAGGATAGGAGAGGTAGCCAATCGAATTGCTTTACCGCCGTCACTTGCAAATTTGCATGACGCGTTCCATGTGTCTCAGTTGAGGAAATACATTTCGGATCTGTCACATGTGATTCAGATGGATGATGTACAAGTGAGGGATAACCTGACAGTGGAAGCTTTACCAGTGCGGATTGACGGTCGAGAGATGAAGCAACTGCGGGGTAAAGACGTAACTTTGGTGAAGGTATTGTGGAGTGGATTAACTAGCGAAATTTAGACTTGGGAATGTGAAGATCAGATGAGGGAGTCGTATCCGACTCTATTTCCTTGAGGTAATTTTCGAGGGCGAAAATTCTTTAAGTGGGGGAGAGTTGTAACACCCCAAATTTATTAGAATATTTATTTAATTTATTTAAATATAATATTTGTGAATTTTCGGTGAATTTTGGTGGTTGGTGTCGACGTCGGTATTTTGGTGAAGTTTGGTTATTTTAATTAAATAATAGTATGTAATGTGAATATATTAGTATTATTATTAATTTAAATAATATTAGAGGAATTAAGGGTAAATTGGACTTTTGAGGTGGATTAGTGAGGGTATTATGGGGAAAGCCCATATTTGAGGCCCAAGAGTTAAATTAACCAAAAAGGAGGAATTGAGGAGAATTAGGATTCATTTGTGATTAACCGTGAAAAGAAGGAAGGAAAGTGCAGAGCTCTGAAGAAAGGGAAACTGCGAGGATTCGTGAAGGTTTCTGCAGGATCGATAAAGAAAGCTCAGATTCGACAATCTAAGGTATGGGGAGTATTGCTTTTCATTGTTTTCAATATAGGAATTAATGTGTTAAAGGTGGATTTTGAGGTTTTTGGGGTTTTTGAAGGGTTTATGAGTTATTGACGATTTGATGGTATTTTGGCGATTCGATTATTAAGGGTTGAATTAATCTGATAAAATAGACCTTGAGGGTGATTTCCCGGTCGATGATGTTTCGACCTTGTGACGAAAGGGATTTATGGGGTTTATGAGAATCTTGAGAATTTGTGAAGGTTTAGGTATTTTGAGTTAGAATAGTGGAATTGATATTATGAACATGATGATATTGATGTATGTTGATAAGAATGATAATTTGAGGTTTGATTGTGCATTATTTCATGAAGTTTGTGTTTTTGGAATTGAGACAAAAGGGTTTTCGTACCTCTACTTTTCAGAATTCGTAAAACTGTTTTTCACAGCGTGCAATCGATTGGAGTACAGGTGCAATCGATTGCACTGTCAAATTTGTGGGAAAAACTGCTTTTGTACATGGTGCAATCGATTGACATGCTGGTGCAATCGATTGCACACTGTTGGACAGCATTTCGTAAACTTTGAAAATCCATAACTTTTGACTCGGGTGTCCGTTTGACGCGCCGTTTGAACCTACGGAAAGCTAAAAACATTTTCTATAATATAAAAATAATTTTGAGAATAATGAATGATTATTTGATGGAGGCTTAGGCCTTTGGTATGGAATTAGTTTTGTACGTTCGTATTGCGTTGTGCTATGAAGTGTTTGACGATACTATGATGATATTATGTGGTATTATGATGTGTTTGATGTTGTGTGAAGTTTTTGATGTTGTTATAACAGAGTATGAATTAGTATGATGTATATTGATGATCAGGAGCTGTTTATGTATGATGTATGATGATTAAGTGACGATATGAATTACTATGACATATACTGATGATCATGAGCTATTTATGTATGATGCATGATGATAAGATGATGATGCATGATGTTTTGGTGAATAAATGACGATGTGATGGACATGATGTTTTGATGAATGATGATGCACATAATGATGTTTTGTTGATGATGATTATTGACGTTGTGTATCATGCATTCATAGCATACTTTGGTGATGATGTTAGGACTTCGGTCCAGTGATGATGAGATTAGACTTCGGTCTAATATGGCTTCCATCCCATTGTGTGGATTATGACGTGCTCCGGTTCTTGTGTGGAACCGATCCTATTTGACAGGGATCTTTGGAGGGTGATGGCCTAAGTGTCCATCGATTTGTGACGTTTGGTCCCACATGCATGAGTCTTGTTGTTGTTGCACCCCAAAATTTTCCCTCCTTACCTTTAGTACTAACTGGCTTATGTTTCATCTCATTTTGCATTATCATGTGTGCATATCATTTGGCTATGTGGTTATGGAATCAAGGTTCTCTGTTCAAGCATCGTCAGGTTGCAACAGACGTTTATTTCGTCACTCGACCTATGCGCAAAGTATTTTCTCTGGGTTACGTAATAACGGGTCAGCAAAGCTCTTATCAAACATAATTTTGCATGTCAAGAATCTCAGAGGAAGTTGAAGTTTTCAGCCGATTCAGAACAGTTTGAGCAGAAAATCAGTTTGCTGTGCAAATTTGCAAAATTCATAACTCTTGCTCTGGAACTCGTTTTGGATGGATATTCAACAGTTAGAACCGTCTTGGTATTCTCTACAACTTTTATGTTCGGCTCGGAAGTCAATTCATCAAGGAAAGTGGTGGGAATTATTTGTTTCTGGAATTTCAGTTTCGTTGGATAATTGCGTCAGCGCTATTCAAAAGGGCTTAACTTCTGGTTGGATCATCATTTCTGAGCTATTCCTATGCCAAAAAGTTCCATATTGAAATTATCTTCAACTTTTGTGTTTGGACCGAGGGCTGATTCTTTGAGGAAGATCTCTGAACGCGCGAGTTTTCAGAGTCGATACAGTGCAAAAAATAGTGCTGAACCGGTGTATTTCGGACACTAAAAAATTCATAACTCTCAACTCGTTTATCGGATTGATGCCGTTCTGGTGCCTAAAATTCCGTTTAGATGTTATCTTCGTGCCGTGAATTCAGTTTGGGTCAGGTCCGAGCAGAAGGACCCCGAAAATGTGAATTACCAGTGGGGTTCTTTGATGCAGTGCACTGTCTGTCAGATTTTGTAAAATTCATAACTCGGTCAATTTTCATCGGATTGCGTCCGTTCTCGAAGCGTTGGTTCACAAATTTTATCATCTTCAAGTTCCAAGACAAGCTCGAGTTCGAACGATGCTCCGAAGATCATCGTTTTGGTTTATTTCGCAAAACGGAAGTGCTGAACCGAAGAAAAAGGCTGAAAGTTGTTTCACAGGAAAACTCATATCTCACTCTTTTTTTGTCCGATCGCGCTCATCTTTTGACACGAAGTCACTGACTCATAGATCTACAACTTTGCTGACAAAGTCGAGTCGAGATTATGCTCCGAAGAGGTTGACCTCGTCACGTTTTCGAGTAGCGGACACCAAATAAGCTGAAAAAATGACTTATTCAGTGACGTCTTGCAGCTTAAACATATCAATCACACTCGATTTTGATCGTATGATGTCTGTTCTTTTTGCGTTGCGACCATGATTTAGAGGCGGACGATGTTGTGGAAGGCTCAGAGTCGAAATTCCTTGCCGAAGACGGTGTTATTTTCACTTAAGCTAAAATTCTACCATTTGCCCTTCATTTTAGACTCCACTATATATTAAAAAACTCTCTCAAATTTTTCTCTCAACTCTCACAAGATCAAAAAACCACAAACCCTAACCCTTCTTTCCTTCGAATCTCATCATCCACAAGAGTTTTTCACAAACTACTTTCACAATCTGAATCCTTGGGTTCCATAGAGCACGAATCAACCACCGTTTGAAGCTAACAACAAAGGTACGGATTGCGTGATCTCAGGTGGTCGGAAGGGATGACCGGAACCCTAGCTCCGGCGGCTGGTAAGGTTTCCGGCGAGGTTAGGGTTTGGGCGAAGAAGATGAAATCCTGGCTGTCCGTTGGCCAGATCCAACGGTCATCAGCTGGTCACGTTTATTATTTTTTTATTTTTTTATTTTATTTTTATCATTTAAATTAATTGCTTAATCTATTTTCTTTTTGAATTATACATACTATGCATACACAATTTTGTTTGTTTTATTTCTCTGCATCCGTAAAGCATTTTTGATCAATTCTTTTTGAATTTGTTCACTAACATCCTAAATTGCATAAAAATATTTTCCTTTCATTTTTAAATTTATTTCATATTGCATTTAGGTCCTTCCCTTTGGCACATTGAATCCTATTCCTCACCTGAATTTTGCATGATTAATTGAATGACTAATATCTTGATTTTTTTGCAGGGATTTTTGATATTTGGTTTATCTCTGGTTGAATAATATTTATATTTAATTTGGGAATTTTAAGAGTTATTTTTCTAATTGTTTGATTTATTTTCACTTGAGATCTGCTTATATGTGTGTTTCTGATCATGCCTAGGTCCTTGTTTGGAAGGCACTTGTGCCATTTGCTTTGGGGTTGCTTCTTTGATCTTTGAGTTCATGTTTGGATTATTATCATTATTGTTTGCCATTGCTTGATTTTCATTTGCTTTGATATTACTTATGTCTGTTTCTCACTAACCTTTTATGCAGGGACTAAGGTAAGTTATTTGAGGGTGTGGATAGTCATCCATATTCACCCTTATTCTTTCCTTCTCTCATCTTTTCCTTTCTTTAGGCTTAGGTTGACGTCAAACCTCATTAACCGTAGGTCACCCATGCATGATAACTTTAGGATTCATAGTCCCCCTTAGAGTTACCCTTGTGTCTTCTCTCTTCTCATCTTAAATTTCTTTAAAACACTTAATAATAATAAGGTGTATTGCGCACGAGCCTTAAGTATGGGGAATGAGAAATGAGGGGCTTCCTCTCATCTTTCTAGAGTGCTTAGCGAGCGTCCTGTCTTGGGACGATGCGTTAAGTATTCGCCCCTGTGCCCTAGACTTTGGTGCAATGCAGCTTAGGAACTAACTTAAGCCACTTCTGTCCTAAAAAATACAAACCAACTTCAAACCTTTTTGTCCTTCGGGACCTTCAACTTAAAAGCTATTTTCAAAAAGGGCACGTTACTTTTCGTCTGAGACGCAAACAGGCATCGACCCTAACTGCCGGACGCGGACTTAACGTCGCTCATAAAAAAACACAAAAAGAGCTTGGTCCGAACTACGTTGACTCTGAATTCCCCATTGCACAAAGGGGGTACGTAGGCCTAGGACGTCAGCGTCCTACCGAGTCTGTTTTTGTCTTTCCCTCCCCGTCTTAGCACAGCCCTAGATGATAGTATAACTCACCCTTAGATTAGACAACAAGCGTGGATCCCATCGAGTACGATGGACGCGTGGGGTGCTAGCACCTTCCCCTCGCGTAACCGACTCCCGAACCCAGGTGATGGTTGCGATGACCATTCCTTTCCCTCTTCCTAAGGTTTATGCGGTGTTCCCTTTCCCTCTCTTGGGATAAATTTACACGGCTGGCGACTCTGTTTTTCCGCGCCACTCTCGCGTTTGTACCTGGATGAAAATCCCGGGAGCGACAGCTGGCGACTCTGCTGGGGACAATGATTGACCTATGCTGGTCCATCCCTAAGCGAGTCAATCCTAGCGCTTGCTTGTCTTTGTTCTCTTTGGGGTGCTTTGTTTTTGTTTTGCTTTATGTGTTGTATTTTTTTTTTTTTTACCGCATTTTCTGCATTTCATTTTTTATTACTGTCATGCTGCTGTGCTGTGCTGGCTGTCTTTGTTTTGCAGGTTGGGTGGGTTTGAGAGCTAAGCCCAATACCAAGGCTTGAGAATACCCTATGACTAGAGTGGAAAGTAGTGGGACCTACGTGCCCGCTTGGTACGTTTGTGTGTTCACGAAATTCACAACCAAACGAGGCTATCTTGGGACGCATTCTAACGTGTGTGTCTTGCGCATGTTGGGGTGTTGATCTAGAGAGCTGTCGACTCTGGTGACCGATCATTGAGGACCTTAGTGGAAACATCCCTCTTCAGTGGTGACAGTGGCAGACCACATCCTGTGGCAAACCCATTCGCACCCGAGGGCCCGCTTTGGAACTCGCATAGAACGGCCCCTACGTTTTGAAGAGAATCAGCGGAGGCACTCCTCGATTGACTTTAGTACTGTACCCCGAGGAATGAATGCCCCTCGAACGTAAGGATACTTTAGCGAAAGACGCTTACGAATAATATCATCACAGTCCCTTCGATATAAAGATCATAGTCCCTCGATGACCCTTCAAGTTGCCTACAAAAAATGATCTTGTCCCTCGATGACCCTACGGAAAAGTGATGGTAGTCCCTACGAATTGCTAAGGTATCCTTACATGTTGCCTCCTATGACCATTTGATGACCATTCGCTATCCCTCCACATCCAATAGATAGGACTACCTACCCACTAATGGTATGGATAGTGCTATCTCTCAAGGAAAATGATAAGTACAAGAAAGACCTTATAAATTAAGGGTAGGTAACTTTTAAATGCTCGCTCACAACTAAAAAAAAAACAAATACTTTTCACACCTCACACTTGCAAAAAATATTTTCAAAAACAAACACTTTGTATACGCTCTTACACGAATTATTACAAAGTCAACTTTTACGAAATATTTTCTAAACACACACCACATTTCAAAAAAAAGCAAGTTAAAGTGAGCTAGCAATTAAGAGCCCGTAGATAACTACGGATGAAAAGGGGTGCTAACACCTTCCCTTTTCATAACTTACCCCCCGAACTCAAAAATCTTTTCAAAATGGTCTTTCCTGTTCTTTTCACCTTTCCTAAATAAATTGGATAAAAGAAAAGTCGGTGGCGACTCTTGCTAACCGCAACATGTTTTGCGAAAAACAAAAGTAAAAAGTCATTTCTCCACCGTACTATTGTTTCTCGACCTCAGTGCCAAAGCTGAGGACCTTCCGCCTTGGAGAATCAGTTGAGGCCTCCTCGATTGATGATGATGCCAAATCAGAAATGGTGAACGTATCATCATTTCTCGACCTGAGAGCCCGGGATATTGAACATCCTAGTACCTACATGTGAGAGGGGATGGGTGTTTGCAGGTTTGCAGGTAACCGAGACCTTCAACCTACCCTTATTATGGATTTCACACCAACGTTTGATTATTTGGGTTATCTCAGTGGTTCAGAGTTCTGGTTTTCTGGTTTCTCGTTCAGCTAACAGCACAACACATCCAGCAGTGTGCCTTGATCCCATGTGTGCATTTGCATTATCATTTTGCATCCCAACATGTTTATTCATTCGTAGGGTTGCATCCTAACTTTGATTCTGGTTCTCGAAATTAAACTGGAATCAAGGGGTGGACCGCCCTGCGAATTTTTAAACATGTCCATTGGCATTTGCATATTCATAATCATTTTGCATATTCATTTTGCATGACAGGTGTTTATCTTCAGAATTCTTATATTATCCTAATCTCAGAATTGCACATCAGCACATTCACCGGTATTCTACCAGACAGAATCAGAGGAGACTTATGGATCAGCTACAGAATGAGGTCATTGAGATGCGGACTCGCATGAATCAATTCATGGAACTAATGCAAGGGGTTGCTCAAGGCCAAGAGCAGTTGAGGACTCTCGTTCAGCCACAGATTGCTAGGAATGAGGAAAACAGTAATAATGATCAGAATGGCCCTACTGGCGGGGGCATTCCCGTTTCTGGTGTTGTGATTCCTCCGGGCGGAGGAGAAAGTGTTGTGATTCCTAAGGCTGAGGAAGGAGGTAATGGTGCTGGCGCAAATCATGGCCGTCAGTATGATGATGTTCAAGACGATGCATTTTCTCTGCCAGATGGGGATGCTGGTCCCCAGGCTGACAACAATCAGAGGATCAGGTTGATTGAGGAACAACTGAAGGGTGTCATGAATCAGGATTCTGTGGGAATGGATTTAGAGGATTTGGGGCTGGTCCCAGGCGTTGTGATCCCGCACAAGTTTCAGACTCCCACTTTCGAGAAATATAATGGTATGTCTTGTCCAAGGACCCATGTCAGAGCATACGCGAATAAGATGGCCGCGCATGCAAAGAATGAAAAGCTGATGATGCATTGCTTCCAGGATAGCCTATCTGGGGCATCCCTGGAGTGGTACATGCAACTGGAAAGGAGGGATGTGCGTAGTTGGAGAGATCTGGCAGGGGTATTTATCAGACATTACCAATATAACACTGATATGGCTCCTAACAGAACGCAATTGCAGAATTTATCACAGAAAAATAATGAGAGCTTCAAAGAGTACGCCCAGAGGTGGCGTGAACTGGCGGCGAGGGTTCAGGCTCCCATGTTGGAACGGGAAATGATAACTATGTTTATGGCCACATTGCAGGGTCATTACTTTGAAAAATTGGTACCATGTATGTCTGGAAAGTTTGCTGATCTCATCTTAGTAGGAGAAATGGTCGAAAGCGGTATCAAAATGGGAAAGATTCAAGTTACTCCCGGTTATTCCGAAAATACGAAGAAATGTTACAGGGGAGAAGAAGGAGAGACCAATGTCGTTCAGTACTAGCAGCCTTATGCTCCTCAACAACAGAAGTATCGGCGTCAGAATCAGCATAGGCCTCGCAATAACTTGGAAAGAAGGAATGCTCCTCTTCATCCAGTTCCCATATCCTACAGTCAACTTTTGCCACACCTGGTTCAAAATTCATTGGTGGAGCCCAAGACTTTGAAGCCTGTTCCAGAACCATACCCTCCGGGGTACAATCCCCATGTGCAATGCGGATATCACGGAGGATCTATGGGACACTCAACCGAAGATTGCAAAGCCTTCCAGGCCAAAGTGCAACAATTGATTGACAAAGGGTACATATCATTTCCAGAAGGAGACTTGGTTGTGCATGTCGACCTCTCATCTGCTTGAAGACTTCAAAGGACATCATCAGAAGAAACCAGTCCAGACGGAGTCAAGTCTCCTCAATGGCAATCATCAGCTTCCTTTACTGCATTTTCATATGTAGCTTTCATTTGTTTGTTCAAACGGTGTTTGCATGTAAAAACGTGTTTGTGTTTTGAATGCTGATTTTAATATAATAAACGGGTTGTTCCTGAAGTATATTACTTTTATGCACTCATATCATGTTTATATGCATTGCAATACTAACTTTCTTGCTTAAACTCTTTGAGGGAGAATGACGAAGTAAGGACGCGACCTTCTGATGGTATGCTTTTGGAAAAAACCCTGTTAAGGATGTACAGGCATTGTTTCAAATCCCCAAACACTGGAGGTATAAGGGAGATAGACCCTCGTTAACCACTTTGAGCCTTGAAGTAGGAGTTTCTTTCGCTTGAAAAAACCCTCATACTTAACCCAGGGGCAGGGTAGGCGTCAGTTAGTTTGACCGAGCATTCAAATTTCAAAAGGAGTGTGCATCTGAGGATCCATTACCTTCCATTCCACCATCAAGAGGTCAAGAGATGTGAAACCACAATGGCTATCCATCAATGATCAAGGAGTGAGACAGTCACAATCCTTTCAAGCAAGTAAGACAATCGGTGTCACACGCTTTGTTCAAAAAGAGAAAAAGAAGAAAGCCCGCTAAGTCGAAACTTGAAAACAAGCGACTTAGGCAAAAGTTAGGGCATCCCGCTGGACTTCAAAATTGAAAAACTCAGAAGAGGCAGTCCAGGCAAAAATTAGGGATCAAGAAAGCAAAAGAATGAGAAGCGAAAAGCTAAAAGGATTACAAGAACAAATTCATGTGGCACCGGACACAAAAGATAAAAAGGGATGACTGTCACTCCAGAACCTCCTTAGGTGTCAAACCATCAGTTGCACGGGTTCCTTAAAGATCAGAAACCTTCTGAGAGATGAGCGTTTGTGTCAGATTAACTGAACATAGGACTGGAGAGCATCACGAAGAGTGGGTGGGCACCAATAAACTTTGAGCCATAAATCCTTTTTTCTGAAACCGTGAACCAGACCACGTTACAACCCTTAAAAGTCCTAATTGAAATAGGGTTTATTCCGAAAGCGTACTTCAACAGGATAACGTTCCTGACTCCTATGAGTTGTGCTAATAAGATTTTTGTTGGTATTGCATGTGCGTATTGTTTTCCATTCAAAAATAAATGTCGCATCCCGGCTAGTGTTCGTTCATAAGGCTTGGCGACACATTTTCAATAAAACTTCAGGTTAACACGAGCGTTGCATTAGAATTTTCATTCTCATAATATACATTTTCTGCTTGCATGTGTTTGACATCAAAGAAGCTTACATTATGAACATCAGTTGAGAAGCTCGATCTTGCCAAGTGGAGATGGTGAAAACTCCGAAGGACAGTCATGTCAAGGGGTATGTGGCCAAGAGACTGTGCGCAGCCCAGAGGTTCCCGATAAATGGTGATAAGATGCAGCCAATCTAGAGCAGTCACGTTGAAAACTCTCCCTAAAGCCGCCGAACAGGGGCAATCAGGTCGATTTGACAAATCTCTGTAAGATCAGTCAGGGGCAAAGTTTCTTCAAGACTTGGGGTAGGCCACCTCTGGAGCGTAAGAAGTTGTCCACTCCTCAAGAAGGTTAATTGAAAACACCTCTTTAAAGTTCAGAATACTGGGGCAGGGTATTTTCAAGCCATTACGAGTCCTCTCGAGGCAAATTCCTTCAAAGATCACGCAGTCCGGGGCAATTAAGTCGAGATCCGATAAATCTATCTAAGAGTTTGAAGACCCTGGGGCGGTGTGAATGCCCGATCTTCTATAAAATCCTCTTGAGATAATTTCTTCCATTAGACCTGGTGGTCTGGGGCAGGTGGAAAGTTCAGAGAGCTGTCAGGCTACAGGGCAACGGGTTTGTACTTCCCCAGCAGTTTGCTCTCCCCAGCATTGAGATTGCACTTTCCTCAGCAGAGCAGACCTTCCTCAGCAGAAGACTTGGGAAGTATTTTCTGGATCAAGACATGTTTCCCCACAGAGTCTGAACGCCTATTTTCCTCAACCAGTCAAGAAATGTTTTCCTCAGCAGCAACGGTGCGACCTGATCCTTAACAGATAAGTAAGCTTGATATTATCCGCTAGCAGGATATATGTCAGCATTTACCGTTCCCCCAAGCAGAGTTTGGTGGTGATCCTCGCAACAGTTTGTCCAACAGGGGTTGACATCCCTAGCAGGTTTTAAATCCAAGTGATATCTGGCACTCTTCTGATTCAAGTCGTAGCCTCCCTTTTCAAAAGGTTACGTATAATCCCCAGTAGAGCGGATGTTCTTTTGAAATTTCATCCCCATCAGAAGTTGTTGATCCAGAGAGTCGGTCACTATGATCCTTCCCAACGGAGTTCCTGTTCAGAGGACAATTTATTTTTGTGATCCCCGGCTATTGGTCTTTCTCTCCGACATTTATTTTGCTGGAGGGACCCTTTTTGCATATCATAAGCATTTGCATTGCATCAAACATATAGCATTCTCATTTGCATTCGAAGCGTAAGCCAGGTTTGATACTTTCTTCGCCAATTCTCTTTCTCAGCAGAGATGGCGTAACTCAGGAGATTTTGAAGGGACGTGTTCCTCAAACTTGTGCTCCCCGGCAGGGTCTTTTATTTAGACTTCTCTTTTTCCCAGCGGAGTCATCTTATTTGTGGACCGTGAGTCCATTAGAAGTTTGGACTTATTTGGTGTAAACCTAGTTCTCGCCTGGTAGTCAGTTCTCGCCTGACATCTCTTTGGTAAATCCAGTTCTCGTCTGGTAGTCAGTTCTCATCTGACTTATTTGGTGTAAACCCAGTTCTCGCCTGGTAGTCAGTTCTCGCCTGACATCTCTTTGGTAAATCCAGTTCTCGTCTGGTAGTCAGTTCTCGTCTGACTTATTTGGTGTAAACCCAGTTCTCGTTTGGTAGTCAGTTCTCGTCTGACTTATTTGGTGTAAACCCAGTTCTCGCCTGGTAGTCAGTTCTCGCCTGACATCTCTTTGGTAAATCCAGTTCTCGTCTGGTAGTCAGTTCTCGTCTGACTTATTTGGTGTAAACCCAGTTCTCGCCTGGTAGTCAGTTCTCGCCTGACATCTCTTTGGTAAATCCAGTTCTCGTCTGGTAGTCAGTTCTCGTCTGACTTATTTGGTGTAAACCCAGTTCTCGTCTGGTAGTCAGTT
The DNA here is from genome assembly GCA_022829125.1 of Lathyrus tuberosus. Lineage (NCBI taxonomy): Eukaryota > Viridiplantae > Streptophyta > Magnoliopsida > Fabales > Fabaceae > Lathyrus > Lathyrus tuberosus. Next base: position 4,220,021 of record JALAZF010000282.1, read on the forward strand.
CTCGTCTGACTTATTTGGTGTAAACCCAGTTCTCGCCTGGTAGTCAGTTCTCGCCTGACATCTCTTTGGTAAATCCAGTTCTCGTCTGGTAGTCAGTTCTCGTCTGACTTATTTGGTGTAAACCCAGTTCTCGCCTGGTAGTCAGTTCTCGCCTGACATCTCTTTGGTAAATCCAGTTCTCGTCTGGTAGTCAGTTCTCGTCTGACTTATTTGGTGTAAACCCAGTTCTCGTCTGGTAGTCAGTTCTCGTCTGACTTATTTGGTAAAACCCAGTTCTCGTCTGGTAGTCAGTTCTCGTCTGACTTATTTGGTAAAACCCAGTTCTCGTCTGGTAGTCAGTTCTCGTCTGACTTATTTGGTGAAACCCATTTCTCGTCTGGTAGTCAGTTCTCGTCTGACTTAGTTGGTAAAATCCAGTTCTCGTCTGACTTATTTGGTAAAACCCAGTTCTCGTCTGGTAGTCAGTTCTCGTCTGACTTATTTGGTGAAACCCAGTTCTCGTCTGGTAGTCAGTTCTCGTCTGACTTAGTTGGTAAAATCCAGTTCTCTTCTGACTTATTTGGAAAAATCCAGTTCCCATCTGGTAGTCAGTTCTCGTCTGACTTATTTGGTAAAATCCAGTTCTCGTCTGGTAGTCAGTTATTGTCTGACCTATTGTTGTGGTAAATCTAGTTCTCGTCTGATAGTCAGTTCTCGTCTGACTTATTTCGTGAAACCCAGTTCCCTTTATCAACAGGGATGACATTTATGTTGCCAGATTCTCTTTATCAGCAGAGAACGGCAATCTTTTGAAGATTTTCTTTCGTCAGTTTCCCTTTGTCAGCAGGGATGGCATTTATGTTGCTAGATTCTCTTTATCAGCAGGGAACAACAATCTTTTGGAGATTTTCTTTCGTCATTTTCCCTTTGTCAGCAGGGATGGCATCTATTTTGCTAGATTCTCTTTATCAGCAGAGGACAGCAATCTTTTAAAGATTATTCTTTCGTCAGTTTCTCTTTATCAGCAGAGATGACATAACTTCGGAAAGTTTGTTTCGTTTTATCCCTAACATAGCAGCATTTTTAGCTAATTCTCTAGTGAAGGATTGCAAATTTCTGGGTTCGTTGGTATTCAATCTCCGTGCATCCTGATTATCTGAAAGTTGTCGCTATCATACACTCAGGACCAAGTTGATTGAATAGGGGCAGCTGTTGCACCCCAAAATTTGCCCTCCTTACCTTTAGTACTAACTGGCTTATTTTTCATCTCATTTTGCATTATCATGTGTGCATATCATTTGGCTATGTGGTTATGGGATCAAGGTTCTCTGTTCAAGCATCGTCAGGTTGCAACAGACGTTTATTTCGTCACTCGACCTATGCGCAAAGTATTTTCTCCGGGTTACGTAATCAACGGGTCAGCAAAGCTCCTATCAAACATAATTTTGCATGTCAAGAATCTCAGAGGAAGTTGAAGTTTTCAGCCGATTCAGAACAGTTTGAGCAGAAAATCAGTTTGCTGTGCAAATTTGCAAAATTCATAACTCTTGCTCTGGAACTCGTTTTGGTTGGATATTCAACAGTTAGAACCGTCTTGGTATTCTCTACAACTTTTATGTTCGGCTCGGAAGTCAATTCATCAAGGAAAGTGGTGGGAATTATTTGTTTCTGGAATTTCAGTTTCGCTGGATAATTGCGTCAGCGCTATTCAAAAGGGCTTAACTTCTGGTTGGATCATCATTTCTGAGCTATTCCTATGCCAAAAAGTTCCATATTGAAATTATCTTCAACTTTCGTGTTTGGACCGAGGGCTGATTCTTTGAGGAAGATCTCTGAACGCGCGAGTTTTCAGAGTCGATACAGTGCAAAAAATAGTGCTGAACCGGTGTATTTCGGACACTAAAAAATTCATAACTCTCAGCTCGTTTATCGGATTGATACCGTTCCGGTGCCTAAAATTCCGTTTAGATGTTATCTTCGTGCCGTGAATTCAGTTTGGGTCAGGTCCGAGCAGAAGGACCCCGAAAATGTGAATTACCAGTGGGGTTCTTTGATGCAGTGCACTGTCTGTCAGATTTTGTAAAATTCATAACTCGGTCAATTTTCATCGGATTGCGTCCGTTCTCGAAGCGTTGGTTCACAAATTTTATCATCTTCAAGTTCCAAGACAAGCTCGAGTTCGAACGATGCTCCGAAGATCATCGTTTTGGTTTATTTCACAAAACGGAAGTGCTGAACCGAAGAAAAAGGCTGAAAGTTGTTTCACAGGAAAATTCATATCTCACTCGTTTTTTGTCCGATCGCACTCATCTTTTGACACGAAGTCACTGACTCATAGATCTACAACTTTGCTGACAAAGTCGAGTCGAGATTATGCTCCGAAGAGGTTGACCTCGTCACGTTTTCGAGTAGCGGACACCAAATAAGCTGAAAAAATGACTTATTCAGTGACGTCTTGCAGATTAAACATATCGATCGCACTCGATTTTGATCGTATGATGTCTGTTCTTTTTGTGTTGCGACCGTGATTCAGAGGCGGACGATGTTGTGGAAGGCTCAGAGTCGAAATTCCTTGCCGAAGACGGTGTTATTTTCACTTAAGCTAAAATTCTACCTTTTGCCCTTCATTTTAGACTCCACTATATATTCAAAAACTCTCTCAAATTTTTCTCTCAACTCTCACAAGATCAAAAAATCAAAAACCCTAACCCTTCTTTCCTTCGAATCTCATCATCCACAAGAGTTTTTCACAAACTACTTTCACAATCTGAATCCTTGGGTTCCATAGAGCACGAATCAACCACCGTTTAAAGCTAACAACAAGGGTACGGATTGCGTGATCTCAGGTGGTCGGAAGGGATGACCGGAACCCTAGCTCCGGCGGCTGGTAAGGTTTCCGGCGAGGTTAGGGTTTGGGCGAAGAAGATGAAATCCTGGCCGTCCGTTGGCCAGATCCAACGGTCATCAGCTGGCCACGTTTATTATTTTTTTATTATTTTATTTTATTTTTATCATTTAAATTAATTGCTTAATCTATTTTCTTTTTGAATTATACATACCATGCATACACAATTTTGTTTGTTTTATTTCTCTGCATCCGTAAAACATTTTTGATCAATTCTTTTTGAATTTGTTCACTAACATCCTAAATTGCATAAAAATATTTTTCTTTCATTTTTAAATTTATTTCATATTGCATTTAGGTCCTTCCCTTTGGCACATTGAATCCTATTCCTCACCTGAATTTTGCATGATTAATTGAATGACTAATATCTTGATTTTTTTGCAGGGATTTTTGATATTTGGTTTATCTCTGGTTGAATAATATTGATATTTAATTTGGGAATTTTAAGAGTTATTTTTCTAATTGTTTGATTTATTTTCACTTGAGATCTGCTTATATGTGTGTTTCTGATCATGCCTAGGTCCTTGTTTGGAAGGCACTTGTCCCATTTGCTTTGGGGTTGCTTCTTTGATCTTTGAGTTCATGTTTGGATTATTATCATTATTGTTTGCCATTGCTTGATTTTCATTTGCTTTGATATTACTTATGTCTGTTTCTCACTAACCTTTTATGCAGGGACTAAGGTAAGTTATTTAAGGGTGTGGATAGTCATCCATATTCACCCTTATTCTTTCCTTCTCTCATCTTTTCCTTTCTTTAGGCTTAGGTTGACGTCAAACCTCATTAACCGTAGGTCACCCATGCATGATAACTTTAGGATTCATAGTCCCCCTTAGAGTTACCCTTGTGTCTTCTCTCTTCTCATCTTAAATTTCTTTAAAACACTTAATAATAATAAGGTGTATTGCGCACGAGCCTTAAGAATGGGAAATGAGAAATGAGGGGCTTCCTCTCATCTTTCTAGAGTGCTTAGCGAGCGTCCTGTCTTGGGACGATGCGTTAAGTATTCGCCCCTGTGCCCTAGACTTTGGTGCAATGCAGCTTAGGAACTAACTTAAGCCACTTCTGTCCTAAAAAATACAAACCAACTTCAAACCTTTTTGTCCTTCGGGACCTTCAACTTAAAGGCTATTTTCAAAAAGGGCACGTTACTTTTCGTCTGAGACGCAAACAGGCATCGACCCTAACTGCCGGGCGCGAACTTAACGTCGCTCATAAAAAAACACAAAAAGAGCTTGGTCCGAACTACGTTGACTCTGAATTCCCCATTGCACAAAGGGGGTACGTAGGCCTAGGACGTCGGCGTCCTACCGAGTCTGTCTTTGTCTTTCCCTCCCCGTCTTAGCACAGCCCTAGATGATAGTATAACTCACCCTTAGATTAGACAACAAGCGTGGATCCCATCGAGTACGATGGACGCGTGGGGTGCTAGCACCTTCCCCTCGCGTAACCGACTCCCGAACCCAGGTTATGGTTGCGATGACCATTCCTTTCCCTCTTCCTAAGGTTTATGCGGTGTTCCCTTTCCCTCTCTTGGGATAAATTTACACGGCTGGCGACTCTGTTTTTCCGCGCCACTCTCGCGTTTGTACCTGGATGAAAATCCCGGGAGCGACAGTTGTGCATTGCAATTAGGTGGCATTTGTGGTGATTTATGATGATGTGTTTTGATGTTTGCCTTGTGATGACTATGATGATGCTGTATATAATGATGACGCCATTTTTATGCATAACTTATTTTATATTGATTATAATGAATTGTGTTACTCACCCTGCCTGTTTGAATAGTGATGCAATATGATTATGAATATGAATTAATTATGTATGATGTATGTATGTTTATGCTGACAAAACTGACGCGACATACAGACTAGTGTGCGAACACGACTGGATACTCGACCACTGCGAGGGATTAAAAGTATCATGGTGTTCAAAAAACAACAATCCTGTCCTGCTTAGGAGAGGTAGACCCTGTTGCGGAGAAAAAAATGTTAATCGGTCTTAGGAGGTTAGAACTCTGCCGGGGATATTAGGTGAAACCTGACGTTTGAACAGTTGATTCTTTATTCGGGTGTACCGATTTAGAAGGAGTACTTTGATTCTGCATTTTGAGGTTTAATCACTTTCGGGGAAGCTGTCGATGTTCTTTTAGACGTTTAGAGTCAAAAGGAAATGCCATCTTTATTTTAAAAGCAAAAGAAATTTTTTTACAAGTAAATTCATTTTTGTTTTATTTCGAGAATCGTTGATCATTTTAAAAATGTCATTCTGAAAAGCAAAAATAAATGAGAATTGCAAACAAAAGCTCTAGGGCTTAAATTTTATTAATAGAATAGAAATCAGCCAAGCGCTTGATGCTATAGAGTTCTTACAAAGTTTTAGAAAATGGTACTTTACGGGAAAAGGGCTACATTGAAACATAACGACCGTTATCTTTCTACCAACTTTGAATTCTGGATATTCTGAGCTTCTTCGAAAATGACCTTGACGAAAGTTTTTCTGATGGAAAGTATTACCGCTGGAGAATTTACCTGTGTTGGATGTAGTTACTTGCCATGAATCCCTAACTTTTGCCTGGATTGCCTTTGGAGGTTTCCAATCCACCAGGATGATTTTTAGATTATGTCTCTAATTTTTGCCTGGATCGCCCTTTCGGGTTTTCAATCCAGCGAGAGGTTTTTTTTAGTTTAGGCGAAGTATTTCTTGACTACATCAACATTTGTGGGGTAGGTAAACTCCTCTCCGTCCATGGTTGCGAGTCTCAAGGCACCGCCTGAGAAGGCTTTCTTGACCACATAGGGGCCGTCATAATTCAGAGTCAATTTTCCCCGAGAATTAGTGAGAAATAATTGTATCTTTTTGAGTACGAGGTCTCCTTTTCTGAAGATACGAGGTCAGACCTTTTTGTCAAACGCTTTCTTCATTCTCTGTTGATATAACTGACCTTGGCATATAGCCCTTATTCGCTTTTCCTCGATTAGGTTCAGTTCATCGTGTCGGCTTTGACACCATTCAGCTTCTGTTAGCTTAGCTTCCATCAATACTCTGATTGATGGGATCTCTACTTCTATTGGGAGCACTACTTCCATGCCATATACTAGAGAGAAAGGGGTTGCCCCTATTAAAGTGTGGACAGATGTGCGATAACCGTGAAGAGCAAAGGGTTGCATTTCGTGCCAGTCTTTGTAGGTTACAACCATCTTTTGAACAATCTTTTTGATGTTCTTGTTAGCCGCTTCTACCACTCCATTCATCGTAGGTCGATAGGGAGATGCGTTATGGTGTTCGATCTTGAACTCACCACACAACTCTTTCATCATCTTATTATTCAAGTTCGATCCATTATCCATAATGATCTGACTCGGAACACCATAACGACAAATGATATTGTTTTTTATGAATCGGACCACCACTTGTCGGGTTACGTCAGTGTATGACACTGCTTCAACCCACTTGGTGAAGTAGTCAATGGCTACAAGGATGAACCGATGTCTGTTTGAAGCTTTGGGTTCAATCATGCCAATCATGTCGATTCCTCATATAGAAAAAGGCCATAGAGAAGAAAGAACTTTGAGATGCGTCGGCGATACATGGATTTTGTCAGCGTATATCTGACATTTGTGACACCTTCTCATGTACTTGTAGCAATCAGATTCCATTGTCAGCCAATAGTACCATGCTCTCAGAATTTTTCTCGCCATTGTATGTCCGTTGGCATGAGTGCCAAAGGATCCTTCATGAATCTCTTTCATTAACATGTTTGCTTCTGGTCAGTCTACGCATCTGAGCAGAACCATGTCAAAGTTTCTTTTGTAGAGTGTATCACCGTTCAGGAATAAGTTGCCAGATAGTCTCCTGAGAGTCTTTCTGTCCTTTCTTGATGCCTCAGGTGGGTACTCTTGTTCTTGAAGGAAGCACCTGATATCATGATACCAGGTTTTGTCGTCTATGACTGCTTCGATTGTGAAAATGTAAGCGGGCCTTTCAAGGCACATTATGTCAATCTTAGGTACGTCGTTCCATTGACCTACACTAATCATTAAAGAGAGAGTGGCTAGTGCATCAGCCATGTGATTTTCTTCACAAGGGATGTGGTGAAACTCGACTTTATCGAAGAATGGTAACAGCCTTCTAGCATAATCTTTGTAAGGAATCAGTCCAGATTGATATGTGTTCCACTCTCCTTTAATCTGATTGATAACAAGGGTTGAGTCCCCATATACATCCAAGATCTTAATCCTTAAGTCAATTGCTTCTTCGAGATGTAACACCCTTCTATACCCCAAAACAATAATATAATATTTTAATTAGAAAACGTAATCGCAAGGGTGTCACACGCATCAAAACACATAACCTGCTCCGTAACACGGTTTACCATAGAAATACATTCAAATGCACATATTTATACATGGGATGTTACACGACATCCAACACATCTGATTTATACTTGGGATGTTACACGACATCCAACACATCTGATTTTGGTCAAGTACTTGTATAATAAGGCATTCAGTACATGTCCTCGCATGTTCACCCAAAAAAATTTTACGGTATCATCGCAGTGGAATCATTAATAAAGATGCAACAATAGCATTTTAACTCAAGACATAAGTCTCAAGAATTTCAACTTAATAGAATAATCCAAAGAGTACGACAATCAACTCAAAACAACTTAAAAATCTCAACAACACAAAAAGTTTGTAACGTCGACAACAATGACACAAAAATCTAATCAAACGTTTATCCCCGACCCGGTGTTACATGATCAGAGCAAGGAACCACTAAATAAAAGCGATAAACTACGGAAGTCACTTCAAGAGCTATCCTTCCACTTACTTCAGTCAAAGCTACTCTTGAGTATCTGCACGATACCCATGTAAAGGCAATATTCAAATAGAAGGGGTGAGAATACGATTCAATAATAACGGTAAAAGGCAATCGGAAGTAGATTAATCTAACAACATCACACACCAAATACAACAACATAGGCATAACGAGTATTCTCATCCACACAACATAACATCAAAATAATCACCAAATGCAACACAAATGCATATGTACTCGACAACTGACTCAACATGCATGTGGTACCAAACTATGAACACTCAGGTTCATTTCACTTCATGATCCCCACCATAGGATCGATTCCCTCTTGGAACCGGAGCACACCAAAATCGCTACCATCACCATAGGCAACGCTTCACTAATTCCGCAATAGAATTAGCTACTCGCACTTGATCCCCACCATAGGATCAAGGCTCACCAAAACTGGACCGAGGTCCGTATACCATGATGCATGAATTCATAATAACATGCAATATCACCAAATTAATCATCAAAGTAATCACCAAAACTATCACCAAAATAATCACCAAATTATAGTTCAAAGTAAAATTAAAATTATCATCCAAAATTATAACTCCAGAGAGTTCCTAAAGAACTCTAAACAACTCTACATTATTCTTTACAACTCTGAAACAATTCTAAAGTATTCAAAAATACTCTAGTGACAACTCTTACTCATAAAGATAATTCTTATGGACTCATTCAACGACTCTAATAACTCTATGGACAACTCTAACAAAATTGAAATTAATTTAAGATAACCACATAATCCAATTATTTATCTCTAACTCAAAACTCTAAAAACATATTATTATTATTATTATTATTATTATTATTATTATTATTATTATTATTATTATTATTATTATTTATGTATCAGTAACATAAAAATAAGATATGTCTTATATGCACATCGAACAACAGCGAATGCCTAGGCCTTTACATATATGCATCATCACAAACCAATATATGCACATCTATAAAGCTGGAAACATAACTTATGTTTTATATATAAAGCTAGGTTGTAATTGAAACGTAACTTTAAATAATATATATTTCTAAACATCCTTATTATTATTATTATAAAGGAATGTTACAGTGACGTTATAACAATATTCCTATAAGTGAAGTTACAGTATTCGAAACGCTAAAGCACGAAAGCTACCGCATGTGAGCTACAACATCCATATGTTCATATACTAATCACACAATAGCCTTACAGTATATATATAATTATATGATATCAATATATTAATGAAAAATTAACAGTACACAAATCTCATGTAATTGAATCCCTCTCCGCCGTACATAAAATCCATGTAAAACGTAATATCGGTTTCAAAACATATACATCAAATCACAAAAATTTGACATCAATACAATCAGTCAAACATCTACCCTTTCATGATACCCCTATTACTGAACCAAATGCTCACCCTTACCTTAAATTTCTAGCAAAAACTCTAAACTCTTCAACAATAGTGGTTTTTCCTCTCTAAGCTTTTCCCTTCCCAATTGCTCTTGTTGCCTCTTTTCTCCCAAAATACGTACTCACTGTGAGAGCAAGAATTGTCTCTACAAGTCGTATCTATGTTTTAATGATAACAATGCGTATTTGTGAAAGAACGACTTTATGTTCTAACGTGTGTTGTGTGCAGATCATAATTACAGAAGATATCAGATCCAACAAAGCACCAGCCAGATAAGCGTAAATGATTATATGCGAAGTTACTATGTATGACACAAGTCGCAAGAAGTAAGAATGCTTCTGTATCTGATCATGATCAGTCAGATCCAAAGATGCCAAAATTGCTGTTGCAATGCTCTTGTGGATGCGCTCTAAAAGTGGTTAAGATTCTGAAGATAGCGAAGCTTCTGAAGAAAGTTATCTCATAAAGAACCAAAGTGCTTAAGACTCTCATGACTTGAAGTTCTGAAGGCTGAAGGCTCTGAAGACCAAGTGCAGAAAGACTCTGAAGACTTATACTATCTGAAGTCCTAAAGGTCAAGTGCTGAAGACTCTGAAGACTGATTCCTAATGGACAAGCTCTGAAGATCTGAAGACTTGAAGCAATGAAGAATAACGGGTTTCAAGACAAGTGCTGAAGTTCTGAAGGGTGATTCCTAATGGACGACTTTAGAAGACTGAAGACTTGGAAGATTCTGATACCCTGTTATAAAGTCTCTACTCATGCTTCAATTAATTAACTATCAGAAGCCTCTGAAGTTTTGAAGACAAATGTTACCGTTGTGAATGACTGTGCACTGCGCCCAAGAAGATATATCATGTCACTTCCTCTACAATAAAAAGGAGATGTGTCAGTACAACTTCATTATTACACAACGTCTCGTTTCTAACAGCCAACAGTATTTCAAACGGCTATATTCTACTGGGCTATTTAAAGAAAGGAGTAATTGCTTCTGAAGAGAGACTGATTAATTCCATCAAAGGAGAATTGATCAAGTCATTGTGTGAAGATAGCAACAACGATGAGTTCTCGTTGTAACACTTAAATATCAAAAGCTATCACCATTTTACACATGACCATTATTGTCGGAGCTCAATATCATAAATCAATATAACAACAACAATTTGGTACAGAAGCTGTTGATGAAGAAGACAACATTGCAAATTAGTCAAGTCATCAACCACCATCTCGTCAGTGCTACATTGAAGATCTGAAGCAAGGAGTTGTTGCTCAAAGCTTGCTCACCCCAGAAAACGAAGAAGAAGAAGATCTACAAGATGTCAACAACTGTCAAATTCAAATACATCTCTGTAGTTTCTTAGGATAGCACGGAGCTGTTGCTCACATCTTGTTTGAACACTTGTGTGTTCTTTTGTACTTAAACTTAGGAGTAATCTGCTTGTTAAGAAGCATTATTGTAATCTACTGTATTCTTGGTGAATTAGGATTCCTTGAGTGGTCAGTGTGACCGAAGACTCGAGAAGACAATGGCTGGGTGTCATTGTGGTAAAGCCTGAAATAGGGTCAGTAGGCGTTATATTCATTGCGATGAATCCCGAAACGTCTAGCTGTGAAATCCTAGCAGTAGATCTTGCGAGATTGAAACCTGCAGGTCAATGGTCGTTATATTCATTAAGTTGAATCCCTGAATGGTTCATTGTGTGTTAGTCACCGGCGTTAGCCCCGTGCATCTGTAATCAATTGGATTATAGTGGATTAAGACCTTGTGTTCAAGGAGAAATCACCTGAGGAGGGTGGACTGGATTAGCCTTGTGGTGAACCAGGATATATCGTGTGTTCTTTACTCTTGCTATGCTTTATGTTATTGTTTATGTTTCTGTATTGAGTATCAGAACCCTTCATGAGCAATTCAGAACCTTGCAGCTTAACTCTGATAAGCTTCCGCTCTGCAAGTTCTGAATGTAGCATATAGCGTTCAGACTCTTATTGGTTCTCATGCTTTAAGCATTGCCAAATCTGAATATTCCTTCGCAAGTCAGAGTCTCTCAATGAACTCTGATGTTATCTCAGCGTCTTAAAGACTCGAAGCAAAAAGTTATCAAAGAGTGAATACACAATTCAAACCCCCCATTCTTGTGTCTTTCTCGCACCTTCAATTGGTATCAGAGCTCCGGTTATGTTATTGATGGATATCAAAACACTTAACAGTGTCAGAAAAAGATCTAGATGTGGTGCGCAGAAATACTCTGGGTGAGATTTCAATCCACTTACAATTTTTGTAACAGCTCAGAAGATGACTGTGTACAAAATTGTAATCAATCAGATTACATGAGCAAATTACTGATTCTGGAAGCTTTGTGGTTGTTAACAACTAAATCTTCCTCTCTAAAGTCTTGATGAAGATCGAAGAATCAGTTGATAAGATAGATTCCTCAGATAATCAGTAGTATCTGTTGAATGCTTATCTTAGAAAGATACATGTGAACGAACCACGTATTTGTTCAAAGGTTGAATCATCAGAAAGCAAGAAGTCTTGTTTGCTGAAGAATAATTCTTTATGAGTTTTAAGATGTTTTCAAGAAACAAATTAGGTCCACCCTTGACTTTCTCGTTTAAAGCTCATTCAGAACTTCTTCATGTAAAGAAGAAAGATTGAAGAATCAGCTGATAAGATAGATTCATCAGATAAGCAGTAGTATCTGTTGAATGCTTATCTTAGAAAGATACGTGTGAAAGAACCACATATTTGCTCAAAGGTTGAATCATCAGAAAGCAAGAAGTATTGTTTGCTAAAGATTAATTCTTTATGAGTTTTGAGATGTTTTCAAGAAACGGATTAGGTCCACCCTTGACTTTCTCGTTTAAAGCTCATTCAGAACTTCTTCATGTAAAGAAGAAAGATTGTTGTTCCATGATTTTGAATTTCAGAATGATGACTGTTGAAGCCAGAAATCTGAAGAATTCAAATTCTTAGAAATGATTTAATGTATGAGTCTTGACTGATCAAGAAGTTATAAGATTCATTGAAGGACTGAAACTAAAAGAATATTCAGAAAGAAGAAATCCAATGATTCATCAAGTACTTGATAAGAATGAATTCTAAGTCTTTATTGAATTAAACTCAGATGTTTAAGTTCTACTGTCATGAGATTCTATCTCAAAGAAAACAGGTGTGATTGGATAAATCACTATCTGATAAAGTTCTCAGAACTTCACAAATCTGAAATTAGAAGATCCTCAACTAGATGTAAAGGCTTAAGTCATCCACGTATAGTCAAAAGGATTTATGTTGCTGATGTTTTTTTCAGAATGAAGAAATCAGTTACCATTTTCTTCAGAAGTATCATATGTCACTAGATACATACATGTTTGATGATACTTCTCCCAGAACTAACTTTGTGAAACTTGTTGAAAGACTGTTATTCTGATGTTTAAAATCAGAGTCGCTACTGGTTGTTCTCAGAAGACTGATGAAAATTTTGATAAGGATAAAGGAAAAGATCTTGTGAAGATCTGACTAATTCTAACTCCCAAACTAGAATAAAAAATTATGAATATTATACCCTTCAGAAGTCACTATACAAGAGGATCCCTTGAATAACATGAGAACCAGCAATAGATCAATCAGAAGGAAGTAGGAGCTGGCAGTTGATAATCAGAAGCTCAGAACGAAATGCACTCTTAGGAAGAAGAAAGCAAAAGTGGAAGGATGTTAATCAATAGCTCAAAGTCAGAACTAAATACAAAGTATGATAGTAAAGATCTAAGACTATCTAAGGTATGACATGAAGACTTCAGATTCTCATAGGAAGGGTGATCAAAATCTCGGAATCAAAATGGAAAGTTCTCAGATAAATATCTTTTTCAAGATGTTAGTGTCCTCAAGGTGCGTGTTCGTCTTCATTTTTTGACTTATTAAGATTCATGATAAATACTTGAAAGTTTTATTAAAAATTGAAACAATGGTCATGACAAGCTCCGAAAAATTAGGCTAGAAACTCGCTTAGAAATTCTTATGTCCTTTTTGCATATGCACATGACTAATGAATAGTTAGTCCCATACATAAACCTCTCTCCATCATGTCAAATCACTTTGATGTGGCTAACCTCTATAGTCTTAAGTATCTCTAACAAATATTATTATTCTAATCTAACTCTCTCTCTCTCTCTCTCTCTCTCTCTCTCTCTCTCTCTTAGAGTCTATCCATCTAGTCTGGGAAATGATATTCTCAATTACTCTTATGACATCTCATATAGGAAAACCTATTTTAAATAGCCTTCACTTAGGAATATCTCAGCCACTCAAAATCCCTTGAAATATGCACACTGAATGACATCTGTTCATATGCATAAGTACGATATTAGAAAGCGTGCTACTTTGTCCATAATAGCTTTTCAGCTAGTTCCCTAGCCACTAAATAGGCGTGGTCATGTACTGACAGATAAGATTTGATCTCGTATTGGAAACAGTAAAATCTTTATGCTTGCACCTTTGGTTATGAACTTATTAAAAACACAAAATAAAATTCTTGAAACAAGGAATTGCGTCTATTTAGGTGCTGTCCAAATACAATTATTACAATATTTAATTCCTGCTTTTTAAATCTCTTGAGTGATCTCTTGGCCTTCCAAAAGACTAAAAAGACCGTTAGACTTAACCAATCTGAGACCTTGGAAATGAAAAACCTACCGTTTGAGGCCATGAGCATTCATTAACTCACTCTATTCGTCGCCTACTTAAGGCGTAGTGCTATTCTCTTATCCATATCTCTAGCCTGTCTCAGTCAGTTGCTCATTCTTTCTATCCTATTATCATCACTAAAAATGTCTAACTCACATTCTATGACTGCTGAAGGTAAAAACTCCGAGTCAAAAGTCCTAAATGAATTCTCTATAAACCCCAGTTCTCTCAAAGAACTCGGTTTTATAAGAACCTCGTCTGAACTACAATGTCAAAAATGGGATGGCTATCTCGACATGCTTCCAGGTCTCATTTACACAGATCTTGTCAAAGATTTATGGGTAAATACTGATGTGTTTTCAAACATATATAACCAACACATCATTCAATCAACCGTCTCCAGAATCCCTATGATGGTAATCCCTCTGTGGTTGCACAAGCAATCAAGTGTGATGAAAGCGGTGACACTCTTGAAGATTACAAGGAAAGAAACATTTTCAATGATCTCATCTGCAGAATTCATCGTGTAAATGGTTCCTCCAATCACGTCTCCACACTCACTCCCTCAGCCAAAGTATGGCACAGGATCATGGAAACCAATCTCCGACCAAGAGAAATAGGAGCTGAATTGCTAACCCACTCGGATCGACTATTTATCTTCCTTATAGTCTACCGAAGAAAGATAAATCTTCCTCAGACCACGTTCAACCACTTAAAAGAACAAATCCTCTTATCAAGAGATAAGTCTACCTTTAGTATTCCTTACGGAAGAGTCATATCTCGAGTCCTAGAGATTCAAGATGTGATCACTAGGCTAGAACACATAGGGGTAACCTCGGAATATTCACCCATAGATCTTACTGATCTCTCTGGGAATTCCTGAGAAGAAATAGAATAGAATTATAAGTATCTGTTTTGCTATATTTATACCTGCACTATGTATTCTCGGATCAGTTACTGAATGAAATATCTTTTTGGTTTAACAATGTGAAAGTCATTATCTTAGGATTCTATTCTAAGAACTGCATTCATACTCCAAAAATGTTTACTTCTTTAAAATGAATAAAACAATTTAAAGATTATCATAACTTAATATTGATTGTTAAAATCTTCCTCAAAAAGGGTAAAAAAACTGTAAATGATGCATTAACATCCTTCAAAGATAATGCCATCACAAGAATTCAAAGCCTAGTAGATGCTTCCAGTTCAAGCACAGATCCCTTAGAAATGAGAAAAATCTGGACCGATTTCCATGAATGGATCTCAGAGGAAATTGTGAAGAGCAAGAGGTTGGCTGTCACACAAGCAGAAGAAAAGTTGCACGCCTCAAGAACTGATGAGTCTGAAAACCCGTCTTCATCCTCTTCATCATCTTTAGGCGTCTCTTAGTCTAACTCCTAGGAACTTAGTCTCATTAAGTCTATGTTTTGATTGTTTTGAACGAACTAGGATTAAGATCAACCTATGCCTTGAATTTAATATCTTTTGGAACTATTTTGTGTTGTCTTGTGTTGATGTCTCCATCTAATCAATGAATATGCCTTGATTAATCTTTAAAGATGTTTTGTCATTAAAATTGTTCCTTTATCACATTGATCCTCATTATGCTTAAAAGCTCAAACGCTCTAAAAACTTTTTGATGATGTCAAAAAGGGGGAGAAATAGAAATATGATTTTGATTAAAAGACTAAAAGAAAGAATGGAAAGACAGTGTATGTTCTGATAAATAGCGAGGCTATGTTATTAGATAAGAATTGTTCTGTTCTTGTGCTCAAATGATTCTGCTGAAAAGTAGAAAATGCTTCAGATGTCTCTGAAGATTATAAGCTCTGATATAACTTTAAAAAGGAACTAAGTTCTAAAGATCTGAAGATGGAAGTTCTGATGAACTAATCCAGATGCTGAAGACTTTCTATTTCCTTAAAGACAAGATAGAGAAATAATCCTTTTCTATTCTTTGTTCTGGCAACTCAAGTTGTTATTTTGTGTGTCTTTGGATCATATAAGATTCTAGATGATCACGGATAAAAACTTTGAGGTTAACACATTCAGGGGGAGCTGTTGTTCCAGACTCTGAATATATTTGTTTGGTGATTACCCGGTATAAAATGTTCAATCAAAATACATGGTTTTGTCATCATCAAAAAGGGGGAGATTGTGAGAGCAAGAATTGTCTCTACAAGTCGTATCTATGTTTTGATGATAACAATGTGTATTTTTGAAAGAACCATTTTATGTTCTAACATGTGTTGTGTGCAGATCATAATTACAGAAGATATCAGATCCAACAAAGCACCAGCCAGATAAGCGTAAATGATTATATGCGAAGTTAATATGTGTGACACAAGTCGCAAGAAGCAAGAATGCTTTTGTATCTGATCATGATCAGTCAGATCCAAGGATGCCAAGATTGCTGTTGCAATGGTCTTGTGGATGCTCTCTGAAAGTGGTTAAGATTCTAAAGATAGCGAAGCTTCTGAAGAAGGTTATCTCATAAAGAACCAAAGTGCTGAAGACTCTCATGACTTGAAGTTCTGAAGGCTGAAGGCTCTAAAGACCAAGTGCAGAAAGACTCTGAAGACTTATACGTTCTGAAGTCTTAAAGGTCAAGTGCTGAAGACTGATTCCTAATGGACAAGCTCTGAAGATCTGAAGACTTGAAGTAACGAAGAATAACGGGCTTCAAGACAAGTGCTGAAGTTCTGAAGGCTGATTCCTAATGGACGACTTTAGAAGACTAAAGACTTGGAAGATTCTGATACCCTGTTATAAAGTCTCTACTCATGCTTCAATTAATTAACTATCAGAAGCCTCTGAAGTTTTGAAGAAAAATCTTACCGTTGTGAATGACTGTGCACTGCGCCCAAGAAGATATATCATGTCACTTCCTCCACAGTAAAAAGGAGATGTGTCGGTACAACTTCATTATTACACAACGTCTCTTTTCTAATAGCCAACAGTATTTCAAACGACTATATTCTACTGGGCTATTTAAAGAAAGGAGTAATTGCTTCTGAAGAGAGATTGATTAATTCCATCAAAGGATAATTGATCAAGTCATTGTGTGAAGATAGCAACAACGATGAGTTCTCGTTGTAACACTTAAATATCAAAAGCTATCACCATTTTACATATGACCATTGTTGTTGGAGCTCAATATCATAAATAAACATAACAAAAACAATTTGGTACAGAAGCTATTGATGAAGAAGAGAACATTGCAAATTTGTCAAGTCATCAACCACCTTCTCGTCAGTGCTACATTGAAGATCAGAAGCAAGGAGTTGTTGCTCAAAGCTTGCTCACCCCAGAAGACGAAGAAGAAGAAGATCTACAAGATGTCAATAACTGTCAAATTCAAATACATCTCTGTAGTTTCTTAGGATAGCAAGGAGTTGTTGCTCACATCTTGCTTGAACACTTGTGTGTTCTTTTGTACTTAAACTTAGGAGTAATCTGCTTGTTAAGAAGCATTATTGTAATCTCCTGTTTAACTAATTCTTGGTAAATTAGGATTCCTTGAGTGGTCAGTGTGATCGGAGACTCGAGAAGACAATGGCTGGGTGTCATTGTGGTAAAGCCTGAAATAGGGTCAGTAGGCGTTATATTCATTGCGATGAATCCCTGAACGTCTAGCTATGAAATCCTAGCAGTAGATCTTGCGAGATTGGAACCTGCAGGTCAATGTTCATTATATTCATTAAGTTGAATCCTTGAACGATTCATCGTGTGTTAGTTGTAACGCCCCAAAAATCTAAATTAATCATATATTTATTTATTTAATTTAGAAGAAATTACGAAGTTTTGGTAAGTTTGGGAGAATTTTGGATCGAAAGAGTATTCTTAAATAATTAATAGAATGAATAATTAGTGTATTATTTATACTATTATTATCATTATTTAAAAATATTAAGAAAAAAGGCAAGGTGGTCTTAAAGGAAAAAGAGTAAGGATAGAAGTGGAAGTCCATTAACTGAGATATTTTGTCTAAAGAAGAAAATACCGATCACTTTTTTAACTGATCGTGTTTTTGTGAAGAACGCTGACGAAGAAAAGTGGAGGAGAAGAGAAGAACCCTAAGACTTGAAGGTTGCTGAAGAATCTTAGAGAAGGAGGAAAGCTACTGATTTCCCTAAGGTATGGGGAGTTTTCATGGTTTATTATAGTTCTATAGGATTGGTTATGAATAGATTAGGTATTAGTAGATTTTAGGTAATTGTGGTGTTTGATGATGTAGAATGATTTAGGGATGAATGATTCGATGAAATATAATGAGATAGAATGTTATGTGTTGATGTATGTGTATTGTGTGAGTCTTTTGGCCAAATTTTCGTATTGGAAAAACTGAATTTTTGGGATATTTGAAGTCTAAACGCAGCAGAAAAATCTTTTGAAAAATATGGGTTTTCGCATCCTGACACGGGCCATGTCACAGGACATAGGCGTCCGTGTCAGACTACTATTCCTGCTGTATTTTTTTCTGTTGTGAGTTTGTACTACAGGGCTTCTGGCACGGGCCGTGTCACAGGACACGGGCGGCCGTGTCAGACCACTGTGTTGCCGTATTTTTGTTCGTTTTGTGTTTTGAGTGCAGGTTTCCTGACACGGGCCGTGTCCCAGGACACGGGTGGCCGTGTCAGACAGCTGGTTTGCTGTATTTTGTTGTTGTTTTTATTGAAGTTTATTGACGTTTTCTTGTGCTGAACTTTTGTTGTCGAGTTGTTGTTGATGTAAGATGATTAAACCTGATTGTATGATAAATAATTGTTGGATATGAAATGAATGATGCACACGTTGATGTTTGATGAATTGTGGAGATTTAGCATCATTGCATTTCATAGCATATTATGTTGGGACTTCGGTCCATTGGTAGCTTCAATCCCATCATGCGGATTGAAGTGATATGTTGATTATGTTGTGCGCATTTTGGAGGGTTGATGGCCAGTGTCCATCCACGTTGAACCGGTACCACATGCATTCTGTTATAGCTGACATTGCATATCAATGATGTAATTGTGATTGTGTTGTGAAGATTCTGTTGATGATGCTATGATGTTGTGTTGCTTACTCTGTTTATTTTCCACGTACTTATATTACTATAATGAATTGTGATTTCTCACCCTGCCTGCTTGAAAATGTTGCCTCTTATGTGGGTAACTTGCAGATAACCAAGAGTAGACTTGCGGTGCTGGAGGATTGAGTCTTGGATGCGTTCTTTTGTCATTTTAGTTATGTTTTAAGTGGTGTCCTGCTCTGTGTCATGTAACATCGGGTTGGGATTAGTTGTGAACCTCGTGTTTTCCCTTTTTGGTTTATGTTGGAATTTCTTTTCATATTGTTGATGTCATTTTGAATCGGATACTTTTATCCATGAAGTATTTTATTGACCTAAATTAAAAAGTTTGATTCCGCTGTGTAGTTACCAATTTATGTTAATGAAGAATGAATAACCCGTGTTACGGGACAGGACAATGATTTTGAATGTTGTTTGAATATATGTGGCACCTTTCTCGCTAATTTTTACTCTGATAATATTAAGTGTTTTCCTAAAATGGTATGTGGGGTAGAGAAGTGTTACATTAGTGGTATCAGAGCAGGTCGGTCCGTCCGGCCAAACTGTCGAGTCGTAGTTTGTTTAACAATCGAGTATTGTTAACTAGTTCTAACTTTTGTTTATGTTGAAGTGACAAGTTGAGATGGCTGGAAGGAACGATGCCGCAATTTCTGCTGCGTTGGAAGAAATGGCTCAGGCTTTGCAGAATCAGCCGAACGCCGACGAGAATGTTGGATCTCGCAGTTTGGCAACTTTTCAGAGGGAGAGTCCGCCTACCTTCAAGGGCAAGTATGATCCTGATGGAGCGTTGGATTGGTTGAAAGAGATGGAGAGAATCTTTCGTGTGATGGACTGCACTCCAACGCAGAAGATTCGATATGGGACTCATATGCTAACATTCGAGGTTGATGACTGGTGGCTAGAGACTCGTCAGAGGTTGGAAACTGCAGGTGAAGGTATCACTTGGGATGTGTTCCGAAGAGATTTCCTGAGGAAGTATTATCCAAAGGATGTTCATGGTAAGAAGCAAATCGAGTTTCTTGAGCTGAAGCAAGGAAACATGTCGGTTACTGATTATGCTACAAAGTTTGTTGAATTGGCTAAGTTTTATCCGCACTATAACGATGATGATGCTGAATTTTCAAAATGCATCAAGTTTGAGAGTGGGTTACGCCCAGAGATCAAGAAGCCAGTTGGATATCAGAAGATTCATATTTTTGCTGATTTGATTGATAGTTGCAAAATTTTTGAAGAGGATAACAATGCTCATTATAAGATCATTAATGAGAGGAAAAGCAAGCACCAACAGAATCCTGGCAAACCTTATGATGCTCCAGCTGGAAAAGGTAAACAGAAAGTGGTTGATGGCAAGAGGACTAGTGGGGGAGATGCTCCTGCTGGCTTAACTTGTTTCAAATATGGGAAACCTGGTCATAAGAGTAATGTGTGTACTGCTGAAGTGAAGAGGTGTTTCCGTTGTGGTAAGACTGGGCATGCCATATCTGAGTGCAAGCATAAAGAGATGATTTGTTTCAACTGTGGCGAAGAAGGACACATTAGTAGTCAGTGTCAGAAACCAAAGAAGGCGCAAACCGGTGGGAAAGTGTTCGCTTTGGCTGGGACACAGACAACTAATGAGGACAGACTCATCAGAGGTACATGTTTCATTAATAGTACTCCTTTAATTACTATGATTTACATTGGTGCTACTCATTGCTTTATTGCTGCTGAATGCGTTGAAAGATTGGGTCTTGTGTTGCCCTCTATGAATGGAGAAATGGTCGTCGAGATTTCGGCTAAGGGATCAGTGACTACTTCTCTTGTGAATTTAAAGTGTCCCTTGACGATCTTCGACAGAGACTTTACTGTTGATTTGGTGTGTTTGTCGTTATCTGGAATGGATGTAATCTTGGGAATGAACTGGTTAGAATATAACTATGTTCATATCAATTGTTATAACAAGTCTGTGAGATTTTCTACTCCTGAAGAGGAAGAAGCTAATTTGTTGTCTTTTAGGGAGTTACAGTAGTTGGCGCAAGGGGGAGCTCAGATGTTCTCATTGGTGACGTCGTTATCCGTTGAGAGCCAAGCTGTAATTGAGGAGTTGCAAGTGGTGCGTGAATTTCCTGAAGTTTTCCCTGATGAAATTCCTAATTTGCCTCCAGAAAGAGAAGTGGAATTTGCAATTGACCTTGTACCTGGTACCAGACCCGTTTCCATGGCATCATACAGGATTTCTGCATCTGAATTGTCGGAATTAAAGAAGCAATTGGAGGACTTACTTGAAAAGAAATTTGTGAGGCCAAGTGTATCGCCGTGGGGAGCTCCAGTGTTGTTAGTAAAAAAGAAAGATGGGAGTATGAGGCTCTGTGTTGATTATAGGCAATTAAATAAAGTGACGATTAAGAACAAGTATCCGCTCCCGAGAATAGATGACTTGATGGATCAATTGGTAGGTGCTCGTGTGTTTAGCAAGATTGATTTGAGGTCGGGCTATCATCAGATTAAAGTGAAAGATGAAGATATTCAGAAGACGGCCTTCAGGACGCGTTATGGACATTATGCGTACTCAGTGATGCCTTTCGGTGTTACTAATGCGCCGGGAGTATTCATGGAGTACATGAACCGTATCTTTCACACTTATTTGGATCAGTTTGTGGTGGTGTTCATTGATGATCTATTGATTTACTCTAAATCAGAAACAGAGCATGCAGAGCACTTAAGACGAGTATTGCAAGTTTTGAAGGAGAAGAAGTTATATGCAAAGCTGTCTAAATGTGAATTTTGGTTAAAGGAGGTTAGTTTTCTCGGTCATGTCATTTCAGGTAGTGGCATTGCTGTGGATCCGTCTAAAGTAGATGCTGTGTTACAATGGGAAACCCCAAATTCGGCTACCGAGATTAGAAGCTTCTTGGGACTAGCTGGTTATTACCGGAGGTTTATCGAAGGATTTTCTAAGTTAGCACTTCCGTTAACTAAGTTGACTTGTAAAGGTAAAGCTTTTGTGTGGGACATTCAATGCGAAGAAAGTTTCACGGAATTGAAGAAGAGATTGACATCGGCTCTGGTTTTGACATTACCTAATCCAGGAGAACCTTTTGTGGTATATTGTGATGCTTCTAAGATGGGTTTAGGAGGTGTACTTATGCAGAATGATAAGTTAGTTGCTTATGCGTCGAGACAGTTGAGAACTCATGAAAAGAACTATCCTACGCATGATTTGGAACTTGCTGCAGTTGTTTTTGTGCTGAAGATTTGGAGACATTATCTTTATGGTTCTAGATTTGAAGTGTTTAGTGACCATAAGAGTTTAAAATATTTATTTGATCAAAAGGAACTGAATATGAGACAACGAAGATGGTTGGAATTATTAAAGGATTATGATCTCGGTTTGAACTATCATCCAGGTAAAGCTAATGTTGTGGCTGATGCCCTAAGTCGGAAGACTCTGCATATGTCGGCGATGATGGTTAAAGAATTAGAATTAATTGAGCAGTTCAGAGATATGAGCTTAGTTTGCGAAGTGGCACCACAGAGTGTGATGTTGGGGATGCTGAAGATTAACAATGATTTTCTGGGCAGTGTCAAGGAAGCTCAGAAGTTAGACGTGAAACTGGTAGATTCGATGGTTGGGATCGATCAGCCCGAAGATGATGATTTCAAGTTAGATGCCTATGGTGTGTTGAGATTCCGTAATCGAATTTGTATCCCTGATGATGCGGAGACGAAGAAGGCGATTCTTGAGGAAAGTCATAGAAGTAAATTGAGTATTCATCCGGGGGCTACAGAGATGTATCAGGACTTGAAGAAATTGTTTTGGTGGCCTGGGATGAAGCGTGATGTAGCTCATTTTGTGTATGTATGTTTAACTTATCAGAAGTCGAAAGTTGAACATCAGAAGCCTGCGGGGTTGATGCAACCGTTAGAAGTTCTAGAATAGAAATGGGATAGCATTTAAATGAACTTTGTGACGGGATTTCCTAATACTTCAAGAGGACACGATTCGATTTGGGTGATTGTTGATATGCTTACAAAGTCGGCTCATTTTATTCCTATTAACATCAATTTTCCAGTATCGAAGTTGGTGGAGATTTATACTCATGTAATTGTGAAGCTGCACAGTGTGTATTGTGTCGGATAGAGATCCGCAGTTTACTTCTGATTTTTGGAAGAGTTTGCAAGAAGCGTTGGGTTCTAAGTTGTGTTTGAGTTCGGCGCATCACCCTCAGACGGATGGTAAAACAGAGAGGACTATTCAGTCGTTGGAGGATTTGTTGCGAGCATGTGTTCTCGAGCAGGGAGGTTCTTGGGACACTCATTTACCGTTAATAGAGTTCACTTATAATAACAGTTATCATTCTAGTATCGGAATGGCACCTTTTGAAACATTGTATGGTCGGAGATGTAGGACTCCTTTATGTTGGCATGAATCTGAAGAAAGTGTAGTGCTGGGGCCTAAAATTGTTTGAGAAACTACTGAGAAGGTGAAGTTGATCCGAGAAAAGATGAAATCTTCCCAAAGTAGGCAGAAGAGTTATCATGACAAGCGAAGAAAAGATTTAGAATTCCAAGCAGGTGACCATGTGTTTTTGAGAGTTACACCTGTGACAGGTGTTGGGCGTGCGCTGAAGTCTAAGAAGCTTACTCCTCCTTTTATTGGTCCGTATCAGATTTCAGACAGAGTTGGAAATGTTGCTTATAGAGTGGCTTTGCCGCCTAATCTGTCGAATTTACATGATGTGTTTCATGTGTCACAACTCCGGAAGTATGTTCCAGATCTGTCTCATGTGATTCATATGGATGATGTGCAAGTACGGGATAATCTTACTGTGGAAACGATGCCTGTATGAATTGCGGAACGTGAGATGAAGATTTTAAGAGGCAAGGAGATTGCGTTAGTGAAAGTTGTCTGGTTAGGAGCTGCCGGAGAAAGCATGACTTGGGAGCTGGAAAACAAGATGAAGGAATCCTATCCCGAGTTATTCGAATCAGTTAAATTTTCGAGGAAGAAAATTCCTAAAGTAGGGGAGAGTTGTAACGCCCCGAAAATCTAAATTAATCATTTATTTATTTATTTATTTAATTTAGAAGAAATTACGAAGTTTTGGTAAGTTTGGGAGAATTTTGGATCAAAAGAGTATTCTTAAATAATTAATAGAATGAATAATTAGTGTATTATTTATACTATTATTATCATTATTTAAAAATATTAAGAAAAAGGGCAAGGTGGTCTTAAAGGAAAAAGAGTAAGGATAGAAGTGGAAGTCCATTAACTGGGATATTTTGTCTAAAGAAGAAAATACCGATCACTTTTCTAACTGATCGTGTTTTTGTGAAGAACGTTGAAGAAGAAAAGAGGAGGAGAAGAGAAAAACCCTAAGACTTGAAGGTTGCTGAAGAATCTTAGAGAAGGAGAAAAGCTACTGATTTCCCTAAGGTATGGGGAGTTTTCATGGTTTATTATAGTTCTATAGGATTGGTTATGAATAGATTAGGTATTAGTAGATTTTAGGTAATTGTGGTGTTTGATGATGTAGAATGAGTTAAGGATGAATGATCCGATGAAATATAATGAGATATAATGTTATGTGTTGATGTATGTGTATTGTGTGAGTCTTTTGGCCAAATTTTTGTATTGGAAAAACTGAATTTTTGGGATATTTGAAGTCTAAACGCAGCAGAAAAATCTTTTGAAAAATCTGGGTTTTCGCATCCTGACACGGGCCATGTCACAGGACACGGGCGGCCGTGTCAGACTACTGTTCCTGCTGTATTTTTTTTCTGTTTTGAGTTTGTACTACAGGGCTTCTGACACGGGCCGTGTCATAGGACACGGGCGACCGTGTCAAACCACTGTGTTGCTGTATTTTTGTCCGTTTTGTGTTTTGAGTACAGGTTTCCTGACACGGGCCGTGTCCCAGGAAACGGGTGGCCGTGTCAGACAGCTAGTTTGCTATTTTTTGTTGTTGTTTATATTGAGGTTTCTTGACATTTTCTTGTGCTGATCTTTTGTTGTCGAGTTGTTGTTGATGTAAGATGATTAAACCTGATTGTATGATAAATAATTATTAGATATGAAATGAATGATGCACACGTTGATGTTTGATGAATTGTGGAGATTTAGCATCATTGCATTTCATAGCATATTATGTTGGGACTTCGGTCCATTGGTAGCTTCAATCCCATCGTGCGGATTGAAGTGATATGTTGATTTTGTTGTGCTCCTTTTGGAGGGTTGATGGCCAGTGTCCATCCACGTTGAACCGGTACCACATGCATTCTGTTATAGCTGACATTGCATATAAATGATGTAATTGTGATTGTGTTGTGAAGATTCTGTTGATGATGCTATGATGTTGTGTTGCTTACTCTGTTTATTTTCCACGTACTTATATTACTATAATGAATTGTGATTTCTCACCCTGCCTGCTTGAAAATGTTGCCTCTTATGTGGGTAACTTGCAGATAACCAAGAGTAGACTTGCGGTGCTGGAGGATTGAGTCTTGGATGCGTTCTTTTGTCGTTTTAGTCATGTTTTAAGTGGTGTCCTGCTCTGTGTCATGTAACATCGGGTTGGGATTAGTTGTGAACCTCGTGTTTTCCCTTTTTGGTTTATGTTGGAATTTCTTTTCATATTGTTGATGTCATTTTGAATCGGATACTTTTATCCATGAAGTATTTTATTGACCTGAATTAAAAAGTTTGATTCCGCTATGTAGTTGCCAATTTATGTTAATGAAGAATGAATAACCCATGTTACGGGACAGGACAATGATTTTGAATGTTGTTTGAATATATGTGGCACCTTTCTCGCTAATTTTTACTCTGATAATATTAAGTGTTTTCCTAAAATGGTATGTGGGGTAGAGAAGTGTTACATTAGTGGTATCAGAGCAGGTCGGTACATCCGGCCAAACTGTCGAGTCGTAGTTTGTTTAACAATCGAGTATTGTTAACTAGTTCTAACTTTTGTTTATGTTGAAGTGACAAGTTGAGATGGCTGGAAGGAACGATGCTGCAATTGGTGCTGCGTTGGAAGAAATGGCTCAGGCTTTGCAGAATCAGCCGAACGCCGACGAGAATGTTGGATCTCGCAGTTTGGCAACTTTTCAGAGGGAGAATCCGCCTACCTTCAAGGGCAAGTATGATCCTGATGGAGCGTTGGATTGGTTGAAAGAGATGGAGAGAATCTTCCGTGTGATGGACTTCACTCCAGCGCAGAAGGTTCGATATGGGACTCATATACTAACATTCGAGGCTGATGACTGGTGGCTACAGACTCGTCAGATGTTGGAAACTGCAGGTGAAGGTATCACTTGGGATGTGTTCCGAAGAGATTTCCTGAGGAAGTATTATCCAGAGGATGTTCGTGGTAAGAAGAAAATCGAGTTTCTTGAGCTGAAGCAAGGAAACATGTCGGTTACTGATTATGCTGCAAAGTTTGTTGAATTGGCTAAGTTTTATCCGCACTATAACGATGATGATGCTGAATTTTCAAAATGCATCAAGTTTGAGAGTGGGTTACGCCCAGAGATCAAGAAGCCAGTTGGATATAAGAAGATTCGTATTTTTGCTGATTTGATTGATAGTTGCAGAATTTTTGAAGAGGATAACAATGCTCATTATAAGATCATTAATGAGAGGAAGAGCAAGCACCAACAGAATCGTGGCAAACCTTATGATGCTCCAGCTGGAAAAGGTAAACAGAAAGTGGTTGATGGCAAGAGGACTAGTGGGGGAGATGCTCCTGCTGGCTTAACTTGTTTCAAATATGGGAAACCTGGTCATAAGAGTAATGTGTGTACTGCTGAAGTGAAGAGGTGTTTCCGTTGTGGTAAGACTGGGCATGCCATATCTGAGTGCAAGCATAAAGAGATGATTTGTTTCAACTGTGGCGAAGAAGGACACATTAGTAGTCAGTGTCAGAAACCAAAGAAGGCGCAAACCGGTGGGAAAGTGTTCGCTTTGGCTGGGACACATACAACTAATGAGGACAGACTCATCAGAGGTACATGTTTCATTAATAGTACTCCTTTAATTACTATGATTGACACTGGTGCTACTCATTGCTTTATTGCTGCTGAATGCGTTGAAAGATTGGGTCTTGTGTTGCCCTCTATGAATAGAGAAATGGTCGTCGAGATTCCGGCTAAGGGATCGTTGACTACTTCTCTTGTGTGTTTAAAGTGTCCCTTGATGATCTTCGACAGAGACTTTACTGTTGATTTGGTGTGTTTGCCGTTATCTGGAATGGATGTAATCTTGGGAATGAACTGGTTAGAATATAACTATGTTCATATCAATTGTTATAACAAGTCTGTGAGATTTTCTACTCCTGAAGAGGAAGAAGCTAGTTTGTTGTCTTTTAGGGAGTTACAGTAGTTGGCGCAAGGGGGAGCTCAGATGTTCTCATTGGTGACGTCGTTATCCGTTGAGAGCCGAGCTGTAATTGAGGAGTTGCAAGTGGTGCGTGAATTTCCTGAAGTTTTCCCTGATGAAATTCCTAATGTGCCTCCAGAAAGAGAAGTGGAATTTGCAATTGACCTTGTTCCTGGTACCATACCTGTTTCCATGGCACCATATAGGATGTCTGCATCTGAATTGTCGGAATTAAAGATGCAATTGGAGGACTTACTAGAAAAGAAATTTGTGAGGCCAAGTGTATCGCCGCGGGGAGCTCCAGTGTTGTTAGTAAAGAAGAAAGATGGGAGTATGAGGCTCTGTGTTGATTATAGGCAATTAAATAAAGTGACGATTAAGAACAAGTATCCGCTCCCGAGAATAGATGACTTGATGGATCAATTGGTAGGTGCTCGTGTGTTTAGCAAGATTGATTTGAGGTCGGGCTATCATCAGATTAAAGTGAAAGATGAAGATATTCAGAAGACGGCCTTCAGGACGCGTTATGGACATTATGAGTACTCAGTGATGCCTTTCAGTGTTACTAATGCGCCGGGAGTATTCATGGAGTACATGAACTGTATCTTTCACACTTATTTGGATCAGTTTGTGGTGGTGTTCATTGATGATATTTTTATTTACTCTAAATCGGAAACAGAGCATGCAGAGCACTTAAGACGAGTATTGCAAGTTTTGAAAGAGAAGAAGTTATATGCAAAGCTGTCTAAATGTGAATTTTGGTTAAAGGAGGTTAGTTTTCTCGGTCATGTCATTTCAGGTAGTGGCATTGTTGTGGATCCGTCTAAAGTAGATGCTGTGTTACAATGGGAAACCCCAAATTCGGCTACCGAGATTAGAAGCTTCTTGGGACTAGCCGGTTATTACCGGAGGTTTATCGAAGGATTTTCTAAGTTAGCACTTCCGTTAACTAAGTTGACTTGTAAAGGTAAAGCTTTTGTGTGGGACATTCAATGCGAAGAAAGTTTCACGGAATTGAAGAAGAGATTGACATCGGCTCCGGTTTTGACATTACCTAATCCAGGAGAACCTTTTGTGGTATATTGTGATGCTTCTAAGATGGGTTTAGGAGGTGTACTTATGCAGAATGATAAGGTAGTTGCTTATGCGTCGAGACAGTTGAGAACTCATGAAAAGAACTATCCTACGCATGATTTGGAACTTGCTGCAGTTGTTTTTGTGCTGAAGATTTGGAGACATTATCTTTATGGTTCTAGATTTGAAGTGTTTAGTGACCATAAGAGTTTAAAATATTTATTTGATCAAAAGGAACTGAATATGAGACAACGAAGATGGTTGGAATTATTAAAGGATTATGATCTCGGTTTGAACTATCATCCAGGTAAAGCTAATGTTGTGGCTGATGCCCTAAGTCGGAAGACTCTGCATATGTCGGCGATGATGGTTAAAGAATTAGAATTAATTGAGCAGTTCAGAGATATGAGCTTAGTTTGCGAAGTGGCACCGCAGAGTGTGATGTTGGGGATGCTGAAGATTAACAATGATTTTCTGGGCAGTGTCAAGGAAGCTCAGAAGTTAGACGTGAAACTGGTAGATTCGATGGTTGGGATCGATCAGTCCGAAGATGATGATTTCAAGTTAGATGCCTATGGTGTGTTGAGATTCTGTAATCGAATTTGTATCCCTGATGATGCAGAGATGAAGAAGGCGATTCTTGAGGAAAGTCATAGAAGTAAATTGAGTATTCATCCGGGGGCTACAAAGATGTATCAGGACTTGAAGAAATTGTTTTGGTGGCCTGGGATGAAGCGTGATGTAGCTCATTTTGTGTATGTATGTTTAACTTGTCAGAAGTCGAAAGTTAAACATCAGAAGCCTGCGGGGTTGATGCAACCGTTAGAAGTTCCAGAATGGAAATGGGATAGCATTTCAATGGACTTTGTGACGGGATTGCCTAATACTTCAAGAGGACACGATTCGATTTGGGTGATTGTTGATATGCTTACAAAGTCGGCTCATTTTATTCCTATTAACATCAATTTTCCAGTATCGAAGTTGGTGGAGATTTATACTCGTGTAATTGTGAAGCTGCACGGTGTGTATTGTGTCAGATAGAGATCCGCGGTTTACTTCTGATTTTTGGAAGAGTTTGCAAGAAGCGTTGGGTTCTAAGTTGTGGTTGAGTTCGGCGTATCACCCTCAAACGGATGGTAAAACAGAGAGGACTATTCAGTCGTTGGAGGATTTGTTGCGAGCATGTGTTCTCGAGCATGGAGGTTCTTGGGACACTCATTTACCGTTAATAGAGTTCACTTATAATAACAGTTATCATTCTAGTATCGGAATGGCACCTTTTGAAGCATTGTATGGTCGGAGATGTAGGACTCCTTTATGTTGGCATGAATCTGGAGAAAGTGTAGTGCTGGGGCCTGAAATTGTTTGAGAAACTACTGAGAAGGTGAAGTTGATCCGAAAAAGATGAAATCTTCCCAAAGTAGGCAGAAGAGTTATCATGACAAGCGAAGAAAAGATTTAGAATTCCAAGCAGGTGACCATGTGTTTTTTAGAGTTACACCTGTGACAGGTGTTGGGCGTGCGCTGAAGTCTAAGAAGCTTACTCCTCCTTTTATTGGTCCGTATCAGATTTCAGACAGAGTTGGAAATATTGCTTATAGAGTGGCTTTGCCGCCTAATCTGTCGAATTTACATGATGTGTTTCATGTGTCACAACTCCGGAAGTATGTTCCAGATCCGTCTCATGTGATTCATATGGATGATGTGCAAGTACGGGATAATCTTACTGTGGAAACGATGCCTGTACTAATTGCGGAACGTGAGATGAATATTTTAAGAGGCAAGGAGATTGCGTTAGTGAAAGTTGTCTGGTTAGGAGCTACCGGAGAAAGCATGACTTGGGAGCTGGAAAGCAAGATGAAGGAATCATATCCCGAGTTATTCGAATCAGGTAAATTTTCGAGGAAGAAAATTCCTAAAGTAGGGGAGAGTTGTAACGCCCCGAAAATCTAAATTAATCATTTATTTATATATTTATTTAATTTAGAAGAAATTACGAAGTTTTGGTAAGTTTGGGAGAATTTTGGATCAAAAGAGTATTCTTAAATAATTAATAGAATGAATAATTAGTGTATTATTTATACTATTATTATCATTATTTAAAAATATTAAGAAAAAGGGCAAGGTGGTCTTAAAGGAAAAAGAGTAAGGATAGAAGTGGAAGTCCATTAACTGGGATATTTTGTCCAAAGAAGATAATACCGATCACTTTTCTAACTGATCGTGTTTTTGTGAAGATCGCTGAACAAGAAAATAGGAGGAGAAAAGAAGAACCCTAAGACTTGAAGGTTGCTTAAGAATCTTAGAGAAGGAGGAAAGCTACTGATTTCCCTAAGGTATGAGGAGTTTTCATGGTTTATTATAGTTCTATAGGATTGGTTATGAATAGATTAGGTATTAGTAGATTTTAGGTAATTGTGGTGTTTGATGATGTAGAATGAGTTAGGGATGAATGATTCGATGAAATATAATGAGATATAATGCTATGTGTTGATGTATGTGTATTGTGTGAGTCTTTTGGCCAAATTTTCGTATTGGAAAAACTGAATTTTTGGGATATTTGAAGTCTAAACGCAGCAGAAAAATCTTTTGAAAAATCTGGGTTTTCGCATCCTGACACGGGCCATGTCACAGGACACGGGCGGCCGTGTCAGACTACTGTTCCTGCTGTATTTTTTTTTCTGTTTTGAGTTTGTACTACAGGGCTTCTGACACGGGCCGTGTCACAGGACACGGACGGCCGTGTCAAACCACTGTGTTGCTGTATTTTTGTCCGTTTTGTGTTTTGAGTGCAGGTTTCCTGACACGGGCCATGTCCCAGGACACGGGTGGCCGTGTCAGACAGCTGGTTTGCTGTTTTTTGTTGTTGTTTTTATTGAGGTTTCTTGACGTTTTCTTGTGCTGATCTTTTGTTGTCGAGTTGTTGTTGATGTAAGATGATTAAACCTGATTGTATGATAAATAATTATTAGATATGAAATGAATGATGCACACGTTGATGTTTGATGAATTGTGGAGATTTAGCATCATTGCATTTCATAGCATATTATGTTGGGACTTCGGTCCATTGGTAGCTTTAATCCCATCGTGCGGATTGAAATGATATGTTGATTATGTTGTGCTCCTTTTGGAGGGTTGATGGCCAGTGTCCATCCACGTTGAACCGGTACCACATGCATTCTTTGCATTCCGTTATAGCTGACATTGCATATAAATGATGTAATTGTGATTGTGTTGTGAAGATTCTGTTGATGATGCTATGATGTTGTGTTGCTTACTCTGTTTATTTTCCACGTACTTATATTACTATAATGAATTGTGATTTCTCACCCTGCCTGCTTGAAAATGTTGCCTCTTATGTGGGTAACTTGCAGATAACCAAGAGTAGACTTGCGGTGCTGGAGGATTGAGTCTTGGATGCGTTCTTTTGTTGGTTTAGTCATGTTTTAAGTGGTGTCCTGCTCTGTGTCATGTAACATCGGGTTGGGATTAGTTGTGAACCTCGTGTTTTCCCTTTTTGGTTTATGTTGGAATTTCTTTTCATATTGTTGATGTCATTTTGAATCGGATACTTTTATCCATGAAGTATTTTATTGACCTGAATTAAAAAGTTTGATTCTGCTGTGTAGTTGCCAATTTATGTTGATGAAGAATGAATAACCCGTGTTACGGGACAGGACAATGATTTTGAATGTTGTTTGAATATATGTGGCACCTTTCACGCTAATTTTTACTCTGATAATATTAAGTGTTTTCCTAAAATGGTATGTGGGGTAGAGAGGTGTTACATTGGTCACCGATGTTAGCTCGTACATCTGTAATCAGTTGGATTATAGTGGATTAAGGCCTTGTGTTCAAGGCGAAATCACCTGTGGAGGGTGGACTGGATTAGTCTTGTGGTGAACCAGGATATATCGTGTCTTCTTTAATCTTGCTATGCTTTATGTTATTGTTTATGTTTCTGTATTGAGTATCAGAATCCTTCATGAGCAAGTCAGAACCTTGCAGCTTAACTCTGATAAGCTTCCGCTCTGCAAGTTCTAAATGTAGCATATATCGTTCAGACTCTTATTGGTTCTTATGCTTTAAGCATTGCCAAGTCCGAATATTCCTTCGCAAGTCAGAGTCTCTCAACGAACTCTGATGTTATCTCAGCGTCTTAAAGACTAGAAGCGAAAAGTTATCAAAGAGTGAATACACAATTCAAACCCCCCATTTCTTGTGTCTTTCTCGCACCTTCACTCACACTCTCCGGTTCTCCAAAACCCTATTTTATTCCAACATATATTTCCTTATAATTAGGCTATTCCACTTTTACCCTCAACTTATCCTTATTTTCCTCATAATATTTTTATTTATCTTAATATTTATTCTAATAAATCAATTTTCCACAAAACTCTATTCCCTTATTTTTCTACAACATCTTATTTTTCAACTAAATCTCACCATTTTATTTTATTCTACTTAATTAGTTAATTCACATAAAAATACTATCTATTCTAATAATTAATTAAAACACCAATTAATTAAATAGAAATCTAAATAATTCAAATTAAATTAATTAATTAAATTCAGGGTGTTACACAAGACCCATGATACAAGCTTCGTATTCGGCCTCATTATTTGTACATTTGAATGTTAATCTGGCAGTGAAAAGAATATGGGTACCTTGAGGTGTTACGATGATTGGCTCAATTCCGGTTCCATAATTGTTGACAGCTCCGTCAAATATTAATCCCCATTGGGATCCTGGTTCTGGCCCTTCACTGGGTAGCGGTTCATCGCAATTTTTCTTTTTCAAGTACATGACATCTTCATCTGGGAAGTCAAATCCGACTGATCCCTGATCGTCAATCGGTTGATGAGCCAAATGATCGGCTAAAATACTTCCTTTGACGGCTTTCTGAGCATGATATTCAATAACGTATTCTGATAACAACATCTGCCAATGGGCAATCCTTCCCGTGAGAGCAGGCTTTTCAAAGACATACTTGATCGGGTCCATTTCGGAGACTAACCAAGTAGTGTGGCAAATCCTGTATTGGCAAAGACGTTTAGCTGCCCAAGCTAAAGCGCAATAAGTTTTCTCGAGCATAGTGTACCGAGTTTCACAGTCAGTGAATTTCTTTCTTAAGTAATAAATGGCAGACTCTTTTCTTTTTGTTTCGTCTTGTTGGCTAAGCACACAACCCATTGAGTCTTCCAAGACTGTTAAGTAAATGATCAGTGGTCTTCATTCCACTGGAGGTGAGAAAATCGGTGAATTCAATAGATATTCCTTGATACTGTTGAAAGCTTTTTGGCAATCTTCGATCCACTCACAACTTTGATTCTTTCTGAGCAGTTTAAATATTGGTGCGCATGTCGCGGTCATGAGGGATATAAACCTTGAGATATAATTCAGACGCCCCAAAAATCCTCTGACTTGTTTCTTAGTTTTTGGTGAAGGCATTTCTTGAATGGCCTTGACTTTGTCAGGATCGACCTCAATTCCTTTCAAGCTGACGATGAACCCTAAGAGCTTTCCTGAGCAAACACCGAATGTACATTTGTTAGGATTCAAGCAGAGCTTGTATTTTCTTAGACGTTCGAACAATTTTGACAAATGTTCAACGTGCTCCTCCTATGTTTTTGATTTGGCAATCATGTCATCGATATACATTTCAATTTCTTTGTGCATCATGTCGTGAAACAGAGTTGTCATGGCCCTTTGATAGGTTGCCCCGACATTCTTCAAACCGAACGACATTACCTTGTAACAAAAGGTGCTCCATGGGGTGATGAATGAAGTTTTCTCCATATCTTTCGGCCCCATTTTGGTTTGATTATAGCCCGAGAATCCATCCATGAAGAAGAAGACTTTGAACTTTGTTGTACTGTCTACCAGCATGTTTATGTGTGGTAAGGGAAAGTCATCCTTTGGACTTGCTTTGTTCAGATCCCTGTAATCTACACACATTCTGACTTTTCCATCCTTTTTCAGAACTGGCACTATGTTGGCTAGTCATTGAGGATATTCTGAGGTGGCAAGGAAACCAGCGTCGATTTGTTTCTGCACTTCCTCTTTGATTTTGATGGCCATGTCTGGATGAGTCCGTCGCAGTCTTTGTTTCACCGGAGGACAATATGATTTTAACGATAAATGATGTTCCACGATGCTGGTATCCAACCCTGGCATGTCCTGATAGGACCAAGCAAATACATCTGGAAACTCTTTGAGAAGTTTAATCAAGTATTTTCTGACATTCGGATTGAGCAGTGCGCCAATCTTAATTTCTTTCCTTTCTTCCTCTGAACCCAAGTTGACCGTTTCTAACGGTTCTTTGTGAGGTTCAATAGACCTTTCCTCTTGTTTGAGTAACCGAGAGATCTCTTCTAGAATTTCTGCGTCCTCTTCTTCTTCAGCCTCAAATACCGTGAATTCAAAGTTGGGAGAAGGCATTGGATCGTATGTTTCAATGGGGTTTAAAACAAGCAATTTGCATGACGTGATGATTTGTTTTTTAGAAGAGATAGAAAGAAATGCAAGCGTGTGTGCGGTGTATTTTCCAAAAAATGCTTTTTTTATTTTGGGTTGTTTTTAGGATTACCATTTTCTGAAAAGCGAAAAGTGAAAATAACAATTAATGTGGGAGTGACAGAATGACATTTGTTTATTCATGATTTGTCGATTCTTGAAACTACAACCCTATAAAACAAAACTCTGTCGCTTTGGGCGAAGCGAAGAGGGACATTTACAAAAAGTGTGCCCTATAAAAACATCTGTTTCACCTGGGCAGGGTGAAAGGTTAAACAAAGATGGGAATTACTTAGACTTATGACGACTTTCGGAACATCAATAGCAACCCATTGGCGACAAACTCCTCGATGAATCACAAAGTCTGGCACCTTCTTTCTTGGTTTGTCCTCAGAAATGCCGTTGATTTCTGGCGGATCAGGATTATTGGAATCTTCTTCCCAAGCAGAGTTGTCGTAAACGAACTCTTTTGTTGTATCCTCTATGGTATTTTCACTCTCAAGGGAATCTTCCCATCCAGTTGGTTGGATATCATCAATATTGATACGAAAACTTTCAGGAGCAATATACTTGACTAAGAAGTCGTACTTGCCGCTTGGCTATCCTAAAGTGTCCCATACTTTAGCGGGAGAAGAGGAGTCATCTTCCTCGATGACGTTGACCTCTGGAAAAGCATAGTTGATGAACTCTTGTCCTGTAATCCTTGTAGATTCATCATTGTGATGAGTGTTTTCTGAATAGCCTGAGTAATGATCCCATGACTCGGTGGGGACGCATGTATTTTTTTCAATGTTGCTCAGCTAATATGCATCGTTGGGCTGACTCTTTTGCCCCAAGTCCTCTGGGCATGGCTGCCAGATAGGCAAGTCATCCAGTGGGTCACAATAGTCATAGTTAAAGTTATCTTTCATCGGATCATCTTCTAATGAGTTAGGCGGAGCATGACATCCTTCCGGATCACAATCTCTGTAAATCATCCTGATATCCGATCTGGGTATATATCTCGAAATTGGCGTGGGAAAGAAAAATGGTGTATGTGTCTCTTCCTGAGACAAATAACCGTCCTTGTTGAGATAAGATTTCCACTCCTCATCTATATCAAAGGAGTCACTCTCATTGATAGTGTGTACTTCTTGGGACACTGGGTGGAGAAAGCCTCCACTGAGGAAGAAATCCTGAATAGGATGAAAACTTTCGTCCTTCTGCGCAGTCTGGGCATAGGTTGAAGAGAAACCAAGACCTTTCTTTGTCTTGTTATCTATAGGAATTACAAGTTGTCCCCATCCTTTTACATCGTTACTCTTGATTACTTCGAGAGCGTACTTGTATGAGGAAATCGGCGTTCCTTTCTCTGGTCGATTCTCATTGCTCACCGAAAGTGCTTGGAACTGAGTTCCAACAACCTCCTTTGGTTCTACACAGGAGAATGATGATAAGTTGCTCACTATTAAGGTCTGTTCTCCATAGACTGTGACTAGCTTGTCATTCTTGACGAACTTCAGCTTCTGGTGAAGTGTCGAAGTGACTGTCCCAGCCTCGTGTATCCAAGGTCTTCCTAATAAACAGCTGTATGCTGCCCGGATATCCATGACCTGGAAAGTGACTTGGAAAGTGTGAGGACCGATGGTTATGGGAAGATCGACTTCGCCGATAACTGTTTTTCTGGATCCGTCAAAAGCTTTGACAATGATCTCGCTGCCTCTCATCGGAGCTCCTTGAAATGATAGTCGTGTCAGAGTTGATTTTGGCATAACATTCAGAGATGATCCTGTGTCTACCAGTACGCTGGCTAAAGCATCATCCTGGCAGTTGACTGTAATGTTAAGTGCCATGTTATGATTCTTGCCTTCTTCTACAAATTCCTCATCACTGAATCCTAAATTGTTGCAGGAAGTAATGTTGGAAATGATGCTGTCAAATTGCCCTACCGTTACATCTTGTTCCATGTAAGCTTGCTCTAGAACTTTCTGCAGAGCTTCCCTGTGAGCCTCAAAACTAAGTAGGAGAGATAGTACAGAGATTCTGGATAGAGTTTGCAACAGTTGGTCTACAATGTTGTACTCACTCTTTTGGATGAGCTTCAGCATCTCATCATTGTTCTTTGAAAGTCCAGGACCATTGGATTGCCCGATTTGCTGATTCGGAACTTCTGCTGGAGATTCCTTTTCTTTGGCAGATTCTCCAACTCCTCGGTTGAAGATCCGACCACTTCGTGTGACTCGATTGATGTCGACAATGTTTACGATGGAGGGTAATGGAGTTTCCTTTCCATTTTCGATTGTTGTTGCACCGTACTTATAAGGGATAACCTTATCTGATTTATACGGTATTGGTCCTGGAAAGTAGATAACCACAGGAGCCTTTTGATTTCTCTGACCATCATATGCAGCCTTAATTGGTTCGAGGTTGAGAGTCTTTCTGCTGTCAAGAGGAGATATTGATTCATCGAGCAGAGGAATTATGGCGCACACATCTTCGGCCACTTCATGCTTGGAAAGTAAGACAATATCTTCGCTTTGATCAGGAAGATAGTCTTGTATCACGTTGATCAACCCGGAACTTGAGCATGGTCGAATCTCTTTCCGGTCCAACTGATTTTGAAGAGCCGACCGTACAAGATAACATCCTAGGTTGTTCTCTGAACAAACTCTACAACGTTCATAATTGTGCGGTGGTACCCTACCACACCCACTTTGTATGCAGTGCATTTTGACCAGATCTGTTTCCATTGAGCGGACATCTTGACTCTGATGTCTACTAGGATTTCCGTCAGTCATACTGATATGTTGTGTAGCTTCGTCCAGGTAAATTGGAAGCCACCAGTGGTCCAACAAGTGTTGGAGTGTTCTTTGGACAAGTGCGCATCCTTGATCGTCCTCACGAGACTCTTCACAATCTTGATAATCACGTGAATCCAGAAAGCCAAGCCTGACTTACTTAGCATGTAATTCTACCAAACTGGTGTTCATCAATCGTATATCAAAGATCTGAACCATATTGACTTGATGGTTATTTCTCTCTTGATAATCCTGGATCCATTCGAGATCCATCTGACGCTGGAGGGCCTCTTGTATAAAATAGCATCCTTGATTGCTTGTTGAGCAGATCAGGCAAGTGTTATAATTGTGCCGTGGCAGATTATGATATTGACTTTGCCTTGAGTTCATCGCCACCAAATTAACATTCATTGCAAGGATATTGCAGTTCTGAACAATGTTGGGATTTGAATAAGGCATGTTGACTTCTCGGATTCTATGATCTTGAATCCATCCGAGTTTCATCTGTTCTTGTAGAGCTAACTGTACTACCGAACACCATTGATTATTCTTTGAGCAGATACCACACTGGTGATAATTGTGAGGTGGTACGTGACCATACCCGCTCTGTCTACAATGCATCCTGACCAAATTGGTTCCTAACTGGAGTACATCGTGAATTTGATAACTGCGGCTAAATTCTTCCTCTATCAAATTTACTGCAGCCTTGTCATGTTGTGGCAACGGGTTCGTTTGAACATTTGGATTAGTATCTTTAAAAGATAAGACCCTGTTCTTGACAAGTTTTTGTACGTCAGATTTGAAACTGAGACAATTTTCGATGTTGTTCCCCGATCCTCCTTGATGGTAAGGGAAAGTTTGATCCGCTTTAAACCAAAAAGGAGGATTTTCTAGTACTGTAAGAGGAGACCTGGTTTGGACATGCCCCTTGGCCAGTAAAAATGGAAAAAGTTATGCGTACAACATTGGTATAGGGTCAAACCCCGGTGGTCGTGTTTTACGATTGTTATTGTTGTACTGTGGTCGAGCCTACTGAAGAGGCTGTTGTGGCCTTTGCTGATACTATTGTTGATTCAGTTGGCTCTGAGCAACCTGAGGTTGATAAGTCGGAGTTGGCACAGGGCCAATAGCGGGAGTTATTGCCGCTACTGGTTGATATCGTCGCCTTTGCTACCCGAGAGAGATATTCCTGATCTCATGTTCTTTCTTTTTCTGAAAAGCACTACCGTATCTTTTGCTACTGCTGGATGGCTCTGCATCTTTAACCAATCGTCCTTCTCGGTCTGCCTCTTCAAGGTGTACTCCCATGTTTACCATTTTGGTGAAGTCATTGGGCGCACTGGCGACCATTCGGTCGTAATAGAATGTGCTCAAGGTTTTCAGAAAGATCTTTGTCATCTCCTTTTCCTCAAGAGGTGGAAAAATCTGGGCGGCAATTTCACGCCATCTCTGAGCATACTCCTTAAATGTCTCTTTGTCCTTTTGCAACATTGCTCTTAGTTGATCTCTATCTGGTGCCATGTCCAGGTTATATTTATACTTTTGAACAAAGGCTGCCCCAAGATCTCTGAAAGTACTGATCTTGGTGCGGTTTAAACCCATGTACCATTTGAGTGCGCCACCGGTTAAACTGTCCTGAATGTAATGGATTAGTAGCTGTTGATTTTCTGTCTGGGTTGACATTTTGCGAGCGTACATCACCAGATGACTTTGAGGGCAAGAGTTGCCTTTGTATTTCTTAAAGTCAGGCACCTTGAATTTGTGCCGGATTTTGACATTAGGGACTAGACAAAAATCCGCGGCGTCTTTTCCGAATAAATCCTAACCGCGAATGGCATGCAGTTCCTTCTGCATCTCCAAGAACTATTCCTGGAACTCATTCATCTTTTCATACATGTTTTTATTTCTACCAGAGATTGCTCGTAGAATTTGTCCTTCCGGGACAGTGTGTACCACTGGTTGTGGTATGGTCATGATAGCTGTAACTCTTGGCGCTTCAGTGCCCTGAAGTTTGTAGCCTTCAGGAGTTGCCGTTGTAAACCTTGCGTCTTCACTTTCTTGAAGTTTGTAACCTTCAGGACCAGTGGCTCCTGCTACAGTTTATGGGTCTTCAGTGACCGGCGGGATATATCCTTCAGGGACAAAGTTAATAGGCATGCCCCAGGGCCGACCCTTAAGCATGTTGTACCGAGGATGATTCTCATGTGTCTCCATCATGGGTGTAGATGTAATCTCAGAAATTACAGTCTTTTGACGTTGTTGCTCCTGAGCTGTTGTCAAGGATTGCATATCACTGTGAAGTTTTTGCAGATCTTCTTTCAGAGCGTCGATTTCTTCTCTCATCTCTCTGTTCTCTTCCTCAAGATCGTCCATTTTCTTTTGTCGATTGGCCCGAGTATTGTATGAGTGAGACAGTTTGACTCTAGAATTGAGACACGTGTGTGAGACTCGAGAGAATGCGTTTATGTGAGTATGATGAATGCAATGACATATTTTTTAGTTTTTGTTTTAATCAAAAGAAAATTCAACAAATAAAATTGAAAATATCATACAGAGAGGAGGGACCCCTTTTTATTGAAATTGAAAGATTACAGTATGTTACAAGGAAAAGTACAGTATTTTACAAAGTGCTGGTAAAAGGAAATTTCTAAGCTCATGGATCCTGAGTCCTCTCTAAAGAGAGCTCAGATGCCGGTTCTGGTAGTTTCCTCTTCTTTGACCTTGGTTCTTCAACCGCTGTCAGGTTATCAGTCCTTTGCCAAATGAAAGGAGT
This sequence comes from Lathyrus tuberosus, assembly GCA_022829125.1. NCBI lineage: Eukaryota > Viridiplantae > Streptophyta > Magnoliopsida > Fabales > Fabaceae > Lathyrus > Lathyrus tuberosus. Next base: position 4,260,435 of record JALAZF010000282.1, read on the forward strand.
AAGCAAATTCCTTTGATCTTCCCGACTTTCTACAGCATGCTGCTCTAATATTTCAATCATCGCATTCTTTTCTCTTAATAGTTTCTGAATTTTGGTACACTCTACATTGATAATTCGGTACTTATTTTTCCAAGAACTCTTCTCTCATTGAACCTTGTTGAGAGTGACCTAGAGATTTTCCGTATTAGACATGAAATAAAGGGCAGATTCCTTTAACGGAAAAACTTCTTGACGAGGGTAAGGCATCCTCAGCTTGAGGGCTCTAGTTTGCACCCAGTGGAGATAAGGTTCCAAGGAGATACAGTCTGGTTTTCCTAGAGATTCTCTTCCCTTTCTGTGAATGTGTTGCCAGGCATGCACTATTTCCTTCTTAAGTGCCCTGTCATTTTCTCCTTCTTTGAAGAAAAGACCTTCCAAATGAACATTGTGCGGGATATGCTTCATTGGGTATCCAAGTTGACGGCGAGCTAAAACTGGATGATAGTTGATTCCTCCTTTTATTCTAATGAGGGGTACATTAGGGAAATTTCCACATCGGTCAATGATTTCTATTCCTTCATAAATCCTATTGTACCAGTCTATGTCCGAGTTGGTAAGAGACATGATTCTCTGCGACCAACATAAAGTATTCTTATGATCCCAAAAAGCAGCAGACTTAGGCAGATGGGAAATGAACCATTTGTAGAGCAGGGGTACACAACATGTGATCATTCCTCCGCTGTACAAATTCCTTAAGTGTACAGAATGATAACCATCTGCGAGCAAGGTTGGTACGGGGTTTCTAATCAGAAATATCTTAATGGCATTGGTATCAACGAAGTTGGTACGGGGTTTCTCTTGCAATGATTTGATACTTTGGAATTTCTTTCAGTCCAGAAAATGGAGCTTGATCGGTAATGGGTAACTCAATCAGATAAGAGTACTCCTCCAATGTTGGTGTCAGTTGGTAATCCAGGAAGGTGAAACAGTGGTAAACCGGATCGTAGAACTGTATCAATGTAGACATGATTCCTTCAACTATGTGGACCCTTAACAAAGATAACAGTCCACCGTGCCTTGCTCTGAAAGCCTCAGGGTTGGTAATCATCCTTGCCAACTTCCTCAAATCCTCTAGTTTCGGGGCCTTGAAGGTGTACTTGTGCGTCTTTCTTCTACCGAAATCCATAACGCAATCTTTTTTTTCTGATATTTGCAATTTATTGTTTTAATTTAATTTGAAAAATATATTTTTTCTTGTTTGGAAAAAAAGTTTTTTAGATGAATGCATGAATGCAACACACAAAAACATTTGAAAACATGGGTTCAAAGGTTCAGCGTCACGAGCATGGAGTCATGGCTCTACCCATCCCTAAAGGTTGTACTATTTTGGATAATTTTTGTACCTTTAGAACGGGTTCTAAGGTTCCCAAAAATCACTGACCCCTCCCAGAGATAACAACAGCAAGCTGGTTCACCTGAGCGAGCTATATTATCCCAGAAGAAATTTCAATTTGAGTATAGTATCACGTATCAACTATTCCCAATAGCCACCGCACTACCAAATAGTCTCTATGGTTAATGTCTACTAAATCTTCAGTTTCACGGGTCACCACACAATGATATCGTCTGCTTTCACAACAAATGGTTGTTTAGCATAGTATCACACGGGTACCTCCACTAATTTGATGGTCTACCAGGTTCAACTTAATCGGGATTCACTCCCGATAAATGTTCCCCGTCTATGCCATCACTTATCTTATGGTTTCTCTCAAACTTTCTAGATGCGACATAACTCGCATTCCCATTGACAGAAAAATAAACACGGATATCAAGTAGAAAAAGTAGTATATATATATATATATATATATATATATATATATATATATATATATATATAGTATAACACCTAAAACTAACCATCCTAGACCTCTTATAAATTCTAGTCCTAATATGGCTCCCCAGCAGAGTCGCCATTTTTCTGTAGCTTGCGATTTTTGTCGGTGACGCGGCCACCTTATCGCCATGGGATTTCCTCACCTCAATGGAAGGAACGTTAGGTGCTACTTTCTGATTTCTTATTTATCCCGTGAAGCTGGAAGGGAAATGGAAGTTATCTAAAACTAACCTTGCACGCGAATGTTTAACTGAACAAACGCTTGACAGAGATTTGGGAGTTCGGGGTCAAGTTATACAATGGGGAGTTGTCAGTTACCCATCCTATACACGGTTATCCACGAGATGATAGTTTTAGGTTCTGCTTTGTACTTGATGGTGTTTGTCTGTGAAATGGGAAAGTTTCTTCTTTGTGGAAATGATGAGAGAGAGAGTATTTTTGTTGTTTTTGGGGTTATTTAGATGTTTTTGGTAAGGTATTGGACCTAACGGTTTTTTATTCGTGTGCTCGCTAAGATTTCGCAATCTTATGCCTATGTATTCCCGTAAAGGAATACATGGAAATCAGAGCAATCGTAGTTCCTCCTATTCTAGGGGAGGAAAAGATGTCTGGTGTCTTGTTCAAAGCCCAAGATTGAAGCTAAAAGGTTATATTTATGTCTTGTTCAAAGCCCAATATTGAAGCTAAAGGTTTGATTGAGAGAGAATTTGTCATCTCTAAAGGGAGATATCTCATCTGTTTATCACAAGTGTTTGGGTGATTGATTTATAAAGGAGGATTACTTTAACTGGGATGCGGGATCCAGCAATGCCATAATTTCCTTTATAGGGGATTTATCCTGAAGGAGGAAACTTTAACTCAGTATAGAGAAATGCCATTTCTCCTTAGGAATTTTTCATGCTAAAAGAAGGACATTGGCTTGGATGTATATAATCCAGAGGCTTGCCACTTACAGCAATTAGATGAAAGAGTTTTAACCAGGATAATGAGGGACTACAACTTGGATGTTTGTATTAATAAGTGTGCCACTTACAACAATTATCTGGAATTAGGGTTTGTTTGATTGCCTGTTTTGAAATGTGATATACAGAGAAGTATCTTCCTACAGAGAGAATTTTTTGATATTTCTCTGAGGGGATGTTGATTTTTGTGTGCCTTGATCAAAGCCCAAGGTTGAAGCTAAGAGGTTGATTGACTGACTCCACTAGGGAGATCATTATACAAAGCCTAAGAGGAGGCTGAAGGATTGACTCAACAAGAGAGTGTTTATCTGTCTTGTACAAAGCCCAATATTGAGGCTGAAAGAGAATTGACTCACTTGGGGAAAAAATTTTATCTGTCTTGTATAAAGCCCAAGATTGAGGCTAAAGAGGTTGACTCTGTTTAGGGGATTTTTATCTGTCTTGTACAAAGCCCAAGATTGAGGCTAAAGATTTATGACTCCACTGGGGAGGACACTTATGGGTGTCTTGTACAAGCCCAAGATTGAGGGTAAAAGTTTAATTTGACTCATCAAGAGAGGTATTTATGGTGTCTTGTACAAAGCCCAAGATTGAGGTTGATAATTAGGACTGACTCTACAGGAGAGATATTTATGGTGTCTTGTACAAAGCCCAAGATTGAGGCTGAAAGAGACTGCTGATGAATGCTCATTATTTAAATGTATAGTTGCTTTAGACACTCTTGTTTGATCCTTAGAAGCTTTTAGGATGATCAAAACCAGCTGGAATCCTTAGGAACAAGAATTGGCTCTTTCTTGCAAAAGTGGCAAAAGTGGTCAAAATGGTAACTCTCTCAAATGGTGTTCCAGATAAGGGAAACCAATTAGGACAGTTTAAGGATGATATTTGAAGTGTGTTTGAGGTTTTGTTTGGTTTTGAAAGTGACTGAATCAAGACATGACTTGAAAAATGCAAAAAAGTCAAATTTGGAGGTTTTGGAGGTTGACTTTTTTATTTTGGTGTTTCGAATCAAATGTGATTGTTTGAACAACTCATATATGATATATTGGATGTGTTTGGATCATGAGCTGTGGTGGAATTGCTCTCTAACTCAAAAACTCGATTGTTACTTGCAAAAGAAGGCAAATGTGGAGTGAAAGAGAGAATTTGAAGAAAGAAAATGTTGTAATGCTTTGGGGTACTTGAACTGATCAGAAATGAGCTCTATTTATAGTAGAGCAAGTTTGTTTTGCAAGCAATAGTGAATGGAAACTTGGACAGTTCCTTAGCCAATTGTAGCATAAAGGCATCTTTAGTCTTCCATAGCCATTGACTTGAGGTTAGGGCACATGCCTGTGGTCCTTTGGTTCAGAGTTGAATCTTGACTCATTTAGTTAGGATTGCCTCAGTTCATGCCACCTTGATGCATCCATTGAATGCTGAAACAAAATTGGAGTCTTTGAACTTTTTAGCCTTTTTAGGTTTGTTATGGCTACATGTAGAATCTCGGACTTGGGAGGCTTGTGGATCAGATCTTTTCTCTTGGATGTTATCCTCTGATGTGTCCAAATGGATGACAAGGCTTGGAGTTTTCCAAATTAGCTAACTCGAGCAAAATGCACAAATCTGCCTTGTAAAAATCAGTCCATGATGCCATGTTCCAAGGGTTGTATCTCCCTACTCAAATTGAATTTGGAGATGATCTGGTACTTGTTGGAAAGCCCTCATGGCATACTTCAACTTTGATGTTCACCAATGGACCTGGTTCAACTTGGATCAAGGTGAAAAATGTCCCTACATTTTGGAAAAAGTAAGGCAGATTCTGACTTATTGAATATTTCACTAAGTGTTGGAAAAAGTGTCATTTTCATGTTTTTGTGATTTTGATTAATCCATAACTCAAAATCCATGAGAATTTGGAATCTCTTGTAGTTGACACTTTTAAAGTATGTCAGATGGACTTTCACTTGAGCTTTGAATGGGAGAAAAAGGCCTTAGGGTTTGGGAGATATGACCTTGCAAAGTTGGTACCAAATCCATTTTGTTCCATAACTTAGAAAATTTTAAGTTTCTCTAAGTTGCCCCTTTTGCAAGTTAACTCACTTTTCTTGATTTTTGTTGATGTATGATGATCAAAACCATAAATTAACATTGTTTTGGACTTAGGGGAACCATATTTGTGAAAAATTCCAAAAAGTCAAACTTGGTTTAGGGCACAGTTGACTTTTTGTCAGATGAATTCCAAACTGTGTGATCCCTTATGAAATAAAGTCCTTGACCTAATTCAAACCTAATGGATGGATTCCATAGGTGTTTTAGGATATCTTAAATCATGTCCCAAGGTTTGGGAGCATGTCTTGGTTCAAAGTCAAAGGTACAGTTGACTTTTTCATCAGGAAGCCCTAATTGGCCCAGATGAATTTGAATCTTTGTGTGGCTCATGAACCAAGTTCTTTGAATCAATCCAATATTGTAAATGGATAAATACGATGTATTGGTGCTCTTCAAAACATTTCTTGAGGCCTTGGATCATGTCTTGCTCCAAAAGTCAACTTAGGGGTGAATTAGGTCAAGAAACCCAAATTCCTGATTTTTTAGGAATGCATCCCCTGAGGCTAAATTGACTTGATGATTGGGCCCATGAGGTCTCTTAAAGTATCTTGGATTTATCTTTGAGCATTGGCTCATGCCTAGATGAAAACTTTCATCTGGAGGCCTTGGTCGATCAAAATCCTAATTTGGTGACAGTAGCGATCTCGAGGCTTGATCCACTTGGAATGTTGCAACCTTGTGCTTGATTCTTGATATGGGAGTCCTCTTGATTCTTTATGGATGTTTGAGGGTTTAGACAAGTTGAATATCATGTTAATTCTTGATTGACCTTTTGTCTAAATATTCTAAGAGGGCCCGAAGCCCTAATTCCTGATCGTGGTAGGTGCTCAACCATCTTTGAGGAGGTGGATGAGGCACGATGATACATCCACATTGTGGTGATGATTTACACAATGATGTGAAATCTTAGTGGTCAAAATTTGGGAAGTGACAAGTTCCTAATCAACAAATCGGTCAATCCATTAACACGGAGCCTGTAAATAACAACGATGAAATACTAAAACTCGTCCAGAAAAGTGAGTACAACATTGTGGATCAATTGTTGCAAACTCCGTATCGGATCTCTGTGTTATCTTTCCTACTTCATTTAGAAGCTCATAGAGAAGCTCTACAGAAAGTCTTGGAACATGCCTTTGTATAACAATATGTGACAGTAGGCCTATTTGACATCATTATCTCCAACATCACTTCCTGCAACAATTTTGGTTTCAGTGATGAAGAACTTCCAGAGGAAGGAAAAAACCATAATATGGCACTTAATATCACAGTCAGTTGCCAGGACAATGCTTTAGCCAGCATACTGGTAGATACAGGTTCATCCTTGAACGTCATGCCGAGATCAACTCTGGTACGATTATCATCTCAAGGTACTCCCATGAGAGGCATTGAGATCATCGTCAAAGCCTATGACGAATCCAGGAAAACAGTTATCGGCGAAGTCAATCTTCCCATAATCATTGGTCCTCACACTTTCCAAGTCATTTTCCAGGTCATGGACATCCGAGCAGCATACAACTATTTATTAGGAAGACCTTGGATACACGAAGTCGGGGCAATAACTTCGACACTTCACCAGATGGTGAAGTTTGTCAAGAACGACAAATTAATCACGGTATGTGGGGAACAAGCTTTAATCGTGAGCAACTTATCATCATTCTCCTATGTAGAACCAGAGGAGGTCGTTGGAACTCAATTTTAAGCACTCTCGATGAGCAATGAGAATCACCAAGAAAGAGGAACGTCGATTTCCTCGTACAAAGACGCTCTCAAAGTAATGGGGAGTGATGACATAAAAGGATGGGGACAAATTATAATTCTTGCTAATAACAAGACAAGAAAAGGTATGGGTTTTTCTCCAACATGTACCCAGACTACAAAGAAGGATGAAAGGTTTCGTCCCATTCAGGATTTCTTCCACAGTGCAGGCTTCCTCCACCCAGTATCTCAAAAAGTCCACACCATCGATGGGAACAACTCTTCTAATACGGATGAAGAGTGGAAATCTTATCTCAACGATGGAGGTTATATATCTCAGGGAGAAATGCACATACCATTCTACTCTCCAAAGCAAAGTCCCAGATATATACTGAGGTCAGATGTCAGAATGATCTATGGAGATTGTGATCCCGAAGGATGTCGTGCTCCACCCAACTCATTAGAGGAAGACACTGTGATGAAAAATAACTTTGACTGTGATTCTTATGATCCCCTGGATGATTTTCCTATCTGGAAGCCTTACATGGAAAACTCGGGGCAAAAGAGTTAGCCGGATAATGCATATCTGCTGAATGATCTTGAGAAGAATATGCATGTTCTCCTAGAGTCATGGAATCCTTACCATGAACATTTCGAAAATGTCCAACACCATGTTGATGAATTTGCAAAGATCGCAGGACAAGAATTTATTAACTATGCATTTCCTGAATTCAATGTCATTGAGGAAGATGACTTATCTATTCCCACAGAAACTTGGGATACCTTGGGGTAGCCAAGTGGCAAGTACAATTTTCTAGTAAAATACACTGCTCCCGAAAGCTCTCGCATCAAATACAAGGACATCCAGCCAATTGGATGGGGAGATCCTCTTGAGAGTGAAAATACTATGGAAGATGCGACAGAAGAGTACTCTTATGATAACTCTGCATGGGAAGAAGACTCCAATGATCTCACTCCTCCAGAAATCAGTATCATAAATGAAGACAAGCCAATAAGGAAAGTACCGGACTTTGTGATTCACAGAGGAGTTCGTCGCCATTGGGTTGTGGTCGATGTCCCGAATTTCGTTCATAAATCGAAGTAATTGTCGCATCTTTGTTTTGACCTTTCACCTTGCCCAGGTGGAATGGATGTTTTATAGGGCTTACTTTTCTGTAAATGTCCCTCTTCGCTTCACCGAAAGCGACAGAGTTTTGTTTTATATGATTGTGTCTCAAGAATCGACAGATCATAAATAAATAATTTCATTCTGAATTCCTGCATTTATTGCTATTTTAACTTTTCGTTCTTTCAAAAAATGGTAATTCTAAAACAAAACAAAACAAACTAAAAACAAGCGTTTTCAAAAAAAAAAATACACTGCACTCACTTTTGCATTCTCTCTGTCTTTTCTAAAAAAGGAATCATCACGTCGTGCATATTACTTGTTTTAAACCCCATTGAAACATACGATCCAATGCCTTCTCCCAACTTTGAATTCCCAGTATTTGAAGCTGAAGAAGAAGAGGACGAAGAAATTTCAGAAGAGATCTCCTGACTACTCAGACAAGAGGAAAGGTCCATTGAGCCTTACAAAGAGCCGTTGGAAACAGTCAATTTAGGTTCAGAAGAAAAAAAGGAAAGAAGATTGGAGCACTACTCAATCCAACTGTCAGAGAAGGCTTGATAAAACTTCTAAAAGGATTTCCATATGTGTTTGCTTGGTCCTACCAGGACATGCCAGGGTTGGACACCAGTATCATGGAACATCACTTACCATTGAAACCAGAATATCCTCCGATAAAACAAAGACTGAGAAGGACTCATCCAGATATGGCCATCAAAATTAAGGAGGAAGTGCATAAGCAGATTGATGCAAGTTTTCTTGCCACCTTAGAATATCCTCAATGGCTAGCTAACATAGTGCCAGTTCTAAAGAAGGACGGGAAGTCAGAATGTGTGTAGATTACAGGGATTTAAACAATGAAAGTCCAAAGGATGATTTTCCCCTACAACACATTGACATGCTGGTTGACAGCATAGCAAAATTCAAAGTCTTCTCCTTCATGGATGGATTCTTGGGCTATAATCAAATCAGAATGGCACCGGAAGACATGGAGAAAACTTCATTCATCACCTCATGGGGCACCTTTTGTTACAAAGTAATGTCGTTCGGTCTGAAAAATGCAGGGGCAACTTATCAAAGGGTGATGACAACTCTGTTTCACGACATGATGCAACAAGAAATCGAAGTATATGTCGATGACATGATTGCCAAATCTAAAATAGAAGAAGAACATGTGGAACATCTATTAAAGTTGTTCCAACGTCTGAGGAAATACAAACTCCGCTTGAACCCCAATAAATGTACATTCGGTGTACGCTCAGGAAAGCTCTTGGGATTCATCGTCAGCCAAAAAGAAATTGAGGTTGATCCCGACAAAGTTAAGGCCATTCAAGAAATTCCTTCACCAAAGACTGAAAAACAAGTAAGAGGATTTATGGGACGCTCAATTACATCTCAATATTCATATCCCTCATGACCGCGACATGCGCGCCAATCTTCAAGCTACTTAAAAAGAATCAAAGCTGTATATGGACAAAAGACTGCCAAAAGGATTTCAACAGAATCAAAGAATATCTGCTGAATCCACCAATTCTGTCTCCTCTAGTGGAAGGAAGACCACTGATCATCTACTTAATAGTCCTGGAAGATTCCATGGGATGTGTGTTGGGCCAACAAGACAAAACAAAAAGAAAGGAGTCAGCCATTTATTACTTAAGCAAGAAATTCACAGACTGTGAAACTCGGTACACTATGCTCGAGAAAACTTGCTGCACTCTGGCTTGGGCAGCTAAACATCTTCGCCAGTACATGATTTGTCACACTACTTGGTTAATTTCTGAAATGTATCCAATCAAGTACGTCTTTGAAAAGCCTGCCTTAACAAGAGGATTTCCCGTTGGCAGATGTTGTTATCGGAATACGACATAAAGTACCATGCTCAGAAAGCCGTTAAAGGAAGTATTTTAGCCGATCATTTAGCTTATCAACCGACTGACGATCAGGAACCAGTCAAATTTGACTTCCCAGACGAAGATGTCATGTACCTAAAAATGAAAGATTGCGATGAACCGCTACCAAGCGAAGGGGCAGAGCCAGGTTCTCAATGAGGACTAATATTCGACGGAGCTGTCAATGCTTATGGAAATGGAATTGAGGCAATCATCGTGACACCTCAGGGTACCCATATTCCCTTCACCGTCAGATTGACATTCAAATGCACAAACAATGAGGCCGAATACGAAACTTGTATCATGGGTCTCGAAGAAGCTATTGACCTAAGGATAAAGAACTTGGATGTGTATGGAGACTCAACCCTGGTTATAAACTAGATCAAAGGAAAGTGGAACACATATCAACCAGGATTGATTCCTTACAAAGATTACACAAGAAGGTTGTTGCCCTTCTTCAACAAAATTGATTTTCATCACATTCCTCGTGAAGAAAACTACATGGCTTATGCATTGGCTACCCTATCCTCCATGATTAGTGTGATTCGATGGAACAACGTACCCAAGATCGACATAATGTGTCTTGATAGGCCTACTTACATCTTCGTGATTGAAGCAGTCATATATGACAAACCATGGTATCACGATATCAAATGCTTCCTTCAAAGACAAGAATACCCGCCTGGGGCATCAAGAAAACATAGGAAGACTCTCAGAAGACTGGCTGGCAACTTCTTCCTGAACAATGATACACTCTATAAAAGAAACTTCGACATGATTTTGCTCAGATGCGTAGACAGACAAGAAGTAAACGTGTTAATGAAAGAGATTCATGAAGGCTCCTTTGGCACTCATGCCAATGGACACACAATGGCAAGAAAATTTTTTAGGGCAGGATATTATTGGCTGACTATGGAATCCGATTGCTACAAGTACATGAGGAAATGTCACAAGTGTCAGATATACACCGACAAAATCCATGTACCGCCAACACATCTCAAAGTTCTTTCTTCTCCATGGCCTTTTTCTATATGGGGAATCGACATGATTGGCATGATTGAACCCAAAGCCTCAAACGGACATCGATTCATTCTAGTAGCCATTAATTACTTCACCAAATAGGTCGAAGCAGCATCATACACCAATGTGACCAGACAAGTGGTGGTCCGATTTATTAAGAACAATCTCATCTGCAGTTATGGTGTTCCAAGCCAGATCATTACAGATAATGGATCGAACCTGAACAACAAGATGATGAAAGAGTTATGAGTTGAGTTCAAAATTGAACACCATAACTCATCTCCCTACCGACCTAAGATGAATGGAGCGGTAGAAGCGACTAATAAGAACATTAAGAAAATCATTCAGAAGATGGTTGTAACCTACAATGATTGGCATGAGATGCTACCCTTCGCTCTTCACGGTTATCGCACATCTGTCCGCACTTCAACAGGGGCAACCCCTTTCTCTCTAGTATACGACATGGAGGAATTACTCCCCATAGAAGTAGAGATCCCATCGATGAGAGTATTGATGGACGCCAAGTTAACAGAAGCTGAATGGTGTCAAAGCCGACACGATGAACTGAACCTAATCGAAGAAAAGAGAATGACGGCTTTATGCCATGGTCAGTTATATCAACAGAGGATGACCATTCGACAAAAAGGTCCGACCACGTGTCTTTAGAGAAGGAGACCTCGTGCTCAAGAAGATATAATCATTTCTCACTGATTTTAGGGGCAAATGGACTCCAAATTACGATGGCCCTTATGTTGTTTAGAAATCCTTCTCGGGCGGTGCCTTGAGACTCGCAACCATGAATGGAGAGGAGTTTACATACCCCATAAATGTTGATGTAGTCAAGAAATACTTTGCCTAAATGAAAAAAAAAACGTCTCAGTGGATTGAAAACCCGAAAGGGCAATCTAGGCAAAAACTAGAGACATAAACAATGACCATCCAGATGGATTGAAACCTGAAAAGGCAATCTAGGAAAAAGTTAGGGATTCATGGCAAGTAACTGCATCCGACAAGATTGGCTCCTCAGCAGTAACGTCATCCGTCAGGAAAACTTTAGTCAAGGTCACCTTCGACAGAAGCTCAGAATATCCAGAATTCAAAGTTGGTGGAAGGATAACGGTCGTTATGTTTCAATATAGCCCTTTTCCTTTTAAATTACCATTTTCTAAACTTTGTAATGTTCCATGGGATCATGCGTTTGGCTGATTACCATTCTAACAATAAAAATTTGAGCCCTTGTGCCTTTGTTTGCAATTCTCATTCATTCTGCTTTGCAAAATGACATGTTTATTTGATTAACATTCTTGAAACAAAAAAAAAAGAATTTACTTTTGCTTTCAAATTTACTTCTGCTTTTAAAATGAAGATGGCAATTTCCTTTCTATTAATGAGCACAAAAGGGAATATTGACGGCTTCTCCAGAAGTGATCAAACTTCAAAATATAGAATCAAAATACTCCTTGTAATCAGTACACCCTGAATAAAGGATAAACTACTTCAGATGAAATGACCCATTTATCACACTCGGTAGAGTTCTTACCTTTGAGAACCGATTGTTGGTTTTTCTCCCCAGTGGGGTATACCCTTGAAAAGCAAGAACGAGTTTCTATCCCTAGCAGGTTTGTACCTCCGAAAGCCAGAGCGAACGCAGGAATCCCTATTCCCAAGCAAAAGTACTACCTTTAAAATCTCCGAAAGTACCCCCATCTCCCAGAGTGGCCGAGTATCCAATTGAACTCATCGTCAGTTTGTATGTCATGTCTGTCTTGTCAGTATAAGCATTTCATACACACATCATGCATAATTGATTCATATTCATATTCATATTGCATATCATATTTCAATCACTTTGGTCACATTCATCTCCAAGTGATAAATGTTCTCTCCTCGATAGAGTTGTCAGCCTTCCTTACCACTCTTAGATAGGACAAAATCTCGGTTTAAGTTCTTTCCTCATCAGGAAACGTATTGTCTGAACAATCCCTATCCAGTTTATTCTTGGATTGAAATCGGTCTTCGACCACTTTGATAACTTGAACCTTTGAAAGACAAGAAGCCATTTGGTCGTACACCTTTGGAACTTTACTCTTCACCAATGAAGATGATGTTTTGCTTTCCCGGATTAAAGAAAATCCCCAGAGGAATCCTCTCCACAAAAGACTCTTGGCAATACGGTAGTTTCTCCCCAAAAAATTTGCTTTCAATGAAGTCATCAGCACCTCAAAATTGGATTACATCACATGGCATCTCTCCGAAAAGATAAAGTATGATGTAATTTCCCCAGCAAACGGCATCTCTCACAAGAGAAGTTTGCACACCTATGCAATTCAGACGAATGGTCCCCACTGTTGAAATACAAATAGAGTAGGGTTTTTGTTATCGTTCCACAGAGATTGTTTAGAGATATCACCGTCGTTCTACAGTTGAAATCGTTTTAAACTTAAAGTAACAAAGGGTTTTGGTTGTTGATAACGGATCTTTTGCATAAACGGTAAAAGTAATCGGATTTGAAAGATTTATAAAACACATGCCAAGATTAGGGTTCGACAAACCATTTTGCACGTATAGAATCGACAAAGCAAATGAACTCGTTTAGATGATAAATATAATCACATATCCTCTCAATATGTTTATCTCTAACACATATTGTGAGTTCTATCATTTTGATCCTTTTATGATCTCTTACTCAAACTATCAAAATGATAACATTCAAGTTCAATATATATGAACATCAACTCTCATAACTATCTCTAGCCTATGTGCATTGATGGATGAAAAACCTAGATAAAGTGTAAGAACACATTTCTCAACCATGAACCAACACAAAGAATAAACCATAGAAACAAGGTTTTTCACCATATATTCATCATCCATAAGTTCATAAGCTTACATCAATACCTATACATACAAAAGAAAGGATTGTCTACCTTCTAATCTTGATACAAAAGGAGATTAGCTATCCATTGACATGGTAGCTTCACAAACAAGAAAATGGAGAAGAGGAACAAGCATCAACCACGATCTCTCGACTATTGATGCTCCGAGTTATCGAAAATAAGATGCTACAGTGTTTATAAGTTTTTTGATCTAAGAAAATAACAAGGATCCACAAAAAATGCTGATCAAATCTATTTATAGAGGGGCTGAGAATCGCAGAGCGCGCTAAGCGCGTAGCACCGCGCTAAGCGCGCTGTCATTTATTGCCAAACCGCCTTAGATCTCGCTTAGCGGGCTTCAGACCGCGCTAAGCGGGCTACCTACTGGAATTAGCTCCAGACCGCGCTTAGAGCGCGCTAAGCGCGCATGTAGCATGCTTCAAAAATTCTAATTTCTTCAAAACTGCTCCTTAAGAGCCTTCCATGCTCCAAGCTTCCCAATGCAATGTTAAAACCTACAATTATAAACACAAAAGTTAAATAACTAAGTTTAATAATGCATTTAAACTATACTACGATTATTTACGGAAATAAAGGGAAAAAACATCAATTAACAAATAAAGATCTCAAAAGGTGCCAAAAACTAAACTATATATTAACACATTCTAGCACCTAACACCCACCAACAAGTTTGACATCAAAACTTTACTCATCCTATGGCATCCCTCTGAAGAAATTTCGAAGAGAAGTATGATGAAGCACGTTTTCCCATCAAGTGGCATCTCCCCAGCGATAAGTTTGGTGAAAAACCATCATAGATATCATTCCTTGTCAAACGACGGACTTGACAAGAAGATACTAAGACTAGTTCCATGGATGAAGACCAAGATCGATGGGAAGTTTATTTCAAAAGAAAACTGAGACCAGTTACGTGGCTGAAGACCAGGATCGAGGGGAAGTTTATTTCAGAAGAAACTAAGACCAGTTCCATGGCTGAAAACCAGGATCGAGGGGAAGTTTATTTCAAAAAAGACCGAGACCAGTTCCATGGATAAAGACCATGATCGAGGGGAAGTTTACCCTTTTCTAAGTAGCATTACTTAGCAAAAGAAGATGGATAAGCAAATAACTACCATTCACAATCACATTCAAAATTTCGGGTATTCCGATATTTAATCCTCTTTTACCTTGAATGTTCGAACGTCTTCGCCATTCACACCTTCAGGTCCAAGAAGATTAAATAGGGGAATCCGTCATGCCCTAAATTTTGACCACAAGATTTCCCATCATTGTGCAAATCATCACCACAATATGGATGCATCTTCATTCCTCATCAATCCTCTCAAAGATTGTTAAGCATTCACCTCAATCAAGAAGTAAGGATTTTGAGCCCTCTTAGAGCACTCAGACAAAGGATCAATCAAAAATTGACATGATCTTCAACTTGTCAAGCCTCTCAAAAATACAAGAAGGATCAAGAGGTCTCCCACATCAATAATCAAGCATGAGAATGCAATATTTCAAGCTGATCCAGCCTCAAGATTACCAGTGTCACCAAATTAGGGTTTTGGTCGACCAAGGCTTCCAGAGGGAAATTTTCATCTGGGCATGATCAATTACTTCAAAAAATGATCCAAGAAGCTCAAAGGGACCTCATGGATCCAATCATAAGTTCAAAATAACCTCAGGGGATGCATTCATCAAAATTCAGGAATTAGGGTTTCTTGACCTAATTCAGCCCTAAGTTGACTTTTGGAGCAAGACATGAGCCAAGACCTCAAGGAATGTTTTGAAGTCATCAAATATCTTATATTGATCCTCTTACAAGTTTAAATTGACACAAATAACTTAATTCATGAGCAATATAAGGATTCAAATTCATCTGGACCACAAACTAGGGTTTTTGAGAAAAAGTCAACCATACCTTTGACTTTTGACCAAGGCATGGTCTCAAACCTTGGGAAATGATTCAAGACACTCTAAAACACCAATGTAATCCATCCATTAGGTTTTATTTAGCCCAAGAACTTGATTTCATAAAGGATCACAAAGTTTGAAATTCATCTGATAAAAAGTCAACTGTGCCCAAAAACCAAGTTTGACTTTTGAGATTTCTTGACAAACATGGCTACTTGAAGTCAAAAACAATGTTAACTTATGGTTTTGATCATCATCCATCAAGAAAAACCAAGAAAAATGAGGTAACTTGCAAAAGGGGCAATCTTGAGGAACTTGAATTTTCACTAAGTCATGAAAAAAAGTGATTTTTACCCAACTTTGCAAGACCATAACTTGTGATCCAAGTAACCTTTTCCTTCCATCCAAAGCTCAAATGAAAGCTATCATTACATAATACAAGATTGTCAACTACACCATATTCCAAATCTTCATGTTTTGTTCAACTTGAGCAAGAAATTACAAGCCTTGCAACATGACCTAAAAATCTGGTTTTTCAAGACAGCATGAATGCATGACTTGTGCCAGACGATTTTCTTATTCAAGCTTTGTCACTTTGACAACTTTGTCATCTTCCAAAAACACAAAACTTCTGATGACTCACTTTTTACTTGATCAAGGAGTCAAGAATTCCACTTAAGCATGTGTAAATCCATCATGACATGAACTTTGAAATTCAATTTTGGAAAGGTTACATTAATGCAATGCATTGAGGTGTAATGAACCAAGCCATATTAATCCAAATCAGTCAAGATTGATTCCAATGCTCTGAGTGTTCAAACATGCAGAAATCGAATTGAGTCAAGATAGAGGAGACTTGGCACTTTGAAACATCCAAGTCAATGGCAACATAGCTACCCATAATGATCAACCTCCATTCACTATTCCTTGCAAAATCAAACTTCCTCTACTATAAATAGAGGTCATTTGTGACTGATTAACACACACCAAAACATCTCCACTCATGTTTTCCTCCAAATCACTCTTCAAAACCAGAAAATGCTTCTTTAGCAAGTAACTTTCGAATTTTTAAATGGAGAGCCATTCCACCACAACCAATGATCCTAAAACCACACATACATCATATAGAAGCTATCCAAACACTTCTCCATCATCTGCAATATCAGAATTACAAACCTCAAAATCCAACCTAGGCCTAATTGTAGTTGAAGTGCCACAAGGAGTTCAAGGTGTTTCCAATCCATTCCAAGCTTCTCAACACACTACATAAGGTCTATTGAAGTTGTCTAGATCATCACACAATATCTGTAACACCTCTACATCAAAATTTGAATTCCTATTGCATAAGTAAGCCTGAAGCTCTCAAACTCTATACTGCATGCATCATAAATTTATTTGCAAGTTACCAACATGTTTCTGATAGTTCATAGAGTAATAACCCTCAATCAATTGCATGATTTCATTCGTGTATAGAATTTCACTATGGTTTTTGGAAAAATTAAAGTTTCTTTGTTTATCACTATTATCTCACTCCACACTTAAAATAAATGAAATTAAGTACCATTATCGTGTTCCTTGATCAAAATCGAGCAAGTTTGATGTTTATTTCATTTGATTTCATCAGCTATTCAGTGAGATAGAGAGGGTTTTGCAAATATGGGGAAACAAAGCACGCGTGAGCAAGAACAAATGTTCTTGGCGCCTTTCTTGAATATTTGAATTTTAGTTAATTTTCTTAATTGATTTCAAAAATTAATTTCTCTCTGAATTTTAATCATTTTTTATTGGTTCTATTTTTCAAAATTCACAAATATGTTAAAATATTTTATTCCACAAAAAATAAAAATAAAATATTATTTATTTAATATATTTTGAATTTTTGTAAAGAATTTCTTTTTATTTGTTTTTAAACATTTTAAAAGAGTTCTTTCTCTTGATTTTTCAAACTCAAATGAATTTCAAGTCATCATATGGATAAAACATGTTTTTTCAAACATTGATCCAAGGTCACAAATTGTTTATTAAATAAATTTGATAATTTCCATCATTTTATTTAATTTTTCTTCAAAATAAATTCCCTTTTTTTATGAAATTAGGGTTTCTTTGATTTAACCTTTAAATTTTGTTTTCAACACACTTGGGCCTCTAATAGAGTGCAAGACCCAACTTATTTTGTAAATAAATAATTTCTGGGCATCTGTCATAGTATAAGTCCCGGTGCAATTTTCAAAATAACGGCGCGTTCATTATTTTTCATCTGGGCCTCTCCTTGAGTATAAGCCCCATTTTTCTTCTTTACAAACACATTTTTGGCCTCTAATAGAGTGTAAGACCCAAACCCTTTTGTACATAAATAAATTTTGGGCCTCTGTTGTAGTATAAGTCCCACAACATCTTTCGGTATCGAAGTGTGATCACTATTTTCTAAATAAGACATATGGGTCTCTCCCTGAGTATAAGCCCCAATATTGTGTACATAAACTTTGTTTTAAACAATAAACAACTTCCATGGGCCTCTCCTTGAGTTGTAAGCCCCATACCTCTGTTTTCAAAATCATCTGTTTGTTTTTAACTAGTACTAAGAGGAGCATTATTCCCGGTGAAACTGCTCTTAGACCACTTAGGTCTCTCTTTGAGTTATAAACCCCAAACATTCTTTTTTTTCCAACTTTATTTTAAATCAAATTCAAATTCTAAGTTTTCTCAAAACAGTTCTTCAATTTCTTAAAACCCTAATCATACAGTTGAAATCATACAACCAAACACAATACACTTGGGTCTCTTTCCAAAGAATAAGACCCATCACCTTTTCAACATCTTTTCAATTCAATGCATACTTATTTATATATCTGTTAATTTGTTTGTATATACATACTTATGTATATCTGTCTAGAGTTTCCCCAACAGTTAGGTCTACACTTAGGTCAAACCAGAGGTTACTTCTAACTTAGTCAAAACTAGTTCCCTCATAGGGAACTTCCCTCAATACAATCTGCCTCCTCTTGGGCTTTATTCAATATGGAACATAGAAAGGCATTATTCCCAGTGAAACTTTTCTCAAGACAGTCAAAACTTAGAAACATATATATATATATATATATATATATATATATATATATATATATATATATATATATATATATATATATATATATATAAGAAATTCATTTCCCCATAGAGGATTAATTCCCGATGAAACCTCTTTTGGATTTCTTCAAACCTTGGAATTGTTTAACAAAGAAAGGATTATTCCCGGTGAAAACTTTCTTGAACTTTTCTTAGGCTTGGGCCAACAGGCTTCTTAAAAGTTCCCCCAGCCTCCTCTTGGGCTTAGTACAAGGACCACCAGGCTACTTAAAAGTTCCCTCAGCCTCCTCTTGGTACAAGGACCCAAAGGCTTCCTAAAAGCATAGGATATAATTTAGTCATCTCTACTAGTTCAATCCTCAGGACAATAAAAAATCTAGAACATACAATCATTCAAGAGTTGATCTTCAACCCTCAGCCTCCTCTTGGGCATCATACAAAGATATTTCTCCAATCATAGTCTTCCTCTTCTTAAGTAGACTTTGATAGTCTCGGCCTCCTCTTGGGCTTCATACAAGTAGACTTGGAAAGTCTCACCCCCATAGCCTCCTCTTGGGCTTAGTACAATGACCCGCGAGGTTCCTAAAAGCATAGGATAGAAATTAGTCATCTTTGATAGTTCAATACCCAGGAGAGTCAAAATTATAGAACATTATATCATCAAAGGGTTGGTCTTCATCCCTTAAACCAACAACCTCCTCTTGAGCATCATACAAAGATCTCTCTACACCAGAGTCTACCACTTCTTAAAGAGACTTGGATAGTCTTAGCCCCCTCTTGGGCTTCATTCAAGTAGACTTGGAAAGTATCGTTATCATAGTCTCCCTTTGGACTTCACACCAAGACCATCAGACTTCCTAAAGGCATAGGATAAACCCTGATCATTTTACCAATACACCAGTCTTCAAAAGAGTTAAAACCTCTAAGGTTTTCAAACTCACCTTTAAACTTATTTGACCTCCAACAAGGCTTAACTTTCACCTTGAAAATCCCAGCCAGGATCAAATTGACCTCAACAAAACCCTAACAGAATTAAAGCCTCGTGGCATCTGGTACTTCAACTCTTCCCTGATTCCCCAGCAAGAGTTAGTTTCCATTTGGATTCCCCAATACAATTTAGACCTTCTCCTGGATTTCATTAATCCCCAGCAAGAATCAGCCTCCTCTAAGGCTTCATATAAGAATTTCCCCCAATCAGCCTCAATCTTGGGCTTTGTACAAGACAAATATAACACTCCCCAGAGGAGTCAGTTTCCTCTAGCTTCAACCTTGGGCTTTGAACAAGGCATACAAAAAAACAATATCCCCTCATATAAGACCATGAGTCCTCTCTGTAGGAGGATACCTCTTCTATACATCACATGTCAAAACAAATAATCAAAACCTTTTTTCCAGATAAACTGCTATAAGTGGCACACTTGTTGATTCAAAATCCAAGATGGAGTCCCTCCTTTTATCCTGGCTAAAAATCTCTCTTTCATCTAACAGCTATAAGTGGTAAGCCTCTGGATTCTACACATCCAAGCCAATATCCCTCTCTTAGCATGAAAGACTCATAAGCAAAAAGTGCCATTGCTCTACACTGAGTTAAATCTTCTTTCTTCATGACATCTCTCTTATAAAGGAAATTATGGCATTGTTGGATTCTACACATCCCAGTTAAAGTAATTTCCCTTATAATCAATTCCTCAACATTTTGTGATGAATATGTGAGACATCTCCCTTTAGAGATAACAAATTCTCTCTTAGTCAACCTTTACCTTCAATCTTGGGCTTTGAACAAGACACAAATACTCCGATAGCTTCAATCTTGGGCTATGAACAAGACATCAACGATTGCTCTGATTTCCCCGAATCTCTTTACAGGAATACGTAGGCATAAGATTGCGAAATCTTAGCGAGCACACAAATAAAAAATCTTAGGTCCAATACCTTCCCAAAAAACAATAGAAAACCCGAAAATAATAACAACATTCTCTTACCCTCCCAAAGGAGAAACTTTCCCAATCCATAGCAGATAAACACAAGAGATCATTTCAAAATAGCAGAAATACATGCAAAAGAAGGTTCCTATAGATTACTATAGATACTCTGGGTGTTAATAGCTTCTCTTTGTATAACCAGACCCCGATCCCCGATCTCTTAGCATTTGTTAAAAAAAACACTTGCGTGCAGGGTTAGTTTAAGATATCTTCCCCTTCCTTTCAAGCTTCAAAGGGTAAATACAGAAATCAGAAAGTAGCACCAAATATGCGGTAGGTGGTCGCGTCACCAAAAAACCGACGCTACAGACTTAAGAGTAAAATTGAGAGAGAATGCAGAAAGTGATTGCTAATGATGATTGAAGGAAACTCTGAGAATATATAGGTAGATTTGTGTAATAGTTTCGGGTAGATTAGGCAGTGATTGTTAGGAGTTAGGGCACCGTTTGTGTTAGTTAGATCCAATGATGGAGTTAGTTTAGAAGTTAACAGAGTTAGGCTTTGTTGTTAAAAGCTGTTAAGTTAAATTTTAGTGTTAAGTGTTTGAGGTTAGGGTGAGTTAGTTGAATGAATTCAAATTTTTGTGAATATCATGTCGACAGTTAGGTTTTGATGTTAGTTTAGCTCAAATGGAAGCTTGTTGTGATTAGTAAAATCAGTTAGAAAAAATGGTAATGAAATGGGATTTAGTTATTGATTAGCTATATTGTTAGTTTAGAAAATGACATTAGAATTGACATAGGAACTGTTATGAAAGATGTAGTTGATTTGGATATCATTTAGTTAAAGGTTTGAATTGAAATAAAATCGTGATCCAAAACACAGCGGAAGTTAAAATTTTTCCCTTTAGTGATCCTTACGAATGGTCATGATCAGTGATAGAAACAGTTACCTCTTATGGAGTTGAAACCTTTGATGCTAAATCGAAGGGATGATCACGAGCATTGAATGATGAACAACGCCTATAATCAGTCCACACGAACAGATTCCTTCAGTTTCAGTGCTAGCTGCTATGATTGAAGGCTTAGAATGAGAGAGAGAAAGAGAAGGAAAATACGGCCAGGGCTTCACAGTCTGAATTTTCATCAAGAGTGTGTGCTTCTAGACAAGGGTTCTATTTATATAACCACCCGTGTCGGCTGCAAGCTAAAAATCCCACTTATGTGCATGCGCACCATATCTTATGGTGTACCGTGTATCACTTAAGTGTGTGGTACCTTACCACATTCTGTATTCTACTTAAGTGAATCGTACCTTACAGTGTTCTACATTTACTTAAGTGCACTGTACCTTACATTGTTCCTTATTGATAAGTGCAAATTGTACCTATTTTTGTATATAAGTTTTGTTGCACTTATCTTTCCTTTGTGTTAAAATTGGTTGAATAAACCCCACTTTGTGTGTAAATACGTTTACTTTACGTTTTCGGTGTATAGTGCGTTACCGTGTAAATATCATTGAGTTTAATCGATTTTCATTTATTTTTGTAGGTGTTCCAGCAATGGTATTTTTCCATATTCATAAAGAGCATTTAATAAGCTTTCCAACGCTTCAAACCGTGCGTCAATCGAAGTTACGGTTCAAGAGTTATGATCAAAACAAATTCTGGTTTTCTGTCATGTTCGCTGGGCGAACCCCCGTAGCGAGCACTCGCTAGCTTGTTCGCTAGGCGAACCGGGGCAAACAAAAAGTTCCAGAATCGTGAAAAAACTCAACTTTAAGGCGGTTTACGTTCGCCTAGCGAACGGGGGCTCGCTAGGCGAACCTGGAAAGTCAGATTTGCCCATTTAAGCCATTTTTCATCATTTTTTAGTGATGTGTTTGATATTTTTAGTTCCAAATCCATCCAATAGCATTTTTTGACCAGAATTAGGCTAGAAAACACATTGGAGCATGCATTAGGATGATCCGGAGTCGAATCCTTCATCAATCGGAGCCGACAACTCAAGAAATGTTTGGTTTTTCTCCATTTCTTCTCTATGTATTTCTCTATTTTGTGGGTTATGTTTGTATTGTTACTCTAAACCTATGTACATGTATTGATCATGGTTGTATAATATAGATGCTTTACAAATCATTATCGATGTCTTCCTTGATCTTTTTGCATTTATGTTTGGATTTGTGTTGTGTTAGAGATAAACATCATGAATCTTGATTAAGGATGGATATCTATTGTCTAGACTCTAGAGATAGATTTAGATAATAATCTTTATGGTGTCGGAACTTAATGTCTTCCGTGTTTCGAGGCGTCGTGCACGAGAGCGTCGACGAGAGTAATACGGTTGCTCTCTCAACTGTGCGTTAGACATAACCTTTGTTGTGAGCGATACGTGATGATTTTGATGAGTATTGTATGTTGAATGCGACCGATTGATAGGTTTACGTTTGTTCTGAGTAGTGTATATTCATGCTTGATAGGTTTCTTCTCTTCAAAGAATGTACTCTTTTTATGTTCATCTTTACTTTTCTGTTTGTTTTTACTTTTAAACCATTTTAATCCAAACTCATAAACGCGAGAGATTGTCGAACGACATTCTTTCCCTCGAACCGATCTCTGTGGACACGACATAAATCCCAGAGGGAATTCTTTCCGAAAATAAATATTTTTGCTTGCTTGCCCTATTCTACATCCAACACTTATTTACTCTAACTCTTATCAATTTGTCCTTATGTGTGTGACCCTGTAGTTTTTCGCGACGTTGGCAATTATATTAAATCACACATTTAACATAATAAACAGTGAGCGGTATCTAGCAACACATCACTGCTACCCAAGTCACGAAAATTTCACGTGATCTGACAAAACCTTTTTGTGATAATAATTGTGTGTACAATTACCATTTTCCCTTATGTCTATATTAAACACAAGGCATATATTGTGTCATCCTTATCCAGTTTAATATTGGGGCCTTAGACATTTATCTTGTTACGCAGGATGGGCAAATTCCATCTAGGTCACTCATCTCCCTCAACATGCTTTGTGGAGTACACGTCAACTGTCTTTATGGTCATCCAGTTACAGACAATGTTTGATTAGCAATGAAGTACTCAAATCTATATCTAGGGTCCATATTGGTTTCAGGTCAAAGGGTGGTATACACCAATATCACCATGAGAGTAACTTATGACACTTTGCATAACATTCTATGTAGCACTCTCATAGCGGGTCAATCCAGTATAAATATTACTCCTAATATTCATACTTATGTTAAGACTTGATAACTCATTATCAATGATCCATGACATATGGTCATCAGTCTATATATATATATATATATATATATATATATATATATATATATATATATATATATATATATATATATATATATATATATATATATATATATATATATATATATATATATATATATATAATAGCCTTAATGCTTTTAAGGTTATCCCACTTCACTGTAAAGCTCGACTACAAATACTTTAAGAATAGCGTCCTTATGTTTAATGGGATCTCACGATTAAGCCACACTTAATATTTTATTAAACGGACTAGATATTCTAGGGACTTTATTATCTTGAAAAAACAATCATAATAAAGAAATGTCTTTTATTATTAATAACTAATTCGATACAAGTATCAAAAGTAATGGCCTCTATGGTTTCGTAACCCAAAATTTGACCTCCCCTTTTGCCTTTTTGCATAAGCATGTGCATTCGCATTTCCAGCATACGCATTAGCATTTTTCTCTATGGTTTTGTTGCAGGCATATCCGAAATTTCAGAAAGTTTCGAATCTTGATTAATTGCATCCTCACAGAGTCATCACATCATCAACACAAGCAAAATACGAGGGTTTCCATGCCTCTTTATCAAAGCAAAGAGTCAAAGTTTAAAGCCACGACCATAACACATTGTTTCAAGCCAAACAGGGCAAATTTTTCCTGTGTTAATCGATTAACCATTTGCAAGGCAAAACTGGTTAATCTATTAACACCCTTTTACAACGTTGTTTTCAGTTTCTGAACAGCTGTTAATTGATATACCTGCAAGTTCTGTAGAATTTCAGCATTTTACAGCGTTGCAACAACTTCTCCTTCACCTTTTTGGTCTATTTGGTTCTAGTATCATGTGTAATATTCTAGACACTTCAAGAAACTTCAAGAATCCACTTGCATTCGCTACGATACATCATTTTCAATCAAGACCACCATGCACTTTTGTTTCCAAACATGTGAACCATTGGATTTTGGACTTGCACGGGGATGCTCCCACCGATTTAACAAATAACTAACTGAGTCAACTTCCAACTCAGTGAGCTAGATGTAACTAACTCCAAACCAAATGCCAAACCACCCTTAGCTAGCTCCAAACCAAGTTCCAAACCTACTTCACTCCAAACCTCCATGTTATATAAAGAAACCTTCACTTTGTTGCAAAGGACCTTAACCATTTTTCACTCTTCACTCTTAATGCTCTCCCACTTTCACTCTTCTCTCTCAATTCTCTCTGAATTTTCTATAGTTCATCTTCATCTTCTTCATCAAACGACACACAAAAGCTCAATTTCCACCATTAGAGTGTAATAATCTTCACCTTGAACTTGTTATTCTCTTGAGCTAAACCTCAATTCCACTACATTTTTACTTGGATTTATGGATTTACAGTAGCTTCTACTTCAATTCAAGTAACCATCTCAAGTGTTTTGGTGTAAATTCATATTCGGAGCATTTATCGCGTTTTTGTCGGTTTCGCTAGGATTTGATCTAAAGCTTGGAATTCTCTGGTTTTCTTTGCTTATTATCACCACATTTTACTTGCAACAACTACCAAGGCAAACCTCCGCCTTGTAGGTTGGTTATTCTTTCTCGATTTTACGTTTTCGGTCGTTTTCGCATTTTTCACAATGTAGCTTAATTGAGGTTTTTGTTGCTTGAATTCTTGATTTGGCATGATCAATTCTTTTAGCTTTTATTTGATATGAATTAACATGTTTTATGCACCTTATCCCATGCTTTGATCCACTGTAATTACATGAAATAAGTTGCTAAAAAGTGTTTTTTTGTTGAATTTCATGTTGCTGTTTTTTACAGTGTTAACAGCTTAACCATTTGCAAGGCAAAAATGGTTAATCGATTAACACCTTATTACAACGCCATTTTTCAGCTGCTAATTGATTAACCATTTGCAAGACAAAACTGGTTAGTCGATTAACACTGTTGTAGAAGCTGTTTTTTGTGCTTTTTCATGCTTGTTTGATTTTCTTTCCACATTTAACTTCCATGGCTTGACATACTTGATATTTGTGGATGTTTCTTGAGCTGTTTAGCCTCTGTTTGAAGTATGTATGTGAAACTTTGATGCAAGATTTATCAATTATGGAATTGTTTACATTCTTGAAGTTGTGTAATCATGTTGCTTTTTGCATACTCTTGTTTATGTGTTAACATGATTAATGATGCATGCTAATCAATTATTATTAGTGCTTGGCAAATTCATTCTCGATTGCATTAAGTTTGTTCTTTATTAAAAAAAATTAATTTTGTACAAATTAATTTTTGACTCGTTTGAAAAGTTGTTGGCATATCCTTTCCCTTTGATTGATCGATCGAAACCTTGTTTCGATTGGTTAATCCTCCTCTTGGAGCACTGTACAAATTGCATCGTCTCTCTGTCGATTTCAACTTCTACACTACACTTTGGGTATTAGATAAGGAATGAGGATGAAGTTTGTACTATCCTCATTCTGACTTTTTCTGGGAAAGGGCGTCTGGTCCTTACACCTGGAATAAGTCACCTTTATTCCCAAACTGTAGTGTCTCTTGAGTTTGATCCTTGATCATTCATGCCTATTCAATCTTTTCTTTGATCAATCATTTTTTCCTTGGTTCAAGATCATTGTCTTCCTTGGGTTAATCACCTTCTCTCGGTTAATCATCCATTCTTTGGTTAATCACATACCGTATGTTAAAACGAATTCTATTTTTCCCCAGCTTCATATGGCTTACACCGACATGAATTTGAAGTAATGAAGTAATTGAATTGTTTTGCGAATGAGTGAGTTTTATGAATTGTTATGAAAAGTTTGAAGTTAGAATGTTATGTTAGAACTAATTTAGTTAAGTTTGATGTGAAAAAGAGTTTGGAATTAGTTGCTTAGTCTAGGTTAGAGTGAAATTTGAAGTCAGAATGTGAATGAACTATTATGTTAGTAGGTTATTTGGATTGGTGTGGAACTGTTATGGAATTAAATGTTACGTAATTGTACTAATGTGTTTGATCCTATTTTCTATGTGATTTGGACTATGCAATGTTGAATTGAGATATAAAGGTCATGTTAACTTACACTACTTGTGAATTAGTAGACAACAATTTGCTTTTTTTTTTTTTGTGTTTTGGATGCATTATCTTGTATGTGTGTGAATGAAGCATGCAGTCTTGGGTTTTTTTGTAGCTATGCATAAATATATAACTGATTATGGTTTGTATTGGATTGTGAATTTTGTGGTCATATTGAAATGCTATTTTGTTTGATGCATGGATGATGTATGTATGATAGGACAAACAAGACTTGACAAAGACATGAAGATTTAGATAAATGGTCATGACGAATATTGGGATCATGAAGGAAGTCATGGCACATGAAGACAACCTCAAGAATTATGAAGAATTTGGAGACCCACAAAAATGGAGTGGCTTATGAATGAAGAAGAAATAGGATAGGATTTTGGGTATGTAGTTGACTTTGGTCAACTGTTTGACCAAAAATTCAACTGTAGGTCAAAAGATGTACTTTTGATGTTGGACTTCTTTTTGTAATGAAATTGAAATTTTTATAATGAAATGGTCTTTTTGAATTAATTCTGTAACTTGTTTTTCAAGTTAGAACTCCCTTCCCTCCAATTTTGGATTTATGAATTTGAATGATCTTGAATCTTGCACACTTGGATGAAATCCCTTGTCACAAAACAATGGCAATCCCTAAGTAAGACTTTAATTGAAAATGGTCCCAAAATCTCAATGCCATGATGCTAACCAATATAATCAAAGACCATTGACTAAAGGGTAGGACCTCACAGAGACTTGATCCATAATGAATGGATCAACCAAAATATGTTGTGCCCTTAGCCAAAGTCCAAGATGCAAAATGACCCAACCTTGCAAGTCATAATTCAATGCCTTGTTTCTTAAATAATGACCTTTGAATCAAAATTTTGTTATTTGAAAAATGTAATTGTGAATGAATGGTATAAATGGCTAGGGTATGCAGATGAATCATAGACCAAAATCCAGATGAAAAGTGAAAAGGGTATGGCTAATTTTGGGGTATGACATATGCCTAAAGTTATTAATCCCATTCCTAACTTGGGCCGTTTTGCTCGGCAGAAAATACCGCGCAAGGAAGGCCGCTTTCAACTGAGTCCAAGAAGTTATTGAATTGGCGGGAAAGGATTGAAGCCAAGCCCGCACACGATCTCCCAAAGAGAAAAGGAATAACCTGAGGAAGATGTAGTTTTGGTCAATGCCATTAGCCTTTACAGTACCACAATTATCAACAAATTTAGAAAGATGAAGGTTTGGGTTTTCAGATGGTAACCCCTAAAATTGATTTTGTTGCATCGTACCTATCAAAGATGGTTTTAATTCAAAATTATTCGCCGCAATTGGCAGGTGCACAATACTGCAATGCGGTTCCTTTTCAGTACAAATCACATAATCCTTAAGAGACTTAGTGTCAAATACTTGATCAACCATCTCTTGCTGTCTTAGAATTCGAAACCTCTCACGTAAGAAACGCTCGATTTCGTACACAGGTGCGACTAATTTCTCGGCAGAACGAGTTATTTACATACAAGAACGTCGAGAACTACAACAAAATAAACTAAAAAATAAAGCTTTAGTCCATATGGTGATTAAACAGTAATTCATTATCAAGCACAATTGGTCCCCGAAAATGGCACCAAAAACTTGACATGCCGCAATTGCACGGCTATGCAAAGTAGAAAAGGATTATCGAACCACAAGAACCAATGGAGTGAATACGAAACTCCATTCTATCGTTTTATATCTAGAGAGACCGAAAATTTAGGCTTTGTAAAACATCTTATTTAAAAAGCACTTTTATGAAAAATAACTTAAATAAAAATCACTTAAATTATGATGAAACAAATAGGACTTAAGGTCATGATTCTTACTCTCACATTTCCACATGATCTAATTCAGTTTTATTACGAGAATTCTAACACTACTAATAGAAAATAGATAATTGTGAACAACACTAGCTTTCGCTAGTGTGTTTCCCTATCGATAACGAATAATTCATTTGCTTTCGCACGGCCGAATTATTCGTCAAAGATTCGTTACTTTTGCATAACTATAAAAATGGAACGTTTCTCAATCTAATCCAAGCACTTTCGTCGTATTTGACTCGTTTATTTAAAATCACACGCTCAAGTACCGATACATATCCTTTTAGACTACGACCAATACTTGAGAACTCTTTACTTTCGTATAAGGGTTGGAATGAAAGAACTCAGATATTAAAATAAACACAAATATAACTCTCGTAATCGCTTTGTGAAGGATCATACGGATAGATATGAGATAAGCCACATTACCCTTAGTCCCTAGTGGACTACTCACTCATGGTGAGGGATAACATTATTCATAATCATCATCATAATAAAAAATTCAAATCGAACAAAAATTGTAATGAAAACAATAAATTGAACCTGACTGATAAGAAAATAGTTTATAATAACATTGATCCAGTGTTCCAATTTAGACTTGATTACAGAGAATGAGAAATTAGAATACGTGAAAACTAGAATAATAAAAACTGGACCCCTAAACTCAAGACCAGCAATGAGTTTTACAGAAAATTTCAATATTGGACTAAATATATGTGATCAATGTCAGTTACATCAGAGAATAACAAATCCAAACATGCACAAAGTCCTAAAATAATAGTAATCGAGCCGAAAAAGGAAACAAATCGAGGGAAAGCCCGTCTCCCTGGTAGCAGACCCCTGGAATCTTGTATGGATGCATCAAAAGAAAGCGGTAGCTATGGTTAGTTGCTAGGGCCCGTAGCAGGTGTTACGGCCGCCCGTAACAGCCTTTTGGATTTTGTACTGATAATTCTCGAATTTTAACTTTTTATCATGTTTCACTAGTTTTTGTTCCTCTTTTGCCCCAGATACTTGTTAAAACATGAAAACATCTAAAACATAATACCAAAGCATAAAACATGATAAATGGAAGTAAATCAGACAAAAAACGGGAAAATACTGAAGTAAAACAACTGATAAAAATGATGCGAAAACCAGTTATCACTAAACCTGCTAACCCTTCAAAAACAATAGAAAATAGGAATGGAGACAGTGGATCACCCTGTCTCAATTACCTCCCAACTAAAAATTCCTATGTTGAGCTTCCATTAACCAATACTGACATACTACTAGCAAAAACCCAGCCCCCATCCACTTCATCTATTTTGACCTAAAGCCATACTTCATAAGCATAAACCTTAAGTAATCCCATTTTATACATTCATATGCTTGGGAAAAGTCTACCTTAAGTAGCAAGCAATCTCTTTTTTTTCTCTTGGAAAAATCTATAGTCTCATTTACTACCAAAACTCTATCTAGTATTTTTCTTACTAGTACAAATATTGTTTAGTTGCAAGACACTATTTTCCCCACCATCTTTCTCAATCTACCTGCTAGTATCTTGGTTATCAGTTTGTACATACATCCAATTAGGGATATAAGTATATAGTCTCCTAAGGCTTAAGGGTTATCAACTTTAGGTACTTAAGCTAAAAAAGAAGAAGTCATAACTTTAGGTAGCCTATCAGATTTGTGGAATTCTTGCCCAAAGTTGACTACATCTTCTCCTACTACATCCCAACTTATTTTTTATGAAGTACATGTTAAACCCATATGGTTCTAGGATTTGGTACATACAATCCCATTTTGAAAACTCTTCCTTTAAACTTTAATTGTCGTCCTCTGAGAGCTTCATGAAATCTATTCCTTCCATTCTAGGTCTTGGCTTACCTTAGTCTTGAAATATTAGAGTAAAACACTACTTTAGTGCATTTCTTAACACTACTACCCTTTCAATCATCCCATTCCAATTTCATATTGAAATTATTGAGTTCATTCTTCTTCTAGCCTTCATCATGGATTGGAAAAACCTAGAGTTGAGATCTCCTTCTTAGAGCCATCTCTTCCTAGATTTCTATTTTAGTAGACTCTCTTTAAGATGTAGGTTTTTCCATACAGACTCATGAGCCCTTCCTCTATCCTTCTTAAATTCTTGATTATGAGATAAATTATTACTCAAAACTTTACCATCCAACTAATTAAGTTCATCCACAGATACTTCCACCCTCAAATCTAGCCACCCAAAGATATACATATTCCACCATATAAGCATTTCCCTCAGGAGTTTAAGTTTTTCTTTTATTAGGTAGATTTTCTTCTTTGCTACATGAAAGGCCTCCCACTCATCCTTCACAAAAGTCATAAAACTTTAATGATCAAACCAACACTTATTGGCTTTAAATAGCTTTGGGCCTCAGCCTAAATTGCTAGATTTTATCCAGACTGGAATGTGATCAAATATATCTCTTTTTCCTATCTATTTGGCCATAATTCTCCACATATCTATAAGACCCCTGACACAAAAAACCTATCTAGCCTACTGCTCGCTCCACCCTCAACACTTATCCATGAAAAAAATATTCCCCGCATTTGGTACATCTATTAATTCCATCACATTTATAAAAGTACTAAATTCATTCATTTCAGTTTATCTACTTTGTTTTCTCTTTCCTCTTCTCTCATTACTATTTTTCGTGGCGTTGAAATCCCCACCCACAATCCATTCCCAGATTCTATTTTATTTTTCTAAGATAAAATTTTTGACCATAAAGATCTTTTATCCTTTAACTTACTAGGAGAGTAAATGTTTCAAAAGTAATAGTTAGCGCCTTTCCATGATGACTCCAAGAAATCATTTCCCTTTGAAGATAAATTTCGGAGAAATTGACCCCTGTTTCCACATAGTCAATATACCTCCAGAGTCTAGATTGACCTTCTAAATCCTTCATTGACCATTCCACCTCTTGATATCCCCACAAGCTTAAAACCATTGTGTCCTACATCGATTGAACTTTAGAAGTATGTAACACATATCTGCTTTCCATTTGAGAAGTATTTTCCCCAACCTTATTCTTTTCATAAAATTTCCGCACCCTCGTATGTTGAATTCCACTATATATATTGTGACCCATTTGGTTTCTCCTTCAAGCATGTATTTTCATCCTGGTCTCTTTCTTCCATCTCCCTAATTATTTCTTCACATACTTTGTTCACTCTTTCACCCGAGATACCCAAAGCTTTGACCATCTACCACACCTTCGATGCCACATATATATCAATTGTGTTCCAAAATTGATTGTTTCTCTATTGAACATCAGAATCAATAATGGAATCACAACAAAGAATAAATCCCATTGAGAATCTGGTTGAACACTCTATTGATTCAGATGAAAAAGGTTTAGGGTTAGATGAAGATTTTTGTTTTTGCGATTTGACTATGGCTGTAATGGTTTAGTTTGGGTGGAATGAGAGCTGGGAAGTATGATGGATTAATGGCTATGTGTCTATGGCCCAATAAACTGTCCAACTTTCCTTTCTTCTTGGGCCTTACAGTTCTAACTACTCCAATTGGGATTTTATTTCTAGTAGGGGTGCAGGATATTGAGTTTGATACTTCAACCTCTTGGTTCATCACATTCCCATGAAACTCTCTTGTCCCATTTGAGCGAACATGAGATTTTCCTTGATCCACATTCGTTGGCTTTCACAAGGACTTCTTAGACACATGATTTTAAGAATTGAACCTAACTTACTTTATCAACTTAGGTGACCCCGAGCACTCCACGCCACATAGTTCCTTTTCTGATTGATTATTTTCCAAACTACGCTTTAGGCCTGATGCTTCACACTTGTTAGACATGACTTCTTCGAAAATCACCAGCGCATTCTCAAGGTTCTCTTCTTTTTCGGCAGATATTTTCATGCTACAGTGGGTACTTTCCCTGACAAAGGAGTTGACCTTTTCTTCTTCCTCTATCTTTTTCTCCTCACACATCATCTTCTTCGTCAGAGCTTGATGATTCCATGCCTATAGATTTTCCACCATTTGCTTTGCTTGGAATTACTATTCTCTTTGGACCATGCATGTCTTCCACCAATTTAACATTGTAAACATTGTTGTTAATCCCAACATTGAACGTTTCATTTAGAATCAGACAATACTTTGTTCTAACTAATATTCTTGCAACATCCATCTTCGTCTGAAGTCTTGTCTCGTCATCAGAACAAACATACACCCAAACTGGACACATTATGAATTCAAAAAACTTGGGTGGCCAAGCATGACATGGAATTCCGTAACATCTCAACCATGATAATCTCTCATATTCCACGTCTGAAGGAGACCATAGAGGAATTTCCACAAACCACTATCCTAGCCACCACTATCCTAGCCATTCACGAGCTTCTGTTACTAATGCTTTCAACTCTCCTTCTTCTAGTTCCTCCATTAATCACAAGTTCACCCCTAACGATGTAAACTTGATCTTGAAGCACCCTTCCATAATATGATTTTGTATTACTAATTTAATTTTACTTCTAATATCTTCACATAAAAGCTCCTCTTACTCCAAACTTTTCTTTGTTTAGAGCTGTCCATATGGCTTTATAAGAGAAAGGGAAGAATAAAGAAAAAAGATATACATACATAAGATAAATAAAAATTAGTCTGAATTTTTCAAATAATTGCAACATTACATGTTTACATGATTAAGCAACATATATAAATTGAACTTCAACTTGGTATATAATATATTACACAACAAATTCAAGATTTAGAAACAACAAGTGAGATCATGAATCATCACATGGGCATAGCCCGTTTAAGAACACAGAAATTGAAAGTGCGCTTAAAAGGATCCCATTGAAATCCAATTTCATCTCCTTTCTTAAGCTCTCTTCTTCTCACAAAATCTTGATTCCACTTTCCAATAAGAACATAACTCTTGGACGAAGACCATCGCTTTAGAACGAGTTCATGCATGGTGTTTGTTTCCATGTCGAAAACCTGAACCGGGGAACCTTCCTCAGTTTCTGCAGCTCTTGCTTCATCAACATCCAACATAGGCAAAATTTGTTTCTTCACTAAATCTGCAGCCAGCAAGAGTCTGCTCAAGATTCCTAGATCGCTGTCGGTTAGTGTCTTCTTTATCTTCCATGGATCGTCGTAAAGCTTCAGTGTTGTGGACACTGATCCCTTGTTGTTGTTTTTCTCTTCTTGATTGTTATTGTTGTTGCATAATCTTTTCTTTGAAGTTTTCATGTTGGTAGTGGCTTCATCACACGATTTCCTCTTCTTCAGAAATTGATCTCTCTCATTTCCAAAGTGAATATTGTTCATGTTGATTTGATGGAATTTAGAACTTGTAAGAAATATTCAAAGGGTTTTGAGAATAGTATTTGTGAAATGAGGGCTGGTTTCATCTTTTCATAGCAAGTTGAAAGGAGCTTTTTAATAGTGTAAAATGGGATAAGAATATATTGTGATGAGTGCTTCATTCAACTTCTTTTTGTGCAGTTTTCTTTCTGTGAATGGAAACAAAAATGCTTAAATTCTCTATTTTTTGTTTTTATGTGATCTTCATCTCCTTTTCTATTGGTTTAGTTTTGAAACTTGTAATAGGTAGGATGGGTTCATTAAACTTGGGGAAGTAAAGGTAGAAAGCATGGATAGGTCATGTGATGGTAATATGAAACACGGAGAAGGATATAAGATAAGCTTAAAAGAATGAGAGTAAGGGTTCATTTGACTTTTTTAAAATGATTTTTTACAGTTTTATATATTTGTCTAAAAAAAATTATAATTTATTTTGAATAGTTATTTTAGGTATTTTATTATTTTAATTTTTTTTAATATCAAATTTTCAAAAAATTACTTAATTTTAAAGCTATTTTAAATAGTTTTTAAAAAAAATCATTTTTGTGATAAAAATTTTAGAAAAAATTATCATTTCGATATTCAATAATGTATATTTATGTTATAGAATGTCCAAAATTAGACTTTCAATTTAGAAAAATGAATTTAAAAAACTTATAATATTTTAAAAAACATTTTTATAAAAATAACTTTTAAAAATTAAAAAAAACATCTAATTTTTATAGTTAAAACAAACAATGTCCTAAATAAATCACAATCATAATCTTCTTTTTGTCTAATATTTGGTTGCTAAATCAAGCATCCCACATTTTTTTTCCAAAAAAAGAATTCGTGTGAATATTAATAGATTTAACACTATTAATTAATTATTATTGTTGAATTGTTAGAAACATTTGATTTTTAGTATAACTAAAATTATATCTATAAATAATTGTGTGGATGCTCGGAGAGTTCTTCTTTTTCTGTGTTTGGAAGGCTCTTCGATTCCTTTTCCTTCTTGTTTGATAAATCCGTAGTAAATTATCTTAGGAGCGAGTAAGATTGTATAGTGTTGTAACCAAAAGAATAATGAGAGTTATTAAGGAGTTGGATTTTGAGTACTTGTCGATGGATGAGATGGAGCTTTAAAAACTTATGACTTTGGAAAGGAAAGATAGGAAGAAGAGAGTGTCTCGTACGACTAGGGAGAGGGTTAAATGTTAGTATCCTCTTTCAATATTAAAGGGTTGGGGTAGAATTAAAAGAAGTAAAGGCGAGGGATCTTATTCTTGCAAATTTCTTAGAGTTTGTGGCTATCCAAGAGACAAAATCTCAGACTCTCTTCTGTAGTCCCTATGGAGGAACCAATTTTGTGAGTGAAGTTTTCTTCATGGAATAGGTAATAGTGGTCGGATGTTATCAATATGGTGTAGCTCTAAAGGGGAAAGCCTTTTTTTCTTCCTTTTGGGTCCTGGTTTTATCGGTGTTTGTTTGGAGTGAGGTGCCTCCAAACAAATCTATTATGTGGTTAACGTCTATTTTGATGGGTGGTGGGACTGGAGGGAGTCTGTAGCTTAATGGGTTCTCCTTAGATATGTTTATGATCACTGCCCTGTGATTTTGAAATATGATAATTAGTTGTAGGGCCCTAAACATTTTCAGTTCAATAATCACTAGTTATCTCATGATGATTTTCCTGCCTTGGTTAGGAATTCTTGGTTAGCTTTCTCAAATCAAGGTTGGAAGGCCTTTGTACTCATGAGGAAACTTCTTTCTCTCAAAATTTCTATTAAAAGTTAGCATAAGTAGGTGTTTGGTAATCTGGATAGCCAAATTGACTCTCAGAGAAGTCATTGAAAGTCTATATTTACTTACAGAGCAAAGAACCCTCTATGTGGAGGAAATGGAAGCAAGGTTTGTTGCTTTTGTCAACCTTTAGTCTTTTCTTAGGGCCAATGATTCACAGTTGTGTCAGAGAGCTAAGGCGAGGTGGATAAAGGAAAGGGCATGTAAACTCGAGTTTCTTTCATGCTTCTATTAAATGTATAAGTTGTTGAAACTCGATTCATGCCCTCAAAGTGAGGGAAGTTTGGCTTGAAGGAGTAGTCAAAATTCGTCAAGAGGTTTTTAGCTACTTTCCTACCAGTATTTTGAACTAGATGACTTAAGATCTAGGCTTGCTAAGGTGCCTCTCTGGCCTCTGTTAGGGGAGGATAATCGGGAATCAACTGCTCCCTTATTCCTAAAGGAAATTGATAGAGTCGTGTCTCAGTGTAAAGGCAACAAGAGCTTGGGTCCCGACGAATTTAATTTTTCTTTCCTTAAAAAGTTTTAGGGTCTGATAAGGCATGACATAAGGATCGTGTTTGATGAGTTTCACCCTTTTGCATCCTTACCTCACAGTTTTTCTTCCTTTTTTGTAGCCCTTATGTTAAGAACCCCTACTCTTTGGGAGATTTTTGGCCCATCTCCCTAGTTGAATCTCTGTATAAGTTGATTGCCAAAGTTTTGGCTAATCAATTGGGGTTGATGATGGATAAATTGATCTCTCCTAATCAATCGTCCTTTTTTAAAAGGAAGATTGTTGGTTGATAGTATGGTTGTTGTGAATGAGGTCATTGATCTGGCCAAACACTCTAGAAAAGCTTGCCTCATCTTTAAAGTCAACTTTAAAAAATAATATTAATCACTTAGCTAGAGCTATCTAGATTTTATGCTTAACATATTTGGTTTTAATGATAAATGGCGATCTGGGATTAGAGCACGTGAGTTTGTTGGAAACTTGACTATCCTGAACAACAGTTCTCCAATCGAAGAGATCAAATTCCAAAGAGGGTTGAGGCAAGGAGACCCCGTAGCACCTTTCCTCTTTCTACTAGTCGTCCAAGGTCTTAATGGCTTAATCAAGAGAGCTTATAACCTTAATCTTTTCTCCGATTTTAAAGTTGGCCTTCATTTGGAATTTTCTCTTCTTCAGTATGTTGATGATATGATAATATTGGTTGATCCTTCAGTGGAGAATTCATGGACTATCAAAGCAATTTTTATGAGTTTTGAGAATTTTCTGAATTGCATGATTGAGACTCTCCCATTTAGGTATATAGGGTTTCCAGTTGGAGCCAATCTTCACTTGGCTTCTAGTTGGGAACCTTTAGTAAACTTGATTCAAAAGAGACTCTGTTTCTGGAGTCATCAGTATGTCAGTCTAGAGGGTAGATTTATCCTTCTTAACTTCGTCATCAACATTATCCCTGTTTTTTTCCTCTTATTTTTAAAAATGCTTATGAAAGTGTGGCGAAGTTTGGTCAGGATTCAAATAAGATTCCTTTGGGGAGTGAAAGGGGGTGCCAAGATCTCTTGGGTGAGTTGGTCCACTGATTGCAAATCTAAAAAGGACGAGGGCTTATATGTTAGGGATCTTCGTTTAGTCAACCTAGCTCTTTTAGTCAAATGGCGTTGTATACTTCTTTAGGGTGCTTCAGGTTTGTGGTTTGAAATTATCTCAGCCAAATGTGGTGCCTCCCTTGTCTCATCCTTGAGTATGGGGTGAAACTCGGGTCCCCGGTTTTATTCCTCGTGGTAGAAAGGTGTGTCCCTCTTTGGATCTAAAAATTATGACCTCTCGAATTGGTTTGAGGTAGATCTTGTTAAGAAAGTGGGAGTAGGTCTTTAGACTTCCTTTCGAGAAGAACCTTGCTTAGAAGCACTCCCGATAAGGTCAGATTTATGATACTCTTTACTATTTCTCAAGTTTAAAAAGGGTCTTTTAGTAAGGTAGGTAGGTGGGAATATGAGAGAATTTTGTGAAATCTTAGGTGGAGAAGAAATCTCTTCATCTGAGAATAACCTTTGGTCTCAACTTATTTCTTGGCCCTTCAAGACTTTCAATTTAGTGAGGATAAATATAGCTGGACTTGGAGCCATTCTAGAGAAGGTATTTTTTTGTGTATGCGTATCAATTCCTATCTGATATGGGTTAGCCTCCTGAGTCTTTTATATATAGGCAATTTTTCCCTCTTCCTCTTATTTGGGAGTGATGGAACCCCTTTAAGGTGGTGATCTTTTCTTGGAAGCTTTTATTGGATAGATTTTCTTTTAGAAAAATTTTATTTAAGAGAAAGATCATTGTCGACCTAGAGGTTGTCTCTTGTATTCTTTGGGGGGAAAGGTTTGAGAGAACTTCTCATTTGTTCGTCACTTGTAGCCTCTCTTCTAGTATCTGGTATAAGATCTTCATTTGGTTATAGGTGTCAATGGTCCTTCATAAGGATTTTAGATCACTTTTTGAGATGTTCATCTCTCTAGGGGCCAAGGCTAAGTCCAGAAGAGTGTTTGCTATGATATGACATGCAATGATGTGGTCTATTTGGTTAACGGAAAATGATAAGTTATTTTGTGGTTCTTTACCAAACGCAAAAGAGTCGGAGGATAAGAGTATTTTTTAGCTTGGAGTTGGTTTTGTAGTCGATCCTCTATGAGCTCTTACTCTGGTTGGCTTTATAATTATATAATGTATTTTGGCCAATAACGGAACGAGTGGTTCGACCTTCTTCGATTTAGTTTAGTGGTTCTTAGCACAGATGGGCTCTTTTGATCTGTTGATGATGAGTCTGATGGCTGAAGTTCTAGCCGAGTTTCTTGATTAGATGTAGTTACGTTTATGGTACTAACTTCCCGACAAGGAGTTCATTTTATTGTTTTGATTGTCATATTTTTCATTTGTTTTGGCTTATATTTTTATTTTGGTACCTCTGTGCCTGTGTCATGTTGACTTTTTCTCCTATTTATATTTGAATTTTATTTATTTAGTTATTATATATTATTTTATCCTAAAAAAGAAGACAATATACAATTATTTATATTTATGGTGTATACCAATTAATTTTTTATATAAAAGAAATAATTTTTATTTTATTAAAACTTATTCAACCCACTGGGCTATTTCAGGTTATATAAATATTCACATTATATAAAAAAGTTGGATACTAATATATGTATATTTTTGTTGCACTCAAAAAATGGAAATTAATATAATTATATACTAATTAAATATTTTAATAGAAATATAACTATTGTAATTTCTATTAATATACTAATATATTTATATTTCAAAAAATAAAATTAATATGACTATATATTAAAACCTTTACTTAATAAATAATTATTCTAGTTTCTATTTTTTTTAATACAAAGATAATATTTTTGAGTTAATATAAAATTATATTAATTGGTTTGATTATTATATTAAATCTGTATACATTGCCAATCCATATTAATATCATATCATTATATTAATAGAACTATATATTAACATAGTTATATTTATACTATAACATTAGAAACATTTAAAGTTATATTAATTAGGATTTTTTAATACAACAAAAATATATTTACATTAATAGAAAATATATTTTGAGTTAATTTATAATTATTTATAAATTTAATTAGTATATTTTTTATTTTTTACACACCTGGTATACATATTAATATATCATCTCATATTAATATAGTTATTATATATTAATATAGTTATATTTATATTATAACCTTTAACTAATATATATTTATATTAATTTCTATTTTTTAATATCTCCATAATATATTTTTCAATAATAACAAACATTTATCAAATTAATATATAATTATATTTATTGTTTTTTAATATACTAATTATTATTTTTTGAGATAGACATGTAATACATATTTATATAGTAGTTATAAATAAATAAAAATAACATATATAAAATTATTTTATATTTTTTTATAAGCAAGAATTATATTGAATAACGAGAACTAAGAGTTCTCAAACCTTTTTACAAAAAGCGAGAACAAAGCTCGGCAAAGAAAATTACACCCGAATTAAAACTTAAGATAAATACAACAAAGAGAATTTGTTAAATTCATAAAAGTTACAATTGGTTTGAGTAATCTTCTTGATAAACGACCATCTCCATACCAAAGCTTTAATGCTCCACACCATATCCAAAATGTTCCAAGCGTCATTTTTAAAAATGATGTCATTTTTAAAAATGATGTCATTTCTAAACAACCAAATATACTAAGTAGTTGCAAGCCAAACGCAACCCTTCAGCCCTCTCTTCTTTTATATTAAAAAATTACAATTAGATATCATTATTTTTAAATGTCAAATATAATTTTATTTAAAATAAAATGTGTATAAAATTGTTATAGACTTTAGGATTATGAAAAAGAAATTAATCTAATTCTTTAATTTGAATGAATCGAAATTTAATATTTATGATTAGTTGTTTTCATTTTTCAATATTTAATCAAATAAAAAATGAACAAAGGCGGCTTTAAATTCTAAAGGTCCTGGTTGTAGACTTAGAGTTGGTTAAGCCATTAGAAGAACATAGAAAGAAAAATTAATTTCAAAATCAAATAAGAGTAATCTAGACAAAAAGATGATTATGACTTTACACCATTATATGAAAAAAAACTTATAGATACAAACATAATATTTGTCTTTATAAATTATCAATTATAATTTTTTTATTAACTAAAAATAAAAACAAAATATTATTTCTCATTTTTTATCACAATCATCCTATGATCTTAATTAAAAAAGAAATTAAATTTTGAATAAATTTAAAATTTTCTCTTTTTGTATTAATTATTTATAAAAATAAGAATTTAAATTTATTTTCATAGAAGTTTTTTTCTAAGTCATATTTCATGCACATGAAAAAGACGATTATGAGAAAGGCGTCTTTCTCATTTGACTCAAAAGATTTAGCAAATCAAATGAGAAAGGCGATTAAGCCCCTTTTAAATTCTTTACCTATTTTTGTATGATAATTCCGTCTGAAAATGTAATTTCTTTTTCTTTAATCAAAATTGTTACGACCAGTTTCTTGATGAATAGCCCTCTTCGCGAATCATAATCTTCTAATGTTTTATGTAGAGTCACGTTGCCTAGTTTATGCCTATTTGGCTCTTGTCAGTAGAGTTGTTTAAAAAAATTATGAACCGAACTGAACTGTTAAATTGAACCGAATTGAACTGTTAAATTGAATCGAACAGAAGTTAAAATAACTAAACCGTTATGTTTAGTTAGTGAACCAAATTATATTACACGAAATAGTTCTATAACTGTACCAAACTAAAATCGAACCGAACCGAAATTGTAACCGAACTGAACCGAAAATAAAAATTAAAAATACTAAAAAAAAAATTTATTTTTTATCATTTTGAAAATTTGAAAAATAGTTTAATGATTCGGTTCTTTAATAAACGGTTCGGTTTGGAAAAATTGTCTTCTAATGGTTCGGTACGGTTCGAAATTTATAAACGGTATATCAAACTAATGACTTTGATTCAGTTTGATTCTAAATAAATTGAAACAATTCGGTTCAATTCGAGTAAATTTTTATTATGATTTAGTTCAGGTCAGTACGGTTTTTTCTATGAACTGTATCATAAACAACTTACTCGGATTCTTATTAACGCCCGTCATTTTTCTATTAGCTTGCTTAAGGAATATTAACTTCATGAAATATAGGGAAAACTTGTTGATTTCTTCAGAGATTTTTTTTCAATTCTTTTGTTTAAATCTCGATCCATTTTTTTCACTATTATTAATACCATAAAAACATAATAGAGTTTGTGTGGGTAGAGTGATTTTGGAACATATCAAACTTTTCTACAACGCTTTGAATTTAGAGTAAAAAAGATATAAAAAAATAAACTATTAGTAAAAACAATTAAAAATAATGTGAAACTTACTAAAAACCTTGTAATGACTAAAAACCATCAATATTCTTTCACATCATTTCATTTCAACATAAAATAAAATAAGTTATTTAAAATATATAAATATCAACAACTAGATTACATAGCATTAAATTCTTAAATAATTTAAAATTTTAAATGCAAAATCATCTTAATAATATAAGATAAGTTAATGGTTAAATTGAATTAATTTAATTTAATTTCTTTAAAATATATTTAATGTGTAAATATAATAAGTTTGACTCTTATAAAAAAATAATTAAATTGATGATGAATTATTAAATGTGTATATACATCTTGCTTTTTGAGTTTTTTCATTTCTTGTAAACCCAGCCGGCTCATTTCCATGACCTATACAAACTTGCTTGATTCTCTTTGTTTCTATTTAAGGACCACCTGAAATAAATGGAATTTAAAGTGGGCATTTTAAGAACATTCTACCCATTTAGCTTCCAATAGCATGAGATGTTGGAATGTTACTCCACATTTTAGATACCAATTTATTGATCGGATCGATGGAGTACATATGAGAGAGAAGAAAAAGAGGAATTAGAATCTATAGGTAAAACTAGAGAAGAAAGTGTAATTGAATAAACTAGAATATTTTTTGAATAAGTTAGAAAGGAGTATTGCATTTTTATGATAAGATAGAATGGAAAATATTGTTTGAAGTCGATCTCCTTTATAATTATTTTATTTATTTAAAGATCATGCTAATCAATATCTTGGGACAATAGTTAAAAATTTTAAATAAAGAAAATATGTTATAATTAATTCATTTAATGCATACAATATTTTTTTTTAAAAAGTTGATTATTTCTATTTCTAATGCATTGAATATATATATATATATATATATAAAAAAAAAAATATATATTTTTAATTTTTTAAATAATATTTAATTTACTGTTTTAATTTCTTAATCAGTGTCCGGAGTACTCGTTAATGTTTCCCTTTATTTAATATTAACTAAAAAGTTTAAGCAACACAAATAAATACTTTCCAATAAATTAAGAGCATTTATATAAGATGACAAGATATCTCTTCCAAGTTAATTAAAATTTTTAAATTTAAATCCAACTAGCTTGTAGTACTCTTAAATTTTTTTGAATAAGTCCCAATTTAAGAAATTAATTTGTTAAGTTAAGCGCAAAATATTTGATTTGTATAAAAAATAATACTTCTTCCATCACACTTTCTAAAATAATATGAATCATATAATCAATCACTCTTTGTTTGCATTTCAAATAAAAATATTTAAAATTTCTACAAATTTTATTTTTATTATAAAAGTTGTTGATTTATAATATCAACCACTTATTTACATCAATTTTTTTTATACTAATATATAAATATAAATAAATATTATGACCAAAGATTAAATCTAAAATAATGAATGATACTCGTTAAATTCAATTAACACGTATCAATGAATCATTGAAAGTAACTAATTCATTCTTTGCAAATAATATAAAATATAGTATTGCCAATTAATGAGTTACTTTGCAAAGAATGAATGAGTTATTTTCATTGATTCATTGATATGTGTTAATTGAGTTTAACGAGTATCATTCATTATTCTTTTGGAG
Source organism: Lathyrus tuberosus (assembly GCA_022829125.1). Lineage (NCBI taxonomy): Eukaryota > Viridiplantae > Streptophyta > Magnoliopsida > Fabales > Fabaceae > Lathyrus > Lathyrus tuberosus. The sequence goes on from JALAZF010000282.1 coordinate 4,303,770, forward strand.
GGTTTTATGTGTTGTTTAGAGGGTTTTATGTGTTGTTTTGAAGTTGATTATGGTGCTTAGTGCAAGCTCACACAGAGTTGCGAAAAGCTATGTATATATTATTTTTCGATGAATGAACTAATCTCCCTCTCAAGTTTAGGGATAAGGTATTTATAGAGATCTCTTGGGCTTAGATATTTGAACCCATAGAGTGGTTATTATGCTCCTTTCTAAGGAGCATGAGACGTGGAATCTGTTATCCTCCACAATATTCTTGAGAGCGTGGTTTCCGCCTTTGACTATGCTTTCTATTCCGTTAGTGCATACATGACCTGTCACTCCATACATTTTATAAGTGGATATGTCCAAAGCCTGATAGGTGATGAGTGATGCCACCAATGGGCAAGTGTTGGAACCAATGGCCAACTAGAAACCCAACCTTGGGTGACATATAGTGCAAACTTAGTACTCGCTTGGCGCCAATGTGTCTGGCATGTCTTGCTTCTCTTTGGATTACCTTCTCTTATGCATAACAAAGTTATCCAATACACAGTCCCTCAAGCGCAAGTTATTTTAAATGGCGAAGTGATTTAGTTTGAGTCCTTTAGGCGAGACTTTAAATTGAGTCTCTTAGGCAAAAATTCAAATTGAGCCCCTCAGGAGAGAATTTAAGTTGAGTCCATCAGAAGAGATTTCAAGTTTAGTACCTGATGCAAGATTTCATATTGAGACCCTTAACAAAGATTTCAAGTCGTGTCTCTCAGGATTCGAGTATAAGTTGAGCCCATAAGGCGAAGCTTCCCCCGTGTTATTTGTTTTGTTGTCTATTAAAGGGTCTAAGACGTTGTGTATTTTATGATATAGAAATAGGTTTAATCATGAGTGGGGTTAAACAAGCATGAGAATTCCTTAGCATTGGCACAATATCTGCATTTCCCCATGAGCGGCAAGGATTCTTTAGAGAAGGTCCAACATTTATATTGCCTCTTGGGCGGCAAGGACTCTTCAGAGGAGGTCCAAGATCTATATATTATCTAAAGATGGGCGTCCATTTGAATTTTTTATACTTTATGGGAATATGATAACCAAAAAAAAATTAAGAAAGTTCATGCATCATTGGCGAACTAAATGCCTATGCAGTATTAAAATAGAAAATAAGAAATGACGAACTGTAATAGTATCTCAGTTTAACTGAGTTCCATGTTCTAAGGATTAATCTTCCATATAGAGCCTAGATTTTGTATGCTCCATCAGGTAACTTATGACATATGCGGTATGAACCTTCCAAGTTAGGTTGTAGTTTCTCCAAGAGAGCTGGTACGACAACTTTTTTGAGCATGAGGCCGCTCTCTTGCATTTTCCTTAGGACCTCTTTAGAGCTATATCTCGTGTTAGTTATATGTTTGGCGACGAATTCTATGATATGGGTTATTGTGGGTCTCTTTAACCAGGTAGGTTGCATATTTAAACCCTGCCTCATTGACTTCTTAATTGAATTGAGAGCGCCTATATGTAGGCATATCGATTTCGAAATATAGCATGGTGTTAACGTCATATACAATTGTGAATTAAGTTTCTTTGGTAGTTGAATGAGGGTGGTGTGATATGACCATAATACTTTGTGGAATTTCTCGGCCTAGACATCATGGTATACTTTGTTGCACGCTTTCAAATCTTTTTTTCCTCTTTTATCTCATATGGTGGGGGTTCGTCTAACAGTAGATAGCGTATTATGGGCGTCATCCAAGTGGTGGTCAAGGAGACCTCAAAAGTATTAGTTTCCTCTATATCAATACTAGGGGAACGCGAGAGTTTCTTGAATTATAGTCTGGCTATAGCCTGCTCTTTTTGTGTTGGTGAGCTTGGAGAGAAGGTTGGCTCTAGAGTTCTATTCCATAGGCACATATGTTATCTCAAAAGATTTAAAATGTTCAGGTAACTCACATACCTTTTTTTTAATATTTGATAAGTTGGGGCTCCTTTGTCTGATATTCTGCGACACCTGGTTCACCACCAACTGTGAGTTGCTTCTTGCTTTGAGGCTTAAGGCACCCATCTTAAGAGAAAAAAACATACTGGCAATGAGGGATTCATACTCAACTTGGTTTTTGTTGGCCTTAAACTTAAACTTTAAGGACTATTCAATCAGGAGGTCATCTGGTCCCTCTGGTACTATTATGGCACAACTTCTTTTCAGGTTCGAGGCGTCGTCCACCAATAGTATTCATATATGGGGAGTCTCCTTTCCTGATTTCGAACTAATCTCCTCTAAAAAATTAGCTAGTATCTATTACTTAATATATCCCTGGTATATATTGAATTTTACCCTCAGATAACTCAAAAACCCAAGATATCATCCTTCCTGCAAGATTTGGCTTCTTCATAACTTGTATAATAAGGTAGTTGGTTTTGATCATGACACAGTTCAAAATAAGGTCTGAGCTTAGTTGCAGTTATTACAACCGCTAAGGTGATTCACTCGATCTTATGGTACATATCCTCGATGCCCTTAAACAATTTTCTCACGAAGTAAAAAGGTTGTTCAACTTTTCTTTTCTCTTAGAAGAGCATAGAGCTCATCACTTGGTCAATAACAGATAAGTACAGATAAAATGGGTGCAACTTCCTCTAGGTGTGTCAATATGGAAGGTGTTTCTAGGAAGTCCTTCACATTAGAGAATTCCTTCTTGAACTCACTCATACAAGCAAACTTTTGCTTCATTTTCACAGTGGCAAAGAAATGAAAGTCCTTGTCACCTGCACAAGAAAGAAAGTGGGCTAAGGCGGATAATTACATGTTAGTTTTTGAACCTCTTTAATATGGGATGGGCTTCTCATGTTGATGATGGCTCGATACTTGTCTGGATTCACGTCTACCCCTCTCCTGGTCAAGATAAATCCTAAGAACTTTCTCGCTTACATGCTAAAAAAGCACTTGGTTGGGTTTAAGTGCATGTTATACCTCTTGACTAAATCTAAAATGTCTTCTAGTTCTGCATCGTGGCTTTTCCATTCTGATGTATTCACAATCATATCATCAATGTAAACTATTGAAAAATATTTCGGGGGTGTTTTATCGTATCCACAGGGATTGAACGTATATTGTCGGCGTTCGATAGTCAAAAGCATTTCAAACTTTAATAGTAACAAAGAGTTTGGTTTTTCGTATCGTTTGTATAAAATTTAGAAATCAACGGTAAAAAGATTGGTTTTAGGGTTTGGTAAAAACATGCCAAGATTAGTGTCCGATAATCCGTTTCGTACGTATCAACTCGATAAAGCGTGTGAACTCGTTAACAATAAATATAACCACATATCCTCTCAACAAGTTTCTCTCGAACAGATTTATCATATTGATCTTTTGATGATCTCTCACTCAAACTACCAATATGATAACATTCAAGTTCAATATTTATGAACATCAACTTTCAAAACTATCTCTAGCCTTATGATTATTGATGGATTGAAACTAGGTCAAGTTTAATACATTTCTCTCGAACATGAATTAAAACAAAATATAAACCATGTAAACAAAGTTTTTCTTCTATATTTATCATCAACAAAGTTCACAAACTTACAATCAAGATCAATACATACAAAATGATGGATTACCTACCACTAATCTTGACACAGGGATGTGTTTAGCTACACATAGTCATGGTAGCTTGCTTCACAAGTTTCATGAGGAGATGAGAAATCATCCTCGTCGAAGAATCGAGATCAGATGCAAATCTAGCTTCTCTATGTGAAAAATCTCTCTTAGATGAAGAAAACTCAGAAAAACATGTTTTGGTGTGAAAAGGTGAAGCTATGATCCCAAGAAAATGTAAAATTCTATTTATAATACACTTGGAATCTGATGCATTCACACTGCGAATGATCTATTCGCCTAGCGAATGAAGAAAATGGCACCTGAAGTGCCTTCTGATAACTAAACCGCCCTTGTTTGTCTGCATAAGTTCGCAATGCGAACGTTTCATTCGCAAAGCGTATTATTCGCCAAAACATTCGCAAAGCGAATTTTGGGTCCTTTTGCCACTGCCTCAGCCAAGGGTTCTTATCCAGGACCTTCGCAAAGCGAGTGAAGCAGCGAACATTTGCTGGATTTTGCAAAGCGAACTTTAGTCCCTTTTCCTACTGCCATATTCTGGGACCATTTGCTGGAGACCTCGCTAGTTGTTCGCAAAGCAAACCTTCGCTAGCTAGTTTGTAAAGCGAACTTCTTGAAGTTTTCCTCTATTCTTTGGCAGCTTGCATCAATTCTTTGTGTCTTCTTTCTTTGATTAATTAGTGCATTTTCCTGCACAATAGCACACACATTACAAGCACCAAAGATATATATACAATGTTTTAAGAACAACAACAATTCACTACTAAAATCAACAATTAAAACATGAAAGTGTTGAAAAATGCCAAGTATCAAATACAAATATATAGCATGTTTGACATCTAACAAACTCTCCCCAACTAACTCTTTGTTTGTCCTCAAGCAAAGTATGCCTCTCATTGAAAACAAGAGGATTTGCTCGAGCATTTGATTCAACCAAGACAAGATAAACGGCTCAAATAAACAACAATTGTAACAAAGCAACAATTACACAATCCTAGAATCGACAATGCAAAAGAACTTGATTCTTAAACAAATCTCAGATAATGTTTCAAGAGACAACTAAACCATCATGCTCATGTCACTATAACACTCTACTTCAAAAAAGGATTGAATGAAATTAACGCGTTTGCAACCGCGGGGCAATTTCGTTCAAATGACAAATGATGCAAATACAAAGCAATTCATACAATATCTAATCGATCACATAAGAAATCATGGAAGCAAAAGATCTTAAGGGCTTTTAAGTTTGTATCTTGGTCGGGTTAACAACAAAGGGATATTTCTAAAGGCCATTGAATCGAAGTTTCTGATGCAAAAGAACATTCACTATACAAGGTATCCATACACATCTCAACTTTATTCACCAAATTTACACCTTTATCACAAACCTTCTCAAACTTCCTTATGCACAATTATTGGTTTCTATTTTTCTCATTCAAGCAAGCATCCTTTTCTATTTTTTTCACATTCACATTCACATTCTCTTTTTCTTTTCATGCTTGCTTGAAATTTTTCAAAAGTTTGAGCAATTTACCAATCTTCTTTTTCATTCTCCCCAACTTATTTTCAACTAAACCTTAAGTGAATGTTCCTTGCTTTTTAAGGCAAGGAAATCAATAAAACAAAGTTCCAAGGTTCAAGAAGAAATTTTTTTAGAAACTCTCAAAAATTCAATGATGAACTTGGTTTTCAAATTATTTACAACACAAAGTTCATCACTAAACGAGATCTAAACTATTTAGGCTCAAGGGGCTAACGAATACTCGCTACTCAGGGGTAAATCACTATTTGGAAATGGTTGTGCTCAATATCAACAAGTGCCTTGATCATTTCTAAAGCTTCCACAATATCACACAAATCACAAGATAAAGCATGAATTAAAAGTATAAAGCAAAATTCATCATCAATCCAAAGCATATAGTATAACATGGAGGTTTCTCACTTTTGTGGTTTTTGGACCTAAATGACACAAGCAATCAATAAAGTTGTAACAAGAAACAACATTTCATTTGTACAAAGATATGAAAGCTCTGCTGATTTGAGCAAATTTTTGGGAAAAACAGAATGTTAAAAGAGATGTTTAAACATGAAAAAGTCTGATAAAAGAAGACTGGTCAGAGAAGATGTCCTAACAGATGTCTCGACATCTGTATCTGATATTGCAGGAGGTTTCTAAATATGTGGCAAGATTTACGGAAACAATCAGTACATGGATCAAGGACTGAAGACTGAAGCCCAAGGAAGCAGAAGACACTATAAATAGAAGACTTAGACCTAGGTTTTAGTACGCCTTTTGTAACCTTGCTTTCTTGCGTAAGAAACAAGAGTTTAGGGTTTTGAGAGTCATTGGCTTTCTAGGTTGTAAGTCTCCCTTTGTATCAATTGATACACTGTGGTAGATATAGGTGTCGCACAGATCCATAAGCCTTGAGGTATTGGATTGTGTATTGTTCTTGGATGAAGCTTTTAAGCAAATCCGAGTTAGCTTGTTTGTCAAGTATACTTGACAGATTTCTGTATTGATAGGGATGATGTAGAAATCATAGTTGGTGATTAAGGGAAGTGAGCGGGGTATCTCATATCAGGGTTGTAAACGTTTGAGTTTAGCCTTGGTAAAGATGTTCATTGGGTAGATGTTAGGGATAAAGTTGTAAACGGGGGAGTTTAGCTTTGTAACAGTCTACAGATAGTGGAGTCTTCTTCCTGGATTCCAGATGTAGGTGAGTTGCACCGAACTGGGTTAACAATTACTGTGTTCTTTATCATTCTGCAGATTTGTGTTTTCTGTTAGGATTCATGATAAACATGTTGGATCAGATGTCGTGACATCTGTGAGTGTGCAGTTCTGATATTCAAGGTATTAGTCTGCTGTTGCGCCTCTGAGTTTAAATGATTATGTAGCACAATGTCTTGACATGTGTTAGGACATCTGTTGTCTGCATAGGCCAGAATTTAAATTGGTATCAGAGTAGGCATCCTGTCTGGTTCTGGATGAGATCTTTGGGAGATACTTTCTGGCATTTAAACAAAGAGGAGTTTTGAAGATCAGATTAATCAACCCAGACATACTCAAGGGTATTAATGGATGAGATGGATGTTATGGATCGAAGGGAGTAACCCGGAGGTTGCTCATGTTGCTGAGGAGATTCTACAACAACTACAGGAGAAGTGGCTAGTTCTCTTGTTGGTCTGTCTTATAGGATGTTGTGACATCTTATTAGGGCAATCAGGATTTGTTCTTTGGTGGTTCCGATGCATGTGTTTCTGATGGAAGAGCTCTAGAATTATGGGATTCTAGAGTTGTTACTGATGACAGTTGGTGGAAGGTCTCAATCGTCGGCCTCTATATTTGAAGATATATGCATTCTTTTATTCCAAAGTCGAGAGCGATGGAGTACAGGGAGTTGTGGTTAGATATCTGGTATGATGACTTGGTACTTAGAAGCTTGGTTTCTTGGTACAATTGAAGTCAGTTGAAGAGGAGAGGAGTTGAGTTTAAGTTTATCAGGTTCTTGCTCTAGGAGTTTGATAAATTATTGGTCGGCTAAATAGTCAAAGATACTTGAGAATTCTCTCAAGTCCACTCATAAAGACATCTATGTCGTGTATCTGGAGTCTTCTAGTTACTCTTCTGACTAGAAGGGTGTTTCTTTGAAACACAATCTGAAGAAAGTGGAGGTGATTTATTTTCACCATCCATAAACAGCAAGGAAGGGTTCATCTCTCTTGACCCTAAGAGTGGATCCAATCTGATTGAAGAATTGTTGAGGTAAATAAGATTTGTTCAAAGAAAGTCTTAGTTACCTGAGTCAAGGGTGGCAGCCTTGGTATCTCAACATTGTCCTTGAAGAAGATACTTGCAAAAAGATTGAATACTTTATAAGTGTTCATGACATAATCTGGTGGAGCTCAGCTACAGCAGTGAAGAAGGGTTATTGGACAAGGATTTAAGATCAATTTCTATTTGTGGAATCCACAAGTATTTAATTGAGTATCCTTGAGAGTCAAGATTGCTGATGTTCAACAAGATGTTGGAACATCTCATCATCAGAGTTTATGTAGAATCATGGGAGAGGTACTGCATAAGCTTTAGCATTTGTTTTAGTCTTAGGTGGTGACTTTAGAAGTGGCTTCAGTCGGGTGTGACAGAAGCATGTGTTCTCTAGAAAGTTTCCTGGCAAGAAACTAGTCTGGACTTTGATGCTGTTGAAGATGAAGATGAAGACATCGTAATCTTGATGGTTATAGCTTGGATCAGTTTATTTCTGATCTAAGTGCTTTGGAGCATGGATTTTTCTCTGGTTGTGAAGGTTGAGGATAAGTGGCAGTTATCTCTGGCTTTCTACTAACGGCTCTACTAAGGGAAGTGGAATTCTTTGGTATAGCTATGGGGTAGTATTGGACTACATATTTTCTGAAGTTTCAGACGTGGCAGGTTTGAAGTCTTTGGAGTTTTAAAGCAGGATGGAGGTTGTCTACTCAAACTTGGTTGTTGAATCAAGTCTATGAGAGCATGGAACTCTTGTTCTGTGAAGGGAGGAAGTTCTTCTAAGTGACAGAAGGAGAAGCTGAATTCAACAGTTGGATGTCATAATGTTCTGACATCTAGCTTAACATCAGAAGACTCAGCTGGTGATGTGGCACATCAGCTTAAGATAAGGTGATCTACAGGAGAATGGGAGTTATGGATTCTTCAAAAAGGTCTATCTCATGCAGTTTGTGGGAGCTGTGGACGGGAAGATGTTACATGACTAAGAGGCTTGGTGAATCCAAGATGTCTTGCTATGGGGTAAGTAGTTCATGTGACTTAAAGGTCTGATTTCATTAGTGGATCAGTGTATCTTGTGGGAGTTCTAAAGAAGAGTGAGGTCAACCAAAAAGTGGCATTTGGTTGGTTTCACAATGTGCATTCATGCAGGATGCTTGAAACTGATTGCTCTTGTATAGAAGAGTAGTTAGTTGAAATTGTAAGGAGGTTCTGCTTCTCTGGGAGCTTGTGGAAGATGTTCTGGGTTAAGGATGGAAGCATACCTTCTTTTGGTGGATGAGAGTTTATTTCTCTCTGGGTTTCTGAAGTTTTCTTTGTTCAAGCTGGTGGCGCAGTGTTGTGTGAAGATCTTCAGTGTGGATTACTATGCTGATAGTAAGTCCAGTGGTGGAGCATATCAATAGCCATGGTGTGTGGTGTATGTGATGTGTGGAAGATGTCATAACTGATGTTAGAACATCTTTAGGTTAGTTATCCTTGGGGAAGGATTTCAGGTTCTATGATGAACTGGTTACTTGCATCGTGTCTAAGAAGTATCTACATTGTCATATGGGAGAATGATGGAGTAGAAGAACTGTCTTGGAGGTCTGATGTAAGGTTTTGGAAGACTCGAGTGGATCATTTGTTGATTGCATGAAGGTCTGGATTCTGATGCGTTCAGAAGTGGATATTCACCAGAAAATCAGAACTATTCCAGGATTATCATACGGGAGAATGATAAGGAATGATTATCTTGGATTGTGGGGTGTCTATCTCTATTGCTGGTCGGGTAAGGTCAGTGGAAAATCTTGCGAAGGGGATGTTGCCCTGGCTGCAAGTCATGCAAGTAGTGGATCAGTTTAGTGTAACACCTCATTTTAATTTATTTAATCGTCGTGTGTTATTTTATTTGTTTGGCCTGTTTAGGGTGTGTGTAGTTGAGCGCGGAGGCGTAGTGTCCTTAACGGATTGGGATCAATGGAGCAACTGGAGAACTCTGAAGAGATCTATTATTAAATGAAAGAGTCAGATCAATAATAATTAGTCCAAGAGAGTATTTTAAGGTAACTCTAATAGTTGATCAATTGGGTTGAGATGACAAAATATCAATTGGAGGTATTTTACCCTGTTGGATTGTATTATATATATATATATATATATATATTTGTTAGAGAAGGAGAAGAAGAGAAGGAGAGGAAGAGAAGGAAAAGAAGAGAAGGAAAAGAGAGAAGAGGAGGAAGAGGAAAATGGAAGAAATCTCCGTTTCAATCGCGATTAATCGGGTAAGGGTGAGAAGTTCCAATTATATCATGTTTGTATATGTATATGTATGTATCCATTTGGTTGAAATTGTGAACAATTGATAGAAATCAATATTTTCACGGTTGAAAATCGATATAAATTGCGTAGAGTAGTCGTGATATGCATGTGATTAGTTGTTAATATTTGTTTTGGTGTTTGGAAACGATTGGGTGGGGAAAGGATGAATTTTGGGTGGTGGGAACCCTAAGAAACGCAACTGAGAAATGTGGTTTCTGATACGCACCGCCGGGCAGTTTGGTATTTAGCTCTAACGCCACTGCATCGCTGGGCGAAGCACAGGCGAAAGGGGCACCGCCGGGCGGAAATGTGTACCACCGGGCTCTCCTGGGAATTTTCAATAATTCTGTTTTCTTTAAAAACCCATAACTTTTGATCCGTAACTCGGATTGACGCACGGTCGAAAGCGTTGGAAAGCCAATTCAATGCTCTTTGTGATGGTGAGGTAGGAACATGGTTACATGTCATGGATTGATAGGATAGATATAAATTGTGTGTGATCTTGAGGATCGTGTGGATGTATAACGGCTATTATACGTGTATTTTGGGTATGATCTGTGTCATGCATTTCATGATGTGTTTGGTGGAGACAGCTAGGTGAGAATCCATGATGGGTGCCTAGTATTATCCGGACTCCAATATGGAGTTGTATGCAGATAAATCATTGCTCAGTGGGAGTGTATGTTATTTATCCGAATTCGATTAAGAATCGGGTTCAATTGAATGAACCATAGTATGGAGACAGCTAGGTGAGAATCCATGATGGGTGCCTAGTATTGTCCAGACTCCAATGTGGAGTTGTATGGAGATAAATCATTGCTCAGTGGGAGTGTATGTGATTTATCCGGATTCGATTAAGAATCGGGTTCAATTGAATGAAGCATAGTATGGAGACAGCTAGGTGAGAATCCATGATGGGTGCCTAGTATTGTCCGGACTCCAATGTGGAGTTGTATGGAGATAAATCATTGCTCAGTGGGAGTGTATGTGATTTATCTAGATTCGATTAAGAATCGGGTTCAATTGAATGAACCATGGTGTGTGGTACCACTTGTATTGCTTGGTGTCTTTGAGTCGCATTGCATTGTTTATGGGTTTGTTGAATTTTTAATGAAAGTGACAAGTGTGTCGTGAATGTGTGCACCTTATGTGTGATTGCTTGATTACTATTCCTTAACATGTATTTTTAATGTTGTGTTGTTGCATTTTGTTGTTGTTGGTGCGATCATGAAATAGGGGTCGTACGTGACCATGAAACAGGGGTCGTTGGTGTGATCATGAAATAGGGGTCATACTTGATCATAAAATAGGGATCGAATTGGTACCGCATGCATAGAGTCGTTGTGTCGGTCTCTGTGCATTTGCATAAGTCGTCACAAATGATTATGTGTTGAACTTGTGATTGGTTTTGATAAATTGATATATCTTGTGATTAATGCATTAATTATTGATGTTAGGCTTGTGTTTCAAGTATATCCTCGTGGTGAGAATATTTATGCATTTGGAATTATATGTTATATGTGTTAGTATGTAGTGTGTGGGTGAGTTGAATAGTATATGTGAATTATATGTTTACATATGTTTATGCAATCTTGATTTAGTTGTTATTTCTCACCCTTCTACTGGAATATGCTTTTATGACATAGTGCAGATTAGCCGCTGTAGAGGCGTGGAGGCAAGTGGAAGAGTTAGATCTTCATTTTGCTTAGATCCTTGGTGTCTGCTCTGATACGTAACACGGGAGTCGGGGGAAACGCTTTTTTTATTTATGTTTATATATGTGAATATATATATTTTGATAACTTGTATGTATATTTTGATGTATGAAACAACGTATTTTGTAAAACGAGTCAATTATGGATTGTTCCACTTTATTCCATAATTGAACTTTCCTTTTGTTGGAAAAAGTTTCTTATTATTATTTATTCCATTTGGTGTTATGTATCAAAGTTATGAGCAGGTGAATTAAGTTTTTCTCAAATGTGGCATCCTTATTTCCGTCGAAAATTTTTATTCACTTTGATTTAATTATGTATTATTTATACGCTAGATGGGAATTGGGGTGTTACAATTGGAATCAGAGCAGGTCGGTCCGTCCGGCCAAGTTGTGAGTCGGTGTGGCATGACAGTTGAATATTGTCGATGTTGTTTGTCCCTTAGTACGTGATATGTGTGTGAAACACTGTCAGTGCTTTCTGGTTTTCTAATCCTTTGTCTTCAGGATTGAGAATGAGATAAGTGGGGGAGAAGCTGGTGCTTCTCCAAGTTGCTTCAGTTGTGGAGCGTTGGCTTAGTGTGTCGTTGTTTGCAAGAAATGCTATTATGGTCTAGTAAAGATGGTTTATGCTCCATCATGATTGTCGGCCGTCTATTGACAAATTGAGGCACTGATCACCCTTAATCTCTTGTTGATAGTAGACGGAATTATGTTGGATGGAATAGACGTGTCTTTCCGGCTTTGATATTGTGTGCAATGAATTATTTGGAATTAAGAAAATGATTACAGATTGTTTTGATGAGTCGAGGAAGAATCTTATTTCGGAAGATGAGGGGGATTAGAGGCTTTGGTATGTTGGTCAAGTCGGGATGTCTCTGAGGGAGAACGATCGGATATTATGGATGGTTGTTCCTCAGAGAGTAGAGAGTGAACTTAAAATGGACGAAGGTGAATAGTTGAAGTTTATATCTGCTAAGTAAGTAGTAAAACTCTTAGGCGATGAGGCCAAGATGTTTGTTATGTTTGTGTTAATAGTGTTCTAAAATTGACAGGAAAGCCACAGTGAAGGGCTGCCAGTTGTGCATGATTTCCAGATGTGTTTTCGGATGGAATACTGGATGTTAGCGTTGGAATTACCCAGTGAAAAATTTTGCAAAAACTTTAAGAGTTTATATCTTTTGGAATTTAGTTAGGCATTACAATGTACAGTGATGTTGTTTGGTGTTAGTAATGCGTGTGGAATGTTTGTGGAGTATATGAATCGTATCTTCCATATTTAATTGGATAAGTTCGTCGTGGTGTTCATTAGGGATATTCTGATCTATTACAAAATCAGAAGGAGAGTATATAGGGTGTTTGAGATCGAGTTGCAAGTGTTGAAAAGCAAGGAATTTTTATGCTAAATTATTCAAGTGAGAATTTTGGTTGAAAAATGTTAGTTTTCTTGGATATGTGATTTCTGATGATGGTATTGTTATGGATCCATCGGAAGTAGATGCAGTTCTACAATGAGAGGCTCGAAAGTCGGTTAAGGTAGTTAGAGACCTTTTGGACTTTAGTGGTTATTACCGAAGGTTATGGAAGGCTTTTCCAAGTTAGTATTTTCGTTATTTCAGTTGACTTGCAAAGGGTAAGTCATTTGCTTTGGATGTTCATTGTGAGGAAAGTTTGAGAGGGCTAAAGTAGAATTTGTCTACGGCTTCAGTTTTGATTCTGCGTGATCCTAATAAACCGTTTGTGCGGTATTGGGATGCGTCTATGATGAGTTTAGTCAGTGTGTTAATGCAGGATGGTAAAGTCGTGGCTTATGCTTTACGACAATTGAGGATTCATGATTTCAAGATGGTTGCGGTTACTTTTGTGTTGAGAATCTGGAGGTATTATTTTTATGGTTTTGGGTTCAAAGTGTTTCGTAATCAACAGAATATTAAGTACATGTTTTGTCAGAGATAATAGAGTATGAGACAACGAGGATGGTTGGAATTCCTGATGAGTTATAACTTTAGCTGGAATTATCCTATTGGTGAAGTTAAGTCGAAGGTTTTTATGCATGTCTGTTTTGATGGTCAGAGGATTAGAATTATTTGAACAGTTCAGAGACTTGTGTCTGGTGTGTGAGATAACACAATAGAGCGTGAGGTTGGGTATATTAGAAATGAACTATAATTTTTTCTGGTGGATATTAGAGAGAGTCAGAAGTTGGATATGAAATTGGTAGATTTGATTGTTGCGAGTAATCAGAGTGCGCATCGAAAGCGTGAGGTGGCACATTTTGTATATGCGTGTGTGACTTGTAAGGGTTCATAGGTTGAACATTGGACGTTTCAGAATGGAAGTGTTAGGTGAAAGGTTTAAATATTATTCATGGGCTACTATGTAGATGGATGTTTTGGTTATATGTTCGATTGGTGAATCGTAGCATTGTTGTAATAATGTTGTGTGTTAAGGATGTTGGTATTATGGTTATCTAGAGGTTGTTGAAACGATGTTGTGTCGTGGAACTTCATGTTCTTGTTTTTGCTGTTGCCTCATTTCCATCGGGATGGTTCGAGTGCGAGTAGCTACTTCCTATGTGGTGAATTAGGGAAGTGTTACCTGTTTGAGGGTAACGATTTTGTTGTGTGCTGGTTCTAGAGTGAACCTATGTGTTCGTAACTTGGGTATTCCTTGAGTCGTGAGGTAGTCGTAAAGTGCATTGTATGGGCATTGCATCTTGCCGTTGCGGTTGTTGCTGTCAGCAAGGTGGTTTGTCAGTTTGTGTTATTCGTGGTGTGCCTAGTGTTGGCATGATAGTTGGTTAGTCGGATGTGAGAGTCATATCCGGAGTTGTTCGTCTCGGGTACATTTTCGTGGGCGAAAATTATTTAAGTGGGGGAGAGTTGTAACACCCCATTTTAATTTATTTAATCGTCATGTGTTACTTTATTTGTTTGGCCTGTTTAGGGTGTGTATAGTTGAGCGCGGAGGCGTAGTGTCCTTAACGGATTGGGATCAATAGAGCAACTGGAGAACTCTGAAGAGATCTATTATTAAATGAAAGAGACAGGTCAATAATAATTAGTCCAAGAGAGTATTTTAAGGTAACTCTAATAGTTGATCAATTGGGTTGAGATGACAAAATATCAATTGGAGGTATTTTACCCTGCTGGATTGTATTATATAATAAGTATTATATATATATATTTGTTAGAGAAGGAGAAGAAGAGAAGGAAAAGAAGAGAAGGAAAAGAGAGAAGAGGAGGAAGAGGAAAATGGAAGAAATCTTCGTTTCAATCGCGATTAATCTGGTAAGGGTGAGAAGTTCCAATTATATCATGCTTGTATATGTATATGTATGTATTTGTTTGAATATTTGGTTGAAAAATATGTTTCCCATTTGGTTGAAATTGTGAACAATTGATAGAAATCGATATTTTCACGGTTAAAAATTGATATAAATTGCGTAGAGTAGTCGTGATATGCATGTGATTAGTTGTTAATATTTGTTTTGGTGTTTGGAAACGATTGGGTGGGGAAAGGATGAATTTTGGGTGGTGGGAACTCTAAGAAACGCAGCTGAGAAATATGGTTTCTGATACGCGCCACCGGGCGGTTTGGTATTTGGGTCTAACACTGCTGCTTCGCTGGGCGAAACACAGGCAAAAGGGGCACCGCCGGGCGGAAATGTGTACCACCGGGCTCTCCTGGGAATTTTCAATAATTCTGTTTTCTTTAAAAACCCATAACTTTTGATCCGTAACTCGGATTGACGCACGGTCAGAAGCGTTGGAAAGCCAATTCAATGCTCTTTGTGATGGTGAGGTAGGAACATGGTTACATGTCATGGATTGATAGGATAGATATAAATTGTGTGTGATCCTGAGGATCGTGTAGATGTATAACGGCTATTATACGTGTATTTTGGGTATGATCTGTGTCATGCATTTCATGATGTGTTTGGTGGAGACAGCTAGGTGAGAATCCATGATGGGTGCCTAGTATTATCCGGACTCCAATATGGAGTTGTATGAAGATAAATCATTGCTCAGTGGGAGTGTATGTTATTTATCCGAATTTGATTAAGAATCGGGTTCAATTGAATGAACCATAGTATGGAGACAGCTAGGTAAGAATCCATGATGGGTCCCTAGTATTGTCTGAACTCCAATGTGGAGTTGTATGGAGATAAATCATTGCTCAGTGGGAGTGTATGTGATTTATCCGGATTCGATTAAGAATCGGGTTCAATTGAATGAACCATAGTATGGAGACAGCTAGGTGAGAATCCATGATGGGTGCCTAGTATTGTCCGGACTCCAATGTGGAGTTGTATGGAGATAAATCATTGCTCAGTGGGAGTGTATGTGATTTATCTAGATTCGATTAAGAATCGGGTTCAATTGAATGAACCATGGTGTGTGGTACCACCTGTATTGCTTGGTGTCTTTGAGTCGCATTGCATTGTTTATGGGTTTGTTGAATTTTTAATGAATGTGACAAGTGTGTCGTGAATGTGTGCACCTTATGTGTGATTGCTTGATTACTATTCCTTAACATGTATTTTTAATGTTGTGTTGTTGCATGTTGTTGTTGTTGGTGCGATCATGAAGTAGGGGTCGTACGTGACCATGAAATAGGGGTCGTTGGTGTGATCATGAAATAGGGGTCATACTTGATCATGAAACAGGGATCGAATTGGTACCGCATGCATAGAGTCGTTGTGTCGGTCTCTGTGCATTTGCATAAGTCGTCACAAATGATTATGTGTTGAACTTGTGAATGGTTTTGATAAATTGATATATCTTGTGATTAATGCATTAATTATTGATGTTAGGCTACTGTTTCAAGTATATCCTAGTGGTGAGAATATTTATGCATTTGGAATTATATGTTATATGTGTTAGTATGTAGTGTGTGGGTGAGTTGAATAGTATATGTGAATTATATGTTTACATATGTTTATGCAATCTTGATTTAGTTGTTATTTCTCACCCTTCTACTGGAATATGCTTTTATGACATAGTGCAGATTAGCCGCTGTAGAGTCGTGGAGGCAAGTGGAAGAGTTAGATCTTTATTTTGCTTAGATCCTTGGTGTCTGCTCTAAATACGTAACACGGGAGTCGGGGGAAACGCTTTTTTTATTTATGTTTATATATGTGAATATATATATTTTGATAACTTGTATGTATATTTTGATGTATGAAACAACGTATTTTGTAAAACGAGTCAATTATAGATCGTTCCACTTTATTCCATAATAGAACTTTCCTTTTGTTGGAAAAAGTTTCTTATTATTATTTATTCCATTTGGTGTTATGTATCAAAGTTATGAGCAGGTGAATTAAGTTTTTCTCAAATGTGGCATCCTTATTTCCGTCAAAAAAATTTATTCACTTTGATTTAATTATGTATTATTTATACGTTAGATGGGAATTGGGGTGTTACAATTGGTATCAGAGCAGGTCGGTCCGTCCGGCCAAGTTGTGAGTCGGTGTGGCATGACAGTTGAATATTGTCGATGTTGTTTGTCCCTTAGTATGTGATATGTGTGTGAATTACTGTCAGTGCTTTCTGGTTTTCTAATCCTTTGTCTTCAGGATTGAGAATGAGATAAGTGGGGGAGAAGCTGGTGCTTCTCCAAGTTGCTTCAGTTGTGGAGCGTTGGCTTAGTGTGTCGTTGTTTGCAAGAAATGCTATTATGGTCTAGTAAAGATGGTTTATGCTCCATCATGATTGTCGGCCGTCTATTGACAAATTGAGGAACTGGTCACCCTTAATCTCTTGTTGATAGTAGACGGAATTATGTTGGATGGAATAGACATGTCTTTCCGGCTTTGATAGTGTGTGCAATGAATTATTTGGAATTAAGAAAATGATTACAGGTTGTTTTGATGAGTCGAGGAAGAATCTTATTTCGGAAGATGAGGGGGATTAGAGGCTTTGGTATTTTTTTCAAGTCGGGATGTCTCTGAGGGAGAACGATCGGGTATTATGGATGGTTGCTCCTCAGAGAGTAGAGAGTGAACTTAAAATGGACGAAGGTGAATAGTTGAAGTTTATATCTGCTAAGTAAGTGGTAAAACTCTTAGGCGATGAGGCCAAGATGTTTGTTATGTTTGTGTTAATAGTGTTCTAAAATTGACAGGAAAGCCACAGTGAAGGGCTTCCAGTTGTGCGTGATTTCCAGATGTGTTTCCGGATGGAATATTAGATGTTAGCGTTGGAATTACCCAGTGAAAAATTTTGCAAAAACTTTAAGAGTTTGTATCTTTTGGAATTTGGTTGGGCATTACAATGTACAGTGATGTTGTTCGGTGTTAGTAATGCGTGTGGAATGTTTGTGGAGTGTATGAATCGTATCTTCCATATTTAATTGGATAAGTTCGGAGTGGTGTTCATTAGGGATATTCTGATCTATTACAAAATCAGAAGGAGAGTATGTAGGGTGTTTGAGATCGAGTTGCAAGTGTTGAAAAGCAAGGAATTTTTATGCTAAATTATTCAAGTGAGAATTTTGGTTGAAAAAGGTTAGTTTTCTTGGATATGTGATTTCTGATGATGGTATTGTTATGGATCCATCGGATGTAGATGCAGTTCTACAATGAGAGGCTCCGAAGTCGGTTAAGGTGGTTAGAGACCTTTTGGACTTTAGTGGTTATTACCGGAGGTTATGGAAGGCTTTGCCAAGTTAGTATTTTCGTTATTTCAGTTGACTTGCAAAGGGTAAGTCGTTTGCTTTGGATGTTCATTGTGAGGAAAGTTTGAGAGGGATAAAGTAGAATTTGTCTATGGCTTCAGTTTTGATTCTGCGTGATCCTAATAAACCGTTTGTGCAGTATTGGGATGCGTCTATAATGAGTTTAGTCAGTGTGTTAATGCAGGATGGTAAAGTCGTGGCTTATGCTTTACGACAATTGAGGATTCATGATTTCAAGATGGCTGCGGTTACTTTTGTGTTGAGAATCTGGAGGTATTATTTTTATGGTTTTGGGTTTAAAGTGTTTCGTAATCACCAGAATATTAAGTACATGTTTTGTCAGAGATAATAGAGTATGAGACAACGAGGATGGTTGGAATTCCTGATGAGTTATAACTTTAGCTGGAATTATCCTATTGGTGAAGTTAAGTCGAAGGTTTTTATGCATGTCTGTTTTGATGGTCAGAGGATTAGAATTATTTGAACAGTTCAGAGACTTGTGTCTGGTGTGTGAGATAACACAATAGAGCGTGAGGTTGGGTATATTAGAAATGAACTATAATTTTTTCTGGTGGATATTAGAGAGAGTCAGAAGTTGGATATGAAATTGGTAGATTTGATTGTTGCGAGTAATCAGAGTGCGCATCGAAAGCGTGAGGTGGCACATTTTGTATATGCGTGTGTGACTTGTAAGGGTTCATAGGTTGAACATTGGACGTTTCAGAATGGAAGTGTTAGGTGAAAGGTTTAAATATTATTCATGGGCTACTATGTAGATGGATGTTTTGGTTATATGTTCGATTGGTGAATTGTAGCATTGTTGTAATAATGTTGTGTGTTAAGGATGTTGGTATTATGGTTATCTAGAGGTTGTTGAAACGATGTTGTGTCGTGGAACTTCATGTTCTTGTTTTTGCTGTTGCCTCATTTCCATCGGGATGGTTCGAGTGCGAGTAGCTACTTCCTATGTGGTGAATTAGGGAAGTGTTACCTGTTTGAGGGTAACGATTTTGTTGTGTGCTGGTTCTAGAGTGAACCTATGTGTTCGTAACTTGGGTATTCCTTGAGTCGTGAGGTAGTCGTAAAGTGCATTGTATGGGCATTGCATCTTGCCGTTGCGGTTGTTGCTGTCAGCAAGGTGGTTTGTCAGTTTGTGTTATTCGTGGTGTGCCTAGTGTTGGCATGATAGTTGGTTAGTCGGATGTGAGAGTCATATCCGGAGTTGTTCGTCTCGGGTACATTTTCGTGGGCGAAAATTATTTAAGTGGGGGAGAGTTGTAACACCCCATTTTAATTTATTTAATCGTCATGTGTTACTTTATTTGTTTGGCCTGTTTAGGGTGTGTATAGTTGAGCGCGGAGGCGTAGTGTCCTTAACGGATTGGGATCAATAGAGCAACTGGAGAACTCTGAAGAGATCTATTATTAAATGAAAGAGACAGGTCAATAATAATTAGTCCAAGAGAGTATTTTAAGGTAACTCTAATAGTTGATCAATTGGGTTGAGATGACAAAATATCAATTGGAGGTATTTTACCCTGCTGGATTGTATTATATAATAAGTATTATATATATATATTTGTTAGAGAAGGAGAAGAAGAGAAGGAAAAGAAGAGAAGGAAAAGAGAGAAGAGGAGGAAGAGGAAAATGGAAGAAATCTTCGTTTCAATCGCGATTAATCTGGTAAGGGTGAGAAGTTCCAATTATATCATGCTTGTATATGTATATGTATGTATTTGTTTGAATATTTGGTTGAAAAATATGTTTCCCATTTGGTTGAAATTGTGAACAATTGATAGAAATCGATATTTTCACGGTTAAAAAACGATATAAATTACGTAGAGTAGTCGTGATATGCATGTGATTAGTTGTTAATATTTGTTTTGGTGTTTGGAAACGATTGGGTGGGGAAAGGATGAATTTTGGGTGGTGGGAACTCTAAGAAACGCAGCTGAGAAATGTGGTTTCTGATACGCGCCACCGGGCGGTTTGGTATTTGGGTCTAACACTGCTGCTTCGCTGGGCGAAACACAGGCAAAAGGGGCACCGCCGGGCGGAAATGTGTACCACCGGGCTCTCCTGGGAATTTTCAATAATTCTGTTTTCTTTAAAAACCCATAACTTTTGATCCGTAACTCGGATTGACGCACGGTCAGAAGCGTTGGAAAGCCAATTCAATGCTCTTTGTGATGGTGAGGTAGGAACATGGTTACATGTCATGGATCGATAGGATAGATATAAATTGTGTGTGATCCTGAGGATCGTGTAGATGTATAACGGCTATTATACGTGTATTTTGGGTATGATCTGTGTCATGCATTTCATGATGTGTTTGGTGGAGACAGCTAGGTGAGAATCCATGATGGGTGCCTAGTATTATCCGGACTCCAATATGGAGTTGTATGGAGATAAATCATTGCTCAGTGGGAGTGTATGTTATTTATCCGAATTTGATTAAGAATCGGGTTCAATTGAATGAACCATAGTATGGAGACAGCTAGGTAAGAATCCATGATGGGTCCCTAGTATTGTCTGAACTCCAATGTGGAGTTGTATGGAGATAAATCATTGCTCAGTGGGAGTGTATGTGATTTATCCGGATTCGATTAAGAATCGGGTTCAATTGAATGAACCATAGTATGGAGACAGCTAGGTGAGAATCCATGATGGGTGCCTAGTATTGTCCGGACTCCAATGTGGAGTTGTATGGAGATAAATCATTGCTCAGTGGGAGTGTATGTGATTTATCTAGATTCGATTAAGAATCGGGTTCAATTGAATGAACCATGGTGTGTGGTACCACCTGTATTGCTTGGTGTCTTTGAGTCGCATTGCATTGTTTATGGGTTTGTTGAATTTTTAATGAATGTGACAAGTGTGTCGTGAATGTGTGCACCTTATGTGTGATTGCTTGATTACTATTCCTTAACATGTATTTTTAATGTTGTGTTGTTGCATGTTGTTGTTGTTGGTGCGATCATGAAGTAGGGGTCGTACGTGACCATGAAATAGGGGTCGTTGGTGTGATCATGAAATAGGGGTCATACTTGATCATGAAACAGGGATCGAATTGGTACCGCATGCATAGAGTCGTTGTGTCGGTCTCTGTGCATTTGCATAAGTCGTCACAAATGATTATGTGTTGAACTTGTGAATGGTTTTGATAAATTGATATATCTTGTGATTAATGCATTAATTATTGATGTTAGGCTACTGTTTCAAGTATATCCTAGTGGTGAGAATATTTATGCATTTGGAATTATATGTTATATGTGTTAGTATGTAGTGTGTGGGTGAGTTGAATAGTATATGTGAATTATATGTTTACATATGTTTATGCAATCTTGATTTAGTTGTTATTTCTCACCCTTCTACTGGAATATGCTTTTATGACATAGTGCAGATTAGCCGCTGTAGAGTCGTGGAGGCAAGTGGAAGAGTTAGATCTTTATTTTGCTTAGATCCTTGGTGTCTGCTCTAAATACGTAACACGGGAGTCGGGGGAAACGCTTTTTTTATTTATGTTTATATATGTGAATATATATATTTTGATAACTTGTATGTATATTTTGATGTATGAAACAACGTATTTTGTAAAACGAGTCAATTATAGATCGTTCCACTTTATTCCATAATAGAACTTTCCTTTTGTTGGAAAAAGTTTCTTATTATTATTTATTCCATTTGGTGTTATGTATCAAAGTTATGAGCAGGTGAATTAAGTTTTTCTCAAATGTGGCATCCTTATTTCCGTCAAAAAAATTTATTCACTTTGATTTAATTATGTATTATTTATACGTTAGATGGGAATTGGGGTGTTACAATTGGTATCAGAGCAGGTCGGTCCGTCCGGCCAAGTTGTGAGTCGGTGTGGCATGACAGTTGAATATTGTCGATGTTGTTTGTCCCTTAGTATGTGATATGTGTGTGAATTACTGTCAGTGCTTTCTGGTTTTCTAATCCTTTGTCTTCAGGATTGAGAATGAGATAAGTGGGGGAGAAGCTGGTGCTTCTCCAAGTTGCTTCAGTTGTGGAGCGTTGGCTTAGTGTGTCGTTGTTTGCAAGAAATGCTATTATGGTCTAGTAAAGATGGTTTATGCTCCATCATGATTGTCGGCCGTCTATTGACAAATTGAGGAACTGGTCACCCTTAATCTCTTGTTGATAGTAGACGGAATTATGTTGGATGGAATAGACATGTCTTTCCGGCTTTGATAGTGTGTGCAATGAATTATTTGGAATTAAGAAAATGATTACAGGTTGTTTTGATGAGTCGAGGAAGAATCTTATTTCGGAAGATGAGGGGGATTAGAGGCTTTGGTATTTTTTTCAAGTCGGGATGTCTCTGAGGGAGAACGATCGGGTATTATGGATGGTTGCTCCTCAGAGAGTAGAGAGTGAACTTAAAATGGACGAAGGTGAATAGTTGAAGTTTATATCTGCTAAGTAAGTGGTAAAACTCTTAGGCGATGAGGCCAAGATGTTTGTTATGTTTGTGTTAATAGTGTTCTAAAATTGACAGGAAAGCCACAGTGAAGGGCTTCCAGTTGTGCGTGATTTCCAGATGTGTTTCCGGATGGAATATTAGATGTTAGCGTTGGAATTACCCAGTGAAAAATTTTGCAAAAACTTTAAGAGTTTGTATCTTTTGGAATTTGGTTGGGCATTACAATGTACAGTGATGTTGTTCGGTGTTAGTAATGCGTGTGGAATGTTTGTGGAGTGTATGAATCGTATCTTCCATATTTAATTGGATAAGTTCGGAGT
Organism: Lathyrus tuberosus; assembly: GCA_022829125.1. Taxonomy (NCBI): domain Eukaryota; kingdom Viridiplantae; phylum Streptophyta; class Magnoliopsida; order Fabales; family Fabaceae; genus Lathyrus; species Lathyrus tuberosus. The sequence continues at coordinate 4,326,588 of JALAZF010000282.1, forward strand.
GGTGTTCATTAGGGATATTCTGATCTATTACAAAATCAGAAGGAGAGTATGTAGGGTGTTTGAGATCGAGTTGCAAGTGTTGAAAAGCAAGGAATTTTTATGCTAAATTATTCAAGTGAGAATTTTGGTTGAAAAAGGTTAGTTTTCTTGGATATGTGATTTCTGATGATGGTATTGTTATGGATCCATCGGATGTAGATGCAGTTCTACAATGAGAGGCTCCGAAGTCGGTTAAGGTGGTTAGAGACCTTTTGGACTTTAGTGGTTATTACCGGAGGTTATGGAAGGCTTTGCCAAGTTAGTATTTTCGTTATTTCAGTTGACTTGCAAAGGGTAAGTCGTTTGCTTTGGATGTTCATTGTGAGGAAAGTTTGAGAGGGATAAAGTAGAATTTGTCTATGGCTTCAGTTTTGATTCTGCGTGATCCTAATAAACCGTTTGTGCAGTATTGGGATGCGTCTATAATGAGTTTAGTCAGTGTGTTAATGCAGGATGGTAAAGTCGTGGCTTATGCTTTACGACAATTGAGGATTCATGATTTCAAGATGGCTGCGGTTACTTTTGTGTTGAGAATCTGGAGGTATTATTTTTATGGTTTTGGGTTTAAAGTGTTTCGTAATCACCAGAATATTAAGTACATGTTTTGTCAGAGATAATAGAGTATGAGACAACGAGGATGGTTGGAATTCCTGATGAGTTATAACTTTAGCTGGAATTATCCTATTGGTGAAGTTAAGTCGAAGGTTTTTATGCATGTCTGTTTTGATGGTCAGAGGATTAGAATTATTTGAACAGTTCAGAGACTTGTGTCTGGTGTGTGAGATAACACAATAGAGCGTGAGGTTGGGTATATTAGAAATGAACTATAATTTTTCTGGTGGATATTAGAGAGAGTCAGAAGTTAAATATGAAATTGGTAGATTTGATTGTTGCGAGTAATCAGAGTGCGCATCGAAAGCGTGAGGTGGCACATTTTATATATGCGTGTGTGACTTGTAAGGGTTTATAGGTTGAACATTGGACGTTTCAGAATGGAAGTGTTAGGTGAAAGGTTTAAATATTATTCATGGGCTACTATGTAGATGGATGTTTTGGTTATATGTTCGATTGGTGAATCGTAGCATTGTTGTAATAATGTTGTGTGTCAAGGATGTTGGTATTATGGTTATCTAGAGGTTGTAGAAACGATGTTGTGTCGTGGAACTTCATGTTCTTATTTTTGTTGTTGCCTCGTTTCCATTGGGATGGTTCGAGTGCGAGTAGCTACTTCCTATATGGTGAATTAGGGAAGTGTTACCTGTGTGAGGGTAACGATTTTGTTGTGTGCTGGTTCTAGAGTGAACCTATGTGTTCGTAACTTGGGTATTCCTTGAGTCGTGAGGTAGTCGTAAAGTGCATTGTATGGGCATTGCATCTTACCGTTGTGGTTGTTTCTGTCAGCAAGGTGGTTTGTCAGTTTGTGTTATTCGTGGTGTGCCTAGTGTTGGCATGATAGTTGGTTAGTCGGATGCGAGAGTCATATCCGGAGTTGTTCGTCTCGGGTACATTTTTTAGGACGAAAATTATTTAAGTGGGGGAGAGTTGTAACACCCCATTTTAATTTATTTAATCGTCATGTGTAACTTTATTTGTTTGGCCTGTTTAGGGTGTGTATAGTTGAGCGCGGAGGCGTAGTGTCCTTAACGGATTGGGATCAATTGCGCAACTGGATAACTCTGAAGAGATCTATTATTAAATGAAAGAGACAGGTCAATAATAATTAGTCCAAGAGAGTATTTTAATGTAACTCTAATAGTTGATCAATTGGGTTGAGATGACAAAATATTAATTGGAGGTATTTTACCCTGCTGAATTATATTATATAATAAGTATTATATATATATTTGTTAGAGAAGGAGAAGAAGAGAAGGAAAAGAGAGAAGAGGAGGAAGAGGAAAATGGAAGAAATCTCTGTTTCAATCGTGATTAATCGGGTAAGGGTGAGAAGTTCCAATTATATCATGCTTGTATATGTATATGTATGTATTTGTTTGAATGCTTGGTTGAAAAATATATGTTTCCCATTTGGTTGAAATTGTGAACAATTGATAGAAATCGATATTTTCACGGTTGAAAATCGATATAAATTGTGTAGAGTAGTCGTGATATGCATGTGATTAGTTGTTAATATTTGTTTTGGTGTTTGGAAACGATTGGGTGGGGAAAGGACGAGTTTTGGGTGGTGGGAACCCTAAGAAACGCAGCTGAGAAATGTGGTTTCTGATACGCACCATCGGGCGGCGCTTTGAGCGCCGGGCGACGCCAAAGGGGCGCAGCATAGCACGTTTCTGTAACTTATGAGTTTTAGTATTTGGGTCTAACGCCGCTGCTTCGCCGGGCGAAGCACAGGCGAAAGGGGCACCGCCGGGCGGAAATGTATACCGTCGGACGCTCTTGGGAATTTTCAATAATTCTGTTTTCTTTAAAAACCCATAACTTTTGATCCGTAACTCGGATTGACGCACGGTCGGAAGCGTTGGAAAGCCAATTCAATGCTCTTTGTGATGGTGAGGTAGGAACATGGTTACATCTCATGGATTGATAGGATAGAGATAAATTATGTGTGATCCTGAGGATCGTGTAGATGTATAACGGCTATTATACGTGTATTTTGGGTATGATCTGTGTCATGCATTTCATGATGTGTTTGGTGGAGACAGCTAGGTGAGAATCCATGATGGGTGCATAGTATTGTCCAGACTCCAATGTGGAGTTGTATGGAGATAAATCATTGCTCAGTGGGAGTGTATGTGATTTATCTAGATTCGATTAAGAATCGGGTTCAATTGAATGAACCATAGTATGGAGACAGCTAGGTGAGAATCCATGATGGGTGCCTAGTATTGTCCGGACTCCAATGTGGAGTTGTATGGAGATAAATCATTGCTCAGTGGGAGTGTATGTGATTTATCCGGATTCGATTAAGAATCGGGTTCAATTGAATGAACCATAGTATGGAGACAGCTATGTGAGAATCCATGATGGGTGCCTAGTATTGTTCGGACTCCAATGTGGAGTTGTATGGAGATAAATCATTGCTCAGTGGGAGTGTATGTGATTTATCCGGATTCGATTAAGAATCGGGTTTAATTGAATGAACCATGGTGTGTGGTACCACTTGTATAGCTTGGTGTCTTTGATTCGCATTGCATTGTTTATGGGTTTATTGAATTTTTAATGAAAGTGACAAGTGTGTCGTGAATGTGTGCACATTATGTGTGATTGCTTGATTACTATTTCTTAACATGTATTTTTAATGTTGTGTTGTTGCATGTTGTTGTTGTTGGTGCGATCATGAAATAGGGGTCGTACGTGACCATGAAACAGGGGTCGTTGGTGTGATCATGAAATAGGGGTCATACTTGATCATGAAACAGGGATCGAATTGGTACCGCATGCATAGAGTCGTTGTGTTGGTCTCTGTGCATTTGCATAAGTCGTCACAAATGATTGTGTGTTGAACTTATGAATGGTTTTGATAAATTGATATATCTTATGATTGATGCATTAATTATTGATGTTAGGCTTGTGTTTCAAGTATATGCTCGTGGTGAAAATATTTATGCATTTGGAATTATATGTTATATGTGTTAGTATGTAGTGTGTGGGTGAGTTGAATAGTATATGTGAATTATATGTTTACATATGTTTATGCAATCTTGATTTAGTTGTTATTTCTCACCCTTCTGCTGGAATATGCTTTTATGGCATAATGCAGATTAGCCGCTGTAGAGGCGTGGAGGCAAGTGGAAGAGTTAGATCTTCATTTTGCTTAGATCCTTGGTGTCTGCTCTGATACGTAACACGCGAGTCGGGGGGAAACGCTTTTGTTATTTATGTTTATATATGTGAATATATATATTTTTTGATAACTTGTATGTATATTTTGATGTATGAAACAACGTATTTTGTAAAACGAGTCAATTATGGATCGTTCCACTTTATTCCATAATTTAACTTTCCTTTTGTTGGAAAAAGTTTCTTATTATTATTTATTCCATTTGGTGTTATGTATCAAAGTTATGAGCAGGTGAATTAAGTTTTTCTCAAATGTGGCATCCTTATTTCCGTCGAAAATTTGTATTCACTCTGATTTAATTATGTATTATTTATACGCTAGATGGGAATTGGGGTGTTACATTTAGCAGTTGTGAAGTTCTGAAGCATGCATACGATAGCTGACATCGTTATAACAAACTAAGGGGCCATGTGCGTCTCTTTGAGGAATGTGAAGCATTCTAATTTAATTGGTTTGTGCCTCAAGCAGTTGGAGGTCTATACATAAGAATTCAAGAGGAGTTCATGTGGTGTGTAGATGGTTGCAGGATGGGGGGGATTAATGGGACTTTGATCTCAAGCCAAGAGTTTCTTATGGTTTGTATACATTTTCTCATGGGTAGCATGATAGTGATCATGTGTGAGTGATTATTGTTTCTTGTTAGAGGAAGCAATAAGAGAGTTGATGACTGTGTTCAGCTGGTAAGTTGAACTGAGGGTGCACTCTTGAAGACATGAAGATGCGTCTTATGTTTTTCATTCATTAGCTTAGGTGTTATGTGGAGGAGCACTGGTTACCTTAAATAGGGGGAGATGCCTCTTGATCTAAGATGAATTACTGCAAGGATGCAGTTGAAGTTCCAGTTTACATTTGTTCGTCAAGCAAGATGAGATGTCAAGGAGGATGTCTTGACATTGTTGTATTGTTGCAAGTTGTGGGAAACTTGGTAGTCCATGTTAAATGGTTCTTATTGGATGCTTAAGAATCATTGATTGAGTCTGGGAGAATTTATTTTTCTCTGCAGATTGTAATCATAAAATTGTGAAATTATTGATCAATACAGAAATCTCTGGATCCTAATTGGGAGATGTTTGAAGAAATGTCTTAACATCTTTGTCAGCTCTATTTGTCTTCTGGATTCTTCTTGGGACTTATCAAAAGGATGGAGACTGTGATTCAGATGGTATAAACAAGACTGAAAAATGTCAGGATATTATTTTAGACATGAATATTGGACAGTGGGGAGTGCTTCCTAAGAGAAGGCATGAGTAACATATGTTGTTACTTTTTAGTCGGTTACTCTTAAAAGTTTGAACAGTCTTATCCTAGTTGTGCGGTGCACAGTTATTAATGTTGAATTCACCTACCTAAATTTATTTCTCTTTGAATTGTTCAGCGGTAACTACTTTGGACCTTGATTATCATGAGAAAGTGTTTAGGTATTTAAATAGTGCATCTGTCTGAGGTAGTCTAGAGTGTGGGTTATTGCATCATGTCGTTCATTCGTGTTTGGATAAGTAACACATGGATATGGAACTGCATTGGCTTCTTTTGTCAATTTTTGGCTAAAAAGGAGGAGAAAGGATATATGGGTGAATCTTTCATACATCTCTGGTGGTTGTCTTGCAAGGATGATGGAGAGGATGTTCTAACATTCTATCAAAGTCTTTCCCTTTGTGCCTTGTGATCTGAGTTATGAAACAAGTTGTGTCTTGTGATCTGAGTTACATTCCTTGTGAACTCTGTGTTACAAATGATACGACTGGTTCTTCTTAAGCTCTTTCTGGATCTTCTTGTGAGTTCTCTTATGCCTCTTAAGAGGAAGATTCATCCTATCGTGGCAAGCAATGGTTTGAGGGGGAAAGAGTCATATACTCTTCCTCATGTTCACCAACATACAGCTAGGAATTTTCAGGAGTAAGAAAGAGTCTCAGATGGGTTCCAATCATATCTACCAAACGCCGAAGTTTTAACCAAAAATTTGTCAAAAGGGGGAGATTGAAAGCTCTGCTGATTTGAGTAAATTTTTGGGAAAAACAGAATGTCAAAAGAGATGTTTAAACATGAAGAAGTCTGATAAAAGAAGACTGGTCAGAGAAGATGTCCTAACAGATGTCTCGACATCTGTATCTGATATTGCAGGATGTTTCTAAATCTGTGGCAAGATTTACGGAAACAATCAGTGCATGGATCAAAGACTGAAGACTGAAGCCCAAGGAAGCAGAAGACACTATAAATAGAAAACTTAGACCTAGGTTTTCGTACGCCTTAGTACGCCTTTTATAACCTTACTTTCTTGCATAAGAAACAAGGGTTTAGGGTTTTGAGAGTCGTTGGCTTTCTAGGTTGTAAGTCTCCCTTTGTATCAGTTGATACACTGTGGTAGATATAGGTGTCGCACAGATCCATAAGCCTTGAGGTATTGGATTGTGTATTGTTCTTGGATGAAGATTTTAAGCAAATCCGAGATAGCTTGTTTGTCAAGTATTCTTGACAGATTTCTGTATTGATAGGGATGATGTAGAAATCGCAGTTGGTGATTAAGGGAAGTGAGTAGGGTATCTCATATCAGGGTTGTAAATGTTTGAGTTTAGCCTTGGTAAAGATGTTCATTGGGTAGATGTTAGGGATAAAGTTGTAAACGGGGGAGTTTAGCTTTGTAATAGTGTACAGGTAGTGGAGTCTTCTTTCTGGATTGGTATCCCCCTGATGTAGGTGAGTTGCACCGAACTGGGTTAACAATTACTGTGTTCTTTATTATTATGTAGATTTACGTTTTCTGTTAGGATTCATGATAAACATGTTGGATCAGATGTCGTGACATCTGTGAGTGTGCAGTTCTTATATTCAAGGTATCAGTCTGTTGTTGCGCCTCTGAGTTTAAATGATTATGTAGCACAATGTCTTGACATGTGTTAGGATATCTGCTATCTGCATAGGCCAGAATGTCAAGACAAAAAGTTCTAACACATTCTAAATTCTAGAACTAGGTAACTATGTACTTTGCCAACAAAATCATGCTTAGAATTACTATCATAGTCATCCAACTTGGAAGAATCTTCTCTAATGCACAACAACACCAACCTAAGTTTCTTCAAGTCAACACCAAAAGATGGAAATATTAAACTTCCACAAGCATACCAACATAAAGCGATAAAAAGCATTCCAACAATTTAAGAGTTTAACATTCGTAAACTGAAGAATTCAACTCTTAACAACAATAATAATAAAAACTAAAATAAAAATGAAACTAAACAAATTTAACTGAAAACAACATAATACTCATAATATCATAATAATGTAATGGTGTGAAAACACCTACAAAGTCAAAAGTACCTCATACGGGTACAAGTACATCAAAATATCAAAATAATCCAACAAGTGGATAAAGTACAGTACTACAAACTGAAACAAAAAGCATAATACATAAAACATAAGAAAACTTCACTTTGACGCGCAAAGGAAGCACAAAATCAGAACAGCAAAATCAGTCCTCCTCGGACTCTGAACCGAACACCTCAACCAACTCTTCATTATATGAACCAGAAACAGAACCAGACACCTCAACATCAGCACCATCACCCTCCTCCTCATCAGCATCATCAGGACCAGCCGTGTCTGCCCCCCTCCGAAAACTGGCCTGGCCTCAGGCTAACCAGCATGAGCAATGAACTGCTCCCTCGTCATCAAAGTATGATCAACGGAGGGTTCACGGATTTGCAGTTGAAGTACCTGCATGGAGTCATGTAAATCCATCATGGCGCGCTGAGAAGCCGCCATCCAATCCCAGTTATACTGGAAAACCTCCTGCTGATAAGGATAGAAACCTTGCGACCCAGAACTAGAACCATCTCCAGCCCTTGTGCCAGCATCAGCACCAGCACCAGACGTTTCACCCCTCGCCCCTTTAGGCTTACAGAACTTATCAACATATCGGTCATCGATCGCAGAAAGGATAGTAACCTGACAGCGTGTGGGGAGATTAACCCCAGCGCTCGCACACAAAGTCATGATGAGGCAAGGAAAAGCAAGAGGAGCGTTCCTCAGAGAAGCGGAACCAAGACCACTCTTAACAATAGCCCTTATCTCATCTGCGATAATCCGGGCTACATCTATCTGTACATTGCTCAAAATTTTGTGGACAAGGTGGGAAAGTGGAATAGGGATGGTAGATGTATGCGACTTCGGCTTAATATTGGTTACTACCAAAAGCAAGATAAGTTGTGCCAAAGGTTGTATGTCTTCACGACGATATATAATGGCAACCCCAGATGGGTTGAGCTCTACAGTTTTACCCGCTCGTAAAAGATCTCTAGTCATTTTTGAAATATCTCTGTGTAGGTGCAAGTCTCTATGGAAGTCATATATCTAGCTAGCTCTCAAAGGCAAAGGATTTCCAAGCCATGTTATTATTGTAGCATTTGTCGTTGCTGGACATGAATGTCATCTTGGGCGCATCCATATGATCCATCTTTATCGAATTGTAGCCAGAATAGGCGTCCATGAAGCTTATGGCTTTGTAGCAAGAGGATCAATTTAACAGTTAGTCAATATTGGGTAAAGGACATGGACCCTTACGACAAGAAACATTTAGCATAGTGAATTTAACGCACATGTGTCATTTGTTTGTTGACTTCTGGGCCAAGATGAGATTAGCTAGCCAGGATTGGTTCAGTTATGAAGTAGACACTTTTCAATTTCTGAGCCTATTCATCAATTTTTGTCTGCTTCTCCTCACCCATTTTGTGCTTCCTCTAAGACACCAACTTTACTATGGAATTAACTGTGAAACGATGGAAGACCTCCATTGTATCTATCCCTAGCATGTCGAAGGGCGCCCAAGCGAATAAATATACATTCCTTCTCAACAAGGCCACCAATATCTCCTTCTTGGCTTTAAGTAGCGAGATGCCTAGTTTGGTGACTTGGAACTCCAAGGGTCCGATACGGACCTCCTTTATAACCTCCATGGGAGTAAGCCTTTCATTTTCTTCCTACATTCTAGGATTTAAATTTGGACTGTCTATTTCCTACTCTCCTGGTTAGGGAATGGTGATTGCGGCCATCAGCTCCCTCCTCATTTCTAGGTTGCTTTGGTAACATTTATGAGAGATCACTTGGTCTTCTTAGACCGTTCCAACCCGCCCATTGGAAAGTGGGTACTTCATTCTCAAATGCATAGTTGATAGGACAACCCCCAATAGGTTAAAGGTGGGTCGCCCTACGATGGCATTATATGGAGATGAAGTGTCTATTATGAGGTAATTGATCTTGATTATCTTTGTGCTTACCTCTAACTCAATTGCCGTATCTAATGTGATGTGGTATTTCACCTATACATGCTCGCCTGAGAGACCTACCAAGGAACCTTGAAATTCCTGGATGTCATCTACTTCAGTTCTGATGGGCTTATGGGATCGACACTCGTTTTATATCCCAACTATCATATTGTATCGTGATGATCATGAGATCATTTTTATAAGGAATGATGTCTATATCATCCTTGCTGAAAAAGGTGATATTGGGCTATGACTCCTTCTCCAAGTCAGTTTTAGGACTGACGGGTATGATGCTCGTAGTCAAAACCTTCACGGCATACTTTCAACGGGAAGAACTAGATTCTGCACCACCGAAAAATCCTCTTGCGACGGTGTTGATGAAGGTATATGAGCCTTGTTTCATCATCTTCTTGGAGAAGGTGATGGAAGTGATTGGAGAATAATAATGAGTGTGACCTAGGTCGGTTTTATCGGACCTCACAGTGACCGTTAATTGTACTTAATAAACATGTATAATATGAGTAGCCCAGTATTTAGAGGGTTGTATATGTTGTTTTGGAGTTGTTTATGGTGCTTAGAGCAAGCTAACGCAAAGTGGTAAGAAGATATGTATATTTGGTTTTCCAATGAATGAACTGATTTGACTCTCCACCTTAAAATTGATGTATTTATAGAGATCTCCTGGACTTGAATCTTTAGATCTAAAGAGAGGTTATTATACTCCTTTCTCATAAGCGTGAGATGTGGAAATCATTATTCTTCCTATTATTATGCTGAGTGTTGCGATCAAGCGTTATGATCAATGGGCAACTAAAAACCCAACAGTGAACGACATATGGTGCAAACTTCGTCCTCGCCCACCCGACGTCACATATACAACACTAGTATGAATAATTTCTATAACGGGTTGTTTTAAGAATCCTAATGCTCTAATGTTTAAGAAACGCACGATGGAGAAAGATGATTATTCGTTGACGGTCAATAATGTGGCATATTGCTTTGTTCTATCAATTGCAAGACTTTGAATGGTTCCACAAAACAAATCCTTTTGCGATACCGTAACTAAAGCAAGCCAATAGCAAATAAGAAATAGATACTTAACGTGGAAGGAAACCTTGAGGCTCAAATTAATTCCATTACATCATCCTCCTTATCGCCATCATATTCATATCATGTTTACACTATTAGGAGGGGTCAAAAAAGCAAAGAATCCAAAGGTAGGCTTGTGAGAGTGGATATAAATTTTATGAGCAGGCCAATAGATAGATAGAAATATATCCTCAAGAACCAAAAGGGGATATTACCTTTTCCGGACTCTTATGTGGTTAAGTTTTGGTTATTTATATGTATCAATTGTTTAATTATTTAACGCCATCTCATTATTATTTCATTATTTTAAATTAAATTAATTGTTCCAAAAAAGAGTGGTATTCAACCCCAAAAAATACTGAAAAGGTACGATTTAGGATAAAAATGGATCTTTGAGTTTAATTCCCATTGTGCCTGAGGAAATCCACATCTTCAACGTCCATTCCATGTTTTTTCAAATGATTTCTTTGTTTTTCAAGGTATAATTAATCCCAAAGTCTTTAATTTAATATTTTACATCGATCATTTATCTAATATACATTATATTTTAGTCCCTATAAAATAATTTTGTTAGTCAATTTAATTCTTTTCATTAATTTTTAATTTAAATATATTAAATTAGATATTATTTTTGAATATCCATCATAAATTTTATTTTATTTTTTAATTTTAATCATTTGATATGACTAATAAATTCTAAACCTTTAAATATATGGGTAGTGCACCAACCCTTAATATTTTTTATTTATTTTTATTTTAAAAATATTTAAAATAATATTTTAAGAATAACTATTCAAATTAAATTTTTATTTAAAATTTTTATAAAAAATTTCTTTGTAAAATTATTTTTATTCTAAAATATATTATACTATAAAAATTATTTTGAAAAAAAAAAGTTTAAAACAAACGAACCCAATTTTCCTTCACTTTCAATTACAACAATTAAATAAAACATGTTCAACAAAGTACATCTTCATCAATAAAATCTGTCATCTTGCCCAATAAAACTCTTAACATAAAGAATAAAACCTACTCTATTATTCTAGAACCTGACTCTTAACATATTGGAGAATCCTATAAAACAAAATGAACCAAGAGGAAAAAACAATAAAATCTCACCCTAATAACAAACAACACTTCATATATATCACAAATACAAAAGAGTGATAACGAATACGCAGACCAAAGCAAAGAGAAAAATAAATGGCAGAAAGGGTAGAATAAAAACAACTTCAAAATCTCACGCGGGTAGTTTTATTCTTTATGTTAAGAGTCATATTGGACAAAATTAAGATATTGAGAAAGTTTCAATTTTTTTGTGTATTCTAAAATGGGTTTTTGTGAAGAAACAAATGTAGTTCTTGCTAAAGTTAAGAATTTTGTTAGACAGATTTTATTGATGAAAGATGTACTTTGTTGGACATGTTTTATTCGATTGTTATAATTGAAAGTGAAAGGAAATTATTAATTTGTTTGATGAATTTTTCTGAAATTTTCTGATGAAGATATTGATGAAGATGAAGAAGGGAAAGATAATAAAGATAGGTAAAAAAAAGATTAAGTGTTGATGATGTTATAAATATTTCGATTTTGGGGTTGCTGCAAAACTAAGAATTAATGGAAATGAAAATAGAGAGATAAATTTGCTCAAAAAAAATTTTAAGCATATGTTTTGACACTATATTTAAGGAACAATTCGTCCCACCAATCTTTGTATGTTGGATGCAAAAGAGTTTACCGGCGAAGAATTTTCCTGCATGATACTTTGAAATCCTTAAAGAGAATTCTACAATCTCTCTAAGAGTATCTTTGATAGTATTTTATAGAAGAATATTTCTTTTTCTTACTCTCATGCATTAGAGAATAGAAAAATAATTTAGTATGAGAAATAATTTGAGACTTGTTTGTTATATGTTTTCATCGTGCCAAGACCTCTGATTTCAGAAAAGGTATTGTACTGTTTTGATTATCACATATGAAATTTTGCATAAAATTAGCATTGATTTGTTGGTAAGTAACACCCCTTTCTAAATAAAAGGTAAGCACAATCTTTATTTGAAATTAATTCACGTTAAATAAATAACAATATTCACTAAAAATATATATATTTGTCGGGTGATTTAGCAGGGTGATATTCACTAGGGCTGGACATCGGATCGGTTCGGTTCGATTTCGGGCCCAAACCATCAATCCGAGCAAATTCACGGGTGAACATTATAGGCCCAATTCCGACCGTTTGAAATATCGGTTTAGTCGGGTTCGGTTCCAAACGGGTTCGGTTTCTAAAATCAGTTTTTTTCGATTATGTATTTAATTGGACCAAACTTAACAGCAAGGTCCAATTTAAATTTTTTTTACGGGTTGAGAAAAATGGCCCAAATTTAAAACTGATCCATTTTTATTTATTTTTTGTCTATTTAGAATATTAAATCTAAATACAAAATATATAAGCATTGTTGAGTTTATATTGGGTCAATTCAAATTAAACCAAGAACTTGTCCGTCTTTTATTTTTTAATTTTTTATATAAGTTGGTTACTTAAAATTTTAAGCCCAAATTAGTTTAATTAATTATTTTAAATCCAAATTCAAATATAATACAATCAAATTTCTCTTTTAAAAGTTTAAGTTTTACTAACAAATTTTAATTGAATCAATTAATTATTTTTATGCAATCAAACACATAACTTAACTTATTGGTAAAAATATCTACAACATGGAATTTCCGGTTTTGCTCTTTGATTCTGAATGTGCACATCCGAAAGTACCATTTTTTTTAAAAACGCTGATGCGTTTCGGAAATGCACATCCGGAAACATTTCTGATCTACAGATCCGGAAAACAGCAGAACTTAATTTATTTTTAAAAAAATCGGTTTTGTTGCTTGGTCGCATATGTTAATATATCGTCGCAACTTAATATACATTTGACAACATCAATATATAAAATAAACCTCTGTCAAAATACAGTGCATACATGTAATATAAATATGATACATAAAAAAAAACGACTGCGTATGGCGAAGGATGTCTTCTGGCTCCCCTGCTCCTCTGCCCCTACCCGCCATCCTGGATCGATGTCTGCGGTACTGAAGTGCCCCCCGAGCAATCGCAATAATCATGTCCACGGCAAGTCTAGCACCAGAGCCCTCAGGGAGGTGACCGTCCGCAATGGCCTGCTGCGCTATCTGCTCTATCTGACGACAGCGTGGTAGGACATCTTGAGTGTGGTCCAGCTGAGACTACCGCTCCTCTAATATCTCTTGATGAGCAGGTTTGGGTGGCGATCCCTCAGCAGTGGGCACCATGCATGGGTGTGAGACGGTGTAGAACCACACGATCTACCCGGCAGCAACGCTCCAATCTCTCTCCGCTCTGGTCGCCTGAGCCTCTTCCGGTACCAAGTGGGACTGGAAGTCAGCATATATGTCATCTATCTGCCTGCGGGTCAAGCCTAGAGGAGCAGACTCATGAGGCATCCTGGGGATTATCTGCGTGTAACCGAACTGACGCAAGACGCGCTATGACAGGTATCGGGAAGTAACAGTCGAACTGCATGCCAACCATCCTAAGAACAAACAAACCTCATCGAACGGGCGCGTCACACGGTGAGCGGCATAGGTGTCATACAAAACGTCCTCAGCAGCCACCCGATCAAGATACACTCTGTAGGGGTCCGGCACCTGGTTCCCTCTGAGCAGGACAAATGCAGCAGCACGTGGCATATCATCAGTGTACCCGTCGACACCCCCCAACCAGTAATGTTGGGAAGGTGCTGTAAAATCCACGCCTGAAATGAAAAACATAACATGGGTGTCAAACATTATAATGAATATAGAAAGAAAAGAAATGAAAAAATCACTTAAAATATTAGATTGTTACCACGTATAGTGTACAACTGCCTGCCACAGTCTTGGCTGCCCAGCGGCAACCATCAGAGAGCCTAGAATAGGTGTATGCCAGCGCAGCCGCCCCCCAGTTATACTCGTGGATCTCTGTCTGATCCGAAAGGTACCTGAGGTAGACGACATCAACATAATAGGCGCTAGTGTCCACAAACACCTGCGTGCCTAGCAAAAATAAGTAGTAACATCTCAGGGCACACTGCCTGTGGATTGCCATCTCAGCTGGATCACCTGATGCCCGTCCTGCCTCTGCAAGCGCCGCAGTAAATCTGCGTGTCAGAAAGGAGAACCGGACGTGTGCGTCTCTCAACTGCGTCACCTCCGCAAGTGCCTCCTCTGGGGTAGCCCCAAGCTCCTCAATCAACATCTCCATCGCGTCCTCCTTCGACATCCTACCATGACGGAGAAGGGTACCCGTGATCGATAGATGTAAAAGGCACGAGATGTCATCGAGTGTGATCGTGATCTCGCTGTACGGTAGATGGAATGAGGATATCTCAGGGTGCCATCTCTCAACAAAGGCCATCAGCATACCGTACATGATCTGGGGATACCCAATCCTAGCAGTAGAATCCCGACGCCTCCGAGATGTAGAATTGGCTGCTGAAGGGGGAGTGGCATATACCTGAGATGTGGAAGTGGCCTGAACCTGTGATGTGGATGGTTGTGGTGTAGGATGTGGTGTAGGATTTCCCTCAGCTGTAGGGGCTACCCCAACTCCCTCTGCGCCGGAAGCCTCGGCTGTAGACTGCATCCGCTCACGTCGGACAGATGCGTGCTGAGTTGTCCGTCCATGTATGGTACGATCATCTCTGTCAGTCATCTAATTTGCAAAGCATAATAAATAAATTAGATTTTTTTAAAAATAATTAAACAAAAACAAACAAACAAACAAAATAAAATAATAATAATAATAGTCTTCCGGATGTGCAGATCTGGAAGGACACAGAATTTTTAACGTTGGGTATTTCCGGATGTGCACATCCGGAAACACTCAGAATACTAAACGTTAAAATCTTTTCGGATCTGCACATCCGGTACGTTTTTTGAAGTTTAAAAATGGCAGTCATGGCCACTGTAACATGCAAAAGGGCATTTTAATGCCCTGATCGTCCGTTTGAAGCAGTAAAAAAGACCTACATTGTCTCTAACCTATGTTATTCATACAACCTAACAATTTCTACACCTAAATGTCTACTCTAAATCGATTACTCGAAAATAACTCCGAAACTCTAAAATTTGAAAACTTACCGATTAAAATGAGATATGGAGGATTTGGAGTGTCTTGATCGTTGTAGAAGTTGCTCTGCGCAGAACTCGAGTGGAAAAAATCGAGATTTGTGGGATTGAAAATTTGAGAGTTTGAGAGAGTTTGAGAGAGTTTGGAAAATGGAAAATTCAAGAATGAGGGGGGGGGGGGGGGGAAGAAGGTCTGGCGCGGACTAATAAGAAATCCTTCCGGAAGTGCACATCAGAATTGTTTCCGGATATGCATATCCAGAACACTTCAGCGTTTTTTAAAAATTTGGTGCGTCCGGATGTGCACATCCGGAATCAGGGGGCAAAAAAATAATTTCACGTGGTGCCTAAGAAACTTGGGTGGTGCATTAAGAAACCCTAAAAAATAATTATACAGCCAACCTTAGATCCAAACAAAAAAACCCAAAAACAAAAAAAAAACTCAAAAACAATTATACACTCATACAACCTTAGATCCAAACAAAAATTCCCACCAACAAGTATACACCCAGTATATAGAACTTCGCCTCCATTTAAAGAAAATATAAAATGTCAAAATGTGGTAAAAAAACTAACTCGTAAATAATTTTGGAATAGAAGTGTGTAACTAATAAATAGCATAGAAACATAACTTACAATTTTTCAACTATAGATCCAACTTCATCCTCTCAAATAACAAACATTCAAAGAAAAATATATGATATTATAAAAATTATTATCGTGTTAATAAAAATATAGATCAGTAGAGGAAACAGAGAGAAATATAGATCCAACTTCATCCTCTCAAATAACTAAGAATGATTTGTGTGTGAGTGAGAGGAAACAGAGAGAAGATTGATTTGTTTGTGAGTGAGTGGAAAGAGAGAGAAGATTCAGAAAAATAAAATTGCAAGATGCGGCTAGGGTTCCTAACAAGTTAGTAATATAGGTGAGCTGGATATGGATGTTTATGTTGGGTTTTAAAAATCCAGCCCAATTGAATTATATTATATTATAATATAATAAAAGCGGTTAATTCGGTTGGGTGCGGTTTATTTTGAGTCTAATTAAATAAACCGGACCGAACCGTCACTATCCACTAATAACCGGATAAACGGTCTGTGTAACCCGACAACCTGATTTTAAACCGACCGATGGCTTGCGGATAGCATGGGCCGGACGGATAACCTCGGGTGGTTATTTTTTGTCCACCCCTAATATTCACTTTGCTAATTTGGGTACCCTGGAGATGGGTCAAATTACCATCCCTAAGTCTGATCAAAATGACACAGGAATAGGAAAAGCCGCACAAACAACCGCGGAACAGATCTACCGCCGTGCATCATCACCACTCACTGCGCCTCCACCTTGCAGTCGCCAGAGACCACCGCTCTGACTACTTCTCCGATTGCACCACATGCAGAGTCGTCTTCCGCCGCAAAGGTCTTTCAAACCGTCAAGAGACCACCGCTACACCACCATGTCCTCTGCCACAAATGGCAACCCCTTCCGTCGCAGGTACACTATTTTGTTTTCTTTGATGTGATCATGTTTGTTAATTGTTAAATCTTAGAGAAAGCGAGCTTGAGAATTTTGTGGAGATAGTGGAAGTATGAGAGAGAGAATTAAAAATGTCTTTGTCTCTCTCCAAACGTATATGTATATGTTTATTATATTTGTTTTTTATTTTATTTTTGATTTTTCCAATTTGCCACATGTCACGAACCCAGTGGCTGGTCTTGTTGTGAAACTTGGTCAGGGCAATGAACCAACTATCAGGGGCAGCGCCCCTTTTCATTGTATTGGTGATGTTTTTTCTTTTATTTTTTTTTTAAATTTTATTACTTAAATTAGACTTAGGGTTTTAGAGATGTGAAGTGGGCCTTAGGCACATGTTTAACTTGCTTCTCAAACCTTCCAATCTCACTAAAGCCCAATACCTTACTAAACTTGCACCCCCCTCCTTTTTTTCTATATTTATTTATTCTCTAATTTATCAAAACTATTTAGTTGAATTATCGATTTAGTCATTTAGTTTTGTGATTATGGTTAGTTTTTAATTATTTAACTCTTAATTAGTACTAATTACAAAAAATCATCCCTTTTATTTAAGTCGAAGCTATCTAATAGTAACTATGTTAAAAAATGATAAATAGATATTTCGTATTTTTAACAAAAACAAATCATAACCCTTCTTCTTATTTAAATTCAAAGTATAAAAAATAAATAAAAACTTTTCTAACATTCACTTTAAAACAAATAAATACCAAAAAAATATTTAATTTCTCTAGTTACGAAAGATAATTTAATTTATATATAACGTAGTTCTTTTTTATTTAATTTAACAATATTGCTCACTTGTGAATATTTCACCAACATGTACATGATCAAAAACTCTTCCGTAACCTAAAAGTAACTTTTTCCCCTCTTTTATCTCTTTGTAATTACCCTTCTTTAACTAAATAAAAGCAAGTAGAAATGATTAACATTCAAACTTTAGCAAACAAATACACTAAACACTAGACTAGAGAAGGTTTCCGTTGGGTACAACGGAGGTGAGGGGTGCCTAACACTTTTCTCTCACTTAACTGACTCCCGAACCCATATTTGGGTGTGATGGCCGCCTTATCTTTTTCTTTAGGGTTTTATCATTATTTCCCATATTCCTTAGGAATGAATAAAATATGGTGGCGACTCTGTGAATTTTCCAGCCGCGACAGCTGACAACTTTACTAGGGACTTATACTTCCCTAAAGAGAGTCAAGTCCACCATTTAGTTCTAGGTTTGTTTAGTTAGTTTGTTCATTTGTTTTTTTTATTGTTTATGTTTTTCTTTTATTATGTTTTATTACATTATTTTTATTACTTTGTCATACTAGGGGTATGGGTCTTTTTTACTTGTGTGAAGCTAAAATCCAAGCTTGGAGGAAAACTGTAGGCTAAGACGTAGACCTATTTTACTAGCCGGTGAAATGTCACATCTCTCAGGGGTACAAGGGCTACACTTAGAATAGACCTTCCAAAGTTGTCTTCATGGTAGGGCTAGCCCCTCACTATGCTGATGATTCAGATATGGTCCATGACTCTGAGAACCTTTATCTAGAACCTATTTTACTTATGGCGACCTTATACTATCAATTCGCAAGGGTCAATACTAGGGTCCCTCTTAGATGAGACTTATCCCGAAGGGCCGCCTTTGTGGGGCCAACCCCCCATAGGGATGAAACTCGGGGTATAATCTATAATTCTTGGACCTTCCATCCAAAAACCTTAGAGCCTACAAGTAAGGGGATTAGGTAGTAAAAACTTATAACCAACCTATCATAGAGAGCCCTCTCGTAGGTTGTTCTATCATAATCATATCCCTAAACCCATATATGGGTTCCCATACATGTCATTATCCCTATCTGTAAGGAGAATTCCTAATTGAGGTGTCCTTATATTCGACATTATCCTTAAACCCATATGTGGGTTCTCATATCTGTCATTAATTATATATGCAGGTGACACCTTACATTGCATTTTCATGAAAAAAAGTTGGCATGTTTAATGAGAAAAAAAATCTTTTTTGCACACCCCATGCATTTTCATGCACTTAGAAACCATACTTTTTCCACTTTCACTGATATTCCTCCAACTGTTATTTAGCTAGCAGACTTTTTGATACTTATGAATAAACTCGAAAGATGTCTCAAGAAACTATGGAGGGACTCAAGAGGGGCAAGTACCATTGAAGAGAGAAAGTAACCCTTCGTCATTCCAGCCGCATGCCTACCTAATGCCTCAAATGCAGTAACCCTGGATGATGCCTCCGTAATAAAATCCGCAGCAGTATCCTTGTCAGCAACAGCTTTATCAGTCACGAGGTCAATGTGTCCTACCATGAAAAAGGGAGCTTGGAAAGAAATTGGATCATATGCCAAAGTATTATGGTCAATTACTGAAGCCCTTACTCAGAGGTTCCCTCGTAGAACTACAACCGCACGATTCTCCTCCTCGTCTATATCCTCATAGTTATGACTAGAACGCTCGGTGTGAAAACAAAGTTCAAGACCTGATTGACAAGCAGCTGACTTTCAAAGAAGCAGACCCACTAGTGAACAGTCACCCCTTTACTTTGACCAGTGCAACAACGCCAAGAAACATCTCCTAGAGTCGGTGGATCAACAAGGAAATTAATCCCTAGGATCATTAGACCTTCTCGTTTCCAGTTGTAATTTTTTTTTCTTGCTAAGTTTTATTTGTTGCTTAATGTTGTACTCTTTGAACAATAATTTTAATAAAACGAGCATGCATGTCTTGTGGCAGAGGAAGCATATTTTGTGCTAGGAGTGTGGTAGGGGACGCACCTTGTCTGGTACTAGACCTACTTGTCAGTTATGTGGTAAATATGGGCCTTTTGTGATGGATTGCTGGCACAGGTTTGATGAAAGCTTTACCCATACACCTGCTTAGTTAAAAGATCAACAGTTTACTGCTAACTCCACTGATAAATGTGTTGGAGCTACAAAGGACCCTCAAGTTTTGGCCTTGATGGCTAATGCTCATGAATACTCATTTCCTAAGAACCTTGAAAGCCATGCTTGGTTTGTTGACTCAGATGTCTCACACCATCTTACCTCTAATAATTGTTTCTTGCATTCTAAGAAAACATATAAGGGTCTAAGTTTTGTCAACGTAGCCAATGGTCAATATTTACCAATTCAATGTGTAGGCTCTGCTAGTGTAAATGAGCCTTCTTATCCTTCAATTTGTATGACTCTCAATAATATCATGCTTGTGCCTTGCATTACACGAAATTTGTCATCAGTTTCTAAGTTTTCCAAAGACAACAAAATTGTATTTGAGTTTTATGCTAACAAGTGATTTATCAAGACTCGGGTTTCTAAAGTTATTCTACTTAAAGGCTTTCTTGATTCATGTTGATTATACTACTTTCCACAATTAGTTATGGAGCCTTCAAGGAGTCATTCACAACATCTTTCAATATTTTCTTAATTGTGTTCTAGTGTCAATTCCATTTCTGGCTCAGTAGTATCTGATGTAAATAAGCATAATTCTAGTATTTTGTGGCATTATATACTAGGTCATGAAAACTTTCAAGCCATTCAAATATCTCTCAAACATTGTAATGTTTCTATCATCAATAAATCAAGTTCATTGTTATGCAAGTCATGTTGTCTAGGCAAGTCACATATAATTCATGTACCTCTATCTTCAACCGTTTATCATGCTCCCTTTAATGTTATTCATACTGATCTTTTGGGGCCTGCCATTTTTCCTTCTAACTCTAGTTATCTATATTACATTGCTTTTGTGGATTAAATTCACATGGATCTACTTTCTGAAGCACAAGTCAAAGGTAATGTATGCTTTCAATCTATATGTGAGCTTTGTCCAAGGGTCGCGACCACAACACCAATGATTGGATCCAGGTGAAGGATGCCATCAAGGGTTTGATAAAGAGGGGTCGTTTGTATGAGTAAGTTCAAGGCACTGAAAGAGGTTAAGAAAAATCTCCCAAGAGCGAGTCCCCCTCCAAAGTTGTGGATGTCGTGACCAGCGGAGAGGAGATCAACATCGATGATGAAAGAGCAAGCAAGGGAAAGCGCCAATACATTTATACTATCACGGGAGGCACACCACGTGAAAATCCTGTCCAAAGGGATAATGAAAAGGAAAATTAATGAATTAACAGTTGTCCAAAAGACGAAATAGGGCACATCAATAAAGACATCAGTAAGACTGATACTCAGGTTTTGAGAATGCTAGAAAAATTGGGGGGGGGGGGGGGGGGGGGGGCTCGAATGAGATATTTCCCTTAGTCATAAATGATATATGGTCGAGAATTTCGATTACTCCAAGATCCTGATTGACGGCGATTTCTTATGCAAAATAATGTATTCATATTTGTTTAAGAATATTGGCCTCAAGAAATAAATTTATGGTTATACAAAGGTTTGAACTTACAGGCGTTTAATGGCATAACCACCTTCTCGTGGGGGTATGTCGAATTGATGGTATCAATAAGTGAAGGAAAGGAATTTTGGATTGTGAACTTGTTGTTCCTTGTATTCCCTTGCAAAAGTGTCTACAACTACATACTTGGCAGACCCTTCGCAACTACTCTTAACTCCGTGGCCTCACCAGTCCACCTCAAACTCAAATTTCAAAACCTTCACGGTGAACTGGTCATAGTCAATGCTGACCTCAAGGGAGTAAAAAGGAAATATCAAGCACTCCAACAGGATTAGGGGAAAGCAAAGCCATGGAGATCAATGGAACATCCCTAACAGGCTAACTAAGGGGAATGAACACCCGACCTCCCAAAAGTGACTAACCTTGCAAGATATAAAACATGGAGAATAAGCATAGGCTAGCCCATTTGGTTATATCTTAAAATTTATATTTGATATTATTTCTTATTTAACTAATTCCCTTGTGATCATCCAATTATTAGTGAAGAACTGTTAAATTTTAACATATCTCTTTCTTTATGATCGTGTAAGGTAACGACGTGTCTAGGGTACAATCGAAGGGATTGAAGCCCCAACACAAAGACTCAGGGGCGTTTTTGCAAATACCATGAATGTGCGACTATAACAATCAAAACCACAATGCAAAGCATGTGAGCGCACACACACACACACAAAGAAAGAAAGTGGAAAAATCACTAAAACTGCAATAATAGTCTACCCCTCCCCCGTTCCCCTTCTCTAGTATCTAGCCACTCCAAAGGGCATGGTGGGTTGGTCATACGTCAAACTTGGACTAGGTTTTCACTTGGGGGAAGGGGTACTGCCTTTTGGCCGGGCACATCCCTGGGGATGCCCAATAAACTTCGAGGAAAGACCTCGTATGATCACACAAATTTTGGAGAAATTTACTCAGGATCAAATACATATGCCTTAAATAAGTAAAATCAAAGAAACCACGTATATTTCATTTCACTCACACTTTACAATGCAGGGTATTACATCAAAAATAAAAAAGAGCAAAAATGATTGCTAGTCCTTAAGGGAGATGATCTTCCCATCTTTGAGCATCGGGTATGGTCGTGCTTGATTCTTAGAAATACGCATAGAAGAGTGAAAATGCACAGGGTTCCTCCACAGTGTGGTGGATGGCAAAATTGGCATCCCCGCCTTTCTTCAATTCGGCGAGGAGCAGGGGCAGCCTGCTCGTGAAGAGTCTCAGCCAGCAGCCGAGTGATTTCCTTCTATTGTACTTCCGGCCTGCGTGCCGAGTTTTTGTAACTTATTTTTATTTTGGTATGGGGCTTGGCCCATTTGTAATGTAACAAAGACACCCGTGGTCTTTGTGGCCGTTTTATAATGTTTATTTTTGGTCAATGGTAGTTTGTGTATGATTTGCTTTTGATGCATGTTTTTACTTTGCTTTATTTTCGCTAAGTGTCAAAATGTTGCTCGATATACATGCTCGTCATAAGGGCTACTTTAGTAAATGATTTGTCGTTTCCGGAGTTTGCTCGACAAGATGTGTTTGACAGTGAGGGGAACTGGTCGAAAGGCCTGGGTAGCTTCCGGGCATGAGGGCGGAGCTCAGGTCGCGTTTATGGCCTGTGTTCGCGGCGTAAACTTCTCATCGTGAGCTGGGTGTTCTGTCCGTCGTGGTACTGGGACGACGGAGGGCTCGGTCGAGGGACCGCCATCGGGCATGGGTTTTGCTCGTTCCTAAGCGAAAGCCAACCTTGATTTATTCTGGTATGCAGCGCTTGTACCTGGACGCGCACTTAGGGTCGGTGCGTTATGCTCGTCATATCGACGGAGCATATCGACGGTTAAGGCCTTAGCTATAATATTGTTTCAGCTTTTCGGTGTTTCATGGTCGAGCGAGTTCTTCCCCGTCAAGATGTTCTAGGTAGTAGGCCTCATTCTCTGTTTTTGCTCGAACACGATAGGGCCTCTCCCAGTTAGCGACGAGTTTGCCTTCTCGAGAATCTTTGTGATTCCTCCTTAGGACGAGACTGCCTACTTAGAATTCTCGTCGTATAACTTTGACGTTATGCCTAATTGCGATTTTTTGTTTAAGTGAGGCCTCGGGAGGGCTGCTCCTGACCGGACCTCTTCGACGAGATCGAGCTCCTCCCTTAGTGCCTCGCTATTTGTATCCTCTTTCAGGGGAGCTTCAGTCCGCCTGGAGGGCACATGTATCTCAATGGGGATTACTACCTCAGTCTCGTATGCTAGACGGAAAGGGGTTTCCCCGGTCGAAGAGTGGAAAGTAGTACGGTAGACCCAGAGCACGTTGTGCAGCTCCTCGAGCCATTATTTCTTTGTTTTGTCTAGTCTCCGTTTGAGACCTCGTAGGATTACCCTGTTTGCTGCCTCGGCTTGCCTGTTAGTCTGGGGATGCTCGACGGACGCGAAGTGTTGCTTGGTGCCCAGTTGGGCGACGAACTCCTTAAATTTTTTATCTGTGAACTATGTCCCGTTATCGGTGACGATTGCTTGGGGATATCGAACCGGGAAAGGATGTTTCGCTTGTAGAAGCGGAGTTTATTGTGGGCCGCTATTTTAGCCAGAGTCTCTGCTTCTATCCTGGGCACCTCCTTTGAGGACCACCGCGGAAGAGTGGTCCTTCGCGGTGTAACAGCCCGATTATGATTATCTCCATTTTGTGTTAATTTGTATTATTTTGTTGAGTCTTTTATTTAATTTGGGTGATAATAATGTTATTGTGAAATTGGTGTTTTAATCTGATATGTTGGCGTGTTATATTATTTCACCGTTTTTGAGAGTTTGCGGGGAATATTAGATTGGAGGGTATTTTAGATATTTCACATTTAATGATAGTTAGTTAGTTAGTAGATATTTTGAGAAAATATAAAGAAATAGAAAGAAAGAAAAGTATAAGAAAGAAAAAGAATAGAAATAGAAAGTTAGAGGTGAGAAAGAGAGAAAAACAGAATTTTGAGAGAAAAAGGAGAAAAGAGAAGAGCAAAGAGAAAAGTGTGGAAAATCACCAAGATCAATCTTTCGGAGTCGATTTAATCGAGTAAGGGTGTGAAACATTGTTATCCTAACTATGTGTATGATTATGTATGTGTTTTGTGTTGATGTTTGGGTTGGTTTTCCATATGTTTCCGTTTATGCCGTATTTGACAAAATCGATAGAAACCGATGTTTTTACGGTCGAAAAATCGTATAAATCCAGGTGTTGGTTGGATATATGTATGTGAGCTGCTGTTTAAAGTTTCATGAAGTTTGGTTATGTTTCGGTTAGTTTTCGGTATGTTTCCGTTGTTGTTTCCGTTTAGGTCGAATCGTAGGAAATCGATAGAAACCGATGTTTTCACGGTTAGAATTCGAAATAAATTACGTAGTTGTATCGAGTAAGGTTAGGTTGTCGTATAGCGTGCTTTTTATTCGAATTGGTGATGTTTGAAAATTTTGGTTTTTGAAAGGTTGAAATTTAATCGAAAAATCGAACGTCGTAGAAAAATTTCGTTTATGTGTTCTAAATTGTTCTTATGTATTTGGTGGTTGTGCGTATATGTTTGTTTCGGTGAAAATGTTCGATTTAGTCGAGTTTCCGGGCATTTTGGAAAAGGGACAGCAATGGTGTATTTTGAGAAAATCTGGTTTTTGAGGAAAAACAGAGTTATGTATCGATACATAACAGCTATGTATCGATACGAAATGGTTTATGTATCGATACATAACCCATATGCATCGATACATACTGTGAAAATTGAGAAAAACAGCATTTTCACTACATCATGTGTCGACACATGCGTGCTATGTATCGATACATGAGGTCTTTTTGTATCGATACATAAAGCCTATGTATTGATACATATTGTGCTAAACCATAAAATTCTGGTTTGTCGGGAAACTTCGGAAATTCATATCTCTTGAACCGTAAGTCGGTTTTGACCCTCGTTTGAAGCGTTGGGAAGCTAACGAGATGTTCTTTCTAGGAAAAATGGTTTTGAGGTCTAAACCTAGTCCAATTGGAACAGTATTTTCGAACCGTTTCGTAGTGTCGGGCCTCCGGTTTATGTTTTCGCGTTATTTTGAAATATACATATCTTCTTCGTTGTTTATCGGATTTAAGTGTTCCTTATATCGAATCGAAGCTGTGGATGAGTACTTTTTTATGGTGAAGAAAAATATTATTTTTAGCCGACTTTTAACCGACTTTTCCGGTAAACCGTAAATCGAATTGTTTGGTTATTTGTGAAAACGTTCGATTGCCGTTTGGCACAATTAATGTGAATGTATGTGGATTGTGTGTGATGAATGCATGACTCTATGGTGAATATTTATGCATGTCAAGAGTGTCATGAGTCATGTTGTATGTGAAGCACCATGATTGCATTCTTACATTGTGGAGTTCTAAGATGAATCCGTTGTAACGTCGTAAGCCTTTTGAGAGGTGGGGGCGATGATTACAAATGATTGTAAGCCTTTTGAGAGGTGGGAGCAATCGGATTGTAAGCCTTTTGAGAGGTGGGAGCAATCCATAAACATTGTAAGCCTTTTGAGAGGTGGTAGCAATGGGTGAACATCGTATGCCCGACGGGGAGTTACACTAAGTAACGAGCGATGGTTCCAATAAGTTCTTCAATTGAACTTGAGATGAAATGAGTCGGTACCGCATTGCATTTGCATAGAGTCGTGAGTCGGTCTCTATGATTTGCATTGGTCATCCTTGTATTTGTGCATGGGTGAATGAACATGAATATATGTGTTTATGTTGAATGATAAGCATTGTGATGAATATGCTTGGTTTTGTATATATATATATGTATGCCTTGCGATGTATATTGACTGAGATGTGATGAATTGTGATAAGAATTGTATCGTTGTAATGATGCATTGAAGAATGAATATAATATGTATGTTTATGAGAATGGTAGAATGGTGAGAATGTGTTATGTGTATACTTTTGTGTTGAGATATATGATTATATGCATTGTTATTATGATAATATTTCTCACCCTTCTGTTGTTTTATGATGCTCTATGAGGCATTGCAGATTAGGTATCTGGTGGTCTTTTGTGAAGTGTGTCTTCATACCTTTTTGGTCGGTTGGCTCTGATATGTAGCACCGGGTAGCTAGGACATTTTGATCTTATTGTGATACATTTGCATATGTATCTTGCTGATGAATTTGTGTATATAAACATGATGTATATATATATATATATATATGTTGAGGTATATATGTGGTTGTTATTCAATATTTTAGATGTTTCCGCTTTTATTCTAAATATTGAGATGTGGGTGTAAGGACTGAGTTCCTACGTTGAAAGTTACCCCACTGTTGCATATCATTTGTTGAGCAGGTGTTGTATGTTTTAATTTCAAGCATAATGTGACATGCCTTTTTATGTCGTGTTTACAATTATACTCTGATGAAATTTCCAATACGTGCCTAAATGATTTATTTGATTATTTGGGGGTATAGAAATGGGGTGTTACATTAAGTGGTATCAGAGCCAAGGTTGAGTCAGTCGTGTCTGTCTCGTTGCTGTGTTGGTTGAACTGTTGTTTAACCTTTGTTGTTATTTTTGAGAGTGATCAGAATATGGCTGGTAGAAATGATAATGCGATGGCTGCTGCTATGGAAGCATTGGCTAGGGCGGTGCAGGGTGCGCCGAATGTAAGTGCTAATGAAGAGTTCAGGAAGAATCAACCACCGGTCTTCAAAGGAAGATTTGATCCTGATGGTGCTCAACTTTGGCTGAAAGAGATTGAAAGAATCTTCAGAGTCATGGATTGTGCGGAAGAGAATAAGGTGAGGCTTGGATCTCACATGCTGAGGGAAGAAGCCGACGATTGGTGGGTCGGTATGCGTGAAATTCTAGAGGTGGATAATGAAGAGGTAACTTGGGAATTGTTTCGTACCGAGTTTTTGCTGAAGTATTGCCCTGAAAGTGTGAAAGGGAAGAAAGAGATGGAATTCCTGGAATTGAAACAAGGTGGTATGTCAGTGGTGGACTATACTGCTAAGTTTGTGGAATTGGTTCAATTTCATTCTCATTATGCTGCGATTACTGCTGAGTTCTCAAAGTGTATTAAATATGAGAATGGTTTGCGTCCTGAGATTAAGCAAGCTGTGGGATATCAAAGGATTAGGAGGTTTTCGGATTTGACTGAATGTTGTAGAATCTTCGAGGAAGATAGCAAAGCTCGTTCTACACATTACAAGAGTGTGAATGAGAGGAGAGGGAAACAGCAAGCTAGAAGTGGACCTTATGTGACCCCCGCTGATAAGGGTAAATATAAGGGAAACTTTGATAAGAGATCTGGAGGAAGAAGTTCTGGGTTCATTAAGTGTTTCAATTGTGGTGGAATGGGTCATAAAGCAACTGAGTGTAGGAAGGCCGTTGGGAGATGTTCTAACTGTGGAGGTATGGGGCATTCTACTGCTGAGTGTAGGAGGAATATGGTGAAGTGTTTTAACTGTGGAGAAGTGGGTCACATTAGTACTAAGTGTACTAAGCCGAAACAAGCTCAAGCGGGCGGAAAGGTGTTTGCATTGGCGGGGACTCAGACCACTAGTGCAGACCGTTTGATTAAAGGTACATGCTTTATTAATAGTACACCTTTAGTTGCTGTTATTGATACGGGAGCGACTCATTCGTTTATGTCGTCTGAGTGCGCGAAGCGTTTGAATGTTGTGTTATCTTTGATGGGTATTGAGATGGTTATTGAGACTCCTGCTTCAGGGTCGGTAACTACGTCTTTGGTGTGTGTAAGTTGTCCTTTGACCATATATGGTAAAGACTTCATTATGGATTTAGTGTGTTTGCCGTTGGAGGGATTGGATGTAATCTTGGGTATGAACTGGTTGCAATTTAATCGAGTTCATATAGATTGCTATCATAAGTTGGTAAGGTTTCCTTCTTTGGAAGATAATGAAGATGAGAGTTTTCTATCTACTAAAGAGTTGAAGAAACTTTTAGAGGATGGAGCTCAATTGTTTGGTTTGTTTGCATCATGGTCAGTGGAGAGTAAGATTGGTATTGATGTGTTTCCAGTGGTGTGTGATTTTCCAGAAGTGTTTCCGGAGGATATTACGGATGTACCGCCGGAAAGAGAAGTTGAGTTCTCTATTGATCTAGTTCCTGGCACTAGACCGATTTCGATGGCACCGTATCGTATGTCGGCATCGGAGTTGATAGAATTGAAGAAGCAGTTGAATGACTTGTTGGACAAAAGATTTATAAGGCCAAGTGTTTCTCCTTGGGGTGCTCCGGTATTGTTGGTAAAGAAAAAGGATGGAAGTATGCGGTTATGTATTGATTATCGACAGTTGAACAAGGTGACAATTAAGAACAAGTATCCGCTTCCAAGGATTGATGATTTGATGGACCAATTAGTTGGTGCGCGTGTTTTTAGCAAGATTGATTTGAGATCGGGATATCACCAAATTCGTGTGAAAAGAGAGGATATTCAGAAGACGGCATTTAGGACACGGTATGGTCATTACGAATATTCTGTGATGCCATTCGGGGTTTCTAATGCGTCGGGGGTGTTTATGGAATACATGAATCGTATTTTTCATGAACAGTTGGATCGTTTTGTGGTTGTGTTCATCGATGATATTTTGATTTATTCTAAGTCTCAAGAAGAGCATGAAGAGCATTTGAGAATTGTGTTGCAAATTTTGAGAGAGAAACAATTATATGCTAAGTTGTCAAAATGTGACTTTTGGCTATCGGAAGTAAGTTTTCTTGGACATGTTATCTCCGGGAGTGGTATTAGTGTTGATCCATCTAAGATTGATGCGGTGATGCAGTGGGAGACTCCTAGGTCGGTTACGGAAATTCGAAGCTTTTTAGGCTTGGCGGGTTATTATCGGAGGTTTATAGAGGGATTTTCGAAGTTGGCACTTCCGTTAACGCAATTGACTTGTAAAGGAAAGGCTTTCATTTGGGATATAGATTGTGAAAAGAGCTTCATGGAGCTAAAAAGAAGGTTGACAACGGCTCCGATCTTGATTTTGCCGAATCCTAATGAACCATTTGTTGTATATTGTGATGCTTCATTGATTGGTTTAGGTGGTGTTTTGATGCAAGATGGAAAAGTTGTGGCATATGCTTCAAGACAATTGAGAGTGCATGAAAAGAATTATCCTACGCATGACTTGGAGTTAGCGGCGGTGGTGTTTGTTTTGAAAATTTGGAGGCATTACCTTTATGGTGCAAGATTTGAAGTTTTTAGTGATCACAAAAGCTTAAGATATTTATTTGATCAGAAAGAATTGAACATGAGACAACGAAGATGGTTAGAGCTTTTGAAGGATTTTGATTTTAGTTTGAATTACCATCCGGGTAAGGCGAATGTGGTAGCCGATGCCTTAAGTCGAAAGTTGTTACATATGTCCGCATTAATGATGACAGAATGGGAACTTTTGGAGGATTTCAGAGATTTAAGTTTGGTTTGTGAAATGACGCCGCGAAGTGTGAGACTTGGTATGTTACATGTTACGAATGATTTTCTTGTAACGGTTAGTGAAAAGCAAAAGTTTGATTTGAAGTTCGTTGATTTAATGATAAATGAGAATGAGGATTTCAAGGTTGATAACTTTGGAGTTTTGAGATTCTGTGGTCGTATTTGTATACCCGACGACGCGGAGTTGAAAAAGATGATTTTAGAGGAAGGACACCGAAGTAATTTAAGTATTCATCCGGGTGCGAATAAGATGTATCAAGATTTGAAGAAGATCTTTTGGTGGTCCGGTTTAAAGAGGGATGTGGCTCGATTTGTGTATGCGTGTTTGACTTGTCAAAAGTCGAAGGTGGAACATCAGAAGCCTAGTGGTTTGTTGCAACCGTTGGATATTCCGGAATGGAAATGGGATAGTATATCGATGGATTTTGTTACGGGATTGCCGAATACGCAAAGGGGTCATAATGCTATTTGGGTGATTGTTGATAGGCTTACTAAATCTGCTCACTTTATTCCAATTGACATTAGTTATCCTTTGGAGAAGTTAGCCGAGATTTATGTTCGTGTGATTGTGAAGTTACATGGTGTTCCTAAGAGTATTGTATCAGATCGAGATCCGAGATTTACATCGAGATTTTGGGTGAGTTTACAAGAGGCTTTGGGTTCTAAGCTAAGATTGAGTTCGGCTTACATCCACAAACAGATGGTCAAACCGAGAGGACGATTCAATCGTTGGAGGATTTGTTGCGTGCTTGTGTGCTAGAGCAAGGTGGTGCTTGGGATAGTTATTTAGCGTTGATTGAGTTCACCTATAATAACAGTTTTCATTCGAGTATTGGTATGGCACCATTTGAGGCTTTGTATGGTCGGAGATGTCGAACACCTTTGTGTTGGCATGAAACTGGTGAGAGGGCGATTGTTGGACCGGAATTGGTACAAGAAACGACAGAGAAAGTGAAGTTTATTCGAGAAAAGATGAAAGCTTCTCAAAGTAGACAAAAGAGCTATCATGATAAGAGAAGGAAGGATCTTGAGTTTCAAGAAGGCGACCATGTGTTTTTGAGAGTTACACCGGTTACGGGTGTGGGTCGTGCTTTGAAGTCGAAGAAGTTGACTTCTCGTTTTATTGGTCCGTATCAGATTACTGCACGTGTTGGCGCTGTGGCTTATCGTGTGGCGTTGCCTCCGAATCTTTCGAATTTGCATGACGTTTTCCATGTTTTGCAACTTCGAAAGTATGTTCCGGATTCGTCACATATTATTCCTATGGACGAGGTAGAAGTGAGAGATAATCTTACGGTTGAAGTTTTACCGATTAAGATTTTGGATCGTGAAGTTAAGAAGCTAAGAGGCAAGAATATTGCGCTTGTGAAAGTAGCGTGGGGAGGCGCTTCGGAGGGCAATATGACTTGGGAATTAGAGAGTGGGGTGCGAGAGTCGTATCCGGAGTTGTTTGAATCAGGTAATATTTTCGAGGACGAAAATTTCAAAAGTGGGGGAGAGTTGTAACAGCCCGATTATGATTATCTCCATTTTGTGCTAATTTGTATTATTTTGTTGAGTCTTTTATTTAATTTGGGTGATAATAATGTTATTGTGAAATTGGTGTTTTAATCTGATATGTTGGCGTGTTATATTATTTCACCGTTTTTGAGAGTTTGCGGGGAATATTAGATTGGAGGGTATTTTAGATATTTCACATTTAATGATAGTTAGTTAGTTAGTAGATATTTTGAGAAAATAGAAAGAAATAGAAAGAAAGAAAAGTATAAGAAAGAAAAAGAATAGAAATAGAAAGTTAGAGGTGAGAAAGAGAGAAAAACAGAATTTTGAGAGAAAAAGGAGAAAAGAGAAGAGCAAAGAGAAAAGTGTGGAAAATCACCAAGATCAATCTTTCGGAGTCGATTTAATCGGGTAAGGGTGTGAAACATTGTTATCCTAACTATGTGTATGATTATGTATGTGTTTTGTGTTGATGTTTGGGTTGGTTTTCCAAATGTTTCCGTTTATGCCGTATTTGACGAAATCGATAGAAACCGATGTTTTTACGGTCGAAAAGTCGTATAAATCCAGGTGTTGGTTGGATATATGTATGTGAGCTGCTGTTTAAAGTTTCATGAAGTTTGGTTATGTTTCGGTTAGTTTTCGGTATGTTTCCGTTTAGGTCGAATCGTAGGAAATCGATAGAAATCGATGTTTTCACGGTTAGAATTCGAAATAAATTACGTAGTTGTATCGAGTAAGGTTAGGTTGTCGTATAGCGTGCTTTTTATTCTAATTGGTGATGTTTGAAAATTTTGGTTTTTGAAAGGTTGAAATTTAATCGAAAAATCGAACGTCGTAGAAATTTCGTTTATGTGTTCTAAATTGTTCTTATGTATTTGGTGGTTGTGCGTATATGTTTGTTTCGGTGAAAATGTTCGATTTAGTCGAGTTTCCGGGCATTTTGGAAAAGGGACAGCAATGGTGTATTTTGAGAAAATCTGGTTTTTGAGGAAAAACAGAGTTATGTATCGATACATAACAGCTATGTATCGATACGAAATGGTTTATGTATCGATACATAACCCCTATGCATCGATACATACTGTGAAAATTGGGAAAAACAGCATTTTCACTACAGCATGTGTCGACACATGCGTGCTATGTATCGATACATGAGGTCTTTTTGTATCGATACATAAAGCCTATGTATCGATACATACTGTGCTGAACCATAAAATTCTGGTTTGTCGGGAAACTTCGGAAATTCATATCTCTTGAACCGTAAGTCGGTTTTGACCCTCGTTTGAAGCGTTAGGAAGCTAACGAGATGTTCTTTCTAGGAAAAATGGTTTTGAGGTCTAAACCTGGTCCAATTGGAACAGTATTTTCGAACCGTTTCGTAGTGTCGGGCCTCCGGTTTATGTTTTCGCGTTATTTTGAAATATACATATCTTCTTCGTTGTTTATCGGATTTAAGTGTTCCTTATATCGAATCGAAGCTGTGGATGAGTACTTTTTTATGGTGAAGAAAAATATTATTTTTAGCCGACTTTTAACCGACTTTTCCGGTAAACTGTAAATCGAATTGTTTGGTTATTTGTGAAAACGTTCGATTGCCGTTTGGCACAATTGATGTGAATGTATGTGGATTGTGTGTGATGAATGCATGACTCTATGGTGAATATTTATGCATGTCAAGAGTGTCATGAGTCATGTTGTATGTGAAGCATCATGATTGCATTCTTGCATTGTGGGGTTCTAAGATGAATCCGTTGTAACGTCGTAAGCCTTTTGAGAGGTGGGGGCGATGATTACAAATGATTGTAAGCCTTTTGAGAGGTGGGAGCAATCGGATTGTAAGCCTTTTGAGAGGTGGGAGCAATCCATAAACATTGTAAGCCTTTTGAGAGGTGGTAGCAATGGGTGAACATCGTATGCCCGACGGGGAGTTACACTAAGTAACGAGCGATGGTTCCAATAAGTTCTTCAATTGAACTTGAGATGAAATGAGTCGGTACCGCATTGCATTTGCATAGAGTCGTGAGTCGGTCTCTATGATTTGCATTGGTCATCCTTGTATTTGTGCATGGGTGAATGAACATGAATATATGTGTTTATGTTGAATGATAAGCATTGTGATGAATATGCTTGGTTTTGTATATATATATATATGTATGCCTTGCGATGTATATTGACTGAGATGTGATGAATTGTGATAAGAATTGTATCGTTGTAATGATGCATTGAAGAATGAATATAATATGTATGTTTATGAGAATGGTAGAATGGTGAGAATGTGTTATGTGTATACTTTTGTGTTGAGATATATGATTATATGCATTGTTATTATGATAATATTTCTCACCCTTCTGTTGTTTTATGATGCTCTACGAGGCATTGCAGATTAGGTATCTGGTGGTCTTTTGTGAAGTGTGTCTTCATACCTTTTTGGTCGGTTGGCTCTGATATGTAGCACCGGGTAGCTAGGACGTTTTGATCTTATTGTGATACATTTGCATATGTATCTTGCTGATGAATTTGTGTATATAAACATGATGTATATATATATATATGTTGAGGTATATATGTGGTTGTTATTCAATATTTTAGATGTTTCCGCTTTTATTCTAAATATTGAGATGTGGGTGTAAGGACTGAGTTCCTACGTTGAAAGTTACCCCACTGTTGCATATCATTTGTTGAGCAGGTGTTGTATGTTTTAATTTCAAGCATAATGTGACATGCCTTTTTATGCCGTGTTTACAATTATACTCTGATGAAATTTCCAATACGTGCCTAAATGATTTATTTGATTATTTGGGGGTATAGAAATGGGGTGTTACACGCGGAACCTGGGGAGCATGCCTCCATCTTCGCCTATCACACCGAAGACATCTTCACGAAGGTGGGGGCTGAGGGGGAGTGGAAGGTCCATTTCCCCGGAGAGGACGATCGTATCTGCTCGGTGTATGGGGATATGTTCCCTATGTACAAATACGTCTTCAAGGAGATAGGGCTGAGGTTGCCCTTCACGGATTTTTAGAGGTCAATCTTTGTGCATCTAGATCTGGCCCCTTCACAGTTACATCCTAACTCCATTGCCTTCATTCGGGCATTCGAGTTGACGTGCGACTTTCTGGAAATCGGAGCTACCCTCGCCCTTTTCTTTACAGTCTTCCACCTTCAGCGACAAGTTTTGGGGAGGAAGTTCGGTTGGGTCTCCCTGAAGTAGGGGAGGAAGTTGGTCAAACCCTTCTCTGAGTCCATTAGGACCTTCAATGAGAGGTTTTACATTATTGAGCTCGTGTCAGAGAGGTCCACTGGCTCCACGTTTGTCTGGGAGGTCTCGACGGACGAGAACGGGGAGGATATTATCGTTGAGGATGGCAAGATACAGGGGCGGAGGTTGTTGAGGTTCCCTTTTTGCTGGAGCGGGGATCACTTCACCCTGGGAACATATGGTTACACCGCCACCTTGGAGGTGCTGAACGAGGATGACAAGGCCAGCTACGCGAAGCTGGTGGGTTTTGTCAATGGTTTCACCCCTGCTCAGTATGTGACTAAGAGCGAGGATCCAATTTACGAGGATGATGGAGAGCTCAAGGTGGAGAATCGATATCAATACGAAGGAGCTCCTCGAGTGCCACACTCAGGATGATGCTCTAGAATTGTTGGGTAGCCTTTATTTCTTAGCTTGTTTGGACTGTTCTCCTTTCTTTTTACTAATGTGCTCGTTATGTTTTTGCAGGTAGAATGTCTTCTGCCCATGAACGGATGGTGAAGAATGCCCAGGCGAAGGGCAAGGGGGCGTAATAATTAGGAAGAACCGCCTCAGCCAGCGAGGGCTTCCTCCGTAAATGGGGTCAGGGACCTCCTCGTCTACTTCCCCAGTCGTTAATTCAAGGCCCAAGCGCACACGGATGTGCGCGATTGTGGACCTCAACAAGGAGGGGTATAAGAGTAGGTTCGAGCTGCCCCGTGCCTCCACAACAAAAGGTTCTTCGAAGGATCTTCTTTGGCAATTCCTCGGGCGGAGTCTGTGAAGCTAGAGGAGATGGACCGCTCGAGCAAAAGGGCAATGCTAGCTTAGGATGCTTCTGCCCTGATTAGGGTCTTGGAAATGGGGGTGGTCTACACCGACGAGGGTTCCCACCATGACTCTGAGCTGAATAAGGCCCAGGCTACGATTGCGGACCTGGAATAGAAGTTGAAGAAGTCTGAGGAGGAGCAGGCCAGGGCCATCGAGGAGGCGTTGAAAAAGTCCCAAGATGAACTAACCAAGGTCAACGGGGAAAAATACACCCTTCCCGCGGAAAATAAAGTCGCGAAATACCTGGTCGAGCAATTGAGGATTGTTGCTGCCCCCGCTGAGGACGAGAACGAGGAGGTGAAAAAGCTGAAGACTCGGGCTGAGTTAGTTGCCCGTATCAACCAGGCAGAGGACGATTGTGAAGGCATCGCTGAGGATTCCTTCAACAATGGCGTGGCGCAGTTGAGGATCCTGAACCCCGGGGTCGAATTATCCACCGAGGCGTATGGGTTCCTCTTCAGCATTGTGGACGGAAAAATCGTCATCCCCGAGTTTCTTCAAATCGGCGAGGAGCATGCATAAATTGCCTGCGACGAGCCTCAGCATATGGACGAGTGACTTCTTTTTAGTTGTATCTTCGGCTTGTGTGTCGTATTCCTGTAACTTATTTTTTGTGTATGGGGCATGGCCCCTTGATGATGTAACAAGTACAATCGTGGTCCTCGTGGCCACTTCTTATTGTAATATTTATTCTCGGCCGATGTGGTCAGTTTTGCATGATTTGTTTTTGCGCATGGCTTTACTTTGCTTTATTTTCGCTAAGTGTTGAAATGTTGCTCGATATGTGCATGCCCGTTATAACGGTAACTTTGTTGCTTCGGGGTTTCCTCGACTTAGATGTGTTCAGCAGTGAGGGGAACTGGATGAAAGGCCTGGGTAGCTTTCGGGTATTAGGGCGGAGCTCAGGTCGCGTTTGCGGCCTGAGTTTGCGGCGTGAACTTCCCGTGGTACTTCGACGATGGCGGGCTCGGTCGAGAGACCGTTGTCGGGCATGGGTTTTGTTCATTCCTGAGCGAAAGCCTGCCTTGATTTGTTTTGGTATGCGGTGCTTGTACCTGGGCACGCATTTGTGGTCGGTACGTTATGATTGTCGTGTTAACGAAGCATGCCGACAGTTAAGGCCTTAGCTAATATTGTTTTAGCTCTTCGGCGTTCCATGGTCGAACAAGTTCTTCCCCGTTAAGCTATTTTAGGTAATAGGCCTCATTTTCTGTTTTTGCTCGAACACGATAGGGCCCTTCCCAATTAGCGGCGAGTTTGCCTTCTCGAGAGTCTTTGTGATTCCTTCTTAGAGCGAGGCTGCCCACTTGGAATTCTCGTCGTATAACTTTGGCGTTGTGCCTAATTGCAATTTTTTGTTTTAGTGAGGCCTCGCGGAGGGCTGCTCCCGACCGGACCTCTTCGACGAGATCGAGCTCCTCCCTTAATGCCTCGCTATTTGTCTCCTCGTCCAGGGGAGATTCAGTCCGCCTGGAAGGCACGTGTATCTCGATGGGGATTACTGCCTCAGTTCCGTACTCTAGATGGAAAGGGATTTCCGTCGAAGAGTTGGGCGTTGTACGGTAGGCCCAAAGTACGCTGTGCAGCTCCTCGACCCATTGTTTCTTTGTTTCGTCTAGCCTTCGTTTGAGGCCTTGCAGGACCACCCTGTTTGCTGCTTCAGCTTGCCCGTTAGTCTGAGGATGCTCGAAGAACACGGAGTGCTGCTTGGTGCCCAGTTGAGCGACGAACCCCTAAAATATTTTGTCAGTGAACTGTGTCCCGTTATCGGTGATGATTGCTTGGGGAATGCCGAATCGGGCAAGGATGTTACGCTTGTAGAAGCGAAGTATGTTGTGGGATGTTATTTTGGCCAAAGCCTCTGCTTCTATCCACTTAGTAAAGTAATCGACGCCCAATATCAGGTACTTGTTCTTATTCGACCCTACGACAAATGGTCCTAGGATATCCAGGCCCCACCATGCGAATGGACACTGGGAAGACATTGTTTTGAGTTCATTGGGTGGTGCCAAGTGCATGTCCTCATGTCGTTGGCATTTGTTGCATTTATTCACATGTTCTTTTGCATCATGCTGCATGGTTGGCCAGTAATTTCCTGCTCGTAGAACCTTCCTGGCGAGGGATCTCCCCCCGAGGTGTTGGGCGTTGATCCCCTCGTAGATCTCACGCAGGACGTGAGCGACCATCTCTTCCTCGACACATTTGAGGAGAGGGATGGAGAACCCTAGTCTGTAGAGCTTATTTTTGACCAGGACATAGGAGTAGGCTCTGCGCCTAACTACGCTGGCTTCCTTAGTGTCGGACGGTAGTTCGTCCTTGGCGAGGTAGTTGTAAATTGGAGTCATCCAACAGTTGTTGTCGCCGATGACGTGCATGTCGAGGGTCTTGGAAGTTTTCTCGATGCTGGGTCGAGGAAGTACTTCCTGGATGACAGATTTGTTTCCACCCTTCTTCTTCGTGCTCGCCAGCTTTGACAAAACATCTGCTCGGACATTATGTTCGTGGGGAACATGCTTTACCTCTACCGATGTGAATTTTGTCATTTTTTCCTTGATCGGGGTCAAGTATTCAGACAAGTTGTCTTTCTTGGCCTGATATTCTCCTCGAACCTGGAGGGCCACGAGTTGAGAATCAATGCATATGACGATTTCCTCGGCTCCTAGGTCTTCGGTGAGGCATAAACATGCCAAGAAGGCTTCGTATTCAACTTGATTGTTGGAAGTGGGGAAAGATAAGGTAAGCGAGACCTCGACGAGGATTCCTTCCTCATTTTCCAAGATGATACCTATCGAGCTGGATGCCCCATCGACGAAGATTATCCATTTGTGAGTCCCGTATGTGGGGGAATCGAGCAATGTCATCTCTGCGACAAAGTCGGTCAGCGCCTGAGCCTTGATGGTTTTTCTACTCTCATACTGGATGTCGAACTCGGACAGTTCTAGAGACCACTTGAGCATTCTGTCGGCCATGTCTGGTCGGTCTAACAGTTGCTTCACGGGTTGATCTGTGCGTACCACGATTGTGTGGGCTAGAAAGTAGTGCCTCAGCCTCCTCGCAGCATTGATAAGGGCTAAGGCCACCTTTTTATCTGTTAGTACCTCAGTTCAAGCCCCTGCAGTGTTTTGCTCGTGAAGTATATTGGTTTCTGCCCATCGGATGTTTCACGAATGAGGGCCGCACTGACGGCCTTGGTTGTGACGACGGGATAGAGATACAGGGTTTCGTCGTTATCTTGCCGGGAGAGGACAGGCGGCTCTGACAACACTCACTTTAGGTAGAGGAGGGCTTGGTTGCATTCCTCCGTCCACTCGAAAACTGCCTCCTTGCGGAGGAGTTTGAAAAAAGGGAGTGCGTATTGAGCATATTTTGCCACGAAACGGGACAGCGAAGCGAGCATCCCGTTTAGGGATTAGATAGACTTCTTCGTGTTTGAATTAGGGAACTCGGAGAAGGCTCTGCACTTTTCGGGGTTGGCTTCGATTCCTCGTTCTGTTAGATAGAAGTAGGGGAACTTGCCCACTCGTACCCTGAACGTGCACTTCTCCGGGTTGAAGCGCATCATGTACTTCCTGGCCTGCTCGAAAACTTTTCTCAAATGGATCGTGTGATAGGATTCCTTGTGGGATTTCACGATCATGTCGTCCATATAGACTTCGAGCATATCCCCAATTTCTCCTCGGAAGACCTTGTTCATCATTCTTTGGTAGGTAGCGCCAGCGTTTTTCAAGCCGAAGGGCATTACGTCGTAGTAATAGTTGCCCGATTCGGTCATGAAAGCTATGTACCTTTTGTCGCTTTTTGCCATGGGTATTTGGTTATAGCTCGAATATATGTCCATGAAAGATAATAGTTTAAAATCAGCAGAATTATCAACTAATTTGTCTATGTTGGGGAGGGGATATGCATCTTTAGGGCAGACCCTATTGAGATCGGTATAGTCAACACACATGCGCCATTTTTCATTTAATTTTTTAACAAGTACAACATTGGACAGCCAAGTAGTGTACTTGCCCTCCGAAATAAAATTTGCCTCAAGGAGGTCTTTTACAGCTTGTTCGGCAGCCTCCGTTTTCTCCAGAGACTGCTTTCGCCTACGTTGAGCTACTGCCCTAGCGGCAGGGTCGATGGTGACCTGGTGGCAGGCCACGTAAGGATCTAGGCCGGGCATTCCCGCGGCGCTCCAAGTGAACAAATTTGTATTCTCCCAGAGACAGGATTTGAGTTATTTCCTCGCTAGGTCGGGGATTCCTGTCTCGATCTTCACTCCTTGCTGGGGGTCATCGCCGAGCAGGACAAGTTTGAACTCGCAATCCGGAATTAGGCACATCGAATAGGAGGTCTCGCCGCTACTGGTTGAAGTTGAAGGGTTGCTCGAACAAGGTTGGATCTCTTTCCCCTTCCCTTTCTGCTCCCTTTGGTCATCCTCGGAGAAGCGGCTGTCAAGGTCGATGGAGTCGACGAAGGGCAGCGGCTTTGCCTCTTCGGAGCTGCTGGGCAAGGCAGGCTTACTGGAAGTCTTTGGCTTGGTGGCAATAGTGTTCAACTCATTGGAGGCTTCCTCGAAACATCTCCTTGCTGCTTCGATGTCCCCGTGCAGAGTGGCAACGAGACCTTTAGAAGTGTAGTACTTCATCTTCAGGTGCACGGTTGAGGGCACGACCACCAATTCGGATAGAGTTGCTCATTTGAAGATGCACTGGTAGAGGGAGGGGCAGTCGATGACCAGGAACTAGACTTTAATCGACCTGGTCATCTCTGCAGACCCGAAAGTCACGATCAGTTGCACGTACCCCCAAGGCTTTGTGACCGACCCGTTAAAGCCTTGTAGGTCAGAGCCTACGTAGGGCGTCAGGTGTGTCTCATCCAGCTGGAGGGTGGAAAACATCTGGGAATACATGATGTCGACTGAGCTGCCTTGATTGACCAGGATTCGGCGAATGTCAAAGTTGGCCATTTGTGCTCTCACGAGTAGCAGAATGCTTGAGTTGGGCGCTCCATCGAGGAGTTCCTCACGGTAGAAGGTGATGGGGACCGACTCTCCCCGGACTTTGTCGAGCGTGGTACTCCGATTTGACCTTGTGTTGAGAAGGTGTTCGGACTTCCTTTTGACGGAGCCCACGGTAACCTTGTTGAAGCCCCCTCCGGAGATGACCATGGCAGATGGAAAGGTTTCCCATGGGCTGTGCGTAGTGAAGTAAGGGGAACATTGAGTCCCTCGGGGATCTAGAAGTCCTCGGGCTGCAAGATGCTCATGGCGACCTGAAGGCTTGTCTCTTCCGAGAAAGGCATTTCTTCCTCGACCTTCTTAGACGTCTGGGCGTCCTGTCATGAAGAATCCTTCTTCTTGGCAAACTGTTTCACATGCCCATCCCTAATCAGTATCTCAATGGCATCCTTCAGGTGGATGTTATCGTTGGTCATATGGTTGTGGTTCTTGTGGAACCGACAATACTTCGACTTATCAGTATTCAGCTTGGTCGGTATCTGTTTAGGAAATCGGACCCCTGCTTGTCAGAACTCTGAGTTGGCACATTCGGAGAGGATCTTCTCCCTAGAGACGGTCAGATGAGTATACTCATGGAAGCGGCCGGAGGGCTCTTTGTTGTCTCGGGACTCCCGGGGCGGTCTTCGCACCTTCTGTCTCCCCGACGAGATGTTGAGGGGTCATCGTGCTTGGAGGACAGGGCACTCTCTTGGTGCCTTGAGTCCCGGGCAGGCTTCTTTCTCCTCGTACTGGATGTACGCTTGTGCCTTGGGGAGGAGGGCGTCAAGCGTTGTCGGGGTTTCAATGCCAACCGTTTTTTAAATTGTGTACGAGGACGAAGTCCTCGCTCGAGCAAGAATTCTTCATGTCATCGGTTGTTGAGACCTGGACCGTTTCTTTATTGAACCTTTTGATATAGGCTTGAAGAGGCTCGTCTTTCCCTTGAATTATGGCCTCAAGGAAGGCTTCGGTTTTTGGGTGACGACAGGAGGTCGTGAAGTGTCTAGAGAACATCATCCCCAACCGTCTCTATGATGTGATGGATTCGTCGGGGAGCTTCTTGTACCAAGTCATCGCTTCGTTCCTCGGCGTGGTAGGGAACAATCTACATTTGATGGCGCCCCGGACGCCACGGTGGTCGAGCAACGCATCGATATTCTCGATGTGCTCGTCAAGATCCATCGTACCGTCATACGTGCTCAAAGACGGTGGTTTCTCCAGCCCTTTTGGCAGGGCATGGCCATAATTTCCTGGGAAAACGGGCCGCAAGGCTCGTCGTTTCTACTGCTACTAGATCACGACGGGGAGTGGGTGTTTCGCCCAATGGCAGGACGGCGATCTCGGCGGGGAGACGGGGTTCGTGTCTGGCCCTTGGATCTAGGCGGAGGCGAACGCTGGGGCTCTGCTCACTGGTCCCTTCTGGTCCTCTTGGTTCCCAGGGAGTACTGGCTCAGTGGAGAGGTGCGGTCGCGCTTTCTGATTGCCTGGCACTATGGCTCAGGTGGTGCCCGACGGTCTCTTTCACGTCGGGGAGGCGGACTCCGAGATCTTCGACGTTCTTTCCTCGGCGGAGGGGATCTTGGCCGATTGGATTCTTTTAGGGGTCCAATCCTCGCGTTCTGTTGGAGGATTATGAGGTTAGTCTTGTTGAGGGCTTCAAGGAAGGCCGCCGTGGTCGGGTCGGCACTGGGCGGAACTGGGACAGATTGGTGATCCTGAGGAGGCTGGACCTCAGTGGGATCAGCGCGAACGGGGGAGGGAGATGCGGTGGCTCCATCTCTCAGCTGATGGGCGTCACTCCGAAGAAAGGGGGCTGCTCAGTCAGTATCAGTCTTGCTGACGGGGAGAAAAACAGAGTTACGAGCATCCTTGACATGATTTTGGCTTGCCATGGTCGGAATCTTGGAGAGGTTTTTTTGCTCTTGAATCTACGATGGAAGAAAAACGGGGATAACAGAGTTTCCCACAAACGGCGCCACTGATCTTGACGGCTGATCAGAACCTGAAGTGGGCTAGAGATGACGTCTGTGATGTTGGGTGTGAAAGATGAGGAGGGGGTGTACCTACAAGTACTCCAATGCTAAAGTAAGGATCGGGAGAAAGAAAGGCAAGTACAAAGTATGTGTTTCGTAATATGAATTAGAATATCTGACCCTCTCAAATGAGAGGGTTTTATAGTTCCCCAGCGCTTGGCCATTGGGCCCTATTTTCGGGGCGAGATAATTGTTCCCCAAAGAATAGGTAACTTCCAGAAACTAGTCGTTAGGACGGTCAGAGGTGCCCAAAACTAGCTGTTTCCACGGGCAGAGACGCAGTTACGGGCATGTGCGTCATGACTGTTTCTAGATGGTGGAACCGTGCGTGACGGGCAGGAACTGCAGAGGAGGGGCAGCTAACCCTGAGGGTTATCCGACCAGCCTTGCCCGGTAGAGGGGCAGAAAGGTAAATGTTGCCCTAAATTTGCTGGACTTATGCAACTGGATCATTCTGGAGCAGAAGTGGATTGGGTCATGCCTAACCATTGGACCAGTCCGGAACAACAATGTTTGAAGAGATAAACGATCAATCTGATCTTTTTAAAATTTAAGAGAACTAAATAAACCTTGAGATAAAAATAAAAGACTAAAAAGAATATTTAACCTTGATTATAATATGGCATTTAATAGTTACCTGATCTTGCATAATTTTTTTTTTTTGCTAGACGCATTTGATACAGAACAAATTGTCGAAACACAGAAGAAACTTAAATTTGGGCTGTCAGATCAGGTTCCCATTTATGATTTTAAGCTCCACCGGAGAACTTATGACATATAACAGGTGAATCTGTTGAAGAAAGACCACATTGCAGCATTAAAAAGGTCAGTTTGTAACAGTTTTGCGGTAGAGATGTTTTAGTAAAAAATTGTTTATTTATTGACATTGAAAAATCTAGTTACCATGTTCACTAACACAAGACACTAGTAACAGGTGGATATCGATTTATGTAATTCAGGCACTTTCTTAGCATTGAGATGACAATAGTACTAAAACTGAATATAATAGTACTAAAACTCTGTGACCTCTACCTCGATAGGGTGGCGCAAGGACAACTTTTTGTACAGTTATGTTGATCATTCCTTCATGTGAACGTTGGGATATTGTTGGAATATGTTTCCAAGAATGCCCTTCAACGGATCTATTCTCTCGAACTCTATAAATTAAAGATTTGGAAGCTTGAAGAAGTGTTGCTTGAAGCAGCCGTTGATCATGAGAAAAAGAGAGAGATAAAAAGTTAGTTGGATGCTGCTAATACTGAAGTGTTATTATTCAACGCATCAAACAATCAACATGTA
Source organism: Lathyrus tuberosus (assembly GCA_022829125.1). NCBI lineage: Eukaryota > Viridiplantae > Streptophyta > Magnoliopsida > Fabales > Fabaceae > Lathyrus > Lathyrus tuberosus. The sequence goes on from JALAZF010000282.1 coordinate 4,370,211, forward strand.
GCAAGCAAAGATGAAGCTGTTACTACAAAGTGTGCACAAACGATGATCGTGCTAACACTATATAAAACTACTCAAGTGAGACATCAATAAGTGAAGCATAGTAGCTTAGTTGAACTTGATAGTTAAATTGGAAGAAGCATTAAAGCTCAAGAAAGGAGTACAAAATGCTGCAAGCTGAACATTAAATGAAGAATGCTCAATGAAGAAATTGAAGCAAACTGCTGAAGAATGTACAATGATGCAACATGCCAAAGCCATGTGAAACTAATCAAGTGAAACATCAATAAGTGAAGCATAGTAACTTAGTTGATCTTGATGATTAAGCTGGAAGAAGCATTACCTACTCAAGAAAGGAGTGCATCATAAAGAAGCTTAAAGCTCGTGAAAAGAAGTCGTAGTGCTCGATAAGAAAGCTTTTAAGCAATACAGAACTAGTGTGCTTTATTATAATCTCAAAGATTTATTCTTTAGATAATTTTGTATTAGAAAGCAAGGAGTTGTTACTCATAACTTGCTAGACACACTTAGGTGTTATTGTACTTCATTTGTGTAATCAGCTTGTAAGAAGCATATTAGTACACAAGAAAATCCTTAAAAAAAGTATTGTTCCTTGAGCGATCAAGTGATGCCCAGAATATTGAGATGACTAAGCATGTTTCTAACAGCTTAGTGAATGCTGTTCCTTGAGCTATCAAGTGAAAACCAGGATGCTTGAGAGGGTTAGGTCATTGTTGAACGGCTTGAAGATTGATTCCTTGAAAGGCTAGTGAAAGTCAGGATTCTCAAGAAAGCAATAGAAGATACCCATTGTAGTTGTAATCATTTTGATAATTAGTGGATTAAATCCTTATGATAAAACAAAATCATCTTGAGGAGTGGACTGGAGTAACTTCGTTAACAGTGAACCAGGATAAAAAAAATTGTGTTCATTTATTTTTATTTATATGTTAACGTCATTAGTTTAAATTTCACAAATGAAGACAAAATGTGAAACCCAATTCAAACTACTCTTTATTGTGTTTCTCATCCTTCATGGAGAACAAATAGAATAAAATCATTTTATGAGATAGAAATGACTTCAAACAATTCACTAAACAGACCCAAATCCTTCAATGGAGAAAGGTGTGCTTTGATGAGAATATTTATAGCAAGGATGGATTATGATACATGAAAATTTGAAAGATACGATGGTAAGCACATTAAAATTTTGAAACCGGTGAAACGAGACGCGAGGGTTTGAGACTTCATGTTGTAGGGTGTTAGCTGAACACATCTTTGATGTTAAGCACATTAAAAATTTGGCAGAAAAATTTTCAATAAATTTTAACTCGTGATTTCAATCAACAATGGCGATGGCAAGCAATGAAAATTTAACCTTAATTCAATTTAAGATTTGATTTATAGAAATTTGCAAAAATGTAAAAAATGAAAATAAAGACAATGAAGAATGAATGTCAACTCAATTGTCAATGGCAATGTTTGAAGAGATAAGCAATCAATCCGATCTTTCTAAATTTTAAGAGAACTAAATAAACCTCAAGATTAAATAAAGGACTAAAAAAAATATTTAACCTTCTTTATAATATGATAGTTATGTGACCTTACATAAATTTTTGTTTTTGCTAGATGCATTAGATGCAGAACAAATTGAAAAAACATAAATTTGGACAGTCAGTTAAGGTTCCTATTTATGATTTTAAGATCCACCAAAGAACAGCATTGAAAGGTCAGTTTGTAACAGTTTTGCAGTAGAGATACAAGGCATGGTGCATATTCTTGTGACTACACAGGAACAAAATGAAGTTATAAATCTGGTTATCGTCTCTTTATAAAATTTGTGTTTACGTATAAAGTGAATAAATTCAACAGCATACATGGAATCAGCATAGTGAATAAATTATCTTCTGTTTTATCTACACAAGAAAACGCGGATTTACCGTAAAACCTTCTTGCCAGAATAATTACTTACAAAGATAGGTTTCCTTTCCGGCGGATCCAAAATCAATCGCAACCGATTGAAACAAATTATAGAAATAACAATCCCAAACCGATTGAAACAAATTAAGATCATAGAATCCACTAAATAACTAATGGTTCAAACAAATCCTTTGACTTCATCCCAGTGGAGACAACACTTTAACTCCTACAAATCTCAACAAATCTACAAAAATTATTTAAATTAATACATAAACATAAACAAATAAAATATAAATAAATATTGCAATTAACTACTTACCACATAAAAATATATCACTAACAGCCCAGAATTTTATTCGGTACCTTTCTATGGTCGCCAAAAAAAGGTTTTACTATGTCCAAAATCTGCAGCAGCATCTTTAACGACTCACGATTTCAATTTCCAAAACATGAAAAGTAAATAATAATTCATACAATTAAAAAATAAAAACTGTTTCGAGATACACTTCCTCCGAAGACGAACAACAGGGTAGCAAAAGAGATACGTGTGCTTACACCTCCGAAGCAAAATAACGAAACAAATCAATGATTTATGTTCAGAGGTGAAGACACACGTATCAATTTCACTAACCTAAACGCAACTCTTCTTCCGCAGCCGAAAACAACACTAACCCTAAAGATGATGTTAGTACGGTGGGATGATGGTGGTTTATATAGCATTTCATTAGGTCTAACTCAAGGAGGGTTTCGTAATTTTACCATGTTTTCTTTTTTCTTTTTTTTTTCTAAGCCCAAAATTCTTACCATGTTTTTTTTCCTAAGCCCAAAACTCTTACCATGTTTTAATTGAATGTAATAATAGTTTTTTTTTTTTTAATTCTTAAATAAATATTTAGAGTTTGTATTGGATTACAATTTTGAAAGGCTGAATGAGGTAATTCAAGTATGTCATTTTTTGTACAAGTGAGTAAAGGAAAAGAAAAAAAAAATATTTAGAAAATAAAGATATACTAGTATTAGCTAGCATGAGAGTACTAAATAGTTAGGACAAACATTCTCCTTTTTAAGATTATGAAATATTTGAACTCGTCATTCCTTAGAGATAAACTTTTTAATATTGTGAAGAATCGTGTCATGTTGATGTCAAACATTAACAAACTCTAAGATAATTTAATAGTATAGTTGGAGTTAGAATAACACATTAGGTCTTTGATGCCGAGTTCTCGGGCCATACATAAAGCATGATATACCGTCATCAATTCAGCATGAAGGAAGTTGGGATAACTAATATTACCCGCAAAACCGTTATCACAAGCGTCATCATAATTTCGAATCAATCCATTAAAATCATATATGTTAGGATTATCGAGGCTACTGTCATCAATATTCAGAATCATATTACTATCTTTGTGTGCATTCCACGTGGTCGTTCTTGTTGGACGAGACAAATTATGCTTGAGAAAACATTTAGCTAACTGATTAGCATAATTCATTGTGATGAGTTTCAAAGTATAGAAAGATACCATTTCATTCGCAAGACACAATTTGTTTCTAGCACGCCACAACCACAGGCAAACAGCCAAAAAGATAGAGTCGTCATCGATATCATGTCTAATTCAATTATATAAATTATCCCCTTGGAAGAATAATAGGTCCAAGAAATCAATAGATTTCCAAAAACGAGTAGCGAATTCACAGTCTCTCAAGCAGTGTGATGATGTCGTCCCAGCGTCCTGATTGTATCAAAGATAGAGATTTGTCTGGAGCATACCACGATGACACAACATCGATCTCGTTGGAAGGGACTTATGTAAAGTCATACGATGGAAAAATTCCACATTCTCGGGAGCAGGAATATGCCACACCCACTTCCAAGAGTTGTTGTATGTTGTATTCTGAACAAATTCAAGTTTGTTGAACTAGTTATAACCATATGAACAATATAGATACCATCTAAATTGTCTTTCCAGGTTAACCGATCAAGCACTAGAGAATTCAAACAAATGGAAAGCGCTTTCAGGCGATCACGGACAACCGAAGAAATATTAGTATATAATCCATTTCCCATCCAAGTAAACATCATTCACTCGCATTTCCAGATTGTGGATATCGACATAGAAAACATGTTTCGCTAATTTACATACCCCTAGACCAATTGGAAAACCAAAAAGAGGAGTTCTCATCCCCCAATCTAAATTCAAAGTCATCTTTAAGAGCATATATAGCTTTCAAAATTGCATTCCAAGTAACTGATTCTGGTTTCCTTTTCATATTAAGGAATGTTTCCTCAATTATGTACTTATGCTTCAAAACTTGGACCCATAGAGAATCATAATCTCAATGAAGACCCCAAACCAGCTTACCCTACAAAGAAATATTGGCATTTCTTGCTTTCTGGATCCCAAGATCACCCAACATGTTGAGCTTAGTGATTTTATTCTAGCAAACGAGATGCACAGTAGAGTTTGAATTACCTTTCCACAAAAAATTCCTAGTCATCCTATCAATAAAATCACAAGTTGGCTGAGGTAGTCAAGCCACTTATATATAATAATTTATGTTGTCAAGATGCTAACCTCTGACTGATTTTCTCCTTTAAGAACTCAAAGTCCTAGCGTTGAATACGACTATGCAACATAGAGAACCCCAAGTATTCCTCTAGAGTAAATGTTCACTTGTTACCTATGTTATAGACAATTAAATTCGTTCTACTCCTCTTTGTGGTAGCGGAGAAGAACACATTTAATTTATCAATATTCACTTTAGGGCATAAAACATGGCAAAATGATTCAAGATATCATAAATGTTCCCTACCCGGGAGTTAGAAACCTTCAAAAAAAGAAGAACATCATCAGAAAATAAATAAATGTGATGGAGAGGGTCCATTACAAGATACCTGATTGGTTTCCATTGGCCTTCATCGACTTACATGATGATTATGTGTGACAAGATTTCAAATAACGAAGATATATAGTGAAATGGGGTCACCTTGCTGTAATCCTCTTGTTGGAACAAATTTGGCAGTCATCTCCCGTTCCAAAGAATATACATAGAGGAGCTAGTTACATAGTGCATGATCAACTTTATAGTAATGGGAGAAAACATGTTTCGCTTCAAACAAAATTTCAAGAAATCCCAATTATCATGATCATAGCCCTTCTCAAGATCTATTTTGAACACCATGTCAACTTTTTCCTTTATAGATTTACACATCGAATAAATTGCTTCATGGAGGATAATGTCATTATCAATTATCTCTTTATTAGGCATAAAACTACTTTAGAAATGTCCAATTAGCCGATTTATATAAGGATGCAATATGTTAACCATAATATTCGTAATAAGCTCGTAAATAGTGTTGCACAAGCTAATAGACTTGAATTCCTTACAATTTTGGGGACAGTCTACCTTAGAAATTAATGTGATAAACGTCTTAGAAAGAGAAAAGTCAAAGCTACCTGTCACAAAAATAGCTCAAGTGTGTCAATTGAATTAAATGACCGTAAATATTTATTAAATTAAATAATAAGATAAATCAATAAATCATACTCCTCAATATGAAGAATAATCAAATTAATCTAGGAGTTGTATTCAGTTACAATTTTGAAATGTCATTATCAACTAATATATGGCAATTTTACGACAACATTTATTTATATTCATGTGTTAATTTAAATAAATTGATTAAATTTACAAATCAACAACACTTAAAAAATATACAATTTTGAAGGATTTTTTTAAAAATAATTATGTTAAAAAAACATCGCAATATTTCATTAATATTTTTTTAGTTAATTTAAATAAATCTTATATTCAATTATGATAATATCGATTTCTTAAAATTCTCAAGCTCATTTCGATGGTTTTTGTTGTTTTTATTCGATAGATACAAATAGTTATCTTTATGGAACTTTAAAGATAAAAATATAAGTTACAAATGGACATGTCATTAATTTTGAGTGCAAAAATATTTTTAAAATGACCAAAAAAAACCATTGTGACACTTAAAAGATAAAATATACATGTCATTAAAAAATGGGCATATCATCAATTTTCAGTGCAAAAATATGAGAAAAAGACCAAAATGATTTGAATTTGAAATGTTGGGATTAGTTTTGTGAACGAGATAAAATAGAATGATCAAAATTGAAATTTTGTTCCTAAAAAATGACTAAAAAAACCATTGTGAGACTTAAAGATAATTGTCATTAAAAAATGGGCATCATCAATTTTCAATGAAAAAATATGAGAAAAAGACCAAAATGATTTGAATTTGAAATATTGGGATTAATTTTGTGAATGAGGTAAAATAGAATGATCAAAATTGAAATTTGGTTCCTCAGAGGGAAGATATTGGATCAGATGTTTGAACAACTTGTCCAACTTGTTATACCAAGATGAACACAATATGACAGTAACATAGAATCAAAGTAAAAGCAATATAGAACATAAGAGATTTAATAAAGAGTCTCTATATATAGTCATCCATAGTTGGGCTTTTCTTCTTGGATTTAGGCAGTGATCTCGTCCAGATATGGTAGAGATTCAATTATGATTTGTTTCTCCAAAAACAGCTCCACAAAAGATTTGATTTGATTTGAATTCAAATTTAAGTCTCCTTGATTTTAATTTAATTTAATTAATAATCAAACAAATCAGATTATTAAAAGATAACAACAACTCTTGTTGCACAAGTAACAAAAATGCGCGCTATAGTCAATTGGAAAATAAACGCATACAGAAACAGCCTTGTCCTGCAGATAAGGGCCACATGCTGGGACATTTGTTCCCACATGTATCTTTCTTCACAAAAGCAGTTGGAGTCAGATGTGCCACACCAACTAGAACATCATGTCTAACATGTGTTTATACCAAGTTGTTTTGCATAATGTAGTCAATCCAAACAGGAATAATAATCTCCCCATTTGGCAAATATTGTCGAGAATGTGAAGTTGATTTCTCAAGAAGTGACAGAGAAGAATGATGATTTGACTTCTGCTCGAACATCTTTATCCAGGGTGGAGACCGGTCTCGATAAAGCAAATCGGTCTTTAGATCTTTCCCAGGAAAGAATAAAGCTCAAAAAGTCTTTGAAAGAGTATCAAGAATGTCAGAAAAAAATGAAGGATGACCTTTATAAGATATTTCTCGAGAACCTTGCCTTGTCTGAGGAGTTAGCCAATGTTTGAAAGTGCCTTTAAGTCAATGAAGTACTTTTATCCTACTAAGCCAATCTCTCAAGAGCTAGTTTTTCTTGACCAATCCATTGAAGATAGAAAGGTCATCTTATTGGTGGATTATATATATATATATATATATATATATATATATATATATATATATATATATATATATATATATATATATATATATATATAACCAATGTATTTGTACCCAAAATATGTGAATTTAGTAAATAAGTAATATTTGTTGTTTTTGTCCTACAATGTACATTTCCATTTTGTTACTTACAAATGTTTTTACATATTTTGTTTATTTAGGACAGAGATTTCCTCAAATTTCATGATCGAAGTTTTATTAAACGTCTATGGGGACCGGGTCGATATGCCTTTACTGCCCCCACGTGAAAACCTAGTTCGAGGTTGACGTATGGTAAACTCACCATAGTCTCTAAAGTAGCTAGCTACCAAGACGGGGGTGGGCTGATATTTTCCACTTTGCGTGTGTGCATTGGTATTATGGATTTTTTTATTACTTTAGTCATACGCTAGCGGCGTTTGTGACAACACCCTTGAGTATTTGTGATGGGACTTTGATTGCTTTTGTCGTACCCTAAACTCATTGTTACCTTTCATAATCACGAAGAAAAGAGATAATATAGTGGAAATTTATTTATTCTTTGTTGGAACATCACTGTGCATTATAAAATTGCATTAATGATCCTTAATATATTAAAACACAATATTATGCACCCATTGTAAGCGTCTAAATGCAATGAGATCCCGACTAAACCTTTTTAATTAACATTTGCAATATTCTTCTTTTTTATTTCAACCACATTTATTGGAAAGAACACGTTTGCAATATTCTTCTTTTTTATCTCAAACATTTATTGGAAAGAGCAACCGAAGAAGTTGCTCTGTATTCCCTTTTTTATCAACCTCGTTATTTCTTTCTCTTAAAGAGTCATTATGTATTTTCTTTTTTATCTCAACCACTTATTTCTTTCTCTTCCCAATAAATACGATTTGATCAGGGATTGTTATAATAAATTGTGATTTTTTTTATCTCCACATGCAACATTCATTTGGAATTTAATAATAAGACTTGATCGTACCTGGTCAGAAAGTAGATTAGTGGCCAGCAAACATCGTGAGCTCCGCTACTCCGGTGGTGATGAGACGGTGGGGGGTGTACCTGCAAGGTACTCCGATGCTAAAGTCAGGAACGGATCAAGCAAGTACAGAAAGTGAGAGTAAGAATTAGAATACCTAACCCTCTAGTGAAAGAGGGTATTTATATTGTGCCCCCAGTGCTGGGCCAATAGTCATCTGCACTGGGTTGGGTTGCTAGGCCCAATGTGTAACACCCCACTTTTCCATTTTATAAAATATAGAAGTAATACGGAAATAATCAGAGTTTTACAACTAATGTAGGATGCTACACCCATAAAACCAACAACAAAACTTCTTTTGCATTAATAAAATCAACCAGCGGAAAAACAATTATTTATTCAATTTACGGCCACCTGCCAACAACATCAAAATCCACCTAAAATGTGGTCCACCATAAGTTCAATAAAAGAAATGATACGTAACCAAAATAACCAATGAATAACAAATAATGAATAACAACTGATAAAAATTCCCCAAATCCCGTGTTACGTATCAGAGCGACTCCTAAGACTCGATCAGGTAACACGCACTCCATGCACACTCAAGTACCTAGATTATCTGTACTTCTGAAGAAGCACAGACACAATAAACAACAGAGGGGTGAGAACTACATTCAATAATAAACGGTGAATAATACATATTAAGGGTAGTTACTCACACAATCATATATCATAAACACACCATCACGACATACTTGTCATTTGCATTCAAACTTCATCAAACACATAATAATGCAATGTGACTCAAAACATCGACACAATGCATGTGGTACCAAAATCACCATGGTTCATTCAATCGAACTCGGATAAATCACATACACCCCTACTTGGCAATGATTTATCTCCACCACACTCCTCATTGGAGTTCAGGTGAATCACATACACTCCTCCTAAGCAATGATTCACCACCACCGACACACCATGAATGCATGACAACAACTATGCACATAATACACATGTATAATAATAGATATACATCTTCACGATCCTCCTGATCTCACATGAACCAATCACCAACATACACCACATGGAAAATACCTCACACGACGTTGATTAGCTAATTACTAATTAATTCACCAAAATTACTAAATTAATTAATTTCATCACCAATTACACATTTCTCAGCTTCTGGCATCTATCCTCAACCTCTCAAACCAAGAGGAATCACTTCGAACGCGAAAATGGGAAAGAAATCGCGAAACGACAAAATTCTGCACTCTCGCTGGCCATACGCGTATTGCCCTGTGCCATACGCGTATTGCCATCTCGCTCACCAAAACCATACGCATAATGCCTCCCCCTTACGCGTAATGCCAAAGCTTCCATACGCGTATCGTTACGCGTACGGGCAGAGGGTCGTGCCAAGCCTCCTTTTGGCCCTCCCATACGCGTATTTACCATAGCCGTACGCATATTGCCTTACCTGATACGCGTATGGCCAGATCTGTTACGCAAACTCAATTACCCCACACCAGTCTGGGTTCTGCTACGGGATCCTCACTTTTCCACTCCAATTCAGTCCTAAACTTGTTTCTACACTAGTTTTAGGTCCTATTCTTCATCTTACTTCTTTTACCTATCATTACTAGTCAAATTTACGGTTCTTGGATCTAATTTCGTTCACTCAACATGCACAAAAACTCAGACCTGCAACATTCATACTCATACAGTAACAGTAACACCAAAATATCAAATAATCAGAACCACAATGATTCGATTCACACAATTTTCATCACATATTCACATATGCACAACATAATCATAACACAGCATAAATTCATATGAATTCCTACGGGGTTAAGGACTCCCCACTACCCTCTCATGATTATAACACCAATATTAAACTCATTCTCCCCCTTTACCTCGAATTTCCTGATCAAATTCCTGCGAAATTAATGAAGATGGGTGCCCTAGCTCTTCCTTGTTCTTCCTTCTCTAACCCTTTATTTTCCAAAATCTGATTATGATTACCCCTCACTAATTCTCACTAATTCCAGCTTAATGACTAAACTGCCCTTACCACTTCCCACTAGCCCATTATCCATTTTATTAATTCAGACTTTTAATCAACAAAAATAATGATAATATTAATAATAATAATAATAATAATAAAATTAGTAATAATAATAATAATAATATTAATAATAATACTAATATTCAGTTCTATACTACTATTATCGGACATGCCCCCATATTAATCCTTATTATCTTATTATTATCCCTTCAAACTCGACCACACACCCTTAACCAGACCAAACAATACAAAATAACACACGACGATTAAATAATTAAAATTGGGCGTTACAACTCTCCCCCACTTAAATTATTTTCGTCCTCGAAAATATACCTGAAAGAAACAACTCCGGGTACGACTCTCGCATCCTGTTTTCCATCTCCCAGGTCACACTTCCTCCAGCAACTCCTCCCCAAGCTACTCTCACCAAAGGAATCTCCTTTCCTCTGAGTTATTTCATCTTGCTATCCTTTATCCTTATCGGCATTGCCTCCAACATAAAATTATCTCTGATATGCACCTCATCCCTCTGGATAACATGAGATTGATCAGATACATACTTTCGAAGTTGCGACACATGAAACACGTCATGCAAGTTCGAAAGTTCAGGCGGCAACACCACCCTATACGCAACTGCACCAACCCTCTGCAAGATCTGATACGGTCCAATAAACTTAGGATCCAGCTTCTTTGATTTCAATGCACGTCCAACATCGGTCACTGGGTTGACTCTCAAGAACACGTGGTCACCTTCACTGAATTCCAAAACTTTCTTCCGATTATCATGATAACTTTTCTGCCTACTCTGAGACGTTTTCATCTTCTCGCGGATCATCTAAATTGTCTCGGTAGTCTGTTGCACAATCTCAGGTCCAAGCACCACATTCTCACCAGTCTCATACCAACACAGAGGCGTCCTACACCTCCTACCATACAAAGCTTCGAAAGGTGTCATTCCAATACTCGAATGGTAGCTATTATTATATGTGAACTCAATCAATGGCAAATGAGTATCCCACGCACCACCTTTCTCCAACACACAGGCTCTCAGCAAATCTTCCAACGATTGAATAGTCCTCTCTGACTGACCATCAGTCTGTGGGTGATAAGCCGAGCTCAACTTCAAATCCGACACTATGCTCGATGGAACACCATGTAACTTCACAATTATTCTGATATAAATCTCCGCCAGCTTTGACAACGGGAAACTGATGTTAATTGGTATAAAATGTGCAGATTTTGTAAGTCGATCCACCACTACCCAAATAGCATCAAATCCCCTTGCCATATTTGGCAAACCCGTAACAAAATCCATAGCAATACTGTCTTATTTCCATTCAGGAATCTCTAATGATTGCATTAATCCCAAAGGCTTCGGGTGCTCCACTTTTGACTTCTGACATGTCAAACAAGCATAGACAAACTGAGCTATGTCCCTCTTCATACCGAACCATCAAAACAACTTCTTCAAGTCATGATACATTTTCGTAGCTCCCGGATGAATACTCAAGCTACTCCGGTGGCTTTCCTCTAAGATTGCCTTTTTCAATTCCACATTATTCGGTACACAAATTATGCCCCGGAATCTCAACACACCAACATTATCCACTTTAAAATCACCATCAGGATCACCTCCTTCTGTAGGCATCAAGTCCACTAATTTCACATCAAGTTTCTGATTTTTCTTAATCACATCCAAAAAGTCATTATTCACCTTCAGCATACCCAATCTAACACTTTCCGGTGTAGTTTCACAAACCATGCTCAAGTCTCTAAACTGCTCAATCAACTCCATTTCTTTTACCATTAATGCCGACATATGAATTGTCTTCCGACTTAACGCATCTGCTACAACATTAGTTTTTCCCAGATGGTAACTCAGACTAAAATCATAGTCTTTCAGGAATTCCAACCATCTTCTCTGCCTCATATTTAATTCCTTCTGATCAAACAAATACTTCAAACTCTTGTGATCCCTGAATACTTCGAATCCCGATCCATACAAATAATGTCTCCAAATTTTCAATACAAAAACTACTGCAGGTAGTTCAAGATCATGAGTAGGATAATTCCTCTCATGTACCCTCAATTGCCGCGAAGCATATGTCGCCACTTTGCCATCTTGCATCAACACTCTGCCTAATCCCATCTTAGACGCATCAGAATACACCACAAAAGGTTCACTTGGACTTGGTAGAACTAATACTGGCGCTGTAGTCAATTTCTTCTTCAGTTCCTCAAAATTTTCCTCACAAGCCGCATCCCAAACAAAAACTTGATTCTTTCTAGTTAACTGAGTCAATGGTAACGCCAGATTAGAAAACCCTTCAATGAATCTTCTGTAGTAACCTGCCAAACCCAAAAAGCTTCTAATCTCCGTTGTTGTCTTCGGAGCTTCCCACTGAAGTACTGCACTTACTTTAGATGGATCCACCGATATGCCATCACCAGAAATAACATGACCCAAGAAACTCACAGTCCTCAACCAGAATTCACATTTCGAGAACTTTGCGAAGAATTTATTATCCTTCAACAACTGCAACGCAATCCTCAAATGATTTGCGTGATCCTCGTCAGCCTTAGAATAAATCAGTATATCATCAATAAATACCACAATAAACTAATCCAAATAAGAGTGAAAGATACAGTTCATATATTCCATAAACACACCCGACGCATTAGACACTCCGAAAGGCATCACTGCATATTCGTAATGTCCATAGCGAGTTCTGAACACAGTCTTCTGAATATCACCTTCCTTTACTCTAATCTGATGGTACCCTGACCTCAAATCAATTTTGTTAAAAACACGAGCTCCTACAAGCTGATCCATTAAGCCATCAATCCTCGGAAGTGGATACTTATTCTTAATGGTCACTTTATTCAACTGACGGTAATCAATGCACAGACGCATACTATCATCCTTCTTTTTCACCAACAACACTGGAGCTCCCCACAGCGACACACTCGGCCTAATAAACTTCTTATCAAGCAACTCTCCAATATGAGATTTCAACTCTGTCAATTCTGATGCAGACATCCTGTACGGTACCATAGATATAGGTCTGGTACCAGGAACAATATCAATAGTAAATTCAACTTCTCTCGTCGGAGGCAACTCGGTAATATCATCTGGAAACACTTCTGGAAATTCATTTACCACAGACAACTCATTAACTGAAGTCTTGCTTTCAATAGATAACGAGGCAAACACTGCAAACATCTTCGCTTCATCCTCTAACAATGTCCTCAACTCTCTGCTAGACAACGAATCCGCTAATGCTTCCTCTTTGGGAGTAAGAAACAATAACGTCTTCCTAAAACAATCAATATAAACTTGGTTGAACTCCAACCAGTTCATCCCCAAAATAACATCGAGATTACCGAGTGGCAAACAAATCAAGTCCACTCTGAAATCTCTACCAAACATAGTCAGCGGACACTTCAAACACACCAAGGAAGTAACCACAGAACCAATAGACGGAGTTTCAATCGTCATCCTCTGATCTAGAGTAGACGGCATAATCCCTAGTCTCTTCACACAATCAACAGAAATAAACGAGTGGGTTACACCCGTGTCAATGATAGCAATCAAAGGAATATCATTAATAAAATAAGTACCTTTAACGGAACGTTCCTCATCGGTGGACTGGGCTCCCACCAAGGTAAACACTTTTCCACTGGCCTGAGACTTCTTTGGCTTTTCACAGTGAGTGCTGATATGACCCTTCTCTCCACAGTTATAACAGGTAGGCATAGTGGCCATACAATCTGCTATAACATGACCTGGTCGCCCACACTTGAAACACTTCTTCACCTCATTCGGACAATTATTAGCACGGTGACCCGCGCCACCACATCTGAAACACTTGAGATCATCAGGAACCACTCCTCCCTCCTTTGGTTTCTTCCCTGCAACAACTTTCTGTTTCCCCTTATCAGCTGGAGCACTGTAAGGAGTACCCTCAAATCTCTGCTTACCCTTCTTATCATTCACAGCTTTGTAATGGGCAATTCTGGCTCTATTATCATTATCATAGATCTTGTTTCTGCTTGCCAGCTCTGGATAATTCCTTATTTTCTGACAAGCAATGCCCAGTTTGATCTCGGGACGCAGCCCATTCTCAAACTTCAAGCACTTCGAATTCATAGCCTCTTCCGCATTGTAATGACCATAATACTGCACCAACTCTTCAAACCGAGCAGCATATTCAGCAACAGTCATGCTACCTTGTTTCAGCTCCAGAAATTCAATCTCCTTTGTACTACGAATATCTTCCGGAAAGTACTTTTCCAGAAACTCAGCCTAAAACACCGTCCAAGTAATCTCAGTCCCCGCAACTTCTAACCTCTGACGACTATTGTCCCACCAGGCTTCAGCCTCTCCTTCCAGCATATGAGTACCAAACTGTACCTTCTGAGCATCACTGCATCCCATGGTCCTGAAGATTTTCTCCACAACCTTCAGCCATTTCTGTGCAGCCTCTGGATCCAAAATACCTCCCTCATATATAGGCGGCTTATTGCTCTAGAAGTGTGCTAAGTCGCGGAACTGCGCACCCCCAGCCTGATTGGTGTTCTCAACCGCTTGTGCCATAGCTTGCATAGCAGCAGCAAGAGCAGCATCATTCCTTCCTGCCATACTGGTCAATAATTAACATACGGTCAGAACACACAACTCACTCATATTCTAAGGACAGACTCAACTACTACACCTGGCCGGACGGGCCGACCTGCTATGATACCAATTGTAACACTCCACTTTCCCATTTTATAAAATATAGAAGTAATACGGAAATAATCAGAGTTTTACAACTAATGTAGGATGTTACACCCATAAAACCAACAACAAAACTTCTTTTGCGTTAATAAAATCAAACAGCGGAAAAACAATTATTTATTCAATTTACGGTCACCTGCCAACAACATCAAAATCCACCTAAAATGTGGTCCACCACAAGTTCAATAAAAGAAATGATACGCAACCAAAATAACCAATGAATAACAAATAATGAATAACAACTTATAAAAATTCCCCAAATACCGTGTTACGTATCAGAGTGACTCCTAAGACTCGATCAGGTAACACGCACTCCATGCACACTCAAGTACCTGGATTATCTGTACTTCCGAAGAAGCACAGACACAACAAACAATAGAGGGGTGAGAACTACATTCAATAATAAACGGTGAATAATACATATTAAGGGTAGTTACTCACACAATCATATATCATAAACACACCATCACGACATACTTGTCATTTGCATTCAAACTTCATCAAACACGTAATAATGCAATGTGACTCAAAACATCGACACAATGCATGTGGTACCAAAATCACCATGGTTCATTCAATCGAACCCGGATATATCACATACACCCCTACTTCGCAATGATTTATCTCCACCACACTCCTTATTGGAGTTCGGGTGAATCACATACACTCCTTCTAAGCAATGATTCACCACCACCGACACACCATGAATGCATGACAACAACTATGCACATAATACACATGTATAATAATAGATATACATCTTCACGATCCTCCTGATCTCACATGAACCAATCACCAACATACACCACATGGAAAATACCTCACACGACATTGATTAGCTAATTACTAATTAATTCACCAAAATTACTAAATCAATTAATTTCATCACCAATTACACATTTCTAAGCTTCTGGCATCTATCCCCCAACCTCTCAAACCAAGAGGAATCACTTCGAACGCGAAAATGGGAAAGAAATCGCGAAACGGCAAAATTTTGCACTCTCGCTGGCCATACGCGTATTGCCCTGTGCCATACGCGTATTGCCAGCTCGCTCACCAAAACCATACGCGTAATGCCTCCCCCTTACGCGTAATGCCAAAGCCTCCATACGCGTACTGTTACGCGTACGGGCAGAGGGTCGTGCCAAGCCTCCTTTTGGCCCTCCTATACGCGTATTGACCATAGTCGTACGCGTATTACCTTACCTGATACGCGTATGGCCAAATTTGTTACGCAAACTCAATTTCCCCACACCAGTCTGGGTTCTGCTACGGGATCCTCACTTTTCCACTCCAATTCAGTCCTAAAATTGTTTCTACACTAGTTTTAGGTCTTATTCTTCATCTCACTTCTTTTACCTATCATTACTAGTCGAATTTACGGTTCTTGGATCTAATTTCGTTCACTCAACATGCATAAAAACTCAGACCTGCAACATTCATACTCATACAGTAACAGCAACACCAAAATATCAAACAATCAGAACCACAATGATTTGATTCACACAATCTTCATCACAGATTCACATATGCACAACATAATCATAACACAGCATAAATTCATATGAATTCCTACAGGGTTAAGAACTCCCCACTACCCTCTCATGATTATAACACCAATATTAAACCCATTCTCCCCCCTTACCTCGAATTTCCTGATCAAATTCCTGCGAAATTGATGAAGATAGGTGCCCTAGCTCTTCCTTGTTCTTCCTTCTCTAACCCTTTCTTTTCCAAAATCAGATTATGATTACCCCTCACTAATTCTAGCTTAATGACTAAACTGCCCTTACCACTTCCCACTAGCCCATTATCCATTTAATTAATTCATACTTTTAATCAACAAAAATAATGATAATATTAATAATAATAATAATAATAATAAAATTAGTAATAACAATAATAATAATATTAATAATAATACTAATATTCAGTTCTATACTACTATTATTGGACATGCCCCCATATTAATCCTTATTATTTTATTATTATCCCTTCGAACTCGACCACACACCCTTAACCAGACCAAACAATACAAAATAACACACGACGATTAAATAATTAAAATGAGGCGTTACACAATGCAGATAACTGCCAGGGCTTATGTGGCGTAGGGAAGAGCAGCACGTGGTCTTCGCTTTAGAGTAACTACCTCGATTCTCTGGAAAATGGGTAGACCGACTCTTTCGGAGGTGGGTAGTCACCTGATGACGTGTCCCCGTGGGAGGAGCACGTGGAGAACGTGGGGGGGAGGGGGGTGAGAGGTGTGACCTCTCCCTGGGTGATACAGTATTCGCTCGACGATAAGGTTATTGGGTATGCCTGACGAGGAAGTGAATTGGGCCCTAATGGACTGCTTGGCATGTCTTTGGGTTGGGCTACCCGACTGATGGGCAGGCGCCGACCCAGTTCAGAACAGGAGCCCCCCAAGTCGTTGCTTCGAAGAGTCAGAGTGATGACTTAAGGGCCAACCCATTCGCCGGGGACCTGTTTAGTAGGGCAATATGCCCGAAGCGCCAAGCTGATGGGAGATGCAGGCGGTCAGGAGCAGGGATGTTTGTCAGGCAAGAGTCACGGGGACTAATGCCTTTCTGGTTACTTAAAGGCCACTTCTGATTGACGATGCGGGGAGATGAAAGGAGACGGACGCGTATGTCACGCAGGCACAAAGGGAAATGAAAAGACGTACGCGAGGTCCCGAGTGCCACGTGTCACTCGCCATCAATGCCTAGGGCGAGTGCCTAGAGACGCCTAAAGTCATGTGACGGCCATATAAATAGGAGTCAGGTTCGTGCCATTTACACGTTTCCACTCTCTCTGCTCACAGCTCTCTCTCTATCTTTTTCTTTAGCTTCTGCCGCCGTCCTTCCACCATAAGCCGCCGCACCGGAGATTCCCAACCGCCGTTACAAGTAAGTTTCTGGCTCCTACTTTATGTTTAGTGCTTTCTATGGTGGTTTCTCCGGCGAACTGATGAAGTTCTCGGGGAGGCCATGGAGTTTCCGGCGAAAACGACGGGGCTTCTTTAGATTTCCGGTGAATACCCCGGGGAACTGGGATGAATCTCCCAAGGACCTGATAAAGGTCCCGAGGACACGAGATGAATTCCCTGAGGACATGGGACGAAGAAGCTAGGGACCTGATGAAGGTCCAGGGGACGTTCGATGAACACCCCGAGGACGTTAGATGAATACCCTGAGGACGTCGGGTGAATGCTTCGGGGACGTGAGATGAAGGTCCAGAGCATATCTGTGTGTGTCCTCGAGCTTCATGTCTCGGTTCTTTGCTAACGCGGGGAGGTCCAAGGGGTGAGCACCCTCGGTAACCGTGGTCGGAGGGATGTTTCCCCAGCGGGATGTTTCCGAGGAAGGCTCTAGTGGGGGACGTTTTCTAAGCAGTTCCCCGTATCCATTCTTCGTCGTTTCACTTGATTTGCAGTGGAAGGTTGAATTAGATCTGGACTATCGAATTCACCAATATCCTTTGCTTTTCAGGTAAAAATGGCGACAATGACCGCGAGAATCATAGAGACCGACGATGAGCCCGACTCCCCATTGGCGCCGACCACTGCTGATAGGGAGCGGACGCCCGAAGACTGGGCTAGCGAGGAGCCTCTAGGTGTTCCATCCTTGTTCGTTACGAATTCCCATGATGCCTTCGCCACTGTCGAGAATCGCTGCGAGGGTTCCTCGAAGAACTTGCTGGTGTACAAACCTCTAGCACACCACCGCATCTGTTCGAGATTCAAAGGGATGAGATTCCATATGCACGAGTTTACCTTCGACGAGGTGGGTTGGCACTTGCCCTTCAGCGGTTTCCAGCGAGAGGTGTTCACTTGGATGCGTCTGGCACCTTCGCAACTTCACTCTAACGCCCCCGCCTTCATTCACGCATACGAGCTCGTCTGCCAGTACCTCAGCATCGGGGCTACTATACCCTTCTTCTTCTGTAATTTCCACCCGTGAGGGATATTCTCCTAGCTACCTTGTTTTAATGATGTCAACAAACATATTAGATTGTAATTTGAGCGGTATCACTTCACATGTCAGGCATATAGCGTCTAACCATTATCGTTCATATGTCTAGATGCATAGGATCTTGTCCTCTCCAAAAATAAATGTCCACTATCGTTTTAGTGGTGTCTAGTATGTGTCTCTGATCTTGGTCTGGTAAAAATGCTCAGAAAAATTGAATTTCCTGAAAAATTTGCACTTCATGCACTGACCTTTCCAGTCCATGCGCTAACCCCAAATTTCATGCGCTAACCTCTAAAACTTGCGGGAAAGCGTACAAATCTGTGGACACCAAATTCTTCTTTTATGCGTCGACGCATGAATGCTGGAGGTCGACGCATGACTTCAAATTCTGCAATTTTTTCACTTAATTTCTTTTCTGTTATTTTTCTGTTATTATTTTTGTTGGTCATTTTTTTTATATAAATAGTTTTGGTCATCCTTTTCATTTTAAAAACAAGAAACGTGAAAGATATATGTCATTTCTCTCTTCATCTTCATCTTCTTCATTGTGTAAACAAACAATCACACATAATCATCTTTGTTTGTGTCATCCATTGATCGAAGTGATAACGTTCAGAATTTAGGAAGTGTAATCCTCATCTTCTGGGTTGAGAGTTTGGCAGGTGTTTCTTGAATAAAACCAGTTGGTTTTGTCCTCCAAGAATCGGATAGATTTTGGGGTTTTTTGCACAAACAGTTCTTTCTATAGGGATTCGGTTGGGCGAAGGTAACCGGAAATTGGCGCAATTGTTCGGTTTAGTAGTTGTAATCAGAGGATCGTAGAAAGGAGGTTTGGGTTCGAATTCTTGGTAGATCGCAATTGACCGAGTAAAGGTAACTGAAGAATGGTGGTTTCTTTTGGTTTAGTAGCGTGGGACGGTAATTGGATCAACCATATTCGGAGCACTTGATTCATCTTGAATCAAGGGAAGAGAAAATTCTGCATCAACGATCGAAGACGTTCGAGGGTTTGAATGTTCATTGTTTTCTTTTGTAATAAATAATTTGCAACAACTATATATATATATATATATATATATATATATATATATATATATATATATATCAATTCCATTTGTGGAGTTGGGGGAAGCGTACCCAAAGCGAGGACGATTGGGGAACTGCCTAATCAAGTCACGTTTGTTCTCTCTTTCCTTAACTCTTTTACAATTCAGCTCGTTCGATTTTGTGAAGTCGCAAGTCATCGAAATTTCTGTAGTAGAGTAAGTGTAAGCTGATCAATTGTTTTGTTAAACTGATACAATTCCTTGAATTGTATCTTGGAGCAGCTTTACATTACCCTTCACTGAAATTCTGCACTTAGTTTGTTTTCGCACACTAGGTGTTTGATAATTTGTTTCAAAGAAAAATTCGAACTTGTTGTCTTTAAATTGCTTATCACATTACCTCATTGGATTGGAATATACATCAACCAAGTGATATTTTGTTGATTGTGTATCTTAAGTGTAATATTCAAAACTGAATTTTTTCTCTTCTGTACTCATCCGTGATATATTCGTGCATATCCGATCCTTTTGGTAGAAGGTTCGTTGTAGACGTTCTATCCTGTGGTAGCTTCCGTTTAAACAATTTTTAAAAACAAAGTTTGTAAAACATTTGCGTGTAAAACTCAAGGGATTTATTCAACCCCCCTTCTAGATCCATAGACATCGTCTAACAAGTGGTATCAGAGCCTGGTTCATTCTGGTGCTTCGGTAAAACTTCTTGGATCATGGCGAACGAACCTAAGGGGGCTTATAATAGAGCTCCAGTTTTTACAGGCAAAAATTACAGCTACTGGAAGGATTGTATGCGCGTTCATATTAATTCCAATGATCGGAAGGTTTGGAACGTTATTTTAAACGGTCCCATGCAAATTACTATGACTAACGCGGAAGACGTTGTCGTTCCTAAACCCGAAGCTCAATGGACTGAGGAGGACGAGAAAAAGTACAGCTATGATTGGAAGGCTCGTAATATGATCATCTCCTCCTTGGGAGTTGACGAGTATTATCGAGTCTCCCATTGTGAAATGGCCAAAGCCATGTGGGATGCCTTACAAGTAGCCCACGAAGGCACTAATGATGTTAAGTTGGCTCGTATTAATACACTAACGCAAGAGTTTGATTTGTTTTACATGAAGCAAGGGGAAACCATTGCGGATATGCAAAAACGATTCACTCACATTATCAACAAACTGCATGTTCTTGGTAAACCAAATCCAAATGAGGTTTCTACTAACAAAATTCTGAGGTGTCTTAACAGGGAATGGCAACCGAAGGTCACCGCTATCAAGGAGCCCAATGATCTTGCTACACTAGACCTCACGACACTGTTTGGGAAACTTGATGAGCATGAGCAAGTGCTTATTAGCTTGGATAAACATGAAAAGAGTATCAAGAAAGAGAAGGCAAAAGATACGGAGAAGAAGTCGATAGCTCTTAAGGCTTCTTGTTCAAAGTCCACACATCAAGAGCTAAGTGATGATGAAACCAATAATGACAAAAATGAAGAATCCGGTGATGATATGGGCTTATTTGTGAAGAGATGCAATAGATATGTTCGTAAGAACGATATTCAACACTCGGATAGAAATCTAGTCAAGTTTAGGAAGCAATCTAGAAGCGAAGGAAATAAAAATGGCAAGGTAAAAGGTACGTGCTACAACTGTGGAAAATCCGGGAACTACAAGCCGGATTGTCCATCTCTAAAGAAAGACAAAGATAAGGATAATGACAAGATTCGCTCAAACAAAAAGTCCAACAAGTCTCGACAAGCATACATTGCTTGGGAAAGCGATAGTGAGTCGGAGAAAGATGATTCCTCAAGTGACGAAAGTGAATCCGTTAACTTTTGTCTTATGGCACGCCACAACAAAGCAAAAGAGGTAAAGCATTCTAAATATGATCATGTTAATACTATCTCTCATTTAGAGTTACGAAAGGCTTTTGACATGTTACACTATGAGGCTAAGGAAGCATTTCAACGCTTAGCCTCAAACAAAAGGATTTTCACATATTTGGAGAAGAAGGTTTCCGATTCCGAAAAGGAATTGGAAGCTCTCAAAAACTCTATAGTGGACACATCAAAAGCCAAGATTGAAAAGGATCCTACCTCTTGGTTCAATTAGGGTTGTGACACTTGTCATATTTGGCAACGAGAGGTGAGAACCCTCAAGGCCAAATTGGACAAGGCTCTTATGCCAAAAGTTACGTTTGCTATTGATCGATCACATTTTCGTGAGAGCATGAATAATCCATATCAAAAGTATACCTATGTGATTCGAGATAGTGATAGCAAAAGTAAATTCCAAATGAATTGTAATTGTCTTTATTGTTGTAAGCCTGGTCATACTATTGTGAAATGCCGCTTCAGAAGGTTTCTTGTTCCGAAAGGCATCTACCAATGGTTGCCCAAGTGCGGTTTTGGTTTCACTCACCTTAAAGGACCCAATGAGAATTGGGTACCTACTCTCCCTTGATTATTTTTGTAGGTACAAAGTCTTGAGACCACCGAAAGAAGATGGGTTCTGGATAGTGGTTGCTCGAGACACATGACCGGAGACATATCTCTTTTTATCGACTTTGTGGCGAAGAAAAAGGGGTTTGTCACCTACGGAGATAACAACAAGGGACAGATTCTCGGCAAAGGTAGTGTAGGTAACCCCTCATCTACTACTACCTCTGATGTGCTGCTTGTGGAAGGCCTTAGACACAACCTTTTAAGCATTAGTCAACTATGTGACAAAAATTATAAAGTATCTTTTTCAAAGGATTGTTGCATAGTTGAAGATTGTGACAAAAAGAACGTGTTTAAGGGCTTGAGGGTGAACAACGTCTATATGCTAGACTTAAATGAGGTATCGTTGATTAGAGACAAGTGTCTAGTCGCTATGAATAAAAATTCATGGTTGTGGCATAGACGGTTGGCTCACATCAATTTTGATTTGCTTAACAAAATTGTCTCTAAAGACCTAGTCATTGATTTGCCCAAAATTAAATTCACAAAGGATCACCTTTGTGATGCGTGCCAAATGGGGAAGCAAACAAGGATCTCATTCAAATCCAAAAACATCATTTCAACTATGAGACCCCTTGAGCTCCTCCATATGGACCTCTTTGGACCATCTAGGGTTAAAAGTCTAGGTGGTAACTATTATGGACTTGTTATAGTCGATGATTTTTCTAGGTTTTGCAGGACAATTTTCTTAGCAAATAAGAGTGATACTTTTTCGGCCTTTGAACGATTTGCTAAGTTATCTCAGAACAAGTTAAACACAAACATTGGGTCAATTAGAAGTGACCATGGGGGTGAGTTTGAAAATCATTTATTTGAAGCATTTTGTGATTCCAACGGAATTGATCATAATTTTTCCGCACCACGTACCCCTCAACAAAATGGGGTAGTGGAACGTAAAAATAGAGTTTTGGAAGAACTTGGAAGGACTATGATCAATGATGGTGGATTACCAAAATACTTTTGGGCCAACGGCGTAAGTACGGCTTGTTATGTTTTGAATAGGGTGCTCATCCGACCTATTCTAAACAAGACACCGTATGAGCTTTTAAAAGGGCATAAGCCAAACATCTCTCACCTTCATGTATTTGGTTGCAAATGCTTTGTGTTAAACAATGGGAAAGATTCTCTTGGTAAATTTGATGCCAAGGCCGACGAGGGTATTTTTCTTGGATACTCTCAGTCAAGTAAAGCATATAGAATTTATAATAAGAGGTTACGCATAGTTGAAGAGTTAGTTCATGTTACTTTTGACGAGTCTTATCCGAGAAATGTTGGAGAAGGTAGTTCTTTTCATGGTGCAGGTGTACCTACTGAAGACATACTCAAGGACACTGATAAGGGAATTGATCAGCCTGAAGCAGTGTGTATTGAGGAGGAAAAGGATCACCAACCAATGAAAAGTGAGGATGATCATCATGCAAATAAAGATGAACTTCCTCCAGCTTGGAAATCTTCAAAAGACCATCCAATTGACAACATTCTTGGTGATATCTCTAAGGGAGTAACTACTCACTTTAAACTTAGTAACTTTTGTTATTACTCTGCTTTTGTTTCCCAAGTTGAACCTAAAAATGCTAAGGATGCGTTACTCGATGGGCATTGGTTTCTATCAATGCAAGATGAACTAAATTAATTCTGGAGAAATGAGGTTTGGGACCTTGTCCCCCCTCCGCGAGATCATCGAGTAATCGGCACCCGATGGGTGTTTAGGAATAAACTTGATGAAAATGGAGTAGTAACGCGTAACAAAGCTAGGCATGTAGCGCAAGGCTATAACCAAGAGGAAGGAATCGACTATGAGGAAACTTATGCGCCGGTTGCCCGACTCGAGGCCATACGCCTTCTACTTGCCTATGCTTGCACAAAGAACTTTAAATTATTCCAAATGGATGTTAAAAGTGCGTTCCTTAACGGATACATAAATTAAGAGGTTTATGTAGCCCAACCTCCGGGTTTTGAATCCCACAAATATCCTGATCATGTCTATAAACTTAAACGAGCTCTGTACGGACTTAAACAAGCCCCTAGGGCTTGGTATGAACGTCTAAGCAAATTTCTACTTGATCAAGGGTATTCAAGAGGAAAGGTTGACACAACCCTCTTTATTAAACATCAAAGAAAACACTTAATTTTGGTACAAATTTATGTTGACGATATCATATTTGGGTCTACTAACATGACCTTGGTCAAGGAGTTTTCTAGTTTGATGCAGGGGGAGTTTGAAATGAGCATGATGGGGGAGCTCAACTATTTCCTCGGATTGCAAATCAAACAACTTGAAGAGGGCACATTCGTGAGTCAAACGAAATATTGTCTTGAGTTACTAAAACATTTTGATATGCTGAACTGCAAAGCAATAGATACTCCTATGCCTACAAGTGCTAATCTTGATCGTGACGAAAAGGGTAAGGATGTTGAGGTAAAGAAGTATCGAGGTATGATAGGGTCTCTTCTTTATCTTACCGCATCACGTCCCGATATAATGTTTAATGTATGCATGTGTGCGAGGTATCAGGCACATCCCAAGGAATCCCACCTAAAGGCAGTTAAGCGCATACTTCGATACCTTTCTGGTACTCCAAAGTATGGGCTGTGGTATTCCAAAGGTAGTGTTTGTTTCTTAGTTGGCTACTCCGATTCCGATTTTGCCAGGTGCAAGTTGGATAGGAAAAGTTCTAGTGGTACGTGTCACTTTTTCGCAAATTCCTTGGTGTGTTGGCACAATAAGAAACAGGTTTCCGTTGCTTTGTCAACAGCCAAGCGGAATACGTTACCGCCGGTAGTTGTTGTGCTCAAGTCTTATGGCTTAAACAATAATTACTTGATTTCAACTTAAAACTTGAACGTATTCCAATTTTGTACGATAACACTAGTGCGATTAATCTAACTAAGAACCCCGTATTGCATTCACGCGCCAAGCATATCGAAATACGCCATCATTTTCTTAGGGATCATGTAGAGAAAGGTGATGTAATTTTTGAGCACGTTGACACTAAAAATCAACTTGCTGATATTTTCACAAAACCACTAGCTACAAAGCCTTTCTTTCACATCCGTAGGGAACTTGGCATTCTCGATATCTCGGATTGTGCTTAATAATCCTTTAGAGTATTGATCTTCACACACACATATATATATATATATATATATATATATATATATATATATATGCGCTTGTTTATTCTTTTCACTAATAATGCAAAGAGATATTTAGCCATATGTGAGGGATCTTATCGTCATGATGATCAAGGTAATATCGTTCTGATTTATAGATGTTCATCAATATTTTGTGCCATATTAATTACTCTAATCTTGATGTTTATTGTGTTTTGAGCACTTATCGTTCATGTGGATGTTTTGTTCTGTATGTGCATATGTCTATTTATCTGGTTGGAACTTAAAAATTGCAAAATTTCACTTTTATATGTTCATGCGTCGACGCATAGATTCATGTGCTGACCTACTAAATTTTCGGGATAGCGCATAAACACATGTTCAACATTTTTTTAAAATTCAAGAATCATGCGTCGACGCACAGATTCACAGGTCGACACATAACTTGACCGTTCAGACTCCCTTCTTTACTGGGACGTGTGCGCCGACCTAGTGTTGTTCATTTTCTCTACATATTCTCATTGCACATTAATCTATGGTTATTGCATGCCATCTCATTAGTCTTTGTGGTCAATCTCTCCCTATCCTCCTCCATTAAACCTCATCAATAACAATTACTCTCCACTAAATCCTCATCAAAACCCTAAAAATAAAAAAACCCACCAAGTGAAAATCTTCTATATTATTGCTACAAGGTTTTCTAAGGGTTGCACATATCTCCTCTTTACTCTCAGCGAAAAACAAGTGTCATCATCCTCTCTCAACTTTTCTTCAATAATGGCTTCAAGAAGAAACCCTAGTAGAAGGGGAACAAGAGGATCATCTTCACAATCAGCACCAACCAGAGCATCATCATCTTCACAACAGGTAACCTTTAAGTCTTTAATTTCTGAAAGGTTAACTACTCCTTTTGAGGAACTATTTTCTAACCGGGCTATTATAAGACAACATGGGTTTTATCCTCTGATGGGTCCAGATTTTCACATCCCTGAGATTTCTGAACTTATAAATTTTCAAAATCTTAGTGAATTTGTAGAATGTGATGATAAGTATAGTGAAGACTTGACTCGGTTGTTCTATTGTGGGATCAAGGGCAAATTTCATGGGGCTGAATTTAAATTCTCCATGAATAATACAGAATTTGAAGTGACAAATGATGTATGGTCTACATTGTTTGTCTTGGACACTGATGACACTCTCCCAAAGGTTACTGATAAAACCAAATATCTTTTCACGTCACCAACTTCAACAATTTCGCAAATGCAACCATGAATCGGTTCAATAAGATGGATGCCAACTTGACTCAGTAAAATCTGAACTTGGCAAACAACCTCGGTAACCTCAACAACACCTTGATTGAGCTCAACCTTCAACTCGAGGACCTTCCACCACCAAGTCAATATTATAGGGGAAGATGCCATCCTTTCAGGGGGAGAAGACCATAGAGCTTAGGGCATTATGCTTCATTTGTGTTTGCGTTTATGTTTTGTGGTTTGATTTTTTTGTTGCTTAACTTTGATGTGTGCTTCCGTTTGTTTAAACTCTTCCGGAGTGAATGTTTTTCTTGTATGTTTTTTTTGTTCCTTATTTAATCATTCCTAAGTTTGCATTAGCGGTATCATACGTGGATGCACGTTAATGTTTGATTGTTGCAAATATATGATGATCCAATACGTATTATACTGCATTATTTTGACCACTGTCTTTTCTTCTTTTTGATGTTGTCAAAGGGGGAGAAGAATAACAAGCAGAAATTTTATTAACCAGATGTCAATGACAGGGGGAGCTCTGTTCACTCTCAAATTACATATCTCGTGACAGCTAAGAAAGTGTTGCCATCATAAAAAATGGGGAGTATGTGAGGGATATTCTCATAGCTACCTTGTTTTAATGATGTCAACAAACATATTAGATTGTAATTTGAGCGGTATCACTTCACATGTCGGGCATATAGCGTCTAACCATTATCGTTCATATGTCTAGATGCATAGGATCTTGTCCTCTCCAAAAAAAAATGTCCATTATCGTTTTAGTGGTGTCTAGTATGTGTCTCTGATCTTGGTCTGGTAAAAATGCTCAGAAAAATTGAATTTCCTGAAAATTTGCACTTCATGCGCTGACCTTTCCAGTCCATGCGCTAACCCCAAATTTCATGCGCTAACCTCCAAAACTTGCGGGAAAGCGCACAAATCTGTGGACACCAAATTCTTCTTTTATGCGTCGACGCATGAATGCTGGAGGTCGACGCATGACTTCAAATTCTGCAATTTTTTCACTTAATTTCTTTTCTGTTATTTTTCTGTTATTATTTTTGTTGGTCATTTTTTTATATAAATAGTT
The DNA here is from genome assembly GCA_022829125.1 of Lathyrus tuberosus. Lineage (NCBI taxonomy): Eukaryota > Viridiplantae > Streptophyta > Magnoliopsida > Fabales > Fabaceae > Lathyrus > Lathyrus tuberosus. The sequence goes on from JALAZF010000282.1 coordinate 4,398,266, forward strand.
TTGGTCATCCTTTTCATTTTAAAAACAAGAAACGTGAAAGATATATGTTATTTCTCTCTTCATCTTCATCTTCTTCATTGTGTAAACAAACAATCACACATAATCATCTTTGTTTGTGTCGCCCATTGATCGAAGTGATAACGTTCAGAATTTAGGAAGTGTAATCTTCATCTTCTAGGTTGAGAGTTTGGCAGGCGTTTCTTGAATAAAACCAGTTGGTTTTGTCCTCCAAGAATCGGATAGATTTTGGGGGTTTTTGCACAAACTGTTCTTTCTATAGGGATTCGGCTGGGCGAAGGTAACCGGATATTGACGCAATTGTTCGGTTTAGTAGTTGTAATCAGAGGATCGTAGAAAAGAGGTCTGGGTTCGAATTCTTGGTAGATCGCAATTGACCGAGTGAAGGTAACTGAAGAACGGTGGTTTATTTCGGTTTAGTAGCATGGGACGGTAATTGGATCAACCATATTCGGAGCACTTGATTCATCTTGAATCAAGGGAAGAGAAAATTTTGCATCAACGATCGAAGACGTTCGAGGGTTTGGATGTTCATTGTTTTCTCTTGTAATAAACAATTTGCAACAACTATATATATATATATATATCTCAATTCCATTTGTGGAGTTGGGGGCAGACGTACCCAAAGCGAGGACGATTGGGGAACTGCCTAATCAAATTGCATTTGTTCTCTCTTTCCTTAACTCTTTTACAATTCAGTTCGTTCGATTTTGTGAAGTCGCAAGTCATCAAAATTTCTATAGTAGAGTAAGTGTAAGCTGATCAATTGTTTTGTTAAACTGATACAATTCCTTGAATTGTATCTTGGAGCAGCTTTACATTACCCTTCACTGAAATTCTGCACTTAGTGTGTTTTCGCACACTAGGTGTTTGATAATTTGTTTCAAAGCAAAATTCGAACTTGTTGTCTTTAAATTGCTTATCACATTACCTCATTGGATTGGAATATACATCAACCAAGTGATATTTTGTTGATTGCGTATCTTAAGTGTAATATTCAAAACTGAATTTTTTCTCTTCTGTACTCATCCGTGATATATTCGTGCATATCCGATCCTTTTGGTAGAAGGTTCGTTGTAGACGTTCTATCTAGTGGTAGCTTCCGTTTAAACAATTTTTAAAAACAAAGTTTGCAAAACATTTGTGTGTAAAACTCAATGGATCTATTCAACCCCCCTTCTAGATCCATAGCCATCGTCTAACACCACCTACAGAGGCAGACGATTGATGAAAGGCACAGTTGGGTATCCTTCAAACAAGTGAGCAGGCTATTCTGGACTTATATAGACTATGTCCGCCACTTTAAGTCTCGGTATTATGTTGTCAAACCCATCACATTCAAGGCCGCAGAGACACTGTACAACCGAGTGTTCAATGAAAAAAACGGGCTGCGGGTAGAAGTTCTCAAGGAAAAGTTCCCCCTGTAGTGAACGAAGGAGCACTTCAAGAAAGGCATGAACAGTTACATCTTTAGCCCGGGCGCGTTGGGCAAGGAGGACCGGCTGGCTTACCAGGAGATAGTCACATTCATCTCAGGTTTTAAACCTGCGCAGCTCGTGACTCCGGACGGGAAATTTATCTCTGACGACAGCAGGAAGATTTTAGAGGAGGCTCGGTTGATTAACACGAGGGCCCTTCTCGAGACACATTCCGACGAGGACACTCTCTTGTTGTTAGGTGGCGAGCAACTCCTTCACTTGGCTCCCGTGTAGCTTTTTGTCATTGGTATCATGACATGCTTATTTTTCTTTTACAGGAAAGATGTCGAGTATGGAGGAACGCGTTAAGAAGTTGGCTACTGCCTGAGGCCCGAAGAAGGGTGGAAAAGGGTAAGTCGATCAGATCAGACAGCAGCGGCAAGGCCCGATCCCGACCTCCGGGGATTCCTCCAGCTCCCCTCAGTGTAGCCAATCTCCAAATTCGCAGGGGTCCCCGAAAAGGTAGCGAACCATTGAACCAGCGCATGTCGACCTCACTGAGAGCCCTTCTAGTGAGAAGTCCGTGCTCCCGCCCTGTTATCTGAGGCCTAACTTCTTCGCAGGGGCTAACTCCCCGGCCGTTAGTGCATCCGAATCCCAGGTCATCTTGGACGCTGATAGGGATGCGAGGAGAAAAATCTTGGTGGAGGACAAGGCCGCGATGATGCGAGTCTTTGCCACAACCCTATTCTTGAACGATGACACCTGTCCATCGGCCGAGCTGACTAAATTACAAGACAACTTCACATCAGTTGAGGTTGAGATGAAGAAGCCGGGCAAGGACCTCATGGAGTGTAAGAACCATAATGAAGCCTAGGTCGAACTTCAGGGGAAGTTAGAGGAGAAGCTGAAGAACGCCGCTGAGGAGAGGAAAAATCTCCTGGCGAGGATCACTGAGCTAGAGCAAGTTATCCGGCCTGCCGCAGAGGAAACTGATGAAGACAAGCTGCTGACCTCTCGGGCCGAATTGATCTCAAAGCTCAGGAAAACTGAGCAGGATGTCCTTGGGGCTGTCGAGGTGGGCTTTACCCTTGCTGTGAAGCAGCTCCAGATTGTGAATCCGGGTGTCGAGCTCGTCACCGAGGGGACCGAGCCTTACCATCAGGTGGTTGAAGGTAGGATTGTCCCACCGCAGCCCGAGGAGGATGAGGACGACGAGACCATGGCGGACGAGCAGCCTGAGGAGAACGCAACTGTTTAGTTTTTCTTTTGTCTATTTTGTTTGGCCTGCGTGCCAGTTTTTGTAATGACCTTTGTCCGGCCTGCGTGCCAGGGGCTTATGACATTTTGTACGTACTTTTTGAACAATGGGCTTTTGCCCAATTCCAATGTATTATCTTTCTTTGTGTGTGTGATGTTTGTATGTTGATTATATATTTTGTTTCGTTTTTGTCTAAGTATTGGGGTTTTTTGCTCGACTTTGTTGATCCTCGACAGTGTAGGGAACTAGTCTAGTGGTCGGAGTTGTATTTCGACCTTCAACGAGGCTAAGAGTTCGATCGAGGTCTTAACTTCGTGGCGTGGGCTTCCCATCACGAGTTGGGTGCCCTGCCTAGCTGGTACGGCGGCGGTGGAGCTCAGTTGAGGTGTCCCCATAAGATCAAGGGTCCTCACGCACACACAACGCAGGCCCTTGTCTTCTTGTCTCACGGAGGGGAGTCGCGTTTGTACCTTAGTGCACCCCCGTAGTCGCGACCCGAATGGGTCGCGGATAGTGTTTAACTGTAGTATTGTTTAAGCTTTTCAGCATTCCATTGTCGAGCATGTTCCTCCCCGTGTAAATTTTCGAGGTAGTGGGCTCATGTCCCCGTTTTCGCGCGGACGCGGTAGGGGCCCTCCCAGTTCGCGGCGAGCTTGCCTTCACGTGAATCTTTCTGGTTCCTCCATAGGACGAGGGTGCCTACCTGAAATTCACGCTTAAAAACTTTGTTGTTGTGGCACAAAGTTATTTTCTGCTTTAGTGAGTCTTCGCGGAGGGACGCACCCGACCTTATCTCTTTGACCAAGTCGAGCTCCTCCCAGAGAGCCTCATCGTTTAGCTCCTCATCGAGGGGAGACTCAGTCCTTCTCGAGGGTTCCCTTATTTCCACTAGGATCACTGCCTCGGTCCCGTAGGTCAGTCGAAAATGGGTCTCCCTGGTAGTGGAGTGTGGGGTTGTCATGTAGGCCCAGAGAACGTTGTGTAGCTCCTCGACCCACCTTTTCTTGGCGTCGCCCAGTCTCCGTTTCAGGCCTCTTAGGATCACCCTGTTTGCGGCTTCAGCCTGGCCGTTTGTTTATGGGTGCTCGACCGAGGTGAAGTGTTGCTTTGTGCCCAGCTTCGTGACGAAGTCTTGAAAGTTCTTGTCAGTGAACTGTGTCCCGTTGTCGGCGACGATTTCCTGGGCCACGCCGAACCGGGCAAGTATGTTCCTCTTGTAGAAACGTAGTATGTTGTGGGCCGTGATTTTGGCCAGTGCTTCAGCGTTGATCCACTTAGTGAAATAGTCAACACCGATGATCAGGTACTTGTTTTGGTACGACCCCACAACGAAGGGTCCAAGGATGTCCATCCCCCACCATGCAAACGGACACGGGGATGAGAGTGTTTTGAGCTCACTGGGCACGGCCAGGTGCATGTCTCCGTGTCACTAGCATCTGTCGCATTTCTTGACGTGCTCCTTGGCGTCCTGCTGCATGGTGGGCCAGTAGTACCTGTCTTAACCCAAAATTTGAACTCCCTCTTTTGCCTTTTTGCATAAGCATGTGCATTCACATCGTCGGCACACGCATTCACATTTTTCTCTATGTGTTTCTTGTTACAGGACTTTCAGGTTTTCTAGCCCGGCTGATATCATCCTCACAAGATTACCATCATCATCATCATTAAAACAAGCACAAAATAAGGGTTTCTATGCCTATTCATCAATACAATAAGTGAAAAATTGAAGTTGGGACCACAACACCATTTTTTAGGCAAATTGGACATATTTTGGCCTGGTTAATCGATTAACCATTTGCAGTGCAATTGTGTTAATCGATCAACACAGGCAGAATAGGCACAATCTGCTGCTTTTTCATGACAGCACCTTTGCACACACGTTGGTCTTGGATTCTACGGTATTTTAGCAGCATGTGGAATATTCTAGACATCTCTAGACATTTCAAGGCTATTCAATTCATTCTAAGTGCATTTATTCTAATGCTTCACTTCAAATTAAGTGCACCATGTTCCCTGTTTTCCAAGTAATGTGGATCTTTGGATGTTGGAGTTCACCTTGGGATTGTTACCGAGTTGGTCCTAACTAACCGAGTTAACCGCCTTGACTTGGTGAGTAAAGTGTAACTAACTTCTAGCCTAGTTCCAAATCCAAAGCTAAGTCCAAAGCTAATTCCAAACCTCTCACACTCCAAACCAAAAGTCTATATAAACTCACCTTCACTCACTTTTCAATTCCTCCACCATTTCATCCACCATTTTCACCAAATTTCTCACATTTCACTCTTAATTCTATCACATTCTCTCTGATTTTTCTCTGCTACTTCTTCATCTTCATCTCAATTCTCTTCCAAAACCTTACCAAAGCTCTTAATTCACCATTAAAGAAAAGCTACTTTTACCTTGAAAGTGCTTTTTGTTGAGCTTAACCTTCACCATCATTCCATTATACCGGTTTTTGTGGAGTTTCAGTAGCTTTTGGATTCATCTCAAGTGGTTGATTCAAGCTTCTTCGGTGATAATTCTCATTTCGGAGTTTTCGTCGCGATTTGATCGGTTTCAATACGTTTAGGCTATAATTGAAGATTCCTCTGGTTTTCTTTGATTATCTTAATCAAGATCACATTGCAACATTTACCAAGGCACATCTCAGCCTTGTAGGTTGGTGGATCTCATTCATTTTATTGTTTCGATCGTTTTCGTATCATTTCCGATGTAGTTTCGATGATTTTGCATGTGAATTAATTATACCATTGCTTGATCCATGATCTTGATTGTTTAATTGATTTTATTGTTGATCATTTGCTGCTTCTAAACTTGATTTTTCGTGCATAATTGTTTGCCCTAGCATTGGAGTGATTGCATAATAAAAAAGTTGGCCAAAAGCACATTTCAAAACTGATTTTCTGCTCCATATCCAATGTTAATCGATTAACACTTTGCAGTGCAATAATGTTAATCGATTAACCAGTGTTTTTTTTGCACTTTTTCAAGTGTTAATCGATTAACACTTTGCAGTGCAATAGTGTTAATCGATTAACACTGAATCAGAAGGCCATTTTCTTGCATTTTCAAGTGTGTTTGCCATGCTTTTTTCATTTTAACTTTCATTGATTAACATGCTTGATTGTATGGGTGTTTTAAGTGTCATTTCACTTCTGGTTGAAGCATATCCATGAGCTTTTGATGCACATTTTCGATTATTTTTTTATTCTTGGCATTGTATGAACATGATTATGCTTGCACTATCTTTGTTCACATGACACATGATTTTGTGTTGCATTTTGATGATCATTTGGCACTGTTTTGCACCTTCCATTTCATGCTTGCATTAAGTTTATTCTTCATAGATAAGCTTAATTTTGTATAACCAATAATGCACCCTTTTTCCTTAATAGTTTTTCAATTCATATTGGAAAATTGTTGGCACTTTCCTCCTTTTTGATTGTTTAATCGAAACTTCGTTTCGATTACCGATCCTTCCCCTTCGCTCTCTTTAGGATTCCTTTAGATCTTGCTTTCTCTTGGTTGTCGGATGAGTTAGAGTTCGCGCAACTTGGAGCTGTTACGCTGTCCGTTTCACAACACACTAGAGCACTGTACAACTTGGAGTTGTTGTGCTGTCCGTTTCAACTTCTGCATTACACCCTGTGTGTTAGAGAAGGAATGAGAAGGGCGAATTCCTACTCTCATTCTGACTACTTCAGGTAGGGGATGAATGATCCTGTGCTTGGCTTAGTCACCTCTATCTCCAGGCGGTAGTGTACATTCTTCTCCAGTCGACTCGATCTTTGATTTACTCATATCTCTTTTAATCTCTTTTGGTCAATCACCTTTCTTTGGGTTAAGATCATTGTTCTTGTGCTAACAAAATCTCTTTGTTTCAATACCCTACTTCCTTTTCTTGTGGTCAATCATTGTTTTTTGATTCCCCTGAAGAGTCTCAACCCCTTTTTCTTCGGTTAATCACAGTCTTTCTGTTAAAACCGAATCCTCAGAAGTTCACAACCCTTGTTTGGTTTTTCTCCTTTTGTTTAGTTAATCACTGTCTGTCAATTAAAACACCAATTTGCACTCCTTCTCAATTAACCACAGTCCGTCTGTTAATACACTGAGTTCCTTGGATTAATCACCTTCTCTTGGTTAATTACCCTTTTCTTCAGTTAAACACATTCTATCTGTTAACACATTGAGTTTCCTCTTGGGTTAATCACCTTTTCTTGGTTAATCACCCACTTTTTTAGTTAACCACAGTATGTCTGTTAAAATACTGAGCCCCTTTGAGTTAATCACCTTCTCTTGATTAATCACTCATTTCTTTTCGGTTAATTACAGTCTTTCTGTTAAAACCGAACCCCCAGCAGTTGGCAACCTTTTTCTTAGTTCGAATACTGGCACCCTTGGGTTAGTAACCTTCCTTTGGTTCTAATACCCTTCTTTGTTGGTCAAGTGATGTTTGTTCAGTCAACACCAACATCCCTTTTGGGTCACGACCTTCGATCGGTCCTACACCCGTTCTTCTGGTTGATCACAGTTTTGATCTGTTAAAACCAATACTCCTCTACCTCCCCGTAGAGTTGCAATCTTTGTTTTCCCCGGTTAACTACTGTTTATCAGTTAATATACCGATGTCCCCTCAGAGTCAAACACCTTATCTTGGTTTGACACTCTCTCTTTTGGTTAATTACAGTCTGTCTGTTAAAACCTTTATCCCCACCAGAATCCTACTCTCTCTCTCTCTCTCTCTCGGTTAACCACTGTCAGTCAGTTAATGTATCAAATTTCTCTTCTCTTAGTTTTGACATCATTCCTTTTCTTGTCCCCCAATAGGGTCGCTACCCTCTGTCTCCTAGCACAATTCCTGTTTCTCTTGCTTCCCCGGTGGAGTCTCCTGTTGTTTTGTCCCTTATTTTCTTGGTTTTGACATCAGTACTTTGGAATTCCCCCGTGGAGTTTCTCTCTTTCTCATGTTCTTGGTTTTGACACCATTCCTTTCTTATTTCTTGTACAATCGCTCTTACTGTTTGGCTTTCCCCAGTAGAGTGTCTTTCTCTTTTGCTCCTGGTTTTGACACTGCTTTCTCTCTGTCCTATTTTGTTTTCCGTCTTAGTTCCCTGAACTACGGAAGCTCTGATTCTGCATTTTTTCGAATGTATGATACGTAGGCACGAGATCGCGGTGATCTTGGCGAGCACACTTCCACACTTCCACCCTTTTTTCCATTCTTCTCTGTCCCCTGGTTCCATGAACTACGACACTCTGATTTCCTCATTGCACTATGAGGGTACGTAGGCACGAGGGCCCCAATCCTCCGCGAGCACTTTCTTTCTTTCTTTCTTTCCTCCTTTCTCTTTTTTCTTCTCTCTCTCTCCTTTTCTTTTAGTTAGAAGCCTTTAGATAGATAACCCATCCAAGCCTAGAAGCAAGGGAAATGGTTCCTGTCGAGTACGACGGATGCGTAAGGTGCTAGTACCTTCCTTTCGCATAACTGACCCCCTTTCCCGTTTCTCTTCCCCTTGGGTTTTATCGATATTTTCCCTGTCCTTTGGGACTAAATAAAGTTCGGTGCGACTTTGTGTTATCTTGGAGTGTGCGATTCACTTAGGTATAAACCAGCCATCTTCAGCTGGCGACTCTGCTGGGGAGTCCTTGCTTGCAAGTTGGGGTCTCGCCTAGTTTTGTTTGTTTTCTTGCTTGTTTGGGTGTTTATTTTTTGCGCTTTACTCGCTTTATCTTTATGCTTTAGCTTTATGTTTATTTATCGCATTTCTTTACTGCTTTGAATATTCATATGCTGTATATTCTGGATATCTGCAATTTTCTGCTGTTGTAGGGATGGGTAGTTATTATTGGAGAGAAAGGTCCTAACACCAGGCCTAGTATACACATAGGCTAGAACGTGGATAGTCGTGAGGCCTACGTTTTGCGCGTTGGGATATCACGAGACCCACATCCCAGATCGTGATTCGTTTGAGAATACTTCCGTCCTGTGAGAATTCACTACGGCGGGGGATTTTCATCCTGAGTCCTATGGTTTGGGCGACCTTTCTAGGGACCACCTTGTTGTGTCTAGATCACACCTGTGAGGGGGATGGGTTTTGCAGGAAACCAAGCCACTCCATACCCTTGTTCTCTCACACACATCAGATTCTTCACTGACATATCAGATTATGTTGCACCGACACAGAACTATATGCAGATATCCGGATTATTCAGACTTGATTGTTCATACAGTGTTGGCTTCTTGTTGTTGTATGCATATAATTTCATCATGTAAATTAACTTTTGCATGTGCATTTCCAGGTTTTTCGAGGACTTATCTTTTGTTGGCATTACCATAGATATGAGTACTGGTTGTCGAGGCATCTTCAGTTACAAGTTTGTGGATCCTAAGCTGGGTATTTTGAGAGGTTTGGCATCTTTGTTGGTTGGAGATCACAGAGGGGTTTTCATAGATACTTATGGTAATCTGACATACATCCTCAACACTGAAGTCAACATCACTGATATTCATACTCTGGTTCAGTTCTATGACCCGCCACTTAGGTGCTTCACATTTCAGGATTATCAGCTAGCACCTACACTCGAGGAGTATGCTTATATTCTTGGGGTTGAGATCAAGAAGCAAGTTCCTTATATTTACACTAGTGGTTGTTCGAAGTTTCATCTTATTGCTGATGCACTTGGCATTAGTAAGAAGGATGTGGAGGATAATCTCAAGACCAAAGGGAAAGGTATTCGAGGGTTTGCTTCGAAGTTCTTGGTTGACAAAGCCATTTCTTTTGCTAAGGATGGACACTGGAAGGCTTTCAATGCCGTTCTTGCTTTGCTGATATATGGGATTGTCCTGTTTTCGAACATGGAGGATTTCGTAGATCAGGCTGTCATCAGTATCTTCTTATCCAAGAACCCTGTTCCGGCACTTCTTGCTGATACCTATCATTCTATTCATTCCATGAATGAAAAAAAGAAGGGAACCATTGTCTGCTGTGCTCCTCTGCTGTACCGATGGTTCATGTTTCATCTTCCACAGAAGGGTCCCTTTGTTGAGAATAAGGGTAATCTCAAGTGGTCTCAACGAATCATGTCTCTTACTGCTGATGACATTTCTTGGTTTCTCGAGTCTTCGATGATACTATGATCATTCTTCATTGTGGGAAATTCTCCAATGTTCCTCTATTGGGTACAAAGGGTGGAATTAACTATAATCCGATACTTGCCTTCTGACAGTTGAGATATCCTATGGTTGCCAAGCCAGATCCTGAGGTAGTGGAAGAGTTCATCTTTCATGAAGAGGTTGATGACATGGGATTACTGAAGAAGTTTAGTGCCACTTGGACTCAGATTCACCTCAAAGAAATAGTCAATTTAGGTAAGAAAAATTGCTTAGCCAAGGAAGCTTACACACTTTGGGACAAAGAGCGCGTCAAAGAGATCTTGTTGCCATTTTCTCCCGGGCCTTCCATGAATGCCAAGCCTCCTGAGCTCACCATTGTTCCTCCATTTGAGGTCGATCAACTCAAGCTGATTATTGAGAAGTTGAAGAAGAAGAATGCTGATCTTCGTCTCAACCTTGATAGAGTCACTTTCGAGAAGGATAGTTTACAGATAGAGCTCCGCCAGAAGCGCGAGCGCATGCTCAAAGAGGTGGAAGATGAACATAATAAGCGTAAGAAAATGGGTGATGCTTTGAAGAGCACCTATGAGGGACTTGCTTCAAAGAAGAGACAACTTGCCGATGCTTATTATTATGCCTACAAAGAGGAGTTGAGCTATAAAAAGCAACTTGAAGAGCTTCAAGGGAAGTTATCAGAGTTCAAGACAAAGTGGCAAAGTGATCAAGACCGTGCTAATCAGATGGCAAAGGACTTTTCTCAGTGTCAAGCTCAGTTTGACCAAGTATTCGATAAGATTCAGAACCTGCAAGATCAAGCACATCAGAGCAGAGAGCAGATTAGTCAGCTCAATACAAAGAGCACTCATTGGGAGCATCAAAACCGTCATCTGCAGAACCTCTTGATTAGAAAGAGGCCTTTCTTCAGGATATGCTTCAGGGACCTAACCATTCTTTACTGTGCAACCTTATGAAGGATGCAAAGTATTCGAGTGAGAGGCATGGTCGTCTAGCTATATTTTCTGAGCATGCATTAGAGGATCTACCCGGGTTGTTGAGAGATGCATATGCTGATGTGTTGCCCCACCAGCTTCCTTGGATTGTTTCCACTTTTTGTCTGTTTGTAGGGTGGTATTTGATAGGATCCATGCAGATTTTGTTGTAGCCCAAAAGGCAGATATTTGAATTGTACTCAACTTGTACTTCTTGCCTTTATTGTTGAATGAATGAATGAAGTTGCTTGCCAATTTTATCTTTTGCACCTTTGAAGGTGCGAGAAAGACACAAGAAAGGGGGGTTTGAATTATGTATTTGCTCTTTTGACTACTTTTCGTTTCTTGTTGTTGAATCACTTAGGATTACATCAGAGTTCGTTGAGAAACTCTGACTGGCAACATTACATTCAGACTTGCTAGGCATGAGGCTTCAGAACTAACAAGAGTCTGAACATAAGATCCATTTCTCAAAACTTGCAGTACGAAAGCTTATCAGAGTTAAGCTGCAAGGTTCTGACTTACTTGTGTAGGGTTCTGATACTCTATATAGAAACATAAATAAGAACATTAAGCATAAGAGTAAAGGACACACGATATATCCTGGTTCACCGTAAAGGCTAATCCAGTCCACCCTCCTCAGGTGATTTTGCCTTGAACACAAGGTCTTAATCCACTATAATTAATCTCGATTACAGATGCACGGGCAACAGCCGGTGACTAACCACTTGCACAGCCGCACTGTGACTAACATACAATGAACCGTTCAGGGATTCAACTTAATGAATATAACGAACATTGACCTGCAGGTTCCAATCTCGCAAGATCTACTGCTAGGCTTTCACAGCTAGACGTCCAGGGATTCATTGCAATGAATATAATGCTACTGACCATATTTCAGGCTTTTCCCACAATGACATCTTGCCATTGTCTTCTCGAGTTTCCGGTCACACTGACCACTCAAGGAATCCTAATTTACCAAGAATTAGTTAGACAGGAGATTACAAAGATGCTTCTTAACAAGCAGATTACTCATAAGTTTAAGTACAAAGAACACACAAGTGTTCAAGCAAGATGTGAGCAACAACTCCTTGCTATTCTAAGAAACTACAGAGATGTATAATGATTTGACAGTTATTGACATCTTGTACATCTTCTTCTTCTTTGTCTTAGGGGTGATCAAGCTTTAAGCAACAACTCCTTGCTTCAGATCTTCAATGTAGCGCTGACGATAAGGTGGTTGATGACTTGACGGATTTGCAATGTTGTCTTCTTCATCAACAACTTCTATACCAATTCATTGTTGTTGTGTTGAATGATGATCTTTGAGCTTCAACAACAATGTCCATGTGCAAATGGTGATAGCTTTGGATATTCTAAGTGTTACAACGAGAACTCATCGTTGTTGCTATCTTTACACAATGACTTGATCAATTCCCCATTCATGGCTAAATCGATCAGTGGACTGTGTTGTCAATTAGAAGAAAATACTCTTTCCTTTTAAATAGCCCGGTAGAAATATAGCCCTTTGAAATATTGTTGGCTATTGGAAAAGAGACGTTGTGTAATAATTAGCTGTACTGACACGTCTCCTTTTTGCTATGGGAGAAGTGACGGGATATATCTTTCTTGGGCGCTGTGTACAGTTACTCACCATGGTAACATGTGACTTCTGAACTTCAGAGGCTTCTGATGGTTAATGGATAAAGCTTGAGTAGAGTATTCTTAACAGGATATCTAATATGTCAAGTCTTCAGTTATTTGAAGAAGTCCATTAGGAATCAGTCTTCAAAACTTCAGCACTTGTCTTTGAGCACGTTATCCTTTACTTCTTCAAGTCTTCTGAAACTTCAGAACTTGTCCATTAGGAATCTGTCTTCAGAGTCTTCAATACTTGATCTTCAGGACCCTAATCTTCAGAACACATAAGTCTTCAGAGTTATTCTGCACTTGGTCTTCAGAGCCTTCTGCCTTCAGAACTTCAAGTCATGAGAGTCTTCAGCACTTCGGTTCTCTTCTTCAGCAGCTTCACAATATTCAGAATCTCGATCACTTTCAGAGAGCATCCACAAGAGCATTGCATTAGCAATATCGGCATCCTTGGATCTGAGTGATCACGATCAGATACAGAAGCGTTCTTGCTTCTTGCGACTTGTGACACACATAGTAACTTCACATATTATCAATTTCGCTCATCAGGCTGGTGCTTGTTGGATCTGATAATTTCTATGAATATGATCTGCACACAACACACTTTAGAACTTAAAATGGTTCTTTCACAAATACGTATTGTTATCATCAAAACATATATTGACTTGTAGAGACAATTCTTGCTCTCACAATCTCCCCATTTTTTATGATGACAAAACCAAGTATTTTGATTGAACATTTTATACAAGGTAATCACCAAAACAAACATATTTAGAGTCTGGAACAACAGCTCCCCCTGAATTTGTTATCCTCAAAGTTTTATCTGTGATCATCTAGAATCTTATATGATCCAAATACATACAAAATAACAACTTGAGTTGCCAAAACGAAGAATAGAAAAGGACTACTTCTCTATCTTATCTTTAAGAAAACAAAGAGTGTTCAGCATCTGGACTAGCTCATCAGAACTTCCATCTTCAGATCTTCAGAACTCAATTCCTTTGTGGTCGTATCAGAGCTTGTAATCTTCAGAGTCTTCTGAAGCATTTCTACTTTTCAGCAGATTCATTTGAGCACAAACAGATCAGTTCTTATCTGATAACATAGCCTCGCTATTCATCAGAGACAGACACTGTCTTTCAAGAAACTCCCCCTGAGTTTCAGACTTTGTGAAGATTATAGGATTTATCATTTGAATATTCTGGGTAGTCTCCCCCTAATTTCTATATGTCAGATATTGGGATCTTTCAGAACATAGTTCTGAAATATTAAGTTTTAATCACCAATAAAGATCATGACTTTTCAGAGTTTGACTTTTGAACACAGGTCTTCATCTCAGAACCTTGTTATTGTCACAACTCAGTGGTTCATCAAAGCTTGATTTTTTTATCAGATACCAATTGAAGGTTAATATTTGTGATCAATCAACGCTTGATTCTGAATCTGGTACTCATGATTTGATTCTGGTCTGATATCACGTGATGTGCTGAGTCTTATACCAGAGTATGTTGAGTCTGATACCAAGTGAAGAATTTCTTCTCATACTACTTGAGAGGTATTTCCTTAATGTGCTGAATTGATACCAGTGAAGGTATTTGATAATAATTTACAACTTTGCTCTGATTGATGAGTCTGTTACTAATCTTTGTGTACTGAGTCTGATTACCAATTATTGATTTAGTCTGATACTAAATCGTTTTCATTTCAATTGGTTCTTGGTAAACACCATAACTACTTGTTCTTGGATCTTCAATCCGGATCTTCAGATAGCTCTTTGTCTTCTGATTTGCACTGTTCTTCGGAGTAAGCATCTTGAGATGTATACTTTGTCTTGACTGCTTTCATAGTTTTCTTCTTCTGATTCTTGCGTTCTGAATTTCATATTTTCAGACATCTTACAACTTCTAAACCAAGTGAGACACAGATCACGATAAACTTTGACTTTCAGACAGTTCTCAACTTCTAAACAGTACTGGGTAGATCTGATTCTGAACACATGTTCACGAAGTGTACTTCACTGTTCTTCTTTCTTAACCTGTCTTAGAATGCCTAGTGAACTTGTTTAGAGTTCCTCGGATAACATCAAACACAAACATTAGTAGTAACACATTTTTATGTGAGTACTTTGTTTGAGTTCTGCATTCTTTCTGATTTCCTTTTCTCAATCAAAATCATTATATTTCTCCCACTTTTGACATTATCAAAAAGTGCTAGAGCATATGAGCATTTAAGCATTTAAGCATATCAAAATCATTATATATTCTGGATATGTTAAACTACATAGATCATAGAGCCAGCATTTGAGCAATTAAGAACAATCCGCGTCATTTAGTGATAACCATCTTTAACCATATCATATTCATTTTAAGTACAATTAGATGGAATTATCTGATTACCAATTGAAGGTTTTAGATCATCTGTAGAGATTAATTATAGCATTTTATTTATGAACAATCAGATAGAAGCATCAACATAAAATAGTTTTAAAATGCAGAGCATAGGTTGAGCTTAATCTTGAAAAGTTCAAGATAATCAAAACATAGATAATTTAAACGCAAATTCCTAATGAGAAACATTTTAAGTAATCGTAGTCCTAATAAAGCTGGGTTTTCATGGGTCCTATTGAGTTAGACTAGAGCGAGCCTAAAGATGATGAAGAAGATGAAAGAAGGTTTTCAGAGTCATCATTTCTTGAGACATGCAACTTTTCTTCTACTTGAGTAATTGCTAGCCTCTTGCTCTTCATAATTTCTATTGAGATCCATTCATGGAACTCAGTCCAGATATTACTTATTTCCATGGAGTCCACACAGGAATTGGAAGCTTCTACTAAGCTTTGGATTTTCGTGATTGCATTATCCTTAAAGGAATTTAATGCATCACTCATGGTTTTTGATCTTTTAGATGAGGGTTCCTCATCATCAACCATTTTCTGCTTCTTACTTCTTTCTAATTTGTGAGTTCTTGAAGTACATCGGTAATATTCTTCATGTTGATCCAAACACTGATATCTTCATCCTTAAATCTCCTCAGATAGTTTCTGACTTCTGCCTGATTGTAAGTGGAAAATTTTGGAAAACCTTTAACTGGGACCCTGGGAGTCAGATTTAGTTCCCTAAAGAATGTATTGTCCAGAGTGGTGTCTTTCTTCATAAGATCCTCAAACTTGAGAATCTTCCCAGCGCTTTTAAGCAGCTTTCTTGATTCACCTTCATCGATTAGAATGTCATCAACTACTCCAGATTCAACCAAAATGTCAGAGATGAGTCTTCCGTACAGAATAAGTTTGATCTCCGGATTATAACCACTTCTGGAGTTTCTTATGGCTTCCTTCAGAAGTTTAAAGAGAACGGAGGGAAGATTGATCTTAATTCCTTTAAAGAGAATGAACAAGACACACTTCTGAGTGTCGTTGAGTTGATTTACAGGAAGATGATGAAAAATGCTTCCCTGGAAGATTCTGAACCAAACTTGTAGTGGTTATCTCAGGTTTGAGAATACTTGGTTCTCAACTGCTATTCCTTCATTGAAAATAAAGGCTATGACTTTTACTTCTCTCTCCTCATTAAGTAGATCCTTGGTAATTCTGAATACATTATTCTCGTGCTCCAAGAGATCTGCAATAGTCTTTTCAGATATGTAGACTCTTCTTCCAAAGACCAAAGAACTAATGAGAGTCGAGCCTGCATTAGCATGAATCCATAACTCTTTAACCAAACATCCATAGGTTGGTCCTTCAAACCTCTTGAAGTAGTTACTCCATTCTTGTGCTTTCATTGAAGGAGTGATATTACATCCGTTCGCCTTTAGATTGTTGAAGTTTACAATCGTTTCTGACAAAACGACAAGATGATCAACTAGATTTTGCATGGTTGTGAGAGTTGAAGCATTTTGTGAGACGAAGGCCATCTTTAGGGATTGATGAGGAGAATGAAAGGTAATTAGGCTGAGGATTTAGATTTATAAGAGTGTGTTGATGTCTTAGGGTTTGATACTTTTATAGATTAAGAAGTAAGGTTATTTATGTGGAGAGTTTGAAACCGCAACGTTTGATTTTCCTAGAAGCACTAAGTATCGTAGGAAGGTAGGTTAATGATTAATTCCTTTAATCAAGAATCGTGACATAATCTTAATAAGTGGCAATGGAACCGTTACTTAATCATGACCTATGGGGGATTTATGGTCTCTAGACAATCCCAAGCCTTTTCGTGTGAATTTTAAGCAGCACTCATTATTTTAATTAGATAATTAGTGCATTTTGATCATTTGAAATATTCACACAAATCACAAAAAGATTAAGATGTAACATAAGCTTAGTTAAGTAGAAATAACTAAAATCCTATCTTAGACTAAGAACGTCATCGGTGAACAAAATTCAGGAAGGACCTTCTCAGTCATTCCATTTCTTCTGCAATGACCAACTACTCCCTGGAGGTCAAGAATGTGGGAGATAACTCTGCAGTAGGGAACTTGGTAGATTGTGTCTTCCCTAGACAGATTAATTTCTTCCTTTAAATGGTTGTACATGGACTGAGGTAGGTTTATTTTGATCCTAGATACTAAAAAGAAAATGAATAATCTTTCTTGGTCAGACAGCCAACCTCCTCCCCTTTCTCTTGGTCTTAGATTAGTCACCATAAGCTTGTACCAATCTTTAGCAAATGGAGTGAGGGTACAAGGTTGAGTGGGATGCCCCTCTGTTTCAAAAATGATGTGCAAATGCCCGTCGAAACTATGGTTGTTGATGTTTCTTTCCACAGTCACACCATCTTCGACACACCTAATGGCTTTAGCTACGATGGTGGGGTTGATCAAGACTGGACAACTAGCCACAACAGATAGAATATCATTCTTGCCAAGATCATATTCTAGAGTTCGTGCATTTGCCCAAAACTCAGTCACTAGTTCAGGGAATATAGGTCCAACAAGCATGGAGAAATAATTTTCCCAGTTCTGAAATATAATTCTAGAGAGAACGCTTGTTCTGTTGAGCTGTGGCAGAAGGTTTAAATTCACAGCGAATTCCTTCAGGAGTTCTAGATCGGATGTTTCTCCTCTGATGTTGTGGGAAGACATTCTGAGCAAAGTTGAATTGTTTGAGAGATGAGGTTCTACCTAGTTAGATAATGAAGTGAAAAGAACTTTGAGATTTAATAGCTATTTATCAATCTGGAGCACGCGGGGTTTATCATTTATAAGACTAGCTATAAATAGCTGTGGTAGTCAGTGAAACGACGTGTGATGGACTTTAATCGCCGTATATCTATAGCAGTAGGTCGCTGACACTACGTGATTATGACTGCTTATTTAATTCTTAAAAATTGTCTAATCATAAATGCGTTAGAGTATTATTATAGTTTTAATAATCCTAATATGACTAATGTTCAAATTATTGCTACTATTTCAAATAATGAGGATGAGAGATAACATGCCTTAGAGATTCAGAAATCTTTTTACGGCTAGTCTGAGTGCTTTTCAGTCTGACTCTGTGCTTCCGATCATCATCTTTTTGCTTCTGCTTCCTTCTGATGTTTGAAGAAGAGGTGTCTTCTGAACTTGGATTTAATGCTGATTTAATTTGTCTAAGGTTGGTCCAGCATATCTACTTCTGAGGAGAATGTTAACTGATTTCTTCATTTTGAAGAACATCAGTAGCTTAAGTTTCTTTTGATTTTAAGTGAAAAACTTAAGTGTCTGGTTTAGCATCTTCTGAATCCAGCGCTTGAAGGGTTCTGAACAACTTATCATATAGTGATCTGATCACTAACATTTGATTCACCTGAGAGATGGTTTCAAGTAATCAGAACTTAGTTATGTTGATTCAAGCAAAGCTTAAGAGTTCATTCTTGATCAAGTATTTGATGAATCCTTGACATTCTTCTTCCTGAAATTTCTTTCAGATTTCTGCATAGATTTTCATGAACACAATGTTCAGTTCTTCTATAAATCTTTTAACTTCTAGATAGTTCAAGATTCAAATGTTGAATCATTTCTAAGAGTTTGAATTCTTCAGATTTTCTGACTTCAATAGACTTCACTCTGAAATTCAAAATCATAGAACAACAATCTTTCTTCTTTACATGAAGAAGTTCTGGATGAGCTTTAAACGAGAAAGTCAAGGGTGGACCTAATCCATTTCTTGAAAACATCTCAAAAACTCATAAAGAATTGATCTTCAGCAAACAAGACTTCTTGTTTTCTGATGATTTAACTTTGAGCACATACGTGGTTCATCCACACGTATCTTCCAAGATAGGCATTCAACAGATACTACTTCTTATCTGATGAGTCTATCTTATCAGTTAATTCTTCAATCTTCATTAAAACTTAAGTGAGGAAGATTTAGTTGTTTGACAACTACAAAACTTACAGAATCGATGATTTGCTCAAGTACTTCAGATTGATTACAATTTTGTACAGTCAACTTCTGAACTGTTACAGAAATTATAAGTGGATTTCAGTCTTACCCAGAGTATTTCTACGCACCGCATCCGGGTCTTTTTCTAACACTGTTAGGTGTTTGATATCCATCAATAACAGAACCGGAGCTCTGATACCAATTGAAGGTGCGAGAAAGACACAAGAAATGGGGGGTTTGAATTGTGTATTGGCTCTTTTGACTACTTTTCGTTTCTTGTTGTTGAATCACTTAGGATTACATCAGAGTTTGTTGAGAAACTCTGACTGACAACGTTACATTCAGACTTGCCAAGCATGAGGCTTCAGAACTAACAAGAGTCTGAACATAAGATCCATTTCTCAGAACTTGCAGTGTGGAAGCTTATCAGAGTTAAGCTGCAAGGTTCTGACTTACTTGTGTAGGGTTCTGATACTCTATATAGAAACATAAATAAGAACATTAAGCATAAGAGTAAAGGACACACGATATATCCTAGTTCACCGCAAAGGCTAATCCAGTCCACCCTCCTCAGGTGATTTCGCCTTGAACACAAGGTCTTAATCCACTATAATCAATCTCGATTACAGATGCACGAGCAATAGCCGGTGACTAATGACTTGCACAACCGCACTGTGACTAACATACAATGAACCGTTCAGGGATTCAACTTAATGAATATAATGAACATTGACCTGCAGGTTCCAATCTCGCAAGATCTACTGCTAGGCTTTCACAGCTAGACATTCAGGGATTCATCACAATGAATATAACGCTACTGACCCTATTTTAGGCTTTTCCCACAATGACATCTCGCCATTGTCTTCTCGAGTCTCCGGTCACACTGACCACTCAAGGAATCCTAATTCACCAAGAATTAGTTATACAGGAGATTACAAAGATGCTTCTTAACAAGCAGATTACTTCTAAGTTTAAGTACAAAGAACACACAAGTGTTCAAGCAAGATGTGAGCAACAGCTCCTTGCTATTCTAAGAAACTACAGAGATGCATAATGATTTGACAGTTATTAACATCTTGTAGATCTTCTTCTTCTTCGTCTTCGGGGTGAGCAAGCTTTGAGCAACAACTCCTTGCTTCAGATCTTCAATGTATCGCTGACGAGAAGGTGGTTGATGACTTGACTGATTTGCAATGTTGTCTTCTTCATCAACAACTTCTATACCATTTCATTATTGTTGTGTTGAATAATGATCTTTGAGCTTCAACAACAATGGCCATGTGCAAAGGGTGACAGCTTTAGATATTCTAAGTGTTACAACGAGAACTCATCATTGTTGCTATCTTTACACAATGACTTGATCAATTCCCCATTCATGGCTAAATCGATCTATGGACTGTGTCGTCAATTAGAAGCAAATACTCTTTCCTTTTAAATAGCCCGATAGAAATATAGCCGTTTAAAATATTGTTGGCTGTTGGAAAAGAGACGTTGTGTAATAATTAGTTGTACTGACACATCTCCTTTTTTCTATGGGAGAAGTGACAGGATATATCTTTCTTGGGCACCATGTATAGTTACTCACAATGGTAACATGTGACTTCTGAACTTCAGAGGTTTCTGATGGTTAATGGATGAAGCATGAGTAGAGTCTTCTTAACAGGATATCTGATACGTCAAGTCTTCAGTTATTTGAAGAAGTCCATTAGGAATCAGTCTTCAAAACTTCAGCACTTGTCTTTGAGCACGTTATCCTTTACTTATTTAAGTCTTCCGAAACTTCAGAACTTGTCCATTAGGAATCTGTCTTCAGAGTCTTCAATACTTGATCTTCAGGACCCTAATCTTCAGAACACATAAGTCTTCAGAGTCTTTCTGCACTTGGTCTTCAGAGCCTTCCACCTTCAGAACTTCAAGTCATGAGAGTCGTCAGCACTTCGGTTCTCTTCTTCAGGAGCTTCGCAATCTTCAGAATCTCGATCACTTTCAGAGAGCATCCACAAGAGCATTGCATTAGCAATATCGGCATCCTTGGATCTGGCTGATCACGATCAGATACAGAAGCGTTCTTGCTTCTTGCGACTTGTGTCACACATAATAACTTTGCATATTATCAATTTCGCTCATCAGGCTGGTGCTTGTTGGATCTGATAATTTCTATGAATATGATCTGCACACAACACACGTTAGAACATAAAATGGTTCTTTCACAAATACGTATTGTTATCATCAAAACATAGATTGACTTGTAGAGACAATTCTTGCTCTCACAACCTTTACTTGTACGCTTTATGATTATTGTAAACAAAGATAAGTTTAAGAATTCCTGGAATTTAATACTTTATTTTTGCATGCATATCATACATTCATTTGCACACATATGCACGTCCCTTCATCCGAAACCGTTGCTCATCCTTGTATGCCTTCCTTGTAGCAAGACGACGACTCGACATCGGTATTTCAATCGATCAAACAAATCCAGAATCATGACTGACTTCGAAGCTGAGAACGTTGCTTATAAGGAAACTCTGGCTCAATTCCAAGGTTGGATGGATCAGTTCCAGACGAACATGGATGTCATTATGGAACTTCTTCATGCCCAGAGGGACGCCGTTGCTGCTACCGCTATTGTTGCAACCGCTACTGATGCGACTATTGTCACTCCTGTTGTGACTACTTCTCCTGTTGTTACAGTCACTCCTGATGTTGTTCCTTCTCCTATTGCAGTTGAAGTGCCAGTTTAGCTTGTGAATCAGCTTGCTGTTCATCCGTCAAATTCTCAGTCCAGTTTGAACAAGATGCCCGCTGGTTTTCCATGGGGCATGCCTCCAAATTACACTCCTCAGATTGCAAACAATGGTAGTGCCTTCATACTATATCAGCCTTTTGTTGCGCCCGTGCCTAATGGGAATGCTGTTGCGTATCCATGGGTCATGCCTACTCCAGTCCCACCTCCAGTGGCGAATGAGGATCCTGAGAATCTTCAGGTTCAAACTCGTCAAACTGCCAGATTGAATGACATTGATACCCCGGATGAAGAATAACATGTGTATATGGGTCATCCTATTCATGTTCCGGTTTCATATCAAGCTGCTCAAACTGCTGTTCAGAATGTTCATCCTGAGATGTTCTATCCTGGGGCATCTTCCTCAACTCCTGTGATATCTCCTCTAATTTATCCGTTTGGTGTTCAGATGGGACAAAATGCTGGTCAGATGGTTAATCCGGGTTTGGTGTATCCTTCTCAGTTTGCTACTCCGCAAGTGCATGCTCCGGACGCATCTCAGATGCCAAATCCTCAGATTCTTTTCAGGCCTAATAATCAGAGCAGACCTGCTGACTACAAGTTGTTAGAAGACCGTATCAGAGCTATTGGGGGGTTTTCTACTTTTGGCTTGGAGGCCAAAGACCTATGTTTGGTTCCGAATGTTGTACTGTCGCAAAAATTCAAGATACCTGAGCTTCCAAAGTATAAGGGATTGAGTTGTCCGCGTAGTCACATCACTATGTACTGCAGGAAGATGGCATCCTATATTGATAATGATGAATTGCTTGTTCATTGTT
The DNA here is from genome assembly GCA_022829125.1 of Lathyrus tuberosus. NCBI lineage: Eukaryota > Viridiplantae > Streptophyta > Magnoliopsida > Fabales > Fabaceae > Lathyrus > Lathyrus tuberosus. The sequence goes on from JALAZF010000282.1 coordinate 4,420,638, forward strand.
TTCAATATAGTTTGTCTGGTGCTTCATTGGATTGGTACATGGGCTTGGAACGCAGCAAGATCCGCACTTGGAGGGATTTGTCTGAAGCATTCGTGAAACAATACAAATACAACCTTGATCTGGCACCTACTAGATTGCAGTTGCAGAATCAGTCCCAACGTTCAGCTGAAACGTTCAAGGAGTATGCATAAAGATGGCGTGAGATGACATCTTGTGTGCGACCGGCTCTCTCTGACAATGAGTTTGATGACATCTTTATGGGTACATTGCAGGGATCCTACTATGAGAAAATGGTGGGTAGTTCTTCGTTGAACTTTGCTGATGTTGTAACCATTGGTGAATGGATCGAGAACGATTTGAAGACTGGAAAGATTCCTGGAGCTGCTTCCCAGCAGCCGGCCAGAAAATCTCAGAACAGTCAGTCAAAGAAGAAAGAAGGAGAAACCAATGCTGCGACTGCTCCAGTTCCTCCTCAGTATCAAGCTCCCGTACCTCCCATGCCATATTATCCATATCCGTACATTGCTGCTGCATAATATCAACAACCTCAGTATCAATATCATCCACAACAATCAGTTTAGAATGCTCAAAATCAGCAACAGACTCAACAGAATAAAAATCAGTAGAATCAAAATCGTCAAAACAACAACAATCAAGGAAACTGCAAGCGTCCGAATTTTGATAAAATTCTGGTGTAATACACGGAATTGTTTCCTTACTTGGTTCACCAAAGGGCAATTGTTCCCAAGCAGATTGCACCTGCAATTCCCCCATTTGGCCCGAAGCATAATCCAAACGCGTCCTGTGCTTATCATGCTGGATACATAGGACATGCGACAGAGGACTGTTTTGTTTTCAAAACCAAGGTTCAGGAACTCATTGATAAAAAGATTATGACTTTCGCTGAGGAAGGTCCTAACATTCAGAATAATCTGTTGCCGAATCACAATGGACCTGCGGTTAACATGATTGAGGATAGTTCAAAGGCTGAATTGATCTTGGATGTCGACGAAGTAAAGACCCCGATGACTGTGGTTTTTAAGAAATTGAATAAACATGGCATGTTGAAAGGGTTGCATGGTAAGTGTCAGATTTGTGACGATAATCCTAACCAGTGTCGAAGGCTGAAGGGTTGTGTCCAGATTTGGATGAACCAAGGCGAAGTGCAATTTGCCAGATCTAAGCATGTTGAAGAGGTTGCCACTATCGAGCCATTCACCATCGTATATAGGAAGGTTCCTGTGGAATCCCCTAAGCAGAAGAAGGTGCAACCGATCGTTGTTTGCCCGCCAAAACCATTTCCGTATCAGAATTCTAAGGAAGTACATTAGAGATATGGGTCAACTTTGTTTTTTGGAGGTCAAGAGATAAGGTTTGCGGAATCTAAGATCGTAAATGTTAGAGCCGTTGGAGGTATGACTCGTAGTGGACGTGTGTTTGCTCCGAAGGTCACTACAAAACCTATTCAAATTCCAACTATTGTTCCTCCCCAGGAGACGCCTGCACTCGCAACCCCTGTTGGTCAACAAGGGCATCTTCTAATGCCATTCCAGTGCCGAATGTTCCTTCTGAGGATATTTCAAAGAGCAAAGAGACACTTGATGATCAAGAGTTCCTTAAGTTGATCAAGAAAAGTGACTTTAAAATTGTGGATCAGTTGGGGCAAACTCCCTCAAGGATCTATATCTTGTCTTTACTCATGAGCTCGCCCGCGCACAGATCAACTTTGTTGAAGGTCTTGAACACTGCCCACGTGATGCATGACATATCCGTTGTCGAGTTCGACGACGTAGTGGCCAACATAACCGCAAGTCGATACTTGGGCTTTAATGAATCAGAATTACCTCCTGAAGGAGCTGCCCATAATAAAGCACTGCATATTTTCGTAACTTGCACTGGCATCCTGTTATCTCGTGCTCTAGTGGATACTGGTTCTTCCCTCAATGTGATGCCTAAGGGCACATTGAACCAATTATTGGTGGAAGGAAACGAGATGAGACCAAGCGTCTTAGTTGTCAGAGCCTTTGACGATTCGCGAAGGCAAGTCATTGGAGAAGTGGATTTGCCCATCAAGGTTGGACCGCATTTGTTCACCATTACTTTCCAAGTGATGGATATCAATCCCGCGTACAGTTGCCTACTGGGTCGCCCGTGGATTCACGCTGCAGGGACAGTTACCTCCACTTTACATCAGAAGTTGAAGTTCGTGTTTGATGATCAGCTTTTCATCGTCTGTGGTGAAGAGGATTTAATTGTGAGCGAGTTATCATCTTTCCAATATGTCGAGACCGAAGAAGGCATAGCTGAGGTGCCGTTACAGTGTCTCGAATTCGAAGATGTCAGCTCTACTTCATTTAGTCAAAATAGATCACCGCAAATGACCTTAACTTCTGCTAAGAGTGCTAAAGAGACCATTGAGAGAGGTGCTTTGCCAGGATGGGGCATGTAATCGATGTGGTTGAAAGGCATAATCGTTTTGGATTAGGTTATCGTCCGAGTCGACGGTCACATGGTCAAAATCAGTGCAGTTCAATCAAGTTCAATAGCGCGGGTTTCCAACAAAGTGACATCATGGCAGCCACCGATGATGTTGGTCCTAGTAATCAGATTTCAAGCTTTGTACGCAAGTGTCCGCCGAGTTTCAAGCTCAACAATTGGACATCTACCGTGATTCCTGTGGTTTTTCCAAATAACATGTAATGCATTTTGCTTTCTCATTCCCTCGTCCTCGCCCGAGACGAGTGGATAACTTGTAAAGGGCCTCGCGCTTTTGCAATATTATGTGATCAATAAATAAAAGTTTTTTGTATTCAAAATCACGCTTTATTTTCTTCCTTTATTTTTTACTTTTCACAAACAAATGGCAAAAGTTTCTTTTATTTTCACTTTTCAAAATAGCTCATTCTAAACATATTCATAAACATGCAGAACTAATAAAAGCATTGATAACAACATGGCAAACATCTATTGTAATTCTAGAATTCCAATTAACCAAGCCGAAGAAGATGGTGATGAAGATTGTGAATTGTCGGCTGAACTAGCAAGGCTCCTTGAGCACGAGCATAGAGAGATTCAGCCACACAAAGAGCCAGTAGAAGTGGTCAATCTTGGTAATGATGAAGTCAGAAGAGAAGTCAAGGTTGGTGCGTCCCTCGCTAAGCATGTACACTCCGAGTTGGTCAAGGTATTGAAAGAGTATGTCGATATCTTCGCCTGGTCCTATCAAGATATGCCTGGGTTGGATACCAACATCGTTGAACATCACTTGCCACTCAAGCCCGGATGTCCTCCTGTCAAGCAGAAACTCAGAAGGACTAGACCCGACATGGCACTCAAAATCAGAGAAGAGGTAAAGAAGCAGCTTGATGCTGGGTTCCTAGCCACTTCCGAATATCCTGAATGGATTACCAACATCGTCCCAATTCCTAAGAAAGATGGGAAAGTCAGAATGTGTGTGGATTATCGAGATCTCAACAAGGCAAGCCCGAAGGATGATTTTCCTTTGCCTCACATTGATGTCTTGGTAGACAACACATCACAGTTTTCTGTCTTTTCCTTTATGGATGATTTTTCAGGATATAATCAAATCAAAATGTCCCCAACTGATATGGCGAAGACTACTTTCATCACGCCATGGGGTATATATTGCTACAAAGTTATGCCATTCGGTATGAAGAATGCAGGGGCAATATACCAACGTGCCATGACAACCATCTTTCATGATATGATCCATAAAGAGATTGACGTTTACGTGGATGATATGATTGCCAAGTCCAAAACTGAAGATGATCACCTGGTCTATCTGAAGAAACTGTTTGACTGACTCTGGAAGTTTGGACTGCGGTTAAATCCTGCAAAGTGTACCTTCAGAGTTCGATCTGGTAAATTGTTGGGCTTTATTGTGAGTCAAAAGGGCATTGAAGTTGATCCTGATAAGGTTCGGGAAATTCAGAACATGCCGCCTCCCAAAACAGAAAAAGAAGTACATGGCTTTCTAGGCAGACTTAATTACATCTCAAGGTTCATTTCCCACTTGACGACTACATGTGAACCGATATTCAAATTACTAAGGAAAAATCAATCGGTTGAATGGAACAATGAGTGTCAAGAAGCATTTGGCAAAATAAAACAATACTTGCAAGAACCACCGATCTTAGTACCGCCGGTTCCTGGTAGGCCTTTAATCATGTATCTCACCATCCTCGATGAATCAATGGGATGTGTATTGGGTCAACATGATGACACTGGCAGAGAAGAACATGCAATTTACTATCTCAGCAAGAAGTTCACTGATTGTGAGACCATATACTCACTCTTGGAGAAAACTTGTTGTGCTCTGGTCTGGGCAGCTCGACGCCTAAGACAATACATGATTTGCCATACTACTTTGTTGATATCCAAAATGGATTTGATAAAGTACATATTTGCTGTCTCTGGAAGGATTGCTCGGTGGCAGATGCTGTTAACTGAGTATGATATCCAACATGTTACCCAGAAAGCAATAAAAGGGAGTGTCTTGTCTGACTACATTTCTCATCAACCTATAGAGGGTTATCAACAAATGAAGTTTGACTTTCCCGATGAGGATGTTCTGTTTATCAGAGACTATGAGACCCCAGACCCTGACATAGGACCCGAACCAGGGGCGCAATGGACGCTCGTGTTCGATGGTGCCTCCAATTCTAAAGGTCGTGGAATCGGTGCTATCCTCGTCTCTCCAACGGGTTTTCACCTTCCCTTCACCGCCAGATTATGCTTTGTATCTACTGTATTGAAGCGGTAATTGACATGAGAATCAAGATTCTTGAGGTCTATAGAGATTCTGCTTTGGTTATCGGCCAAGTCAGAGGGAACTTTATGACTCAGGATTCCAAGCTGGTTCCGTACCAACAACATATTGCAAAGTTGATTCCTTACTTTGATGATATTTCTTTTCATCATATCCCCAGAGAGGAAAATCAACTAGCCGATGCTCTTGCCACTTTAGCATCCATGTTCAAGGTCAAGTGGAAGAATGAAGCTCCTCATATCCGCATTGATCACTTGAACGAGCCAGCACACTATTTAGCAATCGAGGATGAGTCTGATGACAAGCCTTAGTTCTACGACATTAAGAGATATCTAGAAAAACAGGAATATCCAGAGGGTATTACTATCACTGACAAGAAAGCTCTTAGGCGGCTCTGCGCCAAATTCTTCTTAAGTGGTGGTGTACTATACAAGAGGAATTATGATTCCGTGTTGCTCAGTTGTGTGGATAGACACGAAGCACACGCGATCATAAGGTCCATACATGAGGGCTGCGAGGGTGTACATGCTAAAAGTCCTGCTATGGCCAAGAAGATCCTTCGGGCTGGGTATTACTGGACAACGATGGAGGTGGATTGTTATAACTTTGCCAAAAGATGTCACAATTGTCAAATATTTGTTAATCTACGGAGACTAGATCCATGTGCCTCCAACTCCATTGAATGTTTTGACTTCACCTTGGCCATTCTCTATCTGGGGTATAGATATGTTTGGAATGATTGAACCGAAGGCTTCCAACGGTCACCTATTCATTTTGGTTGCTATCGACTACTTCACCAAGTGGGTTGAAGTTGCTTCTTATGCAAACGTTACACGCAAGTGGTTACCAAATTTATCAAAAAAGAGATAATCTGTCGTTATGGCATTCCTAGCAATATTATCACGGACAATGCAAGCAACCTAAACAATAATATGATGAAGGAGTTGTGTCAAGAATTTAAGATCGAGCACCACAACTCTTCACCATATCGGCCCAAGATGAATGGAGCCGTTGAAGCAGTAAATAAAAACATCAAGAGAATTGTCCAGAAAATGGTCAAGACATACAAGGATTTGCATGAAATGCTTCCATTTGCACTACATGGCTACAGAACTTCAGTTCACACTTCTACTAGGACAACTCCGTATTCACTTGTGTATGGTATGAAGGTTGTTCTACCCATTGAGGTCGAGATTCCTTCGCTCAGAGTTATCACGGAAGCAGGTCTTGACGAAGCTGAATGGGTTCAATCCAGATATGACCAGCTGAATCTCATCGAAGAGAAGCGCCTTACAGCCGTCTGTCATGGTCAATTGTATCAGAGACGCCTCAAACAAGCTTTTGACAAGAAAGTTCTCCCTCGAACGTTCTGTAAAGGCGAACTTGTACTCAAAAGATATTCTCCTGTTCACTCGAATCCACGAGGCAAATGGACTCCCAATTACGAAGGACCCTTTGTTATCAAGAAGGCCTTCTCAGGTGGAGTCCTGATCCTCACCATAATGGATGAGGAGGAGTTTTCATCGCCCGTGAACTCCGATACAGTCAAACAATATTATGCCTGGAAAAAAAATGAATAAGAGTCCGCTAGATTGACATCCCCAAGGACAATCTAGGCAAAAATGGGCGTCCCGATGGATAAAAAAAAAAAGAAATGTCCATGCAAAAGTTAGGGACAATGAAAAATAATAGCAGCCCGCTAAGTTGAAAACCCGAAAGGGCGACTTAGGCAAAAATGGGTATCCTGGTGGACGAAAATATTAGAAAAACATGTTCAGGCAAAAATTAGGGATAAAGGCATTGACTGTGAACACTTAAGCCTCTTTTCATCACAGCTAGACCTCATACGGTAACGGAGCAGTCAAATCATCATCAACTGGTGCAAGGCGTTGGAACCTAGACTTACGGTGGATGGTAGCCAATGTTGTAATCAATGCAAAACATGATTTCCCTTTGCCATTTACATTTGTTTTTCAATTTCATTGCAAATTTCCTCATCAAGGATTTTTGCATTCTTGTACACATCTCATGTACAAAATTTTCACATTCAATAAAGTGCATCATTTGTTATCTCAATTGTTTTCATTCCAGTATTTTTTTTGCAAAATAAACAATTATTTGTGATCACATAATACTATAAAACGTTGAGAACAATAAAAAGCTAAATCAATCGAGAAAGCATTATGCATTGCATACTTTACTAGTGATTCCTGCAGGATAATCAGTAATATCTGTTGGTAAGCCTAACGCCCGGCCGGTAATATGAGGGTCCTCTGAAGAAGTTGATGTTCATCAGCAGGGTCATCATTTCCCCAGCAGTCGCCATTGTGGTTCTCAGGAAGGGTTGATTGCATTCCATTTCCCCAACAGATCCATAATGTCTCCAGCAAAGTTGCCATGTTGTACCCCGAGAGGAGACATATTTGTTCTTTTCCCCAGCACGGGTCGCGCGTCATCCGCAGCATGTCAGTTTGTCATGCACCCACAACTATACAATTTGGTTTCGTGTCTTCCCCAATTGGAGAAGATCCTCCGAGCCTTGTGAATTCCCTGCAGCAGAGCTGGCGGCAATTTAGAAATCAGATTTGTCTGGTTTCATCCCTGGCAAAGGCAGTCCTAATGAAGGGATTAGTATGAATCTCTTATCCCCTGTAGTGTCGATGGTGAGCCTTCTTAATTTTTCTCCCAGCGGAGACTTCACCATCTCCTTGGTTTTCCGTAGCAAAGTTATCATCCTTTTGAGGGCCTCTCCCCGGTAGATTTTGTCTTTATTTGTGTGTTCTCTCCCCGACCAAGGATGGCGAGATCGTTTTGCTACAACCTCTGCCTAACTTACCGTGCATTACCTCAAATTGTACCTTTTGCATTACATGATATCAAGCATCATTTAGGTCGATGCATACATGACATATGCATCGAGCATACCCCCTCTCTTTTGGCCTGATTCATCTCCCCTGCGGATATTCAATCTCTTAACACTCTTCTTTTGTCGTCGTCGGCCAAATTTTCGAACTACTCTTTTATTTAATCCCCTTTTACCTCGAATCATCGAAAAGCTAGCGCAATTCGTACATTTAGGTCCAAGAAGATTAAATAGGGGCAGCTGTCGTAACCCAAAATTTGACCTCCCTCTTTTGCCTTTTTGCATAATCATGTGCATTCGCATCGTCGGCACACGCATTCGCATTTTTCTCTATGTGTTTCTTGTTACAGGATTTTTAGGTTTTCTAGCCCGACTGATATCGTCCTCACAAGATTACCATCATCGTCAAAACAAGCACAAAATAAGGGTTTCTATGCCTATTCATCAATACAAGAAGTGGAAAATCGAAGCCGGGACCACAACACCATTTTTAGGCAAATTGGGCATATTTTGGCCTGGTTAATCGATTAACCATTTGCAGTGCAATTGTGTTAATCGATTAACACAAGCAGAATAGGCACAATCTACTGCTTTTTCATGACAGCACCTTTGAACACACTTTGGTCTTGGATTCTACGGTATTCTAGCAGTATGTGGAATATTCTAGACATCTCTAGACATTTCAAGGCTATTCAATTCATTCCAAGTGCATTTATTCTAATGCTTCACTTCAAATTAAGTGCACCATGTTCCTTGTTTTCCAAGTAATGTGGATCTTTGGATGTTGGAATTCACCTTGGGATTGTTACCGAGTTGGTCCTAACTAACCGAGTTAACCGCCTTGACTCGGTGAGTCAAGTGTAACTAACTCCTAGCCTAGTTCCAAACCCAAAGCTAAGTCCAAAGCTAATTCCAAACCTCTCACGCTCCAAACCAAAAGTCTATATAAACTCACCTTCACTCACTTTTCAATTCCTCCACCATTTCATCCACCGTTTTCACCAAATTTCTCACATTTCACTCTTAATTCTCTCACACTCTCTCTGATTTTTCTCTGCTACTTCTTCATCTTCATCTCAATTCTCTTCCAAAACCTTACCAAAGCTCTTAATTCACCATTGAAGAAAAGCTACTTTCACCTTGAAAGTGCTTTTTCTTGAGCTTAACCTTCACCATCATTCCATTATACTGGTTTTTGTGGAGTTTCAGTAGCTTTTGGATTCATCTCAAGTGGTTAATTCAAGCTTCTTCGGTGATAATTCTCATTTCGGAGTTTTCGTCGCGATTTGATCAGTTTCGATACGTTTCGGCTATAATTGAAGATTCCTCTGGTTTTCTTTGATTATCTTCATCAAGATCACATTGCAACATTTACCAAGGCACATCTCAGCCTTGTAGGTTAGTGGATCTCATTCGTTTTATTGTTTCGGTCATTTTCGTATCATTTGCGATGTAGTTTCGATGTTTTTGCATGTGAATTGATTATACCATTGCTTGATCCATGATCTTGATTGTTTAATTGATTATATTGTTGATCATTTGCTGCTTCTAAACTTGATTTTTCGTGCATAATTGTTTGCCCTAACATTGGAGTGATTGCATAATCAAAAAGTTGGCCAAAATCACTTTTCAAAACTGATTTTCTGCTCCCTGTCCAGTGTTAATCGATTAACACTTTGCAGTGCAATAGTGTTAATCGATTAACCAGTGTTTTTTTGCAATTTTTCAAGTGTTAATCGATTAACACTGAATCAGAAGGCCATTTTCTTGCATTTTCAAGTGTGTTTGCCATGCTTTTTTCATTTTAACTTCCATTGATTATCATGCTTGATTGTATGGGTGTTTTAAGTGTCATTTCACTTCTGGTTGAAGCATATCCATGAGCTTTCGATGCACATTTTCGATTATTTTTTTATTCTTGGCATTGTATGAACATGACTATGCTTGCACTATCTTTGTTCACATGGCACATAATTTTGTGTTGCATTTTGATGATCATTTGGCACTGTTTTGCACCTTCTATTTTATGCTTGCATTAAGTTTATTCTTCATGGATAAGCTTATTTTTGTATAATCAATAATGCACCCTTTTGCCTTAATAGTTTTTCAATTCATATTGGAAAATTGTTGGCACTTTCCTCCCTTTTGATTGTTTAATCGAAACTTCATTTCGATTACCGATCCTTCCCCTTCGCTCTCTTTAGGATTCCTTTAGATCTTGCTTTCTCTTGGTCGCCGGCTGAGTTAGAGTTCGCGCAACTTGGAGCTATTACGCTGTCCATTTCATAACACACTGGAGCACTGTACAACTTGGAGTTGTTGTGCTGTTCGTTTCAACTTCTGCATTACACCCTGTGTGTTAGAGAAGGAATGAGAAAGGAGAATTCCTACTATTATTCTAAGTACTTCAGGTAGGGGACGAATGACCCTGTGCTTGGCTTAGTCACCTCTATCTCCAGGAGGTAGTGTACCTTCTTCTCCAGTCGAGTCGATCTTTGATTTACTTCTAACTCTTTTAATCTCTTTTGGTCAATCACCTTTCTTTGGGTTAAGATCATTGTTCTTGTGCTAACAAAATACCTTTGTTTCAATACCCTACTTCCTTTTCTTGTGGTCAATCATTGTTTTTTTATTCCCCTGAAGAGTCTCAACCCTTTTTTCTTCGGTTAATCACAGTCTTTCTGTTAAAACCGAATCCTCAGGAGTTCGCAACCCTTGTTTGGTTTTTCTCCTTTTGTTTGGTTAACACTGTCTGTCAGTTAAAACAATAATTTGCACTCCTTCTCAGTTAACCACAGCCCGTCTGTTAATACACTGAGTTTCTTGGGTTAATCACCTTCTCTTGGTTAATTACCCTTTTCTTCAGTTAAACACAGTCTATCTGTCAACACACTGAGTTTCCTCTTGGGTTAATCACCTTCTCTTGGTTAATCACCCACTTTTTCAGTTAACCACAGTCTGTCTGTTAAAATACTGAGCCCCTTTGAGTTAATCACCTTCTCTTGGTTAATCACTCATTTCTTTTCGGTTAATCACAGTCCTTCTGTTAAAACCGAACCCCCAGCAGTTGGCAACCTTTTCTTGGTTCGCATAATGGCACCCTTGGGTTAGTAACCTTCCTTTGGTTTCAATACCCTTCTTTGTTGGTCAAGTGCTGTTTGTTCAGTCAACACCAACATCCCTTTTGGGTTACAACCTTCGATCGGTCCTACACCCGTTCTTCTGGTTGATCACAGCTTTTCTCTGTTAAAACCAATACTCCTCTACCTCCTCGTAGAGTTGCAATCTTTGTTTTCCCCGGTTAACCACTGTTTATCAGTTAATATACCGATGTCCCCTCAGAGTCAAACACCTTATCTTGGTTCGACACTCTCTCTTTTGGTTAATTATAGTCTGTCTGTTAAAACCTTTATCCCCACCAGAGTCCTACTCTCTCTCTCTCTCTCTCGGTTAACCACTGTCAGTCAGTTAATGTACCGAATTTCTCTTCTCTTGGTTTTGACACCATTCCTTTTCTTGTTCCCCAGTAGGGTCGCTACCCTCTGTCTCCTAGCACAATTCTTGTTTCTCTTGATTCCCCGGTGGAGTCTCCTGTTGTTCTGTCCCTTATCTTCTTGGTTTTGACATTAGTATTTTGGAATTTCCCAGTGGAGTTTCTCTCTTTCTCATGTTCTTGGTTTTGACACCATTCCTTTCTTATTTCTTGTACAGTCGCTCTTACTGTTTGGCTTTCCCCAGTAGAGTGTCTTTCTCTTTTGCTCCTGGTTTTGACACCGCTTTCTCTCTGTCCTGTTTTGTTTTTCGTCTTAGTTCCCTGAACTACGGAAGCTCTGATTCTGCATTCTTTCGAATGTATGATACGTAGGCACGAGATCGCGGTGATCTTGGCGAGCACACTTCCACACTTCCACCCTTTTTTCCATTCTTCTCTGTCCCCTGGTTCCATGAACCACGACGCTCTGATTTCCTCATTGCACTATGAGGGTACGTAGGCCCGAGGGCCCCAATCCTCAGCGAGCACTTTCTTTCTTTCTTTCTTTCTTTTCTCCTTTATCTTTTTTCTTCTTTCTCTCCTTTTCTTTTAGTTAGAAGCCTTTAGATAGATAATCCATCCAAGCCTAGAAGCAAGCGAAACGGTTCCCGTCGAGTACGACGGATGCGTAAGGTGCTAGTACCTTCCTTTCGCATAACCTACCCCCATTCCTGTTTCTCTTCCCCTTGGGTTTTATCGATATTTTCCCTGTCCTTTGGGACTAAATAAAGTTCGGTGGCGACTCTGTGTTATCTTTGAGTGTGCGATTCACTCAGGTATAAACCATCCATCTTCAGTACCCTGCTTGTAACACGTTATGGGCTAGTGATCGTCCGCTGAGGTGTTGAGCGTTGCTCCCCTCATGGATCTCCTGGAGTATACTAGGGACCTTGGACTTCTCGACGCATCTGAGGAGGGGGGTCAAGAAGCTGTGTCGATACAACTTGTTTTCGACTATCGTATAGGAGCAGGCACGTCGCCTAACAACTCCGGCGTCTTTGGGATCGTCGGGCAGTTTACCCGTGCTGAGGTACTCGTACACCAGGGTCATCCAGCTGTGGTCGTCTCCAATGGCATTCATGTCATCCGCGGGGACGGTTTTCTCGATGCTCGGACGCGGGAGCACCTCCTGAATGATGGACTTGTTCCCGCCTTTCTTCTTTGTGCTTGCGAGCTTCGATAGAACATCCGCTCGAGTATTGTGTTCGCGCAGGACGTGATTCACTTCTGCTGAGGTGAACTTCTTCATCTTTTCCTTCACCATAGCCAAGTATTCGATGAGGTTGTCTTTCTTGGCTTGGTACTCTCCTCGTACCTGGGAGGCCACGAGCTGGGAGTTGGTGAATATTTTGACCTCTTTGGCGCCGAGGTCTTCAGCTAACCGTAACCTGGCGAGGAAAGTCTCGTATTTGGCCTAGTTGTTCAATATCGAGAAGAATAACGTGAGGGAGACTTCGATCAATATACCTTCCTCATTTTCCAGGAAGATGCCCGCTTCACTACCTGTCGAGCTGGACGCCCCGTCGACATATATCGTCCATTTTTGGGATCCGTTGGTCGAAGGTTCTAGGAGGGTCATTTATGCGACGAAGTTGGCCAGCACCTCGGCCTTCAAGGCCTTTCTCCCTTCATATTGGACGTCAAACTCGGCGAGTTCGGGCGACCGCTTAAGCATCCTCCCTGCCATGTCTGGCCAGCCAAGGAGTTGTTTCACTGGCTGCTCGGTCCTTACCACGATCGTGTGGGCCAAGAAGTAGTGTCGCAGTCTACTGGCCACGGTGACGAGAACCAGAGAGACCTTTTCGATATGTTGGTATCAAATTTCGGAACCTTGTATGGCTTTGTTGGTGAAGTAAATCGGCTTCTGCCCGTCAGGGGTTTCCCGAATTAGAACAACGCTGACAGCTTCGCTCGTGATGGCGAGGTATAGGAATAACGTATCCCCGTCCTCTAATCATGAGAGCACCGAGGTTTGCGAAAGGACTTGTTTGAGGTGGAGGAGCACCTGCTCGCACTCTTCGGTCCACTCGAACATGGCTTTTTGGCGTAGGAGTTTGAAAAATAGAAGTGCGTATTGTGCCGATTTAGTCACGAAGTGGGAGAGCAAGGTCAGCATCCCGTTTAGCGATTGTATTGATTTCTTTGAGTTCGGCGTCGGGATTTCGAAGAACTCCCTACACTTGTCGGGGTTCACCTCGATTCCTCGCTCTGTGAGGTAGAAACTGGGGAATTTGCCTGCCCGGACGCCGAAGGTGCATTTCTCGGGGTTGAACCTCATTTTGTATTTCCTCGCCGTGTCGAAGACCTTCTTGAGGCGGGCAGCATGGTCGACTTCTTCTGCAGAGTTTACGATCATGTTGCCGATCTCTCCCCGAAAGACTTTGTTCATCATCCGCTGGTAGGTAGCGCCGACGTTCTTCAGACTGAAGGGCATCACGTTGTAGTAGTAATTGCCCGACTCGGTCATGAAGGCAGTGCGCTGCTTGTCGGCCTTGGCCATGGGGATTTGATTGTACCCCAAATAGGCATCCATGAAGGACAATAACTTGAAACCTGCATAATTATCGACCAGTTGGTCAATGTTAGGCAGGGGATAAGCATCTTTCGGGCATGCCAGGTTAAGATCGGTGTAATCAATACACATCCTCCATTTTCCATTATTTTTTCTTGACAAGTACAACGTTGGACAGCCAGGTTGTGTACCTGGCCTCCAAAATAAAACTTGCCTCTAAGAGGTCTTTTACAGCTTTTACAGCAGCCTCCGCTTTCTCGGGAGACTGCCTATGCCTACGTTGCACTACAACCCTAGCGGCTGGATCTATAGTAAGCTGGCGACAGGCCACCTATGGGTCGAGAACGGGCATCTCCGAGGCGCTCCACGCGAACAAATCAGCATTCTACCAGAGGCAGGCCTTCAACTGCTTATTCGCCAGGTCGGGGAGCCCGGTACCAATCTTCATATTCCTGTCTGGATCATTTCCGAGAGTGATCAGCTTGAAGTATCCGTCTAGAGTGGGGCGCGTTGGGTGGAGAGGCTGCTCGTTGCCTTCCACTGGGAGGTCGTTGTCTGCTGCTCCCCCTTCTTCCTTCTCGTCGGGGAAATGACTGTTGAGGTCCACCGCATTGACGCGCGGGAGTGGTTTCTACTATGCGTCTGGGGTTGGCTTCTCTCTGCTTCGAAGCATCTCCTCGCAGCTTCGATATCCCCGTGGAGGGTGACGACTCGGCCTCTGGTGGTCTAGTACTTCATCTTCAGATATGTATTGTAAATTGTACCGCCGTGAGCTCGGTCAGAGTTGTCCTCCCCAGGATGCACTGGTACAGGGAAGGACAGTCCACTACCAAGAAGCGGGTCTTGACTTGTCAGGCCGTGTCATCACTTCCGAAAGTAACCATCAGCTCGACATAACCCCAGGGTCTGGTGGTCGTGTCGTTGAAACCCTAGAGATTTGAGCAAGGAATAATGGTAAGGAATAAGGATCGACTGCTAGCTCAAAGCTACAGTCAGCAGAAAGATATAGATTTCTCTGAAACATTTGCCTTTGTGGCAAGGTTAGAGGCAATCCTAAGACGAAATGCCTAATCATATGACGTAGAAAGTAAAACACGCTGAATCGATATCTCATTTCTTCCTTGGAAACAAACAATTATACCTATTAAAACTCTGTTGATTGTCCATATCAATATGGGGGCTGACCGCGATCCATACTCCACTTCATTTTTTTATGTTGTTAACCGCTTATTCTTTTTAAGAGGGACGGTGCACCATTTTTCAAGTATTTAACTACATTTTCATTCTCACGCCTATTCCACCATTTCACTGACTTGGATGTCGGAGTGCTAACCTTGCAAGTCAGTCCCCACTCCACCGCATTGGAAGCTCAGGTCCACCGCACAAGCTTCGTTACTTTGTTCACCAATCAATTATAGGTTAAACATTGACACTACCTGTTATGGACTAGGTCGGCGCCTGCCCATCAGTCAGGCAGGCCCAACCCAAAGACATGCCAAGCAGCCCATTAGGGCCCAATTCACTTCCTCGTCGGGCACACCCAATGATGTAACACCCTTTTCTACCCCACGAATATACACAGCAAAATACACAAATTATTAGAGTAAAAATCACCTCAGAAGGGTGCACATTTCTCAATAAACTCAAAATAAAATATTTGCTCCGTAAACAACGGGTTTTCCTTAAAATAATAAAAAAACCATCAAATAGCAGCGGAACCACCATAACCACAATAATCCAAAATCAAAAGGGTTTATAATAAAGACCATAATAATTCAAAATAACAACTTAACATGGTTCAACTCAATGACCCAACCCGATGTTACAATATCAGAGCAAGACCCTCTACATCAACCAAAGGCAAAATAAACTCCAAAAGTCCTTGAAGGCATCCACAGCTAAGCCTGATCACCTGCACGTTACCCACGTGGAGGCAACATTCAAACAGGCAGGGTGAGTAATCACAATTCATTATAATCAATATAAAAATAGGATATGCATAAAATGGCGTCATTATCATATACAACATCACCAGGGTCATCACCAAGGAAAATATCCAAAATCACGATATCATAAATCACATAAATGCCAAATAAATGCGATGCACAACAAGACTCATGCATGTGGTACCAATTCGTCAAAGTCGATGGACACTAGGCCATCACCCTCCAAAGATCCCCGTCACTAGGATCGATTCTACACAAGAACCGAAGCACATCAAAATTACCTCAGATCCACATAATGAGATTGAAGCCACCATAGACTGAAGTCTGGAATGCTATGAATACGTGATACACAACATCATTATCATCATCATCAATAAAAGTCGTTTCTTGCATCATCATTCATCAAAATCTCGTGTTAATCATATCATCATTTATTCATAAAAACATCATAAGTCATCGTCTCATAATCATCAATATAACCATGGTAATTCATCAGAAAAATCAAAGCTCAAAACATCAAGATAACACAAGAATCATAAAACAAATTCACGAACAGCAGGCGTTCGCTAGATAGTTCGCTTTGCGAACTTGTTCGCTGAGGTGTTCGCCTAGCGAGCTGCCAGTGAACCCCAATTCTGTCTCTCCCTCGCTACCCTCTATTCGCCTAACGAAGGTATTTGCTGGGAGGTTCGCTGTACGAATCTGGAGCAAACGTTCGCTTTGCAAAGGAATCATTCACTTTGCGAAGTCGCGATTTTCTGCAATCGCTGCTACGCATCAGTAGCACATCAGACCCAAAAACTCCTACGATTCCAGCCTCATTCACCCCAAAAACATCCCCAAAACATCCATAAGGCATTAAGGTAACAAGGACACAAAACCTACGATTATTAGGCCGATTTATCACACTATCCTAAGCTTCAATTCACATAAACCTTCACAAATTCAAATACCTTCATAACTCCCATAAACCCTTTTCCCTTTATGGTCAAAACAACATCAACAGAGAAATTAGCCTCGAAGGCCTACTTTTATCCGATTCAATTCAACCCTTAATAATCAATCCACAAAAATGCCCTAAATCATCAATTTACTCCTAAACCCACAAACCCACATAAACCTCAAAAATCAGCTTTAAACACATCGAATTCCTATATCGAAAACAATGAAAGGCAATACTCCTCATGCCTTAGATTGTCGATTCCAAGCCTTTCTCTCTTGAGTTCTTGGAAACCTTCTCGAATCCTAAGCTTTTCCCTCTTTCCTCAGAGCTCTGGCATTTTCCCTTTTTTTCACGTTCTGACCAAAATAAATCCTATTCCTCCTAAAATTCTTCTTTTTGTTAAACCTAACCTTTGGGCTTCTAAAATGGGCTTTCCCAATATTACTCTCACTAACTCCTCCTTAAAAGTCCAATTTACCCTTAGTCCTTTTAATATTATTTAAATAAATAATAATATTATATATTCTATATTATATACTATTATTTAAATAAATAACCAAAACTCCACAAAATACCAACATCAACACAAACCACCAAAATTCACAAAAATTCACGAATATTATATTTAAATAAATTAAATAAATATTCTTATGAAATTTGGGGTGTCACAACTCTCCTCCACTTAAATAATTTTCGCCTTCGAAAATTACCTCAAGGAAATAGAGTCGGATACGACTCCCTCATCTGATCTTCACGTTCCCAAGTCCAACTTTCGCCAGCTGGTCCACCCCACAACACCTTCACCAAAGCTATGTCTTTACCCCGTAGTTGCTTCATCTTTCGACCATCAATCCACACTGGTAATGCTCCCACTGTTAGGTTATCCTTCACTTGTACATCATCCATCTGAATCACATGCGACGGATTCAGAATGTACTTCCTCAGCTGAGACACATGGAACACGTCATGCAAATTCGCAAGTGACGGCGGTAAAGCAATTCGATAGGCTACCTATCCTATCCACTGCAAGATTTGATATGGACCAACAAAACGTGGGGTGAGCTTCCTAGACTTTAAAGCTCGACCCACACCAGTCACTGGCGTCACCCTCAAAAACACGTGATCTCCCTCTTGGAATTCAAGTGTCTTTCTCCTCTTATAATGGTAGCTCTTCTGACGACTCTACGACACTCTCGTTCTTTCTTGGATCATCTTAATATTCTCGGTCGTCTCTTGCACAATATTAGGTCCAAGTACAACACTCTCGCCGGACTCATACCAACACAAAGGAGTCCTACACCTTCTCCTATACAAAGCTTCATAAGGCACCATTCCGATACTAGCATGAAAACTGTTATTGTACGTGAACTCAATCAGCGGAAAATGGCTATCCCAAGCTCCTCTGTGATCCAACAAACAAGCCCTCAACAAATCCTCTAATGATTGGATAGTTCTTTATGTCTGACCGCCCGTCTGCGAATGATAGGCAGAACTTATCCTTAACTTAGTACCCAAAGCATCTTGCAAACTCTTCCAGAACCTAGATGTAAATCTCGGATCCCTATCCAACACAATACTCTAAGATATCCCATGCAACTTCACAATCTTCTCAATGTACATCTCGGCTAACTTCTGCATAGAATGATTAATCTTCATCGGCAAGAAATGAGCCGATTTAGTTAATCTATCCACGATCACCCAAATTGAATCATTCCCTTTTGCCGTCCTCGACAACCCCGACACAAAGTCCATGCAAATGCTATCCCATTACCATTCTGGAATATTCAACGGCTGCATCATACCTAAAGGCTTTTGATGCTCAATCTTCGACTTCTGACAAGTCAAACATGCATAAACGAACTCGGCAATGTCCTTCTTCATACTCGGTCACCAAAATAACTTTTTCAAATCCTGGAACATCCTCGTAGCACCGGGATGAATGCTCAACCTACTTCGATGTCCTTCTTCTAGAATGCTCTTCTTGATTTTTGGAACATCTGGAACACATACTCTATCCCGAAACCTCATCACACCATTCTCATCAATCTGGAATTCTCCTCCATTATATTAGTTAATCAAAGTCAACCGGTCAACAAACTTTAAATCAGATTGCTGTCCCACTCTGATTTCTTCCAGAATACCACTAGTCAACTTTAACATTCCTAACTTTACATTGTCTGAGGCCTCTTCACATACCAAACTCAAATCTCGGAATTGCTCAATTAATTCCAATTCTTTCACCATAAGCATCGACATATGCAATGACTTTCTGCTCAATGCATCGGCCACTACATTTGCTTTGCCCGGATGATAACTCAAATCAAAATCAAAATCCTTCAACAGCTCTAACCATTTCCTCTGCCTCATATTCAATTCTTTAAATAAGTACTTCAAACTTTTATGATCACTGAACACTTCAAACTTAGAGCCAAATAGATAATGTCTCCAAATCTTCAACACAAACACCACAGCGGCCAATTCTAAGTCATGTGTGGGATAATTCCTCTCATGAACTCGTAATTATCTAGAAGAATATGCAACAACTTGTCCATTCTGCATCAATACTCCACCAAGACCCATATTCGACACATCACAACACACCACAAAAGATTCACTCGGATTAGGCGAAATCAGCACTGGAGCGATCGTCAACCTCTTCTTCAATTCCATAAAACTCTCTTCGCAAGCTACATCCCACACGAAAGCTTGACCCTTTCGAGTCAACTAAGTCAAAGGTAATGCCTGTAACACCCTTTTCTACCCCACAATTATCGCAGCGGAATAAACGTAAAATCATAGTAAAATCAGAATCACCTCAAAGGGTGCACATTTCTCAATAAATTCAAATCAACAAAATTGCTCCGTAAACAATGAGTTTTTCCTCAAAATAACTCAAAATGCCTTCAAAGGGAAGCAGAACCACCATAACCACAAAATATCCCACAAAAGGGTTTATTAAAATACACCATAGTCATCAAATAATCAATAAAATAATAGCCAAATAAAATCAACATGGTTCGACTCAACAACCCAACCCGATGTTACACTATCAGAGCAAGACCCTCTACATCGACCAAAATACAAATAACATCAAAAGACCTCAAAAGCATCCACGACTAATCCTGACCACCTGCACGTTACCCACGTGGAGGCAACATTCAAACAGGCAGGGTGAGTAATATAATTCATTATAATCAATATAAAATAATATATGCATGAAAATGGCATCATCGTCATATACAACATCATCAGAGTCATCACAAGGCAAACATCAAAACACGTCATCATAAATCACAACAAATGCCATATAAATGCAATGCACAACAGGACTCATGCATATGGTACCAATCGTCACAATCGATGGACACTTAGGCCATCACCCTCCAAAGATCCTCGTCAAATAGGATCAGTTCCACACAAGAACCGGAGCACGTCATAAACCACTTCACATCCACACCATGGGATGGAAGCCACAAATAAACTGAAGTCTAACATCATCATCACTGGACCTAAGTCCTAACATCATCACCCAAATTTCCTATGAATGCATGATACACAACGTCAATAATCATCATCATCAAAATATCATTATGTGCATCATCATTCACCAAAACATCATGTTAATCATGTCATCATATATTCATCAAAACATCACAAATCATCATCTCATAATCATCAGTAACATCACAGTAAACCATCAAAAAAATCACAGCGTCAAACATCAAAAACATCACAGCATCATAAACAAAATTTTGCAAATAGCAGACGCTTGCTGCTGAGCTCGCTGTGCGAACCTGCTCGCTGGGACCTTCGCTTTGAGAGCTCCAGCGAGTCCCCCAATTCCCACACAGAACACCAGAAACTCCATCTGTCATCCTCGTTACTGCATTCGATGTGTGAACCCATTCGTTGGGCGATTCACTTTGCGAACTAAGAGTCTTTTCTAATCCCAGACCAGTATCCCAAAAACACAATCATCGCGCATTTGCTGCGCTGCTCGCTTTTCGCTTTGCAAACCCACGATTACAGCAAATCGCTGCTACGTATCAGTAGCACCATAACCCCAAAAGTACCTGCGATTTCATCCCCAATTAACCCGAAAACATCCCTACAACATTCCTAATGCATCACAGAAATCAAAGGCATAAAACCTACGTCTATTAGGTCGATTCAGAACACTACGAGAACCTTAAATCCCCTAAACCTTCAAAACTCTCAAGCTTCCCATAAACCCCATAAATCCCTTTCTCATACAAGATCCCACATATCATAAAAAAGGTTTTGCCTCGAAGGCTTATTTTTACCCGAATCAATTCAACTTTTAATAATCCATCAGTCGATCCTCAGAAATACCCCTAAATCATCAATAACTCATAAACCCTTCAAAAAACCCCAAAATCTCAAGATCCATTTTTAACACATCACTCCTATATTGAAAACAATGAAAGGCAATACTCCTCATACCTTAGATTGTCGATCCGGAGCTTTTCTCTAATGAGCCTTTGGAAACCTTCACGAATCCTCGCCTTTTCCTTCTTTCCTCAGAGCTCTGCACTTTCTCCTTATTTTCACGATCTAACCAAAATGAATCCTATTCTTCCCAATTACTTTTTGTTAAACCCTTTGGGCTTCCAAAATGGGCTTTCCCCATAATACCCTCACTAATCCTCCTCAAAAGTCCACCTTACCCTTAATTCCTCTAATATTATTTAAATTAATAATAATACTAATATATTCATATTATATACTATTATTTAATTAAATAACTGAAACTCCACGAAAATACTGACATCGACACCAACCACCAAAATTCACCGAAAATTCACAAATATTATATTTAAATAAATTAAATAAATATTCTAATTAATTTGGGGTGTTACAACCCTCCCCCACTTACAGAATTTTCGCCCTAAAAAATTACCTCAAAGAAATAAGGTCGGATATGACTCCCTCATCTCATCTTCGCGTTCCCAAGTCCAACTTTCGCCAGCTAGTCCGCCCCACAACACCTTCACCAAAGTTATGCATTTACCCCGCAGTTGCTTCATCTCTCGACCGTCAATCTGCACCGATAAAGCTTCCACTGTCAGATTATCCCTCACTTGTACATCATCCATCTGAATCACATGCGACGGATCTGGAACGTACTTCCTCAACTAAGACACATGGAACACGTCATGCAAATTCGCAAGTGACGGCGGTAAAGCAATTCAATAGGCTACCTCTCATATCCTCTGGGAGATTTGGTATGGACCAACAAAACGTGGAGTGAGCTTCCTAGACTTCAAAGCTCGACCCACACCAGTCACTGGCGTCACCCTCAAAAACACGCGATCCCCTTCTTGGAATTCAAGTGTCTTCCTCCTCTTATCATGGTAGCTCTTCTGGCGACTCTGCGACACTCTCATCCTTGCTTGGATCATCTTAATATTTTCGGCCGTCTCATGCACAATCTCAGGTCCGACTACAGCACTCTCGCCTGACTCATACCAACACAAAGGAGTCCTACACCTCCTCCCACACAAAGCTTCACAGGGTGTCATTCCAATACTAGCATGAAAACTATTATTGTACGTGAACTCAATCAACGGAAAATGGCTATCCCAAGATACTCCATGATCCAACACACAAGCTCTCAGCAAATCCTCTAAAGATTGGATAGTCTTTTTTGTCTGACCGTCCGTCTGCGGATGATAGGCAGAACTCATCCTCAACTTAGTACCCAAAGTATCTTGCAAACTCTTCCAGAACCTCAATGTAAATCTCGGATCTCTATCCGACACAATACTCGAAGGTATCCCATGCAACTTCACAATCTCCTCAATGTACATCTCGGCTAACTTCTGCATAGAATAATTAATCTTCATCGGCAAGAAATGAGCCGATTTAGTTAATATATCCACAATCACCCAAATGGAATCATTTCCCTTAGCAGTCTTCGGCAATCCCACCATAAAATCCATGAAAATATTATCCCATTTCTACTCTGGAATTCTCAATGGCTGCATCTTACCTAAAGGCTTCTGATGCTCAATCTTTGACTTCTGACAAGTCAAACACGCATAAACAAACTCCACAACATCCTTTTTCATACCCGACCACCAAAATAACTTTTTCAGATCTTGGTACATCTTCGTAGCACCGGGATAGATACTCAACCTACTTCGATGTCCTTCTTCAAGAATGATCTTCTTAATATCTAGGACATCTGAAATACACACCCTGTCTCTGAACATTATCACACCATTCTCGTCAATTCGGAATTCTCCTCCGTTACCTTGGTTGATCAAAGTCAACTGGTCCACTAACTTCAAGTCAGATTGTTGTCCCACTCTGATCTCTTCCAGAATGCCACTAGTCAACTTCAACATTCCCAACTTTACACTGTCAAGAGTCCCTTCACATACCAAACTCAAATCTCGGAATTGCTCAATTAATTCCAATTCTTTCACCATAAGCATCGACATACCCAATGACTTTTTGCTCAATGCATCGGCCACTACATTTGCTTTGCCCGGATGATAACTCAAATCAAAATCAAAATCCTTCAACAGCTCTAACCACCTTCTCTGCCTTATATTCAATTCTTTCTGATCAAATAAGTACTTCAGACTTTTATGATCACTGAACACTTCAAACTTAGAGCCAAACATATAATGTCTCCAAATCTTCAGCACAAACACCACAACGGCCAATTCTAAGTCATGTGTAGGATAATTCCTCTCATGAACTCGTAATTATCTCGAAGCATAGGCAACAACTTGTCCACTCTGCATCAATACTCCACTAAGACCCATCTTCAACGCGTCACAATACACCACAAAAGATTCACTCGGATTAGGCAAAATCAACACTGGAGCGGTCGTTAATCTCTTCTTCAATTCCACAAAACTCTCTTCACAAGCTACATCTCATACAAAAGCTTGACCCTTTCGAGTCAACTGAGTCAAAGGCAATGCCAACTTAGAAAAGCCCTCGATAAACTTACGGTAGTAACCCGTCAATCCCAGAAAACTTCATACTTTAGTAGCAGACTTTGGAGTCTCCCACTGTAACACCACATCAATCTTATAAGCATCTACAGCAATTCCACCACTCAAAATCACATGGCCAAGAAAACTCACCTCTTTCAACCAGAATTCACACTTTGACAGCTTTGCATACAACTTCTTTTCCTTCAATACTTGCAACACAGTTCTCAAATGCTCAACATGCTCTTCTTCAGACTTAGAATATATCAGGATGCCATCAATGAAAACCACCACAAACTAATCCAGATACTCATGAAAGATCCGATTCATATATTCCAAGAACACACCAGGTGCATTGGACACACCTAACGACATCACAGTGTATTCATAGTTGTCGTACTCTAAATTTTGACCAGTTGATTTACAGTCAACTGAAGAACCGTTAGTATTTTGAGAATTTTTGTGTTGGGGTCTCTAACATATCAGTATGGGATTTTGGGGATATTAGTACTTTTAGATTCATTCCAGAACGTACAAGGGATGTATTTTCAGGATCAATATTACTTAATTAATCGGTTTCATTATATTAAGATTATTCAATAGGATTTTAGTAATATCATTTGGAGAGGTTGAGTTTAATCTGATAATTAAGTCGGCCTATTAGGATTATTGGAGAATAAAGTAATTTAGACTATTTTACATATTTTAAATAAGGTTTATCATTAATATATTTAATTTGTCTAATTTAAATAAGAATTTAGGTATTAGGGGTGGGTTTTGTTCATTCTTAGAGGGTCATTTATTTAGAGATTAAACTAGTAATATTATTAGTGGTGCATAATTATTATTTAAAGTTATTATTTAAAATATTAAGTTTTAATTTTAGTTATATTAATCTAATTATTAGGTTATTAGCTTTTGGTTCCCATGATGTTAGTAGGGATTGGTTTAATCGAGTCATTAAGGGATGGTTTAATATGGTTTTTGTTTTACTATTAATAATAGTATTTATCAGTATGGTCATTATTATTTTATTTTAGTAGATTATTATTTTATTAAAGTTTATCAGCGGTCAAAATAGTTGACCATAGGTGGGCCTTCGTCTTCCCCTTTCAGAAACCCTAATCTACGCGTAGCATCAAGGCAATTGAATCAAAAGTAATATTGAAATTTAAAACTTTCATTTATAGAACAATCAGATAGAAAACCCGATGTTTATACAGGTTACAAATCGTTACAATTGAAGAAACCTAAGATCTAATTCTAAAATAAAATCAAATTACATTCAAATTAGATCTAAAAATTACAAGGAATCAGAACCCTAATTCTAATATACAATCAAATCTGTGATCTTAAATCTAATCAAATCCAAAAATCCTACAATACAATAATCTAATTAATTCTAGACCTAATTTTTTTCCTATATAAACTAAGAAGAAATTCAGAAAAAGGGACGAAAACCCTAAGCGAACAAACGTTGCTGCTGCGCAAATTCCCCAACCATCACTGAAAGCTCCAAATACATAGAGAGTTGGGGTTTAACACCAAAACCCTAACCCCTCTGAGCTAGACCTCCTTTGATCACCTGCAAACAAAAGGAAAGGGATTAGTAAATCGGAAACAGAGAAAGAAGGGAAGGAAAGCAACTTAATAGGTCACGACAGGGAAGGTAAAACACTTAGCCTTTTTTTTTATTTTTGTACTGTAGTTATTAGGGATTGCTGGTTTGTTATGTTTTAGGGTTTTCTGGGTTTTGTTTAGGGTTAGGGTTCTTATGGATTAGGGTTAGGGTTCATGGTTTAAACCTTAGGGTTCATGGATATGGTTAGAGTTCATCACAATTAGGTTAGGGTTCTTCATGATTAGGTTAGGGTTCTTCACGAACCCTGAAGAACTGGGGTGGTTTCTGGGTGAGTATGGTTAGGGTTCTTAGGGTTCCTCGCGAACCCTGAAGAAATGGTGGTGATCTGGGCTGGAAAGGAGGTTAGGGTTCTTGGGGATGAGTTTTCCGCTTGAAACTCAACCGGATTCTGGGTTTTGAGGGGTTCGGGTTGGTGAAGCACAGTGACTGAAGCTCACCGGCGAAGGAAGAGTGAAGAGAGTGTTTGGATTTCCTTAATTTAATTATTAATTAGGGATTAAGTGATTAGTTAGGATATGTAAAATAGGATTTAGGGTTATTAATAGGGAAAATATTATTAGGGATCTTAGGGTTTTATTTTGGACTTTTATATAGGGTTTGGGGTTTTAATTATTGGTTTTATATTTAAAATAATTTGTTTATATTTTTTAAAAATAGGGATAAAATTTTTTATAAGTGGATTTTCTATTTATGGATTCTCTTGGGCATGATATATTTTGGGGATTTGAATTTATTAAAATTTGGTTTGTGATTTATTTTAAGGAGAATTTGTATTTTTAGGTTTTATTTAAATTGGATTTAAATATTGGTTTTGGGGATAAAAATATCAAATTAAATTTAATTTAATTTTGGGATTAAAATTCAATCATTTAGGGAGTATTTTGAATTTAGAAAATTCTATTTTTTGAATTTGAATAATTTTGGGTTTAATTTTGCTATTTTTGACATGATGTCATTTTGAAATTTATTTTTTAAAATTATTAAATTTGAAATTTTAGGGATTTAATTTTAAAATTTAAGGGATAAAACTCTTAGGTTCCAAGAGTATAAATATAGGTCATGGGATTAGGATTCAAGGGATAAAACTTTCCGTCCGAGAGTATAAATAATGGATGGGATTTGAGGATAAAACTCTTAAGTTCCAAGAGTATAAATAAAGGCCAAGGAATTAGGTTTTTTGGGATAAAATTCTTTGGTTCCAAGAGTATAAATAAAGGCCAAGGGATTAGGGTTTAAGGGATAGTACTCTTCGTCCGAGAGTATAAATAATGGATTGGATTCATGGAATATAACTCTTAATCTAAGAGTATAAATAAAAGATTAGGATTAGGAATGGGAATAGGGATAGGGATAGGGGTTAGGGGAGGTGAACTACGGATACTTTGATCCTTCAAATTGAGGGTACGTAGGCATAGGGTTGTAAACCCTAGCGAGTATAATAATAATAAAACTTAGGGTCCCCCTCTTAGATTAATTTCATTTAACTTTTTCTACTTAATATTAGAGTTTTTGTAATTAATAAAATAAAGTCAAATATTAAAATAACAAACAAACATACCCTAGAACTTAAGGAGGATCCCATTGAGTACAATGGAAGTGAGGGGTGCTTAACACCTTCCCCTCGCTTAACCGACTCCCGAACCTTAGGAATTTCTACCCTTAGGATTAGGATTTTAGGTTTATCATTTATTTTCCTTAAAAAAATATGATGGCGACTCGATATTTTTGTCGGTCGCGACAGCTGGCGATTCTGCTAGGGATTTCTTATACTTCCCTAAAGGGAGAGTCCATCCTAACCTTAGGTTTTAGGGTTCTTGTTTGTTTGTCTTGGTTGTTTACTGTTTTCGTTTATATATTTGCATGATTATTTTATGTTTTTATTTTATTATTTATTATATGTTTATTTATATTTATTATATTGTCATCATGCATTGGATTGGGATATTGTAACGTTTGAAGCTAAAACCCAAGCTTGGAGGATACCCTAAGTTAGGATGTGGAACAGAAATGTTAATTGAAGGGATGTAACATCCCGACAATGCATTGATGCCACACTCAGATAGACCCTCCAAAGTTATCTTCCTGGTAAGGCTAGCCCTTAACATAGTTGATGATTTGGATGTGGTCCAAGATTCTGAGGACCTTTAGAAAACCCTATCAACTCATGGTGAACCTAAGTATTTAACCCTTAAGGAGTCGTTACTAGGGTCTTCCTAGATGAGACTTATCCCAAAGGTTTACCGTAGGAAGGCTTGACCCTTCTCATGGTAAAACAAGGGCATAGTCCGTAAATTCTAGGGTCGTTATGCTGTCCAAAACTATATATCCTGCATGTGAGGGGATTGTGTAAATAAAACTTAGATATAAACTTATTGTAGGGAGCCTACCTAGTTAAGGTCATGCTTGCATATTACCTTACCTTAACCAAATAAAAATAGTTAATTAAAATATTCATTCATCATGTTCATGATTTTTTTTGTTTGCATCACAGGAATCTTAATTTTTTTAAAAAGAGAGCAAAGAAAAGAAATGGAGTTGGGCAAAAGAAAGACTATTCCAATCAGTGTAAGGACATCTGATATTGAAGGGCTAAAAATTTATGCCATGGGGTTGCCTGATGGAAGGAAGAAGTCTATTACCCGAAATTATGGGAAGATCTTGGACCTTGTAACAATTCCTGTTCGAGAAGAAGGGTTAACAACACTAGCTCAGTTCTATGACACCGAGTTAAGATGCTTCCAGTTTCAGAATTTCCAAATGGCTCCCACTCTTGAAGAATTCCGTAAGATTTTGGATTTCCCTATAGCAAGAAAGGTACCATTCATGGAGATAGGATATTGCCCTTCACTAGGGGAGATTGCTGGATATTTTCACATCCGTGAAGATATCTTGAAGAACAATATGAGGTTTCTCAAAGGTTTCCATGGCTTCTCAAAGGGTTTTTGGGAAAGGAAAGCCAATGATTATGCCGTTAATAACGATTGGAAAATGGTGGATAATATTATGGTGCTCCTCATCTTTGGTTTGATCTTATTCCCGAGTGCGAACGATTTTGTGGATATGGTAGTCGTTAATGTGTTCTTAGCTACAACCATAGGAGAACAAGATCCTACAACGGCTCTCCTAGCAGATGTTTATTATACCCTCCATCAAAGACATGAAAGAAAGAGTGGAGCTATGATATGTTGTGCCCCATTACTATATAAATGGCTCAGTTCACACTTAGTAAAGGGTATAGATGACCTTGGGCGAATGAATAAGCATGCGTGGTCTCAATACTTGGTCTCCCGCGTCGATACTGATATCATGTGGTTCCCAAACGTCCTCAACCGTGAAGACTTGATCTTAAGCTGTGGGAATTATTTTAATATACCATTAATTGGATCGAGAGGGTGCATAAACTATAACCCTAGTTTATCCATGAGACAGTTGGGGCACCCCTTAACATACAAACCTGAAGATAAACTACTTAAAGGTTTCATTCTGCAAGGTAAAGTAACCAAGGATCATCCCACGACCGTGGAAATTATTCAGGCATGGAGACATTGTATTAAGGGGAAAGGTAGTCTCAATAGACCGAGGGAGGAATCCAGGGTACCCTATGACCAATGGATGAAGGAAAGAGTGCAAATAGTAAAGTTACCTTTCACTTTGCAATACCCCACTGAACCAAAAGCTCCTACTATGATTTCCATGGAGGAGGTAGAGAAGCTCAAAGAGACTGTCCTACGATTGAGGAAAGAAAAAGAAGAGTAGAAGGGTAAATTCTACCAGGCCACTGGAGAAAGCAGCTAATTGAGAAGAAGCCTCAATGAAACTTTGGAGCAGTCAAGGATTAATGAAGGGATAGCCCAAATGGAGGAAGGGAAGAAGGAACGAGCTTACGTTGACCTTCAAGCCTTAAGTTCAAGTCTCAAGGGCCATAAGGAGGAGTTAGATAGAGCCTGGCGTCAAAGAGACGAATGGAAGGACATATGGCTAACATATACGCAAAGGGAGTTCAAGGAGGGATGTGATAGGCGCATCCAAAACCTAGAGGCTGAAGTCCAGAGCTTGGCCAACGCTCTTCTCGAGAGCAAAATGCAAGCTTTGGATGCAACGTTACAGATAAGATCTGCCGAAGAACTTCTTGCCTTACGGCCAGAAGGATGGAGGGAAACTCAGGAGGAGAACCGAGAGCTTAGAAGACTATACGAGGAGCTTGAGGAGTCTTACGAAGAACTTAGGGAGTGAGGCACCTATGTCGAAGAATATAATCAACAATTAGAGCGTACCACGGAGGAGGACAGGGGGATTATGGCAGAGTTGCAAAGAAAAGAGGCATATTATCAAGAAAGATATGAGAAGTTGGATGTACTATCCAATGATCTGATTCATGAGATCCCTCGAAGCTTAAAAGCGGCGGAATACATGGAAGACATCTTCAAACCTAAAGAAGAGATCACAAATTTTCTTAGGCTTTGTCATGAAATGGTAGAGGAGTTTCGGGCGAGGATTAGGAGGCGGATGTAGTTTTTCTATGTAATGCTTTCTTTTGTTTATCTTTCGGTTATGAATAATTTAAGGGTTTACCCTTGGTTTGGTTTCCTTATGTAATGAATAGGGCTTTGACCCTTGCACTTTCTTTTTGCAATTAATAAAAGTATTGGAATTTCCATTATTCTTGGCTTTGCTCTCAATAAATAAAGGTTTAAGATTCCTATAACAAAAATAATTTCTGCATACTCATACATTCATGCATGCATAAAAACATAAAAAAATTTAATTAAAAAAACATCAAATGGAAATCATTTTCTCAATATCTTCTCTCAGAATCATTATAACAATCTGACGTCTCGACCCTACACCCGCGCCCACCAAAAGAAAGCTATGGAACAATTGGAACAGAACCAAGCTGCTCTAAGGGGAGATGTGGACGCTGTTAAAGGAAATGTGGAGGAAATGAAGGACAAAATCGACCAACTGACTCGAGCTATTCAGAATTTAATAGCAAGAGACACCGAGGCTAGAAACCGTAGGAGTGTCCCTACCCCTCCTCCTCAGTATGAAGATAATAATCCTCTCTTGGGATTTGTGGCTGACTTGGAACATGAAGCATTGGAGGCTAGTAAAGGGAAGACTAGCGCTCAGCCTCCTGGAGGGTCTGTTCCTCTGCCTGAGCCTAATGGAGAATCACGACCTATACAGATACCTGTCGCTCGTGAAGTCTCCGATGACTAGCACCTCCAATATGGTGAGGAAGATTCAAGACAGGTGGCTCGTGAGAAAAAATTAGCTACCGTTGAAGGAAGAAGGGCTGATGACAAGTATAAAATAATTGAAGAGCGATTGAGGGCAGTGGAAGGATTCAATGTCATAGGGGTTGATGCCTTGGAAATGTGTCTGGTACCCGATGTGGTCATACCTCCCAAGTTTAAGGCACCTGACTTCGAGAAGTATAAAGGGGTTAGTTTTCCTAAAAACCATATCCGGATGTTCGCCCGAAAGATGGGTGCCCATGCTACTAACGAGAAGCTGATGATACACACTTTCCAAGACAACCTTAGTGGGGCGTCCTTAGACTGGTATATGCAATTGGAGAGGACTCACATTAAGACTTGGGAAGACCTTGCAAGCGCCTTTCTGAAGCAGTATAAATACAATATGGACATGGCGCCTAATCATATGCAACTACAAAACATGTCTCAAAAAGGGAATGAATCTTTTAAGGAATATGCCCAGAGATGGAGGGAACTAGCCTCTCGTGTGCAACCTCCATTGCTGGAAAGCGAGCTGGTAGTCATGTTTATGGGAACATTACAAGGGCTATATTACAAAAAGTTGATTGGGTCTGTCTCAACTGGATTTGCGGATTTAGTTATCATTGGGGAAAGGATCGACAATGGATTAAAAAGCAGAAAGATTGGAAAGTCATCTTCCAGTCAACATAACAACAAGAGGTACGTGGGAAACAGCTCAAAGAAAGGAGAGGCCAACACCATTTCTACTGATAGGTATACTCAAGTACCTTATAACCCTTATGTGGCGGCTATAACCTCTAATCAAGCGTCTCCTACGCTCCAAATCCAAAAACCAAGGGCGCCACCTCCGTAAAATCAACAACAATAGAAGTATCCTCGAAGGGAATAAAGGAGGCCGTGGAAGTACTTTGACCCTATACCCACCACATATACTCAGATCCTGCCAATGTTAATCCAAAAAGGATTGGTAGAAATCAAGCCGTTAGGGCCCCCTCCTACGCCTATTCCTCGAGGGTATGACGCTAATGCTATATTTGATTATCATGCTGAATCGTCGGGGCATACGACTGAAAAGTGTTTAGCCTTCAAGTTTAGGGTGCAAGATCTGCTGGATCAGAAGGTTATCAACTTCACTCATGGAAATCCAAATGTAGGAGATAATCCTTTTCCAGGGCATGTTGGGCCAACCATCAACTCCATTGAGGGACTGGGGGAATATGTCATAATCAAAGGGGTATACCAAGTAAAGACCCCTATGATGAAAGTGAGGGAAGTATTAATTGGGTACGAGGAGTTTGAAAAGCTGCACGGTGACTGCAAGGATTGCTCGTTTGATCTTGATAGCTGTAAGAAGATGAAGAGGGTCCTCCAACAATTAATGGACCAAGGGATAGTACAGATTGGGTACTTAAGGAGTATGAATGAGGTGGCTGCCTTAGAATCCCAGGGACATGTACCTTATGAGATTCCGTACCAGAAAGGGGAGTTGCGACTCCCATTCAAATACCAGTTTTGAGGCCTACACAGACTCCCATTCAGATATCAATTATGGTACCTGCACGAACACCAATTCAAATACCTGTTCCTGCACCAGTCAAAGTTCCAGTGCCTGTAAGGTCAGAAGGCCCCATCACTTTTCATGTTCCAGCACCATTTCCATATGAAAGCGCTAAGACGGTACCTTGGAAATATGGCATCACCGCATCAGTGGGAGAAAAGCCTATAGTACCATCACCAGCCATCACTAACATAGCTGGTATTGGAGGGATGACCCGTAGTGGAAGAGTATATTCCTCTGAACAACCTAAGAAGAATGCCCCTGAAAGTTCGAAAGGGAAGAAGACCATAAATGCAGGTGAAGGGTCTTCCAAGAAGAATGTATCCCAAGAAGATGCCGAGGAATTCTTGAGACTCGTAAGGAAAAGTGACTACAGGGTGGTGGACCAATTGAGTTAAACACCTTCCAAGATTTCCATCCTATCCTTATTGTTATGCTCTGATGCACATAGGGAAACCCCACTGAGAATCTTGAATGAAGCACACGTCACAAAAGATATATGAGTGGATCAGTTCGATGGAGTGGTCGCCAATATCGCAGCCCGTACTTGTCTGGGTATCAGTAGCGAGGAACTACCTCCTGAGGGGTAAGTGCATAACAAGGCCCTGCATATATCAGTCAAGTGTCAAGACACTAGTCTTTCAAGGGTACTAGTGGATACATGGTCTGCTCTAAATGTCATGCCTAAGGATACCCTCATGAAATTAACATCCGTAAGGACCTTTATGAAGGCTAGCTCATTGGTTGTTAGGGCTTTCGACGGCTCAAAAAGAATGGTAATTGGGGAGGTAGACATACCTACAATAGTGGGGCCACATACCTTCATGATCACATTCCAAGTCATGGACATCAACCCGTCCTACAGTTGACTTCTAGGACGACTATGGATTCATGCTGCGGGTGCAATTACTTCCACCCTTCATCAGAAATTGAAGTTCATATCTGGGGATAAATTAATAATCGTCGATGGGGAGAAAGACATGTTCATCAGCCATCTCTCGACCTTCAGATACATAGAAGTGGATGGGGAGACATTTGAAATACCTTTCCAAGCATTGGAAGTTGCAACGGTCAGTCGTAAGCAAGTCACTCGACAGGAGGAAAAGCCAAGAAGGATCACAGACTTAATCCTGAATGGGGATGCCAGGGGCTGGGGCAAGGTGATAAAGATACATGAAAAGAAGGATCAATTCGGGGTGGGTTACAAACCAACTAATAAAGGGGTTCAAAAGACTCGCCAGATGATATTTCCTCCTCTCGAAGAAACTTTCCATAATGTCGGATTCAGAGAAGAAGATCAAGTGACTGCAATTGAAGAGGAAAATAAGGGGATACCAGATTGGGTGTGCCATTGCTCACCAGATACAGTTCTCAACAATTGGAAGGCCATCGAGATTCCCGAGATGATTTCTGTTTCGAAGTAATTTACTTTTTCTTAAAATAATAATAAGTCCCTTGCTATGCCCAAGGCAAGAGAACAAAGCTTTGTAGGGCCACCTTTTGTTTCATTGAATTATTGAATAATAAAATCGCATTTTCGTTTTCAATCAAGATCCTTTTCTTTGTTACTTCTTTTTTCAAAAATGGCAATACACTTTCTTTTAGTAGTTTCATTCCCATCAATTCAAAAAAAAAATAAACTATAAAAATCTCCCTCGTGCAGATTTAAAAATGAACCTATTGAAAACGACACTGCTATAATTCCTTACAACTTCGAGTTCCCGATTGACCAAGCAGAAGAGGGTGATGAGGATGATTGTGAACTCCCTGAAGAGTTGGCCAGACTATTAAAGCAAGAGGACAAAGTAATACAAGCTCATCAGGAACCAGTGGATGTGATCAATCTGGGAACTGAAGAGGACAAAAAGGAAGTTAAAGTCGGTGCTTCTTTAAATAGGGATGTAAAGGAAAAATTGATCCAGCTGTTACAAGAGTATGTGGACGTGTTCGCTTGGTCTTACCAAGATATGCCAGGGTTAGATACAGATATTATTGAACATAAGCTACCGCTCAAACCTGAATGCCCACCGGTTAAGCAAAAGTTAAGGAGAACTAGATCGGATATGACTCTTAAGATCAAGGAAGAGGTTAAAAAGCAGTTCGATGCAGGGTACTTAGCCGCGGTGAAATATCTTGAATGGGTGGCTAATATCGTGCCCGTACCAAAGAAGGATGGGAAGGTCAGAATATGCGTAGACTACCGAGACCTCAACAGAGCAAGTCCCAAAGACGAATTTCCACTTCCCCACATTGATGTGCTGGTGGATAACACTGCTAAGTTTTCAGTCTTCTCATTTATGGATGGGTTTTCCATATATAACCAGATCAAGATGGCTCCCGCCGACATGGAGAAAACCACTTTTATCACTCATTGGGGAACCTTCTGTTACAAGGTAATGCCATTCGGGTTAAAAAAATGCTGGGGCAACATATCAAAGGGCAATGGTAACCCTTTTTCATGACATGATGCACAAGGAGATAGAGGTTTATGTAGATGATATGATCGCTAAATCACAAACAGAAGAGGATCACATAATAAACTTACAAAAGTTGTTTGAACGACTGAGAAAGTTCAAGCTACGACTAAATCCTGCGAAGTGCACTTTTGGAGTCGGGTCTGGGAAGCTGTTAGGGTTCATAGTCAGTCAAAGAGGTATAGAGGTCGATCCCGACAAAGTAAAGGCCATTCAAGAAATGCCAGCTCCAAGGACTGGAAAGGAAGTACGTGGCTTCCTGGGGAGATTAAATTACATTGCTAGGTTCATCTCGCACCTCATCGCCACTTGTGAGCCAATCTTCAAGTTATTGAGGAAAGGGCAAACCATCGAGTGGAATGAAAATTGTCAAAAAGCCTTCGATCGAATTAAAGAATATTTGCAAGAACCGCCTATATTGGTGCCACCGGTACCTGGAAGACCACTCATAATGTACCTAATGGTGCTTGACAAATCGATGGGTTGCGTACTCGGACAGCAAGATGAAACATGAAGAAAAGAACACGCAATCTACTACTTGATTAAGAAATTCACCGATTGTGAATCCAGATACTCACTCTTGGAGAAGACCTGTTGTGCTCTTGTATGGGCCGCCCGCCGATTAAGACAATACATGGTGTGCCATACTACTTTGTTGATATCTAGAATGGACCCCATCAAGTACATATTCGAGAAGCCTGCAGTGACTGTAAGAGTGGCTCGATGGCAGATGTTATTGACTGAGTATGACATCCAGTATGTCACCCCGAAGGCCATAAAAGGGAGCATAGTAGTGGATCATCTCGCCCATCAACCAGTGGAAGACTATCAACCTATGCAATTTGATTTTCCTGATGAGGATGTGATGGCTGTAAGAGATGATGATATCCCAGACTCGTACGAAGGAACTGATCCCGGATCTCGGTGGAAGCTTATATTCGATGGTGCCTCAAATGCAGAAGGATATGGGGTGGGGGTTGTTATCACTTCCCCAACGGGATTCCAAATACCTTTCACTCCGAGAATATGATTCACGTGTACTAACAATATGGCGGAATATGAGGTGTGTATCTTGGGAATCAGCGAAGCCATTAACCTCGGAATCAAGATTTTAGAGGTATACGGAGATTCGGCTCTCGTCATCAATCAAGTCAAGGGGGAATGTAGAACACTTAATGCTAAACTAACTCGATATCGAGACTGTGTCTGGAAAATAATCACCTATTTCAATGAGATCTCTTTCCATCATATTCCTCGAGAGGAGAATCAACTGGCAGATGCCTTGGTAACTCTGGCATCCATGTTCAAAGTCAAATGGTACAATGAAGCGCCAGCTATAAGAATCAATCGCCTGGATGAACCAGCTTACTGTGCAGCAGTGGAGGTTGAAGTGGATGATAAATCGTGGTTTCACGACATCAAACAATTCCTCCAAAAACAAGAATATCCTGCAAATGCCTCAAGTGGGGATAAGAAAATGCTTAGAAGACTGACAGCTCAACTTTTTCTCGACGGGGATGTACTTTATAAAAGGAATCATGACATGGTGTTGCTCAGGTGTCTAGATGGACATGAACATGACATGCTTATTGGAGAAATCCACGAGGGATCCTTTGGAACCCATTCAAATGGGCATGCAATGGCTAAAAAGATCCTCTGAGCAGGGTATTATTGGCTGACTATGGAATCAGACTGCTTCAAATATGTCAAGAAGTGCCACAAGTGCCAAATATATGCGGATAAAATTCTTGTGCCACCAACCCCTTTGAACGTCTTAACTGCTCCGTGGCCTTTCTCTATGTGGGGAATAGACATAATTGGGATAATCGAGCCCAAAGCATCGAACGGACACAGATTCATTCTAGTTGCTATTGACTACTTCACTAAATGGGTAGAGGCTGCTTCTTACACTAATGTGGCAAGACAAGTAATTGCACGATTCATCAAGAAAGAGATAATTTGTCGCTATGGAGTTCCCAGCAAGATTATCACGGATAATGGGCTTAATCTAAACAACAAGGTGACGGATGAATTGTTCGAAAGCTTCAAAATCGATCACCATAACTCATCGCCCTATCGACCGAAGATAAATGGCGCGGTAGAGGCAGCCAACAAGAACATCAAGAAGATTATCCAGAAAATGGTGAAGACCCACAAGCACAAGGATTGGCACGAAATACTCCCTTTCACACTACATGGATACAGAACCTCAGTTCGTACTTCAATAGGAGCTACTCCTTTTTCCCTGGTATATGGCATAGAAGCGGTACTCCCGGTGGAAGTAGAAATCCCCTCACTAAGGGTCATATTGGAGGCTAAGCTAGATGAAGCATAATGGGTACAAAACAGATTTGATCAACTAAACCTCATAGTGGAAAAGCACATGGCTGCTATATGTCATGGGCAACTGTATCAGCGGAGACTCAAAAGGGCATTCGACACGAAAGTTTGTCCTCGCTTATTCTAAGAAGGAGATTTGGCGTTAAGGAAAGTGCTACCTATCTATGAAGATCCTCGGGGTAAATGGGCCCCGAACTATGAAGGACCATATGTCGTAAAAAGTGCTTTCTCTGGTGGAGCTTTGATGTTGACTACTATGGATGGAGCGGATTTACCACGACCGGTGAATTCCGATTCAGTCAAAAAATACTATGCCTAGAAAAAGAGGATAAGAGCCCGCTAAGTCGAAAACCCTAAAGGGCGACTTAGGCAAAAATTAGGGCGTCCCGGTGGATTGAAAACTTGAAAGAGCAATCCGGGCAAAAATTAGGGACTTAGGTAAAAAAAATATAAAACCCGATGAGTCGAAAACCCTAAAGGGCAGCTTAGT
The DNA here is from genome assembly GCA_022829125.1 of Lathyrus tuberosus. NCBI lineage: Eukaryota > Viridiplantae > Streptophyta > Magnoliopsida > Fabales > Fabaceae > Lathyrus > Lathyrus tuberosus. The sequence continues at coordinate 4,457,938 of JALAZF010000282.1, forward strand.
CAAAAAAAGGGTATATAATCCTGGTGGACTAAGACTCGAAAAGAGTGGTCCATGCAAAATTAAGGATATCCAAAAGGCATATGACTGATAGCACTCATGGTCACCCCACAGGAATTCAAAAAGGAATGATCGATCCAGCCGTCATCTTCAGAAGCGAAGTATCACGGCCTCGAAGACTTAGGGATATTAGTTGGTGTTTGAATTTAATAGGATCATAATTAAATTTGTTTTTATTATTGCCATTTTTCACCTTTTTTGTAGTAATTTCTCCTTATGAGGATTACTTTCCTTATGTACTATTGCCTGTTTATGGGGCCATTTTCAATAAATAATATTTTCTCTGCTTTCCAATTATTCCGCTTGATTACAAATGTCGATTAATTACAGAATAATGCATTGAAACATTGGGTGTAATTAAAGGCTTTTAAAAAGGAAAATGTATTTTACTTCGATTTCGAAACGTAAAAGGGATCATATTATTCTAATTTAAGCATGGGGTCTATACATTAACAGTCACGATTCAATCAGTATGAGAGTTTCTTTGAAGGAATAATATGCATCTCCAGATACCAAGAGCATCGTGATTTGCTACACTCATCGTGGGATCAAGGGTTCAAGGGTCAGGAAGTCGGAATATTACAGAAGATATTGGTTTCCACAAATACATGCATTGCATATCATAAAAGAGGCGTTAGCCCAAATAATGCATGATTCATAAAACCATACATGAGTTCAAACATGCATGCTCTTAAACATACACACATGGCACAATGTTTATAACTAATCTCAGGAATAAAGGGGTTCAATCAGATATTTTGTCAAGGGTTTACTATAAATTGGTTCATACCTGTTAGATTCCACGGTCAAAATTTGGGTCCTTCTTGTATTTAATCGTCTCCTCTTCAAAAAGAGGAAGGCTCATCGACATCATCCTTCTGATTCATAGACGACTAAATAGGGGCAGCTGTCGTACCCCAAATTTTGACCAGTTGATTTACAGTCAACTGAAGAACCGTTACTATTTTGAGATTTTTGGTGTTGGGGTCTCTAACATATCAGTATGGGATTTTGGGGGATATTAGTACTTTTAGATTCATTTCAGAACGTACAAGGGATGTATTTTCAGGATCAATATAACTTAAGTAATCGGTTTCATTATATTAAGATTATTCAATTGGATTTTAGTAATATCATTTGGAGAGGTTGAGTTTAATCTGATTATTAAGTCGGGCTATTAGGATTATTGGAGAATAAAGTCATTTAGACTATTTTACATATTTTAAATAAGGTTTATCATTAATATGTTTAATTTGTCTAATTTAAATAAGAATTTAGGTATTAGGGGTGGGTTTTGTTCATTCTTAGAGGGTCATTTATTTAGAGATTAAACTAGTAATATTATTAGTGGTGCATAATTATTATTTAAAGTTATTATTTAAAATATTAAGTTTTAATATTAGTTATATTAATCTAATTATTAGGTTATTAGCTTTTGGTTCCCATGATGTTAGTAGGGATTGGTTTAATCGAGTCATTAAGGGATGGTTTAATATGGTTTTTGTTTTACTATTAATAATAGTATTTATCAGTATGATCATTATTATTTTATTTTAGTAGATTATTATTTTATTAAAGTTTATCAGCGGTCAAAATAGTTGACCATAGGTGGGCCTTCGTCTTCCCCTTTTAGAAACCCTAATCTACGAGTAGCATCAAGGCAATTGAATCAAAAGTAATATTGAAATTTAAAACTTCCATTTATAGAACAATCAGATAGAAAACCTGATGTTTATACAGGTTACAAATCATTACAATTGAAGAAACCTAAGATCCAATTCTAAAATAAAATCAAATTACATTCAAATCAGATCTAAAAATTACAAGGAATCAGAACCATAATTCTAATTAACAATCAAATATGTGATCTTAAATCTAATCAAATCCGAAAATCCTAAAATACAATAATCTAATTAATTTTAGACCTAATTTTTTTCCTATATAAACTAAGAAGAAATTCAGAAAAAGGGACGAAAACCCTAAGCGAACAAACGTTGCTGATGCACAAATTCCCCAACCATCACTGAAAGCTCCAAATACATAGAGAGTTAGGGTTTAACACCATAACCCTAACCCCTCTGAGCTAGACCTCCTTTGATCACCTGCAAACAAAAGGAAATGGATTAGTAAATCGGAAACAGAGAAAGAAGGGAAGGAAAGCAGCTTAATAGGTCACGGCAGGGAAGGTAAAACACTTAGCCTTTTTTTATTATTATTGTACTGTAGTTATTAGGGATTGTTAGTTTGATATGTTTTAGGGTTTTTTGAGTTTTGTTTAGGGTTAGGGTTCTTATGGATTAGGGTTAGGGTTCATGTTTTAAACCCTATGGTTCATGGATAGGGTTAGAGTTCATCACGATTAGGTTAGGGTTCTTCATGATTAGGTTAGGGTTCATAGGGTTCTTCACGAACCCTGAAGAACTGGGGTGGTTTCTGGGTGTGGATGGTTAGGTTTCTTAGGGTTCCTCGTGAAACCTGAAGAATTGGTGGTGATCTGGCTGGAAAGGAGGTTAGGGTTCTTGTGGATGAGTTTTCCGGTTGAAACTCAACCGGATTCTGGGTTTTGAGGGGTTCGGGGTGGTGAAGCACGGTGGCCGGAAGCTCACCGGCGAAGGAAGAGAGAAGAGAGCGTTTGGAGTTAGTGAGAGAGGCATGAGCGAAGAGAGAGAGAAAAAGAAGTGAGAAATGGGAGAGTTCTGAAGGGAACTCCATTTAAATACCCCTTCTGTGTGGCCTCCGATTCACACCAAGTGGCGTCCTTTGCCCCCCACTGATTAGTTGACTTTCTAGTCAACCCAAAGATCCAGCGCGTGTACTTTTACCATGAGTCTGCAATGACTCTTAATCGTGGTTATCTGTTTGACCTACTCTGTGATCGACGGATGATGTTAGTTTCAAGGAGATCCGTATGATCTTTATCCAACGTCCATGAGAGAGTCAAAGTCAGACTCTCTCCACCATGGACTCTCTCTCTCAGACTTGGGTTTTGTCTATTGGGCCTTGCGCCCTAATACTATCTACACCCCTATTTTAAGCCCAATTGCTTATTCAACATAAAAATGCCCCCCTGGGTTTAGATTAATTAATTAAATTATTTCCTTAATTTAATTATTAATTAGGGATTAAGTGATTAGTTAGGATATGTAAAATAGGATTTAGGGTTATTATTAGGGAAAATATAATTAGGGATCTTAGGGTTTTATTTTGGACTTTTATATAGGGTTTGGGGTTTTAAATATTGGTTTTATATTTAAAATAATTTGTTTATTTTTTTTAAAAATAGGGATAAAATTTTTCATAAGTGGATTTTCTATTTCTGGATTCTCTTGGGGATGATATATTTTGGGGATTTGAATTTATTAAAATTTTGTTTGTTATTTATTTTAAGAAGAATTTGTATTTTTAGGTTTTATTTAAATTGGATTTATATATTGGTTTTGGGGATTAAAATATCAAATTAAATTTAATTTAATTTTGGGATTAAAATTCTATCATTTAGGGAGTATTTTGAATTTAGAAAATTCTATTTTTTGAATTTGAATAATTTTGGGTTTAATTTTGCTATTTTTGACATGATGTCATTTTGAAATTTATTTATTAAAATTATTAAATTTGAAATTTTAGGGATTTAATTTTAAAATTTAAGGGATAAAACTCTTAGGTTCCAAGAGTATAAATATAGGCCATGGGATTAGGATTCAAGGGATAAAACTTTTCGTCCGAGAGTATAAATAATGGATGAGATTTGGGGATAAAACTCTTAGGTTCCAAGAGTATAAATAAAGGCCAAGTAATTAGGTTTTTTGGTTTAAAACTCTTTGGTTCCAAGAGTATAAATAAAGGCCAAGGGATTAGGGTTTAAGGATAGTACTCTTTGTCCGAGAGTATAAATAATGGATAGGATTCATGGAATAGAACTCTTAATCTAAGAGTATAAATAGAAGATTATGATTAGGAATGGGAATAGGGATAGGGATATGGATTAGGGGAGGTGAACTACGGATACTCTGATCCTTCAAATTGAGGGTACGTAGGCATAGGGTTGTAAACCCTATCGAGTATAATAATAATAAAACTTAGGGTCCCCCTCTTAGAGTAATTTCATTTAACTTTTTCTACTTAATATTAGAGTTTTTGTAATTAATAAAATAAAGTCAAATATTAAAATAACAAACAAGCATACCCTAGAACTTAAGGAGGATCCCATTGAGTACAATGGAAGTGAGGGGTGCTTAACACCTTCCCCTCGCTTAACCGACTCCTGAACCTTAGGAATCTCTACCCTTAGGATTAGGATTTTAGGTTTATCATTTATTTTCCTTAAAAAATATGATGGCGACTCGATATTTTTGCCGGCCACGACAATAGTGACCATACCTCGTTCTGAAAGCTGTCTTCAGAATGTCATCAGGATTAACACGAATCTGTTGATAACCAGACCTCAAATCAATCTTACTAAACATACAAGCACCGACTAACCGATCCATCAAGTCGTCGATTCTCGGAAGTGGATATTTATTCTTAATAGTTACTTTATTCAACTGCCGATAATCAACACACAATCTCATACTTCCATCTTTCTTCTTCACTAACAGCACAGAAGCACCCCACGGAGAAACACTTGGTCGAACAAACCTATTCTCAAGAAATTCTTCCAGTTGTTTCTTCAATTCACTTAACTCAGAAGCTGACATCCGATAAGGAGCCATCGACACTGGGCTCGTACCTGGTACTAAGTCCACCGCAAATTCTACTTCACGTTCTGGAGGCAAATCACTGATGTCATCTAGAAACTCCTCTAGAAATTCACATACAACAGGTAAGTCGACACTCGCAGCTTCACGATCAATCTGCAATGATGCAGACATTGTAAACACCAAGGCTTCATCTTCCATAAGCTCGTCTACTTGCCTAGAAGACAAGAACATCAACTCTCCACTAATACCAAACTCAGGAAACTCCACAGTCTTAGTATAATAATTGATATGAACATGGTTGAACTCCAACCAGTTCATTCCAAGGATTACATCAATTTGGTGCAAGGGTAAACACACCAAATCCATCATAAAACTCTTCCCAAAAATCGTCAAAGGACATCTCAAACACACAAAAGTAGTAGTAACAGAACCATTAACAAGAGTCTCTATTAGCATACTACCATTCATATTAGACAACTTCAAACCCAATCTATTAGCACATTCAAGCGAAAAAAAAGAATGAGTAGCACCAGTATCAATCATAGAAACCAACTCAATATCATTAATAAAACAAGTACCTCGAATCAAGTTGTCCTTCTCTGACACTTCTGCACCATTCAAAGCAAACACTCTGCCATCGGTCTGAGAAACAGTAGCCGTCTTCTTCGGTTTCTGACACTTGGTACTGATGTGACCCTTATCACCACAATTGAAATAAGTTGGACCATCATCCTTGCAATCATTTGCTCTATGACCCTTCTTACCACGCTTGTAGCACCTCAACACATTATTAGTACAAACATCAGCACGATGACCTTGCTTGCCACACCTATAACACTTCCCAGAAGCGGGAGCTGCTCCCCCACTTGTCTTTTTCCCATCCGAAGCCTTCTGCTTCCCTTTGTCAGCTGAAGTCGTATAAGGTTTCCCCCTATACTGCCCTTTCTTCTCACTCAACTGCTAGTAGTGAGCAGATCGAGCTAGGCTATCCTCATCATAGATTCTTCTCTTGTCCACCAACTCAGCATACCTGCGGATCTGTTGATACCCAATACCTTACTTAATCTCTGGTCTCAACATGCTCTCGAACTTGAGGCACTTGGACATATCATCATCAGCACGGTTGTAGTGAGGACAAAACTTCACCAGCTTCTCGAACTTCGCAGCATACTCTGCAACAGTCATGTTTCCTTGCTTCAGCTCAAGGAATTCCATATCTCTCTTACCATAAGCATCCTATGGATAATACTTTCCCAGAAATTCCTGCTTGAACACAGCCCAGGTTATCACAGTGCCAACATCTTCCAGTCTCTGATGGGTGTTATCCCACCAATCCTCAGCCTCTTCTGACAGCATATGAGTTCCAAACTGAACTTGCTGCGCGTCAGTACATCCCATCCCTCAGAATATCTTCTTGATCGCCTTCAACCACTTGTGTGCACTTTCTGGATCGTTAGTACCCTCAAACTCCGACGGATTGTTCCTCTTGAACTCCCCCAAAGCACGAAACTTATCTGGAACTCCACCATTCGGATTAAGTTGCGCCACCATATTAGTAACTGATTCCAAAGCATCAGCAATAGCACGATTATTTCTTCCAGCCATCATGCACACCACCTGTCATACCCAAAATTTTGACCACTAAGATTTCCCATCATTGTGCAAATCATCATCACAGTATGAGGGAACCATCATGCTTCATCAGTCTCCCCAAAGATGGGTGAGCATCCACTACAATCAAAATTAGGGTTTCGAGCCCTTTCAGAGCCTTAGATAAAGGATCAATCAAGGAATGACATGATCTTCAACTTGTCTACACTCTCAAATATCCACAATGGATCAAAAGGACTCCCACTTCAAGGATTAAGCAGAAGGCTGCTCCCTTTTAGGTGGATCAAGTCTCAAGATCGCCAGTATCACCAAATTAGAGTTTTGGTCGACCAGGGCCTCCAGATGAAAAATTTCATCTGGACACAAGCCAAAGATCCAAAACACAACCTAATATACTCCATGTAACCTCATGGACCCATCCATCAAGTCAATTTTGCCTCAAGGGATGCATACATCAAAAGTCAGGAATTAGGGTTTCTTGACCTAATTCACCCCTAAGTTGACTTTTGGGACAAATCATGAACCAAGACCTCAAGAGAGGGTTTGAGGGTCTCTAATATACCATATTGATCCATTTGGAACAATGGATTAATCCAAGAAGCTTGAGCAACAAGTCTCAATTTCATCTGCACCACAATTAGGGTTTTAAGTAAAAAGTCAACTGTAACTTTGACTTTTGACCAGGACATGCTCCCAAGCCCTAAGACATGATTCAATATACCCTATGACACCCATGGAACATGTCCATCAAGTTTGATTTAGGTCAAGGACATGATTTCATGAAGAATTGCACAGTTTGGAATTCATCTGATAAAAAGTCAACTGTGCACAAAAGTCAACTTTGACTTTTTGAGATTTTTCACCAAAATGGATTTTTAACCCTAAAATGATGTTAATGTATGATTTGAATCATCATTCATCAAGAAAAATCAAGAAAAGTTGGATAACTTGTAAAAGGGCTAACCATAAAAACTTAGAAAATTTTCTAAGTTGAAAATAAAGTGGCTAGGGTACCAACTTTGGAGGATCATAACTCCTAAACCACAAGGCCATTTTTTCCCATCCAAATATGGATTTGTAGCCCTCATTACCCTCTACAAAAACTTCAACTAGACCTAAGTCCAATTCATAAGGATTTTGAGTTATGGAGTGATCAAAATGGCTGAAAAGTGAAAATGTCACTTTTTCCAACACTTAGTGAAATTTTCACTAAGTCCAAATCTGCCTTCACTTTTTGCCAAATGTAGGGGGATTTTTCACTTGGATTCAAAAGAGATCAAAAGAACATTGCCAAATTCCATTTGAGTCATGAGATATGACATTGGCAAGTTGCCTTGCTGAAATCTGTCAAGGCAAGGCAGAATTTGCAATTTTGCTCGATTTGCCAAAATCAGAACAATTCAAATGCTCTTATCCACTTGGACACATCTAAGGATTGAATCTAAAAGGGACAATCACTGAGCCAAGCCTCCAAAGTCGATGGAACAAGAAATAGCATGTTGAACCTAGAATGGCCAAAATAGGGACAAGACTCCAAATTTGGATTGAAGCATTCAATGGAACCATCAAGGTGGCATGGACTGAGCCATTCTCATCTGAAATCAGTCAAGACTTATCCAAGACCAAGGGAACCACGGCCCTGTGCCCTAACCTCTAGTCAATGGCTAGAGGAGACTTGAATTTCCATTGGCCAACATTGGCCAAACCTACTTAGCAGCTGCCATTCACTATTCCTTGCAAAACAAACTTGCTCTACTATAAATAGAGCTCAATTGTGTTCAGTTTAAGTACACCAAAGCCATCTAACAGATGCTTTCCTCAAAATCTCTTTCTCTTGGCAAAAATGCCTTTCATAGCAAGGTAGCTATCGGGTTTTGAGTTTGAGAGCTTTTCCAATCAAACCAATCACTCACACACCTCACATACATCATATAGAAGTGATCTAAACACTCACATAACATCTGGAACACAGATTTCACAAAATCACCAGCCAATTGCTCAAGTTCTTGACAGTTTTGCAGTTGAGGTGCCATCTTCAACTCCAAACCATTTCAATCCATTCTAAGCACTCAGACACATCACTTGGCACCTAGGGAAGCTATCAACATCATTGGAACCTAGCTGTAACACCTCCAACACAAATCACGATCACCAGCTGCAAGTGGTAAGCATGAGCTCTTCTAACTCTACGATCCACACAATTTTTGCTGCACAATAATTTGGCCATATGTTCATAATCATGCATGGAATGTTTTCCCTCAATTAATTGCATTGTTTGAATCGTGTATCAAAAATCCTAGCCTTCATGCAGAAATTAGGGTTCTTGAGGATTTTTCATGATTTCTTGTTATATGTTTAATTTAAATGAAATTAATGGACATAGACATGATCGTGAGGTTGAGACGAGCATAATGATATGTGGATTGCATGTTATAATCAAGTATTTAGGGAGATTGGATAGAAAATGCAAATCTGAGAATTTCAGAACACGCGCGTGTTCTTCAGCTTGTTCTTGGCGCCATTTTTAGAAATTTGAATATTTGAATTTTGTGATTTTATTTAATTGATTCAAAAATTAATTTCTCTCTGAGTTTTAATGATTTTGAGTTGATTCTTTTTTTAATAATTCACAAAAACGTTAAATTATTTTATTTTAACAAAAATTCCCAAAAATATTATTTATTTCATATAATTAATATTTTTGCAAAGAATTAATATTTTAATTGTTTTTGACATTTAAATATTTTTTCTACATTAATTTTGCAACTTTTAATGCTTTCTAATTATTTTGTAGGTCAATACTTAATTTTTGAAGCATTAATCCAAAATCACAATTTGTTTTTCATATGTTAAACAATTTTGATCATTTTAATTGAATTTTTATTCAATTAAATACAGTTTTGAAAACAAATTAGGGTTTTGGATTAATTCAACCCTCATAAATCATTTTCAAAACACTTTGGGCCTCTAATAGAGTGTAAGACCCAATCCTTTTTTTGACCAAATCATTTTTGGGCCTCAGTGTATTGTATGAGTCCCGATACCGTCAAAAACAAACGGCGCGATCGTCGCCTTTTGAAAAATAACCTTGGGCCTCTCCTTGAGCTATAAGACCCATGGGCCTCTATTAGAGTGTAAGACCCAACCCCCTTTTAACCAAAACATTTTGGGCCTCGGATATTGTATAAGCCCCTCTGCGTTAAAAGAAAACCTCGGCGTGATCGCCATTTCAAACGAAAAAATCATCTGGGCCTACCCTCGAGTAGTAAGACCCATTTCATTTCTAAAACTCTTTGGGCCTCTTGAGAGAGTGTAAGACCCATCCCTTTGTACAGAAAACCTTTTGGGCCTCAGTCACTTGTATAAGTCCCTCTGTACAAATTCAACAGTGCGCTCACTGATAAAACCCTGGGCCTCTCCTTGAGCTGTAAGCCCCAAATCTTTCTTTTTCAAAGCACTTTCTCCTTTGATTTTGAATATACTGTTGTTTTCAATCTTTCTTTGTTGAACAACTAACCAAACAGCATGGAAGCTCTACAACCAAGTAAGTGGTTATTGCTTTCATTTACCGCTTTCATATACATATAACTATATTGTGGGGCTGTTTCACTGTAAGTCTTCTTTCATAAACTCATATCAACTGTGTAATAATAGTATAGATATTTAGAGTTTCCCCGGCAACTACGTCTAGCACTAGGTAAAGCCGTCTTGATCACTCTTAGAAATAGTCTAAACTAGATCCCCATAGGATTACCAGACACAGTCTTCCCTCCTCTTGGGGTTAAACAATATGGAGATATGAAAGGCAACATTCTCTGTGAACCCTTTCATAGACTGTCACTCATAGAAGTTGTCAAGAAACTCTATTCCCCAGAGATGATCTTTTCTCCGTGAATGGCATCTCTTGAGTTTCTTCCAAATTCTCGGACTTTCCTGGCTTGATCTATTCTTGGTGAACGGCATGTCTTGAACTTCTCGGGGTTTGGGGACCCACGGGTTTCTTAAAAGCATCGACCTCCTATTGGGCATCATACAAGGACCCACAGGCTTCCTAAAAGCAACCCCGCCTCCTCTTGGGCTTAGTACAAGGACCCTACGGCTTCTTAGAAGTATTCACAGCCTCCTCTTAGGCTTCGTATAATGATCTCTTCCTCCGGGAATGATAGCCTTCTCTTGGGCTTAGTACAAGGATCGATCGGCTTCTTAAAAGTTTCCAGCCTCCTCTTGGGCTTCGTACAAATTGTCTTGACGACCTCCTAGAGGTATAGGAACAAAACTTAGTCATTTGCATAGAAACGTCCTTTCATAGAGTCTACTATTGTTTCTTAAAGCACAGTACAAAAGATAAAACCCTAGACTTGGACAGTCTAATTTCCTTGAGTCTCAAAGAGATTCTCAAAGTCAGCTTTTAAGTTAAGTGAATTGAAGAAACAACTAGAAGAGTTACTTGAGAAGAATTTTGTTCGACCGAGTGTTTCTCTGTGGGGTGCTCCTGTGCTGTTAGTAAAGAAGAAGGACAGAAGTATGAGGTTGTGTGTTGATTATCGACAATTGAATAAAGTGACTATCAAGAATAAGTATCTGCTTCTGAGAATTGACGATTTGATGGATCAGCTGGTAGGAGCTTGTGTGTTCAGTAAGATTTATTTGAGGTCGGATTATCATCAGATTCATGTTAAGCCTGATGATATCCCGAAGACGGCTTTCAGGACGAGGTACGGTCACTATGAATACACTGTGATGCCATTTGGTGTATCTAATGCACCTGATGTGTTCATGAAGTACATGAATCGGATCTTTCATGAGTATTTGGATAAGTTTGTGGTGGTGTTTATCGATGATATCTTGATGTATTCTAGATCTGAAGAAGAAGATGTTGAGCATTTGAGAACTGTGTTGCAAGTATTGAAAGAGAAGAAGTTGTATGCAAAGTTATCCAAGTGTGAGTTTTGGTTGAACGAAGTAAGTTTTCTTGGTCATGTGATTTCAAGTGGCGGGATTGTTGTTGATCCCTCTAAAATTGATGATGTGTTACAGTGGGAGACTCCGAAGTCTGCTACTGATATACGAAGTTTTCTGGGATTGGCGGGTTATTACCGCAAGTTTATCGAAGGTTTTTCTAAGTTGGCATTGTAACACCCCAAATTTATTAAAATATTTATTTAATTTATTTAAATATAATATTTGTGAATTTTTGGTGAATTTTGGTGGTTGGTGTCGATGTCAGTATTTTCGTGGAGTTTCGGTTATTTAATTAAATAATAGTATATAATATGAATATATTAGTATTATTATTAATTTAAATAATATTAGAGGAATTAAGGGTAAGGTGGACTTTTGAGGAGGATTAGTGAGGGTATTATGGGGAAAGCCCATTTTGGAAACCCAAAGGGTTTAACAAAAAGGAATTGGGAAGAATAGGATTCATTTTGGTTAGATCGTGAAAATAAGGAGAAAGTGCAGAGCTCTGAGGAAAGAAGGAAAAGGCGAGGATTCGTGAAGGTTTCCAAAGGCTCATTAGAGAAAAGCTCCGGATCGACAATCTAAGGTATGGGGAGTATTGCCTTTCATTGTTTTCAATATAGGAGTGATGTGTTAAAAATGGATCTTGAGGTTTTTGGGGTTTTTGAAGGGTTTATGAGTTATTGATGATTTAGGGGTATTTCTGAGGATCGACTGATGGATTATTAAGAGTTGAATTGATTCGGGTAAAAATAAGCCTTCGAGGCAAAACCTTTTTGATGATATGTGGGATCTTATATGAGAAAGGGATTTATGGGGTTTATGGGAAGCTTGAGAGCTTTGAAGGTTTAGGGGATTTAAGGTTCCCGTAGTGTTCCGAATTGACCTAATAGACGTAGGTTTTGTGCCTTTGATTTCCGTGATGCATTAGGAATGTTGTAGGGATGTTTTTGGGTTAATTGGGGATGAAATCGCAGGTACTTTTGGGGATGTGGTGCTACTGATACGTAGCACCGATTTGCTGTAATCGCGGGTTCGCAAAGCGAATGGGTTTTTCGCACGGCGAACATTCGCAAAGCGAGCAGCGCAGGGAATACGCGATGATTGTGTTTTTGGGATACTGGATGAGATTGTAAATGACTCTTAGTTTGCAAAGCGAATCGCCTGGCGAATGCAGTAATGATAGATGGAGTTTCTTGTGTTTTGTGTGGGAATTAGGGGGACTCGTTGGAACTCGGAAAGCGAAGGTCCCAGGGAGCAGGTTCGTACAGCGAACTCAGCAGCGAGCGTCTGCTGCGTGCGAAATTTTATTTATAATGTTGTGATGTTTTTTATGTTTGACGCTGTGATTTTTCTGATGGTTTACTGTGATGTTACTGATGATTATGAGATGATGATTTGTGATGTTTTGATGAATATATGATCACATGATTAACATGATGTTTTGGTGAATAATGATGCACATAATGATATTTTGATAATGATGATTATTGACGTTGTGTATCATGCATTCATAGCATATTCTGGTGATGATGTTAGGACTTCGGTCCAGTGATGATGATGTTAGACTTCGGTCTGTTTGTGGCTTCCATCCTATTGTGTGGATGTGAAGTGGCTTATGACGTGCTCCGTTTCTTGTGTGGAACCGATCCTATTTGACAGGGATTTTGGAGGGTGATGACCTAAGTGTCCATCGATTGTGACGATTGGTACCACATGCATGAGTCCTGTTGTGCATTGCATTTATGTGGCATTTGTTGTGATTTATGATGACGTGTTTTGATGTTTGCCTTGTGATGACTCTGATGATGTTGTATATGATGATGACGCCATTTTCATGCATATCTTATTTTATATTGATTATAATGAATTGTATTACTCACCCTGCCTGTTTGAATGTTGCCTCCACGTGGGTAACATGCAGATGATCAGGATTAGCCTTGGATGCTTTTTAGGACTTTTGATGTTATTTGCATTTTGGTCGATGTAGAGGGTCTTGCTCTGATAGTGTAGCATCAGGTTGGGTTGTTGAGTCGAACCATATTGATTTTATTTGGCCGTTATTTTATTGATTATTTGATGACTATGATGTATTTTAATAAACCCTTTTGTGGGATATTTTGTGGTTATGGTGGTTCTGCTGCCCTTTGAAGGCATTTTGAGTTATTTTGAGGAAAAACCAATTGTTTACGGAGCAATTTTGTTGATTTGAATTTATTGAGAAATGTGCACCCTTTGAGGTGATTCTGATTTTACTATGATTTTATGTTTATTCCGCTGCGATAATTGTGGGGTAGAAAAGGGTGTTACATTAGTGGTATTAGAACAGGTCGGTCCGTCCGGCCAGGTTTTTACTTGATGTCAGTCCCCTGTCGATCGACGAGTGTGTGTACACTGTCGATGTTTTAGTTCTTCTAACCTTGTTGGTGGTGTAGCGAGCGATTTTGGACGCGGTTCTTAAGCGCTGGTCGCTCTCTGCGGTTGAGCTTAAACTACAGGTCGATTCATTTTTTATCCTATTAAAGCTGATGAAGGAAGGGAAATAGATGTCTCCAATTAACCCTGCTTGCATACTGAGTTTAAACAGCGGTCTGTTAGGTTACGGATGCTATCAATGTGGGGGGACCTTTGTACTGGTTATTTGTATTTTCGCCAATACTGGTTTTTATCTAGACAGAAGGTTTCTGGCGGGGAACAAGGATTAGGATTTTAGGACTGGTGCTTTTTGAATTACTGCTTTTGATTGATGGAGATATGGGATTTGGGTTTTTGTTTAGTGTGCTCGCTAAGATTTTTCTTTCAATCTTATGCCTACGTATTCCCGTTTATCCAAAACAGGGAAATCAGAGCATTCGTAGTTCCTCCTATTCTATGGGAGGAAATTGGTTGTTTTTGGTGTCTTGTTCAAAGCCCAAGACGTGAAGCGAAAAGTGATTTGTATCTTGTTCAAAGCCCAAGATGTGAAGATGAAAGGTCTCAACTTTAGAGAGAATTTGTCATCTCTAAAGAGGGGGTTGTATGTCACAACTGTTTATAAAGGAGAATTACTTTAACCGGGATATGTGAATCCGGCAATGCCATAATTTCCTTTATAGGGGGTTTTTTAACTTGAATGGGAAGACTTTAACTCAGTGTAGAGCAATGCCATCTTTCCTTAGGAATTCCTCATGCTAAAAGAGGGACAGTGGCATGGATGTAGATGATCCAGAGGCTTGCCGCTTACAGCGATTAGATGAAAGGGGAAGGAGTTATTGATGTTTGTGTACTGTGAACGAGGCACAACTTTGATGCTAAAAGGTTAATTGGATCAACCAGTGGTTTTCTTATATAAAGCCTAAGAGGAGGCTAGTATGTGTCTCGTACAAAGCCCGAGAGAGAGAGGCTAAAAGGTTTTGACTCGACAATGGAGTCTTTTGGTATCTCGTATAAAGCCCGAGATGGAGGCGATTTGACTCAACAAGAGAGTTTTTTGTATCTCGTATGAAGCCCGAGATAGAGGTTGTTGTTTGTTTGGCTTAATAAGAACCTTTTTGTATCTCGTATAAAGCCCGAGATGGAGGCGAAATGGGTGATTGACTCAACGAGGGAGTCTCTTATGTGTCTCGTACAAAGCCCGAGAGAGAGGCTAAACGTTGCTTGACTCCGCTGGGGAGGATTGTTATACAAAGCCTAAGAGGAGGCTATGGTTACTGTTTTAGTTAAGTGACAGGTCCAATATACTGATTTTAAAGAGAAAATCAGTTCTTATATGAGCAACACTGTACTCATGGATTCGATTCAAGGATCCGGGTTATTCATGTTCTTTAAGGAAGCGGGAAATCCGAAGGGTATTGAGACTGTCCAAGTCTACGGCTTTCCTTCCTATTTAACGAAGGGGTCACTTGAGAATGTCTTTGAGACTCAAGGAAATTAGACTGTCCAAGTCTAGGGTTTTATCTTTTGTACTGTGCTTTGAGAAACAGTAGTAGACTCTATGAAAGGACGGTTCTATGCAAATGACTAAGTTCTGTTCCTATACCTCTAGGAGGTCGTCGGGACAATTTGTACGAAGCCCAAGAGGAGGTTGGAAAATTTTAAGAAGCCGATCGGTCCTTGTACTAAGCCCAAGAGAAGGCTATCATTCCCGGAGGAAGAGATCATTATACGAAGCCTAAGAGGAGGTTGTGAATACTTCTAAGAAGCCGTAGGGTCCTTGTACTAAGCCCAAGAGGAGGCGGGTTGCTTTTATGAAGCCTGTGGGTCCTTGTATGATGCCCAAGAGGAGGTTGATGCTTTTAAGAAGCCCGTGGGTCCCTAAACCCCGAGAAGTTCAAGACATGCAATTCACCGAGAATAGATCAAGCCAGGAAAGTCTGAGAATTTGGAAGAAACTCAAGAGATGCCATTCACGGAGAAAAGATCATCTCTGGGGAATAGAGTTTCTTGACAACTTCTATGAGTGACAGTCTATGAAAGGGTTCACAGAGAATGCTGCCTTTCATATCTCCATATTGTTTAACCCCAAGAGGAGAGAAGACTGTGTCTGGTAATCCTATGGGGATCTAGTTTAGACTATTTCTAAGAGTGATCAAGACGACTTTACCTAGTGCTAGACGTAGTTTCCGGGGAAACTCTAAATGTCTAGACTATTATTACACAGTTGATATGAGTTTATGAAAGAAGACTTACAGTGAAACAGCCCCACAATATAGTTATATGTATATGAAAGCGGTAAATAAAAGCAATAACCACTTACTCGGTTATAGAGCTTCCATGCTGTTTGATTAGTTGTTCAACAAAGAAAGATTGAAAACAACAATATATTCAAAATCAAAGGAGAAAGTGCTTTGAAAAAGAAAGATTTGGGGCTTACAGCTCAAGGAGAGGCCCAGGGTTTTATCAGTGAGCGCACTATTGAATTTGTACAGAGGGACTTATACAAGTGACTGAGGCCCAAAAGGTTTTCTGTACAAAGGGATGGGTCTTACACTCTCTCAAGAGGCCCAAAGAGTTTTAGAAATGAAATGGGTCTTACTACTCGAGGGTAGGCCCAGATGATTTTTTGGTTTGAAATGGCGATCGCGCCGAGGTTTTCTTTTAACGCAGAGGGGCTTATACAATATCTGAGGCCCAAAATGTTTTGGTTAAAAGGGGGTTGGGTCTTACACTCTAATAGAGGCCCAAAAGTTTGAATGGGTCTTATAGCTCAAGGAGAGGCCCAAGGTTATTTTTCAAAAGGCGACGATCGCGCCGTTTGTTTTTGACGGTATCGGGACTCATACAATACACTGAGGCCCAAAAATGATTTGGTCAAAAAAAGGATTGGGTCTTACACTCTATTAGAGGCCCAAAGTGTTTTGAAAATGATTTATGAGGGTTGAATTAATCCAAAACCCTAATTTGTTTTCAAAAATGTATTTAATTGAATAAAAATTCAATTAAAATGATCAAAATTGTTTAACATATGAAAAACAAATTGTGATCTTGGATTAATGCTTCAAAAATTAAGTATTGACCTACAAAATAATTAGAAAGCATTAAAAGTTGCAAAATTAATGTAGAAAAAATATTTTAAATGTCAAAAATAATTAAAATATTAATTCTTTGCAAAAATATTAATTATATGAAATAAATAATATTTTTGGGAATTTTTGTTAAAATAAAATAATTTAACATTTTTGTGAATTATTAAAAAAAGAATCAACTCAAAATCATTAAAACTCAGAGAGAAATTAATTTTTGAATCAGTTAAATAAAATCACAAAATTCAAATATTCAAATTTCTAAAAATGGCGCCAAGAACAAGCTGAAGAACACGCGCGTGTTCTGAGATTCTCAGATTTGCATTTTCTATCCAATCTCCCTAAATACTTGATTATAACATGCAATCCACATATCATTATGCTCGTCTCAACCTCACGATCATGTCTATGTCCATTAATTTTATTTAAATTAAACATATAACAAGAAATCATGAAAAATCCTCAAGAACCCTAATTTCTGCATGAAGGCTAGGATTTTTGATACACGATTCAAACAATGCAATTAATTGAGGGAAAACATTCCATGCATGATTATGAACATATGGCCAAATTATTGTGCAGCAAAAATTGTGTGGATCATAGAGTTAGAAGAGCTCATGCTTACCACTTGCAGCTGGTGATCGTGATTTGTGTTGGAGGTGTTACAGCTAGGTTCCAATGATGTTGATAGCTTCCCTAGGTGCCAAGTGATGTGTCTGAGTGCTTGGAATGGATTGAAATGGTTTGGAGTTGAAGATGGCACCTCAACTGCAAAACTGTCAAGAACTTGAGCAATTGGCTGGTGATTTTGTGAAATCTGTGTTCCAGATGTTATGTGAGTGTTTGGATCACTTCTATATGATGTATGTGAGGTGTGTGAGTGATTGGTTTGATTGGATAAGCTCTCAAACTCAAAACCCGATAGCTACCTTGCTAAGAAAGGCATTTTTGCCAAGAGAAAGAGATTTTGAAAAAAGCATCTGTTAGATGGCTTTGGTGTACTTAAACTGAACACAATTGAGCTCTATTTATAGTAGAGCAAGTTTGTTTTGCAAGGAATAGTGAATGGCAGCTGCTAAGTAGGTTTGGCCAATGTTGGCCAATGGAAATTCAAGTCTCCTCTAGCCATTGACTAGATGTTAGGGCACAGGGCTGTGGTTCCCTTGGTCTTGGATAAGTCTTGACTGATTTCATATGAGAATGGCTCAGTCCATGCCACCTTGATGCTTCCATTGAATGCTTCAATCCAAATTTGGAGTCTTGTCCCTATTTTGGCCATTCTAGGTTCAACATGCTATTTCTTGTTCCATGGACTTTGGAGGCTTGGCTCAGTGATTGTCCCCTTTAGATTCAATCCTCAGATGTGTCCAAGTGGATAGGAGCATTTGAATTTGGCTGATTTTGGCAAATCGAGCAAAATTGCAAATTCTGCCTTGCCTTGACAGATTTCAGCAAGGCAACTTGCCAATGTCATATCTCATGACTCAAATGGAATTTGGCAATGTTCTTGGCCATTTTGGAAAGCCCTTACATGATACAGCAACTATTTGAACATGTTTGGTTTTGATCTCTTTTGAATCCAAGTGAAAAATCCCCCTACATTTGGAAAAAAGTGAAGGCAGATTTGGACTTAGTGAAAATTTCACTAAGTGTTGGAAAAAGTGACATTTTCACTTTTCAGCCATTTTGATCACTCCATAACTCAAAATCCTTAATGAATTGGACTTAGGTCTAGTTGAAGTTTTTGTAGAGGGTAATGAGGGCTACAAATCCATATTTGGATGGGAAAAAATGGCCTTGTGATTTAGGAGTTATGATCCTCCAAAGTTGGTACCCTAGCCACTTTATTTTCAACTTAGAAAATTTTCTAAGTTTTTAAGGTTACCCCTTTTACAAGTTATCCAACTTTTATTGATTTTTCTTGATGAATGATAATTCAAATCATACATTAACATCATTTTAGGGTTAAAAATCCATTTTGGTGAAAAATCTCAAAAAGTCAAAGTTGACTTTTGTGCACAGTTGACTTTTTATCAGATGAATTCCAAACTGTGCAATTCTTCATGAAATCATGTCCTTGACCTAAATCAAACTTGATGGACATGTTCCATGGGTGTCATAGGGTATATTGAATCATGTCTTAGGGCTTGGGAGCATGTCCTGGTCAAAAGTCAAAGTTACAGTTGACTTTTTACTTAAAACCCTAATTGTGGTGCAGATGAAATTGAGACTTGTTGCTCAAGCTTCTTGGATTAATCCATTGTTCCAAATGGATCAATATGGTATATTAGAGACCCTCAAACCCTCTCTTGAGGTCTTGGTTCATGATTTGTCCCAAAAGTCAACTTAGGGGTGAATTAGGTCAAGAAACCCTAATTCCTGATTTTTTATGTATGCATCCCCTGAGGCAAAATTGACTTGATGGATGGGTCCATGAGGTTCCATGGAGTATATTAGGTTCTGTTTTGGATCTTTGGCTTGTGTCCAGATGAAATTTTTCATCTGGAGGCCCTAGTCGACCAAAACCATAATTTGGTGATACTGGCGATCTTGAGACTTGATCCACCTAAAAGGGAGCAGCCTTGTGCTTAATACTTGAAGTGGGAGTCCTTTTGATTCATTGTGGATATTTGAGAGTGTAGACAAGTTGAAGATCATGTCATTCCTTGATTGATCATTTGTCTAAGGCTCTGAAAGGGCTCGAAACCCTAATTTTGATTGTAGTGGATGCTTACCCATCTTTGGGGAGACTGATGAAGCATGATGGTTCCCCCATACTGTGATGATGATTTGCACAATGATGGGAAATCTTAGTGGTCAAAATTTGGGGTATGACAGATGCCCCTATTTAATCTTCTTGGACCCAAAGGTGTGAATGACGAAGGTATTCGGGCATTTGGGGTGCAAGAGGATTAAATTTCGGAATACCCGAAATTTTGATGGCTAAGAATGGCATCTTGTACATTCATCTTCTTTTGCTAAGCAATTATGCTTAGAAAAGGTAAACTTCCCCTCGATCCTGGTCTTCAGCCAAGGAACTGGTCTCAGTTGCTGATTTAAACCTCCCCTCGATCCTGGTTTCCTACCAAGGAACTGGTCTTAATTTCTGATTTAAACTTCCCCTCGATCCTGGTTTCCTACCAAGGAACTGGTCTTAGTCGCTGAAATAAACTTCCCCTCGATCCTGGTTTCTTACCAAGGAACTGGTCTCAGTTTCTTTTGTCAATAAACTTTATTGACAAGGAACGCTATTTGTAGCGGATTTCCCTCAAACTTCTCGCCGAATTTTCCTGGGGAGATGCCATTTGATGGAAAAAGCTTTGATGTCAGACTTGCTGGAGAACCCAGTCGTCTGAGTTGTAGAGGTGCACAAACTTCTCTGTTGGAGACGTCATTTGTTGATTCTACTGGGGAAAGCGAGTCTCCTGAGAGACTGTTTTCGTTTGGGGGCTTACATCATACTTTTCTCGGGATCTTTCCGGAGAAATGCCATATGATGGGATCCAATTTTGAGGTGCCGATGACCTTTTCATCAGTGGTTTTTTCGGAGAAAAACTGTCGTACTGCCGAATCTCTGATTAAGGGGCTTTCTCTGTGGATTTTCCTTAATCCGGGAAAGCAAGGATATTATCTTCAATGGCGAAGAGTGACATTTGTTGAAAGCTTTCTTGTTTCTCAGAGGTTCAAGTTATCAAAGTGGTCAAGGACCGTCTCTAATCAAGAGATAAACGGGAGAGAGATTGCTTAGATGATTCACTTCTTAACGAGGAAAGGTTTGACAACTCGATTGAGCGAACTTTTATCACCAGGGGACAAGACCGACTAGAGTGATAGTGATGCAATATGAAATTTGAATGCAAATCAATAATGCATGATGTATGTATATTTATGCTGACAAGATGGACGCGACATACAAACTGACAGGTGAACATGATTGGATACTCGGCCATCGCGGGGCGAAGAAGTACCGTTGGTCAAAAAGTAGCAATTCTACCTTGCTTAGGAGAAGTAGTCCTCGCGGGGAATACCGGTGATCGGGCTTAGGAGATGAGAACTCGGTTAAAGCTTGTCAGACGAAACAAGGTCTCTGACACAGTTGATCCCTTCATTCAGGCGTACTGGGTTAGAAGGAGTACTTTGATTCTGCACTTTGAGGTTCGATTACTTCTGGAGAAGCGGCCGATGTTCTTCTGATGTTCAACAGTCAAAAGAAAATTGTCGTCTTTATTTTAAAAGCAGAAAAAGTTTTAACAAGTAAATTCATTTTTGTTTTATTTCAAGAATCATTAATCATGTTAACAACGTCGTTCTGTAAAGCTAAAACAAATAAGAATTACAAACAAAAGCACAAGGGCTCAAATTTTATTGATAAGATGGAGATCAGCCAAACGCGTGATTCTAAAGAGTATATACAAAGTTATAAAATGGTAATTTATAGGGAAAAGGGCTACGTTGAAACATAACGACCACTATCCTTCTACCTACTTTGAATTCAGGGCATCCTGAGCTTCTGTCGAAGATGACCTTGACTGGAGTTTTCCTGACGGATGATGTAACTGGTGTTGCTGAGGGACTTGCCTCTGTTGAACATAGTTACTTGCCATTATCCCTAATTTTTTCCTGGATTATACTATGATGTTTCCAATCCATCGGGATAATTTTTTTTATTTTGTCTCTAACTTTTGCCTGGACCGCCCTTTCGGGTTTTTAATCCACCGAGACATTTTTTTTTTAGTTTAGGCGAAGTATTTCTTGACTACATCAACATTCGTGGGGTAGGAAAATTCCTCTCCGTCCATGGTTGTAAGTCTCAAGGCGCCGCCTGAGAAAGCTTTCGTGACCACATAGGGGCCATCATAATTTGGAGTCCACTTGCCCCGAGAGTCAATGAGAAATGATTGTATCTTTTTGAGCACGAGGTCTCATTTCCTGAAGACACGAGGTCGGACCTTTTTGTCGAACGCCCTCTTCATTCTCTGTTGATACAACTGACCATGGCATAGTGTCGTTATTCTCTTTTCTTCTATCAGATTCAGTTCGTCGTGTCGACTTTGACACCATTCAGCTTCGGTGAGCTTAGCTTCCATCAATACTCGAATTGACGGGATCTCTACTTCTATGGGGAGCACTGCTTCCATGCCATATACTAGAGAGAAAGGGGTTACCCCTGTTGAAGTGTGGACAGATGTACGATAACCGTGAAGAGCAAAGGGTAGCATTTCGTGCCAGTCTTTGTAGGTTACAACCATCTTTTGAACAATCTTCTTGATGTTCTTGTTAGCTGCTTCTACCGCTCCATTCATCTTGGGTCGGTAGGAGATGAATTATGGTGTTCGATTTTGAACTCAGCGCACAACTCTTTCATCATCTTGTTGTTCAAGTTAGATCCATTATCAGTAATGATCTCGCTTGGAACACCATAACGGCAGATGATATTGTTTTTGATAAATTGGACCACCACTTGTCGGGTTACATTGGTGAATGACGCTGCTTCGACCCACTTGGTGAAATAGTCAATGGCTACCAGGATGAACCGATGTCCGTTTGAAGCTTTAGGTTCAATCATACCGATCATGTCGATTCCCCATATGGAAAATGGCCATGGGGAAGAAAGAACTTTGAGATGTGATGACGGTACATGAATTTTGTCAGAGTATATCTGATACTTGTGACATTTCCTCATGTACTTGTAGCAGTCGGATTCCATGGTCAACCAGTAGTACCCTGCTCTTAGAATTTTTCTCGCCATTGTATGTCCATTGGCATGCGTTCCAAAGGATCCTTCCTGAAATTCTTTCATAAGCATGTATGCTTCTGGTCTGTCGACGCATCGGAGCAAGACCATGTCAAAATTTCTCTTATAGAGAGTGTCACCGCTCAGGAAGAAGCTTTCGGCCAGTCTTCTGAGGGTTTTCCTATCTTTCCTGGATGCCCCAGGTGGGCACTCTTATTTCTGAAGGAAGCATTTGATATCGTGATACCAAGGTTTTTCATCTATGACTGCTTCAATCGTGAAGATGTAAGCGAGTCGTTCAAGGCGCATTATGTCGATCTTAGGTATGCCATTCCATTGACCTACACTAATCATGGAAGAGATAGTGGCTAATGCATCAGCCATGTGATTCTCCTCACGAGGGATGTGATGAAACTCGATTCTGTTAAAGAAGGGTAACAACCTTCTTGCATAATCTTTGTAAGGAATCAGTCCTGATTGGTATGTGTTCCAATCTCCTTTTATCTGATTGATAACCAAGGCTGAGTCGCCATATACATCCAAGTTTTTGATCCTTAAATCGATCGCTTCTTCGAGACCCATGATACAAGCTTCGTATTCGGCCTCGTTGTTTGTACACTTGAATGTAAGTCTGGCAGTGAAAGGAATGTGGGTACCCTGAGGGGTAACAATGATTGCCCCAATTCCGTTTCCATAATGATTAACTGCTCCGTCAAAGATTAGCCCCCATTGGGAACCTGGTTCTGGCCCTTCACTGGGTAGCGGTTCATCACAGTCTTTCATTTTTAAATACATGACATCTTCGTCTGGGAAGTCAAACCCGATTGATTCTTGATCGTCAATCGGTTGATGAGCCAAATGATCGGCTAAAATACTTCCCTTAACGGCTTTCTGAGCGTGGTACTCTATGTCATATTCTGATAACAACATCTGCCAACGGGCAATTCTTCCCGTGAGAGCAGGTTTTTTGAAAACGTACTTGATTGGATCCATTTTGGAGATTAACCAAGTAGTGTGACGAATCATGTATTGGCGAAGACGTTTGGCTGCCCAAGCCAAAGCACAACAAGTTTTCTCAAGCATCGTGTACCGAGTTTCGCAGTCGGTGAATTTCTTGTTTAGATAGTAAATGGCAGACTCTTTCCGTTTAGTTTCATCTTGTTGGCCAAGTACACATCCCATTGAGTCCTCTAGAACTGTGAGGTAAATGATCAGTGGCCTTCCTTCCACTGGAGGTGATAGAATCGGCAGATTCAACTGGTATTCCTTAATACTGTCAAAGGCGGTTTGGCAATCTTCTGACCAAACGCAATCCTGGTTCTTTTTTAGTAATTTGAAAATCGGCGCACATGTCGCGGTCATAAGGAATATGAATCTGGAGATGTAGTTCAAACGTCCCAGGAATCCTCTGACTTGTTTTTCAGTTTTCGGAGAAGGCATTTCTTGAATGGCCTTGACCTTGTCAGGATCAACCTCAATTCCTTTCTGGCTGACGATGAACCCTAATAGTTTCCCTGAATGGACACCGAAGGTGCACTTGTTGGGATTCAAGCAGAGCTTGAACTTTCTTAAACGTTCGAACAATTTTGACAGATGTTCAACGTGCTCACTCTCTGTTTTTGCTTTTGCAATCATATCATCGACATATACTTCGATTTCTTTATGTATCATGTCATGAAACAGAGTAGTCATGGCCCTTTGATAGGTTGCCCCGGCGTCTTCAAGCCAAACGACATCACCTTGTAACAAAAGGTACCCCATGGGGTAATAAATGAAGTTTTCTCCATGTCTTTCGGCACCATTTTGATCTGGTTATAGCCCGAGAACCCATCCATGAAGGAAAAAACTTTGAACTTTGTTGTGCTGTCTACCAGCATGTCAATGTGTGGTAAAGGAAAGTCGTCCTTTGGACTTGCCTTGTTTAGATCTCTGTAGTCGACACACATTCTGACCTTTCTGTCCTTTTTGGGAACGGGTACGATGTTGGCTAACCATTGAGGATATTCAGATGTAGCGAGGAAACCCGCGTCAATCTGTTTCTGTACATCCTCTTTGATTTTAATGGCCATGTCCGGGTGAGTGCGTCTCAACCTTTGCTTTAGTGGCGGACATTCCGATCTTAATGGTAAGTGATGTTCCACGATACTGGTATCCAACCCTGGCATATCCTGATAGGACCAAGCGAATACATCAGGAAATTCTTTGAGAAGCTTTATCAAACTCTCTCTGGCAGTTGGACTGAGCAGTGCCCCAATCCTGATTTCTTTTCTCTCTTGCTCTGAACCCAAGTTTACCGTTTCCAACGGCTCTTTGTGAGGTTCAATGGACCTTTCCTCTTGTCTGAGTAGTCGAGAGATCTCTTCTGGAATTTCGTTGTTATTTTCTTCTTCAGCTTCGAATACCGGGAACTCAAAGTTGGGAGAAGGCATCGGATCGTATGTTTAAACGGGGTTTAAAATAAGTAATTTGCATGACGTGACGATTCGTGTTTAGAAGAGATAGAGAAAAATGCAAGTGTGTGCAGTGTATTTATTTTATTACTGCTTGTTTTTATGATTGAATTATTTTTTTGGGATTACCATTTTCTGAAAAAGCAAAAAGAGAAAACATCAATTAATGCGGAAATTACAGAACGACGTTATTTTATTAATGAACAAGTCAATCCTTGAAACTACAGCCCTATAAAACAAAACTCTGTCGCTTTGGGCGAAGCGAAGAGGGAAAATTTACAGAAAGCAGGCCCTATCAAAACATCAGTTTCACCTGGGCAGGGTGAAAGGTTAAAGATGGCAATTACTTTGACTGACGAACGACCTTCGGAACATCAACAGCAACCCATTGGCGGCGAACTCCTCGGTGAATCACAAAGTCTGGCACCTTCCTTGATTTATCTTCAGAAATGACGCTGATTTCTGGTGGAGCAGGATCATTGGAATCTGTCTCCCAGGCAGAATTGTCGTATGAGGATTCCTCTGTTGTATTTTGCATAGCATTTGTGCTCTCAGCTGTATCTCCCAATCCAGTAGGCTGGATATCTTCGAGCCTGATACGAGAGCTTTCGGGAGTGGTGTACTTGACCATGTAGTCGTATTTTCCACTTGGTTGTCCCAAGGTGTCCCACACTTCTTTAGAACTAGAGGAGTCATCCCTCTCGATGACGTTGACCTCGGGAAAAGCATAGTTGATGAATTCAAGTCCTGCAAACGTTGCGAATTTATCTTCATGTTGAGTAGCTTCAGGATGACCTGAGTGTTGATCCCATGACTTGGTGGGGACACAGGTATTCTGTTCAATGATGGTTAGCTGGGCTTCATTACTCGGCTGGCTTTCTTGCCCCAAGTTTCTGGGTAAGGCTGCCACATTGGCAGACCATCCATTGGGCCATAGTAATTGTGGTCAAAGTTGTCCTTCATCAGAGTGTCTTCCTTTAATGAATTGGGCGGAGCATGGCATCCTTCCGGATCACAATCTCCGTATATCATTTTGACATCTGACCTTGGTATAAATCTCGGACTCTCTGTAGGAAAGCAAAAAGGCATATGCACCTCTTCCTGAGACATATAACCGTCCTCGTTAAGGTAGGACTTCCATTCTTCATCCGTGTCAGAGGGATCTTCCTCATTAATAGCATGTACTGCTTGAGACACCGGGTGAAGGAAACCTCCACTGTGGAAGAAATTATGAAGGGGATGAAGACTTTCATCGCTGGCAGCTGTCTGGGTACAGGTTGTAGAAAAACTAAGACCCTTCTTTGTTGTATTGCTAGTAGGAATGACAAGTTGTCCCCATCCAGTCGTATCGGCACTCTCGACCGCTTTAATAGCATCGTTGTATGAGGAAATCGAGGTTCCTCCTTTGAAATGATTATCCTTGCTCACCGACTGTGCTTGGAACTGAGTTCCAATAACCTCCTCGGGTTCTACACCAGCAGATGATGACAAGTTACTCACAAGCAAGGCCTGTTCCCCACAAACCGGGACAAGTTGATCGTTCTTGACGAACTTTAGCTTTTGGTGGAGGGTCGAAGTGACCGCTCCAGCCCGGTGTATCCAAGGCCTTCCTAATAAACAACTGTATGTTGCCCGGATGTCCATGACTTGGAAAGTGTGAGGACCGATAGTTATGGGAAGATCAACTTCGCCGATAACTGTTCTTCTGGATCCGTCGAACGCTTTGACGACGACCTCGCTGATTCTCATCGGAGGTCCTTTGAATGATAATTGCATCAAAGTGGACTTCGGCATAACATTCAGGGCTAACCCTGTGTCTACCAGTACGCTGGCTAAAGCATCGTCCTGGCAGTTAACTGTGATATTGAATGCCATGTTATGACGGCGACCCTCTTCGGGTAATTCCTCATCACTAAATCCCAAATTATTGCAGGAAGTGATGTTAGAGACAATGCTATCGAACTGTCTGATTGTTACATCTTGTTCCACAAAGGCTTGCTCCAAAACTTTCTGTAGAGCCTCTCTGTGTGCTTCGGAACTGAGTAAAAGTGATAGCACTGAGATCTTTGAAGGAGTTTGTAACAGTTGATCAACAATGTTGTATTCACTCTTTTTGATGAGCTTCAGCATCTCATCATTGTTCTTTAAAAGGTCAGGATCACTGGATTGACCGACTGGTGGATCGGGAGCTTCTGTCTGAAGTTCCTTTTCTTTGTTAAGTTCTTCAACTCCTCGGTTGAAGATTCGACCGCTCCGTGTTACTCGACTGATGTCTGCAATATTCACGACGGAGGGTAATGGAATTTCCTTTCCATTTTCAACTGTCGTTGAACCGTATTTGTAAGGGATCGCCTTAGCTGATTCATACGGCAGTGGTCCCGGTAGATAGATGACTATGGGAACCTTCTGATTTTTCTGATCATCACAAGTAATCTCGATCCTTTCCCGGTTGGGAACTTTAGATTCGTCAAGTAGAGGGATGATGGCAAAAACATCCTTGGTCTGGTGACGACCAGAGATGGTGACAACATCCTCAACTTGATCGGCAAGGTAATTCGGCGTCCAGTCGATGGGTCCAGAACCCGGATATGGACGAATTTCTCCACAATCGACCTGACCCTGAAGAGCTGCTCTCACAAGGTAACACCCTTGGTTACTTTCTGAACAGACGCTACAACTGTTATAGTTGTGTGGTGGCACCTGGCCACGCCCACTTTGAATACAATGTAACCTCACTAGGTTAGCTTCCACTGATCGGACATCCTGACTTTGACGCCGAGTGGGGTTTCTATTACTGATACTAATCTGCTGAGTATCTTCATCCGTATTGATTGGCATCCACCAGTGATTTAACAAGTGCTGAAGTGCCTCCTGGACAAGGGTACAACCTCGATCGTTTTCGCAACCTGCTTTACGGCTTTGATAGTCGTGTGATATTAAGAATCTGAGTCGGACCTGTTCAGCATGTAACTCTACCAGGTTGGTATTCATCAAGCGGATATCGAAGATCTGAACCATGTTGATCTGATAGGAATTCCTATCATGGTAGTCTTGGATCCATCCAAGATCCATCTGACGCTGGAGGGCCTCTTGTATGAAAGAGCATCCCTGTTTGTTTACTGAGCAAGTCAGACAGGAACTCTAATCGTGCTGCGGCAGATTATGATACTGGCTTTGCCTTGAGTGCATCGCCACCAAGTTGACATTCATTGCACAGATGTCGTGGTTCTGAATGATGTTGGAGTTCGTATAGACCATGTTAACTCCACGAACTCGGTGCTCTTGGATCCATCTGAGATCCATTTGTTCCTGTAGAGTTGCTTGCACCACAGAACATCCTTGGTTGTCTTTAGAGCAGATATCACACTGGTGATAGTTATGAGGTGGCACATGGCCATATCTACTCTGTCTACAATGCATCTTGACCAAATTGGTTTTCAACAAGAGTACATCGTGAATTTGATAGACATCGTTAGTCTCTCCTTCTATCAAATTGACTGCAACTTTCTCATGTTGAGGCAGCGGGTTTGTGAGAACATTAGGATTGGTATCCTTGAAAGATAAGACCCCATTCCTAACAAGCTTTTGCACGTCGGACTTGAAATTGAGACAAGTCTATATATTATGCCCTGAACCTCCTTGATGATAAGGGCATGTTTGATCCACCTTAAACCAAAAAGGCGGATTTTCCGGTACTGTAAGAGGAGACTTAGTCTAAATATGCCCCTTGGCCAGTAGTAATGGAAACAACTCTGCATACGTCACGGGTATAGGATCAAATCCTGGTGGCCGTGTTGTACGATTGTTGTTGTATGGAGGACGAGCCTGTTGAAGAGGCTGTTGTGTCCTTTGCTGGTCAGGTTGGTTCTGCGCAACCTGAGGTTGATACGTAGGAATAGGCGCAGGATTGATAGCAGGAGTCATAGCTGCTACCGGTTGATAACGTCGCCTTTACTTTCCGAGAGAGATATTCCCAATATCTTGCTCTTTTTTCTTAGGGAGAGCACTACCGTATTTTTTAGTACCACTCGTCGATCCAGTGTCTTTTACCAAACGTCCTTCTCGGACGGCTTCCTCAAGACGTACGCCCATGCCCACCATCTCGGTGAAATCACTGGGCGCACTGGCAACCATTCGGTCATAGTAAAATGAGCTTAAGGTCTTTAAGAAGATCTTTGTCATCTCTTTTTCCTCCAGAGGTGGACAAATTTGAGCGGAAATTTCACGCCACCTTTGAGCATACTCCTTAAAGGTTTCCTTGTCCTTTTGCGACATTGATCTGAGTTGATCTCTGTCGGGTGCCATGTCCAAATTGTATTTGTATTGTTGGACAAAGGCGGTGCCAAGATCTCTGAATGTGCTTACCGTGGCACGGTTTAAACCCATGTACCATTTGAGTGCGGCACCGGTTAAACTATCCTGGAAGTAGTGAATCAGTAGGTCCTGATTCTCCGTCTGGGCTGACATCCGCCGAGCGTACATCACCAGATGGCTCTGAGGGCAAGAGTTACCCTTGTATTTTTCAAAGTCGGGCACTTGAAATTTGTGCGGAACTTTCACATTTGGGACCAAACAGAGGTCTGCGGCGTCCTTTCCAAATAGATCCTGACCGCGAATGGCTTGCAGCTCCTTCTGCATTTCCAAGAATTGCTCCTGGAATTCCTCCATTCTGTCAAATATAGTTTCCTTTTTACCAGCAGGTATCTGTGGAATCTGTCCTTCCGGGACAGTGTGTACCACAGGGGGTGGTACCGTGACTACGACAGCGAATCTTGGCGTTTCCCGAAGTTTGTAACCTTCAGGAGTCTTCAGTATGCCCCTGGCATCTTCGCTTTCCCGAAGTTTGTAACCTTCAGGCCCAGCGGCTTCTGTTGTGATTCCCTGATCTTCAGTGATCGGCGGAACATATCCTTCCGGGATATAGTTAACAGGCATGCCCCAAGGACGATCTTTCGGCATCTGATACCTAGGATCATACTTCTCCACTATGGGCGTTGAGGTGATCTCTGAGATCACAGTCCGTTGTAGCTGAGCTTCTGCCATGGCTTGCATGTCGTTACGAAGCTTTCTCATATCTTCTCTCAGAGCGTCGATCTCTTCTTTCAACTCTCTGTTTTCTTCCTCAAGATCATCCATCTTTTTCTGACGATTGGCCCGAGTATTATACGAATGAGACATTTTGACTCTAGAATCGAGACACAAACGTGAGATTCGTAGGTAAGAAGAATATGTGATGTGAGAATGGTGAATGCAATGATTATATTAATTGTTTTTAGTTTAATCAAAATAAAATTTGACAATTAGATTGCAAATATCAAACGGTGGGGAAACCCCTTTTTTATTGAATTCAAAGGATTACAGAAATGGAAATATAGTAGATTACAAAGTGCAGAAACAGAAACCTAAGCTAATGGGCCCGAGTCCTCTCTGAAGAGACATCGGGTGCTGATTCTGGTAGCTTCCTTTTCTTTGACCAGGGCTCTTGGGCCGTTGTCGGGTTGTCATTCCTTTGCCAGGTGAAAGGAGTGAGCAAATTCCTTTGGTTATCCTGATTATCCACAGTATGTTGCTCTAAAATCTCAATCAGAGCATCTTTCTCCTTCAGTAATTGCTGTATTCTGATGCACTCTACGTCGAGGGTGCGGTACTTGTTCTTCCGAGACCTCCTCTCCTGTTGAACTTTATTGAGAGTAACCTGAAGCTTTTTAATTTCCTTCATGAAGTACATGACAGATTCCCTCGGCGGAAGAATTCCGTAACGAGGATAAGACATTTTTAGCTTGAGAGCTCTAGTTTGTACCCAATGGAGATAAGGCTCCTCCGAGACACAGTCCGGTTTTCCTAGAGACTCTTGTCCTTTCTTATGAACATGCTTCCAAGCGTGCACTATTTCCATATTTAGTGCTCTGTCATTTTTTCCTTCCTTGAAGAAAAGACCTTCCAGATGAACACCCAGTGGGATGTGTCTCATCGGGTATCCAAATTGACGGCGAACCAATACCGAATGGTAGTTGATTCCTCCTTTAGTTCCTATGAGGGGTACGTTGGGGAAGTTTCCACAACGGTCAATGATCATGATTCCCTCATAAATCCTCTTACACCAATCTATATCAGAGTTGGTAAGAGACATGATCTTCTGCGACCAACGTAAGGCACTCTTGCAATCCCAAAAAGCAGCAGACTTGGGCAAGTGAAAGATAAACCATTTGTAAAGCAGAGGTACACAGCATGTGATCTCCCCTCCGCTGTACAAATTTCCCAAATGTACAGAATGATACGCATCTGCGAGCAAAGTCGGCACAGGGTTTCCAATGAGAAAAACCTTAATGGAGTTAATATCGACGAAGTTATTGATGTTGGGAAACAAAAATAACCCGTAGGTGAGCAAGACAAAGATGCTTTCAAAAGCAGTCACGTTTCCTATACTGGCAAAATACAGGGCTTTCTTTGTCAAGAACTGGGCTGGCAAACCTTGGATGCCACCCTTAGTAGTTAGGTGAGTCCTAACCTCAGACTCGTCCAAATGAATTGCTCTTGCAATAGTCTGATTCTTTGGAATTTCTTCCAGTCCAGAAAATGAAGCTCGATCTGTAATGTGTAGATCGATCAGGTGAGAATACTCCTCCAGCGTTGGTGCTAGCTGGTAATCCGGGAATGTGAAACAGTGATAAACTGGATCATAAAACTGAATGAGCGCATCCATGATTCCCTCAATCACATGGACTCTTAATAGTGGTAGCAAACCTCCGTGCTTGGCTCTGAAAGCCTCTGGGTTAGTGATCATCCTCGCTAACCTTCTCAAACCCTCTAGCTTTGGAACCTTGAAGGTATACTGGTGAGTTCTCCTTCTACCGAAATCCATTAGCACAATCCTTTTCTCTGATATTTGTAATCACAGTCTTAGTTTAATTTGAAAAACAGAGAGACTAGAAGAGAAATTTTTTGAATGTTTTAATGTTTTTTAGATGAATGCATGAATGCAACACACAAAAACATAGAAAAAACATGGGGTCAAAGGGTCATTGTCATAAAGTCAAGGCTCTACCCATCCCCAAAGGTTTATACTAAGGTGATTTTTGTACCAGTACTCATTATCATCAGCTCCTCCCAGAAAGTAAAACAACAAGCGGATCGCCAGCGAGTTGTAGAGCAATCTTAGAGTAAGTGCCATTCACCGAGAATAGATCACCAGCCTCAAATGAGGGTAGTATCGCGTAACAACTATTCCCGATAGTTTCTGCACTACGAAAGGGTTTGGCTCCTCAGCTTCTCAGACTTAACAATCGGCCCATTGTCTAGGTGAGAGAATGGGTTGCGTTGGTCAGCCTCCACTGAGGTTGATGGTCGACCTCGTCGCCATCACTTATCTTAAGTGTATACTCAATCTTTCCACATACGGCATCACCCGCATTCCCATTAGTAGAAAAATAAACACGTATAGCAATTAGGAAAAGCAGTATATATATTTGTCCTAATCATCCTAGACTTTTAAAGCTATGAATCCTATGTTCCCGACAGAAAATGGGTTCCCCGGCGGAAGCCCCAATCTGTGGTTTCCACACAAGAGGTGAAAAGGTAGTCCGTGCCTAGATCTAACTTTGAAGAGCCCCACAGTGGGCGCCATTTTTTTCTGTAGCGAGCGATTTTGGACGCGGTTCTTAAGCGCTGGTCGCTCTCTGCGGCTGAGCTTAAACTACATGTCGATTCATTTTTTATCCTATTAAAGCTGATGAAGGAAGGGAAATAGATGTCTCTAATTAATCCTGCTTGCATACTGAGTTTAAACAGCGGTCTGTTAGGTTACGGATGCTATCAATGTGGGGGGGCCTTTGTACTGGTTATTTGTATTTTCGCCAAAACTGGTTTTTATCTAGACAGAAGGTTTCTGGCGGGGAACAAGGATTAGGATTTTAGGACTGGTGCTTTTTGAATTACTACTTTTGATTGATGGAGATATGGGATTTGGGTTTTTGTTTAGTGTGCTCGCTAAGATTTTTCTTTCAATCTTATGCCTACTATTCCCGTTTATCCAAAACAGGGAAATCAGAGCGTTCGTAGTTCCTCCTATTCTATGGGAGGAAATTGGTTGTTTTTGGTGTCTTGTTCAAAGCCCAAGACGTGAAGCGAAAAATGATTTATATCTTGTTCAAAGCCCAAGATGTGAAGCTGAAAGGTCTCATCTTTAGAGAGAATTTGTCATCTCTAAAGAGGGGGTTGTATGTCACAACTGTTTATAAAGGAGAATTACTTTAACCGGGATATGTGAATCCGGCAATGCCATAATTTCCTTTATAGGGGGTTTTTAACCTGAAGGGGGAGACTTTAACTCAGTGTAGAGCAATGCCATCTTTCCTTAGGAATTCCTCATGCTAAAAGAGGGACAGTGGCATGGATGTAGATGATCCAGAGGCTTGCCGCTTACATCGATTAGATGAAAGGGGAAGGAGTTGTTGATGTTTGTGTACTGTGAACGAGGCACAGCTTTGATGCTAAAAGGTTAATTGGATCAACCAGTGGTTTTCTTATATAAAGCCTAAGAGGAGGCTAGTATGTGTCTCGTACAAAGCCCGAGAGAGAGAGGCTAAAAGGTTTTGACTCGACGATGGAGTCTTTTGGTATCTCGTATAAAGCCCGAGATGGAGGCGATTTGACTCAACAAGAGAGTTTTTTATATCTCATATGATGCCCGAGATAGAGGCTGTTGTTTGTTTGGCTTAATAAGAACCTTTTTGTATCTCGTATAAAGCCCGAGATGGAGGCGAAAGGGGTGATTGACTCAACGAGGGAGTCTCTTATGTGTCTCGTACAAAGCCCGAGAGAGAGGCTAAACGTTGCTTGACTCCGCTGGGGAGGATCGTTATACAAAGTCTAAGAGGAGGCTATGGTTATTGTTTCAGTTAAGTGACAGGTCCAGTATACTGATTTTAAAGAGAAAATCAGTTCTTATATGAGCAACACTGTACTCATGGATTCGATTCAAGGATTCGGGTTATTCCTGTTCTTTAAGGAAGCGGGAAATCCGAAGGGTATTGAGACTGTCCAAGTCTACGGGTTTCCTTCCTATTTAACGAAGGGGTCACGATAAGGAGCCATCGACATTGGACTCGTACCTGGTATTAAGTCCACTGCAAACTCTACTTCACGTTATGGAGGCAAATCACTGATGTCATATGGAAACACATCTGGGAATTCACATACAGTAGGTAAGTCGACACTTGCAGCTTCACGATCAATCTGCAACAATGCAAACACTGCAAACACCAGAGCTTCGTCTTCCATAAGTTCGTCTACTTGCCAAGCAGACAAGAACAACAACTCTCCACTATCGCCAAACTCAGGAAACTCCACCGTTCAAATTGAGCTGAGCCACTACTTGAGCAACCGATTCTAAAGCATCAGCAATAACACGATCATTTCTTCCAGCCATCCTGCACACCACTAGCAAGGTTAGAAGGAACAAAACATCGACAGTGTACACACACTCATCGACTGACAGGGGACTGACATCAAGTAAAAACCTGGCCGAACGGACCAACCTGCTCTGATACCACTAATGTAACACCCTTTTCTACCCCACGAATATACACGACAAAATACACAAATTATCAGAGTAAAAATCACCTCAGAAGGGTGCACATTTCTCAATAAACTCAAAATAAAACATTTGCTCCATAAACAACGGGTTTTCCTCAAAATAATCAAAAAGCCTTCAAATAGCAGCGGAACCACCATAACCACAATAATCCAAAATCAAAAGGGTTTCTAATAAAGACCATAATCATTCAAAATAACAACAAAATAACAACTCAACATGGTTCGACTCAACGACCCAACCCGATGTTACAATATCAAAGCAAGACCCTCTACATCGACCAAAGGCAAAATAAACTCCAAAAGTCCTCGAAGGCATCCACAGCTAAGCCTGATCACCTGTACGTTACCCACGTGGAGGCAACATTCAAACAGGCAGGGTGAGTAATCACAATTCATTATAATCAATATAAAAACAGGATATGCATAAAATGGCGTCATTATCATATACAACATCATCAGGGTCATCACAAAGGAAAATATCCCAAATCACGATATCGTAAATCACATCAATGCCAAATAAATGTGATGCACAACAAGACTCATGCATGCGGTACCAATTCATCAAAGTCGATGGACACTAGGCCATAACCCTCTAAAGATCCCCGTCATTAGGACCGATTCTACACAAGAACCGAAGTCTGGAATGATATGAATGCATGATACACAACATCATTATCATCATCATCAATAAAAGTCGTTTCGTGCATCATCATTCATCAAAATCTCGTGTTAATCATATCATCATTTATTCATCAAAACATCATAAATCATCATCTCATAATCATCAATATAATCATGGTAATTCATCAGAAAAATCACAGCTAAAAACATCAAGACAACACAAGAATCATAAAACAAATTCGTGAACAGCAGGCGTTCGCTAGATAGTTCGCTTTGCGAACTTGTTCGCTGGGGTGTTCGCCTAGCGAGCTACCAGCGAACCCCAAAATCCCATACAAAAACCAGAGGAACCCCCATTTTGTCTCTCCCTCACTACCCTCTATTCGCCTAGCGAAGGTATTCGCTAGGAGGTTCACTGTGCAAATCTGGAGCGAACGTTCACTTTGTGAAGGAATCATTCGCTTTGCGAAGTCGCGATTTTCTGCAATCGCTGCTACGCATCAGTAGCACATCAGACCCAAAAACTCCTACGATTCCAGCCTCATTTACCCCAAAAACATCCCCTAAACATCCCTAAGGCTTTAAGGCAACAAGGACATAAAATCTACGACTATTAGGCCGATTTATCACACTATCCTAAGCTTCAATTCACATAAACCTTCACAAATTCAAATACCTTAACAACTCCTATAAACCCCTTTCCCTTCAAGGTCAAAACAACATCAACAGAGAAATTAGCCTCGAAGGCCTACTTTTATTCGATTCAATTCAACCCTTAATAATCAATCCACAAAAATGCCCTAAATCATCAATTTACTCCTAAACCCACAAACCCACATAAACCTCAAAAATCAGCTTTAAACACGTCGAATTCCTATATCGAAAATAATGAAAGGCAATACTCCTCATACCTTAGATTGTCGATTCCAAGCCTTTCTCTCTTGAGTTCTTGGAAGCCTTCTCGAATCCTAAGCATTTCCCTCTTTCCTCAGAGCTCTGGCCTTTTCCCTTCTTTTCACGCTCTGACCAAAATGAATCATATTCCTCCCAAAATTCTCCTTTTTGTTAAACCTAACCTTTGGGCTTCCAAAATGGGCTTTCTCAATATTACCCTCACTAACTCCTCCTTAAAAGTCCAATTTACCCTTAGTCCTTCTAATATTATTTAAATAAATAATAATATTATATATTCTATATATATATATACTATTATTTAAATAAATAACCAAAACTCCACAAAATACCAACATCAACACAAACCACCAAAATTCACAAAAATTCACGAATATTATATTTAAATAAATTAAATAAATATTCTTACGAAATTTGGGATGTTACAAATGACCTTACCGTTGAGTGGATACTGCATCACCCAGGGAGAGATCACGCCTACCCCCCCCCCCCCCCCCACGTTCTCCACGTGCTCCTCCCGCAGGGACACGTCATCAGGTGACTACCCACCTCCGAAAGAGTTGGTCTACCCACTTTCCAGAGATCTCGGGGCAATTACTCCAGGGCGAAGACCATGTGATGGTCTTCCCTACACCACGTAAGCCCTGGCAGTTATCTGCATTGGGCCTAGCAACCCAACCCAGTGCAGATGACCGTTGGCCCAGCGCTGGGGGCACAATATAAATACCCTCTTTCACTCTCACTTTCTGTACTTGCTTGCTCCGTTCCTGACTTTAACATCGGAGTACCTTGCAGGTACACCCCCCAACCGTCTCATCACCAACGGAGTAGCGGAGCTCACGACGTTTGCTGACCACTAATCTACTTTCTGATCAGGTACGATCAGTGACGCCGTCTGTGGGAACCTTTGCTTCCCCGTTTTTCTCCTCATAAAAACCAAATCAACTTTCATTTTCTGACAATCATGGCCAACCCTCGAATTGATGCCAATGCTTCGGACACCGCCTTCGTTCAGTTCAATAACAGAGACGACCACGAGCCCAATGTGGTCGTTAACGTTGATGAAGGTGACCCGAGGGATAGATGTACTGCCTCCCCCTCCTCTGATGACGCGGCTTTCAACGCTGCCCAACATGAAAGTAGCCCGACTGTCTACTAGCTGGTCCCCGCGCCACCGGATGCTGACCCAAACACATCGGCCATGTTTGCACTGATCAATCAGACCAACCTATTGATATTCTAGCAGAACATGCAGATAGAAGCGCTTGAAAGGGGGCAATAACAATGCATTCCCCCGCGGAGACATCGTCGCCCCATATCTCACAGCCCTTCTCCTCCCCCGCGGAGGACACAACAAAACGACTCTCGGACTCCTTTCCCCCAACCTACGGGACGTCGCCCACGTCTGGAACGACCTCAACCTGTGGTCACCCAGAAGCGCAATCGGTCCCCTGCTCGGAAGAAACAACGACGTTCCCCTATCCAAAAGAGGAGCAAAGATGACGGCTACAGCGAGAAGCTGAAAAGCCGACCAAGGAGTCCATCCCAACGAAACAAGCGTGGTCGTGGCGATCACTCCCCTTTCGCAGTCACCAGTTAAGAGTGACAAAGACGACCAGTGTGTCCCCTGTCCAAGAAAATTATGGAGACACCTATACCCGTCGGGAAGGAGAAGCCTCCACCATTGGCGACGTACGACGACACTGCTGACCCGGACGACCACGTTGAGAGCTTCGAGGCAATGCTCGACTATAGGAATGTCTGGGGAACTATCAAGTGCAGGCTCTTCCCGACCACCCTCCGAAAAAGTGCCATGGTATGGTACAAGAGCCTCACACCGAAGTCCATCACTGCTTGGAAGGAACTCAAGAGACAGTTCTCTAGGCATTTCACTGCGTCCCGACGCCAACCGATAACGGTGGCCTCCCTGGAAGCCATCATCCAAGGGAGGGATGAATCTCTCAGAGATTACATCGAGAGATTCAACTGGGAAGTCGTCGAGGTAGCCGTTATCGATGACATGAAGAAGTTTCTGATCGAGCGAGAATTACGACCTCGCACTGAGTTAGCCATGGCTGTGGGCATCCAGAGGCCCCGCAACTTGGTAGAGCTCTTCTACAAGGCCCAAGCATACATTCAGTATGAGGAGCTGGAGGCTGCCCATTGTGCCCGCGACTCATGGCACCAAGAGGGCCCCCAAAGCTCCAGGCAAGAAGACTCTACCGCTCCCCGACGCGGGGGTGATAGAAGAAGAGAAGACCGTCCCAGGGACTCTTATGAATAGAGAGGTCTAGCTGGCCGGTTCACATAATACACACCGCTCACTGCTCCCCACGAGCAAATTTTGGCTGAGTGCGCCAACTCGGAATTCCAGAAAGGAGGTGTCCGCTTTCCGAGGCCTACACCTGTCAAACCAAATGTTGACAAGTCCAAGTACTACAGATTCCATATGAGCCATGGGCATGTCACCGAGGACTGCATCCACCTTAAGGATGCGATAAAAATTCTGATCAAGAAGGGGCACCTCAAGTAGTATACGAAGAGGAATGATGCCCCCAGACAGGATGCATGGGAAACACAAAGGGTCGAGGAGACGGCCCCTCTCACCGGAGAGAACGGGATACAAGTCGCTCTGAGTATCACCAGACCAGAGGACTTATACGTCCCCGACGAGCCCGAGATCCCCGCGATCACTCCTAGCCTGTGGGAGAGTCTTCCCCCCGAGGACCCTGTGACCGCTCGCAGCTCGTGGGAAAGTTTCCCCACGACAATGGTTATATTTGGTGGGGGATTCAACAAGGTCTCCGTAGGGGCGATCAAGCGGAAGTTCAATGAGCTGATCAATGCGAGCTCGGCCCAGACTGCCACCTTTGAGAAGGTACAAGGAAAGTCGAACCCCATCACCTTCTACCTCGGGGAATTGCCAGGTGGTGCCCCTAACTCCACAATTCCTCTCCTGATCAGGGTGCAGATGGCGAACTTCAAAGTCCGCCGAATCCTAGTCGACCAAGGGAGTTCGGCACGACCACCAGACCATGGGGTTATGTCGAGCTGATGGTTACTTTCGGAAGGGATGACACAGCCCGACAAGTCATGACCCGCTTCCTGGTAGTGGATTGTCCTTCCCTGTTCCAGTGTATCCTGGGGAGGACAACTCTGGCCGAGCTCACGGCGGTACCATCTATAGTACATCTGAAGATGAAGTACTACACCACCAGAGGCAGGGTCGTCACCCTCCACGGGGATATCGAAGTTGCGAGGAGATGCTTCGAAGCTGCCACCAAGGGCTTGAGCCCGATCAATATCAAGCCCAAGACCGGAGAAAAGCCAACCTCAGACGCAGATTAGAAACCACTTCCGCGCGTCAATGCAATGGACTTCGACAGTCGTTTCCCAGGCGAGCAGGAAGAAGGGGGAGCAGCGGACAACGACCTCCCAGCAGAAGGTAACGACCAGTCTTTCCACCCAACACGCCCCATTCAAGATGGAGACTTCGAGCTGATCACTCTCGGAGATGATCCAGACAGTAATATGAAGATTGGTATCGGGCTCCCCGACCTGGCGAGGAAGCAGTTGAAGGTCTGCCTCTGGGAGAATGCTGATTTGTTCGCGTGGAGCACCTCGGAGATGTCCGGCCTCGACCCAGAGATGACCTGTCACCAACTTACTGTGGATCCAGCCGCTATGGCTGTAGTGCAACGTAGGCATAGGCAGTCTCCCGAGAAAGCGGAGGCTGCTGAAAAATCTGTAAAAGACCTCTTAGAGGCAAATTTTATTTCGGAGGCCAGGTACACAACCTGGCTGTCCAACATTGTACTTATCAAGAAAAATGATGGAAAATGGAGGATGTGCGTTGATTACACCGGTCTTAACCTGGCATGCCCAAAAGATGCTTATCCACGGCCTAACATCTACCAACTGGTCGACAATTATGCAGGTTTCAAGTTATTGTCTTTCATGGACGCCTATTTGGGATGCAATTAAATCCCCATGGCCAAGGCCGACAAGCAGCACACCGCCTTCATGAGTCAGGAAATTACTACAACCAGCGGATGATGAACAAAGTCTTCCAGGGCGAGATCGGCGACATGCTTGAGGTCTATATGAACGACATGATCGTAAAGTCTGCAGAAGAAGTCGACCACGCTTCCCACCTCAAGAAGGTATTCGACACGACGAGGAAATGCAAAATGAGGTTCAACCCCAAGAAATACACCTTCGGCGTCCGGGCAGGCAAATTCCTCGGTTTCTACCTCACGGAGCGAGGAATCAAGGCGAACCCCAACAAGTGTAGGGCGTTCTCTGAAATCCTGACGCCGAACTCAAAGAAATTGATACAATCGCTAAACGGGATGCTAACCTCGCTCTCCCGCTTCGTGGCCAAATCGGCACAATACGCACTTCCATTTTTCAAACTCCTACGTCAGAAAGCCACATTCGAGTGGACCGAAGAGTGCGAGCAGGCGCTCCCCCACCTCAAACAAGTCCTTTCGCAACCCCCGGTGCTTTCACGACCAGAGGGCGGGGAGACGTTATTCCTATACCTCGCCATCACGAGCGAAGCAGTCAACACGGTTCTAATTTGGGAAACCCCTGACGGGCAGAAGCCAATTTACTTCACCAGCAAAGCCCTCCAAGGTCCTGAACTTCGATACCAATAGATTGAAAAGATCGTTCTGGCTCTCGTCACCGCGGCCAGAAGACCGCGACACTACTTCTTAGCCCACACGATCGTAGTAAGGACCAAGCAGCCCGTGAGATAACTCCTCGGCCGGCCAGACATGGCAGGGGGGATGCTCAGGTGGTCGCTCGAACTCGCCGAGTTTGACGTCCAATATAAAGGGAGAAAGGCCCTGAAGGCCCAGGAGCTGGCCGACTTCGTAGCGAAAATGACCCTCCCAGAACCTTCGACAAACGAATCCCAAAAATGGATGATATACGTCGATGGGGCGTCCAGCTCGACAGGTAGTGGAGCGGGTGTTGAAGCTAGAATAGCAGCAAGCAAAAATATATAAGTAACCCAGTTTTGTTGTCTCCACATGGATCAGTGCGAGGGAAAGAATGCCATTCGACAGTATCTATATTTCTACACTTATGGTTCAAAAGTTTTGGTTTAAAGCGGAACCAAAATAAAATGCCGAAAATGTAAAGACGGAAAGTATAAAGTAAATACTGAATTATAAACGGAGCCTTGTTGGAATTGTATCTCGTCAATTGATAGCACATGCATTCTTCTAATCATATTATACATAAATCAATCATTCGCCTAATATCCTCACGTATCACCCATGACAGAGGTTATGTCTAACGCAACATCGAGAGATCGACCGTATTGCCTCATTGGTGATGTCTTACGCAACAAAAACCAACACATAGCATTAAGAGTTGATACTCACGCAAGTGTTAAGCCTAAATCTATTTCTAGAGTTCAGAACAAAACATATAATCATCTTAGATCCAGATCTGAAGAGTATATGTCTATAGCGGTTCAGATCAAAGATAAACAGGTAAACAAAGATGACACCCAAATCAGATAAATGACTACTTCGTATAAAATGCCAACGATCAGAATACATACACACGTTTGACCCTTTTTACATGTATTCAACTAACTTGTCAAATGAATGTGAATACCGTTTTTCATCACTATTATCACGCATCCTCATAATACCGTATCGATCCTACTCATGATAGCCATACTACTTAATCAACACAATACAACAAAAGATAAAATGAATATCAACTCACAAAACCATGTCAAAAGTTTGGTTCATTGATAAATGCAAATCTAAGAACAAGGATTTGTAAAGGTTTTGTCAAGACCACAAATAATCAACCAAAGACAATAACAATAGAGAATCCAAACATATTCACACACATACATTAGATGAAATACATAAGGTATCAAAAGATTACATCCCTCTCCAACAAGAAATCAAAGATCCTACCTTTTCTCCCTTGGAAGTGAGAAGATATAAGCTCTGATATTTTATTTACAAGTTTTTATCTTCAAAATTCTGATTTTTCTAACCTAAAAAGTGTGAAAATCTATTTATACAAATCAGGAATTTCCATAGTTCGCACAGCGAACCATTCATTCGCACAGCGAATGGTGAAAAATGGCACTTCAAGTGCCTCTGAACAGTTAAACCGCCCCAGAAATTCTCGTGAGTTCGCAATGCAAAGGAATGTTCGTTAAGCGAACATTCGCTTCCAAGTTCGCAAAGCGAACTTTAGCTCCCTTTTCCTCTGTCCAATTCTAAGACCATTCGCTGGAATCCTCGCCAGAGTTCACAAAGCAAACCTTCGCTGGCACTCGCTTTCATGTTCGCAAAGCGAACTAACTGATATCATCCTCTGTTCTTTATCATCTTGCACATTTCTTGTGTCTTACACTTTTGATCATTTCATGTCTTTTACTGTACAATAACACACATATTACAAGCACCAAAGGTATTTTCTCAATGTTAGAAGAACAACAACAATCATGGATAAAAACCAATGAAAACATGAGAAAAGAGTGGAAAAAGTACAAAGAAAGATATGACATTTTTAGGTCAAATCCGCACCTAACAGCGGGCATCATCCTGAAAAACGAGGAAGGTATCTTGATCGAAGTCTCCCTCACATTATCCTTCCCAACGTCGAACAACCAGTCTGAATACGAGGCTTTCCTAGCCAGGTTATGGTTAGCTGAGGACCTCAGCGCCAAAGAGGTCAAAATATTCACTGACTCCCAGCTCGTGGCCTCCCAGGTATGAGGAGAGTATCAAGCGAATAACGACAACCTCATCGAATACTTGGCTCTGGTGAAGGAAAAGATGAAGAAGTTCACCTTGGCAGAAGTGAATCACGTCCCGAACACAATACTCGAGCGGATGTTCTATCTAAGCTCGCAAGCACAAAGAAGAAAGGCAGGAATAAGTCTGTCATTCAGGATGTGCTCCCGCGTCCGAGCATCGAGAAAACTGTCCCAGCTGATGAAGTGAACTCCATTGGAGATGGCCACAACTGGATGACCCCGGTGTACGAGTACCTCAGCACGGGTAAACTTCCAAACGATCCCAAAGACGTCGGAGTTATTAGGCGACGTGCCTGCCCCTATACGATTGTAAAAAACAAGTTGTATCGACGCGGCTTCTCGACCCCCCTCCTCCGATGTGTCGAGGAGTCCAAGGTCCCTAGCATACTCCAGGAGATCCATGAGGGGATCAACACGCAATACCTAGGCAGACGATCACTAGCCCGTAAAGCGTTACGAACAGGGTACTACTGGCCCACCATACAGTAGGACGCTAATGAGCACGCCAAGAAGTATGACAGATGCCAGCAACACAGAGACATGCACCTGGACCCGCCCAGTGAGCTCAAAACGTTCTCATCCCCGTGGCCGTTTTCATGATGGGGGATGGACATCCTCGGACCCTTCGTTGTGGGGTCGTCCCAAAATAAGTACCTGATCATCGACGTTGACTATTTCACTAAATGGATCGAAGCTGAAGCCCTGGCCAAAATCACGGCCCACAACATACTACGTTTCTACAACAGGAACATACTCGCTCGGTTCGGCGTGCCCCCGACAATTTTCACCAACAACGGGACACCGTTCACTGACAAGAACTTTCAAGACTTCGTCACGAAGCTGGGCACAAAGCAACACTTCACCTCGGTCGAGCACCCACAAACAAACGGCCAGGTTGAAGCCTCAAACAGGGTGATCCTAAGAGGCCTGAAACGGAGACTGGGCGATGCCAAGAAAAGGTGGGTCTATGAGCTACACAGCGTCCTCTGGGCCTACAGGACAACCCCACACTCCACTACCGGGTAGATCCCTTTCCGACTGACCTACAGGACCGAGGCGGTGATCCCAATGGAAATAAAGGAACCCTCAAGAAGGACTGAGTCTCCCCTCGATGAGAAGCTGAACGATGAGGCTCTCTGGGAGGAGCTCGACCTGGTCGAAGAGATAAGGTTGAGCGCGTTCCTCCGCGAAGACTCACTCGAGCAGAAAATAACTTTGCGCCACAACAACAAAATTATTAAACATGAATTTCAGGTAGGCACCCTCGTCCTACGGAGGAACCAGAAAGATTCACATGAAGGCAAGCTCGCCGCGAACTGGGAGGGCCCCCACCGCATCCGCGCGAAAA
This sequence comes from Lathyrus tuberosus, assembly GCA_022829125.1. Taxonomy (NCBI): domain Eukaryota; kingdom Viridiplantae; phylum Streptophyta; class Magnoliopsida; order Fabales; family Fabaceae; genus Lathyrus; species Lathyrus tuberosus. The sequence goes on from JALAZF010000282.1 coordinate 4,502,227, forward strand.
CGGGGACAAGAGCATACTACCTCGAAAATCAACACGGGGAGAAACTTGCTCGACCATAGAATGCTGAAAAGCTTAAATAGTACTACAGTTAAACACTGCCTGCGACCCATCCGCGTCGCGACTATGGGGGCGCACTAAGGTACAAGCGTGACTCCCCTCATTGAGACAAAAAGACAAAGGCCCGCGTTGTATGTGCGCGAGGACCCTTGATCCGACGGGGACATCTCAATAGAGCTCCACCGCCGCCGTACCAGCTAGGCAGGGCACCCAGCTCGCGATGGGAAGCCCATGCCATGAAGCTAAGACCTCGATCGAGCTCTTAGTGTAACACCCGAATTCCCATCGCGAATAAATAATACATAAATAAAATCAGAGTAACTAAAAATTTATTTTTTCGACAGAAACAAGGATGTCACATTTAAATAAACAAAACATCATCCCTGCTCATAAATTTGATACATAGCATAAAATAGATTACCCTCAAAGGGGAAAACTTTTCCATATAAAGGTAATACCAAATATATTCAATAATTATATACATAAATAACATAATCGTTTTCCCGACTCCCGTGCTACGTATCAGAGCAGACACCAAGACCGACAACAGAACGGAGGGCTAGTCTCCACAAAAGACCTCCAGCAACTCTAATCTACAATGCCTCATAGAGCATCATAAAACAGCAGAAGGGTGAGAAATAACAACTAAATCAAGATTGCATAATAATATGCCAACACACATTCAAACACATGCATAAATCATCTCACCCATACCATCACATACTAACACATATTGCATGCCACTAATATAAAACATATCACACATAATAAATCAAATCATGATTTTCCACACATAACGCATCCATTCACAATTCTCACCACAATTTATCACAACTCACTCATATACATCACAATGTATATATATATAAAGCCAAGCATATTCATCATGCACACTTTCACAATTCTTATCATTCTACATAAACATACATATTCATGTTTATTCATCAATGCACCATTATAAAGATGATAAATGCAAATCATAGAGACCGACTCACGACTCTATGCAAATGCAATGTGGTACCGACTCAATCATCTCAAGTTCACTCAGGAACTTATTGGAACCATCGCTCGTTACTAATGTAACTCCCCGTTGGGCATACGATGTTCCCCATCGCTCACACCCCACACGGGCACATGACGTTTATGGATCGCTCACACCCCACACGGGCACACGACCCGATCGCTCACACCCCACATGGGCACACGATCGTCTATAATCATCGCTCACACCCCACATGGGCACACGACGTTTCTGGATCGCTCACACCCCACACGGGCACACGATCTGATCGCTCACACCCCACATGGGCACACGATCACAAGATGCATATCATGATGCTTGACACACAAGAACTCATGACAATCAAATGCATCTTCCCACATATATGCAACCATAAACATGCATACATAACCAAATACAACACATTGCATTTATTTGCCTTTCGGCCATAATTCATCACCACAACATGTCATCACATGCATTATCATCACACAACAGCATACAAGTCATACGACATCCATATCCACAGCACATTGCATAATACACATCATCATATTCATGCATTGAAAACAATTCAAACAATGCATTTCATCACATACCACAACAATCATACAATCACAATTACTTCCACAAGGGATTCACACCACAAAGGCTACCCACAACACATCATAACAACATACATTGACATTCAATCAACTATGTATTTTACTACACAACAACATCATTAATTACGCATCGAAGTCTAATCCAAAACAATGCACATATCTGCCATAGGGCCACAACCCATCATCACAATATTTCATCATGTATATACACATCATATAACGGTCTACAAGTTACACGTTACATGTCACAAGCATATATCATGCTAACACATCAATCGCACACATTGTACGCGATAAAAACCCGTCAACCCAACACTTTTCCAAAACCACGACCTAAATAAATCATCTAGTGCCCTCCAAAACATTTTTAAAATAAATAATATTTCATTAGCTTTCCAACGCTTCAAACGGCGACCAAAACGGACTTACGGTTTGAAAATTACGAAGAAAACAAAATTGAAGAATATTACGTTCGCTCCAGTATTCGCTAGGCGAACCCTAGCGAACCAAGGCAGTGGAAAACAGTCATAAAGTTCGCTAGGAGAACCTCTAGGCGAACATTCGCCCGTTCCTTCGCTGGGGTTCGCTAGGCGAACCCGCGAAACCCAGAATTCGCAGCAGCGTCAATATAGGTCATATGGGACCAAAATACATCATTTTTACCACCCAAACCCTTCTAATTCATACCGAAACAACCAAAACATGTTCAGACATAATCAACGAGTATTCTACGCGGTTTATATCGAATTTCATCCGTGAAAACATCGATTTCTATCAATTGCTCCTAATTTTAATCGATAAGAAAAAGTCGAGAAAACAACCAAAACAATCACAACAAACAACACATATACATACACAAGCAAGATATAATTGAAACTTCTCACCCTTACCCGATTAATCGCGCTTGAAACGGAGAATCTTCGATTTTCCCCTCTTTCTCCTCTTTTCTTTCCTCTTCCTTTCTATCTTCTCTTTTCTTTCTCTCTATTTCCTTTTCTCTCTTTTTCTTTCCACTTTCTATTTATAACAAAATATCTAACTACTCAAAATGACCATTTTGCCCTTACGCTCAAATATCTCCCAAACGCTCTCAAAATGCGATAAAACATAAACAGTGATGGAATATATTTTTGTGAAATAAAAGTTGAAAAGAAATTATAATTTATTGAAAATATTTCACCTATCAGAGAAATTAACCAATTAACTCAATTAGCAGGTAAAATACAATAAATTCACACATTTCACAAAATTCAATTAAATGAAATAAATAAATAGAATTAAACAAATCGGGGCGTTACACTTAGCCTCATTGAAGGTCGGAATACAACTCCAACCACTCGACTAGTTCCCTACACTGTCTAGGATCAACAAAGTTGAGCGAAAACCCCCAATACTTAGACAAAAACGAAACAAATATATAATCAACATACAAACATCACATACACAAAGAAAGATGATACATTGGAATCAGGCAAAAGCCCATTGTTCAAAAAGTATGTACAAAATGTCATAAGCCCCTGGCACGCAGGCCGGCCAAAGATCATTACAAAAACTGGCACGCAGGCCAAACAAAATAGACAAAAGAAAAACTAAACAACTGCGTTCTCCTCAGGCTGCTCGTTCGCCATGGTCTCGTCATCCTCATCCTCCTCGGGCTCCGGTGGGACAATCCGACTTTCAACCACCTGATGGTAAGGTCCGTTCCCCTCGGTGACGAGCTCGACACTCGAATTCACAATCTGGAGCTGCTTCACAGCAAGGGTAAAACCCACCTCGTCAGCCCCAAGGACATCCTGCTCGGTCTTCCTGAGCTTTGAGATCAATTCAGCTCTAGAGGTCAGCAGCTTGTCTTCATCAGTTTCCTTTGCGGCAGGCCGAACAACTTGCTATAGCTCAGCGATCCTCGCCAAGAGATTTTTCCTCTCCTCAACGGCGTTCTTCATCTACTCCTCCAACTTCCCCTAAAGTTCGACATGGGCTTCATTCTGCTTCTTACACTCCGCGAGGTCCTTGCCCAGTTTCTTCATCTCAGCCTCAACTAACGTGAAACTGTCCTGCAATTTGGTCAGCTCGCCGATGGACAGGTGTCATCATTCAAGACCAGGGCTGTGGCAAAGACCCACATCATCGCGGCCATGGGCTCCGCCAATATTTTTCTCCTTGCAGCCTGATCAGTGCCCAAGATGCCCTGAGATTCAGATGCACTAACAACGGGGAAGTTGACCCCTGAGAAGAAGTTAGGCCTCAGATAACAGGGCGGGAGCACGAACTTCTCGCTAGGAGGGCTCTCAGTGAGGTCGACATGCGCCAGTTCAATGGTTCACTGCCTTTTCGAGGACCTTAATTTGGAGATTGGCTACACTAAGGGGAGCTGGAGGAATCCCCAGAGGTCGGGATGGGGCCTTGCCGCTACTGTCTGATCTGATCGACTCGCCCTTTTCCACCTTTCTTCGGGCCTCGGGCAGCAGCCAACTTCTTAACGCGTTCCTCCATACTCAACATCTTGCCTGCAAAAGAAAAATAAGCACGCCAGTAGATTAACGACAAAAAGGTACACGAGAGCCAAGTGAAGGAGTTGCTCGCCACCTAATAGCAGGAGAGCGTCCTCGTTATATTGTGTCTTGAGAAGGGCCCTCGTGTTAATCAACCAAGCCTCCTCTAAAATTTCCCGCTGTCGTCACAGATAAATTTCCCATCCGGAGTCACGAGCTGCGCAGGTTTAAAACCAGAGACGAACGTGACTATCTCCTGGTAAGCCAACCGGTCCTCCTCACCCAGGGCGCCCGAGCTGAAGATGTAACTGTCTGTGCCTTTCTTGAAGTGCTCCTCCGTCCACTACGGGGGAAACTTCTCCTCGAGGACTTCTATCCGTAGCCCGAATTTTTCTTTGAATACCCGGTTATACATTGTCTCTGTGGCCTTAAATGTGATGGGCTTGACGATATAATACCGGGACTTAAAGTGGCGGACAGAGTCCATATAAGTCCGGAATAGCCTGCTCACTTATTTGAAGGATATCCAACTGTGCCTTCCATCAATCGTCTGCCTCTGTAGGTGGAAATTACGGAAGAACAAGGGTATAGTAGCCTCAATGCCGAGGTACTGGCAGACGAGCTCATATGAGCGAATGAAGGAGAGAGCGTTAGGGTGAAGTTGCGAAGGTGCCAGACACAGCCAAGTGAACACCTCTCGCTGGAAACCGCTGAAGGGCAGGCGGCAACCCGACTCATTGAAGGTAAACTCGTACATAGGGAATCTCATCCATTTGAATCTCGAACAGATGTTGTGGTGCGCTAGAGGTTTGTACATCAGCAAGTTCTTCGAGGAACCCTCGCAGCGATTCTCGACAGTGGCGAAGGTATCATGGGAGTCCGTAGCGAACAAGGATGGAACGCCCAGAGGCTCCTCGCTAGCCTAGTCTTCAGGCGTCCATTCCCTATCACCAGTGGTCGGCGCCAACGGGGAGTCGGGATCATTGTCGGTCTCTATGATTCCCGCTACCATTGTCGGCATTTTTACCTGAAAAGTAGAGGAAATTAGTGAATTCGATAGTCCAGATCAAATTCACCCATTCCACTGCAAATCAAGTGAAAGGACGAAGAATGGATATGGGGAACTGCTCAGAAAACGTCCCCGGCCAGAGCCTTCCTCGGGAACATCCTGCGCTGGAGAAACATCCCTCCGACCATGGTTACTGAGGGTGCTCACCCCTTGGACCTCTCTGCGTTAGCAAAGAACCGAGACATGAAGCTCGAGGACACACGCAGATATGCTCGGGACCTTCATCCCACCTCCCCGAAGCATTCACCCGACGTCCTCGGGGTGTTCATCTAACGTCCTCGGGGTGTTCATCAAACGTCCCCGGGACTTTAATTAGGTCCTCGACTTCTTCATCCCATGTCCTTGGGGAATTCATCCTATGTCCTCGGGACCTTTATCAGGTCCTCAGGAGATTCATCCCAGTTCCCCAGGGCATTCACCAGAAATCTAAAGAACCCCGCCGTTTTCGCCGGAAACTCCATGGCCTCCCCGAGAACTTCATCAGTTTGTCGGAGAAACCACCGTAGAAAGCACTAAACAGAAAGTAGGAGCCAGAAACTTACTTGTAACGGCGGTTGGGAATCTCTGGTATGGCGGCGTATGGTGGAAGGACGACTGCGGAAGCTAAAGAAAGAGAGAGAGAGAAGGAGCTGTGAGCAGAGAGAGTGGAAACATGCAAATGGCACGAACCCGACTTCTATTTATAGGGTCGTCACAGGACTCGAGGTGTCCAAGTGCCTAGGATCCTAGCCGCCCTAGGCATTGATGGTGAGTGAGACGTGGCACTCGGGACCTCGCGTATGTCTTTTTATTTCCCTTTGTGCCCGCGTGACATACGCGTCCATCTCCTTTCATATCCTCGCATCGTCAATCAGAAGTGGCCTTTAAGTAACCAGAAGGGCATCAATCCCCGCAACTCTTGCCCGACGAACATCCCTGCTCCTGACCGCCTGTATCTCCCATCAGCTTGGCGCTTCGGGCATACTGCCCTAATAAACAGGTCCCCGGCGAATGGACTTACCCTTAAGTCATCACTCCGACTCTTCGGAGCAACGACTTGAGGGGCTCCTGTTCTGGACTGGGCCAGCGCCTGCCCATCAGTCGGGCAGGCCCAACCCAAAGACATGCAAAGCAGGCCATTAGGGCCCAATTCACTTCCTCGTCGAGCACACCCAATGACCTTACCGTTGAGCAGATACTGCATCACCGGGGGAGAGGTCACGCCTCTCCCCTCCCCCCCACGTTCTCCATGTGCTCCTCCCGCGGGGACACGTCAACAAGTGATTACCCACCTTCGAAAGAGTTGGTCTACCCACTTTCAGGAGATCTCGGGGCAATTACTCCAGGGCGAATACCACATGCTGGTCTTCCCTACGCCACGTAAGCCCTGGCAGTTATCTGCATTGGGCCTAGCAACCCAACCTAGTGCAGATGACCGTTGGCCCAGCGCTGAGGGCACAATATAAATACCCTCTTTCACTAGTGGGTCAGGTATTCTAATTCTTACTCTCACTTTCTGTACTTGCTTGCTCCGTTCCTGACTTTAACATCGGAGTACCTTGCAGGTACACCCCCACCGTCTCATCACCACTGGAGTAGCGGAGCTCACGATGTTTGCTGGCCACTAATCTACTTTCTGATCAGGTACGATCACTACCAATACTAGATTGTCCACTATTAGGTCGTATCTCGGAGCCATGGTTACCTTTCATAATCACGTGGAAAAAATATGGTTGAGTTGAATTTATTTATTATAGGTTGAATGACGACCTTACCAAGACTGGAAATTGGGCCCCTCGCCCTCTAGCAGCAGAGGAAGTAAATCATTGCCTATCATAGTCTAGTCAGGTGAAACTCGGACTTCCACATGTACTGGGGGAAGGGTAGTCAAAACAACTGACCTAATCGATGTACCCGAAGAGGAAGCTCCATAGTTGATGAAGTATTTAGAATAATTGCCAGAAGAAAGGTAGTTTGGAGATCCCTTTTCATCTTGTTAGTTCTTGTATTGGCTGGAATTTTGGTAAAACAAAGTTGAACAATGTTGATGTCATATGTTTGATGTCATAACATTGGTTCTTATCATTAGCTGTTGCAGGGTTGAAGTGTTATATGCTGATGTTATAAGTGATGTCTTGACATCACTATACCAGAACATCAGAACATCAGATTGTAATGTTTTAGGGCTGTGCTTGTTAGGATGTTTTGAGGAGATCTGTTAGAGTAATTGGATGCGAATATCTTGGAGAAGAGATTTCCAATCAGATATATTTGCAGATTATGGAGCAGATTCTGTAACCAACATTAGGGCTGATTTGGAGAGATTTTAAAAAGATTTGAAGATCAAATTTGTTTTAATATCAGATATTTTTGGAAGAGATCCAAGCCCAAGTCAGAAGGGTATAAAAGCAGTCTCAACCCTTATTGGAAGACAACGAAGAAAGAGAGCTATAGACTGAGTGTCATTTGTGTCTTCGTGTGTGTTTCGTAAACCATTCGTGTGGGAATTGGTGTTACTATTTTGAGTTGTAATTGTATTCACTCTAGAGCTTTTAAGCAAGAGTGTGTTGTCCTTGATCAAAGCTGTTAAACAGAATCAAGTTGGGTGTTTAGTGTGTAATCATTAGATTGTATCACTGTGGTGAATTAGGGAGTGAGTGGTTTCTCATACCTAAGTGGTTTCTTAGGTAGAATTGTCATTGGGTAGTGATTAAATTAGGTAGATGTCAACTGGGATTGTTAAGTCTGTAATTTGATACTACTGATAGTGATTTTCCTCTCTGGCTTGGTAGCCCCCAGACGTAGGTAGTTAGACCGAACTGGGTGAACAATTCTTTGTGTTATTTACTGTTGCTTTTACCTTGTTCATATAGCAGAGTGTGTTGTTGTGACATCACACTTAACATCACACATCTGATACCAGAATTTCACATCTATTGCATTGGTTCCTCATTCTTCATCACATATGAATAATCAACAAGGAACACATCACACAAAGGATTTTTTAACCAAGCATTCGAGAGGAGTAAGTATATCTGTCACTGACTAAATATTGTCTTTCTCTCCTTATTGGTTCTAGCATACACTAGCCAACAGGTCTTAATGAAACTTCTCAACTGTCTTTTTGACGCCACATCAGGAGGAACGACACCACCAACATAACCAAGTTCCTTTTAGAAGACCACCAATTTCTTATGTAACAACTAGAGGACGGGGATTTGGTAGTGGGAGAAACATTTTCCGACATTGGCGGCATCACATATTATGGGTCGTGATTGCGTTGCAAGAGAAATAGATGTTTGTTTTTTTTAAGCAGAAAAAGCCATTTGTGTTTTATTTAATTTTTTAAAAGAATGTTTTATTTAATTTTGAATCAACCCTAAGATTTTGTATGAGAGTTTGAAGGGGAAGAGAGGGAAGAACTTTGAAAAAAGGGAAGAATTTAGTGAAAATAACATAAGGATTTACGTGTGAAGGGTTTAAGGGAATTTTTTTAATTCAAAAATCAAAATCCCCTAATTTAAGGAACTAACAAATTGTATTGGAGGAAGAGTTTGCGGAATTTTTTAGGGCTTATACAAATTGTTCAAATACAATTTATATTGTTATAGTATTATAAAAATTAAAATATATTAACGATAAACATTCTTTTATCATTCTATACATTTTTATAAAAAAAATTAATGTTAAATATTTTTTTAAATTTAAAAAAGTATTTTATAAAAATTCTCTATCCCCATCATTTTCAAACTCTCAAGCAAAACCTTATAATTTAAAAAAAAAATAAAAAATAAATAAACACACGTCAGTGTTTGGTGAATCCAATTGTTCTAACAAGATTGGAGGAAAGACAACGTGCCTTTTCTGCCTTATAGACACTCAATCTAGACCCAAAAAGTTAATTGTCAGTTGATATTAGATAAACTTTATTTGGCTTTAACTTTTTTTTTACCCTAGTCCCTTAACTTATTTTATGATTTTATTTTGGCCAACAAACTATTTTTTTATTATGTTTTGATCTCTTAATTTTATTTGATTTTTATTTATTTGACTTTTTCTTTAATCAAACCTAAATTTCTTTATACAATGCAAATCAATTAATCTCAAATAAATATATAAACTTTAAAATATAAAATAATTTAAAACCATAAATATTTAAAAATCAAATAAATATATAGATGGATGAGAGGTGAGGAGATATTTCTAATGAAATATATTTGGTTCAATTTTTAGAAGGGAAGAGAGTAAAATCCTTCCAAATCATTTTTCGCCCCTCATATGGGGGAGATTTGGAGGGGAGGGGAGGGAAAAAATAAAAGTTTTGATATTTAATAAATTATTATATTTATTAAAATATCTTCAGTTTTATTTTAGTATTTCAGCATTATTATTTTCTTTTGTATAATTTTTTTATTGCTTTTATCAACTTATTATAATTATTACTCACTTTTAAAAAAATTTATTTTATTATTATATATAATATAAATTATAATCACTTTAATTTTTAATTTTTATGTTTTTTATGTTAGTTTTTTTTAATACATTGTAATATATATATATATATATATATATATATATATATATATATGGGATTTGTTAAGATATACCAATTTGTTTTTATAAAGATCTATTTTAGCAACATGCACCTTAGGGTGCATTTAACAATTTTTTAGTTAAAACTTGCTAAAACACACATTCATAAAAACAAGTGAGTGTTATAGCAAACCCCACAGTAGTTTGCTATAATACACCTACTTATTTTTATGAAGGTGTGCTATAGCAATCTACTAGGGGTGGCAAACGGGCATGCTCGCCCCGTTTAGGCCCGCCCCGCAAAAGCCCGCAAAAAAACGGGGCGGGGCGGGGCGGTCAAAGGTGGAGATGCGGACTCATTTTCTAGGCCCGCCCCATTTAATGACGGGCCCACGGGCCCGTGGGCATGCCCGCCATTCTCTTTAAATTTTTTTTTAATAATAATATATTAATTAAAATAATTTATATTAATAATAATATGTTCAATTTAGCTAATTTATATATTAATAATAATATATTAATAATAATATGTTCAATTCAGTTAATTTATATTAATTAAAATAATTTATATTAATTAAAAATGATATCGTTTTCTTCCAAGTGTTGGGTTGAAAAATGAGAATCCCTATTAAATTCTAATATTAAAAAAATAAAAAATAATAATATAAGATATGAACATCCATGGAACCACTTAGATACTATACTGATGTTATGTATTCGTTATTAGCTGTAAGATTGTTTAAAAGTGATGTTAAATTCAAGCTATAATAATAATATAAGATATAATAATAATAATAATAATAATAATAATAATAATAATAATAATAATATAAGATAGAATGGGTTGTTTTTACCCGCCCCGTTTAGGCCCGCACCGCAAAAGCCCGCAAAAAAACGGGGCGGGGCGGGGCGGGCATACTTAAATATGCGGGTTCAAAATTCAGGCCCGCCCCGCGAAAAATGACGGGTAAAACGGGCTTTCCCCGCGGTCCGGGCCCGTTTTGCCACCCCTACAATCTACACCTTAAGGTGTATTTAAGTATTTTTTAGTTAAATCTTGCTAAAATAGATCTTTATATAAACAAATGGGTCTACGTTAGCAAACTCATATATATATATATATATATATATATATATAATAATAATAATAAGTGATTTATTTATAAGGTTTGATTTTTATTGTAACTACTTGAAAATTAATACATCTAAATAGTTGTGATATATTGACAATGTAAAATTTTATTTTTGATGAACCCCTATTAAATATTATCACTGTTAGTGCATACCAATTAAATTTTATTTTTGATTAAAATCTTCTCTTCTATTTTTTAAACCAAAATATATATGTAATTAAAAAATCTCTTACCTCCTCTCCGTTTCTCTTCCCTCCATTAAAATCTTCCCCTCCCTCTATTTCATTTGAACCAAACAGATATATGTTATTATAATTAGGGATAACGAGTTGTGGAGAGCAAGAACATGGTATTGGGTTCATTTGGTAGATACTCTAGTATGAGGCACCAAAACTCCAAGATTCAGGGTTTATACGATCACTGTAAAAACACTTTCTCTCCCTCCGGAATACCCCTTCCTTCTTCCCAAGCTTTGCACAAGCTTTCTTTAATTCTTGGTATGCATCTCTCTTACATTGCTCTCAATATTCAACTTTAATCAGTGTTCGTTCAATTACAGAATTTGAGGTCATATGGGTATTTTTAGTGGCGTGTGTTAATTTTTAGGGTTAAATAGTTGAGTTTCTTGGTTTTGATTTTTCAGATAGTTTTTATGTTCAAGTGTGATAGAATGTACTTCAATAAGCTTTTCCTAGTTAAGAATGTAATATGAGTAGTTGTTAATTGTGATTAGTCTAGGTAGTTTTACTTTAAGGGTGAGTATTGTCATGCTGGTGGTGTTAGTGCTGGATGAAGGTTTTTAATGTTCGATAAAGGGGGCTTCAGAGGTCCGCTCAAGTTGAAGGGAAAATTTTATCGGATTGTGTTAAGACCTGCGATGTTGTACGAAACACTTTAGAGTTAACAAGAGAATAAAGTTAGTGTAACAAAGACGAGGATGGTTTGTTGAATGTTTGGTAAGACTAGACAGGATAAGATTAGAAATGACAAGATTAGAGAGAGCGTTGGGGTATCATCTATATCACCTATAGTAGAAAAGATGATGGTAATTTTTGAACTTCGAAATGCACAATTTTGTTACAGTTTTGAGTAATGGATTATTGATCTATTAGTATTATTCATGATTCATGACATAGCAGACACCATTCGACCTGCTGATGTTGGGCTTAAGGAGGAAGCTGCAGATGATGATCGAGGGCTTGGATTTTTCGGTGTTAACCAACAGAGTAGAATAGCTCGATGGGCTAAGCCAATAACATACATCGACATTCATGAATCTGATAGTTTTACGGTGAGCTTTAGCAGTTTGTTAGTACTTTTGAATGTACATCAACGAGCTATGTGTTGTATTGCATGTAAAAGCACGCAGCTCATAAGTTGTAAGACCATGATATGTTTCCAGGCTTAAATTATTTTTCTACCATAAGTTATATAAACAGCCATGGTAACTATTAATAATCACTTTTTCGGCACTATGATAATCAGTTTATGCGTGTTTGTATTAAGGCTATATGGCATCAGTAAACTGTCTCTACTATGTTCATTTATTATTTTTCATTATTTCTGTATTTCACCTAATTGAAGATGCGTCGTGTCAGTCAAATATAGCCAATCTGTTCATTGCGATCTTGTTATTCAGTTAGTCACGATGTTTGTATCATAATATCAATTATAGCGATTTTCATATGTTATTTAAACTGTATGAAATTAGGTTGACACTTAGAATATTGTGCGTCAATTGGTGCAGATGTGTATATTTTGTTTTCCAACTTCTTCAGTTATTCCACTCCATGACCATCCGGGAATGACTGTATTCAGCAAACTTCTATATGGATCTTTACATGTGAAAGCTTATGATTGGGTTGAGCCACCCTGCATTGTAGAAAGCAAGGGACCAGGACATCCTCAAGGTATGACTTGTATAGTATATTGCATGTACTTAGAAGGCTCTGTTTAGATAAACAACTCAATTAAGCCTTTATAGCATAAACGCTTAAATGATAAGTGCTTATGGATAACTTATTTCTACAACAAAAGATAAAATAAAGTGGAACTTTTCATATAAGCTATAAAATAAAGTCAAACTATTTCTATAAGTTATTCTGGAGAGATTATGAAAAATAAGATGAAAACTACTTACGGACATGCCATAAGTTGTTTCCGTAATCTCTCTTAGTTAGCCTCACTCTCACCAGTGCTTATATGTTAGGACCCCAATAGTGGTCTCGTATGACATATTTCCTAGCCCACTGAAAATTTAATTTAGGAAAATAAAAGAGGGAAGAAAGGGAATGATGATGTGGCAGGGGATGAGAAAAGTTTGTTACCCAAATTTAGGGGGATCAGATATATACGTAGGTATCTTTTGGAAGACCATTTGTTAGTTATGGACATAGAATATTGTTCTATGTAAGAGCTTAGCTCTCTACTTATCTTACAATTTCAGAAATAATATACTTATTCTTTCATGATTGATCTAATTTCTCTGTTAAATGCTACCGTGTGAATCGGGTTCACTTCAAATTGATCTGACCTACCAGATAAGTCGGACCAACACTTTAGGAAGAAGACGAAGCAAAGAAAAAGTCTCACATCAGGAAAATGGAAGCAAGATTAGAAGCTACGGGATGATTTTTGAGAGATGTAGATGATGCAAAAAGAAAATCATGAGAAGTTGGTTGCAATGTTGACTAAAAACCCGAGTAAGAGTAAAGGTGAGCTGCGTGAGGAAAGTCTAATTGACCATGGACGGAGAAACATTGCATATGAGAAGGAAAACAGAGAATCGCAAAATCACCCATCAACAGAGGCTCACATAACAGTAGATCTGAAGAATCCACACGAGGAGCAATTGGGCGTATCCACAGAACCCCGCTGTAATCACATCTTCATCAAGACCTGCAAACCCAGGCTCACTCCTGACGACGACCCTGCCACGGTCGGTCCCACGACCAAAGCCTCCACAAGCGTCACCATCATCGGAGGCTTGCTCGCGATGGTTGGAGAGTTTCGTATAGCACAAAAGGTGGTTGCTGCCACACCACCACCAGAACCACTGACATCGATCTGATCGCAGTTGCGCCTCCACGGCACAAGACTCCAGAAGTCGATCTTGAGAAAACCATGCGGCTGATAAAGAAACCACCATGGCTGCACACTTTCTAAGATTTGACTTTGAATAAGGAAGATAGATCACAAATGCGCCAAATGGTGCATCGTTAGTTCACAATCACATCGCTTCCTTTATTGAAGTAAAAGTCCATATGGTTTGATTGAGTATTTTCTAAGAATTGACTTAGTGAAATTTAATACTTCATATTAAAAACAAAAAAAGACCCATCTGGTTTAGGATTGATTGCGGACGATGAATTGGATCGGATCAATCCCATTTTTTCATTTCATTCCAAGGCAAAAATTCAACAATAACTTAGACCAAATCAGAGAACTATTCGTATGTTACGCTGTTGTGTAGAAATAAGGAATGTCATTTGACTTTGAATAAGAAGGAAGATGGATAACAAATGAGCCCAATGGTAGATTTGACTTTGTATAAGGAGGAAGATAGATCACAAATTAGCCAATTGGTGTATCGTTCCTTCACAATCACACTGCCACCAAAGCCTTCGGACACTGGTTTGTGGGCGACGGCTCATCCAAAACCTTAAACGATGGAGAAAGAGTCCATCTGAGCCGAGTGGGTACCTTTCTTGGTAGTTTCAGTTTGGAAGCAAAGGTGTTATTCTGTAACCTGGGTCAAATTTTATACCTAATGGACCTGGCCTAGTGTGGTGATATTGCCTTGGTTCCAAATAGAAATGTCAAGTAAAATTGGTATGTCCTAAGCCAAAAAAATGTGCTACGAAATCTTGTGAAAATTGGAATTCGTCTGACATTATGATATTGCTGGTGATATTTTGGCTCTCCTTCATGGCCAATTTGGGAAGGATGGCGGCGCCACGGCACCATATATCGGATATGGCGGTGCCTTATGTCAGAATTTTGGCTCTCCACCATGGTCTGCCATCGATAACACTGCATTAAGGCGACTTCTTCAACAGATGCTTTTGGGCCTAAAAAGATTATGAGTCAAACTTTTGGGATGGGCCTTATTTTCATTCATGGTTCTGCACCAACACATGCGACTGCCATTTCCCTCTTGGAGACAATAACTGCATTGGGTGCTGGATCAATCTTAGTCGGCTCAGTGGTTTCAGCTTAAAAGACAGAAAGGTGTTAGAGCTAATTTTCATTGGGTATGGTGATCATGTGTTGGTTCCACTAGCTAATTTTCAATATATAGCTGAAGTGTTTTACATGTTTGTGTCCAGTAGTAAACGACTGGTAAAAGGCTTATGTGGGGACCAATGTGTATTTTACTTGGAAGAAGACTATAATCTCAACTGCTCTCATATTTCTGAGAGGCTTTAATTTCCTTTCAACTATTTTGAGATTTTTGGAAGACTAATTGCAGCAGCAATAAGCAGGAGAATTGTTGTGCAGATTTTCTTCTTTTGTCTCCCTGAGTTAACAAATGATACTATCATATTGCCAAAGAGAGGCAATAGTCGGGATACATTGGGTGCTTTAAATGAGCTTGTTATTTCCTAGATCAAAATATGATGGATGATGAATTAGTTCCTCTGCAAGTAGACGAAAGTAACTGCAGGCTGCCACCCAAACGCTGTGGGATTGAAACTGGCAGACGAGTTCAAAGGATTGAAACTGGCTCATCTAACTCCCAATTGTGGGATCCTGGAGGAAGAAACCTGGTCTTCAACAACTGTTGCCGCTACAATTTGTCCTTGACTTCATTATTGTTCTCTATGTGATCCCTGTAACCTCTATTTTGTTGTTCAGATATGGATTCTTTGGAAGTTGTTCATGTCAATGCTGCTCAAGAATTCAATGTTAATAGTGATGTCCTAAGCTCAGACTTGAGGACAAGTTTCTTCTCTGTAGGAGCTTAGCTCTGTGTACATTAGCATATTCATCCTTTTTCAGTTATCTTTCTCTTTCAGATATAATATACTTATCCTTCCATTATTGATCTAATTTCTCTGTTTAATTGCTACTATGTGATTTGGGTTCACATCATTATGGCGGTCGATAAATTCAAATTAGCTAAGTCCAAACAAACCCTAAGTTGACACTTCATAATGGCTTATGTTATGAAGTGACACTAATTGTCATTATACAACTATTTCTGAGGAGATTTGAACTCCGTCCCTCTAGTATCAAACTCTTG
Source organism: Lathyrus tuberosus (assembly GCA_022829125.1). Lineage (NCBI taxonomy): Eukaryota > Viridiplantae > Streptophyta > Magnoliopsida > Fabales > Fabaceae > Lathyrus > Lathyrus tuberosus. The sequence continues at coordinate 4,518,340 of JALAZF010000282.1, forward strand.
CCACTAAGTTGACACTTCATAGACAGACACATCATTCTTTGAGGACAGACATTATAAAAAATAATATTCAGGAAATCTATTTTTAGCATTGGTTATTGTAAAAATCATCATGTTTAATGGCTTGCTCACCCTTCCCTTTTGCATCCATATTTCAAATCTACTTGACAATTGAGTTTATTTCTTAGCTTTGAATTTTCCTTGTTGCAGTAAGACTAGCAAAGTTAGCAGTTGATAAGGTTTTGAATGCACCGTGTGAGCCATCCGTTTTATATCCAAAGCAGGGTGGAAATCTTCACTGTTTCACTGCAGTAAGACCTTGTGCGATGCTGGACATTCTCGCACCTCCTTACAAAGAATATAAAGGAAGGAAGTGTACTTATTATCACGACTATCCTTATTCAACATTCTGTAAGTAACTTAGAAATGTCAGCTTGATTTCTAAGCTTTTTCAGGAATATGGCTAAATCCCCTTCATCAACTGTGAGTGATTTTCTTGGTGCTTGGCATTTGCAGCTGCAGGAAATGGAACCGTATGTGATGGGGAAGAGGATGAATATGCTTGGCTTGCAGAGACAGAACCTAGTGGTCTTTATATGAATAGTGGTGTATATGCTGGTCCACCTATTAAGCCATAGTTTTGCTGCTTGGATTTTAAAGCAATTGCATGTTTCTTGTTGTAAATTGTGGATAATATTACTGTTGGAAATTTCTAGAGTCTGTTTGATTACAAAACTTTACCTGTATTTTTACACATTTAAAAATAGGAAACGAAATGAATTTAAGGTGACAATTTTGTTTGTAGATAAAAACTTAAAAACCAAATGAAACAAGAAAACTTTTTTATCATGTTTGTCATCCATAGAGATTACTGACAAGAGGATCTAAACTGCTGGTAGGATGCTAACACCAAAGAATTTGTGTCTTTTCGTGTAAGGTTGATCTGCTGGTAGGATGCTGCACAAACACACATGCTTGACCATTGTGTTTTGCATGTGTAAAGTCTATATATGAAACACTCACAAAGGCGCAACTCCTGAAATGTTGCAGAAAGCCTGATGGCATACACACATGTTACATTGTGTCCCACGTGTAGATTCTTCACTTCAAAACATCTTGTACACGCCAATTTGTTTTGCCTTGAATGCAACAAATTCATAGGAACTACAAGAAGAATAACAAGTTTGCCAACAGAAGCAAATAAGATTGGTGTTATATGGGTATTTAAAACCAAGATGAATAAAAAGGCAGAAGCATACAAATACAAAGCTCGTCTTGTAGTGAAGGGGTATGCTTAACAAACTATAATGGATTACATTGAGGTATTTGCACTTGTGGTTGATGAGATACAATTTGATTAACTTTGTCCATTGCATCTAGTCGAGGATGGAAAGTTTATCAACACAATGTCTAAAGTGTATTTCTACATGGAGAGATAGTAGAGAAAGTATATGTGGAACAATCGAAGGTATATTAGGTGACAGGTGAAGAAGACGAAGTGTATAAATTAAAGAAATCCCTCTATGGGCTTAAATAGGTCCCTCGAGCATGGTTCAACAAGATAGAATCATACTTTATCAAGGAAGACTTTAAACGAAGCACGAGTTATCACACTTTGTTTACAAAGAAGTAAGGGGGTAGAGACGTTCTATAGTGAATTTTTATGTGGATGACCTCATATTTACAAAAGGAGTGAGAAAATGTTCAGAGAATTCAAGAGCTTAATGAAAAGGGAAATTGAGATCACTGACTATGGTTGCATGAGATATTTTCTTGGTGTGGAAGTTGTTGCACCCCAAAATTTGCCCTCCTTACTTTTTTACTAACTGACTTATGTTTCATTTCATTTTTTTTGCATTATCATGTGTGCATATCATTAGCATGGGGTCAAGGTGCCTGAGGCAGTTCAGAAAAGTCTTATCTGGTCCACTACATCATCAAGAGTTCACAGGTGGCAAGGGATCTCAAGTGGATTACTCCCTCCTAACCAGTGCATGAATTAGGGTTTTGAGATTTTTGGGTTTATTGCTCCAATGGGCAAGCTCCTTGGGTTTTTATCATCACCAAATGGCATATCTTATCTTTGTTGGAGAGGATACACATCATATTCAGAGTAATTTAGATTTGGAGACTGTGCTATTTCCTCCTAGACTGAGGGTACAAAAACTAGGGTTTGCTATAAAGTCAGTTTATTTCTGATTTTTTGGGCAAGACTCGATTCCATGGTATTCCTTGGGTCCCTAAGTATCTAGGAGTGGAAGATTGTCCATCAGTTTGATTTAGGAGAAGTTCAATTGGTCAATGGATTGAAAATCAATTAACTTGGTCAAAAAGTCAACTGTGGTAAACACAAAGTCAAACCTCAAGATTTTTGGTCAACATCAAGATTATGGGGTGAAATTCATCATTTGATCAAGGGTTGATCATGATTCATCATGGAAACCTCAGAATCATCAAGAATCAGGAGTTACTAAATTAGTGTTTTTGTAGGAAAAGTCAATTGTACTTTGACCAGGCCTAACTTCCACATACTTCATCAAAAATTCCTCAACCAAATCCCATCTTGAAGGAAATTTAATTCCCTACAACTTTGTGTCTCACAAGTCAAGTCCAGAAATGCTTCATTTGGGAGATATGGGCCAAGACATTATAGGTCATTTTGAAAGTCAACAAAAGTCAACCTTTTTCAAAAGATCATAACTTGAACATGAAAGATCAAATTGACATGGGACCAAAAGGGTTGGTTAGAGGAAATCTTAAGGTTTCTAAAAAGTATTAGTTTGCATTAAGGAGATAAAAATTGAAGGAGTTATACTTAGTCAAAGTTGGGCAATTTTGAGGAGGTGCACAAAGCAAACTATGCCTAAAACCCAAATTTTGACAAATGGGCCATAAGTTTCTTAAACCAAACTCAAACATAAAGCCATGCACGACCCAAAGAGCATATATTTGATTTTTCCTCATTTTATTTTATTTTTATTGGATTTAATTAGTTAAAATTCAATATTAAATGAAATAATTCAAAAATAATTAAACAATGGATTATCCAGGCCTAACTCACCATCAGAAGAATAACCCTAAGTATTTAAAACCTATTCATGCATTGGTTAGGGTTAGAGGCAGGTGCAATTGGAAGAATTCTCAAGAAAACCCTAAAAGAGGATTCCTCACAAAAACTCACGATCCACAAGGAGATTCTTCAAACTTCTTCCACAAAGCTTCTCTTGGTAATCTATAGAGTGCATATCAACCTCCATTCGCAGCCAAAAGCAAAGTTTGAAGGTATGCCATCTCCGGTTTGAAGGATTTTGAAGGATCCTAAAACTCCAATTTTTTACGTGAATATTGTTGTGTTTTCATCACTGATCATTCTGATATAATTATTTTTAATTATGGATGCATGTATGGCTTGCTATGATGATTTAAAGTTTGATGCCCTAACATAATTCCATGCGTTTTTTATTATACACTAATAATTTGTGATTTTTAAGGCCATATTTGGATTCCTTGCGAAATTCTGGGTCGGATAGTGTACCCATACGCATTTTCTGGGCAGGTTGGGTGGTTGCAGGTGGCGGCCGGCGGCGGAGCTCCGGCGAAGGGTGGTGGCCGGCCGGTGAGGTGTATAATCGGAGAAGACGAAGCATATCCGTCCGATCTCAAATCGTGCGTCTGGGAGCACGCCACTTGTCACTGATTTTATGTTTTTATTTTAATGATTGTGTGTTTCTCGTTCCATGGAGTCCACCATACCTCCAGTAATCAGGGCCATTGTTTTTTATTTTATTTTGATCATGTGGCTGTTGGCGTGACACCTCATTAATGAGGTCACATGCGGTGCACATGGAGGGAGTATGATGGACCCTTTTTTATTTTTTTTTCTTGCTGATGGGCGGACCGCTACTCACACCCCCCATCTCTTGGCCCAATTCAATTCTCTCTTCATTTTCCTACTTAACACACCCCCCAGCCCGTTTCTCATTTTATTTCATTTTCAATTATTATTTTCATATTTAATTATTAAAAATAGTATATTGCATTTAAAAATTCTAAAAAAATTCACACATAATTTTTATTATCTTATAAAATTGTTACAAATTTTATTTTTTATTTTTTTATTTTTTTTATCATTTAATTTAATTGTCTAATTCAATTCCTTTTTAATTACACATCTCATGCGTGCATAAATTTCTTTATTTTCATTCTCCTCATCTATAAAACATTTTTCACTCGTTCTTTTTGCATTCATTCATTAACGTACTAAAGTGCTTAAAAATATTTTTCTTGCATTTTTAAATTTTTTCATGTTGCATTTAGATCCTTCCCTTTGGCATAATTGAAACCTATCCCTTACTTGAATTTGTATGATTATTTGAATGGCTAACATTTTGGATTTTTGCAGGGACCTTTTATATGTTGTTTGCCTCTGGTTGAGGAACTTTAATGATTAATTTGGGAATTTTAGGAATCATCTTTCTAATTATTGGAGTTATTTTCACTTGAGATTTTCTTGCAGGCGCATCTTTGACCTTGTATGATTACCTTGTTTGAAAGGCACTTGTGCCATTTGCTGTGGGGGCTGTCTCTTTGTTTCTTTGATTCATGTTTGGATTATTATTATCATTGTTTGCCGTTGTTTGACTTTCATTCACCTCGTTTCTCTTACTTATGTCTGTTTCTCACTAACCCTTTATGCAGGGCTAAGGTAAATTCCTTAAGGGTATGGATAAGCATCCATGGTTACCCTTACTTTTCTTCTCTCCTATCTTTATTCTTTAGGGTTTAGGTCATCTCCAAGCCTCACTAACCGTAGGTCGCCCATGCATGATAACATTAGGACCATTAGTTTCCCCTTAGAGTTACCCTTATGTCTTCTCTCTTCTCATCTCAAATTTCTTTAAAACACTTAATAATAATAAGGTGTATTGCGCACGAGCCTTAAGTATGGGGAATGAGAAATGAGGGGCTTCCTCTCATCTTTCTAGAGTGCTTAGCGAGCGTCCTGTCTTGGGACGATGCGTTAAGTATTCGCCCCTGTGCCCTAGACTTTGGTGCAATGCAGCTCAGGAACTAACTTAAGCCACTTCTGTCCTAAAAAACACAAACCAACTTCAAACTTTTTTGTCCTTCGGGACCTTCAACTTAAAGGCTATTTTAAAAAAGGGCACGTTACCTTCCGTCTGAGTCGCAAACAGGCATCGACCCTAACTGCCGGACGCGAACTTAACGTCGCTCATAAAAAACACAAAAAAGAACTTGGTCTGAACTACGTTGACTCTGAATTCCCCATTGCACAAAGGGGGTACGTAGGCCTAGGACGTCGACGTCCTACCGAGTCTGTCTTTGTTTTCCCCTCTCCCGTTTTAGCACAGTCATAAATGATAGGATAACTCACCCTTAGAATAGACAACAAGCGTGAATCCCATCGAGTACGATGGACGCGTGGGGTGCTAGCACCTTCCCCTCGTGTAACCGACTCCCGAACCCAGGTTATGGTTGCGATGGCCATTCCTTTCCCTCTTCCTAAGGTTTATGCGGTGTTCCCTTTTCCTCTCTTGGGATAAATTTACACGGCTGGCGACTCTATTTTTCCGCGCCACTCTCGCGTTTGTACCTGGATGAAAATCCCGGGAGCGCCAGCTGGCGACTCTGCTGGGGCTCTGGTTGACCTATGCTGGTCCATCCCTAAGCGAGTCAATCCTAACGCTTGCTTGTCTTTGTTCTCTTTGGGTGTTTGGTTTTGATTTGCTTTAAGTGTTGTATTTTATTTTTATTTATTTTTTACCGCATTTTTTGCATTTCATTTTTTATTACTGTCATGCTGCTGTGCTGTGCTGGCTGTCTTTGTTTTGCAGGTTGGGTGGGACCGAGAGCTAAGCCCAATACCAAGGCTTGAGAATACCCTAAGACTAGAGTGGAAAGTAGTGGGACCTACGTGCCCGCTTGGTACGTTTGTGTGTTCACGAAATTCACAACCAGACGAGGCCATCTTGGGACGCATTCTAACGTGTGTGTCTTGCGCATGTTGGGGTGTTGATCTAGAGAGCTGTCGACTCTGGTGACCGATCATTGAGGACCTTAGTGGAAACATCCCTCTTTAGTGGTGACAGTGGCAGACCACATCTCGTGGCAAACCCATTCGCACCCGAGGGCCCGCTTCGGAACTCGCATAGGATGGCCCCTACGTTTTGAAGAGAATCAGTGGAGGCACTCCTCGATTGACTTTAGTACTGTACCCAGAAGGATGAATGTACTATTGTTTCTCGACCTCAGTGCCAAAGCTGAGGACCTTCCGCTTTGGAGAATCGGTTGAGGCCTCCTCGATTGATGATGATGCCAAACCAGAAATGGTGAACGTATCATCATTTCTCGACCTGAGAGCCCGGGATACTGAACATCCTAGTACCCACATGTGAGAGGGGATGGGCGTTTGCAGGTTTGCAGGTAACCGAGACCTTCAACCTACCCTTATTCTGGATTTCTCATCAATGTCTGATTATGTGGGTTCCTCAGTGGTTCAGAGTTCTGGTTTTCTGGTTTCTCGTTCAGCTAACAGCACAGCACATCCAGCAGTGTGCCTTGACCCCATGTGTGCATTTGCATCATCATTTTGCATCCTAACATGTTTATTCATTTGCAGGGTTGCATCCTAACCTTGATTCTGGCTTCTGAAGACTATCAAGGATGAGTACTGAAAAGAAAAAGAATATCATAGGATACAAGTTCCCGTCACTAATTCTGGATCATGTTCGCAAGGTTGTTTCTATGGCAGAACCTGGGGAATTGGCACTTGTGGACTTTGATGACATGCCTAGTTCTTTTCCTCTCTATTTTATTAGGATCACCACCAGGCTTGTTGGCTGGGATCCATGATTATTGTGTTCAGACTCATTATCTCGAGTTGTGATCGTTGACATCTGGTTTTCCTCTGGTCTTCTTAATATATGAGCAAAAGTTTCATTCTATCTTATTATTAAACTGGAATCAAGGGGTGGATCGCCCTGCTAATATTCAAACATGTTCATTTACATTTGCATATTCATTGTGCATAATGATTTTGCATGGTAGGCGTTTATCTCCGGTACTCTTATCTTGTTCTAAATCTCAGAATTGCAGATCGACACATTCACCGGTATCCTACTAGACAGAATCAGAAGAGACTCATGGATCAGCTACAGAATGAGATCATTGAGATGCGGACTCGCATGAACCAATTCATGGAATTAATGCAAGGGGTTGCTCAGGGACAAGAACAGTTGAGAACTCTCGTTCAGCCACTGATTGCGAGGGTTGATGATGACGGTGTCCTTCATGGAGGACTTCAGACTGGTGTTACTGGTAATGGGCAGAATGGTCCTACTGGCGGAGGTGTTCCTGTTTCTGGTGTTGTGATTCCTCTGGGCGGAGCTGAAAATGCTGGGGGAGGTGGTACTGGTACTGGCGCAGTTCAGGGTCGTCAGTATGATGATGTTCAGGATGATGTATTTTCTCTGCCAGGTGGGGATGCTGGTCCCCAGACTGACCAGGATCAGAGGATCCGGTTGATTGAGGAACAACTAAGGGGTGTTGTGAATCAGGACTCTGTGGGAATGGATCTAGAAGATTTGGGGCTGGTTCCAAGCGTTGTTATTCCGCACAAGTTTCAGACTCCCACTTTCGAGAAGTATAATGCTATGACTTGTCCGAGGACCCATGTGAGGGCATATGCAAGCAAAATGGCTGCGCATACAAAGAATGAAAAGCTGATGATGCACTGCTTCCAGGATAACCTATCTGGGGCATCCCTGGAGTGGTACATGCAACTGGAAAGGAAGGATGTGCGTAGTTGGAGGGATCTGGCAGGGGCATTCATTAGACACTATCAATATAACACTGACATGGCTCCTAACAGAACACATCTGCAGAACTTATCACAGAAGGACAATGAGAGTTTCAAGGAGTACGCCCAGAGGTGGCATGAATTGGCAGCAAGGGTCCAGCCTCCCATGCTGGAACGTGAAATGATAGGTATGTTTATGGCCACCTTGCAGGGTCATTACTATGAAAAGCTGGTACCGTGTATGACTGGAAAGTTTGCTGATCTCATCTTAGTAGGAGAAATGGTCGAAAGCGGTATCAAAATGGGAAAGATTCAAGTTACTCCCGGTTATTCCGAAACTACGAAGAAACGTTACAGGGGAGAAGAAGGAGAGACCAATGTCGTTCAGTACCAGCAACCTTATGCTCCTCAACAACAGAAGTATCGGCGTCAGAATCAGCATAGGCCTCGCAATAACTTGGAAAGAAGGAATGCTCCTCTTCATCCAGTTCCCATGTCGTACAGTCAACTCTTGCCACACCTGGTTCAAAATTCATTGGTGGAGCCCAAGACTTTGAAGCCTGTTCCAGAACCATACCCTCCGGGGTACAATCCCCATGTGCAATGCGGATATCATGGAGGATCTATGGGACACCCAACCGAAGATTGCAAAGCCTTCCAAGCCAAAGTGCAACAATTGATTGACAAAGGGTACATATCATTTCCAGAAGGAGACTTGGTTGTGCATGTCGACCTCTCATCTGCTTGAAGACTTCAAAGGACATCATCAGAAGAAACCAGTCCAGACGGAGTCAAGTCTCCTCAATGGCAATCATCAGCTTCCTTTACTGCATTTTCATATGTAGCTTTCATTTGTTTGTTCAAACAGTGTTTGTATGTAAAAACGTGTTTGTGTTTTGAATGCTGATTTTAATACAATAAACGTGTTGTTCCTGAAGTATGTTACTTTTATGCACTCATATCATGTTTATATGCATTGCAATACCAACTTTCTTGCTTAAACTCTTTGAGGGAGGATGACGAAGTAAGAACGCAAACTTCTGATGGTATGCTTTTGGATAAAACCCTGTTAAGGATGTACAGGCATTGTTTCAAATCCCCAAACACTGGAGATATAAGGGAGATAGACCCTCGTTAACCCGTTTGAGCCTTGAAGTAGGAGTTTCTTTCGTTTGAAAAAACCCTCATACTTAACCCAGGGGCAGGGTAGGCGTCAGTGAGTTTGACCGAGCGTTCAAATTTCAAGGAGAGTGTGCATCTGAGGATCCATTACCTTCTATCCCACCGCCAAGAGGTCAAGAGATGTGAAACCACAATGGTTATCTATCAATAATCAAGGAGTGAGATGTCACAACCTTTTCAAATAAGTAAGACAACCAGTGTCACACGCTTTGTTAAAAAAAAATGAATAAAAGAAAGAAAGCCTGCTAAGTCCAAAATTTGAAAACAAGCGACTTAGGCAAAAGTTAGGGCATCCCGCTGGACTTCAAAATCGAAAAACTCAGAAGAGGCAGTCCAGGCAAAAATTAGGGATCAAGAAAGCAAAAGAATGAGAAGCGAAAAGCTAAAAGGATTACAAGAACAAATTCATGTGGCACTGGACACAAAAGATAAAAAGGGGTGACTGTTACTCCAAAACCTCCTTAGGTGTCAAACCATCAGTTGCACGGGTTCCTCAACCGTTTGAGAGGTGAACGTTTGCGTTAAATTAGCTGAACATGGGACTGGAGAACATCACGAAGAGTGGGTGGGCACCGATAAATTTTGAGCCATAAATCCTTTTTTCTGAAACCGTGAACCAGACCACGTTACAACCTGTAAAAGTCCTAATTGAAACAGGGTTTATTCCGAAAGCGTACTTCAACAGGATAGCGTTCCTGACTCCTATGAGTTGTGCTAATAAGATTTTTGTTGGTATTGCATGTGCGTATTGTTTTCCATTCAAAAATAAATGTCGCATCCCGGCTAGTGTTCGTTCATAAGGCTTGGCGACACATTTTCAATAAAACTTCGGGTTAACACGAGTGTTGCATTAGAATTGTCATTCTCATAATATGCATTTTCTGCTTGCATGTGTTTGACATCAAAGAAGCTTACATGATGAACATCAGTTGAGAAGCTCGATCACGCCAAGTGGAGATGGTGAAAACTCGGAAGGATAGTCATGTCAAGGGGTATGTGGCCAAGAGACTGTGCGCAGCCTGGAGGTTCCCGATAAATGGCGATAAGAAGCAGCCAATATGGGGCAATCAAGTCGATTTGACAAATCTCTGTAAGATCAGTCAGGGGCAAAGTTTCTTCAAGACTTGGGGCAGGCCACCTCTGGAGCGTAAGAAGTTGTCCACTCCTAAAGACGGTTAATTGAAAACACCTCTTTAAAGTTCAGAATACTGGGGCAGGGTATTTTCAAGTCATTACGAGTCCTCTCGAGGCAAATTCCTTCAAAGATCACGCAGTCCGGGGCAATTAAGTCGAGATCCGATAAATCTCTCTAAGAGTTTGAAGACCTTGGGGTGGTGTGAATGCCCGATCTTCTATAAAATCCTCTTGAGATGATTTCTTCCTTTAGACCTGGTGGTCTGGGGCAAGTGGAGAGTTCAAAGGGTCGATTATGAACATAGAGACGGTTCAGTTTACCATATGTCTGCAGGGTAACAAATTTGTTTCCCCCAGTAAAGCTACCCCCCTCAATATTGAAACTTCATTCTCCTCAGCAGGTTGTTGTTTCTCCAGCAAGGGACTTACAGAACATCTTCTTGGGACAAAGGAGTTATCTTCCCCACAGAGTCTGAACACTTATTTTCCTCAGCCAGTCAGGAAATGTTTTTCTCAGCAGCAATGGTGCGATCTGATCCCCAACAGATGAGTAAGCTTGATGTTATCCGCTAGCAGGATGGATGTCAGCATCTACAGTTCCCCCAAGCAAAGTTTGGTGGTAATCCTCACAGCAGTTTGTTCAACGGTGGTTGACATCCCCAGCAGGTTTTAAATCCAAGAGACATTTGGCACTCTTCTGATTCAGGTCGTGGCCTCCTTTTTCAAAGAGTTATGTATAATCCCCAGTAGAGCGGATGTTCTTTAGGGATTTCATCCCCCAGCAGAAGTAATTGATCCGAGGAGTCGATCAGTATGACCCTTCTCAGCAGAGTTCCTAGATCCAGAGGACAATTTATTTTTATCATCCCCAGCTGAATTGGACTTTTCTCTCCGGCGTTTATTTTGCTGGAGGGACCCTTTTTTCATGTCATAAGCATTTGCATTGCATCCTCAAACGCGTAGCATTTCCACTTCGTGTGGAGCATTACGACAAAATTCAAACATTAGCATTCAAAGCATAAGCCAGGTTTGATACTTTCTTTGCCAGCTCTCTTTCTAGGCAAAGATGGCGTAACTCAGGAGGTTTTGAAGGGACGCGTTCCTCAAACTTGCGCTCCCCGGCAGAGTCTTTTATTTAGATTTCTCCTTTCCCCAGCGGAGTCGTCTTATCTGTAGATTGTGAGTCCGTTAGGAATTTGCCTTTGTTTGGCCTTTCTCTCTCGTGAAACCCAGTTCTCGCCTGGTAGTCAGTTCCCGTCTGACTTATTTGGTAAAATCCAGTTCTCGCCTGGTAGTCAGTTCTCGTCTGGTAGTCAGTTCTCGTCTGACTTACTTGGTAAAACCCAGTTCTCGCCTGGTAGTCAGTTCCCGTCTGACTTATTTGGTGAAACCCAGTTCTCGTCTGGTAGTCAGTTCTCGTCTGACTTATTCTGTAAATCCAGTTCTCGTCTGGTAGTCAGTTCTCGACTGACTTATTTGGTAAAACCCAGTTCTCGTCTGGTAGTCAGTTCTCGTCTGACTTATTTGGTAAAACCCAGTTCTCGCCTGGTAGTCAGTTCCCGTCTGACTTATTTGGTAAAATCCAGTTCTCGGCTGGTAGTCAGTTCTCGTCTGACTTATTTCGCGAAACCCAGTTCTCTTTCACAGCAGAGATGGAATAATTCTGAAGAGTTTTGTTTCACGTTATCCCCAGCGAAGTTGCCATTTATGTTGCTAGATTCTCTTTGTCAGCAGAGGACAACAACCTTTTGGAGATTTTCTTTCGTCAGTTTCCCTTTGTCAGCAGGGATGGCATTTATATTGCTAGATTCTCTTTATCAGCAGAGGACGACAATGTTTCGAAGATTTTCTTTCGTCAGTTTCCCTTTGTCAGCAGGGATGGCATTTATGTTGCTAGATTCTCTTTATCAGCAGAGGACGACAATGTTTTGAAGATTTTCTTTCATCAGTTTCCCTTTGTCAGCAGGGATGGCATTTATTTTGCTAGATTTTCTTTATCAGCAGAGGACAGCAATCTTTTGGAAGATTTTCCTTCGTCAGTTTCCCTTTGTCAGCAGGGATGACATTTATTTTGCTAGATTCTCTTTATCAGCAGAGGACAACAATCTTTTGGAGATTTTCTTCGTCAGTTTCCCTTTATCAGCAGGGATGGCATTTATTTTGCTAGATTCTCTTTATCAGCAGAGGACGACAATGTTTTGAAGATTTTCTTTCGTCAGTTTCCCTTTGTCAGCAGGGATGACATTTATTTTGCTAGATTCTCTTTATCAGCAGAGGACAACAATCTTTTGGAGATTTTCTTCGTCAGTTCTCTTTATCAGCAGAGATGACATAACTTCGGAAAGTTTGTTTCGTTTTATGCCCACCATATCAACATTTTAGCTAATTCTCCAGTAAAGGATTGCAAATTTCTGGGTTCGTTGGTATTCAATCTCCGTGCATCCTGATTATCTGAAAGCTGTCGCTATCATACACTCAGGACCAAGTTGATTGAATAGGGGCAGCTGTTGCACCCCAAAATTTGCCCTCCTTACTTTTTTACTAACTGGCTTATGTTTCATTTCATTTTTTTTGCATTATCATGTGTGCATATCATTAGCATGGGGTCAAGGCGCCTGAGGCAGTTCAGAAAAGTCTTATCTGGTCCACTACATCATCAAGAGTTCACAGGTGGCAAGGGATCTCAAGTGGATTACTCCCTCCTAACCAGTGCATGAATTAGGGTTTTGAGATTTTTGGGTTTATTGCTCCAATGGACAAGCTCCTTGGGTTTTTATCATCACCAAATGGCATATCTTATCTTTGTTGGAGAGGATACACATCATATTCAGAGGAATTTGGATTTGGAGACTGTGTTATTTCCTCCTAGACTGAGGGTACCAAAACTAGGGTTTGCTATAAAGTCAGTTTATTTCTGATTTTTTGGGCAAGACTCGATTCCATGGTATTCCTTGGGTCCCTAAGTATCTAGGAGTGGAAGATTGTCCATCAGTTTGATTTAGGAGAAGTTCAATTGGTCAATGGATTGAAAATCAGTTAACTTGGTCAAAAAGTCAACTGTGGTAAACACAAAGTCAAACCTCAAGATTTTTGGTCAACATCAAGATTATGGGGTGAAATTCATCATTTGATCAAGGGTTGATCATGATTCATCATGGAAACCTCAGAATCATCAAGAATCAGGAGTTACTAAATTAGGGTTTTTGTAGGAAAAGTCAACTGTACTTTGACCAGGCCTAACTTCCACATACTTCATAAAAAATTCCTCAACCAAAGCCCATCTTGAAGGAAATTTAATTCCCTACAACTTTGTGTCTCACAAGTCAAGTCCAGAAATGCTTCATTTGGGAGATATGGGCCAAGACATTATAGGTCATTTTGAAAGTCAACAAAAGTCAACCTTTTTCAAAAGATCATAACTTGAACATGGAAGATCAAATTGACATGGGACCAAAAGGGTTCGTTAGAGGACATCTTGAGGTTTCTAAAAAGTATTAGTTTGCATTAAGGAGATAAAAATTGAAGGAGTTATACTTAGTCAAAGTTGGGCAATTTTGAGGAGGTGCACAAAGCAAACTATGCCTAAAACCCAAATTTTGACAAATGGGCCATAAGTTTCTTAAACCAAACTCAAACATAAAGCCATGCACGACCCAAAGAGCATATATTTGATTTTTCCTCATTTCATTTTATTTTTATTGGATTTAATTAGTTAAAATTCAATATTAAATGAAATAATTCAAAAATAATTAAACAATGGATTATCCAGGCCCAAATCACCATCAGAAGAATAACCCTAAGTATTTAAAACCTATTCATGCATTGGTTAGGGTTAGAGGCAGGTGCAATTGGAAGAATTCTCAAGAAAACCCTAAAAGAGGATTCCTCACAAAAACTCACGATCCACAAGGAGATTCTTCAAACTTCTTCCACAAAGCTTCTCTTGGTAATCTATAGAGTGCATATCAACCTCCATTCGCAGCCAAAAGCAAAGTTTGAAGGTATGCCATCTCCGGTTTGAAGGATTTTGAAGGATCCTAAAACTCCAATTTTTTACGTGAATATTGTTGTGTTTTCATCCCTGATCATTCTGATATAATTATTTTTAATTATGGATGCATGTATGGCTTGCTATGATGATTTAAAGTTTGATGCCCTAACATAATTCCATGCGTTTTTTATTATACACTAATAATTTGTGATTTTTAAGGCCATATTTGGATTCCTTGCGAAATTCTGGGTCGGATAGTGTACCCATACGCATTTTCTGGGCAGGTTGGGTGGTTGCAGGTGGCGGCCGGCGGCGGAGCTCCGGCGAAGGGTGGTGGCCGGCCGGTGAGGTGTATAATCGGAGAAGACGAAGCATATCCGTCCGATCTCAAATCGTGCGTCTGGGAGCACGCCACTTGTCACTGATTTTATGTTTTTATTTTAATGATTGTGTGTTTCTCGTTCCATGGAGTCCACCATACCTCCAGTAATCAGGGCCATTGTTTTTTATTTTATTTTGATCATGTGGCTGTTGGCGTGACACCTCATTAATGAGGTCACATGCGGTGCACATGGAGGGAGTATGATGGACCCTTTTTTATTTTTTTTCTTGCTGATGGGCGGACCGCTACTCACACCCCCCATCTCTTGGCCCAATTCAATTCTCTCTTCATTTTCCTACTTAACACACCCCCCAGCCCGTTTCTCATTTTATTTCATTTTCAATTATTATTTTCATATTTAATTATTAAAAATAGTATATTGCATTTAAAAATTCTAAAAAAATTCACACATAATTTTTATTATCTTATAAAATTGTTACAAATTTTATTTTTTATTTTTTTATTTTTTTTATCATTTAATTTAATTGTCTAATTCAATTCCTTTTTAATTACACATCTCATGCGTGCATAAATTTCTTTATTTTCATTCTCCTCATCTATAAAACATTTTTCACTCGTTCTTTTTGCATTCATTCATTAACGTACTAAAGTGCTTAAAAATATTTTTCTTGCATTTTTAAATTTTTTCATGTTGCATTTAGATCCTTCCCTTTGGCATAATTGAAACCTATCCCTTACTTGAATTTGTATGATTATTTGAATGGCTAACATTTTGGATTTTTGCAGGGACCTTTTATATGTTGTTTGCCTCTGGTTGAGGAACTTTAATGATTAATTTGGGAATTTTAGGAATCATCTTTCTAATTATTGGAGTTATTTTCACTTGAGATTTTCTTGCAGGCGCATCTTTGACCTTGTATGATTACCTTGTTTGAAAGGCACTTGTGCCATTTGCTGTGGGGGCTGTCTCTTTGTTTCTTTGATTCATGTTTGGATTATTATTATCATTGTTTGCCGTTGTTTGATTTTCATTCACCTCGTTTCTCTTACTTATGTCTGTTTCTCACTAACCCTTTATGCAGGGCTAAGGTAAATTCCTTAAGGGTATGGATAAGCATCCATGGTTACCCTTACCTTTCTTCTCTCCTATCTTTATTCTTTAGGGTTTAGGTCATCTCCAAGCCTCACTAACCGTAGGTCGCCCATGCATGATAACATTAGGACCATTAGTTTCCCCTTAGAGTTACCCTTGTGTCTTCTCTCTTCTCATCTCAAATTTCTTTAAAACACTTAATAATAATAAGGTGTATTGCGCACGAGCCTTAAGTATGGGAAATGAGAAATGAGGGGCTTCCTCTCATCTTTCTAGAGTGCTTAGCGAGCGTCCTGTCTTGGGACGATGCGTTAAGTACTCGCCCTTGTGCCCTAGACTTTGGTGCAATGCAGCTCAGGAACTAACTTAAGCCACTTCTGTCCTAAAAAACACAAACCAACTTCAAACTTTTTTGTCCTTCGGGACCTTCAACTTAAAGGCTATTTTCAAAAAGGGCACGTTACCTTCCGTCTGAGTCGCAAACAGGCATCGACCCTAACTGCCGGACGCGAACTTAACGTCGCTCATAAAAAACACAAAAAAGAACTTGGTCTGAACTACGTTGACTCTGAATTCCCCATTGCACAAAGGGGGTACGTAGGCCTAGGACGTCGACGTCCTACCGAGTCTGTCTTTGTTTTCCCCTCTCCCGTTTTAGCACAACCATAGATGATAGGATAACTCACCCTTAGAATAGACAACAAGCGTGGATCCCATCGAGTACGATGGACGCGTGGGGTGCTAGCACCTTCCCCTCGCGTAACCGACTCCCGAACCCAGGTTATGGTTGCGATGACCATTCCTTTCCCTCTTCCTAAGGTTTATGTGGTGTTCCCTTTCTCTCTCTTGGGATAAATTTACACGGCTGGCGACTCTGTTTTTCCGCGCCACTCTCGCGTTTGTACCTGGATGAAAATCCCGGGAGCGCCAGAAGTCACACTGACTTCAAATGAAGTTTATACATGTCAAAGGAATTATGCTAACAAAGTACTGGAAATGTTTGGTTTACAAAATTGCTCATCTGTCAATGACCCAATTGTTCTAGGGTGAAAGCTCACAGAGGATGCTGGAGGATTGAAGGTTAATGCTACCACATATAGCCAAATGGTGGGAAGTCTCATGTATTTATCTCTCACTAAGCCGAACTTGATGTATGTTGTGAGTCTGGTGGCTCATTTCATGGAAGCTCCAACAACTATGCATGAACAAGTTGTGAAAAAGGTTTTGCACTACTTGAGAGGAACCACTGAACTTGGGATATTTTACAAAAGAGAAAAAGGAGATTATTTGGTAGCTTTCTGTGATAGTGACTAAGCCGAGGATCTTGAAGACTGAAAGGGCACCTCGGGCATGTTTTTAAGATGTTGAATGGATTACTTTCTAGGAGTTCTAAGAAGCAATTAGTGGTGTCAATATCTACCACAGATACCTAATTTATTTCACAGCTTCTTGTGCTGCTCAAAGCATTTGGATGATGTGTGTACATAAGAGGTCGGGGATTAAGAAAAGTAAGTGCATTACCTTTTGTGATAATAGTTCAACAATTAAATTTTTGAAGAATCATCTTATGCAGGGTAAGACTAACCAAATTCACTTTCGATTTCACTTTCTTCGTGAGTTAGAAAATCATGGAGAAGTTGAATTAGTGCACTGTGATACTAAGGATCAGTTAGGTGACATCATGACAAAAGCTTTGAACCTTGAAGTATATGTGAAATTGAGAGAAAGAATTGGAATGTACAACATTGAAGGGATAAACTGATTGTGTTTCTTGAATAACAATTCAATTTAAGGGAGGTTTTGTTGGGAGAGTGTAGTTATTTGGGGAACAAGTCTTGACTAATTCAAGGTTAGAATTAGTTGCTTGTTTTTGAACAAACCTATTCTTTTGGGATAAATTTATTTGTTGATTTGTTCTTCCTTAGAAATAGCCATGATATAGTGTAAATTATGGATGCTTATTTTACCCCTTTTCTATTTCTGTATTGGTTATATAAAGCCATTCATTTCATTGAATAAATTAAGCTCAAGAGCTGCAATGTGATCTTAACAGTAACTTCATTTATATATAAAAGAGCTAGCATGGATGAAAGTGAAGTTGTGTAACAATGAAGTTGTGTAACAATGCCTCCTTTTCTGAACCACGAGGTGTTGAGTTTGGAAAAACATAGCGCCAAGTATTTAGGAGGAGGATTATTAATGTTGTAAAAACACAAATTCCACATACACATGCCTTTTGTACGCATGACATGGCATATAAAAAAATCTTATTAAATAAATGTTTTTTGAATGATTGCTTAATTTATTATGTCATGAAGGTACAAAGTGGAAGCCAAATGTTAGGCATAATCTCTTTTCAAACATTCTCTCTTATTTGGTGAAATACGTGTGGGTCCTACCAATTTATGTGGTATCTATTTCTAAAGTGAGGGGTCCCACATGTGTTTCACCAATAAAAGAGTGAGTGTTTGAGAGAGTGTTCTTAGTACTCCGCCAAAGTGCAATATTGAGATTTTACATTAGTGAGAGAACTAACTAGATTGACTTGATCAAACATTGTGTCATTGCTTGTGTCATGTAGTAGTTTCCCCAAATGCATTAGTATTTTCCAACTCATGCACAAAACGGCAAATCGAATGCACAAATTGTGCCTCTTCATCATAAAGTATTAATAATTTGAAATTAAACAAATATCCTGACCATTTCAGCTCATCAGCCAAACCATACCCAACTTTAGAAGTTAGAACATCACTTGAAGCCTAAGAATAAACAATATATTCAAACACAAATACTTATGCTAGGTCTTCGGTGTCTCCGGCGGCTTGGAGACTTCTAGATCACGTCTTAGTGAGTTATAGTCGGTATATTTACTAGTTCATGGATAATAGTATGATTTCTTTGTAAAACTGCCTTTTATACTACTCTGTTCTTATGATTAGCGTGATGTTGACTTTCTTCAATCCAGAATAGCCTTTCTGCTAAAGCCTTAGAGTTATGTTGTTGCACCATATTATAGACATAATTCAAGAGTTTGTTATTTCCTAACACACCAAGGCTAGCCTGCAACAGTTGAGGGCTAGGAAGCATTTCTGGCCTAGATACCATATGCAGTGGTGGATGTTTGAATGACAGTTCATTTTGTTGATGTTTTTGAGTAGATATTAGGAAAGGAAGAGGTTAAGACTCTCCTTAAATTTCCCTAGGATGGACAAGATTGTAGTGGAGGTATGGATGAAGAATCCATGTGGGTTTGATCGTTATCTCCTTGAGGATGAGGTGACAGATCTTTGGTAGTTCCATCAACGGTGCCTGTGGCAGCTTCGCGCAGAGGAGCAAAGAGAGTAGATTTAGAAACTACCATCATTGAAGATTCTTGAATGAAAATTTTATGAATGAGAATCAGAACTTCACAAGAAAAGATCAATGAATAGGTTTCTGCGGCTCTGAGGAGAGAGATCCTGACTTCTAGATTAGAGGAGTTTCATTTCACTAGACCGATGAATGAATGTTTGAATGTGAAAATACACGTGAATTGGATGTTAATTCCCATAGACAATGCCACTGTTCTATCGTTGGAACCACACTTAATTGATGAATATGCGATGAGGATCGTTATAATGTACTTGAGCTTCCGATGCGATGATTCCGAGTCTCCGATGCAGAGGAGAAGAGATGATCTGCAAAGTTATCACTCTAACGCCTAAGTAAATATGAGAGTAAGGTGATGTGAAAGTAATAATTGAATTTTAATTACCCATTAAATAGCACGCTTTCATCATTTTATAATAGGGGCGGCTATAACCGCTCTCTGGATTGGCAGGGTATTATGCCGGGTACCGTTCAATTAATTCGGATGGTGTAGAATGATTTAAGGGCTGAAATTACCTATCTCCATGTGAATAGAGGTATACATATTCCACGTGTAATCTAGCATGTATTTTGCTTTCGAGATGTTGGGCCTTCTGGGCGATCCACAACAGGTTATATTAATAAGGTTATCCAAATATATATTCATGTTCCGCATAAACATCTTTATTTTAAAGTTTTCTTATTATATTACAAATCATGAGTAGTATCCATTTAAAATTGAATAAGAATTTAAATAAAATGAGCTTAGTTATATTTGTTAGGGGACAAGAACCACAAGTTTATACAATTGAACAATGTGGAAAAGGTGAGTGAGAATGGGTAGAATGTTGAATATTATTCATAAAAGACCCAATGGGGTATTTATACAAAATTAAATGATACAACACAACTAACCAACTTAACAGAAAACAAAATATGGAAGGTGGTAATCAGTTACCAATTTGTGGTAATCGATTACCACAATATACTACTTACTAGTAATCAATTGCGCCAAGTGGTAATCAGTTAAAAATACTTTCTGCCACTATTGGTAATCGGTTACACCTCTTTGATAGACTCACCTATGTGATTGTGGAACTTAGGCCGATTTCTATGGAATTTCGAGGTAGAATTCCTAGAGCTTTCACTAAATCGGGATACATGTGTAGGACCATTAAAGCACGAGCTATTGGAATACACCTTAAATAAAAGTTTGTTTGAGGGTTTGATCTCGGGGATAGAGTTCAAGAAATTTGTTTCACTCTTCTTGAATCAGAATCGTACTTGATACACAAAGGTTCAAGTCGTAGACACCTCTGCTTATGCACAATCTTAGAAACATTTGATGTTACTTCTAAAAATAACCTTTTACATTCGAGCGAGGATTATTGGAACTCAAGGATGATGATAATCATGGGAACTTGAAGTGGAGACTTGGAACTTGGAGTGTGCAATAAATGAACACAAGTATGAACTAATGTGATTGGATGTGAATTTGAAAGGATTCATTTTAGTTCCACATAGGAGGGAAAACACATTAGTGTTTATATATTTCATGTTGGCCAAATGGGTTGGGTCCCAAGGGGTACCAAATTTTTTGGTTGGATGAGAACACACTACCATAAACCATTACACACGCGCGTGTCACCGCCGTCCGTCTAGCTCGACTTAATTCAGTCCGGTCTTGGCCTTGGGCTTGATCCGATTTTTTTGTGTGGAATTAATTAATGTTTTTTTAATCCATTAATTAATTAAATGGCGTGCTGTAACCGAGAACCTAACCCTAACTTTGACCAAATCTTGCTTGCCGCCCAAAATTTTCATCTGACTTGACTGAATCTTACATGCTCGCTAAGTTTCCTCATCTGGCTTAATTAACAAGGAAGAAATAGTCACTAATGGGCCGGATTTTCAACCATATCCCCCGAATTTTTCTCAAATTTGGATGAGTCCATTGCCTATAAATAGGGCCTCTCGAATTTAGTTTCTCACACACTTGGTTTCTGAATGATCAAAATCATTCTCTTTTCCCTCATATTCTCTTCATCTAAAATTTGTTTTCTCTCTCTCTCTCTCTCTCTCTCTCTCTCTCTCTCTCTCTCTCTCTTTTGTTTCGACTGGGTTGCTTGTTTGCGTCAAGTGTGAGTGGTTTTTAACACCATTTAAAAGGTGTATTTCTGAATGATCACATACCATGCAAGTATTGATCGTACGATTTTTCTGGACCGTTTTATTTTAAAGGCGTCGTGGTCGTTACAAACTGCTTTAGAGAAAGCGATCTAATCCGTGACTCTACCTAATAACTTTTTCTATAGCTATTTTGAAAAATAAAAAACAACAATACAAAATGAGCAAAATGTATTGATGATAGAGTTCAAAATGTACAAGAAAATAAAGTGTATGACAAAAATGGTTTTTCTGCTTTTGTTTTAAGGAGTAGTAATTTTTATGAATATGAATTGAATATACTACCTCTAGAAGACAATAAATTTTTATAATGAATTTTATTTTTACCGGTGTTACAAGAGTTTGCATTTTATGTCAATTATTGTATTTAAAAAAAAAATATTGTTTTCATTAGGGGGTGGAAATAGGCTAGGGGATTTACGAGCCTAGCCTACACAGGTTTAGGACAAACTATATTTTTTTTTAAATAAAAAAGGTCTAGACTTTTTTATAAGTATATTTAGTTAAAAATATTAGGTTTCAGACCATGAAAAAAATATTTTAAGCTTAACAGACCGACCTATTTAAATAAATATGAATAATTTTTTATTATCATATGTTATGTACTTTGAATTAAAATACATAAATAAAAATTGGTTATCTTGGAGAACTTATGAAATTAGATGAAAACAATTTATGAACAATGTTATAAGTTATTTTCATAAATTATCTTAAACAAATAATCTCACAAAACTTATGCTAATAGGTAAGTTAAAATAAGTTAATATAAACAAACTTTTAGTCTCATTGATTTTTTAGTTTGTTAGTAAATTTAAAATAACAAGATTTTATGTAAGTTAACAGGCTAACCAGACCTTAGAAAAAGTCAGACTCAGACCTAAAAATAAATCTATGACAGACTACAGAACAGAGTTAGACTTTATATTTTTTTGGCAGGTCAGACTTAAACTTGACAAAACCTAACTCAGTCCAGCCTATTTCCACCCCTATTTCCACCTCTAGTTTTCATTAACAATAAATGGCCTAGTTACATGATAGGTATAATTTCCCTTTCTTTATTGATTCTATTTTTAATGTTTTCCTCTTAGAGACTTTTTTGGTTTATGATGAACTTAGCAAAGATGGTCTTACAAACTTGCCAAACAATTAAAAAGTGAAGCATACAAAATTATGAGTGTTGCCCAATTTTCATTGAGGATTTCTTAATACACCCCATAAGTTTCTTAGGCACCGCACGAAATTTCTTTTTTGCCCCCTGATTCCGGATGTGCACATCCGGACGCACCATTTTTTTAAAAAACGTTGATTTGTTCCGGATGTGCATATCAGGAATAATTCCTGATGTGCAAATCCGGAACCATTTCTTATAACTTGGCGCCAGAACTTATCCCCCCTCATTCTTTAGATTTTTACATTCTAAACTATCAAACTTTCTCAAACTCTCAATTTCTCATTCCCATAAATCCCGACTTTTTTCACTCGATTTCGGCGCAGAACAACTTCTACAATGATCAAGACACTCCAAATCCTCTGTATCTCTATTTAATCGGTAAGTTTTCGAATTTTAGAGTTTCAGAGCTATTTTCGAGTAATCGATTTAGAGTAGACATTTAGGTGTATAAATTGTTAGGTAGTATGAATAACATAGGTTAGAGACAATGTAGGTATTGTTTGCTACTTTAAACGGACGACCAGGGCATTAAAATGCCCTTTTCTATGGTACAGTAGACATGGATGCGTTTTTTAGAACTTGAAATACGTACTGGATGTGCAGATCAGGAAAAATTTTAACGTTGATTGCTTTTCTGATGTGCACATTCGGAAAAACCCAACGTTAAATATTCTGAGTACTTCCGAATGTGCACCCACGGAAGTTTTCCTGATGTGCAAATCCAGAAGCAACTTGGTTTCTATTTTTGTTTTTTTATTATTTATTGTTTATTGTTTTTTTAATTATTTTTAAAAAATTCTAATTTATTTATTATGCTTTGCAGATTACATGGCTGCCAGAGACGATCGTATGATACATGGACGGACAGCTCAGCATGCATCTGTCCGACGTGAGCGGACGCAGTCTACAACCGAGGGTTCCGGCGCAGAGGCAGTTCCAGCAGCCCCTACAGCTGTTAAATTTCAAACATACTATATATGTGTATCTGATCCTTGGCATTTTTCAACACTTTTTTATGTTTAATTGTTGATTTTTGGCGTTAATTGTTGTTGTTCTTCATGCATTGTATTTATACCTTTGGTGCTTGTAATGTGTGTGTTATTGTGCAGATAAGTGCACTAATTGATCAAGGAATTGAGACACAAAGAGATGAAACAAGCTGCCAAAGAAAGAGAAAAACAATAGGGTGTTCGCTTTGCAAACTCTGGCGAAGGTGCCAGCAAAGGTTCGCTTTATGAACAACAGCGAGGCTCCCAGCGAATAGCTCTAGAATGTCATGGATGGAAAAGAACCTTAAGTTCGCTTTGCGAACTCCCAGCGAATGTTCGCTGGTTTGCTCGCTGTGCGAAGGACCTGGCGAATGGAGGCAGTGGAAAAAAGACCCTAAATTTGCTTTGCGAATGAGCTGGCGAATGATTCGCTGTGCGAATGAATCGTTTGCAGTGCGAACCCACGACATCAGCCTGGGGCAGTTTAACTCTCTGAGGCACTTAAAGTGCCATTTCCTCTCATTCTCTAGGCGAATGATTCATTCGCTAGGCGAATGATTCATTCGCAATGCGAATGCTGCAGAATTCAAGTGTTGTATAAATAGATTTTCACTTTTCTTGAAAGGGATCTTTTGCTATTTTTCACCCAAAACCCTAGTTTTCTGTCTTTTGATCATCCAAGAGGGAATTTTCACCTAGAGAAGCTGAAGTCACATCCATTCTCGATTATTCGACGTGGATGTTCATTAATCTCCTCTTGAAACTTGTCATCCAAGCTACCATGAGAATGAGTAGCTAAACACTTTTGTGTTCAGGTTAGATGTAGTTGATCTTGATAATATGTATTTCTTTTGATCTTTTGTATATGAACAAGGTTTTTGATCAATATAGATGAGGTTATTTGTTCTCAATGATGTATGTGTGGTTTGTATTGCTCTAGACATAGATTTTGCAAATCATGACCTAATAATTTCATCTCTTAAAAACCAAACTCTAGACATAGATTTGGGATTTGTTATTCGCTTTGTGTTGATCTTAACGATTGTTGTTTCGATTGTTAGCGTGAGACATCATCTAACGGTCTAAACAACGATACTCACGACTTTGCTTTAGACATAAACTTAGTCGAGAGGATACGCGGTTGTATTGGTTGGAAACTAAGTTCATATGCGTGATTAATCAGATATATGTGAAAAGGATTAGCGAAACCTAACCTTGACATGCTTTTCTAAAATGCTTACAAACTCTTTGCCACAAATTTACTCTTTGCTACCAATTAATGTTAACCGAAATCAAGAACCAGTTGAAACTATTGAACTTAAAACATTGTAACTATTAAAAGGCAAGCATCTAATATCGACAATCCCTGTGGAGACGATAAAAACACCCCCTAATACTGTTTCAACAAAATGGCACCGTTGTCGGGGATTGTTCATTGATATTGCAAGCATTGCAATAGTTGTTTTGTTTTAAGCTTGTTAACTTTTTCTCGAACTTGTTAATTTGTTTTGTTTAGTGTGCAGACTTTGTTTTATGCGAGGGATACTACCGGCGGACCAACTTCTGTTCGATCCTAAGATTGAAAGAACCGCTCGTAGGATCAATAGCAGAACGAGACGAAGGAGGCAACTAGCGAGACAAAGGCAAGAACAAGAGGGAAGTTCGACTTCTATACCACCACCATTTCCACAGTTACTTCCAGCTATGGAACATCCACCACCACCACCACCACCTGCTTCTAGGCCATGTACCAACAGTCTGAGACACAATGCACAGTTTGCTCGTAATGCGCAGAATGGTCGTCATTCAGAAATGAAGACTGGTATTCTCCAACTGCTATATGAAAGTCCTTTTACTGGTATGGATCATGAGGATCCTTTTACATATTTGACAAATTTCTATGAGATTGCGGGAGCAACTGGTGCGCCCGAAGCTGAAGAGGAATCTCTGTTTAAGAGACTATTACCGCATTCCCTCATTGGGAAGGCCAAGGAATGGTATCTTGATCAGTCGATGACAATAATGACAGATTGGAATTCACTTGAAGAAAATTTTTTGGAGCGATTTTTCCCACATAATCGTTTTATGGAGGCAAAGACCGCAATCGTAGTGTTCACACAAGGTGCCAACGAATCTCTCAATGAAGCGTGGGAGAGATTCAAATCTATGTTGAGGAAATGCAAGGGGCGTGGCTTTGATGAATTGTCTCAAATTCATATTTTTCGTAATGGACTTCAATTAGTGCATAAAACCTTGTTGGATGCCACCGCCGGTGGATCCTTAATGAGCAAAACCGCTGCAGAAGCCACTGCTATTATTGATAAGATGAATTTAAATGATCATCAGGGAAGCCATAACCGTGGCCCTTCTCAAAGGACACCAGGAGTTTTGGAACTGGGAACCAATGATGCTATACTTGCTTAAAACAAGTTATTATCCCAGCAAGTTGAGTTGTTGACGAAACAAATGTCTAAACTTCCTCAACAATTTAAAGAAATCCATGACTCCTCGAGTAAAAACGTGCAGGTCTTGGTATGTGAATTGTGTAGGGGAGATCATCCTACCGGATATTGTCCTCCGGTTGTGGAGGAGGTAAAATTATGCTGGAAATCCGACTCAAGGGTATCAAGGACGACCTCCTTACCAAATTTCTCAACAACCATACCAAAATCCACAAGGTTATCGACCTCGAGGCAACTACCAAAATCAACAAGGATGGAGACAAAATCCTTACCAACCAACCCAAGAGCAAAGTGGAAGTTCAAGAATGGAGGAGACTTTCACCAAATTCATGCAATTATCAATGGCAACTCAAAAGAGTACGGAAGCTTCGATTAAAAATCTTGAATCGCAAGTAGGGCAACTTGCCAAGCAATTAGCCGAAAACCAACCGGGCCCATCCTTCTCCGCTACCACTCAACCAAATCCCAAAGGGGAGTGTAAAGCCATTTTCACAAGAATTGGTAGAACTATTGGAAGAGATGTTGAACATGAGGTGGTAGTTGAAAAGGAAAACGATATTGTGTTGGAGGAAGTCGAAAAAAATGATGAAAATGGGGTAGTTGAAAAGAATGATGAAGAAGTGAGGAAGAAAAAAGAAAAAGAAAGAAAGGAGTTTGAGAAGGAAGTTTTACAAAGACGATTACCGTATCCTCCTACTCCAAAGAAAAAAGAGAATGATAGGCATTACACAAGGTTTTTGGAGTTATTTAGTCGGTTGCAAGTAACCGTACCTTTCTCTGAAGCTCTTGAACAAATGCCTAGGTATGTCAAGTTCATGAAAGACATACTCATGAAAAAGAAGAGGTGCACTGACAAAAACAACATTGATCTTAATGCCGAGTGTAGTGTCGTCATCCAATGTGTGCTTCCGCAGAAAGAACAAGATCCGGGAAGAGTAGCATTACCTATTACAATAGGTACTGACTTTCAATGCAAAGCTTTGGTTGACATGGGTGCGAGCATCAATCTAATTCCCTTGTCGGTGGTGAAAAGACTTGATAATATGACCATAAAATCAACAACCATGACATTACAACTTGCAGATAAGTCTAGAACTCGTCCGTATGGTGTTGTGGAGGATGTGCTAGTAAAAGTGGATAAATTATTCTTTCCTGTTGATTTTGTGATTGTTGAAATGGATGAGGATGAAGATACACCGATTATATTGGGCCGACCATTCATGAAAACCGCCAAAATGTTGGTGGACGTTGATGAAGGCTTAATGAAAGTGCGGATCAAGGAAAGTGGTATGGAGGAAGAAGCTTGTTTTACATTGTTCAAAGGAGTGATGTTTGTGAATCAAATGGATGAAGTCGTGCAAAAAGATAAAGACTTGAAAAAAGAGAAGTTGGAAAGTGAAGCATTTAAAAAGAAGAAGAATGAAGATGCAAAGGTAGCCTTGATGAATTCATGTTGGGATTGGTCGTTTTTAAAGAAAAGGAGACCAAAAACTGGGCACGATAACAGATGAGTTTGTGTCGTGTAGTGTGTTCGTTTCGGTTGCAAATTCTTTGGCTTTTGTTTTCGAGGCGTCTAGTCTCCGGACCGTCGAGCTTAGCCGACGTTAAACAAGCGCTGGTTGAGAGGCACCCCAACATTGTAAGTATTAATCGCTTTACTTGTTGTTTTGTGGATGTTGAAAAAAAATGAAGTGCCAGCAGGGCAGAAAAAAATTTGAAAAATCTGTCATGTTCGCTAGGGTTCGCTTTGCGAACCTGGGGCGAGCATTCGCCAGCCAGTTCGCATTGCGAACCTAGCATGACATGGAGAGTCTGCTGCTGCCACCTCAGAAAAAAAAGAAAAAGTTTTTGTTATTATTTGGGTGGGCCAACACTTGGGCCCAATACCCATTTTGCTTGCTGAACATTGGAGGGGAGAAAGAAAAAACCTACTCCCACTTTTGTTACTCTCTTTCACACATCACAACATACCCTCTCTAGAAAAAATTTCTCACGTGCTCTTGTGTTCAAATTTCATAACACTTTTTCCAATTCCTTCATTCAGTTCAGGTTTGCCTCTCTTTTCCTTGCTACTCTCTGTTAGGTATGGTTAGGTTTGTGATTTACATTAGAGACATTTGTAAGCTTAGGGTTTGATTTCTGCTTTATGGTTTGAAGTCATTGCATGTTAAATTTTCTGAGAGCTTTAGAATAGGAATTATAAAAGATAAATGGAGCTCTGATGTTTGGAAGCAATGCTGTTTTATTTCTGCATTTTTCGCGTGTTCGCTGTGCGAACTTGGGCGAGCATTCGCCAGACCTTCGCAAAGCGAATCTGGGGCGAATGTTCCCCAGCCTTTGCAGTGCGAACATATCAGAAGTTTGTTTTTTTTATGTAGTTTCAGTTCTGATTTTGGTTGGCTTCTAAATTCTACTGACCTATCTTGGTGCTTTGGATTGTTTTGTGTGTTGATGTGTGCAGATGGGTCCAAAAACTAACCCTGCTAAAAAGCGGAAGTCATCCACATCGCAACAAGTGCCGATCCGGTTTGATGAAGCTTGATTTAGAGGTGCCACGCAAGCTGCGAGATATCTGACATTGGAAAAAAGAATGATTCTAGCGGAAAAGAGGTTCATTTTAAGTGAACAGGGGAGTTATCGTTCGGTGGCCGCTCTCTGGGAAGCAAAAAGTTGGAATAGGATGATAACGCCGGTCGATAGTTATAATGTGGAAATTGTCCAGGAGTTCTATGCAAACGCCCTCCCGGATGATGGAGACCTGTTTAGTTGGACGACTCAAGTTGGGGGGAAAACGGCGAGGTTTGACCGTAGGACTATAAGTACTGTTCTTGGGAGCCCTCTGTCGTTACGAGCCAGTGAGATTGATGATTACCATAGGGATCTTCACCTTCACCGGGATATCCCTAAAATGACCAGAGATCTTTTGCGCCCGGGAAAGAGTGTTGAACTCAACCCATCTGGGGTTGCGATTAGGTATAAGAGGGAGGACATGCAACCCTTAGCTCATCTCATATTGCTTTTGGTGGTTACCAATATCAAACCAAAATCACATTCCTCAACCGTCCCTATTCCTTTAGCTCACCTAGTCCATAGTATCTTGACAAATGTGCAGATTGATGTGGCACGTATAATTGCCGATGAGATAAGGGCAATTGTGGAGAGCGACTTAGAAGGTAATGCTTCTAGGAAGAATTCCCCTCTCGCATTTCCTTGTCTTATCATGTCATTGTGTGTGGAGGCTGGAGGAGATTTTCCGACGTCAGCTTACAATACCGTCGGCTATCGATGATCGATATGTCGACAAATTCTGCAAGCCTAAGGGGGCTAGGGGTGAGTCGTCTGGTGCTGGTGCTAAGGCCGACACAAGTGGTGGAGATGCTTCTGGGTCACACAATTTTTATCCTTATCAGCAAGAAATCTTCCAGTATAACTGGGACTGGATGACGGCTTCTCAGCGCACAATGTTGGACTTACATGATTCTATGCAGGTACTCCAGCTTCAGATTCGAGATCCCGCCGCAGAGCATTCTATGATGTCGAGGGAGCAGTTCCTCACACACGCTGGTTGGCCTGAGGCCAGGCCAGTTTTAGGAGGGGGCAAAGATGCGGCTGCATCTGCTGGTGATGATGCTGTTGAGGAGGGGGATGGTGATGATGTGGAGGTATCTGGCTCTAAGGAGGGGGAGGAAGACCAGGAGACCGAGGTGTATGCTACAGAGTCCGAGGAGGACTGATTTCTTTTGATGATGATGATTTTGTACTTCCTTTGTGCTACAAAGTGAAATTTTACTATGTTCTATTTAGATTGTTGTATTTCAGTTAGTATTGATGTACTGTATCCACTATGTTGGATTATTTTGGATTTTGGGATGTATTTGTACCGTTGGTGGTATCTTGTTTTGACTTTGTAGGTGTGTTTACACCATTACATTCCTATTTATTATTAGTAGTAATATTTGATGTTTTCAGTAAAAATTTTCTGTTTTTATTTTACTAATATTTCGGTTTTAATTATTATATTAAGTGTTGAGTTCTTCAGTTTACGAATGCTCATCACTTAAATGGTTGGTATGCTTTTGTGTTAAGAGTTGAATTCTTCAGTTTACGAATGTTCAGCTCTTAAAATTGTTTATATGTTTATGTTGGGATGCTTGTGAAGATTTAATGTTTCCTTCTTTTGGTGATGAAACTTGGGGAATTTTAGGTTGGTGATTCTTTATCTTAAAGGAAAATTCCTCTAAGATGGGATGGCTATGATAGTACTTTAAGCATGTTGTTGTGGCAAGGTACATAGTTACTTAGTTCTAGAATTTAGAATGTATTAGAACTTTGTTGTCTTGGTACAAATGAAAATGTTGTTTCTTGTTACAACTCTCTTTGAATGCTTGTGTTATTTAGGTAAAAAAAATCACAAACGTGAGAAACCTCCAGGTTATACTATATGCTTTGGATTAATGATAAATTTCGTTTTATACTTTTAATTCATGCTTTATTTTGTGATGTATGTGATTTTATGGAAGTCTTAGAAATGATCAAGGCACTTGTTGATATTGAGCACAACCATTTCCATACAGTAATTTATCCGTGAGTAGCGAGAATTTGTTAGCCCCTTTGTGCCCAAATTTGTTAGATCTCTTTCGGTGATGACTTGGTGTTGTACATAATTTAAAAAAATCTGGTCATCATTGAGTTTTTGAGAGCTTCTAAAATATTTTCTTCTTGATCCTTGGAACTTTTGTTTTAATTGACTCCCTTGCCTTAAAAAGCAAGGAACATTCACGTAAGGTTGAGTCGAAAATAAGTTGGGGAGAATGAAAAAGAAGATTGGTGAATTACTCAAAATTTTGAAAAAATTCAAGCAAGCATGAAAAGAGAAGAGTTGTGAATATTTGTGTACAAATGAGAAAAAAATGCTTGCTTGAATGAGAAAAATAGATCCAATAAATGTGCAAGGAAGTTTGAGAAGGCGAGATAATGAAAAAAATTGGTGAATGAAGTTGAGATGTTGTGAATACTTTGTTTAGTGAATGTTCTTTTGCATCGACAATTTCGTTTCAATGGTCGTTAGAATTGTCCCTTTATTGTCTACCCGACCAAGCTACAACCCTTGAAGTCCTTAGTGATCTTTTGCTTCCATGATTTCTTTTGTGATCATTTAGATATTGTATGAATTGCTTAATATTTACATCATTTGTCATTTGAGTGAAATGTTCCCGTGCTCGTATGCGCGTTTTCCTTCAATCCTTTTTCGAAGAGGAGTGTTAGAATGACATGTGCATGATGAGTTAGGTGTCTCTTGAAACATAGTTTGAAAGTTGTTTAAGAATCAAGTTCTTTTACATTGTCGATTCTAGGATTGTGTAAGGGTACTTTGTGCAATTCTTGTTTATTTGAGCCATTTCTCTTGTCTTAGGTTGAATTAAATGCTCGAGCAAATCCTCTTGTGTCAATGAGAGGCATACTTTGCTTGAGGACAAACAAAGAGTTAGTTGGGGAGAGTTTGTTAGATGTCAAACATACTATATATGTGTATCTGATCCTTGGCATTTTTCAACACTTTTCTATGTTTAATTGTTGATTTTTGGAGTCAATTGTTGTTGTTCTTCATGCATTGTATTTATACCTTTGGTGCTTGTAATGTGTGTGTTATTGTGCAGAAAAGTGCACTAATTGAATAAGGAATTGAGACACAAAGAGATGAAATAAGCTGCCAAAGAAAGAGGAAAACAACAAAGTGTTCGCTTTGCGAACTCCGGCGAAGGTGCCAGCGAAGGTTCGCTTTGCGAACAGCAGCGAGGCTCCCAGCGAATAGCTCCAGAATGTCATGGATGGAAAAGAACCTTAAGTTCGCTTTGCGAACTCCCAGCGAATGTTCGCTGGTTTGCTCGCTGTACGAAGGACCTGGCGAATGGAGGCAGTGGAAAAAGGACCCTAAATTCGCTTTGCGAATGAGCTGGCGAATGATTCGCTGTGCGAATGAATCGTTCGCAGTGCGAACCCAAGACATCAGCCTGGGGCAGTTTAACTCTCTGAGGCACTTGAAGTGCCATTTTCTCTCATTCGCAGTGCGAATGCTGCAGAATTCAAGTGTTGTATAAATAGATTTTCACTTTTCTTGAAAGGGATCTTTTGCTATTTTTCACCCAAAAACCTAGTTTTCTGTCTTTTGATCATCCAAGAGGGAATTTTCACCTAGAGAAGCTGAAGTCACATCCATTCTCGATTATTCGACGTGGATGTTCATTCATCTCCTCTTGAAACTTGTCATCCAAGCTACCATGAGAATGAGTAGCTAAACACTCTTGTGTTGAGGTTAAATGTAGTTGATCTTGATAATATGTATTTATTTTGATATTTTGTATATGAACAAGGATTTTGATCAATATAGATGAGGTTATTTGTTCTCAATGACGTATCTGTGGTTTGTATTGCTCTAGACATAGATTTTGCAAATCATGACCTAATAATTTCATCTCTTAAAAACCAAACTCTAGACATAGATTTGGGATTTGTTATTCGCTTTGTGTTGATCTTAACGATTGTTGTTTCGATTGTTAGCGTGAGACATCATCTAACGGTCTAAACAACGATACTCACGACTTTGCTTTAGACATAAACTTAGTCGAGAGGATACGCGGTTGTAGTGGTCGGAAACTAAGTTCATATGCGTGATTAATCGGATATATGTGAAAAGGATTAGCGAAACCTAACCTTGACATGCTTTTCTAAAAAGCTTACAAACTCTTTGCCACAAATTTACTCTTTGCTACTAATTAATGTTAACCGAAATCAAGAACCATTTGAAACTATTGAACTTAAAACATTGTAACTATTAAAAGGCAAGCATCTAATATCGACAATCCCTATGGAGACGATAAAAACACCCCCATAATACTGTTTCAACAACAGCTGAGGGACATCCTACACCACAGCCTTCCACATCACAGGTTCAGGCCATTCCCCCGTCAGCCGCCGTTTCTACATCTCGGTGACGTCGGGTTCGTAATGCTGGTTCATCAGGGTCCCCGTCCGCACGCAGGTGTCGTCGGGAGACTCCAGTTCCATCAGCTGCTCCTATTCAATCCCCTGTTCCTGTTCCTGAGGGTGATCACCCTGCACATGAAGGTGGTGACGGCGATGACGATTTCGATGAGCTGAAGGGTTACCCCGGGGGACCGTCTGATATGTCCCTACTCCTGGGGTACTCTGAGCATACTGGCAGATATGTCTGGCTAGGACAGGTAACCTTTCTCGGTTTATTTATAGAATTGTTTTCGTTGAAAATAATTTCATTTGTAACATTGTTTTATTTCGAAATTTTCAGGAGAAAGATTCCCAGAAGTTCTATAACTGAAATTCTGGTACAGATGTGTGATGTCTCGTGCAATGTCACAACATCGCAAACTGCTGTATGAACAAGACAATAATAGTAACAAAAAATCAACACAAGGATTGTTCACCCAGTTCGGTTCAACAACCTACATCTGGGGGCATACCAAGCCAGGAAGGAAGCACAAGGTTCAGACCTCTTGTCTAACTTAAGAGTGATAACTGCCATCCTTCTGCATAACCATACCATAGACAATCTGCTACTTTGAATCCTTCAAGCCACAAAACTGAAAGAGCTCATGCAAACACCAATTGACCACAGGCTGATTTACACTACTACTGCACACAAACTCTTGGACGCATTTTCCCTATAAAATTGTCCTCAGACATTTTAGCTTAAACAAGGATCATCTCCTCCTCTTCTGCTAACAAGATTACTACCTTTTCTTCAACCAGCACATCTGAGATGCTATGACATTAGAATTGACATATTAAGCTCAGCTTCTTTCTTGATGAAACTTCCTCCTCATTAGGTCACCACAACTAAGCTTGAGAGATAACTTATCAAGATCTTCACTCCCACATGAAAGATTTGACAGAGATACTCTTTTGCTTTGGCTTCACCCTCTTCTTTCACCATCAATGCTCTGGGCAGATTGGTCTTCAATGCCTGATTTGAAATATATTCTTCTGAAACTTCCATACAGTCTTTAATAAGATCCATTCACCTTTTGATCACTTCTTTCCCAAAAGATATGAGATGATCCTCAAGTGACTTTGGTATCTCTAACAAAACGGATGAAGTTGTCTTGCATCAACTACAACATCAAGAATATCCTGCTGAGGAGACCAACCCCTAATGTCTTTCCAAGAGAATACCTTCCTAGAATCTCACCACCAGAGATACACGAACCAACCAGGGTTACATCAGATACCATGCAGCGGAACATACAACCACTCCTCAACAGCCTTCAGGCACTACTCAAGAATCTTTGCACACCACGTGCCAACAATACATCCTTCACTACAAGGGATCATACACACAACTATATGAACACAACAAAACTATCTTCCTTGCTCATGAACCAGAAAGTATCTTCCCTGGATCTCATACAGAAACAGACAGGATGCCTGCTCTGATACCAATTGAAATTCTGGTACAGATGTGTGATGTCTCGTGCAATGTCACAACATCGCAATCTGCTGTATGAACAAGGCAATAATAGTAACAGAAAATCAACACAATGATTGTTCACCCAGTTTGGTTCAACAACCTACATCTGGGGGCATACCAAGCCAGGAAGGAAGTCCACTATTAGTAGTATCAAATTACAGACTCAACAGACCAGTTGTCATTCTAACTAATTCAATCACTACCCAATGACCCTTCTACCTAAGTCCTCCCTAGGTAAGAGACTCCATCTCACTCCCAATCATCGCAATGATGTCTAGCAGTCAACAACTCCGTCACTGCATCAACATCCAGATTACCAACAACTCTACAAACACATAAACATAGAAGACACACTTCCATGACACACCTTGGAGTCGCTTCACAGCTTCCTCCAAGAACAATACAATACTCATTACCTACAGGTTTCTGAGTAATAACACAGTGACCATCTCACAACCGAGTGGTTCACTTAGACTAAGCCCTAATGATCTACATCTTAGACCCGTGCCTCTTCCAGATAACAAGCATTCTATTTATAACCTTTTCCCAACTGGATTTGTGCCTTCAAATCTTCTGTACCAAATCTGTAACAGATTCTCTCCTCAATTAAATCTTCATGAATAACTCTGATTATTCTCCATATCTTTTTGCATTAAATTAGCAACAAACTGTTCTCCACAAGATATGCAGAATTAATTGTATCAGAATAAATCTTCTCCAATAAATTCGCCTGCAATCTCTCTATCTCTCAGCAGAAAATCTCACTAACAACAAAACACGTGCAACCCTAAAACATCACAAACTGATGTTCTGGTATAGTGATGTCAAGACATCACTTATAACATCAGCATACAAAACTGCAACCCTAACAAACTTAACACAAACTGAATGTTAGTAACTTATGTTAAGACATCAGACATATGACATCATTAACACCACCATTGTTTTACCAAAATTCCAACCAATAACAAGAACTAACAATCCCCCCCTTTGGATAATTTTGGCTAAAACAATCTCAGCCAACATCAGAGATACCTGCCGCGGAAAAACACCATACAAACTAACATTAGCACTCAACTATCAGCAGCAACTCCCCCTCAAAACTGCAACTAGCAAGACAACTGCACAAACTACACACTCCCCCTCAAGCCTAGAACCACACCAGACAACTAGGCAACAACTAGGACTCTTCCCTTTTTAGCCACAATTGGACAAACTCTGAACATCGTAGCAAGCAAAAAATAAATTCCTAAATCAAACTCTGAATCATCCAACCAATATACTAAGAACAAAATCCAGACTCAGCAGCTAATACTGTACATTCTCTCCCCCTTTATGGCCAAAAATTGACAAACATTGGTGTAAATGTATACTTCTGATTCAATCCATTGACACACAAATCTATAGAACCAGGTCTAAACTATCAAGTACACCATGAACTTCACCAGTAACACAATGTCACGACATCTTGTCTGACATTACAATCTGGATAAATAACTTCTTCAACAAAAGATCAACTCTCCCTATCGAAGATAACGAGTGCGCCTTTGCAAGAAGAACACCTTAAATGAATGGAAAACATAAGACTCATCTTCATGTCTTCAAGAGCGCACCCTCTGTTCAACACACCTGCTGAACGCATTCACTTAATGCTTAATCCTCAAACAATCTAAATACCAGAACTCACATGATTCCCTCTTGGTTTCTTCTCAAGCTCCAAAACTCACATCTTGCCAAGCTGATTAACTTCTCTCTGTAATATCCACAGGAATGATCACAATGAACTCCTTGATCATAACATTGGAAAACCAGACACACTCTTCATCCATCATACACACACAATGCCTTCCACTGAACTCACACACCAAGACAAGTGTGACATCTTCCATCAATAAGGACCCTCACAAAGCTCTTCCAAAATCTGCAGAGAAAAATAAATTCTCCCATACACAACCAAAGTTGTCCTTCAGACTTCTCCTCAGAAGCATGTGCGCATATGATTCAAACACTTAGCTTCACATGCCTAGAACCATTCATGTCCACACCAATATGTCATCCAACAGCCTAATGTCATAACATGTTATCTGACATTATATCCTCATAAGATTCAACCAATCTTCACAATCTTGATCAGCATGCAATCTTCACAATATATGTATATTTGCAGCAAAATCCATAGACAAGTACTCCCCCAGTCATGGTTAACTAATGCTCTAGATGAAGATGAACATTTGAGCACACTTGCTGAGCACATGCATTTTGGTACCTTTCTCCAAAGGCAGCCATTCCCTATCATACTCTTCATCTTCAGACTTCCAATCAATCAATACCTGATCTACTTCAATCTTCTCTACATTCTTCATCCAAGGCAGACCTTCTACTTCATTATTCTCCCGTATGACTATGTAGACACTCCTTAGGCATAATGTATGAACCAAGCTCCTGAACCAGAGCAAAATCATCCTTCACCAAGGATATTCAACCATATACTGTCCTAATACAAGTTAGAACATTTGCCACACACCAAGATATCATCACCATGATTCTTGATAAGCTCCACCAACTGGACTTACTATTGCACAGTAATCCAAAGAACTAGAGAATTAAACTCTTATCCACCTTCAAGAAGAATGATCTCCTTGAGTCTTCAACTCATCACCCTTCTGCCCAAGAGTAACTTGTTCCAAGACTATCCTCAATAATAACCAGCTGCCACACTCTGATTATCTTGATTCTTCGAATCCACTTTTGAGATCAACCAGATGCCACAGTTTGATCACCTCATTCATGAATCCTCATATGAAAACAATCAAATGCCACATTTTGACCTTTTTCACGTTAGTCAGAACTCTCCCAAAGATATCTTGATCCACCAAGGAACCTTAATCTTCAAGTCACATGTTCCACTTGCTCAAAAGCAAACACACTTAGACTCCTTAAGCCATGGTCAGTAACATCTTCTCCTTCCTGCAGCTCCCGCAGACTGCCATGAGAACGACCTTTTTGAAGCATCCTATAGTTCATTCCTGTAGATCACCCTATCATTAGCTGATGTGGCACATCACCAGCTGAGAATCCTGATGTTAAGCTAGATGTTATGACATCCAACTGTTGAATTCAGCTCCTCCTTCTGCCACTCAGAAGAACCTCCTCCCTTTGTAGAAACAGATTTCCATGCTTTCATAGACTTGATTCAACAATCAAGTTTGAGTAGACAACCTCCATCCTGCTTAGAAACTCCAAAGACTTCAAACCTACCACATCTGAATCTTCAAAAGAACAAAAGTAGTCCAAGACTACCCCATAGCAATACTAAAGAAAGTCACTTCCCTTAGTAGAGCCGTCAGTAGAAAGCCAGAGATAACTGTCACTTATCTTCAACCTTCACAACCAGAGCAAACACCATGCTCCAAACCACTGATCCAAGCTGTAACCATCAAGATTATGATGTCTTCATAGTCTTCCATCTTCATCTTCAACAACACCATCATCTGGACAAGTCATTCACAATAATTTCTAGGCACAGATGCTAAGCAATAATCCCAGGTCAACACCTAGGCGACTTGTGAGCGAATGTAGAACCCCTCCCATGATTCTCCAAACCTCTGATGAAAAGATGTTAAAACAATAGACAGACCATCCTTAACCTTGTCTTTCAAGGATAATCAATTAAATACTTGTGAATTTCACAAATAGCAATTGATTCCTGTGGTTTAACCCTTCTTCAGATGACAGACCATTATGACAACCATTCATACCACAAAAGCCTACCAGGTTAGGTCAGTGTCTTGATCTTTTACTCCACCCTGAGCAAAGAACTGAAATGATGTTTCAACATCAATTCCGACATTAGTCTAAATCACATCAACCATATTAATCTACACAAATCTCTTGTAGGGAACACACGAGAACATATCTAGACACGGCAACGGGGCGGGTCGGGGCGGGTTTGAGCAGCCCCGCACTCGCACCCGCCACCCAGAAACAGACCCGCCCCCGCACCCGCACCCAGTCGGGGGTAAAAAACTACCACCCAGACCCGCCCCCAATGGAGAACGGGTTCCCCGCCCCCGCCCCCGCCCCCACCCGCAAAACTATTTTTTTTTAAATAAATATTTTTCATAATAATAAAAATTAATAATTTAATTAAATAATTAATAATTTTAATAATAAACATGTTTTTAAAGAGTAAAATAATTAATAAACATGTTTTTCTAGTAAAACTATTTTTAAAAATTAAAATAATTTTAATAAATATATAATAAAATAATTAAAATGAGATATAAAAGTAAATTAAGGTAGACCGGGGCGGGGGGCGGGGCTGGGTGCGGGGCGGGTAGTAGCATCCCCCGCCCCCGCCCCCGCACCCGTAATAAAAAATCGGGTTTTACCCGCACCCGCACCCAGTTAAACCGGGTTTTCCCCGCTAATTTCGGGGCGGGTCCGGGCGGGTCTCGGTTTTTTTGCCATGCCTAAACATATCAACATCTGATCAACAAAGCTGCAGTAACTTGCATAACACACTCTTCCAGAAGCACAGGGTTTAGACCTCTTGTCTAACTTAAGAGTGATAACTGCCATCCTTCTGCATAACCATACCATAGACAATCTGCTACTTTGAATCATTCAAGCCACAAAACTGAAAGAGCTCATGCAAACACCAATTGACCACAGACTGATTTACACTGCTACTGCACACAAACTCTTGGACGCATTTTCCCTATAAAATTGTCCTATGACATTTTAGCTTAAACAAGGATCATCTCCTCCTCTTCTGCTAACAAGATTACTACCTTTTCTTCAACCAACACATCTGAGATGCTATGACATTAGAATTGACATATTAAGCTCAGCTTCTTTCATGATGAAACTTCCTCCTCATTAGGTCACCACAACTAAGCTTGAGAGATAACTTATCAAGATCTTCACTCCCGCATGAAAGATTTGACATAGATACTCTTTTGCTTTGGCTTCACCCTCTTCTTTCACCATCAATGCTCTGGGCAGATTGGTCTTTAATGCCTGATTTGAAATATATT
Source organism: Lathyrus tuberosus (assembly GCA_022829125.1). Classification (NCBI taxonomy): domain Eukaryota; kingdom Viridiplantae; phylum Streptophyta; class Magnoliopsida; order Fabales; family Fabaceae; genus Lathyrus; species Lathyrus tuberosus. The sequence continues at coordinate 4,557,598 of JALAZF010000282.1, forward strand.
CTTCTGAAACTTCCATACAGTCTTTAATAAGATCCATTCACCTTTTGATCACTTCTTTCCCAAAAGATATGAGATGATCCTCAAGTGACTTTGGTATCTCTAACAAAACGGATGAAGTTGTCTTGCATAAACTACAACATCAAGAATATCCTACTGAGGAGACCAACCCCTAATGTCTTTCCAAGAGAATACCTTCCTAGAATCTCACTACCAGAGATACACGAACCAACCAGGGTTACATCAGATACCATGCAGCGGAACATACAACCACTCCTCAACAGCCTTCAGGCACTACTCAAGAATCTTTGCACACCACGTGCCAACAATACATCCTTCACTTCAAGGGATCATACACACAACTATATGAACATAGCAAAACTATCTTCCTTGCTCATGAACCAGAAAGTATCTTCCCTAGATCTCATACAGAAACAGACAGGATGCCTGCTCTGATACCAATTGAAATTCTGGTACAGATGTGTGATGTCTCGTGCATTGTCACAACATCGCAAACTGCTGTATGAACAAGGCAATAATAGTAACAGAAAATCAACACAAGGATTGTTCACCCAGCTCGGTTCAACAACCTACATCTGGGGGCATACCAAGCCAGGAAGGAAGTCCACTATTAGTAGTATCAAATTACAGACTCAACAGACCAGTTGTCAATCTACCTAATTCAATCACTACCCAATGACCCTTCTACCTAAGTCCTCCCTAGGTAAGAGACTCCATCTCACTCCCAATCATCGTAATGATGTCTAGCAGTCAACAACTCCGTCACTGCATCAACAACCTGATTACCAACAACTCTACAAGCACATAAACATAGAAGACACACTTCCATGACACACCTTGGAGTTGCTTCACAGCTTCCTCCAAGAACAATACAATACTCATTACCTACAGATTTCTGAGTAATAACACAGTGACCATCTCACAACCCGAGTGGTTCACTTAGACTAAGCCCTAATGATCTACATCTTGGACCCGTGCCTCTTCAGATAACAAGCATTCTATTTATAACCTTTTCCCAACTGGATTTGGGCCTTCAAATCTTCTGCACCAAATCTGTAACAGATTCTAACAGATTCTCTCCTCAATTAAATCTTCATGAATAACTCTGATTATTCTCCATATCTTTTTGCATTAAATTAGCAACAAACTGTTCTCCACAAGATATGCAGAATTAATTGTATCAGAATAAATCTTCTCCAATAAATTCGCCTGCAATCTCTCTATCTCTCAGCAGAAAATCTCACTAACAACAAAACACGTGCAGCCCTAAAACATCACAAACTGATGTTCTGATGTTCTTGTATAGTGATGTCAAGACATCACTTATAACATCAGCATACAAAACTGCAACCCTAACAAACTTAACACAAACTGAATGTTAGTAACTCATGTTAAGACATCAGACATATGACATCATTAACACCACCATTGTTTTACCAAAATTCCAGCCAATAACAAGAACTAACAATAACCATGTGGGCAAGGTTATAGACAAGATTGCGGAGCTGCCAGAGGATGAGTGGTTCCAATCTGCACTTGCTACCTCTGGTCTCGGAGGCCTTTCTAAGATTGGGTATCCCCAGATCATGTACGGTATGCTGATGGTCTTTGTTGAGAGATGGCACCCAGAGACATCCTCATTCCATCTACCGTACGACAAGCTCACGATCACACTCGACGATATCTCGTGCCTTTTACATCTACCGATCACGGGTACCCTTCTCCTGCTTAGAGGGAACCAGGCGCCCGAGCCCTACAGAGTTTATCTTGATCGGATGGCTGCTGAGGACATTTTTTATGACGTCTATGCCGATCATCGTGTGACGCGCCCGTTCGATGACGTTTCACTGTTCTTAGAATAGTTGGCATGCAGTTCGACCATTATTGCTCGATACCCGCTGGAGCGCGTCTTGCGTCAGTTCGGTTACACACAGACGATCCCCAAGATGCCTCATGAGTCTGATCCTCTAGGCTTGACCCGTACGCAGATAGGTGAGACATATACTGACTTCCAGTCCCAATTGGTACCGAAAGAGGCTCGGGCGACCAGAGCGCCGAGAGATTGGAGCGTTGCTGCCGGGTACATCATGTGGCTCTATACCGTCTCACACCCATGTATGGTGCCCACTGCTGAGGGATCACCACTCAGACCTGCTCATCAGGAGATATTAGAGGAGCGACAGTCTCAGCTGGACCATACTCAGGATGTCCTACCTCACTGTCGTGAGATATAGGAGATAGCGCGGGCGTCCATTGCGGACGGTCACCTCCCTGAGGGCTCTGGTGTCAGACTAGCCATGGATAGGATTATTGAGATTGCTCGGGGGGCACTTCAGTACCGCAGACATCGAGTCAGGATGGCGGGTAGGGGCAGAGGAGCAGGGGAGTCAGGAGAGATCCTTCGGCATACACAGTAGTTTTTTGTTTGATGTATTATATTTTTATTACATTTATGTACTGTATTTTGACAGGAGTATTATTATGTATATATATCATTTTATTTTATATATGAATGTTTTCGAATGTATATTAAGTTGCCACGATATATTAACATCTGCGACCAACCAACAAAACTGATTTAAAAAAAATAATAAAGTTCTACTATTTTTCCGGATCTGCAGATCAGGAATTATTCCTGATATGCACATCCGGAACAAATCAACGTTTTTAAAAAAATGCTACGTCTGGATATGCATATCCGAAAACTGGGAATAAAAACGGAAATTCGCGTGGTGCCTGAGAAACCTATATGGTGTAATAAGAAATGCCCTTTTCATTAGATGCTCTCATGACTAAGATTTTGATTGGAAAATTTTGTTGGTAATATGATTAATAGGTTTAGCTAGTATATGTTATTTATTTGTCTTGTTATCGAAGAGTGGTAGAACTATTAGCTTATTATTCACATTTAATTTGCCACAATATTAAACGAATGTAGTATTTGTTTGGTTAAGCTTCATTTCGTTTTCATTTTTACCCTTAAGAGAAAACATTCCCTCATTTCCTTTACTTTTCATATCATGCTTTCAAACCTCTTTTGTATCCAAAAGAAACCTAAAATCATGAGGAAATATTTCATTTCACAAAAATTTATAAACCCTAATTCCTAATCTTTCTATATCATAGTTGTTTCGATATCCTTATCATTCATAATTAGTCTATGGGTTAATACCTATTTTCCCCCCTGCCATATAGGCGGTTTTTGAAAAACCCCCCTGCGAAAAAAAAAGTTGCAAAAATTTCCCTAACATTTGAAGATTCTCTCAATTTTGACCTTCATCACATCCAGTCATCAAAAATGCTGACGTGGCAGATAATTTTTATTTATTTTTAATTATTTATCCTATGTGGATGACGAGGTGGATTTTTTTATTTATTTTTGATTTATTTTTATTTCCACATAGGCATTTCCTTTTATATGTATTGTTTGGTTTATTTTTGAAAATATGTAAACACTCAAAAAATGCCCTAGGTGAGAATCGAACCCACACCATTTCTTTCATGCCTTCACTTTCTTACCACTAGGCTAGACTTCTCATGTTGTAATATTGTTTCCATTAATTAATGTTAATACATATTTTTTATGTTTTACCTTTAATTGATTTTAATTGATATTAATATATTATAACTAAATAATATATTTAGTTTTAACTTTTTTATTAAACTAATTTTATTAATATATTGAATGTGAATACATATTTAATTTTTTTATTAAACTAGTTTTAATATATTAATAATTTTTAACTAATTTTTTTTATTAAACTAAACTATTTAGACTATTCTAAATATTATAACTAATCTAAATATTTAAACTATATATTTAATATACAACCTAAATATATAAACTAATTAATACTGTAACTATTAATTTTTAACTAATTAATACTGTAACTATTTTTTAACTAATACTGTAACTATATATAAACTATTTTTAACTAATTAATTTTTAACTAATTAATACTAATTAATTAGTTACAATTTTTAACTAATTAATACTGTAACTATTAATTTTTACCTTTAATTTCGTTTTTAATTATATAAATATATAAACTAAATAAACTAAACTATGTAGTTACAATATTATTTAAACTATATAAACTATATATTTAATATACAATCTAAATATACTATTATTTATAAACTATTATTTAATAGTAGCTAAAAGTATCATTTATAAACAAATAATAGTTACGGTATTATTTATAAAAAGTATCATCTAAAAAGTTACAGTATTATTTATAAAAAGTATAGTTACAAATAATAGTTACAGTATTATTTATAAAAAGTATCATTTAAGAAGTATGATTTATAAAGTATCATCTATAAACTATTAGTTACAGTAATATTTATAAACAAAATATCATTGCAATAATTACTGTAGCTTATAAATAATAGTTTAGATTAAATAGTTTATATAGTTTAATATATTTATATCATTTATATATCATTTATAAATAATAGTTTATATAGTTTAAATAATACTGTAGCTAAATAGTTTAGTTTAATAAAAAAATTAGTTATAATATATTAATATATTAAAACTAGTTTAATAAAAAATTAAATATGTATTCACATTCAATATATTAATAAAATTAGTTTAATAAAAAAGTTAAAACTAAATATATTATTTAGTTATAATATATTAATATCAATTAAAATCAATTAAAGGTAAAACATAAAAAATATGTATTAACATTAATTAATGGAAACAATATTACAACATGAGAAGTCTAGTCTAGTGGTAAGAAAGTGAAGGCATGAAAGAAAGGGTGTGAGTTCGATTCTCACCTTGGGCATTTTTTGAATGTTTACATATTTTCAAAAATAAACCAAACAATACATATAAAAGGAAATGCCCACGTGGAAATAAAAATAAATCAAAAATAAAAAAAAAATCCACATCGTCATCCACATAGGAAAAATAATTAAAAATAAATAAAAATTATCTGCCACGTCAGCATTTTTGATGACTGGATGTGATGAAGGTCAAAATTGAGAGAATCTTCAAATGTTAGGGAAATTTTTGCAACTTTTTTTTTCGCAGGGGGGTTTTTCAAAAACCGCCTATATGGCAGGGGAGAAAATAGGTATTAACCCTTAGTCTATTATATCGGTATGACTTTTGATTCTCTACAATCCCTAATCATTCTTCTCTTTTGGTTCTATAGTCTATTCTTTAAGTTTCTGATTAATTCTTTTTTTTCTCCTCATTGTGTGTAGAGATGCTTGTGGATAGTTAATTCCATAATCAATCCATATAAATGATTAATTCAACCGATTTTTATAATCAATTGTTATAAGTGAATTTCATTTTTTTAAAACAGTTATAAATTAGTTATTAACGAGTTATATATATAAAAAAATAGTTTTATAATTAGTTTTGATTTAATTTTTTTAAAAATTTTATTTAAAAAAGGATATTTTTATTTTTTTTTAAATTAAAAAAATTTGTAATTTTTATTTTCCGTAAAAAAATTTAAAAAAATATAAAAGATAACTTTTTAAATTTTTGAAAAAAAATTCTAAATTTGTATTTTTTAAGAAATTTTTTTTAAGTAATTTTTTTAAATTGGATTTTATTTTGAATATGGAAGTCTAAAATAATGATAAGTTGGAAAAAACAAGGAGCTTCACAGTGAAGAGATCATTGAAGTGATTCTTAGGCGAGCTGAATTTGATAGGAAACTCTCAATAGATTGTAATAGAACTTGATTTTAGTTCATGCTAGCTTGGAGCCTTGTCGTTTAGGTGTCTGAATTGTTTGATCAGTGTGTTTGTATTGTGTTTTTTGACAATGAAATATTTCTTTATTTAAAAAAAAATATTATTGGTGTTTACATATCAACGATAGTGTAGGTGCCTTTTGATAATCACAAGAGTTGGTGTTACACAAACAACTCGGTTAATGAAGATGGTCTTACCTGACGGTCATCAACAACGAAATGAACGGGCGAAGCAATATGAAAGACACCATGACAGGGAATAAACTGCAGCAACTGCAAGGAGCAAGGGAACCATGAAATCTGCTCCACTCCAGTATTGAGTAAGCATCAGATGGGAAATCTTCAGAAAAGATAATTCTTCAACAAAATGAAGTTGAATAAAGGCCTGCTAAAATTCTTAACAAAACTTCACATTCACATATTATGATATATATTCTCATATCATGTGCTTCGTGGAAAAAATACGTTATGACATATCTATTAAAAAAATAATAGAACTTATGTTAATCGGAATTAGAAATGCAATATTTAAAACATGGTCAGAAAAATCAAAAATAAAAACTGACCATTAAACAATAATATATTTTAACTTCTAAAAATTGAATGCATATTTTAAAACAAAATATTTTTATATTTAAGAATTAAATATACAACATTCCCTGCAATGTAGGACGAGTTTCACTTTATCTTTTATAAAAAAAATATTTGGATCACCCTCTTGAAATGTTAAAATTCTCTGTCTTTTTTCTCCTAAGCGTCAAAGTTATCCCTTATAATATATATATTTTTGGTTTACCCAAATATTTAGAGGGTAAAACGCAAAAAAATTGCATGTTTAGAGGGTAAAACGCAAAAAAAAAAAAAAAAAAAAAATTATAGAGAGTAAAATGAAACTCGCCTACATTATAATGTGGTGTTGTATATTTAACCCTATATTTAATTTTGAAACTTGAACCGTGATAATTAGGGTATAAGATAACATTAACCATATAACATTTAGAATTAAGCCAAATACATAATGTTTTCTTTCCTTTGCTAAGAATTGAATCCAGGTTTTTTTAACTCCTTCGTTGCTAATATCTCACAACTACTAATTAAGAGCTATTAATTGAGAGTAACTGAGATTCAAAAAGAGGCAGTAAGATAATGATTGAAGTTGCTATCTCAAAATTTGCATGACCATGTATATGTTTAGAATTTGTTTAGTTCAACTGAGAGAGAGGGGATAAGAGAGATTTTAATGGAGGTAAGGAGATGAGACTAGAGGGAATGTAAAAGAAATACATAAAATAACTTATAGTCTGTTGTGATTGTATTTCTGTGTGTCGAATATGATCACATACTGTATATTTATATGCAAAATAGGTATACACAATAGGTAATAAAATAATTTACACTTATGACTAATTGAATACAAATTAATAATAATTGATTTGTAACTGATTCCCAACACTCCCCCTCAAGCCAAATCATATATATTGTATGATTCGAGATTGTTACAGATATAATTCACTCAAGAACCCTTAAGAGACTTGGTAAACATATCAACCAATAGATTAAGATATTTGACGAACTTTGTGGTTATTTCTCCTGACAATACTTTTTCTCTTACATAGTGGCAATCTTTTTCTATGCGCTTGGTCCGTTCATGGAATACCAGATTGGATACAATGAGAAGGGCCGCTTGATTTTCGCATATGAGTCTTATGTCTTGAAGGTCTCCCAACCTAAGTTCTAAGAGTAAATTCTTAATACATGCAACTTCCTTTGATGCTGCTGCCATAACACGATATTCAGCTTCAACACTAGATAATGCAACTGTGTTTTGTTTCTTGCTCCTCCATGAGATTATATTTCCTCCAATAAGAACACAATATCCGGAAGTATATCTCCTATCTGACGGTGATCCTGTCCAATTTGCATATAAATAACGCGTGATTTTAGCATCACCCTTATCTTCATATAATAAACCTCTTCCTGGTGCATTCTTTATATATATGAGAATCCGGATAACTGTATTCCAATGAGTATCACAAGGAGCATTCAGAAATTGACTCACAATGCTCACTGCAAAAGTAATATCTGGTCTAGTGATGGTAAGATAATTGAGTATACACACTAGATGTCGATATCTTCCTGGGTCTTTCAACAACTTCCCTGACCCGAAAGAAGCTTGACGTTGGGATCCATATGAGTATCAATTGGATGATAATCAAGCATACTAGCTTCATCGAAGATGTCTAATGCATACTTACGTTGGTTAATTTCAATGCCCGATGAGGGCTGAGCAACTTCAATACCCAAGAAGTATCTGAGTGAACCCAAGTCTTTTGTTTGAAAGTTGTTGAAAAGATGAGTTTTGAGTCGTTGGATACCCTCTGTATCATCTACAGTGATAACAATGTCATCAATATAGACCACAAGAAAGATGTGATGATGGTGGAGGAATGAAGGAAGAAAACCAAGTGATATGATTCACATCTAGTCATACCAAACTGTATCAAGGCAGAGCTGAAGCGACCAAACCAAGCATGTGGAGACTGTTTCAGCCCGTAAAGAGACCGACGAAGCCGACAGACAAGTCTAGAATTTCCAGGAATGGTAAAACCTGGAGGTTGATCCATATATACTTCCTCCTCTAATTCTCCATGTAAAAATGTGTTTTTAATGTCGAATTAATGAAGCGGCCAATGATTAATAGCAGCCATTGCAAGGAAGAGACGAACTGAACTAATCTTGGCACTAGAGAAAAAGTGTCACCATAATCGAGGCCAAATATCTGTGTATATCCTTTGGCTGCCAAACGAGCTTTGAAAATATCGATTTGACCATCTCGTCCAACCTTCACTGTACAAACCCATCAACATCCCACTGTAGTTTTGTTGGAAGGTAAAGTAACAATATCCCAAGTGTTATTTGAATGCAATGCATCCATTTCTTCCACCATCACCTGACACCAATTGGGATCAGTCATAGCCTCAACTGTAGACTTAGGAATAGACACAGAATCCAAAGCATACACAAAAGACACATAAGAATTAGAAAGACAGTCATAATTTAAAACACAGTCATATTTAGGATTTGAAGTATGAGATCGAATACCTTTTCGTAATGCTATTGGAAGGTCAAGTTTAGGTGACGAAGCTGGAGGAACAGTTGGATCAAGAGATGGTGCTAATGGATTAATATCATCTGTAACTTCCGATGGACGGGGTGTCCATCGCTAGTACACCTTCAATGGAGGTTTAATGGGTGTGGGGATGACAAATGGGACATCTTGAGCATTTAAGTTACAAGTTTCATCGGGTGACACAGAGGCATATAAAAATGGGGAATCTTCGAAGAATGTAACATCAGAGGAAATAATGTATCGTTGAAGTTGAGGACAAAAACAACGATATCCTTTTTGTATACGTGAGTAGCCTAGAAAAATACATTTTAGAGATTTGGCAAAAAGTCTCTCTTTACCTGGACTAAGATCATGAACAAAGCATGTGTAACCAAAGACGTGAAGCGGAATGGAGTAGAGGTCATGTTGTAGATTCAAGATAGAGTATGGAATCTGATCTTGAATGACCAATGAAAGCATTCGGTTGATAAGGTGACAGGTTGTGAGGAGAGCATCACCCTAAAATTGAGAAGGTATATTGTGGAGAAGTAAAAGAGTCCGTGCGGTTTCAACTAAATGACGATTCTTTTGTTCAGCAACACCGTTCTGTTGTAGTATATGAGCACATGATGATTGGTGATTAGTTCCATGTGATGTTAAAAAAATATTGAAACTGGTATGACATATATTCACGAGTATTATCAGTGCGTAAAATTTTAATGGAAGTGTTAAACTGACTTTTAATTTCAGCATGAAATTCTTGGAATATATGGAAAACATATGATCGATTTTTCATTAGAAATAACCAAGTACATCGTGAGAAATCATCGATAAAAGTTACAAAATAGTAATATCCTAAGGTATACTTCACACGACTAGGACCCCCAATATCCGAATGAACTAAAGCAAAAGGTTATGCAACACTTTTATTTACTCGTTGATAGTAAGTACTATGAGTATGTTTGCATAATTGGCATAACTGACACTCAAAAGATGAAAGCTTAGAAAAGCCAAGAACTAAAAGATGCATTTTATTAAGACTAGGGTGACCCAAAAATTGATGTGTAAGGTCTTGAAAAGCAATCGAACCATATGCCAGCAATGGAGATAGATGATATAAACCTCCAAATTCACCCCCTGCTCCAATCATCCATCATGTACATCGATCCTAGACATAAACAGAATTATCATTAAAAATGACTGAACAATCAAGAGTACGAGTAAGCTTGTGAATAGATATCAGATTAAAAGGACAACCAGGAATGTAAATAGCAGACTATAAAAACAAGTTTGGAGTGGGTGTGCCTGACCAAGGCCTTGAACTTTGATTTTAGAACCATCAGCCATAGTGACAGAAGGCAAAGAATCAGAATAAGACAAATGAGATAAAAAAGGATTTATTACCAATCATATGATCAGAGGCACCAGAGTCAAGGATCCAAGGACCAAGAGAAGATGTAGATACAAAGGCTACATGATTATCCGACTGAGCAACAACGACAGATGATGATGGTTGATAGACTGCTTTGAATTGGACGAAATCATTGTAATCAGCAGCGTGAATAGTAATGTCTTTAGTGTTGTCTAGTTGAGCGACGCCATTGACCTATGGTTGTCGTTGTTGTTCTCTTGCCTTTGTACGACAATCAGCTTCAATGTGACCGTAACGATTGCAATAGTTACACCGAATACCATGACGTTGTCCACCCCATCCTCCGGTTCGTCCACCACGACCATGATAGTGGGAAGTAAGAGCATATAATTCAGTGGGAGATGGAGTGGCGACCGGTCCAAAGGAGTGAGGTGTAGCCAAACGCAACTGTTTTCACTAACTGCTTCATAGTTAGAAACATTGGATCTTGATAAAATCTGGTTCCGGGTGGAATCAAGTTCTGATGGTAGCCTGACAAGTGCCACGATCATGAAATACTTACTTTGTTGTTCATCATAAGTTGTTGGATCTTTGGTAAAGGGCATTAGGGTTGCGAAATTTGCCTTTAACACATCAAGCTTACTCAGATAGGCTTGCATATCCATATTCTCCAATTTCAAAGAGTTGAGTTTGGTGATGACACTGTTAAGATTGTGTACATCATTGGAGAACACTTTCTTAGCCATTTCCTAAACCTCATAGCAAGTGGTAAAGACTTGATACCGTGCTTGGAGATTAGTTGCTAAGGAAAACCATAACACAATGCAAAGAGGCTGTTGAGGAAAACCATAACACAATGCAAAGAGCAATCTTGTCTTTTTTTCCTGTCTCTCCTTACTCAGCTGTTACCAATGTTGTTCCTCTTGTCGTTGTTGTTGCTGCTACAATTGGCAAAGAGGCTGTTGAGGATTGGACAAGACTGAAGCAGGTAATCAATGTTATCATGTTCTTTTCTCTCAACTTTGTGCACAAATTCTTTAACAGAAAGATAACACTAGAGTTGCATTGGTTAAATCAGGATATTGAAATGAATAACAGAAAGGTTAAAGTCCATAATGGAGAGGGTGTTTTCGACTATTCTAAATGGCGTGATTTGAAGGTTGGAGACATAGTGAAAGTAGAAAAAGATGAATTTTTCCCTGCTGATCTTATCCTACTATCATCAAGCTATGAAGATTCTATTTGCTATGTTGAGACCATGAATCTTGATGGAGAAACAAATCTTAAACGCAAACAAGCAATGGAAGAAACTTCCAAGTTTCAACAAGACTCTACGTTCCGAAATTTCAAAGCTATTATCAAATGCGAGGATCCAAATGCATTTCTTTACTCATTCATAGGCAATATAAAGCTTGAAGATCAACTATATCCGCTTGCGCCTCAGCAGTTACTGCTTAGGGACTCAAAGCTTAGGAACACGGATTTTATATACGGTGCGGTAATCTTTACCGGCCATGATACGAAGGTTATGCAGAACTCCATGGACCCTCCTTCAAAGAGAAGCAAAGTTGAGAAGCGAATGGATAAAATAATCTACTTTCTGTTCTTAGTTTTGTTTGTTATTTCTTTTATCGGTTCGATTTTCTTTGGCATTGCAACAAGTGAAGATCTTGAAAATGGAGTAATGAAGAGATGGTACCTACGACCGGATGATACTACAATCTACTACAATCCAAAGAAAGCGCCCGTTGCAGCAATGCTGCAATTCTTGACAGCACTAATGTTGTATAGTTACTTGATTCCAATTTCTTTGTATGTCTCCATTGAAATTGTGAAAGTACTTCAGAGCATGTTTGTCAACCACGATATACACATGTATTACGAGGAAACTAACCAGCCTGCACATGCTCGTACTTCGAATTTAAACGAGGAACTTGGACAAGTTGATACTATTCTTTCGGATAAAACGGGAACTTTGACTTGCAATTCCATGGAATTTGTCAAGTGTTCGATTGCTGGGATTGCATATGGACAAGGTATTGCCGAAGTTGAGAGAGCTCTAGGGAGAAAAGGATTACCATTAAGTCAAGAGTTGACAGAAGATGGAAATGTTGCTGAGATTTCTGAAGCAAAGCCATCCATTAAAGGTTTTAACTTCATGGATGAGAGGATTATGAATGAAAATTGGGTCGCGGAACCTCACGCCAATGTAATCGAGAAGTTCTTGCGGTTGTTGGCACTATGCCATACTGCAATACCTGAAGTTGATGAAGAAAATGGCAAAGTTTCATATGAAGCTGAGTCACCTGATGAGGCAGCTTTTGTAATTTCAGCTAAAGAACTTGGATTTGAGTTTTATGAAAGGACTCAAACAACTATTTCGCTCCGCGAATTTGATTCGATATCAGGCAGGATCATTAGAAGGTTTGGTTTATGTGTCGTATATATATGAATCTTGGTTTTTTTAGAATTATACTATGATCAAAAGGTTAATATATGTAACTTCTGCAGGTCCTACAAACTTTTAAATATATTAGAGTTTAGTAGTGCAAGAAAACAAATGTCTGTTGTCGTAAGAGATGAGGAAGAGAAACTACTACTTCTTAGCAAAGGCGCTGACAAGTTTTTTATTTTGTTCATTATTTATTGTCCATGACAATCATAAATAGGCTTCTTGATTATCATTTCCTATCGGCTTCGGTTGTTGATAATATTTAACTGTTTCTATTTTGTGTTTATCAACATTAGTGTCATGTTTGAACGACTTGCGAAGAATGGAAGGGAGTTTGAGAAAAAGACTAAGCAGCACGTTAACGAATATGCAGATGCTGGTTTGAGGACCTTGATATTGGCCTATCGCGAACTCGAGGAAGAAGAGTACACTCTTTTTAATAAAGAATTGATGGAAGCCAAGAGCTTAGTAAGTGCAGATCGAGAGCAGATTGTGGAAGACGTGTTAGAAAAGATTGAAAAGGATTTAATTCTTCTGGGTGCTACCGCAGTTGAAGACAAACTTCAAAACGGGGTATGTTACAACTAGCGATAAAATTATCTATGCTCAGTTCTGAGCTAGCTTTTTGAAGTTTGATCTAAGTGCGTTTAAAACTTTGCAATCGCTTTTTGACATATAGGTTCCTGAATGTATTGACAAGCTAGCACATGCAGGAATAAAGTTATGGGTTTTGACTGGTGATAAAATGGAGACAGCAATCAATGTCGGGTGAGTTCGTACTTATCAACAGTTTTGAAAATTCTGTCATAAAAATATGAAGTCATTGGTTTGATAATTTCAGTGTCACCACAGGTTTGCTTGTAGGTTACTTCGGCAAGGAATGAAGCAAATTGTCATTAATTCAGACACACCAGAAACCAAATCACTTGAGAAAATGGAAAACAAGTCTGATGCTGATGTGGTAAATTATATCACCATAAATATAGTTATTGTTTTCCATGGAGCTTTGGCCTATTGGATGTGTGATTGTGATTGTGATGGAAGTTAATTGATTCTGCAGGCAATTAAGAAAAGTGTTGTTTGTCAATTAATGGAAGGAAAGGAATTACTTGGTGCATCAATTGAAAACACCGCGGCATTAGCTCTAATAATTGATGGGAAGTCTCTGACATATGCACTAGAAGATGATGTAAAGGACTTGTTTCTCGCAGTTGCAGTTAGTTGTGCATCTGTTATATGCTGTCGTTCTTCTTCGAAGCAAAAAGCCCTTGTATAATTTCTGTGACTTTATATGCGTTCCCTTGTTTCTTCCTATAATGGTGATTTGAACATGTTTAGGCTTTCTATTACAATAATGCAGGTAACTAGATTAGTAAAGATTAAAACAGGTTGTACTACTCTTGCAATCGGTGATGGTGCAAATGATGTTGGAATGCTCCAAGAAGCAGATATTGGGATTGGTATAAGCGGCGTTGAGGGAATGCAGGCAGTTATGTCTAGTGATATTGCAATTGCTCAATTCCGGTATCTAGAGCGTTTACTTCTCGTGCATGGACATTGGTGTTACAGAAGAATCTCATTAATGGTAAAAATATTACATTACAAAACAATCTTGTGTCACAATTAAAGTTTACTCTCAGTGCACATTCCTTTAAGTACTCTTTTCTATTCCGCAGATCTGTTACTTCTTTTACAAGAATATTGCCTTTGGCTTTACTCTATTCTTGTATGAGATTTATGCCTCATTCTCCGGGCAAGTTGCATACAATGATTGGTTCCTGTCACTATATAATGTATTCTTCACTTCCCTTCCTGTAATTGCCTTGGGAGTATTTGACCAAGATGTCTCTGCTAGATTATGCCTTAAGGTGTGGTATCTCTTTTAATCACAATTTTGATCCTTTATTTTCACTCGTTATAAACAACTCGATTATCTTAATCACATGGCATCTTTCATTCTGTATCCATTTTTCAGTTCCCGTTATTATATCAAGAAGGTGTACAAAATGTCCTCTTTAGCTGGAAAAGGATTCTAGGATGGATATTGAATGGAGTAATGAGTGCAACCATAATATTTTTCTTCTGCATTAATGCCATGGAGAATCAAGCATTCCGAAAAGGAGGTGAAGTAGTTGGACTTGAAGTTCTTGGTGCAACCATGTACACTTGTGTTGTTTGTGTGGTAAATTTTCAAATGGCATTATCCATAACTTACTTCACTTACATACAACATATTTTCATTTGGGGTGGCATTCTTTTTTGGTATATTTTCCTTTTAACATATGGAACTATTAACCCTTCTTTATCAACCACTGCTTATAAAGTCCTAATTGAAGCTTGTGCACCTGCACCATCTTATTGGCTCATCACTCTCCTTGTTCTTGTTGCTTCACTACTTCCATATCTTGTATATGCCTCGATCCAAATGCGGTTCTTTCCTATGTTTCATCAAATGATAAAGTGGATGTGCAGAGAAGGACATGCAACTAATCCAGAATATGTTGATATTGAGCGACAACGATCAATACGACATGCAACAGTCGGGTTAATGGCTCGTTTCAAAGCATCCAAGACTTCTCATGTATGAAAAATCATTCAAACACAATATGTTTTGTTTTTATGTGAACATTTGAGTAATTATTTTGTAGGTAAAGAGTTATTCGAATTGTATCTAGTTGTTGAGATACTAATATAACATTAAGAATTGCATTGGAACTGAATAATTTGGCTTGACATTAATGAAGAGAAAGAGTGGTATTTATACAAAGAGGTTAGCTTGAGAGTCAAGTAACTAACTATAACTAATCATGTTAACCCTAACTAACTGAGCTAATTATAATTACAATGAGTATATGTTAATAGCCTCCCTCAAGCTAGAGCATAGTTAATGGAGGTTCCAAGCTTGGACATGATGAGAGAAAACGGTTGAGGGTTGAGAGGTTTGGTGAAGATGTTGGCCAATTGTGTGGAAGATGGAATGGGTAACAGTTGAAACAACTTGGCAAGGAGTTTCTCACGAATGACGTGGCAATCGATATCAATATGTTTTGTTTTTTCTTGAAAGGATGTATTGGCAGTAATGTGTCAAGCGGATTGGTTATCACAATAAAGCAGTGCAGGTGTGATGAAAGTGACACGAAAGTCGTGAAGTAAGTAAGTGAGCCATTGTAACTCACAAACGGTTGAAGCAAGGGCACAATATTCAGCTTCCGAGGAAGATCGAGAGACACTAATTTGCTTCTTTGACTTCCAAGAAATCAAGGAATCTCCTAAGAAGATGCAGAATCTGGTGATAGACCTTTGTGTGTCACTGCAAGAGGCCCAATGGGAGTCATTGAAAGCCTTGGGCTTAAAAGTGGATGCTGAGGAAAAGAACAATCCCTGAGAAGGAGATTGTTTGATATACTGTAGAATTCAATGAGAAGCCTGCAAGTGCACAATGGTAGGAGCAAACATAAACTGACTCAGTTGTTGTACCAAGAAACTGATGTCTGGTCGCGTGGTGCACAAGTAGATTAATAGACCAATGAGCCTTCTGTAAGTGGTTACATCAGTGGAAGAAGAGTCATTAGTGGTTGTAAGTTTGTGAGATTTTGTCATGGGAATGGGAGCAGACCTAGCAGCTAGGAGACATGTATCATGAAGCAATTCAAAGGCATATTTTTGTTGGCAAATGGCAATTCCTTAAGGTGTTTGAATAACTTGAATGCCAAGAAAGAACCGCATATTACCAAGGCCTTTAATTTTGATACTACAGTCAAGTTTGAAATTCAAATTTTGTATCTCATCAAGATCATCGCCTAAAATAATCAAGTCATCAACATAGATCAGAAGGAAGGTAAACCTATGATCATGAAATTTAGTGAAGAGTGAATGGTCAGATTGAGATTTCTTGTAGTGTAAGGAAAGCAATAGAGATGATAGTTTGGAAAAACCATTACCGGGTAGCTTGTTTCGATCCATAAATGAATTTTCATAATTTGCAAACTTGGTCAGAAATCGGGGGAAGTAAGATAGGAAGAGGTGTCATGTAAATCTCCTCATCAAGATCACCACAGAGGAAAGCACTATTGAAATCAAGTTGGATCAAGTGTCAATTCTTAGTTGCAGCAGTTGCCAATAAAAGCCTCACAGTTGTCATCTTGGCAACATGTGAAAAAATGTCCATGTAGTCAATGCCCATAGTTTGTGTGTAACTCTTTGCAATCAATCGCACGTTGTGTCTCTCAATGGAACCCTCTGCATGTCTTTTTATCTTATAGACTCACTTACACCCTATAAGTTTCTTGTTAGGACGAAGAGAGATCATAATTCAAGTGTTGTTGTCTTGCGAGGCTCACAACTCATTCATCATAGCTTGTTTCCAACAATATTGTTGAAATGCTTGTTTATATGATTTAAGTTCAGTTTGTGAAATAATGGTAGAGATATAGGTATTGTATGTTGGTGAGATATTATAGGTGTTGAGGTAATTTTTAATAGGATATTCTAATGTATGGGCATTAGTTTGTTGGGAAGCATTGAGGTTATTACAAACAAAGACCTCAAGTCTCTTAGGTTTGTGTATTATTCTGTTGGAAATTTGAGAAATCACATGTAGGGGGTTGGTTGTGTCAAGAGGCGAAGTTTGAGAAGTGATGGATGTGGAGTTTGGTAGGTTGTCTGGATGGAGGGACAAGTTGTGGGGGCAGTGAAGAGTTGCTGAGGTCATGAGTGGTAGGAGAAGAGGATTGATTGATAATGTTTCAAGGAAAGGTAAGGAGTAATCCAAGATTTTATGTATGTTGTGGATGATGTGTAATAGATGGTGTGGTGTAAGGAAAAGAGTTTCTATAAAACTGAACATTCCTAGAGATAAAAAATAAACTCTTGTTATGAGATTAAAAAATAATGTAACCATCAATGCCTTCTTTGAATCTAAGGAAGACACACTTGGTGGCACGAGGGTCAAATTTCCGGCGCCGTTGGATAAGAGTGAATGCAAAGGCTAGATAGCCAAAGACCTTGAGAATTGTGTAGTCAGGTGGAGTGTGGTGAAGAAGCTTGTGAGGAGGCTGAGAGGTGATAACATGAGAGGGCGGTCGATTGTTAGCAAAATTCCAAAAGAGCTTGGGTAGATTTGATTGAAACATGATGGCTCGAGCAACATTTAGAATATGCATGTGTTTTCTCTCTACAAAAATCATTTTGTTATGGAGTTTCTATACATGTCTTCTGATGGATTATGCCCTTTTCCTCGAAAAAACTGTCCATGAGAAATTATTTACCATTGTCTGATCTGATCTTCTTGATAGTCTTATTAAATTAAGTATGAGCTAAGTTAATGAACTGTATGATCAAGGGTCTTGTCTCAGACTTTTGTTTCATGAAGATGACCCAAGTATGCATTATGAAGTCATCTATTATTGTGAGAAAATAAAAGTGACCATGGACAAATAAGGGTGTGAAAGGGCTCTAAATGTCCATGTGGATTAGATCAAAAGAAAATGTAGTTTGAATGTTGCTTAAAGGAAAAGAAAGTTTAGTTTGTTTGGCATAATCGCAACAATTACATATGGATTTAATAGGATTACACACAACAAAAAATCTTTGTTGAATTATTTTTAATACATTGTGAGATGGGTGTCCAAATCTATAATGTCAAAGACTAAACTTATTTTGTGCATCAGCATTACTAAGGGACATATTTACATCAGTATTACATGAAAAAGCTAAGTAATATTCTTGACATAAAATGTGCAAGTTATTGTGCACATTATCAAGCCTAATCATCTTCAATGAAGATGGTTCCTGAATAACACGAGCAATAATAAAAAATGAGATGACATTTGTTATAATATGATAGGTGACATGCAGAAATATGATTGTAATTGAATGTAGGCACATTGAGAACATTAATAGGATTAAATGAGTATTAAATTTGGTAGTTCCTTATATTTTAGATGATATATGTGATCCATTAGGCAATTTAATGGCAGGTGAAATATTGTGATAAGAGTAAAAAAGTTTGAGAGAGCAACAAATATGGTCAATTGCTCTTGTATCAAGGATCCATTTATGGTTTAAACTACTAGATGTTGTATGAAGCGAAGGATGATTCAAATCCGAAGAGGATGAATTGATGATGTGGGAGTCGACATTTGTTGAGGATTCAACTTTGTTGAGCAGAGCTATAAGTCTGTTGTACATGTCAGGTGAGATGTCAACTTTGTTGAGAGATTGATCGACAATGCTGGCATTTGGAGATTAAGCATCATCAATTGCATCAACATTGTTGGATGAACCAATCTTGTCTTTAATTCATTGAAAGGGAAAATAAGACGATATCAACAATGGCCAAATACATGTAACAGAAAACAGTTACTGCATAACAGAAAGCAGTTAAATTGCTCATTGAAGAAGATGAAGTGAAAAGTGTTTATCTGTTGTATTCAGCTCACTATTACAATACAAGGATAAGGTATATATACAATGAAAAAGAGAGCCAATTACAACAAACCAGCTTAGCAATAAAATTACACTATCTAGAAATAAATGAAAACCGTGTTACAAAGGCAAAATGAAGTAATGTAAACAGATATCCCCCTCAAGTTGGACTGTGGAGGCTACAAAGTCCTAACTTGGTCATAATGGAGGAGAATGCTGGAGAATGTAATAGTTTAGTAAAGGTATCAGCCAGCTGAGCAATAGTAGATATAGGAAGCAAATGAATGAGCTTGGAGCCAATCTTCTCTCTTACTACATGACAATCTAACTCTATATGCTTGCTTCTTTCATGAAAGGCTGGATTATGAGCAAGATAGATGGCAGACTTGCTGTCACAATATACAGAGGCAGGATTTGGAAATATGGTCATGAGATCCTTGAAGAGATATTGCAACCATTGTAATTCACAAGTAAGAGAGGCTAAAGCTCTATATTCAGCCTCAGTGGAAGATCTGGACATTGTATTTTGTTTCTTGGATTTCCAACATATAAGGGATGAACCAAGCAGAACACAAAAACCAGTTATGGATTTTCTGGTTGTTGGACATCTAGCCCAATCAGAGTCTGCAAAAGCAGAAAGTTTGAGGGAACTTAAGGCAGAGAAGAAAACACCTCTAGCAGGGTCAGATTTAAGGAACCTTAATACCTTTGTAGCAGCCTGATAATGAGAATCAAGAGGGTTAGAAACATATTGACTAAGATGTTGCACTGCAAAAGAAATGTCAGGCCTTGTGTTAGTCAAATATATCAGTCTGCCTATGAGCCTTCTATAAGGAGTAGGATCTGCTAGAGCTGCACCCTCAGTAGGAGATAATTTGAGGTTGGGATCAAAGGAAACCAGGGATGGTTTAGCAGCCAAGAAACCAGTGTCTTCCAATAATTCTAGTGAATATTTTCTTTGGTTCATGAAAATGCCCTTGGATGATCTAGCAATTTCAAAACCTAAGAAAAATCTGAGTTGCCCAAGGTCTTTGATTTTAAACTTCTGGCCAATGACTCCTTTAACAAAGTGAATCTCATGAGTGGAATTACCATCAATTACAATATCATCCACATAAACAAGTATGGTTGTAAAGCATTCCTTGTGAGATTTCACATAGAGGGGATGATCAGCCTGAGATTGAGAATAACCCAAAGAGAGCAAAAAAGAAGAGAGTTTAGAGTACCATTGCCTACTTGCCTGTTTGAGTCCATATAAGGATTTTTGAAGCTTGCACACTTGAGAAGGATTAGATGTGGAAAGACCAGGGGGAAGGCTCATGTATACTTTTTCCTGTAAGGCACCATGAAGAAAAGCATTATTGACATCCAACTGCTCGAGATGCCAACCTTTGATAGCAGCAACAACTAATAGAACTCTGACAGTTGTGATTTTGGCTACTGGTGAGAAGCTATCAAAATAATCAATGCCCTCTATTTGTGTGTAACCTTTAGCTACCAGCCTAGCTTTATACCTCTCAATGGAGCCATCTGCCTTGTAATTTATCTTATAAACCCACCTGCATCCAATAGGAACTTTTCCTGGTGGAAGATCAACTACACTCCATGTATGATTTGCCTCAAGAGCATGTAACTCAACATTCATAGCATCTTTCCAACAATCAAATTTGATGGCTTGATTAAAAGTTTTTGGTTCAACATTAGAAGAGGCAGATAAACAAAAATGCTTATAAGAAGGTGCACAATGACCATATGTAAGAACGGATGATAAAGGATATAAAATTTTTGAGGAAGCAGTATGTGCTGTGGAATAGCAATGGTAGTCTTTTAAGTAATGTGGAGGATGAGAGATCCTAGAGGAGTGTCTAGAGGGTAATGGAGTGGAATCTGCAGAAGTCTGAGGAGTATCAGAGTTTTGAGAAGGAGCATTGGATAATTGAGGATTGAATAAAGAATCAATGAGAGGATGAGGTGTAGGTTCTGTATTAAATTGTTCATTAGTAGGGAAATAGCCATCAGGTAAAGGAGAGGAAAGTATAGGAGTAGGTGTAGTTATAGGACTAGGGTCAGTACTTTATGTACTATGATCAGAACTACAAGGAGGAGTGGAATGATGGACAAGGTCAACATCAGTAGAAGGTACAGACCTAGGAGTGGGATTAAAGGTGTTGTGATGTGACAAATCAGTGGGGCTAATATGTGGGGGGTTGGTACTAGGGGAGTTGACTGTGAGAGGAGAAGTAATGGTCTCATTATTATCACTAAAGTCAGAAAGAAAGGATACATCAGTGGTACTGGGCTGTGTGCTAGAAGGAGAGGGGTGAGAGTCAGAAGGATAGTCGGCAAGACATTGGGTAGGGTTTAAAGTTACATCAGAGGAAGGATTATTAATTTTGAAGGGAAATGTAGTTTCATAAAAAACCACATTCCTTGAAATGAATATTTGATGAGTTTGGAGATCATAGAGTATGTACCTGTAATACCCCAAATTTTGACCACTTAGATTTCCCATCATTGTGAAAATCATCATCACAATATGGATGAACCATCATGCTTCATCAGTCTCCCCAAAGATGGGTGAGCATCCAATACAATCAAAATTAGGGTTTCAAGCCCTCTCTGAGCTTTAGACAAAGGCTCAATCAAGAAAGGAGTTGATTTTCAACTTGTCTAATCTCTCAAACATCCTCAAAGGATCAAAAGGACTCCTACTTCAAGGATTAAGCACAAAGCTGCTCCCTTCTAGGTGGATCAAGTCTCAAGATCGACAGTGTCACCAAATTAGGGTTTTGGTCGACCAGGGCCTCCAGATGAAAATTTTCATCTGGGCACAAGGCAATGATCCAAAACATGACCTAATATACTTCATGGAACCTCATGAACCCATGCATCAAGTCAATTTTGCCTCAGGGGATGCATTCATAAAAAATCAGGAATTAGGGTTTCTTGACCTAATTCACCCCTAAGTTGACTTTTGGGACAAACCATGAGCCAAGACCTCAAGAGATGATTTGAGGGTCTCTAATATACCATATGGATCCATTTGGAACAATGGATTAATCCAAGAAGCTTGAGCAACAAGTCTCAATTTCATCTGCACCACAATTAGGGTTTTAAGAGAAAAGTCAACTGTAACTTTGACTTTTGACCAAGACATGCTCCCAAACCCTAATACATGATTGAATATACCCTATGACACCCATGGAACATGTCCATCAAGTTTGATTTAGGTCAAGGACATGATTTCCTGAAGAATTACACAGTTTGGAATTCATCTGATAAAAAGTCAACTGTGCACAAAAGTCAACTTTGACTTTTTGAGATTTTTCACCAAAATGGATTTTTAACCCTAAAATGATGTTAATGTATGATTTGAATCATCATTCATCAAGAAAAATCAAGAAAAGTGAGATAACTTGTAAAAGGGGTAACCATAAAACTTAGAAATTTTTCTAAGTTAAAAATAAAGTGGCAAAGGTACCAACTTTGGAGGACCATAACTCCTAAACCACAAGGCCATTTTTTCTCATCCAAAGATGGATTTGTAGCCCTCATTATCACCTACAAAAATTTCAACTACAAGTCATTCCAATTCATTAAGGATTTTGAGTTATGGAGTGATCAAAGTGGCTGAAAAGTGAAAATGTCACTTTTTCCAACCCTTAGTGAAATTTTCACTAAGTCAGATTCTGCCTCACTTTTTGCCAAATGTAGGGGGATTTTTCACTTGGAATCAAAAGAGATCAAAACCAAACTTGTTCAAACAGTTTTTGTATCATGTAAGAGCTTTCCAAAATGGCCAAGAACATTGCTAAATTCAACCTACACCATGAGATACAACATTGCCAAGTTGCCTTGCTGAAATCTGTCAAGGCAAGGCAGAATTTGCAACTTTGGTCGATTTGCCAAAATCAGCCAAATTCAATTGCTCCTATCCACTTGGACACCTCAGAGGATTGAATCTAAAGGGGACAATCACTGAGACAAGCCTCCAAAGTCCATGGAACAAGAAATAGCATGTTGAACCTAGAATGGCCAAAATAGGGACAAGACTTCAAATTTGGAATGAGGCATTCAATGGAACCATCAAGGTGGCATGGACTGAGCCATTCTCATCTGAAATCAGTCAAGACTTATCCAAGACCAAGGGAACCAAAGTTCTGTGCCCTAACCTCTAGTCAATGGCTAGAGGAGACTTGGATTTTCATTTGCCAACATTGGCCAAACCTACTTACCAGCTGCCATGCACTATTCCTTGCAAAACAAACTTGCTCTACTATAAATAGAGCTCAATTGTGGTCAGTTTGAGTACACCAAAGCCATCTAACAGATGCTTTCCTCAAAATCTCTTCTTTCACTCCAATTTTGCCTTTTAAGGCAAGTCACTATCGGGTTTTGAGTTTGAGAGCAATTCCAATCAAACCAATCACTCACACACCTCACATACATCATATAAAAGTGATCCAAACACTTAAACAACAGCTGGAACACAGATTTCACAAAATCACCAGTCAATTGCTCAAGGTTTTAACCAAGTTGCAGTTGAGATGCCATGAAGTGATCCAGCCAATTTCAATCAACTCCAAGCATTCAAACACACTCCATAGGATGTAGGGAAGCTGTTCAGATCATCACAATTCATCTGTAACACCTCCAGCTCAGAAATCAATTTGCTCTTGCTGTCACGACTTGGGGGTAAGCACATACTTGGTCATCTCTCAATCTATGCATATTTCCAAGCACAATAATTTGGCCATATGTTCATAATCATGCATGGAATGTTTTCCCTCAATTAATTGCATTGTTTGAATCGTGTATCAAAAATCCTAGCCTTCATGCAGAAATTAGGGTTCTTGAGGTTTCTTCGTGATTTATTGTTATATGTTTAATTTAAATGAAATTAAAGTACATAAACATGATCGTGAGGTTGAGACGAGCATAATAATATGTGGATTGCATGATATAATCAAGTATTCATGGAGATTGGATAGAAAATGCAAATCTGAGAAACCAAGAACACGCGCGTGTTCTTCAGCTTGTTCTTGGCGCCATTTTTAGAAATTCAAATATTTGAATTTTGTGATTTTGTTTAATTGATTCAAAAATTAATTTCTCTCTGAGTTTTAATGATTTTGAGTTGATTCTTTTTTTAATAATTCACAAAAATGTTAAAATATTTTATTTTCACAAAAAATCCCAAAAATATTATTTATTTCATATAATTGATATTTTTGCAAAGAATTAATATTTTAATTGTTTTTGGCATTTTAAATATTTTTTCTACATTGATTTTGCAACTTTTAATGCTTTCTAATTATTTTGTAGGTCAATACTTAATTTTTGAAGCATTAATCCAAGATCACAATTTGTTTTCCATGTGTTAAACAATTTTTTATCATTTTAATTGAATTTTTATTCAATTAAATACATTTTGAAAACAAATTAGGGTTTTGGATTAATTCAACCCTCATAAATCATTTTCAAAACTTTTGGGCCTCTTGAGAGAGTGTAAGACCCATCCCCCCTTGTACAAAAACTTTTTGGGCCTCACTCATTGTATAAGTCCCTCTGTACAAGTAAACGGCGCGATCGTCGCCCGTTTAAAAATAAAAAATCACCTGGGCCTCTCCTTGAGCTATAAGACCCATTCAAAACACTTTGGGCCTCTATTAGAGTGTAAGACCCAATCCCCCTTTTAACCAAAACATCTTGGGCCTCACTTATTGTATAAGTCCCTCTGCGTTAAAAGAAAACCTCGGCGCGATCGCCATTTTTAAACGAAAAATCATTTAGGCCTACCCTCGTGTTATAAGCCCCACTCTTTTCTTTAAACCTTTTTGGGCCTCTTGAGAGAGTGTAAGACCCATTCCTTTGTACAGAAAACTTTTTTGGGCCCCAGTCACTTGTATAAGTCCCGCTGTACAAAGTCAAACAGTGTGCTCACTGATAAAACCCTGGGCCTCTCTTTGAGCTGTAAGCCCCAAATCTTTCTTTTTCAAAGCACTTTCTCCTTTGATTTTGAATATACTGTTGTTTTCAATCTTTCTTTGTTGAACAACTAACCAAACAACATGGAAGCACTCCAACCGAGTAAGTGGTTATCGCTTTCATTTACTTCTTTCATATTATAAACTGTATTGTGGGGCTGCTCACTGTAAGTCTCCTTTCATAAACTCATATCTACTGTGTAATAATAGTATAGATATTTCAAGTTTCCCTGGCAACTACGTCTAGAACTAGGTGACGCCATTTCATTTATTCGTAGAAATAGACGCCTAGATCCCCAATAGGAGCACCAAATACAGTCTTCTCTTCGGCTGTCCTCCTTAGGAATCGTTAAGAAGCTCTACTCCCCAAGATGAATGTATTCTCCGTGAATGGCATCTTTGAGTTTCTTCCAAATTCTCGAACTTTCCTGACTTGATCTATTCCTTGTGGATAGCTTGCCTTGAATGTCTCGGGGTTTGGGTACCCACTACGGTCATAATCTTGGACCTTAACTAAGGAACCCTCTTTAAAAGCTAAAAATCGCTGGATAGTAAACCTCGCATGTTTACCAGTGGTTTTTATCTTTAAAAGAGTTATCTCTCCTAATGGAAAGGAGATGATAGACCCACGGGCTTCTTAAAAGCATCGGCCTCCTCTTGGGCATTATTCAAGGACACTACGGCTTCTTAGAAGTATTCACAGCCTCCTCTTAGGCTTCGTATAATGATCTCTTCCTTCGGGAATGATAGCCTCCTCTTGGGCTTCGTACAAGGACCCGTCGGCTTCTTAAAAGTTTCCAGCCTCCTCTTGGGCTTCGTACAAATTGTCCCGACGACCTCCTAGAGGTATAGGAACAGAACCTAGTCATCCTCCTAGAACAGTCCTTTCATAGAGTCTACTACTGTTTCTCAAAGCATAGTACAAAAGAAAAAAAACTCTAGACTTGGACAGTCTAACTTCCTTGAGTCTCAAAGACATTCTCAAGTGACCCCTTCGTTAAATAGGAAGGAAACCCGCAGACTCAGACAATCTCAATATCCTTTGGATTTCCCGTTTCCTCAAAGAGAAGGAAATATCCCTGATCCTCAAATCAAATCCCTGAGTACAGTGTTGCTCATATAAGAACTCATTTTCTCTTTTAAAATCAGTATATTGGATCTGTCACTCAACTGAAACAAACCTTTAGCCTCCATCTCGGGCTTCGTACGAGATACAAAAACACTCTCTTGTTGAGTATCAAAGACTCTCTTATTGAGTCAAACTTTTAGCCTCTATCTCGGGCTTCGTACGAGACACAAAGACTCCATCGTAGAGTCAAACAAACAATAGCCTCTATCTCGGGCTTCGTACGAGACACAAAGACTCTATCGTCGGGTCAAAAACTTTTAGCCTCTCTCTCGGGCTTTGTACGAGACACAAAATAGCCTCCTCTTAGGCTTTGTATAATGATTTTCCTAGCGGAAATTAGCCTCCTCTTAGGCTTTTGTATAAGAAAACCACTGGTTGATCCAATCAACCTTTTAGCATCAAAGCTG
Source organism: Lathyrus tuberosus (assembly GCA_022829125.1). Lineage (NCBI taxonomy): Eukaryota > Viridiplantae > Streptophyta > Magnoliopsida > Fabales > Fabaceae > Lathyrus > Lathyrus tuberosus. The sequence continues at coordinate 4,584,221 of JALAZF010000282.1, forward strand.
TGCCTCGTTCACAGTACACAAACATCAACAACTCCTTTCCCTTCATCTAATCGCTGTAAGCGGCAAGCCTCTGGATCATCTATATCCACGCCACTGTCCCTCTTTTAGCATGAGAATTTCCTAAGGAAAGATGGCATTGCTCTACAATGAGTTAAAGTCTTCTCCTTCAGGTTAAAACCCTTTCTTCGGAAATTATGGCATTGCTCGGATCCGCGTATCCCAGTTAAAGTAATTCTCCTTCCCCCCTCTTTAGAGATGACAAATTCTCTCTAAAGTCGAGGTCTTTCAGCTTCACGTCTTGGGCTTTGAACAAGACACAAATAGACCTTTCAGCTTCACATCTTGGGCTTTGAACAAGATACAAACCACCTTTCGCTTCACGTCTTGGGCTTTGAACAAGACACCAAAACACCAAAAAAACCAATTTTCTCCCATAGAATAGGAGGAACTACGAACGCTCTGATTTCCCTGTTTCGGTAAACAGGAATACGTAGGCATAAGATCGAAAGAAAAGATCTTAGCGAGCGCAATCAACAAAAAACCTAAATCCCATATCTCCATCAATTAAAAGCAGTAATTCAAAATAATCAGTCCTAACATCCTAATCCTTGTTCCCCGCCAGAAACCTTCTGCCTAGGTAAAAAAGAAAGAAAACAGTATTGGCGAAAATACAAATAACCAGTACAAAGGCCCCCCCACATTGATAGCATCCGTAACCTAACAGACCGCTGTTTAAACTCAGTATGCAAAGCAGGGTTAATTGGAGACATCTATTTCCCTTCCTTATTCAGCTCACAATAGGATAAAAAATGAATCGACCTGTAGTCAAAGCTCAAACCGCAGAGAGCGACCAACGCTTAAGAACCGCGTCCAAAATCGCTCGCTACAGAAAAATGGCGCCCACCGTGGGGCCCATGTCTATTTTTCTCCTTTTCATCTCTTGTGTGAATACCACAGATTGGGGCTTCCGCCGGGGAACCCATTTCTGTCAGGAACTTAGGAATCATAGCTTTATAAGTCTAGGATGTTTAGGACAAATATATATACTGCTTTTCGTAATTGCTATACGTGTTTATTTTTCTGCTAATGGGAATGCGGGTGATACCGTGTGTGGAAAGATTGAGTATACACCTAGAAAAGCCAAACCCTTTCGTAGTGCGGAAGCTATCGGAAATAGCTGTTACGCGATACTACCCTCATTTGAGGTTGGTGATCTATTCTCGGTGAATAGCACTTACTCTAAGATTGCACACAACTCGCTGGCGATCCGCTTGTTGTCTGCCTTCCTGGGAGGAGCTGATGATAATGAGTACAGGTACAAAAATAACCCTAGTATAAACCTTTGGGGATGGGTAGAGCCTTGACTTCATGACAACGGCCCTCTGACCCCATGTTTTTTCTATGTTTTTGTGTGCTGCATTCATGCATCCATTTAATAAAACATTAAAACATTCAAAAAACTTCCTCTTCTAGTCTCTTTGTTTTTCAAATTAAACTAAGACTGTGATTGCAAATATCAGAGAAAAAGATTACGCTAATGGATTTCGGTAGAAGGAGAACTCGCCAGTATACCTTCAAGGTTCCAAAACTAGGGGATTTGAGAAGGTTAGCAAGGATGATCGTTAACCCAAAGGCTTTCAGAGCCAAGCACGGTGGTTTGCTACAAATGTTAAGAGTCCATGTGATTGAGGGGATCATGGACGCGCTCATTCAGTTCTACGATCCGGTTTATCACTATTTCACATTCCCGGATTACCAGCTATCACCAACGCTGGAGGAGTATTCTCATCTGGCTGATTTACATATCACTGATCGAGCTCCATTTTCTGGACTGGAAGAAATTCCAAAGAATCAGACTATTGCAATAGCAATTCATTTGGACGAGTCTGAGGTCAGGACTCACATGACTACTAAGGGTGGCATCCAAGGTTTGCCAGCCCAGTTCTTGACAAAAAAAGCTCTATACTTCGCTAGTATAGGGAACGGGACTGCTTTTGAAAGCATCATTGTCTTGCTCACCTACGGATTATTTTTGTTTCCCAACATCAATAACTTCGTCGATATCAACGCTATTAAGGTTTTTCTCATTGGAAACCCTGTGCCGACTTTGCTCGCAGATGCGTATCATTCTGTACACTTGGGAAATTTGTACAGCGGATGGGAGATCACATGCTGTGTACCTTTGCTCTACAAATGGTTTATCTCTCACTTGCCCAAGTCTGCTGCTTTTTGGGATTGCAAGAGTGTCTTACGTTGGTCGCAGAAGATCATGTCTCTCACCAATTTCGATATAGATTGGTGTAATAGGATTTATGAGGGAATCAGAATCATTGACCGTTGTGGAAACTTCCCCAGCGTACCCCTCATAGGAACTAAAGGAGGAATCAACTATCATCCGATATTGGTTCTTCGTCAATTTGGATACCCGATGAGACACATCCCACTGGGTGTTCATCTGGAAGGTCTTTTCTTCAAAGAAGGAGAAAATGACAGAGCACTAAAGATGGAAATAGTGCAAGCTTGGAAACAGGTTCATAAGAAAGGACGAGAGTCTCTGGGAAAACCGGACTGTGTCTCGGTGGAGCCTTATCTCCATTGGGTACAAACCAGAGCTCTCAAGCTAAAAATGCCTTATCCTCGTTACGGAATTCTTCCACCGAGGGAAACTGTCATGTACTTCATGACGGAAACTGAAAAGCTTCAGGTTACTCTCAACAAAGTTCAAAAGGAAAGAAGATCTTGGAAGAACAAGTACCGCACCCTCGACGTAGAGTGTATCCAAATACAACAACTACTAAAAAAGAAAGATGCTCTGATTGAAATTTTGGAGCAGCATGCTGTAGATAATCAAGATGAGCAAAGGAATTTGCTCACTCCTTTCACTTGGCAAAGGAATGACAACCCGACAACGGCCCAAGTGCCCCGGTCAAAGAAAAGGAAGATACTAGAATCAGCACCCGATTTCTCCTCAGAGAGGACTCGGGACCAATTAGTTTAGGTTTTTGTTTCTGCACTTTGTAATCTACTGTATTTCCATTTCTGTAATCCTTTGAATTTCAATAAAAAGGGGTTTCTCCACTGTTTGATATTTGCAATCTAATTGTCGAAGTTTATTTTGATTAAACCAAAAAACAACAATTAATATAATCATTGCATTCATCATTCTCACATCGCGTATTCTTCTTCCCTACGAATCTCACGTTTGTGTCTCGATTCTAGAGTCAAACTGTCTCATTCGTATAATACTCGGGCCAATCGTCAGAAAAAGATGGATGATCTTGAGGAAGAAAATAGAGAGTTGAAAGAAGAGATCGACGCTCTGAGAGAGGATATGAGAAAGCTTCGTAACGACATGCAAGCCATGGCAGAAGCTCAGCTACAAAGAACTGTGATCTCAGAGATCACCTTAACGCCCATCATAGAAAAGTATGATCCTAGGTATCAGATGCCGAAAGATCGTCCTTGGGGCATGCATGTTAACTATATCCCGGAAGGATATGTTCCGCCGATCACTGAAGATCAGGGAATTGCAACAGAAGCCGCTGGGCCTGAAGGTTACAAACTTCGGGAAAGCGAAGATGCTAGGGGCATACTGAAGACTCCTGAAGGTTACAAACTTCGGGAGGCGCCAAGACTTACTGCCGTAGTCACGGTACCACCCCTTGTGGTGCACACTGTCCCGGAAGGACATATTCCACAGACACCTTCTGGTAAGAAGGAAACTATGTTTGACAGAATGGATGAATTCCAGGAGCAGTTCTTGGAAATGCAGAAAGAGCTGCAAGCCATTCGCGGTCAGGATCTATTTGGAAAGGACGTCGCAGACCTCTGCTTGGTCCCAAATGTGAAAGTCCCGCACAAGTTCTAAGTGCCCGACTTTGAAAAATACAAGGGTAACTCTTGCCCTCAGAGCCATTTGGTGATGTACGCTCGGCGGATGTCAGATCAGTTGGAGAATCAGGACCTGCTGATTCACTGCTTCCAGGATAGTTTAACCGGTGCCGCACTCAAATGGTACATGGGTTTAAACTATACTACGATCAGTACATTCAGAGATCTTGGTACTGCCTTCGTCCAACAATACAAATACAATTTGGACATGGCACCCGACAGAGATCAACTCAGATCAATGTCGCAAAAGGACAAAGAAACCTTTAAGGAGTATGCTCAAAGGTGGCGTGAAATTGCCGCTTAAATTTGTCCACCTCTTGAGGGAAAAGAGATGACAAAAATATTCTTAAAGACCTTAAGCTCATTTTACTATGACCGAATGATTGCCAGTGCACCCAGTGATTTCACCGAAATGGTCGGCATGGGTGTACGTCTTGAGGAAGCCGTCCGAGAAGGACGTTTGGTAAAAGACACTAGATCAACGAGCGGTACTAAAAAATACGGTAGTGCTCTCCCTAAGAAAAAAGAGCAAGATATTGGGAATATCTCTCTCGGAAAGCAAAGGCGACGTTATCAGCCAGTAGCAGCTGTTACTTCTGCTATCGGCCCCGCGCCTGTTTCTATGTATCAACCTCAGGTTGCGCAGAGCCAACCTGACCAACAAAGGACACAACAGCCTCTTCAGCAGGCTCGTCCTCCATATAACAACAACCGTACAATACGGCCACCAGGATTTGATCCTATACCCGTAACGTACGCAGAGCTGTTTCCGTTACTGCTGGCTAAGGGGCACATTCAGACTAAGTCTCCCCTTTCAGTTCCGGAAAATCCGCCTTTTTGGTTTAAAGCGGATCAAACATGCCCTTATCATCAAGGAGGTTCAGGGCATAACATTGAGACTTGTCTCAATTTCAAATCCGACGTGCAAAAGCTTGTTAGGAGCGGACTCTTATCTTTCAAAGATACGAATCCTAATGTTCTTACAAACCCGCTGCCTCAACACGAGAAAGCTGCAGTCAATCTGATTGAGAAAGAGACTAACAATGTCTATCAAATTCACGATGTACTCTTATTGGGGACCAATTTGGTCAAGATGCATTGTAGACAGAGTGGATATGGCCATGTGCCACCTCATAATTATCACCAGTGTGATATCTGCTCTAAAGACAACCAGGGGTGTTCTGTAGTGCAAGCAGCTCTACAGGAACAAATGGATCTTGGATGGATCCAAGAGCACCGAGTTCGTGAAGTTAACATGGTTTACACGAATTCCAATGTCATTCAAAACCACGACATCCGTGCGATGAATGTCAACTTGGTGGCGATGCACTCAAGGCAAAGCCAGTATCATAATCTGCAGCGACACGATTACAGTTCCTGTCTGATTTGCTCGGTAAACAAACAGGGATGCTCTTTCATACAAGAGGCCCTCTAGCGTCAGATGGATCTTGGATGGATCCAAGACTACCATGATAGGAACTCCTATCAAATCAACATGGTTCAGATCTTCGACATCCGCGTAATGGATACCAACCTGGTAGAGTTACATGCTAAGCAGGTCCGACTTGGATTCTTAATATCACATGACTATCAAAATTGTAAAGCGGGTTGCGAAAACGATCGAGGTTGTACCCTTGTCCAGGAGGCACTTCAACACTTGTTAAATCCCTGGTGGATGCCAATCTATATGGACGAAGATACTCAGCAGATTAGTATCAATAACAGGAATCCTACTCGTCCTCAAAGTCAGGATGTCCGATCAATGGAAGGTAACCTAGTGAGGTTACATTGTATTCAAAGTGGGCGTGGCCAGGTGCCACCACACAACTATGACAGTTGTAGCGTCTGTGCAGAAAGTAACCAAGGGTGTTACCTTGTGAGAGCAGCTCTTCAGGGTCAGGTCGATCATGGAGAAATTCGTCCATATCCCGGTTCAGGACCCATCATTTGGTCGCCGAACTACCTTGCCGAGCAAGTTGAGGATGTTGTCACGATCTCTGGTCATCACAGGACCAGGGATGTTTTTGCCATCATCCCTCTACTTGACGAATCTAGAGTTCCCAACCGGGAACGGATCAAGGTTACTTATGATGGTCAGAAAAATCAGAAGGTTCCCATAGTCATCTATCTACCGGGGCCACTACCGTATGAATCAGCTAAGGTAATCCCTTACAAATACGGTGCAACAATAATCGAGAATGGAAAGGAAATTCCATTACCCTCCGTCGTGAATATTGCAGACATCAGTCATGTAACACGGAGCGGTCGAATCTTCAACCGAGGGGTTGGAGAATCCAACAAAGAAAAGGAACTTCAGGCGGAAATTCCTGATCCACCAGTCGGTTAATCTGGTAATCCCGACTTTTCAAAAGACAAAGATGAGATGCTAAAGCTCATCCAAAGGAGTGAATATAACATTGTTGATCAACTGTTACAGACTCCTTCAAAGATCTCAGTATTATCACTGTTACTTAGTTCAAAAGCACACAAAGAGGCTCTACAGAAAGTCTTGGAGCAAGCCTTTGTGGAACAGGATGTAACAATCAGACAATTCGATAGCATTGTCTCTAACATCACTTCCTGCAATAATTTGGGATTTAGTGATGAGGAATTACCTGAAGAGGGTCGCCGTCATAACATGGCGCTCAACATCACAGTTAACTGCCAGGGCGATGCTTTATCCAACGTACTGGTAGACACAGGGTCAGCCCTGAATGTTATGCCGAAGTCCACTTTGACACAATTATCATTTAAGGGCCCTCCGATGAGAGTCAGCGAGGTCTTCGTCAAAGCATTCGACGGATCCAGAAAAACAGTTATCGACGAAGTTGATCTTCCTATAACTATCGGTCCTCATACTTTCCAAGTCACTTTCCAGGCCATGGACATCCGGGCAACATACAGTTGTTTATTAGGAAGACCTTGGATATATCAGGCTGAAGAGGTTACTTCAACCCTCCACCAAAAGCTAAAGTTTGTCAAGAACGATCAACTTGTCACGGTTTGTGGGGAACAAGCCTTGCTTGTGAGTAACCTATCATCATCTGCTTGTGTAGAACCCGAGGAGGTTATTGGAACTCAGTTCCAAGCACTATCGGTGAGCAAGAACGATCAATATGAAGAAGGAACTTCAATTTCTTCATACAAAGATGCTATCAAAGCGGTCGAGAGTACCGATACAAAAGGATGGGGACGACTTGTCATTCCCACTGACAATAAAATAAAGAAGGGTCTTGGTTTTTCTGCGACCTGTACCCAGACAGCCGCCAACAATGAAAGTCTTCATCCCCTTCAAAACTTCTTCCACAGTGGAGGTTTTCTCCACCCAGTATCTCAGACAGTTCATGCTATCAATGAGGAAGATCCCTCTGACACAGATGAAGAATGGAAGTCATACCTTAACAAGGACGACTATATGTCTCAGGAAGAGGTGTCTATGCCTTTTTACTTTCCTACAGAAAGTCCGAGATTTATACCAAGATCAGATGTCGAAATGATCTACGGAGATTTTGATCCGGAAGGATGCCGTGCTCCGCCAAATTCATTAGAGGAAGACACTCTGATGAAAGGAAACTTTGATCACAATTACTATGGCCCGATGGATGGTCTGCCAATGTGGCAGCCTTACCCAGGAAACTTGGGGCAAGAGAGTCAGTCGAACAATGAGACTCAGCTGAGCATCATTGAACAAAATACCTGTGTCCCCACCATGTCATAGGATCAACACTCAGGTCATTCAGAAACTACTCAACATGAAGATGAATTCGCAACGTTTGCAGGACTAGAATTCATCAACTATGCTTTTCATGAGGTCAACGTCATCAAGAGGGATGACTTCTCCAGTTCCAAAGAAGTTTGGGACACTTTGGGACAACCAAGTGGAAAATACGACTTTATGGTCAAGTACACTGCTCCCGAAAGCTCTCGTATCAGGCTCGAAGATATCCAGTCAACTGGATAGGGAGATACAGCTGAGAGCACCAATGCTATGCAAAATGCAACAGAGGAATCCTCCTACGACAATTCTGCTTGGGAGACAGATTCCAATGATCCTACTCCACCAGAAATCAGCGTCATTTCTGAAGACAAATCAAGGAAGGTGCCATACTTTGTGATTCACCGAGGAGTTCGCCGCCAATGGGTTGCTGTCGAGGTTCCGAAGGTCGTTCGTCGGTCAAAGTAATTGCCATCTTTAACCTTTCACCCTGCCCAGGTGAAACAGATGTTTTGATAGGGCTCGCTTTTTGTAAATTTCCCTCTTCGCTTTGCCCAAAGCGAGTGAGTTTTGTTTTATAGGGTTGTAGTTTCAAGATTCGACTTGTTCATTAATAAAATAACGTCATTCTGTAATTTCCGCATTAATTGCTGTTTTCTCTTTTTGCTTTTTCAGAAAATGGTAATCCTAAAAAAACAATTCAAATAAAAACAAGCAGTAAAATAAAAACACTGCACACACTTACATTTTCTCTATCTCTTCTAAACACGAATCATCATGTCATGCAGATTGCTTGTTTTATACCCCGTTGAAACATACGATCCGATGCCTTCTCCCAACTTTGAGTCCCCGCCATTCGAGGCTGAAGAAGAAAATGACAACGAAATTCCAGAAGAGATCTCCCGACTACTCAGACAAGAGGAAAGGTCCATTGAACCTCACAAAGAGCCGTTGGAAACGGTAAACTTGGGTTCAGAAAAAGAGAGAAAAGAAATCAGGATCGGAGCACTGCTCAGTCCAACTGTCAAAGAAAGTTTGATAAAGCTTCTCAAAGAATTCCCCGATGTATTCGCTTGGTCCTATCAGGATATGGCAGGGTTGGATACCAGCATCGTGGAACATCACTTACCGCTGAGATCGGAATGTCCGCCAGTAAAGCAAAGGTTGAGACAGACTCACCCGGACATGGCCATCAAAATCAAAGAGGAGGTACAGAAACAGATCGACGCGAGTTTCCTCGCTACATCTGAATATCCTCAATGGTTAGCCAACATCGTACCCGTTCCCAAAAAGGATGGAAAGGTCAGAATGTGTGTTGATTACAGAGATCTAAACAAGGCAAGTCCAAAGGACGACTTTCCTTTACCACACATTGACATGCTGGTTGACAGCACAACAAAGTTCAAAGTTTTCTCCTTCATGGATGGATTCTCGGGCTATAATCTGATCAAAATGGCACCGAAAGACATGGAGAAAACTTCGTTCATTACCCCATAGGGTACCTTTTGTTACAAGGTAATGCCGGGGCAACCTATCAAAGGGCTATGACTACTCTGTTTCATGACATGATACACAAAGAAATCGAGGTATATGTCGATGATTTGATTGCAAAATCAAGAACAGAGGATGAGCACGTTGAACATCTGTCAAAATTGTTCGAACGTCTAAGAAAATTCAAGCTCCACTTGAATCCTAACAAGTGCACCTTCGGTGTCCGTTCGGGGAAATTACTAGGGTTCATCGTCAGCCAGAAAGGAATTGAAGTTGATCCTGACAAGGTCAAGGCCATTCAAGAAATGCCTTCTCCGAAAACTGAAAAACAAGTCAGAGGATTCCTGGGACGTTTGAACTACATCTCCAAATTCATATTCCTTATGACCGCGACATGTGCGCCAATTTTCAAATTACTCAAAAAGAACCAAGATTGCGTTTGGTCAGAAGATTGCCAAACCGCCTTCGACAGTATCAAGGAATATCTGTTGAATCCTCCGATCCTATCACCTCCAGTGGAAGGGAGACCACTGATCATTTACCTCACAGTCCTAGAGGACTCAATGGGATGTGTACTTGGCCAACAAGACGAAACTAAAAGGAAAGAGTCTGCCATTTACTATCTAAGCAAGAAATTCACCGACTGCGAGACTCGGTACACAATGCTTGAGAAAACTTGTTGCGCTTTGGCTTGGGCAGCCAAACGTCTTCGCCAGTACATGATTCGTCATACTACTTGGTTGGTCTCCGAAATGGATCCAATCAAGTACGTTTTCGAAAAACCTGCTCTCACGGGAAGGATTGCCCGTTGGCAGATGTTACTATCAGAATATGACATAGAGTACCGTGCTCAGAAAGCCGTTAAAGGAAGTATTTTAGCCGATCATTTGGCTCATCAACCGATTGACGATCAAGAATCAATCGGGTTTGACTTCCCAGACGAAGATGTCATGTATCTAAAGATGAAAGATTGCGATGAACCGCTACCCAGTGAAGGGCCAGAACCAGGTTCCCAGTGGGGACTTATCTTTGACGGAGCAGTCAATCATTATGGAAATGGAATTGGGGCAATCATTGTTACCCCTCAGGGTACCCACATTCCTTTCACTGCTAGACTTACGTTCAAATGTACGAACAACGAGGCCGAATACGAAGCATGTATCATGGGTCTCGAAGAAGCGATTGATTTAAGGATCAAAAACTTGGACGTATATGGCGACTCAGCCCTGGTTATCAATCAAATAAAAGGAGATTGGAACACATACCAATCAGGATTGATTCCTTACAAAGACTATGCAAGGAGGTTGTTACCCTTCTTCAACAGAGTCGACTTTCATCACATCCCTCGTGATGAGAATCACATGGCTGATGCATTAGCCACTCTCTCTTCCATGATTAGTGTAGGTCAATGGAATGACATACCTAAGATCGACATCATGCGCCTTGAACGACCCGCTTACATCTTCGCGATTGAAGCAGTCATAGACGACAGACCTTGGTATCACGATATCAAATGCTTCCTTCAGAAACAAGAGTACCCATCTGGGGCACTCAGAAAAGACAGGAAAACCCTCAGAAGATTGGCTGGAAACTTCTTCCTGAGCGGCGACACTCTTTATAAGAGAAATTTTGACATGGTCTTGCTCCGATGCGTCGACAGACCAGAAGCAGACATGCTCATGAAAGAAATTCATGAAGGATCCTTTGACACTCATGCCAACGGATGCACAATGGCGAGAAAAATTCTCAGGGCCGGGTATTATTGGTTGACCATGGAATCCGACTGCTACAAGTACATGAGGAGGTGTCACAAGTATCAGATATACTCCGACAAAATTCATGTACCGCCATCACATCTCAAAGTTCTTTCTTCCCCGTGGCCATTTTCCATACGGGGAATCGACATGATTGGTATGATTGAGACCAAGGCTTCAAACGGACATCGGTTCATCCTGGTAGCCATTGATTATTTCACCAAGTGGGTCGAAGCAGCGTCATTCGCCAATGTAACCCGACAAGTGGTGGTCCGATTTATCAAAAACAATATCATCTGCCGTTATGGTGTTCCAAGCGAGATCATTACTGATAATGGATCTAACTTGAACAATAAGATGATGAAAGAGTTGTGTGCAGAGTTCAAGATCAAACACCATAACTCATCTCCCTACCGACCCAAGATGAACGGAGCGGTAGAGGTGGCTAACAAGAACATCAAGAAGATCGTTCAAAAGATGGTTGTAACCTATAAAGATTGGCACGAAATGCTACCCTTTGCTCTTCACGGTTATCGAACATCTATCCGTACTTTAACAGGGGCAACCCCTTTCTCTCTAGTATATGGCATGGAAGCAGTGCTCCCCATAGAAGTAGAGATCCCATCAATCCGGGTATTGATGGAAGCTCAGCTCACCGAAGTTGAATGGTGTCAAAATCGACACGACGAACTGAACCTGATTGAAGAAAAGAGAATCACGGCACTATGCCACAGTCAGTTGTATCAACAGAGAATGAAAAGGGCGTTCGACAAAAATGTCCGACCTCGTATTTTCAGAAAAGGAGACCTCGTGCTCAAGAAGATACAATTATTTCTCACTGACTCTCGGGGCAAATGGACCCCAAATTATGATGGCCCCTATGTGGTCACGAAAGCTTTCTCAGGCGGCGCCTTGAGACTTGCAACCATGGACGGAGAGGAATTTGCCTACCCCACGAATGTTGATGTAGTCAAGAAATACTTCGCCTAAAATAAAAAAAAAACGTCTTGGTGGATTGAAAACCCGAAAGGGCGGTCCAGGCAAAAGTTAGAGACATGAAAAAAATCATCCCGATGGATTGGAAATCTCATAGTACAATCCAGGCAAAAATTAGGGATAATGGCAAGTAACTATGTTCAACAGAGGCAAGTCCCTCAGCAGCAGTTACAGCATCATCTATCGGAAGAAATCTCCAGTCAAAGGTCATCTTCGACGGAAGCTCAGGATGTCCCGAACTCAAAGTTGGTAGAAGGATAGTGGTCGTTATGTTTCAACGTAGCCCTTTTCCCTGTAAATTACCATTTTCTAACTTTGTATATACTCTTTGGAATCACGCGTTTGGCTGATCTCCATCTTATCAATAAAATTTGAGCCCTTGTGCTTTTGTTTGTAATTCTTTACTTGTTTTAGCTTTATAGAACGAAGTTGTTTAAACTTAATCAGCGATTCTTGAAATAAAACAAAAATAAATTTACTTGTTAAACTTTTTCTGCTTTTAAATTAAAGATGGCATTTCTTTTGACTGTTGAACATCAGAAGAACATCGATCGCTTCTCCCGAAGTAAGCGAACTTCAAAGTGCAGAATCAAAGTACTCCTTCTAAACCAGTTCGCCTGAATGAAGGGATCAATTGTGTCAGAGACCTTGTTTCATCTGACATCCTCGGCCGAGTTCTCATCTCCTAAGCCCGATCAACATAGTTCCCAGCAGGGACTATTTCTCCTAAGCAAGGTGGAATTGCTACCTTTGAACCAACGGTACTTCTTCGCCCCGCGATGGCCGAGTATCCAATTGTGTTCACCCTTTAGTCTGTATGTCGCGTCTGTTTTGTCAGCATATACATACATACATCATGCATTTTTTATTTGCATTCACATTTCATATTGCATCACTATCACTCTAGTCTCCCCTGTACCCTAGTGGTAGAAGTCTTCTCAATCGAGTTGTCAGTTCTTGCCTCGTCAGGAAATACTGTGTCTGAACAACCTCGCTTCCAGTTTAATTCTGGAAAGAAGTTGGTCCTTGACCACTTTGATAACTTGAACCTCTGAAAAGCCAGAGAAAACTTTCAATAAGCATCACTCTTCGCCATTGAAGATGATATCCTCGCTTTCCCGGATTAAGGTAAATCCACAGAGAAAGCCTCGTGATCAGAGATTCGGCAACACGCCAGTTTTGCTCCGAAAAACCATTGATGAGAAGGTCATTGGCACCTCAAAATTGGATCCCATCATATGGCATTTCTCCGGGAAGATCCCGAGAAAAGTATGATGTAACCCCAAACGAAAACAGTCTCTCAAGAGACTCGCTTTCCCCAGTAGAATCGACAAATGGCGTCTCCAAAACAGAGAAGTTTGTGTACCTCTACAACTCAGACGAATGGGTTCCCCAGCAAGTCTGACATCAAAACTTTTTCCACTCAAATGGCATCTCCCCAGGAAAATTCGGCGAGAAGTTTGAAGGAAAGCCGCTACGAATAACGTCCCTTGTCAGTAAAATTTATTGACAAAAGAAACTAAGACCAGTTCTTTGGTAGGAAACCAGGATCGCGGGGAAGTTTAAATCAGAAACTAAGACCAGTTCCTTGGTAGGAAACCAGGATCGAGGGGAAGTTTGTTTCCACAACTAAGACCAGTTCCTTGGTAGGAAACCAGGATCGAGGGGAAGTTTATTTCAAAAGAGACTGAGACCAGTTCTTGGTAGAAAACCAGGATCGAGGGGAAGTTTACCTTTTCTAAGCATCATTGCTTAGCTAAAGAAGATGAATGCGTAAGCTACCATTCATAACCACCATCAAAATTTCGGGTATTCCGATATTTAATCCTCTTGCACCCCGAATCCCTTCGTCATTCACACCTTCGGGTCCAAGAAGATTAAATAGGGGCATCTGTAATAACCCAAATTTTGACCACTTAGATTTCCCATCATTGTGAAAATCATCATCACAATATGGATGAACCATCATGCTTCATCAGTCTCCCCAAAGATGGGTGAGCATCCAATACAATTAAAATTAGGGTTTCAAGCCCTCTCTGAGCTTTAGACAAAGGCTCAATCAAGAAAGGAGTTGATTTTCAACTTGTCTAATCTCTCAAACATCCTCAAAGGATCAAAAGGACTCCTACTTCAAGGATTAAGCACAAAGCTGCTCCCTTCTAGGTGGATCAAGTCTCAAGATCGACAGTGTCACCAAATTAGGGTTTTGGTCGACCAGGGCCTCCAGATGGAAATTTTCATCTGGGAACAAGGCAATGATCCAAAACATGACCTAATATACTTCATGGAACCTCATGAACCCATGCATCAAGTCAATTTTGCCTCAGGGGATGCATTCATCAAAAATCAGGAATTAGGGTTTCTTGACCTAATTCACCCCTAAGTTGACTTTTGGGACAAACCATGAGCCAAGACCTCAAGAGATGATTTGAGGGTCTCTAATATATCATATGGATCCATTTGGAACAATGAATTAATCCAAGAAGCTTGAGCAACAAGTCTCAATTTCATCTGCACCACAATTAGGGTTTTAAGAGAAAAGTCAACTGTAACTTTGACTTTTGACCAAGACATGCTCCCAAACCCTAATACATGATTGAATATACCCTATGACACCCATGTAACATGTCCATCAAGTTTGATTTAGGTCAAGGACATGATTTCCTGAAGAATTGCACAGTTTGGAATTCATCTGATAAAAAGTCAACTGTGCACAAAAGTCAACTTTGACTTTTTGAGATTTTTCACCAAAATGGATTTTTAACCCTAAAATGATGTTAATGTATGATTTGAATCATCATTCATCAAGAAAAATCAAGAAAAGTGAGATAACTTGTAAAAGGGGTAACCATAAAACTTAGAAATTTTTCTAAGTTAAAAATAAAGTGGCAAAGGTACCAACTTTGGAGGACCATAACTCCTAAACCACAAGGCCATTTTTTCTCATCCAAAGATGGATTTGTAGCCCTCATTATCACCTACAAAAACTTCAACTACAAGTCATTCCAATTCATTAAGGATTTTGAGTTATGGAGTGATCAAAGTGGCTGAAAAGTGAAAATGTCACTTTTTCCAACACTTAGTGAAATTTTCACTAAGTCAGATTCTGCCTCACTTTTTGCCAAATGTAGGGGGATTTTTCACTTGGAATCAAAAGAGATCAAAACCAAACTTGTTCAAACAGTTGTTGTATCATGTAAGAGCTTTCCAAAATGGGCAAGAACATTGTCAAATTCAACCTACACCATGAGATACAACATTGCCAAGTTGCCTTGCTGAAATCTGTCAAGGCAAGGCAGAATTTGCAACTTTGGTCGATTTGCCAAAATCAGCCAAATTCAATTGCTCCTATCCACTTGGACACCTCAGAGGATTGAATCTAAAGGGGACAATCACTGAGCCAAGCCTCCAAAGTCCATGGAACAAGAAATAGCATGTTGAACCTAGAATGGCCAAAATAGGGACAAGACTTCAAATTTGGAATGAGGCATTCAATGGAACCATCAAGGTGGCATGGACTGAGCCATTCTCATCTGAAATCAGTCAAGACTTATCCAAGACCAAGGGAACCAAAGCTCTGTGCCCTAACCTCTAGCCATTGGCTAGAGGAGACTTGGATTTTCATTTGCCAACATTGGCCAAACCTACTTACCAGCTGCCATGCACTATTCCTTGCAAAACAAACTTGCTCTACTATAAATAGAGTTCAATTGTGGTCAGTTTGAGTACACCAAAGCCATCTAACAGATGCTTTCCTCAAAATCTCTTCTTTCACTCCAATTTTGCCTTCTAAGGCAAGTCACTATCGGGTTTTTAGTTTGAGAGCAATTCCAATAAAACCAATCACTCACACACCTCACATACATCATATAGAAGTGATCCAAACACTCAAACAACATCTGGAACACAGATTTCACAAAATCACCAGTCAATTGCTCAAGGTTTTAACCAAGTTGCAGTTGAGATGCCATGAAGTGATCCAGCCAATTTCAATCAACTCCAAGCATTCAAACACACTCCATGGGATGTAGGAAAGCTGGTCAGATCATCACAATTCATCTGTAACACCTCCAGCTCAGAAATCAATTTGCTCTTGCTGTCACAACTTGGAGGTAAGCACATACTTGGTCATCTCTCAATCTATGCATATTTCCTCGCACAATAATTTGGCCATATGTTCATAATCATGCATGGAATGTTTTCCCTCAATTAATTGCATTGTTTGAATCGTGTATCAAAAATCCTAGCCTTCATGCAGAAATTAGGGTTCTTGAGGTTTCTTCGTGATTTATTGTTATATGTTTAATTTAAATGAAATTAAAGTACATAGACATGATCGTGAGGTTGAGACGAGCATAATGATATGTGGATTGCATGATATAATCAAGTATTCATGGAGATTGGATAGAAAATGCAAATCTGAGAAACCAAGAACACGCGCGTGTTCTTCAGCTTGTTCTTGGCGCCATTTTTAGAAATTCAAATATTTGAATTTTGTGATTTTGTTTAATTGATTCAAAAATTAATTTCTCTATGAGTTTTAATGATTTTGTGTTGATTCTTTTTTTAATAATTCACAAAAATGTTAAAATATTTTATTTTCACAAAAAATCCCAAAATTATTATTTATTTCATATAATTGATATTTTTGCAAAGAATTAATATTTTAATTGTTTTTGGCATTTTAAATATTTTTTCTACATTGATTTTGCAACTTTTAATGCTTTCTAATTATTTTGTAGGTCAATACTTAATTTTTGAAGCATTAATCCAAGATCACAATTTGTTTTCCATGTGTTAAACAATTTTTTATCATTTTAATTGAATTTTTATTCAATTAAATACATTTTGAAAACAAATTAGGGTTTTGGATTAATTCAACCCTCATAAATCATTTTCAAAACTTTTGGGCCTCTTGAGAGAGTGTAAGACCCATCCCCCCTTGTACAAAAACTTTTTGGGCCTCACTCATTGTATAAGTCCCTCTGTACAAGTAAACGGCGCGATCGTCGCCCGTTTAAAAATAAAAAATCACCTGGGCCTCTCCTTGAGCTATAAGACCCATTCAAAACACTTTGGGCCTCTATTAGAGTGTAAGACCCAATCCCCCTTTTAACCAAAACATCTTGGGCCTCACTTATTGTATAAGTCCCTCTGCGTTAAAAGAAAACCTCGGCGCGATCGCCATTTTTAAACGAAAAATCATTTAGGCCTACCCTCGTGTTATAAGCCCCACTCTTTTCTTTAAACCTTTTTGGGCCTCTTGAGAGAGTGTAAGACCCATTCCTTTGTACAGAAAACTTTTTTGGGCCCCAGTCACTTGTATAAGTCCCGCTGTACAAAGTCAAACAGTGTGCTCACTGATAAAACCCTGGGCCTCTCTTTGAGCTGTAAGCCCCAAATCTTTCTTTTTCAAAGCACTTTCTCCTTTGATTTTGAATATACTGTTGTTTTCAATCTTTCTTTGTTGAACAACTAACCAAACAACATGGAAGCACTCCAACCGAGTAAGTGGTTATCGCTTTCATTTACTGCTTTCATATTATAAACTGTATTGTGGGGCTGCTCACTGTAAGTCTCCTTTCATAAACTCATATCTATTGTGTAATAATAGTATAGATATTTCGAGTTTCCCCGGCAACTACGTCTAGAACTAGGTGACGCCGTTTCATTTATTCGTAGAAATAGACGCCTAGATCCCCAATAGGAGCACCAAATACAGTCTTCTCTTCGACTGTCCTCCTTAGGAATCGTCAAGAAGCTCTACTCCCCAAGATGAATGTATTCTCCGTGAATGGCATCTTTGAGTTTCTTCCAAATTCTCGAACTTTCCTGACTTGATCTATTCCTTGTGGATAGCTTGCCTTGAATGTCTCGGGGTTTGGGTACCCACTACGGTCATATTCTTGGACCTTAACTAAGGAACCCTCTTTAAAAGCTAAAAATCGCTGGATAGTAAACCTCGCACGTTTACTAGTGGTTTTTATCTTTAAAAGAGTTATCTCTCCTAATGGAAAGGAGATGATAGACCCACGGGCTTCTTAAAAGCATCGGCCTCCTCTTGGGCATTATTCAAGGACACTACGGCTTCTTAGAAGTATTCACAGCCTCCTCTTAGGCTTCGTATAATGATCTCTTCCTTTGGGAATGATAGCCTCCTCTTGGGCTTCGTACAAGGACCCGTCGGCTTCTTAAAAGTTTCCAGCCTCCTCTTGGGCTTCGTACAAATTGTCCCGACGACCTCCTAGAGGTATAGGAACAGAACCTAGTCATCCTCCTAGAACAGTCCTTTCATAGAGTCTACTACTGTTTCTCAAAGCATAGTACAAAAGAAAAAAACTCTAGACTTGGACAGTCTAACTTCCTTGAGTCTCAAAGACATTCTCAAGTGACCCCTTCGTTAAATAGGAAGGAAACCCGCAGACTCGGACAATCTCAATACCCTTTGGATTTCCCGTTTCCTCAAAGAGAAGGAAATATCCCTGATCCTCAAATCAAATCCCTGAGTACAGTGTTGCTCATATAAGAACTGATTTTCTCTTTTAAAATCAGTATATTGGATCTGTCACTCAACTGAAACAAACCTTTAGCCTCCATCTCGGGCTTCGTACGAGATACAAAAACACTCTCTTGTTGAGTATCAAAGACTATCTTGTTGAGTCAAACTTTTAGCCTCTATCTCGGGCTTCGTACGAGACACAAAGACTCCCTCGTAGAGTCAAACAAACAATAGCCTCTATCTCAGGCTTCATACGAGACACAAAGACTCTATCGTCGGGTCAAAAACTTTTAGCCTCTCTCTCGGGCTTTGTACGAGACACAAAATAGCCTCCTCTTAGGCTTTGTATAATGATTTTCCTAGCGGAAATTAGCCTCCTCTTAGGCTTTTGTATAAGAAAACCACTGGTTGATCCAATCAACCTTTTAGCATCAAAGCTGTGCCTCGTTCACAGTACACAAACATCAACAACTCCTTTCCCTTCATCTAATCGCTGTAAGCGGCAAGCCTATGGATCATCTATATCCACGCCATTGTCCCTCTTTTAGCATGAGAAATTCCTAAGGAAAGATGGCATTGCTCTACACTGAGTTAAAGTCTTCTCCTTCAGGTTAAAACCCTTTCTTCAGAAATTATGGCATTGCTCGGATCCGCGTATCCCAGTTAAAGTAATTCTCCTTCCCCCCTCTTTAGAGATGACAAATTCTCTCTAAAGTCGAGATCTTTCAGCTTCACGTCTTGGGCTTTGAACAAGACACAAATAGACCTTTCAGCTTCACATCTTGGGCTTTGAACAAGATACAAACCACCTTTCGCTTCACGTCTTGGGCTTTGAACAAGACACCAAAACACCAAAAAAACCAATTTCCTCCCATAGAATAGAAGGAACTACGAACGCTCTGATTTCCCTGTTTCGGTAAACGGGAATACGTAGGCATAAGATCGAAAGAAAAGATCTTAGCAAGCGCAATCAACAAAAAACCCAAATCCCATATCTCCATCAATTAAAAGCAGTAATTCAAAAGCATCAGTCCTAACATCCTAATCCTTGTTCCCCGCCAGAAACCATCTGCCTAGGTAAAAAAGAAAGAAAACAGTATTGGCGAAAATAGAAATAACCAGTACAAAGGCCCCCCCACATTGATAGCATCCGTAACCTAACAGACCGCTGTTTAAACTCAGTATGCAAAGCAGGGTTAATTGGAGACATCTATTTCCCTTCCTTATTCAGCTCACAATAGGATAAAAAATGAATCGACCTGTAATCAAAGCTCAAACCGCAGAGAGCGACCAGCGCTTAAGAACCGCGTCCAAAATCGCTCGCTACAGTACCCTTTCACATCATCTTTATATCCAATGAAAATAACCTTTCTAGCTCTAGATTGAAACTTTGTTCTATGAGCTTGTAGGAGGTAACAAAGGATAAACACCCAAAAACTTTTAAATGAACTAGAGAAGGAGGTTCATTAAACAAGACTTCATAGGGACATTTGGAGTTAAGGAGAAGTGTAGGCAACCTATTTATTATATGGACAGTATGTTGTATGCAAAAGTTCCACATGTTTAGAGGGATGTTGGAATGGAAGAAGAGAGATCTAGCATCAGTAAGAATGTGCTGATGTTTTCTCTCCACCACTCCATTTTGTTAGGGTGTTTCAACACATGTTCTTTGATAGATAATGCCTTTATATAACAGAAAATCTGATAAAGCAAGAAATTATGATCCATTGTCAGATCTAAGGCCTTTAAGGGTGGTATTAAACTGGTATTCCACATAAGCAACAAACTGAATGAAACTAGTTTTAGTTTGATCTTTTGTTTTAAGGAATATTACCCATGTATGCCTTGTGTAATCATCAATAAGAGTCAAAAAGTACTTGTGCCCTAGAGTGGAAATTGTTGAAAAGGGCCCCCACAAGTCAGCATGTAAAATAGCAAAAGGCATAAGATTGAGATACACTATTGGGAAAAGGGAGTTTCTTTTGTTTAGCATAATGACAAGAGTCACAAGGTACATCATTATTAGTACATTTGATAAAAGGAAAAGTTTTGGATATAGCTTGTAAACCTAAGTGTGAAATGTGGCCTAGTCTTAGGTGCCACAAATTACAAGAATTATTAACATTGGAAATATGAGCAGAGTGAGGAGCTTGTGAATTAAGAACATAGAGCCCTCTGAGTAAGCTAGCTATACCAATCGTTTCCTTAGTATGACTCTGCATGATGTGACAGATATTAGCATCAAATTAAATAGAAAAGTGATTGCTACCAACAAGCTTAGCAACAGAAATGAGGTTGACATGAAAGTTGGGAATATAGAGAACATTATGGAGAGTTAAAGAAGGAGAAAGAACAATTGTGCCAGAGATAGATGCAGTAGCTTGAGAACCATCTGGCATACTAACATGAATAGGAACAATATGTTTATAGTTGATAAATGATGTAAAATTGAAAGAAAAATGATCAGTAGCACCAGTATCCAAAATCCAAAGGTTAGGGTTCTTACCATTCACATTGGAGGAGTGAGAATGCATGACAAATGGTGAAGTAGACACAGAGTTAACAGTGGGAGTTGGCTTTGATTGTTGAAGCAATGCTAGAATGTTGTTATACTGTTCTTGAGTAAAACCAAATGAAGTGGAGTTTGAACTCCCATGAGAAGCTTCAGAAGCATTATTAACTGTAGCAGTTGAAGGTGAAACATTTGCATTGCCTTGAGCCTTGGTTCTACCTCTATAACCTGGTGGATAGCCATGCTTCTGAAAACAGGTGTCCTAGAGAGATCATCTAAGGATCAATATGATAAAAATCACAATTTGAGCCTTGATATTCACCAGTTTATAGAGGTAGAACCGTGATATTCACTAATATCAAACCTTTAATGTTATGATATTGATAGTTAGGTTGAGAGATCATCTAAGGATCAATATGATAAAAATCACAATTTGTTTTAGAGATGAAACATCTTGAGAGGATATGTGATTATATTTGTTGTTAATGAGTTCACATGCTTATATGTATGAAATGGATTATCGAGTCCTAATTTTGACATGTTTTTACCAATCGTTTTAAAACCGAAACTTTTTACCGTTGACTATAACTTTTTATGCGATCGTTGCGTTACGAAATTAAACCAAACACTTTTTATGTTCTATGTTTAAAACAATTCCAATTGTAGAATTGAGGTAATATCACACAATCCATGCAGATACGATAACAAAAACCCACACTAATACTGTTTCAAAAAATGGTGCCGTTGCTGGGGAATTGTTGTTTGATATTGCGAGCATTGCAATAGTTGATAAGTTTTAAAATTTATTTATCTCAGTTACTTTTTCTTGAGCTTCTTAATTTGTTTGGTTAAGTTTTGCAGACTCTGTTTATATGAGGAAAGTTACCTGCAGATCAACTTCTTTTCGATCCTGAGATTGAGAGAACTGCGCGTAAGTTGAATAGCAAAACTAGACGGAGGAGGCAACTTGCCAAGGAAAGACGAGAGGGAGGAGAAAGTTCTATTTCTACATCAACACCACTGTTTACGCTAAACATGGCAGCTCCACCACCACCACCACCACCACCTGCTTCAACACTATGTATCAACAGTCCAAGACATAATGCTCAGTTGGGGCAATTTTTAAAAGCAAAAAGTAAAAAGTGGGGGCACCTGATTAACCCAGTTGATCAGATTAGCTATGAGTTGGTTCGAGAATTTTATGCAAATGCTCTATAACCCAAAGGGGAAGTTTTCCAGTACAGAACTTTTGTCCGAGGCAAAAAAGTTCGATTTGACCGTGACGCCATCAATGACCTATTTGAAAAACCAAGTTCTTTTGGGTATTTTTGAGAAAGATGATTACACAAAGGAACTTGGTACACACTTGGATCACGAAAAAATTGCCAAGGCAATTTTGTTTGAGGGCAAGAGTGTGGAGCGCAATAACATGGGTGAGGTGATCCGGTACCGAAGGGAAGACATCCCACCTAAAGTACAAGCTGTTCTTCTTCTGATTTTATACAACATCAAGCCAAAGATGCACAGATCAATAGTTCCATATGATGTTGCTTTGCTTTTGTACTACATCATTGAGGACAAATAGGTGGATGTAGCCTGGGTAATTGTTAATGAAATAAAGACATTCATTGAAAACACCAGGAGACCTAAGGTACACTCTAGTGCTCCCATTATTTTTCCTTGCTTGGTTACCGCTTTGTGTCTAAAGAAGTGGGTGCTCATGCCTGATGTCATAAATGAGAAAGTAATGGGAGTGGTTAATGATGATTACATTGAGCGATATTGTAAGGGAAAATTGAGTCAGAAGAAGAAAGGTGCAAATGTGGGTGAGTCGTCTCGAGCACAGGCAAGTGAGCCATCTGAGGCACTTAATTTTTCTACTTGGGACCCAAGGATGTGAGCGGCGTTTAACTATTCGTAGGATATGGCCAAAGCTTACCAAAGGTCATCCGAGTTTAACTTTAATTGTATGCAGCAGTTGTATCAATTTCAGACTATTCCACAGGAGGTTACTCCATTTCCTTCTCGTGCGGATTACGACAGTTATGCAAATTGTCCTGTGGGCAGGCGACCTTTCTTTTCGGAGGGGGCAGTAGCTGGAGCATCTGGAGCTGATGGTGGAGCTGATGGTGATGGTGATGGTGATGGCGATGAAGAAATGAATGATAATTTGCATGATTTGCTGAATTAGGGGCTTGACTACAAAGTGAAGAATATCTTTATCTTTGTCATTTATTTTCAGTATTTTATTTCAGTTATTTAGTAGTAGTAAGTACTTTTGGGTCGCTTCGGCGAATTTTGTTGTTGTAGAATTTTGACACTTCGGCGAATACATTTTGGGTGTGTTTACACCATGACATTGGTTATGAAATTTTAGTTTGGTTTATGTTAAAATTCAGTTTTTTTAGTGTGTTTAAGTTTATGTTGTGAAAGAAATTATTTTGGTTGAGTTTTGTGTTTGTCCTTGATTTTGAAAAAAAATTGTGCTAGCACAAGAAAGTTCTAAAAGAGCGCTTGTTCAACTTTAAACATGTGATGGTGATGATAAAATTCTTGTTGATGTGCACAATCAAGGTGTTGAATAATTGATTTGTAGAGTTATAGCATGATGGTGAATTTAGTTCTTTATGCAAAATTATGATAATGCATTGTTTTGTAAATAGTTGTTCATGTTTGAATCAATTAGGACAAAACCACAAAAGTAAGGTGCTTTCCATTGTTCACCAAAAGTAGAGTTCAAGTAATTGTTGTTTTACTCGTTTAGTTCATGTTTAATCTTGCAAGTTTGTTTTTAAATGTTGGAAACTTAGAAAGGATCAAGGCAATTTTTTGTGTACTATGAGAATAACCACCATTCCAAAAAGGCTTCAATTCACCTAATTAGTGTGCGCGAATTCGTAACCCCTCTTGAGCCTTACGATGAATTTTTTTTTGTGTGAAAATGAATCAATTAAGATCCCAACAAATTATTAACCATGTGTGAAGATCATTTTTGTCTAAAGAGAATGAAATGTTGAAAGTTGGGGAGAGTTGTTTCATTGAAAAAAAAGAGGAAAAAGAATAAGTGGTACAATGCATTCTTTGAAAAGAACAAAAACACAAAAGGAAAGTAAGAATCAATAAAAATAAAAAAAGGATGCATTGTAAGAAAAGAATGTGAGGATTGAGCAAGAATGAATTTTTGAAAAAAAAAATTAAAATGCTCTTCATGAATTTTACCCGTTTTTGTTCAATGACTGTGTAGATATTACCATTTGTTGTTAACACAAGCCAAACTACAACCATAAAAGCCCTTAGTGATCTTTGTTTCCATGATTTTGTGATAGCTTTGTGAGATGAAAGCATGAATTATTCTGGATGTGGCACGATTATTTGTGAGAGTATTTTGTCCCTTGTAAATTTGTGTACATAATGTTCATGTGTTTGATAATAAGTGAATTAGGTAATTCAACTTGAACTTGTAGGTACTTGATTTTGCATTGTGTGATGTTGTGCTTAGAACTTAATTCATAATCATGTTTTGATTCTATGCAAGTGATTGAAAATGTCTTGTGCGTGCGATTGTCGAGTTTGAACCATGAATGTTTTCCGGTTGATTTGGTGTTTTTGAAAGTTTTCATGTGGATTTTGAAATTTACCTTTGATTGAGGGCAAACAAAGATGCAAGTTGGGGAGAGTTTGATAGGTGTTAAGTATAGAATAGTTTTCGTATCAATTTGCGGTACTTTTAAGCTCTTTTCCATGCTTCTGATTGCAAAACAACTTATTTATTAAGTGATTCTTGCATCAATGTATATACTTGGTATTTTTAATATATTTGTTAGTTTTTTTAGCATTTTATGTAAAAAGGGTGCAGCAAAAATCGGAAGAAAAAGCAAAGAATCAAACAAATGCGTGTGTCGAAGAATTCAATACCTTCGCCTGGCGAAGGAGAGGCGAAAGGGTAGTTTCGCTCGGCGAAGGCTGGCGAGAGATCAGGCGAAGGAAACTCAAAATTCCAGTAGCTACTGGCAGTGGTTCGCTGGCAGATTCGCCAGGCGAATGAGAAGCGAAAGGGATTCGCCCGATGAAGCTTTATTTTGCCTGGCGAATTCAGATATTTTTTCCTGCTTGCTTGCACTGTTGCTGTCACGTGGCTTTACTAAAGGGTTTCGCGCGATGAATTTTATAGCTCCCCCATCGAATTTTCCTGGGTAGAACATGTGTATTTTAACACTTTGTGATATTTTTTGGGACATAACTTACTTTTTTATAATCTTTTGTAACCTGGAAACTTTTGTGAAGAGAAAAAAGTCATCTTCTTCATTTTAACTTAGAATTCAAAGCTTTTAAGCTTAAATCTTTGATCTTTTCAAGTTTGATGCTCCAAAAGCTTTGCTTGTTACTTGTTGCTCAAGCTACCATGGTTATGGGTAGCTAAATCTCTCCTTGTGTCAAGATTAGAGGTAGATAATCCTTACTTTTGTATGTATTTCTCTTGATATGTTGTATATGAACAAGTTGATGATGAATATATGGTGAAAAACCTTGTTTTTATTGTATATTTGTGTTGGATCATTATTGAGAGGTATGTTTCAACTATTGACCTAGCTTTTTCATCTTTCAATAAACAAAGTCTAGAGATAGTTTTGTGAGTTGATATTCACTAATATCAATCCTTTAATGTTATCATATTGATAGTTAGGTTGAGAGATCATCTAAGGATCAATATGATAAAAATCACAATTTGTTTTAGAGATGAAACATCTTGAGAGGATATGTGATTATATTTGTTGTTAATGAGTTCACATGCTTATATGTATGAAATGGATTATCGAGTCCTAATCTTGACATGTTTTTACCAATCATTTTAAAACCGAAACTTTTTACCGTTGACTATAACATTTTATGCGATCGTTGCATTACGAAATCAAACCAAACACTTTTTTATGTTCTATGTTTAAAACAATTCCAATTGTAGAACGACGGTAATATCACACAATCCATGCGGATAGGATAACAAAAACCCACACTGATACTGTTTCAACAGATGTCCATAAAGATGGGTACTCAATAATTCGTGCTAAGGGACATGAGTGACCTAGATGGAGTATAAACATCTTGCATATTAGGATAAATGTCTATGGGTCTAATATTGAAATGGACAAGAATTACAAGGTTTATGTCTTGTGTTCAATATAGACATGAGGGAAAAATGATAATTGTATACACAAACATTATCATAGAAAGATTTTGACATATCACATGAAATTTTCATGACTCGAATAGCAGTAATGTGTTGCTAATACCACCTATTGTTTATTATATTAAATGTGTGTTTTAGTATAATTGCCAATGTAATGAGAGCCTACAGAGTCACACACATAAGGAAAGATTGATAAGAGATAGAATGAATAAGTAAAATACATAACACCATAACGTACAATGTAAGTAAGAGAATTACAGAACACCGTAATGTACGGTCCACTTAAGTGAATAATAGAACACCGCAAGGTATGGTGCACTCAAGTGGAATACAAAATATTATAAGGTACTATGCACTTAAGTGAAATACATTACACCGTAAGGTACAATGCACTTAAGTGAGATTTTTCAGCTCGCATCCCACACAAGTGGTTCTATAAATAGAACCCTTTTACAAAAGCTTTTACACTGAATGAAATTTGGTTTTGAACCTTAGCCATAATCTCTCTCTCTCTCTCTCTCTCTATCTCTCTCTCTCTCTCTCTCTCTCTCTTTCTCTCTCTCTTTCTCTCTCTCTCACACACACACACGTACACTCTCTCTCTCTCTCTCTCTCCCTCCCTCCCTATCTCTCTCTCTCTCTCTATCTCTCTCTCTATCTCTCTCTCTCTCTCTCTCTCTCTCTCTCTCTCAAAGTCTTAATTAAGAATAACTAGCACTGAGATTGAAGGCAATCTATTCGTATGGACTGATAGAGGCGTTGTTCTTCGTTCAACGCTTGTGACTGTTCTTCTTATTCTGCATCAACTATGTTAATAGTTATAAGAGGTAATTTTTCCATCATTGATCATGCTCATTCGTAAGGATCAACTTAAAGAAAATTTTTTTCGCTGCATTTTATTTCTTAATTTCCTTCCATAAAGACGATAGACAATGAAACAAGTGGTGATTCGGGCTCACTCTCTCTTGACAGCTAGTCAATCTATAGCGCATAGGTGAATCCCTAATACATTGTCCTCAAGCCAAGTTCAAACTTAGGAACATGGAAGGGGTATTAACCCTTATCCGGGCACGGTCCCTAGAGACGCCATATAAAACTTCGAGCACGACCTCAAATGCTAGTAAATTCCCAAATACAAACTAGCAACCTAAGGCGACGCCGCAATTAAACTTTCGAGCATGACCTCAGACACCTGCCAATTCCTAGAAAAACGAACTCAAGGAAACAAAGCAAAGATAATTAAATAAAGTGAGAAATATGTTATTCAGAAACAACCATGGAATTCACTCTATAACAGATGTTACACCATGTAAGAACATCACGAATATATATAAAAAATCAAGAGACTATGAATTTGACTCATCCCCATGGATGACCGACTTCCCATTCACCATGTCTTGATTAGGACAAATATGCTCTTGGGAGATATGCATTGTAGGATGAAAAAATTCCACCTGTTGCAATGTGTTTTCAACAAATACCTCCAGAAGGGAAAACTTGTCTTTTACCGACTCCATGTACTCTTTGGATTGCTCAAGGTTTTCAAGGCGTGTATCCTAAAGATCATCCTCATCCTTCTTCCAACCTTCCCGAACCTTGTTTAACAATACCTCAAACTCTTTTACCCTATTGCGCGAAAAGTCCAATGCACGAGTCGATTCAGCAAGAGCGACTTCAAGTTTGGATAATGTCTTCTAAGCAAATAATAGGGCATCATCCTTCTGCTTCATTTTTCGCACAAGTGACTACACTATCTCGGCCACTAAGTGGGAGTATCCAAAAGTCTGCACATCAATCCCCATCTATCTCTACCAAATCACTCGCCCTCGTGATCTCCTCTAGATACTGACCCTACTTAATAGTAAGGTTGTTAGGGAATTATAAGAGCAATTCTTTCTATCGTCGAAGACGGTCTAGAAAAAATATCCCTTGTCCCAAAAACACCATATGCTAAAATAGTCGACAAGAGAGGGATATTCCTGCTAAGAAATTTACAAATCCAATTACAAGGTTACTCAGATGCTAATTATGTTAGATGTCTAGACTCTAGAAGATATATTTCATGCTAAAAACTTCTTCTTGAGAAGGTATCTTATCTCATTGAGGACTAAGAACAATTTATTGTATCAATATCTTCAAGTGAAGCTAAGTATAGGTCGTTAGTTGCTGCAAATTATGAGCTCTAATGGTTGTTCAAAGACTTAAAAGTTAAATGCATTAAAACACGTGTCCTCTACTTTGATAAGAAACGTGCTCTCCACATTGCAGCAAACTCAATCTTCTATTAAAGAACAAAACATTTAGAAACCAAATGTCACGTTGTTAGAGAAAAGATGCTAGATGGAGTAATGAAGTTGTTACCATGTTTTTCCAAAGAGCAATTGTTAGATTTTTTTTACAAAACCTTTACTTCCCCCACCTTTTAACATTTTGCTAACCAAGTTGATAATGCTTGACATATATTAGTCATGAACTTGTGAGAGAGTGTTACTAGATAGAATATTTGTGTCACATGCAAATAACCATGAAAAGATAACTTGTGAACCAAGAAACAATATTTGAAGCATAACTAACTTGCTCTAACTATGCAACTAACTGTTTTTAATTTCTTAGGCCAATTGAGAATTAGTTGTAAGTTGCTATGATCGGTGCTAAACCATAGTTCTAAGTTTCAATTGAGTAAATGATTACTTCAATTCACAATTAAAACTGTGGTTAATTTAACTATATAAGTTAATTACATTTTACAACAAAAATAAAAGTAACCATCTGCTCAATTGAATTAATCACATTTTTGTACACAGATTTTTCTAAGGACAAATATATAATATAGAATAGGCTTAATACCCTTTTTGGTTCTCTAACTATAGGGGTAGGTCCAATTAGGCCCTCTTTCTTTTAAAAGTGCCAAATTGGTCCCATACGTTTTTAAATAGGTTCGTATTGATCCTTTCCATTAATTACAGGCTAACGGTGTTAAAAATGATGATGTGGAATGTAACTTAGATGGTGTGTGTAGCACAGTCAGCATCTCCTTGTTCGTTCAATCTGAGACTCTATAAATCCACCCCCAATTCCAAACCCTAGGTTCCAAAATCCCCAAAATTAACCAAATTGAAAGGAAAATCCCCATCCAATAATGAGTTCTAGGCGAGTTTCTTCATCATCTTCAAGAACCCGCGTCGATTCGCAAGTGTATACCAGTTTTGGGAAAGTCATGTGTGGTTGTGGAGACCTTGCTGTACTTCGCAAGGCAAGAACCGTCTAAAATTATGGAAAGCTTTTTTGGGGTTGTCAACATTTTAAGGTAATCTTCTATCTCAAACACATTCCTTCCATCCGGTACATCTTCACTGTTCTTAAGTTTCCTTCATATTTGTACAGGGACACACGAATGTCGGGTCCAGTTTTTTTGAATGGTTCTATGATGATTCAAGAGATGACAATGGAAGATTGAAATGCAATTTAAGGAGTTGGAAGAAGCCCAAAAAGAGTTGGCAGAGGCAAAAAGAATGGTTGAAGTTTTTAGGGTCAAAAATTTGCAGCTAGATGAAGCTTTGAAGAACACAAGGAAATGGAAGATAATCTGGAAGTGCTTGTGCTTTACTGTGTTATTTGTTTTAGTGGTTAAGGTGTTGTGAATGTTGGAACATATGTTGTTAGTTGTTGGTAGTTTATCAGCTATTTTTTTCTTGTGAAATGGATGTAAAAGTTGCTTCCATAACATGTACTAATGGTCTGAGTAAAAGAGTATTGTTGTTGCCAATATTTTAGTGTTATTGCCATATTTATCAGTTGTTGCCATATGTGTTGTAAAAGTTGTTGTCAATAACATGTAGTAATGGTCCGAGTAAAAGAGTAGTTTTGTTGCTGTCATAAACATATTTTAGTGCCATATTTTAGCAGTTGCTGTAGGTTGTGGCATACAGAGTTGTACATATTTGTACACCAAATTTGTAACCTGGTTTTTCTCATTGTATATGAAACAGAGTTGTAGATATCAGTCCACTAAATTTTGTATAAACCATATTTGTACATCAAATTTGTAACCTGGTTTGTACAATAACAACTTAACAGAAAATTTGTACAACATAACAACTTGTATACACCAAAATTTGACAACAGGTGGACAGAAGTATCAGTAGCATAAGTACTTAACAGAAAACTTTAGTAGCATAATTTGACAACAGCATAACAGAAGTATCAATACAAAATAGGAAACATTGTACACCATAAGTACATAAGTACACCATTACACATAATAGCTGAAGCATATCAGAAATGCTTAGTACACAAAATAGCAGAAATTGTTCATAATATCAGAAAACAACATTACACAATACAACACAAACTATAGACCCTAAGAGGATTTCTTTGAAATGTTCCTTTTAGTTGGTGTTGTCCTCCTAGTAGTAGGACCCACTGCATTCTGTGATGCACTCAATCTGGTGGTGGGACCTCTTGAAAGCTGTGCTGGTCTCTTTAAAGGCAACTTGTGCCTAGCTTGTGTTGTAGTCTTGTTGTTAGTTGTCTGAGAAACCTGAGTTGCCTGGGATGCCTGAGTTGTTCTGGTTGCCTGAGTTGTTTTACTTGCCTGAGTTGACTTGGTTGCCTGAGTAGTTTTAGTTGCCTTAGTTGACTTGGTTGTCTGAGTTGTTTTAGTTGCCTGAGTTGACTTGGTTGCCTGAGTTGCCTGAGTAGTTGCCTGAGTAGATGTCTGAGTTGCCTGAGTTGCCTGGGTTGCCTGACTTGCTTGAGATACTTGCTGAGATGGTTGCTGAGAAACCTGTGATGCATGTTGTGGTGGCTGAGCCATCTTACATGCTGATTTGTTATGCCCAGTTTGTCTGCACCTAGTGCACCTCACAATCATACCAGTTTTTCTTATTTTCCTGTCAGAACCATCAATCTCACCCTGTTCTCTATTCCTCTTCTTCTTTGGTCGTCCAGGTATTTTCTTGAATTTGGGAGGCTGTATATCAGGGTATTCAGTTCTCACCCATAAATTTGTACCATTCAGAGGGTAAATGATAGGTTCATACACCTTAATATACCTAGCCTTCTTGTAATATTCTGGGAAAAACTCATCAACAACAAGACCTCTACTCTTCATTGAGGAAATTGCATGGACGCATGGGAGACCAGTCAGCTGCCACTTTCTGCAAGAACAACCATGTTCCTTTAAGTCGACAGTGAACATGTCTCCCTGATTCTCAATATGTCCCACCTAAAAAATATATTCAGATGACATCCTGTAAAAGTAAGTGCATTATCTATCAAAAGTAAGTCATAATAATTAAACACAAAAGTAAGTCTATTACCTATCATAAGTAAGTCATAATAATAAAACACAAAAGTAAGTCTATTACCTTACTATCCAAAAATTTGTATAACTGCTTGTTTTCTCCACCTGCTTCTTTATGTTTGGCAACACTCCATCATCACCCAAATTAGTGAACTTCAACCTATTTGCCACCTATTTTTCCATTATATATCCCCTAATATCTTCTAACATTGTGCCAAAGGTTTTGCCCTTGCTTCCACAATCACACTGTTGAAAGCTTCTGACATATTATTCAGGACAGTATCAGACTTTGTTGTGGTTTTGAAGTAGGACTTGCTCCAAAATCTTGGTGGTGTTTGCATCATGTCTTTGTAGGCCTCTTCATTTATCCTCCTCATGCCTCTCATATCTCTTTCCCAAGTCTGTGGATAAGTAGCTCTTGCTGCCTTCCAAATGATCTCCTTGAACACTTTTCCTGGAAATTTCTTCCTAAAATTGTTGTATAGATGTCTCACACAAAACCTCTGTTTAACACTTGGTAACAATTCATCCATAGCTGGAAGAAGACCCTGCAAATGCATATATCAAATAAAAGTTCAAAATTACATTCTAAATCAAAAAATACATTCAAACTTAAATTAATGTAATAAATCTAGTGGTACCTTTTGCTGATCCGAAATGAAAGTATAGGTCTTACATTCTTCTCTTCCACCTAAATCATCAATGAGGAGCTTTGAAAACCAAGTCCATGAGTCTCTATTTTCCCCTTCCACCACAGCAAAGGTAATAGGCAACATTTGATCATTAGGATATGTTCCTATTGCAGCTAAGATCTGGACACCACATAAGCCCTTTAAAAAACATCCATCAAGGCCAATAATTGGCCTACACAACTTGAAACTTTTCTTGCAAGCATCATAACAAATGTACAACCTCTTGAAATAAGGTTTAGCATCCTCAACACCCTAATATCATAAACAAGCAGGAACTTTACGAAATGAACATAAAAAGACCTAATTTTAAAAAGGAGGCAAGAAACCCTAATTTCTACACACAAACCCTAGACTACAGAAAACGAAATTTTTTACGAAAATAACATAGCCACTAACCAGTATATTGCTTTGTCTTCATTCTTATGTCTGGGAATCTTTGTGTTC
Organism: Lathyrus tuberosus; assembly: GCA_022829125.1. NCBI lineage: Eukaryota > Viridiplantae > Streptophyta > Magnoliopsida > Fabales > Fabaceae > Lathyrus > Lathyrus tuberosus. The sequence goes on from JALAZF010000282.1 coordinate 4,616,705, forward strand.
ATCTTCACCCTCGGTCGTCTGCTATACTTCGTCTTCGTCTGCTATGCCTTCTCTTCTAGGGTTAAATGTGCAGAACTAAAATGACTTAAGGAAAATAAGCCACAATTCTGAATTGACCTATATAAACCGTGCCACATCCCCATTCAGAAACATACACATCAGCATATCCATGTCATGTCATCAACATTTTAAGTGAAATTTTAACTTTTCTAACGGCAAGGACAAACGTGGACCTATTTAAAAACGTATGGGACCAATTTGGCACTTTTAAAAGAAACAGGACCTAATTGGACCTACCCCTATAGTTAGAGGACAAAAAAGAACTGTACGATTAGTTAGCACAAGTTATACATATCTATACTATTGAGAACATGAAGTATAAAGAAAACTCTCAAATACAATAGTTATACGACTCACGAAACAAGAAACAGAAAAGAAAGGAAGCAAAGCAATAAAACCTCACCCCCTAACAGGGCCGGTCCAAGACACCTCGAAGACCGAGGCAAAATTTAAAATTAAATATTTTTAATATATATATATATATATATATATATATATATATATATATATATATATATATATAATAGATTTTTTTAAGATATAAAATAATTAAATTATATTAATCAATTTCATTTAACATTTGATTTTCAATTGATAGTAAAATTAACAGATAATTTTAAAAAATCATTATTGAAAAAGAATGCCAAAATTCTTAAAAAATACTTAGATATCAATTCTCCTATTATATTAAACAATACACATTATAAAAGAATGGTTGTTATTATTATACATTTTAGATAGATATTGTTATTTAATTGACATATAAAATAATTTAAAATATTATTTGATCGTGAAGGCTGGATCAGATCCTGTTGAAGTGGGCCACCAAGTACGTCTGAGATGCTGGGCGTATGGAGAGGAGAAGAGGGTGTACCTGCAAGGCACTCCGACGCTCAAGTAAGAAAGGGTCGGAAAAAATGGCAAGTACAAAGTGTTAGTTCGTAGGGTGAATATTTGATACTTGGCCCTCCCAAGTGAGAGGGTTTATATAATGCCCCCAAGCGCGTGGCCAACAGTCCTATTTTCGGGGGGAAATAACTGTTTTCCCGAATAATAGGTAACTGCTCAAAACTAGCCGTTATGTCAGGCAGGGTGCCCAAAACTAGTCGTTATGTCGGGCATAGGCATAGTTTCGGGCACCTGCCCATAGCTGCTCGAGGAGTGTATGAGCCATGGGGAACGGGCAGTAGTTCCGGGGAGGACTGTGCAATCCTTGCCCAACTGGAGGGGCAGAACGGTAATTTTCTCCCTTTGGTGGATTGGACCTGGGCATTTGGGCCGTTACTGCAGCAGAAGTGGATTGGGCCATGCCTGGCCATTGGCCCAGTCCAGAACAAGAGCCCCCCAAGTCGTTGATCCCGAGCATGTGAGTGATGACTTAAGGACAGCTCACGGCTCCGGGGAGGTAACATAAGGTCATCGCTTGGCGGCGTAGGAGGTTTGTCTAGTGGTGCCCGTCGCCTTTGGTGTCCGTGATGTTCCTGACTATGATAGAGCTGCTCGTCGTATGGAGAGACTAACAGTTAGAAGGAATTGGAAACATTAGGGTGCCACGTGTGCATAGAGTTCTGTACAGCAGTTGCTAGGTAATGATGGCTAGTTAATAGCCATCATGACCTACGAGGGCGTGCCATCGCACGTTCCCCTCTGTATAAAAAGGGGAAACTCGTTCCATTCTGAACTTTTCGCTCTTGCTTCTCTTCGTCTCCTTCAGAGCTCCTGCCCGTTCGTGCTGTCAGCTTTTCCGGCCACTGTCTCAACTCCGGGCAACCACTTTTCGTCTCTTTAACTCAAGTAAGTTCGTTGATTTTGCTCTGATTTACTCTTTTTGATGATCAATGGTAGATTGCATGCGGTTAGGGCTAGGTTTAGAGGACGATTGGCTTCGTTTCCGGCGGTTGTTGGTGGTGGACGGTGGTACGTATCAGAGCGACAACCACCGACTCGGACTAAGGTAACCGGATATTCATCTTGATTACCTGCAGGATGGCGTATAAACCATCACCATACACAGAAGGGGTGAGATATCAAAAAATATAAACAAGAATATGATAATCAATATGTTAGAAAGAATCATACAATTTTCATTACTATCCAACAACAACATCTTACAAATCACCCACAACTTACCAACATACTTTATCAACCTATTACACATATCAAAATTTACGACATAATCACTAAAATCAACCTAATCAACATAACCAACTTCAACTCTAAAATCAACGTAAACACCTTCATCAACTTCAACAAATATACCCAACATATTCAACTTCTTCAACATCAACATAATCGACTTCATCAACTTAAACAACGCAAACAACTTTATCAACTTAAGCAACATGAACAACTTTATCAACTTGGACAACATAAACAACTTACTCAACTTCAACAAAACACAATCAACACAAACAACATAAATAATGCGACACAGGATGCGACTCGACTATGCATATGCATGTGGTACCATCGGAGTAAAACTCCCAACTTAAAATATACCCGGTTATCGAGGTATCTGCAAGGCATAAGCCTTCAACTTAATAATCTTGCCAATCCAGGCCAACGTGGTGAGCATCCGCTCCAACTCAGAAAACAATGTATGCCATGATGCAACGACTCAACACATAACAACAACCAACTCCGAACAACATATAATAAACTACATAACAACTTTAATTCAACACGATTCAACTTTGGCCAAAGGCCTACAACTTATATACATCAACGTTGGTCATACGACCTACAACTTTAACATCAACATTGGTCCTTCGACCTACGACTTAAAAATGCCCACAAACCGGGACAAAACCACATAAGCAACTGTACAAGAAATCCACACATACAACACGAATTCAACAAAATAAACTGACTAAAATCACCTACTAATTATTACTAACTACCTCGACAATTTTCGTTAAATTCCGAATAACTAATTTTTCCGCTTAAATCGGCTAAACCGGCTAAATCGTATTTTTTTTTACTGATGCTAATAGTTTCAACTTGCTGATACAAACACATTATGCACTCTATCATATTGTTATTAAAATTTCAACCCTGATAAAATATCAGTATCTGCTATTTTCCTGTTTCCTGCTAAAACTCTATTTCCTGCTAAACTACTAATATTAATTTTCTGTCAAAATCTCTTACTGCTACTCTTTTCATTTTTCTTTCAACAACTTGATAACTTATCCTAATCTGCCATGCATACTAATCAGGATTTTCCTACTAATCTTCAATTAATAATTTGTTAATAATCCACCTATGTAAGCATACACATTTTCCTTTCTTAAGATTTATATAGTTACTAACTTGTTATATGGAACAAAAGTAGCTATTCTTCCACTTTATGGGTGGCTTGCGCCACCCTTTATATTATACTAAAGGTGGCTGGAGCCACATTGTTTAAGTGGTGGCCGGGCCCACCTCTAAGTGGCTTGCGCCACATCCCACTATGGTGGCTTGTGCCACCCACTTTTCACACACAGGGGTGGCCGGCGCCACCCTCTCTTTTATATATATATATATATATATATATATATATATATATATATATATATATATATATATATATATATATATATATATTTAAACGAACCACCAATTAACAACAACACATAAATTACCAACGTCACAGAACACTCGTTTCCATTTTACAAATTTAACCACAAAAACAGACTACAGAACATCAATTCCACAAAACAACAATAATTCATCAATTACAATCCAACACGTTCAGTAAACAAAATCATACAAGCCCAATCCCACGTATTAATCATCTTATTCCCGGTTATAAAATTCGAACCCCACCCTTACCTTAGATTGATGGCCGCTCGAATTTCCGATCGACTTTTCCGACTTGGCTCCGACGGCAATTCTCTCGTATCCCTCTTTCTCCAACTTTTCCTCGTTCTTCTTTCTCACGTTCCTGCTCTTCTTTCCTCTACTGATACAAAACCTAACTTCCTCTCCTTATTTTTCTTTTTATTATAATTATTATTATAATTATAAATCTCAATTTGGGCCTACTAATCAACACCTCACCAATTACTACCACCAACGCAACGACTAATCCCACTTAAATAAAATACGCTTATATTCCATAATATTAATTCTAATATTATTTCTCTCGACTAATTACCGACTATCAAATAAATCGTCCAAACCACCAAATCAACATATTTAACCATAGACGGAAAATATTCAATATTATTTCCACAACTTAAATCAACTTATTAAATCAATTCAACTCGAACCAACTTAGAAACATCAACATAATATTCCGATATTCCGGAATCAACTTAAATCGACACAAATACTCAAATCAACGCGAATCAACACAACATACTACAATTATATTTAATTAAATACTTAATTAAATAAACGGGCGTTACAATTCTCCTCCACTTAGAACATTTTCGTCCTCGAAAATTCATCCGATACAACTACTCCAACTATGTGATTCCATCCGACTAATCAACTCTCATCTCCGAAGGCAACCTACGTATAATACAAACAATTCATAACATCAACGGCGAAAACAACCCGAATACTACTCATGCGACACACTTGACAACTTAACATCACAACATAAAGAGTAACCAACTTAAAAATTCACCGGTTTAAGAACTAGAACGCAACAACATACGAACACACAACTTAAACACGACATCAACGCAACCAACTACCAACATCGTTGTTGCTCACGCATGAACAATTGTACAACACCTCGCGTTTGCTGCACACTCTGATTACTTGCAAAGTATCAAGTCTACCCATTTTATTCCCAACTTCTCAATCGCCAAAACCGACATAACAAAAGACTTTCGACTTAACTCTTCGGAAATTCCATCCCAACAGGTATTCTACACTTTTGTAGTTACCGAATACTTCAAACTTAGATCCGTAAGACAACACCTCTGAACGTTCAACATAATTACAACGGCGACTACTTCCCAATTATCATAAAACATAATTACAACTTTACCATCTCCTATTTACACGTTCCTAAAAAATCATCTTAAACACGCAACATCATTACAACAACATAGGGTACCTGTGTACAATTAACTTCAACCAGATAAATCATCTTTTCCTTTCCAACTAATCCAACAAACCAAATTATCGACTTTTACTCATACTGACACAATTCTTCATAAATTCTTATCCGAATTAACACAATCAAGTAACTCATCTTTACCAACGAAAAGTTCCACTTTTACAATTCAACTTATAACTTCACATCTTTTTCTACTTGCAACTCAATTCTCAAATTACCCAGAACTCAACTGCGAATTTCCATACTACTCATCAATTAAATCGCAACCTCATGCCATCATCCTTAAATTCAACCAATATGCTCATATATAAATTTACATCGACAAAATAAACAATCCACAATCACTTGGCTTGACTTCAACCAATTCAACGTACGTACTATACTAGTTGGCACGACACATCTATCCATCAATTATGATTCCGTCTACTATCAACAAGAGATTAAGGGTGATCAGTTCCTCAATTTGTCAATAGACAGCCGACAACTATAACAGTGGCATAAATCATCATTACCCAACACAATAGTGTAATACCCCAAAATTTGCCCTCTCATTGCTTCATATCATTTAGCATGAGCTTTCATTTCATTGCATTGCATTCAAGCATAGAAAAAACAAAACATCAAGCATTTAGCATTCCATCTTGCATAAGGGCATGTGATCAGTTGTTTCTCAAAGGTGTTGATCATCCAAAGCTAAAGAAGAAGAGCCAAGTGTTTCTCACAAGAGCCAAGGGTCCCTTAAGTCATATGTCATCCCTACTTGGTCTCACAAGGCATGGGGAGAGGAGAATTCATCAAGAAGATTGGGCAGTGCATGATCTCCTACACAAGGCAGTCAAAAATTGGGACCTGACCCCCTAATAGGCAAGCTCTTTGAGTTTTTATCATCTCCAAATGGCATATCTCATCATTGTTTGAGAGAATACACATCATATTCAGAGGAATTTGGATTTGGAGGATGTGTTATTTCCTCCTAACCAGAGGGTGCCAAAATTAGGGTTTGGCCTAAAATCAGTTTATCTCTGATTTTTTGGGCAAGACTTAATCTCATGGTATTCCTTATGTTCTTAAGTGTATATGGATGGAATATTGCTCCTCAATTGGTTTCAGAGGAGTCTCAATTGATCAGTTGCTTGATAATCAAGAAATTGGGGAAAAAGTCAACTGTGCAGTGAAAAAAGTCAACTCTTGACTTTCTAAGGTCAAATTCATGAAATTCATGTTATATATGTTCAATGGACAAAATTTGATCAAGAAATGATGGAGGAATAATGAAAAATCAAGAAATCACAAAACTGCCAAAAATGGAAACTTTAGGGTTGCCAAAAATAGTAAGTTTGGACCATTTTACACCCTACTTTGAGGCCCTCTTTCTCCAAGATAAAAGCTTCAAACCTCAGGCCCAAGTTGAGCCAATTAAATTTCATGTTCTAAGCTTCAAATCCATATAAATAACATCTCAATTGGATCAATATTGAGTGAGATATGATTGATCCAAGTTTGAGAAAAGTAGGTCCAAAATCAAGTCATGACCAAGAATGCCCAGGCCCACGCGCCATATTTTTTACAAACACTTGGTGTGCCAAATGTCCACACATTTTTCTCAATGATAAAAGCTCCAAATGAAAATCTTTTCAACATCAAAATTGTTCCTTGCCATGCCCTCTTTAATGTTGATGTTGGACAAATTTTGATTTGGTCAAGATATGATGGAGATATGTTGGTTCCAATTTGGTATGACCATGCTGAAAATCCATGCACCATGTTGCCTTGCCATGACACAACATGCCTCGCCCATAAACCAGCTCCAAACCTTTGTGTTTCAAGCTATTTTTCATCCTTTTCCAAGCTTTAATTCAATCCAAAACCAACATCAATCACGCTCTATGATGTTCTATCTTTCATTTGACACTTAGAGCTCATGATTTCATCCACTACACATGAAGAAATTTCTCCACAAACTTGCATTGATGGTGGCTGCAGAAAATAGAATGTTATGTCATGTTTGTTGTTGTTTCATCATGCTAGCACGCACACCTTTCCCCACAACCATTGCCTCATTAGACCAAACACATTTCACATACACCACACCATACTCTCCATGATACACCAAAGAGGGAATGAACTAAGCTTGTTGAGCAAGTTTCCTCTGCACCACTGATTTCACATTGCCACCAGCCGTGCCATCATCATCATTCTTTCTCTTCATCCTCACCATAACACCATAAGCCTTCACCTCACCATAACACAGCCAAGCTAGCTCGCCCTAACTAACTTGACTCAGTTAGTTAGAGGCAGCTCAGTTAACTCTACTCAGTGACTCAGTTAACCATGAGTTAAGTCAGTAAACTCAACATATAAAACCACATTTCACTCATTTTTCATGAAAACTCTCATTTTTTCTCATTCTCCCTCTCAAACACTTCAAACTTTCTCTCTCTATTCTCTCTGAGTTTACACGAATTCACCATTACTCATCATCACCATTGCTTGGCCTTGAAGAAAAGAGACATTGAATCAATATCCTTCTCCAAGTGAAATCTCAGCAACATTTTGATTTTCTCTCTGCTTTCCATTCCAAGATTCTACAGCATTTATTTTGCTTAGATTGAAGTTCCAAAGGTGAAGATCAATTGGATATCTCTGGTTTTCTCAACTGTTCCAAGATCTACAAGTTTCAGGATCAAATTTTCTTCACTTTATTCTGCTCGTTTAGATTGTTTTGAAGCTTGTTTTTAGCTCATTAGGAGCTCTGTCAACTCCGGCTAGTTGATAGGCCTCTTAGAGGCATAGTTTCAAAACCTAGGGCATATCTTAATCTCCTCTGTTTTCTATGTACGTGATTGTTATGTGAAAAATAATGATGGATTCAGGATGTATGCAACGCCAGCTTCATTTTGATATCATGTTTATGCATTTCTGGAGATTTTGAGATGTGCAGGTGGTGGTTGCTCGCCGGAGAAGATGACCGGAGGTCCTTCTCCGGCCGGTGGTTTTAAATGGTTAGGGTTTCTGTGTTTTAAGCATGGCCGTTGATTTGTTTTCATCGTGGGGTCAATACTATGCCAGCGCATTAATGAAGTGATTGCATGCGTGTGATTGTATGATAGTTAATATGTGCCTGCATTGATGTCCACATGATTGCATTGGTTTTGTTGATCTTGACCGTTTGATGGATCTAACGTCCATAGAGTTACCAACACATTAATGAAAATTGTGCACCTCACGTGTTATTTCTTTTTTGAATTATGATGATTATGTGTGCGTGCGTGTAAGGGAACTATCATGTGCCTTCCTCGTGGACTGTTGGATGCGCGTACTTTAATGATTAATTCATGTTGACCTGATTGTGTGGCTATGATTGCATTTGATCATTAATTGCATGTACACTGATCACACATGATCACACGCATATTGGATTGGACCATAATTGATAAGTGCACCACCTCTCTGAGCCCATTTTCATTTTTTAAACGTGGAAATTACTTCTCTGCACCCCCTACTTGTTTTCCTTTCTTCTTTTTAATTTCTTTTTATACATGTTTCATAATTGATTTTCAAAAATACCCAAACATCATTAAAAATTCTATAAAAATTCATGTGATATCTTAGTATGTTAAAATAAATTTCTATATTTTTTAATTTTGAATTTGTGAATATTTTCATATTAATCCATATTTTTCTTTTATTTCTTTTGAAATTGGTTTCTATTTTCACACCTTTATTTCAAAAATTTATTTCTCATAGATCCTTAAATATTTTTGCATCAATCTTTTTGCATATTTTCAATAACATCCAAAAATTCATAAAAATATTTTTATTTCATTTTTAGAACTTTTTTATTGCACTTAGGTCCTCCATCTTTGCACTTTGGTTCTTGACCTATAAGTCACCATTGCTTGATTGTTTGAGGTCCTTTCTTTCTGAAATTTTGTATGATTTTTTGGTATGATATTTGCCTCTGGTTGAGGTCTTTTGAGACCCAATTTGATTATTTTTTTAATTGTGTTTGGTATGTGTTGGATGACTCTTGTTTGATGTCCCTTTTTTGTGAACTTCTTTGACATGTTTGGTTACTTGCTTGGTAAGGCACTTGTGCCATTGTATGAGATCACTCTTCTTGTCTTCTTGAGCCATGTTTAGATCATTATAGGCCTGTTGATTGAAATTATAGGTCATTGGTTTGAAGTTGATGTCTTTGGTGTACATATTCAATACTTGTTCTACATGTTTCCTTTTGACCTATTCCTCTTTCTTTTGCATCTAAGTGCCAACTTGAATTGTAATTGGTTTATTTATGCCATGTCATACTATTCATTTGCATTTCATATGATGTATGCCTCTGACTTTAAAGTGTTGCATTCATTCCACATGCCATTTATGTTTCATTTTGCATACTTGAACATGTTTCATCCAAATGCATATTTCTTTTTCTTCTAGCTTCTAAGTGACTTGTAATTGTTTGAATGTGATTGATTTGTGAATCTTATCCATCCTAATATGACATATTACTTCTGACTTTGGTACTTGAGTTTCATATTGAACTTTTATAGGTTTGACTTATGCCATGAATGTTTTCTTTCCATGTTAAATTCATGTTCACATCTTCTCAATTCTCATCCTAATCACTCCTAATGCTTGGACACTTGATTGCTTGCCTTATGTGACATTTGTATATCATGTTTAGGCACATGTTTAGGTCATCCACATTCTGACTTTGACATTATTTGAAGCATAATTGCATGATCACTTTACATGTTCACTCATTCTTTCTCTATTTCTTCCATGATTCACTTCTTTAATGATTAGTGCTTTGTTGGTGCATAATTCATTTGTGTTTGGTGTCTTAATATTAGAGATCACCCTTATTGTTTATATTCTGACTTTGATTAGTTTGTATCTCTTAAGATCTTTGTTTCTTAGTCCTTAATTGATTTGATCATCACTTGTGGTTTCTTCCTTTATTTTATACTTGTAAATATTGTGAACTAACCTTTTCATGTAGGTGCATGGTAAGTAAGTATGGGGACATAGTTCCACATACACTCCTCTCCCTCATCCTCTCTTATCTCTTTTAAATAATTCAATTTGTGTTTGATAAGCATTTACATGCTTTCTTTGAATAACTTCTTCTTCATCCCTCCTTGAGATCAACTTAACTTCCTTTTTTGAAGTAAGTTGTTTCTTTTGCTCTTCTTCTTCTTTCTTTTAGAATTAGGTTTGTTGAACCACATTAACCATAGGATCTCCAAGCATGCTAACACTAGGGTGTGTCTTAGTCTCCTCTTAGTTTTTACCTTTGATCCTCTTTTTGAGTCACTTATTCTCATCTTAAAACAAGAGTAAAAAACACTTAATAAGGCATAGCACCTATTGTATTTAGGCCTTTCATGTGAGAACAAGGAAGTGTGGGGTCTTCTCTCACTTTCTTGGAATGTTTAGCATGCGTCCTGTCTTGGGTCGATATGCGAGGCATTCGATCCTACATGAGGGACTTAAATACAATACATGTTACAAAACACAAAATAATCAAAACACTTCTTTCTTAAAAGACAAAAAAACAAACAATAACGTCTTTCCTTCGGGAATTATTTTCTCATCTCACTCACTCTCAACGCACGGACGTGCTTCTCCTCGTTCTCTTGCAAGATGGTAACGCACTCGAACCAGCGAACCTGCAACACCTGAGCAAAAACGTTAGCAGTTCCTTTAAAAAAACACAAACAATCCATCCCTAGTGAAGGGAACTACGTCGCTCTGATTCTCATGTTCCCGATGAGATACGTAGGCAGTGAGGTAGGGCCCATTTGAGCACTTCTTTTATTTTCTCTACATTTGTATTCTCTTTCCATTCCTTTTCCAGTTCCTTTTCCATCATTTTTTCCTACACCTTTTGATTGAGACAAGCAAGCGTGGATCCCATCGGGTACGATGGACGCGTGGGGGTGCTAATACCTTCCTCGCGCGTAACCGACTCCCGAACCCAATTCTCTTGGTCGCAAGATCATGCTCTATCCTTCCTCTCAGGTTTACGCAGTGTTTCCTTTCCCTCTCTTGGGATAAATACACATTGCTGGCGACTCTGTTTCGGTGCCACTTTCGCGTTTGTACTTGGATGAAAATCCCGGGAGCGACAGCTGGCGACTCTGCTGGGGATATAACCCAGAATCTCTGGTTTCCTTAGCGAGTCAATCCTAGCGCTTGTCTGTTTTTCTTTCATTGGGTGTTTACTTTTTGCTGTATTTACTGTTTTTACTATATTGTTGTTTACTGTTTTACTGCTTTACTTTATATTACTGTATTTACCGCATTTTAACATTTTCATTTCATATCATTATTATACTGGACTGTGCTGTACTGGTTTTTCTGTTTGACGGGATGGGTATTCTGAGAGATAAGCTCATTACACAAGCTTGAGCACATACATAGGATTAGAGTGGACGGTAGTGTGGCCTACGTAGCATCTTGTTATGTATGGTTTATACGAAATCCACAACCAGATGAGGTTTTCTTGGGAGATGTTCTGATTTGCGCGTCTTGTGCATTTCAGGGTGTTAACCTAGAAAGCTGTCGACTCTGGTGACCATTCCCGAGTACTCAGTTGCGACACTCCTCCCGAGATGTGACAGTGGCAGACCACATTATGTGGCAAACCCATTGTACATTCTCGATCCGAGGACCCAACACTGAGAACTTGCTATAGGATGACCATTTTTTGGGGAATCAGTGGACGACCTCTTTGTTTGGCGATAGCATTGTATCCTACGGGCTGAATGTGCTATTGCTTCTCAAATCGAGAATCCGAAACTGAGGAACCGCTGTTCTAGTACCTACATGTGAGTATGGGTGGGTGTTTACAGGTTTGCAGGTAACCATGCTTCCTACATACCTTGGTGCTCTGATATATTCACAGACAGATGATGTAATTTGTTACAGTCAGTGGGTTTCTATCTGCAGTATTATTCTCAGCCTTGTACAGACACCGTGCACACAGTCCAGCACCGACACAGAGCACTGATACCATGCCTTTTGCATTGCATTATCATAACATAACATTCATGTTTGTCATTTCCAGGTGCTTATTTTACCTCTGATTCCAATCAATGAGTTCGACAGAGACAGATGCTAAAAGAAAGAACAATGTTGCTTACAAATTTCCAGAGGCGACCTTGGATCTACTTCACAAGATGATAGCCATGGCTGACCCGGGTGTTCTTATCACTTTCCAGAAGAAATATGGGAGATTGGATAAAATGGTCCGTAACATTACAAAGTATGAGCATGATGCCCTCCACACTCTACTGCAGTTTTACGAGCCGCCGCTAAGATGTTTTGTCTTTCCAGGGTATATCTTGATGCCTACATTGGAGGAGCTTTCGTTCATCTTGGGTGTTTCAGTCAAATCAAATGTGCCCTTCTTTTCTGGAGATCACCCTAGCATGGAAGAAATTGCAACGGCTCTACAGGTGGAACAGTCAGTGCTGAAGAGAAATGTTGCCAGTAAGAGTGGAGTCAAAGGTTTTCACTTAGAATTTCTCGTAGACCAAGCTCAAGAATTTGCCAACGCCAAGAATTGGAAGGTCTATAACTCTATCCTGGCCTTGTGTATCTACGACATTGTTCTGTTTCCCAATCAACCTCAGTTTGTGGATATGCACGCTGTGAGGGTTTTTATCCGGAAGAATCCCATTCCCACTTTGTTAGGTGATTTCTACCACTCAGTGCATTTCAAAAATGAGAAAAAAAGAGGGGGTCCTGTCAACTGCTGTACTCCACTTTTGTCTGATTGGTTTCTGAAACATTTGCCTCAATCTGGTGTGTTTGTGGACACGAGGGATTCTCTAAAGTGGTCTAAACGGATAATGGGGTTGACTGCTGATAACATTATTTGGTTTGACCATCAGTTGCAAGGGGTAGAGATCATTACCAGCTGCGAAAACTTCCCGAATGTGCCTCTGATAGGCAGGAAAGGGGGAATTAACTACAACCCAATCCTGGCTATCAGACAATTTGGGTATGCCTCAAGGAACCCTCCTGAAGATCAACATATAGAAGAGTCTTTGTTCTTCAATGGGGATGAAGACACAGAGGTGTTAAGAAAGGTTGTGCATGCTTGGGGACACCTACACAGGACTGGGAAGACTGTCTTTGGAAAAGGTGACTGTAGAGCCTATCCACAGTATACGGAATGGATTCAAAGAAAGGTTGAAGAAGTTCTTTTGCCCTTTTCAAGAGAGCCACCTCTGTATCCATCAATTCCGGAACAACCTACCACCGTTCCCATGGAGGAGTTTAACAAACTGCAAGCTATAGTGAACGAACTTCGGGTCGAGAATTCCGATTTGAGTAGTCTTCTTCAGAATGCTCTACATACCAACAGAGAGCTGGAATGGAGAGCTAAAGACGTGGAACGAATCTTACCAGCAAAAGAAAGGGACTTTGTCGAAAGAGCCCAACACTTCCAAAAGATTAGTAAAGGTGCTGATGTTGCTACTCAAGCTCACAAGAAGACTAAACAGGTCTTAACACAAAACAAAGAGAAGTTAGTCAAGTTTCAGCAAGCCTGGGATGAGGTCAGGCTCGAGAATGCAGAGTTACAGGAACAGTTAAAGGCTAAAGATGACGAGCTTCTTAGAGCACATGAGCAACGGCGAAAGCATATGGGAGACTTTGCAAAGAGCCAAGAACAGCTAGAGGTTGTAAATGATGAATTGAAGAAGTCCAAGAAAAAGCTTGAAGATGCCATGATGGAGATGGGGAAACTCAAAATACAAGCTGGGGTGAAAAGGTTCAAGGAAACGAGTACTGATGAAGCTCTCCTGATGCACGCAGATTCATTAACTGAAGCCCTGAATAGGAGAGACATTTTGATCAGAGAGTTGATTGAAAAGCCGGGTCATCAACGCACTAGAATTCTTTTTGAAGAAATTAAGCATTCTAGCGAGAAATTGAAAAATTTGGAGTTAGATGTGTGATCTTACTTTCCCCTATTTTAATGTATTTTGTTGATGTGTTGTTGACTACCATCAAGCTTGTTGATGGAGTCATTGCTTTGATGTATTTCCCATTTACGAATTCATTGTAAAATGTTCCAGCACTTATTAGCTTTTTGTTCAATGAATGGTATTCAAAGGGGTTTCTTCGGCATCACGTTATTCACCAGCATATTATCACAGCGTAGTTCTTCATATCTTTCTCGCAATACTGTGTGACTATCATTGAGATTATTGTGATTAAGACTGGAATCAGGGTGTAAAACGCCCTGGCGATGATAAACATGGCATTTGCATTGCATATCATTTTGTATCCTGTTGTTTGCTGTGCAAGTACTTGTTGTAGGAGATCTCTAACCTTTATTTGGTTTCAAGCATTATAGCTGAGAATCACGTACACCGATACTCAACTCGAAGAAATCAAGCGAGGATTATGGATCAAATGCAAAGTGATTTGGCTGAAATGAGGGCACGCATGGACCAGTTTATGACTCTCATGACTGGTATGGCACAAGCTCGGGAAAGATTGAGGCTTCTGGTCGAGCGTCCAGAAACTACGCCAGGAGGTAATCAGAATGACAATTCACAGACTCATGGCACTCCTCCGCCAGTTGGTAATCCTCCTCCTGTGGGCAATCTGGGTAATGGAAATGTCAAAAATGCTGGTGTTGTTCAGGAAGATGCTTAAGAAGACCAATTTACCCTACTGGATGCTAATATGGGTAACCCTGGTGACCGAAGGTATGATGAGTTAGCTGAGAAGATCTGGGACATAGAGTGCAAGAATGCTATGGGCATTGATGTTACTAGTTTGGGACTGGTACCAGGAGTCAGAATTCCTCCCAAATTCAAGCCGCCCACTTTTGATAAATATCAGGGCAATACGTGTCCCCAGACACATATCCAAGCTTATTTTGGGAAGATCTCAGCCCATACAGATGATGAGAAGTTATGGATGCATTACTTTCAAGACAGTCTGGCTGGAGCTCCTTTGACCTGGTATATGAAATTGAACAGAGCTGTTGTGAGAAGTTGGAAGGATCTGGCAGAAGCATTCCTAAAGCAATATCAGTACAATATCTACATGGTGCCCAACCGCACTCAATTGCAGGGGTTGTCACAGAATGCTAAGGAAAGTTTCAAGGAATACGCTCAAAGGTGGAGAGAGATGGCTGCACAGGTTCAACCTCCTTTGTTGGATAGAGAAATGGCATATATGTTTATGGGCACCCTGCAAGGGGCATTTCTTGAAAGATTGGCTGCGTGTCCATCAACCGGATTTGCTGATATCGTGATTGTTGGAGAAAGAATAGAGAGTCTGTTGAAACTTGGAAAGATTCAAGATGTAAGTGGGGCTAGCTCTTCTGGGACGAAGAAACCATTTGCTAGTGGTCAGAAAAGAAGAGAAGGTGATATAAATGTTGTATATAAAGGACGAGGCAGAGGACGTTCTCAGGGTTACCATCAAGTAGGTGCAGTGACAATCCCGGCACCGTCAGTTCAACAGCAACAACCCCAACAGCAAGATCAGCAGCAATAACAGCAACCTCCTTTCCAACAGAGGTCTAGGCAGAGGGATCGTAATATTGACCCTTTCCCTATGACGTATTCAGCGTTGCTACCACAGTTACTCAAGTTGAAGTTGGTTGAGCTTAGTACTATGAGACCCCCTGTCGCTGGCAATTTGCCACCTAATTTTGATGTTAACGCTCGCTGTGAGTTCCACTCAGGTGCTCAAGGGCACTCCATTGAAAAATGTTGGGCGTTTCATCATAAGGTGCAAGACTTGATTGACGCTAAAGCGATCAATTTCTCGTTACCTCCTAATGTTCTACAAAACCCCATGCTTGATCATGGTGTGGCAGATGTGCGTGCTATTGAAGACGGAAAGAGGTTAAATTTGGTAATGGATATCAGTCAGGTGAGGACTCCGTTGCTAGTGGTGAAGGATCGTTTGTTGAAGGGACAAGTGTTCCCGGGATGTGATCAAAATTATTCTGAGTGTTTGAATCAAGAGAATGGCTGTGATAAGTTGAAAGTAGGTCTGCAGAATCTGATCAATGAGGGCCGGCTACAGTTTGACAGGGTTGTGAAAGATACTGATGAGGTGTCAACTGTGACCATCTGTTATACTCCCGCTGAGATTCAGGTGCCTGCAGGTACAGCTTCTGTAGCAAGTGTTGTGCAAGAAAGGCCCAGACCTGTTACCATCACGGTACCAGAACCAGTACTGTTTACAACTACGAAGGCAATCCCATGGCACTATGGGGGAAGACGTGTACTACGAAGGGAAAAAGCAGGAAGTCCGGACATCAGCCAATTCAAATATTGATAATGTGGGTGGTGTAGGAGGCTTTACAAGAAGCGGAAGATTGTTTGCTCCCCAAACTTTGCGAAGTGATAGGGAAGTTGAGGTTGCGGCCAAAGCTAAAGGAAAACAGGTGGTTGAGAACGTGCCTGTACCTGAAACAGAGATAAAGATTACCTTTGACAACGAGGTGGAAGAGTTCATGAGGATAATAAAGAAAAGTGATTATAAGATTGTCGATCAACTGAACCAGACGCCCTCGAAGATTTCAATTTTGTCACTGTTGATGTGCTCTGACGCGCACCGGGAGGCTCTATTGAAAGTGTTGAAGAGAGCATATGTTCCACAGGAAATCACTGTTAATCATCTTGAGGGTGTAATTTCCAACGTCAATGTCAGCCACGGATTGGGTTTCACAAGCAGGGATCTGACTTCTGAAGGGAAAAACCACAACAAAGCTTTGCACATTACAATGGAGTGTAGGGGTGCAGTGTTGTCTCATGTACTAGTAGACACTGGTTCCTCGCTCAATGTCTTGCCTAAGAAGGCGCTAATGAAGCTAGAGGTTAATGGTTTGATTTTAAGGCCCAGTGAGTTGGTTGTCCGAGCGTTCGATGGAATGAAAAGATCTGTGTTTGGTGAAGTGGAATTGCCCGTGCAAATTGGACCGCAAGTGTTCAAATCTACATTCCATGTAATGGACATACAGCCTGCGTATAGCTGCTTATTAGGCCGCCCTTGGATTCATGCGGCCAGGGCTGTTACGTCCACCTTACACCAAAAGCTGAAATATGAGTTCGAGGGACAAGTTGTGACAGTGTGTGGTGAAGAAGACATCTTTGTTAGCCATTTGTCCACATTCAATTATATTGAGATGGATGGGGAAATTCACGAGATGCTTTGCCAGTCATTTGAAGCGGTGAACATTGATAACGTGCCTGAATCTTCCCTTGCACCAGATAGAGCCGGTACATCCATTTCATCCTATAAGCAAGCTGTTGAGGTCGTCAGAGCAGGCAATGCCCAGGGCTGGGGCAAGCTAATAGAGACACCAATGAAGAAGGACAAATTTGGTATTGGTTATCATCCCTCTATGACTTCAGTTGAAGAGAATAGTGGACCCATCACTTTCAGCAGTGGAGGAATCATTTACCCAGATCAGTCTTGTGCAGCTACAGAAGATGGTGTTGGCAGTGACTGTGACTTGGACAACTGGGTACGTCCCCGCGCTCCGGGACAACCATTGCAGAATTGGTCCGTTGAAGAAGTCATCCGGGTTACTCTTCAAACAGAGTAATTTTCTTTGTTTTTCTAACCATAATGCATGTTAAAATCTTACGCTCTGCCCAAGGCGTATAGATTCATTTGTAGGGCCACCCTGTTTGCATTTGCAATTTTAATCATCAATAAAGGACGTTTTGCACTCAAATTTTGTTCTCTGTCTTTCATTTTTATTTTGCACAAAAATAATAAAATGGCAATGTTTCTTTTCTTTTTGTTTTAAAATAAATTCTAAAATAAAGCATGAACCCGTTCATGCAGACTTGATCCTCCGGATTTCATTGATAACGGTTCTGCTATGGCCATGTATGACTTTGACAAACCGATTTATCAAGCCGAAGAAGGGGATGAGAAGGGCTGTGAATTCTCTGAGGAACTGGCCAGATTGTTGAAACAAGAGGAAAGGGTCATCCAACCTCATCAAGAGACCATAGAGATCATCAATATTGGTACCGAGGACGCTAAGAAGGAAATCAAGATTGGTGTCAGCCTGCAAGTAGATGTGAAGAAGTCTTTGATTGAGATGTTGTGTAAATATGTTGATATCTTCGCCTGGTCGTATCAAGACATGCCGGGGTTAGATACTGATATTGTTGTGCACAGGCTGCCGTTGAGAGAAGAATGCCCTCCAGTCAAGCAAAAACTTCGTTGGACTCATCCCGATATGGCCATAAAGATCAAAGAAGAGGTTCAGAAGCAGTGGGACGCTGGGTTTCTTGCTGTGACTAATTATCCTCCCTGGGTCGCCAACATCGTGTCGGTGCCAAAGAAAGACGGAAAAGTGAGAATGTGTGTGGATTATCTAGATCTTAACAAAGCTAGTCTGAAAGATGATTTTCCACTGCCTCACATTGATGTGCTGGTTGATAATACAGCTCAGTTTTCAGTGTTCTCATTTATGGATGGTTTCTCCGGGTACAACCAGATCAAGATGGCACCTGAGGATATGGAGAAGACCACGTTCATTACTCCGTGGGGTACATATTGTTATAAAGTGATGCCTTTTGGGTTGAAAAAACGCAGGGGCAACGTACCAGCGGGCAATGGTAACATTATTTCACGACTTGATCCACAAGGAGATTGAATGTTATGTGGATGACATGATTGCCAAGTCAAGAACAGAAGAAGAACATCTGATAAACTTGAAAAAGTTGTTTGAAAGATTGAGAAAGTTCCGTCTAAGGTTGAATCCTAACAAGTGCACTTTTGGGGTGCGTTCTGGAAAGCTGCTGGGTTTCATTGTGAGCGAAAAAGGGATTGAGGTTGTTCCTGCCAAAGTGAAAGCAATACAAGATATGCCCGAGCCGAGAACGGAAAAAGAGGTTTGTGGTTTTCTGGGTAGATTGAACTACATTGCAAGGTTCATATCTCACCTAACAGCCACTTGTGAACCAATATTCAAATTGTTAAGAAAAGATCAAACGGTTAGGTGGAATGACGATTGTCAATTGGAATTCGATAAAATAAAAGAATACTTGCAGGAACCTCTAATCCTCATGCCTCCAGTTGCAGGAAGGCCTTTGATAATGTATTTGATAGTGCTTGAAGGTTCTATGGGTTGTGTTCTCGGTCAACACGACGAGATAGGTAGGAAGGAGCATGATATCTACTACCTGAGCAAAAAGTTCAATGACTGCGAGTCCCGGTACTCAATGCTTGAAAAGACATGTTGTGCACTTGCATGGGCCGCTAAGTGATTGAGGCAATATATGATCAGACACACAACTTTGTTAATTTCCAAAATGGATCCTATCAAATACATTTTCGAGAAACCAGCGCTAACAGGCAGAGTTGCACGATGGCAAATGGTGTTGACAGAATATGATATCCAGTATACTTCCCAAAAGGAAATCAAAGGAAGTGTCCTGTTAGACTATCTTGCGCAACAGCCAATTGATGATTACCAACCCATGAAATTTGATTTCCCTGATGAGGACATCATGTTCCTCAAAGCTAAAGATTGCGAGGAACCACTCCCGGAGGAGGGGCCAGACCCTGAATCCAAATGGAGTTTGATGTTTGATGGGGCTGTCAACATGAATGGGTGCGGAGTTGGAGCAGTTCTTATCACACCGGAAGGTGTTCATATGCCTTTCACTGCCCGAATAACTTTTGGATGCACCAACAATGAAGCAGAGTATGAAGCTTGTATAATTGGAATTGAGGAGGCGATTAATTTGCGAATTAAGACCCTTGATGTTTTCGGTGATTCAGCTTTGGTAATCAATCAAGTAAAAGGGAGTTGGTACACGCACCAAGCAAATCTAGTGCCGTATAGAGATTATACGAGGAGATTGCTGACATTTTTCACAACAGTGAAATTGTACCATATTCCCAGAGATGAGAATAAGTTTACTGATGCCCTGGCTACTTTGTCTTCCATGATTAAAGTGCAAAGATGGAATCATGTACCTAAGATCGAAGTGTCTCGTCTTGACAGACCTGCATTTGTGTTTGTTGTTGATGCAACGTCTGATGACAAGCCATGGTTTCATGACATCAAGTGTTTCTTGAAAAGTCAAGAGTACCTGCCTGGGGCATCTACTAAACATAAGAAGACGTTGAGAAGGTTATCTGGTAGCTTCTTTTTGAATCAGGATGACGTGCTGTACAAACGGAATTTTGACATGGTTCTGCTCAGATGCGTGGATAGACACAAAGCAGACCTGTTAATGCAGGAAGTACATGAAGGCTCTTTCGGTACCCATGCCGGAGGTCATGCAATGGCTAATAAACTATTAAGGTCAGGGTATTATTGGTTGACAATGGAATCAGATTGCTGCAAGTACGCCCGCAAGTGTCACAAATGCCAAATTTATGCAGACAAAATGCATGTACCTCCAAATCCGTTGAGTTTCATGTCCTCCCCTTGGCCCTTTGCCATGTGGGGCATTGACATGATCGGAAAGATTGAGCCTACTGCTTCAAACGGCCATCGTTTCATCTTGGTCGCCATTGATTATTTCACTAAATGGGTGGAAGCAGCATCTTATGCCAACGTCACTAAGCAGGTGGTAGCTCGTTTCTTGAAACGGGATATCATTTGTCGCTATGGAGTGCCCGAGAGAATCATTACTGATAATGGTTCTAATCTGAACAACAAAATGATGGTTGAGTTGTGCCGGGACTTCAAAATTGAACACCACAATTCTTCTCCATATCGCCCGAAGATGAATAGCGTTGTGGAGGCGGCCAACAAGAATATTAAGATTGTGCAGAAAATGGTGGTCACATATAAAGATTGGCATGAGATGTTACCATTTGCTTTGCATGGGTACCGAACGTCAGTACGCACGTCCACTGGGGCAACACCATTCTCACTTGTATACGGTATGGAGGCAGTACTACCGGTTGAAGTTGAGATTCCATCCCTCAGAGTCATGATGGATGTCAAGTTAGACGAGGCTGAATGGGTTCGTGCCAGATTTAATCAGTTGAGCCTTATTGAGGAGAAACGACTGTCAGCTGTGTGTCATGGGCAGTTATACCAGCGGAGGATGAAACAGGCATTTGACCAAAAGGTGCGTCCTCAGGTTTACAAAGTGGGAGATGTGGTACTCAAAAGGATCCTTCCTCCAAGTACAGATCACAGGGGCAAATGGACTCCCAACTATGAAGGTTCATTCGTGGTTAAAAAGGTATTCTCGGGTGGAGCCTTATTACTTACAACCATGGACGGCAAAGACTTTTCATCCCCTATCAACTCAGACGTAGTCAAAAAATACTTCGCATGAATAGACCCGCTGGACAAAAAAAAAAGAGAAAAGTCTAGGCAAAAAAAGGCATCCCGGCGAACCACAAAAACAGAATAAAAAGGTTCGGGCAAAAATTAGGGATAAAATAAAAAAATGGTACACCCGGTGAGTTGAAAATCTGCAAGGGCAACTCAGGCAAAAAAGGGTATCCCGGTGGATTGAAAACCCGAAAGGGCGGTCCACGCAAAAGAGGGATTTAAGCGAACGACTACGGTCTGAGTTATCTGTACTCCATCACCGTTTCAACAACTGACACTCCGAAGGGTAGGAATCAGTCTGATCATTCCTCAGAAGGAAAGGTCGGGGAGTTTTGAAGACATACTGGCCATAGCAGAATTGAAACTCAGTGGAATGTCGTTTTCACATTGCCATTAGGATAGTTTCTTTTCTCAATTTTCAGCGATGGCCTCTTTCCAGGGATTGCTTCCTGATGTAATTGCCTATTCTGGGCTTTTCTTCAATAAATTGAATTTGAGTAAAAAGCTTCTTATTTTGTTTTACTGCTTTGTTTGCAAACGTCTGAATTTTTGATAAAACATTGCATTTGAAAACATGGTGGCTTTACAATAACATGCGCAGAAAAAACATTTAAAATTACTTTGAATGTTGAACAATCCTGGATGGTGGATTCAAACCACGCAATATTCCGGGGCACGTGTGCATATTATTTTGTTGCAGGTAACAGGTCCAGATGACTTCAAGCACAAGAGGCATTTCTCCTTGACGAGTAATCACTTATTCCCACGCAGAAAACTGGGACAATCAGGTTTAGGGAAGGGCTCATATGTCATCCTTTTGTCACAATGTTTACTGGTTGAGTCCATCATTCGGTCGACGGTCGTTCACGACGTCTCGATATCAGTGAATTGAGTTAGGCTGGGTATCATTGTATCTTATTAAGTCGATTCTCTCATTCAGCACTTCCAACAGCTACAAGTTTTTCTGTGTCGATAACGGTTGTGAAGTCCCCAGTAGAGTTGCTTCGCAGACACCGAAGTTGTTGGTCAATCCTCAGTGAAGTTTCCAGGAGTTTGAAGATGCTTAATCTTCCGTGAAATCCTCTCATGATGTTTCTTCAGGTAAGTCTTGTATCATGAAGCAAGAAGCAAGTTGTTGACCTTTCCAAACATGGGGCATATTGAATTTCTCCGGCAGAAGATGTTCTAGATCTATCATCCCCAGTAGAGTTTGAGGACGTTTGGTCTTCTATAAAATCCTCTCAAGAGACGTTCCCCTGCACGAGATGTTGGAAGCGGTTCTCCCCAGTAGAGTTTGTTATAAACTCATCATCCCCAGCGGAGTTGTCAAACGGAAATTTGCCTAACATGGGGAATTATGACACTTATCCTAAGCTCGACAGTCTTATTCCCCAGCAGATCTAAGGACTCTTTCCCAGCAAGTTGCAACGTAAGGTCTTCCAATTAGGGTATGCATATCCCCGACGGAGTAGCCTTAATCCCTAGCAAGATCGTATCTCTGGTAGCGGTATCCCCACAGAGTTCAGCATTGAATCTTGTCGACAATACTCCCCAGCCGAGTTGTTTTTCCGCAAGAGATGTATTGATCAACAAAATCTCTTCCTCAGCAGAGTGTTAGTACATGCTTTCCCCAGCCAAGTTAGCAAGATTAATTCTTCCGCAAAGGATCTCGGGTTCGATAGTTCCACAAGCAGAGTCTTAATGACTTTTCTTCCCTAGCAGGATGTCATTCAAAAATTCTCATCCCCAGCGGAGTTATTGTGACCAGAGTTCATCCCCCAAGCAGATGAAGTAACTCTCGGCAGAATCATCACTCCCCTCATATTTCAAAGTCCAATTTATTTGTGGCAGGCGTAATAATTCGAAACAGACGGATTGTTCATTCATTCTCCAGCAGAGATATCATCCTTTCAGGAGTCTCTAAAGTCAAATCATTGACCATTCTTCCTTAGCAGAGTCAGCAGAGATGTCTGACACGGATGCAGAGAGTAATCCAGTATTGGAATTCTCAAAGTCCAACCGTAGATTGGCAAAAGGTCCATCCAAGGGTGGCAAATTCTCAAAGTCCAACCGTAGATTAGCAAAAGGTCCATCCAAGGGTGGCAAATTCTTAAAGTCCAACCGTAGATTGGCAAAAGGTCCATCCAAGGGTGGCAAACTCTCAAAGTCCAACCGTAGCTTGGCACAAGTCCACCCGTAGTGTGGCAAGTCAGTAGTCGTCTGACTCCCTTTAAAAGACCGCAGCTAAGTCCAACCGTAGATTGGTAAAAGACCATCCAAGGTTGGCAAATCATCAACAAGTCCAACTGTAGATTGGCAAAAGTCCACCCACAGTGTGGCAATTCAGCTGCAAAGTCCAACCGTAGATTGGCAAAAGTCCACCCGCAGTGTGGCAAGTCAGTAGTCTTCTGACTCTATTCAAAAAGGCAGTTCACCCGCAGTGTGGCAAGCCAGTAGTCGTCTGGCGTTGTACAAAAGACATTGTTAAAGTCCACCCGCAGTGTGGCAAGCCAGTAGTCGTCTGGCATTGTACAAAAGACATTGCTAAAGTCCACCCGCAGTATGGCAAGCCAGTAGTCGTCTGGCGTTGTACAAAAGACATTGTTAAAGTCCACCCGCAGTGTGGCAAGCCAGTAGTCGTCTGGCGTTGTACAAAAGATATTGTTAAAGTCCACCCGCAGTGTGGCAGGCCAGTAGTCGTCTAGCGTTATGCAAAAAGACATCTCTCCAGTGTTATTCTTCCCATCAGAGTTTTCCAAGCAGAGTTCATTTGGTTGGGTTTATATCCCTTTTCTTCTTCTCAACAGAGTGCAAATTTTATGGTTATTTTCGGTATTCAATCCCTCCATACCTTGAAAGTCTGACAGCAATCGCTATCATCCATTCAGGTCTACAGTGATTGAATAGGGGCAGCTGTAATACCCCAAAATTTGCCCTCTCATTGCTTCATATCATTTAGCATGAGCTTTCATTTCATTGCATTGCATTCAAGCATAGAAAAAACAAAACATCAAGCATTTAGCATTGCATCTTGCATAAGGGCATGTGATCAGTTGTTTCTCAAAGGTGTTGATCATCCAAAGCTAAAGAAGAAGAGCCAAGGGTCCCTTAAGTCATATGTCATCCCTACTTGGTCTCACAAGGCATGGGAAGAGGAGAATTCATCAAGAAGATTGGGCAGTGCATGATCTTCTACACAAGGCAGTCAAAAATTAGGATCTGACCCCCTAATAGGCAAGCTCTTTAAGTTTTTATCATCTCCAAATAGCATATCTCATCATTGTTTGAGAGAATACACATCATATTCAGAGGAATTTGGATTTGGAGGATGTGTTATTTCCTCCTAACCAGAGGGTGCCAAAATTAGGGTTTGACCTAAAATCAGTTTATCTCTGATTTTTTGGGCAAGACTTGATATCATGGTATTCCTTATGTTCTTAAGTGTATATGGATGGAATATTGCTCCTCAATTGGTTTCAGAGGAGTCTCAATTGATCAGTTGCTTGATAATCAAGAAATTGGGGAAAAAGTCAACTATGCAGTGAAAAAGTCAACTATTTACTTTCTAAGGTCAAATTCATGAAATTCATGTTATATATGTCCAATGGATAAAATTTTATCAAGAAATGATGGAGGAATAATGAAAAATCAAGAAATCACAAAACTGCCAAAAATGGAAACTTTAGGGTTGCCAAAAATAGTAAGTTTGGACCATTTTGCACCCTACTTTGAGGCCCTCTTTCTCCAAGATAAAAGCTTCAAACCTCAGGCCCAATTTGAGCCAATTAAAGTTCATGTTCTAAGCTTCAAATCCATATAAAGAACATCTCCATTGGATCAATATTGAGTGAGATATGATTGATCAAAGTTTGAGAAAAGTAGGTCCAAAATCAAGTCATGACCAAGAATGCCCAGGCCCACGCGCCATATTTTTTACAAACACTTGGTGTGCCAAATGTCCACCCATTTTTCTCAATGATAAAATCTCCAAATGAAAATCTTTTCAACATCAAAATTGTTCCTTGCCATGCCCTCTTTAATGTTGATGTTGGACAAATTTTGATTTGGTCAAGATATGATGGAGATATGTTGGTTCCAATTTGGTATGACCATGCTGAAAATCCATGCGCCATGTTGCCTTGCCATGACACAACATGCCTCGCCCATAAACCAGCTCCAAACCTTTGTGTTCTAAGCTATTTTTCATCCTTTTCCAAGCTTTAATTCAATCCAAAACCAACATCAATCATGCTCTATGATGTTCTATCTTTCATTTGACACTTAGAGCTCATGATTTCATCCACTACACATGAAGAAATTTCTCCACAAACTTGCATTGATGGTGGCTGCAGAAAATAGAATGTTATGTCATGTTTGTTGTTGTTTCATCATGCTAGCACACACACCTTTCCCCACAACCATTGCCTCATTAGACCAAACACATTTCACATACACCACACCATACTCTCCATGATACACCAAAGAGGGAATGAACTAAGCTTGTTGAGCAAGTTTCCTCTGCACCACTGATTTCACATTGCCACCAGACGTGCCATCATCACCATTCTTTCTCTTCATCCTCACCATAACACCATAAGCCTTCACCTCACCATAACACAGCCAAGCTAGCTCGCCCTAACTAACTTGACTCAGTTAGTTAGAGGCAGCTCAGTTAACTCTACTCAGTGACTCAGTTAACCATGAGTTAAGTCAGTAAACTCAACATATAAAACCACATTTCACTCATTTTTCATGAAAACTCTCATTTTTTCTCATTCTCCCTCTCAAACACTTCAAACTTTCTCTCTCAATTTCTCTCTATTCTCTCTGAGTTTACACGAATTCACCATTACTCATCATCACCATTGCTTGGCCTTGAACAAAAGAGACATTGAATCAATATCCTTCTCCAAGTGAAATCTCAGCAACATTTTGATTTTCTCTATGCTTTCCATTCCAAGATTCTACAGCATTTATTTTGCTTAGATTGAAGTTCCAAAGGTGAAGATCAATTGGATATCTCTGGTTTTCTCAACTGTTCCAAGATCTACAAGTTTCAGGTTCAAATTTTATTCACTTTATTCTGCTTGTTTAGATTGTTTTGAAGCTTGTTTTTAGCTCATTAGGAGCTCTGTTAACTCCGGCTAGTTGATAGGCCTCTTAGAGGCATAGTTTCAAAACCTAGGGCATATCTTAATCTCCTCTGTTCTCTATGTACGTGCTTGTTATGTGAAAAATAATGATGGATTCAGGATGTATGCAACGCCAGCTTCATTTTGATATCATGTTTATGCATTTCTAGAGATTTTGAGATGTGCAGGTGGTGGTTGCTCGTCGGAGAAGATGACCGGAGGTCCTTCTCCGGCCGGTAGTTTTAAATGGTTAGGGTTTCTGTGTTTTAAGCATGGTCGTTGATTTGTTTTAATCGTGTGGTCAATACTATGCCAGCGCATTAATGAAGTGATTGCATGCGTGTGATTGTATGATAGTTAATATGTGCCTGCATTGATGTCCACATGATTGCATTGGTTTTGTTGATCTTGACCGTTTGATGGATCTAACGTCCATAGAGTTTCCAACACATTAATGAAAATTGTGCACCTCACGTGTTATTTCTTTTTTGAATTCTGATGATTGTGTGTGCGTGCATGTAAGGGAACTATCATGTGCCTTCCTCGAGGACTGTTGGATGCGCGTACTTTAATGATTAATTCATGTTGACCTGATTGTGTGGCTATGATTGCATTTGATCATTAATTGCATGTACACTGATCACACATGATCACACGCATATTGGATTGGACCATAATTGATAAGTGCACCCCCTCTCTGAGCCCATTTTCATTTTTTAAACGTGGAAATTACTTCTCTGCACCCCCAACTTGTTTTCCTTTCTTCTTTTTATACATGTTTCATAATTGATTTTCAAAAATACCCAAACATCATTAAAAATTCTATAAAAATTCATGTGATATCTTAGTATGTTAAAATAAATTTCTATATTTTTTAATTTTGATTTTGTGAATATTTGCATATTAATCCATATTTTTCTTTTATTTCTTTTGAAATTGGTTTCTATTTTCACACCTTTATTTCAAAAATTTATTTCTCATAGATCCTTAAACATTTTTGCATCAATATTATTGCATCTTTTCAATAACATCCAAAACTTCATAAAAATATTTTTATTTCATTTTTAGAACTTTTTTTTATTGCACTTAGGTCCTCCATCTTTGCACTTTGGTTCTTGACCTATAAGTCACTATTGCTTGATTGTTTGAGGTCCTTTCTTTCTGAATTTTTGTATGATTTTTTGGTATGATATTTGTCTCTGGTTGAGGTCTTTTGAGACCCAATTTAATTATTTTTTTAGTTGTGTTTGGTATGTGTTGGATGACTCTTGTTTGATGTCCCTTTTTGTGAACTTCTTTGACATGTTTGTTTACTTGCTTGGTAAGGCACTTGTGCCATTGTATGAGATCACTCTTCTTGTCTTCTTGAGCCATGTTTAGATCATTATAGGTCTGTTGATTGAAATTATAGGTCATTGGTTTGAAGTTGATGTCTTTGGTGTACATATTCAATACTTGTTCTACATGTTTCCTTTTGACCTATTTCCTCTTTCTTTTGCATCTAAGTGCCAACTTGAATTGTAATTGGTTTATTTATGCCATGTCATACTATTCATTTGCATTTCATATGATGTATGCCCCTGACTTTAAAGTGTTGCATTCATTCCACATGCCATTTATGTTTCATTTTGCATACTTGAACATGTTTCATCCAAATGCATGTTTCTTTTTCTTCTAGCTTCTAAGTGACTTGTAATTGTTTGAATGTGATTGATTTGTGAATCTTATCCATCCTAATATGACATATTACTTCTGACTTTGGTACTTGAGTTTCATATTGAACTTTTATAGGTTTGACTTATGCCATGAATGTTTTCTTTCCATGTTAAATTCATGTTCACATCTTCTCAATTCTCATCCTAATCACTCCTAATGCTTGGACACTTGATTGCTTGCCTTATGTGACATTTGTATATCATGTTTAGGCGCATGTTTAGGTCATCCACATTCTGACTTTGACATTATTTGAAGCATAATTGCATGATCACTTTACATGTTCACTCATTCTTTCTCTATTTCTTCCATGATTCACTTCTTTAATGATTAGTGCTTTGTTGGTGCATAATTCATTTGTGTTTGGTGTCTTAATATTAGAGATCACCCTTATTGTTTATATTCTGACTTTGATTAGTTTGTATCTCTTAAGATCTTTGTTTCTTAGTCCTTAATTGATTTGATTATCACTTGTGGTTTCTTCCTTTATTTTATACTTGTAAATATTGTGAACTAACCTTTTCATGTAGGTGCATGGTAAGTAAGTATGGGGACATAGTTCCACATACACTCCTCTCCCTCATCCTCTCTTATCTCTTTTAAATAATTCAATTTGTGTTTGATAAGCATTTACATGCTTTCTTTGAATAACTTCTTCTTCATCCCTCCTTGAGATCAACTTAACTTTCTTTTTTGAAGTAAGTTGTTTCTTTTGTTCATCTTCTTCTTTCTTTTAGAATTAGGTTTGTTGAACCACATTAACCATAGGATCTCCAAGCATGCTAACACTAGGGTGTGTCTTAGTCTTCTCTTAGTTTTCACCTTTGATCCTCTTTTTGAGTCACTTATTCTCATCTTAAAACAAGAGTAAAAAACACTTAATAAGGCATAGCACCTATTGTATTTAGGCCTTTCATGTGAGAACAAGGAAGTGTGGGGTCTTCTCTCACTTTCTTGGAATGTTTAACATGCATCCCGTCTTGGGTCGATATGCGAGGCATTCGATCCTACATGAGGGACTTAAATACAATACATGTTACAAAACATAAAATAATCAAAACACTTCTTTCTTAAAAGACAAAAAAACAAACAATAACGTCTTTCCATCGGGAATTCTTTTCTCATCTCACTCACTCTCAACGCACGAACGTACTTCTCCTCGTTCTCTTGCAAGATGGTAACGCACTCGGAACAGCGAGCCTGCAACACATGAGCTAGAACGTTAGCAGTTCCTTAAAAAAAACACAAACAATCCATCCCTAGTTAGGGGAACTACATCGCTCTGATTCTCATGTTCCCGATGAGATACGTAGGCAGTGGGGTAGGGCCCATTCGAGCACTTCTTTTATTTTCCCTACATTTGTTTCTCATTCTCTTTCCATTCCTTTTCCAGTTCCTTTTCCAGCATCTTTTCCTACACCTTTTGATCGAGACAAGCAAGTGTGGATCCCATCGTGTACGATGGACGCGTGGGGGTGCTAATACCTTCCTCGCGCGTAACCGACTCCCGAACCCAATTCTCTTGGTCGCAAGATCATGCTCTATCCTTCCTCTCAGGTTTACGCAGTGTTTCCTTTCCCTCTCTTGGGATAAATACACATTGCTGGCGACTCTGTTTCGGTGCCACTTTCGCGTTTGTACTTGGATGAAAATCCCAGGAGCGATAAATAGCATACTACAACTTGTGCCCAAAGTCCGTAAGCACAATGCTCCGCCAACTCTCTGAGGCTTATCAACGTCTTCTTAGTTTCCTTAATTTCAACTTCGTCAATTATACCAAAACGTCCAAAATCCAACACATAATCTCTTATACATGCTCGTAGCACAACACAATTATTAAATATCTTTCCAACACCGGAATCGCTACTACTTCAAGTACTATCCAACTCGGCTCGCTCCAATTACAACTCTTATCCAAGTTAAAAATTTTAACGTTGCAAATCGACCATCCGTCTTTTTCTCAACATTACTATCACATGACATCATCACTTATTTCTCCTTATTCAACATAAATTGCATTTAAAACGCACTTTTCTCCCTCTTCACAAACTTCCTGAAGACAAATCGTATATGCAAACTGTAGGGAATTTCGTAAGCTTTCCAAAAAGTCCAGAACCGCTTCAATCGGAATCACGAGTAAAAAGTTATGCCTCTTTTACCGACAGCTGCTCCAAAATTGCAAAAATCAGAATTTGAGATTGATGAACATAAGTTCCATCTCTCTCCCGCTTGCTCCAAAATCTACCAACAATCCTTTCTTTTCATCCAACTCTAAAATTACTCGACTTTAATCCGACTATACTCAAGGCATATTAATCTACCGACTTGATCCATCAACTTATCATTTCCATTGGAATACTTCCTTATTCTCAATCAATTCCTCATCCATATTCCACACACTTCTCAAACTCGACCGATACGAATTCATGAGTCTAAACTCTCGCCGGTCCGCAACAACATCGCTTCAACAACATTTGCACTCTTGCAATCAACATCACCTTGAACCAACTTCTACATACCAACAACACGTCCGGGAGACAAGCTTCTCCCCCACTTAATCCAAACCAACACCTACAGACAACGACCAGAAACTAACAAACAAGCACCGACAGTGTTTCCCACACATGTCGAGTACTAAGGAATAAACGACATTAGACAACATTGGCCGGACGGACCGACCTGCTCTGATACCACTAATGTAACACCCCATTTCTACCTGGCAATTATATTGAAAATCAGAGTAGTAAAAATTCAATCAATAAGTACACAAATAGGATGCCACATTTTTCAACTTTAAAAGCTTATTCATTTAATCAAATAGTACATTGATACATAACACTTTTGATTCGGATGAAACTATAACAACAACTTTTACAACCACACAGCGGATTCTCAAACATTCAACTTTTACATGATATAACATTTGTTCAACTTAAACAACTTAGTAACAACATATTTTCATGGAAACAATTTAAAACAACTTTAAAATAAGCCACAAAGTATTCTTCGGCAATTCTACTTAAAAATTCAGCATGTAAACAAATAAGCAAATAAGACACGCGTCATCCCCCCGAGTGCTACGTATCAGAGCGACAACCACCGACTCGGACTAAGGTAACCGGATATTCATCTTGATTACTTGCAGGATGGCGTATAAACCATCACCATACACAGAATGGGTGAGATATCGAAAAATATAAACAAGAATATGATAATCAATACGTTAGAAAGAATCATACAATTTTCATTACTATCCAACAACAACATCTTACAAATCACCCACAACTTACCAACATACTTTATCAACCTATTACACATATCAACATTTACGACATAATCACTAAAATCAACCTAATCAACATAATCAACTTCAACTCTAAAATCAACGTAAACACCTTCATCAACTTCAACAAATATACCCAACATATTCAACTTCTTCAACATCAACATAATCGACTTCATCAACTTAAACAACGCAAACAACTTTATCAACTTAAGCAACATGAACAACTTTATCAACTTGGACAACATAAACAACTTACTCAACTTCAACAAAACACAATCAACACAAACAACATAAATAATGCGACAGAGGATGCGACTCGACTATGCATATGCATGTGGTACCATCGGAGTAAAACTCCCAACTTAAAATATACCAGGTTATCGAGGTATCTGCAAGGCATAAGCCTTCAACTTAATAATCTTGCCAATCCAGGCCAACGTGGTGAGCATCTGCTCCAACTCAGAAAACAATGTATGCCATGATGCAACGACTCAACACATAACAACAACCAACTCCGAACAACATATAAAAAACCACATAACAACTTTAATTCAACACGATTCAACTTTGGCCAAAGGCCTACAACTTATATACATCAACGTTGGTCATACGACCTACAACTTTAACATCAACATTGGTCCTTCGACCTACGACTTAAAAATGCCCACAAACCGGGACAAAACCACATAAGCAACTGTACAAGAAATCCACACATACAACACGAATTCAACAAAATAAACCGACTAAAATCACCTACTAATTATTACTAACTACCTCGACAATTTTTGTTAAATTCCGAACAACTAATTTTTCCGCTTAAATCGGCTAAACCGGCTAAATCGTATTTTTTTTACTGATGCTAATAGTTTCAACTTGCTGATACAAACACATCATGCACTCTATCATATTGTTATTAAAATTTCAACCCTGATAAAATATCAGTATCTACTATTTTCCTGTTTCCTGCTAAAACTCTATTTCCTGCTAAACTACTAATATTAATTTTCTGTCAAAATCTCTTACTGCTACTCTTTTCATTTTTCTTTCAACAACTTGATAACTTATCCTAATCTGCCATTCATACTAATCAGGATTTTCCTACTAATCTTCAATTAATAATTTGTTATTAATCCACCTATGTAAACATACACATTTTCCTTTCTTAAGATTAATATAGTTACTAACCTGTTATATGGAACAAAAGTAGCTATTCTTCCACTTGATGGGTGGCTTGCGCCACCCTTTATATTATACTAAAGGTGGCTGAAGCCACATTGTTTAAGTGGTGGCTGGGCCCACCTCTAAGTGGCTTGCGCCACATCCCATTATGGTGGCTTGCGCCACCCACTTTTCACACACAGGGGTGGCCGGCGCCACCCCCTCTTATATATATATATATATATATATATATATAAACGAACCACCAATTAACAACAACACATAAATTACCAACGTCACAGAACACTCGTTTCCATTTCATAAATTTAACCACAAAAACACACTACAGAACATCAATTCCACAAAACAACAATAATTCATCAATTACAATCCAACACGTTCAGTAAACAAAATCATACAAGCCCAATCCCACATATTAATCATCTTATTCCCGGTTATAAAATTCGAACCCCACCCTTACCTTAGATTGATGGCCGCTCGAATTTCCGATCGACTTTTCCGACTTGGCTCCGACGGCAATTCTCCCGTATCCCTCTTTCTCCAACTTTTCCTCGTTCTTCTTTCTCACGTTCCTGCTCTTCTTTCCTCTACTGATACAAAACCTAACTTCCTCTCCTTATTTTTCTTTTTATTATAATTATTATTATAATTATAAATCTCAATTTGGGCCTACTAATCAACACCCCACCAATTACTACCACCAACGCAACGACTAAGCCCACTTAAATAAAATACGCTTATATTCCATAATATTAATTCTAATATTATTTCTCTCGACTAAATCGACTAATTACCGACTATCAAATAAATCGTCCAAACCACCAAATCAACATATTTAACCATAGACGGAAAATATTCAAAATTATTTCCACAACTTAAATTAACTTATTAAATCAATTCAACTCGAACCAACTTAGAAACATCAACATAATATTCCGATATTCTGGAATCAACTTAAATCGACACAAATACTCAAATCAACGCGAATCAACACAACATACTACAATTATATTTAATTAAATACTTAATTAAATAAACGGGCGTTACACACTCCGACGCTCAAGTAAGAAAGGGTCGGAAAAAAGGGCAAGTACAAAGTGTTAGTTCGTAGGGTGAATATTTGATACCTGACCCTCACAAGTGAGAGGGTTTATATAATGCCCCCAAGCGCATGGCCAACGGTCCTATTTTCGGGGCGAAATAACTGTTTTTCCGAAGAATAGATAACTGCTCAAAACTAGCCGTTATATCGGGCATGGTGCCAAAAACTAGCCGTTATGTCGGGCATAGGCATAGTTTCGGGCACCTGCCCATAACTGCTCGAGGAGTGTATGAGTCGTGCGGAACGGACAGTAGTTCCGGGGAGGACTGTGCAGTCCTTGCCCGGCTGGAGGGACAGAAAGATAATTTTCTCCCTTTGGTGGATTGGACCTGGGCATTTGGGTCGTTACTGCAGCAGAAGTAGATTGGGTCGTATCTGGCCATTGGCCCAGTCCAAAACATTATTTTTTATAAAATAAAAAAAAATCAATTAATTAAAGCAATAAAAATATAAAATAAAAATTTGAGACTTGATAGCCTAAGATCGGCCCTCACCAACTAAGAGAGCACAGGTTAGATCTCATCCTACATAAACAAGAAGTCGTCAATAAAAACAGTCTTTAAAAAAAACACCAAGAACACTCTAGTCGTCAATAGAAACAGTCTTTTAGAAAAAACACCAAAAACACTCTATGATAAAAACAAGGTTAAAAACTTTCGTACCACTAAAGAGGTGTGTGTATATTAAACCGGTACAATATCCACTTTCAAATTTTGATATAAATTAGTTTTCATAAAAAAATAAAAATAAAAATAAAAGACTGCAAGGTTCCATTAAGGAATCTGCGGTTTTTTGGTACTACTGTTTGATAAGAGAAAGAAAACTTTAGAGTACTCCATTCTTTATTGAATAGATAAAGTGTTAGAGAGAAATCAAAGGAAAATATATACATAACAAAGTGCCAACGAAAAAGCGTCATATGCATGCATCATCCATGCATGTGGCTCACTTTCCACTGCATGCAAACCATGCGTCTGACCCAATAAAAGAAAGTTTACACTGACCATTTTTAACCCTTTCCACGTTGTTTTTCCACTCATTTCAGTTTTTCAAACTCACTCAGCTAAGGAAACTTAAAATCTTAACCATCCATATATATCACTTCAATTCCCTTTATATATATTCTTATACTTTGCTTATTATTTGTGTATTTTTGCAATGGCAACAGCAGCATTTTCTTCACTTCTTCAGCCAGAGAAACAACAAACGACTTCAGGAGAAGCTATTCCAACTCCAAGCAGCTCTAGTGCTTGGCAATCATCAGGATCTATTGGTCCATTTTTTGCTGTCATCGTTATTCTTGCGATTCTTGCTGTGCTCTCTTGCTACTTGACTCGCATGTGTAAGCGGAGGGAACTTACTCCATTGGAGAGTATCAAAGGTAGAGGCTGTTTTGGATGGATCAAACGTCGGTGTCGAAATTGTATGGGTAGAGATCTTGAAGTTGGAGGCGTTGGGGCTAAGGTTATGGTTTGTGATCATGAAGAGGAAATTGATTCTAAGGTTAAAGATGGTGATGTTCAAATTTGATTGAAGTTATATACATGTATTGTTATTATAAATAATATTATAAATTTTAAAATTGTTGATCAAGTCAAACATATTTTTCTATATGCGAGTTGTTTTTTTATATATTAAAAAAAAAAAGAGACTATTGACATCACCACAATATCTACTAACACTACTTAAAAAGATAAGCCAAGGTGCACATGCATCTTTATAAGAGTTCTCTTTTGATTAATATCTAATTTGGTAATTACACACTATTTTTTTCTTGAGAATTATTTAAAAGAGGTTATAATAATAATAATAATAATAATAATAATAATGATAATGAAATTTCAGTGTTTTCTTCATCACTTACTGGAAGACATGGAATAAGTACTACTATAAATAATATAATTTATAATAAATTTTTTATCTCACCCAATAAAAATCTGAGGTAAAATGATCTGAAACACGTCATTCTTCTTTTTAAAGTTTAATCTTATCCTTCGGTTTTGCAAAAAAAATCGATAGGATATATAGCTCAGGGTTTGAGTTTCGATTCTCAACTCCTACAAATTTATACTTTATTTAGAAACAAAATTTTACTTTTATTTTATAAATCATCTTATCCCTCGGTTATTAAGAAAACCAATATTAAATATTGATTAATATTTTATTTTATTAAATTGAACGAAGTTCTTACCTTAGTTATGTTATCTTGGTTTTTTTGAAATCGAGATGTAAAGTCTAAACAATATTTTTCTCAATCAACAAAATGTTGAGTTTCATTCACTCTATACACCCTAGCAAACGAAACACCATTATCTCCGCTTAACGAACTGAAACACAATCTCTCATCACTTTTTCGGTAAGTAAAAATTTCTCCATGTTGAGGTATTTGCAGTAGTAGTAGTAGTTGTTGTTGTTGTTGTTGTTGTTGTTTTTATTATTGTTATTAATATGGTTTTTGAAATTTAGGGTATAGTGTAGTGATGTTTTTCTGGTATTTGTAGTTGTTGTTGTTTTATTTTCGAATGTTCATTTTTATTTTATTTCAAAAGCTATATGTGATTATGGATCGTACCTGAATGAGAGCCAATAGATTAAGTATAGAGTATGAGAATGACGTGATTCAAATTCTTGAATTCGCGGAAGAAAAAAACCTTCCAGACGATAATGAGATTTTTCCGTGTCCTTGTAAAATTTGTCAAAATACAAAAAACATTCAAGGGATGTTATATTTAATTATATAAGTTGTGATGAAATTATTCAAAATTACTCGAAACTTGTATGACATGGTGATGTACTAAAAAAAGACTTATGTTACTTAGAGTTGAAGATGATGAATTTATGAATGATAATCTAGAAGATATGATTCGTGATATTGGAGTATATGCTTTTATGAAAGCTCATGTGGAAGATA
Source organism: Lathyrus tuberosus (assembly GCA_022829125.1). NCBI lineage: Eukaryota > Viridiplantae > Streptophyta > Magnoliopsida > Fabales > Fabaceae > Lathyrus > Lathyrus tuberosus. Next base: position 4,653,462 of record JALAZF010000282.1, read on the forward strand.
CTTTGCAAAGAGGCCGTGAAGAGTCGTTATATCTGGGATGCAAAAATTTTACAAGATTGTCGACTGTGTTAAGACTATTTAATCTTAAGGAAAGTGGTGGGTGGATGGATAAAAGTTTCACTGAATTGCTTGAATTGTTGTAAGAAATGCTTTCAGAAGGTAACACGTTGTCGAACCGTAGTTATGAGGCCAAGAAGATATTGTGTCCAACGAGTTTGAACTGTATGAAAATACATGCATGTTGTAATGATTGCATATTATATATGAAAGAGTATGAAAACTTGAAGGAGTCTCCAAGGTGTGGGGAGTCATGCTACAAGAAAAATGACAATGGTGCTAAAGTTGATGATGGTGTAGCTAGAAAAGGTGTTTCTTCCAAGGTGATGTGGTATCTGCCGATAATTCAAAGATTTAAGAGATTGTTTGCTAATGTAAATGACACAAATAATACTATATGACATGCATATGAAAGATTATGTGATGGAAAAATTCGTCATGTAGTTGATTCATTGCAATGAAAGATAATTGATTCGTTATTTCTAGATTTTTCCCTTGAGCCAAGGAACCTTAGGCTTGAACTTCCCACCGACATAAAGAACTTGTTTGGTAATTTGAGGACTAATCATACTTCATGGAATGTTCTTCTCATAATTTACAACCTATCTCCTTGGTTGTGCCTGAAGCGTAAATATATGGTTCACTTAATTGTTCATCTAGTAAGGGAGATTAAAATTTGTGGTCCGATTTATTTACGGTGGATGTATCTGATAGAGAGATACATGAAGATCATTAAAGAGTATACAAAGAATCATCACCGTCTGGAAGCTTCGATCGTTGAACGGTGCACCAAAGAAGAAGCTACTGAGTTTTGTACAAACTATTTGTCAGAAGCGAACTCTCTAGGAATTCTTGAGTCTCATCATGATGGTAGATATGATGGTAGAGCTATTCAAGGTTTAAATGTCAAGAAATTTGACCGAGATGTAGTTATTCAAGCACATTTGTATATATATTGAATAACGTTAGTGAAGTTCAACCTTACGTGACCATATACAAAAGTCTTATCAAGGAAAAATTCCCCCGAATGAGTGAAAAAATGTTGTTGATAGAGCATAACAAAAATTTCATAACTTGGTTTAATGAAAGGGTTTCTAAAGAGAGTAGTGCATCAAAGACAATTAAATGGATGTCACATATGCCTAAGTTTAATGTAATAACTTAAGCTGCATACGACATTACTAAATATTAATTTTATGCAAAATCACAGGATGATCGTAGTACCATGCAAAATAGAGGGGTTATGGTTGAAGTTAAATCCATTTACTTCTCTAGTTTGAAAGATAAGAATATTGTACTAGGATCTAAAGCGTATTTTGGGGTCATTGAGGAGATTATGGAGATTGATTATGTTACTTTTAAAGTGCATTTATTTATGTGCAAGTGGATTGACAATAACATTGGTGTAGAAACTGATGAATTAGGATTCACACAAGTTGATCTTCGAAAAACGACTTATATAAACGAACCATTCATCATGGCATCCCAAGAAAAACAAGTTTTTTGTGTCACTAATCCTTCTAACACAAGATGGTCAATTGTTCTACGAGGAAAATATATTCATGATAGTGATGAAAATCAAGATTTAAATTTTGATACCCCTCTTTCACAACACATGTACATATCTTATATGAAGGAAATGATTTTGATGATGATGTGCATGTGCATGTTATTCGTCATGATTTTTAAGAGAGGATATGGGAAAACTAGTAAGTAAATATTTTATATCACTTAGTAATATATATGTACTCATTTATCTTTTTATATTCTTTTTACTAAAGATTGAATCTTGTTGTTATTGATGATTTAACTGGTTTCAAATGTGGTTCAAATTATAGGTGCTTAACGACCAGTGACAAATCACAGAAGAGAACTTTTGGACGGTATACAAGGACTTTGCATTTTGGTTATTGCTTTTGTTGATTAATCATTTGTTTTAGTTTTAATTTGTTGTAAAATTATAAGGTGTACATGTGCCATTTTGGCTTTGCAAATGGTGTAAACAATGAATATTTTTGGTACAATGTGTCTGTTTGATAAATGGGCAAAGGGTACAATGTTTATGTTTCAGAAATGGCCAAAATATGGTTTTGTAATACTGATTGAAACCAAAATATAGAAAAAAAATTAAATAACAATGTTTTCCCCTTGGTTATTATTACAAACCGAGGTAATAATTGTTCTCTATTACCTCGATTTCTTAAATAACCGAGAGGAAATATGGGGCACACCATCCAGTTCAGAAAAATAATAAAAATGCATAAGCTAGAGATCAAACTCATGTGAAGAACACTTTACCCCTCAATTATTTCAAAACCGAGGGGTAATGTTGTAAGTTTTCATGACGCTCTTTGTTACCTCGCCTCTATAATCGAGGTTAAATCTCCTTCGTGTCTGAGGTTAAATGTGTATTTTGTTGTAGTGAAGTAAAAAAAAAATATATGATTTTATAATAATTCAAATTTATAAAATAAAATTCAAATAGAATTTATAATAATTCAAAAATAAATATTTTATAATTAAAATCCAAATAAAAATAAATAATTCAAAATTACAATATTAAGAAATTATTAGAGAAACATCCTTGTTATCTAACTCGTTCTCCTCTTTCGTTCCATGTTCGCTAACTACTAATTGTCCACCAACTCTAAAAGCTTCTAATCCTTTAAGTCTGTCAACTCCTTCCTATCCGAAAAAACCTTCATATCCATTAATCGCTCTAGAAGTTTGGTTCATTTGTGAGGAAAAAAAACTCTTGAAACTTATGTGAACGCTCTCGTTCAACTCTTAATATTTCCTTCATCTCTATTTGTCTATTCTTTATTTAATCTATATTTGCCTTACAAGTTGACTCACATGTTAACTCGCTCTTTGCAAAATTTTCTCACCATTTTTGTCATTTTAAAAGTTTGTATTGATGGACGTGATTGTTAAATTGTAATTCCTTGTGTCGAAGTATCAAAGCAAGGGTGTGTCAAAACAGTTGTTTCACACAGATTTGATTTAAATTTGATTTGATATAGTTCCAAAATAGGTATTTTGGTTTTTTATAGTTTTGGGCTTTGGCTTGGAGAACAAGTAAACCTAAATCTATAAATAGGGAGTAACCCTTATTTTTGTAAAGAATCACAACACATTGTAATTCATGGTTTGCAGTTGCAAGTGAATAGAAAGAGAAAAATCCCACAGTTGGTAGGTAACAACCTTCTTCTCCAAATTCTCTTAAAATCCTAACTTCCATTCTTTCTCTATTTTCTTCTTTTCTTTGGTATTGCTGCGCTAAGAACCCTTCTTGTTATCAAGACAAGGTCGAAATTCCCATAGGTTTTGGGTTAATTCCAACATCTGGTATCTAGAGCTCCGGTTGCAATTCAAGGAAGGAAAATTGTGATGGCAATGAATCATCCGAACGGGCACTTTCCGGCGAGTCTTCCGATTCTCAAGAAAGATAATTATGAGAATTGGTGCAAGCAGATGAAGGTGGTTTTCTGTTCACAAGATCTTTGGGATCTTGTGAAGGAAGAAGTAACACCGCTTGCGGAGAATGCGACGGATCAAGAAAAGGCTGCACACAGAGTTGAAGAAGAAAGATTATAAAGCTCTCTTTATAATCAATCAGTGTGTCGATCCAGATAACTTTGAAAAGGTTAGTGATGTAGAGTCAGCAAAGGAAGCGTGAGAGATTCTTGAAAAGTCGTTTGGAGGCGCAGAGAATGTGAAAGAGGTGAGGTTACAAACTCACAAGAGAACCTATGAGTTGCTTCAGATGGAAGACAACGAAAGTATAACAGATTTCTTCACTGGAGTTATAAAGCTGGTGAATCAAATCAAGGTATGTGGAAAGGTGTTAACATCAAGATCAGTTGTTGCAAAGATCTTAAGGTCATTGGCTCCAAAGTTCGACCACGTGGTAGTAGCCATAGAAGAGTCGAAAAACTTGTCAGTATTGACAAAGGAAGAGCTTCAAGGGACGCTTGAGTCTCATGAACAAAGGATGGCTGAAAGAGCTGCAGGAAAGTCAAAGAGCGATATGGCTTTGCAGGCGCAGTCAGAAAAGGAAAGAAAAGGCAAAGGAGTCTGAAATGGCAACAAAGGTAGAGGAGGAAACTGGTCGAATCAGAGAAAACCCTGGAACCAAGGCAACCAAAGAGGTGGCGCTGCAAGTAGAGGAAGAGGTGGTGGTCGAAAATCTGACAAGAGTCACATTCAATGTTTCAATTGTCAGAAGTATGGCCACTATTTTAGTGATTATCCAAAAAAGAAGAAAAATCAAGAAACTGATGCAAAGATGGCGAAACATGAAGAAGAAGAGACATTGCTGATGGTCACAACAAGAGATGAAGAAAGATTCCAAGATCAGTGGTACTTAGACTCAGGATGCTCATCACACATGACTGGAAGAAAAGATTGGTTTGTCAACATGAATCCCTCATCGAAGAACACAGTGAAGTTTGTAAATGACAACACTCTAGCAGCTGAAGGTGTTGGTGATGTTCTGATTATGAGGAAAGATGGCAAGAGGTCAACAATTTCCAATATGTTGTACATACCAGGCATGAAGAGTAATTTGCTCAGTATAGGGTAGCTGGTCGAAAAGAACTACAAAGTAGTTGTCGAAGACAAGATGATGAGAGTCCTCGACGCAGGTGGTAGGTTGATCTTGAAGGCTCCAATGTTCCAGAATAGGACCTTCAAGATTGAACTCAAGGTGATAGAGCACAAGTGCCTAGCAACTGCAGCCAGTAGAGATGAGTGGTTATGACATTTTCGACTAGGCCATCTCAACTTCAATGACATCAGAGAGGTAAAGAGAAGAAATATGGTTTCAGGATCACTAGAAATCGACATTCCAAGTGAAGTCTGTGAAGAGTGTGTTCAGTCGAAACAACACAAGAATAGCTTTAGCAAGGATGCAAGAAGGAAGTCGAAGGCAATTTTGGAAGTCATATACTCTGATGTATGCGGTCTAATCCAGGTGGATTCGATTGGTGGAAATAGATACTTTGTCACGTTCATAGACGATTACAGTCGAAAGTTGTGGACTTACCTCATCAAGAAGAAAAGTGATGTGATCGAGGTATTTGCCAGATTTAAATCCATGGTCGAAAGACAGAGTGGTCGAAAGTTGAAAATTCTGAGGACTAATGGTGGTGGAGAGTATGTTTCGAAGGAGTTCAATGCATTATGTGAAAAGGAAGGGATTGTGCATGAGGTGGTGCCACCCTATACTCCACAGCAAAATGGATTTGTAGAACGAAAGAACAGAACCATCATGAATATGGTGAGAAGTATGTTGAATGGAAAGCATTTACCCAAAGAATTATGGGGAGATGCGGTTTTGACAACAACATATATTTTGAACAGATGTCCGACGAAAAAGCTTGAAGGAATCACACCAGAAGAATGTTGGTCTGGTGTCAAGCCTAGCCTCAGTCACTTGAAGGTGTTTGGATCTATAGCACATAGACATGTGCCAGATCGGTTGAGAAGGAAGCTTGATGACAAGTCGAATCAGATGATCTTGATAGGATATCATTCGACTGGAGGTTACAAACTGTTCGACCCAGTGAATAAGCAGGTAGTGATCAGCATGGACGTGATCATAGATGAGCTTAAAGAATGGGTCTGGACTGAGAATGTCAAGAAGGATTCAGTAAGAATATCTTGTGAAGAACCAGCCACTGAAGTCAAAAGAGAAGTTCGACAAGAACCAGTCATAGATGAAGCAGCCCCAAGCAGACCTCGGCGAACAAGACACATGCCTGCAAGGTTGCAAGATTGTGTAATTACATCAGATAATGTGGTCGATGAAGAGGGTGAGTTGGTACATTATGCTTTCTATGCAGATGTCGAACTAGTCAATGCAGCTGAGGCATTGAAAGATTCGAAGTGGGTGAAAGTAATGAATGAGGAGTTAGAGTCCATCGAAGTCAACAACACCTGCTCACTTGTTGAATTGCCTCAAGGTAAGAAGGCAATTGATGTGAAGTGGGTATACAAGGTGAAGGTGAATCCTAGAGGAGAAGTAACTAGACACAAGGCGAGACTTGTGGCGAAAGGATTTCTATAGAAGGAAGGAATCGACTTCGATGAAGTGTTCACACCTGTTGCTAGGATTGAAATAATCAGGTTGGTTGTTGGTCTAGCAAATATGAACAAATGGCACATATGTCAGATGGACGTAAAGTGTGCGTTTCTTAATGGCCCCTTAGATGAAGAAGTTTATGTCGCACAACCAGCTGCGTATGTGAAACGAAGCAAAGAAGGAAAGGTGTACAGGCTGCATAAAGCCCTGTATGGACTTAAGCAAGCTCCAAGAGCTTGGAATAAGAAAATCGACAGCTTCTTAAGGGAGAAGGAATTTTCAAAGTGTACGACTGAGCATGAAGTGTATGTAAGGAGAAACAATAATGAATTGCTTATACTATGCCTCTATGTCGATGACCTGTTGATAACGGGGAGTTGCAAGAAGGAGATCGAAGATTTCAAACATGACCTAAAAGAGGAGTTTGAAATGTCAGACTTGGGAAATCTCTCATATTTCCTTGGCATCGAATTCTACAAGACTAGAAGAGGTTTGATGATGCACCAAAAAAGATATGCAGGCGAAATACTCAAGAGATTTGAGATACAAGATTGTAACCCAACTTCGACTCCAGCTGAGACCAGACTGCAACTGTCAAAGGATTCAGATGAAGATGATGTCGACCCAACCCAATACAAAAGACTTATTGGGTTACTTAGATACCTTTGTCACACAAGGCCTGACTTAGCATACAATGTGGGTATGGTAAGTAGATTCATGCAGAAGCCAAAGGTATCACACCTAGCAGCAACGAAGAGGATACTGAGGTATCTGAAAGGAACTCTCGACTACGGCATTTTTTCCTGCAGGTGATGAAGGGAAAGAATGCAAGTTAGTGGGATACACTGACTCTAGCTGGTGTAGTGATGTTGAGGATAGAAAATCCACAGCTGGATATCTGTTTATGTTAGGTGGTGCACCAGTTGCTTGGAGTTTGAGAAAGGAGCCAGTAGTGGCATTGTCATCATGCGAAGCAGAATATATAGCTACTTCTCTTTGTGCATGTCAAGCAACCTGGATGGTGAACTTGGTCGAAGAGATTGCCGGGAAGAGTCGTGGAACAATTACCATGAAGATCGACAGCATGTCAGCTATCAACTTGGTGAAGAATCCAATAGCACACGGTCGAAGCAAGCACATCGAAATGAGGTTCCATTATCTTCGAGAGCAGGTAGCAGAAGGGAAGATGAACTTGGAACACTGCAGAACTGAGAATCAGATTGCAGATATCATGACGAAGGGAGTGAAGGTCGAAGTTTTCATAAGACTAAGAGTCATGATGAATGTAGACAACTTAGACACGATGAATTAGGTGGTGTGTTAAATTGTAATTCCTTGTGTCGAAGTGTCAAAGCAAAGGTGTGTCGAAACGGTTGTTTCACACATATTTGATTTAGATTTGATTTGATATAGTTCCAAAATAGGTATTTTGGGATTTTATAGTTTTGGGCTTTGGCTTGGAGAACAAGTAAACCTAAATCTATAAATAGGGAGTAACCCTTATTTTTGTAAAGAATCACAACACATTGTAATTCACGGTTTGCAGTTGCAAGTGAATAGAAAGAGAAAAATCCCACAGTTTGTGGGTAACAACCTTCTTCTCCAAATTCTCTTAGAATCCTAATTTACTTTCTTTCTCTATTTTCTTCTTTTCTTTGGTATTGCTGCACTAAGAACCCTTCTTGTTTATCAAGATAGGGTGGGAATTCCCATAGGTTTTGGGTTAATTCTAACAGTGATGACCCTTCTCGGTCCATTTACAACTCATATGTTCACACTTTTTATTAAAATCTTGGTATTCGGCCTTGCGACCGACTAATCCAAGGGGACCAATCCCACCGTCCACTTGCAAATACCTCATTTAAAGCAAGAGCAAGACTTTATATGGAGATGACCCAACACACAAAATGTTTGCACCTATTAGGATTTGAACCTGAGACTTTAAGATGAGCACACTATCAAAATCCAAGCATCCACCACTAGACCAACCTCTAAGGGTTAACTCGCACGTTTTCACTTATATCCCATTTTCTAATATTTGGGGACAAACTCCCAACACCATACATTTTCCCATTTTTCTTTCCACCAAATACTTCACCCAAGTATAAAGTGACACTCTTGGATCAACAAGATATGGCTCTGTCGTTACAACTACTTTAGGAGGCCTAATTAGGTAAAGTATGAGTTGTTTATCGTACTCTTCCTATACATACATAAAAATTAAATAAAGTAAAACTCAAAAGAGTTTAAATAGTTTAGTTAAAAAAAGAATAAAATAAAATAATTAAATATAAGTAAAAAATTACTTGAGTTATTCATGAGCACTCATCAACATACTTTCATGTGCTTTTGGTATAAGTCTTCGCATGAAGCTCATTATCCAATGGACGTCTCCCCTTATCATTATGCTAATAAATGAAATTAACTTTAATTAATATATAATGTATTAAATAATAAATGAAAATATAATTTTTAAAAACAGTTATTATAATTAACATGTGAAGTGCATGTTGGGAATCACTGGTACTTTCTCCTGTGTGATTGCAATCCCTTATTTCAGGTGCGCTATATTTTTTTGTTGCTTTTTTTGATATCACCTTAAACTTATATGAATCTCAATATGCGAGTAATTGTTGAAATAATTACCCGTCTATCAATAAGGATGATGGGTATGCATGATCCAACAATGTCTAGCATGCCTAAGCATGTCAAAAAGGTGGATTATTGTTCTAATGTGAAAACTATGCTCGATCATATCATACTCTCTTATATCCCAATTACACTTATCTTGCATTATTGATATCAAAATAAAAAAAATGAGATAATATATAATCGATAATATTTCATTAAAATTGAATGTAATTAAAGTAACAATTACTTAAAATAATTATTTCATTAGACTTGAATGAAATTAAACCACTATGTTCTAACATTAGTCTTAACCTCTCCATGTGCCCTTTAATTGTTTTTGTTCTTTTCTTGAATTACCTTCATTATGCTTTGTGCAACATGACTACTCCACAAAAAGCTAAACAACAATATTTTAAATTAGCATTAATTAAGAAAATAACTACTTCACTCAAAGATAAATTATAAAATAGAAAATATAAACTTATGAGTTTTCCCGGGCCCAATAACCCATCTCTTATAAGCACTCTTCAGATACTCATCTTGCGGCGGAGCCACACTCTCACGTTTCTCATGATTGTCGCTAGTAGGGACATCATGTGACAATAACATCGAATGTAAGGAATGATGGATTCCCAAGCTACTGTGATGATGAAGGTGTGTGTTAGGGATGTGAAATGCAAGAACCCCTAGGCTTCATGGATGATGAAGATACATGTGGGGGATATAGAATGTAGGATCCCATGGCTATGAGGATGATGAAGGTACATGTGGGGGATGTTGAATGCAGGATCCCTCTAATGTAGAGAAATCTTATGTGGATAATAGTTTAATGGAAAATGTAGATATGGATGAAGTGGTAGTCAAAGCCCTCACTATTGAATGAAACCAGTATCTTAAGGAGCTTCAAGGCATATCTTCCTTATTTTCGGAGATGGAATATGTCGTGAAGGCTTTTGGCTACCCCAAAACTTTAGTTTATAAAGTGAAGTCACTTGTACAAGAACTGACGAGGAATAATGAAGCTCTGGTTTCAACTTGTAGAAAGAGAGAAAGAATATGAATAATCAATCAGATTCACTAGAATATGTAATGACCCTTATTTATATGTGTGTGTGTGTGTCTGTGTCTGTGTGTGTTAAATGAGTAATACATAAGAAAGACAAATGTGTTAAGCCGATATACTTAATGCTAAACCCTAGTAATATAATAATATAATACAACTCTTAATACTTCCTCTTAAGGTGGAGCACATATATTAATCATGGCCAGCTTGTTACAAATGAAATCACTACACACTCATATTAAGAGTTATTTTATAACATTGTATTAATAGGGTTTAGTATTAAGTATATGGGCTTGACCCATTTGTCTTTCTTATGTATTACTCTTTTAGTCTATTAATATAAATATGAGAGTCACTATACATTATGTTCTGGACTGGACCATTGGCTAGGCATGGCCCAATCCACTTCTGCTCCCAGAACGGCCCAATTACTTAAGTCCAATCCACGAAGGGCAGAACTTACCTTTCTACCCTCCAACCGAGAACCCTTGGACGGATGAACCCCAAGGACATTTGCTCCCCCCTCGGTACTTCTGCCCGTCATGCACGGCTCCATTAGTCCCAGGACAGTCATGGGCATGTGCCCGAAACTACGCCTTTGCCCAACATAACGGCTAGTTTTGGGCACCCTGCCCGACATAACGGCTAGTTTTTGGGCAGTTACCTACTCTTAGGGAAACAGTTATTTCGCCCCGAAAATAAGGACCGTTGTCCACGCGCTGGGGGTATTATATAAACCATCTCCCTTGAGAGGGTCAGGTATCCAATAATCATCCTAAGAACACACTTTGTACTTGCCCCTTTCTCTGACCTTTTCTTACTTGAGCGTCGGAGTGCCTTGCAGGTACACCCCCTCCTCCTCTCCTACGAGCATCATCATCTGCCCTACACAGAAGGCCACGAAGATCCAGTCTGATCACCTCCGATCAGTGGTGTCGTCTGTGGTAAAAAGCTTCCCCGCCTTTTGATTCAAGATTCTCTCTTTTTCACCTCAAAGACCAAAGCTCTCTTCAAACTCCTTCCGATCATCATGCCCTCCACCAAGAATGATGTTGTCCGTCAAGAACCTACTGTCGTCGTTATCGCTGATAACATTGACCATATCCTCTCCAGAGTTGCTTTCCCGGAGACAGACCATCGAGAAGGGAAAACCGCCTCTCCTACTCCCGATGACGTGAAACCTCGGGCACAGCCTACTGAGTGCGTTTTTGAGCCTATTCTGGCTCCACAAAACGCTGACCCCAGCACAACTGCTCTCATTGCCTCCCTCAACAGTTCAAACCTCTTGATCTTCCAACAAGGTGAAAAGATCAACGCTCTCGAGCACGTCCTCCAGGAGCGCTTGTCCTCGGAGAAACCTCACAACCCTTCTCCACGTCCTTGGTCTCCCCCTCAGAAACGGAGGCGTAACAGGTCCAGAAGCCTCTCCCCGGAGAGAAGACGATTAAGATCAAAAGAGCCTGCAGCTGACCTTGCAAGAAGGCGACACCGCTCTCCCCTGCGGAGGTCAAGACATTCCCCCGCGTCAAAGTGATCCAGGCCCTCAGAAAAGTACGAGCATCGTTGTTCGCGCAGGCATTCTCCTTGACAAAGCAGAAGCCGTGGTCGTAGTTATTCTTTTTCCTGTTCTCTGAGCACAAGCAGTGATGACAAAGTCCATGGCCCCCTCTCACAGGAGATCATGGACACTAGAATTCCTCGCGGGTTAGAGAAGCCCCCTGCTCTAGCAACATACGATGGGACCACCGACCCCGGCGAACACATAAAAAACATAGAGGCAATGCTCCACTACCATAATGTGAGTGGAGCCATAAAGTGTAGATTGTTCCCAATCACCCTCAGGAAAGGGGCTATGGCTTGGTTCAAGCGCCTTCCCCGGGGGTCAGTCACATCTTGGAGACAATTGAAGACCCGATTCGCCCGACATTTTACGGCCTCCGGACGATATCCCAAGTCGGAGGCCACCTTAGAAGCTATCATATAGAGCAGGGACGAGTCCCTGCGGGCATATATTGAACGGTTTAACAAAGAGGCTGTGGAGGTCCGCACGACGGACCATATGAAAAAGTATGTCCTCGAGAAAGGCTTGAGACCAAAAACCGAGTTTCGCAAAGCCGTCGGAATCGAGACCCCCCGAATGTTGACGGAACTTCTCCAGAAAGCTGAAGCGTATATACAGTACAAAGAAAAGGAAGCCGCATATCACGCCCGGGACACAAGAGATCGAGAAGGTACCCGAGCACCAAAAAAAGACGCGCCGGCGACATCCAGGCAAGGAAAAGAGAGGCGACGAGACGATCGCCCCCGGGAAGGTAAAGGGCCTGCTGGACGATTCACAGAATATACCCTGCTCACCGCTCCTCGCGAGCGCATTCTCTCTAAATGCATCAATACGGAATTCAAGCAGGGAGGTGTCAGGTTCCCCAAACCGATGACGTCCAAAGGCAACGTGGACAAAAGTAAATATTATCGTTTCCACCGCAGCCATGGCCACACTACCGAGGACTGCGTGCACCTTAAAGATGCTATTGAGATCCTCATCAAGGAGGGTCACTTGAAGCAGTATATAAAGAAAGGCGAGTCTTCCCGGCAAGAGGCTTCAGACTCGAAGAAGGAAGCATAATCATCTCCGCCCAGTCCTCCCGCGCAGGTCGCTATGTCCATCACGCGACCAGAGGACTTTGCCATCCCTGAGTATCTCGAGGAACCTTCCCGGATATCCGCACACAGCACTTGGGAAGCATTCCCTACGGCCATGGTTATCTCATGTGGGGGTTACAATGAGCTGACGGTGGGATCTGTCAAGAGAAAGTTTGATCAACTCATTGATTGCAGTCCTGACCGGCTATCCACACTGGAGAAGATCAAGGGGCGCTCCTAACCGATCACCTTTTATCGCGAAGAGCTACCTGGGGGCTCTCCGAACTCACATATCCCCTTGCTCATCAGGGCAAAATTGGCAAGCACCGACGTTAGAAGGATCCTGGTCGACCAGGGTAGTTCGGTGGACATAATGTACACCGGCCTGTTTCGTGCCCTCAAGCTGGACCAGAAAAACCTCTCACCATACGTGGAATCTGACTTGCAGGGGTTCAACAGGGCCACGGCCAGACCCTGGGGGTATGTGGAGCTACTGGTCACGTTCGGGGAAGAAGAGGCGTCCAGGTCAATCAAGACCCAGTTCCTGGTGATTGATTGCCGGTCACTGTACCAATGCATCTTGGGGAGACCAGCCCTTGTGGAACTAATTGTTGTTCCTTCAATTGTCCACCTCAAGCTGAAGTATTATACGGAGAAGGGTCACGTTACGACATTGCACGGGGACATAGAGGCCGCCCGTAGATGTTTTGAAGCGGCGGCCCGAGGACAAAACCAGATCGGCGCAGCACCCAAAGTAGCTAAGCGGGCAAGGGAGGAAGACCATCCATCTAAAGACAGCCAACCGGACAAGAAACATGTACCCCCTATCCATATTATCGACCTCGACAGCCGGATTTCAGATTAAGGCGAGGAAGATAGCAGTGAAGGTGCATCAACATGGACGACCAACTCCTCCACATCAGCCCTCATGCGCCCAGTTCCAAACGGGGAGTTTGAAGTCATCGCCTTCAGCAATAACCCTAACAGAGGGGTGAAGATAGGTGTTGGACTGCCCGACGAGGTCAAGCAACAGCTGAAGAAATGCTTGGAAGACAATGCTGATCTGTTTGCTTGGAGTGCCGCAGATATGCCCGGCCTGGACCCTGAGACCGCATGCCACCATTTAACCATTGACCCACTGCCCGTGCCGTTTCACAGCGCAGGAGGAAACAATCCGACGAAAAGGCACAGGCTGCCGAAAAACTAGTACAAGACCTCTTAGAGGCAAAATTCATTTCGGAGGCCAGGTATATAACCCGGTTGTCCAATATTGTACTTGTCAAGAAACATAGTGGAAAATGGCGCATGTGCATTGACTATACTGATCTCAACCGGGCTTTCCCGAAAGATGATTATCCCTTATCGAGCATCGATAAGCTCGTAGATAATTCTGCAGGTTTCCAACTTTTGTCCTTCATGGACGCCTATTCGGGGTACAATCAAATCCCTATGGCCGAAAAGGACAATAGGTACACCGCATTCATGACCTCCTCGGGGAACTATTACTACAATGTAATGCCCTTCGGCCTATAAAATGCTAGGGCCACATACCAGTGCATGATGAACAAGGTCTTCTGATCAGAAATCGGAGACATGCTCGAAGTTTACATGGACGATATGATCGTGAAATCCCAAGAGGAATCCGACCATACGGCCCACTTGTGAAAAGTTTTCGACCAGGCTAGAAAATGTAAAATGTGTTTTAATCCCAAAAAATGCACCTTCGGCGTGCGAGCATGAAAGTTCCTCAAGTTCTATCTTACCGAGAGAGGGATAGAGGCAAACCCTGACAAATGTCGGGCATTCGCAGAATTCCCCACGCCCAGGTCGAAGAAGTCCATACAATCCCTCAACGGGATGCTCGCTTCACTTTTCATTTCGTGGCCAAATCTGCTCAGCACGCCCTACCCTTCTTCAAACTCCTCAGAAAGGAGGCCATATTTGAAGGGACAAATGAGTGCGAGCAGGCCCTGACCCATCTCAAGCAAGCCCTGTCCGAGCCTCCCGTATTATCCCGACCAGAGTACGGGGAAACCTTGTATCTATATCTCTCTGTTACCAGCGAAGCCATTAGTGCTGCACTCATTCGCGAGACAACGGACGGGCAAAAACCCATCTATCAGGTACGCGTAGATAGAGAAAGTCGCCCTTGCCTTCGTTATCGTCGCGAGAAGACTCAGACACTACTTCCTGGCCCACACCATAGTAGTGTGCACGGACCAACCCATCGGGCAGTTGCTTCGCCGACTAGATATGGCCAGTAGAATGCTTAAATGGTCCCTGGAGTTGTCGGAATTTGACATTCAGTACGAGGGCAGGAAGGCCCTCAAGGCACAAGTCCTGGTCGACTTCGTGGAAGATATGACGCCTTCATCATCCCCGCCAAGCAGAACACAGAGGTGGATTATCTACGTGGACGGGGAATCCAGCCCCTCGGGTAGCGGCGCAGGTATTATCCTCGAAAACAAGGAAGAAATACTAATAAAAGTATCTCTAGTCCTATGTGTCATACCCCAAATTTTGACCACTAATATTTCTCATCATTGTGTAAATCATTACCATAATATGGATGAACCTTTATGCCTCATCAATCTCCTCAAGAATTGTTGAGCATTCCCTACAACTAAGAATTAGGGTTTCAAGCCCTCTCAGAGCTCTTAGACAAAGGATCAATCAAGGAATGACATAATCTTCAACTTTTCTAACTTCTCAAACATCCACAATGAATCAAGAGGACTCCCACATCAGGAATCGGGCACAAAGTTACAACCTTCCAAGTGGATTAAGCCTCAAGATTGTTAGTGTCACCAAATTAAGGTTTTGGTTGACCAGGACCTCCAGATGAAAATTTTCCTCTGGGCATGAGCCAATGCTTCAAAGAATAACCCAAAATACTCCAAGGGTCCTCATGGACCCAATCCTCAAGTCAATTTAACTTCAGGGGATGTATTCATCAAAAATTAGGAATTAGGGTTTCTTGACCTAATAACCCCTAAGTTGACTTTTGGGACAAAACATGAGCCAAGACCTCAAGACATGATTTGAGGGTCTCCAATAAACTACATTTATCCATTTACAACAATGGATTGATCCAAGAAGCTTGACCCACAAGTTTCTATTTCATCTGAACCACAGTTAGGGTTTTTGAAGAAAAAGTCAATTGTACCTTTGACTTTTGACCAGGACATGCTCCCAAACCTTGGGACATGATTCAATACACCCTATAACACCTATGAAATCAATCCACCAAGCTTGATTTAGGTCAAGGACTTGATTTCATAGAGGATCGCACAGTTTGGAATTCATCTGATAAAAAGTCAACTGTGCCCAAAAGTCAAAGTTTAACTTTTTGATTTTTTGGTCAATTATGGTTCCCTAACTCTAAAATGATGTCAATGTGTGATTGGAATCATCATTCATCAAGAAAAATCAAGAAAAGTGGGATAACTTGTAAAAGGGGTAACCATAAAAAACTTAGAAATTTTCCAAGTTATGGAACAAAGTGGCTAGGGTACCAACTTCCAAGGATCATAATTTGTGATCCAAGCAACCATTTTGGCTGATCCAAAGTTGGATTTGTAGATTTCATGGCATACTTTAAAAGTTTCAACTGCACCTCATTCCAATTCCTCATGGATTTTAAGTTATGGAGTGATCAAAATGGCTGAAAACATGAAATGTCACTTTTTTCAACACTTAGTGAAATTTTCACTAAGTCAGAATCTGTTTCACTTTTTTCAAAATGTAGGGGCATTTTTCACTTGGATCCAAAAAGTGTCAAGGCAAACTATGATCACACATATGTTGTATCATATGAGAGCTTTCCAAAATGGCCAAGAACTCCATCAAATTCCATTTGAGCTAAGAGTTATGATAGTGGCAATATGCCTTGCTGCAACTGTCATAACAAGGCAGATTTGTGCATTTTGCTCGATTTGAGCAATTTGTACAAATGACAAACAAGTTTATCCATCTAAACACCTCAGGGGGAGACCAAGGAGGAACAAACACTGATCCATAAGCCTCACAAGTCATTGGAACTAAAAGTAGCATGCCAAACCTAAAAATGCCTAAAAAGGAGACAAGACTCCAATTTTGTTTTGGAGCATTCAATGGATGCACCAGGGTGGCATGAACTGAGCCTTTTCCAACTAAATGAGTCAAGGATGATCTCTGAACTAGGGAACCAAAGGCATGTGCTCTAACCTCTAGTCAAGGGCTAGAGGAGACTTAAGATTCCAAAATGCTACAATTGGCCAAACCTCTGCTGCAGTTGCCATTCACCATTACTTGCAAAACAAACTTGCTCTACTATAAATAGAGCTCATTTGTGCTCAGTTTAAGTACACCAAAGCACTACAACACTTGCTTTCCTCAAAATCTCATTCTCTAGGCAAAAATACCTTCTTTAGCAAGGTAACTCTGAGTTTTTGAGTTAGAGAGTATTTCCACCACAGCTCATGATCCAAACACATCCAATATGTCATATATAAGTTGTCCAAACTCTCACAAGTGACCTGTAACACCAAAATCACAAAGTCCCCTCTCAAAACCTCAAAATTGGACTTTCTTGCATTTTTCAAGCCATGTCTTGATTCAGTCACTTTCAAAACCAGATAAAACCTCAAACACACTCCAAATATCACCCTTGAACTGTCCCAAATGGTTCCACACTTCTGGAACACCATTTGAGAGAGTTGCCATATTGGTTACTTTTGCCCTTTGTTGTACCCCAAATTTTTCCCTTAGATTCATTGATCTGTCTGCATATCATCCTAGGTCAATCATTAGCGCATGACTAACCGCTTTATCTAGATTTTGTTTGTTTATTTCATTTATGAGGACAGGTGCTGCTACGGAGGCTCAAGGTCTTTAAGGTTGCACTATGTGTGTGTTTGTGGGGGTTCTCTGGTCCTTGCAAGTTGTGTGCCCTCTTCCCATTTGGTCCCTAAGCTGCTACCAAAATTTGAGTCGTTTCCGTCTAGTGAAACAATTCGGGATTTTGGAAGTTTGTAAACCTTTTTGCTCTGAGAAAAATTCAAGAGTTGTTTCTCAATATTCAAGTTAGTTGGAGGAATTAGAATGTTAACTTTAGTCCAAGGTTCACAAGTTATATTTATTCAAGCCACGCCCATGACTGGATACACAAATGGATGTGATTTGGAAATTATAAAATTTCCACGAGCATGCAATCGTGAAAGTTTGCAAGGTTTAAATCACCGTCAAAATACAAGGCCAAAGCAACGTTGGAATTTGAACAAGTTGGAAACTAACAAGCTGATGAGCAATGACTGCAGAAGGGTTTCTTAAGGAAATAAAAGCAAAATTCTAAATTGATCTCATATGAAGTATGAAAAAATATTTAAGACTACATCATATGATCACAGCTTTATTGTTAATATATCCTAATTCACACTCTACATGGGAAGATATCAAGTGCATTACGTGGATGTTAAATGAAACTTTTCTGCTATTCTGCTGAAGACACATTCCATGCCGTCCAAATAAACAAACCAAGAGAATAGATTATATATTTCCCAAATCCTAATCTTGCGCATTGAAATTGCATCCATACATCCCATACAGATATTTTTTTCTTTACAATTACATGGAGTTATCGTTATCAGTACAAGCACTGGAAATAACCAAGAAAGCCATATATACAATCGGGGTGTGTCAAAGGGCGTAGTAGTTCTGCTTAAAAGACATGTAATGGATCATGCAGTGGGGTATATACCTGGGTTCTAAATATCTTGGTCACTTCTTTTTCAAATACGAGCAATTCGATTCCGTCAATGCTCCATCACGCCATGATTTAAATCAACATCACCTGTCCAAAACAAGAGCCAAGATTATTAATACGGAAGACATTCAAAACCAAAACTGACAAGCGAAATCAATTCAAAAGTAGACCATTCAATCACCTCAAACCATGATTCACAATTCAAGATTTATCATAATTGCAAGTTCCTTCCAAAAGTACGAAATTCAAATAACTCAATTTTGAAACTTTACAAGCCTTTCCAAAATCACTTCATTGCTACCTAAAAGTGGACGAGGCAGAAACTACAATGTTAAGGGTGTCGGGTACTCCAAAGCCGAAGCAATAAGCAAAGTTAACACAAGTGTTTGATTCACGATGAGAAGCGTATAATTGGTCAGTTACCTTTGACGAAATCGCCGCAGCCTAGCATGTGGGAGAATAGCCCGTACTCCTAAATGGTGCAAGAGTTGAAGAAAGGGTACGACAAGTTGATGTATTCCTGACATGACAAATCAACGAGATTCATTAACTCGGTACTATCAAGATTTGAAAGGCAATACAAATAAAGCGCAGGAGAAATAAAAGTGAGAGTTAGTTGTTCAAAGGAATCGTACTAGCAAATACTTGGCAATGCTAGACGCGGTTGTACTTTGTTTGGAATGAAGAAGAGTTTGAGTTGCAAGATGCTATTTGAGGAAATGTTGGCCACGACACCCTTGGGCACACCGCTGTCATAGAAAACAAAATCAGGCACAGCATGATACGTATGTGCGAGAAGAATACCTTGACAAACAATCATGCTCATGCTGTGACCTCCTCACACCAACGATACAGCTGCAACAAATTTTATGCGCAAGCTCATCCATCCTCTCCAAACGCCACGGAAATTGTATTTTGCTCGTATTCTGAAAAACAGAAACAGAAAAAACACGGATTTCATTTGTTTCTAAGGCCATCAGACTTTTCAATCCTATTTCAATACAAGATCCAATATCATTAATGCATTTTTCAAAACAACACTAGACCATGACCCCACACATCTCAAAGGCTTCCCAAAACCAATTTCCAACGTATCTCACTTTAAGATCATAAATCATAGGCCTCAGAATTTCCCATATCAAAAGTTACAAGCATTAAGTGAAGAAAATAATGCGCAAGATATCAAGGTAACACTATTATGACCCAAATAGGATTTAAAGATCAGAATTGTCCCCAAGGACACGTTGGAAATCAGTCAACATAATCCATGAAATCTAGAAATTATGGACAGAATCAGACGATTTTAAAACATTCCTGATTTGGCCTCAGAATTTTATTTGAATCAGATTTTAGTTTCATCATATTCAAAAAGGGAATGATTATGGGCAATATCTTAAAGACACCACCAGCATAATCCCTTTCCTAATAAAGTATAAAATCGGGTTTTCAGCACAACAATAAAGTTCCAAATCTCAAAATCAAGCAACAGATCGTACCAATAATTTCAAATAATTCCAAATTCCAAAAAAACTTCCCAAATTAGAGAATCAAATCATGTCAGCAATATTATCACACGCTATCACACCATCAATGCAGCAATTAAGAAAAATCTCATCATTGGCCATCAGCTATAAAAAGGGTCACTTGGCATCAGAAGAGGGGACGAAAAAAATCAGAGAGAAAACCATACGAAAAAATCAGAGAGCAACCATACGGAAGAGCAAGAGAGAAATTCCAAACCAGCAGTCACACGCCCGAAAGCGCCAAACTATTTCCAAACCCACCGACTCAGGCTCAGAACACCGGAGGTGATCATCATCGGCGCCGCATTCAAAGCAAAAGAAGCAAAGCAACAACACAAACCAAGCTCGCGAAAAAGGTAAAGATAAGAGAAGGAGATCTTCCCTGAGGAGAACGTCGCTCGCGATCGCCGCCACCATCGACGACCACCCTTTTCCTTGTTTTTTTTCTCGCTTTTGCTCATCTGTATATATCATGTAACTGTAATCGACAATAATATAGTGGAAATCGGGGCTGGGAATCGTGGGGTTAGGGCCATGTGCTTGATTGATCGTGAGAGAAGATGAGAGGTTCGACGGCGCGATCGGGGTTTAAACCCTAGTTTTCTGAGTGTTTGCATGAAGAACGAGAGAGATGAGAGAAATGAGAACATAGGCGAGAGAGAAGAATGATAGAGATCGTGCGAATCCCTCCGTTTTACTCCTATCAACCCTTTACCTTCTTCTTTTCTTTTTAATCATAAATCCTTTTTTTAATTAAAACCATCAATTTACTTTTAATTTAACTTAAAATGTATAACTAATATTTGAAAACCCTTTTTTTAATTAAATCTTTTATATTAAAGCTATTTCATCAAAACACTAAAAATAATTTTTAGAAGCTTTTAATCTTTCTTTTTTAATCAAACCTTAAAACTAATGATAGCTTTAAAATTAGTAAAAACCTTTTAAATAATACTTTAAAACCAAAATAACTTTAATTAAAGCCTTTTGAAAAATCTTTAACATAATCATAACAATCTTTTTTCATAATAATTAGAACTTGTTATTTAAAATACTAATTAAAAGGAACTCTTTCTAAATCAATAAACTCTTAATACTTTTAGAACTAAAATAATACACCTCTAAGAATTTTATTAACTTAACCTGTAATTCTAATTTTATATGATATTAAAACCCTTTATGATGGTAAAAATAAATCTCTTGTCTTAACCTTAAATAAATAAGCCTTTTATAAACCTAGAATCAACCCGTTAGAACCCCTCACGTGAGTGTTTACCTACGTACTCTTTTATTCTTAGTTTGTGATATGCTTTGCTATTATTTGTTGGATGTATGCTTTTTATCTTTCTTTCAAAAACCCTTTTCAAAAACACAAAAACTCTCGATCCAACGTCGAGCCCCTTTTATACCCATGTAAGTCGAGTGCCTTCGGGCCTCGCATTCAACCTTATCGGTCACTATACACTTAAAGCTAGCCCACTTTGCTAGTATGCACTATTAATTTAAGTGTGTCCCCTCGACATTCCAAAGGAAGGTTCCCTTAAAATTGACTAAACTGTCATAAGACTAACACTTTAGAACCATTGGCCTTAGGATTCGGAGTCGCCGTACTCCACGTCTCGCCGTAGACACTTAGAACCTTAGGCTTAGGATTGGAGTCGCCGAACTCCAAGTAAATGCTCCGCCGCGAACATTTACAATCCTACCCCTCTTGAACCAACCTACAACTTTAGAGTCGCCGCACTCTATGTAAGGTCTTGCCCAAGACTTTACCTCCCCTTGGAACCTTGACCCTGTCAAGAAGTTCCTCTTTTCAGAACTACGCATACTCTGATTCTACTCCCGAGGATACGTAGGCGTAAGGTGCGATACCTTATCAAGTATACTTAGATACTAACCCCTAGGGTTTCAACCTTTAGCATAGCACCCTAGCAAGTGAATGAGAGATAACATAAATACTAACGAGAGGATCCCGTAGATTACTACGGACGTTTAGGATGCTAATACCTTCCCTAGGCGTAACCAACCCCCGAACCTTAGATCTTTAGGTCTTTTCGCTTTT
The DNA here is from genome assembly GCA_022829125.1 of Lathyrus tuberosus. NCBI lineage: Eukaryota > Viridiplantae > Streptophyta > Magnoliopsida > Fabales > Fabaceae > Lathyrus > Lathyrus tuberosus. The sequence goes on from JALAZF010000282.1 coordinate 4,675,266, forward strand.
GAACCTTTCCTTTGGATAAATCAAAGACGGTGGTGAACATTTAAAGAAATATGATCCTAGTTCATTAATAACTATGGTATCCAATTCTCACTGCAACACCCTTTTTGCAAGAAAGAGCTCAAACTTGTTCCTGAGGATTCCAGCTGGTTCCAACCATTCTCAAAGCTTCTAAGGGATCAATTGAGAGTGTCCAAAGCATCAAATTGTTTCAGGAACAAAGCATTTGGCAGATTGCACAAAAAGCTTATAAAGAGGTAAGCATCACAACTTGAACTCTTTGAAATATGCATTGCTTTGAAGTCCACTGATCATGCATATCTTATACATGTTATATGTGTTGTGTTTGAACCAATTCATCATGTAATTCATGCCTGTAACAAGAGGTAGCATAGAAAATGCAAATCATGGCCTATTTCAAAACCACTATCGGGTTTTTCAATAGGAGCCTCATCTAAAAAAACCACCACCACCATTGGATTCCTTGTAAAATTCTAGGCAGGATAGACCTAAATTTTGTCCCAATCCATGGAGAAATGAGAAAGTTACAAGCTTCACGTTTTTGGCCAAAATCTTGCCTTGCCTTGCCTTGGCCAGGCCAAAAACAAGGCAACCCTCATATATCCATGGGGTGGTTTTGATACACGGATGTATCAACACCCCAGTGGTAGAGGGTGCGCATTGTACACAAGAGGTCTGGGGTTCGAATCCCCCTCGCCCCAGATCCTCTTTTTATCATTTTTCCCACTTTTTGTTATTTTTCATATTATTTTTAAATAATTTGGAAAATTAATAACTCTCTCAATTTTAATGGTTTTTTATTGGTTCTTTTTGCAAAAAATCAAAAAAATGTTAAAATATTTTATTCCACAAAAAAATTAGATTTATATTAATTATTTAATATAGTCGATATTTTTGTAAATAAATTCATTTTTATTGTTTCTAAAACCTTTAAAAATGAATATCCACCTTGAAAAATCAAGACCAAATGAGTTTTAGTTCATCTTGTAATTAAAACATCATTTTTCAAACCTTAACCAAAAATCATAAGTTGATTCATTCAAACTTATTTGGTATTTTGAGCATTTTAATTAATTTTCTTTGAAAATTACTTTAAAGAATGATGAAATAAGGGTTCTTTGATTTTCACCCTCACAAATCTTTTCAAAAACACTCATGGGCCTCTAATAGAGTGTAAGACCCAACCCCCTTTGTACAAAAATAATTTGGGCCTCAGTCATTGTATAAGCCCCAGTACAATTTCCAAAACGACGGTGTGATCACTGTCTTTCTTTGGGTCTCTCCTTGAGCTATAAGACCCATTTCTTTTTTAAAAAAAACAATTTTGGGCCTATAATAGAGTTTAAGACCCAATCCCTCTTTGAAACCAAAATAGTTTGGGCCTCAGTCATTGTATAAGACCCACGGTGCTTTCAAAAATCTCGGCGCAATCGCCAGTTTAAAATAAAATCATTTGGGCCTACCCTCATGTTATAAGTCCCATTTCTTTTCTTTAAAATAATTTTTGGGACTCTAATAGAGTGTAAGACCCAACCCCTTTGTAGATAAAAACTTTTTGGGCCTCACATATTGTATAAGTCCCTCTGTACAATTTTCAAAACGACGGTGTAATCATCGTTAAAACTTGGGTCTCTCCTTGAGCTGTAAGCCCCAACAATCTTTTCAAAGCACTTTCTCCTTTGATTTTGAATTCAAATATATGTTGTTATCAAAACTTTCTTTAATTTCTTTGTTGAACAACTAACAAAACAACATGGAAACTCTACAACGGATAAGTGTTTATTCGCTTTCATTTACCGCTTTCATATGTATATAACTGTATTGTGGGGCTGTTTCACTGTAAGTCTTCTTTTGCATCCTTTTATATACTTGTCATATATCAACTGTGTAATACTAGTATAGCTATTTAGAGTTTTCCCCAGCAACTACGTCTAGAACTAGGTAAAGCTTGTTGGTCACTCTCGAATACAAATAAAACTAGATCCCCCATAAGATTTCCAGATACAGTCTTCCCTTCTCTTGGGGTTAAACAATATAGAACAAAGAGAAAGGCAGTATTCTCGGTGAACCTTTTCTCAGTCTGTCACCCTTAGAAATTGTCAAAGAAACTCTACTCCCCAGAGTTGATCTATTCTCCGTGAATAGCATCTCTTGAGTTTCTTCCAAATTCTCGAACTTTCCTGGAATGATCTCTTCTCTGTGAATTGTATTTCTTGAACTTCTCTTGGTTTGGGGACCCACAGGCTTCCTAAAAGCATCCCCACCTCCTCTTGGGCGTTGTACAAGGACCCTTCGGCTTCTTAGAAGTTCTCATGCCTTCTCTTGGGCTTAATACAAGGACCCTAACGACCTCTTAAAGGTATAAGACAGAACTTAGTCATCCTTTGCTAGAGTAGTCTTTCCAGTGTCAAACCTCAAGCCACCTCGGGGTTGATCCTCATCCCTTAAGGCCCTTTCCCTCCTTTGGGCATCCTACAAAAGATAAAACTCTTCAACACCTGTAGACTTGGACAGTCTAAAACCCCTTTGAGTCTCAAAGACATTCTCAAGTTCCTTTCAAACATAGAAAAAAACACCGATCACTCTGGATAAATCTCCAGCAGAAACCCGGTCTCTCTCATGAGAGTTCCCCACCCTTGGGCCTGCCTATGGATCTAATCCTCAATAGTAAGTTAGCCTCCTCTTAGGCTTTGTATAATGATCATTCCTCAACATAGCCAGCCTCCTCTTGGGCTTTGTACAATGATTTCCCCTAGCGGATTTAACCTTTTCAGACTCTCTTGTTGAGTCTATCCCTTTTCAAGACTCTCTTGTTCAGTCACTTTCCTTTTAGCCTCTATCTCGGGCTTCGTGCGAGACAGCAAATCACTCTCTTGTTGAGTATAAAAGACTCTTTTGTTGAGTCAACCTTTTTAGCCTCTGTCTTGGGCTTCGTATAAGACAGATAAAAGTACTCTCTTGTTGAGTCCAATCTTTTTAGCCTTCGTCTCGGGATTCGTACAAGACACATATAAAAGCACTCTCTTGTTGAGTCAGTCACTTGTTAGTACTCTCTTGTTGAGTCAACCCTTTTAGCCTTTATCTCAGGCTTCGTACGAGATAAACAATAAACACCCTCTTGTTGGGTCAATAGCCTCCTCTTAGGTTTTGTATAGAGAAATCTCCGGTTGAGTCAATCAACCTTTTAGCATCAAACTTGTGCTTTAATCAAAGCATACGAACATCAATAGTTCTCCTTTAGAGATGACAAGTTCTCTCTCAGTCAAACCTTTTAGCTTCAACGTTGGGCTTTGAACAAGACACAAAAAACCCTTCAGCTTTATATCTTGGGCTTTGAACAAGATACAAATACTCCTTTTAGCCTCTGTCTTGGGCTTTGAACGAGACACCAAAACCTCTTTTTTCCTCCCTTAGAATGGGAGGGAACTACGATCGCTCCGATTTCCCTGTTTCGTTAAACGGGAATACGTAGGCATAAGATTGCAAAATCTTAGCGAGCTCAAAATCCAGTACCTCCGTCAGTCAACCAAAAGCATTAGATCTAACACCTTACCAAAAGCCTCGCAAATAGTCCAGACACGGTATTCTTGAGCAAAATAAACTAAGACAAGACCCCCCTTTTAATATCATCTGTAAACCAATAGTCATCTGTTTAAACTCAGTATGCAAGCAGGGTTAATTGGAGACATCTATTTCCCTTCCTTAATCAACTTCACAGGATAAAAAATGAATCGAATTGTAGTACCAAAGCGATAGTGATTCGAAACCACAAAAATCACGCTACACTATGCTTCCCTACGTCTAACAACCAAGCCGAATATGTGGCCTTCCTCGCAGGACTACGGCTAGCCAAGGACTTGGGCGCCAAGGAGGTAAAAATTTACACCGATTCCCAACTCATAGCATCTCAAGTACGGGGAGAGTTTCAAGCAAAGAACGACCAGCTGGTCAAATATCTGACGCTGGTGATGGGAAGAGTTACCAAGTTTGACGCATAGGAAGTCCAGCACACCCCTCGCGAGCGAAACACACATGCAGATGTCTTGTCCAAACTAGCTAGCACCAGAAAGAAAGGCGGCAATAAATTTGTCGTACAAGAAATACTTGCCCGGCCCAGCATCGAGAAACCATCAGAGCTGCTCGACGTCAACGCCATCGGAGACAGCCACTGCTGGATGACCCCTATGTACAATTACCTCACCAAGGGGGAACTGCCCGAGGACATCAAGGAGGCCAGCGTGACTAAACGACGGGCTTGCTCATATGTGCTAATTGAGGACAAACTCTACCGACGAGGATTCTCCATCCCCCTCCTCAAATGTGTCAAGGAGGACAAGGTCCCCGAAATCCTCCAAGAGATTCATGAGGGCATCAACGCACAACATTTGGAAGGGAGATCATTGGCACGAAAAGTCCTGCGAGCAGGATACTATTGGCCGACCATGCAGCACGACGCCAAAGAGCACGTCAAAAAATGTGACTGATGCCAGCGCCACGGGGAAATGCACTTGGCACCTCCAACGAGTTGAAGACTTTATCCTCGCCTTGGCCCTTTGCCTGGTGGGGGGGTGGACATACTCGGCCCCTTCACAATGGGATCTTATCAAAACAAATTTCTAATTGTGGTCGTCGACTACTTTACTAAGTGGATAGAAGCTGAAGCCCTCGCCAAAATCACAGCCTTCAACATACTCCGCTTCTACAAAAGGAACGTCCTCGCGTGATTCGGAGTACCCCAGGCCCTCTTGACCGACAATGGGACACAATTCACGGACAGGAAGTTCCAGGACTTCGTCGCCAGATTAGGCACGAAGCAACACTTCACTTCCGTCGAGCATCCCCAGACCAACGGGCAAGCAAAGGCTGCGAACAGGGTAATCCTCCGCGGTCTAAAACGAAGGTTGGGCGACGCCAAGAAGAGATGGGTCGAAGGGCTACATAGTGTGCTCTGGGCCTACAGAATAACACCACACTCCACCACCGGGGAAACCCCTTTCCAATTAGATTACGGAATTGAGGCGGTGATACCGGTGGAGATCAGGGAACCTTCTAGACGAATAGAAGCTCCACTCGACGAGGAGATGAACGACGAAGCCTTAAGAGAAAAGCTCGATCTGGTTGAAGAAATATGGTCAGAAGCAGCTCTCTGCGAAGCTTCGCTAAAACAACAAATAACCTTGCGCCACGATGCTAAGGTCATAAAGCATGACTTCCCCGTTGTCAGCTTGGTCCTACGCAGGAACCAGAAGGATTCGCGCGAAGAAAAGCTGGCCGCGAACTGGGAAGGACCCTACAGGGTCAAGTCCAAAACGGGCACCGAAGCCTACTACGTAGAAACTCTAAACGGAGAACCATTTGCTCGACCATGGAACGCTGAAAAGCTCAAACAATACTACAGTTAAAACCAACTACGAGGTCAGACTAACTGCAGACGAGATCACCCCTAACAGGGAGACGGCTCGGCCACAGGACTGTGCCCCGGTGTAAGCACAGTCTATTTTACAACGCCGGCCAATTTCTGCTTATAGAACGAGCAGACTCTGCGCACAATGGGGATACCTCAATCGAGCTCCGCCGTTGCCACACCAATTAGGCAGGACACCCAGCTTGCGATGGGAACAGTCCAAGCCTATGGGATTAGTACCTTAATCGAGATCCTAGTCTCATCACCGGAAAAATCACTTCCCTGGCCGTTCGACCAGTCCCCCTCACTGCCGAACACATCTACATCGAGCAATTCCCTAAATCTTAAAATAAACCAGTGATCCCTGTTGTGGGGATAAAAGCTTATCGAGCAACAGTGCAACACTTAGAAAAAATAAGCAATAAAAGTCATGCGTAAACATACAAAGCCGACCACACTGACCGAACACATATAATTAATTTAAAGTAACCACAAGGGCCATGCCCCCAAACAAAATAAAGATACATCAAAACACAGCACGCATGCCAGATACATTACAACAAGATAAAAATAAATCATTCCTCCATCCGCTCCGTCTGATCCTGGACGAACTCTGACTGCACGGGGATAGGCCGCGACGACTGGGTTTTCTCGGGACGGGCATGCTTGGCACCAAGGTTGAGGAAGTCCAGGAATACTATCTTGCCATTATCCACATGGCCAAGAAAGTTTGTACCCTCTTTGGAAATTTGGACGTCGGGGTTCACCAACCTGAGCTGGACCACGACATTCTCGAACGATTCCTCCCTAATGGAAAACACGTCCTCTTCCGGCCAAAGCATGCGAGCAACTAACTCCACCCTGGTCTTCAGCGCCTTTACGTCCTCGGGCTCATCCTCGGCTAGAGCACCTACGGATTTCAGCTGCTCGACCAGATCCTCGGCAGCTTTCTTCTCAGCAGCCAAAGACTCGTTCTCCCCCCTTAAACGGACAGCTTCCTCGTCTGATTTCTTCCTCGCAGCGAAAGCAGCGTTGGCCTCCTCCTTCGCCTTTTTGAATTTCTCCTCTAGAGCAGTTATCGTAGCCTAGGGCCTCTTAAGCTCAAGTTCGGAGGAGGTGTCGCCCTCTGCATACACCGCCGCCATCTCCAAAATGCGGGCCACCACGGAGGTATCTTGCCCCAACAATGCCCGCTTACTCGGACGATCCATGCCTTCTAACTTAAGAGATTCTGCTCGGGGAACCACCAGAGACGTCTCCTCGAAGTATGTCCTATCATGGAGGCAAGGAGGAAGTTCGAAGCTGCGTTTTTCGGCCGCCCGACTAAGGTCACCAGCTCGTTGGCCCTGGCCCGCTTAAACCTTAAACCCAAAGGCGCTGGAGACCCATGAGCGGAGGCAGGAATGGGTGAAGAGCTCCCCGTCTGTGGCGGAGGAGGAGGTACCCGCTGGGGAAATCGAGACTTTGGAGCGGCCGCACCAGGCTTGTTCTTCGCAACAGCATTCTTCACCATTCCTTCGTGGGCAGAAGACATCTCACCTGCGAAAACACAATAAACATATTAGGTGATGACAAAGAAAACATAATTCGGGCAAGTCGAAAAAAAAGCTAAAACTACCAAGCAGCTTATAAGCATCTGCAGGAGTCCTGCAGGTGTACTAAAACGGACTGCTGGAAGTCAGTGAAGGGCAGCTTCAACCCCAACTCCTTAAAGACAAACTCGTACATGGAAGAATCTTTCCCCGTAATCCGTACAAATCCGATCGTCCTGGGAGGGGAAATGCACCTTCAATTCCCCCTCTGGTCCAACAACTGTGAAAACGTCCCCAGTGAAAGTCGCGAAGGTAGATTCATGCTCGGCAGGCTCTGCCACCGACCATTCCTCCGCGAAATCTTCTTCGAGCTCCTCCCCGACTTCGCTGGGGGTAGTTGAAGCTTCTGTGTTGCTACTCTCACAGGAGCTCTCCTCGGACGAATCTATTAAAATCTCTCTGTCGGCCCTTGTCGCCATCTCGATCACCTGAAAAGCAGAGGACAAAAGTGAATTCGACTGCGAAATCAAATCCACCCTTCCAGCGCTAGTCAAGTGAAAGGGCGCGCAAATGGCCAAGGACGGCGTCCCCGGCCTAAGCCCTAAATTAAACAAAAATACAAGAGCCTCCCACGAGGAGATGTTCGGGGCAAACCCCTTATACAACGGGGAGCTTCCTCGAACCACTTCCCAGTTTCCATTTGAAGATCCACCAGAAACTTCATACATCCACCGGAAATTGCATCAGAGCGCTGGAAACTGAACAGCTACGCCAGTTACGCATGCGTCATCATCGCAACAGCACCGGTAACGACCTCACTCTTAAGCTCCCTCAAGGACTCCGGCGGCCACATCAGCAGCGGGTGATGGCCTAGCCACCGTCCACCACCAACAACCACCAGAGAGGTACCACTATCGCACCTAAAACTAACCTAACCACATGCATTCTAAAACGAGAATGGAAAAACTGGACGAAAACAAGGAAGTAGAGGACTTACGTTGTCAGAAAGGCTAAGAAGAAGTGCTTGAAGCTTGTCGCGGTGGCTGAAGTGACGGTCGACGACGGCGATGAACTGAACCTCTGAGAAGGACGAAGAAGAAGAGAGAGAAACGAAAGTGTAAATGACCAGAATCTCTCTTCTTATATACAGTTGGGGAGCACGTGCAGAAGCACGCTCGTATATGACATAATGGCCCTAGAGTGGCCATCATTGCCTAGTTACTGCAGCACAGGGCTCGAGGCACATGTGGCACCCCATCATTTCAGTGCCTCCTAACCGTTGGTTTCCCCGTACGTCGGGCAAACCAAACGCTGTTGCGAGCCTTATGAACACTAGGGCCCACTGGCACCACGAGAAAACTCCCTCCGTCACCAAACGACGACTCTGTTGCAATTCCCCGGATCAACAGGCAATCCTTAAGTCATCACTCCCATGCTCGGGAGCAACGACTTGGGGAGCTCCTGTTCTGGACTGGACCATTGGCTAGGCATGGCCCAATCCACTTCTGCTCCCAGAACGGCCTAATTGCCTAAGTACAATCCACGAAGGGCATAACTTACCTTTCTGCCCTCCAACCGGGCACCCTTGGACGGATGAACCCCAAGGACATTTGCTCATCCCCAGTACTTCTGCCCGTCATGCACGGCTTCATTAGTCCCAGGACAGTCATGGGCATGTGCCCGGAACTACGCCTTTGCCCGACATAACGGCTAGTTTTGGGCACCCAGCCTGACATAACGGCTAGTTTTTGGGAAATTACATATTCTTCGGTAAACGGTTATTTTGCCCCGAAAATAGGGATCGTTGGCCACGCGCTGAGGGCATTATATAAACCCTCTCACTTGAGAGGGTCAGGTATCTAATAATCATCCTAAGAACACACTTTGTACTTGCCCCTTTCTCTGACCTTTTCTTACTTGAGTGTCGGAGTGCCTTGCTGGTATACCCTCTCCTCCTCTCCTACGAGCATCATCATCTGCCCTACAGGGAAAGCCACGAAGATCCAATCTGATCACCTCCGATCACATTATAGTGAATCTAAATGATTATTCATATTCTTACTCTCTTTCTACATAGTATTTAGAGTCTACTAGGGTTCTCCGTAAAAAAAATAGAAAAACTGAACCCTTCCAACAACAACAGAGAAGGTCAATTTTCATATTGGAGGGGTGGAAAAATTTCCGGCGGCCGAATCATTGAGAAATTCCTAGATTAATGAAATTGATGTTTTAATTGTTTTTTTCGCATGCATCTGAAATGCACATTTTCTGAAGCATATGGGTTGTGATTTTGGGGCAAATTGGGGTGCTTTTTTAGAGTTGATAAAAGCTTGGTGGAATCGACGGGTGTTAGTGGCGTTTTGGTGGTGTTACATTGATATAGTGTAATTTTGTGTGGCTTTAAGTTAAAATCGTGTATCTTGTTGTGTTGTTGGCTAACTAATGTTGGTAGAAATTTAAAATAACGTTGAATGCAATTCTGTAACACCCCGATTTAATTTAATTATTTTCCATAATTAAATTGAATATTATTGTATGTGTCGTGTATGGATGTGTTTTGGATTAAGTGTGGGTTACCCTTAGGGTGGGGGTAGTGCCCTTGGAGTTATGAAGGATAAGGTGTTGGAGGATGGGTTAGTTGGTTAATATTATTATTTAAATTATTGAGGAGATTGTTGTTATTATTTATTTTGGGTGAAATAATAATAATAATAATAATAATAATAATATTAGATAATAATAATATTTGGGAATAACAAGGAAAATATAAATAGGAAAAAGGGTTAGAAAGGAAAGGGTGGTCAGTACGTGTTTTGGAGAAGAGAAGAAAGAGCAGAGAAGAGCTAGGTCAAGAAGAGCTCCATTGTTGAGGAAAGATTTCAAGAATCCTAAGGTAAGGGTGGGGCTCTCTATCTCTTAAGGGTTGCATAGTAGTGGTATGAGGGTAGAAAATCGTTAGGATCTCCCTGTTATGTTGCTGGTGAGAATTGGGAATTGGGTTGTAGGTTAGAGGGTTTGGTAGGAAGAGAAAATTATGCAATTGATTATAGATTTGTGTTGTATATGTGTATATGTCATTTGCTGCTACCTTATTGGTGTTTTCTGGACTGTATGATACCAAATTCGGGGGAATTGTGAGGTCTGAATCGTGCAGAATCGCAATCGCAAGATTGCTGATTCGCCCTGATTCGCCGGGCGAAAATGGAACTCGCCAGGCGAATGTAGAAGCGAAAGGGGAGTGAAAAATCAGAGTTTCCGGATTTTTTATGGGGGAGTTGGATTCACCAGTGTTTCCCCAGGCGAGCAGGAGGCGAAAGAGGAATTCGCCAGGCGAATTGGGATTTCTCCAGGCGAAAGTGGTTTCGCTGGTGCTTCGCCAGGCGAGTATCAGGCGAATTGGGCTGAGACGAACCGAATTTTTGAAACTTCAGAAATTCATATCTTTTGATCCGTAGGTCCGTTTTCGTCGCCGTTAAAAGTTTTGGAAAGCTGGTTTCGCATACTATTTATAAAAATTGATTTCAATAGCAGAATTCCAATTCTTTGACGTGCTAAATGGAAATTGAGCGTGTTGTTTATGTGGTGAGTGGAGAGGATGGAGTCGTCGATGTGTATGCATGATATATTTGTATATTGCTGTTGTTGCAGGTATGAACTGTGGTTGCATCCTAGTATTATGATGTATTGATGTGTTGGTTGTCGTGTGCATGTGATTACTATTATATTCGTTTATTGTTGTCGTTGTTGTTGTGCGTTGTCGTTGCATGCATGACAGGTTGCATAGTTGTGGGATGGCGTGCCTAGATGGGGCGTTATCGTCTATCCGAATTCCTCGATGGAATCGTTGTTGTTGGTGCGATCATGAAATAGGGGTCGTACGTGACCATGAAATAGGGGTCGTTGGTGTGATCATGAGATAGGGGTCATACTTGACCATGGAACAGGGGTCGAGAGTTCCGACGGGAACTGTGATCATGAAACAGGGATCGATTGGTACCACATGCATTGAGTCGAGTCATGGGTCTCATTGCATTCAATCTTTGTATGTTGATTATCTGTTGTATGATGAATGTTGTTGTGATCATGTTGTTGTGATAGGGTGGATTCTGTATGCTTTTATGCTTTCATACTTATGCTATGCATTCTTTATATTGATTGAGAATCTCACCCCTTCTGTTTGAATGTTACCTCTACATGGGTAACGTGCAGATAAGCATGAGTAGTCGCAGGTGGAGTGGTGAAGTCGGGGTCTTCTGGTGTGAGTTATCGAGTCGCGTCTGCTCTGAGTTTGTAACATCGGGGGTGTCGGAACGCTAGAGTCTTTTGAATTCTGTTATATACTATTACTATTTTAATTAAGAATGTTGTGTGTGACTAAACATGTTTTTACCTGAGTTGACTTTTCCGCTGTGCACATATGTTAAAATGTCATGTTTAATTATAATATCACCGTATTATTATTGTGTGCGTGTTAAGTTGAGTAGTAGAAGTAGCATCCTAAATCCATGTATTATATTTTTACTCTGATAAATTACGTTAGAATTGTCGCGGGGGTTTAGGGTGTTACAAAGTGGTATCAGAGCAGGTCGGTCCGTCCGACCAAGTTGTCGAGTCGTTGTCGTGTGTTAGTTGTTTAGTGTTAGTGTTAGTGTTAGTGTCGGTTCCTTAACCATGGTGTTCTGTTGTTGGTGTGTGGCAGATTGAGAATGGCTGGAAGGAACGATGCTGCTCTTGCTGCTGCTTTGCAAGCTATGGCTCAAGCAGTACAGAATCCGCCGCGTGCTAACGAGAATGATGAGTTTCGAAAGAACAACCCGCCTACTTTCAAGGGAAGGTATGATCCGGATGAAGCATAGACTTGGCTCAAGGAGATTGAGAGAATCTTCCAAGTTATGGAATTACCTGAGGCACAGAAGGTGTGGTTGGGTACTCATATGTTGGCTGAGGAGGCTGATGACTAGTGGGTTAGTACTCGTCAAGTGTTGGGAGCAGCAGGTGAGGCCATTACTTGGGTTGTGTTCAGTAGAGAATTCTTAAGGAAGTATTTCCCTGAAGATGTCAGAGGAAAGAAGGAGATTGAGTTTTTGGAGCTGAAGCAGGGTAATATGACGGTTACAGAGTATGCTGCTAAATTCTCCGATTTAGCTATGTTTTATCCTCACTATAGCGCGACAACTGCTGAGTTCTCGAAGTGTGTCAAGTTTGAGAATGGGTTGAGACCTGAGATCAAACAGGCAATTGGGTATCAGCGGATCAGAAGATTTCCTGATTTGGTAGATTGTTGCAGAATATTTGAGGAAGATAGCAAGGCTCGACCGGCTCACTATAAGGGGCTGGCCGAGAGAAAAGGAAAACAACCGGTGAATCGTGGGAAGCCTTACGCATCTCCAGCTGATAAGGGTAAACAGAAACATGCTGATGGCAATAAGCCGAGTGGGGGAGGTGCATCTGCTCCTCTGAAGTGTTTTAGGTGTGGTGAGTTGGGGCATCGTGTCAGTGAGTGCACGAGCGATGTGAAAAAGTGTTTCAAGTGTGGACAGGCAGGACATCTGATTGCTGACTGCAAAGCTAATATGGTTACTTATTACAGTTGTGGGGAACAGGGCCATATTAGTACTCGTTGTCAAAAACCAAAGCAAGCTTCGGCTGGAGGAAAAGTGTTCGCTTTGACAGGGACTCAGACTTCCAGTGAGGACAGGTTGATCAGAGGTACATGTTATATTAATGATACACCTTTGCTAGCTATTATTGATACTGGTGCAACACACTCTTTTATTGCTGCTGATTGTGTAAGAAGGTTAGGCCTTGTTGTTTCTCCTATGAAAAGGGAGATGGTTATCGAAACGCCTGCTAAGGGATCGGTGACTACTTCTTTAGTTTGTTTGAGCTGTCCATTGTCAGTCTTTGGTAAAGACTTTGGTGTTGATCTGATTTGTTTACCGTAGGGAGGTCTCGACGTGATTTTGGGTATGAACTGGTTGGAGTTCAATCATGTTCATATTAACTGTTTTAATAAGTCGGTTCGATTTCTTACTCCTGAGGAAGAGGGAGAAGATGGTTTTCTGTCTGCTAGAGAGTTGAAAGAGCTCTTGGGAGAAGAAGCTCAGGTGCTTGCATTATTTGCATCTTTGTCAGTGGAGAGTAAGTCAGTGATTAGTGAATTGCAAGTGGTGCATGAATTTCCTGAAGTGTTTCCAGATGACATTGCTGATGTACCACCAGAGAGAGAAGTTGAGTTCGCTATCGATCTTATCCCTGGTACCAGACCTATCTCTATGGCACCATACAGGATGTCGGCATCGGAATTGTCAGAACTGAAGAAGCAATTGGAAGACTTATTAGAGAAGAAATTTGTGAGACCAAGTGTATCACCTTGGGGAGCTCTAGTGTTGTTGGTAAAGAAAAAGGATGGTAGTATGAGGTTGTGTATTGATTACAGATAGCTGAATAAGGTAACGATTAAGAATAAGCATCCGCTTCCAAGAATAGATGACTTGATGGACCAGTTAGTGGGTGCTCGTGTGTTTAGCAAGATTGACTTGAGGTTGGGGTATCATCAGAGACGGGTAAGAGATGAAGATATTCAGAAGACGGCTTTTAGAACTCGATATGGACATTATGAGTATGTGGTGATGTCGTTCGGAGTTACTAATGCACCTGGTGTCTTCATGGAATATATGAATTATATCTTTCATGAATACTTGGATCAGTTTGTGGTTGTCTTTATTGATGATATTCTGATCTATTCTAAGTTAGAAGAAGAGCACGCTGAACATTTGCGAATTGTGTTGCAAGTGCTAAGAGAGAAGCAGCTCTATGCGAAGTTGTCTAAGTGTGAATTCTGGTTGAGAGAAGTAAGTTTTCTTGGTCATGTTATTTCTGGTGATGGTATTGCTGTGGATCCGTCCAAGGTAGACGCCGTTCTACAATGAGAGACTTCGAAGTCGGTGACCGAGATTAGAAGTTTCCTGGGTTTGGCTGGTTACTACCGAAGGTTTATTGAAGGATTTTCGAAGTTGGCACTTCCGTTAACTCAGTTGACGTGCAAGGGGAAAGCATTCGTGTGGGATGTTCATTGTGAAAAGAGTTTCATTGAGCTGGAGAAGAGGTTGACCACAACTCCAGTGTTGGTTTTACCTGAACCAAATGAACCGTTTGTAGTGTATTGTGATGCTTCTTTGATGGGGCTAGGAGGTGTGCTGATGCAGGATGGTAAGGTTGTAGCTTATGCTTCATGACAGCTGAGGGTACATGAGAGGAATTATCCGACTCATGATTTGGAATTAGCCGCAGTGGTTTTTGTATTGAAAATTTGGAGGCATTATCTTTATGGTTCCAGATTTGAAGTGTACAGTGATCATAAGAGCTTGAGGTATCTGTTTGATCAGAAGGAATTGAATATGAGGCAGAGGAGATGGTTAGAATTCTTAAAGGATTATGATTTTTGCTTGAACTATCATCCAGGCAAGGCTAACGTCGTGGCTGATGCTCTGAGTCGAAAATCGTTGCATATGTCTGCTATGATGGTTAAAGAGTTAGAATTGATTGAACAGTTTAGAGATATGAGTTTGGTCTGTGATCAAACACCGCATAGTGTAATGTTGGGTATGCTGACAATCAACAATGAGTTTCTTAATAATATCCGAGATAGTCAAAATTTGGATATGAAACTAGTGGAGTTGATGATTGGGGATAACCAAGCAGCAGGTAATGAGTACGGGGTAGATGAGCAAAGTGTGTTGAGATTCCGTGACAGGATTTGCATTCCTGATAATCTTGAGTTGAAAAGAATGATTTTAGAAGAAGGTCATAGGAGTAGTTTGAGTATCCATCCAGGAGCTACGAAGATGTATCAAGACTTGAAGAAGATATTTTGGTGGCCTGGATTGAAACGTGATGTGGCTCAGTTTCTGTATGCTTGTTTGACTTGTCAGAAGTCGAAAGTGGAACATCAGAAACCTGCTGGTATGATGCAACCGTTAGACATTCCAGAGTGGAAGTGGGATAGTATTTCTATGGATTTTGTGACCGGGTTGCCTAATACACCGAGGGGACATGATTCCATTTGGGTAGTAGTGGATAGACTGACGAAGTCGACACATTTCATTCCGATTAATATCAGTTTTCCTTTGCAGAAGTTGGCGGAGATTTATATCTGAGTGATTGTGAAACTGCATGGGATTCCGTTGAGCATTGTGTCGGATCGAGATCCAAGGTTCACTTCCAGATTTTGGGAGAGTTTGCAGGGAGCTTTGGGATCGAAGTTGAGGTTGAGTTCGGCTTATCATCCTCAGACGGATGGTCAGACGGAAAGAACTATCCAGTCTTTGGAAGACCTGTTGAGGGCTTGTGTGCTTGAACAAGGAGGTGTTTGGGATAATCATTTGCCGCTGATCGAGTTCACTTATAACAACAGTTATCATTCTAGTATCGGAATGGCACCTTTTGAGGCGTTGTATGGTCGTAGGTGTCGGACGCCTTTGTGTTGGCACGAATCTGGTGAGAGTGTAGTGCTTGGACCCGAGATTGTTCGACAAACTACCGAAAAGGTGAAGTTGATTCGTGAAAAGATGAAAGCTTCGCAGAGTAGGCAGAAGAGTTACCATGATAAGAGAAGGAAAGATCTCGAGTTTCAAGAAGGAGGCCATGTGTTTTTGAGAGTCACTCCAGTGACCGGGGTTTGCCGTGCTTTGAAGTCGAGGAAGCTTACTCCTCGATTTATTGGTTCGTATAAGATATCTGCAAGAGTTGGACCTGTTGCCTACAGAGTGGCGTTGCCACCCAATTTGTCGAATTTGCATGAGGTGTTCCATGTGTCGCAGCTTCGGAAGTATGTTCCGGATCCGTCGCATGTGATTCCGATGGATAATGTGGAAGTAAGAGATAACCTTACAGTTGAAGCCTTACCAGTACGGATTGAAGACCGTGAGGTAAAGCAACTGAGGGGCAAGGAAATCGCTCTTGTGAAGGTAGTGTGGGGAGGCACTGCTGGTGGAAATATGAATTGGGAGTTGGAGAGCAAGATGCGAGAGTCGTATCCAGAGTTGTTCGGATGAGGAAAATTTTCGAGGACGAAAATATTCCAAGTGGGGGAGAGTTGTAACACCCCGATTTAATTTAATTATTTTTCCTAATTAAATTGAATATTATTGTATGTGTCGTGTATGGATGTGTTTTGGATTAAGTGTGGGTTACCTAGTGCCCTTGGAGTTATGAAGGATAAGGTGTTGGAGGATGGGTTAGTTGGTTAATATTATTATTTAAGTTATTGAGGAGATTGTTGTTATTATTTATTTTGGGTGAAATAATAATAATAATAATAATAATAATAATATTAGATAATAATAATATTTGGGAATAACAAGGAAAATATAAATAGGAAAAAGGGTTAGAAAGGAAAGGGTGGCTAGTACGTGTTTTGGAGAAAAGAAGAAAGAGCATAGAAGAGTTAGGTCAAGAAGATCTCCATTGTTGAGGAAAGATTTCAAGAATCCTAAGGTAAGGGCGGGGCTCTCTATCTCTTAAGGGTTGCATAGTAGTGGTATGAGGGTAGAAAATCGTTAGGATCTCCCTGTTATGTTGCTGGTGAGAATTGGGAATTGGGTTGTAGGTTAGAGGGTTTGGTAGGAAGAGAAAATTATGCAATTGATTATAGATTTGTGTTGTATATGTATATATGTCATTTGCTGCTACCTTATTGATGTTTTCTGGACTGTATAATACCAAATTCGGGGGAATTGTGAGGTCTGAATTGTGCAGAATCGCAATCGCAAGATTGTTGATTCGCCCAGATTCGCCAGGAGAAAATGGAACTCGCCAGGCGAAAGTGGATTCGCCAGACATTCGCCAGGCGAATGTAGAAGCGAAAGAGGAGTGAAAAATCAGAGTTTCTAGATTTTGTATGGGGGAGTTGGATTCGCCACTGTTTCGCTAGGCGAGCAGGAGGCGAAAGTGGAATTCGTCAGGCGAATGGGGATTTCGCTAGGAGAAAGTGGTTTCGCTGGTGCTTCGCCAGGCGAGTATCAGGCGAATTGGGCTGAGACGAACCGAATTTTCTGAAACTTCAGAAATTCATATCTTTTGATCCGTAGGTCCGTTTCCGTCGCCGTTCGAAGTGTTGGAAATCTGGTTTCGTGTACTATTTATAAAAATTGATTTCAATACCAGAATTCCAATCCTTTGACGTGCTAAATGGAAATTGAGCGTGTTGTTTGTGTGGTTAGTGGAGACGATGGAGTCGTCGATGTGTATGCATGATATATTTGTATATTGCTATTGTGGCAGGTATGAACTGCGGTTGCATCCTAGTATTATGATGTATTGATGTGTTCGTTGTCGTGTGCATGTGATTACTATTATATTCGTTGATTGTTGTCGTTGTTGTTGTGCGTTGTCGTTGCATGCATGACAGGTTGCATAGTTGTGGGATGGCGTGCCCAGATGGGGCGTTATCGTCTATCCGAATTCCTTGATGGAATCGTTGTTGTTGGTGCGATCATGAAATAGGGGTGGTACATGACCATGAAATAGGGGTCGTTGGTGTGATCATGAGATAGGGTCATACTTGACCATGAAACAGGGGTCGAGAGTTCCGACGGGAACTGTGATCATGAAACAGGGATCGATTGGTACCACATGCATTAAGTCGAGTCGTGGGTCTCATTGCATTCAATCTTTGTATATTGATTATCTGTTGTATGATGAATGTTGTTGTGATGATGTTGTTGTGATACGGTGGATTCCGTATATTTTTATTCTTTCATACTTATGCTATGCATTCTTTATATTGATTGAGAATCTCACCCCTTCTGTTTGAATGTTACCTCTACATGGGTAACATGCAGATAAGCAGAAGTAGTCACAGGTGGAGTGGTGATGACGAGGTCTTCTGGTGTGAGTTATCGAGTCGCGTCTGCTCTGAGTTTATAACACCGGGGGTGTCGGAACGCTAGAGTCTTTTGAATTCTGTTATATACTATTACTATTTTAATTAAGAATGTTGTGTGTGACTAAACATGTTTTTACCTGAGTTGACTTTTCCGCTGTGCACGTATGTTAAAATGTCATGTTTAATTATAATATCACCGTATTATTATTGTGTGCATGTTAAGTTGAGTAGTAGAAGGAGCATCCTAAATCCATGTATTATATTTTTACTCTGATAAATTACGTTAAAATTGTCGCGGGGGTTTAGGGTGTTACAAATTATATGAAGTCCGTTGCCGAGTTTGTTACTACTTCCACAAAACTCACCGACATCAAGCTTGATGAGGATGACGAGAACTATATGGAGTGGACGTATCTAGTTAAAGTTGGTCTCAGAGGAATGGGAAAATAAGAACATTTAACATAAGCATGTCCAAAGGAAACAAAGGCAATAACAATTTGGAATACAGAAGATAAACTCATTTTGACCTTACTTATGAATTTTGTTGATAGGCGAGTTTAATCAGTTACTACTCACTACAAGACTATGAAAGAGTTGTGGGATTTTTCAAATTTTAATTTTGGTAAATCTAATAATTTGAATCGCATTTATGCTCTTCTGCAAGATATTTTCTATCACAAATAGGATAAGTGTAAGTTGATTGATTATTTATTGGAGTTTAAGAAATATACCGAGGAGATAACTTATCTTCTAGCGTGCAAATTTATCAAAGAGATGTTAACTCAACAAAAGAAACGTATAGCCTTGAGTTGACTTTTGGTCTTGATTCAAAGTATGAGGTGGTTCGATCCTAAATTTTGTCTAGTAAGCAGGTTGATAACCTTACTGTTGTTTTCTCTCGGGATATGCAATTATCCATTATGGAAGTACGCCCTACTACTATAGACAATGATTCCTCTAACCGCTCAGCTTTAGCTCTGCAATCTAGAGGGTGCGATGGTTTTCATAATGGAGGTAGAGGAGGTTGTGGCTGTGGTTGCGTGTGTGGTGGTTGTGGTGCTCCAGTGCTTTGGTTGTGGAGAATTTGGTCACTACTGAAACCGTTGTCCCCATGCACAAGCTAATCCTTGCTTCGCTAATACAATGTCTCAGCCTGATCCTCAGCCTTCACAAAATGAAGGGCGTGCATTTATGAGTGATGAAGAATTTAATAGATATACACAATTTCATATTTCCCAACAACAACCTCTATCTTCCTCCATAACCACATTTGTCCAAACAGGTATGTGAGGGCAAGGTTCCTTGGTCCTTGTTTTAATGATGTCAAAACTAGTATTATCTCGTACTTGTACATTGGATGATATCATCGTGTCTTAGATTGCATTCATCCTTTAATATGTATAAAATATTCCACGTACACGTGTCTATGCATATAGGAGCATCCCATATATGGAATTTGTGCATTTGATCATGTTGGATACCTAGGTCAACTCAAAAAGGGTTTTAGGTCGACCAAAATACTCACAAAAAGGTGTTTGAAGCATTCTGGTGTCCATGCATCGTGTAATGCCCCGTATTTTATTTTGCTCTGGATAATATTAATTTTGATCAACTGGGTTCTGGTGTACTTTGAGAAATTATCTGCAAAGATAATTTGAGCAACCGATGAGCTCAGATTAGATCAAATTAATATTATCTGACTCTGAGGTTTTGTCAATTAGGATATAGACATATTTTGGACATTGAGTAGTGGTACTAACTAATTAATATTCCTCGATATCATTCCTATTTCCTCACTTGTGCCAAAAATAGAAACAAAGTTGGAAAGAAGTAGAGAGAAGAAGAGCAAAAGGGAGAAAAGAGAAAGAAGACCTAGAGGAAGGGAGAAAGCTTGGATCTTCTTCATTCTTCATCAAATCTTCTCACCATCTTCATCATCATCTTATTTAGAGGTGGGTTCTAGTTAGTACCTAAGTTCTAAAAGTTTTAGAAATGTTAGAGTTTAGGTTAGAAATGATGAAAATTGAATATTGTGTGGAATCGATTATTTTCACGGTTCAAATGTCGATTAAATTGTATAATATGATCGATACAGGTCTGAATATGTTGTATGATAAGTGAACAATTGTTCCTATGAGTTTCTATGAGTTTTGAGTGAGTTTGGATGATTTTGAAACAAGAAAACCCTGTATTTTTCTGTTCTGTTACAGAGTAACCGATTATCCTAATTGAGTAACCGATTACTCTGTGGAAAAAAATGAGTTTCTGCGTAAAATTGAACTGAGTATCCGATTATCCTATTTGGGTAACCGATTACTCTGCATGTCTCTAACTCTCATTTAGCCTCTGTATGAACAGTGAAGACCGAGTATCTGATTATCCTATTTGGGTAACTGATTACTCTACTGTAAGTGGATGAAAAATATTTTAGAAAATTCATAACTTTTGAACCGTGACTCCGATCGAAGCGTAGTAATAGTCGTTGGAAAGCTATGGAAATATCCTACGTAATGAAAGTGAAAAATATTGATTTCGATGCCCGATTAAATAAATCGGAGAAAACTCAAGAATTGTGTTAATTTTATGAGTTAAATTATTACAGGCATTTTGTTATACTATTGTATTGTGTTATATCTAACCTCTTATTGTGAAAGGAAATTGAGTGAAAACATGTTTAAAATGTGGAATAGGAAGAGTGAGGAAACCTTACCATAAATCTATAAGTAGAACCTAGTAAGGTGACTAGGAATTGATAGATAATCTAGATGGCGATGCCCGTGCGTTCGATGCCAAAGTGTGCATCTTCGACGAGTAATGGTCTAGAGGAGGGTGAAGCACTAGTATGGAACATGTGTGAACCTTGTGTTTTGTGAAAAGTCGAATATGGCTTTAAGGCGAATGTGGCCTTGTGATTGTCGAATACAATCACGAATGTGTGTGTAATCATGTAATCGGAACCGTTTTCCCTGAGAATTGTCGTTTCATGAGCTTAGGCTCCTCTGGATTATACGCATGATTACTTGGCAAGTTTGATTCCTGCATTGGAGTACGAATGGAACCTACGGGTAGAGACTTGTAATGGGGTACGACCCATGTGAAGTGACGATTCATAAGGTGATAATATGTCCCTTAGTTTCTAAATCCATTTTGTATGTCAAGTAAATTACAAGGATCCATGACTCGGGTCGACTTCTAGACGTAGAAGAGGACGGGAATAAGGGATGCCTTGATTTAGTTACCGATTAGTGATATTTTGAGTTGGTGAACTCATGAGCATGTTTCCATATAGTGTGAGATTGTGAACTCAAGGTCACTTCCCTTCCCTTTGACTTGAGTTAGGATTGATAGAACCTTGTAAAGCTGAGAGAATCATAAGATAGGGAACTCACTGGGATTTAATATCTCACCCCATGTTGTTAATTATATTACAGGTACTTCAGGCTCCACGAAGGGTAAGGATAAAGTCGTTTGATTATCCTTACGTGTCTTGGCTTTTGGGATGACATAGCTTCCGTTGTGGAGATTTATTTTGAGATCATTGTTTTGATCTAGTTCTTAGTACTTTGGATCATCTTGTGTATATTATGCCATAGTTCTAGTATTGTGGTTTTTTTTTGCATGTAAAGTATACAATGTGTTAACTAGGAACTTATGGTATTTCAATACCAAAACTTGGATTCATGTATAATATATATGCTTTGATGTATGTTGTTATATATTGGTGTTACACATCGACTCACAGATATGTGGAGGTCGACGCATATTGATGAAACAAACTGTTGCTCTCGGGTGTCTATGCGTCGACCCACATGTATGGGGCGGTCGACGTATACTGTAAGAAAAATAATTCTTTGTTTTGAGGTGGCCTTACGTCGACGCACGACCTGGTTTAGGTCGACGCATCGTTGGAAGTTTTGTACAGTTTTTACATTCGGGTGCGCTCAGGTCGACCCACCTAGTGCTTTGGTCGACCTCTCGCTCACTAAAACTGATTTTTCTAATTCTTTGTGTTTCAAAAAGCTGTTATTTCAGTTATTAGGTCTTGGTATCATATATATTCACTTTTTTCATTATTTTACACATATAGAACAAGAAAAGTGAAAATATACACTGATTTTTGCTCATCGTCTTTGAAATTCTGGTACATGTGCAGAAATCAGATGTCTTATAACATGTCATTCGACATCTGGTCTGACATGAACACACATGGCAAGGTATATAACAATAAGCTTAGTACTGAAAAGATAAAAACAAAACACACAGAATTGTTAACCCAGTTCGGTTTAACACACCTACTCTGGGGGCTACCAAGCCAGGGATGAAGTCCACTATCAGCAGTATCAATTCAAAGCTAAACTCTCCGTTTACAGCTTATCACTTAATCACTACCCAATAACCCTTCTACCCAGATCCTCTCTAGCTATGAGAAACCCTTCTCACTCCCAATCATCGCAATGATGTCTAGCAGTCACCACTCAGTCACTACATCAACGGCTCTTTACCTATACAACAATTCAACAAGGAAGACACACTTCCAAGACACAACTTAGAGTTACTTAAAAGCTTCCTCCAAGAACAATACTCCTCTTACTTAATAGCTTCGAGGATCACACTAAGAAACTGTCCAACTCACATGTCGAGTGGTACAGGAACCAACCCTAATAATAAAACTTTTACATCTTTGGTTAAGTTGCGACTCTAGGTTACAATGCATCTATATATATAACCTATTCCCAACTGGATTTGGGCCTACAAAATCACAGCAAATAAGCTGCTACAAATCAGCAGAACCTTCTGCTACATAATAGGACTTCAATCTTTAACTTCCTAAAATATCTCCATATTTAGAAAGTGTATATTTTCCAATATTCTTCTCAATTTCAGATTTGAATCTTCAGACCTTTTAATTCAGCGCCACATAGAATTTGCATATTATTCCCTGAATCTTCTGCATCTGTTAAGGCATAACAGAATCTTTAATTCACTTCAGTTCTGGCGCGATGTCGAATGGTCCTGCATGGGACATCTTGATATGACATGTTGTTCCAGATGTTGAAACCACTTCAGCTCAACATGTTCCATTGCACACTAGGACTTCTTGCTCAACCTGTTTTTCTTTTAGCAAGATAAAATATCTTATCTAACATATTGTTGTTATTATTTGTTTTACAAAATTAATGCCAACCCTTAAAATTAAAGAACTAACATTCTCCCCATTTGGAAAATTTTGGCTAAAACAAATATATAAACATTACAACTTAGATTACCGCAGCAATTACAACCCTACACTACTGTCAGTAGTCATTAGCAACTACTGAACCTAATAGTAACCATCAGAAGCTACTGTGAGCAACAATCATGGAGAATCATCTTCTTGGGAATACTTGAATGATGTTAGGACATCATGTTCGACAACTCTTTTCAACATATTCTATGAGCTCCATAACATCACCTTCGAGCACCACAGCACAATAACTTCAGGCAGCACATTAGGACCTAAGAAGTAGAAAGTCCTAAAGTCATTTGGTGCACACGAGGAAGAAGATATCTGGTGTACATGAGGAAGAAGATATCTGACACTCCCCCATAATTATTTTTCCTTCCAGGGCAGACCCAGATTAAATGAAGAAGACTCCTCCAGAAAAGGAACGTCTGTCTTGACACAAAGGATCAATGGTGGCATAAGAGATTTCTGCACACCTTAATTGATCAGACGCCCCTAGTCGACCTGTGGCATAAGATGAAACTTAAGAAGTATCAATCTACCAACCCAGGTAACTCAGAACACAAGTCACAACTGTGTTCATAACTCAGGACACAAGTCACAAAGACTCAACACCAACTCAAAGAAAGGACACCATCTTCGACAACTCTGCACACATTTGGAACTGCAGACTCCAGATATGGCATCTGCGCAAACTATCTCGCACACCCTTTCTCCCCCTTTTTATCCAAAAATTGGCAAAGAAAGCCCTCACAGAAGCAGACCCAAGTGATGCTCACCCAAATACGAACAAACGCCATAAGACTTATGAAACAAGAACACTCACTGGCTGAAGGAGAAGAGAACAACCCCTATAAATAGTTGACCAGTTACTTTGGAATTAACGAGCTTTGAATATGTCAAGGTTCTTGGTCAAAGAAACGTTATTTTAGGTACCAAAAACTTCATTCAAATTCAATGTCTACCTTCCAAAACAGTCTTGACTGCCTTTATTGTTTCTCAACTGAATCTTACCATAAATTAAGCCAATAACATTCCATGCATAGGAAGAGACACGTGTTTCACCTTATCCTTACACTACCGACCAGAATAATTCCTTGTTTGGCTTAAGAGAAACATGCCCTGTACCATGTTCTGACATCTTACCAAACAATTGTCTGCTTGCTCACAAAATTATCAACCCAAGACTCCACAGAAAATTATACATTCCAAAACACAAGCACATCTTCTTTTCTATTGGATTCTGAGACGACTTCTATCGATCAGTATAACTCACAATCCCTTCTAGATTCCTTCAGAACAGCAGGGAAAAAAATAAATTATCCCAGATACAACAATTCTGCTTTTCAGACTCCTTCTGCATAAGCACCAGTTTCATGCAGCTAGGATATCACACCGGCCTTAGGAACACCCAACCATACTTAGTAGTACATGTCTCATCATGTTGTTTGACATCACTCTGCACAAACTTAAACAGCACGCAAGCTACACTTGCAGTAATAGACCATAAATATCAGCCTTAACTCCCCCTGACATGAACAACCAATGATAGCACAACGGTATTGCCATAATCTCAACACTTAAGTACTGCCACTTCTTGTATTTGTTGAGCAAGATCTCACCATGTTAATTTCAGATACATGGTTTGCCAAGTCCAATAAAAGATCCCACTTGATTTGGAATTTCTCACAAATTCCATAACAGATGTCTTTAGATTACTTGCAACACAAGATAAGGACTGCCACCACCTTTTACTTGTATTAGAAGGAACCTCCTTATCTTCAGCCATTCTGATCAGATCACACCACTGACAACAACCTCCAGTCCTTACATTCACAAGCACCTAATGAAGTCTTCATCATGAAAATAGTCATGTATTGCCAGACCAAACTACTTAACATCAGGATCAGAATCTGCCCATTCTAATCCACATTATGTCAGAACTGCCACTTCAGACGATAATGCTGCTTCTCCCAACTCCACAAGCACAGTTCCTAGACCTCCATCCAGGATACACAACAAATAATGATGTTGTAACAATATGTAGGACGTCAGCATAAGACAAAAGAACACACCTTATGTATTTTATTCAGGTAGTCATAACCACCTTATCACATCAGACAACTAGACAAAACCTAGGCTCACTCTCCATCCTTTTAGCCACAATTAGACAACCTCTTAACCTACCAAGGCATCAAACACAAAGTTCTGACATCCAATGTGACATGGTTAAAAAAAACAGGTTCCCAAGAAAACAAGTTTCCAACCCAAAGACCACTAACATCTCCAACATCTCTCCCTGACTTCAGAATCTCATCAAGCACATCAGAGCTGCTATCAAGCATTCTGGCTGTCTTGATAACATTATCCAGTTTAGAATTCAGAACAACCACTTCACTTTTCAGATCAGAGATAGTAGCCAAATGCTCTACCTTTTCAGCTTTTAGATGAGCAATAACTTTCTTTTGTTCTTCTTTCTGCTGACATACTTCTTCACTTTTAATGCATAAGTCCTTATATGAAGCAGCCAACTTTTCAAAGGTAAGATCTTCACTGACTAACTCTTCATCAGATTCACACATACCTGTTAATGTTGTAACCTGCTTTCCAGACATCTCATCAGCTTCAGTTTCAGAGTCATCTTCTGACCATGAGACTGATTGCCCCTTCTTTTGCCTCTTGAGATATGTGGGGCACTCAGATTTTATGTGCCCAAAACCTTCACACTCATGACACTGAGCTCCTCTCCCTTGGTTAGAATTATCTTCAGTACTGGTATTTCTCCCAGCATTCTGATTTTTACTGATGTCAGATGGCTTGTCCCTAACATTTGATCTTGACTTCCAATCCATCCTTCTGAGCACTTTGTTGAATTGTTTACCAAGTAACGCCAGGTCTTCTGAGAGGCCTTCATCTCTGTCCAGATTACCTTCGACTTCTGAATCATTTGCCTTTGACACAAAAGTTATACTCTCCTTCTTTTCAGTCTTTTCACTGATCCCCAATTCAAATGTTTGAAGTGATCCCACAAGTTCATCCACTTTCATCTTATCTATGTCCTGAGCTTCCTTTATAGTAGTCAATTTCATGTCAAATCTCTTAGGTAGAGATCTGAGGATTTTTCTGACCAGTTTGCTGTCAGACATCTTTTCACCTAGGGCACTTGAAGCATTAACTATCTCAATAATGTTCATGTGAAAGTCATGAATGCTCTTATCTTCCTTCATCTTCAAATTTTCAAACTTGGTAGTGAGAATCTGAAGTTTTGACATCTTCACCTTTGAAGTCCCTTCATGAGCAACCTTCAAGACCTGCCAAGCCTCTTTTGCAATGGTGCAGTGTTCAATCAACCTGAAGATATTTTTGTTAACACCATTAAACAACGCATTCATGGCTTTGGAATTTCCCAAGGACCCTTTGTAATCTGCATCATCCCAGTCTTCCTCTTCCTTCACCACATCAGTAGATTTACCTTCTCCATCTCTAACCTTTGGGGGTTCCCATCCTTTTATAACAGCTTTACATGCTTAATCATCCATGGATTTGATGAATGCTATCATCCTCGGTTTCCAATAGTCATAGTTGGAACCATCAAACAGAGGTGGTTTGTTCAAAAATCCTCCATCCTTGTCCATTGTACCAGAAAGTACCTTCCCTGAATCTCACCCAGAACCAAACAAGGGTGCAAGCTCTGATACCAATTGAAATTCTGGTACATGTGCAGAAATCAGATGTCTTATAACATGCCATTCGACATCTGGTCTGACATGAACACACATGGCAAGGTATATAACAATAAGCTTGGTACTGAAAAGATAAAAACAAAACACACAGAATTGTTAACCCAGTTCGGTTTAACACACCTACTCTGGGGGCTACCAAGCCAGGGATGAAGTCCACTATCAGCAGTATCAATTCAAAGCTAAACTCTCCATTTACAGTTTATCACTTAATCACTACCCAATAACCCTTCTACCTAGATCCTCTCTAGCTATGAGAAACCCTTCTCACTCCTAATCATCGCAATGATGTCTACCAGTCACCACTCAGTCACTGCATCAACGACTCTTTACCTATACAACAATTCAACAAGGAAGACACACTTCCAAGACACAACTTAGAGTTACTTAAAAGCTTCCTCCAAGAACAATACTCCTCTTACTTAACAGCTTCGAGGATCACACTAACAAACTGTCCAACTCACATGTCGAGTGGTACAGGAACCAACCCTAATAATAAAACTTTTACATCTTTGGTTAAGTTGCGACTCTAGGTTACAATGCATCTATATATATATAACCTATTCCCAACTGGATTTGGGCCTACAAAATCACAGCTAATAAGCTGCTACAAATCAGCAGAACCTTCTGCTACATAATAGGACTTCAATCTTTAACTTCCTAAAATATCTCTATATTTAGAAAGTGTATATTTTCCAATATTCTTCTCAATTTCAGATTTGAATCTTCAGACCTTTTAATTCAGTGCCACATAGAATTTGCATATTATTCCCTGAATCTTCTGCATCTGTTAAGGCATAACAGAATCTTTAATTCACTTCAGTTCTGGCGCGATGTCGAATGGTCCTGCATGGGACATCTTGATACGACATGTTGTTCCAGATGTTGAAACCACTTCAGCTCAACATGTCCCATTGCACACTAGGACTTCTTGCTCAACCTGTTTTTCTTTTAGCAAGATAAAATATCCTATCTAACATATTGCTGTTATTATTTGTTTTACAAAATTAATGCCAACCCTTAAAATTAAAGAACTAACAGTCTTCATTCTCACACTTGCATTCTTCAACAATTACACATAATAATTTTTGTTGATCTTTTGCATTGTCGAGGTGATAATGTTCAAAAGTAGGATTGTGTATCTAGTTTGGGTTGAGAATTCAGTGGGTTTTTCTTGAATAAAACCTTTGGGGTTTTTTCCTCCAAGATCTTGAGGATTTGGGGGTTTTTGCATAGATCGTTGCTTCAGATTCAGCCGAGTGAAAGGTTTGAAGAACGGTGGGTTCGTTCAAACAAGTAGCGATAACCGGAGAATTGTGTAGAAAGATTTAGGGTCGAACGTCTTGCGATCAAAATCAGCCGAGCAAAAGGTTTAAAGAACGGTGGGTTCTTTCAAACAAGTAGCAGTAGCTGGAGGTTTGTTCGAAGCGTTTGATGCACTTGATTCGACTTGAATCAAGGGGAGAGAAGGGAATAGTATCAAATTCAACAATTAGGCTTGAGTGTATGGTGACTATTACTTCTCTTGTATAAACTTTGCAACTTGATAATACATATCTCAATTCTACTTTTAGAATTGGGGGCGGACGTACCCGAAGCGAGGACGAAAGGGGAACTTCCTAAACAAATTCGGTGTTGTTCTCTCTTTCTCTATCTCTTTAATTTGTGTTGTTAACATTTGTGTGATATAAACGGTTCGATAAATTTTCACTGTTGTGTAGCACTAAAATTCTGTTTTGAAAACTCATTACAATCACTTGGATTGTAATTGTGAAAAACTCTGCACTATCATTTCATAGGAAATTCAACTTGGGGTGTTGTGCACACCAAGTGTTCGCATATTGATCGCACACAAACTATTTGTGATATTGCCAATTTACATTTACATTTCACAATTCATTGGAAATCGGATAAAACAAAGTGATCATTACTCGTATTAATTAATTGCAAATTATTTATTCATTTTCTCATTGAATTTAATTCCATCCAGTTTCGCATATCCGATCTTACCAATAACGGTTAGTTTAGACGATTTATATCCTCGTCCGCTTCCGCACATTTTTTAAAATAATTTTTAAGTGCCGAATCTATTTAAAAATTAGTGATATATTCAACCCCCTTCTATATCATTGCCATCGTCTAACAAGGTAATCTCGCTACGTGTCTATCCTCTTCTTCTCGGCATTGGATTATTGATTCCAACGCCACTAATTATATGACAGGGGATTCAAATATCTTTTCCTCTTTCAGTTATTTAGGTAATCATTCTTTTGTTACTCTTGTTGATGGTTCCATAGTTCATGTGAAAGGAAGTGGGTGTTCTACCTTGGTTTATAGCTTACCTTTGTCATCTATCTTATATTTACCCCAGTTCCCCTGTAATCTTCTTTCAATAAGTCAAATAACTAATTCATTAAACTGTTATGTGACTTTTTCCCGACTCTTATGTATTTCAAGATGTGTTGACACATAAAACTAATAGTAGAGGACAAGTATCTAATGGGTTGTATCTACTTGAAGAAGGACTTTCACAAGCATGAACAACTTTAAAAATGTGCAGCATGTCACCTTTTCAGTTTCATTTTGGCTTAGACGTCCCTCTTTAAGAGTTCTTAAAATTTTGTGTCCTCGGTTAGAGTAAATGTCAAGTTGTCTTGTGAGTCGTGTCAGTTTTCTAAGGATCATCCTAGTGTTTATTACCTAATCAAAATAGAAGAGCTCAAGCATTATTTGACATTATTCATTATGATGTTTGGGGTCCTTGTCCAGTAACCTCGAAGTTTGGTTATAAGTATTTTGTTACTTTTGTTAATGACTATTCTCACACAACTTGGTAATATCTAAAGAAATCTAGATATGAGTTAGTTATTATAATTTGAAATTTTTGTGTTATAACTCGTACATTGTTTCTTGCTATGAGGATGTCATCCACATAAAGCAACAAAATAACAAGTGAATTTCCAGGTCAAAATTTGAAGTAAACACAGTGGTCGAACTGGCTCTTAGTGAAACCTATGTTTGCCATGAACTTGTCGAATCTCCTATTCCATTGTCGAAGAGATTATTTCAGGATATATAGAGATCTATTCAACTTGCACACATAATCTTTCTTTCCTTTTTCTACATACCCTTCAGGTTTCCTCATTAGAATTGTTTCATCTAGATCACCATATAAGAAGATTGTCTTCACATCCATCTGTTCAAGTTCTAGATCGAACTCCGCCACTATAGCAAACAACATTCAAATGGATCTATGCTTTACAACAGGTGAGAATACATCATTGATGTCGACATCTTCTTTCCAAGTGAACCCCCCAGCAATTAACCATGCCTTAAATTTCTTCAACAACACTCATTTGATTTCTTCCTTAACCTTGAAAATCCACTTACAATTGACTAACCTGACCCCTGCAGTTTTCTCGATCAGCTTCCAAGTGTTATTATCATGAAGAGATTTCATCTCATCATCCTTGGCTTTCAACTATTGAGCTTGTCTCGACTCCTCATAACTTCCTTATAGTCTCTAGGTTCGCATCCAGAACCTCACTTGCAGAGATTAAGGCATAAGCTATAGGATCTGCATAACCAAGTCTCTGAGGTGGCTTGATGACTCTTCTTGATCTTTATCTTGCCAGTAGGTAGTCATTATTAGTCTCCTCATCTTCATCAACAACTTGTGCTTCTTCTTCAACTTCATTTGGGTCATGCAATTCAACATCACTATGCTCCACCTCAACGAGAATCTCTTCCTATTTCAGCTCTTCTCCAGAGATCTTGATACTTCGACCAATGTCATAAGTTTTCTTGAAATTCATCTCAACTTCATTGAAAACTATGTCTTGACTTGTGATACACCTCTTGTGACCTGGCTCTAGGCACCACAACCTATAAGCTTTGACTCCTTCAGGGTACCCAAGGAACATACATCTCAGAGCTCTAAGTTCGACCTTGTCTTGCCTAATGTGAGCATATGCTAAACAACCAAATACTCTAAGTATCTCAAGGGTATATAAGCCTTGTTTCTTCAAGCCTCTCAATACTTCCTTCGACCCCTTCATTACCCTTAGGATACTTTGCTCTCTTTTAAAAACATATCCTTTCTTGTCAAATTCACCAAGAGAAATTAAATTCCTCTTAAGATCAGATATATACTTGACATCAGTCAATAGCCTTATTGACTCATCATTGAGCTTGAATCTCACATATCCAATACCTGCAATTTTCAAGCTTTATTGTTTCCCAACAACATTGATCCACCATCTTGGTCACATGATTCCTCAAACATGTCCTTGTTTGGAGTCATGTGCCAAGTACACCCTGAATCCATAATCCACTCCTTGCTAGAGCCGTTGCTTGAAACCACCAGGACATCAGATGATTTATAACCATCTTGTATAATAGTTGCATTATCGTTATCCTTTTCTCTATGGTTATTCGGTCGATCAGGGCACACCTTTCTTGTATGACCTTCCTTCTTACAATGATAACACCTTATTGCAGGAGTATTACCACCATAAGAGTTTTGTATAGAGTTTCTCTTCCATACAAGAGAGTTTCTTTGAAGTGAGCATGAGACTTAGGTGAAGCACACAACAACAACAATGTTTAATCTTCATCATCAATCTTGACCTCGATATTTTCAAAATCAAGAATCAACTTGTTGAATAACCCAGCTGCTTAACCAAGACTTTTTCTTCACTCCTCTTGAACGAATACAAAGCTTGCTTCAGATAGAGACGATTGACCAATGATTTCGTCATATACAAACCCTCGAGTTAGCTTCACACATCCGCTGTCGTCTTTTCCTTAGAGACTTGTCGAAGAACCTTATCACCAAGGCTCAATATGATGGCACTGTGGGCTTTCTCAATCATCGTCGTCTTTTCCTTCTCCATTAGGGAAACATCCATATTCTCCGATCCTTTCAACACTTCTAACAAACCCTATTGAATCAGTAGGGCTTGCATCTTTAAGTACCATAAACTGAAATCATTCACTCTGGTGAATTTCTCAATCTCATACTTTATTGACAACATCTTCTTCTCCATGCTCACCGCATCAGTTTGTTGTGAATCAATGTCATCAAAAGCAAATCAAAATTTGAGAAAGATTGAGTTTCTTGAACAAACACAAAAAATCCTATTAGGTTTTACGAAAGAGAGAGAAGAACGAAGAAGAAGAATCAAATTTAGTTAAAACTGTTTTACTAACACTCACTCAATAAGGTTTCAAAGATAGAACTAGTTTATTTATAGACTACTAAGTTAACTTAGGCTACAAGCTAACTTAATAATCAGCCTTACAAGCAAGACCCAATTTAACATGCTAACAATTCTAGCATTTCGACTACTGCAAGTTTGACATACTTCGACTACAGCATGCAGGATCAACATGTGAACAGACTTCGACAACATGCTAAACCTTTGTCGAACCATGAAGTTATCCCTGTCGAGACTAGAGTTCGATCCAAAAATATCACAAACTTAAACCGTCTAGGAAGTTAGAGGACCATTCAATTAAGAGTAAATAGAACTCTCACGTCATGAAAATGACCCCGGGACTAAGCACGAACATACCCTATGTGAACACTTGATCAAGGTAAATGATCGAAGGAGGACTACCAAATCACATAACGAATAATATTCTGATAACAGTCCCTTATTGGACAACCATCTTTGAAAGCTCCAATGGTTTGACTAAATATTGGTAAAACAATATGGTGGAAAAGATGCTCCAACGTGAAGATTTATGCCCCAGACCAAAGATGTCGAATAGAATGTCACAGCATGACGATTCGACATCATGACTGTCACAACAGGTTTTGTTTAAATTTGTTCCAAGATTCAAGGCGCGATTGGCAGTGGATCAAGGATCAAAGATATGAATCCTAACTTAGCAGAAGGCTATAAAAGAAGACCAGGACCTAGGCAGAAAAGAGAGAGAGAGAGAGAGAGAGAGAGAGAGAGAGAGAGAGAGGACGACATAGACTTAGGAATCCTATTTTGTAAAGTAGGGTTTAGTTTTTGAGGGTCGTAGGTTTCTCTTGTAAGTCTCCCTCTGTATCAATTTGATACATTGTGGTAGACATAGGTACTTGTATAGATTAAGAAACCCGTAGGTAATGAATCGTGTATTGTTCTTGGATGAAGCTTTGAAGCAAATCCAAGTTAACTTGTTAGTCAAGGATGCTTGACTGAACTTTATATTGAAAGGGGTGTCTTTCAATAGGATGATACAGTTATGGTGTAGTAATTGTTAGATAATCACAGGTTGTGATTTAGGGTGTGAGATGGGTTTTTTTTTATCAATTAGATGTGACTTCTAATGATAAAGTCTTCATTGGGTAGTGATAGGTAAACGTGGGTATTTACTGTAAACATGAGGTTGTTTGCATAAAACTATACTAATGATAGTGGATTCTTCTTCCTGGATTGGTATCCCCCAGATGTAGGTGAGTTGCACCGAACTGGGTCATCATATTCTGTGTTGTTTATCATTCTGTAATTTACAGTTCAATTTTGATTTACATGTTGGAACAAATGTCAAAACATTTGTGTCTCTGCAGTTACTGATACCTTGGTGTTCAGTCTGTTGTTTTGTTTCTTGTTTAATAATTATGCAGAACAATGTCTTGACATGTGTTAGGACATCTGATGTCTGCTATGCCTGAATTTCAATTGGTATCAGAGCAAGAATCCTGTCTATTTTTGGATGAGATCTTTGGATACTTTCTGGCATTTAAACAAGGACGAGTTTTGGAGATCAGATCATCAACTCAGACATACTCAAGGGTATTAATAGATGGGATGGATCGAAGGTAAAAACCCGGTGGTTGTTTATGTTGCTGAGGAGGTTCTACAACAACTGCAGAAGGAGTGGCTAGTTATCTTGTTGGGGTGTCTTGTAAGATGTTCTGACATCTTATTAGGGCAAGTTGAATTTGTTCCTTGGTGGTTTCGCTGCATATGTTTCTGATGGAAGAGCTCTGGAATTTATGGGATTCTGGAGTTGTTACTGAAGACAGATGATGGAAGATCTCAATCGTCGGCCTCTATATTTGAAGATATCTGCATCTTTTTATTCCAAAGTCGGGAGCGATGGAGTGGAGAGAATGGTTGGTAGATGCTTGTTATGGTGACTTAGTACTTGGAAGCTTGGTTCCTTTGTGCATCTTGAAGTCAGTTGAAGAGAAGGGGAGTTGAGATTAGGTTTATCAAGTTCTTGCTCTAGGAATTTGATAAATTATTGATCGGATCAGTTGTTAAAGATACTTGAAAAGTCTCTCAAGTCTACTCATAAAGTCATATCAGTCGTGCATCTGGAGTCTTCTAGTTATTCTTCTAACTAGAGGGTGTTTCTGTGAAACATAAACCTGAAGAAAGTGGAGGTGATTTATTTTCACCGTCCA
Organism: Lathyrus tuberosus; assembly: GCA_022829125.1. NCBI lineage: Eukaryota > Viridiplantae > Streptophyta > Magnoliopsida > Fabales > Fabaceae > Lathyrus > Lathyrus tuberosus. The sequence continues at coordinate 4,709,480 of JALAZF010000282.1, forward strand.
AAAGTGCAAGGAAGGATTCATCTCTCTTAATCCTAAGGGTGGATCCAATCTGAATGGAGATTTTAGAACTGTTGAGGTAAATAGGGTTCGATCAGAGAGAATCTTAGTTACTTGAGTCAAGGGTGGCGGCCTTGGTATCTAAACACTTTGTTTGTCAAAGAAGATACTTGCAAAGATTGAATACTTGATAAGTGTTCATGGAGTGATCTGTTGGAGTATGACTTCAACAGTGAAGTAGGGTTACTGAACAAGGATTTAAGATCAATTGTTATTTGTTATATTCACAAGTATTTGATTGATTATCCTTGTATGTGAAGTTCAAGATTGCTGATGTTCAACACAATGTTAAAACATCTCTTCATCTGGGTTTGTGCAGAATCATGGGAGGGGTACTGCATAAGCTTTTGGATCTATTTCTCTTGGGTGTTGACCTAAGAATCTGCTTCAGTTTGGTGTGGCATAAGCATCTGATCTCTAGAGAGTTTCCTGGCAAGAAACTGGTCTAGACAATGGTGATATGGAAGATGAAGAAGAAGACGTCATAATCTTGATGAATAGTTCTTGGATCATTTTATTTCTGATCTAGGAGTATTGGAGTGCAGCAGGTGTATTCCAGTTGTTACTAGAAGCATCTGATGTTTATCTGGAAAGTGTCTTGGCAAGAGACTTGTCCAGAATATGGTGCTGGTGATGACACAACTTGGGTCAGTTTATTTCTGATCTAGGTACATAGGAGCATGTGATCTTGCTCATCTTGGAGGTCAAGGTTAAGTGGCAGTTATCTCTAACTTTCTATAGACTGCTCTACTTAAGGAAAGTGGCATCCTTTGGTATAGCTATGGTGTAGTCTATGACTACTTCTCTTCTGAAGAATCAGACTTGGCACGTTGAGTTCTTTGGAGTTGTGAAGTAGATATTCATCAAGGTGTGAGCTTGAATGGAATACCTGTGATATGATTAAGCAGGATGAAGGTTGTCTACTCAAACTTGGTTGCTGAATCAAGTCTATGAGAACATGGAACTCTTGTTCTATAATAGTGAGGAGGTTCTTCTAAGTGGCAGAAGGAAGGGCTGGATTCCTCAGCTGGATGTCTGATCAGATGTCAGGACATCAAGCAGAAACTTCAGGGTCTTAGTTGATGTAGTGGCGCATCATTGTAAGATAAGTTGATCTTCTCTGAAAGAAATGGAATTAACACTTCAAAAAGGTCTATCTCATGTATTTTGCGGGAGTTGTGGAAGGAGAAGATGTTACATGTCTAAGGCTTGGTGGATCCAAGATGGCTTGCTATGGAGCAAGCAGATCATGTAACTTGAAGATTAGGTTTCATTGATGGATCAAAAGATTGTCTGAAACTCTGAAGAAAAAGTTAAGATGAATAAAATAGTGGCATTTGGTTGATCTTTATTGTGCATTCAAGCAGAGTGCATGGAACTAATTACTCTTGGGCAGAAGGGTAGTTGGTTGAAGACGTAAGGAGGTTCTGGTTCAGGTCTATCTTGGAGCTTGTGGTAGAAGTTCTAGGTTGATGATGGAAGATTACCTTTTTTTTGGTGGATGAAAGTTTATTTCTCTTTGTGGTTATCTGGAGTTCTTGTTGATCAAGCTAGTGGCGCAATGTTGTTTGAAGATCTTCAGTTGGATTACTATGTAGATAGTAAGTCCAGTGGTGGAGCATATCTAGAACCATGTTGTTTGGTGTCTATGATATGTGAAGGATGTCCTAACTGATGTTATAACATCTTTTGGGTTAGTTATCCTTGGAGTAGGATTCTTAGTTCACATCTTGTCTAAGAGGTATTTATCTTGTCGTACGGGAGAATGATGGGTAAAGGACTGTCTTGGAAGTCTGATGTGAATGTGACATGCTAGAAGTGGATCAGTTGGGTGCTTGTGGAGCAAATGAGCTGAGGATTTCTGGAGCATGTGTTTGATGTCCTTCAAGTGTGAAGAACATCTGGGCGAACTAGCAAAGTAAGGGGCTCTGTATGTCTCTTTGAGGAATGTGAAGTATTCCAGATTCAATTGGGTTGTATCTCAGGGAACAAAGAGATCTATACATGAGAATTCGGGAGGAATTTGTGTGGTGTATGGATGGTTTCTGGACGAGAGGGATCAATGGTGTTTTGGTCTCAATCCAAGAGTTTGTCTGTTGTGGTACAAGGATGTGTTCCTGGTACTCTAACTATATGATCATGAAGATATCATAGGATATCATGTGGTGATTTTGAGGTGTTTCTTGCTAAAGAAACATCATTTGAGAAGCATAAGGGGAGAACTTCTGTCTGTTAAATGTACTAGTGTGATACACGGATTGCGTTCAGCAGGTGTGTTGAACAGAGGGTGCGCTCTTGAAGACATGAAGATGCGTCTTATGTTTTCCATTCATTTAGGGTATTTTTCTAGCAAAGGAGCACTGGTTATCTACGACAAGGGGGAGTTTGACTTCTATTTTAGATATATGGCTGCAGTAGTGCAGATTGGTTATCAATATTGTTTGTGGTTTCAAGCAGTTTGTGATAGATTGCCTTAGGTGAGGTTGATATGTTAGACGAGATGTCGTGACATTGCTCTACTGGTATAAGTTCTGGGTGAACTTATCAGGTTGTTCTGATTCTGTCATTAGTGTCAATGGATTGAATTAGAAGTGGTACAAGTATCTTGGGAATCTCTGCTGATGGAAAGGTCAATGAAAGAATTTTGTAGTACACAAGTTTGCTAATCCTGGATTAAGGAAGTGATTCAGAATAAACAGAAGATGGGTGTAATCATAGTCCTGTCGGTGGGGACCATAAATCTGACAATACCAGGTTAGGTATCAGGACACTGTTTAGAAGCGGTTTCAAGGACAAGCCAGAAAAGGTGGAATCTTTCAAAACTAACTTGACCAACAATTATTACACTCATTGACTAGTCTTTTGTTTCTGTCAAATGGATTTACATAGCTTCTTTAGTATTTAAGGAGGGTCGTGCTAGAACATCTTTCTTAAGTTGAGAGTAAATGGGTTTTGTCAGTGTTTGGGTAAGCATAATCTGGGTATGGGCTTGCATGGGTCACTTTTGCCATTTTTTGGCTAAAAAGGGGGACAATGGCTATGTTGTTACTATGAACTATTTGCATGCGTTTGAGCTACTTATTATCTTGAAAAATGTCTCAAAGGATGTTATGACGTTCTGGGTGCTAACATCTTTGGGATTGTGTTTTGTGATCAAAGTTAAGAAGCAAGTGTGTATTTGGTGTCACAAGGGAATGAAGAGGTTATCTTCTTCCTTCTTCCACTGCATGAACCATCAAGCTGAAGAATGTTTTAGCCAAAATTTGTCAAAAGGGGGAGATTGAAAGCTCCAATGGTTTGACTAAATTTTGGTAAAACAGAATGGTGGAAAAGATGCTCCAACATGAAGATTTATGCCTCAGACCAAAGATGTCGAATAGAATGTCACAGCATGACGATTCGACATCATGACTGTCATAGCAGGTTTTGTTTAAATCTGTTCCAAGATTCAAGGCGCGATTGACAGTGAATCAAAGATCAAAGATATGAAGCCCAACTCAGGAGAAGGCTATAAAAGAAGACCAAGACCTAGGCATAAAAGAGAGAGATGGCGACATAGACTTAGGAATCCTATTTTGTAAAGTAGAGTTTAGGTTTTGAGAGTCGTAGGTTTCTCTTGTAAGTCTCTCTTTGTATCGATTTGATATATTATGGTAGACATAGGTACTTGTACAGATTCAGAAACCCGTAGGTAATGAATCGTGTATTGTTCTTGGATGAAGGTTTGAAGCAAATCCAAGTTAACTTGTTAGTCAAGGATGCTTGACTGAACTTTGTATTGAAAGGGGTGTCTTTCAATAAGATGATACAGTTATGGTGTAGTAACTGTTAGATAATCACAGGTTGTGATTTAGGGAGTGAGATGGATTTCTCTTATCAATTAGATGTGACTTCTAATGATAAAGTCTTCATTGGGTAGTGATAGGTAAATATGGGTGTTTACTGTAAACCTGAGGTTGTTTACATAAAACTATACTACTGATAGTGGATTCTTCTTCCTAGATTGGTATCCACCAAATGTAGCTGAGTTGCACCGAACTGGGTCATCATATTCTGTGATGTTTATCATTCTGTAATTTACAATTCAGTTTTGATTAACATGTTGGAACAGATGTCGAAACATCTGTGTTTCTGCAGTTACTGATATCTTGGTGTTCAGTCTGTTATTTTGTTTCTTGTTTAATAATTATGTAGAACAATGTCTTGACATGTGTCAGGACATCTGCTGTCTGCTATGCCAGAATTTCAGTCTTCATAAAAGGTTATAAATCCTCGCAATCATAAGATCTTACATAAATAGAGAAGATACACACATTTTTAGTCATAAAATACATCTCACTACCGACGATTTTTGACTTGAGCGTCAAGTGTTTGCAGGTATTGCAGGTACCGCATCGATGCCTAACCAAACTTGGAAGACAATAGCAAATTCTCATAGTTCACCCCATGTTTAACTTACATCGCATCGACAACTCTAATTTTACGACTTTAAAATTGTCAACTGATTCAAAGTCATCTTTTAATGTGCAACAACAATATTAAAAATATATTTTTTATAGTGGAATAAATTTTAATAAAAAATCATATCAAATTGTTTCATTCCTCCTCTTTTATTTTATCTTTTGGATTTGTATTATTATGCCTTACATAATTTCTTTACACCATCTACAAAACTAGTATGGTCTTATTTATATATCTATTTTTATAGTATTATTTTCTCTCTCTTAATCACCTCTATCTTTTCTCATCTTATCTCCCTTCCCCCACATTTTGTTGTTGTTTTTTATTTCTAAAAGTCATCCATTGATATAACTGTAGAACACTACAAAAGTCCCTGTACAAAACAAAACCATCCAAAATCAGAAGAAACTCCACAAGGGAGCTAACCAGAAAACAACCCAAAAAACACTTCAAAAAGAAATTCAACACCAACTCTAAACACAAAAATCATTCTCTTAAAGGGAACATACAGAAGGAGAAGAAATCAGAGTTGGGGTAAGAAGTTCTCCCAAAGATGGACCATTTCCAAACCAGAAATTTAACGGATCAGAAAATTTTTGTTGTTGTTGTTGATAAATGCTTGAAGGAGAGGATCCAATGCAAAAAATGTGAAATATTCATTAATATAACATGATCATTCGAACCCTGTTTTATTCCAAGCATGCTTTCGAGTTTTATTATACCATACCTGTAAAAAAAGCTTGGCTAAAATACAGTTTTGGTCCCCCTGTTTTTCAAAATTCACAGTTTTGGTCCCTCTGTTTTTTTTTTTAACAGTTTTGGTCCCCCACCCCAAATTTGGCCCAAAAAAAATGATGAACAGTAACTTGTCCGTACACGTCCGTACATGAACAGTACATGTCCGTACATGAACAGTGAGGGGTGGGGGACCAAAACTGTTTAAAAAAAAAACAGGGGGACCAAAACTTTGAATTTTGAAAAACAGGGGGACCAAAACTGTATTTTAGCCAAATATAATACCATGTATTCCCCCTCTCTGTCTTATCTAAATATTAATTAGTATTTATTAAAATTTTAATATTTAGAAAAAAATTTATTTTATCAAAATGATTCAAAACAATTTTAAATTAAATTGATTTTTTAACATTTTTAATTTAAAATAAATTAAATCCCAAAACTGAAATATTAAAATAGTATTTTATGGAAATTTATGTTTTTTATATGAATCTTTAAAAAAATTATAAATCTTTAAAAATAATATCTTAAACTTAAAATTATATATTTTTTAAAAAGATATGAAAGAGCTATTGTTCCATAACTTCTTTATTATAAATTAAATCGATACTTTTCTATTTACTCTCTATTTTAAAATGAGCATGGTTTATAAATTTTACACACAAATTAAAAAATACAAAAAAATAATTTAAAGTTATTATATTTTTATCAAACTACATTTTATCACTCATTAATAAGTTTCTACGGTTATAAATATAAATATAAAGTAAAATATAATATATATATATATATATATATATATATATATATATATATATATATATATATATATATATATATATATATATATATATATATATATATATATATTTATTTAATTAAATTTTTAAAAATAAATTTTATTTATCATAAATAATTGAAGAGTAATAAATGGAACAATCACTATCGGACAAATACTGACACAAGGATAACGAAGGAACCCATGACCCATGACAACAGCCTAGCATAATGTTGTCATGTTCGAACTACAACCACTTCGTGCACAACCCGATAATAGTACTGATAAATAAAACATTTTGGTTCTTTTTACCTTCTTTTGTCACTAGATTTGTTATTTCTATTCTATGGTACTAGCATTTGTTTCTAGATAAAAAAAAATGTTGAAGAATAGATGTTGAGTTTCTATGCTATAAAAAGCTTTTTATTTTATAGTAAAATCTTGAATAGAATCTTCACGCTCATTGTTTTCCAATAAATCTAATGGGTTAGTTAGTTTTGAATTTCAGACTGAAAGGAAGGAGTAGAGAGTTTTGAAAATGGATTACAAATCTCTGTCTTCTATCTCCGTTTCAGATATCGAATCCCTTGGAATTTCAACACACGACGCTGCAACTCTCCACCGCCGTCTCACCGAATTAATCGCAATTCATGGAGCTGGCACGCCTGCCATGTGGAAGAACATTACCACCAACATCCTCAACCCACAACTACCTTTCTCCTTTCATCAGATGCTCTACTATGGCTGCTTCAAGGATTATGGCCCTGACCCTCCCGCTTGGTTACCTGACCCGTACGTAAATTCTGTATTAATCTAGCACTGACTAAAAAAAGTCGTTCAGTGTCTCTGTCGGACATCTGCACGACTGCACGACCCTTGTGATTACTTTTAATTTATTTATTTTAAATTATTATGAGTGTCGCCGTGTCATTGTTGATGTCTTATTCGGGGTGTATGTGTTTAATAAGTATTAATTGATTGATGAAAATATATATGTGATGAAATTTGATGAAGTTTATCTGTGACTAGGGAAAGTGTTCGTTTGACGAATGTTGGTCGGTTACTAGAGAAGAGGGGTAAAGAGTTTCTGGGATCAGCGTATAAGGATCCAATTACAAGCTTTGCTGATTTCCACAAATTTTCACTCTCAAACCCTCAGGTTCCATTCAAGATAATAATAATCTTAATATGATTTATTTTGCTTTACTTTTTTTGTCATTGTTATTATGTATTGTTTCAGGTTTATTGGAAAACTGTGCTCGATGAAATGAACATATCGTTTTCTAAGCCACCCGAATGCATCTTAAGTGAGAATCTCAGTGAGGACGGTTCATCTTCTTACCCTAGTGGTCAATGGCTTCCTGGAGCCTCGGTTAATCCTGCACTCAATTGCTTGAATTTGAAAGGCAAAAGAAGTTTGAATGACACGGTAATAATATGGCGCGATGAATTGAAAGATGATCTTCCTCTTCAAAGGATGACACTTGACGAATTGCGTCAAGAGGTTTGGTATGTTTCAGAGACGGACACACACACACACGCTTTAGATGCTTTCTAACGTTTATTTGATGCGGTATTGTCAATAGCATGCCATAGTGGTGTAGCGGCCCAATATCTAGCTGGTATAGGAAACGCAGTAGCAAAACAGTTTATTGTAACCGCTTTTGCAACTGCTATTGTGGCCAGAATAATGGTTGTCATGGCAACTTAGTATTGCACATCAGAATGAGATCAAGAATACCAAAAAACGAGTCTTAAAATTTAAGCATTAGGGTTTTTGTTTTGGGTATCTTTGGAGTCTTGCAATTAGAAATATACCAGAGCAGCAATTGGGCTTCTTCTCTCTCACTTTGTCTCACTCCTGTTGTCATTTTTACCCTTCTCACTGGTCAGTCACAACTAGTTAGGATTTTATGTTTATAATATAAATCATATAACTGTATTAAATTTTCAGAAAAGTGACCATCGCTCCATTCGTTATAGCATTTTTGTTGTGGTTGTCTGCAACAATCCCTATCCGATATAGATAGCAGTTTTTTTGAAGTTGTCTGCTTAACCAAATTGTGCCAGAAAATATAGGTGACAGATTTATACCACAGTTTTTCGACTTGTGGTAGATTTTAAGGTGTAGTTTTTTATTTGAAATGTTGCATAGTATGATTAGTCTATACAACTTGCTTTTCTAGTTTCAAAATTTGAAAAAGAAAAATGAAACTATGTTGCTTATGTTACTTTGTAGGTTAGTTGCCTATGCTCTTGAATCACTGGGTCTGGAGAAAGGATCTGCAATTGCGATTGATATGCCAATGAATTGTAAATCTGTGGTCATCTATCTGGCTATCGTTCTTGCAGGTTATGTTGTTGTATCGATAGCTGATAGTTTTGCAGCACGTGAAATATCAACCAGGCTTAAAATATCAAATGCAAAAGGCATATTTACTCAGGTTTAATCCCTAATATCTTTTTATGACTTTTTCTTTTTCCTCTTTGTAGACTTCTCAACTAAATATGTTTATTAGTGTTGAAACTATTGGGATTTTAGGTTGAAAAGGAATAAAAGAGAGAATAAAGATTGAATAATATGAAAAATTGAATAAAGACTAAATATATCTATTAGTGTTGATTGTCATGCTACTCGTTTCCTACTAATTGATTCTTTCTCATCCGACAAATCATGCTAGCGGTGGTTTCTCTTACAGCTGGTTATTATTTTTTGGCAACTTGTGTTGGTTATGACTCTCACAAGCCCTTTGTTCCAAGAGTGTTTGTTGAATCTCACAATTATTTTTGTTGTTCTTGATGAATTTAAAAAAGATTTGTTCTCTCTGTTCATAGTTACATGCCAAGAGTTTTCCATTTATCATCATTCCACCGGAGACTCTTCTTCCTTGTTAGATTCCTAGTATATATAACATTAAAACTTTGTATTTTCTTGTCCAATTATACGAACAATAACATTTTTGTAGTTATTTACTTTTTCTTGTTTATTCTTTGCTCTCCTTTCCCTCTTTTTATTTATCAGGATCTCATACTTCGTGGCGATAAAGCCCTCCCACTTTACAGGTAAAAATCCCTTTTAACTGTTTAGTAAAGTAACCCTCTAGTTGAGTTGTCTCATTTATTTATCAGTAAATTGTTATCTCACACTGTCACTTGATTTGCTTCGCAAATGCAGTAGAATTGTGGAAGCACAATCTCCTACGGCAATAGTTATCCCAACTAGAGGCTCTGGATTTAGCATGAAACTGCGCAATGGGGACTTTTCTTGGTGTGATTTTTTGGAGAGAGTCAATAATATCAAGTATGCACTTCAATTCTGATATATTTATAGATATGCAATTTATGAAATAAGAAATCATTGGCAGGTGATATGCCTCTGATCCTTTCAACATTTTCACGTGTAAATGATATTTATATCTGATCCGGAAGCAATTTAGCATGAATAATTCGAATTATGATATTTTTCAATTCCGTTCTCATTTGTTATCATGGAACGTTCAGAGGCAAGGAATTCATAGCTGCGGAACAACCAGTAGAAACATTTACAAACATTCTCTTTTCTTCTGGAACAACAGGCAAGTTAAATTTTGTATTTTGTCCTGAAATCGTACACAAGTATTTAGACCAAATCATTTGTATTGATACAGAAAATTTGAGGTAAAAATAATATTAATACAATGCTAAGACTTCATTCACTTTATTAATCTGGGTTGAATTTCATTGTCGTTTGACCTTGTGGTATAGGTGATCCAAAGGCAATTCCGTGGACCAATATTACACCACTAAAAGCTGCTGCAGATGCATGGTGCCACTTGGATGTTCGTAAAGGTGATGTAGTTTGCTGGCCCACTAATCTTGGATGGATGATGGGGCCGTGGCTAGTATATGCATCATTGCTAACTGGAGCTTCAATGGCTTTGTATAATGGATCCCCGCTTGGGTCTGGTTTTGCCAAGTTTGTACAGGTATAATAAAACCATCCTGCTATAAATTTTAGACTCCCGATATCTTATCTTGCCTCACGCTCAGTACAATGAAGGTGCTGGAGGCTGCAACGAAGGCAGTCCAAAATTGCCACAATTATGGCACCGAGAAGCAGACCGCAATTAAGGCATACTTTTCAACATATTATATAGTTTTATTCATATTTAGTGATATTGTGCTCTGTTTAGGATGCTAAAGTAACAATGCTCGGTGTGATTCCAAGTCTTGTACGGAGCTGGAGAAACGCAAATTCCACATCCGGCTATGATTGGTCTACTATCCGGTGAGCACGGTTTAATCTACTACCCTACTACACTAACATAATACCACATGAAGGTGAGTGCCATTTATGATTATGCAGTAACTGAATGGAACTATTGTTTTCAATGTAGTTGCTTTGCATCCACCGGAGAAGCATCTAACGTAGATGAATATTTGTGGCTGATGGGAAGAGGTTGTTACCAGCCTATCATTGAATATTGTGGTGGTACAGAGATTGGGGGTGCATTCATCACTGGATCATTGCTGCAGGCTCAGTCATTAGCTGCTTTTAGCACACCAGCTATGGGCTGCAATTTGTTTATTCTTGGTGAAGACGGGCATCCTATTGTATGTGCTAAATGTTTTCATCCATTGTCTACCAAACTTCTGAAAATTCAAATGATCTCTGCGACATTCGTAAACTAAAGTTCGATCTTCTTTTTTATTATTACAGCCAGAGAATGCTCCAGGAATAGGTGAGTTAGCTCTTGGCTCCCTTATGCTTGGGGCATCAAATGTATTGCTGAATGCTGATCATTACGGTGTCTATTTCAAGGGAATGGCTCTTTGGAATGGAAAGGTAGGTATACCATTCTCCTGTATAATATTTGGGATTTTTGAATATTTACATTTGCGTTTCTCTAGTCAGGTTTTACGGAGGCATGGAGATGTATTTGAGCGTACTGCTAGAGGATACTATCATGCGCATGGTCGTGCAGATGATACAATGAACCTTGGAGGAATTAAGGTAAAATATTTTGCCTCGATATTTTTTCCTTCACTTTGTAGTCTATTCGAGTGCATGTGCATTCTACTTTATTAGCATGTTCTGACATTTCATGCTGTTTGGATAGGTGAGTTCGGTTGAGATTGAACGCATATGCAATGGAGTAGACAGTAATATTGTGGAAACAGCTGCAATAGGGATACCGCCTTCTGGTGGTGGGCCGGAGCAGTTGGCTATAGCTGCTGTGTTAAAGAACTCAAACGTGACAGCACAAGATTTACAGAAATTGAAGATGTCTTTTAATTCAGCTCTCCAAAAAACACTAAATCCATTATTCAGGGTACTGATTAATTTCTTTATATTATTCATTAAGTTCACTATCACACTATAGTTTTGTATTCTAAATAAATAAATGCTTGATTGTGTAGGTCTCTCAAGTTGTACCAGTGGCATCTCTTCCAAGGACGGCATCCAACAAGGTTATGAGAAGGGTTTTGCGGAAGCAACTTGCGGAACATAGCCAAAGTTCTAAAATATAATTTTATTAGTAGTACTGGGTGATTAGCTTCTGTTAGCTGTCTCCTATAGTCTGTTGCAATTATATGCAGAATAATGAGTATAACTACCTGAAAGGAATAGGGTTCCTAAAAATAATGAAATAGACAATTGATAGTATGGAATTTTTGTACTGATACGATGAATTAAATAATAGATACAAGAATTGGGTTAAATGCAAATAGCAGAAGAAGAGGACAAAATCCTTTTAGGGAAAAAGCTGAATAGTGCAGCACACTAGCTGTAAAATCCGTACCAAGAAATAGAATAGTGGCATAATTAACAGCCCCAGAGAGAGAGAGCATTAAGTGTCATATTCCACCCCTCTCTTAGTGGAAAGCTCTCACTATTTAATCATATTTTCTATTATGTTTTCTTTCTCTATTGCTCCTTCTTACTCCCTTGATGACCGGATCACCCGCCATCTGTCCTCTAGACCCATGTGCTTCAATTGGTTTATTCTTTTTAGTAATTCCTTCAATTACCTTAGTAGTAATTTCATTAGTTACCTCACCCTTCTCATTCATAACAATGCTTCCCCCATTAAAACTAACCTTGTCCTCAAGGTTAAGTGATGGATATTTGAGATGTAAAGGAGCCCAATCCATCCAAGTTGCATCATCCCATTTGAAGCAATCCTTCTTTAGCAAGGTAGTGAGGGGTGAAGCTACAGCATCATATCCTTTAATGAAACGCCTATAATAACCCGTGAGTCCAAGAAATCCTCTTAATTGCTTCAAATTTGTTGGACAAGGCTAGTCAAGAATGGCTCGAATCTTAGATTGATCCATCTCAACACCGGACCCAGACACCACATGCCCTAGGTATTCTACCTTCGAATTACCAAAACTACACTTCGACAGTTTGGCAAACAAGCAATGCTGGCGTAACAGTAACAATACTTCCTCAAGATGTATTAAATGAGACGACCACGATGGACTAAACACCAGTATATCATAAAAAAAAACGAGGACAGATTTGCGCAGTTGTTGTTTAAATACATCATTCATCAAGTTTTGAAATGAGGCCGGTGCATTCGTTAGGCTAAAAGGCATGACCAACCATTCATATAAACCTTGATGGGTCCTAAAAGTTGTCTTATGCACTTCATTTGGTTGGACACAAATTTGATGGTAGCCCGAACGCAAGTTCAATTTTGAAAAATGTGTCGCCCCAAAAAGTTCATCCAACAACTCATCCACCGTCGGAATTGGGAAGTTATCTTTCACCGTGATAGCGTTGAGGGCCCTATAATCAGCGCAAAAACGCCATGAACCGTCTTTTTTGCGAATCAACAATACGGGTGATGAGAAAGGACTAGAACTTGGTTGAATTATGCCTTCTTGAAGCATTTCATTCACCATGGTTTCAATCTGAGACTTTTGACTGTGAGGGTAACGGTATGGTCGCACCTTAACCGGGTTACTACCATGCACTAAGGGAATAGCATGGTCATGTAGCCTAGGAGGGGGAAGGCCCTTAGGTGTTGCAAAAACATCAACAAAATTAGACAACAAGGTTTGCAATTCCAGAGGTAACATAGATAGGTCTGGTTCTTTGGTATTTGGGCTCACTTGGTGCAAATGAAGGGCATAATATTCTTCGATGGATTGTGTTTGGGAGAGTCTTCTAATATGATGGAACTGAGCAGGGCCTAGGAGAAAAGTTTTATCCCTGTGAAGAGTGACAAACTTATCTCCTAAATAGAACTTCAAAGATAAATTACTGAAATCGGCAATGTGAGGCCCTAATGTAGCCAACCAAGTGACACCAAGCACCAAATCTGCACCTGTCACAGGTAATAAATACACCGGTAATTGAAGAGTGTGACCCTGCACGTGTACCTCTAAGTTTTCCACAAAGCCCTCAGCTGTAAGGCTATTACCATTTCCAACCAACACCTTGAAGCTTTCAGCAGCTTGGATAGGCAATTTGAGACAATTTGCAATCCTCGGTTGTAAAAAATTATCAGAGCTACCGCTATATAGGAGAATTTGAACTTGAACTCCTTGTATGGACCCTTGAAAACGCAGTGTTCCCAAACCTCTTGACCCTTTCAATGCATTGAAAGACAAATGGTGTTCACCCTCCGTACTAAGCTCTGTTTTCGTGGACTCAACCACTGGTTCCTCTTCAGCATCACCCTCTTCACTAGTGAAGAGAAGATATGTTCGATTGGGACATTTATGGTTAATTGAGAATTTGTCGTCACAAGTATAACAAAGTCATTTTGCTCGTCTTAACTGGGCCTCTGCAGGAGACATTCGTTTAAATTGGGAAGTGTGATTTGGGGTGTTTAAAGGTTTCTGGGGAGGGGTGGGTAACAATGGCGGTAAGGATGATTTTGGAGGAGTATATAGGTAGTTGGTAGGGGTGAATTTGAATGTGGCTGTTGGGCTAGGTGATTTGAGTTTAGGGTTATATTTCTCTTCAAAAAGCTTCGCAAGAGAAACAGCTTTGGGAATGTTGATAGGTGTTTGAGCAATAACATCCCTGCGAATATCCGGTTTCAAACCGCTAATGAAACAATCAAGAAGAGCCTCAGCACTCACACCTTGAGAACGATTAGCAAGAGCGGTGAATTCCAGATAATACTCACTAACAGAGGTGGTATGTTGAAGTTTGAACAAGGAAGCTCGTGCAGATTCATATGGTGAAGGGCCAAATTCTAATTCAAGGGAACGAGTGAAAGCTAACCATGACTGGAAAGGATGATTTCGCGACAGCATCTGAAACCAAGGGACCACCTCTTTCTCCATGTGCACCGCCGCTATCGTCAAACGGTGAACATCCGGTGTGTTGTAGTATTCAAAGAATTGCTCGGCTTTGAATATTCACTGTAACACATCAGAACCGTCGAATCGGGGAAAATACAACTTGACGTTACGAATCTGAAAGGGTTGTGGCGATGGTGTTGACAGTGAACCTGCCGGAGAACTAGTGACGGTCGAAGTTAACTGAAAAGCGCCAACATTGGCTTCCAAACGATCCATTCTCATGGAATCACCGTCACGATCTCGCAAATATTATGTGTGTCATAACTCCATAATATCCAACACATTTTTTAAACTATTTTGCACCTCTTTGAGATCATTTTGAACGTCTTTGAGTCTAGTAGCCTCTGTCGTGGTGGAAAGTGATATGAAAGCACCAATGAAAAGAATAGGGTTCCTTTTATACGCACAAAAAAGAATGAAATAGACAATTGATAGTATGGAATTCTTATACTGATATGATGAATTAAATAATAGATACAAGAATTGGGTTAAATGCAAATAGCAGAAGAGGACAAAATCCTTTTAGGGAAAAAGCTGAATAGTGCAGTACACTAGCTGTAAAATCCGTACCAAGAAATAGAATAGTGGCAGAATTAACAGCCCCAGAGAGAGAGAGCATTAATTGTCATATTCCACCCATCTCTTAGTGGAAATCTCTCACAATTTAATCATATTTTCTATTATGCTTTCTTTCTCTATTGCTCCTTCTTACTCCCTTGATGACCGGATCACCTGCCATCTGTCCTCTAGACCCATGTGCTTCAATTGGTTTATTCTTTTTAGTAATTCCTTCAATTACCTTAGTAGTAATTTCATTAGTTACCTCACCCTTCTCATTCATAACACTACCTTCCCTTTATCCCATTATGTATGTTTTATAATAATAAAATCTCCATTAGAGTTTTACCGATTCAGCGTACACGTTGAAGAATAAAAAATGACAAAATAGAATGCTTGGTTGAGTTCGGACAAACTCTCCAACAGTACGTTGATTAATCACTTGTTTTGTTGCTATTTCTTCTGAACACCATGACAGTTATCAGAAAATGTAATTTGTGTCCACTTTAACGGTAAGAATTATCCTATTTGAAAATTTTACTTTAAAAGATATGTTAAAGTGAAATGATTATAGTCACTTGGACAATGTCGCCATTGTACCGATAGAGAAAGTTGCTTGAGAGGAGTGGAAATCAAAGATGCGTAAATTATCATTTGGATTTTCAATACGATTGATCTTTATATGATCAATAATTTGCGCTTTTTTTTCAACTATTCACCATATGTGGTATGATCAATAATTTGCGTTTTTTTTTCAACTATTCACCATATGTGGAATTATTTAAAGCGTATGGACAATCTAGACAATGCAATCAAATATTTTCAATTAGTTATAGATAATCAATTATAAACAAGATAATTTATCCATTTATGAATATATTCTGTTTTTTTTAATGTTGGGACATAATACTCTATAATTATAAATGTCGATGTTCCCAAGATTTCTCTTGGGGTTGTCCAAGAGATCTACAATACTAGTAGTTGAGATTCTGTAATTATAAATGTCGATGTTCTCAAGATTTCTCTTGGGGTTGTCCAAGAGATCTACAATACTAGTAGTTGAGATTGATTTCTTATGAAGATTTTTTTAAAATGCCGATGTTCTCAAGATTTCTCTTGAGGTTGTTCAAGAGATCTACAATACTAGTAGTTGAGATTGATTTCTTATGAAGATTTCTCTAAAATTTGAGGTTGATAGAGGTGTTTTACTGAATAGGAACCATTTTTCTTCTTTGGACATCTGTGTTGGCAAACTTCTTAGGGAGGAATAACATCTCCTTACTCAAGGAACCATGTCTCATAATGATGTCATTTTTCAACCTATAACGGTTTCATATGCGACTCGAAGTCTAGGTAAAGTTTGTGATATGCAACATGTTCAATGTTTCTCTTGCAAACAATTTAGACACGTTTCTCGTAGTTGCAATAAAAAGTTTTGTAATTAGTGCAAACAACAAAGTCATATCATATCTAACTGATCTACGCATCCTCAACGACCAACACAACTTCTGGTGCAAGCATTCCATGCCACTACCATGGATCTATGTGATGTGCGTGTACTAGTATTTTTTTTAGTTTTGATGATGACAACACCTTATGTCAAACAGCGTTCAGTGAAGTCTTTGGTGATAATTGTCCAACAATCTCTGATGATGACATCCAATATAGAAGTTATCTCTAGTCTCATTAGTTAGAAGAGCCAAGTTTCAGTTGAGGTTCTAAGTCATTGTTGAATCTAGCAAAGGTAGTTGAAGCTCAAAAAATATGAAAGAGAGGAAGTGTGAAAGATTGCCAAGTCCTGCACTTAGCGTATGTCAGAGTGATCAGTTTAATATAAATGTATAAGACTAATTTTCAAAATACTAAAGCAGATCACACACACGCGCGCGCACACACACACACAAACACTTACACACGCACAAACACACAAACACCAACACTCTCTCTCTCTCACACAAAAAAAAAAACAGTAACACTATTTTTAAAGCCTCTCTTATTTGATAAAACACCTTAAATTATTTTTTATATGTATCTTTAATTGATTACTGAATTATTTAATTAATTATGAGGTATTTTTATGCTAGTTAATAGATTACTAAATTATGGTTAATTGATTAACTCATTTATAAGACTTTCAATCGATTAGAGAAACCTTTAATCGATTAATGACAACGAAATTGAAATACTTTCCATATTTGGATCTTCTAATAGATTACCTAGCCACATTAAAAATGCTCACATACCATTTTCCTTTTGAGTCAAATCTTTTCCTATATAAAGGATGCTTCTTCTCGTTTCATTTTACACTATAATTTAAATTTGAAATCTCTCTTTCTCACTTTCTAGTATCTTCTTCTACTTTTTTCTATTCTTTCACCAAAGTTGCTTTAGTGTGTGTGAGAGTGAAAAATACCTATGAAAATTTTGTTGTAATGATGTTGTGCCATTTTTTGTCTTATTCAAGAGTGAGATTCTCTTGAGTAATATATTTGTTTAGTTTAGAACTTAGCCTGTTAGAAGCTCTATTTAGTTCGGAGCTTAGTGTATTAAAAACTTTATTTGGTTCAGAGCTTAGCTTGTTAAAAGCTTAGTTTGGTTTGGAGCTTAGCGTGTTAAAAACTCTATTTTGTTTTGAGATTAATTTATATAAAATATCTTGTTTGTTGTAAGAAGGTTAGTGTGCATATCCTGTAAAGATATTTTAGCGAAACTTTCAAGAGAAATCTCTTGGGTACAAAAGTAGGTTAAGTGGTAGGCCGAATTTATATAAATCTCTAGTAAAATCTCTCTAACTGTATCTCCTTATTTTTTGTCATTTATTTTCTTTCCTCTCTAATTCATTCTTCTTTCTTCTCTGTTGCTTTATATCTATTACACTAATATGAATCAATTTTTTAATATCACAATTTATCTCTCTCTTGTGTTTGGAGTCACTCGGCCAACAAGTGACATCAAAACTGAACTCATGTTATAAGACTAGTCGTCATAGGAGGAAGGAATTAGTCCAAACGATTCACTAAACAAACTTTCATCCTTTAATGAAGAAGGATATGCCTAATGAAAAGAGAAGAGGAGAACCCCTATAAATGGGATGCATTATGATCTTTGGAAAGTGGTAAAAAAATGGTTCTTTTTTTCCCACACATCAAGTTAACGATGTTGTGGTAAAAAAGGAAAATGATTGGACCAAAGAGGAATGAAAAAAAGTGCAGCGCGGTTTGAATGCTTAGACTATCATCAATAATGCTCTTGGTCTTAATGAATTTTTGCGTATTTCTCAATTTGAGACAGCAAAAGAAATGTTAGACACCTTTAAAATTATCCATGAAGGAACAACTGAGTTTAAAAGGGAAATGATGAACACATTAATCCAAGAGTATGAACTATTCTAAATGAAACATGAAGAAAACATTTATGATATGCAAAAATGATTCATTCACATTGTGAATCACATGATAGCTTTGGGAAAAGTTTTTAAATTGTAGACTTGGTTGTAAATTAAAAGTCCATAGATGCTTAAACTATAGTTGGCGACCCAAAGTTATTGTGATTCTGAATCTAAGGACTTGTCTTCCATGAATTTGAATATTTTATTTGGTAAATTGCAAGAGCAGGATATGAATATGAAAAGGTTAGTTATTGATGAAGAAGGTGATAAGAAGAAAAATAGTCTAGTTCTCAAGGATGAGGAATAAAAAAATTATAACTTTAATGAAGATATGATGCTGCCTGTGCAAAACATCAAAAGGTATATGAAGCACTTAAAGCAGCAAAAGTTGTAACAAAAAAATGAATGAGGATCCTCATTTACTCCTACATGATTTCAACATGGAAATAAGGGACACAAAAGACCAAACTGCTCACAAAACCAGAACCAAAAAAGAAACTATAATCAGAGAAAATTCAAGAAACCTAAAAAAGAAACTAAGAAAGCCTACATTGCTTCAAATGACAATGGCATTAAATGACAACGTCATCGCGGTCGGTGAATAACAAATGCTATATATCTTGGGGAAGAGCAAATGTTGGGGATCATCGTTTCATTGATCATAAGGAAGATCAAATGTCTAATATAAAACCAAGAAAGGTTAGATAAATAAAATAAATATTCAGTTATATGATTATTTAAGAACACAAACCTTGAACCCAAATGATTTTCTGCTCTTATAATTCATCCTAGAGAAATTTTCCCAAGTAAAATAAACGCTTTTTAAGTTTCAAAGTTTTCATGTCAAATGTTTCATTATCAATTTTTAATATTCAGAATGCTTTTATAGTGAGGGTTTTAGGTTTCACGCGGATCATTAATGACAGTGTCTTGATCGTTGATACTCATTAAGTGGACAACACAAATTTGTTTAAGGACCGTGAAGAAACTAAATAAACACACTTATATTTTCCCTCAGTTATTACTCAAAACAGAGGTAAAATGTGTTTCTTGTTAAATAAAAAGTATAATAAAATATGTTACATCCTAAGCACCACATACCTCTCAATTTATTTAAAAATTTGAGGGAAAAAACCTTTTTTAAATTACATTGTTTACACATAATATTAAAATAAATTGTTTAAACAAATCCAGATTTTGACAATGAGTTTTTGGAGAATAACAAATCTTTTCAAATTTCTGATAAGTTATGTGTTCCAACCAAGAGAAAATTTTATTTTTGTACTTGTAGTTCATCCTAGAGAGATTTCATTATCTTGAGCAAATATTTTCATGACAAATGCTTTCACATGAAAGAGAACAAGATGATTGTGTTTAGGATTAAATTTCTCAATGTTGTCAACCGATGAAAGCAATAAATTTCTCAATGTTTTCTTTTATCAACAACATAGGAACGTTATTTCAAAAATACAACAACAATATCATCACTTTTGATATGGATTGTAAGGGTAGAAAAAATGTTTTGTCCAAGATAGAAAAACATTGAACATTTTTTCTGTCTTGCAATCAATCCTAACGAATGATGTGTACAAATTTGGAGGGGTTACATATAAGTTAGGTTTAGGGTAAAATCTAATTAATAAGTGCTTTTATAGTAAAATATGATAATCTAATCTCTCGGTTACTAAATATAATCGAAGAATGGATCATTAATTTAAAAATAAAAAATAAAATTAAAAAAGGCACCACTTTTAAAGAAATAAAAACATAAATTGTTATTGTTGGGATTCGAAGCATGTCCTGAATTATTTTTCCCCTCGGTTATATTTAGAAACTGAGGAAATATGTGGTATTTATTAAAAAAATATAAAACATGGTGCGTCTTGGCATTATACCTCGGTTTTTGGTTGAGTAAGGTGAAAACTTTGTCATGAAATGTATTATTTGTAGTAGTGGATACCACACTCAAGCTACTAGAGAGAAAATGAAATGATAAGCCTTATGAGAATGACAACCACAAGAAATGTTGGTTTCTTGATAAGATCAAAGGGAATGGTCCAATATAGAACCGAAAAGAAATGATCTCAGAAATACACAAAGTGTAATTTATATCAAAACATTCATTGGTTTTTATTGCTTTAGTCATTGCTTATTTATAAAAAAATAACTAGCCTTGTTGACTAACAAGAGAATAAAAGATAATGCATTTAATTAGAATTATTCCTTTCTTGCATAAGAATTATGCTTGTTCATCATATATTGTCTTTCTTGCGCTTCAAGACTTTCTATTCCTTTATCATCAAGCTTCTGTGGGTTCTCTCATTAATCATGATTTTGCACTTTTATTTCAACAAAAAAAACACCAAACAAGCAAAACTTGGGTTAGACATCACATAGGTAATGACTAGCCCATGTTCCATGTTAATCAAACACACTGATAAAAAATAACATAAACTTATGTGTTAGGCCTAATTTAAACAAAGTTTTTCCCACACAATTTATTACAAGTGAATTTAATTAAAACAAATAAAAAAGGAAACACCTCATGCGCCCATGTTCTCTCAATGAAAACTTATGAAGTTAAATAGTTTAGGCTCCATGATTTCTAAGTTAGGTCCTTCTTCCATGATAGGAGTCTCCATTTGATCAAATGTTTCCTTAACTTTCCTTGCACTTTCTCTTTTCATTGATGTTCTTAGTTCTTGGAGTGTTTCACCCGTGTCCTTGCTAGGTTTGTCCTCATCACTTTTCCTAGCAATATGACACATATTGTTTTATAGTGACTCACAATATTGAACTTTATATCTAACTTCAGAACACGCACAACCTTTTTTAAGGTATATTCTATAGCAAGAGTCCCCCCACTTTCATATTCATATAGACGATTTTATCAAGAAACTCTTGTAGCTATGCACTTCACTCAACATATAGTATAAATCTTATAGATCTTTTATTATCTCACCCTCTCGTCTCTTTTGGAATAACGCTTATTTTATTTGTTATAACATGTTCATGTAATATCACTTTAAAACTTCTTATTACATATTGAACCTAATTATAAAGATCTCCAATATTTTAGGTCAAGTAAGAATCATGAATGATTCATTTTCTAAAGTAAATAGTACCATCTTATACGATGTTTTCTAAACTTTTTCTCTAGTTAATCATTTCATCAAAGGATTGGCTAAATTTTCATCAGTGCATACTTGATCTTCTCTAATAACTCCTTTTAAGATTAAATATCTAATAGTGACACTTACAGATTTTCTCTCGCATTTTAATGTTAAAGTAATGGTTCTTAGTTTTTCCAATAACCCTAGTACTATTGTTATGGATCAAGATAACGAGTATCCATTTTTCCATAGAGAAATAGCTTCTAGAAAACATCTCAACCAACTTTATTCTTCACAATTCGTCCACTACATGAAAGTTTTTCATTACCAGGGGACAAAAGCCCTATGTAATTGGGAAAATTAATGGGAAAAGCTTAAATACCTATGGCTTATTGATGACCACAAAGCC
The DNA here is from genome assembly GCA_022829125.1 of Lathyrus tuberosus. Lineage (NCBI taxonomy): Eukaryota > Viridiplantae > Streptophyta > Magnoliopsida > Fabales > Fabaceae > Lathyrus > Lathyrus tuberosus. The sequence continues at coordinate 4,731,283 of JALAZF010000282.1, forward strand.
CTCGGTAAAAGCCTCCTCGAAAACTGATCTGGTGTGATCAGAATGGATCTTGGCGGCCTTCTGTGTAGGGCAGCAGTGATGGTTGTAGGAGAGGAGGGGGTGTACCTACAAGGTACTCCGATGCCAAAGTAAGTTTTTGGGCTAGAGAGAAAGCAACTATAAAGTGTATAGGTATGAGTAGCGAATATGGATTTTGATCAAACCTGACCCTCTCAAGTGAGAGGGTATTTATAGAAAACCCCTAGCGCAGGGCCAAGGTCTCCCATGTGGCCGAAATATCTTGTCAACCAATGGGAAACTTCCAGGTGGAAGGTCTAGCGCGTGACCTTACGACCTGGTCCAACTGTCCCCGTGGATTCCGGAGGGGCAGTTGGTCGCGTGAACTGTCAAGCGCGTGAGGGGGACGCCCTCAACGACTATATTGTGTCCAACGGCTATATCGTGCCCAACGACTATATTGTGCCCAACGACTAGATTGGTCGAACCTCGTTATTGGGCCTTGTCAGAAGTTGGACTGGGTTAGGCCTTACCCTACCGTGGGCCATATGCCTGCCCAGTCCAGAACAAAAATGTTGCTAGTATGATCATCTCAAACTCCATAATGAACTAAACTAGTATTGTCTATTCTTATAATTTAAAAGTCTCCTCGGCAACGTTGCCAATGCGATCATCTGAAACTCCATAGTGAACTAAACTGGTATTGTCTATTCTTATAATTTGAAGAGATAACTCCTCCAACAATCCTAAATATGTAGCAAATGGTTGCTTTAACATCATCTAATAAGATGTTCCAATTTACATCAATGTATCATTCAAGGACAACAATAAATTATTGATAATGTAATTCAAGGTTCATGATGTTTTTAGGTGTCTCATGACCTTCTCAATAGTGTGATGTTTGTATATAATAAATATATTGATAAACCAACGTAATAATTGCACAACGTAGGTTATTTCTAGTTTGGTACAATCAATGGTATACACATGGCTTTCAATGATGCATGCACACTTATATTCTTAACTTTTCACTAGTGTTCTTAATGAGTGTACTTTATAAAAATTACATTGCGAGACAACCTTTTTTGTGCAGACTTTTTTTAGGGTTTTATATTTATTGAGTGTGGTGAGAGCTCACTCACGTATGGAAGTGGAGAGCTCTATATTTGGTTTTGCGTGAGAGATTAGATCCCCCCTTATGGGAATGAAGTATGCATAGAAGGCTTCTTGGGACTAGGCTAGAAAGTGGTTACCCTAACTCCTTTATCATAAACGTATAAAGGAGGGAATTCGTTCTTCCTTGAGTTATGGGGGATCCGATTTTCGTATTGATTTTCTATCCAATCAGTCACGGTTGGGACACATCATCACTTATATTTATTGAGAAAATATGGAGTGAGAGTTAACTCAGGTGGCCCAATCACAATAGGTCGGCCTATCACCACACGTTAGACAACTTCATTCCACATGTAAGGCGACCTATCCCCATGTGTTGGGCACCCGAATAGTGTTGAGGAAATGGGATTATATCCGATACTCATGGACCTTCTTTCTTAGGACCCAATAAGATTATTCTAGTGCATAGTCTCTCAAGCCCGAGGTCTTGGAAAGGAAGAAGTGATTTAACCCGAGTATTTTGGGTTATCAAGTTTGGACCAAACCTAGAAAAGCTTTTCGGGCGAAGCGTGAGGCGAATTTTTCAAGAACAACTTAGGGCAAATCCCTCAATCAGATCATGGGGAATGTCATTCAAGATTCACAGACAGCAGCACGTGAAACATTAAATGCCACTAATGATAGGCTTTCATGAGAATATAAAACGAATAAAGGAGTATGTGCGTGTTTGAGACGTATGAAGTCTTCTGGTATGCCTAGTGACGACAATCACTACCTAATCCTCATAGCTTGTAATATTATAAAAGGGACGATTTTATCCCATTTTCAAACATGTTACCATTTTCCCCCTTCTCAAAGCAAGATGTTTGTCTTCTCTAAATTTAGAGTTCTTTTCTCTGCTCATCCATAGGTATACACCTTTTCCCATTCTTCACACTTTCTCTTTTCAATCATGACAATTATTAGGGACTTGGATGAAAGTGAAAAGGTGATAGAATCATAAAATGGCATGGAGTGAAAGGAGATGTATTTGCGTTGCATGAAAAATGTTGAGTGAGCACATGGGTCAATCGACTATAGGTTTTTAAAAATAAGGGTGTTTGGGGAGTAATGAAAACATATGTACTTCTGATACTCATAGTGTGAGTGATAGTGATTCTCTTTTTTCATGTTCTTTCTCAAGAAATTTCAAGAAATCCCAAGTAAAATACAAACTAAACCACACTGCTCTATTAAAGAATCACTCAAATACAACTAAATTAAATATGATTTTTTACGGTTTTCAATTTAGTTCAATTCAATTAACACTTTTCATTTAGGTCGGATTGTTTTTGAACATTCATAAAAGAAAAAAATGGTAACATAGTACTATCTCTGTTCCTTTTTAAGTGTCATTTTTTCATTTTTTACACATACTAATAAAACTAATTATTATGGTTATTTTTCAAATCATAATTCTCCTTTTATCTATAATACCCCTACTTCTTTATTATATTTATTTAACTTTTTTCTCTCTGCAATAAATACATAGGGATAATTTTGACAAAAGTGCAATTAATACTTCCTTGAACTTTGCAAGTGACAATTAAAAAAAAATAAAAAATTATTTTAAAAATGACACTTAAAAAGAAACGGAGGAAGTAGTATACTACCACGTGTACCTAAAAAATAGTATTACCACACACACCTACCAAAGTCCAAAACATAATGTCTCCAACAAACAACCCCAATGAGTAAAAATAAAAAATCAAATAAACAAAACAACCTCCAAAACAAGAAGACATTGACTTTAAAGTTAAGTTTCATCGCCTTTGACGGAGTTTCCCACCAACACCAACACCAACACCAACGACAACAACATTTAATATAAACAAACACTTTCTTTTCCCACAAACCCCTAAACTCCTAAAACTCAAACCACAAACAATGGCTTTGAGTTTCACACATCAACCCACAATCAAAACCATTCTCCAAACTCAACCCTCTTCCTCCATCCCCTCTTCGCCCCACTCCCTCCCCTTCCATGAAACCCAAAAATCACGTCGGTCACTATCCCTCGTCGCCTCGGCAACGGCCGCTGCTCCGTCCGAGGTTTCCACAAAGGTGTCAAGGGAGTACACTGTCAAGTCAGTGAAGGCGAGACAGATCGTTGATAGTAGAGGGAATCCGACGGTGGAGGTTGATCTGGTGACTGATCAGCTTTACCGATCGGGTGTGCCGAGTGGGGCTTCTACCGGAATTTACGAGGCTTTGGAGCTTAGAGATGGGGATAAAAATGTTTATGGTGGGAAAGGTGTTCTCAATGCTGTCAGGAATATTAATGACATTTTGGCTCCAAAGCTTGTTGGTGTCGATGTTAGGTAACTGTTTTTGTTTTGTTTTTATGTGTTTTCGAATTGGCACTTGTATCTGATGTTTCTGCGCAGCTACTGACTGAACTGATTTATTTTGACATTTTGTGCTAAACAACTGACATCTATGTCGTTCTGATTAACAAGGAATCAAGCTGATGTTGATGCTATTATGCTGGAAATTGATGGTACTCCTAACAAGTCAAAACTTGGTGCTAATGCAATATTGGGAGTTTCACTGAGTGTGTGTAGAGCTGGTGCTGGAGCAAAAGGAGTACCCTTGTACAAACATATTCAAGAGATTTCAGGAACAAAGGAACTTGTCATGCCTGTTCCAGCTTTTAATGTTATAAATGGAGGCAGCCATGCCGGTAATAATCTTGCTATGCAAGAGTTTATGATTCTACCAGTTGGTGCTACTTCATTTGCTGAGGCACTTCGCATGGGCAGTGAAGGTTAGAAACTTAGTTCTTCATGACTGTAATCACACTGAGGAAGTGTGTTTCAGAATTTATATTTATATCAATGTTTTAAAAATCGGACTGGAGATCAAACCGATGAGACATCTAGGTCATGGTTCAATTGGTTCAGTTGGTTCAACCTGATTTGGTTTAACTCCAATGTAATCAGATCAAACCAACCGGCGAACTGGGCGGTTCCTGGTTCAACCGGTTACATGTTTTCATGACTGCATATTATTATAGCATATGTTTCTTGTTTCTTTTACAATCCCGCCACCAACAATTTATTATAGCAACAATCAGTTTAACTTGGTTATATATGCTAAAACAGTATATCAAGTGTTAAAGGGCATAATCAAGGCAAAATATGGACAAGATGCTTGTAACGTTGGTGATGAAGGAGGATTTGCTCCCAATGTTCAGGATAACAGAGAGGGACTTGTTTTACTAATCGATGCCATTGAGAAGGCTGGTTATACCGGAAAGGTAAGGCGTGCTTTCATTATTATATGCTGTTGCAGGATTTGAATATCCACTTGTACTAATCAGAAAAATGAAAAACATCGATGCAGATTAAAATCGGTATGGATGTAGCAGCTTCAGAGTTTTACACTAAGGACAGGAAATATGATTTGAATTTCAAGAAACAGCCAAATGATGGAACTCATGTTCACTCTGCTGAGAGTCTTGGTCAACTTTATCAAGACTTTGTGAAAGAGTTTCCCATTGTGTCGATCGAGGATCCTTTTGATCAAGATGATTGGGGTTCATGGGCCTCTCTACGCTCTTCGGTTGATATTCAACTTGTAGGAGATGATTTGTTAGTTACAAATCCAAAGAGAATAGCTGAAGCCATTCAAAAGAAGGCCTGCAATGGTTTATTACTAAAGGTTAGCATTACTCAACATATTTTCCGTCTCTTAATGAGTATGGATACACATAATCCTTATCCGTGTCCATTACCCACAATCTACTATTGACAGCAATGTAATCCATTGTGTGCAGGTTAACCAGATTGGCACAGTGACTGAATCTATTCAGGCTGCACTTGACGCAAAGGCTGCGGGTTGGGGCGTCATGGTTAGTCATCGGAGTGGTGAGACTGAGGATAACTTTATTGCTGATCTTTCTGTTGGATTGGCCAGTGGACAGGTTCTATTTCCTTACTCTTGTTATTTGGTGAATTTAATCTTCTTGTGTAAGATGTTATTGCTTTCATGTTAACTATCCATGTTGTTTTGTCCAGATAAAGACCGGTGCTCCATGTAGAAGCGAACGATTGGCAAAGTATAACCAGGTAACTGCAATCGCGTGTTAACTTGTTTACTCCTCAATTCAGGACTAGCCCTCATGACATTGTTCAATTTCTTTTCAGCTTCTTCGGATTGAAGAGGAACTTGGAACTGTGCGTTATGCTGGTGAAGCTTTCAGATCCCCCTAGAATGAAATGCCGCCACGGATGTCAGAAGTTATACGTCAAAATTACTGAAATCGATAGTTTGTTTAATAATAAAGAAATGGAACCGAGGAAAATCCTGAATTTTGGTATAGCTGCTATCTGAGGAAAATCCTGTGTTTTAAATAAAACTAATTGAATGAAACTTGAGTGTTGTAATGTGGGGAAGTAGTTAAATGTAACTTAATGCAGAGACAGTTTGGTAGTTGTAAGATGTAATTCCACCTTAAAATAATTGCAAGTGAGAAACTACGGGCATTTTGTTTTGGTGTAAACTTCTGAATCATTTTGGTTTCATAACTACAGGTTCATTTTGGTTTCATAACTACAAGGTTCATTTTGGTTTCATATTATAATAATATTTTCTGTATAATTAACGACAAATTTAATAAATAATTTTTGAATTTTTCTGTGGTTAATTAAACAAAAATGATCAAAATGAATTTGAGGTTAACATCTTGTATTATAATTTTTTTTTAGAAATAATGGTCTGTTTGAATCAGGATTCCATTTTTAATTTATAAAATACATCCTCTGGTCACTATTATAAGCAAATTTATCTTTTTGTGATACATTTGACTATTAATGTATCTAGTCTATATATGGACTAGATACATTAATAGTCAAATGTACCACAAAAAGGTAAATTTGCTTATAATAGTGACCGGATGGTGTATATTTTAAAGAAGGTTTCCTATTGGGCAGCGGCATTTTTACTGCTTTTTGGCATGATGTTTGAATAGGTAACGTTGGCTTGAGACAGGCTTATCCAGACCTTTATTGTCTAAGTGTTTCTAAGGTGGAATCGGTCCAGACCTTTATTGTCTAAGTGTTTCTAAGGTGGAATCGGTGGCGGGAATGGGCTGTTGGTCTCTTGATAGGTGGATGTGGGGCGATTTTGGCATAAACACTCTATTAATTTCTGGTGAAGTTCAGGGCAGTTTGGATGCCTTAAAGCTGCTTCAGCTTAATGTTTTTCCTAGTAGGGATAATTTAGATTTGGTGACTTGGATTCGAAACCCTTCGAACGGTCATACTGCTAAGTTCGGATATGGTTTTATGTTTAATTCTCTGCTGCCCGTTGCTCCGTTTGTAGGTCTAGAGCCAGTTTTGTGATGTGGAAAGCCTTAGTTCCGTATAGAGTCAGGGTGTTCGGATGAAGAAGTTTCCTCGACAAAATATCGTCGAAAGAACAGTTAATTAGGAGGGGAATAACAAGTATTTCAAACCCTTTATGAGTTTTTTTGTAAGGCTGAGTTTGAAACTGTCAATCATGTTTTACTCAATTGTTCTATATCAAAAACCATTCGGAATGTGTTGGCAATTTGGGTTGGAATGGTTTGGGTCCAAAAAGATAATTTGAGGAAGGACTTCTTGTCCTGGGCAGACTTCTCTTCTAAAGTGAAAGTAAAGAAGCACGTGATTGGTTTTGTTTGGCTAGCAACTTGTTGGATTATTTGGAAGGCGCAGAATGATATCGTTTTTAACAATGGTCTCTGCAAAGTTTCCGATATGATATGGAATAACAAATTTCTAGTGTGGAGATGGTCTTTAATAGGAGAAATTGGTAGGCCCAAATATGATTTTTATGAGTTTTGTAAACTTCTGTTACATTATTTAGCGTAAGTCGTATTTGATATTAATTTCTTTTTTGGGTAGGGTTTTTTGCTTGCTTTTTGTAATCGGACTTAAATACTCCTAATACATGTTTAATGAATTTCTCACTTACAAAAAAAAAAAAAAATTGTTTGATAATATAACTTTTCAAAACATGAGAAACTAAAAAAAAAATAGTTTGTCAAGTTTTAACTTGTTCACAAAAAATATTGTCTTTATAATATAAAAAACTCTCTTGTTCAAAGTCAAATTGAAGCATCTGATTGAGTTGACTTAATAGAATAAATTATATGTATATTTTATTATTATAAATTATATTATTATTAAAATAGCTTTTATAAAAAAAATGCTAGATATTTTTTTTCGTCTTTTATTTTTAACTCGAGTTCCATTTTGATCTCTTAACTTTAAAAAAGATCAATTTCATCTCTTATTTCTTTAAAGATAAATTCTATGGTGATGTCATCCAAATAACTTTTTTTTTTGTAGTCATATTTCCGGCCAATCAACAAAGTCATCTAAACCCTAGAATGCCATGTAGGGCTATATGGTACATGCAACTTAATATGTAACCTGTAACACCCTTTTCTAACCCACGAATAAACACGGCAAAATACACAAAATATCAGAGTAATAATCACCTCAAAGGGTGCACATTTCTCAATAACCTCAAAATAACACAATTGCCCTATACACCAAGGGACTTCCATCAAATTTAAATTAAAAGCCTTCACATGGCAGCGGAATTCAAAACTTCCAATTAAAACGGTTTTCAACAAACGTCATAATAATTCAAATAAAACCACATCATCAAATAACACCAAAATAAAGAAACAACATAGTTCGACTCAAAGGACCCCCACCCGATGTTACACTATCAGAGCAATACCCTCTAAATCGACCAAAGCAAATAAACTTCAAGTCCTCGAAAACGTCTGCGGCTAAACCTGATCACCTGCACGTTACCCATGTGGAGGCAACATTCAAACAGGCAAGGTGAGTAATCACAATTCAATATAAATCATATAAAGAAAAGACATCAACATGAAATAGTTGTTTTCATCATATACTACAACTTCTCACCCTAAACATCATATAAAACATCACATAAAACATCACATAAAACATCACATCACCAATATCCCTTATATGCAATTATGCAATGCCACCAAGGATGAAATGCAACGTCATAAAATGCATGTGGTACCAAATCGTCATAATAATGGACACTAGGCCATCAACCCTCCACAAGGGAGCACGTCACAAAATACTCCAATCCGCACAATGGGATTGAAGCCACCACTGGACCAAAGTCCTAAATCGTCACTGGACTGAAGTCCTAATCATCATCAATAGACCGAAGTCTAAATGCTATGAATGCATGATGCACAACGTCATAATCATCATCATCAACAAAAGTTATTAAGTGCATCATCATTCATCAAATATCATGTTATCCACGTCGTCATTTAATCATCAAAACATCATGAATCGTCATCTCATAATCGTCAATGTACTCATGGTACTTCACATCATCGTTTTGTCATCAAACATCACATACAAACATCTAATAAGCATCAATAACGTCACATCATCATATGATCATCAAAACATAATTTTCATCACATATAACACGTCAACACATAGCAGAAATTCACCGCAACATCACAACATCAATATAACACAAAGCATATAATTTTCATGAATTTTAATTCAATAAAAAAAATATTTTCAGTTCCAGGTCGCGCTAAGCGCGCCCCACCCGCGCTAAGCGCGCTACTCACTGCCTCGAAGAGGCGAAATTCCTTCAAACCGCGCTAAGCGCGCTCTGCGATTTCTGCAGAAAAACCCTGCGATAACAGCACTTCCCCATCTGCGATTCCACACTCCAAAACCCATATTTTTCCTCAAATCATCATAGATTATGTTATTATAACCTATAATTATCATGTATACATCAATAACAACAATCATCCCATAGTAAATGATCACAATTCATCATCCCTAACCTCAATTCCCAGGTTTTCCACAAAACCCCAATTACCCACAACACCTAATCTTTATATCACAAATATTGTAAAGTGATACTCCCCATACCTTAGAGTTTTGCTTCTTTCGATCTTTTCTCGAAGTTTCGCCGGAAATCTTCTATGCCCTAGCCTCCCTCTCACTTGTTCTTCAGAGCACCTTTTCCTCTTCCTCAAGAAAAATACGAATAATGAGTTCCTTTCACTATTCTCTCTTAAAATACCCTTAAATGTGCTCTTCCCATCTTACCCCCACTAATTCTCCTCAAATGTCCACTTCGCCCTTAATTCCTCTAATATTATTTAATTTAAATAATAATACATCATATTCCATAACATATGTTATTATTTAATTAAATAACCCAAAACTTCATAAAATCACCGACATCCACACAAATCACTGAAATTCACGAATATAATATTTAAATAAATTAATTAAATATTCTTACGAAATTTGGGGCGTTACATAACCTCGTATTTATTAATATTGCAACTAAGTTCCTAACATATTTGCAACTAAATTTCTAACATATTAAATTTATAAAATATATTGTTTTTTAACTTTAAATCTTGTTTTTTGAAAATCAAAATCCATAAAATAAATGTAAATATTATCACGATACTTTCAACAACAACTTCATCTTTTTTATCTCAATATGTAGAACTACCCACATTCATCTTCTCCTGCCACAATTATAAAATGACCATTAACGAATGCACATTTCATCTTCTTCTTTCGCCATTGTAAAACGAATTTTCATCCTAACATTGTTCAAGGAACAAACCTTCAATATTCTCTCATACAATCGCTCCTCACACAGTTTGTATTGATAGCAGATTTGTTGGACAAGTGACTTCAACCACAAGAGAAATGGTGAATTGTGGTATTTAAAATTCGTGATTAATTTTAAACCTTTCTCGATTAACATCATATAAGTAATTTGTAGCGGAGATAAAATACTGAAAATAAAATGATAGGGTTTGAAAGATTGCACTACAGATTAATACAGATTTGGCCGAACGTTGGCCTAATCCTGTCCCCAAGAGGTTTTCTTTAGATTTATGACTATAAACTTGAGAGCTTTTGAAGGTTATACCCACTAACCTTAATACAACCTGATCTTGAAATTTTATCAAGGGAATAACTTCCTTATATCTCCAGTGTTTGGGAATTGAAAGAATGCCTTACATCATCAGCAAAGTTTTGATTTGAAAGCATACCAACAACAATTATGAGTGTTTATGTTTTCATCATCCTCCCTCCAATCTTCGCATAATCAAGAAGAAAGTGGAAAAAGAGATAAATATTTTTTTTTGTAAAAGAAAGCATAAAGATGTAAATAATGGACAAAATGAATTGAATCAAAAGTTGCAATGCTCATTTTATTAATTATGAAAGTACAAATACAATTCGAATTCAAACAACTAGTACAAACAAAGAAAAATGCAAACAACAAGAAACATGGCCTAGTGACTAATCAGTAACAAGGATGAGCTGTCCTGTCTGAAACACTGGCTTTTATGAAGATAGTCTGCTGAAGTCGACTGAAGCTTCACTTGGCGTGCCCTGGCAAAGGATTGTTCTGAACATTCGGATTGGTGTCACGAAAGGAGAGAATACCCATTCTGATCAGCTCTTGTACTCTAGCCTTCAACGCAAAGCAACCTTCAAAGTCATGACCTACACCACCTTGATGGTATTCACAATGAAGATCAGCCCTATAGCCGGCTGGAAAAGGATTTGGAGGAGGAGGCATAGGCCTTATGGTAATCAAACCTTTATGAACCAGACTAGGATATAATTCGGTGTACGTCATTGGAATAGGATCAAAATTATTCCTATTACGGTACTGATTTTGTCCTACAACGGGATGTTGAGGAGCTTGAGCTGGTAGTGGAGCAGTAACCACGGGAGTAACAGCGGCAACAACAGGGTGATCAGCATACTGAGGTTGGGGACGAGGCATTCTCACTTCAGTCATGACAACATTAGTCTGATCGTCTCTCTTCTTTTGGAAGTTCCCATAGGATTTCTTCGCACCATTAGAAGATTCAGCAGCCTTGGATACTTTACCATTCTTAAGTCTTTCCTCGAGTCTTTGACCAATGGTGACCAAATCAGTGAAATTAGAGGAAATACTACCAATCATCTTCTCCCAGTAGAATGGAGACAAGGTGTCCATAAACATTCTAGTCAGTTCCTTCTCTGCCAAAGAAGGTTCAACTTGGGAAGCGAGCTCTCTCCAACGCTGAGCATATTCCTTGAAAGACTCTTTCTCATTCTGAGACATATTTTGAAGTTGACGGCGGTCAGGATCCATGTCGAGGTTGTACTTGTACTGCTTCATAAAAGCATTACCAAGATCCTAGAAGCAGTGGATACTGTTCTGTTCAAGATTCATATACCATTTGAGAGAAGCTCCACTCAGACTGACTTGAAAACAATGTATAAGCAACTTCTGATTGTTGGTATAAGCAGCCATCTTTCGAAAGTACATGACCAGATGAGCTCTTGGGCAAGAATGACCTTTGTACTTCACGAACTCAGGAGTTTTGAACTTAGCTGGTATAACAAGGTCAAAAACTAAGCACATGTTGTCTGCATCCACATTAAAAAAATAAGCACCCTCAACAGCTCGGAGTCTCTTGTCTATGGTCTGAAACCGTTCACGGACATCCTCGAGTTCAACAAAGTCTTCATGGTCTTCACCCTGAGCACTGGCAGCATTGTACTCATAGAGAGGGTTCTCAAAAGGAGCTTGAGTAGTCTGGGCAACAGCATGAACCATAGGTCTAGGCTCGACAAAAATAGGAGCTTGAAACACTGGTCTGGCAGTCTGACCAATTATAGCAGTAGATGCGAGAGGTGGAGATTAGTTAGGAGGTAAACCAAAACTCCGACCAAGTTGAATGTGGCATCTGAATAGGTGAAGGATCAGTATTTGAAATCGCCTGGATAACAGTCCTTTGGGGTTGCTCTCCTCTAGCAATCAAGACTTGAAGCAACTCAGTGAGCTTTGTCATACTTGACTTAAGATCATCGATCTCCATTCAGATCTCAATGTTGTGTGCTTCTTGCTCTGACATTTTGCGTCTGTAGTTAGCCCTAGTCCAGTATCGGTGTCGAGAAATCAGCTTGACGACTGACAGATGACGCTGGAAGATAGAGACAGCTGGAAATGAGTTGGTAGACAGACAGACGAATACAATGAATCTTGCAAAGATGCAAATGATATGCAATGCAGTGCAATGGTTTCAAGGAACTCAAAAGCAGGTTGCAAACATTTTGAAAAGACTGGAAAAGTTTTATTTTATAATCCATGATCTTTATTGATTTTGCAAAGGAAAAAACAATTGAATTCCTTGAAACCAAAGAGTTATGTATGCATAAACACAGGTATACACATATACACATATACAGGCAAACAAATAAGGGCCTAGGTTTGAAGATCACGAGCATGGCGCCATGGTTTACCCGTCCCAAATGGTATGTACTATGGGTTCTTGTATCTGTAGAACAAGGTTCTAGAGGTTCCCAGAGTCATCGATAAATCTTTCGGATATTATCGGCCTACACGACTACTCGTGTGGGTTAATAATATTTTCAAGATAAACTCGTCTGAGTGTAGTATCGCATGACAACCATTACAGGTCTACACTTGGATAATCACTACACTACGTCCTAAAAAGGCCAAGTGGGGTAGAGGGTAACTAAAGGTCCTCAGTATCACGGACTCCCAGGTCGGAAAGAGTGACATCATTAGAACTACTCGCATCAAACATCAATAATCCCAAAGGGGCCTCCACTAAGTGCGGTTATCATATGCCAAACATGTTAAGACTACTCCCAACAGCCGACTATTGATTACACCATAATCCTATTATATGTGTACGCTCAAGTCCGGGTTAGGACTTATCTCACCACTCAATGTAACAACCCTGCACACAGAAAAACCCAAGCACAACAGGTATATAAATATAAAAGCAAGTAAGCAGGTAGATAACACAAATAAAAACAAGTTAGGGGAAACCCTCGAGACAATCCCCAGTGAAGTCGCAATTTCTGTCGAGGTGAGAATCGGATATCAAGCTATTAGTTAACTTGAATCACAAATCTTAATTCACCACCGAACTTTGATTTATCCAAAGGAAATGGTAAAGGTCGAAAACCCTAATAAGAGAATTTAGGTTCAGGGGTTAGTTATACTTAGGGAAGGTGTTAGCATCCTAAGTATCTGTAGTACTCTACAAGAACCTCTTGTTTTATTTGTGTTATGTTATTGTTTGCTTGCTAAGGGTATGTGCTAAGGTAAAGACCTAGGGTGTTAGTTTATAAGTATGCTCGCTAAGACATCGCATCTTGTGCCTACGTATCTTGACTAAAATAATCAGAGCATTCGTAGTTTCCCGCAAAGAGGGTGAGGAACTCTTGACTGTGGTCAAGGTTCCAGGGGGAAGGTAAGTATCCATGGCAAGACGCTTACATGGAGTGCGGCGACTCCAAAGTTAAGGTAAATTTAATAGGGATGTAAGTATCCACGGCGGAACACCTACATGGAGTGCGGCGACTCCGATCCTAAGGTTAGGATAAAAGGGAAAGAAAATGTCTACGGCGAGACATAGAGCACAACAGCTCTAATCCCAAGGCTAGGATAAAGGAGAGGACCTAAAGTTAGGCTAAGCTTATGACATGGCAGTCAACAGAGAAAAACCTTTCCTTTGAAATTAGATAAGCATACAAAAAATCATGTACCAAGAACAGACCAATATCTAATTGGGATAAGCATCAAAACCATCAACAGAAACATTCATTGTATCACCAGAAATCTTTAACAAACCCAATCAAAGTCTAAACAAGACTTTTAATAAAAATTGGGAACAAAAATTTAATTAAGACCAAAATAAAAAATTAAACGCCAATTAACTAAAATTAAAAGTAACAAGTACTCACTAACATTAAAGGTCAATTCACACTTAAATTTAAAATTAACCTCTAATCTAAAATCTAATTAAAGCCATTTAAACTAATGAAAAATTAAAATCTAATTGAAACTTTAGAAATATAATTAGCAACCAAATTGAACTAATAAACCATGCAAAATAATAAAGAAACAATGGATAATGGAAATAATAAATAAATAAAAAGAAAGTGATACACAAAAATCAACATGGGCCGGGTACCAACTTCACTTCCCCGACCCATAATAACAACAACATGGCTATCAAAACAAGTAAAAGAAAAAGAAAATAAAAAGTAAACGACCCAGCATAGATTTCTCCCTCTCGGAACCCTCTTTCTCCTTTCTCTCTCACTGCGTAAATCCTCCGTCTCTCTTTCACAATCCTCTTCCCTCAAACTCTCCGTCTCTCTCTCGCAGCTATTCTCTCTCATTCCCAACCTCTACTTTCTTTTTCCATGATTTTCAAAAGAAAATAAACACAACCATGCTCCCACATGCATCATCAATTCACGATTCAGAAACTCATTTGGAACAATAGAAACGAAGCAAGACGACTTACGACAATGGCTTCGTTTTGATTCCGGCGAGCTACGGAAAGTTTCCGTTCAGGTTCGTCATGTCCTCTTTTTGCCGTTTTCTTCTCTTTTCCACGTGTGAATATGTTGCTGAATACTGTTGTGGTATCGTGTAGGTTTGCGATCGTGATTTCTCCTCCCTGTTTCTGTATGTGTGTATGTATGATTTCTGTGAAATTTGTGTATGGTTTATCGAATGAACTTCTGTGCGTGTTTGTTTTTCTTTGAATTGTTTCAATGTGTGATTTTCTGCAGAAGCATGTGAGACTCGTTCTGATTGTGAATACTGCTCCCCTTTCAACTGCTGCGTGTGAACCTTTTTATAGTCTCAGCTGATTAAAGTTTTTTGATCTCTTGAATTGAGTGCTATTGATGATGTTTGAAAGAAGTTAAAACCATGTTTGAACTTGTCTGAAGATTGTTTTGGGAATTACTTGATGATGATGAAAACTTTCCAATTCCGCTGCGACATGTTCACGAATTGTTTTGGAAAGAAATCAACGGTTGTCTGAACATGTTTTATTGTGCTTTGATGATCATATAACTCTGTTTTGAACACGTCTGATCCTTTGTTGGAAAGAATAAAACTTGTCTTATTATTCGAAACTGAGTCCGATATCTTTCCGTTTCGATTAAAACATGCTTGCACGCTCCAATTCCAAATTGATCTCTTTTTTTTTTAAGGTTTCATTTTAACTGCTGAAAATTGCTTGTAGCAGGCAACAAGGTCCTTAATTTTGCAGGCAGAAGATTCCAATCGGTGTAGAGGCTACCAGTTTGCTTCTCCACGTTATCAATTAGGATGCTGTAGGTGGCATTTTGGACGGCCGTTGAACATGTGTAAGTCGGTCAGTCTCATATGGGACATCCTTCTTTATCAATTGATTTGCATTCAAGCTTTTGGTTTTATTATGTCAAGTAACCTTACTAACTTCCTAAGCATGTTCTGTAGGTGCAATTAAGATGCACATAACGTCGTCACACGAATTCATTTTTCGGTCGAAAGTACATGCTCCAAACCATCAGCAAAGCTTCTATGACTTATAGTTTTGCATTTGAAACCTTTTAGGCTTAGTTTGCAGTAACATAGGCATGTGCTTACAATGTGAACGTGCAATACCTACGTGAGAAGCTTTTGTTTTTGTTCATCAAATGGTAACTCTTTGGCACATTCAAGGCCTTATGAACGAAACGGAATGTTTCCAGAACTTAGGATCTCCCCTTTTTTCACGAATTCATAATTTGTAAAACTCTCCAGGAAATTGTAAACCAGGAATCTTGAATTTACTTGTAAAACTCTTTGAGCACTTTGAAGTAGCTTTGAGTTTTGTAAGGAACTTCTGACTTGCAATTTAAAAATGAATCTTTTACATCACGTGAGCTTTGAATTATCTTGAATTTGCAACTTTACTTGAATCCTATGATAACATGGATGTGAGTTTCGACTTTTCGACTTGAATCTTGTGAAGGACATAAATATTAAAATCTTGGAATTAGATTTGATCATGGTTTGAAACAAACTAGAAACAAATCTTGAAACCAATTTGAAATATATCTTAAAATCAAATGGAAACCAAATGAAAATGCCCTGAACTCGTAACCATGAAGAACTCTTAATAATGGTCAAAACATTTTGAAACATCACATTGCGGCCTAATTTGAGATAATGTGACACATGATCCGAATTAACTTAAAACCACAATGCATTCAAAGCCTAACAAAAATTCAAGCTTGAGATCAATGTACCCTGTCTTCAAGAATAGCCCATGAATGAGAAAGAATTCTAGCAGTAGAGTTCAGATCAAGTAGAAACCTTAGGACCACTTTAAATCAGGATTAACTGGTCATGACTTGAAATGTTCGGCTAAGAGAACCAAAACCATCTATACTTGAAATTAATAGGCCTGCACAAATTGGTTAGTTACAATAAACACACACACACAAATACTGTATGACCTAAAGATGTTATGCGAGATGATGCACAAAGGAAACACAATCTTATGGTAAAAAATTAGGGTATGACAATTATTCCCGCATTCCTTAATTGGGAAGGCAAAGGAGTGGTATCTTGATCAATCAACTCTTGTGATGACGTATTGGAATTTGTTGGAGGAGAAGTTTATTGAAAGATTCTTCCCTCGCAATATATTTATGGAGTCCAAGACGTCGATTTGAGTATTTGCACAAGGAGGAAGCGAATCTCTCAACGAAGCGTGGGAGAGATTCAAATCTATGTTGAGAAAGTGCAAGGGCCATGGTTTTGATGACTCGACTCAAGTGCATATATTCCGCAACGGGCTCTAACTCGTTTATAAAACTCTTTTGGATGACACCGCGGGTGGGTCTCTAATGTCAAAAAGCGCGGAAGATGCAGTTGCCATCATTGAAAGGATGACACTAAATGATCATCAAGGCCAACACAACTATGGCAATCCTCAAAGAAAGCCGGGCATAATTGAGTTGGGAACGAATGACATCATTTTTGCACAAAATAAGTTGCTCTCGCAACAAGTGGAATTGTTGACAAAGCAAATGTCAAAACTTCCACAACAAATCAAAGAGATGCAAGAACTTCCCAACCAAAATTAACAAATAGCAAGTTGTGAACTTTGTAAAGGTGATCATCCCACCGACTATTATCCACCAGTCGTTGAAGAAGCCAACTATGCAGGAAACCAAAATCAAGGCTATCAACCTAGACCACTATATCAAAGCAATAACCAAGGCTATCAACCGAGAGGTAATAGCCAAGTGAAATTCTGGTACAGACGTGAGATGTCAAGTGCAATGTCACAACATCGCATTCTGCTGTATGAACAAGGCAAAAATAGGAACAGCATATGAACACATTCAATTGTTCACCCAGTTCGGTTCAACCAACCTACATCTGGGGGCATACCAAGCCAGGAAGGAAGTCCACTATTAGTAGTATCAAATTACAGACTCAACAGACCAGTTGACAATCTACCTAATTTAATCACTACCCAATGACCCTTCTACCTAAGTCCTCCCTAGGTAAGAGACTCCATCTCACTTCCTATCTTCACAATGATGTCTAGCAGTCAACTATACTGTCACTGCATCAACAGCTTGATTACCAACAACTGTACCACCATAGAAGACACCCTTCCATGATACCCTTTCATGACACCCTTTCATGACACCCTTTGGAGTTGCTTCAAAGCTTCCTCCAAGAACAATACCAAACTCATTACCTACAGGTTTCTGAGTTAAACACAGTGACCATCTCACAACCCGAGTGGTTCACTTAGACAAAGCCCTAATGATCTACATCTTGGACTCGTGCCTATTCTAGGTTACAAGCATTCTATTTATAATATAATCCCAACTGAATTTGGGCCTTCAAAACATATCAAATCTTCTGTAACAAATCTGCTTCTAAATAGATATTCAATCAAATCTTCACTTAAATCTTCATAATTAACTCTTGATTATTCTTCATATCTTTTAGCTTTAAATGCGCAACAAACTGATCTCCATAACTGATTGTAACAGAATATATCTCTTACTTGATCTTCGCCTATATTCTCTAATTCTCTTTAGTAAAATTTATCATTCACATCAGAAACACGTGCAGCCCTAATCACATAACTGTCTGATGCTTTAATGTTCCGGTATAGTGATGTTAAGACATCGCATGTGACATCACTCTTCAGTACTTTAATTCTTCAACAATAAACCAGAATGTTAACTAAACATAACAAGGCTGTTAAAAACTCATGTTGAAACATCAACCATGACATCAACATTGTTTTACCAAAATTCTAGCCAACTACAAGAATTAACAATCTCCCCCTTTGGCTAATTTTGGCTAAAACAATTTCAGCCTACATCAGAACAACTTGCAGCAGAAACGAACACTTTCACATCAGCATAGGGCAAACTCCCCCTCAAATGCTGCACCATATCAGAAAAGGCTTCACAACCACACCTTGGCAACCACCAGGCTAACTCTCCCCCTTTTTAGCCATAATTGGACAAACTCTGAACATAGCAGCAAGCACACAAAAATTCCAAAGGCAGACTCTAAATCAGAACAAAACCCAGACTCAGCAGCTACTACTGTACATTCTCTCCCTATCGAAGATAACCAGTGCTCCTTTGCAAGAAGAACACCTTAAATGAATGGAAAACATAAGACTCATCTTCATGTCTTCAAGAGCGCACCCTCAACACACCTGCTGAATGCATTCACTTAATGCTTAATCCTCAAACAATCCACATACCAGAACTCACATGATTCCCTCTTGGTTTGTTATCTTCTCAAGCTCCAAAACTCACATCGTGCCAAGTTGATTAACTTCTCTCTGTAATATCCACAGGAATGATCACAATGAACTCCTTGATCACAACATTTGAAAAATCCAGTCATAGTCTTCATTCATCCAGTCAGGAATGCTTCACACAATCATCCACAAGTTATGAAGCACACACACAATGCCTTCCACTGAACTCACACACCAAGACAAGTGTGACATCTCCCATCAACAAAGACCCTCACAAAGTAATTCCAAAATCTGCACAAATAAAATCGTCCTTCAGACTCCTCCACAGAAGCATGTGCGCATATGATTCAAACAATTAGCTTCACATGGCTAAAACCATTCATGTCCACACCAACATGTCATCCAACAGCCTGATGTCATAACATGTTATCTGACATTATCTCCTCACAAGAGGCAACCAATCTCCACAAGCTTGATCAGCATACAAGCTTCACAATATATGCACCTTTGCTGCAGAATCCATAGACAATTACTCCCCCTGTCATGGTTGACTAAAGCTCTAGATGGAGATGAACATTTGAGCACACTTGCTGAGCACTTTCACATATTGTACTTTCACTCTTGGAGAACACATTCAATTATCCTGATTGGTATGACACTGCTCACAGACTCCACAAATTATCAGCTTTACTGAGATCTAATTTCTTCAACAGAGACTTGTAGCACAAAAAGAACAGCTCTTTAAAAAAACTTTCTGATCAGATCACATCATATGACATAATTCCTCTGCCATCATTACATTAAAAAATTAGTAGTCATGCTTTGCCAGAACATACTACTACAACCCAGCTCAGAATCTCCACATTCTAATCCACATAGTCAGAAACACCTCTTATGACAATAATGCTTGAGCATCCATCTCCACATGAAGTTACCATTAGGCTATTCGTGAGGAACATAAGAATCACCATCCTCCTTCAAACAAACTGTTAGATAAGGATCAAAGTCACATAGATCCCCCAACTCTTCAAAAGCAGTCATTCCCTATCATACTCTTCATCTTCAGATTTCCAAGCAATCAATACCTGATCTACTTTAGTCTTCTCTACATTCCCCATCCAAGGCAGACCTTCTACTTCATCATTCTCCCGTATGACTATGTAGACGCTCCTTAGGCATAATTTATTCACCAACCTCCAGAACCAGAACAAAATCATCCTTCACCAAGGATATTCAACCAGATAATGTCCCAACACAAGTTAGAACATTTGCCACACACCAAGATATCATCACCATGATTCTTGATATGCTCCACCAACTGGACTTACTATGCATAGTAATCCAAAGAGCTAGAGAATTAAACTCTTATCCACCTTCAAGAAGAATAATCTCCTTGAGTCTTCAACTCATCACCCTTCTGCCCAAGAGTAACTTGTTCCAAGACCATCCTCAATAATAACCAGCTGCCACACTCTGATTATCCACTTCTGAGATCAACCAAATGCCACAGTTTGATCACCTCATTCATGAATCCTCACGTTTTTCAGAACTCTCACAAAGATATCTTGATCCACAAAGGAAACTTGATCTTCTAGTCACATGTTCCACTTGCTCAAAAGCAAACACACTTAGACTCCCTAAGCCATGGTCATGTAACATCTTCTCCTTCCTGCAGCTCCCGCAAACTGCCATGAGAACGATCTTTTTGAAACATCCTATCATTCCTGTAGATCACCCTATCATTAGCTGATGTGCCACATCACCAGCTGAGACTCCTGATGTTAAGCTAGATGTCAGAACATTATGATATCCAGCTGTTGAATTCAGCTCTTCCTTCTGCCACTTAGAAGAACCTCCTCCCTTTGCAGAACCAGATTTCCATGCTCTCATAGACTTGATTCACCAATCAAGTTTGAGTAAACAACCTCCATCCTACTCAGAAACTCCAAAGACTTCAATCCTACCACATCTGAATCTTCAGAAAATAGGTAATCCAAGACTACCTCATAGTAATACCAAAGACTGCCACTTTCCTTAGTAGAGTCGTCAATAGAAAGCCAGAGATAACTGCCACTTATCCCCGTCCTTCACAACCAGAGCAAACACCATGCTCCCAACCACTTAGATAAACTAATCCAAGCTGAAACCCTGAAGTCTTCAACAGCACCAATAAAGAGTCACACAGAGAAAAGTATATTCTCAACACTTCAACAGTCATGCAACAGACATGCACATAGTCTCCCGTCTATGTATTTTGTCATTAGTTGCAAGCACATCCTCAAAAGCAGATAAATACTCAACTCCAGTCAAGGTAACTGCCATCTGCTGAATCTTCTCATCATGACTACCACAAAACTCTTCCAGATAAGGTCAGTGTCTTGATCTTTTACTCTACTCTGAGCAAAGAACTGAAATGATGTTTCAACATCAGTTCTGACATATCTCCTAATCGTATTCATTCACACATATCTCTTTGCAGGGAACATACGAGAGCATATCAGCATCTTCCAAAAATAGACCTACGAAACTGCAGTAACTTGCATAACACACTCTCCCAGATGCTTCTTCTAATAAGTACAAGGTTCAGACCTTCTAACCAAGGAGTAATAACTGCCATACCAACGACTACCTGCTACTTTGAATCCTTCAAAGCACAATACTGAAAGAGCTCAAGCAACCACCAATTGACCACCGGCTGAATTGCCCTACTACTGCACAAACTCTTGAATGCCTTCTCCCTTCTCTTCAACTAGCATCAAAAAAATGTTCAACTTCACAGCTTCAGTGATTCTTCAAAACAGCTACAATCTAATAGGTCCTTGACTTAGCATTTACCATAAACTGCTAATGTGAAGCACGATGTTGAGACATTAGAATTGACCACAACTAAGCTTAAGAGATGACTGATCAAGATCTTCACTCCCGCATGAAAGATTTGACAGTGATACTCTTTTTGCTTTGGCTCTACCCTCTTTTTTCACCATCAAGAAAGATGACAAAGAAGGAATCACTGTTCTGAATATATTCTTCTCAATCTTCAAAGATCCATTCACCTTATGATCACTTCTTTCCCATGACAAGGACATGAGATGATGCTCAAGTATCTTTGGCATCTCTAACCAAACGGTTGAAGCTGTCTTGCATAAACTACAACCCATAGACTATCCTGCTGAGGAGACCAAACCCTAATGTCTTTCCAAGAGAATACCTTCCTAGAATCTCACCACCAGAGATACAAGAACCAACCAGGGTTACATCAGATACCAAGCAGCGGAACGCACAACAACTCCTCAACAACCTTCAGGCACTACTCACTAAACCTTGCACACCATCACCATAGACCAAGTGCCAACAAATCAAACTCACAACAGCAGTTCTCCTGATAACAACAGACAGGTCCAATACATACCCTATCATGAATAGTCCATTCTTCACTTCAAGGGATCATACAGACAACTATATGAACTGACCAAGTCCATAACTCATCAAAACTATCTTCCTTGCTCATGAACCAGAAAGTATCTTCCCTAGATCTCATCCAGAACCAGACAGGATGCCTGCTCTGATACCAAGTGAAATTCTGGTACAGACGTGTGATGTCAAGTGCAATGTCACAACATCGCATTCTGCTGTATGAACAAGGCAAAAATAGGAACAGCATATGAACACATTCAATTGTTCACCCAGTTCGGTTCAACCAACCTACATCTGGGGGCATACCAAGCCAGGAAGGAAGTCCACTATTAGTAGTATCAAATTACAGACTCAACAGACCAGTTGACAATCTACCTAATTTAATCACTACCCAATGACCCTTCTACCTAAGTCCTCCCTAGGTAAGAGACTCCATCTCACTTCCTATCTTCACAATGATGTCTAGCAGTCAACTATACCGTCACTGCATCAACAGCTTGATTACCAACAACTGTACCACCATAGAAGACACCCTTCCATGACACCCTTTCATGACACCCTTTGGAGTTGCTTCAAAGCTTCCTCCAAGAACAATACCAAACTCATTACCTACAGGTTTCTGAGTTAAACACAGTGACCATCTCACAACCCGAGTGGTTCACTTAGACAAAGCCCTAATGATCTACATCTTGGACCCGTGCCTATTCTAGGTTACAAGCATTCTATTTATAATATAATCCCAACTGAATTTGGGCCTTCAAAACATATCAAATCTTCTGTAACAAATCTGCTTCTAAATAGATATTCAATCAAATCTTCACTTAAATCTTCATAATTAACTCTTGATTATTCTTCATATCTTTTAGCTTTAAATGCGCAACAAACTGATCTCCATAACTGATTGTAACAGAATATATCTCTTCCTTGATCTTCGCCTATATTCTCTGATTCTCTTTAGTAGAATTTCTCATTCACATCAGAAACACGTGCAACCCTAATCACATAACTGTCTGATGTTTTAATGTTCTGGTATAGTGATGTTAAGACATCGCATGTGACATCACTCTTCAGTACTTTAATTCTTCAACAATAAACCAGAATGTTAACTAAACATAACAAGGCTGTTAAAAATTCATGTTGAAACATCAACCATGACATCAACATTGTTTTACCAAAATTCTAGCCAACTACAAGAATTAACACCAAGGTTACCAACAAGGGTGAAGGCAAGAGCCGGGTACTTCTAACTGTCAACCATACCAAAGTTATAATCAACCTCCACAAACTCAAGGTGGAAGCTCAAAGATTGAGGAAACTTTTAACCAATTCATGCAAATTTCTATCTCCACTCAAAAGAGTACGAATGCGGCAATAAGGAACCTTGATACTCAAGTTGGACAATTGTCCAAGCAATTAGCCGGTCAACATAAGGAAAATTTTCTGGCTAATACTCAATTGAATCCTAAGGAGTATAGCAAAGCCATATTTACTAGGGGTGGAAGAACAATTGGTGTGGGAGTGGGTGAAAATGTTATGGAGAAAGAGGTGGAAGTTGAAAAGGAGGATGAGGTTTTTGAAGAAGAAGTTGAAAATAATGAGAAGGAGTTAGTTGAAAAGAAATGGAGAGAGGAGAAAAAGAAGAAAAATACAAAAGGAAAAGGAGCATGTGAGTGACATTCCATTGAAAATATTACCATATCCTAATGCTCATACAAAAAAAGACATTGATAAGCATTATGTTAGGTTCTTGGATATGTTTAGCCGTTTGCAAATAAACATTCCATTTGCCGAAGCTCTTGAGAAAATGCCAAAGTATGCCAAATTCATGAGAGACATACTTACAAAAAAGAAGAGGTATACAGACAAAGAAATCATTGCGCTTAATGCAAATTGTAGCGCTTTTGTTCAAAGTGTATTTCCGCGGAAGGAAGGAGATCCGGGAAGAGTAGATCTACCTATCACTATAGGTAATTATTTTAAATATAAAGCTTTGATTGATATATGTGCTAGCATCAATTTGATTCCTTTTTCCGTGGTAAAAAGCCTTGAAAACATGGAAATGAAATCAACCAACATGACTTTGCAACTTGCGGACAAGTCGAGGGCTCATCTTCATGGTGTAGTAGAAGATGTGTTGCTAAAAGTAAACAAATTCTTATTTCCGGTTGATTTTGTTGTCATGGTTATGGAAGAAGATGATGATACACCAATCATTCTTGGAAGACCCTTCATGAAAACCGCAAGAATGCTGATCGATGTTGATGAAGGCATCATGAATGTAAGGACTAGTGAGGAAGAAATGTGTTTTACACTTTTCAAAGGTGTGATGTATTCAAATCTAGTGGAAGATGATTATCAAGTGAGAAAGGAAGATGCAAGAGTTACGGTGATGAAAAATAAAGACGAAGACGCAAGAGTTGCATCAATGAACTAGAAGGATGAAGAGGTTAAAGAGACAATGATGAAGTCTTGTTGGGATTTTTCATTCTTGAGACCAAGTGGAAGAAAAACTGGTCATGACAATGGTTGAAGACCTTGTGTGTTAGTGAGTTTCCTCCGGAACCTAATTTGATTACTTTTAGTGTTCCATGGTTTCAATCGTCGAACCGTCGAGCTCAAACGATGTTAGATAAAGCGCTAGTTGGGAGACACCCCAACATTGTAAGTATTTTGTTGTTTTCTGTGTGTTAGGATTTAATCAAGGGAATTAAAAGTCGGGAGCACCATGTTAAGGCCAAGAATGAATGGCCCTATTTTTCTGCACGCGCTTAACGTGCCTCTGAGGGGCTTAGCACGGCCCTTTAAATTGGCCATCTCAGGTTTGGGCCTTTTTGTTTTAAAAATGTGGACTTTGTGGGAGAACGTGGCAGAAATCATTTTAGGGTGTTTTTACACTATAACTTTTCATTTTCCCACTAATTTCCCATTTAATTCCTACTTATCCTTTAAATTCCTCTCATACACTCTTAAGCTACTCTCGCAAACTCTTTCTTTCACACACTCTTTCACAAACATTCCAAGAGCCAGAAGAAAGTTTTCAAGCTTACTTATTTTTCACTCTCTATCTCAGTCCAGGTTTGTTCTTGTTTAAACTTTCAATGCATTAGAAATACAAATGTGGCTAGGATTTGGTGTGATTGACTAGAACTGAAATTGTTTAGGGTTTGGTTGTGATTGAAAACTTATTATTGTGAATCTGAAGTTGGAATGATAGGATTGTATTACTTTTCTAAGTTTCCAGTTTAAGCATTATAGTTAGTGTTGCATGCATGTACACATGAGACATGCACATGGATTATTCGAGAGCCACGTGTGGATCATACCTTTCCTACTACTAAGGAATTTCATCGTTTTGTTGATATGCTTGAGGACTGACCATTTCAATTTGTGAGGGAGCAGGTTCCGCAGCAGCAGCCGCAGGGGCAGACACAGGTACCCCAGGAGGGCACAGCTCAGGATGATGCTGCAGATACTCAAGATGATGTTGCAGATGATGATGATGATGATGATAGTTGAGATACCGAGTGGGAGATGGGATCTTCTAGTAGTGAGGATGAGTGATGTGTTGTTGATGGGTTTGATTTTATTTGGTTTTTATTATTATTATGTTTATGTTTAAGTGTTTAGACTTATTTTGTTCTATGTTGACTTGTCCCATTGGGATTGATTTTGGGTCATCCTTTTTAGGGTGAGGTTTTGTGAACATATTTTGACACACCATGTTTGGGTGTTATATTTTATATTATGATATTTATGTTTTTATTATGTTGTGTAGTTTGTAATTATTAGTAGTAGAATTTTTTGTTGTTGTTTGTTACTAAGTTTCAAAAACTTGAAGGAACCATGTGAACATGTCAAGATTGATGAATCAACATACAATTTAGTGGTAATGATATGCTTTAAAAGAGGTACAGTTGCAAGGTGCATATTTATCGCTTTCGAAACTTAGCATGAATATGAAACTTGTGATTTGTACAAAACATGATACCATGAATTCTTTTGAAATACTTTTTCAATTGTGAATCACTTAGAGCACACCTTTTGTAAGGAAGCTCCCATTGTATACTATATGCGGGAAACCGACATTCTTGTTTTAACTCGATCTTTTATGCTTAATCATGCATGTGTGTTGATTTGTGTGAAAGTATGAAATGGATCAAGGCAATTTTTTTTAAAATTGTTGAGAAAAACCACTTGAACAAATTTAATGAGCAACCTACCTTGTGAGTGAGTGAGCATTTGATAGCCCCACTGAGCCTTTCTATCAAGATCCATGTTGATGATTGAATCGTGTAAATATTGTGCATGAGAAATAATGGAAATTTGAAATGGATCTTGATTTTTGTTGTGAAACCTTTAAGTATGGTTACTTTTGTTGTTCCTTGCCTTAGATGTGTGAGAGCATTCTTAACACCATGTTTGGTTGTATTCAAAGTTTGGGAGAAAAAGGTAGATTTATATATTGTGAAAAATAAAGTGGTTGTAAATAATGAAAGAGCTTGAAAAAGAAACAATGAAAAGAGAAAAATGAAAAAGAAATAAAATTGGGTATGAATTGCCACCAAATGAGCTCAAGGTTGTAATGATGCCTCAAAGAAAAGAAAACAAGAGGGTTAAGGTCTTAGATTGTGTATGAATGTGAGAATTAAACGCTCTCATAGGAATAGGCATTTTAGTTTCAATGACTTTAATAAATGACCTTTCCTTGTAGCCCAAGCCAAGTCACAACCTTTGAAGTCCTTGTGATTCCTTCTTTCGTACTCATTAATGCATGTTGTTTGTTGAATGCATAATTCGATTCAGATGTTTGAAGGATTGTTTGGTGAGTGATAAAACCTCATAATGTTTTCATCCCTTGATGAATGCATGCATATGTGTGATTCATGTTGGATTTGTATCACTTTAGAACTTTTGATGTGTGTTTTACACTAGGGGGTTCATTGGTTCGGGCAAATTCGAACCAAACCGGAATCCAAACCAAACCATAGTGTTTGGGTCGGGCATGTTTTTAGTTTGGGCAAAAACCGAACCAAACCAATGAAACCCAATATTAATTGGTTAGTGCAACGGATTTTCAAAATTCTACCCGCGGGCCCGTCTACCCGAACCAACCATATTAATTCATATAACTTATATCATTATAATGGAAACTAGTATAAGATATTCAACTTAAAAAAATAAAAATGAAACATCATTTGTGACATTCACAATCTATATGAAAACATGAAAATAAAAAAATTGTATTATTATAGAAAATTAGTTGATGTAAATAAAAGATTTTAAAAAATATTTTCGCATATTTATTTCTAATGTATTTGATCGATCCAACCCAAACCAACCATTTATTTCTAGGTTTGGTTCGGTTTGAGTTTTATAAAAAAAATGTGAAAATCCAATCCAAACCAATCCATATATTTTTTATCGGTTTGAGCATCAGATTCACTCAAAACCGAACCAAACCGACCCGTGAACACCCCTATTTTGCACTTAGCAATTGTTTCATCTTCATGGTTTGGTTAGAATTGTGGTAAGTTTATCTTGTTTGTACTTCTAATCTTTGAACCATGAAATTGTTGGTTAAACTTGTTGGTTCTGATTTCTTGAATGTTGTTTTGGGTTCTTTTATGTTTGATGAACTTTTGTTTAGGGACAAACAAAATCCTAAGTTAGGGAGAGTTGTTAAGGGGCAAATTGTGTATATATTTGATAGTATTTTGTGCCCCTTTCCAATTGATTCATTTGTATATTAGTAGTAAAACCATAAGTTTTAGTGTAAATAAGTAAGTTTTTTAGTATGCATGTAAATAACTTTAATTGTGATCATTTTGATGCATTTTTATAGGATTTATTGCTGGATATGATGCTTGGAGCCTGTGGATGATGAAAGAGGGTTTTGAAGATCATTTTTGCGACAATTTGACGGCAAACCGCGCTTAGCGCGTTTTTCAGTGCAAAATCAGCGCGTTTTTTATGAAGAGGCAGTAGCCAAGGGACCAAGACCGCGCTTAGCGCGCTTCTGCATTTATGCCGCCTTTGTTACTGACCGCGCTAAGCGCGCTCTGAGCTAGCTTAGCGCGGTGGCACTTAGCAGCACTTTATGAAACTCCTATAAATGGGCACTTGTTAGATATTTTGTAGAGACACTTCATTTTATTCACTTTTCAGATTTAGATAAGACATTTTAGGGTTTGAAGCATAGAAATTCCAAAGGAAGTAAAAATCAAAGCTTTAGAACATCAATCCTCGATCTTTCGACTTTGATACTAGTAGAGTTTTCTTACTTACTTGTTGATCAAGCTACCATGGTAATGGGTAGATAATTTCCTTTGTATCAAAGGTAGATGTAGTCTACCTTAGCTTTTATGTATTTCTTTTGATTGACCTTGTATGTGAACAAGTGATGATTAATATATGATGAAGGTTTTGTTTTTAAAGATCCATTCTTGATTTGTAAAACTCTAGACATATATTTTATGAAGTTTGATCTAAAATATTCATCTATTAACAAACAAACTCTAGACATAGATTTGTGAGTTAATATTTGCTTTGTGTTGTTCTTAACTATTATTGTATCGATTGCTAGCGTGAGACATCTTCTAATGACAGATACAATAATATTCACGACACCGCTCTAGACATAGACAGTATTGAGAGAATACATGATAATATTAATCAGATCCGACTTCACATGCAAGATTGAGAGAATATATAAAAGTTAGGGTGGATAAAAACTAATTTTGATATACTTTGTTAAAACAAACATTTTAGAATTTACTCTTTGCTACTAAATCGTGACAATTTATGAAACAAACTTTGAAAATCCTTTCTTGAAACGATAAACTGTTGAACGACAAACATCCCATATCAGAACAATTCCTGTGAAGACGATACACAAAACCCCCTACATCCTACAAGCTAAACGTTATCTTCAGAGTGCCTTTATTTAAATGCAAATGGGTTCCCAATAATATTAATAGTGTACAAACTGATGACTTAGGATTCACCCGGGTTGACCTTGGTAAGGCAAATTATATGACCGAACCATTCATCATGACTTCACAAGCAAAACAAGTTTTCTATGTGGCCAACCCTTCAGACACATTGGGGAAATGGTTAATCGTTCTCCGAGGAAAAGACATTCCTAGTAGTGATGAAAGTTTTGATATTCCTTCTATTCCTTCTTACACAACAAAAGTGCCTACCACTTATGATGAAGT
The DNA here is from genome assembly GCA_022829125.1 of Lathyrus tuberosus. NCBI lineage: Eukaryota > Viridiplantae > Streptophyta > Magnoliopsida > Fabales > Fabaceae > Lathyrus > Lathyrus tuberosus. The sequence continues at coordinate 4,760,722 of JALAZF010000282.1, forward strand.
TGATAGAGATGATGTGCATGCTATTCTTATCGATCATAATGAAGGCATGTGGGAAGATTAACAAGTAATTAGTATTTTATTCTTTATTCATAATTTAATGAATGTAAGTCATTATTTCTAAGTATATTTACTAACAAGTATGATTATTTAAAATTGTAGGTGTTTAAAGTCAATACATCAAGAGACAAGACACCAAGAGACAAAGAAACAAAACACTATAAGATACAATTATGTCATGTTATATAAACTTTGTAGGTTGTTTTGTGCCATTTTTATTTGATGTAATATATATACAATATTTGGTTCTTAATCCAATGTATGGATTTGATATAATACAATATAGTTCTTCATTATGATACAATTGTTGTTTCTGTTTTGATATGGTTCAAAAAAATAAAGGTTAAAAAATAGAAAAATTTCAAAATGCAGAAAAACTATTTTAAAAAAAGCATATTATTTAATGACGGTTGTAATATATAACTGAGGTTGTATAGTGACTGCTGTCCAGAATAATATATTACACCAAAAGATGCGTCAGTGAGATTCGAACCTGGTACCTATATATATTACAACGGTTAGTTATGGCAACTGTGATCATATATAGCGCACTTCCAGGTTTTCTACAATGGTCATAAGACCGTGATTGTAAGTAGCGCATATACAACCATACCCTACATAACAACGACAAGTCACACGTGATGTTACCCTTTTCCAATGGTGTTGTATATGTTTTTCATAGTAGTGGAATGCAGGCGCTAAAGTGGTGCACAAACAACAACGCAAACAAAATACTTAAAATAGAAACCCTAACACAAAGATCTTCAATACTTGCACACTCTCAAACGTTAGGGTTGTGTATCGTTAAATAACAATGCAATCTTCTGAGCTTTTCTCCAATGGGCATAAGATGTGAGATCACGTCAAGATTTGTAGAAGATTTTTTTTATAAAAAAAACTCTAATAAAAGATTTGATTTGTTTGAATTCAAATTTAAGTCTCCAATTAATTTGATTTTATCCTTTTAATTAGCCAAAAAAATCTAACTAATGTATTACTAAAAGATAACAAAAAATCTAATTGAAACCCAACTATAAATTACACTTAGAACAACAACAACCATGGCCTTCTGATAAGGGCCAAATGTTGCACACATGCTCGAACATCGTGTCCCACATGTGTCCCCTTCTTCACAATAATATCTTATATATTCCATGTTATTTTACAAAATGCAGCCAATCAAAAGGAATAACAAGAGCAACATTAAATGCCACACACATTTATTTCCCACTAAACAATCAAGTTTCCATAACTGACTAACGTTTTGACGTCTCTAAAAGTTGATTGACTGATGCTTGATATCCTTCAGCTTACGTACAAGCCACACGGGGAACACCTGACAAAGACTTGGTGACTCATCCCTAACTGAGGGACTCACCCCTAACTGAATGACTCATTCCTAATTGAGGGACTCATCTCTAGCTGAGGAACCCATCCCTAACTGAGAAACTCACCCTTAACTATGATACTCGCATGAAAGAAATTAAAGGCTTAAGACTATGTGGAAAACGAGTTTAATCACTTCGTCCTTTGCAAGCCTTCGTACTTGAGAGACTGTGCATATATATATATATATATATATATATATATATATATATAATGCACACATGAGGCAACACAGAAGTCAACCCGTAGTAGGCACCCACCTAAGGGTATATCACTTATATATGTCTCCCCCACTAGTGGCTTGCTTTCCCTATGGAGAAAACATGGATAATGACATGTATGTTGTCCATAACCACACATGGAAGCAGTCATGACCATGATTCTTGAGAACTAGGCAGTCTATAAACCTCATGGTCAAAGTTGAACAATTGATACTTTTTCTTAGGATCCCCTAAATTTAGATGCACATGTCTCTTTAAATACCTAAATCTTAAGGTTGAGGAGAACAATCTCATACTAACAAAAAACACCCCCAAAACATGGCTTTTCACCCTCGCGAGCTTGCTCTAACCTAACAAAAACACTAAAACCTCTAGCAACCCCTACCAACTTAGAGCTGTTATGCATTTGTACTTTTTTTTAGCAAATTCAAAAACTTAGATAAATAAATATATAAACTTGTAATATAATAAAATATAATTCAACTCTTAAATTGATCGGTCAAATTAATTTGTTGAAAATATTTTTTTCTACATTCAACTAGGAGGGAGAATAGGCCGGACCGAACCAAACTTTACTTAAATAGGTTAGGTCTAATTAAAAAAAATTAAGGCCTAAGTCTGACCTATTACCTGTTAGAAAACATATTTTAAATATGACTTGACATTTTTAAAAACCTCCTTAGTTATTAACATGTCTAAAAACCTATTTTGTGGAACATATACATCCAATTTTGTGCGGCTAATAAATTTCTTAAAGTCTCAACATCTTTTTTCCCACTTTTTGCAATAGATTCAATATAAATAAACATGACATAATATAAGAAACCCAATAAACTTAGCTTATAAAAATTATATATAAGTAAACATGGGTTATGTATCCTTTTAAGATTTTTAAAGAATTATCTACACTTAATTTATAAATTAATCCTTTTGTCTTACAATAGGTGTCTTATTTGAAATTTTTTTATACCTTTTAAGATAATAATTTTGTGTTGATTTTAATTATAAAATGAATGTCATTTACTAAAATAACCTTATTAATAATAAATAGTTGAATAGTTACATTAATTAAAATATAATTGATCGTACCTAGACAGTTATGCAGTGGCCAGCAACGTCGTATGGACTTCAGCTCCGGTGATGATGATACGGCGGGAGGGTGTACCTGCAAGGTACTCCGACACTCAAGTAAGAAAAAAGGGAGTAAGCAAGTACAGTAAAGCAAGTGTGAGTTTAGGATGCAATGTAACCTGACCCTCTCAAGTGAGAGGGTGTTTATAGAGAGCCCCCAGCGCGGGGCCAACGGTTACTTGCACTGGGCTAGATTGTAATGCCCAATTCAAGTAACTGTCAGGGCTTACGTGGCGTAGTGAAGACCAGCACGTGGTCTTCGCCCTGGTGTAACGGTCCCTAAATCTCTGGAAGTAGGGCAGACCGATTCCTTCGGGAGTGGGAAGTTACAAGAGAACGTGTCCTTGCAGGGAGGAGCACGTGGGTGTCGAGGAGAGGTGCATCTGCGGGCTATATGCTTCTGCTCGACAGTCTTTGCCTCACGTGCCCGACGTCCAAGGGGATTGGTACGTGCCCGACACGGAGGCGATGTTGGGCCTCGTTGGGCCTTCACTGGTCATTGGGTTTGGGCCTGCCCGACAGTAGGGCAGGCGCTGACCCAGTCCAGAACAGGAGCCCCCAAGTCGTTGCTCTGAGGTGTCAGAGTAATGACTTAAGGGCTAGTACTATGTCGAGGATGTATCCAGTCGGGGAAGGGATTTTAAATGAGGAGCAGTTGGTCAACCGGGCAGGAACAAATTGATCTGCTCGCGCCACACTGGCCGCGGCTGGGTGACGTCTTGGGGATACGAGAAGTCTGAAGCGAGGAGAATGGAAGGACGCGTGTTGGAGAATGAAAAGACGCGCGTGGGGAAACGCGCGCTATGTGTCACACCCCATCATTACCTAGGGCGGCTACGCCAGGGTAGCGTAATCGATTGCCTAGGAAATCCTCGAGTCTCGTGGGGCCCTTATAAATAGGGGTGAGCACGCGTCATTTGCACGTTTTCACTCTCTCTGCTTAGACTCTCTTCCTTCTTCTCTCACGGCCACCGTCGCCCCTGCATGTCACCGCGAACCGCCGTACCGAAACCCTACCGGAACTATACTTCAAGTAAGTTTCTCGATCTTTATCCTTTCTTTTGCATTTCATGCGGTGGTTCTATGGTGAACTGATGAAGTTCCCAGGGAAATCGCGAAATTTCCGGCGAAAACGGCGAAATTTCTTAGTTTTCTTGTTAAATCCCGCCGGGGGAAGTGATGAGAACCACGAGGATAGGAAGAATGTCTCGAGGACGTGAGATGAATCTCTCAAGGTCCTCGCTAACGTTCTTAACCGTGGGAGGAATCCTTGGGGAGCAGTACCGGGGTCGTTCGTCGCATAACCGGAGATGTTGTGTGATCGCGACAGTCGCGTGGTCCCTGACGCCCCTTCTTCGCCCTTTCACTTGATCAGCGGTGGAGGGGTGAATTTGATTTGGATCATCGAATTCACTATTTCCTTCTGCTTTTCGGGTAAATGGACGCCTTGTCAATGGTCGTGGGATCTTTAGACACCGACGACCAACCCGACTCACCGATGGCGGAGATAACTAGTGTCGAAGAGCGTCCCCTCGCGGAGTGGGTTAGCCACGAGCCGCTAAACATGATCTCCCAGTTCGTCGACGGGGATGAAGATGATATTTTTTGTACAGTCGAACACCGGCTGGTGGGCTCCTCGAAGACGTGGAAGGTGTTCTGGCCTCAGGCACACCACTGCATCTGTTCGACCTATCGAGGGATGAGGTTCCCCCTTTAAGAATTCATGTTCGACGAGGCGGGGTGGCGCTTGCCCTTTACGGATTTCCAACAAGCGGTGTTCGTTTGGCTGCACCTGGCGCCCTCGCAACTCCATCCTAACTCCCTCGCTTTTATCCGAGTCTTCGAGCTCGTTTGTAAATATCTCCATATCGGGGCAACCGTGCCTCTTTTCTTTCGTATCTTCCACCTCCAACGACAGGGCTCTGACGGTAGACACGGTTGGGTGTCTTTTAAACAAGTGAGCAGCCTCTTCCACACCTACCTGGACTTTGTTCGGAACTTTAAATACCGGTATTACATCGTGAGGCCGGTCACGCTTGAGGCTGTGAATTCGGTGTATCATCGGGTTTCCCGCGAGGTGGACGGGCAGACGGAGGAGGTCCTTGAACTGAGATTCCCCTTGTTCTAGACGGAAGAACATTTCAAAAAGGGGACGGACAACTACATTGTCAGCCCTGGCCGACTTGGCGAGGGGGGGATCGTCTGGCGTATGAGAAAATAGTCGCCTTCATCAACGGATTCAACAAAGCCAAGCTCGTGACGCCGGACGGAGAATTCGTCCGGGATGACGACGAACAGGTCTTAACGAAGCGCCGTTTAATCAATACGAGGGCCCTCCTCGAGACGTTTTCCGACGAGGACGCCCTCGAGCTGTTAGGTGGTGGAATCTTCTTCGACTTGTTTTTTCTTCACGTCCGGGTTTCCGATTTACTGACACATTTGTTTTCTTCGCAGGCAAGATGTCGACTGCTGAGGAGCACTTCAAAAAGTTGAAGGCTGCTCGCCTTTCGAATAAGGGAGGTAAAGGCCGTATCGAGCAACTTCGATCGCAGGTCCCCGGTCCTACTCCGGCAACCGGGGGTTCTTCTGGCTCTCCTCAGGACAACGACTCCCCCAACGCTCAGAACTCCCCGAAGAGACAACGGCTTATTGATTAGGTGGACGTCGACCTCACAGAGAACGAAAGCCCTCCTGCTGTGAAATTTGTGCTCCCGCCTTGCTACTCGAGGCCGAACTTCTTTATGGGGAACAATTCCCTATGTGTTGGTGCACCCGAAGTTCAGACCATCTTGGGTGTTGACAGGGTCTCTCGGAGAAGGGCGCTGGTGGAGGATGTGTCCGCGGTGATGCGGGTTTGCGCTGCTACTTTAGTCCTGAACGACGAGACGTGTCCAGCGGGTGAGCTGAACAGGCTGTAAGAGAGTTTCAGGTCCAGAACAAGGCTCGGGTCGAGCTTCAAGGGCAGTTGGAGGAGAGGTTGGGAAACGCTGAGGAGGAGAAGAAACGTCTCTTGGTGAGGAACGCCGAGCTAGAAGAAGTTGTTCGCCCGGCTGAGGAGGAGACCGAGGAAGACAGGTTGTTGACTTCGCGGGCAGCGCTAATAGCTAAACTCAGGGAAGCCGAGCAGGATAACCTTGTGGCGGCTGACATAGGTTTCAGGAACGCCGTGCAGCAGCTTCGGGTTGTCAAGCCCGACCTCATAACTGAAGGGACTGACCCCGACTACGAGGTGGTCAACGGCCAGATCGTGCAGCCGATGCAAGAGGAAGAGGTCGGCGGAGGGGCAGAAGAACACGAGCAGCAAGAGGGGACCGTCGCCGAGTAGGTTTTTCCTTTCTCATTTTGTTTGGCCTGCGAGCCATTTTAATCTTTAATGTCTGTGCTCGGCCTGCGTGCCAGGGGATTTTTTGATACTTGTTTGTAATACCTGTACAATGGGCTTCTGCCGCTTAATGTATTTTTGTTTATCTGCGCGTGTGACGTTTGTATGTTTTCGCTTGTGTGTGATGTTATCGTATTTGTTATACTTTATCTATTTTTGTCTAAGTAATAGAGGTTTTGGGAATTTGCTCGACTTCGATAATCCTCGACCGCGTGGAGAGCTGGCCGAGTGGTCGGAGGTGTATTCTGACCTTCAACAAGGCTAAGAGCTCGGTCGAGGTCTTAGCTTCGTGGCGTGAACTTCCCATCGCAAGCTGGGTGTTCTGCCTAATTGGTACAACGACGACGGATCTTGATCAAGGTGTCCTCATCGGATCAAAAGTCCTCGCGCACACACAAGGCGACCCTTGATCATCGTGTCTTATATAGGGGTGTCGCACTTGTACCCTAGTGCATCCCCGTAACCGCGATGCTAGTGTGTCGCGGACAGTGCTTAATTGTAGTACTGTTTAAGCTTCTCAGCGTTCCATGGTCGAGCAAGTTCTTCCCCATGCAGATTTTCGAGGAAGTAGGCTCATGTCCCCGTTTTCGCGCGAACGCAGTACGGGCCCTTCGATTTTGCGGCGAGTTTGCCTTCTCGCGAATCTTTCTGGTTCCTTCGTAGGACGAGGGTGCCTACCTGAAAATCACGTTTGATGACTTTTTCGTTATAACGTAAAGTTATTTTTTGTTTTAGCAAAGCTTCTCAGAGAGAAGCGCCCGACCGTGTCTCCTCGATGAAATCGAGCTCTTTCCTCTGGGCTTCGTTGTTCGTATCTCCATCGAGTGGGGCTTCCATCCTCCTCGAGGGTTCCCTGATCTCCGCGGGAATCACCGCCTCCGTTCCGTAGGTCAGACGAAAGGGTGTCTCCCCAGTCGTGGAGTGTGGGGTTGTTCGGTAGGCCTAGATGATGATGTGTAACTCCTCGACCCACCGTTGCTTGGCATCGCCCAATCGACGTTCCAATCCTTGGAGGATTACTCTGTTCGCCGCTTCGACTTGCCCATTCGTTTGAGGGTGTTCGACCGACGTAAAGTGCTGCTTCGTGCTCAGTTTGGTGATGAAGTCTTAGAAGTTCCTGTCGGTGAACTGTGTTCCGTAGTCGGTGACAATAGCTTGGGGCATGCCGAATCGGGCGAGGATGTTCCTCTTGTAGAAACGTAGTATGTTGAAGGCCGTGATTTTGGCCAGTGCTTCCGCCTCGATCCACTTCGTAAAATAATCCACCCCGACAATGAGGTATTTGTTTTGATACGATCCCACGACGAAAGGTCCGAGGATATCCATTCCCCACCATGCAAACGGCCACGGGAAGGACAGTGTTTTGAGCTCGTTAGGAGGAGCGAGGTGCATGTCCCCGTGTCGCTGGCATCTATCGCACTTCTTGACGTGTTCCTTGGCGTCTTGTTGCATGGTGGCCCAATAATACCCTGCTCGAAGTGCCTTACGGGCTAAAGATCGCCCACCGAGGTGTTGTGCATTGATTCCCTCATGGATTTCCTGGAGTATACCGGGGACCTTGGTCTCCTCGACGCATCTGAGGAGAGGGATAGAAAACCCACGGCGATATAGCTTGTCCTCGATTATAGTGTACGAGCACGCTCGCCGCTTGACCATCCCGGTTTCCTTGGGGTCCTCGGGCAGTTTGCCTGTCGTGAGGTACTCGTATACCGGGGTCATCTAGCAATTGTTGTCCCTAATGATGTTCACGTCCGCTGCCGGAACGGGTTTGTCGATGCTCGGGCGGGAAAGCACTTCTTGTATGACAGATTTGTTTCCGCGTTTCTTCTTTATGCTCGCCAATTTGGACAAGACATCTGCTCGGGCATTGTGCTCGCGAGGGATGTGGGTCACTTCCGCGGAGGCGAAATTCTTTATCTTTTCCTTTACTAAGGTCAGGTATTCAATGAGGCAGTCGTTCTTGGCCTGATACTCTCCTCGGACTTGAGAGGCTACGAGCTGGGAGTCAGTGAAGATTTTGACCTCCTTGGCGCCGAGGTCCTCGGCCAACCAAAGGTCGACGAGGAAATCCTCGTACTCTGCCTGATTGTTCGACGTCGGGAAGGATAGTTAGAGGGAGACCTCGATCAGGATGCCTTCTTCGTTTTCAAGGATAATGCCCGCCCCACTCCCCTTCGTGCTGGATGCTCCGTCGACATATATTGTCCACTTTTGGGATCCGTTGGTCGAAGGCTCCGGGACGGTCATCTCCGCCACAAAGTCGGCCAATACCTGAGCCTTCAGGGCCTTCCTTCCCTCGTATTGGATGTCAAACTTGGCGAGTTCGAGTGACCACCTGAGCATTCTTCCCGCCATATCTGGTCGTCCAAGGAGCTGCCTTATAGGCTGTTCGGTTCTTATGACGACAATGTGGGCTAGGAAGTAATGGCGCAGCCTCCTGGCCGCGGTGACGAGGGCCAGGGAGACTTTCTCGATCTGCTGATACCTGAGCTCGGGACCTTGGAGGGCTTTGTTCATGAAGTAAATCAGTTTTTTCCCGTCGGGGGTTTCCCGTATAAGGACGGCACTGACCGCTTCGCTCGTGATGGCGAGATACAAGAAGAGTGTCTCCCCGTTCTCTGGCCGTGAGAGGACTGGGGGCTGCGATAGGACTTGTTTTAGGTGGAGGAGCGCCTGTTCGCACTCCTCGCTCCATTCAAATGTCGCTTTTTGTCGAAGAAGTTTGAAAAACGGGAGTGCGTATTTTGCAGACTTGGCGACGAAGCGGGAGAGGGCGGTTAGCATCCCGTTCAGTGATTGTATTGACTTCTTTGAGTTCAGAGTTGGGATCTCGGAGAAAGCCCTACACTTGTCGAGGTTGTCCTCGATTCCTCGCTCTGTGAGGTAGAAGCCGAGGAACTTACCTGCCCGAACACCGAAGGTGCATTTGTCGAGATTGAACCTCATGCGGTATCTCCTCGCTGTGTCGAACACCTTCTTGAGGTGCGCGGCGTGGTCGACTTCTTCTACGGATTTGATGATCATGTCGTCCATATAAACCTCGAGCATGTCGCCGATTTCTCCCAGGAAAACTTTATTCATCATCCGTTGGTAGGTCGCGCCGGTGTTCTTCAGGCCGAAGGGCATTATGTTGTAGTAATAATTGCACGACTCGGTCATGAAGGCCGTGTGCTGTTTGTCAACCTTATCCATGGGGATTTGGTTGTACCCTGAGTAGGCGTCCATGAAGGATAACAGTCTGTAACCTGCAGAATTGTCGACCAGCTGGTCGATGTTAGGCAAAGGATAACAGTCTTTCGGGCATGCCCGGTTAAGACCAGTATAGTCAACACACATCCTCCATTTTCCATTATTCTTTTTGACAATTACAATGTTGGACAGCCAGGTTGTGTACTTGGCCTCCGAAATTAAATTTGCCTCTATGAGGTCTTTTACAGCTTTTTCAGCAGCCTCTGCTTTTTCAGGAGACTGCCTACGCCTACGTTGAACTATGGCCCTAGCGGCCGGATCTACTGCAGCTGATGGCAAGCCACTTCGGGGTCAAGGCCGGGCATCTCGGAGGCGCTCCACGCGAACAGATCAACGTTCTCTTGGAGACACGCCTTCAGCTGCTTCTTTACCAGGTCGGGGAGCCCGGTGCCGATCTTCACGTTACGGTCTGGATCATCCCCGAGGGTGACGAGCTCGAAGTCTCCGTCTAGGATGGGGCGCGTTGGGTGGAGAGGTTGCCCGTTGTTTTCTGCCTGGAGGTCGAGGTCCTCTGCTCCCCCTTCTTCATGCTCGCCCAGGAACCTGTTGTCGAGGTCGACCGCGTTGACGCGCGGGAGAGGCCTCTGTACGGTGTCCGGGGATGACTTTGCTCCAGTCTTGGGCTTGGTGCCGATGGAACTCATGCCTTTAATTGCAGCGTCGAAGCACCTTCTGGCCGCGTCTATGTCCCTGTGCATCGTAACTACCCATCCCCTGGCTGTGTAGTACTTCATCTTGAGGTGGACCGTTGATGGCACTGCTATGAGTTCGGCCAGTGTGGTCCTCCCGAGGATGTAGTTGTAGAGGGATGGACATTCGACCACCAGGAAGCGGGTCTTCACTTGACGGGCAGTGTCGTCGACCCTGAATGTGACCATCAGTTCAACGTAATCCCATAGCCTGGTGGTGGTGCCGTTGAACCCCTGCAGATCTGAACCGACGTACGGGGTCAGATGTCTCTCGTCGAGCTGGAGGGTCCCAAATAGGTAAGCGTACATGATGTCGACCAAACTTCCCTGATCGACAAGGATCCTGCGAACGTCAAAATTCGCCATCTGTGCCCTCACCAAGAGGGGGATTGTGGCGTTGGGTGCTCCGCCTGGGAGCTCTTCAAGGTAGAAGGTGATAGGGTTTGATTTCCCTTGCACCTTCTCGAGAGTGATGGTCTTTGCCGACGTTGCAGACTCCAGTTCATCAAATTTCCGCTTGATCGATCCGACGGATAACTTCTCGTAACCGCCCCCGCATATGACCATTGTCTTGGGGAAACCTTCCCACGTGCTGCGGGCAGCGACGGGGTCTTCGTGGGGGAAGGTCGCCCACATGCTGCGAACTGCCTCTTGGCCCTCGATGCCTTCGGGGACAAAAAAGTCTTCGGGTCGAGTGACGCCGAGGGCGACCTGCAGCCGACTCTCGTTGGGAGGAGGTGTCATCTCCTCGACATTCTAGGCTTCTCGGGCACTGGGATGAGGAGTGTCATTCTTCTGGGCGTACTTCTTTAGGTGCCCTTCCTTGATCAGGATCTCAATTGCATCCTTGAGATAGATGCAGTCCTCCGTGACATGTCCGTGGCTCCGGTGGAACCTGCAGTACTTGGACTTGTCTGCATTTGGTTTGGGGGCAGTTGGCTTCGGAAAGCGGATGCCTCCTTTCAGAAATTCCGAGTTGGAGCACTCGAAGAGGATTCGTGTGCGGCGAGCGTTGAACGACGTGTATTCCTTGAACCGGTCAGCTGGTCCTCGCAGTTCACGAGAGTCCCGAGGCCAGCTTTCCTTCTTTCTTTCTCCTCCGCGTCGGGGAATGGAGTCTTCTTCTTTTCTGCCGCGGGAGCCTTCCTTCCGCCTCGAGTCGAGGGCAATCTGTGCTGCCTCTGACTCCTCGAACTCGATGTATGACTGAGCTCGTTGGAGGAGGTCCTCCAAACGGCGAGGTCTGTGTAGGCCCACGGACTTGGCAAAATCGGATCCAAGTCGTAGTCCCCGGATGATTAAAAACTTCTTCATGTCATCGGTCGTGTGGACCTCGACAGTCTCCCTGTTGAACCTCTCAATGTAGTTCCTGAGAGGCTCGTTCTTCCCCTGGTAGATGCTCTCTAGTGCGGCCTCCATCTTTGGGTATCGGCGAGATGCCATGAAGTGTTTGGTAAAGCGTTCTCTTAGTTGCCTCTAGGACGTGATAGACCTGGGTGCTAGACTCTTGTACCAGGTCATGGCGCCTTTTCGCAAGGGGTGGGGAAAAGTTTGCACTTAATGGCTCCCTTGACGTTTCTGAAGTCGAGCATGGCTTCAAAACTTTCGACGTGATCGTCGGGGTCAGCCAGGCCATCGTAAGTCCCCAGTGGCGGGGGTTTCTCCATGGCCGTAGGGATTGGGGCGTCCATGATCTCCCATGATAGGGGGTCCTCTGGTCTTCGTCGTCGCTTCCATCTGGGGACCTTGATGGGGATCAGTGGTGTCGACCAGGTCCTTGTCGTGGAGGGGAGTTCCTAGAGCGGTCCCTCGGTCTCTCCTTGGCGGTCTTGCTCCTCTTGGTAGTCGAGGAGCGCCTGGGTTCCTTTTGAGGGGGGGAACGATGGTGCTTGTGGGAGGCTTCTGGCTGGGGGCACTCGAGACGCGGCCGGCGGCCCTCGCGCACCGGCGAGGGGGTCCGAGATTCTTCTAGAGGAGTCCTTCGCGGGGAAGGAAAACGGTGAGGCGAAGGTGGGCGACGGTGTCTTCGCGGGGAAGATCGTCGTGTTTGCCCTCGCTCGAGTGCTTTAATTATGATATTCTGGTACATTATCAGCTGGTTGGTCTGGTTGACCAAGGAGAACAGGGCCACGGTGCTCGAATCTGCATTGGGCGGAGGAGCAACTGGCTGAAAGGCAGCTTGTTGGTTGTCCTGCTGGGCGGCGTCATAAGCCGTGTCTTGGGAGTCTGAGGAGGCGGTATGCCCGTCTCTTACGTCGCCTTCTTCGACGTTGAGGGCAGCAGTGTCCTCACGGTGGTTTTCGTTCTCGAGTTGCGCAAGGACAGTGTCCAGAGCTTTGTTCGCAGACGGGTTGTTGGCCATGCTGGTGATGAACGGAGGAATTGCTTTGGTTTAACGACAGATGAAAAATGGGGAAGCAGTGGTTCCCATAAACGGCACCACTGATCGTACCTGGATCAGACAGTTATGCAGTGGCCAGCAACGTCGTATGGACTTCAGCTCCGGTGATGATGATACGGCGGGGGGTGTACCTGCAAGGTACTCCGACGCTCAAGTAAGAAAAAAAGGAGTAAGCAAGTACAGTAAAGCAGGTGTGAGTTTAGAATGCAATGTAACCTGACCCTCTCAAGTGAGAGGGTATTTATAGAGAGCCCCCGGCACGAGGCCAATGGTTACTTGCAGTGGGCTGGATTGTAAGGCCCAATCCAAGTAACTGTCAGGGCTTACATGGCGTAGTGAAGACCAGCACGTGGTCTCCGCCCTGGTGTAACGGTCCCTAAATCTCCGGAAGTAGGGCAGACCGATTCCTTCGGGAGTGGGAAGTTACAAGAGAACGTGTCCTTGCAGGGAGGAGCACGTGGGTGTCGAGGAGAGGTGCATCCGCGGGTTATATGCTTCTGCTCGACAGTCTTTGCCTCGCGTGCCCGACGTCCAAGGGGATTGGTACGTACCCGACACGGAGGCGATGTTGGGCCTCGTTGGGCCTTCGCTGGTCATTGGGTTTGGGCCTGCCCGACAGTAGGGCAGGCGCTGGCCCAGTCCAGAACAATAATAAAGGCAAAAATATTGTCTAGGTCCTTTAAGTTATTTTAAAATATCAAGTTAGTTCTTTAAGGTTTTTTTGTAACACTTTGGTCTTTTATGTTAAATAACGTTTGCGCCGTTGACCTTTTTAAAAATCTTCGTTCCAAAAAAGCCTATGTGGCACAAACGGAGCACATGTGGCACTTAACAGCGAGGATGTGTCATTTTATTTTATTATTTATTTATTTTTTAATTCCACGTGGATTTTTAATTTTTTTAATTTTTTTTAATTTAATTTTTATTTATTTTTTACTGAAAGGACCTGATTGTTACATTTTAAAAACATATGAGACGTGAGTGTTACAAATTAAAATATAACTGATACGTTGTTTTATACTATTTTGAATCTTAAACAATAACTGATGTGTTGTTTTACACTATTTTGAACCTTAAACAACTACAAGACAACATACCAAACATTAAATAATCTAAAGATATTAAAATCAGTTTGAAAATACATTTTTTATTAAGCAAATTGAATAACTGCTACGCATGAGTGCAATGGTTGCCATAGTTAGTCTTTCAACCACTTTTTCTTGAACACATGGCAAATCAATGTGAATGAATGCATCTCATTATATTTTGTGAGCCATTATTTAATGATGGATTTATTATATTTGTGATTATACCCTCTCTCCAGTTTCTACACACTTGCTTAATTGTATATATCTTCACTAATTACAATTCCAATCTTAATATGTTTAGTTATATGTAATAATATTTCAATGCATACTTTTTCATTGGCATGAAAAAATAATAATGAGAGATAAGGACTTACAAAGCCAAGTAGATCTTTCATACTCTGCCGAGATAAACATAATCATCTCTGGAACATCCTCCAGCCATTCATTGATGCATTTAACGTGTTTCTATATGGGGTGTTGAGTACTCCAACTTAACCTCATATCATTTCTTGCATTCATGGAAACACCTTCCATCATAAATATTCATTTCATTTTCCATTCCTTGCATTGCATTCCTTATTATTTGGTGCTGATTTTTGCTTTGGAACGGTTGAAGGACCTCCACTCCTACTTCTCTAACTTTCCAGATCGAATTTCTGCTGCAAATCTCTGACACCAGTTTTAGGAGAGATTGATATACCCAGACAGATAACAACAACGTAGAAACTTAAAAGCTTTATGTTGCTCATAAGAACCCATTCACGATGGTTTTATAGTTTAGAGCATATAATATAAGACTTTCCTTATTCAACATTTCAGAATGTTTCAATTAGAATATAAAAAGTTGTTCTAATAATTATGATCAACAGACAGAAAGTATCGAACCAATATTAGCAAGAAAAGCTGATGAGGAAGGTATGCAACTGAAATGAAAACTAGATGGAAGTCATAGTATACGAAATTTTGCCAAACAAAAGTAGCCAATCATAAAACTAGTGAAACCAAACCAGTATTAACAACATGAATTAGGAGGCAAGGTGAAATAGGTTGGTGGGTGAAGATGAAATAAATAAAGGAATGAGGGCATGTACTGATTTTAATATCTTTAGTAATAAATATGATTATCTTTTATCCCTATTTGTTAGATTATGTATGTATTGGTTTATGCATGTATTGGTTTATAACTTTATATTAATGCTTTTGATAATATTTAGATTATTTAATGTTTGGTGTGATGTCTTGTAATTGTTTAAGGTTCAAAATAGTGTAAAACAACACATCAGTTATTGTTTTAGATTCAAAATAGTGTAAAACAACGTATCAGTTATATTTTAATTTGTAACACTCACGTCCCATATGTTTTTAAAATGTAACAATCAGGTCCTTCCAGTAAAAAATAAATAAATTTTTTTTTTTAAAAAAATTTATAAAAAAAATTTAAAAAAATTTAAAAATAAAAAATCCATGTAGAATTAAAAAATAAAATAAAATGACACATCATCGCTGTTAAGTGCCACAAGTGCTCCGTTTGTGCCACATAGGCCTTTTTGGAACAGAGATTTTTAAAAAGGTCAACGGCGCAAACGTTATTTAACATAAAGGACCAAAGTGTTACAAAAAAACTTAAAGGACTAACTTGATATTTTAAAATTGAAATTCTGGCACAGATATCAGATGTCTTACACAGATGTTGAGACACTGATATCCAACACAATGAACAAGATAAC
Source organism: Lathyrus tuberosus (assembly GCA_022829125.1). Lineage (NCBI taxonomy): Eukaryota > Viridiplantae > Streptophyta > Magnoliopsida > Fabales > Fabaceae > Lathyrus > Lathyrus tuberosus. Next base: position 4,776,053 of record JALAZF010000282.1, read on the forward strand.
AATAAAAATAACAGTGCAGAAAGTAAATAACACAGTGATATGTTTACCCAGTTCGGATCAACAATCCTACTCTGGGGGCTACCAAGCCAGGGACGAAACCAATATACGATAGTATCAATTCACAGATCATACAATAACCAGATAATCTGCTCACTTAATCACTACCCTTCCTATGATTTCTACCTAAGACTCACCTAGGTATGAGGCCCTCCTCAAATCCCTCTACAACCACAACCCGTGATTGGTATCTTTCCACACAAGTAACAAACCGAAAGTCACACTTTCAAAAACACACAATTCTCAATACTTCACAGCTTATGAGAATTGACACACAAGAAACTCAATGCTTAAAAGCTTACGAGTAACTGACAGAACTTACAACACAAAAAACCAGTCCTTATACTGTTATCAGAATGATACCAGTTAGGCTCACAAAATACACTCAAAACCCTAACAAAACATACGTAAGTTCCACACCTAAATTAGGTTTACATCAGTCAATATATAGCATTTAATTTGTACTGAATTGGGCTTCAAAAACGCAGCAAATAGACTGCTCACAAATCTGCAAAATTAACTCCAACAAAATAGGTCTTCAATCTAAAGTTTCCTATTATGTCTCCATAATTAGAAACAGCAGAAAATCCGAAAAACCAACAAATAAACACAATCCAAAAATACTTTGGATGCCACATAGGATAACCAAATATTCACAGAATATTCAGTAACAAATCTCAGCAACAGAAACTGCTTTTAAACTGAATCCAAACACGATGTCCTATGAGCAGGTATGGGACATCATCATTCGACATGTTGAGTGCAGCAACTTAGAACATCTTGTTTTAACAACTTGCTTCAAGAATAGTTTTAGCAAAATAAATGCCAACCACAGAATCAGAGAAATAACAAAAATAACTTAAAGAACCTAGACAATATTTTTGCCTATATTAAATAAGGATATGTTAATAAAAATATAATAAATATTATATTATTATTCTAAATGAACAAATAACTTAAAACAAATAAAAATAAGAAAAAAACGCTTATTATAAAATAGAGGGAGTAATATAAAATTATTTATAAATAGGCCGATCAATATACTTTTTTTTTAAACAGCAAAGAAATGAACTATATTAAAATGAAAGGCATAAGATATGCCATAAAATACAACACTCCACAACCCCCCAACAACAATAAAGCTGCATATCAGAAAATGAAAACATCCTACTAGCCAGGAACCGGAAACAATCAGAGATATAGACAGCCAAAACAATAAAACTGAAAGTCATACACGCCAAAGCCACAACACGGAACATCCTGCAGATTAATAATAGCAACAACAGCAAAATACTAGCCACAAACCAGAAAAAAGCCGGTTAACACATTACTGCTCCGAAGACAGATTGACACCGAACACGAAAACCCGATTAAACCCATGAACTAAGTGACTACTGCTGCAGGAGAGCACCAAAACTATCTCAAACAAATCTCGAGATTGATCCACCCTATTGATAACTCTTCCAAAATCTTTTTAGATTTTAATTTTAACCATCTCCAAGAAAGGATTATGGCATCTAGGGTGGAAAAACGGGCCGCCCACCCTGCCCAGCCCCGCCCCGCCCCACCCCACCCCGCCAAATGAAAATGGGCATAAAAATCTAGCTCGCCCTTGCCAAGGTGGCGGGTTGGCGGGCGGCGGGCGGCGGGCTTGCCTGCCTAATTTTTTATTTATTTGTTTTTTCATTTTTTTAATAGATTAATAGGCTTGTTTTTACATTTCAATTAGATTTTTCACTTATTTTTTAAAACAATTTTTATAAAGCATCTTTTTAACAAATTTTACTTCAAAAAATATTGCATATATTCTTAAATATATATATAAAATAAAACCATCAAGAATTAGAATTACTAGAATTAACTAAAAGAGGGTGAGTTTAAGGTGAGACAAGCTGAACGAACAGATGCGGCGGACTTTCGCGGGCGGCGGGTTTTGGCGGGCGGGCTTTGGCGTGTGGCGGTCTTTAATGGGGCGGGCTTTGGTGGGCGGCGGGCCCAAAATCCCAACCTAACCCGCCATTTTTTGGCGTGTGTGCGGGCCACGACCCATTTTGCCACCCCTAATGGCATCCTCTATCACCTTTACCTGCTGAATTTCTTCCTTCCGAAAAACTTTAGGATTTCTTGCCTTCCATATGCTCCAAATACAAGCACACCATAACACTCAAAGCTTTAAAGATGATTCTTTTCCACCTCCAATCAGGTTTTCGAACTATAACAAATGTTTTCATCCTTCTTTGTGTAATGCTGTTGAGACTCCTAACTAGTTGCAGATGTATTTCCAAATGCTTGCGAAATAATGACACTAAAAAAAGAGATGGGATACCGATTCCTCGCAATTACAATCACCCACATCCTTATTGCGACCCTGCGGCAGAATACCCCTCCTTTCTATATTGTCTATCGTTGCGAGCTTATTGTGAGGCAATCTCCAAATTAAACTAGAGACTTTTGTAGGAATTGAATTGTTCCAGATCTTTGACCACAGTTTCCTATTCTCCGATGGGCTTTCAGGCAAGATATTGTTGTAAACGTTCTTCACTGAGTAGTCTATCAAATTTTCAAGGTTTCCTATGTCCAAAGCGCACAATTCTTTCCACTAACTCGAGCTTCTTCTGACCCCTAGATTTAGTCTTTCAGCATTCTGCCTGTATCTGTTGATTAGAGCGGAGAACTAAATTCCTTTTTTTCCAGTATTAATCCTCCATTTCCATTTTCCTATCAATGCAGTGTTGAAAATGCCCAGCCTTCTAATTCCTAGGCCCCTTCCTGGATTGGTCTACATACCATTTCCCACTTGACCCATTTGATTTTTCTTCCTGCCTCATACCCTCCCCAAAGGAATTGTTTGAAAATAGATTCTAGTTTGCGAATAATACCTGTAGGTGCTTTGAAGAAGGAGAGAAAATATATCGGAATCACATATAAGACTGATTTCAGAATGACGATTCTACCACCAATGGAGAGATATTTGTTCTTCCATGTAGCAAGCCTTGAATTTACCGTGTTTAGCACTTCATCCCATATGTCCATTCGTTTCGTGTTTGCTCCAATTGGTAACCCAGGGTATAAGAAATGTATAGAGCTTATACTGCACTGTAAAACCCTTGCCGCCTCCCTCAACCACTCTTGAGAGATATTGATTCCCGCTAATTTACTCTTTTTCAAGTTCACTTTAAGCCCGATCAGCAACTCAAATAATTTCAGGACACTCTTGACTGTTCTAATATTTGACCAAGATTTCTCACAAACAATCAAAGTGTCGTCAGCGTACTGCAGGTGTGAAAATAGCTCGCTGCCTTCATCAAATTTGAAGCCTTAAAACTTCCTCAACACTTCCACCTTTTTCATCACTGCGTTGAAAGCTTCTACGATAATTAGGAACAAAAATGGTGACAACGGGTCACCTTGTCTAGGACCGCGACCCATCTTAAATTCGCTTGTTTGGCTGTCGTTAACCAGAATTAATAATGATGATGTACTCAAACATTCAGAAATCCAATTACACCATTTTGGCGGGAATCCCATCTTTTCCATTATATAGACCAAACACTTTCAATCTATGCAGTCATATGCTTTCTCGAAATCCACTTTGAACAGTAATAGTTCTTTCCTTCTTTTACTAGCATCGTCCACTATTTCGTTAGCCACTAATATTCCATCCAGGATCTGCCTGCCCGCGATATAAGCTGATTGCGTTTTTGATATAATTTTGTCCATGACCATTTTCAGTCTGCTAGCCAGCACCTTGGATATAACCTTATAAAGACAGCCGACGAGAGATATTGGCCTAAATTTAGAAATCTTTGAAGGATTTTTCCTTTTAGGAATAAGGACCATGAATACATTTTTTGCTCCTCTAACAATTCATCCATATGAATGGAACTCTGTTAACATTTTCATGAAATCACCTTTGATTAAACCCCAGAACTCATTTATGAATCCGAAATTAACACCATCCGGGTCGGGGCTTTTGGAACTTTCAAAATCCCAAATCGCGTCCCTCACTTCTTTTTCCAAAAATTCCCGAATTAATCCTATCTTATCAGCCTCCTCTAGTTTTGTGAACTCCAGATTATCTGGTTGAATTCTTGCCCTTCTGCTTGCAAAAGTCTTCTTGAAGTGTTCGAATATTGCACTCTTAATTTTTGTCGCATCTTTCAGCGTTCTCTCATCCACTTCTAATGATTGAATTTCATTTTCTTTTCTCCTCCTATAATACAACCATGGATGAATTTTGTATTGGTATCTCCTTATTCAACCATCGATTTCGAGCTCTTTGGCTTTAGCTACTACAATTAAGATTTGATAGTTTATGTATATTTTCTAATAACTCTCGTTTACGGTTGTCCTCTAGTGTTGACAAATTCTCTTCTCCATCTTTTAATTCTAGCTTCTTAAACTCTTCTAGATTATGCGTATGCGTCTTGTGCCACGCTTTAAGACTTGCTTTCAGCTTCTTGAATTTTTCCTTTAAGACGTACATTCCCCGACCCTCCACCTATATGCTTTTCCAATAATCTTTAACAAAACTGTGGTATCCGTCCAATTGACTCTAACACTCTAACATTCAAAATGTCATCGGACCCCAATCTTGCTTCGACTCGCATAATAATAATGGACAATGATCGGACAACCCCTTGTTTAAAGCCTATTGCGTGCAGTGTGGCCATCTTCTGCACCATTCTTCTAAAATTAAAAATCTGTCTAGACGACTCATAATTGAACCTCACAACCTAGACCATGTAAATTTCCTACCGTGCATCGACAAGTCGATAAGATAAGAGTTTGTGATGAATTCATCAAATCTTGCAATCTCACTCATTCTACTTGTTTTGTTTGAGCCTCGTCTCTCCTCCAGTGATCTAACTGCATTGAAATCCCCTAGAACATATATGTTTTCTCTGTTTTTATCCCTATTCTCGACTTTAGATCAGCCCATAATACTCGTTTTCCTTTGCTATTACAAAGCGCATATATATTTACCACATTTATTTTTCTCTTCTCTTCACTCCATTCTCCTTCTACCCACACCAAGTGCTCCAAAATTGAAACATTCTGAGTATTAAACTTGTTGTTGTCCCATATCGTCAAAATACCTCCTGATCTCCCCTCCAATTGTTTACTAGCAAGATCGAAATTATTCTCGCCCCATATTATTCCACAAGTCGATATGTCTACTTCTTCCATCTTGGTTTCTTGAATGAAAACGAAAGACGATTTATGTTCCTTAATTAAGCTGCTGATTTCCTCTTTCTTTGCCATCCCTCCTAGACCTCTTGTATTATAACTGATTATCTTTATAATTAAACTCTATATCAACACTCATATCCTAACCAATCTACTAAATATTACTCTGGCCTTTCCTCTCCTTTTACTCCTACTGATAGTTCTTGTAAAATTTCACCTTCCACACCTTTGTGTATCAGCCCAATATCTTTGCCCAGGTCCCATATGTATTTAGCTACTTCTATTGCATTCCCGTGTACCATGACCCAACTTTTTCTCTCTTCTTCTTTACTAATATGGTTCATGTATGAGTTAGAACATACCTGTTTTTCTGCCTTGTTTCTTCGATTGCAATTACACCTCGCCATTGACCGTTTTCCTTTCCTTTTTCTTTCTTCTTTAACTTTAAAATTTCTTATCTTCTTCTTCTTCAATCTTTGTATATCTGTCTGTCCTTGCTTCTAGCTTGTTCGTCTGCTTCCACCTTCAAATTTATTTTTGATTCGGAATTGTGTGATTTGTCTCCTTCACGTGTCTGTAATCTTGTTACCCTCTGAGTTTGTTGTAAGCCTGTTATCAATTGCACTTTGGGGATGTGATCCTGAATATTCTTTCTGCATTTGTACTGATTGTTCGTTTAATAACACTGGGTTATTAATTTCTTCCTCCTTATTAGAATTTTCTGCGTGGGTCGGATAATCCTCATCAACTCCGTGGTTTTTTTTTTTGCCCAACTTTTCATTTGGGCTTGGTTGTCCTTGTGGGCCCTGATATTTTAATGATGGTATTATATGGATATTTGACATATTGGAATCAGCGTTCCTTGGTGTAACACACCAAAATTTTCCCTCCTATTTATACCCTCATTAGTGGCTTATGTTTCACATTTCATGTACTTTTAGGCCATAAACATTGCATATGCATCATTGGCTTTCTTAAGGCATGGTATCAAGGATACCACTATCATTGACTGGGAAAAGTAAAGAGAATAAAATATGTTCAAATAATCAAGCCACAAAAGCTCATCATGCCTCAAGGCATCTCATATGGTTCACCATTTCATCAAGAGATTGAGGTTGGCAAGTGAATTAAAGAGGATCACACCCTCCTAGCTATTGATCCTCAACTAGGGTTTTGGATGTTCATGCTTGGGACACCTTCATAAGTAAGGATCTTGGAGCTTTAACCATATCTTATCACATGAATCATCTTGGTTTAAGGCAATCTACATCATGGTCAGAGGAATTATGGTTTGAAGAATCAGTCAATTTCTCCTGACTTATGGGGACCAAATTAGGGTTTTGCCTAAAGTCAGTTTATTTTTTATTTTTTTAGAAATACTTGATTCCATGGTGTTCTATGTGTTCTCAAGTGTCTAAGATTGGATTGTGGACCATCAATGTCATTCACAGGGGTTTCAATTGGATAGGTGATTGAAAATCAAGAGAATTGGAAATAAAGTCAACTGATCAAGGAAAAAGTCAACTCCTGGCTTTTTGAGGTCAAAATCATGATCCTCATGTCAAATATGGTCCATGAGTGGAATTTGATCAAGAAATGTCCAACGAATCAAGAAAATCAAAAGTTGTGAAAACTTGCCATTTTGGGAAAACTAGGGTTCTTAAGAACTTTCCATTTTGGGAAAGTTTTTCTTAAGTTTCAGCCATCTTCAAGCCCATATTTGAGATTGATACAAGCCTAATTTGGAATTTTTTTTCAAATGAAAGTTGTAGTATGATCTTTCACCTTTCCAACCATATAAAGAATTCCTCATTTGGATTTATAAATCAAGAGTTATGATCATTTGAAGTTGGGATCATTAAGTTGTCTAATTGAAAAAACTTAGAATTTTTTCGAAGTTTCAAAATTCAGTTTAGTGGTCATGGTTTCAAATCCATTTTTCTTGATGTTTGAGATCTCAATCTCAATTTCTTCCAAAATGAAAAATGTAGTGTCAAACCTCCCCTTCAAAATGGTTACAAGAACCATGGAGTTTGGATCATAATTCAAAGATTTCTAGCCTTCCAAAATCACTAAAAATCACCCTTTTGGATTCATGAAAAAAATCATGTCATTGTCTTCTCATGGCAGCATGGAACACTTGATTTCAACCTCATTTTTCTTCATGTTAAAGACCTTATTTCCACTTACTTCCAACATTAAAATTATTCCATGAAATACCACCTTTGCAAAGCAAGAAAAATCATCCATTTTGAATCAAAATTCACAAAGATATGCATGGCCAAAGTCACCTTCATGAAACAAAATCTTCATTGTTATGGTGCATTTAATTTCCAAAATCCAAAGCGAGGTTATTACTCAACCATGTGCATGAAAAAGTATCCCAATACCAACATGCCATCTTTCCATTTCAAACCAAGCAAAACCTTCACAAACCATGCACCATGTTATCACTTTCCATATATACCATGCATAAAAAATGAAGACTTAATAAACAAGTTGTTGCTTTCTCCATACCACTACATGAAACACCATCATCCACATCATGTCATGATCACATCATAAAACTCACCAAATAAACTCTACCCGTGTACAACACAACACACTCTCATTTTTTTCATATTTTTCTTAATCTCACTTTAACCATTAACTAACCATGATTAAATCTCCTTAACCACCCATATATAAACTCTAAAACCCTAACAAATTCAGTTAAAGTCCATTGTTCACAAAATCAGATAAAAAACTTAAAAACTCCATTGACACCAATTTTTGGGGGTTGCGAATCTGCACCATTTTTGGAGATTTCTTCATTCTTTCTTCACTATCTTCATCTACATAACACAATCTCTCTACTGTATGCATTATTATTGAGTTAGATTCGCCATAAAAGTGCAACAACTTCAACATCATTTTGGAATTTTGGCAAGATTCAAGGAGATTAAAGCATTTATTTTGCTCTAGGTGTTACTTAGAAGATTTGCACGAAGTATTAGGGTTTCTTGTACGTGAGAAAAACTTCATACAGGTTTATGATTCTTGAAACTTTAGCTTCATTTTAGAACTCACATAGGCCTTGGAATCATGTGGTTAATGTGTATCTGAAGTCCTTTATGAAGAGGCATTGTGTTTGGATAAAGATTGGTTAAAAATGTGATGTTTCAAAGTTTCAAGTCATAATTTATCCTCTTTGAATCTTCTTGTATGATGCTTTAATGGAGATTTTACCCATGGATTCATAATCTACATTGCAAGGGCTTTAATTTGGACTTTTATTTTGTGTAAAATGGTCAAGAATTGAGTGAGTAAAGTGGTGTTAAAGATTGCTATTTTATCTTGGTTTTGCACATGGTGTTCTTGTTCATGGAGGTTGTGTCGTTTTGTTGCTTGAATGTTTGGAGAAGACGACCACGTGTCGTCCTCTCATTTGGCATGACATGGTTTTTGTCTTTTCCTCATTTAATATAACGCGACCAATTGAGAAAAGTGGCTAGTGTAGCGTTTTCACTTCATGATTCATGTTGAACAATTAATTAATAACAAGTAGCATGTGATAAAATGTGAAAAGTATTCCCAGCCGTGTGATTTCATCAATGGCCTTGATCTCGCCAGCATATTAATGAGTGTGGTGCATCTCATGTGACCTTTTCCCACAATTTCCTTGTATTTTTTAGCTGATAGTCATGGAAAAGGAGAGCCTTTTTGTTGCGCTATGGCTGTAACAAAATGCTATTCCCACAACTCCCCTGTGAGCCCACCAGGATTAAGCTAGCAAATTACTAGTGTAGCACTCCCCATCCCATTTTATGGTTTTTTTAATTTCTTTTTTGTTATGCGTTTCAAATTGGAATTTTAAAAATAGCAAATATTGTTATAAAATCCTCAAAACATTCATGGAGATACCTGAGGGTTTTAATTAATTTTTAGTGAATTTTATATTCACTTTTGGGTGCATTTAGTATTTTTTTTCCTAATTTCTGACTATGATGTGTTCATTTTGAGATACCTTGTAATGAAAGCCATAGAAAGGGACCTTCTTCTGATGTTTTGAACCTGATTTTTTGTGTGTAATTAGACCTTGGATTGCTTAACATGTTAATACTTGATTGATGTCTTGTCCGTGAATTTTGGAATGCTTTTGAATTTCATCTTTTGAGCTTTGCTTTGTATGATCATCCTTGACATGTGCTTGATGTTTGCAATTAATTGAATGCTTTTAATGCATGAATTGGATATAATATTTTGGATATGATCACTCACTGACCTTAACATGACATGGCTGATTGTTCATAATTTTAAAAGGCCTCTTGCTATTTTTCATCAATTTTCCAATGTGAACCTATCATGTAGATACATGCTTCGAACTAGGTCATGGTTTGGCATTTGTATGAGGCCACTTTGGGCCAACTTTGTGGCTGAGTTTGAGCATGTTCATGGTGATATTTTGAGGCATAATTGAGATGCTTGGGTGTTATCTCTTGATCATGAATTACATGCTTTGTATGAACCTAATTGGATGCTCGATGCTACTTGATACTTGCCTAGATGTCTTGATTGGATCATACCTTTATGCCACCCTCCATTAGGGATATTTTGTACATATTTTCATGTATGTCTTAGCATGAGTTAGAACCTGCCAACTTGGATTCATATGACATTTTATATGCCTTTAAATGATGATGTGCTCCATTAAGTTTGAACATGGATTGTGCTTGCACTTTGTCCATCCTTTTGACATCACTTGTATGCCATATTTGTACATTGCTTTTGGGATTAAAATGTGAGGTTTTATGGGTCATTTGCCTCTGGTGTGGGTGTTTAAACATTGCTTTACCATGTCATTCCATCTATTTTACTTGAATGACAAGATACATGCTTATAGGAAAATGCTTAGGTGATTTGTTTGCCTAACTTGAATGGGCTTTGGAGAGGATATTTGTTGTAACTTGTGTGACATTTCTACATTGATTTTAAGCATTTATACATGTTATTTCACTTCTGACCTTGGTCTTCATATACCAACTTAGTGGTTGCTTAATCATGGTTTGATTCATGAACACTTGGAACATGTCTTAGGTACTTTCTTTGCTTAGAATTGTCTAACTTCTTGAATGCTAATTGGTGTGAATCCCATGATGATTTGTTGACATTTCAAACATCATTTATATGTCATTTACCACTGCCTCTTATACTTAAATACACATTTAACATGATTTGGATTCACTTTCCTTGCTTTTCATTTAACATGATTTTGTGGAATTGTGTGGATGCTAGTTTGACAATTGTTTGTATTGTCTTTGGATATTGGTTTGTCATGTTAACATGAGTTATAACTTGACATGTTTACACATTGGATAACATGATTCACTTCTGGTCTAGGCCCTTGCATGAGTTCTTTTCATCTTTTTTTGTTCACTATATTCATGTTGGATTGAAATATGTCTAAGATGACACATTTGTGTGTAACTTGTAAACCTTTTGGACAAGATGTAAGATACTTTCATGATCACTTATCATTGCTTCAAACTTGGAAATGACATGTTTACATCTCACATGTGGCTTGAATACTTGGCTTGGCTCCCATTTGTGGGACTTTTAGAAACATTTTGACTTGGTTTATGAATGACAATTGTTTGGATATTGATGTAGGACATAGTTTGCATTCTTGTATGCTTTCTTAGGAGATTGACATGGATAGGATTAGGTGTGTTTAGCTACTTCTATTAGTAGGATCTCATACCTTTAGGACACTTCTAACTTTGGTTGTTGTTGGATATTCATCCTAGTGTAGCCTTAGGACTTTAACATAGCCATAATTGCATGTTTGCACACTGTGTTTTCAACTATCCATTAGTTGAGCTTGGCTTGGAGATGGTAAGTATCTGTGGTGCTTTACATTGATGCTTACACTCACATGATTTCTATTTCATCTTACTTCTCCCTTCCTTTCTCTTTGGTGATTCATTAGTCTAATGTTTACTTATGTTGTTCACATGATCCCTTAGGATTCGTAGCTCCACTTAATTTCCGATTAAGATGGAGGTAGGAGGGACATTAAGGTTGCAATCCATGTATGATAACAAGTAGGATAGTCCTCTAACCTTAATCTTAGGACCATGATGCATGACAATATTAGGACCTAGTCTCCCTTAGTTGTTTCTCTTTGCAATTTTGAGTCTTTCTCTTCTCATCTCAAAACAAGTTCAAAACACATAATAAATACAACGAGTATTGTACACCATGAGCCTTAAGTACATGGGAAATGAAGAATGAGGGGTCTCCCTTCACTTTTCTAGGGTGTTTAGCATACGTCCTGTTTGGGGGCGACCATGCGACGAATTCGCTCCTATGTCATAGACTTTAGTGCAATACAAGTTTTAAACTAACTTAAGCCACTTCCGTCTAAAAAACACAAACAAAGTTCAAATTATTTTATCCTTCGGGATTAACTGTGTTTTAAATCATTTCCGAAAAAGAGCACGTTACTTCCATTTTGTCGCAAACAGGCATCGACCCTAACTGCCGGACGCGAACTTAACGCCGCTCATAAAAAACACGTAATGACCTTGTAGGTCGAACTACGACTGCTCTGATTTCCGTTTTCTCGTTAGATTGAGGATACGTAGGTACGAGATGGCGATGTCTTGGCGATCAACCTTCCCCCATAACCCATTAGTCTCTGAACTACGTTGATTCTAATTTTCCTGTTCCTGAGGGAATACGTAGGCCTAGGACGACGATGTCCTATTGAGTCACCTTTTCTTTTTCCTTTCCAGTTAGCAGTAAGTTTTAGATAACTCACCCTTTGATTAGATAATAAGCATAGATCCCAACGAGTACGATGGACGCGAGGGGTGCTAATACCTTCCTCTCGCGTAACCGACTCCCAAATCCAGACTATGGTTGCGATGGCCATGTCTTTCCCTTTTAAGATTTTCTTCGATCGTTTCCTTTCCCCGTGTTGGGATAAATAACGTTCGGTGGCGACTCTTCTGTCTTTTCTGTCGGTTGATTTTCACAGGTACGACAGCTGGCGACTCTGCTGGGGATAATCTGGTTCCCAAAGCGAGTCAATCCTAGCGTTTGTTTGTTTTTGGTTATCGGGTGTTTATCTGTACACTTTACTTGCTTTATTTATGGCTTTTATCGCATGTTTATTGCTGTTATCACATTTTACTTGCTTTACATTTCATCATTGCCATATGTTTTGGACGATGTTGAACTGTTGTTTTCTTCGGCAGGATGGGTGATCTGAGAGATAAGCCCACTACCCAGGCTTGAGTATGCACACAGGATTTAGAGTGGATAGTCGTGTCGCTTGCGTGGTGGTGACCACATGTCGTGTACACGAGAACCACAGCCAGACGAGGTTCCTCTAAGAGATATCCAATGGTGCATGTTGATGCAGGTCATTGGATGTTCCCTTGATGAGCTATCGACTCTGGTGACCATTCCCGAGGACTCAGTTGAGGCACTCCTCCCAAGAGGCGATAATGGCAGACCAGAAATGGCAAATCCATTATGCTTCTTGATCCGAGGACTCGAAGCTGAGAACTTGCTATATGATGACCGTTTGAGGGGAATCAGTTAAGGCCTCCTCGATTGATGATGATGCCAAACCAGAAATGGTGAACGTATCATCATTTCTCGACCCGAGAGTCCGTGACGCTGAGGATTCTTAGTCTTAGAACCCACATGTGAGGAGGGATGGGTGTTTACAAGTTTGCAGGTAGCCTTGACTTCAAACCTACCCAGTTTTCAGGTATTCTTACAGAAGTGGACGGTTCATTCTATTATATTCAGTCAGTTGTTATTCACAGTTCTGCACCGACACTATTCACAGTTCTACACAGTTCATCACAGACACGTCCAGATATATATGGCACCTCTGATACCATGCCTTGCATTGCATCATTTCATACCCTGGCATTTATGTTTTTCATTTCCAGGTTATATCCGACTTTTGATTCCAGTCAACGGGTTCTCATAGGATAAATACTGATAAGAAGAATAACATCATCGTTTACAAATTCCTGAAGCCTACTTTAGGCTTTTTAACAGTCTGAAGGATATGGAAAGTCTAGATGTGTTGGGAGCTTTCAAGGAAAATTATGGGTGGATCTTAACTTTTGTTCACAACATCAGTGACTACGAGTATAAAGGTCTTCACACTTTGATGCAGTTCTATGACCCCCCCTCTGAGATGCTTCGTATTTCCAGACTATTTGTTGGTACCTACCCTGGAGGAATATTCAAACATTTTGGGGATTTCTATCAAGGAAGGTGCTCCGTTCTTCGGTTCTAAGAGTGATTCTGACTTCGGAGATGTGGCTAGTGCTCTTTATTTGAGCAAATCAATGTTGGAAGCTAACATCGCCAGCAAGGGAGGCTTCCGGGGTTATCATTTGGGGTATCTAATGAAGAAAGCTCAAGAGGCTGCTCGAGACAAAAAATGGACCTTTTCAACGCACTACTGACTCTCTGTGTATATAGTATTGTTTTGTTTCCCAACGTGCCCGATTTTGTTGATGTGGACGCTGTCAGAATATTCATAATGCAAAATTCCATGCCAACCTTATTGGGAGACCTTCATCATTCCATGTACAACAGAAATAAGAAAAGAAGAGGGGGATTTGTTCATTGTTGTGCACCCCTCTTTTATAAATGGTTCGTAAATCGTCTGCCTCGTTCAGGCGCCTTTTTGGATTCTAAGGATTCTTTAGAATGGAGTCAACGGTTGATGGGTTTGTCTGCCAAAGACATCGTTTGGATAGATCATGGGTTGCTTGGTAAAGACATTATTCATAGCTGTGGTGAGTTCCCTAATGTTACGTTGGTAGGGAGAAAGGGGGAATAAACTATAATCCCTCTTTGGCCATTAGACAATTCAGATATGCTCTGACAGGTTCACCCGTTAAGAGGGATGTGGAAGAGTCGTTGTATTTCCAAGCAGCGGATGGTTTAGCAATAACACAAAAGGCTTCTGAGGCCTGGTTCAGTGTACAGAAAAAAGGGTAAAGTTGTTTTGGGTAAAGCCAACAATCGAACCTATCCTCCATACGAAGACTGGATAAAGAAGAAGGTCGAAGAGTTCTACTTGCCTTTCGATCCTGCACCTCCTTTGTATCCTGAGATTGTGGAAGAAAGGAGCACCGTACCCATTGAAGAGTTCAACAAGCTGCAAGCTCTGGTGAATGCGCTTCATGTCAAAAACTCTAACTTGAGTAGTCGACTTCAAGACGTTTTTCATACCAACCTGGGTTTGGAATGGAAGGTTCAAGATGCAACAAAACTGCTGGCAGAGAAGGAGAGGGACCTCGCAGACAGAGCTCAGTTCTATCAGAAATTCAAGATGGTTGTTGAATCCTTCGTGAAGACTCACAAGCAAACTAAGCAACACTTGGCATAGGCAAATGCTAAGCTTGCTGACTTTTAGAGTAAGTGGGTTGAAATCATGGCTAAAAATGGGGAATTAAAGGAGGAACTTCAAAAGGTGAAAAAAGGCTAGAAGCATTTCTCCGACAAACTGAAGAAAGCTCAGAAAGAGATTGAAGAGCTAAAGGTTCAGGCCGGGATCAAGACGTCAAAGCTCAGAGATGTCTTCGGAGACGGCGATAGCGCATAGCACATTGTCAAGTTGAACCAAGGCATTGGGATGAGGAACAAGTTGATTAGAGTGTTGATGGAGCAACCAACTTACCCTGGCACCGAAGCCATACTCGAAAAGGTCAAGACCAGTTTGTATGGGTTAGGGGTTTGGGATTGATTTGTATTGGTATCTCTATTTATCGTGTTTACCATCAAGCTTGTTGATGGATTCACCTTTGATTGTATCAGAATCAGTTGTATGACTTTCCAAAGCATAATATAATGAGATTTTTGCTTCAGTCGCACTCGTTTCAACAATATTTTCTCGATAGTGTTTGTTCCAAATATATTTCCTATGCAATATCTATCTGTTCCAGCTTTATTTGCCCGACATTATATCTGATCCCTCGCCTGATCAGAACTAGAATCAAAACATGGATATACCGTGGAAATGATTAAACATGGCATTTGCATTTGCATTCACATATTCATACTCATTTGCATAACAGGTGTTCACTTATGGATTTCTTATCTTGTTCAATTTTCCAGACAAGATTGCTGATCATCATCTCTATCACTACTCCACTCGTCAGAACCCACAAAAAGTAATGGAACAAGTGCAAGCCGAACTCCAGGACTTTCGCACCCGCATGACCCAATTCATGGAGATGATGTAAAGCGTTACTCAAGGACAAGAGCATCTAAGAACTTTGGTGCAACCTCTAGTTGCACGTGTTGATGAGGAAGGCGTTCTTCACGGCGGTGTCCATATCGTCCCTCCGGGCGGAGAAAGTCAAGTTGGTGCTCATGTTGTTCCTCCAGGCGGAGGCACTCCTATTCCTATTGTTGTCATTCCTCCGGGCGGAGGACCAGCTAGAGGTTTTCCACTTGTTGTTGGCGGGGCTGGCAGTATAGAGGCTGTGCATGGGGCGGGAGGCCCTCAATAGGAGGATCATCAAGACGATGTGTTCTCGATGCAAGAGGCTGATGCTGGTAGTTCGAATGAAGCTGATAAGAAGTTCAAGTTGATTGAGCAGAGAATGAAGGCGTATGAGAATCAGAATTCCTTGGGGCTCGATATGGCTGGCCTAGGATTGGTTCCCGGAGTAAAAATTCCTCCTAAATTCAAGGTTCCTTATTTTGATAAATATACCGGAACTACGTGCCCTAGGACCCACATCGGGGCATACTACACAAAAATGTCAGCTCACTTTGAGGATGAAAAGTTGCTGATGCATTTCTTCCAGGACAGCCTGGCTGGGGCACCCCTGAAGTGGTATATGAAATTGTAAAGGAGTCACATCTGTAGCTGGCATGAATTGGCCGAGGCATTTGTTAAGCACTATCAGTATAACACATATATGGCTCCCAATCGTATGTAGTTGCAGAGTTTGTCACAAAAGAATAATGAAAGCTTCAAGGAATATACCCAAAGGTGGCGTGAGCTGACTTCTAGGGTTCAACCTCCAATGATGGAGAGAGAACTTGTGGATATGTTCATGGCCACACTGCTAGGGCCGTATTATGAGAGTCTGGTAGGATGTTTATCAGCAGGATTTTATGAGCTAGTTTTGGTTGGTGAAAGGGTTGAAAGCGGTATCAAGTCTGGTAAGGTACCGAGCAATAATGGATCCTCGGCTGGAGGACACAAGAAATCATATGGGTGGAAACGAGAAGGAGATGCAAATTCAGTTTCTTCAAATCGTCGTAAGGGCAAGGCCCATCAGAATTACACCCAATAGGTTGCTACCGTGGCTATTTCGGCCGCGCCTCAGCAGCAAAACCCTGCCCCACGCAGGTATCAAGACACGCCTAAGCAAAACAGACATTTTGATGCGCCTCCGATGCCGTATGCTCAGCTATTCCAACATTTGTTACAACTCCAGTTGGTGCAAATAAGAACTCTGGCACCACCCACAGGCGATTTGCTACATGGGTATGACGCCAACACACGCTGTGAGTTTCATTCAGGAGCTTCGGGTCATAATATCGATAATTGCAAGGCTTTCAAGCAAAAAGTTCAAGATTTACTTGATTCCAAAGCCATCAACTTTACAAATGACGAGCCGAATGTAATCCAAAACCATATGCCCAATCATGGAGGGGCAAGGGCGAATGCCATAGATGATGGGGAACCATTGGATCTGATAATGAATGTTAATGAGTTGAAGAGTTCTCTGTCGCTAGTCAAGGAGAGGTTGTTGAAAAGTGGTGTTTTTCCAGGATGTTCTGGTAATTGCTAAGAGTGTTTGGTGCAACCTGAGGGTTGTGTTTCTTTGAAGACGGATATTCAGAAGTTGATGAATGATGGGCTGTTATAATTTGATCGGGTCAACAGTGAAAAGAGGGTTGTTAATCATAGTGAAGACGTCGCCACAATATCCATTCCGTACAAGACAATTAATATTTCAGCGCCGACGAGGCAGGCGCCGGTCATTATCACCGTTCCAAGGCCGATATTTTGCAACGGGCAGAAGCAGGCACTGGTAGGTCCGTCGGGTGTAGGGTTTATTACTGAAAATATTGTGGAGGCTGGGGCTATCACTAGAAGTGGCAGAGTCTTTTCACCAGCTAATGACAATTGTTTGGATATTGATGTAAGACATAGTTTGCATTCTTGTATGCTTTCTTAGGAGATTGACATGGATAAGATTAGGTGTGTTTGGCTACTGCTCTTAGTAGGATCTTATACATTTAGGATACTTCTAACTTTGGTTGTTGTTGGATATTCATCCTAGTGTAGTCTTAGGACTTTAACATAACTATAATTGCATGTTTGCACACTGTGCTTTCAACTATCCATTAGTTGAGCTTGGCTTGGAGATGGTAAGTATTTGTGGTGCTTTACATTGATGCTTACACTCACATGATTTCTATTTCATCTTACTTCTCCCTTTCTTTCTCTTTGGTGATTGATTAGTCTAATGTTTACTTGTGTTGTTCACATGATCCCTTAGGATTCCTAGCTCCACTTAATTTCCGATTAAGATGGAGGTAGGAGAGACATAAGGTTTGCAATCCATGTATGATAACAAGTAGGATAGTCCTTTAACCTCAATCTTAGGACCACGATGCATGACAACATTAGGACCTAGTCTTCCTTAGTTATTTCTCTTTGCAACTTTGAGTCTTTCTCTTCTCATCTCAAAACAAGTTCAAAACATATAACAAATACAACGAGTATTGTACGCCATGAGCCTTAAGTACATGGGAAATGAAGAATGAGGGGTCTCCCTTCACTTTTCTAGGGTGTTTAGCATACGTCCTGTTTGGGGGCGACCATGCGATGCATTCGCTCCTATGTCATAGAATTTAGTGCAATACAAGTTTCAAACTAACTTAAGCCACTTCTGTCTAAAAAACACAAACAAAGTTCAAATCATTTTATCCTTTGGGATTAACTGGGTTTCAAATCATTTCCGAAAAAGAGCACGTTACTTCTGTTTTGTCGCAAACAGGCATCGACCCTAACCGCCGGACGCGAACTTAACGCCGCTCATAAAAAACACGTAATAACCTTGTAGGTCGAACTACGACTGCTCTGATTTCCTCTTTCTCATTAGATTGAGGATACATAGGCACGAGACGACGATGTCTTGGCGAGCAACCTTCCCCCACAATCCTGTAGTCTCCGAACTACGTTGACTCTGATTTTCCTGTTCCTGAGGGAATATGTAGGCCTAGGACGACGATGTCCTATCGAGTCACCTTTTCTTTTTCCTTTCTAGTTAGTAGTAAGCTTTAGATAACTCACCCTTTGATTAGAGAACAAGCGTGGATCCCATCGAGTACGATGGACGCGAGGGGGTGCTAATACCTTCCTCTCGCGTAACTGACTCCCGAATCCAGACTATGGTTGCGATGGCCATGTCTTTCCCTTTTGAGGTTTTCTTCGATCGTTTCCTTTCCCTGCGTTGGGATAAATAACGTTCGGTGGCGACTCTTCTGTCTTTTCTGCCGGTTGATTTTCGCAGGTGCGACACTTGGCCCATTGGGAATCAAATATTTTTCTCCGCTACTATCCTCTATTGAATGTTATAAGTCATTTTTGTGCGCCTTACCACTGTCCTCATAATTACGCTGTGTTGGTTTCTCCCTAGGTCTACCATCATTATTCTCGTTTTGCTTCAGATCCTGCCTATTTTCTACCGTATTAACCATCTGTTTAGGCTGTATCGCGTCCTTTGCTATCCTGTTTATGACTGTCGCCTCAAGCTCCTCATTTTCCTTATCATGACTTTTCTCCTCTGATGCGCCAAAAGTTTTCCTCGATTCTTTTTCTGAACCCTTATTCGTCCATGGAGGAAATGGATTGGGGTATGAAAGTATCTTCTGAGTTTTTCTGAATCATACTCATCTTCCTCTGCTGAGATTGAAATGTGATATGCATCTTCAAGGCTTGAATAGCAATCACAGAGTGCTTCTGTGATTCTGATTGAAAATATTTCCTCATTTACTTGTATTCTTTTTGATCTATTAATAAATTCCATTAATGGAGTTCTGATCAGAACACAACCCACGTCCAACCTCTTTATTCTTTCTGTTACTGAATCTATCCTTATGAATTTTCCAAGGGAAACAACAAGATCAACGAAAGTTTTTTTCCGCCAGGCATGTACCAGAACCCCGAATATTCGACACCAGACATATCTAACAACGTTGGCATCTCTGGACTCCCATTTCCTGATATTACTAAACCACTTATCAATCAAGACTTTTGATTCCTTTACCAAATCATTGAGATCTTCCTCTTTATCCACCTTAAGAAAAACTTTTTCTTCGCCTAGTGGGATGACCTTGATTGTATTTATGCCTTCTTCTGTCATGTGTTGTTGCAAGTTTTTGATTTCCTCTACTTCACGTACACACCCAACAAAGCCTTCTTTTGCTCATTGCATTTCATCTTCAGTAAATGTGAAAGACATGCCAGACCATCCTTGAGTGCTCTTCTTTTGATGATTTCTACCTATCGAAGTCTTCCTTTGTATATCAATTGTTTCATTATCGAGTCTCCTTGGGTTCCTAATCACGTCTACATATGATACTCCTTCTTTCCGTTTGTCATTCGTCTTTATGCTTCTTTGTTTGATTTCATTATCTCTGTTTTTCTGCAACACTTGGTCTCTGTGCTTGCTCATAACATATCTTACCCGCGTCTCCCTGGATCTATGCCCTGTTTCTCTTCCATATTTTGATATATTTACCCAAGTTTTATAAGTTCCAAACCAGATATTGCTAAGCTTGTGCTCTAAATGTTCTGCGTCTTCCATTATTCGTATCTAACAAAACCAAAGAATTTCCCCCCTTTGTTTTTTCTTTTTGCTAAATATACAACCACCTCATTCCCTCATATTGCAAAAGCTCTTTTGAACTCTAACTCGTTTACGTCTTCCGGGAGATTGTTCACATAGCAATTTGTGATTCCTTTGTTGATTTTTGCCATCCTGTATGTCTTACTGAGATCCTCTGCATGCTCTCTCCTCCTTCTTGGTTATACCTGAATCCATTCTTCTTGGTTGTACCGGCCGATCAATATACTTAATAACTTTTCTATAAATCTTAGTATAGCCTATTTAAAATGTATCAACACGTTCTTTTTATCAAATCACCTATTCTCACCTCAGTGTTACATTCAAAATATTCTTTGATTTCACCTGACATTAATTATAATACTTTTGGTGATAAGAATACTCTTTGAAATAAGAAAATATTTTTTATTTTTTATTTTGGGCCAGTTTGTTTTACCTTTAAAAAAATGGATTTTTTCTTTGTATTTTTAAAAATGGATTCTACAAAAACGTTTTTCAAAATATTACAAATTTTTTTAAATTTGCTTTTTATAAATTAAAAGACTAATTTTGACATTCTATAATATTAATATACATTATTGAAGATCAAAACATAGTCAAAATTACAATTTTTTAAAAAAAATTATATTTCAAAAATGATTTTCATGAAAAGCTATTTGAAATAGCTTCAAAATTAAGTAATTTTTTGAAATTTTGATATCCAAATTTTTTTTTGATAAAATGATAAAATATTTAAAATAATATTTTAAAAATAACTATTCAACTCAAATTTTTATTTGAAACTTTTATAAAAAATTTATTTGCAAATTTTTTTTTTCACAAAATTATATTATACTATAAAATTCATTTAAAAAAAATGCCAAACAAACGAACCCTATTATACAGTAAAACGAAAGAGTTAAAAAAACAAAAATGCTATTTTGACACTAATCCATACACTTACACCGTATGTACGGACGATGAATAGTGTCGTCCATACATGAACAGTAAATGTCCGTACGGTGAATAGTGTCGTCCGTAAATGAATAGTGTCATCCGCACCGTACGGAAATAGTATCTGTCCGTACATAAATAGTGCTTGTTTGTATATACACAGTGTTGTCCGTACAGGAACAGTGCCGTCCGTACCGTACAAAAATACGTTGTAGGTGTAGGAATAGATGTCAAGATAGCATTGTTGTTAAAAAAAACTACGTACGTGTGAATGGAATTAGTTGAATGGGCCCGGCTTGAATGGACGACGTGCAGAACGAGAGCGTGTAGTAACGCGTTATTGGGTTAGGGCATGACGGAAGCACAAACAATTCCTCTTCTCTTTCGTTCTTATCCATCCAGACTTCAAACCACCAACCCTCTTCTTCTTTTCATTTTCATAAATTAAACCATCCGCCATGTCCCTTCATCACCGATCTTCAATAAGTTGATTTCATCTTCTTCCTTTCCCTCATCTTTTTCTTCAATCGGTTCGTTTTTTAGGTTTTCTTCTCCTTTTCATTTTCTCAGATCTCAATTCGAGATTTCACTAATTCCCTTATTATTGTTTTCAGATCAACGCAAGAAAATATGGAACCCATGGATATAGTTGCAAAATCGAAGGAAGATGCGTCGCTTCCTAAAGGTATAATTTTGTATTTTTTATAATTGAATTTTATGTCTCTTGAATTGATTTAATAGATTTGATTTGTTTACAGCGACGATGACGAAAATTATTAAAGAGATGTTACCTCCAGATGTGCGTGTTGCAAGAGATACACAGGATTTGTTGATTGAATGCTGTGTAGGTTAGGTTTTCACCCCTTTTTACTATTTCCTTGATTTTCTTATCAATTTTGTATTATTTTTTTGTTTTGTTTAATGATCAATTAACCCTAGTGTATTTACATGACATATGTTCCATTATTGTGTTTTTTGCTTGCATATCTCAACTATAAAGATGATTTCTGTAATTGTGTTTTGGATTCAGTTTTGGTAGTTGATTCATGGTTTATTATCATAGTTTGTTCTTTTTACTGACTGAAAATTTGTTGTTTGATCTGTTTCATTGTAGAGTTCATAAACCTTATCTCATCAGAGTCGAATGAAGTATGTAACAGAGAGGAAAGAAGGACGATTGCACCTGAGCACGTGTTGAAGGCTTTAGGGGTATGCATCAAATCACCTTACTTATCACTAAATTTTCATGTGTTTCCTTTCCGATTTTGATTTGGTTGCTTATATTATTTGTTCAATCCTTGGACGTTCTGTGCATTAATTTGTATCTTTCTCGCTATGTAGATATTGTTATTCTTAATTGTTCTCTGCATTAAGTATCTTGTTTTATTACAAAACAGTTTAAAGGCATTAATAATGATGCAGTGTATTACACTACAAATATTACTGTGAGAACAAGGGCTCAAATCCTGCTCTTTGCTTTTGGGTGATATTTGTTTGCAAAAAAATAAGCAGAGGAAGACTAAAATGTAGCACATCAGAATTAAATATGAATTCCGTTGGGTGCATAACATACTAGCAGATGCACCACTTGCAAAGTTGGTATAAACAAGGAAATAATGTATATGGATTACAATTAATAATTTGGAGGAGCCATGGCTCCCACCTGTCATATCTAAGTGTGATTTGAATGCAGCATGTTTTGTTCTGTCCTTTCTTGCTTACTGTTTCCTTGTCCTTCCTAAATGCCACCCTCTGATTTGCACTTCCTGAAACATTTAAGCTAATAGATAATTCCTCTTCCTTAAACCAAAGTTGTTAAAGATCTTTCTCTTCAATGTTGTTAAATGGTGGCTATGGCGGATTTTTTTTTTTATAACTGCTACAGGCAGTTTGTGAAGGGATGTCAGCCATGACACCGTCATAAGCCACAATGGCGTGCTTACAGGGCTGATTTTTATGCCTATCTCCATATTCTGCATGCCATTTGATAACACTGCTTCCCTTACATCATACTATTGTTTCCTACAGACTGTTGATAATTGATTATAAATAATATGTATCTTAAAAGGTTATTTTTTTGTCTGAATTCCTTTTCAATTCCTGAGGTAACATGTTCCGAATACAACATATTTTTGTTAATTAGTGTTATAACTCATGAAAATGATTGTCGATATTACAGCATGCTTGTTCTTACTTTTTATTTTATTGATTTGCTCACGTTTATATTAGGTTCTTGGATTTGGCGATTACATTGAGGAGGTGTATGCAGCATATGAACAGCACAAAATGGAGACAGTGGTAAATGTTTAATATTAACAGCCCATGTGTATGTTGAATGGCTTGAACGATATTTTAGACAACTTGGTATAATTTGTGAGGGTCCAGGGGATCATATCCATTGTGAATATATTGTAGGCTCTAGGCAGACAAGCCTTACATTGTTAAGAGATGAATTCCATTACTCACAGACCCACAAATTTATGTTAATTGGGGGATGCATGCATTTTCCCTAATTATTTGTGGTTTCTCAGTATTAGGAAACTTTTAAGAGCACCCTTAGTGAACCACTTTAGTGCTTTTATCTGATAATCTTTCAATAATATACTAGTAGAAGCCGAATTTCTATTTAGGATCTCTGTGTGACTCAGGGTGGTTTGTCTTGGACCCTTGGTGCTGTTTATACAAGTCTAGGCAGCTCCCAATGAGCGAGCTAACCTTCCAGGGGTTTGAAGAGTCATCTATGTCTTAAAGTTCTTAGATTGAACTTAAATGTAAATAACAGCTTGTTCCTTGGTTGTAATTTGAGATTGAAGAGTGGTGGGTATGCGCGTGCAGAATCTAGATTTTATTGTTCCAAACTTCCAATGCTCATTGTGGTCAGAGAGCCATTATCCTATAAGCATCGGGGCACATATAAATTACCGGACAAATGAATTTTGTATCGGTTGATTTCTTTTGTTTATGGGGGCAGGCTTTGGTGTGAAGCTATTTTCTGATACATTTTTTCACCTTGCAGCAGGACTCTATAAAAGGTGCCAAGTGGAGTGGCGCGGCTGAGATGACAGAGGAACAGGCATTAGCAGAGCAGCAAAGGATGTTTGCAGAGGCACGTGCTAGAATGAATGGAGGGACCATAACTTCAAATCAACCTGATGCTGACCAAAGTTTAGAGAACTAACTTTAGAGTCTTTATTTTCTTGAAAGCATAGGCAAGCATCTCTGACTCTTCCCTATGGGTAATTTAGATCGATTTTGCACAACTCATTCACTACTTTGCTGGCCTATTGTGAATGTGCTCCTCATTTGTGTACTATTAGTGATCCATATTTGTAAGTTAATGTAATTAATTAATGGAGTTCATTCAATCTATTTAGAATTGTATGTAAATTATTTCATTTAGTTGTATCTTTTACACTAATAGCCCTTGGCTTAGTTTTGAAATAGTGAATGTATGAAATTGTAACAGTCTGTTATATTCTATCACCTGTTATATGTTATAATTATAACTATTATAACTATAAGGTTTCACAACAACAATGAGAGTTCCATGCGAGCTCATCATCTCTGTCCTCAATTCATTAATGTCTTTTTGAAGACTAAAATTTTCAATACTGTTCACGAGTGGATCTTTGTTGTCATTACTCAAAATTCTACTCTAAATCAGTTGTGATGGATATGTATAAGTGAATGAAGAAGAATCTTAAACATGAATTGGCCACTATTCCTAATATGAATTTCATAAACTTCTGATATGTGAGTAGAAAAATCTTAAACATGAATTGGCTACTATTCCTAATAGGAATTTCATAAACTTCTTATTTGTGAGAGTAGAAAAATCTTAAACAGGAATTGGCTACTAATACTATTCCTAATAGGAATTTTATAAACTTCTGATTTGTGGATAATTTGTACCACTGAAGGTTATATATGTCTGACAGCTCATTATGTTGATTAACAACTTTTGCCTCATGCCAACCCTCTCATACTAGATCGACTTTCCTGCAGCTCTCTCAGCTAATGATGTTTTGCAAGCTTGTTTGGAAAGAAATTTTGTCTTGCAAAATTGGTTATGTGACAAGAGTTTTTTCATGTGCATTTCTCAGGGTATAATCTTATTGTGCAAGAGGGACTTGAAGTTGTGGGTGCAAAGGATAAAGAAATTGTTATTCAGCATGACCTGGCTGTTTTTGAGAGCATGCACCATTAAACAATGGTTAAATAAGATTTATATTTATGTTTTTCATAATTAAACTTTGACTAACCTGAAAAGAACCTTTGAAAAATGAGATAGTTATGAGCATAACTAAAAGACTGATGGTGAAATATGAGAAGTATTGAAATAAATATAGTGTGGTGCTTGCTTTAGGAATGTTTCTTAATCCAAGGATTTCTACGTTAAAATATTGTTATTCAAAGGTTAATCTAATGGAGTACGTTTAAATTTAAAGTAGAACTTAAGAAGAAGTTGTACTCACTTTTGAGAAGTATTCTTCTATTCCTACTTCATCGTTCAAATCCCTTCATCCTCCACTACTAGAAAGGAACTATTTCTCCAAGTTTTTTCAAAATTTGTTCGATATAAATAGACTATTTAATATCATTAATTTATTGATATGTTAGTTACATTCTTTATCAGAAGTAAGTTTTTTTAAAGTCATTGACTTTTTATTAAATATGTTAGTTACATTCTTTATGAGGAGTAGGTTTTTTTTAAAGTCATTAACTTTAAAATATATAGAAGGAATTAAAAGTTCACAAACAACATCTTGCTACTTTAACTTAAAAGTATTAATTTGATGTTTATTTGGATGAGCAAAACTTAGATTTAACTTATCACGACTATAATGATATGAATATGAATGTTATTCAATGGAGAATTGGTATTTAGTATGTGTTAAATTGTAATTCCTAGTGTCTAAGTGTCGAAGTAGAAGCCAAGAGTGTCGAAGTCGAAGTGGTGAAATAGTGTGTCGAAACAGGTTGTTTCACCACAAATTTGTTTCTAGATTAGATTTGATATGATTTAGATTAGATTAGATTTAGATATTTTGGGCCTTTAGAGTTTTGGGCCTTTGTAGTTCTAAATCTATAAATACTTGTACTTTGTAATAGAATGTAGAGGCAAAACAAGCAGTGAAGATTATCACAGTGCTAGTGTTTTGTATATTCACAGTTGCAAGATTGCAAGTGAAATAAAATCTGAAATCCCACAGTTCGTGGGTAATAATTTTTCTCCAAATATTTCTCCTCTCTCTCGTTTCTTTTCTTGCTGTTTTGTACTTCATCTTCATCATTGCCATTGCGTGGTTGTGGTTCGTAATCAATCTTGAGAACAAGATTGAAGAGGAATTACCATAGTTTGAGGTGAATTTCCAACATCTGGTATCTAGAGCTCCGATTGCGATTCAAGGAAGAAAATCGTGATGGCTATGAATCATTCAAATGGGCACTTTCCGGCGACCCTACCAATTCACAAGAAAGATAATTATGAGAATTGGTGCAAACAGATCAAAGTGGTTTTCTGTTATCAAGATCTTTAGGATCTTGTGAAGGAAGAAGTAACACCGCTTGGGGAGAACGCGACGAATCAAGAAAAAACTGCACACAAAGAATTGAAGAAGAAAGATTATAAAACACTCTTTATAATCCATCAGTGTGTTGATCCAGATAACTTTAAAAAAGTTAGTGATGCAGAGTCAACGAATGAAGCATGGGAGATTCTTGAAAAGTCGTTTGGAGGCGCAGAAAAGGTGAAAGAGGTGAGGTTACAAACTCAGAAGAGAACCTATGAGTTGCTTCAGATGGAAGACAACGAAAGTATCACAGATTTCTTCACCAGAGTTACAAAACTGGTGAATCAAATCAAAGTATGTGGAGAGGTGTTGACATCAAGATTAGTTGTTTCAAAGATCTTGAGGTCATTGGCTCCAAAATTCGACCACGTGGTAGTAACCATAGAAGAATCGAAAGACTTGTCAGTATTGACAAAGGAAGAGCTTCAAGGGACACTTGAGTCTCATGAACAAAGGATGACTGAGAGAGCTGCAGGAAAGTCGAAGAGTGATATGGCTTTGCAGGCACAGTCAGAAAAGGAAAGGAAAGGCAAAGGAAACATG
Source organism: Lathyrus tuberosus (assembly GCA_022829125.1). Taxonomy (NCBI): domain Eukaryota; kingdom Viridiplantae; phylum Streptophyta; class Magnoliopsida; order Fabales; family Fabaceae; genus Lathyrus; species Lathyrus tuberosus. The sequence continues at coordinate 4,803,246 of JALAZF010000282.1, forward strand.
AATGGCAACAAAGGTAGAGGAGGCAGTAATTCGACTCAGAAGAAACCTTGGAACCAAGGCAACCAAAGAGGTGGTGCTGGAGGTAGAGGAAGAGGTGGTGGTCGAATGCCAGACAGAAGTCACATTCAATGTTTCAATTGTCTGAAGTATGGTCACTATGTTAGTGATTGTCCAGAAAGGAAGAAAAATCAAGAAACTGATGCAAAGCTGGCGAAACATGAAGAAGAAGAGACGTTGCTGATGGTCACAACGAAAATGAAGAAAGATTCCAAGATCAGTGGTACTTAGACTCAGGATGCTCATCACACATGACTGGAAGGAAAGATTGGTTTGTCAACATGAAGCCCTCGTCGAAGAACACAGTGAAGTTTGCAAATGACAACACTCTAGCAGCTGAAGGTGTTGGAGATGTTCTGATTATGAGGAAAGATGGCAAAAGGTCAACAATTTCCAATGTGTTGTATATACCAGGCATAAAGAGTAATTTGCTCAGTATAGGGCAGCTTGTCGAAAAGAACTACAAGGTAGTTGTCGAAGACAAGATGATGAGAGTTCTCGACGCAGGTGGTAGGTTGATCTTGAAGGCTCCAATGTCTTAGAATAGGACCTTCAAGATTGAACTCAAGGTGATGGAGCACAAGTGTCTAGCAACGACAGCCAGCAGAGATGAGTGGTTATGGCATTTTCGACTAGGCCATCTCAACTTTAATGACATCAGAGAGCTGAAGAGAAGAAATATGGTTTCAGGAATACCAGAAATTGACATTCCAAGTGAAGTCTGTGAGGAGTGTGTTCAGTCGAAACAACACAAGAATAGCTTCAGCAAGGATGCAGGAAGGAAGTCAAAGGCAATTCTGGAAGTCATATACTCTGATGTATGTGGTCCAATCCAGGTGGATTCGATTGGTGGCAACAGATATTTTTTCATGTTTGTAGATGATTTCAGTCGTAAGTTGTGGACTTACCTCATCAAGAAGAAAAGTGATGTGATTGAGGTATTTTCCAGATTCAAATCCATGGTCGAAAGACAGAGTGGTCGAAAGCTGAAAATTCTGAGGACAGATGGTGGTGGAGAGTATGTGTCGAAAGAGTTCGATGCATTGTGTGAAAAAGAAGGGATTGTGCATGAGGTGGTGCCACCCTACACACCACAACAAAATGGAGTTGCAGAACGAAAGAACAGAACCATCATGAATATGGTGAGAAGTATATTTTGAACAGATGTCCGACGAAGAAGCTTGAAGGAATCACACCAGAGGAATGTTGGTATGGTGTCAAGCCTAGCCTTAGCCACCTGAAGGTGTTTGGATCGATAGCACATAGACATGTGCCAGATCAGTTGAGAAGGAAACTTGATGACAAGTCGAATCAGATGATCTTGATAGGATATCATTCGACTAGAGGTTACAAGTTGTTTGACCCAGTGAATAAGCAGGTAGTGATCAGCAGAGACGTGATCATAGATGAGCTTAAAGAATGAGATTGGACAGAGAATGCCAAGAAGGTTTTAGTGAGAATCTCTTGTGAAGAACCAGCCACTGAAGTCGAAAGAGAAGTTCGATAGAAACCAGTTGCAGATGAAGCAGGTTCAAGCAGACCTCGACGAACAAGACACATGCCTGCAAGGTTGCAAGAATGTGTAATTACATCAGATGATGTGGTCGATGAAGAGGGTGAGCTGGTACATTATGCTTTCTACGCAGATGTCGAACCAGTAAATGCAACTGAGCCATTGAAAGATTCGAAGTGGGTGAAAGCAATGAATGAAAAGTTAGAATCCATCGAAGTCAACAACACTTGGTCACTTGTCGAATTGCCTCAAGGCAAGAAGGCAATTGATGTGAAGTGGGTTTACAAAGTGAAAGTGAATCCCAGAGGAGAAGTAACTCGACACAAGGCGAGACTTGTGGCGAAAGGATTTCTTCAGAAGGAAGGAATCGACTTCGATGAAGTGTTCGCACCTGTTGTTAGGATCGAAATAATCAGGTTGGTCGTTGGTCTAGCAAATATGAACAATTGGCACACATGTCAGATGGACGTGAAGTGTGCGTTCCTTAATGGCCCCTTAGATGAAGAAGTTTATGTCGCACAACTAGCTGGGTATGTGAAACGAGGCGAAGAAGGAAAGGTGTACAGGCTGCACAAATCCCTGTACGGACTTAAGCAAGCTCCAAGAGCTTGGAATAAGAAAATCGACAGCTTCTTAAGGGAGAAGGTATTTGTGAAGTGTACGACCGAGCATGAAGTGTATGTAAGGAGAAGCAATAATGAATTGCTTATACTATGCCTCTATGTCGATGATTTGTTGATAACAGGGAGTTGCAAGAAGGAGATCAAAGATTTCAAACATGACCTGAGTGAGGAGTTTGAAATGTCAGACTTGGGAAATCTCTCATATTTCCTTGGCATCGAATTCTACAAGACTAGTAGAGGTTTGATGATGCACCAAAAAAGATATGCAGGCGAAATACTCAAGAGATTTGAGATGCAAGATTACAACCCAACTTCGACTCCAGCTGAGACCAGACTGCAACTGTCGAAGGATCCAGATGAAGATGATGTCGACCCAACCCAATACAGAAGACTTATTAGGTCACTTAGATACCTTTGTCACACAAGGCCTGACTTAGCATACAATGTGGGTATGGTAAGTAGATTCATGCAGAAGCCAAAGGTATCGCACCTAACAGCGACGAAGAGGATACTGAGGTATCTGAAAGGGACTCTCGACTACGGCATTTTGTTTCCTGCAGCTGATGAAGGGAAAGAATGCAAGTTAGTGGGATACACCGACTCTAGTTGGTGTAGTGATGTTGAGGATAGAAAATCCACAACTGGATATGTGTTTATGTTAGGTGGTGCACCAGTTGCTTGGAGTTCGAGAAAGGAGTCAGTAGTGGCATTGTCATCATGCGAAGCAGAATATATAGCTGATTCTCTTTGTGCATGTCAAGCAACCTGGATGGTGAACTTGGTCGAAGAGATTACAGGGAAGAATCATGGAGCAATTACCATGAAGATAGACAACATGTCAACTATCAACTTGGAGAAGAATCCAATAGCTCACGGTCGAAGCAAGCACATCAAAATGAGGTTCCATTATCTTTGAGAGCAGGTAGCAGAAGGGAAGATGAATTTGGAACACTGCAGAACTGAGAATCAAATTGCAGATATCATGACAAAGGGAGTGCAGGTCGAAGCCTTCAGAAGACTAAGAGCCATGATAAATGTGGACATCTTAGACACAATGAATTAGGTGGTGTGTTAAATTGTAATTCCTAGTGTCTAAGTGTCGAAGTAGAAACCAAGAGTGTCGAAGTCGAAGTGCTGAAGCAGTGTGTCGAAACAGGTTGTTTCACCACAGATTTGTTTCTAGATTAGATTTGATATGATTTAGATTAGATTTGATTTAGATATTTTGGGCCTTTAGAGTTTTGGGCCTTTGTAGTTCTAAATCTATAAATACCTATACTTTGTAATAGAATGTAGAGGCAGAACAAGCAGTGAAGATTATCACAATGCTAGTGTTTTGTATATTCACAGTTGCAAGATTGCAAGTGAAATAAAATCTGAAATCCCACAGTTCGTGGGTAACAATTTTTCTCCAAATATTTCTCCTTTCTCGTTTCTTTTCTTGTTGTTTTGTTCTTCATCTTCATCATTGCCATTGCGTGTTTGTGGTTCATTATCAATCTTGAGAACAAGATTGAAGAGGAATTACCATAGTTTGAGGTGAATTTCCAACAGTATGAATGGATATGTGAACCTACTATTATCTATTACTCCCTCCGTTTTTTATTATAGGTCGTTTTTTACTTTTCACACGTATTAAGAAATGTAATAATTGTGGCATAATAAAGAAAAATTATGAAGGATTTTACAAAATTGTCCTTCATTAATGGTATTGGAAAAACAAATTTACATAATTGAAAGGAAAGGGAATAATAAATATTTCAGGGTATAATAGGAAAAATAACATTAATTATTCATTGGTATTATAGAGCGACTTATATTGTGGTACAGAATATTATCTCAAAACGACTTATAATAAAAAACGGAGGTAGTATAATATATTAAACACATAATATGTCATATGTCATGTAGATTATATTTGTCCAATCAATTAAAAAAATCTGATGTGTCATTTTCTAACAAGAGTTAATTACAATTAAATATAATTATCACTCTTTATATAATTCTTTATATAATTCAGTCTTTTTACCTTACATTTTAAAATAATATTAAGTACACAATTTTTTTTTTACAAATATTAAGTACACAATTTTGTTAATGAATACACTATTCTATTTTTATAGAATCTAATATAAAAAAAAAAATAATAAATACACTATTTTATTAATTCACAAAACATAAAAAAAAAATGATCATTCAAAAATAAAAATAAAAAATTGATGAATAACAAAAAATTTATATAAATATATTAAATATATTAAATTTTTACAAAATTTAATAATTACAATAATTTTATTAGTTAGTTGACCAATTTTCATAACTAATTTGAATTTTATTTATAAATTAATAAAATAGAAATATTTTGGTTTCTAAATATTAAAAAAAATCATGTGATTAAATTTTTAATAGCAAATCATCTTATTATTTGATCAACTTTTATAATTAATTTGATTTTTTTTTTATGTTTTAAAATTATAAAATTCTAATGTATAATGTAAAAACAAGATACACACGAAATTTTTACCAAAATAACCCAGTTTTTTAAAAATATTTCCAAAATACTCCACATTTCAAATTATTTCCCAAAGTACCCCACTTTTAGGTGGGCTTGAGAGGTGTCGTCAATTGAATTGGAGACACCTCATGGTGTCTCCAATCCAATTGGTGAATGGGTGTTAAACTTACAAGGGTGTCTCCATCTCAATTGACGACACCCTTGTAAGTTTAACACCCAGTCGCTAATTGGATTGGAGACATCATGAGGTGTCTCCAATCCAATTGACGACACCTCTCAAACCCACTTCAAAGTGGAATACTTTTGGAAATAATTTGAAATGTGAAGTATTTTGGGAATTTTTTTGAAAAACTAGGTTATTTTAGTAAAAATTTCGATACACACTTTCTCAGTAACATGAAATATTCTTAATCCCTACAAAAAAAAAACAAACTTATTTTAAACTAAAAAAACAGTCACATAATTCAAAACATTTACATTACTTAACCCAAAAAGAAAATCAAAATAATTAATTTTTTTTTTATTTAAACAAAAATTTGAAACAACCTCAATACCACTGTATAATATAAAAAAAAAATTGATTAAAAATATTTAAATTAAATATCTCTAAGAAAATAGAGAAACATTCCCAACTCATATATTCAAATAAATACGAAATTGATTAAAGAAAATTTAAAACATCGGCGCGTTTGTATGGGTTACGATGTAGTTTATTACTCTCTCCGTTCCTTTATAATTGTCATTTTTTGACTTTTTACATTTACCAAGAAAGCTCATCAATATAATTACTTTTCAAATAACAATTCTCCTTTTATCTATAATACTCCTAATTATTTATTATATTCATCTAACTTTTTCTCTCTCTGTAATGATTACTTAGGGGTAATTTAGACAAAAGTACTGTTCTGAACTGGGCCAATGGTCAGGCATGGCCCAATCCACTTCTGCTGCAGTAACGGCCCAAATGCCTAGGTCCAATCCACCAAAGGGAGAAAGTTACCTTTCTACCCCTCCAGCCGGGCAAGGACTGCACAGTCCTCCCTGGAACTGCTGCCTGTTCCGCACGACTCATATACTCCCCGAACAGCTAAAGGCATGTGCCCGACACTATGCTTGTGCCCGACATAACGGCTAGTTTTGGGCACTCTGCCCGACATAACGACTAGTTTTGGGCAGTTACCTATTCTTCGGGAAAAAAGTTATTTTGCCCCGAAAATAGGACCGTTGGCCACGCGCTTGGGGGCATTATATAAACCCTCTCACTTGAGAGGGTCAGGGATCAAATATTCACCCTACAAACTAATACTTTGTACTTGCCCCTTTTCTCTGACCCTTTCTTACTTGAGCGTCGGAGTGCCTTGCAGGTACACCCCCTCCTCCTCTCCATACGCCCAACATCTCAGACGTACTTGGTGGCCCACTTCAACAGGATTTGATCCTGCCTTCACGATCAGTGGCGCCGTCTGTGGGAAACATTGTTCTCCCCATCTTTCTTTCCCCGGAAACCAAAGATCAAAGAAAATTCCCAAGATCATCATCATGGCCACTCAAGATCATGCCAAATGTGCTCTCCAACCCGCTGTCCCCCCCATCAACAAGACTGATGTTGACGGCCCGTCCTCTCTTCTCGGAGATGCCTGTTTTCTAAGGGACGGGGCCACAGCTTCTCCTTTCCCTACCCCCGCTGACCGCAACAACGATCAGCCTTCGCTGGACATCCATCCCATTCCTGTTCCGCCCAACACCGACCCGGCCGTGGCGGCCCTCCTGGAGGTGATCAACAAAACCAACACCCTGATCCTGCATCAGAACGAAAGGATCGGGGCGCTAGAAGAGTCCACTCGTCCAAGATCCCCTCCTTCGAGGAGGAACCAACGACGACCAAGGAGCCGCAGCCCAGGCGAGGTATAGACCGAAGACTGCGCCAAGAGCCCGACTCTCGCGCCGTCCAAAAGTGTGACCAAGTTTCCCCGCGTAACCAGCACTCTCCCGGGCACAAGAGGACCCAAAGGGACGAGCAGTCACCCCTGGTCAGGTCTAAAGGCCCGACCCGTTCACCTTCTCCCCGAAGGAACCGCTCACCTTCTCCCCTAAGGAACCGCCGCCGCGAGCGTACCCTTCGGTCCCCGTCATTCACCAGTTCCAGCAGCGATGATGAGCCTCGCAGCCCATTATCCCAGGAAATCTTGGCAACCCGTCTCCCTAAGGGCCTAGAGAAGCCCCCGTCACTAGGCACGTACGACGGACCCTGACGAACACATCGAGAATATCGATGCACTTCTAGACTACCGCGGTGTCCGGGGCGCCATCAAGTGCCGGCTATTTCCGACCATGCTCCGAAAAAGGGCGATGACATGGTACAAACAGTTACCCGAAGAATCCATTACCTCATGGAGACAACAGGGCAGAATGTTCTCACGACACTTCACAGCCTCTCGCCGTCACCCCAAGACTAAGGCCTCCCTTGGGCCATAATCCAAGGGAAGGACGAACCTCTCCGCGCATACATCGAGAGGTTCAACAAAGAAGAAGTACATGTCCCTACAACGGACGAGATGAAAAAGTTTCTGCTCGAGCAAAGACTCCGTCCGGGCTCAGAATTTTCTAAGGCCTTCGGCCTCGCACCTCCGAGGAACCTGGATGCTCTCCTCCTCAAAGCCCAATCACACATTCAGTACGAAGAGAAGGTTGCGGCCAGCAACGTCCGAGCGTCACGCCATCAAGAGAACGCTCGGGCCTCCAAAGGCGAAGAAGCCTCGACATCTCATTGAGGCGAAAGAAGGCGCGAAGACCGTCCTCGGGACTCCCGCGACAGCAAGGGACCCTTTGGGTGATTCCACGAGTACACCCCCTCACTGTCTCGAGGGAGAAGATACTGTCCAAATGCACAAATTCAGAATTCAAACAAGCAGGGGTCCGCTTCCACAAACAACTGCCGACCAAGCCCAACGCCGACAAATCGAAGTACTGCCGTTTCCACAAGAGTCACGACCACACTACCAAAGACTGCATCCATTTGAAGGATACTATCGAGATACTGATCAGGGACGGCCACCTGAAACAGTTCGCGAAGAAGAAAGACATTCCTCGGCAAGACGCCCAGGAGTCCAAGAAAATAGAGGAAGAGGTGCCTTCCTCGGAAGAGGCCAACATCCAGGTCGCTATGTCCGTATCGCGACCAGAAGACTTCTACGTCCCGGACGGGCTAAGCCCCATGCCTACTTTACGGCCCATAGCCCGTGGGAGACATTCCCTTCCGCCATGGTCATCTCTGTAACACCCCTAATCTATACCCCCAAGCTATTAAAGCGATAAAATAAATTCAAAATTTCATTAGAGTATATTTAAAACATTCACGGCATAGACTGGAGACGCCACATCAATATGAAACAAACATACAACACCTGCTCATAAAGATATGCAACACTCGCAGGTAGCAAATAAACAGAGGAACTTAGTTCCTACTACCCACAATTCAAATACAGAATAATGCGGAAAATCTGTACTGAATCTCATATATATATATATATATATATACATACATATCACATAAAAAGTTTGTCATACATCAAGTCATACATGCCCAAGCCAAGAGATATATATACATATACACACAAACTACAAAACGATCCCCCTGACTACCCGGTGCCACATATCAGAGCCGACCGATAAAAGAATGAACTCCTAAGCTTCACAAAAGGACCTCCAGAAACTTTAATCTACAATGCCTCATAGAGCATTATAAAACAGCAGAAGGGTGAGAAAAACAATCATAATACAGTTGCATATAATTATATATTAACACAGAAATGCACAAGTAAAATATCCTTACCACAAATGCACCACAATCAAATACAACCCAACACAGTACAATTCTCAAGTATCCGCTACCAATACACATCAATCATACACAATACACTCATCATCAATACAATTATACATATTCCATCTCATCAATCACATTCACAATTTCATACACAATTAATCCATGATTTATGCAAATGCACAGAGACCGACACAACGACTCTATGCACATGCCATGCGGTACCGACTTCCAATATTTCTCATCACTAGTTCACTCAGGAACTCTGCTGGAATCATCGCTCGTTACTGAGGATCACTCAAGTAACACCCCATCGGGCCAACGATGTTCCCCGTCGCTTTAGGTCCTCTTGGTATAAGGCGCACGACGTTTATGGATTGCTTTAGCTCCTCTTTGTATAAGGCGCACAATCCGATCGCTCACAGCCCACATGGGCACACGATCGTCTATAATCATCGCTTTAGGTCCTCTTATTTTTAAGGCGTACGATATATCAAATCGCTTTAGGTCCTCTTATTTTTAAGGCGCACGATGTTATAGCAGATTCTCTCTGGAATCAATCCGTCACTCAAGACGTCACAACAATGCATATCATGATGCTTGGCATACAATGACTCATGACATTTAATATGCACACATATACACATCCATAATCATGCATATATCAACAATTACCATACATCGCATTTTCTTGCCGTAAGGCCACCAACCATCATCACAATATATATTTCATGCAATTTCATCACTCAACAGTACACAAGTCATACAATATCCACACCAACAGCATATTGCACATACACATCAAGTTCACACAATCAAACGACAAAAGTCGACAACAAAACAACCCATTTCCTAATTCTTGACATAATTTAATCGGCTAACGATTTTAAAACCATCATCATAAGAAAGTACATACTACAAGCTTTCTAACGCATCAAACCACGCCTCAAACCGACCCACGAATCAAAAGTTACAGAGAAAACAAATTGGAATAAACTGTCATGTTCGCAGTGTGAAGCTCCTAGCGAGTCCTTCGCTCCCTCATTCGCAGTACGAATGTCCTAGTGAACAGTGGCAGAAGCAAAATAGCCTAGAAAATTCCCCACGTTCGCAGTGCGAACTCCCAGCGAATGCTCGCTACCCCATTCGCAATGCGAATCCTCCAGCGAACAGTGGCAGAATGAAAAATAATACAACGTTCGCAGTGCGAACCTCACGCGAACGCTCGCCACCCATTCGCTGGCCATTCGCAGTGCGAACCTGCGATTTCAGCAAAACCCAGTAGCGCATCAGATCATCCAAAAACCATATTTTCTCAACCAAAACATTTCTAAACCAACATATAACAATCAAAACCTAGTCTAATCATGGTAACAAGTATTCTACCGCATTTACATCGATTTCCAACCGCAAAACCATCGATTCCTCATCATTTTTCCCATTTCCAACCTAGAATCTAAACTATGGAAAGACAATAGAAATATGCAAACATACACATACATAATCATACACAAGCATAAGATAATCGAGTTTCACACCCTTACCCGATTAATCGTGTTCTAGAAAGTCGGTTGATTGATTTCCAAGTTTTCCAAATTCTCTCTTTTTCTTCTCTTCTCCTTTTCTTTTCTTCTTCTCTTCTTTTTCTTTCTCTTCCTATTTTTCTCTCTTCTATTATATTATATTTTAACTTAACAAAATAAATCAAAATGCCCAAAATACCCCTACACTCAAATATCTCGCAACCGTTCCCAAAACCCGATAAAATACCACAACATTGAAAAATAACATATTTCCAAATAAAAGTCGAAAATAAAATAAAATAATAATAAAATAATCAAAACGACTCGATTAAATAAAAACTGACAAAACTGGGGCATTACAACTCTCCCCCACTTAGAAATTTTCGTCCTCGAAAATATACCTGAGACGAACAACTCTGGATACGACTCCCGCATCCGACTCTCCAACTCCCAAGTCAAATTGCCCTCAGCAGCGCCTCCCCACACTACCTTCACAAGTGCAATATCCTTGCCCCGCAACCTCTTTAACTCGCGATCTAAAATCCTAACTGGTAGTGCCTCAACCGTAAGGTTCTCCCTTACCTCAACCCCGTCCATCGGAATCACATGCGACGGATCCGGAACATACTTCCGAAGCTGTGAAACATGGAACACGTCATGCAAATTCGACAAATTCGGCGGCAACGCCACCCGATAAGCCACCGCACCCACTCTCGCAGATATCTGGTAAGGACCAATAAATCGAGAAGTAAGCTTCTTCGATTTCAATGCACGACCAACACCCGTTACCGGCGTAACCCTTAGAAATACATGATCGCCCTCTTGAAACTCAAAATCCTTCCGTCTCCGATCATGATAACTCTTTTGCCTACTCTGAGAAGCCTTCATTTTCTCACGAATAAACTTCACTTTTTCCGTAGTCTGCTGTACTAACTCCGGCCCAACCACCGTTCTCTCACCAGATTCGTGCCAACACAACGGTGTCCGACATCTTCGTCCATATAATGCTTCAAACGGTGCCATTCCAATACTAGAATGGAAACTGTTATTATACGTGAATTCCACCAACGCAAGATAACTATCCCACGCACCACCTTGTTCCAAAATACATGCTCGCAACAAATCTTCCAAAGACTGAATCGTTCTCTCCAACTGCCCATCCGTCTGCGGATGATAAGCCGAACTCAACCTCAATTTAGAACCCAACGCCTTCTATAAACTTTCCCAAAATCTCGAAGTAAACCTCGGATCTCGATCCAAAACAATACTCAACAGAACCCCATGCAACTTCACAATCACACTGATGTAAATCTCAGCCAACCTCTCCAAAGTAAAACTGATGTCAATCAGGATGAAATAAGCCGATTTAGTCAATTTGTCCACAACCACCCAAATAGCATTATGACCTCGCTGAGTATTCGGCAGCCCTGTCACAAAATCCATGGAGATGCTATCCCACTTCCACTCAGGAATATCCAACGGTTGCAACAAACCACTAGGCCTCAGATGTTCCACCTTTGATTTCTGGCAAGTCAAACATGCATAAACAAACTGAGCCATATCTCTTTTCAAACCCGACCACCAGAAAATATTTTTCAAATCTTGGTACATCTTATTAGCTCCCGGATGTATACACAAATTACTTCGGTGTCCTTCCTCCAAAATCATCTTTTTCAACTCCACATCATCAGGAATACAAATTCGACCTCGAAACCTCAAAACACCATTAATATCCACTTTAAAATCACTATTCACATCTTTTTCTCCAACCAACATCAAATCCACCAATTTCACATCTAGCTTCTGTTTCTCACTAACAGTCATCAGAAAATCATTCGTAACCTTCAACATACCCAACCTCACACTATCCGACGTCACTTCACATACCAAACTTAAATCTCTAAACGATTCCAAAAGCTCCCACTCCTTAACCATTAAAGCGGACATATGTAACGATTTCCGACTCAACGCATCGACTACCACATTAGCTTTACCAGGATGGTAATTCAAGCCAAAGTCGTAGTCCTTCAAAAATTCTAACCATCTACGTTGCCTCATATTCAATTCCTTCTGATCAAACAAATATTTCAAACTCTTGTGATCACTAAAGACTTCGAACCTCGCACCAAAAAGATAATGCCTCCAAATTTTCAACACAAAAACCACAGCCGCTAATTCAAGATCATGAGTAGGATAATTTTCTCATGCACTCTTAATTGCCTCGAAGCATACGCCATGACCTTACCGTCTTGCATTAGCACACCACCTAGACCAATCAAAGACGCATCACAATACACCACAAACGGTTCATTAGGATTCTGCAAAATCAAAATCGGAGCTGTCCTCAATCTTCTCTTCAGCTCATTAAAACTATCCTCGCACCGAATATCCCAAATAAACGCTTGCCCTTTACAAGTCAACTGGGTCAAAGGAAGTGTTAGCTTAGAAAAACCTTAAATAAACCTTCGATAATAACTGGCCAAACCCAAAAAGCTTCGAATTTCAGTAACAGATCTCGGCGCCTCCCATTGTAGAACTGCTTCTACTTTAGATGGATCCACAGCAATACCCTTACCTGAAATTATGTGTCCAAGAAAACTCACTTTCGACAACCAAAATTCACACTTAGACAATTTGGCAAAAAGCTTCTTTTCCTTCAAAACCTGCAAAACAATACGCAGATGCTCCGCGTGCTCCTCCCGAGACTTAGAATAAATCAAAATGTCGTCAATAAACACAACAATAAATCGATCCAAATGCTCATGAAAAATACGATTCATGTACTCCATAAACACACCTGGCGCATTAGAAACCCCGAACGGCATCACAGAATATTCATAATGACCGTAACGTGTCCTAAAAGCCGTCTTCTGAATATCTTCCTCCTTCACCCTAATCTCATGATACCCTGACCTCAAGTCAATCTTACTGAACACACAAGCACCAACCAACTGATCCATCAGATCATCAATTCTGGGAAGAGGATACTTATTCTTAATCGTCACCTTATTCAACTGGCGATAATCAATACACAATCGCATACTTCCGTCTTTCTTTTTCACCAATAAAACTGGAGCACCCCAGGGAGAAACGCTAGGTCTCACAAACCTCTTTTCCAACAATTCATTCAACTGTTTCTTTAACTCAACCAACTCAGATGCCGACATACGATAAGGTGCCATAGAAACAGGTCTAGTACCAGGAACTAGATCTATAGAAAACTCCACCTCTCTCTCTGGCGGCAAGTCCGAAATATCCTCAGGAAACACTTCTGGAAAATCACACACAACAGGAAACACATCAAGTGAAACTTGACTAACCACAGTCAACGACGCAAACAACCCAAACAACTGAGCTTCATCCGCCAAAAGTCTCTTCAACTCTTTGGTAGATAAGAAACTCGAGTCTTCGTCTTCCTCAAGAGAAGGAAACCTTACCAGCTTATGGTAACAATCAATATGAACCCTATTGAATTGCAACCAATTCATTCCCAGAACCACATCCAAACCTTCCAACGACAAACACACTAAATCCATCTCAAAGTCTTTACCATAAATGGTCAAAGGACAACTTAAACAAACCAAAGAAGTAGTTATTGACCCCATTGCTGGAGTATCAATAACCATCTCACCATCCATCAAAGACAACACAAGATTCAAACGCTTCGCGCACTCAGACGAAATAAACGAATGAGTCGCTCCAGTATCAATAATAGCAACTAAAGGCGTACTATTAATAAAACAAGTACCTCAGATCAGACGATCTGCACTTGAAGTCTGAGTCCCCGCCAATGAAAATACCTTCCCACTAGTTGGAGCTTGCTTCGATTTCTGACACTTTGTGCTAATATGAGCAGGTTCACCACAGTTGAAACACTTCACCACATTCTTTCTCTTGCACTCAGCTGCTACATGTCCTAAACCTCCACAATTAGAACACTTTCTCACATCCTTCCCACATTAAAATTGACGATGTCCTAGTTCACCACACTTAAAACATCTCGGAGAATTAGACATACCTCCTCCACCTGACCTTCGATCAAAAGTACCCCTTTGCTTACCTTTATCAGCTGGTGTTACATACGGACCACCACAGAACTGTTGCTTCCCTTTTCTGTCACTCACACTCTTATAGTGAGTAGAACGAGCCTTACTATCCTCTTCATAAATCCTACAACATTCCACCAAATCAGAAAACCTTCTTATCCTTTAATAACCAATTGCTTGCTTAATCTCAGGACGCAATCCACTCTCGTACTTCACACACTTAGAAAACTCTGCAGTCGCTTCAGCATAATGAGGATAAAACTGCACAAGCTCCACAAACTTAGCAGTATAATCAACAACAGACATACTACCTTGTTTCAGTTCCAAGAACTCAATTTCTTTCTTTCCTCTAACATCCTCAGGAAAATACTTCCTCAGAAACTCCTGGCTAAACAATTCCCAAGTAACTTCTTCATCCCCAGCTTCCAACACCTGACGAGTACTAACCCACCAGTCATCAGCTTCTTCCTATAACATGTGAGTTCCTAGTCTCACCTTACTGTCCTCAGCACAATCCATAACTCGGAAAATCCTTTCAATCTCTTTCAGCCAAATCTGAGCACCATCAGGATCATATATTCCTTTGAAGACAGGCGGTTTGTTCTTCCTGAACTCATCATTACCAGCAGCATTAGGTGCACCCTGCACATCCCGAGCCATAGCTTGCATCTCAGTAGCCAAAGCAGCATCGTTCCTACCAGCCATATTCTGTTCATTTCTAATAACAGCAACTATGGTTAAACAAACAGCTCACTCCAAACACAACGGCCAACAAGGACAGACACAAACAGACACGGACTGGCTCTGATACCACTTAATGTAACACCCCCAATTTATACCCCCAAGCTATTAAAGCGATAAAATAAATTCAAAATTTCATCAGAGTATATTTAAAACATTCACGGCATAGACTGGAGACGCAACATCAATATGAAACAAACATACAACACCTGCTCATAAAGATATGCAACACTCGCAGGTAGCAAATAAACAGAGGAACTTAGTTCCTACTACCCACAATTCAAATACAGAATAAAGCGAAAAATCTGTACTGAATCTCATATATATATATCACATAAAAAGTTTATCATACATCAAGTCATACATGCCCAAGCCAAGAGATATATACACATATACACACAAACTACAAAACGATCCCCCTGACTACCCGGTGCCACATATCAGAGCCGACCGACAAAAGAATGAAGTCCCAAGCTTCACAAAAAGACCTCCAACAACTCTAATCTGCAATGCCTCATAGAGCATTATAAAACAACAGAAGGGTGAGAAAAACAATCATAATACAGTTGCATATAATTATATATTAACACAGAAATGCACAAGTAAAATATCCTCACCACAAATGCACCACAATCAAATATAACCCAACACAATACAATTCTCAAGTATCCGCTACCAATACACATCAATCATACACAATACACTCATCATCAATACAATTATACATATTCCATCTCACCAATCACATTCACAATTTCATACACAATTAATCCATGATTTATGCAAATGCACAGAGACCGACACAACGACTCTATGCACATGCCATGTGGTACCGACTTCCAATATTTCTCATCACTAGTTCACTCAAGAACTTTGCTGGAATCATCGCTCGTTACTGAGGATCACTCAAGTAACACCCCGTCGGGCCAACGATGTTCCTCGTCGCTTTAGGTCCTCTTGGTATAAGGCGCACGACATTTATGGATTGCTTTAGGTCCTCTTTGTATAAGGCGCACAATCCGATCGCTCACACCCCACATGGGCACACGATCGTCTATAATCATCGCTTTAGGTCCTCTTATTTTTAAGGCGCACGATATATCAAATCGCTTTAGGTCCTCTTATTTTTAAGGCGCACGATGTTATAGCAGATTCTCTCTGGAATCAATCCGTCACTCAAGACGTCACAATAATGCATATCATGATGCTTGGCATACAATGACTCATGACATTTAATATGCACACATATACACATCCATAATCATGCATATATCAACAATTACCATACATCGCATTTTCTTGCCGTAAGGCCACCAACCATCATCACAATATGTATTTCATGCGATTTCATCACTCAACAATACACAAGTCATATAATATCCACACCAACAACATATTGCACATACACATCAAGTTCACACAATCAAACGACAAAAGTCGACAACAAAACAACCCATTTCCTAATTCTCGACATAATTTAATCAGCTAACGATTTTAAAACCATCATCATAAGAAAGTATATACTACAAGTTTTCTAACGCATCAAACCACGCCTCAAACCGACCCACGGATCAAAAGTTACAGAGAAAACAAATTGGAATAAACTGTCATGTTCGCAGTGCGAAGCTCCTAGCAAGTCCTTCGCTCCCTCATTCGCAGTGCGAATGTCCTAGCGAACAGTGGCAGAAGCAAAATAGCCTAGAAAATTCCCCACGTTCGCAGTGCGA
Organism: Lathyrus tuberosus; assembly: GCA_022829125.1. Classification (NCBI taxonomy): domain Eukaryota; kingdom Viridiplantae; phylum Streptophyta; class Magnoliopsida; order Fabales; family Fabaceae; genus Lathyrus; species Lathyrus tuberosus. The sequence goes on from JALAZF010000282.1 coordinate 4,819,814, forward strand.
ACTCCCAGCGAATGCTCGCTACCCCATTCGCAATGCGAATCCTCCAGCGAACAGTGGCAGAATGAAAAATAATACAACGTTCGCAGTGCGAACCTCACGCGAACGCTCGCCACCCATTCGCTGGCCATTCGCAGTGCGAACCTGCGATTTCAGCAAAACCCAGCAGCGCACCAGATCATCCAAAAACCATATTTTCTCAACCAAAACATTTCTAAACCAACATATAACAATCAGAACCTAGTCTAATCATGGTAACAAGTATTCTACCGCATTTACATCGATTTCCAACCGCGAAACCATCGATTCCTCATCATTTTTCCCATTTCCAACCTAGAATCTAAACTATGGAAAGACAATAGAAATATGCAAACATACACATACATAATCATACACAAGCATAAGATAACCAAGTTTCACACCCTTACCCGATTAATCGTGTTCTAGAAAGTCGGTTGATTGATTTCCAAGTTTTCCAAATTCTCTCTTTTTCTTCTCTTCTCCTTTTCTTTTCTTCTTCTCTTCTTTTTCTTTCTCTTCCTATTTTTCTCTCTTCTATTCTATTATATTCTAACTTAACAAAATAAATCAAAATGCCCAAAATACCCCTACACTCAAATATCTCGCAACCGTTCCCAAAACCCGATAAAATACCACAACATTGAAAAATAACATATTTCCAAATAAAAATCGAAAATAAAATAAAATAATAATAAAATAATCAAAACGACTCGATTAAATAAAAACTGACAAAACTGGGGCGTTACAACTCTCCCCCACTTAGAAATTTTCGTCCTCGAAAATATACCTGAGACGAACAACTCTGGATACGACTCCCACATCTGACTCTCCAACTCCCAAGTCAAATTGCCCTCAGCAGCGCCTCCCCACGCTACCTTCACAAGTGCAATATCCTTGCCCCGCAACCTCTTCAACTCGCGATCTAAAATCCTAACTGGTAGTGCCTCAACCGTAAGGTTCTCCCTTACCTCAACCTCGTCCATCGGAATCACATGCGACGGATCCGGAACATACTTCCGAAGCTGTGAAACATGGAACACGTCATGCAAATTCGACAGATTCGGCGGCAACGCCACCCGATAAGCCACCGCACCCACTCTCGCAGATATCTGGTAAGGACCAATAAATCGAGAAGTAAGCTTCTTCGATTTCAATGCACGACCAATACCCGTTACCGGCGTAGCCCTTAGAAATACATGATCGCCCTCTTGAAACTCAAGATCCTTCCGTCTCCGATCATGATAACTCTTTTGCCTACTCTGAGAAGCCTTCATTTTCTCACGAATAAACTTCACTTTTTCCGTAGTCTGCTGTACCAACTCCGGTCCAACCACCGTTCTCTCACCAGATTCGTGCCAACACAATGGTGTCTGACATCTTCGTCCATATAATGCTTCAAACGGTGCCATTCCAATACTAGAATGGAAACTGTTATTATACGTGAATTCCACCAACGCAAGATAACTATCCCACGCACCACCTTGTTCCAAAACACATGCTCGCAACAAATCTTCCAAAGACTGAATCGTTCTCTCTGACTGCCCATCCGTCTACGGATGATAAGTCGAACTCAACCTCAATTTAGAACCCAACGCCTTCTGTAAACTTTCCCAAAATCTCGAAGTAAACCTCGGATCTCGATCCGAAACAATACTCAACGGAACCCCATGCAACTTCACAATCACACTGATGTAAATCTCAGCCAACCTCTCCAAAGCAAAACTGATGTCAATCGGAATGAAATGAGCCGATTTAGTCAATCTGTCCACAACCACCCAAATAGCATTATGACCTCGCTGGGTATTCGACAACCCTGTCACAAAATCCATGGAGATGCAATCCCACTTCCACTCAGGAATATCCAACGGTTGCAATAAACCACTAGGCCTCAGATGTTCCACCTTTGATTTCTGGCAAGTCAAACATGCATAAACAAACTGACAATTGACCCGGCCGTCAAGGCCATAGCACAACGTAGGAGAAAGCAGTCTCCGGAGAAAACGGAGGCTGTAGAAAAAGTTGTAATAGCCTCCTCGAGGCCAAATTTATTTCGGAGGCCAAGTACACCACTTGGCTGTCCAACATTGTACTTGTGAAAAAATCTAATGGCAAATGGCGAATGTGTATTGACTACACCGATCTTAATAAGGCATGCCCGAAGGATGCCTACCTCCTCCCCAATATTGATAAACTTGTTGATAATTCTGCCGGTTTTAAACTTTTATCATTCATGGACGCCTACTCGGGCTATTAACAAATTCCAATGGCAATGAACGATGAAAATACACGGCATTCATGACCGAATCGGGCAACTATTACTACAACGTAATGCCCTTCGGCCTGAAGAACACCGGTGCGACCTATCAAAGAATGATGAACAAAGTATTCCGGGGAGAGATAGGCGACATGCTCGAAGTCTACATGGACGACATGATCGTAAAATCCCACGAGGAAACCGATCACACTGCCCATCTAAGGAAGGTCTTCGAACAGGCCAGAAAGTACAAAATGCGTTTCAACCTGGAGAAATGCAGGTTCGGTGTCAGGGCAGGCAAGTTCCTCGGCTTCTACTTAACGGAACGAGGAATCGAAGCCAACCCCGATAAGTGCCGAGCATTCTCTGAGTTTCTGACGCCCAAGTCAAAGAAATCCATTCAGTCTCTCAACGGAATGCTCGCGTCATTGTCCCGTTTCGTGGCCAAGTCTGCCCAGCACGCCTTACCATTCTTCAAACTCCTCCGCAATGAGGCAGCATTCGAATAGACCGAGGAATGTGACAAGGCTCTTCTCCACCTGAAACGGGCACTCTCGGAACCACTCGTCCTCTCTCGCCCGGACAACAGTGAAACTTTATACCTGTACCTCGCCGTAGCAACCGAAGCGGTAAGCGCCGCTCTCATCCGCGAGACACCTGACGGCCAGAAGCCCATATACTTCACGAGTAAAGCACTGCAAGGACCAGAGTTAAGGTACCAACAGATAGAGAAAGTGGCTCTGGCCCTCATCAACGCAGCCAGAAGATTAAGACACTACTTCTTAGCCCACACGATCATGGTTCGAACATATCAACCCATAAAGCAGCTGCTGGGACGACCATACATGGCCGGTCGAATGCTCAAATGGTCGCTTGAACTGTCCGAATTTGACATCCAGTATGAAAGCAGGAAAGACCTCGAGGCCCAGGCTCTGGCCGACTTCGTCGCAGAAATGACTTTCGCAGACTCCCCCGCGAGCGAAGCGCGCAAATGGACCATTTTCGTGGACGGTGCCTCCAGCTCGGCAGGAAGCGGTGCCTGCATCATACTAGAGAGCAACGAAGGAATCATCGTTGAAGTTCCGCTCACCCTGTACTTCCCCACCTCTAACAACCAGGCTGAGTACGAAGCCTTCCTCGCTGGATTACGTCTAGCCGAGGACCTGGGCGCAGAAGAAGTCGTCATTTGCACAGATTAACAACTCATGGCCCATCAGGTCCGAGGAGAATATCAAGCCAACAACGACAACCTGACCGAATACTTAGCCCTGGTTAAAAAGGAAATGGCGAAGTTCACAATGGTAGAAGTGAAACATATTCCCCGCGAACACAATGTCCGAGCAGATGTTTTGTCCAAACTGGCCAGTACAAAGAAGAAAGGCGGAAACAAGTCCGTTATACAGGAGGTTCTACCCCGACCCAGCATCGAGAAGGCTTCCCCGAACCTTGACGTACACGTGATCGGCGACAACAATTGCTGGATGACCCCCGTCTACAACTACCTCGCCAAGGACGAACTCCCGTCCGACCCCAAGGAGGCCAGTGTGGTTAGGCGAAGAGCCCGCTCTTGTGTCCTGGTCGAAGATAAACTCTACCGACGAGGATTTTCCATTCCACATCTCAAATACATCGAGGAAGAAATGGTCGCCCGCATCTTGTACGAAATCCACGAAGGAGTCAACGCCCAACATCTCGGTGGAAGGTCCCTTTCCCGAAAGGCCCTCCGAGCAGGGTATTATTGGCCGACCATGCAGCACAACGCTAAAGAACACGTGAAGAAATGCGATAAATGCCAACGACACGGGGACATGCACCTGGATCCACCTAACGAGCTCAAGGCTATGTCCTCCCCGTGCCCATTTACCTGGTGGGGCCTAGACATCCTAGGACCCTTTGTGGTAGGATCAAATAAGAACAAATACCTAATAGTGGACATAGACTATTTCACAAAATGGATAGAAGCGGAGGCTCTGGCCAAAATAACTTCCCTCAATATACTACGTTTCTACAAACGAAACATCCTCGCACGTTTCGGCATCCCCCAAGCGATAGTAACGGACAATGGGACACAATTCACGGACAGGAAGTTCCAGGACTTCGTCGCCCAACTGGGCACGAAGCAACACTTCGCATCCGTCGAGCACCCTCAAACAAACGGGCAGGCTGAAGCAGCTAACCGGGTCATCCTTCGAGGCCTCAAACGAAGGCTGGACGAAACAAATAAGGCTTGGGTCGAGGAGCTGCACAGTGTCTTATTGGCATACCGCATAACTCCACACTCTACAATCGGGGAAACACCTTTTCGTCTAGCGTACGGGACCGAGGCTGTAATCCCCGTCGAAGTTCACGTACCCTCCAGGCGGATAGAGTCACCCCTAGACGAGGAAATGAACGACAAAGCATTAAGGGAGGAACTCGATCTCGTCGAGGAAATCCGAACAGGGGCGACCCTCCGTGAAGCCTCCTTGAAACAAAAAATTGCCATCAGGCACAACGCCAAAGTCATACGACGACAATTCGACGTGGGCAGCCTCGTTAGGGGTGGTAAAACGGGCCGAGGCCCGCCACCCGCCAAAAAATGACGGGCTGAGCATGGATTTTGGGCCCGCCTATCCATTTCGCCCGCCCCGCCAAAACAAAAAACCCCGTGGGCGGAATGCATAATGGGGCAGGGTTGGCCCGCCAACCCGTTAAAAAAAATAAAAAATAAATACATAGATTAGAAAATGTCCATGGCCCATTTGGAAAGAAAAAAAAATATATGGCCCAATATTTGTTTTAAACTATTATTATTTATGGAAGTCTTTAGTTTTAGTTTAAATTTTTATATTATATTAGTTTTAGTTTAGCTTGTCATGATATTATTATATTAGTTTTAATTGTTTTAATATAATTTGGTAACATGTATAGAGAGTTGGTGTGTTTACCTTTGGAACAAGTCCAATTATTCTACTGCATTTTTGAAAAGGTAGCATATATGCTCATAGCAGGGTAATGAAATTAGTGTTGAATTATGTGGTTAGGGTGGACATTAATGTTAGTTACCGCTATATTTCTAATTTGCTATATTAATCTAATTTGCTAGTTTATCATTATTTGCTAATTTGCTATATTAACCTAATTTGGTAACATGTACGGAGAGTTGGTGTGTTAACCTTTGAAATGTAAAAAAACAAAGCATTTTAATTTATTTAAAAAAATGAAAAAAAATTATAAAAAAAAAAGAAGGCGGGCCGCCACCTTGGCTGGGCGGGCTTGAATTTCATGCCCATTTCACCTGGCGGGCATGCCCGCCCCGCTCTTTTTTTTGGCGGGCTTTTGGCGGGGCGGGGCAGGGCGGGGCGGGCGACCCGTTTTGACACCCCTAAGCCTCGTCCTAAGAAGAAACCATAAGGACTCCCGCGAAGGCAAGCTAGCCGCCAACTGGAAAGGACCCTATCGCATTCGAGCAAAAACGGAGAATGGGGCCTACTACCTAGAACATCTCAATGGGGAAGAACTTGCTCGACCATGAAACGCCAAAAAGCTAAAACAATACTATAGCTAAGGCACTAATTCTCGGTTCGACCCGTCACGATGACGAACGTCAGCTACCGATCATTATGCACGCCTAGGTACAAGCGCCGCATACCAATAAAGCAGAACCCCGCTCAGTAACGAGCCGAGTATCTGCTCGACAGCGGTCCTCAATCGAGCATTGTCGTTGTCAAAGTACCATGACTGGCAGAACCCTAGCTCGTGATGGGACGTTCATGCCGCGAACTCAGGCCTCAAACGCAACCTGAGCTCCGCATCCCCGCCAGGGTATTCCCTGGCCGTTCGACCAGTACCCCTCACTGCCGAACACATCTACAACGAGCAATCCCCTGAAACTTCACATAAGTCAAATACTCCCTATCACGGGCAGACATACATTCACAACGAGCATGAGTACAACACTTAGCAGAAAACAAAAGCAAGTAATTAACCATGCAAATAGTAAAATCGGCCACCAAGACCGGACACATAATTTAAATGTGATAAATGGCCACTAGGACCATGATTGTACTAGATTACATAAACCGGGGGCCAGGGCCCCCAAAAAAGGTTACAACAAATACACGGCACGCAGGCCGGACAAATTACAACGACAACAAAAAAAACCTTCACTCGTCCACTTGGTCGACATGCTCGGAGGTTGGCGGAGGCTCTGGGCTTTCCATGGGTTGACTCTCGACATGCTCTTCGAGGAGGGAATCCGGCCTAACGATACGACCACCGTTAACATGCGCCAGATAGTGGGTACCCTCAGTGGTAAAATCAAGCTCAAGATTCACCACACACAGTTGAGACACGACGTTTTTGAAGGATTCGTCCGTAATGACGATATTGTCATCCTCGGCCGCCAACATACGGGCAACCAACTCAGACCTTGTCTTTAACTCCTTCACATCTTCAGGCTCGTCTTCGCCAGGAGCATTGGCCGACCTTAGTTGCTCGATCAGCTCCTCAGCCGTTTTCTTCGCCGCAGCCAGCGTCAAATTCTCTTCCTTCAGCCTGCCCACCTCCTCATCTGCCTTCTTTTGGGCTTCATCAGAACTCCTCGCCAACTCCGAGGCCTTTTTCTCCTTTTCCTCGAGAGACATTATGGTGGCCCGGGCAGTTCTTAATTCAGACTCAGTTACAGAGTCCCCTTCGGCATATACGGCCGCCATCTCCAGCATTCTGACCAAAGCAGAAGCATCCTGAGCCACCAGCGCCCTCTTACTTGGGCGATCCAAACCCTGCAGCTGTAAAGAATCCGCCCGAGGCACGGCCAAAGAAGTCCCTTCGAAGAACTTCCTGTCAAGGATGCATGGAGGAAGCTCAAACTTTCCCTTCTTCGGTGCCCGACCGAGATCCACCGCTTCACTAGGCCTAGCCCGTTTAAACCTGGAGGTCAACGGCAAGGGAGACCTTTGATCAGGGACATGCGATGCACTCCCCGAAGCTGACTGAGAAGAGGTAGGGACACGCTGAGTGAACCGAGGTTTGGGGACGATCGTTCCAGACTTGTTCCTCGCGGCAGCATTCATCACCATTCTCTCGTAAGCAGAAGGCATCTCACCTGCACAAACAAAAAGAAACATTAGATAACGAAGGTAAAATACGTCGGGCATGTCAGAATCACTAAGACTACCGAGCAATTTATGAGCGTCTGCGAGAGTCTTGCACTCCATAAGCACCTTGGTGTTGATAAAATGATACTCCACGCGTCTGCTGCCATCATCCTCGAGGATCGGCTCCCCCTTCTTCGTGACGCACTCTGCGAGACGAAACGAGCTAACGTACTTTACCAGCTTTTCGTAGGAGGCAGCATCCTGCTCGTCCAAGTTGTGCGGCTGGAAAACATACTCGTTTGGCTTCTTGGTAAAATGGGCGGGCCCCCAGTGGAAGGGGAACTTCAGCAACCTCTCCCCGATATACTTCCCATCCTCGTCGCGCAGGTCGTTACCGTCCTCATCGACCTCGATCTCCCACACATAAGTGCTGTCCTGGGCAGCTTCCGACACGGGCTCTATAATATAATACCTCTCCTTGAATGTCCGTATCGATTCCGAGAAGGGCTTGAACAGCTTACGAGGCTGCTTCAACGAGACCCATATGTACTTCCTCCATGTCAGCTGCCGTTGAAGATGGAAGACAGTGAAGAACAAGGGAAAAGTAGCCCCTATCTTCAAGAAATCACAGGTCAGCTCAAACGCCCGTATAAAGGCCAACGAGTTTGGATGCAACTGCATCAGGGCCAAATTCAAGTGTATAAACACAGACTGCTGAAAATCAGTAAACGAAAGCCTCATTCCTAGTTCCTTGAACGCGTATTCATACATAGTGAAACGGTCCCCGTAATTCGTACAGACCCTTTCATCCTCGGTGGGAAAGTGCACCTTCCACTCCCCCTCTGGCCCGACTACCAAGAAAACGTCTCCCAAATACGAAGCAAACTCGGACACGTGCTCGGCTGGTTCAGTCACCTCCCACTCCTCCGCGGAATCCTCGACGACATCCTCTTCTGTATCTTCCAATTCCTCTTCTTCCCCTACCTCGCTGGGGGTACTTGAAGTCGTCGAACTACTGTTGTCCGAGGAACTTGTTTCTTCCTCGGATGAATCGAGGATAATTTCTCCATCTGGCCCCGTCGCCATATCGATCACCTGGAAAACAGAGAAAAAAGTGAATTCGACGATAAATCAAATCCACCCTTCCACCGCTAGTCAAGTGAAAGGGCGCGCAAAGGGCTGAGGACGACGTCCCCGACCTAAGCCCTAACATCAAAAGAAAAATTCAGAAACCTCCCCGCGAGGAGATGCTCGAGACAAATTACTCCCAGGCGAGGAACCTCCCCTTACTCATACCCAGTTTCCATTCGAAGCTCCGTCGGAAACTGCAAAGCTTCACCGGTAACTGCAGAGGCTCGCCGGAAACTTCATCGCTGCTTCTGAATATGAACGATCACGGCGGTTACGCATGCATCATCATCGGAATGACGCCGGAAACCGCCTGATCCACCAGAATACCCTAAAACCTAGCGGCTTCATCGACGACAGAAAATGGTACGACCACCGTCCACCACCAACAATCACCGGAAACTAATTTATTTCATCTTCTAAACCTAAACCTAACCGCATGCAAGACTACAAACGACCGTTAAATGGGTAAAAGATAAAAAAATCAACGAACTTACTTGGTTAAGAAGGTGAATAGCGGCTGCCCGGAAGTTGATGCGGTGGCCGAAATAGCAGACGACAGTAACGGGCAGAAATTCTGAAGGAAACGAAGAGAAACAAGAGCGAAAAGTTCAAAATGGAACGAGTTTCCCCTTTTTATACAGAGGGGCACGTGCGATGGCACGCCCTCGTAGGTCATGATGGCTATTAACTAGCCATCATTGCCTAGCAACTGCTGCACAAAACTCTATGCACACGTGGCGCCCTAACGTTTCCAATTCCTTCTATAGTCTCCCCGTACGACGGGCAACTCTATCACGGTCAGGAACATCACGGAACCCAAAGGCGACGGGCACCACTAGACAAACTTCCTACGTCGCCAAGAGATGACCTTATGTTGGCTCACCGGAGCCGCGAGTTGTCCTTAAGTCATCACTCCCAAGCTCGGGAGCAACGATTTGGGGGGCTCCTGTTCTGGACTGGGCCAATGGCCAGGCACGGCCCAATCCACTTCTGCTGCAGTAACGACCCAAATGCCTAGGTCCAATCCACCAAAGGGAGAAAGTTACCTTTCTACCCCTCCAGCCGGGCAAGGACTGCACAATCCTCCCCGGAACTGCTGCCAGTTCCGCACGGCTCATATACTCCCTGAACAACTAAGGGCATGTGCCCGACACTATGCCTGTGCCCGACACAACGACTAGTTTTGGGCACTCTGCCCGACATAACGGCTAGTTTTGGGCAGTTACCTATTCTTCGGGAAAATGGTTATTTCGCCCCGAAAATAGGACCGTTGGCCACGCGCTTGGGGGCATTATATAAACCCTCTCACTTGAGAGGGTCAGGGATCAAATATTCACCCTACGAACTAATACTTTGTACTTGCCCCTTTTCTCTGACCCTTTCTTACTTGAACGTCAGAGTGCCTTGCGGGTACACCCCCTCCTCCTCTCCATACGCCCAACATCTCAGACGTACTTGGTGGCCCACTTCAACAGGATCTGATCCAGCTTTCATGATCAAGTACAATTAATAGTATCTTGAACTTTGCAAGTGACACTTAAAAAAAAACAAAAAATTATTCTAAAAATAACACTTAAAAAGGAACGGATGTGGTATTTGAGAAAATATATTTTGACACTTAGATGGTGTCTCACACCGCATTTAAATACGGTTGTGTTTTATTAATAATAATTTTTTCTTTTTAAATAATAATTTTATGTAGAAAAAGACTATATTGAATGAGTATATGTCTACAGTGTGCATATGGTGTTTATTTTCTAGATGTTCAAATATTATACCTCTTATTGTTTTATGAGGTGATGAAATAAATTTGGCAACTTCTTAATACACCACCCATGTTTTCTCAGATACCACGCAAAATTTCGTTTTTGCCCCTAATTTTCGGATGTGCACATCAGAACGCACCATTTTTTTTAAAAACGTTGATTTGTTCCGGATGTGTAAATCAGAAAAAATTGCTGATCTGCAAATCCGGAAAAAATCAAAAGAATTCCATAAAATCATTTCCTGATCTGCAGATCCGGATAAAATCAAAAGTATTACATAAAATAATTTTCTGATCTGCAGATCCGGATAAAATCAAAAGTATTACATAAAATCATTTACTTCTAAATATAACTTATCTATTTATAGATCTGTGACTATAAGTTAAAATTTTAACTTATCTATTTATAAGAATTATATGTAGAAGTAAATGATTTTATGGAATACTTTTGATTTTATCCGGGTCTGTAGATCAGGAAATAATTTTATGGAATTCTTTTGATTTTTTCCGGATTTGCAGATCAAGAATTTTTCCTGATTTGCACATCTGGAACAAATAAACGTTTTTAAAAAAGATGATGCGTCTTGATGTACACATTCAAAAATTGAGGAGAAAAACAGAATTTTATGTGATATCTAAAAAACATGAGCAGTGTATTAAAAAATGACCATAAATTTAGGTGACACTATTGATTTTAGAGGTTGCGTGATGGTGTTTGACCCTTTTGTCACGTTAATAAGTGACATTTAATTTCAAGTAGCATTTGGAATTGTCTCATTTTTGTTCAAAAAAGTTTAAGTATCATTTGTCCCTTTGAATTCAAGTAGCATCTAAATTTTTTTAATTGTTTAAACTTTAATTGTGATACGTAGATGTAGTCAGTAACGATTCTGGCGAGAAGGATGCTCGAAGCTTCGACCCACCGGTTACAATGACAACAAGAGTATCAATTGTTCATGACATAGATGATAATTGACTTGTTGGAAAATTATGTTATTATTTGTTTTATTTTAAAATTTATTTGTTTAATGTTATTGAACTTATTTTGAGATTTATTTTATGTTGGTGGATTTGTTTAATTATAAGATTTATTTTATTTTATTTGAAAGAGGGAATAAAACCTAAAAGAGAAAAGACTACATGGTAATGACCGAGAAACAAAATGAAAATTTGGCACAGATATTAGATGTTCTACATAGATGTTGAGACACTGATATCCAACACAATGAACAAGATAACAATAAAAATAACAGTGCAGAAGGTAAATAACACAGTGATATGTTTACCCAGTTCGGATCAACAATCCTACTCTGGGGGCTACCAAGCCAGGGACGAAACCAATATACGATAGTATCAATTCACAGATCATACATACACCGAATAATCTGCTCACTTAATCACTACCCTTCCTATGACTTCTACCTAAGACTCACCTAGGTATGAGGCCCTCCTCAAATCCCTCTACAACCACAACCCGTGATGGGTACCTTTCCACACAAGAAACAAACCGAAAGTCACACTTTCAAAACACACAATCCTCAATACTTCATAGCTTATGAGAATTGACACACAAGAAACTCAATGCTTAAAAGCTTATGAGTATCTTGATAGAACTTACAACACAAAAATCAGTCCTTATACTGTTATCAGAATGATACCAGTTAGGCTCACAAAATACACTCTAAAACCCTAACAAAACACAAGTAAGTTCCACGCCTGAAACTAGGTTTACATCAGTCAATATATAGCAATTAATCTGGACTGAATTGGGCTTCAAAAACGCAGCAAATAGACTGCTCACAAAACTGCAAAATTAACTCCAACAAAATAGGTCTTCAATCCAAAGTTTCCTATTATGTCTCCATAATTAGAAACAGCAGCAAATCCGAAAAACCAACAAATAACCACAATCCAAAAATGCTTTGGATGCCACCTAGGATAATCAAATATTCACAGAATATTCAGTAACAAATCATAGTAACAGAATCTGCATTAAAACTGAATCCACAACGCGATGTCCTATGAGCTGGTATGGGACATCTTCATTCGACATGTTGAAATCAGCCACTTAGAAACATTAAGATTCAACATCTTGCTGCTATAATAGTTTTAGCAAAATAAATGCCAACCACAAAAGCACAAAAATAACAATCTCCCCCTTTGGCTTATTTTGGCTAAAACTACACACACAAAAAAAACTTGTAAAGAAGCACAAGCAGTAAAAAATATCCATATGTCAGACAGCAGCGAAAACACCAGCAGCACACAGCAAAAAAAAACATCCAGCATAGCAGCACCCCCCTTCAGCTGCATACAAACACTCAGTACAACAAACAACTCATCATGGCAGCATAGCAAAACTCCCCCTCAACAGCAGCAACATTCCACATTCTCCCCCTCAACTACTGCATCACCACAAGCACACAAGCACTCCCCACACAAACATCCACACAAACATACTACTCCCCCTTTTTAGCCATAAATATGACAAAGGCAAGTAGAACAAGTTAAGGTAAAAATAAACCAGAGTCAAGTTCAGAGGAGATACAAAGAAAAACTATTCAGGTGTTTCAGACAAAAACAACAAAAGCAAAATAAAACTTCTGCAGAAATTAAGCCATTATTCTGCAGCAACATCATCGTCAGATTCAGCAATGTCTTCACTCTCTCCATCAGCAACAGCATCAGTATCAGTATCACCACTCCTAGATCCAGAGTCATCTGAACTCTGCTCACATTCTCTATCAGATTCTACAGAAACATCATCTTCAGCAGTTCCTTGGTCCTTTCCAGTTGTCCCAGCAGAAGCATTCCTTTTCTCCATGAAAGTTTTGATCAACCGTTCCAGTTTGGCCTTCCGATCAGTGTCTCTTCTAATGGATTCTTCCAGTTCCTTGCAAGTTTCTTGCAGTTGAACAATGACTTCATCATCATCAGTGGAATTTTTGTTTACATCTCGTGATTTAGAATCCTTCTTCTTCTCAACTAAGCCAGATTTGGACCCCTTTTCAGCCACGTTTTTCTTAGGGCTTACTTGGTCAGCATACAAACTAGTCATGGAGTGGACTTTCTTCCTAGGTGAGAAAGGTTTAGACTTCTTACCTGGAATGTTGACATTCGTTGTGTGAGAAGCTTGCTGTTTTCCTTTAGGGTCAGCCGACATAACATTCAAAGGAGCAATATCGAGCACTAGGTCAGAGAGATTTATCATCCGCAGTGATTCTGCATCTCCAGCATTGATTCGTGGAGAACTAGTGTTATCAAGGGAGCCGTGCATGGATTCGGAGTTAGGATGTTGAGACATGTTTAATTGATCCCACGGTACAGTCTTGAGAATGTTAGGAGAAAACCCTAAGACGTGTGAGCTTTGAAGAGAAAGGGCAAGAGGAATTTGTGTAGAGTAAGTTTGCTGAAAATATGGTGTGTTTGCACGCTTATTTATACTTTTGAGGACTGGGCCCAGAGTAGAGCGGTATTCACAGAATTTGATTATCCGACTCGCCTCAAGTCCACATTTATCAAATTCTTCTTCTAAACTTACCTTGCTGGCATACTTACTAAGTTTAAGCTCATTATTACATTTCACCAAGCAAACATCATGAGTGGCTTTACAATTTATCAGCACCTGTTCTAACTTGATAGTCTTTCCAATATCTTTCTTAGTCTCCAAGCTTATTTCAGTGTTCTTAGAATTCCACATATAACAATTGTCTGACGCTCTCTTACCTCTCATGATAACCTTACCCTTCTTGTTTGTTATCAGACATTCAGAATTGGTAAAGTTGACCTTGAGACCTTGATCACATAATTGACTTATGCTGATCAAGTTTGCATCTAAACCTTCAACAAGTAATACCTCCTCCAGATTGGGTTGACCTGCACAGTCCAGTTTTCCAACACCTATTACTCTCCCTTTTGATCCATTACCAAAGGTCACGTAGTTAACAGGATGAGACTTAACATCTAACAGACATCCCATGATACCAGTCATGTGCCTGGAACATCCACTGTCGAAGTACCACTTTTCCCTTGCAAAGACACTGAAGGACTTATGAGCTATGCGTTCCTCTGCAATACTCTTAGGAGTCCACACTTTTGTTGCCCCAACCCTCTCTTGTTTCCTACTAGACTGTAAGCCAGTCTTGGGGTAGCCATATAATCTGTAGCAGAAGGGTTTTATATGGCCAAGCCTTCCACAATAGTGGCATTTCCATCTTTAATTCTTTCTTCTTGTGACATTCTTCTGATGTCTATGAGGATGTTGCAACATGTTATACGACATCTTTGATTCTTTCTCAGGTTGAGCAGGTGTCACTTCAGGCCATTTTCCCTTGTTCATCTCGCTGGAACTTTCAAACCCGAGACCTCTAACATCTCCAACATCTCTCCCTGACTTCAGAATCTCATCAAGCACATCAGAGCTGCTATTAAGCATTTTGACTGTCTTGATGACATTATCCAGTTTAGAGTTCAGAATAACCACTTCACTTTTTAGATCAGAGATAGTAGGCAAATGCTCTACCTTTTCAGCTTTTAGATGAGCAATAATTTTCTTTTGTTCTTCTTTCTGCTGACACACTTCTTCACTTTTAATGCATAAGTTCTTATAGGAAGCAGCTAGCTCTTCAAAAGTAAGATCATCACTGACTGATTCTTCATCAGGCTCACACACATCTGTTAATGTTGTGACCCTCTTTCCAGACTTCTCATCAGTTTCAGTTTCAGAATCGTCTTCTGACCATGAGACTGATAGCCCCTTCTTTTGCCTCTTGAGATATGTGGGGTACTCAGACTTTATATGCCTAAAACCTTCACACTCATGACACTGAGCTCCTCTCTCTTGGTTAGAATTTCCTTCAGTACTGGTATTTCTCCCAGCATTCTGATTTTTACTGATGTCAGATGGCTTGTCCTTAACATTTGATCTTGACTTCCAATCCACCTTTCTGAGTACTTTGTTAAATTGTTTGCCTAGTAACACCAGATCTTCTGAGAGGCCTTCATCTCTGTCCAGATTACTTTCCCTTTCTGAATCACTTGCCTTTGACACAAAGTCTATACTCTTCTTCTTTTCAGTCTTTTCACTGATCCCCAATTCAAATGTTTGAAGTGATCCCACAAGTTCATCCACTTTCATTTTATCTATGTCCTGAGCTTCCTCAATAGCAGTCACTTTCATGTCAAACCTCTTAGGTAGAGATCTGAGGATTTTTCTGACCAGTTTGCTGTTAGACATCTTCTCACCTAGAGCACTTGAAGCATTAGCTATCTCAATAATGTTCATGTGAAAGTCATGAATGCTCTCATCTTCCTTCATCTTCAAATTTTCAAACCTGGTAGTGAGAATCTGAAGTTTTGACATCTTTACTTTAGAGGTCCCTTCATGAGCAATCTTCAAGACCTGCCAAGCCTCTTTAGCAATGATGCAGTGTTCAATCAACCTGAAGATATTCTTGTTAACACCATTAAACAATGCATTCATGGCTTTGGAATTCCATACGGACCCTTTGTAATCTGCATCATTCCAGTCTTCCTCTTCCTTCACCACATCAGTAGGGGTACCTTTTTCATCTTTAACCTTAGGGGGCTACCATCCTTTTATAACAACTTTCCATGCTTGATCATCCATGGATTTGATGAATGCTATCATCCTTGGTTTCCAATAGTCATAGTTGGAACCATCAAGCAGAGGTGGTTTGTTCAGAAATCCTCCATCCTTGTCCATTGTACCAGAATGTACCTTCCCTGAATCTCACCCAGAACCAAAAATGGTGCAAGCTCTTGATGCCAATTGAAATTCTGGCACAGATATCAGATGTCCTACACAGATGTTGAGACACTGATATCCAACACAATGAACAAGATAACAATAAAAATAACAGTGCAGAAGGTAAATAACACAGTGATATGTTTACCCAGTTCAGATCAACAATCCTACTCTGGGGGCTACCAAGCCAGGGACGAAACCAATATATGATAGTATCAATTCACAGATCATACATACACCGAATAATCTGCTCACTTAATCACTACCCTTCCTATGACTTCTACCTAAGACTCACCTAGGTATGAGGCCCTCCTCAAATCCCTCTACAACCACAACCTGTGATTGGTACCTTTCCACACAAGAAACAAACCGAAAGTCACACTTTCAAAACACACAATCCTCAATACTTCACAGCTTATGAGAATTGACACACAAGAAACTCAATGCTTAAAAGCTTATGAGTAACTTGACAGAACTTACAACACAAAAATCAGTCCTTATACTGTTATCAGAATGATACCAATTAGGCTCACAAAATACACTCTAAAACCCTAACAAAACACAAGTAAGTTCCACGCCTGAAACTAGGTTTACATCAGTCAATATATAGCAATTAATCTAGACTGAACTGGGCTTCAAAAACGCAGCAAATAGACTGCTCATAAAACTGCAAAATTAACTCCAACAAAATAGGTCTCCAATCCAAAGTTTCCTATTATGTCTCCATAATTAGAAACAGCAGCAAATCCGAAAAACCAACAAATAACCACAATCCAAAAATGCTTTGGATGCCACCTAGGATAATCAAATATTCACAGAATATTCAGTAACAAATCATAGTAACAGAATCTGCATTAAAACTGAATCCACAACGCGATGTCCTATGAGCTGGTATGGGACATCTTCATTCGAC
The DNA here is from genome assembly GCA_022829125.1 of Lathyrus tuberosus. Lineage (NCBI taxonomy): Eukaryota > Viridiplantae > Streptophyta > Magnoliopsida > Fabales > Fabaceae > Lathyrus > Lathyrus tuberosus. Next base: position 4,836,740 of record JALAZF010000282.1, read on the forward strand.
ATGTTGAAATCAACCACTTAGAAACATTAAGATTCAACATCTTGCTGCTATAATAGTTTTAGCAAAATAAATGCCAACCACAAAAACACAGAAATAACACAAAAGATCCCATGCGATCATTATCTAACAAATGGGAAATGAAGCCATGACAAACGTTAAAGGTACATATCGATTTATGGAGATTAATTTCTTTCATAATTAAAGCATCATCACAATAGTTGGTCTCTCGATACACATGATTACTTGAACATTTCAAACTTGCAATAACAGGGCGCTAATATGCACTAATAAGTTCCTTCTCATGAGACAATCCTTATCCTTGTCATTGATGACATCCACTACTTATTGAGAATCAAGATTAACCTTAACAACTTCAAGCCCCATAACTTTTGCAAGCTCAAGCCTTCAAACACACCCCATAGCCCTGCTAACAAGGCAGAATAATTATCAATTTTTTCGCAAAACCTCCAGGCTAATTCTTTCATGATCTCTGATTAGACCTCCACAACCTGTACTACCATTGGTGTTCCTCGCTCCATCAATATTGAGTTTAAACTTTCCCATCGCTGGAGGTTCCCATTTGATGTGAACCAATTCTCGACGATGATGAGCAACAATGTTTATGGCTAATTTAGCTTTTCGAAAACTCTGTAGCAACATGTGCACATGGTTCATCGGATTATGAGGTCTGACGAAACTATCATCGTGGAGCTCTTTATTGTGCCAGTTCCACAAACTATGACAAGAAGTTGCCCAAAACACTTTTCAATCACTATCCACATTCCAACCTAAATTTTGATTCATATTAATGGTGATCCATTGATGCACATAACTTGCAAAAATATATCTCGCATATTAGAGTGCACTGCTGCTAACCACAAGGGCATGACTAGAGGGCAATCCCTCAGCACATGTATTGTGTATTCTTCCATGTCTCCACAAAAGCTACATTCGACTCTTTCGACGATTAGTTAGCAACACATCATAGCATGAGAACAAGTGAAACAGCGAATCCTTTCAGGAGCTTGGATGTGCCAAATTTTCTTCCACAAAACCCCTCCATGTTCACTATCATGCTGCGCTAAATAACTTTATGCTCTTCCAACTGAAAAACAATGCATGTCATCACCAAATCTTATTCGTAAATCCGGTCCTGCATCAACACAAGGAGGGTGAATACCAATAATTTTATTTAAGATATCATTAGGAAGTCGACTCTATAACATCTGCCAATTCCAGCATTAATCATCACTTCGAAGATCTGCAACTTATGCCAACCAAATCTGGTTTGGAATGTGCAGGTCTAAGTTTGTTATTTTAAGGCTTGGTGCAATCCAATTCGTATTCCAGACCTTAACCGTGTTACCATCACCTAACGACCAAAAGCAATCTTCATTTATCATTCAAGCTTTGTTCAGTCTTCCATAGGCTACAATCTTTTGGCTTTTTATTGATCATAACTTTCGTTCCATGTCGATTGTATTTTCTCCAAATGATTGCATTCCAAAAGTCAGCATTTCCTGCATGAAGATTCCAGCCTATTTTTAAAATTCAAGCTTGATTCATGACATCTAATTTCCAAATCCCTAGCCCACCAATATCCTTAAGTTTAGTAATGACACTCCACCTAACTGCATGGTATCTTTTTTCATCTATTCCTTCACCCCAAATGAACTTCCTTTGCAGCTTAACTATGTTGTTTAATTTTGCTGGTTTATAATAGTGACATTGTTGCTATTAATTATGATGTTTAATTTGTTAATTATGTTGGATTAGTTTCATAAAATTTTATAGATATATGTTTGTTTCGCTCCGTTGTTATTTTGAATCATGAGAATTTGTCTCTAATTATTCTCTCCCGCAAAGAGTAGATGTAATATTAAATTGTAGGAGAATTTTTCATAATATTCATTTGATGAATGATAATGTTTAAATTTATTTAATAAAATTTTTGGATCACAAATGATTATATATAATGACAACAAGAAAAACCAAAAGTTGCACTTGAAGTGTGTGTCACCCAACCAATACATTGTTTAACAGTAAAATTGAACGAAAAAGTAAATAATAATTGTAAATGACCAATAATTTAAAGAATATTTTTGATTTTTTTAAAAAATAATCATGTTTTAAAAAAAAAATCCTTAAATAACAAATTTTTTCAGAAAAAATATCAAACTAACCATATTTCAAACAAAAAAAATTCGCTCCAAGAGGATGCGCCACTGCCTGTGGCGTATGCACTCATTTGTTGGCCTAAGGCGCCATAGCATGTGGCGCATGTATGCATCCTTTAGGAGCATGTGCCATTGCTAGTGGCTATTGTGTTGTTTTGATTTTTTTTAATTATTATTTTAAGCTAAATACCCTTTTTGGTCCCGTATCTTAACCCCGGGATTCATTTTGGTCCCTTAACTTTAAAAAGGTTCATATTGGTCCCTTAACTCTTCAAAACGTTACATATTAGTCCTTTTTGTCCTATTAGCGATGGAAAAATTCAAAAATCAGTCGCTATATCCGTCACTAATTAGACAAAAGGACTAAAATATAACGTTTTGAAGAGTTAAGAGACCAATATGAACCTTTTTAAAGTTAAGAGACTAAAATTAACCCCAAAGTTAAGATACGGGACCAAAAAGAGTATTAAGCCATTATTTTAACAACAAAATAATTATAAATAAAATGTTTAATAATAAAATAAATTATAATATTATTCCGTCAAATAGAATTACACAACGATTGAGGGATTTTGAAAGGAGGCATGTCGTCAATGCAAGCACCGACATCAACGAATCATAAACGAACCTATCATGCATGATGCTAGACTAACTTCATTGACAATGGAACGGGTCATTAAATTTTTCATCAATCGTTGTGTAATTCTATCTGAAGAAATAATATTATAATTTATTTTTATTAAACATTTTATTTATAATAATTTTGTTGTTAAAATAATTACTGATCGTACCTGATCAGAAAGTAGATTAGTGGCCAGCAAACGTCGTGATCTCAGCTACTCCGGTGGTGATGAGACGGTGGGGGGTGTACCTGCAAGGTACTCCGATGCCAAAGTCAGGAATGGAGCAAGGAAGTACAGAAAGTGAGAGTAAGAATGAGGATAGAATACCTGAACCTCTCGTGAGAGACGATATTTATATTGTGCCCCTAGCGTTGGACCAACGGTCGTCTGCACTGGGTTGAATTGCTAGGCCCAATGCAGGTAACTTCCAGGGCTTACGTAGCGTAGGGAAGACCAGCGCGTGGTCTTCGCCCTGGAGTAACTGTCCCGAGATCTCCGGAGAGTGGGCAGACCAACTCTTTCGGAAGTGGGTAGTTACCTGATGATGTGTCCCCGCTGAAGGAGCACGTGGAGAACGTGGGGAGGAGAGTCGGGACCTCTCCTCGTGGCATGAAGTCTCTGCTCGACACCAATGGATCTGAGTGTGTCCGACGAGAGAGGATTGGGCCTTAATGGGCCGTTTAACAATATTGGGTTGGGCCTGTCAGACTGATGGGCAGGAGCCGACCCAGTCCAGAACAGGAGCCCCCCAAGTCGTTGCTCCAAAGTGTCAGAGTAATGACTTTAGGATCAGCCCATCCGTCGAGGAGATGGTAAGAGAAATTTGTGCTCGAGTGGTCGGGTTGATGGTGGACGTCGACGTCCACGAGAAGATGGAAAGAAGTGGACGCGTTGAGGTCGCGAGCACGTAGGGAGCTAAAGGGGCGTACGCGGGAATCCATGGTGCCACATGACACGAGTCATTAATGCCTAGGGCGACTAGTAGTAGGGGTACTCAAGTGCCTAGAGACGCCTCGAGTCCCGTGTTAGGATTATAAATAGGTAACGAGTCTGTGTCATTTGCACGCTTTCGCTCCACCTATTAGTCTCCTTCAAGCTCCTTCTTGTGCTCGACATCACCGCCACTGTCGCCGCCGCTGCCTACCGCTCCCTGACATTCTTACTCCTAACCATCAAGTAAGTTTCCTCATCCCTTCTGTTGCAGTTTGATTTTGCCGTTCATCTTCTGGGAAGGGACGTAGATCTTAGGGTAGCGTTTAGATATTCCGGCGACTTTCGTGAGTTTTCTGGAAATTATATGAGTTTTTGGGCTCCACTTGTGAAGTTTGCGATGAATGCCTCGGGGACATGCAATGAATGTCCCAGGGAGCCGATGAATATCCCGGGGACATGCGATGAATGTCCCGGGGGAGCTGATGAATGTCCCGGGGGACATGCGATGAATGTCTCGGGGAGCCGATGGCTGTGCTGATGATCGTATCAGTTGGGTAGTTCCCTCCTTATTGTCGGGAAAAGTCACCTGGGCTGCTCGGCGCCCTTCACGCCCTCTCACTTGTCTTGCGGTGGAAGGGTGGATTTGATTCCAGAAGTCAAATTCACTGTGTTCCTCTGCTTTTCATGTAAAATGGCCGTGAGGATCGAAAACATTATTCAGATAGACACCGAACCCGACCTACCTGATCCCGTACAATAACCCGGGGAGGAGCCAATTCGTACGCCCACAGATTGGGCTGGAGAAGAGCCCTTACGAATCAGGTCACGATTTACCCTCGATGACACGGATGCCTTTGCGATTGTCGAAGACGCCGTCGTAGGCGAACAGGCGAACTAGATGGTCTTCAAACCCAGAGAGCATCACCGCATATGCTCGAGCTAGTGGGGGTTAAGGTTCCCCATGTATGAGTTCACGTTCAAGGAGGCCGACATCCGTCTCCCTTTCAACGAATTCCAACGGGGGGTGTTTGACTGGTTGCGTCTGGCGCCCTCCCAGCTCCACCCCAACGCGATGACCTTCATGCGGGCGTTCGAGCTCGTGTGTGACTACCTTGGCATCGAAGCCACTCTCCCCCTGTTCTTCCGTATTTTCCATCTACAAGGGGCGACATAGTTGGGTCTCCTTGAAGCAGCCGAGGAAGCTGTTCAAGGCGTACTTAGATTCTGTCTGGTGTTTCAAGGACAGGTTTTACTTTGCCATGCCCACCACTCACGAAGCCGTGTGGTCACTCTACACCATCGTGACCGACAGTATGGGGGAGGAAAAATTTGCGTCTAAGTGCCCCCTGGAGTGGGAAGAAGCGCACTTCGAAAGTGGCACAGAGGCTTACATTATGAAGCCCAGCGACTTGGGTGTCGAGGACAATGAGGCGTTCCCGAAGCTGGCCGAGTATGTCGCCGACTTTAATCAGGCCAAATGTCGAACGCAACTGAGCGTATCATGAAGCTGGCCGCCACCCGGGGTGCAAAAAGAAGCAAGGGCTGGGTCCAAGAAGTCATACAAATGGCGGTGCCGGTCGAGGGAGGAAGTGGCTCCTCTTCTCCTCGATAAAGCCAGTCTCCCCCTCCTAAGAGGACCCCTTCTAAGAGGTCGTGCACCGATGAAACTGTCCTCGTGGACCTCGAGGGTCCCATCCCAACTGAGAAATTCATGTTGCCTGCCTGTCACCTCTACCGGGATTTCTTCGGAGGGAGTACCCCTGCTGTTGTCAAGGCTGAAGTGAAGGCGATCCTGGGAATTGAAAGAACGGCCAGGAGGAAAGCGCTTGTCGAAGATATGGCGGCCATGGTGCGAATTTTTGACACCGCCCTGGTCTTGAACGATGATACAAGCCCCGCTTCCGAACTTCAAAAGCTGCGGGACGAATACAACACCCTCAAGAAGGAGAAGGATAAAGCTGAGAGTGACTTGTAGGAGGCCAGGACGAGGTGCGAGAACCACGTGCGCGTCCTCAATGGGTTGAACGAGACGAATGCGGAGTTAAAGAGAACTCAAGAGGAACGGGACCACCTTCGAAACAAGGTTGCCGAGCTAGAGGCTGCTGCTACTCCAACGGAAGATGAGACAGAGGACGAGAGGCACCTCGTCAGCCGTGGTGCTCTGATCACCAAGGTTCGGGAGCTCAAGCAAGACTATTTAGAAGGCATCGAGGTGGGTTTTAAGAGTGCTGTGGTGCAGATCGAGGTTGAAAATCTGGAGGTCCAGCTTGCCCTCGACCGAGTCAGCCCGTTCCACCGTGTGGTCGACGGCAAGGTGGTCATACCAGGGGAAGACGAAGATGGTGACGGGGAGACAGAGGCCCGGATCAAGGATGAGATTGCTGTTTAATTTCTTTTGTTTGGTCGGTCTGTGTGCCGTTTTCTTTTAACTTTGTTTAGTACGGCCTGCGTGCCGTAATTTTGTATCAATTTCTTCCTGGCCTGCGTGCCAGGGTCTTATGACATTTTGTTCGCTGGTGAATTTGGCGAACAACCTCTGGTTTCCTAATTTATGAAAATTAGTTTACTAACAGGACCAACCACACAAATCCTAGGACAAAGTGCTTTTGAAAATGTCTTTGATTTGAAAAAGAATGTATTCGTTTTGTATTTGCTAAGGTTTCTTTTAATGGTTTTTTCGACTAAAAGAACAAAGGCATGATAATGGCGAAAAAGTAATTGAAGATAAGTTTAAACGGGAAACAAAGTAAATTGCTGAAGTAAAGGAAATGACTTGAATGTAAATAAATGAAGAAAAGCTTGGAATTTTATTAAAGTGCATAAATGTAAACTGGTGTTTTCCATACATACTGTTCTGGACTGGACCAATGGCCAGAATTGGCCCAATCCGCCTCTGCTCCAGAGCGGCCCAAATTGCCTAAGCCCAATCCACAGAACTGCAAAAATGACATTTCTGTCCCTCCAACCGGGCAAGGAACGCCACGTTCCTCCCCGGATTTTACGCCCGTTACGCACGGCTTCCTCGCTGCCCGAACGGCAAAGGACAGGTGCCCGGAACTGCCTTTATGCCCGACATAACGGCTAGTTTCTGACACCCTGCCCGACATAACGGCTAGTTTGGGCAGTTACCTATTCTTTGGGGAAAACGGTTATTTCGCCCCAAAAATAGGATTATTGGCCACGCACTGGGGGCTCTATATAAACCCTCTCGCTTGAGAGGGTTAGGTATCACATTTTTCACCCTAAGAATACACTTTGTACTTGCCCCTTTTCTCTGACCCTTTCTTACTTGAGCGTCGGAGTGCCTTGCAGGTACACCCCTTTTTCTCCCCACCAACATTCCAAACACCCTGCACGCCTGACGACCATCATCTGTTCGAGCACCTTGCCATCTGACGACCAGCGTACGTGGATCTGATCGAATACTCGAGATCAGTGGCGCCGTCTGTGGGAACTCCTTGTTCTCCCCTTCTTTCTTTCCTCCTCGGAAAATAAAAGATCAAAACATACTTTCTTTAATCCACCCACCTATGGCCACTCAGAACTCCGCAAAAGGTGTTGACGCTGCGGTTCTCACTCTCGTCAACAAGATGGACGCCGACGGCAGTTCGTTGCTACTTTCTGATCCCCGTTTCCTTCGGGACAGGGCCACTGCGTCTCTAACTCCTCCTCCCACCGAGCAAGGAGGCAAACAGTTACCGTTGGGGGATCGACCAATTCCTGGCCCTCCCAGCGCTGACCTGGCCGTTGCAGCCCTTCTGGAAGCTGTCAACCGCACAAACCTCCTTATCTTGCAGCAAGGAGAAAGGATAGGAGCTCTCGAGGAAGCATCTCTTCCAAGATCCTCTCCTCCTAAGAGAAAACACCAGAGATCAAGAAGCCCGCCACCTAGGCGCGAGGAAGACCGTATGATGAGGCGTGAGCTTGAACCACAACGCATTCGCAAGCGCGACCAGATCTCCTCGCGGGATCAGTCACCACCAAGACACAAGAGAACGAGGCAGGGCAGGCATTCTCCACCGGTCAGACCTTGCGACCGACCATAATCACCCTCACCTCACAGAGACCGCCTCCGCGAGCGCAGACAACGGTCACCATCAACTTCAAGTTCGGACAGCGACGACGAGCCTCGCGGCCCGTTGTCCCGCAGGATCCTGGCCACCCGCCTCCCTAAAGGACTGGAGAAGCCTCCATCTCTAGGGACTTACGATGGGACCACCGACCCGAACGAGCACATAGAAAACATAGACGCTCTTTTGGGACTACAGAGGGGTACGAGGAGCCATCAAATGCCGCCTGTTCCCGACCACGCTCCGGAAGGGAGCAATGACTTGGTATAAGCAGCTGCCAGAAGAGTCCATCACATCCTGGAAGCAGCTAGGGAGGATCTTCTCCCGTCACTTTACTACATCGCGACGCCACCCGAAGACCGAGGCGTCCCTCGGAGCCGTCATGCAAGGAAGAGATGAGCCCCTTCGAGCTTACATCGAACGGTTCAACAAGGAAGCCGTCCAGGTGCCAGCAACCGAGGACATGAAGAGGTTCCTGCTCGAGCAGGGATTGCGGCCTGGCTCAGACTTCGCGAAAGCCATCGGCCTCGACCCACCGAGGAACTTTAACGCCCTTCTCCTCCAAGCCCAGTCGCATATACAGTACGAGGAGAAGGTCGCTGCACACTCCGTCCGTGCCTCTCGACACCACGAAGGTACCCGTTCATCCAGAGCTGAGGAACCCTCGACATCCCATCGAGGAGATAAAAGACGCGACGATCGGCCTCGCGATGCACGCGAACAGAGGGGACCTTCTAGGCGGTTCCACGAATATACGCCCCTCACTGCTTCGAGGGAGAAAATCTTGTCCGAGTGTGCCAACTCGAAGTTCAAACAAGCGGGAGTCTGTTTCCCCTAACAGCTGCGGCCAGACCAGGCGTAGACAAATCCAAGTATTGCCGCTTCCACAAGAGTCACGGCCATACGACGGAAGAATGCATCCACCTCAGAGACGCCATAGAGATCCTTATTCGCGATGGCCACCTGAAGCAGTTCGCGAAAAAGAAAGACGCCCCCCGGCAAGAAACCCAGGAGAGCAAGAAGGTTTCAGAAGAGACTCCGCCCTCGGATGACACCAACGTGCAGGTAGCCATGTCCGTAACTCGGCAAGAGGACTTCCGCATCCCTGATAGTCTGCCCGTCTCCACGTACCTCGCTGCTCACAGCCCGTGGGAGGCATTCCCGTCAGCCATGGTCATTTTTGGTGGTGGGTACAACAAAATCACGGTCGACTCAGTCAAGAGGAGATTCGACCAACTGATCAGCAAGAGCTCCAATGAAGTCACTACGTTGGACACCACTCGCAAAGGATCCGTTCCTATTTCCTTCTACAAGGAGGAGCTCCTCGGCGGGTCGCCAAACTCAAGCATTCCGCTGCTTATCTGAGCAAGGATGGCGAACTTCAACGTTCGCAGAATACTCGTGGACCAGGGCAGTTCAGCTGATATAATGTACAACCACCTGTTCGAAACGCTGCAGCTGAACGACTCTCACCTTACTCCATACGTTGGATCCGACCTGCAGGGATTCAACAGAGCGGTGACAAAGCCCCGGGGTTACGTAGAGCTCATCGTAACATTCGGTTCAGGAAAGACAACCCGAGCAATTAAAGCACAGTTTTTGGTAATCGATTGCCCGCCACTATACCAGTGCATCTTTGGAAGGCCAACCCTGGCAGAGTTGATTGCAGTGCCTTCCACTGTACATCTCAAGATGAAGTACTACACTTCTGAAGGGATGGTCGCCACCCTCCACGGCGACATCGAAGCTTCCCGTCGGTGCTTTGAAGCAGCATCAAAAGGACTAAGCACCATCTCAGCAAAACCGAGGACTTCTGGTCGTCCCCCTCTACCCAGCAGCTTCGAGCAGCCAAAACCGCTCCCCCAGGTCGAATCTATCGACTTGGACAACCGTTTTAGTGAGGAAGATCACGCCAAAGGCCCAACAACTTCGGGCAGCCAGTCCGACAACGGTGGTCATCTCATACGCCCTGTCCCAGATGGCAACTTCGAGATCGTTCTGTTCAGAGAAGACCCCCAACGGGGAGTGAAGATCGGAGTAGACCTCCCTGACCTGGCCAGGAGACAACTAAAAGCATGCCTCCGGGAGAACGCAGACTTGTTCGCATGGAGCGCTGCTGAAATGCCAGGATTGGACCCGTCCGTCGCTTGCCACCAGCTTACAATTGATCCGGCCGTCAAGGCCATTGCCCAGCGCAGAAGGAAACAATCCCCGGAGAAGACGGAAGCCGCGGAGAAAGCTGTCAAAGACCTTCTAGAAGCTAGGTTTATTTCTGAGGCCAAATACACTACATGGCTCTCAAATGTTGTACTTGTAAGAAAAAATAATGGCAAATGGAGAATGTGCGTTGATTATACTGATGTCAATAAGACCTGTCCGAAGGACGCCTACCCCCTCCCCAATATAGATAAGCTCGTAGATAACTCAGCAGGTTTTAAGCTTTTACCGTTCCTCGACGCCTACTCGGGCTACAATCAAATCCCAATCGCCGCGAGCGATAAAATGTACACGACCTTCATGACCGAATCAGGCAACTATTACTACAACGTAATGCCCTTCGGGCTGAAGAACGCCGGCGCTACGTACCAACGAATGATGAACAAAGTCTTCCAAGGACAAATAGGCGACATGCTCGAAGTATACATGGACGATATGATCGTCAAGTCCCACGAGGAACTAGATCATGTCGCCCATCTTCGCAAAATTTTCGAGCAAGCCAGAAAGTATCAAATGCGTTTTAACCCAGAGAAGTGCACATTCGGTGTACGGGCAGGTAAATTCCTTGGCTTCTACCTAACGGAACGAGAAATAGAAGCTAACCCCGACAAGTGTCGGGCATTCTCTGAGTTCCCAACGCCCACGTCTAAAAAGAACATCCAATCCCTCAACGGGGTACTTACTTCGTTGTCACGCTTCGTTGGAAAGTCCGTCCAACACGCCCTTCCTTTCTTCAAGCTCTTGCGAAAAGAGGCAGCGTTTGAATGGACAGAGGAATGTAAAGCATCCCTCCGTCACCTAAAGCAAGCTCTGTCGAAACTTCCCGTATTATCATGGCCAGACGCCGAGGAAGTCTTGTTTCTATACCTCGCCGTCACTGCCGAGGCCGTCAGCGCCGTTCTCATTCGCGAGAATCCTAGCGGGCAAAAGCCAGTGTACTTCACGAGCAAAGCACTGCAGGACGCAGCGCTACGATATCAACAGATAGAAAAGGTAGCATTGGCCCTTGTCAACGCTGCCAGACGACTGAGACACTATTTCTTGGCCCACACGATCGTGGTAAGGACGGATTAACCCATCAAGCAATTGCTGGGACGACCAGACATGGCGGGCAGAATACTCAAATGGTCGTTGGAACTGTCCGAGTTTGACATCCAGTACGAAAGCAGGAAAGCTCTTAAAGCCCAAGTCTTGGCCGATTTTATAGAGGAAGTAACCTTCTCAGAATCCTCGTCCCACATAGCAAACAGATGGACCATCTATGTAGACGGAGCATCCAGCTCGAGCGGCAGCGGGGCAGGGGTAATTTTGGAAAATGACGAAGGGACCATAGTCGAGGCTTCTCTCACATTGTCCTTTCCCACGTCGAACAACCAGGCCGAATACGAAGCCTTCCTTGCCGGTTTGCGTCTAGCCGAAGACCTAGGAGCTGAAGAAATCATCATCTGCACGGACTCCCAGCTCGTAGCCCACCAGGTATTAGGAGAGTATCAGACCAAAAACGTTAGTCTCTCTGAATACCTAACCCTAGTCAAGGGAAAAATGTCGAGGTTCAGAGCAGTAGAAGTAAGACATGTTCCACGCGAACATAACGTGCGAGCAGACGTCCTGTCCAAACTAGCAAGCACTAAGAGGAAAGGCGGAAACAGGTCAGTCATCCAAGAGATACTTCCCCGGTCCAACATCGATAAGGGGTCCTTGACCCTACACGTGCACATGATCGGGGACAGCGACTGCTGGATGACAGCCGTGTACAACTACCTCACCAGGGACGAACTTCCGGATGACCCCAAGGAAGCCAGCACCATCAAACGAAGAGCTTGCTCGTACGTCATCCTCGAAAACAAACTCTACCGAAGGGGCTTCTCCATCCACTACTCAAGTGCATAGAGGAGGAGGTTGTCCCCCACGTACTACGAGAAATCCACAAGGGCATTAACGCCCAGCACCTGGGAGGAAGGTCCCTTGCCTGTAAGGCCCTCCGGGCAGGCTATTATTGGCCAACCATGCAGCAAGACGCCAAGGAGCATGTGAAGAAATGCGAAAAATGCCAATGGCACGGGGATATGCACCTAGCTCCACCTAACGAACTGAAGAGCATGACTTCCCCGTGGCCATTCGCCCGGTGGGGCCTAGACATCCTAGGACCCTTCGTGACGGGGTCCAGCCAAAACAAATACCTGATAGTGGGCGTAGATTATTTCACAAAATGGATAGAAGCAGAAGCCTTAGCAAAGATAACAGCACTTAACATTCTGCGCTTTTACAAGCGGAACATCCTTGCCCGTTTTGGGATTCCCCAAGCAATTGTCACGGACAATGGAACACAATATACGGACAAGAAGTTCCAAGACTTTGTCGCCCATCTCGGAACAAAGCAACACTTCGCTTCTGTAGAGCATCCCCAGACCAACGGGCAGGCAGAAGCAGCCAACCGCGTCATTCTTCGTGGCCTCAAGCGAAGACTGGATGAAAAGAAGAAAGCCTGGGTCGAGGAGCTCCACAGCGTCTTATGGGCCTACCGCACTACTCCCCAGTCCACCACCGGGGAAACACCTTTTCGCCTAGCATATGACACTGAGGTTGTTCTACCCTTCGAAATCCACGTGCCGTCCAGGAGGACCGAATCACCTCTAGACGAGGAAATGAATAACGAAGTAATAAGAGAGGAGCTCGACCTTGTCGAGGAAATCCGAACAGAAGCAGCCCTCCGCGAAGCATCCCTTAAGCAAAAAATAGCAATCAGGCACAACGCCAAAGTCTTACGACGAGAGTTCGATGTGGGCAACCTTGTCCTGCGAAGAAACCACAAGGACTCTCGCGAAGGCAAACTAGCAGCCAACTGGGAAGGACCATACAGAGTCCGTCCCAAAACGGGAAATGGTGCGTACTTCCTCAAAACCCTTAACGGGGATGCGCTCCCTCGACCATGGAACGCTGAGAAACTTAACCAATACTACAGCTAAAGTAACTATAGGCTTCCTCGCATCAAGCGACCACCTAACGGTCATCGTGCTCGTCCAGGTACAAACGACGCACACGCACAAAGTAGAATCCCGCTCAAGTGAATGAGCCGGAGCTCTGCTTGTCGGTGGTCCTCAACCAAGCATCGCCTTCGCCCAAGTACCGTGATTGACAGAACCCCAGCTCGCGATGGGACATTCACGCCGCGATCTCAGGCCTCGATCGCGACCTGAGATCCGCAACCTCGTCGGGATCTTCCCCGGCTATTCGACCAGTTCTCTGCACTGACGAATCAACACACAACGAGCTATCTTTCAAAAAGAAAACTCCGTTAACAGACACACCCTCCGACGGGCAGTCATACATGCACAACTAATGTAAAGTACAGCAATATGAACAAAAATTGCATAAATAACGTTAACCGAGCATTAAATAAAAAGGCCACAAGGGCCAAAAATTGTACGTATTACATAAAAAAGGGGGCCACATCCCCCCAAAATCAAATAAAGTTACAAGTAAATCAACGGCACGCAGGCCGGACAAAATACAACAACAACAAAATAACAAATCTCCTCATTCTTCCACATACTCGGTCGTCGCGGACTCATGTCTCTGCTCCTCCTCGGGCTGGTACTCGGGCTGAATCTCGGGGGTATTGAGAGCAAGGCCTGCGGGCAAGACGATGCGGTCATCCTCCACACGCGCAAGATAGTGGATGCCCTCGGTCGAAATCTCGAGCCCAGGGTTTACCACCCGCAACTGGGCCACGGCACTGTCGAAGGACTCCGCTGCCACGGCGATCCCGTCATCCTCGGCCTGCAGAATACCGACGACCAGCTCAGCCCTAGTTTTCAACACTTTTATCTCGTCCGGTTCATCAGCACCCAGGGCACTGGCCGCCATCATCTCCTTGTTCAACTCTCGGCAGCCTTTTTCTCCGCCTTCAGCTCGGCGACCTCCTCTTTCAGCTTGGTCGTCTCCTCTTCGGCCTTCTTCCTAGCCTCATGAGCACCCTTGACTTCTTCCTTTAAGGACGCCTCGGAGGCCCGGGCAGCAGTGAGTTCAGCCTCAAGCACGGAGTCCCCTTCCGCATAAACGGCCGCCATTTCCAGCATCCTCACCATGGCGGAAGCATCTTGGGCCACCAGCGCCCTCTTGCTCACTCGGTCCATGCTTTCCAGGCTGAGTGATTCTGCCCGCGGAATGATCAAAGTGTTGCCCTCAAAGAACCTCCTGTCAAGGACGCACGGGGGAAGCTCAAACTTCCCTTTCTCAGGCGCCCGGGTCAGGTCCACGTCATCCGACGACCTTTGCCGCTTTGCTCGCCCAGTCAGAACCAGTGGGGAGTCCCGGGGAGCTGAAGTGGGAGAAGCAAAGGTCCCCGGAGCAGTCTGAACAAGGGAAGTAGCACGAGTACCAGCAGCAGTCCGGGTCTTAGGGGGAGCCGCTCCAGCCTTACCCCTCGCCATGACGTTCCTCACCACACGATCACGAGCTTGAGGCATCTCACCTGCACAAATAAAAACGAGCACGTTAGCTACGAGGAACAGAAATAACACAAACAAAGTCTAAATAACTAAGACTACCTAGCAATTTTTCAACATCCGCGGGAGTCTTCCACTCCAGCAGTGCCTTAACGGGGATAAACCGGCGCTCGACCCTTTGACTCCCATCCTCCTCAAAGATAGGCTTGCCCTTACTCGTCCAACACTCAGCAAGGCTGAAAGAGTTTACCCAAGTCACCAGTCTCTCGTAAACCACGACATCCTGCCCGCATAGCACGCTCGGTTCAAAGACGTAAGCATTGGGCTTCTTTGAGAAGTGGTCAGTTGTCCAGCGGATCGGGAACTTGTACACTCTCTCCCCGATATACTTCCCTTCCTCGTTGAGCAGCTCCTCCCCGTTCTCATCACACTCCACCTCCCACGCGTACACGCTGTCCTGGGCAGCCTCAGACAATGGCTCGACGATGAAGTACCGCCCCTTGAACGTTCGGATGGACTCTGAGAACGGCTTAAACAACTTTCTGGGCTGCTTCAAAGAGACCCATCCGTACCTTTTCCCCGCCAGCTGCCGCTGTAGGTGGAAAACAACAAAGAATAGAGGAAGGGTGGTCCCCAGAGCAAGGTGCTCGTACACCAACTCAAAAGCCCGTATAAAGGCCAGTGAATTGGGGTGGAGTTGAGAAGGCGCCAACTTCAGATGCACAAACACCGACCGCTGGAAGTCAGTAAAGGGCAACCTCAGCCCCAATTCCTTGAAAGCATATTCATACATCAAGAAGCAGTCCCCGAAGCTCGAGCAGACCCGCTCGTCCGAATTAGGAAGAAGCACTCTCCATTCACCCGCTGGTCCCACCTCGATAAAGTCGTCCATCGGAGACCTCGCGAACGTGGAAATATGCTCGGAGGGTTCGACCACCTCCCACTCCTCCGGACAGAATCCTTCAACATCTTCCTCCATGATGTCCACCTCTTCCCCCCCCCCCTCAACTTAGCTCGTTTCCCCCTCGACTTCGCTCGAGGAGTTCGATGCCGTCGAGCTCGAAGACGCAGAACTCGAGGCCGTTGCGCTACTACTCTCCTCGGAGACAGTTTCCTCCTCGGATGTAACTGGGATAACTTCCCCCTCTGGCTCCATCGCCACTACGATCACCTGAAAAAGCAGAGAAAGACAGTGAATTCGACAGGAAATCAAATCCACCCTTCCACCGCTAAGTCAAGTGAAAGGGCGCGCAGAAGGCTAAGGACAACGTCCCCGGCCTAAGCCCTAACATAAAACGAAGAAAGAAAAACCTCCCCGCGAGGAGATGCCTGAGACATACCATCATCCTACGAGGAACCTCCCCGCGCTCGTGCCCTGATTCCGTATGAAGCTCCGCCGGAAACTGCAAAGCTCCACCGGAATCTGGAAACGTTCTACTGGAAAATTCACCAATCCATCAGAAGATGATAAGACGCGGTGGTCACGACTCGCAACCACGACGTGGACCACCACGCTCACCGAATGCGCTACCTACTCCGGCGAGATGCTTGATGCAGCAGAAGGGCAGAACCGCCGCCTACCACCAACACTCGCCGGAAACCTACCTATTTTGCCACGTAAAACTAACCCTAGCCGTATGCAATCTACCATTAACAATGAGAGAAAGTAAAATAAGCTGGAAATCAGATAACTTACTTGATTTGAGTAGAAGAGAAAGACTGCTCGAAACTTGGCGCAGTGGTCGGTTGCTCTGAAGACGGCGACGGGCAAGAACGCTGATGACGACGAAGAAAAATCAGAAGGGAAAAAGTGAAAAATGGGACAACCTTCCCCCTTTTATACTGAGGGGCACGTGCACACACGCGCCCGTAGGCAATAATGACTGCCCACTAGCCATAATTACCTATTAACTGCTACGCAGGGCTCGATGCACACGTGGCAGCCCAACGTTTCCCATTCTGTCTGACGCTTTATCTTCCCGAATACCGGGCAATAGGGTCACGACCACAAACGTCACGGACACAGAGGGCCACGAGCACCTCGAGACAATCATCCTCGTCTCCAAACGAAGACTCCGGGTTAGCTCCCCCGAGCGACGAACAGCCCTTAAGTCATCACTCCCATGCTCGGGAGCAACGACTTGGGGGGCTCCTGTTCTGAACTGGACCAATGGCCAGAATTGCGTTTATGCCCGACATAACGGCTAGTTTCTGGCACCCTGCCCGACATAACGGCTAGTTTGGGCAGTTACCTATTCTTTGGGGAAAACGGTTATTTCGCCCCAAAAATAGGACCGTTGGCCACGCGCCGGGGGCTCTATATAAACCCTCTCACTTGAGAGGGTCAGGTATCACATTTTTCACCCTAAGAATACACTTTGTACTTGCCCCTTTTCTCTGACCCTTTCTTACTTGAGCGTCGGAGTGCCTTGCAGGTACACCCCCTTTTCTCCCCACCAACATTCCGAACACCCTGCACGCCTGACGACCATCATCCGTCCGAGCACCTTGCCATCTGACGACCAGCGTACGTGGATCTAATCGAACACTCGAGATCACATACATTTTCCAGAACACTCGTTTCTCTCACACGGTTACTTTGAGTATTTGCGGTAATTTGTACAAAGTTTGGAACACCCCCAAATCTAACACTAAGACCTCTTATTTATATACAAATGAAATAACTACCAATAACAGCTATTTCTCCTAATGGCGACAAATGGCATCCTGCATGCATTCGCCTCCTAGATGCGTTCCACGTGTTCAATTTCAAAAGTGAAACTCCCTCCTGAAATTTGAATTTCAAATACCCGTCGAATGGGCCTATTTCTCTTGTGTCAAAATTATCCCTCTTACTTAGAAAAATCTGCCAATGCTTTCCCTAAGTACCATTTGTCTTCGACTTGCCTTTCTCGTTAAAAACCTTCTAATCGAAATGACTTGTCAAATTGACCTGTCGATTTCTCCACTTTTCTTTTGAACAATTTCCCTGGCGTCGAAATTAGCAACCTACAAATTGCCCCCCAAAAAATGCATTTCGACCGAGGGAAAAAAACATTTTTTGCCAATGCAATTCGACGCCATCAATAATTTAACCAGTGACTGTTCATATGATTTAGACGTTAGAAATGTCAGAATCATCATTAGCTTTTTCCAAAACGTCTTTTCAGCCCACGTTTTGAGATCTTCATCATTCCTACTCTAACCCCTAGCAGATCGTGGGTCAAAACCCTAACTGCCACCGTCTGAATCATCCACTTCACAATCTCCACGTGTCCCACAATCTTTCCATTATTTTTCCCATTAAAGTTTCGGAATACCAACCGCTTCCATTCTTCCACCTATATATAAGTTAAAAACTCCATTTTTCACCTTTTTATGTTTCCTCTTTCCAAAACAAAATTCTCTTCAAACTTTATCCTCTCCATTTTCTTCTCTATTGCTTTGTAATCAACAATGGCGTCCTCTGCTACTCCAAAAATCACAGGTAAAGATTCCCAGAAATCCAACAGCTTAGCACCAGTAGAAAGAATCTTTGGTCCCAAAGTGGTGGGAAATCAAGAATATGTTCTGGAACCTCCCAATGAAGAGGAAAAACGCTGCATCTACCAATCCCAGATACTCATTCCTATCTTGATTTCTGGTAAATCCCATGCCATGCTAGGACCTTTGCCTGACTTAAAGTTAGACCCAGTTAAGGTACGAGAATTTTTCCCAACCTATCATCGTTACAAACCCATAGCGAACGGGGTTAGACCTAGAACGGATAAGGAAAAAATTATAGACGAAAAGTCCAAAGTAGATGGCCAAGGGACCCCCTCTGACGAAGTCATAAACTTAGAGTACATGAATAATTTTATAATTTTTAGATCCTGCCCTTTGTCGAAAGATCCCTCTGATTACCTAGTTTGGTTAGAAAAAATAGAGAAGGTTAAAAGTAATGATTGGAAAACTATGGGTATTTTTTATCTTATTCAGCTGTCGAAAGTAGGGCCAGGATATTGGCCTTCCATGCTTCTAGCTTCCCTCTATTTCTGGGACAGCACTTATAACAATTTCCACATTCCTTGTGGGATGATTACTCCCACCCTTTTCGACATAGCTGCCATTACTGGCTTAAGCCCCTTAGGAGTCGATTATGATCCAAACTTGCTAGCTGATGATTCAATAGGCTTCGACACCAACAAAGCCACCTTTACAGCCTACATTGCCAACTATCATGATAAGGAGACTAAAGAAGTATCTGATCAAGAGCATGTAGCCTTCCTGGCCCTTTGGCTGTCGAGATGCGTCTTTTGCTCCAGATCTCTCCAAGTGGCGAAGCGCTACATCACCATAGCAAATCAGCTTCACGCTGGACACCGGCTGTGTCTTAGCGAGATGATTTTGGTGAATCTCTACGAATCCCTTGGCGAAGGGGTTACCATCCTGAAAAATATTAAGGAGAAGAAAACTCTGCTGTTATCAGGACCCTTCTGGCTCTTACAATTGTGGCTCAATTCCACCTTCGAAGCCTCCCTTCCCAACAAGTCAACTGTGGACGCAGCTGCTCTAGGGGACAGAAGAGTCAAAGGCCTTCGTTTGGCTCAACTAACGCCCCATGACGAAGGTCTGAGCCTCCAACAAACCTTTACCAGCTATGTTATGATGTTTGCTAAACGTTACCATTTTACGCCCAACATGACTCCTTTTGCTGATAGGAAGGTTGGACCTGCATGGTTTACCAGAAAGCATCCCCTTGAGTCGAAATCTCTGGAAGACGAATTCCTCAATGTCTGGGAATCTTTTCTTACTCCTAGACTTTTAGTTTCCAAACTTGGTCCTTCGAAACTAAAGGTTTCCCTTGTCAATTATCAGCCCAATCTGGTTTCTCGACAGTTTGGGTTGATACAAATAATACCAAAACCTCTCTTTTCCAGAAAAGGCTCTTTGATTCACTATAATATGACTCATACTGAAGATGAATGCTCTGAGTTGTTGGCGAAGTATTCGAATCAGGTCGAAATCCAACCAGTGGTCTTTCGACCCAGCTTCTTTTGCACTCAAGAGTTTGACGAATGGTGGAGGGCCTATTACGATTCTTAAATTTTTAATGTGGACTCTTTCACCATTCAACTGATCAGAGCCTTTGCCCTTGTGCAGGACAAGACAAAGAAAGGTACTTCTCGACACGTCAAAGAAATCCAAGCTTTCTAGAAATACTTTGAAACTGCCTATAAGCCTAATGAACTTAGTCGAACCATAAGCGAAGCAACAGTTACTTTGAAATAAAAATTTACAGAAAAACTTGATGAGTTAAAACTACCTGCGTATGTTCGACCAGAACAACGTTATGAGTAGCTTTTAAACTCTATCGCCCAAAATTTTCCCCTCTACCATCTGCTGAATTTGGCGTGGCTCTTAGCCCTCCATTTCCAGATTGGTTCATTTGTGGGGATTCTCTGAAAATTCTTCGCCAAGAAAACCAGAAACGTGCCAAGCGAGTGGTTCCGACTAAGTACACCCTGGACAATTTCAAAGGCCACCTTCATATTGGCATAGAACACGTTCGCGTGGAAACTCTTATATATGAAGGTGTGAAAAATGGGAAGACGTTCAATCTCACTTTTCATTTACTCAAACATATATACGTTATTTTACGCTTGACCCTTTTCTTCTTTTCTTTTCTAGCTATCAAGATTTCGACCAAAAAACCCGCCACAGGCGAAGCAACAACTGCTGGAGATGCAGAGCCCCAAAAAGACACTGCCAAGACACCTTTGGCGAAGGTATTACTTTACTTTTCTTTTAGGTCACCAAGTGTTTTATTTTCTGACATACTAATAAAATTTCTCTTGTTCCACAGGGCAGTCGAAGACCGCCATCGACGCCTAAGAAAAGAAAAGCGAAAGAACATGAAGTCAAAGCTGCCGACACTGATGATGGTGATGAGTCACCAGACCAAGAAAAGCCTACCAAGAAGAAAAAGAAAACAACCAAAACTCCACCACAGAAACCTCCTACTCCCATAATTTTAGAAAAAACTCTACCCAAAAATCCAGGCGAGGAAACCACCCCTGCTCCAGCAGAAAGCGAAAGCTCTAGCCTGAATACTAACACTCCAAAGGTATGGTCTTTTCTTTTCTTTCGACACTGAAAAGGCTGTTTACTTGTGTTACCTTTCTTGATCTATTTATCTTTCAGGTACCTGTCGATACTCATGGGCATCCCATGGTCCAAGTTCTCCCAAAGACCAGCAGTGATCCTACCTACAAACCAACCATCACCTACAAATCTTCTCCTAAGAATTCGGCAAAGGAATCGGCTACTGAAGTAAATCAACCCACTACTATTTCTACACGCATTCCAGACGTAGTGGAAGAAGAGACTGGTCCTGAGACTGACGACTTAGTCGACACTGGTGGGGATACTGTGATGCCTACAGCAGTGGTTGTCACAAGTAATGAACCTGAAGACCAATCTCCCCTCAACTCACCAGTTGCTGACGAAGAGAAGGATGAGGAGGTTGCAACTGATGCCGAAGAGGAGGAAGAAAAAGAAAACGAAAAGCCGCCAACTCCCACAGCTGCTACAAACGAAGAGAAAGAAAACGACAAAGAAGACCTTGGTAAAACAAATAAAACTGCTTCGACCGCGACAACTTCGACCCAACTTTCTCACGAGGAGCTTGAAAATCTGAAGGTGCAAAGACCTTTTGAGTACCTAAAGACCATGCTTAGTTCCCGCTACAATTTTGCTGATACTACCATTAGTAGTTCGACCACCTCAGGGACTACTTCTGATGCCAAATCAGTGGACGAATCGCTGGAAAATATTCGACAAAAAATTCTCAACATTGACCTATTCCAACTTCTGGAGAATGACTCATCTGCTCAATTTGACCTACAGAAAATCCTGAAGCAAATCAATGTCCTGGAGGCTCCCCCTGAAGTTACTGATGTCGTGTTGGATCTCACTACCCTGATAGATCTTGTGGTGACTGACTTTAATCGGCTTTGAGATTACTCCAAGAAGCTCGAAAATAAGACAGAAACCCAACTTGCTGAGTGGGATGCTGCTTCCAATTCGTCCAACAAAGTAACTGAACTAGAAAAAGTGTCTGAACAAAATAAGCAAGAAGCAACTTTGTGTGGTGAGAACATCCTCAAGTGGAAGAAGCAAATTGCTGCTCTCCAAAGCAAAATTTCCCAGGCGGAAAAGCGTCAAGCAGAACTGCAACAGATCGACCAAGAGGAAATTCGTAAAGAACTTGAAGTTGGTGTGCATCATGTTGATAGGGCCCGAAAACTTGGTGAGGAAATTGAGGAGCTTTTGAAAGGCAAGGCACTTTGTGAGCGTCGTCTTCAAATTCAGAAGTCGAAATTTGAAAAGCTGAAAGAATCTTTCCCCGTTTGAATATTTGTAATATTTTTTGTTTGGCTTTTTAAGGCCTTTTTTGTAATGACATTAGATCTATATTATTTGGCGAAAAGATTTTCAATCCGCCATATTGCTTTTTCTCTGCATAATTATTCGACTGTTATTTTAACTTCTTGTAATGTGGGCCTATATTTTTTCAAATACTTCCCGTTTATTTTTAATATACGCTTATCTTTATCCACTTCTTCGACTTCATATGCGCCATTGGAAAACACTCGTATAATTTGAAAAGGTCCTTCCCACTTAGGGGACCATTTTCCCATAAGTCTGTCTTTTCGATCCATGGGGAGAATTACTTTCCAAACTAACTCACCAATTAGGAAAGTCTTACATTTCACTTTCTTATTGTAAAACTTTTCGACTCTTTCTTTTTGTCTTTTTAATAAATCCAACGCATTTAATCTATCTTCATCCAAATCAACTAACTCGTCCATCATCATACCCCAATATGTATCTGATGGAATTTCATGATGCCTCTGAATTCGAATCGACTGTAAATAAACCTCAACTGGTAAAACTGCATCATGTCCATATGTCAATCTAAATGGAGTAGTATTTGTTGCTTCTTTAGGGGACGTTCGACAAGCCCACAAGACTTGATCCTAAGTCTTATGCCAATTCTTAGGCTTTGTCCCTACGTGCTTTTTAATCAAACCTATTACAACCTTATTTGCTGCTTCGACTTGTCCATTTGCTTGAGCGTAATAAGGTGTTGATGTCAGGAGCTTAAATCCTGTTTCCTTTGCAAATGTTTGCATATTCTTCCCAGGAAACACAGATCCTTGATCTGTTGTTATTGTCTCAGGTATCCCATATCTATAGATGATATGTTTTCGAATGAATTCGATCACTGCTTCTTGATCCACGTTCACCAAAGGTATGGCTTCAATCCATTTCGTAAAATAATATATTCCCACCAAAATAAATTTCTGGTTTTTTGAAGAGGCAGGTCGAATTTCTCCAATTAGATCCAAAGCCCAACCCCTAAATGGCCAAGGCTTCACAATAGAATATAACTCACTTGCAGGAACGTGTGGTATTCCTGCATGTACCTGACATTCTTGGCAACCTTTTGCAAATTCGACACAGTCCTTCAACATCGTTGGCCAATACATTCCTTGTCGAAATAACAACCATTTCATTTTATGGCCTGCTTGATGCGCACCACATGCTCCACTGTGCACATTCGACAACGCTATAAAAGCTTCATCTTTGCCCAAACATTTTAACAAAACTCCCTATGAAGTCTTTTTAAATAACTCATTTCCAAAAAGCACATAACTTAACGCTTTGTACTTAACTTTTCTTTCGACTTTCTGATTTGGGTCTTGTAAATAATCCTTAATGGGCTTTCTCCAATCTTCGACTCTTGAATCGTCTATATTAAATATCTCAAAACTCTCTTTGTCACTATACCCTAACTTTATTGTCTCCAAATCTGATGGGGACAACTTAGTTGATACAACTCTTCCTCTTACTTCAATGGCCTTTTCCAATTTTTCCTTCGACACTTTATAACCCGATGCGAGCTGTGCCAAATCATTCGCCACTTGATTTTCCATTTGAGGAATATGTCTGATGGTTACATTGTCGAATTTCTTCAAGAGCCTGTTAGCTATTATGAAGTACATAATTAAATTTTCTTTAACACACTTGTACTCCTTGGTCACTTGCTTTATTACCAACTCAGAGTCTCCCATTATTTCGACTCTAGTTGCCCCCAATTCCAGTAAAATTTCAAGTCCAGTTATCAAAGCTTCATATTCTGCTTCATTGTTCGAACATAATCCTTCGAATTTGTACTTGAATTTTGTTGGAATTCTATTAGGAGAAATAATAAATATCCCAATACCAGTTCCATTCTTATGACTGGAACCGTCGAAGTATAGCTTCCATGGCTCTATTTCGACATACTCAATATAATCTTCATTTATGGCGTGGTCAGCTATAAAGTCAGCCACCACTTGCCCCTTAACGGCCTTCAAAGGCAAGTACATTAAGGAATATTCAGTCAATGCCAAAGCCCATTTCCCAATTCGACTATGTAAAATTGATTTTGATAACATATGCTTTATTACGACAAAATGAGAGGAAATATCTACATCGACTGGCTTTATATAGTGTTTTAACTTCATACACGAAAAGTAAACACACAGACATAGCTTTTCTATTACACTATACCTAGTTTCGGCATCGTTTAAGACTCTACTGAGGTAGTAGATGGCTCTTTCGACGTCATTCTCATCCTCTTGACATAACATACTTCCTAATGTCCCATCGGATGCCGCTATATACAACCTCATACTTTTACTTCTGCAAGGAGACATCAAGATTGGGGGATGGGTCAAGTATTCCTTGATTTTGTCCAACGCAGCTTGTTGATCCTGCCCTCATACAAAATCTTCCTTCTTCAGTCGAAGTAGAGGAGAGAAGGCTTGCGTTTTTCCACTAAGGTTGGAGATGAACCTTCTAAGAAAGTTGATCTTCCCAAGCAGAGACTGTAACTCCTTCTTTGTCGATGGCGCTTTCGCCTCAATTATTACTTTGGCTTTATTTTCATTGATTTTGATCCCCTTCTTGTGGACCACAAAGCCAAGGAAATCTCCCGCCTGCACACCAAAAGCACATTTGAGAGGGTTCATTTTTAAACCAAACTTCCTCATCCTTTCAAAGGACTGTCGAAGATGGTCAACATGATTTTCACCTGAAACAGACTTAATTACAATGTCATCTATATAGATTTGCATGAAAGTTTCAATAAAATCATGAAAAATTGAATTCATGGCTCGCTGATAAGTTGCCCCAGCATTTTTTAAACCAAAGGGCATTACCACCCATTCGTAGGTGCCTATGGCTCCGGGACAACAAAATGCTGTCTTAGGGACATCTTCTTCAGCAATAAAAATTTGATTATAGCCAGAGTACCCATCTAACATACTCAGATACTCATGGCCTGCAGCAGAATCTATAAGCATTTCTGCCACTGGCATAGAATATTCGTCCTTAGGGGTAGCTGAATTCAAATCTCGAAAGTCAATGCATACCCTTAACTTGCCATTTTTCTTTATTACAGGAACAATATTTGCAATCCATTCGACATACCTCGTTGTGCGGATGAACTTACATTTCAGAAGTCTTTCGACCTCCTCTTTAATCTTCGACAAAATCTCTGGTGCGAAGCGTCTGGGAGTTTGCTTTACAGGCTTCTTTCCTGCTATTATGGGCAACTTTAACTCGACCAAACTCCTGTCAAGCCCAGGCATTTCGTCGTAGTCCCACGCGAAATAGTCTTTAAATTCTTTCAGCAGTTGGACTATTTCGACTTTTAACTGAGGGTCCACCTTAGCACTTATGTAGGTTGGCCTTTTTTCTGCCCCCAGTCCTAAATCGACTTCTTCCAATGGATCCTGCGCCACCATCTTCATATCTGTCGAAGTTGGATCCTTTTCGAACCCCAAGGGTTTGTCATCATAAATGGCGTCCAACTTTTGATGTTGTCATTCGCCAACTTCTGCGTTGAACAGATCCTCTTTACCGTCCCTTTAAGGACATTGTTCGTTGAAATCATTTCCATTGGCTTTGGCAGCCATGTATTTTACTTTGGCTTCAAGAGCCGCCTTGAGTTTATTTTCGGCTATATAAGCTGTAATCCTTTCGAGCGCTGATGACTCACTCATCGTTACCAAACTCACTTCCCCAGCTCGTTGGCTCTATATGTGCAGTCCCAAAGACATAGTTTGCCTTATCGACCACTTCCATGTCCCACTGGAAACCATATGTGGGGTGGAGATACAGCGAACAGAAGGCATTATCAGTTGCCTTCAGGTCGAAAGTTACTGGACTGCATGGAGCTATATGGGCCAAGTGTTTGTCGAAGCTGCATCGATCCACATGGTTTACCTCAGCCATGAAATAGCTTTGATCTGCCTCTATGTTTTCGACAATTCCATCAGATCGCCAAATAGCTATACGCTGATGCATCGACGAGGGTACAACACCCACGCCATGAATCCATTCTCTACCCAGGAGTAACTTATAATTAGCCTTTGAGGCTATGACCATGAACATCGTTGGTCTAGTTATAGTCCCCACAGTTAAATCCACTTGGATAACACCCAAAGTGGTTCCCACTTTGCCTTCATAGTTTGATAGTACCATGTTGTGGGGTTTTGCGTCAGATTCATCTTTCCCAATTCTTTTCAACATATAATGGGGCATTAAGTTAACTGCAACCCCTCCATCGACCAGGATTTTATTCACTCCCACGTTCTCCACTTTCCCCTTTATGAATAGAGGCTTGAGGTGGCCACGCATGGAGTCATCTGGCCTTTCGAAAAAGGCATTTTGTTCCTCGACACAGCCGTTGTTCATGATATAGTAACATACTGGCCTGTGCCCTATAACTTCACTCTCCATAACATCCTCCTCTTCTTCGACCTCCATGATTTGGTCGTATTCTTTTGGAATGACAGAGACCACGTTGCATACAATGTTGAGAGACGCGTCTGACTCAGACCTGAAGTCGTCAGTCATTTCGTCATCCTCTCCCACTTTTTCTTTAGATGGTACTGGTTCAATTGCATTGCAGGAATTGTTGTTGTAAGATGCCTCTTTTCGATTCACTACTTCGGCATTGCTAATTGACTCTGGTTTGCTTCTTTCGACAGCGACCCCTTTCTCAGCAGCTTCCTTTTCTGCCCTTTTTTGTCTTTGGAATCGCCTCCATTGGGACCTCGACATGGGATTCTTGCCTTTATAATTCTCTGAGGGATAAGGCCTTGGTTTTGGCCTTTCGCCTTCCTTGTTGCCAGCCATAGAAGAACCCCTCTGAACTTCAAATTTTTTCCATTTTCTCTGTCCCCGGGCTTCCCTTATTGGTTGAACCCATTTGTCACTAGGAGCTTTGTTGGTGGGTTTGAAGGTATTTGGGTACCTTCCTCCAAACTTTTGCTGGTTTTGATCATTTCGCCTTGGATCGAACCTCTCTGTTCTCGCAGGTGGAACTACCCCCCAGTTTCCTTTCCTTTTTGCTTTTTCCATTCCCTCTAGGTTGTCTGCTGCCTTCTTGTCGAACACAATGCTATAGCGGGGGCACATCATAACCTCAGATTTTTTCTTCTGACACCTTTGAAGGAACTCAATCAGATTCTCTTCCTCTTTAGGATACACCACTTTTTGATATTCCTCTCTACGGCGCTCTTTGTCAGTCTGCATTGGAGTTTTCTGGGATACCTCCACCATATTAACATTGGTTGTTTGCCCATCTCCAATACTTAACTTGTTCATCTTCAGAGTGAGTCCCTCCTCAATCTCATGCTTCTTCTTTGCCAGGTAGAAATCCCCTTCTGGCGATGGCTTCTTAGTGTCATGTTGGCAACAAAAACCAACATATTTCTCTCTGGGATCCTCTATTGTTCTTCCTAGAATCCCATAAACAGTTGGCTTCGCAGGACCATCAGTAGCCTTTGCGTTTATCTTCGCCAATCTCAGTATTGGCTTGGTTGGCTTGGTCGACAGTAACACCAAACTCCATGTTGTCTCCATTAAGGCCCTCAGTAGCCTTATTCTTGTCTTCGACAAAGCCTTCAGTAACTTCGTCATTCTTCATACAGTTGAGACCCTCAGTGGCCTCCTTCTCTTTCTCGACGAAACTTTCAGTAGTTTTGTCACTCTTTGCATTGTTGGGATCCTCAGTGGTTTCATCCTTGTTCACATTGTTGAGGCCTTCAGTGGCCTCCTTGTTAATGCAATTCTTCAAGCTTCCTTCGCTAAGGTATTCAGTAACCTTGATCATCACTGGTTTATTGATGAAGTCTTCGGATATTTCCTCCATATCACTTTCATCTGTAGGGATCTCAGCGATCTCTACCATGTTCACATTTGCGTCGAAACCTTCAGTGGCTTCTATCATCTCAAAGCTGCAGTCATAACCCTCTTCGACCTCCACCATGCTCACTGTGGATGGCTCAACATAGTGGGCTTCGACCATCTGCATCGGATTTGAGTCAACCTTCATTGGTGGCTTCGACTTGTCTCCGAACTTCAATCTTCCGTCACGAATGGCATTTTGCACCAGATCCCTAAAAAGGAAACATTGAGATATTTTATGACCTAAAAAATTATGGTACTTACAAAAACCTCTCTTTTTCCGTTGTTCTATAGGAGGCACTTTAGTGCCAGGTGGCACTATCATTTGGCCATCTTTAACCAACAAGTCAAATATTTCATCACACTTAGTGACGTCGAATGTATAAGTCCTTTTAGAAAACTTATCACTCTTCTCAGGTTCGACTGGGTTTTTTCCATTCGACGGAGCCAATACTTTACAGGACTATGGCGGACCCTGTTTCAATTCTGCTAAGTCAACTTCTTGTTCGTCGAAACTAAATGATTCGCTCTCGTCATCATCATCTTCTTGACATACCCCCACATAAGCCACTCTTTCTTTCTTGTTTTCAGTTACTCTAGCTTTTTCGGTTTTTAAACGTTCGACCTGTCTCACCCTATCCGCCAATTGTGCCATATCCCTCAGATATTGAGTGTCTAACTTCTTTCTAATTGAATAGTCAAGACCACCTGCTGCCATTTCGACTAATTCGTGCTCAGGCACTTGCGTGAAACATCTCGCCTTAAGTAATCTAAAACTATTTAAATAATCATCAATTGGCTCAGAGAATTTTCTTTTAACACTAGCCAACTCCTTCAAACTTATTTTCGTTTGTCCCATGTAAAATTGTTCATGGAACAACCTTTCTAACTGGACCCACGTGTGGATCGAATTTGCAGGCAAAGACGTGAACCAAGTAAAAGCATTTTTTGTTAAAGAACTTGGAAAATATTTCATTTTTAGATTTTCATTGCGTGCAATTTCTCCTGCTTCGATCAAGTAACGGGCCACATGTTCGACGGTGGATTCGCTAGTATCCCCTGAGAATTTGGTAAACTTGGAGACTTTCCATCTTGGGGGTAATTCTTGTTGCAAAATATACTCAGACAATGGGGATGTATAACTGGGCCTTTGCAGCCCCACATTCACACCATTTCTGGCCATAATCCTTTCGACCATGGCTGCTAAATTGTTTTCTGCTGGCATGTTGTTATGACGCAATTGTTGCACAACATCATCTGCATCTTGGTCCCTATGGACTAACACCCTTCTAGGCTCTTGTTGGACAGGAATTTCGACATGAGGCTGTTCGACCACTACCTCTTGGTTTCTAGGGTTTACTTGAGGAACATTCGCTGGCCTCTGGTTTATTGTGGGTCCCTCTTCGATAACTACTCTGGGATTCTGAACTATTTGTTCCCTTGGTTGGGTTTGAGGAACACCAAAGAAGTCAGCAATGCGCGTCATTTGCGCTGCTAATAACTGGTTCGTTTGGGTGGTGTTTTGTATTAAAGGATTAAACACAACCCCCATTTGTTGTGTTAGCATCTGCACCATATCATGGTTGCTTTCGTCCATGTGTTGCCTAATTACTTGTGCAGAATTGTTAGTGATTGCAGGCATATAAGTTTGGTATCCCGTTGGCACAGGCTGACCCATTCTGCCTATGTGGTTCGCACCAGACCCTGATCCTTGTAGGGGCGAAGTAACATTAACCAAAGGATCAGAGTATAATGACGACGTATTGTGCAAACTTGCCATCACCTTTGTTGGCATTCCATAAGGTTGTTCTCTATTATGTGGAGGCATTTAAAAATTTGTCACAAATGGCCTATAAACACCCCCTAAGGGAGGAGGGGTCATATGAGGCATTTGGGGTCCCACTGTAGAGACACTGGGCGCGTTTTGGGATGTCGAAAACGCTGGGATCGACCCCGTTGATGATTGTATCGCCTCTGATAGAGAAACTGACGCCGTATTGTCTCCTGCCGAAGGAATAGGCGTTGGGTTGTTAACATTTTGATTATTAGGCGCGCTTTGATTCGCCATTCTTCTTGTTCTTGTTCTTTTTGGTCTTTCTTCGTTGTTCACGGCTAACTTGCCACTCCTTAGAATCATACAACGAAATAAAAACTCTTTCTTCTAAGAATTTGCTATAAGAACAAAGGACAAACTAAACAAATGCACTAGGTCCCACTGGGCGTGCCAATTTGTTCGCTGGTGAATTTGGCGAACAACCTCTGGTTTCCTAATTTATGAAAATTAGTTTACTAACAGGACCAACCACACAAATCCTAGGACAAAGTGCTTTTGAAAATGTCTTTGATTTGAAAAAGAATGTATTCGTTTTGTATTTGCTAAGGTTTCTTTTAATGGTTTTTTCGACTAAAAGAACAAAGGCATGATAATGGCGAAAAAGTAATTGAAGATAAGTTTAAACGGGAAACAAAGTAAATTGCTGAAGTAAAGGAAATGACTTGAATGTAAATAAATGAAGAAAAGCTTGGAATTTTATTAAAGTGCATAAATGTAAACTGGTGTTTTCCATACATACATTTTCCTGAACACTCGTTTCTCTCACACGGTTACTTTGAGTATTTGCGGTAATTTGTACAAAGTTTGGAACACCCCCAAATCTAACACTAAGACCTCTTATTTATATACAAATGAAATAACTACCAATAACAACTATTTCTCCTAATGGCAACAAATGGCATTCTGCATGCATTCGCCTCCTAGATGCGTTCCACGTGTTCAATTTCAAAAGTGAAACTCCCTCCTGAAATTTGAATTTCAAATACCCGTCGAATGGGCCTATTTCTCTTGTGTCGAAATTATCCCTCTTACTTAGAAAAATCTGCCAATGCTTTCCCTAAGTACCATTTGTCTTCGACTTGCCTTTCTCATTAAAAACCTTATAATCGAAATGACTTGTCGAATTGACCTGTCGATTTCTCCACTTTTCTTTTGAACAATTTCCCGGAGGCATGCCTTCAACTGCTTCATCACCAGGTCGGGGAGTCCGGTACCAATCTTCACGGTCCTATCTGGATCGTCTACGAGGGCGACGAGCTCGAAGTATTCATCTGGGATGGAGCACGTTGGGTGAAGAGGCTGCCCGTTGCCTTCAGCTGGGAGGTTGTTGCCTGCTACTCCCTCTTCTTCCTGCTTGCTGTGGAAACGACTGTTGAGGTCCACCGCATTGACCCGCAGGAGTGGCTTCTGCACTACTTCTGGGGTTGACTTCTCTCCGGCCTTGAGCTTGATGTTGATCGAGCTCAGGCCCTTGGTTGCAGCTTCAAAGCACCTCCTTGCAGCTTCGATATCCCCATAGATGGTGACGACCCGACCTCGGGTGGTGTAGTACTTCATCTTCAGATGCACTGTAGATGGTACCGCCGTGAGCTCAGCCAGAGTTGTCCTCCCCAGGATGCACTGGTATAGGGAAGGACAGTCCTCTACCAGGAAGCAGGTCTTGACTTGTCAGGCAGTGTCATCACTCTCGAAGGTGACTATCAGCTCGACATAACCCCATGGCCTGGTGGTCGTGCCGTTGAAACCCTGGAGATCTAAGCCCACGTAGGGGGCCAGATGCCTTTCATCGAGCTGGAGGGTCTCAAAGAGGTGGGCGTACATGATGTCCACCGAACTTCCTTGGTTGACCAGTATTCTGCGGACGTCAAAGTTCGCCATCTGCGTCCGGATCAGGAGAGGGATGGTGGAGTTGGGCGCACCGCCTGGCAGTTCCTCGAGGTAGAAGGTGATGGGGTTCGACTTCCCTTGCACCTTCTCAAAGGTGGAAGTTAGTGTCGAGCTCGCGGATTCCAGCTCGTCGAACTTCCGCTTGATTGACCCGACAGAGACCTTGCTGAAGCCCCCGCCTGATATAACCATTACCGTGGGGAAACTTTCCCACCGGCTGCGAGCGGTCACAGGGTCCTCGGGGGGAAGACTCTCCCACGGGCTAGGGGTGATCGCGGGGATCTCGGTCTCGTCGGGGACGTAGAAGTCCTTCGGTCTGGTGATGCTCAGGGCGACTTGCAGTCCGCCCTCTCTGGTGGAAAGGGCCGTCTCCTCGGCCCTTTGTGTTTCTCGGACATCCTGTCTGGGGGGGGGGGGTTATTCCTCCTCGTATATTGCTTGAGGTGCCCTTCCTTGATCAGAATTTCTATCGCGTCCTTGAGGTGGATGCAGTCCTCGGTGACATGCCCATGGCTCATATGGAACCTGCAGTATTTGGACTTGTCAACGTTGCCTTTGGGGGTGTCGGCTTCGAAAAGCAGACACCTCCTTTCATGAATTTCGAGTTGGCGTACTCGCCCAGAATTCGCTTGCGGGGAGCAGTGAGCGGAGTGTACTCTGTGAATCGGCCAGCTGAACCTCTCGGCTCGCGAGAGTCCCTGGGACGGTCTTCTCGTCTTCTCTTTCCCCCACGCCGGGGAGCAGTAGAGTCTTCATGCCTGGAGCTTCGGGGGCCCTCTTGGTGCCGCGAGTCGCGGGCAACGTGGGCGGCCTCTAACTCTTCTTACTGGATGTATGATTGGTCTTTGTGGAGGAGCTCTTCCAAGTTGCGGGGTCTATAGATGCCCACAACCTTGGCGAACTCGGTCCCATGACGCAATCCCCGCTCGATCAGGAACTTCGTCTTGTCGTCGGTAGCGGGCACCTTGACGGCTTCTCACTTGAAACTCTCGATGTAACCTCTGAGAGTTTCGTCCCTCCCTTGGATGATGGCTTCCAGGGAGGCCACCGTCTTCGGGTGGTGTCGGGACGTAATGAAATGCTGGAGAACTGTCTCTTCAGTTCTTTCCACATAGTGATGGACTCCGGCTTGAGGCTTTTGTACCACGCCATGGCCCCTTTTCGGAGGGTGGTCGGGAAGAGCCTGCACTTGATAGCTCCCCGGACATTTCGGTAGTCGAGCATTGCCGTGAAGCTCTCGACGTGATCGTCGGGGTCGGCGGTGCCATCGTACGTCGCCAAGGATGGAGGCTTTTCCATCCCCATAGGTATATGGGTCTCTATAATTTCCCTAGACAGCGGGGTCTGCTGGTCGTTCTCGTCACTCCTAATTGGTGACCGTGACGGGGAGTGGTTGCCCCGACCATGCCTGCTACGTCGCGGGGAGTTTCTCGGTTGGGTCTTCGGTTTGTCACCGTGCCCGTCAGCCTTGCTCCTCCTTTGCTCAGGGGAAAGTCGTTCCTTCCGAGGAAGGGATCGATTGCACTTCTGGGCGACCATAGGTTGGGGTCGTTCCAGGCGCGGGCGACGCCCGACGGGCTGGGGGGACGGGCTCAAGGAGTCATCCGGTCGGGTCCTTCGCGGGGAAGGAGAACGACTGGGAGATGGAGGGCAACGATGTCTCTGAGGGGGAGAACGCCGTCGTCGGTCCCTTTCGAGCATTTTTATCCGCACGTTCTGCTGGGAGATCAACAGGTTAGTCTGATTGACCAGTGCAAATAGGGCCACCGTGTTTGGGTCAGCATTTGGTGGCGCGGGGACATGCAGGTATACAGCTGGGATGCTGTCGTGTTGGGCGGCGTTGTATGTCGCGTCGTCAGAAGAGGGGGGGACAGTACGCCCATCCCTCTCGTTGCCTTCTTCGACGTTGACGGCCACATTGGGATCGTGGTCGTCTCCGTTGTTGAACTGTGCGAAGGCGATGTCCGGAGTCTTGGCCTCAGATCGAGGGTTGGCCATGATTGTCAGAAAATGGAAGTTGCTTTGGTTTTACGAAGAGAAAAACGGGGAAGCAAAGGTTCCCACAGACGGCGCCACTGATCGCACCTGATCAGAAGGTAGATTAGTGGCCAGCAAACGTCGTGAGCTCCGCTACTCCAGTGGTGATGAGACGGTGGGGGTGTACCTGCAAGGTACTCTGATGCCAAAGTTAGGAATGGAGCAAGCAAGTACAGAAAGTGAGAGTAAGAATGAGGATATAATACATGACCCTCTCGTGAGAGAGGGTATTTATATTGTGCCCCCAGCGCTGGGCTAACGGTCGTCTGCACTGGGTTTGATTGCTAGGCCCAATGCAGGTAACTGCCAGGGCTTACGTGGCGTAGGGAAGACCAGCACGTGGTCTTCGCCCTGGAGTAACTGTCCCGAGATCTCCGGAGAGTGGGCAGATCGACTCTTTCGGAGGTGGGTAGTTACCTGATGACGTGTCCCCGCGGGAGGAGCACGTGGAGAACGTGGGGAGGAGAGTCGTGACCTCTCCTCGTGGCATGAAGTCTCTGCTCGACACCAATTGATCTGAGTGTGCTCGACGAGAGAGGATTGGACCTTAATGGGTCGTTTAACAATATTGGGTTGGGTCTGCCCGACTGATGGGCAGACGCCGGTCTAGTCCAAAACAATTACAAAAGATAAAATAACACAGTAATCACTGACAATACCTCATGCTCCTAAAGGATGCATGCATGCGCCACAGACAATGACATGACACATGAGCATGTGCGACTATGCCACCTTAGACCAACAAATGAGTGCATATGCCACAGACAGTAGCGCATTCTTTTAGGGCGATTTTTTTTATTTGAAATATAGTTAGCTTGATATTTTTTATGAAAAAATGGTTATAAAGGGATTTTTTTTTTGAAAAACATGGTTATTTAAAATAAAAATTCAATATTTTTCTTCCTATAAATAGTGATATTTTGATATTTTCCAAACTAAAAATACACGAAAAATTAACATATTTCAAGAGGAAAAAAATCACATCTAACTCATTTATTTATTTTTCTAGTGTATAAAATAAATGAGAAAACTTTATTACTTAAAATATCGTTAAAATATCGGTGATCAATATGCTTGATTTGAATGTACAATTTATGTTAGGTTTCAAAAGTATGCTGAAGAGGATTCGCGGAATACTCATTTGCTTGCATTTAATTTGCATAAATTGGTGGGGTGAATCGAACCTAAAATTTAAGAGATTAATTGCTATGTACTGATAGTGTAAAAAGTTTACACTGTCAATTCATAACCATCATTCGTTAGTATGACTTTATAAGTTTTTAAAATAAAAGTCAAACCTCTTCTAACATCCAACGGTTATGATTCGCTGACAGTGTAAAACTTCTTTACACTGTCAGTGCATTTCAATTAAATCCAAAATTTAATGTGAACACATTTTAAAATTTATTTTGTCCAAATTTTATCGTATCAATTTCATCTTCTTCTTGTTCATGTTTTGGAGCACATTCCTAACACAAAATCTAACATAAATCACCTATTAAATATCTTTGTTAATACATGTTCAATTTTTATAAAAATTTCAAATATTTACATTTGATTTCTAATTCAAGATATATTTAAAAAATTGTTCAATTTGCTCAACATCATTTTTTTTTACAGACTTAAGCGGGACAGATTTAAACAAGACAGACCTGTTTTTCCACCTTACCAAAGCTACTATTCTCTCTCACTCAAAGTAATGAGAGTCTGTCAATCCACTTTCTTCTATACATTACTAGAAGATCCTCCCCATAAATACAATATTGGAATGATCTTTTCTATAAACCTCAAGAGTTTTAAAGAGTGAATTGAAAAGTTTTTATTTTTTATTTTTATTTTTTTGTATTTTAGTTATTATTTTCTCACCTACATTCACTAAAGTTACCAAAGACACTACCTATCAAAATTAGTGAATATCTATTTCCTTGCAATAGTGTATTTTAAATTATTGACTGTTTCATCTGTCTAGCAGGTCTTGTCTGTACTAAATGAACTCTTATGAGCAAAATTTGGGCTAAGCTACAAGTTTTTTGTTGAAAAATTACTAGTGTAAACATGATATAGCACTTTTTTATGGGGCTAACAGGGATGTGTCAGCTGGTAGGTTGGTGAAATGTAGTCTCTGCAGGCAACATAAGGCACGATAATTCTTAACCTGATGTCACTTGTACCAACCTCAGCACAATAATACAAGAATGTCTAAGGAGCATGTCCTGCTTCAATAGTGATAGCTTTGTGTTTTGTTTTTTTAACCTCTCTACCATTTTGGGGTCCTGAGTCAAAAGGGTTAAATGCACAATCCACTTCCCTGCCCCACAAGAAAGTGAAGTTACAAAGACGTTGTCTCCTTAGATTCCTTTCTTTTTCTATTAACAATGCACTCTATCTCTTTGATTTATTTTCTTACATGTATACTGGTGGGGACTCTTCATTGTTCTTTTTGTCAGGATTCTCTTCCACCCACTATATACCAATGGAAAGGAATAGAATTCATTGAAAAAACAAGCCACTAGATTCTTTATCTGTCTCTCTCATTTGTTTTGCTTTTTGATATGAATCCAGTCATGGCTAGAAGCTCAAACAACATGTCCTCTAAGAGACATTTTCATTGGACCAACAAGGTTGGAACTGAAGAAGGTGATGCTCACACTTCAGAATCATTTTCTACACTCATTCAGAAGGAGGACTTAGAGCGTGACAAGGTTATTGATCTCGAGGCTTCATCAGATGATGCTAAAGCCACTACTGCAAATGCAACAAGGAGGAAGCTGAGAGCAGTGGCGATCTCAAGGCTTCGTTCAGCTCTCACTGTGTTTGGCAAGAACCGGTCGAACACGCCGTTCGGCCTCGGGTCTCGTGTAGTTGGGACGCTCTTTGGATATAGGCGCGGGCATGTACATTTTGCATTTCAGAAGGACCCAACTTCCCAAGAAGCCTTTTTGATCGAGCTTGCAACGCCGATCAGTGGTTTGGTTCGCGAAATGGCGTCCGGGTCAGTAAGAATTGCTCTGGAATGCGACAAGGAGAAAGAAGTAGAGAAGAAAGGTTTGAGGTTGCTGGAAGAGGCTATGTGGAGGACATATTGCAACGGCAAGAAATGTGGTTTTGCTAACAGAAGAGAATGTGGCCAAAAGGAGTGGGATATTCTGAAAGCTGTTGAGCCAATTTCAATGGGTGCTGGTGTTATACCAGGAACAGAAGCAGGAGCAGAGGGTGAACTTATGTACATGAGGGCAAAATTTGAGAGAGTTGTTGGGTCTAGAGACTCTGAAGCTTTCTATATGATGAATCCTGACAGCAATGGTGTTCCTGAGCTCAGCATTTATTTGCTTAGAGTCTAGCTTGTCATGCAAGTTCTGTTTATTGTACTTAGTTTGTTCTTGTGGAATTGTGGGTGGGTTATTCATTGGTATACTACTTGCTTAGCTCTTAAGTCATGATGAACATGGAGATTTTCCTTTGCTGTTTTCTTTTTCAATTTTTTTTTAATGGAGGTATAAGCGAGTTCAAGAAATGTAAGATTTATAATAATCAGTAGTAGCTGCAGTCAGTGATCTCAGCTGTTGATCAAGATTTGACAGATGTAAACTGTCAGATTTCTATCTAACAGCTTGAGTGAGCTGATGATTACTGTGACAGTAAGAAATTCCAATGGTAAGGAAGGTTCACTGTTATTTTTGTTATAATAGGCAAGTAGGCCAAGTCAGAAAGGGGGATATAGGCATGGTAGTGGTGAGGTGGGTCATGAAAGTGTATCTGTGTAATTTTCTTTATTCCAATCCTTTAATTAATGGCCAAGGACAGAGGTTAATGCAGATCATGATAGTCTACGCAATTTTTATTCCAATGAGTAACTTCTCGTCTACTGTTATTTTCGCGCTTGCTTGGTATGGTGAGTTTGACAAAACCATATTGAGTCATCTTTTGATTATTTTGAGCTTGAATGGATGCGTCTTTTGATTATTTCCTATGGTTCATGCTTTGTGTGTCTAGTTTCACAAAATCGAAATTAAAGATAGTTTATAGACATACACTCTCCATAATAACTAGTGTCTTGTAGAGACAAAATGGTATAGCTCACTGCTCATACTATAAGATTTGAATAAAGTATACACTACCTAAAAAAAAGTTTCAATAGACTTAGGTGGGAGCATGTGTAAAAGTAACATTGTTTGTTCCAATCATTGTTTTATATGCACTATAGTTTGTGAAATGATCCCAATAATTTGTTTTGAATCCTAATCATAGGAATCATCAAAAGAGATATGTAGATATAGAAATAGCATATCAGTTACTGACAACCAACCCCATCTTTTCCTTTGTTTATATATTGGCCATTGCTTTATGCTCTTGTTGACCACTTTTTCTTTTGTTTGTCTAATTCAAACATCATGATTCTTAGTAGTTTGTGCCGCTTGAGTTGAAACTAATAGCTCAGTTCCCACCATCATTAGCTTGGAAAACCAAAAAAACAAGTTTTTTAGCGGCTAATTTACTAACAGTAATGAACACCCTTTTCCCCTTTTTCATTGTTTTCGGGATTTCGAGAGAATATGATAATATTCAAGGACCCAAAGCACCATCACCTGTCCTCTATGTGATCACGGTAGATATTGGGGAGCAATATGCAGCCAAGGACTGCGCTTGTAAATGTGGTAACTAACTTTACTAGCAGATGAGATAATGATGCGAAAATCATCATGAATATGAAGGAGTGTGGGGGAAGGAATCAGTCATGAGATCAAAATTATAATCATACCTAAATATATATAATTTAACTTCCATAAGAAGATTATTACTCGTGGCTCTAAGTCAAAGTCTAGTAATTAAAATATGGATGATAGATTCCGCTATTTAATAATTGACACTGTAAAAAGTTTACTAATGAAGGAATAATTTGGGGGTTTTCTATATATAATGATACTATTTCTTGTTGTAAAATTGGATTATTATCTTCAAATTTATATTTGAATCTTGAAAATGTATTTTGGTATGGGTCGTTTGCAAAATCCACGATAAAAGGTCTAATAACAAGCGTTGTACGGAAAGATGCGTGGAATAGGTGAGAGTCGAGGACATGTCATTTCGGCCTCAAACACTGTTGGATATGATAGGATAACAACCCGCATGAGGCGCTGAATCTCATAGAGACGGTTTTAGTCGTTCACACTATATAAAACACAATACTTGTCAATTAAGATATTCTCTCATTCACACACTCCAACTACTTTATCACTCATTCACTTACTTGAACGATGGAGGCTTCACGTCCTCCGTCGGTCGAAGATGCTCCGGTGCTAGTTACTCCTCCTGCAATTCCAACGCCACAAAATTTAGCACCTCCAACTGTTGTATAGGGGATCTTCCCACTTCTTCCTGCTGAGTTTTAATTCATAATTGTCATGTGTACCAGTTAGTTAGTAGTTTGTTACAAATTGGTTGTTGGTTAGTTATCTAGTGTATGGATGACTTGATTAGCAAGTTATTGTGTAGCACATATAAATAACACTTTGTAATATGAAAATATGAATCAATGAGAATCATCTCTATTCTCTCTTCTTCTCCTCCAAGATGTCTTATAAGATGTCAAAACATCAAAGTGTGTGTATGTGCTATTACTTTTATCTTGCAATTACAATCTTGTTGCACATTAACTGTGTGTTCATCACAGTGCTTGTGTTCTAACAATTGGCATCTAGAGTCTGGTTCAATCTAAAGGAAACACGAGTGAAAAGTGAGGGGTTCAATCTAAGAGAAACACTGAGTGATAGTTTCTTGATAGGCAAGATGAATAGCAATGGTGTTGGATCAAATATTTTGGTTCTTGATGGCAAGAACTAGGATCGTTGGAGTGCTTTGATGAAGTCTTTATTTGGAGCACAATAAGTGAGTGAAATTGTGCAAAACGGCTATGAGGATCTAGTGGCGAATCCAACTGATGCACAGAGAACTGCATTCAAGGAAGCCAAGAAGAAAGACTGCAAAGCTCTGTTCTACATTCAGCAGAATGTTGACAATCAACACTTCGAGAAGATTTCTAAAGCGACAAGATCCAAAGAAGCATGGGACATTTTAGAAAACTATCACACTGGGGGAGAAAAGGTGAAGCAAGTGAAGCTACAATCCCATAGAAAAAAGTATGAAATGATGCAGATGGAAGAAGATCAGAAAGTAAGTGATTACTTTTCAAAATTAACAGCCATTATTAATCATATGCAAACTTGTGGTGAGAGCATTACAGATCAAATGGTAGTAGAAAAGGTGCTGAGATCGTTGAGTCCAAAGTTTGATTTCATAGTTGTAGTTATCCAAGCAAAGGATGTGAAAACTATGAAAATTGAAGAGTTGCAAAATACATTGGAAGCACATGAGCTCCTGGTGCTTGATAGAAGTTCTGAGAGACCAGTTCAACAAGCATTTCACATTCAAACTTCCAAGAAGGAGAGAAATCAGAAGAATTTCAAGAAGAAGGGAAAAAGCAAAGAAAATTGGTCCAACAATGAAAAGAACAAGAGTGAAGACAAAGTTGAATCTTCAAAGCGAGAAGGCTTTGGTAGAAGTCAGAACAAGAAGAGGGATTTTGACAAAAGTAAGGTGCAATGCTTCAACTGTGAGAAGTATGGGCACTTTGCCGATGAATGTTGGTTCAAGAAAGGTCAAAAGACTGATGAAGAAGCAAATTTGACTCATGGAGATGATTCTAGTACAATGTTGATGATGGCTACTACCAGTGAGGAAAAGATTAAAAATGGAGAGTGGTTTCTTGATTCTGGATGCTCAAATCACTTAACATCACATAGAGAATGATTGACAAGTTTTGATGCTAGCAAGAAAACAAGCATCAAATTGGCTTATAGTAGAGAACTTGCAGCTGAAGGTAGTGGAAATATAGTGATCAGAAGCAATGATGGCAAAAGAATCATTATTGAAGATGTGATGTATGTTCCTGAGATAAAGTGTAATCTCATGAGCATTGGTCAACTGGTGGAGAAGGGATTCTTAGTGACCATGGATGGTGAGTCTTTGAAGCTTTTTTATGCAAAGAAGAATTTAGTGCTTAAATCAAACATGTCAAAGAATAGAACATATAAATGCAACATCTCAAGTGAAAAGATGATGTGCCTGTCT
Source organism: Lathyrus tuberosus (assembly GCA_022829125.1). Lineage (NCBI taxonomy): Eukaryota > Viridiplantae > Streptophyta > Magnoliopsida > Fabales > Fabaceae > Lathyrus > Lathyrus tuberosus. Next base: position 4,877,381 of record JALAZF010000282.1, read on the forward strand.
GCAGCAGTGAGTGAAGATGTTGAAGATCTATAGCACAAGAGGTATGGTCACCTAAACTTTAGAAGTCTTAGTGATTCGAATTCTAAATAACTGGTGTATGGCTTGCCAAAACTGAATGTCAGAAAAGCCATTTGTGAAGTATGTGTAAAGAGCAAGAAAAGTAGGCCTTCCTTTGCTTCTGAAACACCTAAAAGAGCTAGTGTAGCACTGCAAGTAGTTCATTCTGATATATGTGGTCCTTTTGAAGTATCTTCATTGGGAGGAAGCATATACTTCATCATATTTGTTGATGGATTTACAAGAATGGTATGGCTGTATACAATCAAGCTTAAGAGTGAGGCCTTAGATGTATTCAAAAAATTAAAAAATCTTAATAGAAAAGGAGAGTGATAAATCTATTAAGATCTTGAGAACTGATGGTGGAGGAGAATACACCTCAAAAGAATTTGAAGTCTTCTGTGTCAATCAAGGTATTGTGCATGAGGTAACAACTCCCTATACACCTCAGCATAATGGACTTGCTGAGAAAAGGAATATAACTCTACTAAATATGTCAAGAAACGGGATCAAGCAGAAAAACCTACCACACAAGTTTTGGGGTGAAGCGGTCACTACAGCTGCTTACATTCTGAATAAATGCCCCACAAAGAAGCTAAATTTGAAGGTACCGGAGGAAGCTTGGTGTGGAAGAAAGCCTAGTGTGAAGCATTTCAAGGTTTTTGGCTCCTTGTGCTACAAACATGTACCAGATGTTAGAAGAAGCAAGCTTGAAGATAGGAGTGAGATTATGATACTTATAGGCTATCATCCAACATGTGCCTATAAGATTTATAATCCCCTAACTCAAAAGCTACATGTCAGTAGAGATATGATTGTGAATAAGGATGAGAAGTGGAAATGGGAAGAGGAGCCAGTATACAGTAAAGAGAATTAACAAAGCTGCATCTATCCTGATTTAAGTGATGAATCAAATGATGAAGAAGTGAACAATAATGATGCAGATGAGCCAGAAGAAGAGGAAGCAGCCGTGAGACCTCAAAGAACCAGACAAGCTCCAAGAAGGTTGAATGACTATGAAGTAATTCCTGATAATGCAGTAAATGATGAAGGTGATATCATTCACTTTGCATTGTTGGCAGATTCTGAACCTCTCAATTATAAAGAAGCACTGAAAATATATGTATGGAGGAAATCTATGATGGAAGAACTCCATTTAATTGAGAAGAATCAAACCTGGGAGCTAGTTAATTTGCCAGATAAAAAAAAGAAAATAGATGTGAAGTGCGTGTTCAAACTGAAATTAAATCCTGATGGGAAAATTTCAAAGTATAAGGCAAGGTTGGTGGCTAGAGGTTTCTTACAAAAACATGGTGTTGATAACAATGTGGTGTTTACTCCAGTTGTAAGGCTTAAAACTGTAAGGTTAGTTGTGGCTCTAGCTTGAAAGAAAAGGTGGTCACTTTATTATTTAAATGTGAAATCAGCTTTTCTAAATGGTCCACTTGAAGAGGTAGTGTTTGTGTCACAGCCTCCTGGTTTTGAAGTGCAAGGCAAGTAGAATATGGTGTATAGACTCCATAAGGCTTTGTATGGTTTGAAGCAGACCCTTAGAGCATGGAACAAGAGGATTGATTAGTTTCTGATTCAAATAGGTTTCAAAAAGTGTTCAACAGAGTTTGGTGTGTATGTGCGAAGTTCAAGTGAAGAAGAAACCATGATAATCTGCCAATATGTGGATGATTTGCTCATTACTGGAAGCAAGACATCAGAGATTGAAAAGGTGAAAAATAAGTTGAAATCTGAATTCGAAATGACTGATCTAGGGGAGCTGTCATTCTTCTTAGGAATGGAGTTTCTGAAGGTGAAGAATGGAACAACCATGCACCAGCAGAAGTATATAGGTGAACTGCTTGAGAAATTTGAAATGAATAGTTGCAATTCAGGTTCAAATCGATCAGAGACAAACTCAAAATTGGATGAGTGCAGTGAGGAAGAAAGAGTTGATCCAACATTGTTCAGACAAATGGTTGGTTCATTGAGATACTTGTGCGACAGCGGGCCTGACATTTGCTACTCAGTCAGTGTGATTAGCAAGTTCATGCATGATCCAAGCAAGACTCACTTGAAAGTTGCTAAAAGGATACTTAGGTATATAAAAGGCACAAAGGAGTTTGGTCTGCTATTCCCAAATGGAAGCAAAGGTGAAAGAAGTGAACTCATTGGATACTCAGAGAAGTATACATAATACTCTTTATGAATTAACATTTTTTTTTTGTGAATATTATTTTTTTTTTAAACTTTATTTAGCATGAGTGTTATAATATTTTAAGGGTAAAAAGGTAAATTAGTTTTAAAACTCCTCCCCCCTGTGAACCAAACATATATTTGATTAAAATTTCTCCCTCCACTCCCCCTCTTATGAACCAAACATACATTTAAGAAAAATACATCCCCTCACCTCTCTTCCCCTCCCCTCTCCTTTATTAAAATCCCTCCCCTCCCCTCTCCTCCATTGAACCAAATGGACAGTAAGAGTCATCTTCGTTTGAAGCATCGTTTGGTGACATTTCATATCATCTATATACCAGAAAACGAGCAAGTTGAAGAAGTATTTACCAAGAAATCATTAGAGAAAATAATAATTTCCTACATTAATCGTCAAATATGACATTCCTCTCCTCTTTTGTAGGGATTCCACTAACAAACGTGTTTCTATGAATCATTTCTTTGGTGTTGCCATAGAAATAGCAACACTGTCAACAAAAGCCAAACCTTTAAAGAAGACTACCAATTTCCTATTTAGATAAGTCTATTCCTAGGACATGTCGTCCAAATTATAGACGTAAGACATGGCATCTACCAAGAAATTGATTTGACTCTATAACTTGGAGAATTTTCCCGAACATCGAAAAGGTGACTCAAGCTCTATGTTGCATAAGTTAGCGTGAGCCACTTCATTAAGGGGGTAACCAAGTAATACTAGTCCTTGAATTTCTTCACACTATCAGAATAGACCTTGAACATCTTACTACTCTTCTTTAGAGAAATCATACTTTGACCCGACGTCGAGTCGGTGGAACTGCGCTGGGCTTTAAAGAAATGAAAAAATAGTGTCAAGGTCGTCAGATAATTTAGAACTCCCACCTCGAAGTCATTAAAAGGAAGGTGCAAATCTATCAAAGAAAACATGCATTCATGAAGAGGGAAAATTCATTCATCATACTTGATGTATATCCTCTTATTCTCTTCGGGGAAAATTACCCCTAGTATAAGGGACGACCCACCTAAGTGAAGGAATTTCTAAACCACCCTTGTCGGTGAAGGCGAAGATGGTATCCAATGTCTCTTGATCTACTCACACGGCTGAGTTGTCTCACGCCATATTTTGAGCTCCTGGGGTGAGAGTCTTCTATTTCAAAAGGGCTTCCAACATATAAAAAGAAATGACCATAAGTAGAAGCACAAGATCAATATAAATTTAAGCTTTCCATCCTTGTCAAAATTTCATATATGGCATGGGATTTCATCAAATGCAAGACAAGAAAGACAAAAAACCCTAGCATCTTTTTAGAGTAGATATCTCCACCCAACGTTCCAACATTAATGACGATTTTCTCCTTTAAACATTCATAAATCTCTTCTTTGGAAACTCTAGTAAAGCAAAAAAATATAGAGGAAATAAAGGTTTTGAGGTGTTACCTTGAAAAAGATAAACTTGATGACTCACACGTGTGATTTTTTAGAAGAGATGGCGCAAATGCATCGAAATGGTGGTCAGACTGAGGATATTGATGAAAATGAAAGATATTTCACACACTGAAGAAGATCTTTCAAGATTCACGAGTGACGAAAATTGGAGTTGATAGCCATAAGACTCCTCATATATCCTCCAACAAAGACAACCGTATGATCCACAGTGATAGACATTGGGAAGTGCGGACCGCACCACCAACGATCAAAACCTTGTCTCAAACTGTTGAGAATACTCGAATACACCAGTACATGAAGACATCATTGCTACCAAATGTTGGGTCACGTGTCATGACTCTCATGTGAAATGTTTGTTAATCACGAGGGAGATATTTAATGCACATCTTTCAAATTTTATTGATTTTCCATCAAGCCCTTCCATTTCTTTCTACTAGAAGTAGAACTGAAAGCATGCATGATAAGTCATCATTCTACGAGTAGAAACAAGGGTTTAGGGGATAACTATTCAAGGTCATTTGTAAGGCCCGGGATGAGAGGCCCATAATAAGCATTGCACGAAAAGACACGTGAAACAAGTGAGACCTCACCCCAGCCGAGGACACGTGATTCTGGCCTCCAACATATTTTACACTATTGGATCTGATTGGACGACAACCCGCATGAGGTCTCGGATCTCACGAAGATTTTTTTAACCATTCACTATTTTCATTAATTAAAATAATAGAAGAAATATGAGATATTGAAATATGGGGTGGAAAATAGAATAATCAGGTAAGTGGTGGGACATAGAGAGAAATACCTAAGTAAGGGGGGGGGGGGGATAAATAGAAATTATAATAAATAAAATTAGGTATTTTATTTAAATAGAAAAAGAAGGGAATAGAAAATCACAATACGAGAAATTGATGTGAAAAGCGCAAGAGAGGAGAAAAAGTCCTAGCAGAGAAAAAGTGAGAAGAGAGAGATTCCATTGTCAAGTTTGGGGTTTTTTCGCGAATTCAAGGTTGGGGTTGTGAGAGCAAGAATTGTCTCTACAAGTCAATCTATGTTTTGATGATAATAATATGTATTTGTGAAAAGAACCATTTTATGTTCTAACGTGTGTTGTGTGCAGGTCATAATTATAGAAGATATCAGATTCAACAAGCACCAGCCAGATGAGCAAAAATGATTATATGTGAAATTACTATGTGTAACACAAGTCGGAAGAAGCAAGAATGCTTCTGTATCTGATCATGATCAGTCAGATCCAAGGATGTCGATATTGTTGTTGCAATGCTATTATGGATGCTCTCTGAAAGTGGTCGAGATTCTGAAGATTTCGAAGCTTCTGAAGAAGAGAACCGAAGTGCTGAAGATTCTCATGCTTTGGAGTTCTGAAGGCGGAAGGCTATGAAGACCAAGTGCAGAAAGACTCTGAAGACTTATGTGTTCTGAATATTACACTTCCAAAGGTCAAGTGTTGAAGACTCTGAAGACGGATTCCTAATGGACGAGGTCTGAAGTTTCGGAAGATTTGAATAAGTAAAGGATAATGTTCTTAAAGACAAGTGCTGAAGTTCTGAAAACTGATTCCTAATGGACTTCTTCAAATGACTGAAGACTTGACATATCAGATATCCTGTTAAGAAGGCTCTACTCATGCTTCATCAAATTACCATCAGAAGTCTCTGAAGTTTGGAAGTCAAATGTTACCGTTGTGAACAACTGTACACACTGCTCAAGAAGATATCTCGTCACTTCTCCCACAGCAAAAAGGAGATGTGTCAGTACAGTTAATTATTACACAACGTCTCTTTTCCAATAGCCAACAGTATTTCAAATGGCTATATTTCTACTGGGCTATTTAAAGGAATGCGTTCTCGCTTCTAAGGTAATCGGTTCAATCCATGAATGGCGAATTGATTAAAGTCATTGTGTGAAGATAGCAACAACGATGAGTTCTCGTTGTAACACTTAAATATCAAAAGCTATCACCATTTACACATGGCCATTGTTGTTGGAGCTCAACGATCAACATTCAACACAACAACAACAACAATTTAGAACATAAGCTGTTGATGAAGAAGACAACATTGAAGATCAGTCAAGTCATCAACTTACCTTCTCGTCAGGCCTATATTGAAGATCTGAAGCAAGGAGTTGTTGCTGAAAGCTTGCTCACCCAAGAAGACGAAGAAGAAGAAGATCTATAAGATGTCAACAACTGTCAAATCATTATACATCTTTGTAGTTTCTTAGGATAACAAGGAGTTATTGCTCATATCTTGCTTGAACACTTATGTGTTCTTTGTACTTAAACTTAGGAGTAATCTGCTTATTAAGAAGCATCATTGTAATCTTCTGTATAACTAATTCTTGGTGAATTAGGATTCCTTGAGTGGTCAGTGTGACCGGAGACTCGAGAAGACAATGGCGAGATGTCATTGTGGGAAAAGCCTGAAATAGGGTCAGTAGCATTATATTCATTGCGATGAATCCCTGAACGTCTAGCTATGAAAGCCTAGCAGTATATCATACGAGATTGGAACCTGCAGGTCAATGTTTATTATATTCATTAAGTTGAATCCTTGAACGGTTCATTATATGTTAGTCACAGTGCGGCTGTGCAGTTTGTTAGTCACCAGCTATGTGCTCGTGCATCTGTAATCGAGATTGATTATAGTGGATTAAGACCTTGTGTTTAAGGCGAAATCACCTGAGGAGGGTGGACTGGATTAGCCTTTGTGGTGAACCAGGATATATCGTGTGTTCTTTACTCTTACGCTTAATGTCTTTGTTTATGTTTCTATGTTGAGGATCAGAACCTTACATAAGCAAGTCAGAACCTTGCAACTCTGATAAGCTTCCGCTCTGCAAGTTCTGAATGATGTACATAGCGTTCAGACTCTTATTGGTTCTCATGCTCTAACCATCGTCAAGTCTGAATATAACTTTGCAAGTCAGAGTCTCTCAACGAACTCTGATGTAACGTAAAGTGTCTTATTGACAAGAAGCAAAAAGTTGTTAAAAGAGTAAATACACAATTCAAACCCCCCATTTCTTGTGTCTTTCTCGCACCTTCAATTGGTATCAGAGCTCTGGTTCTGTTATTGATGGATATCAAACACTTAACATTGTCAGAAAAAGATCCAGATGCAGTGCGTAGAAATATTCTGGGTGAGATTGAAATCCACTTACAATTTCTGTAACAGTTCAGAAGATGACTGTGTACAAAATTATAATCAATCTGAGTACTTGAGCAAATCACTGATTCTGGAAGTTTTTGCATTTGTCAAACAACTAAAGCTTCTGATCGCGACTTTATGAGTCGAATGGGGTTACTAACTGCAAGCGCACAGTCTATCGCGTAGTTTTAAAAAGATATCGATCCCACAAGGACTGATAACCAAACTAGTGCTATCAGAATGTTACTATGTTTAGCTAAGACTAATATTTCTAAGGGAAGTAAGGCGGCCGAAAATAAATCTAAGAGTACTAACTTTTAGTAAAAATAATCAATAACTAGATATCAGTATGTAACGCATTAATCGTCTGGAATTTAATCAGTCATCGGTGCAGGTTTAAATGTCAAATTACTTTTCAGTAGAAAATATTCATTTAAAAGACCTCATCTCACACTCTCGTGTTTGTTGATTCAGACTATACCGTTAAATCAGAATGAGCGCTCTCGCTGTATCATTTGCATTTAAAAATACTTTTTGAAAATAAATAAGTCCTAATCGATTCTAAAGTGCTTCCGCTGTGTTTAAAATCAATACCTAGTTTCAGCTATCTGGTTAAACTCTCAAACTCTCATTTATCTTGACCTCAACCTTAAATGTCTTTTTACTTTCGTAAGAAAAACTACTTGATTAAAAATAAGAAACCTCGGCCTAAAAACTAATTTGTAGAAATATGGCACCGATTATTATTTAATCCCAGGCGAATAATTTGTTTACATACTGATACCAAATAATTTAGCAAGACATGATTTGAATGAAAAACACACTAGCGATACGTATATAACTACTATTAATCATGCTGTAAATAAAAACAGAACGAAGCATATATTAAAACCTGGAATTGAAATAACTTGCAAACGAATCCTTGATACAAATTTGCAGTAATCCAACACAGTGCTCACAAGAAGAAATAATGAAAAACGGAAATGCAGAAGTGCAGGGAAAATAACAAAAGCTAATGACTGTTTAATTGAAAGGATGCAGAAAAACTAATTTGCTCTCTCACAAATTCGCCGACCCTTTCAATGGAGGTCTTCAGTTCAATTTATAGGGCTTGGCAGTTGAGAAAATATCGTGTGAATCGTGTGGAAGTTGCTGAGAAAATTATGCAATGGACGGTTGAAAACCTAGAAATAATAGGAAGGTGGTGAGACTATTATTTTTCTTTTTCTCCTCAAAAATAGGTGGCGGGCGCCACCTCTTCCCTTCACCAAAATGTGGCTTGCGCCACTTCTTCAGCATGTGGTGGGCGCCACTCCTTAGGTGTGGCTTGCGCCACCCTTTGTTGAGTGGTGGGCCCACCCTATATTTTTTTTTCTTTTCTTTCCTCTTTCTTTTTCTTTCCTTGCATTTTCTTTCCATTTCACTTCTTCCAATCATTTTCTTTCCTCTTCATTTTTTTTCTCTAAATTTCTTCAATAATTATTTATTTTCCGTTAAATCCCGGTTCGACTCGAGTGCCTGAAAACATAAACAAATATGGGTAGAATAAAACATAAATCAGGAAAAACCAATTAAAAACACAATATAAATTCATGCATGTCAAGTCAAATACACGATATAATTTCGCGTTATCAAACTCCCCCACACTTGAACCTTTGCTTGTCCTCAAGCAAATGAAACATGTAAACACGGGTTTGAAACAAAAACACGACACAGATCATACAATGATGCTAAGCCTTGTCAGAAAGATAGGTACTAAATATCAACACCAAGGATACCGTAATGACACAAAATTACATCATGTAATCAAAAACTCCCACCTTATACAGACAAATCTGAATCATGGTATTATAACTCGACCTATTCTCTTTCACCTCTTTTTCATTCTCGCGCAATCACATTAAGCCCGTTATCCACGCACGCTCATGGTAAGTAAACCTGTTAGTGTTCAGCGATCTCATTTTCCAAATTTTTTGCAAAAATTTTTCTTTTAGTGTCGAATTTCCAGAGTCCGATCCGTTGGGCTAAATGGTCGGGCGAGGACCACCTAACTTAGAGGGAACATGTCTTTTATTCTCCTTTTCTATTAACTCATTTAATTCCCTTTTTGAGATCGAACACATATTTGCATCAGTTTATTACTTAGTTTGTGCCTTAGGATGGTGCTGACTGCTAGTATAAACTAATCAAGAGGTTATTTTAAAATTTCAGGCCTCGGCATAATAAGTACTCAGATTCATCTGTATATTCGGGGGTTCAAGGTGTTAAAACAGTACCGATTTTATTAACACTTTCCCAAGTCTTCCTAACTTAGCCTTCTAAGCTTTTAAAGTGCCATGTCATGTATCAAACCAAAATAATTTTTTTTTTCTTATGGCTCAAGAAAGTTGGGAGAATCTAAGTAATAGCAGAAACTATGTGTAGAGACTCGACAGCACATGAATTTCTTTTATTGAAGGGGAAATAAGCATGAAAAATTTTAAATCTACCTAGAGAAGCAGTAAATAAACAAAATAATTTAAATGAAAGCGATAAAACTTCCTCCCCCACACTTAAATTGAGCATTGTCCCCAATGCAACAACGTAAGGTGAAAAAGGAAGGAGAAACCTCGAAAAAAACGGCCTACTAGCGGCCTCTTCCTCGAGTCCGTGCTCGTCTGGTGTTTCTGGTTTGATGTTCTGAAGCACCCAGATCCTGATGTTGTTCATGTGCTTGCACATTCATACCGGCCATCCCTTGGATCAGCTCTGCCATGTCGTCCTGGCCTCGCTGCATTCATTGTAAAACCTGGATCATCTCCGCTTGTTGGTTGTACAACTGGGTTTGCTGAGCCATCATTTGAGCTTGCTGAGCTGCGATGCTTTGTATGGTTTGGTCGCGGAGTGCGTTTGCTTCACTCTGTCTCATCACCTCAGCGTATATGCTTTCTATATTTCTGGATGGTTCTTCCTCTCGTCTCCTAGGCCTGCGTCTGGATGATGTACCTGCAACAAAATTAGAGGAGGAGGGTGCGGTGTGTGCTTGTGCGTTAGTTTCGTCCCCGCCAGCAGCAACATTCTCAGGAATGTGCCCGGGGCCTGGGTTATCAGTATAACAATAGTTTTCCTCTCGCTGCACATCTGTGCGACTTGGGTTAGGAAGTGTAAAATTTGGGAAAATTTTATTGTCAATCAGCAGATCATATATACCGTCTTCTCTTTTCTTAACCAGCTTCATACGTTCAGTCATTTTCAAATCAATGGTAAGAGAAGGAAGTGGTGTTAAGGCTGCGAGATGGGCTTCGAGCCCAAGGGCTCGAGCTATAGTTGTTATTAGACCGCCGAATGTGATAGAACCTTTGTTCGCGGCGGTAATGGAGCACATATGGTTAAACATGAACGGAATATGGTTTATTCGGCGGTCTGCAAAGGCGCTAAGTAAATAGAAAAACTCCTTCTCGTTTACTTTGTTTGAATTAGACCGGCCGAAAATTGTAGTGGCCAATAGTTGGCTAAAATAACGAAAAGCTGGGTTTTGAATGAGAGTGGCCTTATTTCCTTCACAACTTTGCGTATGAGTGCCCATTAGACCTCTCCAAAGACACTTGTAACTGTGAACCCAGTCAGATCCACACGGGATACTATACATTGCATTGTCTCCTACTGGGAAATTTAGTTTAGCGGCCAGTTCATCAAAAGTGAAATTAAATTCAATGTTAAACATTCGAAACTGGACCGTCCCTTCGGGGTCATAAATAAGAGAGCTAAGAAATTCTAAGGTAAGCGGGACATAGACGGGGTCTCTATTAGACAAAAATTGTTTCAAATTTACTCTTTTCAATAAAAAATCTACGCTTTCGGTAAGTCCTAAAACTTCTAAACAATTAGTATCCGCATACCTTGTTGGCTCGATCTCGCGTTGTCTAAGCGACTGGAGAAGAGCTGCTTGGTTTTGATCTCTGCAAAGTAATGTAAACCCTTGTGCTGTTGCTGCTGGTTCCATTTTCTGAATATGGTGCAGTGCAAAACTCACAGAACTTTTTAGTGTGTTTATGAAGAGGAATGGTTATTTGCGAGTGAGTGGCTGAGCAGTGTAGTTATCAGTTTAAATAGAGGAAAGTGTGAAATAGTTGCAGATTAGTGTGGAATAAATTGGTCAAAGGAAAACCATGTGCTCTGCATGCATTGTACGTGGGGAACGAGTGTCCCACATGCACATGCATGTGAACATGCAGAGGTTGAATTATAGGTGGCGGGGGCCACAAAGTACAAAGTGGCGGAAGCCACATGTTTGTGGAGTGGCGGGAGCCACGTGATTTTAAGAAGTGGCGAGAGCCACATGAAAGGAAGGTGGCGAGAGCCACAAGGCCAAGGGTGGCGGGGGCCACATTAAATCCTGTAAATTTTTTTGTTAGTTTTTCGTTTTTTAACTTCACCTTCCATACGTCAACTTCCACACTTCACATGCAGATTCCTTCAATTTTGTTTCTTTTCTGCATGTGATAATTTTCTCCATGTGATAAGATTTGTCATGCGAGCAGGCTACTAATATATTTATCAAGACCATGTGTGCCCTTACTTTGATCAACATTTACTAATGTAGCAGAGTGATGATAGATGATACAGCAAACATATGAATAATGAAATAGCAGAAAAATCAATGAAATAGCAGTCAAATTCACATGCTTGAACTGAATCAAAAAATAAATGCAACCAAAGCAAAACAATAAATGTAGCCAAAGCAAACCAACATACTGAAAGCAATTGTGACTTGAAACTTTAGTCAATTTAAACCAAAATACATTGAACCCAAGTGCAACTGAAATGAAAAATTTGTAACAGTAAAAATTAAATTACGGAATTGGAAAAACTGAATTGAATTACGGAAATGAGAAAAACTGAATGAAAAGTTAGCTTCCGTCTCCCACACTTAGAATTAACTGTGTCCTCACTGTTAAATGCAGAAGCTCGGATGTGCAGCAAATACTGCCCTAGCCACGTTGATTTGGATTATTAGCAAGTCCTCTAGAAAATAGTTGCTGATGAAAATGATCCAATTGTTCTACCACTATATCCATAAATCCATGAAATTCAGTGCGAATAGTGGTGAATTCTGTTTGAAGGTCAGTCACTCGGTTTTCCAAGGCTGTTATGGCAGTAGTGAAATCAATTGGTGGAGGAGGAGCTATAGGAGCTATAGTAGGAGTGTGAGATTCAGCATCAAAAATATAGTCTGCATCAAATTCATAAATTTGTGGTGTATCAGGTGGTGATGGTGGAGCAGGAAGTGGGTCGGTCAAGTCATAAAACCAATTGTTTCTATTGTGGACACTGGTGTGCTCATGGTTAGGTAAAGTGAAAAGACGGACGACCTCATTATTAATTAGGTAGTCAAAGGTATCCGGCCCGAGGTTTCCTATGATACGGCGGTTAAAGCAGAAGTTAAGGTTCATAGGTCGGAAGGTACCAAGAGGGTTAAACCTGATCAGAGGCTGCCTCAGTCCTATGGCATTTGCTATCATAGTGACTAAACCTCCTACTATGATAGGGGTTCGAGCATCCAGTATAAGACTCACCAAATTAGTGATCATAAAGGTAGCACCATTTACTGGGCGGCCCTGTGAAGCACAATACAAAATATAAAGCTCAGTTCTGGATACAGAGGTGTCATTTTCTTCCTTACCGAAAATGGTATGGGCTAGGATTTTGTGAAAATACCGGATGGCTGGGTTGTGGATACTCTCAGAAAACATGCCAAAGGGTTCAGGATTATAATTACCAGTTATGTTTCCCCAAAAGTAGTTCAAGTCAAGGTCAAGGAGCACTTCATCTTGGTATGCGGTAATCACATCAGGTCCACTAGGAAATCCTAGGAGTTCAGCAAGTTCTCTATGGTTATAGGTATAGTCATTATCAAACAATCTAAAAGTAATCAGCCCTCTATGGAATCCGTAGCCATGGTTAGGTATGTGAGTAAGGGAGCTAAGGAACTCAAGTGTCAGCCTACGATAAGAAGTAAACCTTCGTCTGATAGAAGCAGTCTCCCACCCCAGCTGGCTAAATAGAAATAGGATGCTGTCCCTGATACCTAACTCAGCCATGGTAGGTCCATCATAGTAAATAGTCAAAGCCATATCTCTCTGAGCTAACATCTCAAATCTCCTCCTCTGAGCTCTGCCTCTGAAAACAATGTTCATGTAATCTACTTGTTGCATCTTGAAAGTTAGTTACTAACTAAGCTAAGTTAGCCTGTAAGTAAAATAGAGAATCATGCAAAGTCAGTGACGAACATGTTAATTATGGCATCAAGAAATGGGGAGAAGGAGAGGAAACAAAACAAAAATGCAATAAAAAATAAGAACTAAACGAGAAATAAAAGAAAATAAAATAAAATAAAATAAAATAAAATAGAAAGGAAATAAAATAAAACTTTAAAACTCGGGTTTTTTTTTTTTAAAAAAATACGTGGGTTGCCTCCCACCAAGCGCTGTTTTTAACGTCTTAAGCCTGACATAGTTCTAGTGCAAAGTCAGTTGTCAGAGTGAACGGGCAGCTCTAGGAGCTTTAGACTAGCTGAGTAATCTCTATTTTCTACGCAGTGATAATGTTTTAAACGCTGCCCGTTTACTATAAATGGTTGGCTAGATCTACTTTTTATTTCTACGGCACCACTTGGGAAAACCTTACTTATTATGAAGGGTCCTGACCATCTAGATCTAAGTTTTCCTGGAAAGAGTTTAAGGCGTGAATTAAACAGGAGCACTACGTCGCCTTCATTAAATTCTTTACGGGATATGCGTTTGTCATGCCATTTTTTAGTTCTTTCTTTATATATCCTAGCATTCTCGTATGCGTCTAGTCGAAGTTCTTCTAGTTCGTGAATGTCTAAGATTCTTTTCTCACCTGCGGCATTATGGTCTAAGTTGAGGGTCTTAATGGCTCAGTAAGCTTTGTGCTCTAATTCTACAGGGAGATGGCATGATTTTCCGTAGACTAACTTAAAAGGTGTGGTTCCTATCGGGGTTTTATAAGCTGTCCTATATGCCCACAGAGCTTCGTGTAATTTCGATGACCAGTCTTTTCTAGAGGTTGCAACAGTCTTTTCTAAGATTTGTTTGATTTCTCTGTTCGAGACTTCGACTTGTCCACTTGTTTGTGGATGATACGGTGTTGCTACACAGTGTCGGACTCCATACTTCAGTAGAAGTTTTTCAAATATCTTAGATATAAAATGGGAGCCTCCGTCACTGATGACAAGTCTGGGCACACCGAATCTAGGGAAGATTATGTTCTTGAAAAGCTTGATTACTACTCGTGTGTCATTTGTTGGAGAAGCAACAGCCTCGATCCATTTTGAAACGTAATCAACAGCAACGAGTATATACTTATTACCAAAAGAAGATGGGAATGGTCCCATGAAGTCAATCCCCCACACATCAAAAACTTCCACTTCTAAAATACCCTTTTGTGGCATCTCATCGCGTCTGGAGATGTTACCGGTGCGTTGGCACCTGTCGCAGTTTAATATCGCGATATGGACATCTTTCCATAGATTAGGCCAGAATAGGCCAGATTGTAAGATCTTAGCGCAAATTTTTGAAGTGTTTACGTGTCCGCCATAAGGAGCAGAGTGACAATGTGAGATTATGTTTTCTATTTCATCTTCGGGTACACATCGACGGAAAATTCCATCGGCACCCCTCTTAAAAAGTAGGGGCTCATCCCAATAATATTGTTTAAGGTCATGAAAGAATTTCTTCTTTTGTTGGTAAGTTAGATCTGGTGGAAGTACCCCAGCAGCTAGGTAGTTAACAAAGTCAGCATACCATGGCAGTGTTGTGTTCGTTTGAATTTCTTCCACTAATTCCTTTGGTCTGGTATCGTTCAAGGTTAATTCAGACATATTGCTTTCCAATTGGGCTATCAGTCGCTCATATGGGAAGTCATCATTAATAGGCACTTGCTCAGGCTTAATACCTTCAATTCTTGATAAATGGTCTGCGACTACATTTTCGGTGCCCTTTTTATCCTTTATCTCTAGGTCGAATTCTTGTAAGAGTAGGATCCATCTTAAAAGTCTAGGTTTGGCATCTTTCTTACTTAATAGGTATCTTATCGCAGCATGATCGGTATAGTAATGATTTTTGCTCCTACCAAGTAGGATCGGAATTTATCCAGAGCGAACACGACAGCTAGGAGTTCCTTTTCAGTGGTGGCGTAGTTCATTTGGGCAGGATCTAAAGTTCTACTTGCGTAGTAAATTGCATGGAGCTTTCTGTCCTTTCTTTGTCCTAAGACTGCGCCTACGGCATAGTCACTCGCATCACACATGATTTCAAATGGTAATCTCCAATCAGGTGGTTGCATGATAGGTGCGGTAACGAGAGCCGTTTTTAATTGCTCAAACCCTTTTAGGCATTTCTCATCGAAGATAAATTCAGCGTCTTTCATTAATAAACCTGTCAGTGGTTTGGTAATTTTCGAGAAATCTTTAATGAATCGTCGGTAGAAACCCGCGTGTCCTAAGAAACTTCTTATTTCTCGTACGGATTTTGGAGGTTGAAGGTTTTCTATAATCTCTATCTTTGCTTTATCAACTTCAATCCCTCTATCAGATACTACGTGTCCAAGCACGATTCCTTGATTGGCCATAAAATGGCATTTCTCCCAGTTTAGTACGAGATTGACTTTTACACATCTTTCAAGTACCATTTCTAGGTTCGATAGACATCCTTCAAAACTCTGCCCACAAACAGAAAAATCGTCCATAAACACTTCCATAATGTCGTCTATAAAGTCAGCGAAAATCGACATCATGCATCTTTGGAATGTTGCGGGAGCGTTACATAGTCCAAACGGCATTCGTCGGTAAGCAAATGTACCATAGGGACATGTGAAAGTTGTCTTTTCTTGGTCATCAGGATGAATAGGGATTTGGAAGAATCCTGAATAACCGTCTAAATAGCAGAAGTAAGAATGTTTTGCCAATCGTTCCAACATTTGGTCAATGAATGGTAATGGAAAATGATCTTTACGAGTAGCTTTGTTCAATTTTCTATAATTGATACACATCCTACTTCCAGTTACTACTCTTTGCGTTATAGATTCACCTTTTGAGTTCTTAACAACTGTAACACCTCCCTTCTTAGGTACGACATGTACTGGGATAACCCATTTACTGTCTGATATCGGGTATATAATTCCCGCATCTAAAAGCTTTTTCACTTCATCCTTAACTACAGTACTTAGGATTGGATTAATCCTTCTCTGGTGTTCTCTAGAGGTCTTACAGTCTTCCTCTAGCATAATGCGATGCATACAGATAGAAGGACTTATTCCTTTAAGGTCAGCGATATTGTAGCCCAACGCAGTTGGATATTTTCTTAAGACATCTAAAAGTTTCTTGGTTTCGGGTTGTCCTAAGTCTGCATTGACTATCACAGGTCGTTCGAGTTCTGTGTCTAGAAATTCGTACCTCAAACTATCGGGTAATGTTTTCAGTTCTAACGCTGGTTTCTTTGGGCAAGGAAGATGATCGGGTGTAAGTGCTAAACATTCACTTAGGCTATCATCTTGGTATGGTTCACGCCAATTATCATCTTCAAAAATCGGAGGTATTGGAATTTTTATAATATCTGAGTATATGGTCGGTTCCATTTCCATTTCTCTTACGCACTTATCTATGACATCTAATAGATAACATGTGTCCTCTATAGCTGGTGCTTGTAAGAATTGTGTCAGGATAAATTCAACCTTTTCCTCACCGACTTCAAAGGTTAGCTTACCTCTTTTTACGTCTATAATAGCTCCGGCGGTAGCTAAGAATGGTCTCCCTAATATGATAGGCGTAGTGGAGTCTTCTTTAATGTCCATGATTATAAAATCGGTAGGAATATAGAATTGTCCGATTCGAACTGGAATATTCTCTAGTATACCAACGGGATATTTAATAGAGCGGTCGGCTAATTGAACGGACATCTTAGTTGGTCTTAATTCTCCCGTATCAAGCTTTTTGCATATGGATAAGGGCATTACACTGATACTGGCACCTAAGTCGCACAGAGCCTTGTCTATGACGAACTTTCCAATTACACAGGGTATGGAGAAACTACCTGGGTCTTTCAGCTTAGGAGGCATGTTGTTTTGGATTATTGTGCTACACTCAACAGTAAGTGTAACTGTTTCGTTATCCTCAATCTTTTTCTTATTAGATAGGATTTCTTTAAGAAACTTAGCATATGAGGGCATCTGAGTGATAGCTTCTGTAAAAGGTATTGTGATGTTTAATTGTTTCAGAAGTTCAACAAATTTCTTAAATTGCCCTACAGTTTTAGAATTTGCGAATCTTTGAGGATACGGAATCGGTGGTTTATATGGTGGTGGAGGCACATAAGGCTTCTCCACGGCCTCTTGGTCATTATCTTCCTTTTCCTTGGATTCATTCTCCTTCTCAGTATTAGGCTTTTGGTACATGGACGGATTCTGAAGTCTTGGATCAACGGGTCCTTCTAGTTTTTTACCACTTCTCAATATAACGGCATTTGCATGTCCTTTCGGGTTAGGTTGTGGCTGTCCAGGAAATGTTCCTGCAGGGGCGGCAGTAGGTGCTTGTTGTTGTGCCACTTGCGAAATTTGGGTTTCAAGCATTTTGTTGTGGGTGGCTAAAGCGTCTACTTTGTTTGCTAATTGCTTAATTTGCTCACTAGTGTGTATATTTTGATTCAGGAAGTCTTTGTTTGTTTGAGCCTGGGTAGCTATAAAGTTTTCCATCAGTAGTTCAAGGTTGGACTTCCTAGGAACATTAGGGGCAGTTGCAGCAGCCTTTTGGTAGCCTGGTGGCGCAGCAGGTGCTTGACCAGGTGCATATAATGCATTGTTGTTTTTATAAGAGAAGTTTGGGTGGTTCTTCCATCCCGGATTGTAGGTATTTGCATAAGGGTTTCCTTGAGCATAATTTACTTGGTCACTGGAGACTCCTGCCAAAATTTGACATTCAGTGGCAGCATGTCCAGGGTTTCCGCATAATTCGCAGTTTTGAGCTACAGCAGCCACGGTGGCTGTAGGTGTTATGGTCAAGTTATCAATCTTTTGGGCAAGGGCATCTACCTTAGCATTGACATGATCAAGGCTACTTACCTCGTACATTCCACCTTTTGTTTGGGATTTTTCCACTGCAGTTCTTTCTCCTCCCCATTGGTAGTGGTTTTGAGCCATGCTCTCGATCAGTTGGTGGGCTTCTTCATATGGTTTATCCATAAGCGTACCACCAGCGGCGGCATCTATTGTCAATCTTGTATTGTACAAGAGACCATTGTAAAATGTATGGATGATTAACCAATCTTCAAGACCGTGATGTGGGCACATCATCATCATGTCTTTATATCTTTCCCATGCATCGTAAAGAGATTTGTTATCCTTCTGTCCAAAACTATTAATTTGGGCTCTCAACATAGCTGTTTTGCTCGGGGGGAAATATCGTGCTAAGAATACCTTTTTCAACTCATCCCACGTAGTAACAGAGTTTGATGGCAAGGATTGCAACCAAGCCCAAGCTCTGTCTCTTAATGAGAAAGGAAAAAGACGTAGTCTTATTGCGTCTGCAGTTACACCATTTGCCTTTACTGTGTCTGCGTACTGCACAAACTTGGTCAAATGTTCGTTGGGATCTTCTATAGGGTTTCCAGAAAACTGATGTTGTTGTACGGCTGACAGCAATGAAGGTTTCAACTCGAAATCGTTTCGGTTGATAGCAGGGGCAGCAATGCTACTATGTGGTTCTTGCTCAGACGGGGTGGCATAGAACTTAAGAGGACGGTTTTGTGGTCTCTCACCCATGTTTTGTTCCTTGACTGGTTCAGGGGGGTAAGCAGGGAGATCAGGAATATTATACTTGCGTTGATACTCAAGTAGTCTACGTCTTAAATGTAAGAAACGCTCTAGTCCGGTGATTGGGGGTTGCAAGTCTTCGCTTTGTGAGCGAGTACTTGGCATACAATCGAGAAAAAAGGAAAATAAAATTTGTTGCCTTAGTCTATAATGCGCAACAAATGAATCGCACTAATGACTAAATCAAAGTCCCCGGCAACGGCGCCAAAAACTTGATCGCGACTTTATGAGTCGAATGGGGTTACTAACTGCAAGCGCACAGTCTATCGCGTAGTTTTAAAAAGATATCGATCCCACAAGGACTGATAATCAAACTAGTGCTATCAGAATGTTACTATGTTTAGCTAAGACTAATATTTCTAAGGGAAGTAAGGCGACAAAAAATAAATCTAAGAGTACTAACTTTTAGTAAAAATAATCAATAACTAGATACCAGTATGTAACGCATTAATCGTCTGGAATTTAACCAGTCATCGGTGCAGGTTTAAATGTCAAATTACTTTTCAGTAGAAAATATTCATTTAAAAGACCTCATCTCACACTCTCGTGTTTGTTGATTCAGACTATACCGTTAAATCAGAATGAGCGCTCTCGCTGTATCATTTGCATTTAAAAATACTTTTTGAAAATAAATAAGTCCTAATCGATTCTAAAGTGCTTCCGCTGTGTTTAAAATCAATGCCTAGTTTCAGCTATCTGGTTAAACTCTCAAACTCTCATTTATCTTGACCTCAACCTTAAATGTCTTTTTACTTTCGTAAGAAAAACTACTTGATTAAAAATAAGAAACCTCAGCCTAAAAACTAATTTGTAGAAATATGGCACCGATTATTATTTAATCCCAGGCGAATAATTTGTTTACATACTGATACCAAATAATTTAGCAAGACATGATTTGAATGAAAAACACACTAGCGATACGTATATAACTACTATTAATCATGCTGTAAATAAAAACAGAACGAAGCATATATTAAAACCTGGAATTGAAATAACTTGCAAACGAATCCTTGATACAAACTTGCAGTAATCCAACACAGTGCTCACAAGAAGAAATAATGAAAAATGGAAATGCAGAAGTGCAGGGAAAATAACAAAAGCTAATGACTGTTTAATTGAAAGGATGCAGAAAAACTAATTCGCTCTCTCACAAATTCGCCGACCCTTTCAATGGAGGTCTTCAGTTCAATTTATAGGGCTTGGCAGTTGAGAAAATATCGTGTGAATCGTGTGGAAGTTGCTAAGAAAATTATGCAATGGACGGTTGAAAACCTAGAAATAATAGGAAGGTGGTGAGACTATTATTTTTCTTTTTCTCCTCAAAAATAGGTGGCGGGCGCCACCTCTTCCCTTCACCAAAATGTGGCTTGCGCCACTTCTTCAGCATGTGGTGGGCGCCACTCCTTAGGTGTGGCTTGCGCCACCCTTTGTTGAGTGGTGGGCCCACCCTATATTTTTTTTTTCTTTTCTTTCCTCTTTCTTTTTCTTTCCTTGCATTTTCTTTCCATTTCACTTCTTCCAATCATTTTCTTTCCTCTTCATTTCTTTTCTCTAAATTTCTTCAATAATTATTTATTTTCCGTTAAATCCCGGTTCGACTCGAGTGCCTGAAAACATAAACAAATATGGGTAGAATAAAACATAAATCGGGAAAAACCAATTAAAAACACAATATAAATTCATGCATGTCAAGTCAAATACACGATATAATTTCGCGTTATCAGCTTCCTCACTTAAGTTTTAATGAAGATTAGAGAATCAGTTAATAAGATAGATTCATCAGATAAGAAGTAGTAACTGTTGAATACTTATCTTGGAAGATACGTGTGGATGGTCCAAGTATTTGCTCAAAGTTGAATCATCAGAAAACAAGAAGTCTTGTTTGCTGAAGATGAATTCTTTATGAGTTTTTGAGATGTTTTTAAGAAAAGGATTAGGTCCACCCTTGACTTTCTTGTATAAAAGCTCATTCAGAACTTCTTCATGTAAAGAAGAAAGATTGTTGTTCTATGATTTTGAACTTCAGAGTGAAGTCTGTTAAAGTCAGAAAATCTGAAGAATTCAAGCTCTTAGGAATAATTCAACATCTGAATCATGAATGATCTAGAGGTTAAAATATTCATAAAGAACTGAATATTGTTTTTTTTTGGGTGAGTCATACAGAAAACTGAAAGAACATTCAGGAAGAAGAAATTCAATAATTCATCAAAAATTTAATTGAGAATGAATTCTAAGTCTTGGCTGAATAAACTCATATGATTAAGTTCTGATTAAACCTGAGATTTTATCTCAGTTGAATCAAATGTTATTGATCAGATTCTATCTGATAAGTTTCTCAAAATCTTCTACTTGAAGTCAAAAGGATCTAAGTGGCTGATGTCGTTCAGAATGAAGAAATCAGGCTAACATTCCCTTCAGAAGTAGATATGCTCGACCAACCTCAAACAAGTTAGAATCAACATTGTGAGACAAATAAGTATTATGCAAACTATGATTGATGGCTCTGAACAAGATCTGCATCCGTTTGAAGAAACAAGTCAGAAGATGTCGTGAGATGAGAAGCTGAAGTTGATGATCAGAATCCCAGATTCAGAATGGATAGTTCTCAGATAAATATCTTCTGTACAAGATCTTAGTCTCATTAAGGTACATCATTCTCCTTCATTTATGACTTATTAAAATTCATGATAAATATACTTGAAAAGTCAGAGTCAAAATGATTGTCATGTCATGATAAGCTCTGTGAAAATAGGTTTGAAACCTGCTTAGAAATCCGTATGTCCTTTTTGCATCTACAAGTAACTGATAAATAGTTAGTCTCACATGTAAGCCTCTCTCCATCATGTCAATCATTCTATATTGACTACCTCTTATGGTTCTTAAGCATACCCTAACAAGTACTCTCATCTAAACCTTGTACTTTGGAATATCTCAGCCATTCAAAGTCTTCTTAAAATACGCATATTGAATGACATTTGTCTGTACGCATAAGTATGATATTGAAAAGCGTGTCATCTTTTTAAATAGCCTGTAACCTAGTTCTATAGCTACTAGTCAATCGTGATAATTTACTGACAAGTTAGAACTTGATTTCGTGTTGGAAATAGTAAAAACCCTTATGCTTGCATCTTCGGTTATGCACTCATTAAAGATGTTAAATAAAAATTCTTGGGACTTGGAATTGTGTCTCTTCGCTTCTCAAACTCCACTTATCACAAATACTTAACTCCTGTCTAGAATTAATTAAGAAGAATCGTATGCGTAATGTCTTTGCCTTCCCTAGGCTAACAGACTGTTACACTGCGTAACTACCCTAGACTATTCCTACCTCTCTAGAGTCTAGGTAATCATAAACCAGTCCTTCTGAGTCACCCTCGGTCATTAACCCATTCAATTCAAGTATCTTCCCTTACTTATTTAGAGTCATATCACTCTTCTAAAATTCTTCATTATCTCTTATTTTAAATCATCATAGTACTCCAAAAACACCTTTGAAAATGACTCCAAGAACCTTTCATGGGAACGGTGATCTTTTAGAAATCATCAATGAGAAACGACCAAATCCAGGAAATACTAGTCGAAACTTCTATCTTGGGATTCGTTTTCAAAAATAGAATGGGTACCTTTCCATGCTAAGGGGTTCAATTTATCCAAACATCTTAAAAAAACCTTTTGGATCAACGCCTCTATTAACAGTAATGGTCTAACTATCTCTTCTGACATCTATGGTCTTCCTGTTACATTCAACGTCACAAACATTGGCGAAGCCATTCACTGTCCCCCAGGTGGTGTCACACCTAATCACGCATTCATTCGATGCACCTCCGATGCTGAAATGCATCATATGTTTGATAAAGACTCTGCTTGTGAATCCACAAACCCTGACAAACTCCTGCCTACAGCAAAAGAATGGTTCAAGTTCATCTTGACAAATATTAAACCTCGCAGTATAACTAAGGACTTTCTGTATCATGATGATAAGGTCCTCATCATGTGTCTTCTTAGGCCAATTCCTATAGATATTTCCCAAGTAATCTTTGACCATCTTAAAGAGTCAATCATCACGTCAAGAACCATGAACCAATCATTCATTCCTTATGGAAGAGTCCTATCAGAAGTACTCTTCAGAGTAGGAATTGTACAAAAAATCTGCAGAGTTCGATGTGGTCCAAATACTGTTCTGGATAGAAAGTTTTATGAAACCTTCGACAACAATTGGTTCTCATAAAATTAGAAGATTACCTGTCTCAATTAGGCTAAGTTATTAATGTGTAATGGTTTATTAAGTTCACATGCTCATATTGTGTAATTGCTAATTAAGTTAATGAAGTATGTGTTACTTGTCTTTATGTCTACACATATGTATGTGCACTTATTAGACATATAAGATAAATATTCTTGAAGGAAGAAAACGTGTCTGTCAGTGATACTAATCTCACATATGCACTTTTTGACAATCCTTGACTCCTGACAAGAATTAATTAGAGGAGTCTATGCGTGATCTCTTGGTCTTTCCAAGAATGATAAACTGTTGGACTCAGCGCCAGTCTTAATCCCTTAACCTAGTCATATCTAAGCTTAAAATGTCTAGGAAATGACGAACCTGACGGTTGGAGTCACAAGCATTTATTTGACTCTTTCTATCCGTTGCCTACTTAAGGCACCTTGTTCACTCCTCTATCCATCATTCCAAACCATCTCAGTTAGTGTCTCTCTTTAGTATTCCCTCTAGAATGTCCACCTCTCATCCAAAACCTACTAAGAGTGAAATCTCTAAGTTAAGAGTCCTAAATGAATTCTCTGTAAACACCAGTTCTCTCAAGGAACTTGGCTTTACAAGAACTTCATCCGAATTAAGCTGTCAGAAATAGGAAGGTTATCTTGAGATACTTCCAGGTCTCATCTACACAGATCTTGTTAAAGAATTCTGGGCAAATGCTGATGTGTTTTCAAATATGCATAACCAACACATCATTCAATCAACCATCTCCGGAATCCATGTGTTGATTAATCCTTCCATCATTGCTCAAGCAATCAAGTGTAATGAAAGCGGTAACACCCTTGAAGATTACAAGGAAAGAACCATCTTCAATGATCTCATCTGCCAAATTCACAATGGAAGTGGTACCTCTAATTATGTCTCCACACTCAAAGCCTCATCTAAAGTCTGGCACGGAATAATGGAAACAAACCTTCGACCTAGAGAAGTAGGAGAACAAGTGCTAACCCATTCAGATAGACTATTCATCTTCCTCTTGATCTACAGAAGGAAAATAAACCTTCCACTAACTATGTTCAATCACCTGAAAGAACAAATTCTTTTGTCTAGAGACAAACCCTCTCTTTGCATCCCATATGGAAGAGTCATATCTCGAGTTCTAGAAATTCAAGATGTGATTACCAGGCTAAACCACTTAGGAGCAACCACTGAATGTTCACCCATAGATCTTCCAAATCTATCGGGAAGTTCCTAAGAAGAAATAGAATTAGGCTATAAGGTTTCTGCCATGCTATGCTATTTCTTGCTCTATGTATTCTTGTTAAAGATTATTAAATGAAATATCTTTTGGAGTCTTATAAATACAAAAATCTTTTACCATAAGACTCTACTCTAATAACTGCATGAAAACTTTAATCATATCCAAAATGTTCACACTACTTAAAATGATTAAAATACTTGCTTTTTATTACAATACAAAATGAATCAAAGAACGTCAATGATGCATTAACATCCTTCAAGGATAATGCCATCAACAAAATCCAAAGCTTAGTAGATGTTTACAGTTAAAGCATAGATCCCTTAGAAATAAGAAATATCTGGACTGAGTTCCATGAATGGATCTCAGAGGAAATTGTGAAGAGCAAGAAATTGGATGTCACTCTAGCAGAAGAAAAGCTGTATTCCTCAAGAACTGATAATTCTGAAAACTTACTATTACCTTCCTCATCATCATTTAATTTGTCCATTAATGATAATGCTTTATCTGATCACTAGAACTATTCCTTATCATGCCAAACTTCATATGATTAAATGATAATATCCTTTGAATCTATTTATGTTCACTATCATATTGATCTACATATGCTTAAATGCTCAGACGCTCTAAACTTTTTGATGATGTCAAAAAGGGGGAGAAATATAATATGATTTTGATTGGAAATAAAAATCTGAAAGAATGCAACTCAAACAAGTAATCAATCATATAAAATGCGTTACTGCTAATGTTTGTTGTTTGATGTTTATCCGAGGAACTCTAAACAAGTTCACTAGGCATTCTAAAGACAGGTTAAGAAAGAAAAAGAAAGAAGAACTCTGAACTATTGGTCATATGATAGAAGTTGTACACTTCGTGAACATATGTTCAGAATCAGATCTACCCAGTACTGTTCAGAAGTTAAAAACTGTCTAAAAGTCAAAGTTTATCTTGATCTCTGTCTCACTTGGTTCAGAAGCTGTAAGTTGTCTAAGAATATAAGATTCAGAACGTAAGAATCAGAAGAAGAAAATCTGAAAGCAGTCAAGACAAAGTCCACTTCTCAAGATGCTTATTCAGAAGAATTGTGCAAATCAGAAGTCAAGAACTGTCTGAAGATCCAGATTGAAGATCCAAGAACAAGTAGTTCTGACGTCTGCCAAGAACCAATTAAGAAGAAAATGATTTGGTATCAG
The DNA here is from genome assembly GCA_022829125.1 of Lathyrus tuberosus. Taxonomy (NCBI): domain Eukaryota; kingdom Viridiplantae; phylum Streptophyta; class Magnoliopsida; order Fabales; family Fabaceae; genus Lathyrus; species Lathyrus tuberosus. The sequence goes on from JALAZF010000282.1 coordinate 4,902,794, forward strand.
ACTAAATCAACAAATGGTAATCAGACTCAGTATACATAAAGATTGGTATCAGACTCAGTCTGCTGTAATATCAATCAGAGCTAAGCTGTGAAATGTTTTGTATACCTTCATTGGTATTAATCTCAACACACAAAGGAAATACTCTTCAAGTGGTATTAAAAGAATTCCTTCACTTGGTATCAGACTCTATATACTCTGGTATAAAACTCAGCACATCACTTGGTACCATACTAAAATCAAAACATATTTACCGAATTCAGAATCAAGCGTTGATTGATCATAATAATTAACCTTCAATTGGTATCTGATCAAAAATCAAGCTTTGATGAACCACTAAGTTGTGACAGCAACAAGGTTCTGAGATGAAGACCTGTGTTCAAAAGTCAAACTCTGAAAAAGTCATGATCTACATTGGCGATTAAAAACTTACCATTTTGAACTACGTTCTGAAGATCCCAATATCTGACTTATGGAAATTAGGGGGAGACTACCCTGAAGATTCAATTGCAAAATCTAAAATCTTCACAAAGTCTAAAACTCAGGGGGAGTTTCTCAAAAGACAGTGTCTGTCTCTGATGAATAGCGATGATATGTTATTAGATAAGAACTGTTCTGTTTGTGCTTAAATGAATATAATGAAAAGTAGAAATGCTTCAGATGTCTCTGAAGATTATAAGCTCTGATACGACTACAAAGGAACTGAGTTCTAAAGATCTGAAGATGGAAGTTCTTATGAACTAGTCCAGATGCTGAAGACTTGTGGTCCTTAAAGATAAGATAGAGAAGCAGTCTTTTTCTATTATTTGTTCTGGCAACTCGAGTTGTTATTCTGTATATCTTTGGATCATATAAGATTCTAGATGATCACAGATAAAACTTTAAGGATAACACATTCAGGGGGAGCTGTTGTTCCAGACCCTGAATATGTTTGTTTGGTGATTACCTTGTATAAAATGTTCAATCAAAATACTTGGTTTTGTCATCATCAAAAAAGGGGAGATTGTGAGAGCAAGAATTGTCTCTACAAGTCAATCTATGTTTTGATGATAATAATATGTATTTGTGAAAAGAACCATTTTATGTTCTAACGTGTGTTGTGTGCAGATCATGATTATAGAAGATATCAGATTCAACAAGCACCAGCCAGATGAGCGAAAATGATTATATGCGAAGTTACTATGTGTAACACAAGTTGCAAGAAGCAAGAATGCTTCTGTATCTGATCATGATCAGTCAGATCCAAGGATGCCGATATTGTTGTTGCAATGCTCTTGTGGATGCTCTCTGAAAGTGGTCGAGATTTTGAAGATTGCGAAGCTTCTGAAGAAGAGAACCGAAGTGCTGAAGACTCTTATGACTTGAAGTTCTGAAGGCGGAAGGCTATGAAGACCAAGTGCAGAAAGACTCTGAAGACTTAAGTGTTCTGAAGATTACAGTTCCAAAGGTCAAGTGCTAAAGACTCTGAAGGTGGATTCCTAATGGACGAGTTCTGAAGTTTCGGAAGACTTGAAGAAGTAAAGGATAATGTTCTTAAAGACAAGTGCTGAAGTTCTGAAGACTGATTCCTAATGGACTTCTTCAAATGACTGAAGACTTGACGCATCAGATATCCTGTTAAGAAGGCTTTCTCATGCTTCATCAAATTACCATCAGAAGCCTCTGAAGTTTGGAAGTCAAATGTTACCATTGTGAACAACTATACACAGTGCTCAAGAAGATATCCCGTCACTTCTCCCACGGCAAAAAGAAGATGTGTCAGTACAACTAATTATTACACAACGTCTCTTTTCCAACAGCCAACAGTATTTAAAATGGCTATATTTCTACTGGGCTATTTAAAGGAAAGAGTTCTCGCTTCTGAGGTAATCGATTCAGTCCATGAATGGCGAATTGATCAAAGTCATTATGTGAAGATAGCAACAACGATGAGTTCTCGTTGTAACACTTAAATATCAAAAGCTATCACCATTTACACATGGCCATTGTTGTTGGAGCTCAACGATCAACATTCAACACAACAACAACAATTTGGAACAGAATTTGTTGATGAAGAAGACAACATTGAAGATCAGTCTAGTCATCAACTTACCTTCTCGTCAGGACTATATTGAAGATCTAAAGCAAGGAGTTGTTGCTCAAAGCTTGCTCACCCAAGAAGACTAAGAAGAATATCTACAAGATGTCAACAACTGTCAAATCATTATACATCTTTGTAGTTTCTTAGGATAGCAAGGAGTTGTTGCTCATATCTTGCTTGAACACTTATGTGTTCTTTGTACTTAAACTTAGGAGTAATCTGTTTATTAAGAATCATCATTGTAATCTCCTGTATAACTAATTCTTGGTGAATTAGGATTCCTTGAGTGGTTAGTGTGACCGGAGACTCGAGAAGACAATGGCGAGATGTCATTGTGGGAAAAGCCTGAAATATGGTCAGTAGCGTTATATTCATTGCGATGAATCCCTGAACGTCTAGCTGTGAAAGACTAGCAGTAGATCTTTCGAGATTGGAACCTGCAGGTCAATGTTCGTTATATTCATTAAGTTGAATCCCTGAACGGTTCATTATATGTTAGTCACAGTGTGGCTGTGCAGTTTGTTAATCACCAGCTATATGCTCGTGCATCTGTAATCGAGATTGATTATAGTGGATTAAGACCTAGTGTTCAAGGCAAAATCACCTGAGGAGGGTGGACTGGATTAGCCTTTGTGGTGAACCATGATATGTCGTGTGTTCTTTACTCTTACGCTTAATGTCTTTGTTTATGTTTCTATGTTGAGGATCAGAACCTTACATAAGCAAATCAGAACCTTGCAACTCTGATTAGCTTCCGCTCTGCAAGTTCTGAATGATGTACATAGCATTCAAACTCTTATTGGTTCTCATGCTCTAAGCATCGTCAAGTCTGAATATAACTTCGCAAGTCAGAGTCTCTCAACGAACTCTGATGTAACGTAAAGTGTCTTATTGACAAGAAGCGAAAAGTTGTTAAAAGAGTAAATACACAATTCAAACCCCCCCTTTCTTGTGTCTTTCTCGCACCTTCAGGGGTACTGTTCATGATAAGGGTGCTTAATCTTGTAGGGTATAGGAGGATCCTTACCTCTTTTCTTCTTCCCTTTTTTTCTTGTCCTCCATCGTTGATGTTTATGAATTGTATGAGGTTGTATAAAACACCTACAATCAGATTGATGTTTTGTTGATTTTATATGTGTTAATCATGTTGCGTGCTATTTCGATGTGAATAGTGTGATTAAATGCCATGAAAACATTTGAGATGACGATGTCCATATGTTGATGTTATATATTGATGAAGAACATGATGGATTGATATGAATATGTTAATTTTGATGTTTTGATGTGTTAATTACCCTTTGATTCAGGTACCTTATGATATGATATGGTTTTAGGTTGTTAGAAGTCAAAATTTGGAGTTTGGGATCTGATGCAAGGTTGGAGAACAAGAGAAACAGCAGAAAATCGCAAACAAAATTGTAGGGTCTCAAAAGTAGAAGCCCTCTGGTTTTAATACCAGAGTGGTAGCAAGAGGGAGGGGGGCAAACCCAACCACTACGGACCGTATTAGGTGCTATGGCAGGGGGGATTAGCATGCCTCTGGATTTTGTATGGGGAATTTTGTTTTGCGCATAACTTGAGTTTCGTAACTCTGTTTGAAGCACAGTTCAAAGCGTTGGGAAGCTAGCGCATAGTACTAACTCATAGTAATGATTTAAAGGTTATATGTATGTATGAGGATGGGAATCAAACTTTCTAAGTGTGTAAAGTGAGTTGTTTAGGTTGATTTTGGCGACTGTTTTCTTGTTATTTTGATGTGTTAGGTGAGTTAGTGAGTAAAATTGATATACTTAAGAGTTGTTTGATTTACTTCTCTTGGTGTATGGACAATTATTTTTGAATACGTATATGAATGTATATTGTGATGGGTGTAATTACATAACGTGTTTATTATGCTGAGGTGGTGGCCTTATTGGCGACATACGCGGTTCGAAGGGGAATAGGTGATGATTATATCATTTGTATATGTTGTTCCATTTCATGCATCACGGTGTACGAACTTCAGTCCAGTGATGTGTTACTAGTTCAGAAGGGGGGACGAGTGACGAGTCGCTAATTCAAAAGGGAGGATCAGTGAAGTTTATGGTTCGAAAGGGGATTATTGGTGTGTCACTGGTTCAGAAGGGGTGACAAGTGATAGATTGTTGGTTCAGAAGGGGGGATCAGTGACGTTTATGGTTCAAAGGGGGACCATCATTGTGTCGCTGGTTCAAAAGGGGAGACTAGTGAGGAGTTGTTGATTCAGTAAAGGGGATCAATGATGTTTATGGTTCGAACGGGGACCATCAATGAGTGGATTAAATCAATAACATACATCTGATGTATAAATTTGTAACACATGCATATTGGGTCGAGGAGTTGGTGCATTGCATGCATACCTGCATTGCGACCGAGTCATTATTGTAATTGGTGCATTGTTGTGAATGATATTCATATGATTATTGATTGCTTGAATTATACTTCCTTTTACTATTTATGCATTGTTATCTTTATTGAATGTATTCTCACCCCTGGTTGTTTTATTTATGGTATTTTGTACTCCCGTGGTACAAATACTCAGGTAGAGGAGCACTAGCTGCTGTTGAACTGAAGGATGACATTAAGGCCTCTTCGTCTATTTATAGTTTTTCGAGCTGTTTAGTTTTGACGTCGCTCTGATATGTAACACTGAGGACGAGTTTCTTTGTTACATGTTATGTTTCTTGAGATGTTTGAGTTATTTTATTTAGTAATCTCTGTTGAGACCAATAAATTTTTTCTTTGAAGTTTTGATATTTTATTCCGCTGCATGTTTTATGTTATAATTTACGAGAAAGATGTATGTTGTGAATGTGTAACACTAAGGTTGTGTAAAATTATATGATTTATTTTCTTAAATCAAAAGTGTCAAATTTTAGGTGTTACACCTAGCTCCGCCATACCGAAAGTTTATTCCATCACATCAAAACTTTATTTAACTCGATCTCCGCATATTTCGGGTTCCAATATGAAACATATTTGATATAAAATGTACAAAATTCTAGTTTAAAAGAGAGAGATTTATGGTTTTGTGTAAATTTTTTTGGCGTAATACATTTTTTGGTCACATATGTTAACTTCATAGATTATTTAGGTCCCTTAACTTAAAAAATAATGACGAAAAAACTAAAAAATTGATCACGTTAACACTTCAAAACGTATCATAACTCTTCAAAATGTATCATTTTAGTCATTTTCATTTAATTAATGACGAAAAAACTAAAAAATTGATCGCTAAATTTACCGTTATTAGACAAAAAGGACTAACATGATATATTTTAAATAATTAAGAGACCAATATGACACTTTTTAAAGTTAAAAGATCAAAATAAACCACAAAGTTAACATACAAAAAAATTATTAAACTTATTTTTAGAAGTTATGTGTCATTACATCTTTGTTAATCTCACATGCGCACTGCGCACACTTATGTGTATTTGCTTGGAATGACAATAGGCAGAGTTTAGGCATGGTACTATAGTACTCGTCCCTAAACCCACGGTTTAAAATAATCTCCATACCCGAGCTCATACCTACGTGGACACCAACGTTTGTATCCGTACATGTATCCTATGGGTACTTAAGTACCCATGTTCATACCTGCATTTATATTAAAAAATTATTGATCTATCATAATTTATCATGTCATTTAAATTTTTTAACAACATTAAAAAAAATGAGGATGTTATTGTTAAATTAAGAAATAAACAAACATTTATATTAAAATGTGCAAAAATTTAATAATGGTGTATTTAATAAAATTGTTAGATTAATGTATGCACATAAGAGCATCTCCAATGGTGCAACCAATTTTTGGGTTCTTTGTGGGACCCATCAAGACACATCATTTTCAAGCAACTCATCCAATTTTCACCCCAATGGTGCAACTCTAAAGAATCTATATTGGGTCCCACCACTTTGCTTAATATATTAATATATTATTCATATTAAAATTTATTTTATTTAAAATAATTATTTAAATTATTTAAATTATAATTAATATAAATAAATAAAATTAAAATTAAATATAAAATTTAAAATAATAATTAAAATTAATCTCAAATACATGACATATAATTAAAAACAATAAAATAAATAACATCACATAATTCGTCATTTAAATTTCATCATCCTCATGTTCAAAATGTTCCCAAATATGCTCGACTAGATCTCCTTGAAGTTGGCGATGAACTTGTTTTTCACAAAGACTTGCTCTTCTTTGTAGTCTTGTCGCAAAATTTGGATGAGTACCGTTAAATGTTTCACTCGTTGAGTTGTTGTCATCTACATTATCATAAGAGTAATCAAAATAACCTTCGTATGTGTGTCGTTCGTCTTCAACAATCATGTTATGCAATATGATGCCAGCATATATGGTATGCTTAAGGTTTTTCATGTGCCAAGCACGCGCTGGGCCACTTATAATTGCAAATCGAGATTGGAGCACTCCAAATATCAGTTCCACATCCTTTTTAGTTAATTCTTGATATTGTGCAAACAGTTTTGTTTTTTCTCCTTACGACATTGAGATGGTCTTAACAAATGTAGCTCACTCAGGATATATACCATCCACTAAATAATACCTCATAATATATGGAGTCCCATTGATTGTATATTGTACAGTAGCAGAATGTCCTTCCAAAATATCGTTAAACACATTGGATTAGTTTAGCACATTAATGTCATTGTTTGAGCCTGCTATACCAAAAAATGCATGACAAATCCATAAGTCTTGTGATTCTAATGCTTCAAGCATGATCGTGGGTTTACCATGATCACCTCGACAAAATTATCCTTTCCATGCAACAGGACAATTCTTCCATTCCCAATGCATACAATCAATGGAACCTAGCATTCCTGGAAATCCACGTGACTCCCCCATTTGTAAAAGATGTTCAACATCATTATTATTAGGCCTTCTTAAATACTCGGCCCCAAATACCTTATTCACGCCCCTTACGAATCTCTCTAAGCACCCAACTGCAGTGCTTTCACCGATTCAAACATATTCATTTATAATGTCAACGGAAGATCCATATGCTAACATACAAATAGTAGAAGTGCACTTCTGCAATGGTGAAAGGCCCATTTTACCAGTTGCATCGACCCTAATTTGAAAATATTTGTCGTGATTTCCAAGGGTTTCTACAATTCGAAGAAACACATGCCTATGCATTCTGAACCTTCTACGAAATTGGGCATCCGTGTATACTGGATTTTCCGAGAAGTAGTTATTGAATAATTGTCTATTCCCTTCTTCACGATTTCGATCTATCATTGATCTTATTTTTCGCCTTGATGAACTTCCAGATCGACGTTCCTTCTTGAGCATTGACAACATTAGTTCTTCATATGTGTTATCCATAATTTCTTCTTCAATCACCTCCCAAAAAAGTTTGTTGAGGTTGTTTGAATTGTTTGAATCCATTAAAGTGAGAGAGGGGTGATAGAAGAATGAAAGAAGAATGAGAGAAGGATGATAGGAAAATGATAGAAGAATGAAAGAAGGATGATAGAGAAGTGAGAGAAGAATGAAAGTATATATAAGGCTAGTTTGAATAACGACTAGTTTGAATACTAGAACATTGCTTCTTATTACAATAGGTGTTGATACATAACAAATACTACATAATACTTAAATATAATAATACTAGAACATTGCATATTATTACCATCCATATTTTTCTTTTAGCTTATTACAATGTTTTTCATGAAATTCACGTTGACTATCATTCATCTTAGAAGTGCCTGACATGATGAATTGCATTGCTTCAAACTCCATCTTTTCCTTGACTAATTTGTTTTCTTCCTCCTTAAGTCGTGCTAGATTTTCCATTATTGTCATTCTTTTATTCATTGTATCATGCATAACACTAGCAGGAGGTTCAGTTGCATTTGCATTTTCCGTTGCCTTTCCTTTTCGTTTTGTCGCCTTTTGTCGCATTGGGCGCTCTATAGGAGATAATGAGTTAAACTCATAACTTGAAGGTGCCTCTGAGTTTGGTAATGACGTGTATGCACCACTAGCAGAATTCTTTATTCTCTTTGAAGAATTTTCGATGGATGCTCCCATCCATTTAGGTTCATCTTTTAAAATCCACCATGCATACTCAACTTTGAATGGTGCACCTTCATCTTGAGAAAAAAAAGCATGTGCATTGACTAAGATAACTTTCTCTGATGCCCCACTTTTTTTCCATGAACAGCTTGTTTGTAACACCCAACAAATTTTTGAACAAGGCCAGTTATTCGATGTCATCGAGATTTTAATTAACCTTGTAGCTTTTCTCGTGTCTGCCCACCATATTGGTTATAATTATCGATGATTCTTAACTAAAAGCTGTCGACTTTTTGATCAACTCCAACAATTGGATCCTTTGAAACATTGAGCTATGATTGCATAAAAAGTGTATCCTCTTCCCTTGTGAATACCTCTCGATGTTTTTTAACAGAACCCATTTGTTCCTTTTGGATTGTAATATTTTCAATACCAACTTGAGTTGAAAATTGTGGAACTTGATGTTCGGACATAAACCCATATGGTGTTTCGGGTTCATGATGAGAAAGATTCATCCCATGAGTATTTATTTGAAGTATAAAATACATATTTTGGTTTTTTAGTGACGGAAAAAATACGGTAGAGTTTGTTAGAGGTGAGGGAAATTGAGAATTTTGAGGATTAGGGTTTTGATAATTTTGCATAAGGAGTCCTGATCCGTTCTATTTTTCTAATAGTCCAGTTTTTCGGTTCTGCTCCTTGACATGTGTATTTAAATTTTTTAATGGTCCTGATTAAAAGTTATTAAAATTGTATTTTTTTAATTAAAAAAAATTAAAAATTCATTTTAGTAACATGTTTTTTTCGTTTTGCCATTAGCTTCCAAAACCCAGCACACATTGTTCCACCGCTTCATCGTTCATCCATGCTTGTTACAAGTTTTTGCCATGAACCATTTTTTATCGATGTTAAATTCTTTTTTCCTTCCTCGTAGCATCATTGTTATTGTTGTCGATTTTTATTGTATAGTTTCTCTACAAAGACACAATTTCTTTTAAGTAATAAATAATTCCTCTAAAATGATTGTACAGTTTCTTTTCTTTAGAAGTTTAAATCTTTCGTTTTTTATTGTCTTTTAAAATATTGATTACCGTAAGAAGGAAGATGAATGCATTGTTAAAGAAAAAGTGGAAGGATATAGAAAAGGATAGTAAGGAAATAATTATTAATTCTGTTATAATATCACGTGTTAAATTTTATTTTTCATTGCCACGTGTTATCCATCTGTGAAGAAACTGGATAATAATAAAAAAGAAGCAGATCCTGACTCTTGCATGAGATGGAATATAGATTGTTAAGAATTATATTTGATATGAGGTTTTCAGAATGGATCTTTGTGGCCTTCCATGTAAGGCAGCAATGATGGTTGTAGGAGAGGAGGGGGTGTACCTACAAGGTACTCTGATGCCAAAGTAGGTTTGGGCTAGAGAGAAAGTAAGTACAAAACGTGTAGGTATGAGTTAGTGAATATTGGATATTGATCAAACCTGATCCTCTCAAGTGAGAGGGTATTTATAGTAAAGACCTCAGCGCGGGGCCAAGATCTCCCACGTGGCCGAAATATTTGGTCGACAAGTGGGAGACTGCCATGTGGAAGGTCTAGCGCATGACCTTATGACCATCTCCAACTGTCCCCGTGAACTCCCGGGGGGGGCAGTTGGTCACGTGAACTGTCAAGCGCGTGAGGAGGATGTCCCCAATAGCTAGATTGGCTGAATCTCATTATTGGGTCTTGTCAGACGCTAGACTGGGTTAGGCCTTGACCTACTGTGGGCCATGTGCCTGCCTAGTCCAGAACAAGAGCCCCCCAAGTCTTTGCTCTGGTGAAGAGTAATGACTTGAGATAGCCTTCTTGGTCGACCGAGGGGCAAGAGTTGCGACGCGGGGAAGCTTTTTGAGGTTGTTACTTTCAAATGAAAATGTTCGAGGACATGCCATCCGCTTGTCTATGGTAAGTGTGGTCGACAGCTGGTCGCTTATGAATCTGACAGTTCCTTAGGGTACGATGGCGTGCTTACGAAAATGATGTTTTTGTGTCGACCATGCTTAGTGAGGTTGTGCCCGTGGAAAGGACGTGTTATATCGACCAGCCTCGACGAGGGTGTGTCCGCAAAAATGAAGTTTTTATGTCGAGGAGAGTATGCTCGTGGAGAGATAGAGAGGTCTTGCCTTGGGGAATGCAACATTTTAGCCTTGAAAATGCCAAACTAAGATTCCCTTCTGACACGTGTGACGGCGTAATTAATTTTTGTCAATGCCTAGGAGGTTTAGGATAGCTAGGCAATGATGGCTTGCCTTTTGAACTTCCCCGTGTGAGTAAGTGCTTACAAAAAGGGGGAACGAGGATTCATTTGCACACTTCGCACAAATTTATCTCCCCACCCTCTTTTGCTCTGCAACTTATCTCTTCGTCGGAGTTCATCTCGTCACCGTCACCTTCATCTCCTACCCTCAGATATTCATCTTCAACCTCCAGATCTTCATCTTCAAGCTCCAGATCTTCAAGTAAGTTCTTCATCCCTGCTTGTTAGTCTTAGGATAGTTCTTGATTTTCTGGGAATGCATGAATTTTCAGGTTGAAGTTCATGCATTCATTAATGAACACATGAACTTTCTGGTTGAAGTTCATGCGTTCGTTGATGAACACATGGATTTTCTGGAAAATTCATGAAGATCTTGAAGAACATGATGAACCTAGGATGAATGTTTTTGCATGTTGCGTAGAACTATGTAGATCTTCGTAGGTTTCTGGTTAGAAGTATGTCACGTTTGTAGTCGGGCATTAGGCCTCCTCGATGCGAGAATTGATTTTTATGTAAGTTTCAATTGTCGAGGAGACACGTCTGTGTAGGAGTCTTGCGTAGAGTCGTGGAGACTCGTCCCCGCTCTTCGAGGAGAGTATTTCAACGTGTCCCAGTACTGTCTACTAGGGCTTGAGGGCATCCTAGTATTTATTCCTCGCCCTTTCACTTGATTTGTGGTGGAAGGGTGGATTTGATTTCTGTCGTCGATTTCACATTTGCTTCCTCTGCTTTTCAGGTGAAATTGCTGATAGGAACGAGGGAGTCGCCCCCGACGTTGGGACTGTTAACGGGGAGGCTGCGCGACCTGTCGAGCACTCTAACATTAGGGTGGCTGAAGGGGATCTCAGTTGGATCGCCCAAGAGCCATAAGTGACAAGATCGACCTCTACCGAAGAGGAGGCTCATTCGTTCCCCTACCTTGAGGACCGGGCAGAGGATATACCCGCCGACTGGAAAGCGATTTGTCCCTCCGAGGATGATCGGATATGTTCGGTGTACCCGGGGATGAGGTTTCCAATGTATGAATTCGCGTTCATGGAGGCGGGGTATCGTCTGCCCTTCACTGATTTCCAAGGGGCTATCTTTTGTCATCTCGAGCTATGTCCTGCCCAACTTCATCCGAACGCTCTGCCGTTTATTCGGGCCTTCAAGCTAGTGTGCCGGTATCTGAAGATCGAAGCTACAGTGGAGCTGTTTTTCTGCATCTTCCAGATTCAGAGGAGCACGACTGGTCCAAAGAAAATTTAGGTGTCATTTAAACAACAGAGCAGGTTGTTCTGGCCATATTCGGAGTCTGTCTGAAACTTCAAATATAGGTTCTTGGTCCTGAAGCCTGTCTCAGAGGCGGCCAAGGAATCTCTAGCTACCATGGAAAACGTGGAGGTTGATGGTCCGGAAGTAACGAGGTCGGTATCATAATTCCCACTAGAATGGGTGTTTTCTCACTTTAGATATAGGACCGACCAGTCCCTCGTTAAGCATGACCAGCCGAGCACTGAGGACAAGAAGTCCTACCGAGCGTTGACGGCATTTGTGGAGAGTTTTATCCCTGCTTTTCTAGTGGATAAAGACAACAAAGTGTTTTTCGGGGAGGATAGGGAGCCTGCTTGGGCGGACCGCTATATAAATACCAAGGTCCTCCTCGAATGTGAGAACGAGGATGTTGCGTTCGAGCTCCTTGGTACATATCAACCTTTTTCCCGTACTGTTAATGTCTTGTGCAATGTGCTAATCCTTTTTTTATTTCTGCAAGGAAAATGTCAAACATACGGGAGTGCTTGGTCAGGTCCGTAGCGGCCAAAAATCTCAAGAAGGCGTCGGGGCCGAAGGTCGACGCGGCCAGGCAGCAAGCGACACTGGAAAAGTTCGTCGGCGATTCTACCTCTTTTTCGGGGATCACGTCGAACCCTTCTACCCCGAACACTCAGAAGAAAATGAGGCGGGATGATATCGCCTCTTCCCCGGTTGACGGTTCGAGCGGCTCTGTCAGGGGCAAATTTGTGTTGCCCCCTGTTATCTGCACATAAATATTTTTGACAGGGAGGGTTCAGTCGTTATCCCCGACCTTGATGCGTCGGCCTTTCTGTCTACTGATCCTAAGGTGAGGAGGAGACTCTTGTGTCAGGATGCGGATGTCGTGATGAGAGTGTTGGAGGCGGCGCTGGCCCTTGGGGACGCGGAGACAGTTCCAGTTGCGGAGTTTAAGAAGGTCAAGGCAAGGGAAACCAAGCTTGAGCTGGAGACTGCGGAGCTGGTCAACAAACTGACGACCCTCCAAGGCAATTACGAGGCCAAGGTCGAACTCTTGAAGGACATGAACAAGATGACGGAAGAGCTAAAAAAGGTGAAGGAGGAGAATGCAACTCCGAAGACGAAGGTTGTTGGGCTAGAGAGTTCATCGGTGGTCGGTCAAGATGAGACCGAAGAGGAAAAGGCCTTGAAGACCCGGAGAGACTTAATTGAGAGAATCTGCATCCTCGAGCAGGATAACCTAGGAGCGGCTCGAGTTCAATGTTGTGGTGGAGCAGATGAAGACCTTGAATTCTGACGTCCGATTGTTCATCGAGGGAATGGGCGTTCTGAACCAAGTTATTGACGGCCAGGTGGTTCCTCCCGAGCTTCCCACCGATGAAGTTTAGCTTTTTTTTGTACTTTCTTAGTATTTTGTTGACCTGCGTGCCATTTTGATTGTACTTAATGATTGGGCTTGGCCCACGTTTGTAATATATTGACAACTTTCCCGCCTGATGGGCGTATTATTTATATATATATATATATATATATATATATATATATATATATATATATATATATATTTGTGTTCGACATTATATGCCTTGTGTCTCATTTGTGCTTTGTTAATATTTGTGAATTGTGCTCGATAGATGTAGGAGTTTTCTCGACTTGTTTTGATGCTCGACAGTTTGGGAAACTTGTCGAGGAGGTGAAGTCGTTTCGCCAGTCGTGGGACTAGGATCTCGGTCGAGGTCCTGATCGCACAGGGCTATGACTATTCCCATCGCGAGCTGGGTGTCCTGCCACACTGGTACGGCAATGGTGGAGCTCGATTGAGGTATCCCCGTTGGGCATGGAGTCTGCTCGTCCCATGAGCAGAAACTTGCCTTCGTTGTATTTTTAAAGATTGTGCTTGCACTAGGGCACGCTCCCGTGGCCGAGCAGCCTCTCCTTAGTGGGGGGCTTGTTGGCAGTTAGTCATGACTTTGTTGGTCCTAACTGTAATATTGTTTGAGCTTTTCAGCATTCCATGGTCGAGCAAATGGTTCTCCATCCAGCTGTTCGAGGTAGTAGGCACCGGTTCCTGTTTTTGATTTGACATGGTACGGCCCTTCCCAGTTTGTGGTCAGCTTGCCCTCGCGTGAATCTTTTTTATTTCTGCATAGGACCAGGCTGCTGACTTGGAAGTCGCGCTTTATGACTTTGGCGTCGTGGCGCAGAGTTATTTTTCATTTCAGCGAAGCTTCGCGGAGAGCTGCTGTAACACCCTAAGCCCCCGCGATAATTAATAATAAAATATCATAGTAAAATAAAACATACAACATTTAGGATGCTACCTTCAACGATACACCCGCTCATGCATACGACATGTAACACATAATTATCACCTACAAAACCATACTTAAGTAATCTTCTCATATAGCAGCGGAAATTCAATTAAAACATTATAGGTTTGATACCACATAGTCATCACCAATTAGATGAAAGTAATAACGGACAATGAAACAAATAACAGTAAGCATTCCAAATCCCCAGGGTTACACATCAGAGCAGACGCCGACTCAAACGAAATAAAATAGAAGACTTCATCTTCACTAACTTCAACTCTGCACTAATCTTGATTAACTGTACGTTACCCGCATAGAGGCAACATTCAAACAGAATGGGTGAGATTCTCAAATCAACAAAAGAAACGCATAAGATAAGTATAAAAGCATGTAATCAATTACACAATTCACCCTATCATTACTACATCAACGAAATCACACTTTTCCACATGAGCAGGCAATCATACAATCCACCATACAACACAACATAATGCTATGGAATGGGACCCACAACTCGACTCAATGCATGTGATACCAATTCGATCCCTTTTTCATGATCATGATTCCCGTCGGAATTTCCATATAAGTCGCTCACACCCCACGCGGGCACACGACACTGGTAATTGCTCACACCCCACATGGGCACACGTTTACCTTCAACAACAACATCAACACGATTTTATTTTAAAGAATCCGGATAAGACGCTCACACCCCACATGGGTACATGACTTATCTCGCAACTTATGCACATGGTATACATACAACGATATCATATGACGACCAATGCATATGACTCATACATCACACTACAACTGTCCAACACGTAGCATACATTCGCACAACCAACTCGCCGTTTCAACGTGCAATACATCACAACATACCCGGAAACCCAATTAATGCGTCAAATAGTTGGAATTCTGATATAAAATTTAATTTTAACAAAAATTATACGAAACCATCTTTCCAACTATTCGAACGGCGACTGAAACGGACATACGGATTAAAAGTTAAGAATTTTTAAAGTTTAAGAAAATTATGTTCATAACAGCAGCAAGAAACATTGTCATGCTCGCTATGAGTTCGCCCAGCGAACCATCATTCACTAGGAGTTCGCCTAGAGAAGTTTCCAGCGAACTACCTTCCCCATACAAAAACCCGAGACTCACTTATTCCTCTTCTCCCTTCGCCTCTCATTCGCCCAGCGAACTGGGGTTTGCCAGGAGTTCGCCCAACGAATCCGGGGCGAACCTCCCCACCACTCATTCCAAAATTACCTCTTTTTTTCCCTTCGCTCGCTGCTTCGTTCACCCAGTGAGTCTGGGGCAAACCTTCGCTCAGTGAACTATCATTCGCACGGTGAAGTGAGCGATTCTGCAATTCTGCAGTTGCGGTTTCTGCACGAACCAGCCCCAACCCTTCTCCGATTTCCCTCACAAATAATCCAAAAATGCACATATATTCACAGGTTATCATACAATCAATTAGAAACATATAACCCACAATTCAACCAATTAATTTATGCACTTTTCCTCTTATTAAAACCTCCGACACGCAAAATCCCAACCCCATACCAATACAATCAACACATAGAGATGATCCTACTGGTTTATCTACCCTCATACAAACATTATACAACCCTTCAGAGATTAAAGAACTCCACCCTTACCTTATAGTTCTTGAAAATCTTCTCTCTCAGCGATGGAGTCTCCTTTCTCTCGCCCTAGCTTTGACTTCTCCCTTTCTCTACTTTTCACGTAATGACCAATTCTCCTCTCCTAATCCCCTTTTCTATTTTTTTGTATTATTCTTTTTAATTCATATTATTATTATCATTATTTTACTAATTAAACAATAATAACAATATCTCTTAATAATTTAAATGAATAATATTAATCAAACATTGCTAATATTAATTAATCATTCTCACCACACCATCAAGTCCTACATGATTGGTCACACACCCCCAACACCTTAATCTCTATAATTCTAAGGTCACTACCCCATACAAAAGGGCAACCCAAACACAACTAAAACATGCATAACCACACACATATACGCAACATCATATAATTCTAATTACGTAAAATAATAAAAATAAATCGGGGTGTTACAACTCTCCCCCACTTAGAATATTTTCGTCCTCGAAAATTTACCTCATACGAATAACTCTGGATACGACTCTCGCATCCTGCTCTCTAACTCCCAAGTCATATTTCCATCGGCAGCGCCTCCCCACACTACTTTCACAAGAGTGATATCTTTACCTCTCAATTGCTTTACTTCACGGTCTTCAATCCGTATTGGTAAAGTCTTAACCGTAAGGTTATCCCTTACTTCCACATTATCCATCGGAATCACATGTGATGGATCTGGAACATACTTCTGAAGCTGTGACACATGGAAAACATCGTGCAAATTCGACAATTTGGGTGGCAACGCCACTCTGTAGGCAACAGGTCCAACTCTTGCAGAAATTTGATATGGACCAATAAACCGAGGAGTAAGCTTCCTCGACTTCAACTCATGTCCAACACTCAAAAACACATGGTCTCCTTCTTGTAACTCAAGATATTTCCTCCTCTTATCGTGGTAGTTCTTCTGCCTACTCTGCGAAGCTTTCATCTTTTCCTGAATCAGCTTCACCTTTTCAGTAGTCTGCTGAACAATCTTAGGTCCGAGTACTACACTCTCACCAAATTCATGCCAACACAAAGGCGTCTGACACCTCCGACCATACAAAGCTTCAAAAGGCACCATTCCAATACTGGAATGGTAACTATTATTATAAGTGAACTCAATCAACGGCAAATGGCTATCCCAAGCACCTTCTTGTTCAAGCACACAAGCCCTCAACAAATCCTCCAAAGATTGTACAGTCCTATCCGTCTATCCATCCGTCTATGGGTGATAAGTTGAGCTCAATCTCAGTCTCGATCCCAAAGCTTCTTGCAAACTCTCCCAAAATCTGGAAGTGAATCTTGGATCTCTATCCGACACAATACTCAACGGAACTCCATGCAACTTCACAATCACCTGAATATAAATCTCTGCCAACTTCTGCAAAGGAAATTGATATTGATTGGAATTAAATGTGTCGATTTCGTTATTCTATCCACTACTACCCAAATGGAATCATGTACTCTCAGCGTATTAGGCAACCCTGTAACACCCTTTTCTACCCCACAAATATCGCAGCGGATTAAACATAAAATCATTAAATAAATCAGCATCACCTCAAAGGGTGCTCATTTCTCAATAATATCAAATCAATAAAAGTTGCTCCGTAAACAACGGGTTTTCCTCAAAATAACTCAAAAATGCCTCAAAGGGAAGCAGATCCACCATAACCACAAAATTCCACCGAAGGGTTTTTGAAACAAAACCATAATCATCAAAATAACAACCAAATAAAACTCAACATGGTTCAACTCAACGACCCAACCCGATGTTACACTATCAGAGCAAGACCCTCTACATCGACCAAAAGCAAATAATACTTCAAAAGTTCCTCGAAGCATCCACGGCTAATCCTGATCACCTGCACGTTACCCACGTGGAGGCAACATTCAAACAGGCAGGGTGAGTAATACAATTCATTATAATCAATATAAAATAGGATATGCATAAAAATGGCGTCATCATCATATACAGCATCATCAGAGTCATCACAGGTAAACATCAAAGCACGACATCATAAAACACAACAATATGCCACATAAATGCAATGCACAACAAGACTCATGCATGTGGTACCAATCGTCACAATCGATGGATACTTAGGCCATCACCCTCCAAAGATCCTCGTCATTAGGATCGGTTCCACACAAGAACCGGAGCACGTCATAAACCACTTCACATCCACACAATGGGATGGAAGCCAGAATAGACCGAAGTCGAACCTCATCATAATTTTACCAAAGTCCTAACATCATCATCAAAATATGCTATGAATGCATGATACACAACGTCAATAATCATCATCGTCAATAAAATCATTATGTGCATCATCATTCATCAAAATATCATGTTAATCATGTCATCAAATATACGTCAAAACATCACGAAATCATCACGTCATAATCATCATTAAATAACATCATGGTAAATCATCAGAAAAATCACAGCACCGAAACATCAGAACATCACAGAAATCATAAACAAAATTTCGCGAACAGTAGGGTTCGCTACTGAGTTCGCCTTGCGAACCTATTCGCTTTGGCGTTCGCTTTGCGAAGCTGCCAGCGAATCCCCATCCCCATACAAAAACCAGAGAGTTCCCCCTTCTACCTCTCCTCGCTGCCTCTATTCGCTAGGCGAAGCCCTTCGCTGGGACGTTCTCCTTGCGAGCCCCAGAAGTCACCTCCCAGAGTCATCTCAGTACCATCACACACTCATCGCGCATTCGCTGCGCTGCTCACTTTGCGAGCATGGGCGAACATTCGCCTTGCGAACTAGCGATTTCTGCAATCGCTGCTACGCATCAGTAGCACTTCAGTCCACCAAATCCCTACGGGTTCAACCTCAATTCTCCTCAAAACATCTCCAAAACAGTCCTAAAGCATCATGGCACTCAAAGGCATAAAACCTACGACATTTAGGTCGATTAATTTCACTATCCTAACTCAAAATCACATAAACCTTCACAAACTCTTAAGGTTTCCATAAACCCCATAAATCTCTTTCTCATACAAGATCCCACATATCATCAAAAAGGTTTAGCCTCGAAGGCTTATTTTTACCCAAATCAATTCAACCCTCAATAATCCATCATCGATCCTCAGAAATACCCCCAAATCATCAATAACTCATAAACCCTTCAAAAACCCCAAAAACCTCAAAAATCCACTTTAAACACGTCACTTCCTATATTGAAAACAATGAAAGGCAATACTCCCCATACCTTAGATTGTCGATCCGGAGCTTTTCTCTATTGAGCCTTTGGAAACCTTCACGAATCCTCGCCTTTTCCTTTTTCCTCAGAGCTCTGCACTTTCTCCTTATCTTCGCGATCTAACAAAATGAATCATATTCCTCCCAATTCCTTTTTGTTAAACCCTTGGGCTTCCAAAATGGGCTTTCCCCAATTTACCCTCACTAATACTTCTCAAAAGTCCATCTTGCCCTTAATTCCTCTAATATTATTTTAAATTAATAATAATACTAATATATTCATATTATATACTATAATTTAGATAAATAACCAAAACTCTGCCAAAATACCAACGTCAACACAAACCACAAAAATTCACCGAAATTCACAAATATTGTATTTAATAAATTAAATAAATATTCTAATAAATTTAGGGTGTTACAAACCCGGTCACAAAATCCATAGAAATGTTGTCCCACTTCCACTCTGGAATATCTAATGGTTGCATCAAACCAACAGGTTTCTGATGTTCCACCTTCGCTTTCTGATAAGTCAAACAAGCATACACAAACTTAGCCACATCACGCTTCAATCCCGACCACCAAAATATCTTCTTCAAGTCTTGATACATATTTGTAGCTCCCGGATGGATACTTAAGCTACTCCTATGACTTTCTTCTAGAATCATTCTTTTCAACTCAGAATCATCAGGAATACAAATCCTATCACGGAATCTCAACACACCTTGTTCATACACTCTGAAGTCGTTACCTTCTGTCGGCTCATTTCCATACATCAAATCCACCTGTTTCACATCCAATTTCTGACCCTCTCTGATACTATTAAGAAATTCATTATTGATATTTAGCATTCCCAACATCACACTATACGGTGTCTGCTTGCAAACTAGACTTGTATCTCTGAACTGTTCAATCAATTCCAATTCTTTGACCATCATATCAAACATATGCAATGACTTCCGACTCAAAGCATCAGCCACGACATTAGCTTTACAAGGGTGATAGTTCAAGCCGAAATCATAATCCTTTAAGAATTCTAACCACCTTCTTTGTCTCATATTCAACTCCTTCTGATCAAACAGATACCTCAAGCTCTTATGATCACTATACACCTTAAATCTGGAACCATAAAGATAGTGCCTCCAAATTTTTAATACGAACACCACTGCAGCTAATTCCAAATCATGAGTTGGATAATTCCTCTCATGGACCCTTAACTGTCGTGAAGCATAAGCCACAACCTTTCCATCTTGCATTAACACACCTCCTAAACCCATCAACGAAGCATCACAATACACCACAAACGGTTCATCTGGTTCGGGTAGAATTAAAACTGGAGTTGTAGTTAATCTCTTCTTCAGCTCGATGAAACTCTTCTCACAGTGAACATCCCACACAAACGCTTTACCTTTGCAAGTCAACTGAGTCAACAGAAGTGATAACTTCGAAAAGCCTTCAATAAACCTACGGTAATAACCATCCAAGCCCAAAAAGCTTCTAATCTCAGTTACCAACTTCGGAGACTCCCACTGTAGAACTACATCCACTTTGGATGGATCCACAGCAATACCATCACCTGAAATAACATCACCGAGAAAACTTACCTCTCTCAACCAGAATTCGCACTTAGATAACTTAGCATAGAGCTTCTTCTCTCTTAACACTTGCAGCACTATCCACAAAAGCTCAGCATGTTCCTTTTCTGACGTAGAATAGATAAGAATGTCATCAATAAATACAACCATAAATTAATCCAAGTAAGCATGAAAATTTTGATTCATATACTCCATGAATACGCCAGGTGCATTAGTAACTCCAAACGGCATCACTACATACTCATAATGTCCATATCGGGTCCTGAAAGCCGTTTTCTGAATATCTTCATCCTTTACTCGTGTCTGATGATAACCCGACCTCAAATCAATCTTGTTAAACACACGGGCACCCACTAACTGATCCATTAAGTCATCTATTCTTGGAAGTGGATACTTGTTCTTAATCGTTACTTTGTTCAGCTGTCTGTAATTGATACATAATCTCATACTGCCATCTTTTTTCTTCACCAACAACACCGGAGCTCCCCAAGGCGATACACTTGATCTCATAAATTCTTTTCTAACAACTCTTCCAGTTGCTTCTTCAGCTCTGTTAATTCTGACGCCGACATCATGTATGGTGCCATAGAAATAGGTCTGGTACCAGGGACAAAATCAATAGCAAACTCCACTTCTCTCTCTGGCGGTACATCAGCAATATCATCTGGAAACACTTCGAGAAATTCACGCACCACCTGCAATTCATTAATCACCAAATCACTCTCCACTGACAAGGATGCAAACAATGCAAGCACTTGAGTTCCTTCCTCTAAGAGCTCTCTCAACTCTCTAGCAGCTAGAAAGCCATATTCTTCCCCTTCCTCAGGAGCAAGAAATCGTACCGACTTGTTAAGATAGTTAATATGAACATGATTGAACTCCAACCAGTTCATACCCAAGATCACATCAAGATTTCCCAATGCCAAGCAAATGAGATCCTCACCAAAGTCCTTATCAAAGATTGATAGTGGACAATTCAAACAAACTAGGGAAGTGGTCACCGATCCCTTTGCAGGAGTTTCGACAACCATCTCTCCCTTCATAGGAGAAACGACAAGGCCTAGCCTTCTCACACAATCAGCAGTAATAAAAGAATGAGTAGCACCAGTATCAATAATAGCAATCAAAGGCGTATTATTAATGTAACATATACCTCTGATCAGTCTATCATCACTGGAAGTCTGAGTCCCTGCCAAAGTGAACACTTTTCCTCCAGTTGAAGCTTGCTTTGGCTTATGGCAACGCGTACTAATATGGCCCTGTTCTCCACAGTTGTAGCAAGTCACCACATTAACTTTGCAGTCAGCAATAAGATGTTCTGCCTGCCCGCACTTGAAGCATTTCTTCACATCACTCATGCACTCACTCACACGATGACCTAGCTTACCACACCTATAACACTTAACAGGAGTAGGGGCACCTCCCCCACTCGGCTTCTTACCATCAGCGTGTTTCTGTTTACCTTTCTTAACTGAAGCTGCATAAGGTTTCCCATGGTTCATCGGTTGTTTCCCTTTCCTCTCGGCCAGCCCTTTATAGTGAGCCGATCGAGCCTTGCTATCTTCCTCAAAGATCCTACAACAATCCACCAAATCTGGAAACCTTCTTATTCGCTGATAACCAATCGCCTATTTGATCTCAGACCTCAATCCATTCTCAAACTTAACACACTTTGAGAACTCAGCAGTTGCCGCACTGTAGTGAGGGTAAAACTTAGCCAGATCTGAGATTTTGGCAGCATACTCCGTAACCGTCATGTTACCCTACTTCAGTTCCAAGAACTCAATCTCTTTCTTTCCTCAGACATATTCATGAAAATATTTCCTCAAGAACTCCCTACTGAACACAGCCCAAGTGATTACCTCTCCTGTTACTCCCAACAATTGACGAGTGCTAACCCACCAATCACCAGCTTCCTCAGCCAGCATGTGACTACCTAATCGCACCTTCTGTGCTTCAGGACATTCCATAACCCGTAAGATTCTCTCGATCTCCTTGAGCCAAGCCTGCGCCCCATCCAGATCATACATTCCCTTGAAGGTAGGCGGTCTATTCTTCTGAAACTCGTCATTCTCACTAGCATGAGGCAGGTTCTGTACCGCCTGAGCAAGAGCCTGCAAGGCAGCAACAATAGCAGCACCGTTCCTTCCAGCCATTCTAAATCTGTTACACACCAACAACAGAACACAATGGTTAAAGAACCGTCATCGACAGTAATCAACTGTCACACGGACACGACTCGACAAATTGGTCGGACAGATCGACCTGCTCTGATACCACTATTTAACACCCTAAACCCCCGTGACAATTAATAATAAAATATCAGAGTAAAATAAAACATACAACATTTAGGATGCTGCCTTCAACAATACACCTGCTCATGCATACGACATGTAACACATAATTATCACCGACAAAACCATACTTAAGTAATCTTCTCATATAGTAGCGGAAATTCAATTAAAACATTATAGTTTTGATACCACATAGGCATCACCAATTAAATAAAAGTAATAACGGACAATGAAACAAATAACAGTAAGTGTTCCAAATCCCCAGTGTTACACATCAGAGTAAACGCCGACTCAAACGAAATAAAATAGAAGACTTCATCTTCACTAACTTCAACTCCGCACTAATCTTGATTATCTACACATTACCCACATAGAGGCAACATTCAAACAGAAGGGGTGAGATTCTCAAATCAACAAAAGAAATGCATAAGATAAGTATAAAAGCATGTAATCAACTACACAATTCACCCTATCATTACTACATCAACGAAATCACACTTTTCCACATGAGCAAACAATCATACAATCCACCATACAACATAACATAATGTAATGCAATGAGACCCATAACTCGACTCAATGCATGTGGTACAAATTCGATCCCTTTTTTATGATCATAATTCCTGTCAGAATTTCCATATAAGTCGCTCACACCCCACACGGGCACACGACACTCGTAATCGCTCACACCCGACATGGGAAAACGATTACCTTCAACAACAACATCAACACGATTCTATTTTAAAGAATCCGGATAAGATGCTCACACCCCACATGGGCACACGACTTATCTCGCAACTTATGCACATGGTATACATACAACAATATCATACGACGAACAATGCATATGACTCATACATCACACTACAACTCTCCAACACGCAGCATATACCCGCCAAAACATGCAACACTCACAATCTACCGCTACAACATACATTCGCACAACCAACTCACCGTTTCAACGTGCAATACATCATAACATACCCGAAAACCCAATTAATGCGTCAAATAGTTGGAATTATGATATAAAATTTAATTGGCTAAAATACAGTTTTAGTCCCCCTGTTTTTCAAAATTCACAGTTTTGGTCCCCCTGTTTTTTTTTTCAACAGTTTTGGTCCCCCACCCCAATTTTGGCCCAAAAAAAATGATGAACAGTAACTTGTCCGTACATGTCCGTACATGAACAGTACACGTCCGTACATGAACAGTACACGTCCGTACATGAATAGTGAGGGGTGGGGGACCAAAACTGTTGAAAAAAAAAACAGGGGGACCAAAACTGTGAATTTTGAAAAACAGGGGGACCAAAACTGTATTTTAGCCAATTTAATTTTAACAAAAATTATACGAAACCAGCTTTCCAACGATTCAAACAGCGACTGAAACGGACATACGGATTAAAAGTTATGAATTTTTAAAGTTTAAGAAAATTTTGTCCGTAACAGCAGCAAGCAGCACTGTCATGCTCGCTACGAGTTCGCCCAGTGAACCATCATTAGCTAGGAGTTCGCCTAGCGAAGTTTCCAGCGAACTACCCTCCCCATACAAAAACCCAAGACTCACCTATTCCTCTTCTCCCTTCGCCTCTCATTCGCCCAGCGAACTGGGGTTCGCCAGGAGTTCGCCCAGCGAATCTGGGGCGAACCTCCCCACCACTCATTCCAGAATTACCTCTTCTTTCCCTTTGCTAGCTGCTTCGTTCGCCCAGCGAGTCTAGGGCGAACCTTCGCTCAGCGAACTATCATTCGCACGGCGAAGTGAGCGATTATGCAATTCTGCAATTGCGGTTTCTGCACGAACCAGCCCCAACCCTTCTCCGATTTCACTCACAAACAATCCAAAAATGCACATATATTCACAGGTTATCATACAATCAATTAGAAACACATAACCCACAATTCAACCGATTAGTTTATGCATTTTTCCTCTTAGCAAAACCTCCGACACGCAAAATCCC
Organism: Lathyrus tuberosus; assembly: GCA_022829125.1. Classification (NCBI taxonomy): domain Eukaryota; kingdom Viridiplantae; phylum Streptophyta; class Magnoliopsida; order Fabales; family Fabaceae; genus Lathyrus; species Lathyrus tuberosus. The sequence continues at coordinate 4,927,553 of JALAZF010000282.1, forward strand.
AACCCCATACCAATACAATCAACACATGGAGATGATCCTACTGGTTTATCTACCCTCATACAAACATTATACAACCCTTCAGAGATTAAAGAACCCCACCCTTACCTTAGAGTTCTTGAAAATCTTCTCTCTCAGCAATGGAGTCTCCTTTCTCTCGCCCTAGCTCTTATTTCTCCATTTCTCTACTTTTCACGTAATGACCAATTCTCCTCTCCTAATCCCCTTTTCTATTTTTTTCTAATATTATTTTTAATTAATAATATTATTATTATTATTATCCCAATATTATTATTATTATCATTATTTTACTAATTTAATAATAATAATAATATCTCTTAATAATTTAAATGAATAATATTAATCAAACATTGCTAATATTAATTAATCATTCTCACCACACCACCAAGTCCTACATGATTAATCACACACCCCTAACACCTTAATCTCTATAATTCTAAGGTCACTACCCCATACAAAAGGGCAACCCAAACACAACTAAAACACGCATAACCACACACATATACGCGACATCATATAATTCTAATTACGAAAAATAATAAAAATAAATCGGGGTGTTACAGCTGCCCCTGATCAGATCTCTTTGACCAGTTCGAGTTCTTCTCTTAGAGCTTCGTCGTTCAGCTCTTCGTAGAGAGGAGGTTCAGTTCGGCTGGAGGGTTCCTTGATCTCCATCAGGATTACTGCCGCGGTTCCGTACGCTAGTCGAAAGGGAGTCTCCTTGGTGGTTGAGTATGGGGTTGTTTTATAGGCCCATAGCATGTTATGTAGCTCCTCGACCCATCTCTTTTTGGCTTCGCCTAGCCTTCGTTTCAGACCTTGAAGGATTACCCTATTCGTGGCCTCTGCTTGCCCGTTGGTCTGGGGATGTTCGACGGATGTGAAGTGTTGCTTTGTGTCTAATTTGGCGACGAAGTCTTGAAACTTCCTGTCCGTGAATTGGGTCCTGTTGTCGGCTACAAGGGCCTGGGGCACCCCCAAATCGTGCGAGGACGTTTCTTTTGTAGAAACAAAGTATATTGAAGCTTGTGATCTTGGCAAGTGCTTCGGCTTCGATCCATTTCGTAAAGTAATCGACGGCCACGATCAGAAATTTGTTCTGATAGGACCCCATTGTGAAGGGGTCGAGGATGTCCATCCCCTACCAGGGGAAGGGCCATGGGGAGGAAAAAGTATTCAACTCATTAGGGGATGCCAAGTGCATGCCCCCGTGTCGCTGGCACCTATCGTATTTTTTGACATGCTCCTTAGCGTCGTGCTGCATGGTAGGCCAGTAGTATCCTGCCCGCAGGGCCTTTCGTGCCAAGGATCTCCCTCCCAAGTGTTGTGCGTTGATCCCATCGTGAATTTCTTGGAGAACGTTGGGGACCTTGTCCTCCTCAATACATTTTAGGAGGTGATGGAGAATCCTCGTCGGTAAAGCTTATCATCGACCAGGACGTATGAGCAGGCCCTTCGCTTGATTATGTTGGCCTCCTTACTGTCCTCGGGCAACTCCCCTGTGGTTAGCTAGTTGTATATCAGGGTCATCCAGCAGCTGCTGTCGCCAATGGCATTGACGTTGAGCAACCCTGATGGTTTTTCGATACTTGGTCGGGGAAGTATCTCTTGTATGAAAGACTTATTGCCACCTTTCTTTCTGGTGCTGGCCAATTTTGACAGGACGTTGACCCGACTGTTTCGTTCGCGGGGGATGTGCTGGACTTCCCACACGTCAAACCTGGTTATCTTTTCTTTTACCAGCGTCAGGTATTCGACGAGATGATCATTTTTTTCCTGATAGTCTCCCTGTACTTGGGATGCCACGAGCTAGGAATCCGTGAAGATCCTTACTTCCTTAGCGCCCAGGTCCTCGGCCAGCCGTAAGCCTGCGAGGAATGCTTCGTACTCAGCTTGATTGTTCGAGGTGGGGAAGGACAGGACTAATGATACTTCGATTAGGATTCCTTCTTCATTCTCTAGGATGATGCCTACCCTACTACCTGTGGAGCTGGAAGCTCCGTTGACGAAGATGGTCTATTTGTGTGCTCCGCTTGATGGGGGTGCTGGAGGCATCATTTTTGCCACGAAGTCTGCCAGGACTTGTGCCTTGAGTTCATTCCTGTTCTCGTAATGGATGTCGAATTCTGACAGCTCTAAAGACCATTTGAGCATTCTGTCGGCCATGTCTGGCCGGCTAAGCAGCTATCTTATGGGCTGGTCTGTTCGCACCACTATCGTGTGAGCCAGAAAATAGTACCTTAATCTCCTCGCAACATTGATGAGGGCCAGGGCAACTTTCTCGATCTGCTGGTATCTGAGTTCTGGCCCTTGCAAGGCCTTGCTGGTGAAATATATTGGCTTCTTCCCCTCGAGGGTTTCTCGAATGAGGGCGGCATTAATGGCCTCGCTAATGACGGAGAGGTACAGGTAGAGCGTCTCCCCGCTGTTTGGTCGTGACAAAACTGGTGGTTCAGACAAGGTTCGCTTGAGGTGGAGCAGAGCCTGCTCGCATTCCTCTGTCCATTCGAATATGGCCTCTTTTCGTAGAAGCTTGAAGAAGGGCAGAGCGTGTTGGGCAGACTTGGCCATGAAGCGAGATAGTGAGGTGAGCATCCCGTTGAGGGATTGTATGGATTTCTTCGACTTTGGCGTGGGAAATTCAGCAAACGCTCGACATTTGTCAGGGTTGTCCTTGATCCCCCTCTCAGTGAGGTAGAAGAAGGAACTTCCCTTCCCGCATGCCGAAGGTACACTTTTCTGGGTTAAATCACATTTTGCATTTCCTTGCTTGGTCGAAGACCTTTTGCGAGTGGATCGTATGATCGGATTCCTCTTGGGATTTCACGATCATGTCGTCCATATATACTTCGAGCATGTCTCCGATTTCTGATCGGAAGACTTTATTCATCATGCGCTGGTACGTGGCCCCAGTGTTTTTCAGACCGAAGGGCATTACGTTGTAGTAATAGTTCCCTGACGAAGTCATGAAAACGGTATATCTCTTATCCTTTTCGGCCATGGGTATTTGGTTGTATCCCGAGTAGGCGTCCATGAAGGACAAGAGTTTGAAACCTGCGGAATTATCTACTAACTTATCAATGATAGGCAAAGGATAAGCGTCTTTCGGGCAAGCCCGGTTGAGATCAGTGTAATCAATGCACATCCTCCACTTTCCATTATGTTTTTTGACTAGTACAATATTGAACAGCCAGATTGTATACCTGGCCTCCGAGATAAATTTCTCCTCTAAGATGTCTTTTACAAGTTTTTCAGCAGTCTGTGCCTTTTCGTCAGGCTATTTGCGTCTGCGTTGCGCTACCGCTCGAGCTGCTGGGTCGATGGTGAGTTGATGGCAGGCAGTTTCAGGGTCGAGGCTGGGCATGTCCACGGTGCTCCAAGCAAATAAGCCTGCATTGTCTCTCAGACATGTCGTCAGCTGCTCTTTTATCTCTTCGGGTAGCCCTGCGCCTATCTTGACTCCTCTGTTAGGGTTGTCCCCGAAGGTGATCACTTCGAATTCCCCATCTGGTATAGGACGCATGATGGTTGATGCGGGGGAGCTGCCTGTCACTGTTGGAGTGTCTTCACTGCTGTCCTCCTCGCCTTCTTCATAGATTCAGCTGTCGAGGTCAATGGTGTGCACTGGGAGAGCTGGCTTTTTGTCGGGCTGGCTCTCTTCATTGGGAAGATCTTCGTCTCTTGCTCGTTTGGCTGCTTTAAGTGCTGCGTCAATCGAGCTTTGCCCTCTGGTAGCTGCCTCAAAGCATCTCCTTGCAGCCTTTATATCTCCATGCAAAGTCGCGACGTGACCCTTCTCCGTGTGATATTTCATCTTGAGATGAACTGTTGAAGGAACAGCGATCAGCTCCGCGAGGGTTGGTCTCCCCAGGATGCACTGGTACAACGATGGACAGTCGATGCCCAGGAATTGTGTTTTGATTGTCTTGGAGGCCTCCTCCTCCCCGAATGTGACTGGGAGTTCCACGTACCCCCATGGTCGGGCGATATCCCCATTGAATCCTTGTAGGTCTAATCCCACGTACGAAGACAAATTCTTCTGGTCGAGCTTCAGGGTGCGGAACAAACTGGTGTACATAATATCCACCGAACTGCCCTGGTCGACCAAGATTTGTCGGACATCTGTGCTAGCCGGTCTGGCCCTGATGAGCAGAGGGATGTGTGAGTTAGGGGTGCCTCCAGGCAGTTCTTCACGATAGAACGTGATAGGCTGAGAACGTCCTCGGAACTTCTCAAGCGTGAACAGTCGGTCAGGGCTGTAATCGATCAGTGGATCGAACTTCCTTTTGACTGACCCTACAGTGAGCTCATTGTATCCACCATAGGAGATAAACATCGCAGTGGGGAAGGTCTCCCAGGAGCTGTGTGCGGCAAATTGGGGGGATCCTCGAGGTAGTCAGGGACGAAGAAGTCCTCTGGCCGCGTGACATACATAGCAACCTGCGGGGGAGAACTGGGTGGCGAAGCTTCCGTTTTCTTCTTAGACTCAGAGGTCTCTCACCGGGAAGCTTCTCCCTTCTTCGTGTGCTGTTTTAGGTGACCCTCCTTGAAGAGGATCTCGATGGCATCTTTCAGATGAACGCAATCTTCGGTCACGTGGTCGTGACTGCGATGGAAGCGGTAGTATTTGCTCTTGTCCGTGTTTCCCTTCAACGTTGTTGGTTTGGGGAAACGGACACCCCCTTGCTTAAACTCTGCCTTGATGCATTCATAGAGAATGCGCTCGTGGGGAGCTGTCAGCAAGGTGTACTCTGTGAAGCGACCTGCAGGTCCCTTATGCTCGCAAGGACGATCGTCTCGTCGTCTCTTTTTTTCGCGTCGGGGAGCCCCAGAGTCGTCCCTTTTTGTTGCCCTGGAATTCTCCTGATCCCTTGAATCCCGAGCCTTATAGGCGGCTTCTTTTTCCTCGTATTGTATATAACCTTGGGCCTTACGGAGGAGTTCGGCCAGGGTACGAGGTGTTTCAATGCCCACTGCTTTGCGGAACTCACTTTTCGGCCTCAGCCCCTTCTCGAGGAGGTATTTCTTCACGTGGTCCGTTGTGTGGACCTCTACAGCTTCCTTGTTGAATCTCTCAATATAGGAACGGATGGGCTCGTCTTTGCCCTGAATAATGCCTTCGAGAGTGGCTTCCGACTTGGGATGACGTCTGGAAGCCGTGAAGTGTCGGGCGAACTGGTTCTTCAGGTCCTTCCATGAGGTGACTGAGCCCCGGGGAAGACTCTTATACCAGGTCATGGCTCCCTTTCTGAGGGTGATGGGGAACAGCCTGCACTTGATGGTTTCGCTCACGTTATGATAATGGAGCATGGCTTCAATGTTTTCTATGTGGTTGCCATGATCTGTGGTGCCATCATAGAGAGCTAGAGAGAGAGGCTTTTCCAGCCCATGAAGGATACGGGTGTCCATGATCTCTTGGGATAGAGGTCCATGGACATTGTCCTCGTCGCTCGTGCTCGATGACCTGCATGGGGAGTGACTGCGTCCGCGACTTCTGCTACGTCAGGGAGAGTGTATGCCCTGACGACGATGTTCGCGATGCTTTTCTGAGGGTTTGGTCCTCTTTGGGGCAGGAGAACGTCTGGATCTCCGGGGAGAGGTACGGTGTCGCCTCCTAGTGACCTCTTGCTCAGATTCTTCTGATTTCGACTGTCCCCTGAAATGGGAAATGCCACGGGATTTGTCTCGCCGACGTTTTTTAGGGGAAAAACGAAAACGTGGAGATGGACTGCGAGGCCTTTGTGAAGGAAGTCGCTCTTGAAGGGCATGTTCCAGCATGTGGATCTTCTCGCCCTACTGGAAGATTAAGTAGTTGGACTTGTTGAGGGAGGCGATAAGGGTCGTCGTGCTAGGATCAGCGTCTTGAGGGACAAGTATGGGGTCAAAGACGTGACCGGGAGTCTGCATGCGTGGCTTCACGTCGTCGGAGGAAGGGGATGCAGTCATTCCGTCCTGGTGGTCGGTCTCGTGGACCGCAGCTCCGGGGTTGTGGTGGTCGACGTTATCCACTGTGACTGCGACATCAGAATCTTGATGGACATCATCGTTTCGGTTAGAGGCCATGATGATCGAGGAAATTTTTCAGAGAGTAAGCTTTGGTCTTTAGGTTGAAAAGATGAGGGATCTTGGTTCAAAAAGACGGGGAAGCGATGTTTCCCACAGAAGGCGCCACTGATCTGAGTTGATCAGAATAGATCTTTGTGGCCTTCCGTGTAGGGCAGTGATGATGGTTGTAGGAGATGAGGGGTGTACCTGCAAGGTACTTTGATGCCAAAGTAAGTTTGGGCTAGAGAGAAAGCGAGTACAAAACGGGTAGGTATGAGTTAGTGAATATTGGATATTGATCAAAACTGGCCCTCTCAAGTGAGAGGGTATTTATAGTAAAACCCCCAGCGTGGGGCCAAGGTCTCCCATTTGGCTGAAATATCTGGTCGACCAATGGGAGACTGCCAGGTGGAAGGTCTAGCGCGTGACCTTATGACCTGGTCCAAGTGTCCCCGTGAACTCCGCGGGGGCAGTTGGTCGCGTGAACTGTCAAGCGCGTGAGGAGGACGTCCCCAACGGCTATATCATGCCCAACGGCTATATCGTGTCCAACAGTTATATTGTGCCCAACGGCTAGATTGGCTGAATTTCGTTATTGGGCCTTGTTAGAAGCTGGAGTGGGTTGGCCCTTACCCTACTGTGGGCCATGTGTCTGCCAAGTCCAGAACAATATTGATTATGGTCCATTTGGCCTTAACAATAATAATTTGAAGTAAGAAGATGAAAAATTGGGTAAAATATATGGTCAATTGAAGGTTAATAAGATGAAATTGTGAGAGTAAAATTTAAAATACAATGAGTAAAATGATAAAATTATGAGAAAGAAATAAACTTATGAAAGAAAATTTGAATATCATTTACTTCTATATATAACCAAATAAATTATTTAAAAAAACCGTTGAAGCTGCAACGTTTAATGACATGGCGACACTCATACATTGAATTTGATTTCCATCTAGCGACATCCTTCAAACATTACGACCGCTAGAGATGGTCTAATGAAAATAAAAATATATAAATATATATCTTACGATATGAGGCAGATTGAATACTAAGATACTCACATCCACACTCATACTCGTTTAATATAGTGGATAATTGTCCGTACCCATACCCGTTTTGCAAGTTTTTACCGAATCTATTATGAGTAAATTTTGCGATTACCCACTGAGGATGGATACAATTGTTATTCCTAGTATTTGCGGTGTCTAAGTAACCTTAAAATAAATTAAAAAAACTTGTCTTTTCAACACTTATAATCCTTGGCCATAGCTTATAAAAAAAAATCCTTGTTCATAATGATCTTGTTGAAATTGGTGAGCTGTTTGTTAACATACCAACTCAAATAAAAAAAAAGATACACTTATAATCCCTGTTCATAATAATAATCTTGTTGAAATTGGTGAGCTGGAAGTTAACATACCAACTCAAATAAAAAAATACACTTATAATCCTTGTTCATAATGATAATCTTGTTGTATTTGTATGCAGTCAAAATTCCATGCAGATTTTTAAAAAAATATATCAAAATCTTGCACGGCACCCAACTTGTTCGAACAGCCAGAGATGCGTGAATCCAGGAGGCTTTGACTGCATGGAATCTAAATCTGTGAATAAAGCATGTAAAAGAGCACCCTTAGTCCTGCTACTGATCAAGCATAAAAAGCCAATCATTCTATAACTCATTTACACAATGAGACCCTCGGCAATAATCTCATTCCTATTTTGTGTGCCACAGCCAGTAAAAGGCCTTCAAACAACACCAGACCTTCTGTCATATGGGTTTTATTCTGTCCTTGAATTTCTTTTACTCCTTCCTAGATCACTTCCATATATTTCCCTTTTCTTTAGCAAACCCCGGCTGAAAAATATAAGGAAAAAACTGTTATGCTATAAATTAGTAAAAAGGATTTCAACAATACCCCAAGACATGTTTGAAGATGTGATAATGTTTTCGTAGTTGAGAAAGAAGAAACACCGGACCTTAAGAAGCATGGATGGATGAGCAGTAGGTTCAGAAGTGATATGGCTTCTAGTTTTTCTTCCATTTAATGCAGTAACTGATGGGCTGTTAGCAGCAGTTATGTCCCAAAAGCTTCGTTTCTTGGCCATTTGTAGTGGTGAGTGAAAACGATGACTTGGACTCCTAAGCTCCCCTGTGTTTTCAACCTTTGGCCGTATGCTAGACCTGGTTAACACTCTATTCCCCATTTCCTCAGCTGCTGTTACTTTTTTCCCACTCTTTTGTGAAAGCTCGCGAATAACATCATCTTTCTGCTTTATCATCAAACTGTGATCCTTTTTCATTCTCACTATCTCTGACTCCAGGGCTTTTACTTTTTGATAAAGTGTTCCAACAGTGAAGGCTATCTCCTCCCCCTTGTTCTCGGTCTTTGGGGTGAGATACGTGACAGAGGGTCTGGTCCTTTGTTTTTCATTTGGTTGGATAGAGGTTGGAGGTGTGGAAAGAAAAGATGAAGCTGATGGTGGTGTTGGGGAAGAATATGCAGCCAAGGATTGTGCTTTGAGCTTCAAAAGCATCTGTTTTTGGCGTGCTAGCTGAATTCTCAATTGACGATTCTCATTTTGCAGCTCAAGTATCAGCTGTGCCTGGTCTGTTTCTGTATTAGGTACCGGTATTAGATCCTCGTTTGCATCAGGTGCCTGCATCCATATATAATAAGTTACATCAATAGAGTGAATACCTATTATACTCGTTGGTTTGTGATATATTTGATACCAAATGATTTTTTTTTAAAAGGACAAAAATGCGAACTTTGTACAAGCAACTAAGTGAATCACCCCAGAAAACTCAAATATTTATATATACACGCATCTATGCTTGAAATGGTTAGAGGAATTGACCTTTGTTCGAATCTCCTTGGCTCTATCAGCCCAATGAAGGGTGTTTTGAGTTTCACCAAATGAGAGGATATTTGGGCTTATGTTTGCAATCATGACAGTGTTGCAAGTTCCTCCTAATGAATCTTTGAGAAGCTGGGTGAGTTTTGAATTTCGGTATGGAATGTGCTTCTTGCCCTCTACAAGAGCATTGATGCAGCCGCTTAGTGCAAGAAGAGACCGGTTAATGTTGGCACCCTCAAGAGACCTAAGTGTTCTTTGATCTGTGGCAAGAGCTCTCTCTGACCCTGCAAGATCAATCAATGAGAGTTTGCCCACTTTGTGAATAATATTCATTGCAGCATCTCTAACTCGGTATTCAACCACGACCTAAATGTAAAAAATAATTAAGCATATGTTACAATCACAACATAAAAGGGTTTTTGCATTATTTTCCATAAACACTTTCAAAAGTGTACCTGCAAAACAGCATGGGAACGTGAAGATGTTTCATTTGCACGAGTTGGTTCCGTAGTTCTATTACGATTTCCCTGCTGAAGCAGTGCCATCACCTGAAGTAGGAGCAAAGTAAAACAAAAATTATCTCTGAGGGTTCAAACAACCGTCTAAACTTTCAAAATACGAGAATGATTTGGTCTAAACTTTCAAAATACGAGAATGGTTAGGGATATTACTTCATCAGTGGAGTAAGCTCTGTATTGTGTAAGACCTGCTGCCACGATCCCCTATAACATAATTAGACAGCGTACCATCAGATAGTGATACAATGGGATGCAATGAAAACAAGAGTTAATTTAGCAACCAATTTCTTTACCATCAACAAATTCATTTTCCATATATTTTATCTTGATTGGGCGGAGAATTGAAACATTGTGAATAATAGGTATAATATAATATATACTATAGCTTTCATTGTTAAGATTGAGGAGTTTGTATTCATGACCGGTAAGAAAAAATAAATCCTTACACCTAGTGTCGAACTGTGGATGACAAGACAACATGAACTCTAAAGATTTTAAATTGCACATGCTGAGAGTTGTGGGTAAATTGTAGTTGCTGTGGCCTACTATTGCAAAACAATGCGGTTTTCAATTATAATTTGATGCGTTGCAGTGGCCACAAAATGTAAGGCAGTCTATGATCTATATAAACAATGCATCAACTTGGAATCCTTATCAAAATTTTATCATATGTTTTCAATTTGAATTGTATCTATATACTGGCATCAAGTAAGAATACCATAGAAAAATCATTCATTCAAGTAGGTACCATTAACATTTCACTCAGAAGGCATGAAAATAAGAAAATTGGACCTGTTTATCTTCTCTCAAAACTAGAGGCCTTCCAGGTGAAATCAAATCTCTTACAGTTTCATTATAAACCTCAAGATAGGACAGATGAACTACATGGTTTCCATCATAGCTTCTGGTCCTGATTTTACTGAAGAGATCCTTAATTGCCAACACCATCACTCCTGGGTTTTCCACTGTACCAAGCATTGTGTATGTTTTTCCAGCTCCAGTGGCACCATAACAGAAAACTGTTCCATTTTTCCCTTGCATAACTGCTTCCACAAGTTCCGAGGTTCTGTGAATTCAAAGTCAATGTACATTCCCATCAAATATAAATTAATGCTTGATCAGTAAGATTTCAAAGGCATGAAGCAATTATCAAAATTCTGAATCTAAAATAGGCAGAGTAGAAAAAATATATATACAACAAATATCAAATTTAAAAGAAAAATTGAGCTCATGAACGACAACCACGACATTTATTTATATATGAACATAAAGAGGCACTTATTCTGGTATAAGAATAGGATTCAGATCAGTTAAACAAATCTGACATTGAGTTAAATAACCATACAGCTACTGGAAGAATAAGTTTTATACTGTTGTTGAACCATATATGTAAACATGTTTGAAATTATATTTCACTATATACTGGCAAAATGTAAACAAGTTTTTAAACAGTAACATTATGATCTGAATGAACCTAATAAAACCAGTTTATTCATTGTTACTTGGTAAAATTAATATAGAATGTAACATGATGGGAAAAAATGAAGTGAAATGAATTGAATAAAAATAGAGTTTATCGGCCATATAGTATCAATGTAAATCAATTTTACTTTGCATTAACATCAAATGAGAGACAAAAACTTTTACTTTTACATCAAAAAACATAATATCGATTTTAAAATACAGTCATAAAAGTGAAGTATGTGTTAAACGTATATCTTCATTGAATGATATTAGAATTTAAGTTGGGCCCTAGCTTAACCCTGTCTCTAAATAAACTGATAAGGTGAAGACTACCCTCATACACGCTCTCAAGTCATGTCTCATTTGATATGGAACCCTCAACACACTCTCGCGCTCATAATTGAACATCTTGTTTGTGGCCCGAGGGACCCATTGGACGACTTGGATACAAAAACAACAACCATGTCCTATCTCACTAAGTGGGGTTGGTTACATGGATCAACTTCCGCCATAATGTTCTATCTCAGACCATACTTTTATCCAAATTACTAATCTCGAGATCTTTCTTAACAACTTCTTTTATAGTTTTCCTAGGTCTTCTTCTACCTATAACTCTTTGACTCCTCTCCATCTGATCTATAGGTTTTCTCTCTATATGTCCAAACCATCGAAGTCTATTTTCAACCATCCTTTCTACTATAGGTGCTACCCCAACACTATCTCTAATGTTGTCATTTCTAATCTTATCTTGTCTAGTCTTACCACATGTCCAACACAACAACCTCATCTCTCTGCTACACTTAATATATTCTCGTGTTGATTTTTAAACGGTGATTCTTAAACGCCCAACACTCTATCTCATACAACATGTAGATCTTACCGCAGTCCGATAAAATTTTCCCTTCAACTTGAGCTGTACCTTTCTAGGTTGGGTGTAACCTTTATAAAATTGGCTAAGGTGATGACTACCCAACACTTATATAAATACATTTTTAGGTCCTATGTCAAACTGTCAATGCATGTATTTTAAAAAACAATGAAGAAAAATATATTTCCATATCAAAGCCCTGAATTGGAAAAAAAAAAAAAAATCAAATAATGACATACATTTAATAGAATAATGTTATAGGCGATACAAAATTAGAGGAAGTATGAATGAAGTTAACTAACGAGGTAGAATAAACTTGGTGTTGAGTAGCTGAATCAGAAAAGCATGCATCAAATGTGAAATGTCCTCCTCGAATTCTCTTCAACCTCAAGTAATCATTAGGAGTAACGAATTCCGTCATATAAATATGAGAAGAATTCACAATCTTGACACAACACCTGGAACCCGCTTCCTTTTCCTTCTTAGCAAGTGGCCTCACTCTCACAAACACCATTATCCTGTTCCCATTTTTCTCCCGAGCCACAGCATTATTCTTTAGGTTATCTCCATGTTTCTCTTCCTGTTGAGGCTTGAAAGAACCGTTCTGGAATTTCTGCTGCTCGTACAAGAGTGTTAGGGCTTTCAATTTCTCCTTTAAACCTTGTTGTTGCCGATTCGCATTGCTCTTTGAGTTAGATCGAGTTGAAACTGTCATTGTAGGGGTTGTTGTTGTTGTTGCAATTTGTTCATCGAGTTGGAGATTTAGGTTTTGATAAAACTCGTTATTTGCTCCAATCACTAGAGTGTGCGCTTCGCGATTGAAATGAAATGGATTTGGAAGAAACAAGAAAAGTGTTTGGGAAGGAGAAAAAGATAAATAATTGATTATCAGTTTTGAATCCAATTCTTTGTATGTAACGGTCAAATGTCGCCCAAAATCTTATTACTGGGTTTCAGGTTTTTCTTTTACTCTCTTAACGAGTCGGAAACCCGTGCATTCGCACGGCTATAAGGATGGTACACGTTTTTTTTTTAAATTATAATAAAAATAAAATTTTAAATTTTAAATTTTCAAACAAATATTTTTAAAAGATATAATAAATAAAAATTTATAATTTTCAACCAAAAAAATTATTATTTTTAAAAGATATAATAAATTAATGTCTATAATCAACAATGAATTTGATCTCGTATATAAATATTAAATTTGTTTTGACATTACTTATATATTTGAATCTATATATAAATAATTAAATCAACAAAGTATTTTTTTAATATTTTTTAATATTTATGAATGAGGCATATTTGTCCAAAAAAATATCTAAATAAAAATTGAAATCATGTTTTAACCAATTTAGTAAATCATATGACATATCACAGAAAAAATTGATTTGTATTAAAACATTGCTATGCTATAGAGCAGCAATTGACAGTACTATGTGTTAGACGATGGTTATGGATCTAGAAGGGGGTTGAATAGATCCCTTGAGTTTTACACGCAAATGGACTACAAAATTCTGTTTTAAAAAATTTGTTTAACGGAAGCTACCACTGGATAGAACGTCTACAACGAACCTTCTACCGAAATGATCGGATATGCACGAATATATTATGGATGAGTACGAAGGAGAAAAATTCAGTTCTGAATATTACACTTATAAACGCAAACAACAAATTATCACTTGCTTGATGTTTATACCGATCCAATGAGGTTAATTGATAAGCAATTTAAAGCACTGTGTTCGAATTTTGCTTGGAAACAAATTATCAAACACGTAGTGTGCGTAAACACACTATGTGCAGAATTTCTATGGAGAATAATGTGCAGCTGCTCCAAAACACAATTCAATGAATTGTATCGATTTAACAAAACAGTTTATCAGCGTATAATTATTCTACGACAGAAATTACGATAGTTTGCTATGTCACAAATTCGAACAATACTGAAATGTAAAGGAGTTAAGGGAAAGAGAGAACACACGAGATTTGATTAGGCAGTTTCCCAATCGTCCTCGCTTTGGGTACGTCTGCCCCCAATTCCGCAAAAGGAATTGAGATATATATATATATGTAGTTGTTGCAATTTGTTTATTACAAGAAAAAATTATGAACATTCAAACCCCGAACGCCTTCGATCTTTGATGCAGAATTTTCTCTTCCCTTGATTCAAGATGAATCAAGTGCTCCGAATATGGATGATTCAATTACCGTCCCACGCTACTAAACCGAAAGAAAACTCTGTTCTTCAGTTACCTTCACTCGGTCAATTGAAATCTTCCAAGAATTCGAACCCAAACCTTCTTCTACGATCCTCTGATTACAGCTACTAAACCGAAACAGTTGCGCCAATTTCCGGTTACCTTCGCCCAGCCGAATCCCTGTAGAAAGAACAGTTTGTACCAAAAGCCCCCAAAATCTCCTCGATTCTTGGAGGACAAACCCAACTGGTTTGATTCAAGAAACACCTGCCAAACTCTCAACCCAGAAGATGAAGATCACACTTCCTAAATTCTGAACGTTATCACTTCGATCAATGGGCGACACAAACAAAAATGATTATGTGTGATTGTTTGTTTACACAATGAAGAAGATGAAGATGAAGAGAGAACTGTCATATATTTTTCACGTTTCTTGTTCTATGTGAAAAATGAAGACCCAAAACTATTTATATCAAAAAATATGACCAAAAGAAATAACAGGAAATAACAGAAACGAAATTAAGTGAAAAAGTGCAAAAAAACAAAGTTATGCGTCGACCTCTGGAGTCTATGCGTCGACGTATAGAATGGCAATTTTGAGTTCTCAGGTTTATGCGCTTACCTGTGGCTTCTGGGGGTCAGCGCATGATTTCTGAGGTCAGCGCATGAAGGCAAATTTTTCAAGAAATTTCATTTTTTGAATTGTTTTCACCAGACCAAAGTCAAACATACATGCTAGACACTACTAAATCACTTGTGGACCTTTATTTTTGGGGAGAACAAGATCCTATGCATCTAGGCACATGACCAATAACGATAAGATGCTATATGCCCGACACGTGAAGTGATACCGCTCAAATTACAATCTAATGTGTTTGTTGACATCATTAAAACAAGATAGCTAGAAGGATATCCCTCACATACTCCCCCTTTTGATGATGGCAACACTTCCTTGATTGTCACGAGAGATGTAATTTGAGATGATCAATGCTCCCCCTGTCTTTAATATTCGGTTAAACATTTCTGTAGCTTGTATTCTTCTCCCCCTTTGACAACATCAAAAAGACGAGAAGACAGTGGTCAAAATAGCATACGAAAATATGTAGTGGATCATCAAATATTTGCAACAACAAAACAGTTACCAGCATCCACATATGATACCGCTAATGTAAACAAGTAATGATTAAATACGGAACAACGATATTAAAGCAAAACATTCACTTCATAAAATTTGAAACATAACAAAAAAGTTTAGCACATGTCAAAATAACAGAAAGCAAACAACAAAACACAAATTCATGCACAACTAAACATGATGCCCTAAGGTTTATGGTCTCTTCCCCCTAAATGGATAACCTCGTCCCCTGTGGTATTGACTTGGTGGTGGAAACTCCTCGAGTTGAAGGTTGAGCTCAATCAAGGTGCTATTGAGGTTACCAAGGTTGTTGGCCAAGTTTTGATTTTGCTGAGTCAGATTGGCATCCATTTGATTGAACCTAGTTATAGTTGCATTGGCGAAATTGTTGAAGTTGGTGGCATGAGACGATATTTGGTTAGACAGGTTTGTGAGCTGTTCCTGCTGAGTCAGATATCGAGTTTCCTGCTGCACTTGAAATTCTTGATGTTGCAGAGACAACTCAGTCAGCCTTGCTAGAATTTCCTCAGAGGATTGTTGATCATGTTGAACCGGTGGCGTTGGAGTAGCAAAATTTTCTGGAAGCTGCCATTCAGAGTCCGCATCATAGGATGGAGGAACATACGCAGCACCAAGATTGGTCCAGCAGTTTTGTTGCCACTGACCCCAACCTTGATTGTCAGAGGTTTCTTCCGGTTGATATCCTATCCATGCCTCATTGTCTTCTTGATTGTCTTCTTCTTTCGGTTGATTGTCTTGCATGACAACATCTTCCTGCATTACCACATTTCATCATTACCAACTTGAGCTGCATTATCTTGACTGCCTTCATCCTCACTTGCTTCAAGATGAACAGGTTCAGGATGAGTAGCTCTTTGTCGATGGATGAACCTTCGCTCACGTGAATGCCAATGGTAACCCATCATGGACAAGGTTCTGGCCAGAAACTGTTGTTCAGCAGTAATATGAATATGACAAATCTGTGGAATAGGAATGTCAAAATGATTCATAAAATTTGCCACAGCAGATGCATAGCCAAGTGCTAGAAACTTGTTGGAGCTGCGAGTTGTGAACATCCTAGAAGCAAGGTAGTAAGGCCAGTTAATTTTGATCTTTTCCCTCAGGATATAGATAAGATGCACCTCCGCTTGTTCAACTCTTGAGTAGCCTCCTTTCTTAGGCCTTAAGATACGAGAAACAATCCACTGAAGAATACGTTCTTTAAATTTCAAATGACCGGTGGTGACACTCTTAGGAAATGCTTCACTTGCCACATACTCAGCTGGATATGGTTCCCTCAACATAGAATTCAGAGCAGATTTGAATGCATAGTCTTTAACAAAGGTTTTATCAGTAACCTTTGGGAGACTGTCATCAGTATTCAAAACAAACAATGTAGACCATACATCGTTTGTCACCTGAAATTCTGCATTATTTATAGAGAACTTAAATTCAGCCCCACGAAATTTTCCCTTCATCCCACAGTAGAACAATCTAGTCAAGTCTTCACTGTACTTGTCATCACACTCAACAAATTCATTCAGATTTTGAAAGTTTATGAGTTCAGAAATTTCAGGAATGTGAAAATCTGGACCCATCAACGGATAAAATCCATGTTGTCTTATAACAGCCCAGTTAGAGAATAATTCCGCAAACGGAGTGGCTAACCTTTCAGAAATTAAAGATTCAAAAGTTACCCGTTGTGAGGATGATCCTCTTCCTCCTCTTGTACCAGCATTTCTTCTGGAAGCCATTGTTGAAGAAGAGTTGAAGGAAGATTATCAAACTTGATTGTTGCAGAGATAGAAGAGAAGATGTGTGAAATCCTTTGAATACCTTGCAGTAGATATATAGGGAATTTTCTCTTGGTGTTCCCTTCCCCTTTTTCTAATTTATTAGGGTTTTGATGAGGGTTTAGTGGGGATTAATTGAGATTGATGAGGTTTAAAGGAGTAGAATAGGGAGAGGTTGACCACAAAAAACTAATTAGATGACATGCAATAATCATAGTTTAATGTGCAATGAGAAAACATAGGGAAAGTAAACATTATAGGTCGGCGCACGCAACCCAGTGAGAAAAAGAAGTCTGAACAATTCCTTCATGCGTCGACCTGTGAATTTGTGCGTCGGCGCATGATTCATGAAAAATTAAAAGGAAACTCAACATGTTGTTATGCGCTTTCCCGGATGTTTAATAGGTCAGCGCATGAAACCATGCGTCGACGCATGGACCTTTAAAAATGAAATTTTTGCAAAATTCTTGTTCCAAGCAGATAAATACACATATACACACAGAACCAAACATTCACATGAATGATAAGTGCTCAAAATGAAATAAGCATCAAGATTAGAGTAAGTAACATGGCACAAAATGTTGATAAACCTCTATAAGTTGGAACGATATTACCTTGAACATCATGACGGTGAGATCCCTCACATATGGATGAATTTCTCTTTGCATTGTTAGTTAAAGATATGAACAAGTATATATATATATATATATATATATATATATGTGTGTGTGAAGATCATAATTCTAAAGGATGTTATGCACGATCCGAGATATCGAGAATGCCAAGTTCCCTACGGATGTGAAAGAAAGGCTCTGTAGCTAATGGTTTTATGAAAATATCAGCAAGTTGATTCTTAGTGTCAACATGCTCAAAAATAACACCACCTTTCTCTACATGATCCCTAAGAAAATGATGGCGTATTTCGATATGCTTGGTGCGTGAATGTAGAACAGGGTTCTTAGTTAGATTAATCGCACTAGTGTTATCGCACAAAATTGGAATACGTTCAAGTTTTAAGTTGAAATTATTTAAGCCATAAGACTTGAGCACAACAACTACAGGCGGCAACGTATTCCGCCTCAGCTGTTGACAGAGCAACGGAAACCTGTTTCTTGCTGTGCCAACTCACCAAGGAATTTGCAAAAAAGTGACACGTGCGACTAGTACTTTTCCTATCCAACTTGCACCCGGCAAAGTCGGAATCAGAGTAACCAACTAAGGAACAAACACTACCTTTGGAATACCACAACCCATACTTTGGAGTACCAGAGAGGTATCGAAGTATGCGCTTAACTGCCTTCAGGTGGGATTCCTTGGGATGTGCCTGATACCTCGCACACATGCATACACTAAACATTATATCGGGACGTGATGCGGTAAGATAAAGGAGATACCCAATCATACCTCGGTACTTCTTTACCTCAACATCCTTACCCTTTTCGTCACGATCGAGATTAGCACTTGTAGGCATAGGAGTATCTATTGCTTTGCAGTTCAGCATATCAAAACGTTTTAGTAACTCAAGACAATATTTCATTTGACTCACAAATGTGCCCTCTTCAAGTTGTTTGATTTGCAATCCGAGGAAATAGTTGAGCTCCCCCATCATGCTCATTTCAAACTCCCTCTGCATCAAACTAGAAAACTCCTTGACCAAGGTCATGTTAGTAGACCCAAATATAATATCGTCAACATAAATTTGTACCAAAATTAAGTGTTTTCCTTGACGTTTAATAAAGAGGGTTGTGTCAACCTTTCCTCTTGAATACCCTTGATCAAGCAGAAATTTGCTTAGACGTTCATACCAAGCCCTAGGGGTCTGTTTAAGTCCGTACAAAGCTCTCTTAAGTTTATAAACATGATCAGGATATTCGTGTGATTCAAAACCTGGAGGTTGGGCTACATAAACCTCTTCATTTATATATCCGTTAAGGAATGCACTTTTGACATCCATTTGGAATAGCTTAAAGTTCTTTGTGTAAGCGTAGGCAAGTAGAAGGCGTATGGCCTCGAGTCGGGCAACCGGCACATAAGTTTCCTCATAGTTGATTCCTTCCTCTTGGTTATAGCCTTGCGCTACAAGCCTAGCTTTGTTACGCGTTATTACTCCATTTTCATCAAGTTTATTCCTAAACACCCATCGGGTGCCTATTACTCGATGATCTCGCGGAGGGGGGACAAGGTTCCAAACCTCATTTCTCCAGAATTGATTTAGTTCATCTTGCATTGATAGATACCAATGCTCATCGAGTAACGCTTCCTTAGAGTTTTTAGGTTCAACTTGGGAAACAAAAGCAGAGTAATAACAAAAGTTACTAAGTTTAGAGCGAGTAGTTACTCCCTTAGAGATATCACCGAGAATGTTGTCAATTGGATGGTCTTTTGAAGACTTCCAATCTAGAGGAAGTTCATCTTCCTTAGCATGATGATCATCCTCACTTTTCACTGGTTGGTGATCCTTTTCCTCCTCAATACGCACTGCTTCAGGCTGATCAATTCCCTTATCAGTGTCCTTGAGTATGTCTTCAGTAGGTACACCTGCACCATGAAAAGAACTACCTTCTCCGACATTTCTCGGATAAGACTCATCAAAAGAAACATGAACTGACTCTTCAACTACACGTAACCTTTTATTATAGATTCTATAAGCTTTACTTGACTGAGAGTATCCAAGAAAAATACCCTCGTCAGCCTTGGCATCAAATTTGCCGAGAGTCTCTTTTCCATTATTTAACACAAAGCATTTGCAACCAAATACATGAAGGTGAGAGATGTTTGGCTTACGCCCTTTTAAAAGCTCATACGGTGTCTTGTTTAGAATAGGCCAGATGAGCACCCTATTCAAAACATAACAAGCCGTACTTATGGCGTCGGCCCAAAAGTATTTTGGTAATCCACTATCATTGATCATAGTCCTTCCAAGTTCTTCCAAAACTCTATTTTTACGTTCCACTACCCCATTTTGTTGAGGGGTACGTGGTGCGGAAAAATTATGATCAATTCCATTGGAATCACAAAATGCTTCAAATAAATGATTTTCAAACTCACCCCCATGGTCACTTCGGATTGACCCAATGCTTGTGTTTAACTTGTTTTGAGATAACTTAGCAAATCGTTCAAAGGCTGAAAAGGTATCACTCTTATTTGCTAAGAAAATTGTCCAACAAAACCTAGAAAAATCATCGACTATAACAAATCCATAATAGTTACCACCTAGGCTTTTAACCCTAGATGGTCCAAAGAGATCCATATGGAGGAGCTCAAGGGGTCTCATAGTTGAAACAATGTTTTTAGATTTAAAAGAGATCCTTGTTTGCTTCCCAATTGGCACGCATCGCAAAGATGATCCTTTGTAAATTTAATTTTGGGCAAACCGATGACTAGGTCTTTAGAGACAATTTTGTTAAGCAAATCAAAGTTGATATGAGCCAAGCATCTATGCCACAACCATGATCTTCATTCATAGTGACTAAACACTTGTCTCCATCCAAAGATACCTCGTTTAAGTCTAGCATATAGACGTTATTCACCCTCAAGCCCTTAAACACATTCTTTTTGTCGCAATCTTCAACTACGCAATAATCCTTTGAAAAAGAGACTTTATAATTTTTGTCACATAGTTGACTAATGCTTAAAAGGTTGTGTCTAAGGCCCTCCACAAGAAGTACATCAGAGATAGTAGTAGATTAGGGGTTACCTATACTACCTTTGCCGAGAATCTGTCCCTTGTTGTTATCTCCGTAGGTGACAAACCCCTTTTTCTTCGCCACAAAGTCGATGAAAAGAGACATGTCTCCGGTCATATGTCTTGAGCAGCCACTATCTAGAACCCATCTTCCTTCGGTGGTCTCAAGACTTTGTACCTACAAAAATAATCAAGGGAGAGTAGGTACCCAATTCTCATTGGGTCCTTTATGGTGAGTGAAACCAAAATTGCCTTTGGGCAACCATTGATAAATGCCCTTTGGAACAAGAAATCTCTGAAAGCGGCACTTAGCAATAGTATGACTGGGCTTACAACAATATAAGCAATCACGATTAGTTTGGAGTTTACCTTTGCTATCACTATCTCGAATCACATACGTGTATTGTTGATAAGGATTATTCATTGTTTCACGATAATGTGATCGATCAATAGCAAACGTAATCTTAGGCTTGAGAGCCTTGTCTAACTTGGCTTTGAGGGTTCTCACCTCTCTTTGCCAAATGTGACAAGTATCACATCCCCCAAGGTCAAACCATGTATATTTATTCTCATCGATCTTAGTTTTTTATACATTCACCATGGAGTTTTTAAGATCTTCTAATTCCTTTTGGGAATCGGAAACCTTTTTCTCCAAATAGGAAAAAATCTTTTTATTCGAAGCTAAGCGTTGAAATGCTTCCTTAGCTTCGTGGTGTAATGTATCAAAAGCTCTTTTTAATTCAGCATGAGACATATTTTGACAGTTTTCATATTTAGAGTGTTTTACCTCTTTTCCTTTGTTGTGACGTGCCATGAGACAAAGGTTGACGGATTCACTTTCGTCACTTGAGGAGTCATCTTTCTCCAACTCGCTATCACTTTCCCAAGCGATGTATGCTCGTCGAGACTTGTTGGACTTTTTATTTGAGCGACTCTTGTCATTATCCTTATCTTTGTCTTTCTTTAGGGATGGACAATCTGGCTTGTAGTGTCCAGATTTTCCACAGTTGTAGCACGTCCCTTTTACCTTGCCATTTTTATTTCCTTTACTTCTAGATTGCTTCCGGAACTTGACAAGATTTCTGTCCGAGTGCTGAATATCATTCTTACGAATATATCTATTGTATCTTTTCACAAATAAGCTCATATCATCACTGGATTCTTCATCTTTGTCATTTTTGGCTTCATCATCACTTAGCTCTTGATGTGTGGACTTTGAACAAGAAGCCTTAAGAGCTATCGACTTCTTCTCCGTATCTTTTGCCTTCTCTTTCTTTATACTCTTCTCATGTTTATCCAAGCTAATGAGTACTTGCTCATGCTCATCGAGTTTACCAAAGAGTGTTGTGAGGTCTAGAGTAGCAAGATCATTGGCCTCCTTGATAGCGGTAACCTTCGGTTGCCATTCCCTACTAAGACACCTCAGAATTTTATTAGTAGAAACCTCATTTGGAATTGGTTTACCAAGAACATGCAATTTGTTGATAATGTGAGTGAATCGTTTTTGCATATCCGCTATGGTTTCCCCTTGCTTCATGTAAAACAAATCAAATTCTTGCGTTAGTGTATTAATACGAGCCAATTTAACATCATTAGTGCCTTCGTGGGCTACTTGTAAGGCATTCCACATAGCTTTGGCTGTTCCACAATGGGAGACTCGATAATACTCATCAACTCCCAAAGAGGAAATGATCATATTACGAGCCTTCCAATCGTAGCTGTACTTTTTCTCGTCCTCCTCAGTGCATTGGTCTTCGGGTTTAGGAATGACAACGCCTTCCGCGTTAGTCATAGTGATTGCCATGGGACCGTTTAAAATAATGTTCCAAACCTTCCGATCTAAGGAGTTAATATGAACGCGCATACAATCCTTCCAGTAGCTGTAGTTTTCACCTGTAAAAACTGGAGTTCTATTATAAGCCCCCTTAGGTTCATTCGCCATGATCCAAGAAGTTTTAGCGAAGCACCAGAATAAACCGGAGCTCGTGATACCACTTGTTAGACGATGGCTATGGATCTAGAAGGGGGGTTGAATAGATCCCTTGAGTTTTACACGCAAATGGACTACAAAATTCTGTTTTAAAAAATTTGTTTAACGAAAGCTACCACTGGATAAAACGTCTACAACGAACCTTCTACCGAAAGGATCGGATATGCACGAATATATTATGGATAAGTACGAAGGAGAAAAATTCAGTTCTGAATATTACACTTATAAACGCAAACAACAAATTATCAATTGCTTGATGTTTATACCGATCCAATGAGGTTAATTGATAAGCAATTTAAAGCACTGTGTTCGAATTTTGCTTGGAAACAAATTATCAAACACGTAGTGTGCGTAAACACACTCTGTGCAGAATTTCTATGGAGAATAATGTGCAGCTGCTCCAAAACACAATTCAATGAATTGTATCGATTTAACAAAACAGTTTATCAGCGTATAATTATTCTACGACAGAAATTACGATAGTTTGCTACGTCACAAATTCGAACAATACTGAAATGTAAAAGAGTTAAGGGAAAGAGAGAACACACGAGATTTGATTAGGCAGTTCCCCAATCGTCCTCACTTTGGGTACGTCTGCCCCCAATTCCGCAAAAGATTTGATGTAGTTGTTGCAATTTGTTTATTACAAGAGAAAATTATGAACATTCAAACCCCGAACGTCTTCGATCTTTGATGCAGAATTTTCTCTTCCCTTGATTCAAGATGAATCAAGTGCTCCGAATATGGATGATTCAATTACTGTCCCACGCTACTAAACCGAAAGAAAACTCCGTTCTTCAGTTACCTTCACTCGGTCAATTGAAATCTTCCAAGAATTCGAACCCAAACCTTCTTCTATGATCCTCTGATTACAACTACTAAACCGAAACAGTTGCGCCAATTTCCGGTTACCTTCGCCCAGCCGAATCCCTGTAGAAAGAACAGTTTGTACCAAAAACCCCCAAAATCTCCTCGATTCTTGGAGGACAAACCCAACTGGTTTGATTCAAGAAACACCTGCCAAACTCTCAACCCAGAAGATGAAGATCACACTTCCTAAATTCTGAACGTTATCACTTCGATCAATGGGTGACACAAACAAAAATGATTATGTGTGATTGTTTGTTTACACAATGAAGAAGATGAAGATGAAGAGAGAACTGACATATATTTTTCACGTTTCTTGTTCTATGTGAAAAATGAAGACCCAAAACTATTTATATCAAAAAATATGACCAAAAGAAATAACAGGAAATAACAGAAACGAAATTAAGTGAAAAAGTGCAAAAAACAAAGTTATGCGTCGACCTCTGGAGTCTATGCGTCGATGCATAGAATGGCAAATTTGAGTTCTCAGGTTTATGCGCTTACCCGTGGCTTCTGGGGGTCAGCGCATAATTTCTGAGGTCAGCGCATGAAGGCAAATTTTTCAAGAAATTTCATTTTTTGAATTGTTTTCACCAGATCAAAGTCAAACATACATGATAGACACTACTAAATCACTTGTGGACCTTTATTTTTGGGGAGAACAAGATCCTATGCATCTAGACACATGACCAATAACGATAAGACGCTATATGCCCGACACGTGAAGTGATACCGCTCAAATTACAATCTAATGTGTTTGTTGACATCATTAAAACAAGATAGCTAGAAGGATATCCCTCACACTATGTACTAACACAAATAAGTTAAATTTTGATAAATATATCCCAATACGCATCTGCAAAAACATATAATATATCATCTCAAAGACCAGACATAATTTAATTTAAACCGAAAAGTAACATTTTACCCAGCTTAATAAAAATATTTTTACTGGCATATTATCTACATAATAGTTTGCCATGAGTAAACTATGTCAACTATAGTCTCTAGTTGCAACAATGGACTTTCTCAATTCAAAGTTTCACTCCCATGCAAGTCGTAAAGTGTCTTTATCTACAAACACTAAGAATTTCAGATGGTTGGTTCATCAAGAGCATAATGGTAAAAGAGAACTTACATTACTGGCACAGAGGATAGAAATGGTATTTCGAAGTGCTTGACCCAAGGTTGTTAAAATCTCGATTTAAAGCTAAACTCTTAGATGTTAGGTTTATAGGTCGGCATTTGGTGTTAAATCGCAGGTAAAATCCTTTTAAAGTAAAATCGTATACAGGAACGATTTTACACGATTTAAATCTCTCTGAAATCTGTAAAATTGTGTAAAATATTTGGATTTTACTCTTTGACTTGATTTTACTTTTTTTTATTTCTTGAAATTTTAAAAAGCCCAGCCTAATAAAACTTCTTCCACTTTATTATTTTATTCACTTTAAATAACCTCTTTTTTCATTAGACATTAGACATTTCATTTACCAGAGCAATGGAAATTAAAAACTTTTGAACCCTAACGTCACTTCACATGTACAAAGCCGGACCGGAAGTTCAACGACAATACTCTTTGAGTTTTATTCTTTGATTGGTAAGTTTCTAAAATGTGATTCTTCTTCACAAATAAAAAAACAGATAAATGTTATGTTGCTATGTTATTATTTGATTTTATGTAATCTTGATTTGTTACTACATTCTTTGATTGGTAAGTATCTAAAAAATGAGACTTCTTCACAAATAAAAAATAAAGAATGTTATGTTAATATGTTAGTATGTGTGTATGTAAACTTGGTTTGTTACTATGTTTGTTACAGTGTTCCTAGTTTTGCTATTATGTGTCTTTGAATGCTACTATGGCTTGTAATCTAAGTGATTGTTACAGTGTTTTGCTATTTTTATTATTTTAATATACCAACTTAATAGAAGTTGATTTGATTTATTGTGTATATTTTTGACAAATTTGCTTCAGTGTCTTACTCTTTTAGTTAAAATTTATTATTTAAATTATATTATTTTTCTTATTTAAATTTAAATATTATATTATTTTATCATGAGGTAAACTCTTTGATTTTACCTAGCCAAAACGAGTCAAGGTAAAAACTCGATTCTGACAAACCGTTAATAATGTGAACCATCTCCTGTGTGGTTCCATCATTAAATAAGGCATCCCACTCGCCTCGTATCCTTGTCTGAATGACAAAATCAAACACTGCTTGCTGTGACACCGGAATCCAAATAGAAGTAAAAGTACTTAGCACAATGCGTTCAACAAGGCCATCGATACATGTAAACAATGAATATATTATTTGACGTTACAACCAGAACTTCAATTACTTTTACCAATCTATTCCTTGAACCAAAAAGAATAAGGTTGCAAATGTGACTTTTATCAAAACAACATTTAAAATGTGGTGTTCAACAGAAACAAATTAGTACCTGTTGTTTAAGCATGGACTTTGAGTTCTGCTCCTCTTTCACTTGTTTCTCTCAAGCTCCATGATCTAAAGAATAGGAAGCATCTATAAAAATAAAGGGGTCACTGAAAATATCTAAACATAGAAGCAGAATATCGTAGTAAAGGAGTAGTTCTAGTGATTGACAACCTTATCTTTAAGTAAGGAAGATTCAGACTCAGACCCTTGAAACTGATCTTTAAGCTTTTTTTCTAGATCCCAAACCTGCAAACGTACAAGAACTTAGATCTTCCTTGATTTAAACTAATTGTTCAGTCAAACAAAGAAGGATGAACTTTTCTCCAATATGTTCATCTTTTGATGATGTGTGTCCTTTATGCTAAGGTTTAGGCAAGTATATAGAATTAGAGAAGTGTGGAGGAAGCCGTCATCTAAATGTGTTACAAACCTTCTGTTGGAAATTGTCTTTCTCTGTCTCCAGGTGTTTTTTTATTTTTTTCTCTAGCTCTTTGACCTACAGAAGAAGCAAGTGTTTAAACATAATTTGGAATGAACCAAGCAAAGACCCTATAAAACTTATATGAAAATCTAAGTTCATAACTAAAAGACCAAAACCATGCTACACAACCAATGTTACTGAAAAATGAATAGATGAGCCACATGCCAAATGACAATCTAGAATAGAAAGCAACCTTATGTTGGAATGTACAGCAGGTTTCTTCTGTTCCCTTCAACTTTTCACATAATTGAGAAATTTGTATCTCTGATTGGTTTTGTATACATGTTTTGAGCTCAATCTGGCCTTCAAGTTCTTTAATTTTTTCTTGTAGACTTCTGTGGATATTATCCTTTCCTTTGGCCTTACTTTCAATGGTTTGCATAGTCTCTTCTAGTTTCTTCATAGATTCATCTTTACTTCTGCACTCACTTGGTGCTTTGTCAACTATGCCATTATAAAAGGAAAAAATATATAATTTGTTAATAAAAAGCATGGTGAAATATATTTAATATCTTCCAGTATCAATAACCAGCCTACCAGTGCTTTTGTCTTTTAAAGTTCACTGGTGTCAATTTGCTTCTTAACAGGGCCTAACTCAACGCCCCTCACTGTAGTGGCAAAATTAAGTGAGCTTAGACTCTCACCTATGTCCTGATCTGAGGGACTTATTTGTACAAACATCAAATTTTTTGAGTCACCTCCTGGAAAATGATACCAAAAAATATGTAACATATTTTACCAATATAACCACAGGAACCAGATCTAACTTCTCAAAAATGAACAACAAACAAAAATATGACATAGCTAGACAAATCTAGTGACTCTAGTTATATTTTATCAATATAACTACAAAAACCAGATCTAGCTTCTCAAATAATGAACAACGAATAAAAACATGAAATAGCTAGACAAACCTAGTGAGTCATGAAGTAAATGCATCAATTTAGAGTTCCTGAAATATCCAAAATAAAATAACATCATTGAAATATACATTTACGTATCAACAAAATGTGTAACAGTCATGAGTCACTGGGTTTTAGCTTCTCTAGCATTCAAGATTTGATCATGCATTAAGTTTCCAAATTCAATGACACTCCTTACTACTAATGTTGTTGTAAATGCCATTGGAAGCCCAAACTTCACATTGTCACCAGCATCATAATAACCACCAACTTAGTCCACCTGAAACAATACCTAATGCAATTAACATTCATGTTTCTAACTAATTACATGTTAATTAGTGAGTTAAATTTGAGAAGGTAATGTATATATAATACATGATAAGAAGATGGTTGAACGGTAATCTTCCACAACGTTGTCCTTCAAAGAACAGAATAGATTTTTCAAGACGCCATACCTTATCTTCTATGGAGAAGAAGTCCATGTTTACATGAGCCCACTTCCATATGCATATTTTTCCATATTGTGACAATTAATACAGTTAGATAAAAGAAATAGCAAAAAACCAAATGAGTATAGTTGCATACTTCATGATGAGTTGTAGGTAATCTGTCTCTTTTCCACAGCACGAGTCATTGTCGTAACAGTAATAGACATGCCAATATTGATTATTCCTTCCCATTCCTGTAACAACATATTAACAAACCAGTATGACTATCGGCCACGAAACAATAACACATAGGCGGTATTTTGTATTCAAGAAGGTGGAGACATGAGATAACAAAAACAGACACTATTAGTCCATAATAATAATGAGTGATTAGTAACGGTGATTCTTATAACTAACAAATGCCATGTTTTAACTCGTAATAAGGATGCAATGAACGTAAATGGTACAAAACAGAATAATAAATAAGAAACTTCAATTATTAATTCATGATAACAGCTGAAAACAGTCAAATTTTATATATCAATTAGGAATCTCCACTATCAAAACCTACTTTTTCGGATTTTCTGCCATGTTTTGAATCTCTCAACAATACCTTTACATGATGAACACTTTAGTGTACGCTATTCAAATCTATCCAACATCTGCAATATGTTGTGCTAATCTTTCATCAGCCACATTGTAATGATACCTACACAAAGCACAATGATTCAAAAGTCACAAGTAACTCAGAAAGATAATATCATACTCATGTTCACTCATTCCTTACATATTTGATTACTGAATTGAAGAAGCTAGAAAGAATGAGTGCAGTGGTTTACCTTTTTTTCATTGGTTGTCTAGCATTGTAAACTAAAATCCATTGAGAAGCAGGAATCCCTGAACGACCCTTCTTTTTGGGTTGTTCGTCATCTGCATCAGCATTTAATCTACTCCGTTTTTTTCCAACCTATCAAATTAGGTTTCAAGTAGACATACGCAATTGTGATGAATACAACGGGAAACCAGAAAAGGGAAAGAAAAATAAAGAATCTAAAATAATACCCGGTTTTTGGGTTGTCTCGCAATGTGTTGTCTGGACAGCCAAACACTGTAACAAAATAAAGAATCTAAAACAAAAGTAAAGGAGAAGAATGAGAATCGAAACCAAAAGAAAATAGGGAATCTGGGTTTTGGATTGCCGGAAAATAGCCCATAATAACTCACTAAAGAACATCCCTTGTGAAAATCACTTGCTCCTTCATCTCCTTCAAATCACTTGCCCAAAATCTAAAACAATGTATTCAGATTCTTGATTGATTTGTTGATCTCGTTGATTTTCGCAAAAGATCAAGCAATGAAGGATGTTGGAATACCAATAAAAACTGAGTGTTGTGGTTGAGAGACAGAGATTTGAAGCGTTGTTTCAAACATTGTAAAATTTACAGAGCAAAATGGGATTGGGAAGAAGATGGTCTGAGTATCTTTGATCAATGTTTGATGGTGTTGGAAAGAACAATCTCAGAAAGTTGTGCTTTGGAAAAGGTTCCCCAAAAGCAAACTGAGTCATGTACCCTAAAGCAGAAATTGGTTCAGTATGCATGTTTTCAGTTACTATTTGGCCACAAGTTGGTGTTAGTATTGCAATTACTCTAGTTTGGATTCAAATAACCCATGATTTAGTTCAAAATAGTTGAATTTAGATGCTAATTGCCCCTCATTTACTGACATGGCAAGCTAATCAGAAGGGTTAATTATTGGTTTTCCACAACCACTTGTTTTCCTATATTATAGATTATTAACTTTTTTCTTTTAGTCTCTCTTCATCTTGTTTTATTTCTCCCGGCCAAAAAATCTTGGGGTGTGTATGTTTCAAGGATTAAAATTAGAGTTAAATAAGGTTTTAGTCCTTACAAATATTTCAATTTTCAAGTTTGTTTTCTCGAAAAAATTTCTTCAAACAATGGTACTCATAAAGTTTCTCGTTAGTTTCCACTAACGGTGGCTTATGTGGCATGTCATGCGTGTATTATTGTTTTGCCACGTCAGAAATGTTGTAAAATAATTTTTTTTCCTTATAAAACAAAGGCACGTCAGAAACTTCATTATCTTCTCTCTTCTTCACTTTCTGCTATCTGTTTAACGGCCATACAACTATTCGTTATAATGCTATAATGTTTTGGGGTTAGCTGCTACGCATCACTTTCTACCATTGAATACAGCAAAAGTCAAATAACCACACACCATAATCAGTTAAAAAAGTATTTCTATTATATTATGCGGTGATTTGGTTCTTTTATGGATATTGACTCACGTGAGGATATGTTTCATATATATCTTAGGCTTCATATTTGTAAAGGCATATAATCACGGTTCAGACATAATGCTTATTTGAAGGTTTGGAACTTGGAAGTTAATTGGAATAATGACTATTGTCTAATCAGGAATGCAATATTGATGACATGTCTGATGAGGGTGAAGCCCCTACAAAGAGTTCCAAGGATAAGAAGTCGAATGAACCGGATTCTAGAAAGGCAGCTAACCTTGTTTTCAAGATAACGAGAAAGATCCCCTATAAGACTGTTATGAAAGGTAGTCACTTGAATTTCAATTTGTGCATTTCTTCTCCTGTCTCTCTCAAATCAATAAGCATATATAAACCATGTTTGGCATGTATCAATGTTGAAACATGCATTTTGCAACTGAAAGTATAGTTTTGTTGAAGGCCGAGAGCATGGCAGATAAGGTTGAGTGCATTAACAAGCTGAGAAATGTTGCACATACCAAAGGGGGCTAAGCAATTGGTGAACCTAGTTTTCCATTACGACAGAGTCTTTCTGACGGTTCCCTTGTAAGTAATTATTTTACACGTTTGTTCTCGTTTATGCAATTCATTTAACAGTAGCCAATTGTACATGTGAATTTTGTTTCTGCCCCCTATCAACGATTGACACATATTTTTTTGGTTGTTTGAGATTCATTTGTTGAGTACCCTATTCACTTGACTGCCTCCTTATGATGAAGATACTTACATTGAAATGAATTGTCATGCTTTTGAACATAGAATATAATCCTTTACCTATTGCTTTTAGTTTTTCAAAAGTTACAACCATGAACCAATTTGCATAACAACTTATTCATGCTGCTAAATATTTTAGGATACTATGGGTAGAAAACCTGTTGATCCAGAAGAAGAGTTGAGATGGATGTTCCTAGCATATCGTTTCATACATGAAAGCTTAGGTGGCATGTTATTTATTTGGGAAGAACTTGAAATTATGTAATTTATCAAGAAAGAATATGATGATTTCTTGGAATTTTTTAACATGTCGTTTTACACATGAAAGCTTATATGGCATGTTATTTGTTTGGGAAGAACTTTAAGTTCTGTAATTTATCAAGAAAAAAGATGAAGACGATGGTTTATAAATTTCACTTTCATTATTTACGAACATAAAAGTGATTGAATGTATTTAGTACGTTGATTGCGATCTTATAATGTCGGTTGCACAGATTATGCATATGCATCAGTTGAGTCTATAGACTGTTATTTATTTATATTATTTTTCATTTGATTTTGACAAACAAATTAATACAAAAAGCAGCCCACAAAGCTCTAGACCATCATCGGTGATGATTAGAGATTTGCATTTGATGTTGCTGCCTATGGTTCAAGTGATTCATTATCTAGGTATGGTTGTGGTGGTCACAATAGACGCTACGGTGATCCATCCCAAAATGGAAATCCAATCTCAGGATCAAATTTTGGCAGTCGACGGACACCAAATCGGTTGCCTCCCGCTCCTCCACAATCTAGTTCAAGATATTAGATAAAGCTACATATGATTTTAACCACAATTAGGCATTCTCCTAGGATGATCGCATTCAGTTTTTTCTACTTATAACAATTGTTCCACATACCTTTTAAGTGATTTAGTTGGAATGTTATAGGTTTGTAGATAAGTATTGTTATCACAGTCATTAGTTAGGAATTAGCTACTGATTATTAGAATGGTGTGTTTAAATTAGCTAGGAGGTAGCTGCAGATTAGCTACCATTTATGCGTTTAAATATGATATTAATATTAAAAAATTTAAAATTGAAACAATTGACACGTGGTATACATGTCAGCATTTTTTGCCACGTTGGCATTGCCACGTGTAAGTCACGTCATCAAAAAAATTTCACATGGCATGCCACATAATCCACCGTTAGTGAAAACTAACGGGAGGGACTAAAGTTAGGGACGAAAAACTTTCAGAGGACTATTGTTTGAAGGAAAATTTTGGAGGGATCAAACCTGAAAGTTGAGATATTTGTAGGGACCTTATACATATTTAACCCTTAAAATTATAATCCTGGGAATATTATTCTAAGGAACATTATTACTAGGAACTTTATTCCTACCTTTATGTTTGGTAATTAATTTAAGTTTCCAGGAATATTTATAAAATATATTTTATTTTAAAATTTTAAAATAAAAAATAAAAGACGTAAATAAATAGATGTGAGAAGTTATTGGTGGTTACCACTTATTTTCATGGGAATAAAAGATTCTCATCCTATTACATGGGAATGGAAAATTAAAAAAACTCAAGTATAAAAAAAACTCCCAAGAATAAAAAGTTCCAAGGCATAATTTATAAATAATTGAAACAGACACGGGAATGCAAAAAATTCAAATCATATTCCTGAAAATAAATTTAGAATGCATGAAACAAACACCCCCTTGTTTTTTTTCTCCACATTTATAGGCTTAATTACTTATTTTTTTTTAAATTAACCATAATTTTAAAAAATATTCCAAAATAACTATAATTTCAAAAAAAAAAAAAAAAATATATATATATATATATATATATATATATATATATATATATATATATATTAAACTAACCATGTTTTGAAGAAAAAAAATCGTTGACAAGAGGAGTAGGCAGACTTAATGGCGCGTGCATATATTTGTTGTACACAAACGCCAACGTCCATGGCACATGTTTATAGTACATGTCATTGCATGTGGCGCATGCATGCATCCTCTAGGAGCATACGCCACAGAAAGTGACTACTGCGTTGTTTAGGATTTTCTATATATAGTGTATCGCTTCCCCATCATTTCACCCATCTTCTAAGTCTCTCGTTCAATTTTTTTTTCAAAATATCGTCATATATGTTTTGTATAAATTCACAAGAGAAATGTTGATTTGATTTATTCGACGATAAAGTCTCTGATGAAGATCCGACTCTAGAACACAGAGACGTTCAAGCATCTTCAGATGAGCTTAATCTATTAGTTAGATGGAGACATTGCAGACGTTGAAAAGATCAGAAGAATTCAAAGATTTGTTACGGTGTACAACGACAATGGAGAAATTCGTTTCTGGGACTCAATTAAAATTGACAAAGATTGTCGTATTATGATGCATAGCTGTGAGGAAATTGTCCTGATGGTTGTAATCACATAGATATGTTGTTTAGTCGTTGTATTTGTTTGTCTTGTTGTTTAAGTTATTGTTTTAATTATTGTAACTGAATGTTGTGATATTTATGAAATGAAAATTGTTTTCAATATTAAATAAAATAGTTACATGTAAAATTATGTTGTGGTGCTTACTCCAACATTTGGACAATTTGTACGATTGTGTCCGGGCTGACGACATGAACTACATAATTTTACCATTTTGTTTGTCGTTGTCGCAGTGCGAAAAATATCTGAGTACATTGCACGCTCGAAATACAATAGAGTCGCCACTGAATTTTATTTATTCTAAGAGAAAGGGAAAATATCAATAAAACCCTTAAAAGAAAAAAAAAAGGTGGTCGTCGCAGTCAAATTCGGGTTCAGAAGTCGATTATGCAAGTGGAAGGTATTAGCATCCCTCATATCTGTTGTACACAACGGGAACCATTTTGATTATTCTTTGCGCATATGAGTGTTATTATCTAAAAGTTACTTGCAATTGGTTTTAATTAAGGGGAAATAAGTTTTTAATTAATGTGCTCGCCAAGATTTTGAAATCCTGTGCCTACGTATTCCCATAGTGCAATGAGAAAATCAGAGCTCTGTAGTTCGTGTGGTAGAAAATAAGTACTTGTTGGTTGATTTTAGGGAATGATGTTATAATCGTGTCCTAGAAGTATTTTGACATTAGTTGTTTGATCCTAGTTCATATGCTTTAAGTTGTTAGTCTAACTGCTAAGGAATGGATTATAACAAATCTTTTATGAAAAGAAATTGATGTTTGGCCTGAACCAATGACAAAGAATTGTAAAGGTGGTGTTTGAATCAAGGACAAAGAATTGTAAAAGATTGTCTAAATCGAAGATTAACAAGGCAAACAGGAAGAAGAATAAGTGTTTGCCTAAACTAGGGGATTAACAAGGCAAACAGGAAGAAGAATAAGAATTTGCCTAAACAAGAGGATTACTAAGAAAAATGGGAAAGGGAATAAGAGTTTTCCTAAACCAGGGGATTAACAAGGCAAGTGGGAAAAGGATAAGAGTATTCCTAAACCAGGGGATTAACAAGGCAAGTGGGAAAAGGAATAAGAGTTTTCCTAAACCAGGGGATTAACAAGGCATATGGCAAAAAGGAAGAGAGTTCTCCTAAACTGAAGTTTAACAAGGCAAATGAGATACATGAAAAGTATGAGTGTCAAAACTAAGAGGGGTTGTATTGGAACCAAGAAAGAATGATTATGGAATATCTTTGATATTCGTTGTGATTGATTTTTGTCTGAAGACGGATATTCAGACAGGGAGCTCTACAACAATGTTTGAACATTCGAGGAGAGAGAGTCTACACCCTCTTCCTTTTTCTTCCTTTAATCATGAAAATTGCCTTGATTTTAATTGCACTAAAGTCTACGAATGGAGGTGATACTTTGAACAACTAGGTCATTCGTCCCGTATCCAAAGATGTTTAAAATAAGGATAGGAATACACCATTTCATTCCTTCTCCGTTTCTTAAGGCTCATGGCCCATAATTTGCATCGTATTTGTTAAGTATTTTTAGTTTATTTTCAAAATAAAATTTTTAGTTCTATATGGATAAACTCAAGGCAAAGATTAAATGAATGAGATATGATACTAAAAATGGGGAATACAGCCTAATGTTGTCATGCATTGATTAACCTATTTTCTATGATTTGGATCATTTAAATAACCTAAAGGATTAACTAAATGATATCCTAAAGTCAACTCTCATAATCCTAAAACAGGAAAACTCTCTACAACGACAGTGTGTGAAGAAAACACTGAACAATGCAGACTCTGATGTATTATCTAAAGAACGCAATATCCAAACTCTGAACAAAAGACTCTAGAATCTGACATCAAACAGATTATGTAAACAAACGGTATATGAAGAAGTGATTATCTAGTTACTCAAACTATGCTTTTGCATTTAACTAATCCAGATACACTATAAACTCAAGCCTCATTCTTAACGGACTCTGATGTCTACATCCTTTAGGCTTTGAACTCTAATCATGTTTCATCTTACCTCAAATACGAAGCTAATGATTCGGAGAAAACGTTGAATATAATATTCAAAAAGGTACACTGATAACAATAACTTAATTGTTCACTTTAAAGTCAAATACATTGTAAACCTGGAAAAAGGTATGTACCATTGTACCCTTAACCTACTCTATTGTTGAAGAAACAAGACTTCTGTGAACAGTTGTGTAAGTAAGGAAATTCGTACTACACCTTTGAATGGATCTCTTTAACATATCCAACAGATTTATTCAACGGATCTCTTCATCATCTCTACTGAGTTTTCATTTTATTCTTTAAGATTGGTCCGTGAAAGAAATAAGCAAGCAAAGATCTGAACTTAATTATGTTCTTAAATCTTCAAAATAAGGGTTGGTGAAACTTTTTAGACATATATCTTGATGAGTCCAAGCCTTTGTGGTTGGCATCAATTTTGGTAAAACTAACTTGACAATAAGATGTTGGACAAGATGTCTTAACATGAAGAACTAACTGAAGATCAAGATGTTGAACAAGATGTCCTATCATGATGATTCGATATCTTTGTCTGTTACTTTTCAGTTTTAATTATGTTATTCCAGATCTTAGATTATTATAGGATTATATGTTTTCATAGGTGGCGTCCAAGATTGAGGAATCAAAGATCCTGATTCTAATTTGAAGATGTTGTTTCTAAGTGTGGAGACACTTTAGGAAACTTAGGATTGAAGAAACTATTCTAGAGGAGAATAAGTTGCAGATTCTGTGGAGCATAATTGCTGCATTTTTTAAGCCCAAATCTAGTATTATTTATGGTTATAAATAGGATTGATTTAACCTAGGAAAAGTATCAAAAAATACATTGTTGCCTAGTGTTTTTATGGTTTGTATTTTGTGAGCCTCTCTTGTATTATGTGAATACTTGAGTTGGACTGTTTTATTGAGTTGTAATTGTTCAGTCACTGTTGTGATTGAAAGGGAATTAAGAAGGGTCTCATACCTAGGAGTGTCTTAGGTAGAAATATAGCACGGGTAGTGATTAGGTGAAAAGTTGTAAACGGAGGTGTTTAGCTTTGAACTAATACTGCTTAGTGGATTTCATTCCTGGCTTGGAAGCCCCCAGACGTAGGTGAGTTCCACCGAACTGGGTTAACAATTGTTGCGTGTTCTCTTTATTTTTTGCATAGTGTTTTCTGCTCCTATTTGTCCTTGTGTGTGAAGCAGAGATCAAGTGTCTCGACATCCTGTTAAACATCTTTGTGATCTGCTATACTAGAATTTCAATTGGTATCAGAGCAGACATCCTGCTCTACATCTGGGTGAGATTCAATGACGATACTTTCTGGTTCAATGGTTAAAGAAGGAGGAATTTTAAATAGACCACCCATTCTTGATGGTTCTAATTATGAATATTGGAAAGTGCGCATGATGGCATTCATCAAGTCTATGGATGGTAAAACTTGGAAGTCTATGGTCAAAGGGTGGGACCCTCCAAAGGCTAAAGATAAGGATGGGAAGATCACTGATGAGTTGAAACCTGAGGAAGACTGGGATGATGAAGATGATAAGCTTGCTCAAGGTAACTCCAAAGCCTTGAATGCATTGTTCAATGGTGTTGACAAGAACATCTCCAGGCTGATCAAGAATTGTACTGTTGCCAAGGATGCTTGGGAGATCTTGAAGACTGCTCATGAAGTAACTTTTATAGTGAAATCTTCAAGACTTCAACTTCTCACTACCAAGTTTGAGAAATTGAGGATGAATGATGATGAAAGTATTCAAGACTTTCATATGAACATTGTGGAAATTGCCAATACTTCAAGTGATCTTGGAGAAAATTTCCAGAAGCCAAGTTAGTCTAGAAAATTTTGAGATCTCTTCCCAAGAAGTTTGATATGAAGGTAACTGGTATTGAGGATGCCCCGGATATAAACACTATGAAAGTGGATGAGCTCATGGGATCACTTCAGACTTTTGAGATGGCAATCAGTGAGAAAGCTGAAAATAAGAAAAGTTTAGCCTTGGTGACTAATCAAGAAGAGTGTGATTTTAATGAGGAATTGTCTAAAGTTGTGGGATTTCTTGAAAAACAGTATAACCAACTATTGAAGATACTGGACGAGAAGTCTAGATCTAATGTCAAGGCTCAGTCTTCCGACATCAACAGAAGGAGAGATTTTGGAAGAAGAACTAGTAATGATAAGAAACCCAACAAAGGAAAGGGAATCCAATGTTATGAGTGCGGGGAGTTTGGACACACGAGAGCAGAGTGTCCTACCTTTCTCAAGAAGGAGAAGAAAGGTGTATCCACTTCTTGGTCTGAAGATGACTCCTCGAGTGACGAAGAAACTGCTAAACATGTCTCTACACTTATAGGAGTTTATTATTCAGACAAGGAATCAGATATTGAAGATCTCACTCTTGATGAACTAGCTGCCTCTTATAAGGAGTTGTGCATCAGAAGTGCTGAAGTGTGTCAATTAGGGCGGGATCAGCAGAATCTTATTGCTCAACTTTGTGATGAAAGACTAAAACATTTGGCCACCATCTATGATCTAGAGGATGAAGTTGTGTTGCTCAATTCTAAACTTGACAACATGACTAAGTACATAAGAATGCTCAATAGCAGTTCATATGTGCTGGATGAAATTCTTAATTCATGAAGGAATGTTGGAAATGGAAGAGGACTCAGTTACAGTTATCAAGTTGGGAATAAAGGACAAAGGTCTGGTATGAACTTCGTTCAACAGAAAAGAAAACAGGATCAAACAGTGTCAAGTAGGATGTCCCAACATCGTCAAAGGCCTCAGAAGAACTCTTCAAGAAGAAGGAATCATGACAAGAAGTGTCATCACTGTGGTAAGTATGGTCACATAAAGGCTTACTGCTACAAGTTGTATGGTTATCCCAAATCATCAACTCGACCCAGAAGGCAAAAGGAGGCTGCTAAAGGAAAGAAAAAATGGATTCCTAAGAATGAAACTGTCGCCCTCATAGCTCATACCTCTCTGAGAGCCTCTGCCAAAGAAGACTGGTATTTTGATAGTGGATGTTCTAGACACATGACTGGTGTCAATAAGTTCTAAGTTGATATTAAACCTCACTCCACTAGCTATGTCACCTTTGGAGATGGGTCAAAAGGTGAGATAAAAGGTGTTGGGAAGCTGAAGTATGCTGGACAATCTTGCCTAGATAAAGTGATGTTTGTCAAAGGATTGACTGCTAATCTGATAAGTATTAGCCAATTGTGTGACCAGGGCCTCAAGGTTAACTTCTTTAAATCTGAGTGCCTGGTAACAGATAATAAAAAGGAACTTATCATGAAGGGTACCAGATCCAAGGATAATTGTTACTTGTGGGCTCTCCTTGAAATAAATGATAAAATCAAGCGTATAGAAGCTTTGACGGTTACTAGACACCTGACATAAATAGTTCTGAAAAATCAAGCTCAGATACAAGACTGATAACCAGAATTTCTAATGCTCAAGGAAAACTTATTCTAATATACTTCTGCAACTAGGCCTCTACTTCTGTAACCAGGTTTCTGCGTTATGAGAAGTTATTTCTTTCGTGCTGATTAAGATTTCTTATTGTTAATTTTAAAGTCTTAAATTCATAGGGAGATTGCAAACCTAACTCTGAAATTCTAAGCTGAAAAATAATTTTAATAGTATAAAATTCTGGGGAGCTTTCAAACCTCACTCTGGCGTTTATATGATTTAACCAAGTAAAAATTGTTCATCAAAATACATGGTTTTTGTCATCATAAAAAAGGGGGACATTGTAAGAACAAGATTTGGTTCTGCATCTAACCTTTAGTTTTGATGATAACAATACATTGTTTCTTAGAAAATTTTTTTGTAACCTAATGGTTTTATCTAGTGTGTAGCTTTTGCTAACAGGCTCTGACTCTGACGATTTGGCGTGTGATGTCATCAGATTTTGAATTCAACACACTTTACCTTTGAAGATGTACAATTGTGATTTACAAAGTTATGTCAAGTTCTAGAATGCTCATAGATGATAGTTCTGATGAATGTTTGTGTTGAAGCTTCTGATCGAGACTCTGATAGAAGAGCCTCTGAAGGTTATCAAGCTCTCAAGATTCTGAAAAATCATGTTCTTAAGACTTTAATGACCAAGTTTTGGGGAACAGTGTCAAGACTCTGAAGACTATGGTTCTGGAGATTTTCTTAACAAGACTCTTGATCCTTCTAAACATGCTTCAACAATATTTATTCAGAAGCCTTTGAAGATTAGACGATAATATCAAAATGTTTTATGTGAGAAAAATAACACATAATACAAGATCAAATATTCCTTCCACTATGCTGATTTTGTGAAGTAAGGGTTCTACTATGGTACCATTTTGTCTCCCTCATTTGCAGACCGGTATGCAAGGTGACAACTCATATGAGAAGATTTCCATTCTACCCTCAAATGAATCTTTTCATTGCCTATATAAAGAAGACCTGGGAGAATGAAAGAAGCTGCTACACTACGCTAGTTTTACAAGATATTCACGTTACAATGCTTTCGTTGAACATAATATTATTGTGAATAGAAAACACACATAGAGCTTTTGTTTATTTTGTGTGATAATTTCATTGTACTTAAACTTTGTGTAATCTGCTTTCTTAGAAGCAACTTTATAAACACATTTTTTGTATCTCACAATTTGAGATTGTTTTTCTTGAGAGACTAGGGTTTAGTCAGGATTCTCAAGAAGACAGTAATGGGTAGTCATTGTGTGTCTGTAATATGGTAATTATAGTGGATTAAGTCCTTGTTGATAAGGCAAAATCACCATGGTGGGAGGACTGAATTAACTTCGTTAACAGTGAACCAGTATAAAAATAACACTGTTCATTTTTTTAACTCTTGGTTCTACTTTGAGTATCTTGGGTACGAAAAAGTTCTATATTGGAAACCCAATTCAAACCCCCCTTTTTTGTGTTTCTTGCCACCTTCAAACATGTTATTAATGGCATTCATTGCCTCCTTCATATTTATTGTAGGATCAACTAGTCCATGTGTTCGCCTTGAAATTCAGCAAACAACCTCTGGTCTTCTAATTTGTGAAATTAGTTTACTAACAGGACCGACCACACAAATCCTAGGACACAGTGCGTTAGAAATGTTGACAATCTGAGTAAAACTCTAACATTTTCATCATTGTTTTATTATTATTCTCGCAGTTGGTAATTTTTGACTGACTAAGATAAATGGAACTTGGAATTGGTAAATAACTGGTGAAATGAAAGTAACAAGGCAAAAATAAAAGTTTGCAGAATCTTAAAGAATATTGTAAACAAACTGAAATTTCATAAAGAATTGCAAGTAATAAACTAGTGTTTTTCTCAAACGTACATTTTTTTCCATAATGACTCGATTCTCTCACACGGTTACTTTGAGTAATTTGAAATAACTTGTACAATTTTGAAATGCACACCCTTTTTTCCTACTAGGACTATCTATTTATATACAAATAAAATAACTGTCGATAACAGTCATTTC
The DNA here is from genome assembly GCA_022829125.1 of Lathyrus tuberosus. Lineage (NCBI taxonomy): Eukaryota > Viridiplantae > Streptophyta > Magnoliopsida > Fabales > Fabaceae > Lathyrus > Lathyrus tuberosus. The sequence goes on from JALAZF010000282.1 coordinate 4,968,245, forward strand.
CTCTAAATGTGACAAATGGCGTTTTGCATGCTTCCTTGCCTCTGATATGCTCCACGTGTCTGCTCTTTTAAACTGCATCTCCCTCTCAATTTTGAATTTCAAATTATCTGTCGAAATAGTCCTCCAAGCCAAACTGTCGAAAAATGAACTTCTTTATTACTTATAAAAATTCAAACAACTTGTTCTTGTTTCCACACCATCTTCGACTGACTTTTCAGTTTAGCACCAAATCCTGAATCAAAATATTTTGACTAGTTCCCGCTATTCTTGTTTTCTGATCAATCCATTGTGCATCGAAAATAGCAGTCTACAAATTGCCCCCCAATAAATGCCTTTTTGATTGACAATGAGAAAAGCATTTCTTGCCGATATAATTCGACGCCTTCATTAATTCGTCAAATTGACTGTTCATGTAATTGGACACCTATGATGTTAGGATCATCATTACCCTTTTCTGAAACGTCTCTTCAACCCACGTTCTAACCATCTTCATCATCACTACTCTAATCCCTAGTAGTTCGTGGGTGACAAACTCAACTGTCGTCATTTCAATTCATCCACTCACAACTGCCACATGCCCCATGATCTCTTCTTTTAATGAAAAGATTTCTGAATCTCAACCGCTTCAGTCACCTCTCCTTATCATCTATAAATAAGTCAAAAACTCTTCTTTCCACTTTTTTACACTCCTTCTTCTTCTTGAGTAAAAAACCTTTCCATATTTCTTCTTCTTCACTGATTTTCTCTGCAACTTCTCTCTTCAATCATGGCGTCTTCCACATCTCCAACAACTTCCAACAAAGCTCTAAAAAACTCTAAAGCTTTATCACCTGTCCACAAAATCCTTGGCCCAAAGGTGGTGGGAAACCAACAGTATGTGCCTGAACCTCCTAATGAAGAAGAAAAAAGGCGCATTTTTCAATCCCAGGTACTTATCCCTGTTCTAATTTCTGGTAAATCATATGCAATGCTAGGGCCTTTGCCTAATTTAAAATTAGATCCAGTGAAAGTAAAAGAATCTTTTCCAGCCTATCACCGTTATAAACCCATAGCTAATGGGGTTAAACCTAGAACTGATAAAGAAAAGGCCATAGATGAGAAATCCATTGTTGATGGCCAAGGCTCACCCTCTGAAGAACCCATAAGCTTAGAATATCTGAACCATGCTAGAATTTTCAGATCTTGTCCCTTGTTGAAAGACCCCTCTGACTATTTAGCTTGGTTGGCGAAGATTGAAAAAGTTAAGGCTGACTTTTGGAAAGACATAGGTATTTTCGACTTGATTCAACTGTCGAAAGTAGGACCAGGTTACTGCCCAAATATGCTCTTGTCTTCCCTCTACTTCTGGGATAGTACTTATAACACTTTCCATCTTCCTTTTGGGATGATTACCCATACCCTATTCGACGTAGCTACCATCACTGGCCTTAGCCCATTAGGAGTAGACTATGACCCCAACGTTTTATCTGATGATTTTATAGGATTCGACACGAACAAGGCCACCTTCACAGCTAACATTGCCAATTATCATGATGAAGAGACTAAGGAAGTCTCTGATCAGGAACATGTAGCTTTTCTGGCCCTCTGGCTGTCGAGATGTGTCTTTTGCTCCAGGTCACTCCATATAGCCAAACATTATATTACTATGGCAAATCAACTTCATGATGGGCGTCGATTATGCCTGAGTGAAATTATTTTAGCAAACCTTTACGAATCTCTGGGCGAAGGTGTTACTTTCCTCAAGACCATCAAGGATAAAGGCAACCTTCTTTTGTCATGACCGTTTTGGCTTCTGCAATTATGGCTTAATGCCACTTTTGAAGCCTCTCTCCCTATCAAAAATCCTGTGAATGAAGACGCCTTGAGGGACAGGAGAGTCGAAGGGACTAGATTGGTGCAACTGACACCCACTGACGAAGGACTGAGCCTCCACAAAGCTTTTACTAGTTACGTCATGATGTTCGCCATACGCTACAACTTTACCCCCAGTATAGCCCCTTTCGCCAACAGGGTGATTTGACCAAAATGGTTCACTAGAAAACTACCCGTGGAGTCGAAAACCGAAGAAGATGACTTCCTCAATGTCTGGGAATCCTTCCTGACACCTAGACTTCTAGCTTCCAGAATTAGCCCTGGAAAGTCAAAGATCTTTTTGGTTGCTTACCAGCCCAACTTTGTCTCTCGACAGTTTGGGTTAATTCAAATACAACCTAAACCCCTCTTTTCCAGAAAAGGTTCTCTCATTCACTACAACATGTTCCACAACGAAGATAAATGTTTAGAATTATTGGAGAAGTATTCTAACCTGGTCGAGATTCAACCAGTGGTCTTTCGACCATCATTTCTTTGTACTCAGGAATTCGACGAATGGTGGAAAGATTACTATACCACCCAGTTTTTCGACGTGCCTTCCTTCAATATCCACCTAAGTAAAGCTTTTATACTCGTGCAGGACAAGACCAAGAAAGGTATTTCGAGACACGTCAAGGAAATCCAAGCGTTCCATAAATACTTTGAAACTGCTTACAGGCTGTTTACCCTGGAAATTGGTAAACAACCGATGATCTTCTAAAACAACAAAGTTCTAGTAACTTACAGGATCGATCAGATTGATCCTAGGACATGTGCTATGAGTGTATTTAAAATGTTTCACTAATGCATAAAACAAACATTCCGACAATGCTTGCATGCAAAAAGGATGTTTTGAAATGTGAATGAAAAGTAATAAGAAGCAAGAAAACGTTTGGGTCGAAACAAGAAACTTAAAGAAAGACTGAAATGTAAAGAAAAGTTTGATAAAAACTGAACTTTAAGTGATAAAATAAGCGCATAAAATCTTGAATAAACTGCAGAAATATAAATGCTTGAAGGTAAAAGCTTTATAATGTAAGAACTGCAAAGTAAAAACTTTGTAATGTAAAATGCTTAGAAGTAAAAGACTGAATTAAAGGACTTCAAAGTGAAGGATCTAAGGTAGAAACTTCAAAGTAAATTGCATTGCAATGAAAGATAATGGTGATTACAATCACGTACATTCTCGCTTCACCCTTTTCTCTACACGCTGGATACTTTGAGTGATTATGGAGTTACTTGTACAACACGATTTTTCACACACATTCTAACTCTAGAACTAACATATTTATAATACTCTAAAATAACCAACATTTGATAGTTTACTCCTAAAACACGCCACTTGGCACTTTGCATGTCTTCAACTTCTGGATCTTCGCCACTTGTCCTCTTTTCAAATTCAAAATAGTAGAAAATTCCCTCCACTAATTATTTGTAACTGCAGCGCATTATCCCGTCGAACTGACTTCCTAGACTTAGAAATACTTGAAGTCTCAAGACTCCTTTCTTCGACCCAAGCTTTCACCAAGTATGGTCGAAGCCTCTTTTTTCTTTTAGCTTATTTATTTTTAAAAAACAACACAACTTCTTTAAAGCCAAATTTGTTTGAAACAGGTAGCGTCGAAATTAGGAGCTAACAAATTGCCCCAAAAAAATGTCCTTTCGCCAGTATCGGTAGGAAGGTCATTTTTTGATAGAATAATTTTTGACGCTTGCTCATTCGACTATGAGAAGACATGGTCATAACTGTTTAATCCACGATCTAGAAACTATTCAGTTTCTTTCAACCACGCTTATGACGTCATATTATAATGGTGAATCTTCAAACGTCTTTTCAGCCGTATCTTTAATCAGTATTCATCATTACCTTTTCTTGAAACTAGATATTTCATAGTCTGATCATAACTGCCACCACTAAAAAATTTCCAAAAAGAAGACACGCGTCCCACTACTGGACTTGCTTCGACGGTGGATTAACAATCCTTTGAACTTCCAAACGCCTATAAATACTCCTTTTCCACAACTTGCCAAACTTTTGCATTCTCAGAATTTCTTGTAACTCATTTCTTCATCCTTCAAACTTTCTTCAAGAAGCCCAGAACACCATTTCATTTCTTCTCTAACTCCCAACAATGGCGTCCTCATAAACCGCCCCTCAAGAAAAGAAAGGTAAAAAAAGGCAAGGTCACACAGTTCAAATAATCTCTTCCACCATTTTCGAACCTTCCAGGACCTAAGATGGTAAATAATCACCAGTTCATGCCAGAACCCCATGCTGCAGAAGTAAGGAGTATCTATGAATCTCAGGTAATGATTCCTCTTATTGTTTCTGACAAACCTTATGCTTTATCTGGTCCTTTATCCGATGCTAAAGCTTCTGATAAAAAACTCAGTGAGTTTTTTCCTTCCTATCACAAATCAAGGCCATTAGGGCAAAAAAGTAACCCTAAAATAGATGAAACTTCCCCTGATAAACCCACCTTAACCAAGATGGATCTTAGATATCTCCAAGATGGCACTAGATTAGTGAGAGCGGTTAGCCCGTTGAAAGATTTTGACCTTTGGATGACCAGGATGGAAAAGGTAAAATCTGAACATTGGAAAACAATAGGAATTTATGACTTGCTCATGCTGTCGAAAACTAGTATTCCTTATTGTTTAAACTTGCTGGCAGCATCCCTTTATTTTTGGGATAGTACCCACTTTACCTTTCATCTTCCCTGTTGGATGGTCACCCCTACCCTCTGTAGCGAACGATTTTGGACGCGGTTCTTAAGCGCTGTCGCTCTCTGGGTTAGTTTACTACAGGTCGATTCATTTTTATCCTATTAAAGCTGATGAAGGAAGGGAAATAGATGTCTCCAATTAACCCTGCTTGCATACTGAGTTTAAACAGCGGTCTGTTAGGTTACGGATGCGATCAATGTGGTGGGGCCTTTCTTGTGTTATTTTTGACAGAATGACAGGTTTCTAGTGGGGAACAAGGATTAGGATGTTAGGACTGATGCTTTTTGATAGATATGTGAGAGTATGGGATTTTGGGTTTTTGATTAGTGTGCTCGCTAAGATCTTTTCTTTCAATCTTATGCCTACGTATTCCCGTTTACCGAAACAGAGAAATCAGAGCATTCGTAGTTCCTCCTATTCTATGGGAGGAAATGGTTGTTTTGGTGTCTTGTTCAAAGCTCAAGACGTGAAGCGAAAGGTTGTTTGTATCTTGTTTAAAGCCCAAGATGTGAAGCTAAAGGTGGTGACTTTAGAGAGAATTTGTCATCTCTAAAGAGGGGGTTGTATGTCACAACTGTTTATAAAGGAGAATTACTTTAACCTGGATGTGTGAATCTGACAATGCCATAATTTCCTTTATAGAGGATTTCCAACCTAAAGGAGAAGACTTTAACTCAGTGTAGAGCAATGCTATCTTTCCTTAGGAATTTCTCATGCTAAAAGAGGGACAGTGGCATGGATGTAGATGATCCAGAGGCTTGCCGCTTACAACAATTAGATGAAGGGGAATGAGTTGTTGATGTTTGTGTACTGTGAACGAGGCACAACTTTGAGGCTAAAAGGTTGATTGGATCAACCAGTGGTTTTCTTATACAAAGCCTAAGAGGAGGCCATTATGTGTCTCGTACAAAGCCCGAGAGAGAGGCTAAAAGGTTTTTTGACTCGACGATAGAGTCTTTTGGTATCTCGTATAAAGCCCGAGATGGAGGCTATTTGACTCCACAAGAGAGTTTTTTGTATCTCGTACAAAGCCCAAGACGGAGGCTAAAATTTGTTTGACTCAATAAGAACCTTTTTGTATCTCGTATAAAGCCCGAGATAGAGGCGAAAGGGGTGATTGACTCAACGAGGGAGTCTCTTATGTGTCTCGTTCAAAGCCCGAGAGAGAGGCTAAACATTGTTTGACTCTGCCGGGGAGAATCATTGTACAAAGTCCAAGAGGAGGCTATGACGCTGTTTCAGTTGAGTGACAGGTCCAGTATGCTGATTTAAAGAGAAAATCAGTTCTTATATGAGTAACACTGTACTCAAGGATTTGATTCGAGGATCCGGGTTATTCCTGTTCTTTAAGGAAGTGGGAAATCCGAAGGGCATTGAGACTGTCCGAGTCTACGGGTTTTCTTCCTATTTAACGAAGGGGTCACTTGAGAATGTCTTTGAAACTCAAGGATATTGGACTGTCCGTGTCTAGAGTTTCATCTTTTGTACTATGCTTTGAGAAACAGTAGTAGTCTCTTTGAAAGGACTGTTCTATGAAGATGACTAAGTTCTGTTCCTATACCTCTCGCAGGTCGTCGGGACAATTTGTACGAAGCCCAAGAGGAGGCTGGAAGCTTTTAAGAAGCCGAGTGGTCCTTGTATAAAGCCCAAGAAAAGGCTATCATTCCCGGAGGAAGAATCATTATACGAAGCCTAAGAGGAGGCTGTGAATACTTCTAAGAAGCCGATGGGTCCTTGTACTAAGCCCAAGAGGAGGCGGGGTTGCTTTTAGGAAGCCTGTGAGTCCTTGTATGATGCCCAAGAGGAGGCCGATGCTTTTAAGAAGCCGATGGGTCCCCAAACCCCGAGAAATTCAAGACAGGTTATTCACGAGGAATAGATCAAGCCAGGAAAGTTCGAGAATTTGGAAGAAACTCAGGAGATGCCATTCACTGAGAAAAGATCATCTCTGGGGAATAGAGTTTCTTGACAAGTGCTTTTAAGAAGCCTGTGGGTCCCCAAACCCCGAGAAATTCAAGACAGGCCATTCACGAGAAATAGATCAAGCCAGGAAAGTCTGAGAATTTGGAAGAAACTCAAGAGATGCAATTCACGGAGAAGAGATCATCTCTGGGGAGTAGAGTTTCTTTGACAACTTCTACGAGTGACAGTCTATGAAAGGGTTCACAGAGAATGCTGCCTTTCATATCTCCATATTGTTTAATGATGCGTTGTATTCGCAAGTGCACGAATCGCGTCAGAATAATATAAAAAGTTATCGTATCCACAGAGACCAAATGTCGATCTAACGATTTCTGTTTGTTACAGTGCTTATCTAAGGCAGTTCAATTCAGGGTTTACTAATGCAGAGGAAAATAAATAAAAGTAAATGACGAGGTAATGAAATTCAGACAAAACAATAGGCTTGAATGTAATTCTCATAACCGATAATATTTCTATATTCATCAACAGAACTACTTACGGGCAATATCTTCTATTTTAAGAAAAGAATTCAATTTAACAGGAACTGTCGCTTTCGCGTAGTCAGAACCAAGTTTACCCTCTAAACTAACCCCTTTATTGTCACTTATAAAAAGGCGCGCATTGCGTTAGAGTCATGGAAAACTTACTTTTAAGAAATGCAAATTCTAAACTAAACAGAAAAGTATTTTGACCTGAAATCTCTAAACTAAAGAGGTTCAAAATGAACCAGATTCTAATCCCACTAACGCGTCCGAAAATAGTTTTAAAATCTCTTTTCTAAAGTGTTAAAAATCCCTACTCAACTGAGCAAAGAGCTTTCACTGTATTTGATCAGTTGAGAACTAAACAAGTTCACAAATGGTTGGACGACTTTCGATCTTACCCAACATTGCTTTTAAGTACAGAAAATTTGTGTTAAAGATTAAAACAGCCCTTAAGTACTTCTATTAACATATAGACGTATTACGGTGATTATGGTCTTTACCTTCTTACCTATCTAAAACTTAGCCAGCCATGGTAGTTATAACAGTCATATTAATTCTTATCATGTATGGAATTAAGTCTTTTGAAAAGTAAAGTTTTGAAAAGTAAGGCAAGACAATAAATAAACAAAATAAAGCAAGTACAAGAGATAAATGAAAGTAAATGCGATTAAAATAAAACCTGCTCCAAAGCGGAGTCTTTAAATCTGGTACAATGTACGGAAAAGAAAATGCTGGTAGGATTACTTCTACCAAAGTGCTCCAACTTGATTACAGACACTCCAAGACTTGATTACAAACTCGATCACACACAGTGCAATAACTCCTCGATGTGAGAAGATTACCGCTTTACAAGAGTGAAATTTATGCCTAGGATGAAGTAAACTAGGATTGGATGATCCTAAAATTCGAGTTCTGAGAGTATTTATAGGCAAAGTTGGCAAGGTGCAAAGACAAAAGTGACCTTGGCTTGAAAAATGGGCGGGAACTCATTTTGCCTTGTCGCGCCCGCGACAGGCCTACCGCGCCCGCGACATGAAGAAAACGGCGAAGGTGAGTGCTGATCGTGGGAACGTGGCAGTTGAGTTGTGGAGATCATGGGACACGTCGTCGCCTACCCTGGGGCGCCCGCGACAAGAGAAGCGACAAGAGTAAATTGCTGCCAAACTTGAATTCTTGCTCCTTTTGCACCCTTTTTCGTCTGGAACCTCGATTTATTGAAAACCTGAAAACAAAGGGAAACATGACAATAACAAAGCAAAAATAATAGAAAAACAACTAATATGCATGTGAAATCAGAGTCGAAAATACAGTATAATTTAGTGTCATCAAATTCTCCCACACTTAGACCTTTGCTTGTCCTCAAGCAAAACATTTAAAGCTCATAGAAAAATCAGTGTCGATCGATGATTTTTGGGCGAAAAGGGCTTCTAAATCCGAGCCTGGATGCAGTGGTCGGTACTAACTGAGTGATCCAAGGGCATCGTGATGACACTAATCCGCAAATACGGACATAAACTGCGCTCCTATACCAATCAACCCATTATATCCCACAATACCTAGGCCTTCATTTTCCATCTCTTTTGAGTCCTTTTCATTCAAGCGCAATCACATTAAGCCCGTTTTCCGCACATGCTTCATGGTAGAGTGACCTGTTAGTGATTCTGATCTTTTCATACCGGATTTCTGGCACAAGGAACTGTGTAAAATCCTTTTATTCCTCTCAAGTGCAGTTGTGGGGATCGGATCGTAATCCGCCCTACCGAGTTCAGCGCCAGACACCTCTGAACCAACTGAAATGAGCAAGCTAAACATCTTATTACTTTTCTCTTCTTTTTTTTCTTTTTTTTTCATCATTTTTTTTTTGGTATATGCACTCAGATCAGTCACTTATATTCGTCGGTCTCCTACTTAGAACATGTTTAGGCCGGAGCTGATTGCTGAAATAAACTACTAAGGATGATTTTGAAATGAAATTAGGGCCATGGTACATGGGGTTTCAGGTGTGATTCTTATATTTATGAAGTTCATGGTGTAAGGACGATACTGATGTTTCGAAGGTTCTCCCAAGTCACCGCATCCTAACCCGAACCTGTCTTAAAGTCCAGAAATTTTTCAGAACAACACTTTTTTCTAGAAAAATTATTATTATTATTTTTTTTTTTTTGAGCAAGCTAAACATCTTATTACTTTTTTTTTGGGGGGGTTAAAATATGTGGAAAAAAATGAAGGTGAACCAAAAAAATATACTTATACTAATGACTCTTCAAACACATGCATTTTCTAAAACAGAAACAAAAGTAAATAACTGAAGGGAAATAAAAATAAACTACTAAAACGACGGAAATAAAAACGATAAAATCTCCTCCCACACTTAAATCAAACATTGTCCCCAATGTTTCGAAGTAAGCTAAGGAGAAAGGAACCTGGCAAAACTAGTGAGGACCGCTGGTGCCCTCGCCGCCCTGTGCTGGACGCTCAGAACGACGGGATCTACTACGGTGATGGTCTCGCTGGTCCATCCTAGCCTGCAATTCTGCCTGAGCAGCTTTCACCTCACGAAGGTTACCTAAGATGGAACCCTGAGTGGCCTCCATAAGCTGAAAGTGCTGATGGTTATATTGTTGTTGACGGGACTGCTCAGTGGTGATCGCAAGCAGAGTACGGGAGATGGTCTCGTAAGATTGGTCTGCTCTCCGCCGCGACTCTTGCATAAAGCTCATCTGGTCCGCCATCTGTTGCTGAATGGAAGAGAGCAGGTCTTCATGCCGTGCTTCTCTAGCCATATGGTCTCGCCACATCTCCTCCGTAATATAAAATCCGGGAGCAGCTTCTGCAAAAGTGTTAGAAGAAGATGGTGCGGTGTGTGATTGTGTAGGGCGAGGGGGGGACACACGCTCTCTATGGTCATACTCATCATCTGTGTCGGGCCCCTCATTGTCATGGACATTAGGAGGAATTAGACCTAGAAAAGGTGGGGCAGTAAGGTCATAGATCCAGTTTCTCTCGAATCGTACATCTGTACGTCTACTGCACGACATAACAATTGATTCGACGACTACCCCGTGAATCATCAACTCATAACCACCAGCCCTCCTTGATCGGCACAATTTCATGTCTTTCAGAAATTTTAAATTAATTGTGCGAGGGGGGCAGTGGTTCTAAAGTAGCTATCTCATCATTCAAATTTAGTGCCCGAGCAATAGACGTAATCAATCCGCCAAAAACTATCGGTCCACCCTTATTTACCGTTAAGCACATGTGGGCGATCATAAATGGAACCGGATTGATTCTTACATTTGTGAGGCATCCTCGTAAGAACAAAAGTTCTTTGCTATTAACTTTGTTTTGATTCTCCCGACCAAAAATAGAGCATGCCAAAAGATATCTGAAAATTCTTATGGCCGGGTTATGAATGGTCGAGGCGAGTATTCCCTTAAAGGAATTAACAATAGTATCTGACAACCTGCGCCAGAAGGCGAATATCTCGACTGACCATTCAGCATCTGAAGGAGCCTCACAAACAGCACCCTCCCCATGAGGGAATTCCAATAGACCTGCTAGCTCATCGGTACTGAACTGATACTCAACAGTAAACAGTCTAAAATGCATGGTACCGACTGTGCTAGCAGTGTCGGGACGAACGGTATAAACCAATGAACTCAAAAACTCAACCGTCATCCTCTCATAGGTGGGTTCTTTTGTGGTGAAAACAGTGCCTAAACCTACAAAGTCTAACATATGGAAAACGCTATGATGAACCCCTAAAGCGTGCAAGCAAGTATCGTCGACATACCTCGTCGAGAGAATTTCTCGATCCTGAAGCTTTTGAAGTTGCCGCCTCTGCCTATTCCCAGATTGTCCTTCCCGAAGAATGACTCCATTAAACTCCATTGATGAAGATGGTGAAGAGGGTGGAAGAAAAGTGGTATGATAAAGGTTGGATTTTTTTGGGTTTTTGTTGATGGAAATTGAAATGGAAAGTTAAGAGATGATTGGTGAATGCTAGAGATATGAATTTCAATGGGGTTTTATAGGGATTTTTCGGAGGGAAAAATGGGTTTGAAAAGGTTGGAGCTTCAAAAATGGTGGAAATGGAGGTTCTGTCCCGATTTTACAAGGACGCTGCCGCGGGCGCGACAAGTGTGTCGCGGGCGCGACGAGAGCAAATCCGCTGATGGGCCTCAATTTGTCTTTTTGAATGGGCTTTTTGTCCTTCATTTGGCCTTGGGGGGTCTTTTTAGCATTCCATATGTCCTAAAAATGTAGTTTTGCACAAAATTTTCACAAGCATATATATATTTTTATAATAAATTTTTTTTATATATTTTTTCAAAGAAAAAAAATAAAATAAAAGAAAATATTAGCATATAAACATAAAAAACTCAAACCTTAATATAAATCGGAAATATATCAAATGCAAATAGTAGGATATATGTCTGGGTGATACTGGAAGTAAATTAATGCATAAGAAATATAGTAAATAATACGAAAATGGAAATCAAGATGTCTGGTCATCAGTCTAGTCATCTCCACGGAGTCTTGCTATCTCACGACGGAGCTCCGCCATGTCTTCATACAGCACATCGTACTCAGTAGCGTGGGTCAGCTCTGACACTTCCATCCCTAGGCGTAGATCAGCAAGAGTCTGTCGGAGATCTGCTATCTCTTGGCGCATCATCGCCATCTGGGTCTGCATATCTGGAGTACCTAATGAATGATTATTTGACCATACCGTGGTCCTGTCAGATGGTGGAGCTGGAACGTACTCTAGCTCTTGGCAGGGTCGTGGTGCGTCCACCGTCTCACCATGTCCTTCTAAGGTATATGTCCAGTTTGCTGGGTCATGGACACTGGTCATAACAGGATCAGGCAAAGTGAAATGATGTATGGTCTCACCATCGATCAGGAGTCTAAACTAAGAGGGATTAAAGGAATTTCTTCTCATCAGCCCCCGATCTAAACAAAAATCAATATCCATGGTGGTATGGCTGCAGTAGGGAGTCAAATGAAATAGATTTTGGCCAAGGCCTAGAGCAGCAGCAATCTCAGTCACATTACCTCCTACATGTATAGGTCCTCCTGCCCAGGTGGCAACACCACTAAAAGAGTACAGCATAAAGTTACCACAAGCTAAACGACGTGACTGATTCGCACAAAACATGAAAAATATGTCCTCCTCAGTAACGTGGTCATCAGCATCTGCTCTCCCAAAGAATGTATGGGCAATGATCATCTGAAAGTATCGAAGAGCTGGGTTATGGATAACCTGCGAAATGTGAGTATCAGGGTCAGGGCCTCCACCTCCAGAGATGTCACTCCAAAATTTCTCCACGTCTCTATTCATGAAGTAACCCATGGGCAGCTCATGGATAGCGCCAACTCCAGTCTCAAATACAAGAAGATCACCGAACTCAGTATGGGTGAACGAATACTCTGTGCCAAATAACCTGAAGCTGGTGTGGCCATTTGGTCCCAAGTACGGATCATAGGAGAAAGAGTTGAGGAACTCCAGAGTGAGGTTCCTATAGGTGGGATGCAAATCATCAGCGTACTGGTCCCATTTGAGCTGGTGGGTCAAGTATCGGACACTGGGCTCTATGCCCAAAGCTTTCATGCAATCACTGTCTGGGTAGCGAGTGGGTGCCATAGGTCTGAGTGAAAGCATCGCATAACGCTCTCTCTGAGCATCGTCTCTAAAGGTCATGTGCATGTCGTCGACTGGTGGCATCCTGAAAGAAAAGGTTAGGAAAAACAGGCCCATGGGTTGCCTCCCATGCAGCGCTTGCTTAACGTCGTTAGCTCGACGAGTTCAAGTCATGTATCTGGTGCGAGGATAGGTGGGTCTGTTAACGTGAACCTGGAGTAGTATGCTGGAATGTCACCTCCTTCATAATGCTTAAGCCTTTGTCCATTTACAACGAACGGACTGCAAGATTTGTTCTTAATTTCCACTGCCCCAGATTTTAGGACTTTGGAAACTTCGAACGGGCCCGTCCATCTAGATCGAAGCTTACCTGGAAAAAGTCGCAGTCTTGAATTGTATAGAAGAACAGGGTCACCTATGTTGAAGTCTTTCTTGACGATCTTCTTGTCATGCCATGCTTTGGTTCTCTCTTTATATATGATGGCATTTTCATAGGCTGATTGTCGGAGCTCTTCTAGCTTATGTATGTCTAAGATGCGTTTCTCACCAGCTGCTAGGTAATCAAAATTTAAGGTTCTGACGGCCCAATATACTTTGTGTTCCAATTCAAAGGGTAAGTGACATGATTTTCCGTAAACTAGCTGGTAAGGGGTTGTTCCAATGGGAGTCTTATAGGCTGTCCTGTAGGCCCACAGTGCTTCTAAAAGCTTCTGTGACCAATCCTTTCTGGATATCGAGACAGTTTTTTCTAAGATATGCTTGATCTCTCTATTGGATACTTCTACTTGCCCACTGGTTTGTGGGTGGTAAGGTGTGGCTACTCTATGTTTAACTCCATACTTCCTCAACAGTTTGTCAAAAATCCTAGATATAAAATGCGATCCTCCATCACTTATGACTAGTCTGGGAACTCCGAATCTAGGGAATATATTCTGCTTGAACATCTTTATCACTACTCGGGTGTCGTTTGTGGGTGCAGCTATAGCTTCAATCTATTTGGACACGTAATCGACAGCGACTAAAATATATTTGTTTCCTAAGGATGATGGAAAAGGTCCCATAAAGTCGATTCCTCAAACATCAAAAAGTTCTACTTCTTGAATGTTTCTTAATGGCATTTCATTTCTCCTCGAGATGTTTCCGGAGCGTTGACATGGGTCACACTTGGTTATATATGTATGAACATCACGCCATATAGTTGGCCAATAAAGACCAGCTTGTAAGATTTTAGCGTGAGTCTTGGATGTGCTTGCGTGTCCTCCGTAGGGTGCTGAGTGACAATGTTCTATGATATGGTGCACTTCTTCCTCTGGAACACACTGGCGAAAGATTCCGTCAGTGCCTCTCTTAAAAAGGAGTGGTTCATCCCAATAGAAATGTTTAACGTCATTGAAGAACTTCTTTTTCTGCTAATAGCTGAGGTCAGGAGGTATTATATCTGCAGCAAGATAGTTAACAAAATCTGCATACCGGGGTACATTATTTACCGCTAAGGATTTTACAGAATCTTCTATGGTTTCTAAACTTACATCTCCAATGGCATCTAGCTTAGCGATTAACCTGTCATAAGCAAAGTCATCATTTATGGGTACTACATCAGGTTTCAAGAACTCAAGCCTGGAAAGGTGATCGACAACTACATTCTCGGTGCCTTTCTTATCTCTGATATCAAGGTCAAATTCTTGCAATAAAAGTATCCACCGGAGTAACCTAGGTTTAGCATCCTTTTTATTCAAAAGGTATCGGATGGCGGCATGATCAGTGTAAACAATTATTTTGGCTCCCACCAAATAGGATCTAAATTTGTCTATGGCGAAAACTACGGCTAGGAGTTCTTTTTCTGTGGTTGCATAGTTTAACTGAGCAGCATCTAGAGTTCTACTGGCGTAGTAAATCACATGTAACTTCTTATCAGATCTTTTCCCTAGCATTGCTCCTACAGCGTAATCACTAGCATCACACATGATTTCAAAAGGTTTTGTCCAATCTGGTGGTTGCATAATGGGTGCTGAGATTAAAGCTTGTTTTAAGAGGGTGAATGCTTCGTTGCATTTTTCATCAAAAATGAACTCGGCATCTTTCATCAGAAGACCTGTCAAAGGTTTAGTGATTTTAGAGAAATTTTTAATGAAACGCCGGTAAAATCCAGCATGTCCAAGAAAACTTCGAACTTCTCTAATTGTTTTGGGTGGTTTAAGATTCTCTATCACCTCGATCTTAGCTTTATCAACTTCAATGCCTTTTTCAAAAACGATATGTCCTAGAACTATACCTTCAGTGACCATGAAGTGACATTTCTCCCAATTTAATACCAGGTTTACTTCGACACATCTCTTCAAGATCTTTTCAAGGTTGATTAGGCAGTTATTGAAATCAAATCCGCAGACTGAGAAATCATCCATGAATACTTCCATAATTCCATCAAGATAATCAGCGAAGATTGACATCATGCAACGCTGAAAAGTTGCTGGGGCATTACAGAGTCCGAAAGGCATACGTCTATAGGCAAAAGTTCCATATGGGCATGTGAAGGTTGTTTTCTCTTGGTCATCAGGGTGTATAGGAATTTGGAAAAAACCTGAATATCCGTCGAGGTAACAGAAGTAGGAATGTCTAGCTAGACGTTCCAATATCTGATCTATAAAAGGTAATGGGAAATGGTCTTTCCTAGTGGCTTTGTTTAATTTTCTGTAATCTATGCACATACGCCAACCTCCTTCTATCCGTTTTGCAACGTGCTCACCTTTTTCGTTTTGAACCACGGTGATGCCTCCCTTTTTAGGTACTACATGCACAGGGCTTACCCATTTACTGTCCGAGATCTGATATATTATCCCTGCTTCCAACAACTTAAGAACTTCCTTCTTAACTACCTCACTCATTATAGGGTTAATCCTTCTTTGGTGTTCTCTCGAAGGTTTAGCATCTTCCTCAAGTGAAATCCAGTGCATGCACACAGATTGACTTATTCCTTTAAGTTCTGAGATGTTGTACCCTAGTGCTAAGGGATATCTTCGCAAGACATCTAAGAGTTGGTTTGTTTCATTTTGGTTCAGAACGACACTGACTATAACTGGTCTTTCCATTTCTTTGTCTAAAAACTCATATCTTAGATTCTTGGGTAATTCTTTTAATTCTAAGGTTGGTTTGCTGGGGTTTTGTATAGGATCTGGAGTTAAGGATAGACATTCAAAAAGGCTATCATCTATGTAGGGTTCCATACTATCATCATTTTTCTCAATGGGCGTTGAAGGTAGTTTTATTCTTTCTATTGGCTCTTCTTGGTTAAGTTCACGGACACATTCATCAATGACATCAACTGCATAACATGCATCTCCTATTACTGGTGCCGCGAGAAACTTTGCTAGGACAAACTCTATTTTTTCGTTACCTACCTCAAAAGTTAATTTTCCTTTCTTGACATCTATTATGGCTCCTGCAGTTGATAGGAAGGGTCTACCTAGGAGGATTGAGATATCTTTATCTTCTTTGATGTCCATTACGACGAAGTCGGTGGGAATGAACAACTTGCCTATTCTAACTGGGATGTCTTCTAATACGCCTACAGGGTATTTTATAGATCTGTCAGCTAATTGGAGAGACATCTTAGTAGGTTGCAAATCTCCTAGTTTCAATTGTTCACAAACTGCAAGGGGTATTAGGCTTACACTGGCTCCTAAGTCCAGAAAGGCTTTATCTATGACATGATTCCCCAAAATACAAGGTATGGAGAAATTCCCCGGATCTTTGTCTTTTTTGGCAAGTTTGTTCTCGGAAATGGAATTACACTCCATTGGTTTTGGATCGTCAAGTCTACGTTTATTGGTGATGATGTCCTTCAGCAATTTAGAATAAGATGGTATTTGGGTGATGGCTTCTGTAAAAGGAATCTCTACATGGAGTTTTTCTATAACTTTAACAAACTTCTGGAATTGGTCATTGATCTTAGTTTGTTTAAGTCTTTGTGGATAGGGAATTGGTGGTTTGTATGGCTGAGGGGGTGTTGAAGCTTCGTCCGTAACTTCTCCTTTATCTTTGCCTTTTGGTTTCTCAATTTCTACGGGTTCCTCACCTTCGGGGGTAGCATCCTTTTTGGAAATTTCGGAGTCACTCAATGTCGGGTTTTTAGGCCCTTCATAAGTGGTTCCACTTCGTAAGGTAACAGCGTTAGCTTGCCCTCGAGGGTTCTGTTGAGGTTGTCCAGGAAATTGTCCTCCAGGAGTAGTTTGGGGTGCTTGCTTTAAGGCTACCTGAGAGATCTGGGTTTCAAGCATCTTGCTGTGGGTGGCCATTTGATCCATTTTGGTTCCTAGTTGGGTAAGCAGCTCATTCACATGAATATTCTGATTTAGGAACTCTTTGTTTTGCTGGGCTTGTGCTGTTATAAAATCATTTAGCACTTTCTCAATATTTGGCTTAGGTGGCACTGCTTGCATAGGTTGGTTTTGTCTAGGTACTTGATTGTTGGTTGATCTCGGAGGTGCTTGGTTTTGGATAGGGTTATTATTTTTGTAGGAAAAATTAGGGTGATTCCTCCATCCAGGGTTGTAAGTATTTGAGAACGTGTTTCCTTGGGCATAGTTGACTGGGTTTGGGTTAGTCTCATTTAACAGATGGCAGTCAGCTGATTGATGACCTTTAGTACCACAAAGTTCGCAATCCGACACTACTGCTGCTGCAGCGGTTGGTTGTGCGTACATTTGATCGATCTTGAGGGCCATAGCATCCATTTTGGCTTGCATCATGTCTATAGAGCTTACCTCATGTTTACCTCCTTGGGCTTCTTTCTTTTCCATTGTTGCTCTTTCGTTTCCCCATTGATGATGGTTTTGAGCCATATCTTCAATGAGACCACAAGCGTCAGGATAGGGTTTGTTCATCAGGGCACCGCCAGCGGCAGCGTCGATGGACATCTTTGTGTTATAATGAAGTCCGTGGTAAAAGGTATGTATAATCAACCATTGCTCCAAACCATGGTGTGGACAAGCCCTTAGAAGGTCTTTATACCTCTCCCAAGCTTCAAATAGCGATTCTCCTTAGTTTTGGGTAAATCTTGTTATTTGGTTTCGGAGAACGGCTGTTTTGCTTGGGGGAAAGTATCTGGCAAGGAATGTTCTCCTAAGGTCTTCCCATGTTGTTATAGAATTGGCTGGAAGGGAATCTAACCAAGTTAGGGCTTTGTCTCTAAGGGAAAAGAGAAATAGTCTTAAACGAATCGCCTCAGGACTAGCACCATTGGTCTTAAAGGTGTTTGACAACTGGATAAAGACTTTTAGATGTTGGTTTGGGTTTTCAGATGGTAGTCCTGCGAATTGGTTTTGTTGAACTAGTTGTAATAGGGACGGTTTTAGTTCAAAATTATTGGCAGGTATGGTAGGGTTAACTATACTAGAGCTCGGTTCTTCGTCAGCAGGCTGAGCGAATTCCTTAAGGGGTCTTTAGTTACGATCTTCGTCCATAGCTTGCTTAATTCGACGAAGCCAAAGTCGTGCGCGAACGTAACGTTCTGGTTCCACTAAAGGATCTATTACACTACTGGAGCTGCGAGATCTTCGCATCGACCAGTTCGTGCGGCCCTAGTCTAAACGGTGATAACAAACGAAATTCGAAATTCGGCGAAATTGGTCCCCGGCAACGGCGCCAAAAACTTGATGCGTTGTATTCGCAAGTGCACGAATCGCGTCAGAGTAATATAAAAAGTTATCGTATCCACAGAGACCAAATGTCGATCTAACGATTTCCGTTTGTTACAGTGCTTATCTAAGGCAGTTCAATTCAGGGTTTACTAATGCAGAGGAAAATAAATAAAAGTAAATGACGAGGTAATGAAATTCAGACAAAACAATATGCTTGAATGTAATTCTCATAACCGATAATATTTCTATATTCATGAACAGAACTACTTACGGGCAATATCTTCTATTTTAAGAAAAGAATTCAATTTAACAGGAACTGTCGCTTTCGCGTAGTCAGAACCAAGTTTACCCTCTAAACTAACCCCTTTATTGTCACTTATAAAAAGGCGCGCATTGCGTTAGAGTCATGGAAAACTTACTTTTAAGAAATGCAAATTCTAAACTAAACAGAAAAGTATTTTGACCTGAAATCTCTAAACTAAAGAGGTTCAAAATGAACCAGATTCTAATCCCACTAACGCGTCCGAAAATAGTTTTAAAATCTCTTTTCTAAAGTGTTAAAAATCCCTACTCAACTGAGCAAAGAGCTTTCGCTGTATTTGATCAGTTGAGAACTAAACAAGTTCACAAATGGTTGGACGGCTTTTGATCTTACCCAACATTGCTTTTAAGTACAGAAAATTTGTGTTAAAGATTAAAACAGTCCTTAAGCACTTCTATTAACATATAGACGTATTACGGTGATTATGGTCTTTACATTCTTACCTATCTAAAACTTAGCCAGCCATGGTAGTTATAACAGTCATATTAATTCTTATCATGTATGGAATTAAGTCTTTTGAAAAGTAAAGTTTTGAAAAGTAAGGCAAGACAATAAATAAACAAAATAAAGCAAGTGCAAGAGATAAATGAAAGTAAATGCGATTAAAATAAAACCTGCTCCAAAGCGGAGTCTTTAAATCTGGTACAATGTACGGAAAAGAAAATGCTGGTAGGATTACTTCTACCAAAGTGCTCCAACTTGATTACAGACACTCCAAGACTTGATTACAAACTCGATCACACACAGTGCAATAACTCCTCGATGTGAGAAGATTACCGCTTTACAAGAGTGAAATTTATGCCTAGGATGAAGTAAACTAAGATTGGATGATCCTAAAATTCGAGTTCTGAGAGTATTTATAGGCAAAGTTGGCAAGGTGCAAAGACAAAAGTGACCTTGGCTTGAAAAATGGGCGGGAACTCATTTTGCCTTGTCGCGCCCGCGACATGAAGAAAACGGCGAAGGTGAGTGCTGATCGTGGGAACGTGGCAGTTGAGTTGTGGAGATCATGGGACACGTCATCGCCTACCCTGGGGCGCCCGCGACAAGAGAAACGACAAGAGTAAATTGCTGCCAAACTTGAATTTTTGCTCCTTTTGCACCCTTTTTTGTCTGGGACCTCGATTTATTGAAAACCTG
This sequence comes from Lathyrus tuberosus, assembly GCA_022829125.1. Classification (NCBI taxonomy): domain Eukaryota; kingdom Viridiplantae; phylum Streptophyta; class Magnoliopsida; order Fabales; family Fabaceae; genus Lathyrus; species Lathyrus tuberosus. The sequence goes on from JALAZF010000282.1 coordinate 4,988,012, forward strand.
AAAACAAAGGGAAACATAACAATAACAAAGCAAAAATAATAGAAAAACAACTAATATGCATGTGAAATCAGAGTCGAAAATACAGTATAATTTAGTGTCATCATTTAACCCCAAGAGGAGGGAAGATTGTGTCTGGTAATCCTATAGGGATCTAGTTTTGACTATTTAAGAGTGATCAACGGACTTAATGCTATACGTAGTTGTCGGGGAAACTCTAAATATCTATACTATTATTACACAGTTGATATGAGTTTATGAAAAAAGACTTACAGCGAAACAGTCCCACAATACAGTTATATGTATATGAAAGCGGTAAATGAAAGCGGATAAACACTTACTCGGTTGTAGAGCTTCCATGCTGTTTGGTTAGTTGTTCAACAAAGAAAAATTAAAAACAACAGTATATTCAAAATCAAAGGAGAACGTGCTTTGAAAAAGAAAGATTTGGGGCTTACAGCTCAATGAGAGGCCCAGGGTTTTATCAGTGAGCGCACTGTTTGAATTTGTACAGAGGGACTTATACAAGTGACTGAGGCCCAAAAAGGTTTTCTGTACAAAGGGATGGGTCTTACACTCTCTCAAGAGGCCCAAAAGGTTTTAAAGAAAAAGAGTGGGGCTTATAACACGAGGGTAGGCCCAGATGATTTTTCGTTTAAAATGGCGATCGCGCCGAGATTTTCTTTTAACGCGAAGGGGCTTATACAATATCCGAGGTCCAAAGTTGTTTTTGGTTAAAAGGGGGTTGGGTCTTACACTCTAATAGAGACCCAAAAGTTTTGAATGGGTCTTATAGCTCAAGGAGAGGCCCAAGGTTTTTTGTTTTGAAAAGGCGACGATTGTGCCGTTTGTTTTTTACGGTATCGGGATTTATACAATATACTGAGGCCCAAAAATGATTTGGTCAAAAAAAGGATTGGATCTTACACTCTATCAGAGGCCCAAAGTGTTTTGAAAATTATTTATGAGGGTTGAATTAATCCAAAAATCCTAATTCATTTTCAAAAATGTATTTAATTGAATAAAAATTCAATTAAAAATGATCAAAATTGTTTAACATATGGAAAACAAATTGTGATCTTGGATTAATGCTTCAAAAATTAATTGTTGACCTACAAAATAATTAGAAGGCATTAAAAGTTGCAAAATCAAGGTGGAAAAAATATTTTAAATGTTAAAAACAATAAAAACATTAATTCTTTGCAAAAATATCAATTATATAAAATAAATAATTTTTTTGGGATTTTTTTGGGAAAATAAAATATTTTAACATTTTTGTGAATTATTAAAAAAAGAATCAACTTAAAATCATTAAAACTCAGAGAGAAATTAATTTTTGAATCAATTAAATAAAATCACAAAATTCAAATATTTGAATATTCAAAAAATGGCGCCAAGAACACACCAAGAACACGCGCGTCTTCTGGGTTTGTCCAGATTTGCATTTTCTCTCCAATCTCACTGAATACTTGATTATATCTTGCAATTCACATACCAATCAACTCGTTTCAATCTCACGATCATGTCTATGACAATTAATTTCATTTAAATTAAGCATAAAACAAGAAATCACGAAAAATCCTCAAGAACCCTAATTTATGCATGAAGGCTAGGATTTTTGATACACGATTCAAACAATGCAATTAATTGAGGGGAAATATTCCATGCATGATTATGAACATATGGCCAAATTATTGTGCAGCAAAAATTGCATGGATCATAGAGTTAGAAGAGCTCATGCTTACCACTTGCAGCTGGTGATCGTGATTTGTGTTGGAGGTGTTACAGCTAAGTTCCAATGATCTGGATAGCTTCCCTAGGTGCCATGGAGTGTGTATGAATGCTTGGAATGGATTGAAATGATCTGGAACTTGAGATGGTACCCCAATTGCAAATCTGTCAAGAACTTGAGCAATTGGCTGGTGATTTTGTGAAATCTGTGTTCCAGATGTTATGTGAGTGTTTGGATCACTTCTATATGATGTATGTGAGGTGTGTGTGTGATTGGTTTGATTGGAAAAGCTCTCAAACTCAAAACCCGATAGTGACTTGCCTTAGAAGGCAAAATTGGAGTGAAAGAAGAGATTTTGAGGAAAGCATCTGTTTGATGGCTTTGGTGTACTCAAACTGATCACAATTAAGCTCTATTTATAGTAGAACAAGTTTGTTTTGCAAGGAATAGTGAATGGCAACTGCTGGGTAGGTTTGGCCAATGTTGGCAAATGAAAATCCAAGTCTCCTCTAGCCATTGACTAGAGGTTAGGGCACAGGCTGCTGGTTCCCTTGGTCTTGGATAAGTCTTGACTGAATTCAGTTGAGAATGGCTCAGTCCATGCCACCTTGATGCTTCCATTGAATGCTTCAATCCAAAATTGGAGTCTTGTCCCTATTTTGGCAATTCTAGGTTCAACATGTTATTTCTTGTTCCAAAGACTTTGGAGGCTTGGCTCAGTGATTGTCCCCTTTAGATTCAATCCTCAGAGGTGTCCAAGTGGATAGGAGCATTTGGATTTGGCTGATTTTGGCAAATCGACCAAAAGTGTAAAAATCTGCCTTGCCTTGGCAGATTTCAGCAAGGCAACTTGCCAATGTCATATCTCATGACTCAAATTGAATTTGGTAATGTTCTTGGCCATTTTGGAAAGCCCTTACATGATACAACAACTGTTTGAACATGTTTGGTTTTGATCTCTTTTGAATCCAAGTGAAAAATCCCCCTACATTTGGCAAAAAGTAAGGTAAAATCTGACTTAGTGAAATTTTCACCAAGTGTTGGAACAAAGTGACTTTTTTTGATTTTGATCACTCCATAACTCAAAATCCATGAGGAATTTGGACATAGGTCAGTATGAAGCTTTTGTAGAGGGCAATGAGATCTATAAATCAAGCTTTGAGTGGGGAACAATGGCCTTGTGGTTTAGGAGTTATGACCCTCCAAAGTTGGCACATTAGTGTCACTTTTTCCATAACTTAGAAATTTTTCTAAGTGTTTATGGTTACCCCTTTTACAAATTATCCCACTTTCTTTGATTTTTCTTGATGAATGATGATTCAAATCATACATTAACATCATTTTAGGGTTAGAAATCCATTTTGGTGAAAAATCTCAAAAAGTCAAAGTTGACTTTTGTGCACAGTTGACTTTTTATCAGATGAATTCCAAACTGTGCAATTATTCATGAAATCATGTCCTTGACCTAAATCAAACTTGATGGACATGTTCCATGGGTGTCATAGGGTATATTGAATCATGTCTTAGGGCTTGGGAGCATGTCCTGGTCAAAAGTCAAAGTTACAGTTGACTTTCCTCGCGAAACCCTAATTGTGGTGCAGATGAAATTGAGACTTGTTGCTCAAGCTTCTTGGATAAATCCATTGTTCCAAATGGATCAATATGGTATATTAGAGACCCTCAAATCATTTCATGAGGTCTTGGTTCATGATTTGTCCCAAAAGTCAACTTAGGGGTGAATTAGGTCAAGAAACCCTAATTCCTGATTTTTGATGAATGCAACCCCTGAGGCAAAATTGACTTGATGATTGGGTTTATGAGGTTCCATGGAGCATATTAGGTCATGTTTTGGATCTTTGGCCCATGCCCAGAGGAAATTCTCCACCTGGAGGCCCTGGTCGACCAAAACCCTAATTTGGTGACACTGGCGATCTTGAGACTTGATCCACCTAGAAGGGAGCAGCCTTGTGCTTGGTCCTTGAAGTGGGAGTCCTTTTGATCCATTGTGGATGTTTGAGAGGTTAGACAATTTGAAGATCATGTCATTCCTTAATTGATCATTTGCCTAAAAGCTTTGAGAGGGCTTGAAACCCTAAGTCTGATTGTTGTGGATGCTCGCCCATCTTTGGGGAGACTGATGAAGTATAATGGTACATCCATATTGTGATGATGAGTTTCACAATGATGGGAAATCTTAGTGGTCAAAATTTGGGGTATGACTCCCTCTTCGACGTGGCTCCCATCACCGGACTTCGACCAGATGGCATTTCTTATAACCCTGAAACTGACGCAGAGGATACAATAGGGATCTCCAATTCCAAACTCACCTACACATATTTCATAAACCACCACTTCAAACGCAGCACTGAAGAAGTATCTGACCAAGAACACATTGCACTCCTAACTGTATGGCTGTCTAGGTATGTGTTTTGCTCCAAATCTCTGCAAGTGGCTAAGAAGTATCTAACTCTAGCCAACCAACTCCACAACAACAGAGGGGTTTGCCTTAGTGAATTGATCCTGGAAAACCTCTATGAATCTATCAGCGAAGGGGCATCTCGACTTAAAGATTTAGAGGCCCAGGGCACTGTACACCTGAATGGCCCCCTCTGGCTGCTTCAACTATGGCTTAACGCAACTTTCAAAGCCAGCCTTCCCAGGAAAGGGAGAGTCGATGAAACTTCTACTGAAATTAAGGAGAGGAAGGTCGCAGGGACTCGCTTGGTCAAACTCACCCCTAATGATAATGGGGAAACTCTCAAAGGAGCCTTCTCCAGCTACATCATGATGTTTGCCAAACGGTATGAGTTCACACCAAGCATGGCCCCTTTTGCTGAGAGAAGATGTGGCCCTGAATGGTTCACAAGGCCATTCCCTAATTCAAACAAAAAGCTCCATACTGAATCTGTTTCAATCTGGAAGGCTTTCTTGATTCCTAGATTTATCGTCCATAAGCTGAATCTTGGAAAAAATATAGCAACCTTGATTGCTTACCAACCAAACCTTGTCTCTCGACAATTTGGGTTGGCCCAGACTTTCCCTAAGTGCCTATATGAGAAAAAGGGCTATGTTGTTCTTCACACTGCCAGCTTCGACGAGGGAGGTGTTGCAATCCACTTCGACCGGTTGAATGCTTGAAAAGCAGTCCTTTCCCCTGTGTACTTTCAGCCCAGTTTTTTGTGCACTCAACCATTTCACGACTGGTGGTCGAAGCACTACAATGAATAATTTCTTGATGTTGCTGCCTTCCCCCCATTACATGACCAAGCTTTCCTTGATGTGCAGGAGAAAACTAGGAAGAGTAAGTTCACTCATATCAAAGAAATTCAAGCCTTCCAAAGGTAATTTGAAACTTTCTATCGACCAGATGATATTAGTCGAACCGTTCGTGAGGCTGATGTCACTTTGAAGGAGAAATTTCTACAAAAAATGGATAAGTTAAAAATCCCTTCCAACGTTCCTCTTGAGAGACGTTATGAGATGGCTTTTAAACTCTTTCCTCCAAAATTCCCTCGACTGCCTAACGCTGATTTTGGAGTGGAACTTGCCCCTCCATTTCCAGACGGGTTTGTCTGTGGTGATTCCATAAAAATCCTTCGACAGCAGTCTCAACCGAAAGCCAAAAGGGTGGTTGCGACTAAGCATACGCTGGACAGTTTTAAAGGACACCTTCATATAGGGATCGAGGATGTTCGTATCGAATCCGAAATATATGAAGGTTTGAGGCCCTCGATTTGTGATTTATAACTAACCACTTAATTATTAACTTGTAATAATTGTCTTTGTCTTTTCAGCTATGCCCAGGAAGACCAAACCAGCTAAGAGTGTTGCTGTGAAGGTCGAGAAGGAGTCTGAAGACACAAAGGTATTTTATATCCCTTGCCTAAGTCTTATTTATGTAATCACCTTCTAATATTTGCATCACCTTTTTAGACTGCTCGAAAACCTCCAACACCTCCAAAGAAGACCAAGAAAGGTGCTCAAACAGTCATTTCTTTAGATGCTGATGATGAATCTCCTGAGGAGGTCATAGCTAAAAGGAAATGGAAGCTTACCAAAGCTTCTGGAGCTATTGGCCAACCTTCCTCGAAGGCAGCCAAAATTCTTGAAAAGACACCTACCACTAGTGGTGTCGAGAAACCATCCTCCAAGGCCGCGTCGAAATTGAACGCCGGCACTCATGAGAGTGAAAACTCAAGCCCTGATGTTGCAAATGCTCAGGTATGCACACCATCTTTCTCATAGTATTTGCACTCTTCACTCAAATATCCTTCAATCTTATTTTCCTTACTTGTGGTTTCAGGCTGATGTAGATGATTCTAACCCACCACAAACTACGTCGACCTCTGCACCAACTCTTCTGAATTGCCAAGGTGAGCCAACTTATCACCCCACTTCTGACCTTGGTTCTGGGTACAGCTCAATAAGCGAAATTAACCAACCTATCCTTCTTACAGTTCCTCCCTCTGCGACGGTCGAAATAAACAAAAACTCGCCTGTCAAGACCACCACTAAACAATCCCAGACAGATGGCTCTGATTTTGAAAAGGATGATGTCTCTAGCCAATAACCTACAGAGGCCGTTGCCACGGAAGAAGGACGTCTTGAAAATGAACCAGATAATGATCACCTTAATCAAACTGCCCATGAAGAGATGGACAATATGGGAGAACCCCCATTCCAAACTACATCTGATGATGATCAAGAGAATGATAACCAAGACAATGAAGAAGGAGACGAAGAGGAAGAAGAAGAAGAGGTCGAAGATGAAGAGGAAAAAGAAGAGGATGAAGAGAATGAAGAAGAAAGAACTGAGAAGGACCAATCCACTTCACCCGTAACTGAAAAAAGTCCTGTCAAAACTCCAACTCCTAAACCTACAGGCACTTTGACCACTGGAGGACCCACTACTGAAGATCCACTGGTTGCCCTTAGATGGTCGAATCCTCGAGAGTACGCCAAAATGATACTTGGGAAAAAGTACAGCTCCTCTGGTAGCAATCTTAGTACCTCGGCCACTTCTGGGGATCCAGCTCCAGATGACTTTGCTGGCCCTATCCTTCAAAAAATTAAAAATAAATTCCTCAAGGGAGACATCCACAGCATCTTAAATGCAGATCGAACTGCTCATCTCTTTCTGACAGACACCCTCCAGAAACTGGACCTCTCGACCCTTAAGAAAGAGGTCTCTGATTTCCTTATGGAGTAAACTACTTTAGTGAATCAGATGTATGAAGACTTCAAGCTTCTTCCCAACATTCAAAACACCATTGAAAATACAACTGCGCTGGAACATCTAGCTTGGGATGAAGCACATACATCAGAAGCCAAAGTCGGAGACCTGGAAATTGCCCAAGCTAAAAGGCAGGAAGAGATAGTGTCGAACGAAAAGGATATTGACACATGGATACAGCAAATCACAGAACTGCAAAACAAAATTTCTGATGCTGAAAAGCGTAATCTTGAGCTGAAGAATTTCGACGACACTGAACTTGCCAAAGAGCTGAAACGCACTATGGACTTCATTGATAATGCTCAAAAGCTTTAAAAATAACTTTCAGCAGCCAAACTCGACAAAGCTTTATGCGAAACACGCCTTCAGACTCACAAGGTCAACTTTCTTCAGTTGAAGTCGAAGCTCCCCTTTTGATCATCTCATGACTTTTGTTTGTAGTTCTTTTTTATCACCATATTTTCTGGCCCTTTTTAGGCCTTGTGTAATGACAATTTTAATGCCCTATGGCATCTGTTTGAATACTTTTATTTACTGTTCACTCTTCGACTTGAAAATTTTTTGGAAATCATGGCACATTTTCTTTTAAATGTTTTATTAATGGCCTTAAACTTTGCTAATCTTTGTGATTAAGGCACTCTGCCTTTTTCCTTGGAAATCATGAAAACAACGCAGCTTTAGCAGGCTAGTGCTCCAACGGCACAAGTCTCTATTCCATAAAGAAATATTAATATTGTAACCCTAGGGTATATTTCCAAGAGTAATTTCACGTGTTTCTGTCGTTGACTGGCCAATCCTTACAAGGCATTGCCCCTATAAAATCCTCTTCACATGAGCCATATTATGCACTCACTGAAGCAAGTATGAGTACTTCCTCAAAGAAAACAATAACCAAGAAGGTGGCTGAAGAAACACAGAAGGCTGAGGCAACCACCACTGCCTGCAATAACACTTCAACTGGAGCAACTTCCCAGGCCAAGAAGCGAGAAACTAAGATGAAGGTCCCCAAGAAAGGGCGTTCTAAAGCACAAGATCCTGATGATGAAGCTGACGAAGATTACCTCACCTTTCTCAACTCCATCAATTAGAGAGACTATGAATGATCCATCTCCTGGGTTTGGCGTTTTATACTTGTTTCTTTTCCTTTGTACGCCATTTTGGCCTTATCTAGCCTATTTTGGCTTTTACAATCTTATCAAAACTCATGTTCTAATATGAATCTCTTGCAAATTAGGCTTATATTTTTTCAAATATTTCCCATTTACCCTTAAGACTCTTAGATCACCCTTAATCTCCTGAACCTCGTAAGCATTATTACTGAATGCCTTAATAATTTAAAAAGGACCTTCCCACTTAGGAGACCACTTCCCTAAAGATCTGGTCTTTCGATCCATAGGAAAGATCACTTTCCACACCAATTCCCCAGCTGAAAAGGTTTTAATCTTGACCTTTTTGTTATAAGACTTCTCCACCCTTTTCTTTTGCCTTTTCAGCAACTCCAACGCATGGAGCCTTTCTTCGTCTATATCCACTAACTCATCAAGCATCATATTCCAATAAGACTCAGATGGGATCTCATGATGCCTTTGGATCCTTATGGACTGAAGATGAATTTCTACAGGCAAAACTGCATCATGACCAAATGTCAGTCGAAATGGGGTAGTATTAGTTGCCTCTTTTGGGGACGTTCGACATGCCCAAAGTATTTGGTCCAATGTCTTATGCCAATTTCTTGACCTTTTCCCACATGATTTTTTATCAACCCAATAACTACTTTATTGGCCGCTTCGACTTGGCCATTAGCTTGAGCGTAATAAGGTGTGGACGTCAAAAGCTTGAATCCCATTTCTTTGGAAAATTCTTGCATTTTTTGACCAGTGAAGACTGATCCTTGGTCTGTTGTAATTGTCTCTGGGATTCCAAACCTATAGATGATGTGTTTCTGAATAAATTCAATCACATCTTCCTGATCAACATTTGGTAAATGGATAGCTTCGACCCATTTGGTAAAATAGTCAATACCCACCAAAATGTACTTATGATTTTTTGATGATGCTGGTCTGATTTCTCCAACCAAATCCAAAGCCCATCCTCTAAAAGGCCAAGGTTTCACTATAGAGTGTAAGTCACTTGCAGGGACATGTTGAATGCCAGTGTGGACTTGACATTCCTGACAACCCTTAGCAAATTCAATGCAATCTTTTAACATGGTAGGCCAATACATACCTTGTCGAAATAACAACCATTTCATTTTATGGCCTACCTGATGTGCTCCACATGTCCCACTATGGACAGTCGAAAGGGCCAAGTACGCTTCTGCCTCACTAAGGCACTTAAGTAATACTCCCTCAGGAGTCTTTTTGAATAATTCATTACCCAACAAGACATAACTCAAAGCTTGATACTTAATTTTCCTTTCTGTCGAAGATATTGGATTTTTTAGATAATCTACTATAGGTATTCTCTAATCCTTGTCAATTATGCTATCAACTGCCAGAATTGCAAAATTATCTTCATCAGCGTATCCAATCTTAGTTTCTTCCAAGTCTGATGGGGCTAATCCTACTGACACCACCTTTCCTCTGACTTCAACTTCGATTGCATATTGTAATTTGTCTTTCGAAACTTTATACCCTGATGTAATCTGAGCCAAGTCATTAGCGACCTGGTTTTCCAGTCTAGGGATGTGTCGAAAACTAACTGCGTCGAACTTTTTCAACAGTTGATTCACAACTACAAAGTACATAATCAAGTTTTCTTTTATGCACTTGTATTCCTTGGTAACTTGTTTTATGACCAGCTCTGAATCTCCCATTATTTTGACCTGAGTTGCCCCCAATTCCAACAATACTTCAAGTCCAGCAATTAGAGCTTCATATTCAGCTTCGTTGTTAGAACAAAGGCCTTTAATTTTATACTTAAGTGTTGTTGGAATTTCATTAGGAGTAATAACAAGCACTCTTATGCCTGTCCCATCTTTGTGGGTCGACCCGTCGAAGTATAACTTCCAAGGTTCCAGTTCAAGATAGTTCAGAGGGGTTTCATTTATAGAATGGTCGACTATAAAGTCCGCCACTACTTGTCCTTTAACAGCTTTTAAAGGCTTATAGGTTAAATAATATTCAGTTAATGCTAATGCCAATTTTCCAATTCGACTGTGCAAAATAGGTTTGGACAACATATGTTTAATAACGTCATAACGAGAAGAAACATAAACATCAACTGGTTTTATATAATGCTTCAATTTTGTACAAGAGTAATTGTTGCAGTGAGAATTGGATACCATAGTTATTAATGAACTAGGATCACATTTCTTTAAATGTTCACCACCGACTTTGATTTATCCAAAGGAAAGGTTCAAAAGCGAAAAAACCTAAAGATCTAAGGTTCGGGGGTTGGTTACGCCTAAGGAAGGTATTATCATCCTAAACGTCCGTAGTACTCTACGGGAACCTCTCGTTAGTATTTATGTTATCTCTTACTCGCTTGCTAAGGCGCTATGCTAAAGGATGAAACCCTAGGGGTTAGTATCTAAGTATACTCGACAAGGTATCGCACCTTGTGCCTACGTATCCTCGGGAGTAGAATCAGAGTAATGCGTAGTTATGAAAAGAGGAACTTCTTGACGGGGTCAAGGTTCCAAGGGGTGGTAAAGTCTTGGGAAAGGCTTTACATAGAGTGCGGCGACTCTAAAGTTGTAGGTTGGTTTAAGAGGGGTAGGATTGTAAATGTTTGCGGTGGAGCATTTACTTGGAGTGTGGCGACTCCGATCCTAAGGCTAAGATTCTAAATGTCTGCAGTGAGACGTGGAGTACGGCGACCCCGAATCTTAAGGCCAAGGGTTCTAAAGTGTTAGTCCTATGACGTTTGAGTCAATATTAGGGTACCTTTCCTTTGGAATGTCGAGGGGGCTAACTTAATGATTATTAGTGCGCACTAGCAAAGTGTGAGCTAGCTTTAGTGTATAGTGACCGAAAAGGTTGAATGCGATGCCCGAAGGCGATCGACTTACATGGTTAGAAAAGGGGCTCGACGTTGGATCGAGAGTTTTTTATATTTTAAAAGGTTTTTTTTAGTAATAACAATCAAGTAAACATTCAAATAGATGTAGGCATACAAGGGCACAAACAGGATATCAATCATGAATAGCATGCTAAATACACAAGCGTACACTCAAGCGCAAGGGGTGGTTGTTAAGAAAAGAGAAGGTTGATTATTATCATGAGGATTTGTTAAGGATTTATTAATCTTGAAGTTAGAGGCTTACTTGTGAAAGGGTTTTAATCTTATTAAATAAAAAGGTTAACCTTAATACGAAGGTTTATTATGTGAGAAATTGTGTTAATGATTATTTTAAAAAAATATCTTAATTATTTTTAGAGTTATTTATCGTTATTTAATTTTAAAGTTAATTAAAAGTTAATAAAATTTCTCTTATTAAAAAAAGATTTTAGTTTTAATATTTTCTAAAAAAAGGGTTTCCATTGTAAAAGTTAATTAATTGAATATATATTATTTAAAAGGTGATATTTGAAAAAAGTGATTATATTAGTAAAAGGTTAATTAATAAAAGAGTTAATTAACGGAGGGATAAGGTGTATACGCGGGGAAAAATCTCTATCATGGATGAATAACCGTGATAAATCATGCGACCTGAATGGAGGGTGCATGGTGTGTAGTGTGTGCGCGTGTAATGTGATTATTGCAAAACAAAAGGAAAAAGGAAGGTGACCAAACGTCCCTCTCACGATCCCTATCTCTCTTCTCTCGTCTCTCTCAAAGGGTCAGGAAACCCTAGATCGTCTTCAACCTCTCGCCGTCGTCTCGCTGCTCTCGTCTCCTCTGATCAAACATACAATCCCTAACCCCACACCACCCAATACCCCAATCCACTATGTCATGATGTTTATAATTACAAGGAGTTTTGCGAATGAAAAGAGAAGGGAAAAAAACGGTAAATGGCGATGGAAGGCAACCGTCTTCGGATCTCCACCAAAGATAAGTCTTTAAGATGATTGTATGATGATTTTTGTTTGATTCGTCCTCTCTGAAATTTTTCCTTTGTATGTGTTTGTTCGTGTGGATGATGATGCCTTGTGGATTTTGATCTGCTACTCTTTGATTCTGTATCAGTATGTATGTGACTTGTGTTGGGGCCTTCTGTGAATTTGTTTTAAATTCTGCTATGTGGTGTATGTTTCTCCATGTCAGGTGTATCTGATGGTGAGTTGAGGAATATCGTAATGGCGACGACGACGGAATCAACAGCTTCACGATGACGAACGCTATGTTGTGAAGGTTAGCAATTTCAAAGCCTTGTTTCTCTTCTTTTCCAATTCTGTACTGTTGTGCGTGGGATTTCCCTTGTGTGAAATTCTCTTGCAAGACCGTGTGTGTTTGAATTTGTGGTGATTTTCTCTTTGAAATGTGATGTGTATGTGTTTTACATTTCTGGTTGAGTTGGTTTGGCGAATGGTTGTAAGATATTGGTGAGTTTCTGGTATAGGATAGGTTGAATTTGTTGATTATGACTTGTATTTGATATGTGGGATTTGATGATGTTCCCGTTCGGTTGTTCTAGTTTGATGGATTGGTAGTGTACTGTTGTGAACTTAGTGGTTTGGTGTGCTGATATTTGATTGTAGGACTGATATGAAAATGGTCTTGCGTATATTGATGTGTGGTTGTATGAATAGTGTGTTTTTCGTGGTTTTGATGAGTTGCTGGTGCGAAGTTTGGGTAAGGATATATGCAATCTTCTCACTGATACGTGTGGTGAACTGGTGAGGTTTCTTCCCTTATTTCTGATTGTGGAAAACATGCCCCTTTTATAGTCCTCAACTGTGACCTCAAATTAAATATGATGATAATGATATTCCCTTTTCCAATTGAACATGTCTGAAATTATTGCCGTTTTTGAAAGATCGTGTTTGTTTGTGTATTGGAAGTTATTAAAATTATTTAGTCCTTGTCCCTTTCCACTTCTGTCGTGATATATTGAGAACTTAAATGGAAATCCTTAGCTATTGTCTGATTATGTTTGCGGGTGTCTGGAAGTTTGTGATTTCATTTGAGTTGATGACAACTTTGCTGTGAATGGTAATTATCTGCTGCTAGTTAATGAGTTTCCATCTTACTTTGAGACAAGTTTCAATAAAAAAAAACATGATTTGATGATGACTGAATCCTCCCTCTTGATGGTTGTCTGCTGTGCTTAAATAAGTTTCCAATTTGGTCAATTTTCTTGAGACAAACACATTAACCCGTGATTTTATGCTGATGATGACATGCTGATCTCTTTGAACCGTTGATTAGTGTGATTCTGAAATGCTGCTATTGAAGAAAATTGAATTGATTATGATAATTAAGAGCTTCCCAATTTGACCTTTAATGTATTGGACATGCTAGCTTTGGATGGGGGCCCCTGCTGTAATTAAAGTGAAATCCTCATGAAGTCTCCAAGTACAACTTTTATGGCAGTGAGAGAAGGGTGTTTAATGGTCGTACGGAAAGTACATAATAGTCAGAGATCTTTTTCTTTTATGCTTTGTAATAGTGACTTTATTGATTAAATTAAGAGTTGGAATCATGTCAATGCTTCATGAGGTTTTTGCTTTGAACTTGTATTTTTGCCAAGTGTATCGCAATGTAATATGTAGTCTAAATATTGAATTTTGGTTGCAGTAACATAAAACATTCAATTCCTCCTATTTCCTTTGGCCAATTCAAATGCGTTTCTAATTAGAACTTGTGAAGAACATTAATTTTATTCGACAACCTAGGCATGGATCTGGTATGTTTTCAAATTAATTCCTTAAAGAAATGGACTTGCACTTTCACGCCAAAGAAAGAAATTCCCTGAATTTAATCTTATGAATTCATGACAATGGCATAGGACTTGAAAACATTGTGTTCATGAGTGGATTGAATTTAAAATCCTCCTTACTTTAAACTTTGTGGAAAGAAAGGTAGATCAAATGGAAAGATCCTAATCTTTAAACTTAAATTTGAAACCAAATGCCATAAATTGATTCAAGAAAAAAAAACACCATTTCAAAACATGTTGATTATACTCGTTCCCTATTGAGACCATGAATTCTTGGCTTAGAATTTGAATCTTGATTAATAATCCATTGGACAATCAAATGAACTTGAAGTTGAAAATCTCCGATTCGAATTTTGCATCTAATTTCTTCGTGAAATTTCAACAATTGATTATTGGATTTGAATCAAGTTGTATTCTCTATAAAAAAAATGGCAATTGAATCCTTTTGCAACGAACTTGAACTTTGCATCTGGAAACCAACTTTTATTTCCTCCTATACTTGAGCTTTCTTGGATTGTCGTGATGAAATCAATATTTAAGAACATCTGTATCATAGAGCAAACACATCTCTTAAATTTGAGGAGTTTACAAAGAGAGGGAGATGCCATCTTATAATGATTTGCTACACAACTGGTGACTACCCTTTAAGGGACCATTTTCATATCAACGGGTATAGAGACCTAGTCTTCTGTGGGGAAAAAGGACTTCTGAGAAAACTGAGGGAAGAGAGATTCTGATGATTTAGAGACCGGAAAGAGAAAGGGCACAATCATATAGGAATCCACACATCTTGTAAGGACCAAGGGAATCATCCACAAACACACACACAGCGCGGCTTTCAAGACCTTGAATCTTCTCTAGCAGCACCTGTCCTCACAAATGAAGCAAACAAACAAAGCCAGATAAAGCGGTTAATTATGCACAAATGATTGACCTAATATGTTATGCAGACGAATCAATGAATCTAAGGGAAAAATTTGGGGTACAACAGTTGCCCCTATTTAAATATCTTCACCGGATGACATGAACGATGAAAATCTTCATTAGGTCATGGTGAAAGATATTTAAATACAGATAACCGAAAATTTTGCCCTTAGATGCAGTGACATGCAATGCTATGGACAAAACTAGACCTAATGCAGACATGCCATGAACTCTAGCATGATGAAAAATGATGGAATGGTAAATGCAAAAGATGCAAACAAAAACGAACAAACACAGAGCGAAAGATGAACACAACGAGCAACAAACTCGCTAGGGATGACCAGACACACCCGAGAAAAGAAACAACATTGGGGAAACCAGGGCGGCGACCCAACAGGTTCAAGCGTGACCAGTTGTCGTCTAAGCAAAAAAAAAACAAAAAGCAGGATCCACATGGTAGTAGGATCAAAAGATAAGCTCCAAAGATTGTATGTAAAGGGATTGTTCATAACGTTCAGGTAGGAAAAGATCCTTAATGAAGGTTGATTCAGAAAGACTGTCTCCACTAGGGAAAGAAAAGCTTCACAACAAGTGGCTTCATCAAGTAGTTGTCGGAAAAATAGTCCATTTCACTGAAGAGTGACGTCGTCAAAGAGTCTGATGTAGATATACACTTCACTGGAGAGCAACACCGTCGAAGAGTCTAAAGAGATACACTTCATTAGAGAGCCACCGTCGAAGAGTCTGGAGAGATACACCTTGCTGGAGAGCAACCGTCGAAGAGTTTGGCGGAGATGACTAACTGAGAGTAGCAATAAGTTGTATTTGCAGTGTAGTTGAGTAAAATTCTGGATGTAGGCTGCCACTTGTTGTTTGGCTTTAGATTCCACGGAGACGTCGTTCCAATCAATCACTGCTGGAAAACAGATTATTCAAAAAGGATCTATAAAAGATTAATCCATGAGACGCAGTGCAAAATAAATGCACACTCAAAATAGGTTTGGAGACCAAAAAGTTAAAAGTGGTACCCCCAGGGACCAAAGTTCGATCTACGATCAAGCTAGAAAGAAACGGTCAAACAAGCCCCCACCATTGAGAAATGAACTCAAATGGCGATTTATCTTATCCAAGCACAGAAAAAGATAACTGAAATAACCATCATCCACGAGGGTTGAACTCTGTGGGGAAACTCATAAATGATTAGCACTTTCTGCCTAAGGCTGACGATTCTATTTGGAGAGATCAGATAAACCCAAAACAATGGCGCAACCACAAACAAAGATCAAGATAAAACGACAAGAAATAAACAGAAAACAAACACGCATGGAGGCAAATGCAAATAATGTCATGCCATGCTTATGCTCATGTTGACAAAGCAAAAAAAGAAAAACAGGAGGAAGAAAACAAAACAACGAGGAAGCCCGTCCATCCTCTGCACGAGAGATGCATCTGTCAGTCTTGTACAGAAATCCAAAGGGACCAAAGGTCAAAGCTTCAAACTTCTCTGGGGAAATAGTAATACTCTTGGGGATATAACATCATGACTTCACTTAGGGATCGTCAAGATGAATTTGATTCCCTTGGATGAGTGAAATCCAGTGTGGACGGATCAACTCGTGTTCGTAGGGACTTCGATGTGGATAAAATGTATCCGTTACTAACTGAAATAAGTTGAAGTGAGAATGTAGTAGTAGATGCCATAGATGAGGCTTCGCGGGGATAAAATAAATATCCACTGCTTCGTTGGGGAAGCTTGTACCAATATTGTTGTTGTGGACGTCCGAGTAGACTTTAGTGGGGGATGAAATAAACATCCATGGTTGAGAGAAATTGAAATCTTGAGAAAATATTTGCGGAGTGAAATAAACACTCACTTCATTGGGGAAGGTTAAGACCGAGGAGGTTCACTGGGGATCCTTTGGTCAACCAGATGCTGAAATTTTGGACTGATCTTGTCATAAATGCTTGAAATAATGATTCACTGGGGAATTGTCATGACTTCCTACGGTAGAAACTCGTTGGGGAATTATCATACCATTTGAGATTCTTCGGGAATTTAAGTGAATAGATGTTATGAAGTCAGTGAGGTTCTGACTTGCATGGTAGTCGCCATTTTCAAATATCAAATTGGAAGAGTCTTCGATTCTCGAATGCCTCAGACTGCATGGTCTACGAAAATAAATCATCTCAAAAGGATTTTACAGGAGACTTGGCATCCCAACTGTTCCAATGTCTTCTAACTCTTGAGAGATTGGTAGAATCTCGATGTAAGTGACTCAGATTGAAGGTATTATGTGTACTGAGTCTTCGGTCGTGCCCCCTCAGGGTTATTCTATTTGCGACAACTGAGGAATAACTTGCCCCAGTTCATCATGATCTTCAGATAGTGTGCCCCGGAATGATATTTTGAAATGACTATCCTCAACAGAGTTCCAAATCTCAGAGGTTGAACTTCTCGTGGCTGTTCGCAAACTTCTATGACATCAAGCAGTATTTACATGCAGAAAGTGTAAATTCTGAAATTGCTAGTTCAACATCATGTTTGTCTTGAAGTTTTATTGAAAGAGCATATCGCAATAACTTGTGATCGAATCACTAGTTAGGATATGATGTGATTCCCTTTTCTATAATGCCAATACGAATTTTGAGCGTAGCTCATAGGAGTCAGGAAACATTATCTCATCGAGTATGCTTTTGAAATGAACTCTGCTTCAACAAGGTCCTTTGAGGGTTTTATAGTGGTTTTAGGTCATAGTTGAAGAAACAAAGGATATGTGGCTCAAATTTTATTTGGTGCCCACCCCCTTCTTCGATATACTTACTCTTTTTTTGAAACTTACCCTGCCCCTGGTACAACATGAGGGTTCTTTGAATTTTTTCGAGAAAAAAAACTACTACTCCAGGGCTCAAAGGGGTTCACTACAAGAAAACATGTAATTAGCTAGGGGGTTATCCCCTCACTAAGCCAAAAAACCCATCACAAAACATCATTTTGCGGGGGGGGGACCCCTAGCAAATCAGGCCATCGCAAATTATTGACTAGGGGATAAACCCCTCGCAAAAATGGCTAGGGGATTAGCCCCTCGCAAAAAGCCATCAAAAAAGTTTAGCCTGTTTCCCTGCAGGTATAGACACAGCTAGTGGCACAGTGGGAACAGACGTGTCAGAAAATTTGCGAGGGGATAAACCCCTAGCCAACAAAGCTACGTATTGCCATTAGTGAGGGGTAAACCCCTTGCTATGCATGTCAGACTATTTGCGAGGGGCTCCCCCTAGCTAAAAAAGTTGCGTATTAAATTTAGTGAGGGGTTATCCCCTAGCTATTTGTGTCAGAATTTAGTGAGGGGGTACCCCCTAGCTAAAAAAGTTGCGTATTAAATTTAGTGAGGGGTTATCCCCTAACTATTTGTGTCAGAATTTAGTGAGGGGAGGAACCCCTAACTAATTGCCATATGTATTAAAATTGCGAGGGGTTAGCCCCTAGCTAATATATAATTATATTATTTTAATTATATTATTATTAACTAGAATAATATAATAAATTTTTATATAATTATATAATAAAATATTAAAATTTATAATTATATTAATAATTAGAAAAATATAATTATATAACAAATAAATATACATATTTTAATATAATTTTATAATAAATAATTATATATTTTTAAATTTTGTAAAATATAATAATTTATAAAAAATGCATTAAAATTAAATATTCACATACATCACCAAATATTCACATACATCACCAAATTAAATATTCACATACATCACCAAATAAAAAGTGCATTAAAATTAAATATTCAGATACATATTAAAAGTTTCATATTTCAACAATTTAAAGTTAATCATCTTCATCATCCTCCTCATCTTCCTCATCTCCCCTAGCACCTTGGTTCATATGCGCGGCCATAAATTGTTCAAATTTTAATGCGCGCTCATTTGCAATCTGCATTGCATCCTCATACTCTGCTGTTTTCCTCCTCAATTCTTCCTCCATCTCAGCTTGTCTTCTCCCCATTTCCTCCATCTCTGCTTGTCTAGCTGTTGCCTCACGTGCTGCCTCGGTCTGCGCCAAATTTCTCACAGTTTCAAGCATATCAGCGGTTAATATAGGTGGACGTGATGATCCTTCTCCATCATCAAGTCTCATTCTAAAACTCCTATCACGCCGCTTAATTATTTTGGCATACCCTCCAGCACCATACACCCTCCCATTTTTCCTCTTCCCACGAGCAGTGTCATACCAAGTCCGAAAACCTAGACAAGGATCAACAGGATATCCCTGTGGCGGTGGAGGTAACTCAGGATGCTCAGATAAAGCAAGTGCAAGTTTTCTGTCATACTCCTCCTATAAAAAATAAATAAAGTTAGATTGTTATGATAATTTAAACAAGATATAGGTACATAAAAGAAAGAAATAAAATGACTAATTTTTAGCAAAACTTACTTGAGTGTCCTTTGAGTGTTTATCGACAAACTCCCCATTTTTCTTAATATGAGTCTCTAGATGGATCTCATTAAGCATCGGAGTTATACCCAACTCTTCATGCTATTAAAATAAAACATAAGTGAAAAAATAGTTAGTTTTAATATAAATTTTCAATGAAAATTTAAGTAAAAACATAATAAAATTTACCAGCCTGTGTGCAATTTCAGCAACACTAATACTGCCTGCTGCGTAGTTGCAGCCACCAACTTCAGATGCCCTATTTTTTTTTGCTTTTTCGGAAACTTGCTGAAATTTTTCCGAATTCCAATGGTCAATAAGTTGCTGAAATACATCATCACCTATCCAACTAGGACGTGTTCCTTTAGTTTCCCATTTAATTCGAACACGCCTAAGTGTGTCGGATAATCGGGCAGCACATTTTGAATCAAAATTTTCTCTTACTTGGTGGTCCTCTGTAAAATGCCAAACACATTTCTCCTACATTGTTTTATGAATTAAAAAATAAATATATAATGTGTAATCATGAAATAAACTAAAAAAAATATAAAGGATATTAAAATAATAGTTACTTTTTATACCTAAAATAAACTAAACCAATCTTTCTTATCATCATCGAGAAGTGCTTCATACGTCGGCCAAAACTTTTTATATTTTTCCTTAATGACTTCTGTTATACACGATACAACTTGGTGTGATGGTATAAGGCTAAACAAAAAAAATCTTGAGTTAGTATTTACATTAAAAAAACAACTTAAATTTTTAATTTTAAAAAAATAATATGTAAAACATACCTTCCTCCATCGCATCGAATGACATATCTGCCCTTGTATTTCTTAACTGTTTGGGGCTTTAAATTTCTCAGAATGCGCGCCCACCTTCGCTCCTCATTAGTACTGTCAGGAGCACTAGTATCTCCATGATCATAAGAACTGGTACCTCCATGATCATGAGCACTAGTATCATCCTCATCATCCTGCTCATCATGCGTAGAATGCACGGGTGCTGAACGAGGCATGCTAGATCCACCAGCCTCCATATATGGCATAGAATGCTGCACGGGTAATGAATGTGGCATGCTAGATCCACCAGCCTCCATATATGGCATAGAATGCTGCACGGGTAATGAACGTGGCATGCTAGATCCACCAGCCTCTGTATATGGCATAGAAAACTGCATGGAAGGCATCGGAAAGCTAGGCCCGCTCGACTGCATGGAAGGCATCGGAAAGCTAGGCATGAGATGCATAATAGGTGCATATCCAGGAGGACTAATGAAGGCCGACACAGATATCGGTGGGAGTGAAGAAAAATCAGGTGTGGATAATAATCCGGTAAAAGATCCACCAGACATGGGTGAAGTCTGCATAGGCGGTGGAGTACGGTGAACAGGCTGCGGAGTGGGGTGCACTTGACTCGAAAGTGGCATAGGAACAAACATAGAAAAATCAGGAACCTCTTCTACGATGAACCTTGTGTGGCGAGCCTTACCCTTACCCTTTTCCTCTCTTGGGGGTGTCATTTTCTGAATATTTCATAAAAACATAAAAGTAAATTAATTCAAGCAATTACAACAGTAGTATTATAACAATACATATTGCACAATAGTATTATTACATAATAGTATAATTACACAACACTTATGATTTAACTTATTCATCATCATAATCATCACTGTCTTCATCAGATATGATATTGTTGTCTTCAGAGTCTCCTGCCTCTTCTTGCTCTTCTTCCACATGATTTGCTGACAACAAAATGGTTGAGTCAACTTGTTGACCCACAACTACAGTATCACCTAAACTTGTAATCTCCTCAATTTCAATTACCCCATTCACTGGTGAAATCTCATCATCTTGGTATGCAACATCATATTCCATTACACCGTCAGATTCAATATAACCCATTGGATTGGACTTGATTACAACACACTATCCTCGTTTACTTGGTTGAATTGAAGGATAAGGAACGTAGTAAACTTGCCTAACATTATGTGCCATTATGAAAGGGTCATACTCTTTGTACTTTCTATCCATTCGAACCTCAACAGTGTTATATTTTTTATCTATTTTAGTTCCTCTGGAAGAGGGATAATACCAATCACAATAAAATAGGACAACTTTATTTTCCGAGTCCATATAATTATATACCAACTCATAAATATGTCTGACAACACCATAGAAGTCGTCCTCACCACCCTCTGTAACTCCTTTTACAACTACACCACTGTTTATTGTTTTCTTTCCTTCTGTCCATGTATGAGTGTGAAATTTATATCCGTTTACAAAGTATGTGTGCCATTCCTTTGCACGCTGATGAGGGCCTTCAGATAAACTTCTCAAATGAATTATTTCAGGACTTGGTGCAACAATGCAATGTAATTATTGCTTGAACCATGCAGGAAAATAGGCATGTGTGTATCCAGTCGATGGTTGTTCCCCCGTGTTTTGCAAATAATAGGTATTAAATGCCCTATTTCAAAAAAGAAAACATCTATGTTAAAGAAGATGACAAGTATACTTATAAAAAAATACAAACTTAATTTAACATACTTACTCAAGATATGGTTTAACTTCAACGCAGTTAATCAACACATGAACATGAGCAGATTGCATTTCTTTTTCAGACAACCAATGCACACTCGTCTTTCCAGAAGGACGGTCGGGACGGCCAAAAATCGATAAGGTGAATTGACTTCTTTCACTAAAGTTAACTTCATTCCTTATGATTCTCGGAGTCAACATCATATGATTGAAATAATGAGAGCAAAAATGTGATGTTTCTCGATGCAAATAATGCGCACATATTGATCCCTCAACTCTTGCCTTATTTTTCACTAATCGCTTTGAATCACCCATGAATCGTTCAAATGGATACATCCACCTATACTGAACGGGTCCACCAAGGTAAGCTTCGTAAGCAAGATGCACAGGGAGATGCTCCATAGAATCAAAGAAACCTGGCAGAAATATTTGCTCTAACTTGCAGAGAATGATGGGAATATTTTGGTCCAACTTAATAATGTCATCCACTCGTAAAGTTGACGCACAAATGTCTTTAAAAAATTGACTAATCTCAGTTAGTGGGTTAAGAACATGCTTAGGAAGTGAACTGAATGCAATTGGAAGCAATCGTTCCATGAATACATGACAATCATGACTTTTCATTCCATGCAGCTTTCCAGTTTTTGCATCAGCACATCTTGCTAAGTTAGAAGAATAACCGTCGGGCATCCTCAACTCATTTAACCATTTACAGACTGCTCTTGCTTCTTGTGGAGTAAGAGTGTAACAAGCCTTGGGTTTTAACAATTTGCCATTTGGTTGAGGTTTTAACTCCAACTCTTTTTGATTGCACAAAAGTTCCAAATCCTTTCTAGCCTTCTCATTATCTTTTGTCTTACCTTGGATATCCATCACTGTGTTAAATACATTATCAAAAAAATTCTTCTCAATATGCATCACATCCAAATTATGTCGCAACAAATTATCCTTCCAATATGGGAGGTCCCAAAAAATACTTCTTTTTGTCCAATTGTGAGTGTCCCCATATCCTGGAATTTTGTATGCTTTACCATTATCTGTGAATTTTGGTAGGTCACAAACACTATTCCATACTTCAGTCGATGACAGACGAGGGGGAGGAAGATCTGTTACTTTTATTCCTTTTCTAAAAGAATTCTTATTTTTTCTAAAAACATGGTTCATACGTAAGAATCTACGGTGACAATCAAACCATGAACTTTTACCACCCATTTGCAAAGTAAACGCTTTTGTGTGTCCCATGCAATGCGGGCATCCCATTTTGCCATGCGTACCCCAACCAGACAACATACCATATGCAGGAAAGTCATTAATTGTCCACATCAAAGCAGCTCGCATATTAAAGTTTTGTCTGCGAGACACATCATAAGTCCATTCTCCGATCCACAACCTCTTCAAATCATCAATTAAAGGTTGCAAATAAACATCTATTCCCGCTTTTGGACTGGACGGTCCGGGAATGAGGCATGTCAAAAACATGTAAGGTTTCGTCATGCACATCTCAGGAGACATATTGTACGAGGTAATGATAACTGGCCAACAAGAATAGGCAATTGCTGAAGATTGGATATAAGGAGTAAAACCATCTGAGCATAATCCGAGCCGGATATTTCTGGGTTCTGATGCAAAATCTGAATGTACTCTATCAAAGTGTTTCCATGCCTCGCCATCAGATGGGTGTCGCATCATGCCTGAACTATTGGAATTTGTATGATGCCATGACATTTGGCTTGCACTATGAGTTGACGCAAACATTCTTTGCAATCTGGGAATTATTGGCAGATAGAACATGGACTTCACTGCCACTCGTTTTTGTTTTCGATCAATGCCTTTACTGCGAATTAAATACCTCGGACTCTGACAAAACTTACATTCCTCCAATCCCCCATCATTTGTACCAAACTCGTTATCATAAAACAACATACAACCTCCAATGCAACAATCAATCTTTTTCACTTTTAGTCCCAACTTCGACACCATTCTCTTCGCATCATAATAACTTGTAGGCATGTTTTCTTTCACAGGAGTCGCATCCAACATCATTTTTGCAAAAAATTCCAAACACTGATCAGGAACATTCCAATTTGACTTCGCAGCCAAGAGTCTTACACACATGGATAACATAGAGTCAAAAGATCCCTCAAACAGTGGTATATTTATTTCTTTCAGCAGTTGATAAGACTTTTGCGCTTCCTCGTTCGGGAGCTCATCTGCATCAAAATCTTGAGGTTCCTCATAAGTCACATTCACCCCTAATGCATCACCAACCATATCATCCATGAGATTAAATTGTTCTTGGTCTGGCAAATGTGGTTGACTGCTTGATGCCTCTCTACCTATCTCAACTCCAACATGTGTTTGACTGCTTGAAGCCTCTCTATTCATCTCTGGCACTACTTCTCCATTAGAATACCACACCCAATAATTTGGTCTAAAACCATCTTTCTCTAAGTGACGTTTCACTTCATTTGGGTCACTAATTATATTTCTGCAACCACACTTTAAACACGGGCATCTTACCCCTCCTTCGCTTCGACAACATTCTTGAGCAAACGCATATGTAAGAAACGCAGCAACTCCTTCTTTAAAATGTGGTTTAAGCCCACGTCTTCCTGGATACGTTCTATCATACATCCAACTACGATAGAACTGATAATATTCCATACTGCACACGTGTAAAGTTGTTCCTTTTTAAATTCAAATTTAAGAAAAGGGGAATTTATCTATCGACAAACATGACTATATTCATCTAACAAATATGATATTATATGTTTCTAAAAATTTACATCATTTAAATTATATATTTCTTATAAATATATTACTAAATTATATTAATATTTTAAAAAATATATACTCTATAAATAAAAATGTATACTTTCAAAATAAAAAGTCTACACATTACAAATTATATACTTTATATAAAAAGTGCGTATATTACTTAAATATATTACAAATTATAGATTTTTATGATTTAAATCATACTTTTTAAATAAAAGTGTATATTAATATATAATCTAATCTTTTACAAAAATAATATATTTTGTTTTTTAAACAATATTTTCTATACAATACTATTTTCAATAATATGTTTAATATATAATCTATTTTTTAAACTATATTTATTATACAAGACTATTTTTAATAATATGTTTAATATATAATATTCATTTTCAAAATCTAATTTTTAAACATTATTTAGTATACGTTTAAACATTTTTTTATAAATATATTACCAAATTATATTAGTATTTGAAAAAATATATACATTCTAGACAAAAAGTGTATATATTACAAATTATATACTTTATACAAAACTGTATATATTACTTAAATATATTACAAATTATAGATTTTTATGATTTAACTCATACTTATTAAATAAATGTGTATATTAATATATAATCTATTCTTTTAAAAAAAATAATATATATTCTATTTTTTTGAACGATATTTTTTTATACAATACTATTTTCAATAATATGTTTAATATATAATCTATTTTTTAAACGATATTTATTATACAATACTATTTTTAATAATATGTTTAATATATAATATCCATTTTCAAAATCTAATTTTTAAACATTATTTAGTATACTTTTAAACATTTTCATATAAATATATTACTAAATTATATTAGTATTTGAAAATATATATACTTTATAAATAAAAATGTATACATTCTAAACAAAAAGTGTATATATTACAAATTATATACTTTATTCAAAATAGTATCTATGACTTAAATATATTACAAATTATAGATTTTTATGATTTAACTCATACTTATTAAATAAATGTGTATATTAATTTATAATCTTTTCTTTTACAAAAATAATATATATTTTGTTTTTTTGAACAATATTTTTTTATACAATACTATTTTCAATAATATGTTTAATATATAATCTATTTTTTAAACGGTATTTATTATGCAATACTATTTTTAATAATATGTTTAATACATAATATCCATTTTCAAAATCTAATTTTTAAACATTATTTCGTATCTTTTTAAACATTATTTAATATATAAGTGTTTTTTAAAATCTGTTTTATAAATATTTTAATAAATATGTTTTATAGTTTTTATTACAAATTTCTTTTATAATTTTTATTACAAATCTGTTTTTAAATTTTATTTTTAATATCTGTTTTATAATATAAACTAAATATAATATAATCTATTTTATAATATAATCTGTTTTTATAATTTTTTATAATAATATAAAATCTGTTTTAAAACAATATCTGTTTTTAATCTATTTTATATAAACTAATTTTTTTCAAACATTTTTTACAACTATTTTAAAATCTGTTTGATTTTTACTTAAAATCTGTTTTTAATAATATAAGCAACATAAAATTAAAATATGTTTTAAAAAAATATCTGTTTTGAATCTATTTTATATAAACTAATTTTATTTAAACATTTTTTACAAATATTTTAAAATCCGTTTGTATTTTACTTAAAATTTGTTTTTAATAATATTAACAACATAAAATTAAAATCTGTTTTTATATTCTATTTTTAGTAATATAAACAATATTTATAAACATTTTTTACAATCTATTTTAAAACAACATTTTTTAAATATATATTACTAAAATTTCGAAATAAAAAAAATTATAGATTTTATAATACAGCAACACACCAAAATCAACATATTAGTATCAATTATACCTAAACTATTTAGAAAAAACAATTAAATGTGTACCTTTAGTAGCTCCCTTAAATTTGTAGTTCCAGCTTCTAGATGACAGTTGATGAATCCTTTATCAATTATATACATGTAATATAACAAATAAATAAATCAAATTAATTGTTGAAATACACAAAACAAAATTAATTAAAATATATATGAAACAGTTGAAGAAAATAAATGGAATGGGAAGTATTTACCTGATTTGAAGTTGGAAACGGAAGAAATGGGTACATTGAAAAAATGGTGGAAGAGAGGAAGAAGATGAAGAATATGAGAGAATGGGAATGGAAACGGAATGGGAATGGAAACCAAAAATAAATATCAGATATATATGACAATACTGCAGTATTTGGGAATCTGAAAGCATTTAATGAGTTGCATTTTGCGAGGGGCTTCCCCCTAGCCACTCCAACGGTCACAATTTGCGAGGGGGTACCCCTAGCAAAATTTAAACGTGTTAGATCACTTATTGCATGTGTGCCACGTGTCTATATTTGCGAGGAGTGGCTCCACGCTATTGGAAGACTCATTTTTGCGAGGGGGTGTCCCCTAGCCAATGATGGCGTGTTGCAGTCAACTTGCAGCAGCTTAATTGCCTTTTCTCAGAGTGATTTGACCAGGCGTCTTGATGGTGAGGGGATACCCCTCGCAAATCCTTAATCAACATTTAGTGAGGGGTTGGCCCCTCGCAAATGGTCAGATGTTACACCTTTTTTTCGCTGACCCCTACTTTAAATAGGTTTTAAAGTTCAAAATTTTTTTCCCTCCTCTTTTGCGAGGGGTAGCCCCTAGCAATAGTAATTTTCTTTTTTTTTTCCTATTGTGTGGTTTGCGAGGGGTTTACCCCAAGCAAACTTGTTTTTTTTGTGAGGGGTTTTACCCCTAGCTAATTCCCCTAGCTAAAACCATGTTTTCTTGTAGTGGTTAACGAAGGCTTATCTCCGGTGTTTGGGATTTTGAAACAATGCCTTATATCCTTAGCAGGGTTTTCGTTCAAAAGTATACAACATAAGAGATTGCGTTTTAGCTCATCATTCTCCATTCAGTAGTATTGGCATTATAAAATGGTAAACAATTTTAAAAATGAGCGAAGCGAATGGATTTCTTCGAAACAAACATTAAATTGCATTAACGTTCCAAATAACAAGTTCTTACAAGTAAACATGTTTTAATAATCAAAGAAAGCGATAATATGCAAATAAATAAACAACTGATACTTTCGGGACTGATTTCCTCTTTATTTGCCACTTGACCTAACCATCTTCAAAATCGACTTTCGAGATCGGTCTGGGGATCATTTTCATACCCACTCTCGGTAAATTCTTCCATAACCGGGACTGATGAACCCGCCTGTTCGGTGAAGGAATATTGATTTGAATTCCATGAGGCGTGAATGAGAACATTTTAGAGTCAAGCAGATTCTGAACCTTACTCGGGAGTACCTTACAGTCGTCAGTTGAATGCCCCGGTGCCCCAGCATGGTAGTCACATCGAGCGTTATTGTCAAAACCTGGTGGATATGGAAAAGGCACTGGCTTCAATTCCTTTGGCACTATAAGTCCACTTTTGATTCAATCCGGCAAGAGTTGACTATATGGCATTGGTAGCGGAGTGAAATGCCTCTTCTTCTTCAGTCTTGGTCTATCGTATTGACGCGACTGTAGGCGATATGACTGTCGATACCGAGGAGGTATTTGATTTGGAGAAGAATACTACCCCTGAAGAGATAATGGCGTCTGACGCAGAGACCCAAAAGACTGCTCACTCTGAATACTTGAGTTGCATGAGCGCCGAGATTGATATATTGGAAACTCTTCAATGGGATTATTTTCTTCTTCCTGTTCTTCTTGAGAACTGACAGTTGGTTTACTTTCAATGGCTCGGATGTTTGAGGTACCTCGGATTTTTCCTTTCTTATGACCAATCTCGATGCGCTCTCCGGCTATTACTACATCAGAGAAATTTGTTGTCACAATGCTAAACAACTTTTCTCGGTATGGGCCTTGCAAAGTATCCACAAACCAGTCAACCAATTCTTTATCTAAGAGCGACGGTTGAACGTGAGAAGCTACTTCTCTCCACCTCTGAGCATACTTTCTGAAGGATTCGTTGTCTTTTTGAGATAGGTCTAGCAAATGCAGACGACTAGGAGCCAAGTCAAGATTATAGTCATATTGCTTCACGAAAGCACTAGAAAGGTCTAACCATGATTGGATGTCGTTACTCTTTAGTTGCATATACCAATTTAGTGATGCCCCACTTAAACTGTCTTGGAAACAGTGGATCATAAGCGGTTCATTACGGACATGTGGAGTCATTTTTCTGTAAAACATCACCAGATGCTGCTTTGGACAGCTGTCCCCTTTGTACTTCTCAAATTTGGGTGTCTTGAACTTTGGAGGCATTACAAGGTCGGGTACCAAGCACATATTCAAGGCATTCAGATCACCAGCGTCACGACCCTTAATGGCGTCAAGTCTTCTTTCCAAAGCACGAAATTTTCTCAAAATCTCAGCATCTCGTGGATTTTCAGTTTTCACTTCAGGAATCACTTCTTGGGAATCTGGTTCTGAGAAAGCGACACTATGATATTCCATAGCATTAACAGAAGAAGGATGTCTATCCTGGATGGTAGTATGTTCTTGTATAACTTGGTTCTCCGCAAGAATCTGCATAGATTGATCCTGGGTGACATTGTTCACAACAGTTCTCTGAGTACTAACGTCCCTTCTTGCCAAGGCTGTCATAGCTTCCACAAGTTGACTGAACTCAAGATCTGCTACAGTTGCAAACTGGCTCTGCTTTTCTGAATTCATGATCTTTCAAAATTTTCCCCAGGTTCCAAGATTACTGTCGGGAAATCACAGACGGGTCATGAACAGAGGATAGACGGGATCACAGGAACAAACAGAAGAAAAGGAAACAAAGCAAAGAATGCAAAAAAAGATATGAGATGCAAATGCAAGAACGATGCAACTATCAAGGAACTCAAAGTCATATTTGCAGCCATTGTAGATGTTAAAACATTTAATTAAATTTTTCAACAGCTAGTACACCTCCAAAGTTCTATTACATAAGCAACATAACACAAAAGGAACTAGGAGTCTAAACTACTGGATGATGCCCCTTGTCTTCCACAGAGTTCTTCCATCAGCCTGTCGATTTGGTGTTGCATCCTTGCTTTGTCCAGAGTAAGCTTCTCTATTTCATTCTTCAACTTTGAAACTTCATCTGATTGGACCAAGAGAGGCTTGGGACGAGGATAAGGCATCCTCAAGATCATAGCCCTTTCACGCGCCCATGATAAACATTCTTCAGTAATTGAGCAATCGGGATTTATTGTCGTTGTCATTCCTTGTCGATTGATTCGACGCCAAGCAAACACAATTCCGGTCTTCAGATTCAGATTCTCATCTTGATAGAGAAAAAGTCTTGTCAGGCTTTCTGGATCGGGTACTTCGTCCATTGGGTGCCCTAGTTGACGACGGGCGAGCACAGGATTATAGCTGATACATCCCTTTGTACCAAGAAGAGGTACATTGGGAAAATCTCTACAGCTATGAATCATGGGGATACCTCCGTACATCGGGTCATGCCAAAAAAATCTGAGTGAGTAAGAGCCATGAGCTTCGCAGGCCATTCTGAACCATCTTTCACATCCCAGAAATCGGTAGACCTCGGTAGGTGCAAAATAAACCACCTATAGAGGATAGCGGTGCAACAGGTAATCCGACCTTCTCCTTTCAGAGCCTTTGAATGGATAGAGTGGTAGGCATCAGCTAACAATGTGGGAACTGGATTTTTGAGCATGAAAATTCTTATGGCATGGACGTCAACAAAATCTTCAACATTGGGAAATAAAAACAAACGTAGGCCAGCAACGCGAAGATGTGCTTGAACGCTCCAGTGTTCCCTACACTAGAAAAGTGTCGAGCCTTTTCGAATAAGAATTGGGCAGGTAAGCCATTGATTCCTCCTCTGACCGTCATGTGAGTTTGGACTTCCAGAAGCTTTATGCGGGTTGCCCTTGTGATGTCTTCCTGGCTAGGCCTTCCCTCTCCGCCAGAGAATGGTGGTGAATCTTTGACCGGGATACCCAACAGAGTTGAGTACTCTTCCAAAGTAGGCATCAGCTGGAAATCTTGGAAGATGAAGCAATGGTAAATTATGTTGTATAGTTGAACCAGCGTCTCCAACAGACCAGCAGCTACTCGGATTTGCAGCAGCGGGAGGATCCTTCCATACTTCACAGCGAACGCCTCAGGATCCTTGATCTGACCTCCTAGTTCCCTTAGTTGTTCAACATCCGAAACCTCAAAGGTGTACGACAAAACTCCCTTCTTTCCGTAATCCATCGTACAATGCTTGCAAAAATAATTCTAAGTTCCTTGATAGAAAGAGAAAAGAAAATGCGAATGCTATGCAAAAAGATTCATGGAAACTCGGCTATTTATAATCATTGAGGAATACCAAAAGGCCCATTCTAATAAGTCATAAAATAGTCGGTTACGATCATTAGTACAGGAATACTAAAGATTGATTTATTACAAAATTAAAACGTGTATATACGCTTTACAACAGTCATAACGTAATAGCTAAATAAAAGCTAATAATAATGGATCTAAGGAGACTCTTCCAACGGTCTTCTTGAATCCTTTGACTTCTTTCTTCCAACTGAGCTTCTTCTAGAATAAGCTTGTCGACGAAGTGTTGACTGATGACTAGAATGGGATGAGACGTATTGAGCTTTTCCGCAAGAAGTAGCTTTTTCCCAAAAATTCTCATTTTGTAGTCATTTTAGTTCGAATATGAACCGAAGATAGGAAATGAAATTTGTCTTGCAATAGTAACTCCGCCATTTAAGAATAATCTTCAAGAGCTGGCACCAACTAGTCCTCAGGAATAATGATAGGTTGTAGTAGAACGGAGATAATAACTTTCCATATCTGGTATCAAATCTTTCTTTATCTATCAGTACAGTCTTCAGTCCCCTTAGATCGTCCAGGTTATGACTCTTGTAAGTGTACTTCAATGTTTTCTTTCTTTTTCGGAGTCTATGGTATCCCTATGATGTTTACAAATAAATCTAAGTTCCATGAATCTTTATGATATGATGCTAATGAATGCAGGGATGCAAACACACAAAGCACAAAGCACAGATAAGCAGACATGATCAAATAGACAAGCAAAAGTCCTAGGTTTGAGAGGTCACAACGTGGAGCCAAGGTCTAACCATCCCAATAGGTGTGTACTATGGTTTCAACAGTACCTGCCGAACGGGTTCTACAAAGTTCCTAGAGTCTACAATCCATCTTTCGGATATTATCAATTTTCCAAATCACTTGGTAGTCAATAATATTCTCAAGAGAATCTCATCCGAGTGTAGTATCGCATAGCGACCATTACAGAAATAGACTCCCGCATAGTCCCCGCACTACATCCTAATAGGCCAAGTTGGGTCAAAGGTAACTACGGTCCCCAGTCTCGATGGCCTTTAGTTTGAAATAATATCGTCTTCACGAATGGACTCGTTAAACAATATTAAATTCGAGAGGGCCTAAACTGAGTGGTAAAGTATCAATTAAACTTCTTCAGGAATCGACTCCCTCAAAGTATCCTTGAATTCTCATCGTCCTATCATAACTTTCACTCTAGTCCGGGTGTAGGACTTTGTCTCACCACACAAGTAGTAACCCAGAAAACCAGCACAACTAATAAGCAAAAATAGCAAGCAAATAAAGAAAGATAACATAAGAAAAAACAAGATAAGGGAAACCCTCAACATGTCCACAGTGAAGTCGCCAGTTCTGTTGCGGTGAGAACTGGATACCATAGTTATTAATGAACTAGGATCACATTTCTTTAAATGTTCACCACCGACTTTGATTTATCCAAAGGAAAGGTTCAAAAGCGAAAAAACCTAAAGATCTAAGTTTCGGGGGTTGGTTACGCCTAGGGAAGGTATTAGCATCCTAAACGTCCGTAGTACTCTACGGGAACCTCTCGTTAGTATTTATGTTATCTCTTACTCACTTGCTAAGGCGCTATGCTAAAGGCTGAAACCCTAGGGGTTAGTATCTAAGTATACTCGACAAGGTATCGCACCTTGTGCCTACGTATCCTCGGGAGTAGAATCAGAGTAATGCGTAGTTCTGAAAAGAAGAACTTCTTGACGGGTTCAAGGTTCCAAGAGGAGGTAAAGTCTTGGGCAAGACTTTACATAGAGTGCGGCGACTCTAAAGTTATAGGTTGGTTTAAGAGGGGTAGGATTGTAAATGTTCGCGACGGAGCATTTACTTGGAGCGCGGCGACTCCGATCCTAAGGCTAAGATTCTAAATGTCTGCGGCGAGACGTGGAGTACGGCGACTCCGAATCCTAAGGCCAAGGGTTCTAAAGTGTTAGTCCTATGACGTTTGAGTCAATATTAGGGTACCTTTCCTTTGGAATGTAAAGGGGGCTAACTTAACGATTATTAGTGCGCACTAGCAAAGTGTGAGCTAGCTTTAGTGTATAGTGACCGAAAAGGTTGAATGCGATACTCGAAAGCAATCGACTTACATGGGTAGAAAAGGAGCTCGACGTTGGATCGAGAGTTTTTTATATTTTGAAAGGTTTTTTTTTTAGTAATAACAATCAAGTAAACATTCAAATAGATGTAGGCATACAAGGGCACAAACAGGATATCAATCATGAATATCATGCTAAATACACAAGCGTACACTCAAGCGCAAGGGGTGGTTGTTAAGAAAAGAGAAGGTTGATTATTATCATGAGGATTTGTTAAGGATTTATTAATCTTGAAGTTAGAGGCTTACTTGTGAAAGGGTTTTAATCTTATTAAATAAAAAGGTTAACCTTAATACGAAGGTTTATTATGTGAGAAATTGTGTTAATGATTATTTTAAAAAAAGGTCTTAATTATTTTTAGAGTTATTTATCGTTATTTAATTTTAAAGTTAATTAAAAGTTAATAAAATTTCTCTTATTAAAAAAATATTTTAGTTTTAATATTTTCTAAAAAAAGGGTTTACATTGTAAAAGTTAATTAATTGAATATATATTATTTAAAAGGTGATATTTGAAAAAAGAGATTATATTAGTAAAAAGTTAATTAATAAAAGAGTTAATTAACGGAGGGATAAGGTGTATATGCGGGGAAAGAGGGTCCATTATGGACCCTCAAATCTCTATCATGGATGAATAACCGTGATAAATCATGCGACCTGAATGGAGGGTGCATGGTGTGTAGTGTGTGCGCGTGTAATGTGATTATTGCAAAACAAAAGGAAAAAGGAAGGTGACCAAACGTCCCTCTCACGATCCCTATCTCTCTTCTCTCGTCTCTCTCAAAGGGTCAGGAAACCCTAGATCGTCTTCAACCTCTCGCCGTCGTCTCGCTGCTCTCGTCTCCTCTGATCAAACATACAATCCCTAACCCCACACCACCCAATACCCCAATCCACTATGTCATGATGTTTATAATTACAAGGAGTTTTGCGAATGAAAAGAGAAGGGAAAAAAACGGTAAATGGCGATGGAAGGCAACCGTCTTCGGATCTCCACCAAAGATAAGTCTTTAAGATGATTGTATGATGATTTTTGTTTGATTCGTCCTCTCTGAAATTTTTCCTTTGTATGTGTTGGTTCGTGTGGATGATGATGCCTTGCTGGATTTTGATCTGCTACTCTTTGATTCTGTATCAGTATGTATGTGACTTGTGTTGGGGCCTTCTGTGAGTTTGTTTTGAATTCTGCTATGTGGTGTATGTTTCTCCGTGTCAGGTGTATCTGATGGCGAGTTGAGGAATATCGTAATGGCGACGACGACGAATCGACAGCTTCATAATGACGAACGCTATGTTGCGAAGGTTAGCGATTTCAAAGCCTTGTTTCTCTTCTTTTCCAATTCTGTACTGATGTGCGTGGGATTTCCCTTGTGTGAAATTCTCTTGCAAGACCGTGTGTGTTTGAATTTGTGGTGATTTTCTCTTTGAAATGTGGGGTGTATGTGTTTTACATTTCTGGTTGAGTTGGTTTGGCAAATGGTTGTAAGATATTGGTGAGTTTCTAGTATAGGATAGGTTGAATTTGTTGATTATGACTTGTATTTGATATGTGGGATTTGATGATGTTCTGGTTCGGTTGTTCTGGTTTGATGGATTGGTAGTGTACTATTGTGAACTTAGTGGTTTGGTGTGCTGATATTTGATTGTAGGACTGATATGAAAATGGTCTTGCGTATATTGATGTGTGGTTGTATGAATAGTGTGTTTTTCATGGTTTTGATGAGTTGCTGGTGCGAAGTTTGGGTAAGGATATATGCAATCTTCTCACTGATACGTGTGGTGAACTGGTGAGATTTCTTCCCTGATTTCTGACTGTGGAAAACATGCCCTTTTTATAGTCCTCAATTTTGACCTCAAATTAAATATGATGATAATGATATTCCTTTTTCCAATTGAACATGTATGAAATTGTTGCCGTTTTTGAAAGATCGTGTTTGTTTGTGTATTGGAAGTTATTAAAATTGTTTGGTCCTTGTCCCTTTCCACTTCTGTCGTGATATATTGAGAACTTAAATGGAAACTCTTAGCTATTGTCTGATTATGTTTGCGGGTGTCTGGAAGTTTGTGAATTCATTTGAGTTGATGACAACTTTGATGTGAATGGTAATTATCCGCTGCTAGTTAAGGAGTTTCCATCTTACTTTGAGACAAGTTTCAATAAAAAAAACATGATTTGATGATGACTGAGTCCTCCCTCTTGATGGTTGTCTGCTGTGCTTAAATAAGTTTCCAATTTGGTCAATTTTCTTGAGACAAACACATTAACCTGTGATTTGATGCTGATGATGACACACTGATCTCTTTAAACTGTTGATTAGTGTGATTCTGAAATGCTGCTATTGAAGAAAATTGAATTGATTGTGATAATTAAGCGCTTCCTAATTTGACCTTTAATGTATTGGACAGTCTAGCTTTGGATGGGGGCCCCTGCTGTAATTAAAGTGAAATCCTCATGAAGTCTCCAAGTACAACTTTTATGGCAGTGAGAGAAGGGTGCTTAATGGTCGTACGGAAAGTACATAATAGTCAGAGATCTTTTTTTTTATGCTTTGTAATAGTGACTTTTTTTATTAAATTAAGAGTTGGAATCATGTCAATGCTTCATGAGGTTTTTGCTTTGAACTTGTATTTTTGCCTAGTGTATCGCAATGTAATATGTAGTCTAAATATTGAATTTTGGTTACAGTAACATAAAAAATTCAATTCCTCCAATTTCCTTTGGCCAATTCAAATGCGTTTCTAATTAGAACTTGTGAAGAACATTAATTTTATTCGACAACCTAGGCATGGAACTGGTATGTTTTCAAATTAATTCCTTGAAGAAATGGACTTGCACTTTCACGCCAAAGAAAGAAATTCCCTGAATTTAATCTTATGAATTCATGACAATAGCATAGGACTTGAAAACATTGTGTTCATGAGTGGATTGAATTTAAAATCCTCCTTACTTTAAACTTTGTGGAAAGAAAGGTAGATCAAATGGAAAGATCCTAATCTTTAAACTTAAATTTGAAACCAAATGCCATAAATTGATTCAAGAAAAAAAACACCATTTTAAAACATGTTGATTATACTCGTTCCCTATTGATACTATGAATTCTTGGCTTGGAATTTGAATCTTGATTAATAATCCATTGAACAATCAAACGAACTTGAATTTGAAAATCTCCGATTCAAATTTTGCATCTAATTTCTTCGTGAAATTTCAACAATTGATTATTGGATTTGAATCAAGTTGTATTCTCTATAAAAAAAATGGCAATTAAATCCTTTTGCAACGAACTTGAACTTTGCATCTGGAAACCAACTTCTATTTCCTCCTATACTTGAGCTTTCTTGGATTATCTTGATGAATTCAATATTTAAGAACATCTGTATCATAGAGCAAACACATCTCTTAAATTTGAGGAGTTTACAGAGAGGGGGAGATGCCATCTTATAATGATTTGCTACACAACCGGTGACTACCCTTTAAGGGACCATTTTCATATCAACGGGTATAAAGACCTAGTCTTCTGTGGGGAAAAAGGACTTCTGAGCAAACTGAGGGAAGAGAGATTCTGATGGTTTAGAGACCAGAAAGTGAAAGGGCACAATCATATAGGAATCCACACATCTTGTAAGGACCAGGGGAATCCTCCACAAACACACACACAACGCGGCTTTCAAGACCTTGAATCTTCTCCAGCAGCACCTGTCCTCACAAATGAAGCAAACAAACAAAGCCAGATAAAGCAATTAATTATGCATAAATGATTGACCTAATATGTTATGCAGACGAATCAATGAATCTAAGGGAAAAATTCGGGGTACAACAGTAATACAAACATAAGCCTAATTTTTCGATCATGCTATATCTAGTTTCTGCATCATTTAAAACTCTACTAAGGTAATAGATGGCTCTTTCGACGCCATCATCATCCTCTTGAGCTAACATGCTCCCTAAAGTTCTATCTGACGCAGCTATGTACAATCTCATACTCTTATTCCCACAAGGTGGTGAGAGAATTAGGGGGTGACTCAGGTACTCTTTGATCTTATCGAAGGCTTCCTGTTGAGCTTCCCCCCAGTTGAACCCATCCTTGCTAGCTCGAAGCAATGGCGAAAAAGCTTGCGTTTTCCCACTCAAGTTGGATATAAATCTCCTCAAGAAATTTATTTTACCCAAAAGAGACTACAATTCCTTCTTTGTTGATGGCGCTTTCACTTCCATAATGGCTTTGGTTTTATTTTGGTTAATTTCGATCCCCTTCTTATGGACCACAAAGCCTAAAAAATCCTCTGCCTAGCTGTACAGATGAACCTGCATCTAAGTAGCCTTTCAATTTCTTCTTTGATCTTTGAAAGGATGGTTGAGGCAAACCGTCTTGGATTTTGCTTGACTGGCTTTTTCCCAGGTATGATTGGCAACTTATGTTCAACAAGCTCTCTCTTCAAACCAGGCATTTCATCAAAGTACCAAGCGAAGCAATCCTTAAATTCCTTTAATAGTTGGACCATTTTGACTATGAGTTGTGGGTCAAGGTTAGCACTAACATAAGTAGGCCTTTTTATTCTCCCTTCACCCAAGTCAATTTCTTCCAAAGGATCTTGCGCCAGCATTTTAATGTTATCTCACACTGGATCCTTTTCAAAACCCAAAGGCTCATTATCATAAATAGCATCAAGCCTTTGATTTTAGTCTTCGATTTGAGACCCATCAGGTGGTTCAGGCTCAAAGTCCTTCCCGGGCCCTACTTCAAAAATTTGAGTTTTGGCTTCGACAGCCATGTGGTTCTGTGCAACCTCCAAGGCCGCTTGTAATTTAGATTCGGCCACATAGGCCGAAATTATTTGTAGTGCATCGAATTCAGTCATTATTACTGAATTTACTTCCCCAGCCTGTGGGGTCTACATCAGGCTCCCCACAGTATGGGACATTGCATTCTTCCCTTATGACCTCTCTATCCCATCGAAATCCCTCCACAGGGTGCAAGTATAATGAGCAGAATGCATGGTCATCTGGGGTGAAATCAAATTCTACTGGAGTACAAGGCGCAATATGCGCCAAGTTTGTGTCAAACTCAACACCATCAACGTGATTAACAAGCACCTTAAAATACCCTTGATCACCTTCAATGTTTTCGACTATGCCATCAGGCCTCCAGATTGTTATCCGCTGGTGCATTGATGAAGGCACTGCTCCAACACCATGGATCCATTCCCTCCCCAGGAGAAGATTATAGTTAGCCTTGCTTTCGACTACCATAAACAAGGTAGGTTTTGTTACTATTCCCATAGTCAAATCAACCTGCAGGACGCCCAGAGTGGTCCCATTTTCCCTTCATAGTTAGAAAGGACCATGTTGTGGGGCTTAAGATCATAATCGAATTTACCAATCTTGCTTAGTAGGAAATGTGGCATTAAATTGACTGTAGCCCCACAATCCACCAAGATTTTATTCACAGCCACGTTCTCTACTTTCCCTGTAATGTACAGAGGTTTCAAGCGCCCTTTCATGGCCTCAGTTGGTCGTTCGAAGAAGGCATTATGCTCTTCGACACAACCATTGTTCATCATATAGTAGCACACAGGTTAGTGCGCTGCCATTTCAGCCTCAGCGTTGACGTCTAAGTTTTCCACTTCAGTTATCCTATC
This sequence comes from Lathyrus tuberosus, assembly GCA_022829125.1. NCBI lineage: Eukaryota > Viridiplantae > Streptophyta > Magnoliopsida > Fabales > Fabaceae > Lathyrus > Lathyrus tuberosus. The sequence continues at coordinate 5,026,630 of JALAZF010000282.1, forward strand.
ATATTCTCTTGGCATCACCGAAACCACATTAACAATGATGTTTAAAGAGGCATCAGAGTCGGAATCAAAGTTGTGAGTCAAATCTTCGTCCTCAGCTGCTTCGACTGCAAACCTCTCAGCTTCTTCCTTCTTGGAAGTAAATAACCTACGCCCCACAGGAATCTTATTTGTTATTTTTGTCCCAACATCTTTACTGCTAGCAGGAAGAACGTTGGTACTAGTTTCAGTTAGATCTCTGGCCTAAGCTTCCGTCAAAGCCTTTCTTCATCTCTGTTCCCTTCTCCACTGGGACCTGGACATATGATTTTTGCCCTTATAATTCTCAGAAATATAGGCAGATTTATTAGAGGACTTGAATTCTTTCTGGTACTCCATTGAAGAACCTCTTGCCACATCGAAATTCTTCCATCTCTGTTTCCCTTTCCCTGCTGCTTCAACTGGTTTGACCCACTTTCCAGTTGGTACCTCACTGTTAGGCTTGAAAGTAGCCTGCTTAGCCCTTGGCATATATGGCATTTGGCCATGTTGTCTTTGGGTAGTTTTACTTTGGTCGAAACCCCCTGGCCTTTGAGCAGCTCTTTTCTCATGTCCAGTCTTGGCTTCTTTCCCCACTTTAAGGCTATGAGCAACCTCTTTGTCAAAGATAGCACTGCACCTAGGACATAGCATGACTTCAGAGTTTTTTCCTTGGCACCTGTGGAGAAAATCAACAATGGTTTCATCTTCTCTGGGATAAGCCAGCTTGTTGCAGTCTTCTTGACGAACCTGTTCGTCCACATCCATGTCCTGTCCATTAGTAACTTCGATAATTTTTATGTCAACTTCATCCTTCAAGCGCATTTTGGAGAAGTGGACCTCAAGGCCTTCAGCAGCCTCATCCATCTGTCTGAAACGGTCAGCAGTTTCTTTTGTTACCATCTGCAATTTCGACGCTTCAGCTTCGTCATGGGTCTCAACTGTGGACTCAACGTCGAACCTTTGGACTTCAGAAGATGTCTTAAAGTAGTGTTCAGCTGCCATACATATCAAATGCTCAAACTGGCAACCATTCATTTCCTCGATTTCTCTAATAAACACGACATCGTTGGCAAGGTCCTCAGTAACCTCGATCATTGTGGCATTTCTGCCAAGAGCTTCATTGGTGCTAACACTATCTGAGCTGCTGTCAAATTCCTCAGCTAGTTCGACCATGTTAACCTCATGGGGCTCTGTATAATTTGCTTCAGCTACTTCAAGAGGGTTGGTATCAATTTTCATCTGGGTCTTAGTCTTCTCCCCAAATTTGAGTTTGTCTTCCTGAATAGCATTCTGCACCAGATCCCTGAAAAGAAAACATTGAGAAGTTTTATGACCCAAATAATTATGGTATTTACAAAAACCTCTCTTTTTCCTTTGCTCTAAAGGTGGTATTTTAGCACCAGGAGGCACTAGTATTTGACCATCCTTAACTAACAAATTAAAAATTTCGTCACATTTAGTGATGTCGAAAGTGTATGTTTTCTTTGAGAACCTATCGTTCTTTTCGGTTTTGACAGGATTTTTCCCATTTGAAGGGACTAATAATTTACAAGAATAATGAGGACCTTGCTTAAGTTCAGCAAGATCTATTTCGTTTTCGTCAAATTTAACAGGCTCGTCATATAACTCTTCGATGCCCTCCTGGTATTCGACGTAAGCTATCTTCTTGTTTTTGTTCGCCCTAGATTTCTCGTCCTTGAGACGCTCTAGCTGTCAAACTCTATCAGCCAATTGGGCCATATCCCTCAAATACTGGGTGTCCAGTTTTTTCCTGATAGAGTAATCAAGGCCACCAGCGGCCATTTCGACAAGTTCATGCTCAGGCACTTGTGTAAAGCACCTGGCCTTGAGTAGTCGAAACCTATTCAAGTAATTATCTATTAGCTCATTGAACTTTTGTTTCACACTAGCCAATTCCTTCAAACTAATTTTAGTCTACCCCATGTAAAATTGCTCATGGAATAGACGTTCTAACTGGGTCCAGTTACAAATTGAGCCAGATGGTAATGTAGTGAACCACGTGAATGCATTTTTAGTGAGGGAACTAGGGAAATACTTCACCCTTAGACTCTCATCATTTGCAATCTCGCCAGATTCGATCAGGTAGCGCGCCACATGTTCGACGGTAGACTCTGTAGTGTCCCCTAAAAACTTAGTAAACTTTGGTACTTTCGTCCTAGGGGGCAATTCGGCTTGGAGTATATAGTCAACTATAGGCGAAGTGAAGTTTGGCCTAGTAAAACCCATATTCAAACCATTTCGAGCCATTATTCTCTCGACCATGGCTGCCAAATTGTTCTTCGCTGCTATATTATTGCGTCGAACCTGATTCACCACACGATCAGCATTTTGATTTCTGTTTACTAGCACCACCCTTGGTTCCTCCTCTTCAAGTATAGGTATTTGATTTCTAGGAGGCTCCTCCCTAGGTGGTTCGACCAACTCTGGATTCACCGGATTCACTTGTTGAGCGTTTTCCCTCATCTCGACTCCTTGATTTTGGTGTTAAACAGGAGCAGGCATTCCCATGAATTCTGCTATACGCGCCATCTGGGCTATCATCATTTGATTGGTTTGAGTAGTATTCTGGATCAACGACTGGAAAATCTCTCCCATTGTCTGAGACAAAGTATGTACCATTTGCATGTTGCTCTCATCCATCTGTTGCCTCAAATATGCTGCAGATTCGTTTGTTAAGCTGGGCCATTGAGCAAAATATCCCACACCTATAGACTGGCTATTTCGACCTATATTAATTCCAGAACCTGACTCCTGTAAAGGGGAAGATATCACATTCTCTAAAAATACTGGGGGTGCATTACGCAAATTCTGCATCATCGACGTTGGCATGCCATAGATTGGGTTCCTAGGCAGAGGCTGTGAAAATCCTGGGGGAGGAAATTGCCTAAACGTCGAAATTCCTCCTGGCGGAGTCTGAGGATTTGTCACTGATGGGCCAATGTACTCCAGGACTGGCTGTGTGTAAGGCCTCACATATGTCACCCCTGTTACCGCTGTCGAAGGCATTGGCTCTGTCACCATGGTTGATACTGTTGGCCCTCCTAACGAAGGAACCGGAGTTGGCGCCACAATACTTCTTGGTAATTCTTGAGGATTGATGGTGCTGTTATGAGCGCTTGAACTGCTTGGTTAAGGATTCATCCCAGCAGAACTGGGGTTTGGATTCCCTTGGCTAGATGCCATTTTCCTCGTGTTTCTTCTCTTTGGTCTATATTCGTTTGAATTGGCTACCTTTCCACTTCTCAAGTGCATACAATGAAGTTTGCCACAATCTCGACCAATGAAACGAAAAAATTTCTAAAAGGCAGTTATAAAACTTCCTTTTGACAGTTATTTAAAAGTTACAAACTTCCAAATACACGTTTAGCACTGTCCCACCAGGTGTGCCAATTTGTTTACCCTAGAAATTGGTAAACAACCGCTGATCTTCTAAAACAACAAAGTTCTAGTAACTTACAGGATCGATCAGATTGATCCTAGGACATGTGCTATGAGTGTATTTAAAATGTTTCACTAATGCATAAAACAAACATTCCGACAATGCTTGCATGCAAAAAGGATGTTTTGAAATGTGAATGAAAAGTAATAAGAAGCAAGAAAATGTTTGGGTCGAAACAAGAAACTTAAAGAAAGACTGAAATGTAAAGAAAATTTTGATAAAAACTGAACTTTAAATGATAAAAGAAGGGCATAAAATCTTGAATAAACTGCAGAAATATATATACTTGAAGGTAAAAGCTTTATAATGTAAGAACTGCAAAGTAAAAACTTTGTAATGTAAAATGCTTAGAAGTAAAAGACTGAATTAAAGGACTTCAAAGTAAAGGATCTAAGGTAGAAACTTCAAAGTAAATTGCATTGCAATGAAAGATAATAGTGATTACAATCACGTACATTTTCGCTTCACCATTTTCTCTACACGCTGGATACTTTGAGTGATTATGGAGTTACTTGTACAACACGATTTTTCACACACATTCTAACTCTAGAACTGACCTATTTATAATACTCTAAAATAACCACCATTTGACAGTTTACTCCTAAAACACGCCACTTGGCACTTTGCATGTCTTCAACTTCTGGATCTTCGCCACTTGTCCTCTTTTCAAATTCAAAATAGTAGAAAATTCCCTCCACTAATTATTTGTAACTGCAGCGCATCATCCCGTCGAACTGACTTCCTAGACTTATAAATACTTGAAGTTTCAAGACTCCTTTCTTCGACCCAAGCTTTCACCAAGTATGGTCGAAGCCTCTTTTTTCTTTTAGCTTATTTATTTTTAAAGAACAACACAACTTCTTTAAAGCCAAATTTGTTTGAAACAGGCAGCGTCAAAATTAGGAGCTAACACAGGCCCAATGAACTTAGTCGAACCATAAGCGAAGCAGCAGTTACTTTGAAACAAAAATTTATGAGCAAACTGGATGATTTTAAACTACCTCCATACGTTCGACCAGATCAATGTTATGAGTTGGCTTTCAATCTTCATCCACCAAAGTTTCCCCCTCTACCTTCTGCTGAATTTGGTGTGGCTTTTAGCCCTCCGTTTCCAGATTGGTTTACTTGCGGGGATTCGATGAAAATTCTTCGCCAGAATTACCAAAAACGCGCTCAGCGAGTGGTTCCGACTAAGTACACCTTGGACAATTTCAAAGGTCACCTTCATATTGGCATAGAACACGTTCGCGTGGAAACTCCAATACTTGAAGGTGTGGAGTGGGGAGACCTTCGACATCCTTTACTTACTATTCAAGCATATCTCTTCAAACTTTATCTCTAATTTCTTCCTTTTTCCTTTAGCTTTGAAAATAACTGCCAAGAAACTAGCTGTTGAAGGTTCGACTGCAGGAGTTGAGGAAGGCCCTCAAAGCACAACCAAAAAATCTCTGGCGAGAGTATAACTCTATTTCTTATTTCGCCAATATTATTATTATTTTGTTTTAAATGCTAATTAAACTTTGTTGCCATTTTCAGGGAAACCAAAAACCTCCTCCGACGCCGAAGAAAAGGAAAGAGCAAGAAATTGAAACTCCTACTGTTGAATCTGGTGACGAGTCTCCTGACCAGGTACAACCTTCAAAGAAAAAGAAAAAGGTATCGAAACCTCCTCCATAAAAGTCCTCCGCTGTCAGAACATTGGAAAAAACTTCCCAACAAGTCCGGTTATGCAAGTTCCACCCATTCCTGAAGAAAGTGAAAATTCCAGCTTCAAAACTGTTATCCCCCAGGTACGTTATGATATTCGACAGCTAAACTCTTTCCTTATGGTCATACTTATTTGCCTTAACTTGATTTATCTTTTCAGGTCCAAGTTGATACCCATGGACACCCTCTTGTACAAGTACTTCCAAAGACCAGCAGTGATCCCACCTATAAACCTACCAGTCCTTCAAAGCAGTCTCTAAAAGGTTCGACAAAGGAATCTGCGACAGAGGTTAATCAACCAGATGCTACTCTCCAACAACAACATCCTGCTCAAGACAAGATAGGAGAAGAAACCATCCCCAAGAACGACATCTTAGTCAAAACTGGTGGGGAAACTGAAATGGCCCATGAAACCTTGATCACAGAAGGCCATCCTGATGATAATTCACCCACTCATTCGAAGCAGGATGATGAAGATAAGGATGAGGAGCCTGGCTCTGATGTCGAAAAAGAAAAAGAAATTGAAGATGATAGAGAACCCACACCAGGAATTGCTGCTGACGAGGAAAAAGAACGTGACACGCAGAACTCCCCCAAACGTGCTAAGACTGGTTCGCCAAATACTACTTCGACCAACTTCTCTCATGAAGAACTTGAGATCATGAAGGTGCAGCAGCCCTTATAATATTTGAAAGTTGTGCTCAGCACACGTCACACCTTCTATGATTCTTCCCACAGCAGTTCAACCACTTCAGGGGCTGTTTCTGGTGCCAAATCTATGGATGCTATACTAGCCCAAATTCGAGAACAAATCCTTGATGTGGACCTATTTCAGCTTTTGGAGAATGATTCATCTGCTCAGTTTAACCTTAAGAAAATCCTGAAGCAAGTCAATGTTTTGGAAGCTCCTGCTGAAATAACTGACGTTGTGGTGGACTTAACCACACTAATTGACCTGGTAGTAGCAGACTTCAACCGACTGCGAGATTATTTGAAAAAGATAGAAAACAAGTCAGAAACTCAACTTGCAGAATGGGATGCCGTTGCAGCCTCCACTAATAGAGTGACTGAACTGGGAGAAATTTCTGAAAAGAAAAAGAAAGAAGCTGCCAGTTGTGACGAAAACATCCTGAAGTAGGAGAAACAAATAGGTGTGCTCCAAAAGAAAATTTTCCAGGCGAAACAACGCAAGGAGGAACTGCAACAGGTCAAGCAAGATGGAATTGACAAAGAACTGGAAGTGGGAGTACACCATGCTGACAAAGCTTAAACATTAGGCAAAGAAATCGAAGAGCTTTCGACCAGCAAAGCTCTTTGCGAATGTCGAATTCAGATTCAACGGTCGAAGCTCACCAAGCTGAAGAAATCTTTTTCTAATTTAAAGTTGTAATGTTACTTAGCCCTTTGAGGCCTATTGTTTTATCTGTAATGACAATTAAGCCATTTGTTTGGCGAATTTCACCAACTTGTATTATGTCTTTTCGTAACATTATTCCATCGTTATTTTAATTTCCTGCAACATGGGTCTATATTTTTTCAAATATTTTCCATTTATTTTCAGTACTCTTTTATCCTTTTCTAGTTCCTCAACTTCATATGCGCCATTCGAAAATACTTTAACAATCTGAAAAGGTCTTTCCCACTTAGGGGACTATTTCCCCATTCATCTATTTTTTTGATCCATGGGAAGAATAACTTTCCAGACGAGATCACCAATTGAAAAAGCTTTATTTTTTACCTTTTTATTGTAAGATTTTTCTACTCTTTCCTTTTGCCTTTTCAATAAATCTAACGCTTTTAACCTTTCTTCATCCAAATCGACTAACTCATCCATCATCATGTTCCAATATAAATCTGATGGAATCTCATGATGTCTTTGAATTTGGGTCGATTGCAAATATATCTCAACTGGCAAGACTGCGTCATGGCCATACGTTAGTCGAAAAGGGGTTGCATTTGTAGCTTCCTTAGGGGATGTTCGACAAGCCTATAGAATTTGATCCAAAGTTTTGTGCCAATTTCTAGGCTTTCTTCCTACATGCTTCTTTAACAAAATGATTATGACTTTATTTGTTGCTTCGACCTGTCCATTGGCCTGAGCGTAATAAGGCGTTGATGTAAGAAGCTTGAACCCCGTTTCCTTCGCAAATGCTTGCATATTCTTACCAGTGAACACAGATCCCTGATCTGTTGTTATTGTTTCTGGGATCCCAAACCTATAAATGATATGTTTCTGGATAAATTCAATTACTGCTTCCTGATCCACATTCACCAACGGTATGGCTTCGATCCACTTTGTAAAATAATCGACCCCAACCAAAATATATCTCTGGATTTTTGAAGAGGCCGGTCGAATTTCTCCAATTAAGTCCAAAACCCAACCTCTAAATGGCCAAGGCTTTATTATAGAATGTAATTCGCTTGCATGAACATGAGGTATCCCTGCGTGTACCTGACATTCTTGGCAACCTTTGGCAAATTCGACGCAATCTTTTAACATAGTTGGCCAATATACTCCTTGTCGGAATAATAGCCATTTCATCTTATGTCCAACTTGATGTGCGCCACATGCCCCGCTATGCACATTCGACAAGGCTATGTACGCTTCAGCTTCGCTTAAACATTTCACCAATATCCCCTCTGGAGTTTTCTTGAATAATTCGTTTCCAAAAAACACATAACTTAAAGCTCGATACTTGACTTTTCGTTCAACCAGTCTATTTAGGTTTTGTAAGTATTCCCTGATAGGTTTCCTCCAATCTTCAACCCTTGAATCATCCACGTTAAAAATTTCAAAGTTTTCTTCATCAACATATCCTAGCTTTATTGTCTCCAGATCTGATGGGGATAACCTAGTTGACACGACTCTTCCTCTTACTTCGATGGCTTTCTGCAATTTCTCTTTGGACACTTTATATCCGAAGGCTATTTGTGCTAAATCATTTTCCTCCTGGTTTTCTATTCGAGGAATATGTCGAACTGTAACCATATCGAACTTCTTCAAAAGTCGATTAGCTATTACGAAGTACATGATCAAATTTTCTTTGACACACTTGTACTCCTTGGTTATTTGCTTTACTACCAACTCAGAGTCTCCCATTATTTCGACTCTAGTTGCCCCCAATTCCAATAAAATTTCAAGTCCTACTATTAAAGCTTCGTATTCGGCTTCGTTATTTGAACACTGTCATTCGACTTTATACTTGAATTTTGTTGGAATTCTTTTAGGAGAAATAATCAAAACTCCTATACCAGTTCCATTCTTATGACTAGAGCCATCGAAATATAACTTCCAAGGCTCTATTTCGACATAGTCCACAAACTCTTCGTTTATGGCACGGTCAACTATGAAATCAGCCACCACTTGTCCTTTGACAGCTTTTAATGGTAAGTATGTCAAGGAATATTCAGTTAATGCTAAAGCCCATTTTCCAATTCGACTATGCAAAATAGGTTTAGATAACATGTGTTTTATTACGTCAAAATGGGAAGAAACATAAACATCAACTGGTTTTATATAGTGCTTTAACTTCATACATGAAAAGTATACACATAAATACAACTTTTCAATCACACTATATCTAGTTTCTGCATCATTTAAGACTCTACTGAGGTAATAAATGGCTCTTTCGACACCATTTTCATCCTCTTGGGCTAACATACTCCATATTGTCTTATCTGACGCGGCTATATACAGCCTCATACTTCTACTTCTACAAGGTGACATCAAAATAGGGGGATGCGTCAAGTACTCCTTGATTTTGTCGAAAGCATCTTGTTGCTCTTGCCCCCATGCAAAGCTTTCCTTTTTTAGTCGAAATAGATGAGAGAAGGCTTGCGTCTTCCCACTAAGGTTGGAGATGAACCTTCTGAGAAAATTAATCTTCCCAAGTAAAGACTGCAATTCCTTCTTCGTTGATGGCGCTTTCGCCTCCATTATTGCTTTGGCCTTGTTTTGGTTTATTTCGATCCCCTTCTTGTAGACCATAAATCCTAGGAAGTCTCCCACCTGCACACTAAATGCACATTTGAGAGGATTCATTTTTAGACCATACTTCCTCATCCTTTCAAAGGACTGTCGAAGGTGGTCAATGTGACTTTCTCCTGAAACAGACTTAATAACAATGTCATCAATATAAATCTGCATAAAAGTCTCAATGAAATCATGAAAAATCGAATTCATTGCTTGCTGATAAGTTGCTCCAGCATTTTTCAAGCCAAAAGGCATTACCGCCCATTCGTAGGTGCCTAAGGCTCCGAGGCATCGAAACGCCGTTTTTCGAACATCTTCCTCAGCAATAAAAATTTGGTTATAGCCAGAGTACCCATCAAGCATATTGAGGCACTCATGGCCTGCGGAAGAATCGACAAGCATTTCCGCCACTGGCATAGGATATTCATCCTTTGGGGTAGCTGAATTTAAGTCTCGAAAATCAATGCATACCCTTAACTTGCCATTTTTCTTTATTACTGGAACTATGTTAGCAATCCATTCGACATACCTGGTCGTACGGATGAATTTACATTTGAGAAGCCTTTCGACTTCCTCTTTGATCTTCGACAGGATCTCTAGGGCGAAACGCCTTGGGGTTTGCTTCACGGGCTTCCTCCTAGGCATTATGGGCAGCTGCAATTCGACCAAACTCCTGTCCAGGCCAGACATCTCGTCATAGTCCCACGCAAAAAAATCTTTAAACTCTTTCAGCAGCTGGACTATTTCGACTTTGAACTGGGGATCAACTTTTGCACTTATGTAGGTTGGCCTTTTTTCTGCCCCCACTCCCAAGTTGATTTCTTCAAGTAGATCCTGCGCCACCATCTTCATATCTGTTGACAATGGATCCTTCTCGAAACCCAAAGGCTCTTCGTCGTAAATGGCATCAAGCCTTTGATTATGCCATTCGCCCAATTCTCCATCGAGCGGACTTTCATCAAAATCCTTGTAAGGACATCGTTGGTCTTCTTCGACCTGATTGGCTTCGACAACCATGTACTTCACTTCGGCCTCTAGAGCCGCTTTGAGTTTGTTCTCGGCTATATAAGTCGCGATCTTTTCGAGCGCTAGTGACTAACTCATTGTCACTGAACTTGCTACCCCAGCCAGTTAGTTATATGTGTGCAGTTCCGAAGATGTAATTCGCCTCACCAACGACCTCCCTATCCCATTGGAACCCATGTGTGGGATGAAGGTATAACGAACAGAAAGCATTATCAGTTGCCGTCAGGTCAAATGTGGCTGGACTGCAAGGAGCAATGTGGGCCAAGTTTCTTTCGAAACTTCGGCGATCAACGTGGTTTACATCAGCTAGAAAATAGCTCTGATCAGCCTCTATGTTCTCCACTATTCCATCAGTGCGCCAGATTGTTATCCTCTGATGCATTGACGAAGGAACGACACCTATGGGGTGTATCCATTCTCTCCCCAGGAGGAGATTGTAATTTGCCATTGAAGTTATCACCATAAACATCGTCGGCCTAGTAATTGTTCCGACTGTCAAATCTACCTGTATTACACCCATTGTTGTCCCTACTTTTCCTTCATAGTTCGACAAAACCATGTTGTGGGGCTTGGTGTCTGAATCGTCTTTGCCAATCTTTTTCAGCATGTAGTGCGGCATCAGATTTACTGCCGCTCCTCCATCGACTAGGATTTTGTTTACCCCCATATTTCCCACCTTTCCTTTTATGAATAGAGGTTTAAGGTGGCTTCGCATGGAGTCGTCTGGCCTTTCGAAAAACGCGTTTTGCTCCTCAACACATCCGTTATTCATTATATAGTAGCACACTGGTCTGTGCCTTGTGGTTTCACTTTCCATGACTTCTTCTTCCTCTTCGACCTCCATCACCTGATCGGATTCCCTAGGGAGCACTGAGACTACGTTGCACATAACATCGAAGGACACATCTGATTCTGATTTGAAGTCATCATTCATTTCGTCATCTCTGTTTATATCTTCTTTCGGCGACACTTAGGTACACTGTGTTGTTCATTGTCTATGGACTCCTCTCTCTGTCTCACAGTTTGGATGTTACTGCTAGTTTCTGCCTTGCTTTTCTTTGTAGCCTCTCTCTCCGCCTTCTTTCGCCTCTGAAACCTCCTCCATTGAGATTTCGACATTGGGTTCTTACCCTTATAATTCTTTGAAGGGTAAGGCATTCTCCTGGGCTTCTCACTTTCTTTCTTCCCTGTCAACGAGGAGCCCCTTTGCACCTCAAAGTTCTTCCATTTCTTCTGGCCCTGAGCTTAGCGAATTGGTTGAACCCACTTATCATCTGGGACTTTGTTTGTGGGTTTGAAGGTGTTTGGATACCTTCCTCCCAGCCTTTGCTTATTCTGATCTCCCCTTCTAGGGTCGAATCTCTCCTTTCTTGAAGATGGTATTTCCCCCCAATTTCCTCTCCTTTTAGTCCTCTCGATTCCTACCAGGTTTTTTGTTGCCTTTTTGTCAAAGACAGCGCTGCAGCAAGGGCATAACATCGCCTCAGATCTTTTCTTCTGGCATCTTTGAATAAACTCTACCAAATTCTCTTTTTCTTTTGGGTATGCCACCTTCTGATACTCTTCTCGTCGACGCTCCTCGTCGATTTGCACTGGGACTTTCTGGGATACTTCCACCATGTTCACATTGGCGGTTGGCTCAGTCGCAATGTTCAATTTGTTCATTCTCATGCTGAGGCCTTCGTCAACCTCATGTTTCTTCTTAGCTAGGTCGAAATCTTCATGATCACCTTTTGTGTGAATCTTCACAAGTAAGCCTTTGACATCATGTTGGCAGCAAAACTCGACCGCTTTCTCCTTAGGGTCTTCCATTATCTGTCGAAGAATCCCTACAGCAACTGGTTTGCAGGAACCTTCAGTAGTCCCTATGTTGGTCTGGGTGAAGCCATCAGCAGCTTCATCTTTGACTTTGTCGAAAAATTCAGCAATTTCTGTATTAATGTTGTTAAGGCCCTCAGTGGCCTTGTTGTTGATGTCACTGAAGCCCTCAATAGCTTCACTGTTGATGGAGTTTTCTATAATTCCTTCATCAAGGTGTTCAGTAACCTTCATCATCACCGGCTGGTTTATGAAGTCATTGGAGACCTCTTCGACATCACTTTCATCAGAGGGAATCTCAGTGATCTCCATCATATTTACATTGTTGTTGAAGCCTTCAGTGGCCTCGATCATCTCAGAGCTGTAGTCGAAACCTTCTTCAGCCTCCACCATATTCACTGTGAGTGGTTCAGCATAATGGGCTTCTGCCACCTGCATTGGATTAGAATCAATTTTCATCTGCGACTTTGATTGGTCGCCGAATTTGAGCCTTCCATCGCGAATTGTATTCGGCACCAAATCCCTGAAAAGGAAACATTGAGACGTTTTATGACCCAAAAAATTATGGTAGTTACAAAAACCTCTCTTCTTTTGTTGTTCTAGAGGAGGACTTTAGTACCAGGTGGCACTATCAGTTGGTCATCCTTAACTAATAAATCGAATATTTCGCCACACTTGGTAACGTCGAACGTATAAGTCCTCTTGGGGAACTTATCATTCTTTTCAGACTCGATTGGGTCCTTCCCGTTCGACGGAGCAAAAACTTTACAAGCATATGGCGGACCCTGTTTCAGTTCTGCCAAATCAATTTCCTGCTCGTCGAAATTTGGTGATTCATTTTCGTCCTCATCTTGACACACTCCGACATAAGCCACTCTTTCTTTTTTATTCTTATTGGCTCTAGCTTTTTCAGCCTTTAGTCTTTCGACCTGTCTAACTCTATCAGCCAATTGGGCCATGTCTCTCAAATATTGTGTGTCTAATTTCTTTCTGATCGAATAATCAAGGCCACCTGCGGCCATTTCGACCAACTCATGTTCAGGCACTTGTGTGAAACATCTTGCCTTAAGCAACCTAAACCTATTCAAGTAATCATCAATTGGCTCAGAGAATTTTCTCTTGACGCTATCCAATTCCTTCAAACTTATCTTTGTTTGTCCCATATAAAACTGTTCATGGAACAATCTTTCCAACTAGGTCCACGTATGGACCGAACCTGCAGGCAAAGATGTAAACCAAGTAAAAGCATTTTTCGTCAGAAAACTCGGAAAATATTTTATCTTTAAGTTCTCATTGTGCGATATTTCGCCTGCTTCGATCAAGTAACGGGCCACATGTTCGACTGTCGATTCACTCGTGTCTCCTGAAAACTTAGCGAACTTGGGGACTTTCCATCTTGGGGGTAAATCCTCCTGCAATATATATTCAGATAATGGTGATGTGTAACTAGGCCTCTATAGTCCTACATTTACCCCATTTCGAGCCATTGTTCTTTCGACCATGGCTGCTAAATTGTTTTCTGCTGGCATGTTATTACAACGTATTTGTTGCACAACATCATCAGTATTTTGATCCCTATGTACTAACACCCTCACAGGTTCTTGCTGAACAGAATTTCGACTCGGGGTGGTTCGACCACTACTTCTTGGTCTCTAGGGTTCGCTTGAGGAACATTTATTTGTCTTTGGTTTATAGTAGGTTCCTCTTCGACGATTATCCTTGGGTTCTGGACTACCTGCTCTCTTTGAGTGGGTTGGGGAACACCGAAAAAATCGGCAATACGCGCCATTTGCGCTGCCAATTGTTGGTTCGTTTGAGTGGTATTTTGAATTAATGGGTTAAATAAAACCCTCATTTGTTGAGTCAACATTTGGACCATATCATGGTTACTCTCATCTATTTGTTGCCTAATCACTTGCGCAGAATTGTTAATGATACTTGGCATATAGGTTTGATATCCTGTTGCCAAAGGCTGACTCATTCTCCCCATATGGTTTGCGCCAGATCCTGATCCTTGCAAAGGCAAAGTTACATTAATCATGGGCTCTGTATATATTGGTGGCGCATTATGTAAACTTGCCATCACAGTAGTTGGCATTCCATATGGTTGGTCTCGGTTTAATGGAGGCATCGTAAAACCAGACACAAAAGGCCTGTACGTGCTTCCTGGAGGAGGGGGTGTCATTTGTTGCATTTGAGACCCCATAGTAGAAAAACTTGGCGCATTTTGGGGGATTAAATGTGTAACGCCCGATATTTAATTAATTATTTAATTAAATATTTTTGAATTATTTGTTGGAATTGTGGGAGTTGTGATATGTCGAGAAATGCTGTGATAAGTTGATATTTAATTAATTAGTGATTAAATTGGAGAATAGTATTAGAATAATACTATTATTATTTAGTTGGGCTTATTATTTGGTTGTAATTAAGTAATAAGTGGGGTGTATGAATAGTAGGCCCAATAAGAGAAAAGAGTATTATTTTGTGTGGTTGAATTAAAAAAGGAAAAAGAGAAGTGGCAGTAAGTGGAAATTAAGAGAAAGAGGGAAGTAGCAGTTGCAACTAGGGGTGGTAAAACGGGCCCGGCCCGCGGGAAAAGCCCGTTTTACCCGTCATTTTTTGCGGGGCGGGCCTAAATTTTGAACCCGCATATTTAAGTATGCCCGCCCCGCCCCGCACCGCAAAAAAGAAGGGCGGGCGTGGGGCGGTCACGGGTATGCCCGCGGGTAAAAATTTAGGAACAAATAAAATTTATTTTATTTTATGATATCTTATAGCCCAATAGGCCCATACCAAAACAACCCATTATCAAATTATATCATGAGTTTTTTATTTTAATTTTATTTTATGATATTTTATTTGTTGAATTTAGTTATTGAATGTAAGATAATGATAGTGTTTTTTTATTGGTAGTATTAGGATTTATGAGTTTTTTTTTTAATTATATCATGAGTGGAAAAAAATTATTTTTAAAGAGAATGGCGGGCCTACCCGCATGCCCGCGGGCCCGTCATTAAATGGGGCGGGCCTAGAAAATGAGCCAGCATCTCTACCTTTGACCGCCCCGCCCCGCCCCGTTTTTTTGCGGGCTTTTGCGGGGCGGGCCTAAACGGGGCGGGCATGCCCGTTTGCCACCCCTAGTTGCAACACAGAGGTTACGAAAGAGAGGAGCAAGGGTTTGGAAATGGAACACGGAGAGGCTGCGAGAACGGGAACCCAATCGGAGATTTAGAGCGACCTTCAATCCAAGGTAAGGGTGGGGTTCTGACTCTATAATTGGGTAGTTAATAAATGATATGTGGGATTGGGTTGTAGAATTACTATGTTTGTGTTTTGATTTTTGTAATTGATACTGAAATTGGTTGTTGTGATTGAATTAGTCGTATAAAAATGAATCTATGTTGATTGAGTATGAATTTTGTATGTTACTGTTGTATTGTGATGGTTGGACCTTTTCTGTGATTGAAATGGAGGAGCAGAATATGAAATTTGAAGGAAACTGGAATTGGTATGAGTATGTGAAACTGGGACGAGGAAAACAGGAGCGGAAGGAATGATGAGGACGTAGGAATTGGGAGTGTGACGTCCGCCATGGGGGTGGGACGACCGTCATGTAACGCCCCGATTTGTTTAATTGTATTTATTTATTTCATTTATGTGAATTTTGTGAAAATGTGTGAATTTATTATATTTTACCTGCTAATTGAGTTAATTGGTTAGTTTCTCTGATAGATAAAATATTTGCATTAAATTATAATTTCTTTTCAACTTTTATTTCCTGAAATATATTTCATCGGTATGTTTATGTTTTATCGCGTTTGGAGAGCGTCTGCGAGATATTTGAGCTGAGGGGTATTTTGGTCTTTTGCTTAGTTATGTTTTTCATAAAAATAGAAAGAGAGAAAAATAGAGAGAAAAGAGAAAGAAAAGAAGGAAAAGGAGAGGAAGAGAAGGGAAAAAGGGGAGAAAAGAGGAAAATCGCGGGAACTCCGTTTCAAGCGCGAATAATCGGGTAAGGGTGAGAAGTTTCAATTATATCTTGCTTGTGTATGTATATGTGTTGTTTATGTATGTGTTTTGGTTGTTTTTACAATGTTTTCTCTAATTGATAAATTGATGAATAACTGTTAAAAATCGATATTTTCATGGCTGAAACTCGATATAAACTGCGTAGAATACTTGTTGATTATGTTGGGACATGTTTGGGCTGATATATTGTGATCTGGAAGTGTTTAGATGAGATTTGGAGGGGTTTTGGGATGAAATTCGTAGTAAAAATTATGCAGGAAAAATTCTGGGTTTCGCAGGCGATACGCGTATTGGGTAAGGCATTACGCATATTGGGTAAGGCATTACGCGTAACACCTTGGGCAATACGCGTATGGCAAGGGTAAAATGAGGGCATTACGCGTATGGAAGTTCATTTTCTCGACCATCTGCTCATTTGCGTAACGGTACGCGTAAGGAATTGGGCAATACGCGTATGAAGTAAGGCAATACGCGTATTGGCTTTTAATGGGACTTTTGGGGAGAATTTGGTCTCTGCCCATACGCGTATCAAGTTGGGCAATACGCGTATGGAATTGGCGAGTGAGCAAGGCAATACATGTATGGCTCAGGGCAATACGTGTATGGAATGGGCGAGTGAGCAAGGCAATACGTGTATGGCTCAGGGCAATACGCGTATGGCCAGTGAGATTGCAGAATTGTGTTTTTTCGCGATTACTTTTCATGTTAGTCCGTAACTTGTGTTCCGATTATCCGTTTTTAACATTCTTGGTATCGTTGAATAGCTATTGAACTGTAATTTCTTATGATGATGGTTTTGAGACTGTTGACCGATTTAATTATGTCGGGAATTTGGAATAGTGTCATTTTATCGACTTTTGTCGTTGTAATTGTGCGTAATTGATGTGTATCATGCAATGTGTTGTTGTTATGGATATGGCATGACTTGTATTCTGTTGTATGGTGTAAATGCATGTGTTTAGATGGTGTGATGACGGTTTGTGGCCGTATGGCAAATAAATGCATTGTTTTGGGCTTGAATTGCAAAGCATGATTATTATTGATTGAGATGGTTGCATATATATGTGCATTTGAATGTCATGAGTCATTGTATGCCAAGCATCATGATATGCATTCTTGAGATGTCGTGTGCCCTAGTGGGTGTGAGCGACGAATCGATTCCAGAGGGAATCCGCTATAACATCGTGTGCCTTATACAAAGAGGACCTAAAGCGATGATTATAGACGATCGTGTGCCTTATACAAAGAGGACCTAAAGCGATCGAATCGTGTGCCTTATACAAAGAGGACCTAAAGCGATCCATAAACGTCGTGTGCCTTAAAAAAATAAGAGGACCTAAAGCGACGGGGAACATCGTTTGCCCGATGGGGAGTTACACTAATTAACAAGCGATGGTTCCAATAGTTCCTGAGTGAACTAGTGTTGAGATGATGGATGAATGGTACCGCATATGCATTTGCATAGAGTCGTTGTGTCGGTCTCTTTGCATTTGCATAAATCATGAATGGATTGATTATGTGTGGAAAATCATGAATGGATTGATTATGTGTGGAAATGTTGTGAATTGATTGATGATGTGTTGAGCTTGTGATAGCATTGGTGAATTAATGTGCATATGTGATAAATGCATTGGTTGTGCATAATATGTGTTATGTATAGACATATGCTATGTTGTTGGATTATTAGATATATGTTATGTATATGTGGCATGCTATATGTATTAGTACACGATGCTTGTGGTGAGAATAACTATGCATGTGAATTTTTATGTGTTGACATATTATTATGCGATTTAGTTGTTATTTCTCACCCTTCTGTTGTGGTTTGTTGCTCTATGAGGCAATTGCAGATTAGTGGCCTTGGAGGCTTTTGTGGAGATTAGTCCTCCGTCCTTTGTTGGTCTGTCTGCTCTGATACGTAACACGGGAGTCGGGGAACGCTGTATATATATATATATATATATATATATATATATATATATATATATATATATATATATATATATATATATATATATATATATATATATATATATATATATATATATATATGTGTGTGTGTACATTTGTTGAATATATTTTGTATTACTTTGGTATGTATATTTTGACGTTATAAAACGATTTATTTTGTAAAACAAGGCAATTATAGATCTTTTCGCTTTATTCCATAATTGAACTTTCCTTTTATATGGAAAAAGTTTCTCTTTTAGGTTATCCCATTTTGTGTTATGTATCGAAAATTTATGAGCAGAGATTGTGTTTTCTTTCTTTAAAATTGTGGCATCCTTGTTTCTGTCGGAAAAATAAATTTTTACTTACTCTGATTTAATTATGTATTATTTATTCGCGATGGGAATTGGGGTGTTACAAGAGTGGTATCAGAGCAGGTCGGTCCGTCCGGCCAAGTTGTTGAGTCAGTTGGTGTGACAGTTGAATACTGTCGGTGTTATTTGTCCCTTAGTACGTGATATGTGTGTGAGACACTGTCAGTACTTTCTGGTTCTTCTAATCCTTTGTCTGCAGGATGTAGAATGAGATAAGTGGGGGAGAAGCTGGTACTTCTCCATGTTGCTTCAGGTGTGGAGTGCTGGCTCAGTGTGTTGTGAATTGTAAGATTGTAAGTGTTGTTTGGACAGTGTTATTCCAGATTCCAGAGGGAATGCGGAGGTAAGGTTTATGTCAACTAAGGATTTGTACCTTAGGTAGTTTTGTGCATATGATGTAAGGAATACTATTATAGTTTGGTAAAGACGGTTTATGCCCCATCATGATCGTCAGCTGTCTATTGGCAAATTGAGGAACTGATCACCCTTAATCTCTTGTTGATAGCAGACGGGAATTATGTTGGATGGAATAGACGTGTCTTTCCGGCTTTGATAGTGTGTTCAATGAATTGTTTGGAATTAAGTAAAGTGCTTACGGATTGTTTTGTTGAGTCGATGAAGATTCTTATATCGGAAGATAAGGCGGATTAGAGGTTTTGATATGTTGGTCAAGTTGGGAAGTCATTGAGAGAGAACGATTGGGTCTCGTTAATGGTTGTTCTCAGAGAGTAGAGTGTGAACTCAAATTTGACAAAGGGGGAGATTTGAGGTTTGGATCTGCTAAGTAAGTAGAAAACCCTTAGTAGATGGGACTAAGATGTTTGTTTGGTCTGTGATGATAGTGTTTTGGAAATTGGACAGTGAGGGGCCGTCAGTTGCGCACGGTTTTCAGATGTGTTTTTGGATGGAACAGTAAGGTGTTGTCTTAGGGAGCTCCAACTTTGTTAGTAGCCAAAAAGGAAGGATGATTGAACGGGATAATAAGCATGATGTGTATGAGGGTATTGAGACTATGGAAAGCAAACTTAGAGTTCTGGTGAGGTTTGGAGTCTTCGGAGTTTTAGAGCATTAATGGAAATCTTGAGAAAACCCTAAGTGTGGTTGTAAAATTTGAGAGTTCTTTTTGGTGGTTACTATATGTTGGTATTTATGAGAATTTGGACTGTCAAGAGAAGAAATTGTGTAGGGATTACTAACAGTCGAATAAGGTGACGATTGAGAATAAATGTCTACTTTCATGAACAAATGACTGGAATGGTTTGGTTGAGTTTGAGTGGAATTGCAATTGTTTGGAATTTTTGATAAGAGTGGTGAATTGTGTGAGTTGAGGCTTTGATCAATTTGATGTGACTGGTTATGTTTGTTATCGGGATAAGCTGTAATTTACTCGGTTAAGCTTGTATGTAAGTAACCAGTTACCCAGTGGAAAGTTTTGCAAAAGCTTTAAGAATTTATATCTTTTGGAATTTGGTTGGGCATTACAATGCACAGTGATGTTGCTCGGTGTTAGTAAGGTGTCTGGAATGTTTGTGGAGTGGATGAATCGTATCTTCCATATTTAATTGGATAATTTCATAGTGGTTTTGATTGAGGATATTCGGATTTGTTATGAACTCAGAGGGAGAACAAGTGGGGTGTTTGAGAATCGAATTGCAAGTGTGGGAAAGAAAGGAATTTTTATGCTAAGTTATTCGAGTGAGAACTTGGGTTAAAAAAGGTTAGTTTTCTTGGATATGTTATTTCTGATGATAGTATTGTTATGGATTCATCGGAAGTAGATGTAGTTCTACAATGAGAGGCTCCGAAGTCGGTTAAGGTGATTAGAAACTTTTGGCTTAGTTGGTTGTTACAGCAGGCTATGGAAGACTTTGCTAAGTTCGTACTTTTGTTATCTCAGTTGACTTGCAAAGGGTGAGCCATTTGTTTTGGATGTTCGTTGTGAGTAAGATTTGGTGAGCTGAGGTAGAAGTTGTCTACGACTTCAGTTTTAATTCCGTGTGGTCCTGATAAACCGTTTGTGAGGTGTTGTGATGTGTCCTTGACAAGTTTAGTCATTGTGTTAATGCAAGAGGGTAAAGTCGTGGCTTATGCTTTACGACAATTGAGGATTTATAAAAGAATCTGTACTATTTTGGATTTGGAATTGGTTGCGGTTGTATTGTGTTGGAAAATTTGGAGGTATTATCTTTATGGTTCTAGGTTCGAAGTGTTTGGTAATCGCAAGAATATTGAGTACTTGTTTGGTCTGAAGGAATAGAGTATGAGACAACGAGGATGGTTAGAATTCGTGACGAGTTATGAAGTCGACTTGGATTATCCTTCAGAAAAAGTTGATGTTGTGCCTAAAGAGTTAAGTCGAAAGTTGTTATGCATGTCTGTTTTGATGGTCAGAGAATTAGAATTATTTGAGCAGTTCCGAGGCTTGTGTCTGGTGTGTGAGATAACACAGTAGAGTGTGAGGTTGGGTATATTAAAAATGAACAGTGATTTTGGCGACTATGAGAAAGAGTTAGACCTTGGACATGAGATTGGTAGACTTGATGGTTATGAGTAATCAGAGTGTGCAGCAGAAGCGGGATGTGGTACATTTTGTATTTGAGTGTGTGACTTATAAGAGTTCATAGGTTGACCATTGGGAACGGGTTGTAATGATGAGACCATTGGACGTTTCAGAATGGAAGTGTTAGGCGAAAGGTTTAAATATTATTCATGGGCTACTATGTGAATGGATGTTTTGGTTATAGGTTCGATTGGTGAATCGTAGCATTGTGGTAGTATTGTTGTGTGACAAGGATATTGGTGTTGTGGTTACGTAGAGGTTGTTGAATCGTTGTTGTGTCGTGGAACTTTGTGTTCTTGTTATGTTGTTGCCTCGTTTCTATGGTGATGGTTCGAGTGCGAGTGGCTAATTCCTTGTGGGGAATTAGGGGAGTGTTACCTTTGGAAAGGGTAACGATCTTGTTGTGTTTCGGTTCAAGAGTGAACCTGTGTGTGGTCGTAACTTGCGTATTCTTTGAGTTGTGAGTTGGTCGTCAAGTGCATTGTATGGGCTTTGCATCTTGTCGTTGTGGTTGTCGTCGTTGTCGTGTCGTTGGTGTTGTTGCTGTTAGCGGGGTGGTTCGTCAGTTGTGTTGGTCGTGGTGTGCCTTTGGTTGGCATGTTGGTTTGTTAGTCGGCTGCGAGAGTCGTATCCCGAGTTATTCGTATCAGTATATTTTCGAGGACGAAAATTTCTAAGTGGGGGAGAGTTGTAATGCCCCTATTTGTTTAATTGTATTTATTTATTTCATTTATGTGAATTTTGTGAAAATGTGTGAATTTATTATATTTTACCTGCTAATTGAGTTAATTGGTTAGTTTCTCTGGTAGATAAAATATTTGCATTAAATTATAATTTCTTTTCAACTTTTATTTCCTGAAATATATTTCATCGGTATGTTTATGTTTTATCGCATTTGGAGAGCGTTTGCGAGATATTTGAGCTGAGGGGTATTTTGGTCTTTTGCTTAGTTATGTTTTTCATAAAAATATAAAGAGAGAAAAATAGAGAGAAAAGAGAAAGAATAGAAGGAAAAGGAGAGGAAGCGAAGGGAAAAAGGGGAAAAAAGAGGAAAATCGCGGGAACTCCGTTTCAAGCGCGAATAATCGGGTAAGGGTGAGAAGTTTCAATTATATCTTGCTTGTGTATGTATATGTGTTGTTTATGTATGTGTTTTGGTTGTTTTTACAATGTTTTCTCTAATTGATAAATTGATGAATAATTGTTAAAAATCGATATTTTCATGGCCGAAACTCGATATAAACTGCGTAGAATACTTGTTGATTATGTTGGGACATGTTTGGGCTAATATATTGTGATCTGGAAGTGTTTAGATGAGATTTGGAGGGGTTTTGGGATGAAATTCGTAGTAAAAATTATGCAGGAAAAATTCTGGGTTTCGCAGGCGATACGCGTATTGGGTAAGGCATTACGTGTATTGGGTAAGGCATTACGCGTAACACCTTGGGCAATACGCGTATGGCAAGGGTAAAATGAGGGCATTACGCATATGGAAGTTCATTTTCTCGGCCATCTGCTCATTTGCGTAACGGTACGCGTATGAAGTAAAGCAATACGCGTATTGGCTTTTAATGGGACTTTTGGGGAGAATTTGGTCTCTGCCCATACGCGTATCAAGTTGGGCAATACGTGTATCAAATGGGCGAGTGAGCAAGGCAATACGCGTATGGCTCAGGGCAATACGCGTATGGCCAGTGAGATTGCAGAATTGTGTTTTTTCGCGATTACTTTTCTTGTTAGTCCGTAACTTGTGTTCCGATTATCCGTTTTTAACATTCTTGGTATCGTTGAATAGCTATTGAACTGTACTTTCTTATGATGATGGTTTTGAGATTATTGGCCGATTTAATTATGTCGGGAATTTGGAATAGTGTCGTTTTGTCGACTTTTGTAGTTGTAATTGTGCGTAATTGATGTGTATCATGCAATGTGCTGTTGTTATAGAAATGGCATGACTTGTATGCTGTTGTATGGTGTAAATGCATATGTTTAGATGGTGTGATGATGGTTTATGGCCGTATGGCAAATAAATGCATTGTTTTGGGCTTGAATTGCAAAGCATGATTATTGTTGATTGAGATGGTTGCATATATGTGTGCATTTGAATGTCATGAGTCATTGTATGCCAAGTATCATGATATGCATTCTTGAGATGTCGTATGCCCTAGTGGGTGTGAGCGACGAATCGATTCCAGAGGGAATCCACTATAACATCGTGTGCCTTATACAAAGAGGACCTAAAGCGATGATTATAGACGATCATGTGCCTTATACAAAGAGAACCTAAAGCGATCGGATCGTGTGCCTTATACAAAGAGGACCTAAAGTGATCCATAAACGTCGTGTGCCTTAAAAAAAAGAGGGCCTAAAGCGACAGGGAACATCGTTTGCCCAACGGGGAGTTACACTAAGTAACAAGCAATGGTTCCAATAGTTCCTGAGTGAACTAGTGTTGAGATGATGGATGGATGGTACCGCATATGCATTTGCATAGAGTCGTTGTGTCGGTCTCTTTGCATTTGCATAAATCATGAATGGATTGATTATGTGTGGAAAATCATGAATGGATTGATTATGTGTGGAAATGTTATGAATTGATTGATGATGTGTTGAGCTTGTGATAGCATTGGTGAATTAATGTGCATGTGTGATAAATGCATTGGTTGTGCATAATATGTGTTATGTATAGACATATGCTATGTTGTTGGATTATTAGATATATGTTATATATATGTGGCATGCTATATGTATTAGTACATGATGCTTGTGGTGAGAATAACTATGCATGTGAATTTTTATTTGTTGGCATATTATTATGCAATCTTGATTTAGTTGTTATTTCTCACCCTTCTGCTGTGGTTTGTTGCTCTATGAGGCAATTGCAGATTAGTGGTCTTGGAGGCTTTTGTGGAGATTAGTCCTCCGTCCTTTGTTGGTCTGTCTGCTCTGATACGTAACACGGGAGTCAGGGAACGCTGTATATATATATATATATATATATATATATATATATATATATATATATATATGTATACATTTGTTGAATATATTTTTTATTACTTTGTATGTATATTTTGACATTATAAAACGATTTATTTTGTAAAACAAGGCAATTATGGATCTTTTCGCTTTATTCCATAATTGAACTTTCCTTTTATATGGAAAAAGTTTCCCTTTGAGGTTATCCCATTTTGTGTTATGTATCGAAAATTTATGAGCAGGGATTGTGTTTTCTTTCTTTAAAATTGTGGCATCCTTCTTTCTGTTGGAAATTTTTTTTACTTACTCTGATTTAATTATGTATTATTTATTCGCGATGGGAATTGGGGTGTTACACGTCACGCAATGAGAGCTTGGGACGACCGTCTCAAATGTTGGGGCGTCCGTCTGGGGAACGTGACGACCCTCATGGCCTTGTTACGACTGTCACACACACCTGTGACGAAGGTCATGAAAATGTGACGATGGTCACACAGGTCTGTGCATTTTCCTGTTTCTGTCTGCTGTATGTCTGGCATAATTGAACTCAGTAAATATTTTTGCAGAAACATAATTAATTTGAGAATCGGTATATATATATATATATATATATATATATATATATATATATATATATATATATATATATATATATATGCATACTAGTAGCAGTATAATTCAGGAGCAAGGTTAATAATTATCAGAATGGGTATTAAAGTAGCAGAGCTATCAGTTAAATAGCAGAGTTAATGTTTTAGCATAATTATACTGGGTAGTAGCTGGTTTAAAAATTGATACAATAACAGTGCTAGTAGTTTTTGACAAAACCAATGTAGTGGAATAATTTAGCTGGCGTGAATTGTTAGTTACAGAGTTAGTATATGATAATAATTAGCAGAGTTGTTAAAATAGCAGAGTTAATTTTATAGCAGGAAGACATAAAGTATTTGAAACTAGTAGCAATGAGATATAGTTGTTGAAAACAATGACAGGTGGCTATTAGCAGAAAAACCATAGTAGCTGATTTATATAATTAGTAGATATATTTTAGTAGCATGAAAAATAGTAGATTTAATTAATTGGTCTAATTAAATTACAGACCATATATGTAGTAGTATTTCAGTGGCAGCAGTAGTAATAATTTAATGGGAGAATAATTTAGGAGCTAGTATCAAGGATGAAGTAATTCACTAGTAGTATTATCAGTGACAGTGTGGATTCGATAGTAGCAGTACAAAGTAGAAAATGTTGGTAATTTAGCAGAAGATTAATTAACCGGAAATAGTTGAGTTGCCCGAATAATTATGCGGAACGTTTGTAATATAATTTAGTGGATACGGTGTGTTGTATACCTTATTGTAATAGGTGAATTTGCAGGTGGTGTTGAATTTATTAGGCTGAGGGCCAATGTTGATTTGTTGGTTAAGTTGCTGTTAATTTGTTGTTATTGATATGTTGTTGATACCAAGTTGTAGGCATACGACCAATGTGGTTTTGTTGTTGATTAGTTGCTGTTAATTATTGATGCTGATATGTTGTTGTTGTTGATGATGCGAAGTTGCAGGATGTTTGTTGTTGTTGAATTGACTCTATTAATTGGAAAATATTAAGGTGTAGGCCGGTGGCCAAAGTTGAAATTGTTGTTAAGTTGCAGTTGTGTTGTTGTTGAATAAGTTGATGTTGTAGTTGTTGTCGCATGCATAGCATAGCATACCAAGTTGGCCTGGATTGGCAAAATTATTAAGTTGGCCTGGATTGGCAAAAAGTTGAAAGTTGAAGGCTTATGCTTTGTTTGATGCCTCTATTACTTGGCAATTCCTAAGTTGGGAGTTCTGCTCCGTTTTTAAGTTGGGAGTTCTGCTCCAATGGTACCACATGCATGTGCATTGTATGAGTCACATTCTAAGCTGCATATTCCAGTGTTGAGATGATATATTCGTTGTTATTATGTTGTTGACTTGTTGTGACAGGTACTGTCTGAAAGCTATGAAAAATGTTGTTATAACTTGTTGAGGGTTTTGTTGTTATATTTGTGGTTTGAAAGTTGTTATATTAAGTTGGTTAAATTGCCGTGATATTAAGGTGATGACTTTGTTGTGATATTATGCTGATGACTGGTTGTGCTAATTGTTGTTATAAGCTGTAAAATGGTAATTTTATATGATCTAAATTTTAATATATTACTTATCATACATCTTATTATATTGTTAGATATCTCACCCCTTCTGCTGATATTTCCCCTACCATGGGAAATGGGCAGGTACTCAAGAGTAGCAGTGGTAGTTCGGAATAGTTTTTGGAGTCCTTATGTTGCTTTATTGTAAGTCAAGAGGGTCTTGCTCTGATATGTAACACTCGGGGGGATGAACGATCATTGTTTTATAGTTGTTATATTGCAGTTGTTGAATTATAAGTTGATGTCATTGAATACTTGTTATGTTGCAGTTGTTTTCAGATGAACAAAAGATGTTATGCCATTTGAGTTGAAAAGTATGATTCCGCTATTTAGTTAATAAAAGTTATTTTATTTTAAAGACTAATTTTGTTGTTATCGGTTCATCTGAGTTAAAGTGTTATGTATCTGATTAACATGCGATAATATGAAGTCGTTTTTAAGTTAAAAGTGTAGCATCTCATTTGTATGTTGAAATTTTGAAACTCTGATTTTATAATTATCTGCCGGGTAGAAATGGGGTGTTACATTAGTGGTATCAGAGCAGGTCGGTTTATCCGGCCAAGTTGTCTAATGTTGTTTATCCCTTAGTACGCGACAAGTGTGTGGAACACTGTCGGTACTTGTTTGTTTTCCTAATCGATGGTATGCAGGAGTAGGTTTGAAGATAAGTGGGGAAAAAGATTTGCTTTTCGGATGTGTTTCGGTTGTAAGATGTTGGCTCGGTATGCTGCTGATGACGACAGTGCAAGTATTGTTGAAGTATGTTGTTTCCCGAATCCGGAGGAGACATGGATTCAAGATTTTGTTGTTAATTAAGTTGGAGCGTCTTGAGAAAAGATGATTAGACGTTGTTGATGTTTACTTCTCGAAGGATGAGGAGCAATGTAACGGTTGTTGATATACGAGTAGAGAGAAAATCCCTGATGTTTTTGAAGGCGATTGTTAAGTAACAAGGATAATTTTTAGAAGATGGAATTTAGAAAGTTGCGATGTTTCAGCGTTGCTGGTGGAATGTGAAGTTGTCGGTTTGAGTAACCCTTGCATAAGATGTCGACATTTGAACAGTGATGGAGTAACAGATTCCTGTAGACCGTGTCGTGGGATCCTTGCGGGTGATTGAGAAAAAAAAGGTTGTAAAAGTTGTTGGTATGTTTGAATCGCGAGTCAGAGTCGAATATGCGAGAAGATGAGTACGATTTCAAGAATGATAAGTGTTGGTACTGGTACGAAGAAATTTTGTTCCGATGTTATCGTAAGGCGTGTATAAGTATGTCGTTGCATGACATCGGTGTTCGTATTTTTGGATAACTTTGGAAATTCATATCTTGTGTTCCGAGTATCGGATTGATGTTCAGTTTGAACATATGAAGAGATAAAAATATATTATATCCTATGAAAGTGTTTTCAAATACAGTAGATGCATTCCTATATGGAGGGACTCTAAAGTCGGTTACGGAACTAAAGGCTTTTTAGGCATAAATAGTTGTTATCGCAGTTGTTTGAGACAAGGTCAAGCGTAATATGTTGTTGGCAAATAAGTGGAGAAATGAGATGTTCGACATTAAAAAGGATGTGAAAGTATTGGCGAAGCACATATAGATGCAGCTTATGATGATTAACAACGATTAGAATGAATTTGTCCTTTTAAAGGAAGATGCTTTTGAGAGGAATTAGAGTCGTGTTTATGATGCCAAGGCAGTGGCATGTGTAAAAGAAGAATTGGAGAGGTTCTATCACCAAAGCGGTGTGGAACGACATGGTTGAGATTTCAATTGGAACGAGACGACGTGTAATGTACTGGTATAGTAGTAATTCTTGAGTCAGAGAATACTTAACCTTCGTGTGAGGCTAAGTGAGTGTAACATAGACCGTGTAATGTGTTGGGCATTGGTGTCTCATCGACAAGATCGAATGAGAGGGAAATTGTGGGTGTATTTGTAAACCTCATTGGAAATTATTGGATTATGGTGCTTTAGGTGACTTGTGTACAAGTTCTAAAGGAACACTATTATAGTTTGGTAACGAGGGTTTATACTCCATTATGGTTGTCGGCTATCTATTGATAAATTGAGGAACTGATCACCCTTAATCTCTTGTTGATAGTAGACGAGATCATGTTAGATGGTATAGACTTGTCTTGCTATCTTAATAGTGTGTAAATTGATTGATGTTATATCGTGAGGATAGTCGCTCACTAGTTGGTGTGGATGAATAGAAGAGTGGCTAGGAAAGAGTTGAGACGTATTGAATAATTTGGAGTAGCGGGTTTATATGCGAGCTAACGTCGCAAGGTGAAAGATTGAGAATATCAAGTGAACGACGATTTTATGGTGGATGTTAAAGAAAGTCTGAAACTAGATTGAAACTTGTAAACCATATAGTTGACGGAAATTTTAATAAGGATGTGACTTAAGATGGATGATCAGAGTTGCGTAGCTGAAGCGTGATGTGGCACATTTGTTATGCGTGTAGGACTCGTTAGAAGTGGAGGACTAAATATCAGAAGCCTAAGGGAATGATAAGTCTTGATCTACATGTTTGAGTGGGTGGATTGTTGATATAAGGGTGAGTAATACTGCATGGTATGACAAAGTTGATTATGTTGGCTAGGTTGATGTCACTATAAGAGTGATACGAAGATATGAATAAGTTGTTGACATTTTGTTGATGAGTGACATACGCATATATGAGAATGAGATTGTGGATGTGTTGTAGTGTTGAGAATGTTGATAAGATGGTAATGTGACTATGTATATCCAGGTATAAGTGTGTATGGATGTGGCTACTTAGATGTTGATATGTCAAGATATTATCGAGAGGTTGATAAGTTATTGACGATTATATCGCGAAGATGTTGAATGATTAACATGTGTGTATTGGATTGAAATCATGTTGAGTTGTTGTTATGTCGGAAAAGTAGGGATCACAGTGTTGTCAAACGCGACTTGAGGATCAGAGAGTTGGATGCGGAATTTGCGTTAAAAGTGGTAGTATCAAATAGATTTTCGAGGACGAAAATATTCTAAGTGGGGGAGAGTTGTAACGCCCGATATTTAATTAATTATTTAATTAAATATTTTCGAAATGTTTTCGAATTATTTGTTGGAATTGTGGGAGTTGTGATATGTCGAGAAATGCTGTGATAAGTTGATATTTAATTAATTGGTGATTAAGTTGGAGAATAGTATTAGAATAATACTATTATTATTTAGTTGGGCTTATTATTTGGTTGTAATGAAGTAATAAGTGGGGTGTATGAATAGTAGGCCCAATAAGAGAAAAGAGTATTATTTTGTGTGGTTGGATTAAAAAAGGAAAAAGAGAAGTGGCAGTAAGTGGAAATTAAGAGAAAGAGGGAAGTAGCAGTTGCAACACAGAGGTTACGAAAGAGAGGAGCAAGGGTTTGGAAACAGAACACGGAGAGGCTGCGAGAATGGGAACCCAATCAGAGATTTAGAGCGACCTTCAATCCAAGGTAAGGGTGGGGTTTTGACTCTATAATTGGGTAGTTGATAAATGATATGTGGGATTGGGTTGTAGAATTACTCTGTTTGTGTTTTGATTTTTGTAATTGATACTGAAATTGGTTGTTGTGATTGAATTAGTCGTATAAAAATGAATCTATGTTGATTGAGTATGAATTCTGTATGTTGCTGTTGTACTGTGATGGTTGGACCTTTTCTGTGATTGAAACGGAGGAGCAGAATATGGAATTTGGAGGAAACTGGAATTGGTATGAGTATGTGAAATTGGGACGAGGAAAACAGGAGCGGGAGGAATGATGAGGACGTAGGAATTGGGAGTGTGACGTCCGCCATGGGGGTGGGACGACCATCACGCAATGAGAGCTTGGGACGACCGTCTCAAATGTTGGGGCGTCCGTCTGGGGAACGTGACGACCGTCATGGCCTTGTTACGACCGTCACACACACCTGTGATGAAGGTCATGAAAATGCGACGATGTTCACACGGGTCTGTGCATTTTCCTGTTTCTGCGTTGTGGTTTCTGTCTGTCGCATGTCTGGCATAATTGAACTCAGTAAATATTTTTGTAGAAACATAATTAATTTGAGAATCGGTATATATATATATATATATATATATATGCATAGTAGAAGCTAGTAGCAGTATAATTCAGGAGCAAGGTTAATAATTATCAGAATGGGTATTAAAGTAGCAGAGCTATCAATTAAATAGCAGAGTTGATGTTTTAGCAGAATTATACTGGGTATTAGCCGGTTTAGAAATTGATACAATAACAGCGCTAGTAGTTTTTGACAAAACCAATGTAGTGGAATAATTTAGATGGAGTGAATTGTTAGTTACAGAGTTAGTATATGATAATAATTAGCAGAGTTGTTAAAATAGCAGAGTTAATTTTGTAGCAGGAAGACATAAAGTATTTGAAACTAGTAGCAATGAGATATAGTTGTTGAAAACAATGACAGGTGGCTATTAGCAGAAAAACCATAGTAGCTGATTTATATAATTAGTAGATATATTTTAGTAGCATGAAAAATAGTAGATTTAATTAATTGGTCTAATTAAATTACAGACCATATATGTAGTAGTATTTTAGTGGCAGCAGTAGTAATAATTTAATGGGAGAATAATTCAGGAGCTAGTATCAAGGATGAAGTAATTCACTAGTAGTATTATCAGTGACAGTGTGGATTCGATAGTAGCAGTACATAGTAGAAAATGTTGGTAATTTAGCGGAAGATTAATTAACCAAAAATAGTTGAGTTGCCCGAATAATTATGCGGAACGTTTGTAATATAATTTAGTGGATACGGTGTGTTGTATACCATATTGTAATAGGTGAATTTGCAGGAGGTGTTGAATTTGTTAGGCTGAGGGTCGGTGTTGATTTGTTGGTTAAGTTGCTGTTAATTTGTTGTTATTGATATGTTGTTGATACCAAGTTGTAGGCCTACGGTCAATGTGGTTTTGGTATTGATTAGTTGCTGTTAATTATTGATGCTGATATGTTGTTGTTGATGATGCGAAGTTGCAGGATATTTGTTGTTGTTGAATTGCCTCTATTAATTGGCAAATATTAAGTTGTAGGCCGGTGGCCAAAGTTGAAATTGTTGTTAAGTTGCAGTTGTGTTGTTGTTATGTTGCTGTTGAATAAGTTGATGCTGTAGTTGTTGTCGCATGCATAGCATATCATACCAAGTTGGCCTGGATTGGCAAAATTATTAAGTTGGTCTGGATTGGCAAAAAGTTAAAAGTTGAAGGCTTATGCCTTCTTTGATGCCTCTATTACTTGGCAATTCCTAAGTTGGGAGTTCTGCTCCATTTTTAAGTCGGGAGTTCTGCTCCAATGGTACCACATGCATGTGCATTGTATGAGTCACATTCTAAGCTGCATATTCCAGTGTTGTGATGATATATTCGTTGTTATTATGTTGTTAACTTGTTGTGACAGGTACTGTCTGAAAGCTATGAAAATGTTGTTATAACCTGATGAGGGTTTTGTTGTTATATTTGTGGTTTGAAAATTGTTATATTAAGTTGGTTAAATTGCCGTGATATTAAGTTGATGACTTTGTTGTGATATTATGCTGATGACTGGTTGTGCTAATTGTTGTTATAAGCTGTAAAGTGATAATTTTATATGATCTAAATTCTAATATATTATTTATCATACATCTTATTATATTGTTAGATATCTCACCCCTTCTGCTGATATTTCCTCTACCATAGGAAATGGGCAGGTACTCAAGAATAGCAGTGGCAGTTCGGAATAGTTTTTGGAGTCCTTATGTTGCTTTATTGCAAGTCAAGAGGGTCTTGCTCTGATACGTAACACTCGGGGGGATGAACGATCGTTGTTTTATAGTTGTTATATTACAGTTGTTGAATTATAAGTTGATGTCATTGAATACTTGTTATGTTGCAGTTGTTTTCAGATGAACAAAAGATGTTATGCCATTTGAGTTGAAAAGTATGATTCCACTATTTAGTTAATAAAAGTTGTTTTATTTTAAAGACTAATTTTGTTGTTATCCGTTCATCCGAGTTAAAATGTTATGTATCTGATTAACATGCGATAATATGAAGTCGTTTTTACGTTGAAAGTGTAGCATCTCATTTGTATGTTGAAAATTTGAAACTCTGATTTTATAATTATCCGTCGGGTAGAAATGAGGTGTTACAAAATGCGTAGGTGTCGAACCCGCTGTTGATTGTATAGCCTCTGATACTGATATTGAGGTCGTATTGCCCCCAGTCGAAGAATTGGGGGGTGGTACTTCAGTATTCGTAGAATTCTGGTTGTTCGGCGGATTTGGGTTCGCCATTTTGCGTATTCGTCTCCTTCTGGGTCTTTCTTCGTTATTTTCGACAATCTTACCGCTCCTTAATTTCATACAACGAAACGAAGATGACTACAAAGGAAAAGAAAATTTAAAACTAAAGGTTTAAAAAATCGTCAAAACGCACAAGGTCCCACTAGGCGTGCCAATTTGTTCGCCTTGAAATTCAGCAAACAACCTCTGGTCTTCTAATTTGTGAAATTAGTTTACTAACAGGACCGACCACACAAATCCTAGGACACAGTGCATTAGAAATGTTGACAATCTGAGTAAAACTCTAACCTTTTCATCATTGTTTTATTATTATTCTCGCAGTTGGTAGTTTTTGACTAAGTAAGATAAATGGAACTTGGAATTGGTAAATAACTGGTGAAATGATAGTAACAAGGCAAAAATAAAAGTTTGCAGAATCTTAAAGAATATTGTAAACAAACTGAAATTTCATAAAAAATTGCAAGTAATAAACTGGTGTTTTTCTCAAACGTACATTTTTTCTCTAATGACTCGTTTCTCTCACACGGTTTCTTTGAGTAATTTGAAATAACTTGTACAATTTTGAAATGCACATCCTTTTTTCCTACTAGGACTATCTATTTATATACAAATAAAATAACTGTCGATAACAGTCATTTCCCCTAAATGTGACAAATGGCGTTTTGCACGCTTCCTTGCCTCTGATATGCTCCACGCGTCTGCTCTTTTAAACTGCATCTCCCTCTCAATTTTGAATTTCAAATTATTTGTCGAAATAGTCCTCCAAGCCAAACTGTCGAAAAATGAACTTCTTTATTATTTAGAAAAATTCAAACAACTTGTTCTTGTTTCCACACCATCTTCGACTGACTTTTCAGTTTAGCACCAAATCCTGAGTGAAAATATTTCGACCAGCTCCCACTATTCTTGTTTTTTGATCAATCCATTGTGCGTCGAAAATAGCAGTCTACACCATGATGGCATGCATTTTCTGCCTCAGACGTTCCATCCATGGCAGTGCCAATAAACTTGTTGATTACAACTATATGATCACCACAAAATTTATTCTTCTCGTCAATTTTAGCCTTTACACCTATATCAACACCTCTCATTTCCTGATGTAAT
Source organism: Lathyrus tuberosus (assembly GCA_022829125.1). NCBI lineage: Eukaryota > Viridiplantae > Streptophyta > Magnoliopsida > Fabales > Fabaceae > Lathyrus > Lathyrus tuberosus. The sequence continues at coordinate 5,060,124 of JALAZF010000282.1, forward strand.
ATGAGAAAAAATTCAAATTAGGTACACTGAATTCACTAAGTAACAATAATAACAAAATAGATGCCAAAAACAACATGGATGGACACATAAAGGAAAAAGCTAGTCACAACCTAAATTTTCTTCTTACATGTCATGCGTTGAAGAAATTGTTCATAAGATTTATTTAATTCATCCACAGGTTTTGCATGGCTATTCAACAAGCAAAATTATTTTTGTATGACTAAAGCCCAAATGTAGACAACTTTCTTGACAATTATCAAAGTTATTAAACTAAGTGTGAATTAGAAATCAAGAACAAGAAAGATAAGGATGAAGAAGATAGAGATGGAGTTGTATTCATGTATTTGATTCAATCAACTCAGATTACAATGAGAGAGAGTGAAGTTATATATACAAAATGTTTGAAAAAAGAAATGGCGAGAAAGTAAAATATCACACTAGAATTGAAATTAGTTCACTAATGAGCTAGATTAGATCACTAATACAAAGGTGAGTGTGATAAGCTTAACAACAATTTCGTAAGTGGTTAGTGCAATTCAAATAGACGGTAAATTACATTCAATACATGGGCGATGGATATAACATATGAGATGTCGAAACTGACAACCATCAATATAACTAAATTAACCATGAATTAGGACATTGTTAATCATAATTTTCACATGTTCAACTAATTGATGAAACTCGTCAACCACCAACATCGTGTAGGTGAGTGGTGGTTATATCATCACCACCTATTTTTATTGTTCAATATACCACAATTGATTCAACGATACGGGCAATGCAAACATGACTTCTGTATATTTTGGACAAAAAGACATCTTAAAACAATTAAATAACTATGCAAGAACCAAGTTTGAAGCATAATCTAATGAATTTTAAACCATATTTCTATAAAACAAGCATCAAAACACTATAATAAATTGAACGAGGCGCATAAATAGAGCATAAACTTACTTATTAACTCACCTACAGTACATTTTTTATGCTCTGTTATAATTTTCATTTTTCTCATAGTAAAGAGCATATGCTTTATGGAATTGACAACGCTTTGTTCCAAGTATCCTAAGGTCGCCCGAAATCCATGATGAGTTAATCGCGGACAGTTCTAGCTATCTTCCTTATATATGAGTGACTCAGAGTCACTTCAAAGTATCATTCTCATTACACACTTACATAGTTGCAACTCTTTACAAAACTAACTTTAGTGTTAGAATGTTAACCTTATTGGTGCACACACTCAGGCCCGACCTTCTCCAGGTGCAGGCAGTGCTGAAGCACTGGGCCTCACAATTTTGGGGGGCCCAAATGTTAATACTATTAGTATTATTTAATATAAAATATTAAAAAAATAGAATTTGAAACATTGCAGTCTATTTATCTTCTCCATGTTTCTCTCACAAGTCTCATTGCAATGCGGTTAAAAACTCTCACAAATTTCATTGCAGTATCGTTTAAAAAATAAATTAAAAACATAAAAGTAGTCTTTTTTTTTTCGCCTTATTTTTAATTATTAAAATAATATATATATATATATATATATATATATATATATATATATATATATATATATATATATTAAATTTAGACCCATTTTTTAAATTAGAACAGGGCCTCTAAATTAATTGGGCCGGCCCTGCACACACTCTAATCACCAAAGGTATCTATCATTGTATCAAAGGCCCTTCCATGGTGGCCACCTTCAACCTACCATCATGTAGAGAATAATGACGCCGTCTATAAAAAGCTTATTCTGATTCTCACAAATTATTGAATCATATGCCCTGGCACATAGATTGCACTAAGGGGCCTCGCGTCATCATGATAATTTGATTTTTAGAACTTTGTATTAGTTAATTATGTATTTATTTTGTATGTGATTGGTTTACATGCTTCAGTGTTAATAATGTTATGAGCTTTCATTACGCATATATGTATACTTCTATTTCCCCCATAGGTTTTGGAGTCAAACCCTACAAATTTGGCAAGATTACTATTGATGTAAATGGTTTAGTCAAGCGCACAACGACATGTAGTTTGAGAGACTCTAATATTCGTGGACCTTAGTGTTAGTTTTATCAGAAGAAATTCCACAAACATATAAAGTTTTGACCCTATAGGATGTGTACTTGGAATATTACATTAAGCCTCTAAAGGGACACCAAGATTTTTTCGCTTTGCCTTTTGTCTCTTCACAATAATAATTGGGATAATTATTCCTTAAAGAATCCCCGTAGGAAAATTTTCTTTATGAGTGTTGATCAACCACACCCATTCCACTTTTCACTTTTGTGAGGCCAATCTTTTATTTTTAATCTATGTATGATTGGGTTGACCTTAACAGATTGTTTAAATCAATGGGTAGATGTCGATTTATTTGGCAAACATAACTTTAGAGAAGAGTCGTGTCCCTAGGGATATATAACTTCATCAATGTAAATTTCATCATCAGGACAACTTATTTGGTTAGCCCCTCAATATAGTTTCAGAGTGGCTCGTCATTTGCTTGGACTATTGTTGTCAGTATTTCCTTGAGTTTTAGGTGGCGACGAGACATCATAAAGTAGGTTGTAAACTGCTAAGATAATTCTTCTTACGATTTAATGAAATAGCTTTTAAACCATGTTCTCATATATTATTTGAGGGATTGGGCTAATAATTTACACTTCATTTAACCTTCAACACCCCAATAGTTAATGACCCATTCCATATTCTCTATGTGCTCGTCTATTGTTGAAGCGGTAAAGCGGCAAGCAACAAAAAGATTTGGAAGTATTTTTCCGGGAATTTATCGTGTCCACAGAGATCAGTGATATTGAACTGCCGTTCGACAGTTTAAATGTTAATGAGTTTGGGTTTAAAATGGTTTAAACATAGAAACAGAAAAGTAAATATCAACACAAAAAGATTCATTCTTCAGAGAGACGAGACTTATCAGGCATGTATATATTCCACTCGTCACAAACTTAAACCTATCGACCAGTTATACGCAACCTACAATACTCCTCAATATCATCCAGCATCACTTACAAACGTGTCCATCTCTAGCACACTCAACCGTGCTACCCTCGCCGACACTCTTGCACTCGACTCAAGACACGGAGACATTAAGTTTCGACACCCATAAAGATTGTTAGCTCCAAATCTATCTCTAGCATCCATAAACTAACAGATAATCATCCCTAATGAAGGTTTGCGATGTTTATCTCTAACACAACCCAAACCCCGAGCATTAAAGCAAAAATCAGAGACAATCATCGATAAAGATTTGTAAAGCGGATTTTATACAACGCCATGGGCGACAAATATACATGAGTTCAAAGTAAATACATATACAACAATCCAACAAAGAAGAAAAACACAAAGAAGAAGAGAAATGAACCAAACATCTTGCGGATTGTCAGAGCCGATCGATGAGAAATCTACCCCGGATCATCCATATGCAAGCTTCCATGTTGTTTTCTAAGCTAATCTACTGAAAAATGAAATTTGATGGAGTTGGGAGCAAAAAAACCCAAAACCATAACCTAAAAATTGCGTTTTTATGCCTTATATGGTGTTTCTGTCCGCCCAGTTTCGCCCGGCGGAATTTTGGGTCGCCCGGCGGCTAAAGGCGGCTTATTTTGTAAGTTTTCCAACATTGTTCTGGAGCGCCCGACCCTGCAATGTACCGCCCGGCGCTGCTGAGGCGCAGCTGACAGTAGACAGCAAAAATCCAACACTGTTTTGGCCATAACTTTTGAACCGTAACTCCGTTTTTCGCCCGGTTTGAAGCGCTGGAAAGCTTATTCAATGCTCTATACAAAAATGGCAAGATATCATTGATTTAATACCTGCAAAAATAAATGAAAAACAATTAAACTCAATGATATTTACACAATAACGCAATATATACACTATAACGTAAAGTAAACGTATTTACAAACAAATTAGGGATTATTCAAACGATATTAACAAAAGTATTGATAAGTGCAACAAAACTTATATACAAAATAGCTACAATTTGCACTTATCATCTATATCGGTTGACCCATCACAAATACGCTTCTTGGACTATTTCTCATTGATTGAACAAGTGATCGAGGTTTTGTTATGATAATTTTATCCTATCGATGCAACAATTTTGGTTGGTGATCACATAAGCCTAGTCTTGAACTAATACCATTATATATTAGGTAAATGGATCGTCATTGACCACATAGGACAAAATGCCATTGTCTATTTACTAAATGGATATCATTTTGGGGTTGAATTACGAGTTTCAACAATGAGGAAGAAATCACTTTGTTGACTCGGACAATGTTGCGTGCAACTATATTTTTTTTTAAAAATTAATTAAAAATAATGTTTAAGATTTTTCTAAGAAAAATAAACTTTGACCTCTTACCCAACACACACCTGACTCGAACTAGATCCAAATGAGTGGCTTTTGAGAGAGACATGAAGATTGTTGATGTTCTTGGTGGAACTAGTGAGTATGGTACATTTAGACACTTGGATGCAATATAAATGAAGATGAAATAACCTTTTGAAATTTGAGTTTAATATCCTTTTTAGTCATGTATTTTAACTTCGAGATTCATTTTGGTCCCTTAACTTTAAAAATATACATATTTGTCTTTTTTAGCGATAAATTTAGCGACTGATTTTTGAAATTTTCGTTGCAATAAGGACAAAAATAATTAATATAGAACGTTTTGATGAGTTAAGGGATCAATATAAATTATTTTTAAATTAAAGGATCTAAATGAACTCTAAAAGTAAGATACGCGACCAAAAAGATAATTAAACTTAAAATTTGGGTACAAATAAGATTACATTTTAAGTAGGGTTATGTTTGGCATTTTAAAAGTTGATTGTATTTAATTAACTAAATAATAAGTAGAAAAACACGTGAAACCAGAAGTTCACGACTAGGGTTTAAGAGAGCGCGGCTAGATACTGTTTCACAAAAATCAGAGCACTACCCACAGTTTCGTTGTTTCACAAATTCTTCAGGCAGTTATGGCCGAAGCAGAGCTTGACCACCATAACTCACCCGAGCACGAGGAAATTAATGATAACAATAGGAAAAAGAAGCACCGCAAGCGGAAAAGATCTCGTAAATCAGAACAGGAAGTTGAAAGAGAACAAGAGAATAACGAAACCGCAGAATCTGAGGAGGAGGAGAGTGATGAACAACAACAGGAAGAAGAACACGATGATGACGTCGAAGAAGAAGAGAATAAAGTGGAGAACGCCGCGTCGTCTGGAATTATGAGCAGCGAGACATTTTCGTCTCTAGGATTATCTCAACCTACTTCTAAGTCTATTACTGATATGCGTTTCACCCATATGACTCAGGTAACACGTTGTTTATTTGTTAATTAATTAGTCGTGGAGTAATAATATGAGGGTTTTAATTTATTTGATTGAATGATGAAATTGAATGATGAAATGCAGATTCAAGCGAAAGCTATTCCGCCATTATTGATGGGAAAAGATGTTCTTGGTGCTGCCAGGACTGGTGCTGGTAAAACACTTGCTTTTTTAGTTCCAGCTGTGGAATTGTTGTACAATGTTCAGTTCACACCGCGTAATGGAACCGGTGTTGTTGTTATTTGTCCAACTCGAGAGCTTGCCATTCAGGTATTTTGATTTATTTTGATTTTTGCTACTTTTATTTGATTATTTGTTTTGGCTTAAGTACTGATTTGGTTACCTGATTTTTCAGACTCATGCTGTGGCAAAGGAACTACTCAAGTATCATTCGCAAACACTTGGATTGGTTATTGGGGGTTCGGGTAGAAAGGGAGAAGCTGAGCGCATTGTTAAAGGGGTAAATTTGTTGGTTGCAACACCTGGCCGTCTTCTTGATCACCTTCAGAATACAAAAGGATTCATATATAAAAACTTGATGGTAAGTTATGGATTTGCTTATTTATTATACGGACTTGTTTGGTTTGATTACTCACAAACGACAATAAATGTTGATAATTGGTGTTCATACTTTTTGTTGTTCATGATTTTTGTTGATAACTTGTTGGGGAGTTTGTGACATATCTTCCTTTGTTATTAGTTTGCATTTAGAACATCTTCCCTTGTTGGGGGAGTTTGCAGTTTGATGTCTTTTCCTTACATGCAATGGATGAGTTAGGCCCTGTTTGGATAAGACAACTTATGGACATTTCCATAAGCTCTCCCAAACAATCTGACAAGTGTTAATGCCAATTGCTAAGCGCAAATAAGACAATTCAAACAGGACTTTAGACGCACAATCATTTTCTTGTTTGAGGAGGCTTTTCTTAAGAACAAAAGAGTTACTAAATAATATCTTTGTATAAAGCAGTAAAATTGAAAAGAGTATGAGGGGGCATAGTGTGTCCCTTGAAATACTCAAGGTGCTGCCTTCTGCATACATGGTTTTCAGTTGCATGTCTATTCATTGGACATTTCTGCACAGCTGAGGCTCACTGAATGTGGGTTGGTCTTGTGAGAATCAGAACAATATTACTGAGAATCGCCCTGAAGAAACCATTTATAAATAGCTTGCTCTAACTGGAGTTATTGTTTGGTTTGTTATAGAGCTCAGAGGCTTCATTGATGGAGCTTGTTTCATTCACTGTTTTTTTTTATGGGACTAAATTCACTATCATGCTATGTATAGATATGCTATTATTTATATTTATTTCTGCTCTTTTATTGATGAAAACAGTGAAGTTATTTTATATGCTATCATGTTGTAAAGATTATTTCCATATATGTTAGTTTATATTTCAATCACCATTTGGTTCTTATCAGTATAACTTCTGATGTCGGGGTTTTCTTTTTTCCCAGTTTGGAGTGTACTTCTATAGCTTTTAGATTTAGATGTTTTATATCCAGAATAGATCCATGCATATACAAGTTTATATTCTGGTTATGATTCTTACTCCGAGCTCATTCATGATTGGACAGTGTCTCATTGTTGATGAAGCAGACAGGATATTGGAAGCCAACTTTGAGGAAGAAATGAAGCAGATCATTAATATACTTCCAAAGGTATTGGAACTCATGGAGTTTAATGAATTCATGAGATTACATTTAGTCAAATCCTGTGAAAAATAATTTAATGATTATACTCCCAATTAACTAACTCTACTAATTAATGCTATGGTACCTAAAATACCCTTAAATTAATGTTACTTCTGTTTTTCAATAAACTCTTTTTATTTTCATGGAACTAGTTCCCATGAAGGGCGGTTTAGAGAAAACAATTACGTTTTTAAAAGATGGAATTAGTTCTTTTTGTGCTTATATACCAGACCGAAGAGAGTAATAAGTAATAATAGATAGAGAGAAGTACATTGGAAAATTAATTAGCAGTATATAGCTTTTTGAATGATAATTGTCAGTGTGTCTTGCACTTGTTGATGAAAATGAATGGAAGTTTATGATGGAAAAAAAAGATTGGTTTTCAATTCCAAAATAGCAGTGTATTCTGCTAGTGTTTTTGTTGTTGGCTACTCTGCATGATTAACTGCGATGATTAACTACTTTGTTCTGTCAGTTAACCCAATATTGACTAGTGATTTCATTGATTTTTTTAATATCAGCAGCTGCTTGCAGTCAAATTTGTAACATTCTAAAAATACTGTTTTTTTTTTCTGACAAAAACAGTGATTCTCTTCTAGTAAGTAGGTATATTTGATATTGTCTGTATCCATATTTCTCATATAGGTTACAAATATTTGTGGTCAACTTGTTAATGTGTTAAGGTTTTTAGGCTGATATTTAGTTGCTATACCTCTCTCCATGTTTTCCTGAATGTATATTAAATGAGATTTCTTATATCTAAACATTGAGTTTACCTAATTTTTATGAGCATGTCTAATTATCTGCTTCTCATTTTTAACAGAAAAGGCAAACAGCTTTGTTTTCAGCCACACAAACAAAGAAGGTTTGTTGTTAAGTTCTATCTTTCATCATGCACTTTTCCCTAATGCAAATCCCAGTTGCAATTGTTAACTCCCTCAATTTTTGAGTCATAGAAATTTTTGCTTGATACACGAAGTTAATGCTTGATAATGCATGTTATATTTGAAAGGGAGAAATCTGGGGAATGCAAGCATATTGGTTACTTATTATTTGTTCTTTCGAAATATTTTCCCGTTCAATTACAGGTTGAAGATCTTGCCCGCTTGTCTTTTCAGACACCTCCTGTCTATGTTGATGTAGATGATGGGAGAAAAAAGGTGATGCCTCACCACTTCTATCACGATCTCTGAGATTTTTCTGTAGCTTTATCATGATCTCTGAGATTTTTCTGTAGCTTTATCATAGTATCTGACACGTTCCTCATTGATGTAGGTCACAGTTGAAGGATTGGAACAGGGCTATGTTGTTGTTCCCTGTGCCCAGCGTTTTGTTACTCTATATACATTCTTGCAGAGACATCAATCGAAAAAAGTTATGGTGTTTTTCTCTTCATGCAACTCTGTCAAATTCCACGCCGATCTTCTTAAGTTCATTGGATTAGACTGTTTAAATATTCATGGAAAACAAAAGCAGCATGCCCGGACAACTACGTTCTTCAACTTCTGCAAAGCAGAAAAGGGGATCCTGCTCTGTACTGATGTTGCTGCTCGTGGACTTGACATACCTGATGTGGTATATTATATATTCTTGTTAATTTATCTGAATATATTTCTTTCCCGCAATGTAATTCGATTCAGTTGTGTCAGATTCTTAAGGTTTTCGCCCAAAATTATAGTATTTAGTTGAAACTTGCATCAATATAATCTTCATTTTTTATGGGGTGGCGGATATAAAAGAATTTTTAAAAAGATACGAGTTCAGCTGTAAATGTTAAGGTACCAAACTTATAGGTGTGGCTGTTGGATAATGTTGGATGTGAAATCCAGTGGTAGGTAGAGTACCAAACTAATAGGGTTTCCAAGTAAATATAAAAAGACAGGAACCCTGATTTGGTAAGTGAAAGAATGAATAAATCAGAGCAACTCTTGAAGAAATTGCGAGCCTCACCTGTCATACCTGCTCCCCAATTTCAACTGAATGCTCTTTGTACTCCCTTCATGCTCTTTATATTCTTTTGCTACTCTCCATATATGTTCATGTCCGTGATCCCTTGCTGCCTGTAACTAATGGTGGTAGCTCCCAACTATCTTAAAGTAACAGTTTTTGCCCAATTGGTTCCACAGGTGTTTCCTTACCTCATGTCATCCCGTATATTTTTCTTTTTATTGAGGGCATATTCCAACAATAACCTACTAAGAGATATCAAATAGTACAAGAGTGAAGAGTTTGAACATACAGGAAAAAACACATCAACCAAGTCTAGCTCATCAGATGTAGATTTGATCTATTTAATTTGTTTTTTATTGCCATCAAATTTTGAGTTAACTACTGTATTTTATCTGCTTTTCTGTTGTCAGTTTGACACCATTTAAGGACATGTAAAAGGTTTATCTCTGTTTTTCCTTTTCTGCTTTGTAGGACTGGATTGTGCAGTATGATCCGCCTGATGAACCAAAGGTGTTTTTTTTTTTTTTTTTATGATCATGATCTTTTTCATTTTTTTTTTAATTTCTAAATTTAATATTCTTATTATATTTAAATATCAATACACAGTATAACATGTGTTATTTTAATGGTTCCAGGAATATATCCACAGAGTTGGCAGAACTGCTCGTGGGGAAGGTGGAAAAGGAAATGCTCTACTTTTCCTGATTCCTGAAGAATTGCAATTTCTTCGCTATTTGAAGGTCAGATTCTATTCCCTTAGCTCTACATATTTAACCAGGTGCTTCTAATGTATGCAGTAGCTTTATTCTTAAAGCTGCAATATAGGTAGTGTGTCATGCTTATAACGTTAAGTGAAGGGGACACAATAGTTTTGGTCTCTTTGGCATTGTATATAATTAGGTGGTGAAATGAAAATATAATAGTATATTGCTTGAAAAGTTATTGCTAGATTATCTTGGATCATTAAATTTTTAATTTTTTGCTTTACTTCAGGCAGCAAAGATTCCTGTGAAAGAGTATGTATTTAATAGTAAAAAGCTTGCAAATGTACAATCGACACTGGTATATTCCTCTTTCCTCTAGTGCTACTTAGAATATTTAACAGAACCAATTGCATCTTATCTTACACTGTATCATGTGGTTTTGCAGGAGAAGATGGTGGGCAAAATTTATCATTTGAACACTATGGCTAAAGAAGCATATAGGTCATATATATTGGCATATAATGCACATTCTATGAAGGAAATATTCAATGTTCACCGCCTTGATTTACAGGTACAGCTTCCACGTCACATTTTACATTATGGTTATTTTCTCATTTCTTAAACTTTATGAATATCCATTTCTGTTGTATAAACAACAAATATATACTGATCTAGGTCTAAAGTCGCGTGTACAAAACATACATACAATTTGAAATAAATCAACTGTAGTATTGTTCTACTGTTCCTAATATTGAACACCCCCAATATTTTTCTACTGTTCTACTCTATAACTTGCCTCTTGAACACCCAATACTGTTCTGGCTCATAGAATTGCTGTTCCTAGTTCCTACCATTCCACTTTTGAAGAATTACTGATAGATAAAAATTGCAGTATAGATCTGTATACAATTACAATATAATGACAGTACAATTTACTGTACTTGTGCAGGCTGTTGCTACTTCGTTCAGTTTTACAAACCCACCAAAGATAAATCTGAACATAGATAGCAGTGCTTCAAAGCATAGGAAGAAAATTCAAAAAGTGGAAGGAAGACGACGTTGATTTGGCTACTTGTGAACCATTATTTGCAGGGGACGACGTGCTACATTTATGTAGTGAATTTGATTCACATCTCCCAAGAAAGTTTTGTTAGGAATCCCAATTTTAAATAGTGAGATAGATTTTGCAGCTTTGTCAAACATTAAATTATTAAAGTGATTAGAAGCTCAAAACTGAAATGTGTTATGTGCAATTTTGAACTGTAATACTATTTGACATGATTATCATCTGTTTACAAGCCTAGATTTCCAATTTAGTTATAACTTTTTTGTTGTAAGTTCTATCATTACCTTTCAAATGAAGATTTTGAGATGCAATGGCGAGCAACATCTATATTTCTTTCTGATAGTGTAAGTTAATGTTTACACAAACTTGTTGGTGTTGTATTTCACGGGTGGTTTTTAACATTTTGCGCGAGAAATTCAGCTACAAAGTTCAATTCAAACTACTATGACCAAGTATGATGTCAGGGGATATCAAGCCAGAACTTAATTTTAGCATAGATGGATTGATAATCACTTGATAAAGCTTTAAACACAGATCGTAAAGTGTTTAGCTTTTTGTAAAGCTTTTATAAACTATAGTAAATTGGTTAGCTAAGGTGAGGCAAAAAATTTGAATGTAAACAAAGGCTTTGCACACAAATAACTAAGGGATATCTATCATATAAGAAAGAAATATACCATCTAAATGACCTTAATGCCCTTTGGACACATGTTGCCATTTAATCACGTCCACGCCTTCTACTTTTTTTTTAATTTTGTTGACTTACCCTATCTAACATTAAACTAAATCTGTGTAATATCTTTTACTTGCTATATATTTTAAAAATACATTGTGTCGTTTAAGCAACTATTCACAATGATGACAACCTATTGTGTCTGAACATACCATCTTTTCTTGTGCGTCATTTTCATTTCTTTATGCACCATACCATCTTTCTCAACATCAACACTCTCTGCTCCGTCTCTTGCTTTGAACTTCCCCACCATTTCATCTTCTTCCAAACCAGTACGAAATGGCGCGTCCGTTTGAGCCGGTCTCCGACATCAGTGAGAGCAAGGACTTGTGAAAGCTTGCTGTGAAAATACATCACAAATAGAAGGTTACGACTGCAAGCAAATAGCATTTTGAGATGGTTGTCGTAGACAAACATGTGAGTTTCCTCTTTCATATGCTGTTGTTGTATGTGTTTGTTTTACTATTTCGAAAATGTTAGTTTTTATTTGTTCGCATGTTTTGATGTTGAGTTTTGTTTTCTTTTGAATGAATGTGTACGAAATATAGTCTTAAGAACTTCCACACTGGCTATTACATATCGTTTATTTCGATCTGATATTCGTTATTGTTTGTTATTCATTTGTTTTGAGGTTGAGTGTTGTGTGTTACATGTCATTTCTTTGGATCTGGTGTTTGTTGATTGTTTACTTAAGGATCTGGTCGAATATATGTTCACCTTTTTGTTCAAGCTAAGATAAGACTCATGTTTCTTATTTGCATTTTTCAGGGCCATGACATCCATGTCGTTGTACCTACAATATTTCGACAAGCATTTGACTCAACTTTGTCTGTTAACGCAACTTGCACGATGTCAAACTTTCACGTTATGCCTAACGACCTGATTTTCAAAGCTACTTCCCACAAATATATGTTGAAATTCACCGGTGGGACAACAGTTGGAGATGAAAAACATGAAATCCCTGATAAGAAACTTCACCTTACGCCTTTTGCAGACATAATCTCGGGCAAATGGCAGAAGAATCTTCTGATAGGTCTTTTTTCCATCCTTTTCATGTTTTCATTACATTTTGTGTTATTTAACAATCCCATAGGTTAATTTAACAATGTTGCTTCCGTTTTCTGTAGATGTTATAGGTGTTGTCGATGAAATTGGATACTCCCAATCTCAGTTCGGCGGAAAGAAAGCTCAAGTCAACTTCAAATTGAGGGACTTAACGTGCGGCTCTTGAGTGACACTCTTCTATCAGATTTTAAGAACCTCATATATTTTTTTGGCTTAATACCCTTTTTGGTCCTCTAACTATAGGCCCGAGTCTAATTTGGTCCTCTTTCTTTTAAAAGTTCCAAATTGGTCCCTTACGTTATTAAATCGAGTTAAATAAGTCCTTTCCGTCAAATAATGTTAACGGTGTTAGTTTTTAATGATGTGGCAGCTGACGTGGCAAATTTCCAGATTTTGATAACAATCTTCATCTTCTTCATACAATTTTCATATTTTGATAACAATTTTCATCTTCTTCCATAAAATTTCCAGATTTTTAAAAGCAACACCAACAAACAACAAACAGTTTATGGGATTTTAAACATTTATTTTTTCTGAAATATGTATACAAAATAATTTCAAAGCCATAGTGTCACCATACACCCACAATCGACCACCATGATTTCTTCTAACTTTCCATTCAACCATTAAAACACCATCTTCAGCCACTCGTAAAATCACTCCCTCTCACGGTTCCCTCACCACTAAAACCCTTCTTCTTCCACTCATCTTCTTCGCCGTCCGCTCCCTCACCCACAACCATCTCCTTCCTATTTGAACATCATAATCACATTAAAACAAATCTTCCGCCACTAAATCCGCCGCGAAAAACCACATAACTGCCACATATCATCACTACCGTCGACCTTCATCACCTTCAAAAACTCCTCACGATCCTTCAGCTCCCCCCTCCGATTTGCAGCAACAGCAACATCCCAATACCATCGAAACCTCACCTCTCTCATTTCTCCATGCTGCAATTTCTTCAATACTCACTACCACTGCACCTTACTAACCACTACAGATCTAATTTTTCAACCACCATAGCTTTGAATCTCCATCTTCCATTTTCACCATACCCACGAGACAACCGTGAAAACCTCTTCATCGATTATAGTAACTTTGCTGCGATCTTCAACTTTGGTCAAAACCACCAAGCTACAACCGACGATGACATAGCAAAAACCTTCCCGCTGCACTGTGTGAACCGCAACATCAAACCTTGTGGAACGCTATTCTCAACTCACTTCACCCGCAACAGCTCATCAGCAACACAACCCGATTCAACAACGTCACAAATTGTTTGCGACTCGAGTATGGCAACAATGTCAACAACAACGAAATAAAGCAACAGCAACTCACGCATCGGTAATCTATGGTTTATTTTGATAGAATTGGTTTAAATTATTTGATGTTTTTGTATGATGGATGTGAATGTTGTTGTAGTTTTATTTCTTATGTTCGAACGATATGTTTTGGTTTGCTACCATGGTTGATGATTTTGGTTTAATAATTTCCTTTCTCGTGGATTTAAGCAGCATCCGGGGGTGAGGCTTACGCTTTTGTTTTGATTGTTTTAAAGTAGTTATCAGCAACACAATCGATATAAGGGTAGCGCTGAAGTGTGAGTAGAAAATGGGATTTGAGTTCTTAAAATTGAGGGTGTTATCAAAATCTGGAAATCTGGAAATTGTTATCAAAATGGGATTTGTTGTTTTGGTTCTGCTGAAAAAAATGTGGAAATTTTATGGATTCTAGAAATTTTATGAAGAAGATGAAGATTGTTATCAAAATCTGGAAATTTGCCACGTCAGCTGCCACATCATTAAAAACTAACACCGTTAACATTATTTGACGGAAAGGACTTATTTAACTCTGTTTAATAACGTAAGGGACCAATTTGGAACTTTTAAAAGAAAGAGGACCAAATTGGACTCGGGCCTATAGTTAGAGGACAAAAAAGGGTATTAAGCCTATTTTTTTATTTCTAATATATACTGAATCATACATTTGCTTTGTCTTAGCGACAACACCGTGCATTGTACTCTCTGGGAGGGCTATGCTTTGGAGTTCTTTGATTACAAACAAAAGCATCAGGACCCTTCAAAACCAACTGTTATACTGATGAAACATGCTAAGGTTAAAGAAGAAGGTTAGAAAATACCCAACACATTATTATTTTTTGTCTACCTATCTGTACTTTGTTTTCGACTTCCAAACACAATTTTAATTTTGTCTTTTGTATTGTAGGCAAATATCCTCTGGCCGATACTAACACCTACAACATTGCCAAAATCCATATCAATGAGGATGTGCCCGATATCACTGACTTTTTAAAAAGGTTTATCCAATGTTTACCTTGACCTCTGTTTGAATGCTTCTTTTGCTTCTTGATTTCTTAGAATTATATCACTACTGTAGTTTGCCGGTGGATTTTAAAATTGGAAATTCTTCAGCATCAGGGGCCAACAATCGTTATTGGTCGCAACAATCTTCCGGGTCTCAACTTACACCCACTGAAAAGTTTTTGTCAAAAGTTATCCCACTTCCATTATGTGACACCGTCACATTAAATGAGGTGATTCACTTGGGACCAAGCTTTTTTTGGTTTATGATATTGAATCACCAAATTATATTAACATTGTCTCTTTGTCATATTCAGAATACTTTCTGCGTTACGGTTGCAAGGATTGAGAAGCTCATTGCATCTCCTAACGGTTGGCATTATAAAGCCTACCATCAGTGCCCGCAGGTTGCTAAGGGTGACAAACCACCTTTTTTTTTGCCGGGACGACCATCGAACCGAAGCAGAGATCTGGAGGTTGATGTCTATTTCATTTCATTGCAGTATTGTTATCAATGGCCGTGTTTTTGTTACTGTTTGATGGTCCCTTATTTCGTAGGTATAAAATCGAGGTTGGGGTCAAACAAGATGGTTGTAGTGGTAGCTTCATTTTCTGGGATCGCGAAACCACAGAGCTTTTGAAGACTTCTGCTGCCCAGATGCGTGCAACCATGATAGCGGTCTGTGTTACCTCTCATACGTTTCATCCATGACAGGCCATCTTTGAAAAATTCTGTTTGGTTATTCTACTTTAATTCTGACTATCTTATCTGTTTTTAATAATAGGCCGGAATCACTGATCCACTGGAGTTTCCACTTGCATTGGATGAAATGTTGGGCCTGAAATATGCGTTCAAAGTTAAGTGGTGTCCAAGATATAAGAGTTGCTCTGTTGTGGAATATCTTAATGATAAGAAACTGATTAAAAAACTCGAGGCTTCACAGACCGCAAATCAGGTGAATATAGTAATTTTTTAAGTGATTGCGATTTCCATTTATGCTTACCATTTCTCGACTGTTGATGTTGTTTTTCTATTTTTCAGCCACCGCCTTTCATTAATATCGGCTCCCAGTCAAACCATGTAACTTTCAATAATTTGGAACACACTTTTTCTGTTACAAATTACGTAGCAATTATATCATTTCACAACAACGTCTACTAATTAGCTCCTGTATCTACAGCTGTTGGAGAGTGTAGCCGAAGACTCGCCGTTTGATAAGCTTACTCCATTCAAGGTACTATATTCAAGTGTTTTTTATGCTATTACCACTTACCTAAATGAAACTACATTATTTCTGTTTGATGCCAACTGTAACCACATTCTTTGTGTGTTTTTCGTCCTATGCTCTACAGAAATTGAATTTAAATATCAGGCGCATATGACCATTGCACTCTTGAAATTATATAAACATTTTAAGGATTAGGATACTCCTTTCATGTCTTTCTCTAATTATTGTGGTTGAGCCATTATCAATTATTTTTAAAACTATTTTATTGTCGTATGCAGGATGCTGAGATTACCTCTAACCACGTTGTTGCACCCCAAATTTTACCCTCATTTTTCCTGTTATTTGCCTTATTCTAATTTGATATTTATCTTAGCATTTATTTGCTCTGTGACTAGGTTAACTTCAATTTGGCCCTATTTTATTTTATTTGAGTTGTTTCAATTTCATTTAATTTAAATCAATTTCATTTAAGTCAAATTCTAATTAATTAGGCTAATTATCCTTTTAGCTCCTTTAATTTAGTTCTCAATTTAAATAGTAGTATTCTTTCTTTTATTTATTTTTACAACTATGCTATGTATTTTGGTAAGAATTCCACGTTGGTTTCTCATTTCATCATTTTGGACCAATGAAAATTAAGTTTGTGGGTTTGACTTTTCAACTCTCCTATCCACCAACGAGAGCACGACATGTGGCATCCACGAGTGCCAAAGGAAACCAATTCCTTCTCGTTCTTGCTGAAGAATGGTAGACAAGGAAGGAATTTCGGTTAGCTTGTAGCAATCCAATCCAACTATTCAAATTGCAAGGCGTTGGCGTGTTTCTCCAATTTTGAATCTCCAAGCACATTCCTCTTTGAGCTCATCTTTGTAGGGTGCAGAAAATGGTGCAGAGGAGACATACCATTTCCAGCATACGACTGCTGCATCTGCGAACCTGCCCAAGC
Source organism: Lathyrus tuberosus (assembly GCA_022829125.1). Taxonomy (NCBI): domain Eukaryota; kingdom Viridiplantae; phylum Streptophyta; class Magnoliopsida; order Fabales; family Fabaceae; genus Lathyrus; species Lathyrus tuberosus. The sequence continues at coordinate 5,077,194 of JALAZF010000282.1, forward strand.
TACCTCCAACTTTTGCTCCATTTGGTACCCCTCTCAACAGCATCAATGGGAGAGCTCTGAATTCATTCACCAAGTGATTGAGTTTAACCCTGCACGTCTGAAATGTCGCAGCGTATTCCTCTCCCAGAATTGGACTAAATTTGAAATTCAAACGGAAACCCTAGGTGATTCAGCTTATGCCCACCAGTTGCTTGAGGATTTGACCCGGCCCATATGTCTCTCATCAACCCAACACTCCGCCTATTTAAAGGAGCTCGTTTTAGTTTTGAAGACACCAACAATTCTCACAAAATATTCTAAAAGTCTTTGAGTTTTTGAGTTCCACGAGCAAGAGAGGAAAAGAGCTGTTTTGGAGTTCTCTTGCTAGTTCAGAAAGAAGAGAATTCAGCACATTTGAAGGTGCAGTGGACATTACTCCACTTGGTAACTACACTTTCCCTTTTAATATTCATGTCATCATATCATATCTCAATCATAACTGTTATAATGTGCTTTATATTATTTTTCACTCATCTATAGTGTGCTATTGTGTATTTGAATCTATACTTTCTGTCCATGGCTTAATATCATGAAGTAGGATAATTTTATTTGCTTTGCTGATGTATTGAGTTAGACATGTATGTTGCTGTTTGTTTTAAGTTATTATGGTTGAGATATCACCATGATGATAATGCTTTGGTTGTGTTCTTTAATTGGTAAGCATATAAGATTCCATTTTGTGTTGTACTGTCAAACTTAGATGGATGGAATGGTTAACTTACTTATGTATGATGCTTAGATGTTATTTTGAGATGAGAGATTCTTGAATTTTTTTTAGTTCATTAATTGCTTCTGAGATGTTCATGTGTTTTATGGTGGTTGAACCTATTTACCATTGCTAGCTCGTGTGTAATACTAGATTGGAATTTGCTTTCATTAAAAGTCATTCGTGTTCTTTTTCTGTCATCACTAATGTATGATCAGTTTGTGTACTTAAAATCATTGGTTTGCTTTGTATCCAAAGGTTTATTTAGGTGTTGATGCTTGTTGAGTTGTGTTTGTGAGCATGAAACTATTTTTGGCCTACTCTGTCACAGAGGTTACTTGTGGTATTCATATATTTAACTACATCCTGATATGCACTCTTTGTCCATGGCATGATCTTTGTTTTCTTGACCTATGTGCTTAAGTGTTTTGAATTGCTAAAATACATAACTGTTTATGCTTGGTATTTGACTTGATGTTTAATTTGAGAGTTTGTTGATGTTCTAACCATGTGCTTGTAAGTACTTCATCATTTGATTGGATTTGTGCATTATATCATGATTTGTTTATCTGTTTGCATGCTTAAAACTGATACATCCGAAATGTTGCCGTGTTAGAATTAAATAACCAAATGCACTCTGAAAGTTTACTTGCTGCTGTGATATATAATATGCCATGTTTATTTTGTTGTCATTGTGATTTGTGACCAATTTGTGAACTTAGAATCCATGTTAGATGTGCCTTGCCATGATTTAAACTGGTTTTGTCCATGTGCCATATGCTGTCAGTTTGGTGTTTCCAATTTATGTGCAAGTTTTAAATGTTTAAACATGATATGTGCTTTTCTGCCATGTAACCGTGTCTGATTTTGGTTGCTAAACCTTTTGAAGTATTTGTCTTGGTACCTCATGTCTTGCTATCACAGAACTATATGCATTTTCTTTCTTAATGTTTGCTCTGCATTGCCTTGAGTTTGTGCTATCATATATCTAAATGTTTCACAACCTACCATGTCATACCTACTTCACTTGTCATCTTGATTGATGTTTAGTTTATAGGACTGCTTTTCATGTGAGCTTGGTTTTATTTGAGCATGTCTATCTATGTGCCTGCTAAGTTTTTGATTTTTACATATGAACCATTGCATGATTAAACACTTGATCTTTGCTTACTTGCTTTTGTGTTGATGGATGAGGTTAGTAATTGATTCTTGGTGTGTTATACATTAATGTTGAAGTATGCTTATGGATGATTGATGTTGCTTTGTCTGTTCCACAGCTGTTGCATACATGTCCTATCTGTCATCTACATGCCATATTACATACTTGATTGAATGTTGCATAGGAACTATGTTCATAAGTGTTTGTTTAGCTTGATATGCCTAAATATAGTTCTTTTTGCTGCTTGACTGTTAAATGTTAGTATCTGAATGATTGACATGTTTGGACCTGTTAAATGCTTGTTTTATGCTTTGCTGTCTCTTGTGTGCTTTAAATCTTTAAAGTCATCTCAAAGCATGTGTGCCAACTTTTGTCAATATATTTGAGAATAAATGTCGTATCATGTTTAACCCCTGCTTGTTCTAAATGACATTACTTGAGTGAACTTATTTGCCATACTGTCATGCCTTGTGCCCTGTTTTGCCTTGAATACATGTGTTGGCCCTTGACCATCAAGATGTTGTTTTTTTATATGTGATATTCATGCTTAAACTGTTATTTGATTTGGATGTCACTATGTATGTACAAATTCTATTTGAACCTTTGCTTCATGTTAATTTTGTGTATCCAAAATGCCATGAAATTATGTCTTCCACCATTATGTCATTAAATGCAAACCTTGTCTTGACTTTGTGTTTAATTTGTGAAATGTTACCATGCCTTACATGTTATCTATTGTGTAGTTATGACTGCTGCTTTGTTTGATAACCACAATGTATCATGACACATGAATCTTCTTATTTGACTGATATGTTAGCATTCATAGGTACTTTTAATCTTTTGAACTTATTGCCCTTTGAACCATAACTGCTCTAAATGACATTTTGTTCGCCTGCACTTTGATTACTTGCTTCTGTTGATATTTCATTTTGTTGTCTGCATCTGTTTACAAATGCCTAAGGCCTGTATGTAGATTTGCTATTTAAGTTACCACTGATTTTGGTATGGCTGCAATGTCTGTTCTTAACCTCTGCTTTACATCTAAATGTGAACATCCATTCTGTCAGCATGTTGATGTACGTGTGAGTATTCAAGTTCTGCTGTATATTGACATGCAAATATCTGTGCATTATCATAATCACTGCTTTAACTGTCTATTCCTATGTCATATGCTTGTTTCAATGTTATCACATGATGAGCTTGTTTATGATGCTTTCTTATATCACAGTCTGTTTTGGAGCACGTATGTGTGAGTCTTGAGAACTTTTGTTCATCGTGAGATGCATGTGTTTGTTGTTGTAGCTTAACTTTCCTTGAGTCAACATGATATATAACTGTTTGTATGATGTTAATGCCTAAACTGTCATTTGATTGGGATATATAAAGGTTGTTGCTTCACATTACCATGAGCCTAAGTGAATTTGCGTTGCCATTACACTTGATGCGTGTTTAATTTATATGAGCTGTTATTGTGTCTTACATGTTATACTTGAAGGAATTTTACTGCTGCCTGCTATTTGTTTTTGTCTTTCTATTTTGCTGCTGCCAGTTTAACTTTGTGCTCACCATGCCTGCCCATGTTTGATCTTTCTGACATATGACTGTCTAATGTTAGTGAATGGTTTGTCAATTGATCTATCATCATTTGTTTAAGTTTTGTCATGCTTTGATTGTTGGCCTTTCTTCTTGCTTTGATTCTTTAACATGTTGGATTCATTTTCTTTGAATGTTTAAGTCTCCTTGATGTCATAGCAATTTGTATAGTTAAATTGTTGTTATGGTGGCTGCTGTATTTGATGCTGGTGTGATGGTTAGGGTCTGCGCACGGTTTGGTTATTTGGGGATTTAATAAGCGTTTTGCTTTATATATTTTATGAGTTATATTATAACCGGATGAGGGCGTAGCACCGCTGGTCCAGGAGGAGGTTTGTAAGGATTTGTTCATGCTGAGGATGGGGGTTCGATTCCCCTCGCCCACCTTTTTTTTTTCCTTTCGTCTGTTTTCGCCTGTTTTCACATATATATTGGTCTTTGTATCTTTTATTCACTATACGCATGCAGCACGGTTGGCCTGTGTTTTGGGTTGTTGAGGTTAAGGGCAAGGGTTCAAACCCTATGTGTGCCATTTCTTTTTTTAGACAATTATTTCCTTTATTTTTTTAGTTAGATAATCATGATAATTAGGTTTCTTTTTATTTATCTCTAACCTATTTAGACTTCAAATCATCTTGTTTACTTTAAAATTTGTGTTATTAATTATTATTTCCAATTAGGTTGTTAATTATCAATTTGTGTCTTAACTTTGATTTCTAATATATGGTTAAATGTTAATCTCCAAATGTTAATTATCCCCTTGTGTTTTTTTTTAATTACCTTGTATGCTATAATTGTTAATTGCAATTGTGTTGTTAATTAATGATCCATCTTGATTTATTTATTTTGTTAGCATCTTTGTTGATCTTATATTAAAATTGACTTGTTTGATTTTTAAGATAATATATCCATGTTGATTGGCCATATGTTTGACTCTATATGAATGTTATCATGCTCTAAATATTATCTCTCATATCACTTCTCTATGTTTGTCTTCATAAAGATTGAAGCATATTGATTTGTTCTTATATATCATTCCTATATGTTTGTCTTCCTAAAGATTGAAGCATATTTGATGTATTCTTTTATCATGTTCATCTTATCCATATATTTGTCATAAACATATTGCCATCCTCATGCTTATGTTATTTTATCTATTATATCAATGTCCTATTTTATCATGTTTTATCTGTTATTATCAACTGTTTTTCCCCTATTCCAAAGGAAGGTGAAATACGTTGACTCTTAAAGTCATAGCCCCCACCTAACCTAAGTAACCTCTTAGGAAGAAACCTTATTTCTCGGCCTCATCAGAGCCATAGAAATTATAACTAGCTTTAGGAGAGAGTTCCTCAACTCTTAGTGATATTCATCATAATGAATTTATCACTTTCCCCTATTGACTAAAACATAACATAGGTCCATTTCAACTAGACTTAGAGAGTTCTTGAACTCTACAATGAGTTCACACTCATTTCCCCTCTGAATATTGACCATAGTCAATCATTCAGTAGAAGTAGAACTACGCATACTCTGATTCTATTCCCGAGGATACGTAGGCGTAAAGTGCGATGCTTTATCGAGTATACTTAGATACTAACCCCTAGGGTTTTTCAAGCCTTTAGCATAGAACCTTTAGCAAACATAAGATAACATTAACAAGAGGTTCCCGTAGAGTACTACGGACATTTAGGGTGCTAATACCTTCCCTAGACGTAACCAACCCCCGAACCTTAGATATTTCCCTTTAGGTTTTTCTAACGATCTTGAACCTTTCCTTTGGATAAATCAAAGTCAGTTGTAAAAGAAACTGATGCAAATTAATTAATAATTTGTTATCCGATTTTCACCGCAACACACGTTCCCAATCCCACAACCCCTACAGCTCAAGTCAAGAGAATGTCTCCAGATGCTTCCTTTGAGTCATCCCACAAGATTGACGGTGATGGGGATCTTTCTTCAACCAAACCTAAGAAAGTCATCAAACGCGGTAAAAACAAGGCGGTTTAACTGTTCTTCTTCATTGCTGACGGGATATTTAAGTTCCTAATTATCAATTGAAATCTACCAACATCTTTTGGTCACTACATTATGTAATATATTGCTGAATTACGTTTCTTACTTTTGAACATTGTGTTTCCTCCCACCATAACTTATGGGATGTATTTTGAATTGCTTTTAAAGACTTCAAGTAACTATGATTAATGAAATTACCCATACAAGGGCAACTATGTTATTTCAATTTGTTTCTAAATGTCCAAATTCATATATTCAATTCAGAGATCTTTCTTTTTCCTGTGTTCCAACCAAAATGGTCATTCTTACAGACCCTATACATAGGTTTCTATTATTTTAACAATCTGCATATTGCCCAACAAACTAATGGTTCTTAAACTCAACAATTTACGCGGAATAGTCTATATTTTTTATTTATACAACCTTCAATTACAACCTTTTCAATTATTGGATGCTCTTATTATATCTTTCGCTATCTATATCTACTGATACAATCTAAACACTCCTTTAACTTAAATCAGGATGGCCCATTTTTTTAAATAAAGTAAAAAACAAAACCCATTTTATCTAACAAGTGTGCATGGTTTTCAATGAACCTATCAGCCTATTTTTAATAATTACAGTCTGCTGCATTTGAAAAAATTTGCAACATGTCAAATCAGTGAAGCTGACCCTATTTATCTACACTATTTAGCCTTTTACATAACCTTTCAGACAATCTGCACTAAGATATGCTTAGATGACACAGCCTTATCATTTCTTATGGGATGAAATATTGTCTTTACCCCACGTGTGTGACCCTTGTATGAACTGTATTTTGTGACATCTGTTTTAAATTTGTGACTGCTTATGTTCCAAGCACTTTTAATATCTTACTTTTCTTATGGGATGAAATATTGTCTTCACCCCACGTGTGTGACCCTTGTATGAACTGTATTTTATGACATATATTTTAAATTTATGACTGCTTATGTTCCAAGCACTTTTAATATCTTACTTTCATTTGTGAATTTTTTTTAAATCACTCATACTTTTCGGCATGTTTTGAACTTTATCAAACTAACAGATTTTCAAACAACTACCTACTAACACAGGTTTTACAAAGTCTTGAATAAGTTCTTTCACTTTCAAAGGGTTAGGAACTCCACCATTATCATCTGGTAAGCATTGGCTTTTTTACCATTACAGCTGCATTCACTTCAAAGATTGTCTATACCATTAGTTTTACCACCGTGTTCAACCATTTTAGAAATTTATATACAGTGAAAATTCTATAATGTTTTGCAGCAAAAACGTCGTCATGCCCGATACTGATGAACCAAATGCATCCCTTGCGAGGAAAAGGAGAAGATCATACATGCTTCAGAGGAAAAATAAGAACTCCTTCGTTACCAACGAAACTGTGTTGGATCGCCTTCAACACCTGCATCAAACGCAGGTCCACCATCCAATAGGACTCATTCTGGTCCATTGTGTGATGTTCTCAACACCATTCATACTGCCCCCTCAAGAAGACATGTATTGCCAACATGTCCAACAAAACTAAGACGTTTCGATATGCATACTGGCATTAATTTGTTTCCCACTTTCAATTCAACAAACTCATGTGGAATATCATCTGAGGTAAATTTCGATGAAAACCATGACCCACAGCCAACAAATATTTTAAGACACCCCGTTAATCCTATCCATGGCAAACCGCAACGACCACCTCACATGACTTCGAACAGTACTGCTTTACAATGTAATTCACAAACTATTTCATCATCTCAAACCAGGGCACATGCACCATTGCCTCAACCTTCTTTGGTCATTGGTTCTTCGTGAATTCACACCTCAAACCATTCCAGGACGATGAACGGAAACACATCGTCCATATACTCAAATGCAATGCCATCGACTTCTAATTATGTCTGACCCACTGGACCATCACCCGTTAACATTGACTCCACACTAAATCACCTTTATATGTCTGCTGCTTATTCTTCTGAAGAGGACTCAGATTATGGATCAGGCAGTAATCTGGGAAATTCATCAGAATCTGATGACGATGCCTTCCATGACACACTTGAATCGCAAGTTACAGGTTATTGTTCTTCTCATTTCATTATCCAATTGAATATGTTTTTTTGTGTCATCGATGCCTCATTATTTTTTTTTATATTAGAGTATTTTGACATTGGCGAACCTGTTTGGGAGTGCGAGCATTGTAAGGCTTTGATGTGGTATCAGGAACGTAAGCAAAAGGCAAGACATGCAGCCTTTGTAAAGTTTCATATTTGTTGCAAAAGCGGAAAGGTCGTGCTGCCTCTGATGAAGCAGCCTCCTCCTCTCCTACAACAGCTCCTGTTCAATCGAACATCAGGTCATAGTAAAAATTTTCAACAAAACATTAGAACTTACAACGCAATGTTCTCATTCACTTCTCCTGGGATGAAATTTGACACAACTTATTCCGGTGGTAACGGTCCGCCTACTCTGCGACTACATGGTCAAACTTGCCATCGGATAGGAACCATGCTTCCTGAGATAGGTGCACCACCCCAGTATGCACAACTTTATATCTTTGACACCGATAATGAGGTCGATAATAGAATGGATTGTTTCAGGTATTACTAAAGCTTTTTTCATCATAATTAAGTAGTGTATTCATGTTAATAACTCATTTTAGCACTTTCCTTTTTTATAACATCTATGCTTTTCTTTTCTTTGTAGAGATAACAAAAAGATTGAAAAGGATATTGTCAACAACTTGAAGGTAATGTTGGATGAGTACAATGTTCATGCGAAAGCCTTCAGAATGGCACAGGATGTGTTAAAGAATAATACCTTTCAAGACTTGCGGTTGAAACTGATTTCAAGTCGACTCGGCGATGGCCGGGTATATAACACACCTTTTGTTTCAGAAGTTGCTGCACTAATTGTGGATGATGTTGACACTGCTGAACTAAGGGACATCATAATACATGAGTGTGACGGTGGCTTGCAGAGAATCGATGAGTTTCACCCGACCTATCTTGCGTACCAATACCCCTTGATTTTCGCATATGGGGATGACAGTTACAGAGATAACATACTCCACAAGTACCAGCATGAAACAACAGTGACAAAGCAAAACAGACAAACTATTAAAGATTGGCCCTGTTACCGGCTTCAGGAGCACAGTGATGAACCGAAAACATTACTCCATTCAAGACGTCTTTTCCAACAATTTTTGGTTGATGGTTACACTATGATGGAAACCGAGCGTCTTAATTGGTTGCGCAAGAATCAATCAAAATTAAGGGTCGGTAAGTATAACAACATACAACTACCGTCTACTGCAGGTACTTCACAACCAAGTAACAAGGAGGGAAAACGTGTTGTGTTGCCATCGAGTTTTGTGGGAAGCAAGCGTTACATGGACCAACTATATTTTAACGGAATGGCCATTTCAAGTAAATTGGGATTTCCATACCTCTTTATAACCTTTACCTGCAACCCAAATTGGTTAGAAATCAAACGTCAATTAGAACCCAAAAACTTAAATGCAAGCGACCGTCCCGATATTGTGGCTAAGGTGTTCAAGATTAAATTCGACCAACTCATGCGTGACATAACAAAGAAACATCTCCTTGGCCGTGTTATTGCATGTAAGTCTTACTTTTGATGTATTGCTTTTTCTATTCGCTCAATTTTGACTTTCTAATTACTTTCTGAACTTTTTTCTGTCTCAGTTATGTACACAATAGAGTTCCAAAAAAAGAGGCCTCCCCCATGCCCACATTTTGATATTCTTGCATCCTGACAGTAAATATCCCAGCCCTTCTGACATTGATCGAATCACTTGTGCTGAGATACCTAACCCCGAAACCAGTCCTACTTTGTACAATTTGGTCAAATCACATATGGTACATGGACCCTGCGGTTTGTCAAGGGAATCATCACCGTGTATGAAAAATAGAAAATGCACTAAATTCTTTCTTAAGCGATTCATAGAAAATACAATTGTCGATGTCGAAGGCTATCCTTTGTACAAGAGGAGGTCATCTAGACACATAATTGAGAAAAATGGCATCCCTTTAGACAATGGACATGTGGTCCCTTACAACCCTATTTTTCTCTTGAAGTATCAGGCTCATATTAACATGGAGTGGTGTAATCAGAGTACGTTGATCAAATATCTGTTCAAATACATCCACAAGGGATATGATCTAATTACCACTTCCATTATGCAGGCTAACCATTCCACATCAACCGGTACTGATCATGTTGATGAAATAAAACAATACCTTGATTGTAGATATATCTCTCCTTGCGAGGCAAGTTGGCGAATCTTTTCTTACAACATTTATGGAAGGAAACCGGCCGTTGAACGTATGTTTTTCAATCTTATCGGTGAGAAGCCTCTGTACTAAACTGATTATGACCGCATGGAGAACATTCTAGAAAAGGCTAGCGTTACGGAATCCATGTTTTCTACCTGGTTGGTTGCAAATCAGAATTATGAACATGCAGGAGAATTAACATACGGCCGGTTCGTTAGCATGTTTGTGTACCATAAACAAAGTAGAACCTGGAAGCCTCGCAAGAAAGGGTTTACTATTGGTCGTTTGATTTGGGTACCACCGTCTACAGGAGAATTATTTTTTCTAAGAATGATGCTTACGGTGGTGAAGGGACCTACAAGTTATGAAGAAATAAGAAAGGTTGGTGATACACAGTATGATTCGTTCAGAGATGCGTGTTTTGCTATGGGTTTCCTTGAGGATGATAGGGAATACATCAGGGCTATTAAAGAAGCCAGTGAATGGGGATCAGGTCATTTTCTTCGGAAGCTTTTTGTGGTTATGCTTATGTTGGGGAACGTTAACAGGCCTGCTCATGTGTGGAATGAGTCATGGGTGTTACTGTTCGACGGACTGTTGCATCACCAGAGACAATTGGCACAAAAAAATGGTAAAACATATAAATTTAAATACTATAATGTTACTCCACTTAATTTTATGTTTTTTTAATTTATCCAAATACTGTTTGTAAAATAGCAGCTAAACTATTATTTTTTTTGCTGTTGTATATAAGAGTTTGCTTTCTATTATTTCATGAGTCTACATGTCAGTTTGAATTTCTATAGATTCCATTTTTAAGATCACACCTTCAGTTTTGTGCCTCTAAGTCTGCATTAGGGGTGGGAATAGGCTGGGCCGAGCTAGGCTTTGCCAAGCCTGAGTCTGGCCTGCTAAAAAATTTAAAGCCTAAGCCTGACCTGTAGCCTATCATAGGCTTATTTTTAGGCCTAAGCCTGACCTTTTTGAAGGCCTGATTAGCCTACTAGCCTATTTAAAAGCCTACTTCATTTGAACATCTGTAAATAAGAAATTCAGCTAATGTTAAATAGACTAACAAGTTAAAAGATCAATGAGATTAAATGTTTGTTTTCATTGTCTCGTTCAAGTTTTCTTATTAGCATAATTTAGGTGATATTATTTGTTGAAGATAACTTATGAGAAAAACTTATGACAACAACTTATGACATTGTTTATAATGTTTTTTCAACTTATTTTAATAATTTCTTCAAGATAACTAAGTTTTATTTTCGTATTTTAATTCAAAGTACAAAATAGAATATAATAATAATAAATATATTGATTTTTTCTTAAATAGGTCAGTCTGATAGGCTTAAAAGGCTTTTCTTATGGCCTGTGGCCTAGCCTCTTTAGCTAAATAGGCTTATAAAAAAGCCTAGGCTTTTCTATTTAAGAAAAAGCCTGGCCTGGCCTGAGCCTATGTAGGCTAGGCCATAGGCCCCTGTTAGTTGGCCTGGCCTATTCCCACCCCTAGTCTGCATCAATACAAATACATTATCGGTTTTTACCAATTATGTGAAATTGACTGCATAACTGAAATTCACGGAACTGATAAAATCTTCGCCTTTTTTAGATCTTTTTTAAGTGATTCGGAGCTTCAGAATGTTACACTGCTTGAAATTGAAAAACTGTTTCAAACAAACAAGAAAATGCTTAAAGATTTCAAACCAATACCATACCCAGACGGTTATGTTTTGGAACAACTCGGGAATAGGTTCATATACGACGAACGGAGTTACGATATTCCAACCATGCAGGCGGAATTTAACTCACTTCATTATGCTCTAACAGGTAAAAGATGTAACAATTGTTTTTCGTTATTGTATTCTTTTCGTGCTTACGCATTGACTTCATCTATCGTTATCATTTCAGATGAGCAGCGGGGTATATATGACACAATCATGTCTGCTGTTGCGAGTCAGACAGGTGGGGTTTTCTTCCTTCATGGTTACGGGGGTACAGGGAAAACTTACATGTGGATAGGGGTGGGAATAGGCTGGGCCGAGCTAGGCTTTGCCAAGCCTGAGTCTGGCCTGCTAAAAAATTTAAAGCCTAAGCCTGACCTGTAGCCTATCATAGGCTTATTTTTAGGCCTAAGTCTGACCTTTTCGAAGGCCTGATTAGCCTACTAGCCTATTTAAAAGCCTACTTCATTTGAACATCTGTAAATAAGAAATCCAGCTAATGTTAAATAGACTAACAAGTTAAAAGATCAATGAGATTAAATGTTTGTTTTCATTGTCTCGTTCAAGTTTTCTTATTAGCATAATTTTGGTGATATTATTTGTTGAAGATAACTTATGAGAAAAACTTATGACAACAACTTATGACATTGTTTATAATGTTTTTTCAACTTATTTTAATAATTTCTTCAAGATAACTAAGTTTTATTTTCGTATTTTAATTCAAAGTACAAAATAGAATATAATAATAATAAATATATTGATTTTTTCTTAAATAGGTCAGTCTGATAGGCTTAAAAGGCTTTTCTTACGGCCGGTGGCCTAGCCTCTTTAGCTAAATAGGCTTATAAAAAAGCCTAGGCCTTTTCTATTTAAGAAAAAGCATGGCCTGGCCTGAGCCTATGTAGGTTAGGCCATAGGCCCCTGTTAGTTGGCCTGGCCTATTCTCACCCCTACATGTGGAGGACACTCGCAAGTGCACTTAGATCCAAGCACGAAATTTGCTTAACGGTGGCAACGAGTGGGATAACATCATTGTTATTACCTGGTGGTTGACAAAATCAATGATCATGTTTTGGACATCATGCCAGATATTGTTGTTTTTTTTCCCATTTTCAATATTACCGCCCCTAATCCAGTTTTTTTTACTACATTATTTTCTTTCTTTTTTTAACAAATGTAGCTTTAATTTTTTATGCCACCTATTAAAACACCAGTAACGAATGGTTTCTGAGAGAAATAATGATTAACATATTTGACTTAGGTGACTTGAGGGATTTCTTTAGTTATAACCCCGTAGATCGGTCCGAAATACACGACCGGGACATGCTTGATGTTCTGACTCCTGAGTTTCTAAGCTCTTTGAAAACCTTCGGGTTGCCTAACCATCACATAAAATTAAAGATTGGAACACCCATTATGTTGATGCGCAACATCGATAAGTCGGAAGGGTTATGTAATGGTACACGTCTTATCGTTACTAAGATGGCTACGCATGTTCTTGAAGCACGTATTATGGGGGGAAAAAATCACGGCAATGTCGTCTATATTCCAAGGATGAATATGTCGCCTTCTCAATCTCCGTAGCCTTTCAAGCTAAGCCGGAGACAATTTCCAATCATTGTCTCCTACGCAATGACGATAAACAAGTCCCAGGGTCAGTCGTTGGATTGAGTTAGCCTTTACATTCCTCGAGATGTTTTTACTCATGGACAAATATATGTCGCGCTTTCAAGAGTTACAAGCAAGACTGGAATCAAAGTTTTGATCCACGATGAAAACAACATGGCCAAAAATACAACTACAAACATTGTTTACAAAGAGGTTTTCAAGAATGTTTGACTTGGTTCATATTCTACATCAATTTAAATCTTTATTTTTATACCGCCTAACTGCAAATTACCATCGAACTAATTATTAATGAATTGCAGGTTAATTGATGGATTTCATATTAGATTCATGTGGAGACTATCTACATTTTCGTGTTAATTGGTTGCCTTATACAACTTTATATGGGTTTTTTAGTATTATGGAAATACCTCAAGTATGTTTCAAGATTCATGTGATCAGTAACTCAATGTTTAATGCATTTCTTACGAACAACTTGACTTCATATTCTTTTGTAACCACGTAACTTACAACTTCTGTTGTTTTTCTGCCTAATATTGGTGAAATAAAGCATATCATATTTATAAGTGGTGCATTAAAACATGTCATAATCGTACCAGATATTTTGTTTTTGACTCTCTTCCGTATTGGAAACAACGAATCCATTTCCGGGAAAATTCCACAACTTTATCGTTCTTTCGCCCTACAATAAGATATGTATATTACCACACATATTCAACAAACAACTTTTACTAAACAACCATGAAGAATACTAACAACCATCTAAACACAAGTTACAAACATGCATGTCTAAATAAAGTAAATACAACCACCACTTCATTTTACCCATACGGATGTAAGTAAACATGATATTTCTTGTGCAACGATGTTGTATCAAATCAAAATCAGAGTTTATCTCCAGCTTTGAAATTGTTGTCTTTGCAAAACTCATCCCAACCATAACCCAATTTTGTTCTTCGGATATCTCCAACATGAAACAGTTTCTTCATTTTCACCTTCCCATTATCACCACACAACAACAGATCTTCATATTCATACCATCTTAATACTTCGGCAAATTCCTCATGCAACTTCTATAAATCAAATGACAAACATTAAGATATTTATATCAGTTAGAACTTAAAAATATCATTTCCAACATTTGATGATACACCATCAAAAAAACTTAACTATTCTTGGCAGATCCACACTCATGTTGGTTAGTCCGTGGTCAAAAGCATAAATCTCACGCTTATATACATATCTACTATGGAAATACGGTAGATCCTGGAAATTGATAACCTCTTTGAAACTGTTGATTGCAAATTTGTTGTTTCCATAGTAACCGAACGTAACGACAACATCATTTGGTAAGTTGTAGTAGGCTTCCAAAATCGGCCAACCGCTTATAATGAGTGGATGAACCTGTTGTTGGTTATAGATAAGTTCGTGGTGCACACCTTTGTTCGTTAGAATCGTCCATGTCTTGCTTATCTCACCATCGAATGATTTCAAAAACAATTCGTCAATTTTTGGAAATTTCTGAAATGGAACAATTACAACAAGATCTTAAACCTTTTTAACTCTAATTGATTTGTGTTGTGCATTTCAAAGTATGAAAATTTCTAATATATTAATTACCTGTGAGGATAGTTTCGCCACTTTAAAGAAGTGGAGGACTTCTAAGTTTTTCAGAAGTCCACAATTCTCCATGCTTCTTCTTTAATACTTGGAAGAGGGAGGACAAGGGAAGAGTAATGAGTAGGTGATGCTTTTAAATTCTTCTTTTGCGTTGAACACCCAAACACTACACAACCTTATATTTAATACCCTTTACAACTCACCTACCAATGCTTTATTCACATGGGGTCATTATTGATCTTTGGCTTTTACCATCAAATATTTGTATTAAGGACAAACTTTACCAAGTGTGTGCACGTGATATTAAAATCCATTGTGGATTTGTTGTTTCACCTTTTGAAGGAATTATATTCCATTTGGTAAAAGTTAAACCACATCAAGACAAATAAAAGCCTGGCCACATATTTTATCAAGACCGCATCATGTGTTGTTGGACATTAATGGAATTCTGCTATTCTTTTAACATTACTAAACATGTCAATCACGGTGCAATATCCTGAAAATGTTGCTGAAAGAAGCATTCTTAAAGGGCATAAAGTCTTAAAGGGCATATTTCACGTGCCATGCATTCTTAAAGGGCATAAAGTCTACGTAAAGACATGCATCACAACAAAATACTAATAACAATAAGTTATACAAGTCTTTGCAAACCAACATAAAAACACTACTACTGATAACATAATCTAAATCCTGGTGTTAAGGACCTATTTACTAGCTACATCCCAACACAACATGATTCCAGTCCAACACCTAAAACTATCTTCCATACACATTCTTTCAAAACATCTATATATAACAGACAGTCTGTTTCATCTTCATTCAACCATTGCATTCAAACTGCTACTTAAGCCTTCTTTGAAGCTCTGTACAACCTCACATTGATGCGTCGCGCCGGCGGGTAACTTAGCCTGAACTGGAGGATGTCGCCATTGGTGAGCCCTCTGTCCTTGGCAAATGTATACCATCCGTGACCTATATGCTGCTCAACACAATGTGCCCTTTTCCAAGTTGTAACCACAGAAACATATCTCTCATCCACGTCAATGTCATGCATCTCAATGTGCTTCACTCCTTCAAAACACCCGGTCCTGATAACGTGCTGTGGAAGTTGTTGCATAAGTGAATTATAATTAATCATCTCATTCAATATTAACTCAGAAACATTACAACAATTACAAATTTTAGTACTAAGTTAGATATATGAAACTTACGAGTACGTTGTTCTTTGCGGTTTTTGCATTTGTTATCATCTTCTCCCACGAAATGTACTTTGCACCCTCAGGTTGATCAACATGACCGCCACCAGAAATGATAAGGGCAACTCCTTTGCCCTTATCATCTTCGTTTTCAGAGCTGAAACCATCCAATCAAGTTGTCTATCCATTTTAGTATAATATACTACTTACCCCAAATAGTATACAATAACTAATTTACGGATTTATTTACTATTCTTCAAACTTGGTCGATTGTTTTGGTACTCAACTTATAGGAAACATGTTGATTCCAACACTTTGTGGCTTCCTGCACTAACCTACTAAACTACTCATTCTATTTAATTCATTCAATTACTAAAGTCAGTACATCAATGCTACTCTTACTTAAGTGTAGCAAAAATAGATAAAACAAAACATTTCATTTAAGGAACACAAACGTGTCATGTTCTATGTAAGAAGGACAATGTTATTACCTTGACCAATCTGAGGAAATGATTACGACCTCATGCATCCTCAATCGTTGACTCTGTTCTCCAACCGCAACTCCTTTGCCCTTATCATTTTGTCCCACTATTGCAACACTCTTGCCGTCCAGCTGGGCTGTTCCTTTGTCCCTATAATTTTTACATACACACAAAAGATATCAGATAATATAAGTTAAAAGAAATAAGGATAACACTTATGGTTTTTTAATCACCCATTGTCTATCAAGGGACTAGATGCGTTGAGTTCAGATACAATCCCGTTATGCAACTGTCCTTTGCCCCTACTATTAGCATTCAAACACAATATAAGGGAATGATTATATAGACAAAATAACAACAATCAAGCCATGGCCATTAAAAATGTGTTTTTCCATACCTCCCAGTGACAATCGACGACATTGGTGCGTTGAGTACGGATAACTTAACTCTTTTCTTGCTATATATATAGTCGTAGCGAGCGATTTTGGACGCGGTTCTTAAGCGCTGGTCGCTCTCTGCGGTTGAGCTTTAAACTACAGGTCGATTCATTTTTTGTCCTATTGTGAGCTGAATAAGGAAGGGAAATAGATGTCTCCAATTAACCCTGCTTGCATACTGAGTTTAAACAGCGGTCTGTTAGGTTACGGATGCTATCAATGTGGGGGGGCCTTTGTATTGGTTATTTGTATTTTCGCCAATACGGTTTTCTTTCTTTTTATCTAGACAGAAGGTTTCTGGCGGGGAACAAGGATTAGGATATTAGGACTGGTGCTTTTGAGAGATACATGAGAGTATGGGGTTTTGGGTTTTTGTTTAGTGTGCTCGCTAAGATTTTTCTTTCAATCTTACGCCTACGTATTCCCGTTTACCGAAACAGGGAAATCAGAGCGTTCGTAGTTCCTCCTATTCTATGGGAGGAAATGGGTGTTTTGGTGTCTTGTTCAAAGCCCAAGACATGAAGCGAAAAGTCTATTTGTATCTTGTTCAAAGCCCAATATGTGAAGCTAAATGGTTTTGACTTTAGAGAGAATTTGTCATCTCTAAAGAGGGGTTTGCATGTCACAACTGTTTGTAAAGGAGAATTACTTTAACCGGGATGTGTGAATCCGGAAATGCCATAATTTCCTTTATAGGGGATTTCTAACCTGAAGGAGAAGACTTTAACTCAGTGTTGAGCAATGCTATCTTTCCTTAGGAATTTCTCATGCTAAAAGAGGGACAGTGGCATGGATATAGATGATCCAGAGGCTTGCCGCTTACAGCGATTAGATGAAGGGGAAAGAGTTGTTGATGTTTGTGTACTGTGAATGAGGCACAACTTTGATGCTAAAAGGTTGATTGGATTAACCAGTGGTTTTCTTATATAAAGCCTAAGAGGAGGCGATTATGTGTCTCGTACAAAGCCCGAGAGAGAGGCTAAAAAGTTTTGACTCGACGATGAAGTCTTTTGGTGTCTCGTATAAAGCCCGAGATAGAGGCTATTTGACTCAACAAGAGAGTTTTTTGTATCTCGTACGAAGCCCGAGATGAAGGCAAAAATTTGTTTGGCTCAATAAGAACCTTTTTGTATCTCGTATAAAGCCCGAGATGGAGGCGAAAAGGGTAATTGACTCAATGAGGGAGTCTCTTATGTGTCTCGTACAAAGCCCGAGAGAGAGGCTAAACGTTGTTTGACTTTGCTGGGGAGGATCATTGTACAAAGCCCAAGAGGAGGCTAACTTCACTGGAGAAGGATCATTATACAAAGCCTATGGTAACTGTTTCAGTTAAGTGACAGGTCCAGTATACTGATTTTAAAGATAAAATCAGTTCTTATATGAGCAACACTGTACTCAGGGATTTGATTCAAGGGTCCGGGTTACTCCTGTTCTTTAAGGAAGCGGGAAATCCGAAGGGTATTGAGACTGTCCAAGTCTACGGGTTTCCTTCCTATTTAACGAAGGGGTCACTTGAGAATGTCTTTGAGACTCAAGGAATTAGACTGTCCGTGTCTAGAGTGTCATCTTTGTACTATGTTTTGAGAAACAGTAGTAGACTCTATGAAAGGACTGTTCTATGAGGATGACTAGGTTCTGTTCCTATACCTCTAGGAGGTCGTCGGGACAATTTGTACGAAGCCCAAGAGGAGGCTGGAAACTTTTAAGAAGCCGATCGGTCCATGTACTAAGCCCAAGAGAAGGCTATCATTCCCGGAGGAAGAGATCATTATACGAAGCCTAAGAGGAGGCTGTGAATACTTCTAAGAAGCCGTAGGGTCCTTGTACTAAGCCCAAGAGGAGGGCGATTTGCTTTTAGGAAGCCTGTGGGTCCTTGTACGATGCCCAAGAGGAGGCTGATGCTTTTAAGAAGCCCGTGGGTCCCCAAACCCCGAGAAATTCAAGGAAAGCTATTCACAAGGAATAGATCAAGTCAGGAAAGTTCGAGAATTTGGAAGAAACTCAAAGATGCCATTCACGGAGAATACATTCATCTCTGGGAATAGAGTTTCTTGACAATTCCTAATGAGGACAGCCGAAGAGAAGACTGTATCTGGTGGTCCTATTGGGAATCTAGTTGTCTATTTCTACGAATAAACGAAACGGCGTCACCTAGTTCTATACGTAGTGGCCGGGGAAACTCTAAATATCTATACTATTATTACACAGTTGATATGAGTTTATGAAAGAAGACTTACAGTGAAACAACCCCACAATACAGTTTATATGTATATGAAAGCGGTAAATGAAAGCGATAACCACTTACTCGGTTGTAGAGCTTCCATGCTGTTTGGTTAGTTGTTCAACAAAGACAGATTGAAAACAACAGTATATTCAAAATCAAAGGAGAAAGTGCTTTGAAAAAGAAAGATTTGGGGCTTACAGCTCAAGGAGAGGCCCAAGGTTTTATCAGTGAGCGCACTGTTTGAATTTATACAGAGGGACTTATACAAGTGACTGTGGCCTAAAATGGTTTTCTGTACAAAGGGATGGGTCTTACACTCTCTCAAGAGGCCCAAAAAGTTTTAAAGAAAAAGAGTGGGGCTTATAACACGAGGGTAGGCCCAGATGATTTTTCTGTTTAAAAATGGCGATCGCGCCGAGATTTTCTTTTAACGCGAAGGGACTTATACAATAAGTGAGGCCCAAAAGGTTTTGGTTAAAAGGGGATTGGGTCTTACACTCTATTAGAGGCCCAAAATTTTTTGAATGGGTCTTATAGCTCGAGGAGAGGCCCAAGGGTTATTTTGAAAAGGCGACGATCGCGCCGTTTGTTTTTGACGGTATCAGGACTTATACAATACACTGAGGCCCAAAAAATGGTTTAGTCAACAAAAAGGATTGGGTCTTACACTCTATTAGAGACCCATGAGTGTTTGACAATGATTTGTTTTGAGTGAAAATCAAAGAAACC
This sequence comes from Lathyrus tuberosus, assembly GCA_022829125.1. Lineage (NCBI taxonomy): Eukaryota > Viridiplantae > Streptophyta > Magnoliopsida > Fabales > Fabaceae > Lathyrus > Lathyrus tuberosus. The sequence continues at coordinate 5,097,052 of JALAZF010000282.1, forward strand.
CTAATTTTATTCTTTAAAAGTAAATATTTAAAGAAAATCAATGAAAAATACCAAATAGGTTTGAATAAACCACTTGTGATTTTTGTTTAAGGTTTGAAAAATGAGGTATAAATCACAAGAGATATTAAAACTCATTTGGTCTTGATTTTTCAAGATGAATATTCATTTTAAAATGCTGAAAAACAAATAAAAATGAATTTATTCACAAAAATACTAATTATATTAAATAAATAATACAAACTCAATTTTTTTGTGGAATAAAATATTTCAACATTTTTGTGATTTTTTGCAAAAAGAACCAATAAAAAATAATTAAAATTGAAAGAGTTATTAATTTTCCAAATAATTAACAAAACATGAAAATAGTTGGAAAAATAGCAAAATGTGAAAAAATCACAAAATGGCATGGGTGGGGTTTGAACCCACGACCTCAAGCATACAAGGCGCGCGCCTTACCACTGGGGTGGTGATACATCCATTGTTTGAAACAAACCAACAAATACACAAGTCATGACTTGGTTTTGGCTTGCCCAAGGCAAGTTTTGGCTCAAAAACGTGAAGGTCATAACTTTCTCAATTCTTAATGGTTTGAGACAAAATTTATATGCATCTGGGCTAGAATTTCATAAGGAATCCAATGGTGGTGGTAGTTTTTTCAGATCACACTCCTTCCTCAAAACCCGATAGTGGTTTTGAAAATGACCTATAAATGCATTTTCTATGCTACAACTTGGTACAAGCATGGATTACATGGTGAATTAGCTCAAATACAACATATATGACATGTATGAGATGTTTATGATCAATGGACTTCAAATGCACACATGTTTTGGTGAGTGCAAGTTGAGAGACTTACCCTTCTTTGAGATTTTGGAGGTTTCTCTGCAATCTGCCAACCCTCTTGCTCCAGATATGATTTTATGCTTTGAACCACCTCAAATGATCTCTTGGATGCTTTTAGGATGATTAGAATCAGCTGGTACCTGCAAAAACACAAACTGTCCCTTTCTTGCAAAAGGGGTTATAAGTGACCAAAATAACAACTCCCTCAAATGGTGTTCCAGATGGTGGGAACCATTTGGGACAGTTCAAGGATGATATTTGGAGTGTGTTTGAGGTTTTATCTGGTTTGGAAAGTGACTGAATCAAGACATGGCTTGAAAAATGCAAAAAGTGTTATTTTGAGGTTTTGAGAGGTGACTTTATGATGTAGTGATTACAGGTCACTTTTGGTGGTTTGCACAGCTTACATATGATATATATGAGGTGTGTGTGTGATTAGTTTGGGTGGAATTGCTCTCTAGCTCAAAAACTCAGAATTACTTGCTTTGGAAGGCAAGTTTGAGGTGAAAGAAGAGATTTTGAGGAAAGCATCTGTTTGATGGCTTTGGTGTACTCAAACTGAACACAATTGAGCTCTATTTATAGTAGAGCAAGTTTGTTTTGGGATCCATAGTGAATGGCAATTGCAGCAGGTGTTTGTTCAATGTTGACCAATGGAAATACAAGTCTCCTCTAGCCATTGACTAGAGGTTAGGGCACAGGGCTGTGGTTCCCTTGGTCTTGGATAAGTCTTGACCGATTTCAGATGAGGATGGCTCAGTCCATGCCACCTTGATGCTTCCATTGAATGCTTCAATCTAAATTTGGAGTCTTGTCCCTATTTTGGCCATTCTAGGTTCAACATGCTATTTCTTGTTCCATGGACTTTGGAGGCTTGGCTCAGTGATTGTCCCCTTTAGATTTAATCCTCAGATGTGTCCAAGTGGATAGAAGCATTTGAATTTGGCTGATTTTGGCAAATCGAGCAAAATTGCAAATTCTGCCTTGCCTTGACAGATTTCAGCAAGGCAACTTGCCAATGTCATATCTCATGGTGTAAGTTGAATTTGGTAATGCTCTTGACCATTTTGGAAAGCCCTTACATGATACAACAACTGTTTGAACATGTTTGGTTTTGATCTCTTTTGAATCCAAGTGAAAAATCCCCCTACATTTGGCAAAAAGTGAAGACAGATTTGGACTTAGTGAAAATTTCACTAAGTGTTGGAAAAAGTGATATTTTCACTTTTCAGCCACTTTGATCACTCCATAACTCAAAATCCTTAATGAATTGGACTTAGGTCTAGTTGAAGTTTTTGTAGAGGGTAATGAGGGCTACAAATCCATCTTTGGATGAGGAAAAATGGCTTTGTGGTTTAGGAGTTATGATCCTCCAAAGTTGGTACCCTTGTCACTTTAAAAATGGCTCTAGTTATCCAACTTTTCTTGATTTTTCTTGATGAATGATGATTTAAATCATACATTAACATCATTTTAGGGTTAAAAATCCATTTTGGTGAAAAATCTCAAAAAGTCAAAGTTGACTTTTGTGCACAGTTCACTTTTTATCAGATGAATTCTAAACTGTGCCATTCTTCATGAAATCATGTCCTTGACCTAAATCAAACTTGATGGACATGTTTCATGGGTGTCATAGGGCATATTGAATCATGTCTTAGGGCTTGGGAGCATGTCCTGGTCAAAAGTCAAAGTTACAGTTGACTTTTTCCTTAAAACCCTAATTGTGGTGCAGATGAAATTGAGACTTGTTGCTCAAGCTTCTTGGATTAATACATTGTTCCAAATGGATCAATATAGTTCATTAGAGACCCTCAAACCCTCTCTTGAGGTCTTGGTTCATGATTTGTCCCAAAAGTCAACTTAGGGGTGAATTAGGTCAAGAAACCTTAATTCTTGATTTTTGATGAATGTATCCCCTGAGGCAAAATTGACTTGATGATTGGGTCCATGAGGCTCCATGGAGTATATTAGGTTGTGTTTTGGATCATTGGCTTGTGCCCAGATGAAATTTTCCATCTGGAGGCCCTGGTTGACCAAAACCCTAATTTGGTGACACTGGCGATCTTGAGGCTTGATCCACCTAGAAGGGAGCAGCCTTGTGCTTAATCCTTGAAGTGAGAGTCCCTTTTGATCCTTTGTGTATGTTTGAGAGGTTAGACAAGTTGAATATCAAGTCATTCCTTGACTGATCTTTTGTGTAAGGCTCTGAGAGGGCTTAAAACCCTAATTTTGATTGTAGTGAATGCTCAACAACCCTTGAGGCATTTGATGAGGCATGATGGTTCATCCATATTGTGATGATGATTGACACAATGATGGAACATATTAGTGGTCAAAATTTGGGGTATGACAGATGCCCCTATTTAATCGTTTTGGACCCGAAGGTGTGAATGACGAAGGTATTCGGGCATTCGAGGTGCAAGAGGATTAAATATCAGAATACCCGAAATTTTGATGGTGGTTATGAATGGCGGATCGCATCCATCTTCTTTTGCTGAGCAATGATGCTTAGAAAAGGTAAACTTCCCCTCGATCCTGGTCTTCAGCCAAGGAACTGGTCTCAGTTTTCTTTTGTCAACCTCCCCCCCCCCCCCCCCCCCCCCCCGTTCCTGGTTTCCTACCAAGGAACTGGTCTTAGTTTCTGATTTAAACTTCCCCTCGATCCTGGTTTCCCACCAAGGAACTGGTCTTATTTTCTGATTTAAACTTCCCCTCGATCCTGGTTCCTCACCAAGGAACTGGTCTTAGTTTCTTTTGTCAATAAACTTTATTGACAAGGAACGCTATTTGTAGCGGATTTCCTTCAAACTTCTCGCCGAATTTTCCTGGGGAGATGCCATTTGATGGAAAAAGCTTTGATGTCAGACTTGCTGGAGAACCCAGTCGTCTGAGTTGTAGAGTTGCACAAACTTCTCTGTTGGAGACGCCATTTGTCGATTCTACTAGGGAAAGCGAGTCTCTTGAGAGACTGTTTTCGTTTGGGGGCTTACATCATACTTTTCTCGGGATCTTTTCGGAGAATGCCATATGATGGGATCCAATTTTGAGGTGCCGATGACCTTTTCATCAGTGGTTTTTTCGGAGAAAAACTGCCGTACTGCCGAATATCTAATTAAGGGGCTTTCTCTGTGGATTTTCCTTAATCCGGGAAAGCAAGGATATCATCTTCAATGGCGAAGAGTGACATTTGTTGAAAGCTTTCTTGTTTCTCAGAGGTTCAAGTTACCAAAGTGGTCAAGAACCGTCTCTAATCTAGAGATAAATGGGAGAGAGATTGCTTAGATGATTCACTTCCTAACAAGGAAAGGTTTGAAAACTCGATTGAGAGAACTTTTATCACCAGGGGACAAGACCGACTAGAGTGATAGTGATGCAATATGAAATGTGAATGCAAATCAATAATGCAATTATGCATGTATGTTTATGCTGACAAGATGGACGCGACATACAAACTGACAGGTGAACATGACTGGATACTCGGCCATCGCGGGGCGAAGAAGTACCGTTGGTCCAAAAGTAGCAATTCTACCTTGCTTAGGAGAAATAGTCCCTGCGGGGAATACAGGCGATCGGGCTTAGGAGATGAGAACTCGGCCGAAGCGGGTCAGACGAAACAAGGTCTCTGACATAGTTGATCCCTTCATTCAGGCGTACTGGGTTAGAAGGAGTACTTTGATTCTGCACTTTGAGGTTCGATTACTTCTGGAGAAGCGACCGATGTTCTTCTGATGTTCAACAGTCAAAAGAAATTGCCGTCTTTATTAAAAGCAGAAAAAAGTTTTAACAAGTAAATTCATTTTTGTTTTATTTCAAGAATCGTTGATCATATTAAAATGTCATTCTGTAAAGCTAAAACAAATAAGAATTACAAACAAAAGCACAAGGGCTCAAATTTTATTGATAAGATGGAGATCAGCCAAATGCGTGATTCCATTGAGTATTTACAAAGTTTGAAAATGGTAATTTACAGGGAAAAGGGCTACGTTGAAACATAACGACCACTATCCTTCTACCAACTTTGAATTTAGGGCATCCTGAGCTTCTGTCGAAGATGACCTTGACTGGAGTTTTCTGACAGGTGATGTAACCGCTGCTGCTGAGAGACTTGCCTCTGTTGAACATAGTTACTTGCCATTATCCCTAACTTTTGCCTGGATTGTACTATGATGTTTCCAATCCATCGGGATGATTTTTTTTCATGTCTCTAACTTTTGCCTGGATCGCCCTTTCGGGTTTACAATCCACCGAGACGTTTTTTTTTCTTCTTTTTTTTTAGGCGAAGTATTTCTTGACTACATCAACATTCGCGGGGTAGGCAAATTCCTCTCCGTCCATGGTTGCAAGTCTCAAGGCGCCGCCTGAGAAAGCTTTTGTGACCACATAGGGGCCATCATAATTCGGAGTCCATTTACCCCGAGAGTCAGTGAGAAATGATTGCATCTTCTTGAGCACGAGGTCTCCTTTCCTGAAGATGCGGGGCCGAACCTTTTTGTCGAACGCCTTCTTCATTCTCTGTTGATACAGCTGACCATGACATAGTGCCGTGATTCTCTTTTCTTCGATTAGATTCAGTTCGTCGTGTCGGCTTTGACACCATTCAGCTTCTGTGAGCTTAGCTTCCATCAGTACTCGGATTGATGGGATCTCTACTTCTAAGGGGAGCACTGCTTCCATGCCATATACTAGAGAGAAAGGGGTTGTCCCTGTTGAAGTGCGGACAGATGTGCGATAACCGTGAAGAGCAAAGGGTAGCATTTCATGTCAGTCTTTGTAGGTTACAACCATCTTTTGAACAATCTTCTTGATGTTCTTATTAGCCGCTTCTACCGCTCCGTTCATCTTGGGTCGGTAGGCTGATGAGTTATGGTGTTTGATTTTGAACTCTGCAAACTCTTTCATCATCTTGTTGTTCAAGTTAGATCCATTATCAGTAATGATCTCACTTGGAACACCATAACGGTAGATGATATTGTTTTTGATAAATCGGACCACCACTTGCCGGGTTACATTGGCGAATGACGCTGCTTCGACCCACTTGGTGAAATAGTCAATGGCTACCAGGATGAACCGATGTCCGTTTGAAGCCTTAGGTTCAATCATGCCGATCATGTCGATTCCCCATATGGAAAATGGCCATGGGGAAGATAGAACTTTGAGATGTGATGACGGTACATGAATTTTGTCAGAGTATATCTGACACTTGTGACACCTCCTCATGTACTTGTAGCAATCGGATTCCATGGTCAACCAATAGTACCCTGCTCTTAGAATTTTTCTCGCCATTGTGTGTCCGTTGGCATGAGTGCCAAAGGATCCTTCATGAATTTCTTTCATAAGCATGTCTGCTTATGGTCTGTCGACGCATCGGAGCAAGACCATGTCAAAGTTTCTCTTATAGAGGGTATCACCGCTCAAGAAGAAGCTCCCAGACAGTCTTCTGAGGGTTTTTCTGTCTTTTCTCAACGCCCCAGGTGGATACTCCTGTTTCTGAAGGAAGCATTTAATATCGTGATACCAAGGTTTGTCATCTATGACTGCTTCAATCGTGAAGATGTAAGCGGGCCTTTCAAGGCGCATTATGTCGATCTTAGTTAGGTCATTCCATTGACCTACACTAATCATGGAAGAGATAGTGGCTAATGCATCAGCCATGTGATTCTCATCACGAGGGATGTGATGAAACTCAACTCTGTTGAAGAAAGGTAACAACCTTCTTGCATAGTCTTTGTAAGGAATCAATCCTAATTGGTATGTATTCCAATCTCCTTTTATCTGGTTAATAACCAAGGCTGAATCGCCGTATACGTCCAAATTTTTGATCCTTAAATCAATTGCTTCCTCGAGACCCATAATACAAGCTTCGTATTCGGCCTCGTTGTTCGTACATTTGAACGTAAGTATGGCAGTGAAAGGAATGTGGGTACCCTGAGGGGTAACAATGATTGCCCCAATTCCGTTTCCGTAATGATTAACTGCTCCGTCAAAGACAAGTCCCCACTGGGAACCTGGTTCTGGCCCTTTACTGGGTAACGGTTCATCGCAATCTTTCATTTTTAGATATATGACATCTTCGTCTGGGAAGTCAAACCCGACTGATTCCTGATCGTCAATTGGTTGATGAGCCAAATGATCAGCTAAAATACTTCCCTTAACGGCTTTTTGAGTGTGGTACTCTATGTCATATTCTGATAACAACATCTGCCAATGGGCAATCCTTCCCGTGAGAGCAGGTTTTTCGAAGACGTACTTGATTGGATCCATTTCGGAGACCAACCAAGTAGTATGACGAATCATGTATTGGCGAAGACGTTTGGCTGCCCAAGCCAAAACACAGCAAGTTTTCTCAAGCATTGTGTACCGAGTTTCACAGTCGGTGAATGTCTTGCTTAGATAGTAAATGGCAGACTCTTTCCGTTTAGTTTCGTCTTGTTGGCCAAGTACACATCCCATTGAGTCCTCTAGAACTGTGAGGTAAATGATCAGTGGTCTTCCTTCCATTGGAGGTGATAGAATCGGAGGATTCAACAGATATTCCTTGATACTGTCGAATGCGGTTTGGCAATCTTCTGTCCAAACGCAGTCCTGGTTCTTTTTCAGTAATTTGAAAATCGGCGTACACGTGGCGGTCATAAGGAATATGAATCTGGAGATGTAGTTCAAACGTCCCAGGAATCCTCTGACTTGTTTTTCAGTTTTCGGAGAAGGCATTTCTTGAATGGCCTTGACCTTGTCAGGATCAACCTCAATTCCTTTCTGGCTGACGATGAACCCTAGTAATTGTTAGAACAAGAATTGATTCTACATTCCTAATAGTTTTGATGATAACAAACATTATATTTTTTAGAACTTGATGCTCCTTAATTCATTTTTTTGTGATATGTAGGGAAGTTCTAATGTAAAGAAGTTCTGATATAGAAGTATCACAAGATCCCATCTGAGCGAAGTTCTAATCAAGCGAAGCTCACAAGATCTAAGCAAAGCGAGTTCAAAGCGAAGTTCTAATCAAGCGAAGTTCACAAGATCTAAGCAAAGTGAAGCTCTGATATGGAAGAATCACAGATCTAAACTAGCTAAGTTCTGATGAAGGATGTCTCACGCTTCAGCACCAAAGCTGCATCAAGACAGAAACTATGATAATGCATAAAATCAACGTGGACTCTGATACGCTATCCTCCACATTTATGAGTATCACAAAGCAACGGATTGAAACAGACAAAATCTTTATTTTGGAAAGAGCATTCAAAGGCATTATTGTCAATCTCCAAAAATAACTCTCACGACTCCAACGAATTAATTATTTTCATCTATTTAAGGGAGCACCTGCAGATGGCCAAATACACTTGCGCGCATACTTTTCACAATTCATCAAGTTCCTCATCTGTTTTCATTATTTGATAAAAATATTGTAAAAACTCACTGTTGTGATAAAGCTTATTAGAAGCATAGTATTTTAAGTTGAAATTCCTTGAGAAAACCGAGTTGTGGTTAAAACTCAAGAAGACAGTGACGGTTGTCCCTGTGTCTGTGTAATCTTAACTGATTAGTGGATTAAGTCCTCAAGAGAGAGAGGCGAAATCACCTTGGCGGGTGGACTGGAGTAGTTTGAGTTCAAACGAACCAGGATAACCAACGTGTCTCCTTTTTGCTTTAATTTAAAAAAAAAAAACCCCAATTCAACCCCCTTCTTGTGTTTTTTCGTTTCTTCAATTGGCATCAGAGCGCCTGGTTCTGGGTGCTAACAGTTAACCGTGTCAGATAAAAGATCCTTCACGAAAAACACTATGGCGGAACCCGTTCAGAACTACAATGACAAAATCAGTGGCAAACCACCAGTGTTTGACGGAGAAAACTTTGATTACTGGAAAGACCTAATCGAAAGTTTATTTTTGGCTCACGACGGCGATCTCAGGGATATGGTGACTGATGGTTACACTCACCCTGTTGGAAAAGACGGTCAGAAGATCGAAAGGAAAAATATGACGGATCAACAGAAAAAAGATTTCAGAAATCATCACAAGGCCAGAACTATTCTCCTTAGTGCAATCTCCCACACAGAATACGAAAAGATCACTAACAGAGAATCAGCCAAACACATATTTGATTCGCTGAGAATGATGCATGAAGGCAACACTCAAGTAAAAGAGACTAAAGCTCTGGCACTTATCCAGAAGTATGAAGCCTTCAAAATGGAAGATGATGAAATAATTGAGAAAATGTTCTCAAGGTTTCAAATTCTGGTTGCTGGACTGAAGGTTCTGAATAAAGGGTACTCCACATCAGATCATGTCAAGAAGATCATCAGAAGCTTACCTAAAGTATGGAGACCCATGGTCACATCACTAAAGCTCTCCAAGAACCTCAATGAAATATCTCTTGAAGAACTGATCAGCTCTCTGAGAAGTCACGAAATAGAACTAGAAGAAGATGAGCCTCAGAAGAAAGGTAAGTCAGTTGCTCTTAAATCTAAATATAAATATGAAACTAAAGCTTTTCAGGCAGAAGAAGAAAACTCTGGCGGCTCCTCAGAAGAAGATGAACTATCGCTCCTTTCCAGAAGAATCCAACAACTATGGAAAAATAGGCAAAGAAAATTCAGAAACTCTCGAAGATCAAGCAGTCATTCTGAACCATCCTCTGGACACAAAAAGTCAAAGAACAAAGAAGTGGTGAGTTACGAATGCAAGGAACCTGGACACTACAAAAGTGATTGTCCTAAGCTGCAGAAAGAAAAGCCAAATAAGAAGTTTAACAAGGAAAGAAAGAAAAGTCTTATGGCTACCTGGGATGACTCAGAATCTTTTGAAGCAGAATCCGAATCAGAAAATGAACACGCCAACATTGCCCTAATGGCCAACATATCAGATGATTCAAACTCATCAGAATCAGACTCTGACTCAGAAACTAAAGAGGTATTCTCTAAATTTTCTAGATCTCAATTAGAAGAAAGTCTGTCAGAAATTCTTGAAAACTATCAGAAACTTCAGCTCAAATATAAGAATCTGAAACACGATCTTGTATCTGAGTCTGAAGAGAACAGAAAGCTGAAAGCAGAAAATTCTGAGTTAAAAGAAACCATTTCAAAACTCAACTCTTTTGAATCTCAAAAATCTCAGAAACATTCTGACTCAGTAGTTTCCACTAGTTCTGAAAATATTTTAAAACATTACGACTATAACTTTAAAAAATTTCTAGCTAAAAACATAGACAGAAGCAAAATGGCTTCAATGATCTATGGAGTTAGTAGAAATGGGAGAAAAGGCATAGGTTATGTTAATCCTAAATGTGAAGCTCCATATAAACCAAAACAAGTTGATGATATGATCATAAAATACTCTCCTTTAAACTCTCACTTCACATATGGACACAAACATGACATAAAATATACCAGTGAATCTTACTCTTCAAATTCTATTGAGAAACCAAAACTCAATCAGAATTCTGTGAACACTAACAAACAAGGACCCAAAGAATTGTGGGTACCTAAGGATAAAATCCTATATGTTGCAGATGTCTTTAACAGCAAGATTGAAACACCAATCATGGTACCTGGACTCTGGATGCTCGCGACACATGACGGGAAGAAAGCATATGTTCCAAAGTCTGGAACTTAAAGCTGGAGGGTATGTAGGTTTCAGAGGCAATCAGAAAGGTAAAATCATTGGCTCTGGAACCATAGGTAACGGTACTCTACCCTCTATATCTAATGTCTTATTAGTAGAAGGATTAATGCATAACTTGTTATCCATAAGTCAATTAAGTGATAACGGTTATGATATAATCTTCAATCAAAAGTCCTGTAAGGCAGTTAGTCAGAAAGATGGAACAATCCTCTTTAATGGAAAGAGAAAGAACAACATTTACAAAATAAAACTTTCTGAACTAAAAAGTCAGAATGTAAAATGTCTTTTGTCTGCTGACGACGAACAATGGGTCTGGCACAGAAGATTGGGGCATGTTAGTATGAGAAGAATATCTCAGATTAACAAACTCAATCTGGTCAGAGGACTTCCTAATCTGAAGTTCAGCTCAGATGTTCTGTGTGAAGCATGTCAAAAAGGCAAGTTTTCCAAACCCTCTTTTAAACCAAAAAATGTTGTTTCTACCTCCAGACCATTAGAACTTCTTCATATAGATCTGTTTGGACCAGTGAAAACTGCATCCATCAGTGGCAAGAAGTATGGATTAGTGATCGTAGATGACTATAGCAGATGGACATGGGTAAAGTTCTTAAAACACAAGGACGAGTCACTCTCTGTATTCTCTACTTTCTGTAACCAAATTCAGAATGAAAAAGAGTTTATAATTGTAAAAGTCAGAAGTGATCATGGTGGGGAATTTGAAAACAAAAATCTAGAAACATTTTTTAATGAAAATGGCATTTCTCATGATTTCTCTTGTCCTAGAACTCCACAACAAAATGGAGTTGTAGAGCGCAAGAATAGAACTCTACAAGAAATGGCCAGAACCATGATCAATGAGACTAACATGGCTAAACACTTTTGGGCAGAAGCAGTTAATACAGCGTGTTACATTCAGAATAGAATCTCTATAAGACCTATTCTGGAAAAGACTCCATATGAATTGTGGAAGAACAGAAAGCCCAACATTTCTTACTTTCATCCTTTTAGATGTACATGCTTTATCTTAAACACTAATGATCCTCTGAACAAGTTTGATTCTAAGGCACAAAAATGTTTCATGTTAGGATACTCTGAACGTTCAAAAGGATACAGAGTATATAACACAGAAACACGAAGTGTGGTAGAATCCATTTGTGTCAGATTTGATGATAAGCTTGGCCTTCAAAAGCCAAAGCATGATGAATCTCTTGCAGAAATAGAAGTTCAAATAACAGGCACTGAAACCAGATCATCAGAAAAACAGGCGAACACAACAGAAGGAAACTCTAATTCTGAAGAACCCATCCAAAAAAGACAATCCAGAAGTTCTCTAACACATCCCGAAGACAAAATTCTGGGAAAGAAGGATGACCCAATAAGAACAAGATCCTCATTCAAAAAGACTGAAGAATCTCTAGTGGGATTAGTCTCTCTGGTAGAACCCACTACTATTGACGAAGCACTCACAGACAATGATTGGATCCTCGCAATGTATGAAGAATTGAATCAGTTCACCAGAAACGACGTATGGGATCTAGTTCCTAAACCCAAAGGCTTCAACATCATTGGAACTAAATGGGTCTTCAGAAACAAACTAAATTAACAGGGAGAAGTTGTCAGAAACAAAGCACGACTGGTTGCACAAGGTTATAGTCAGCAAGAAGGGATAGACTATACAGAAACCTTTGCTCCAGTCGCAAGGTTAGAATCTATCAGACTTTTAATTTCATATACTGTAAATAATGACATCACTCTTTATCAGATGGATGTCAAGAGTGCGTTTTTAAATGGTTACATTGATGAAGAAGTTTATGTGCATCAACCACCTGGTTTTGAAAATACAAAACATCCAGAATATGTTTATAAACTTAAGAAATCGTTATATGGTCTAAAACAAGCTCCCAGAGCTTGGTATGAGAGACTAAGTAACTTTCTCTTAAACAATGATTTTACCAGAGGGAAGGTGGACACAACTTTATTCTGTAAGTCATTTAAAAATCACATTCTGATCTGTCAAATTTACGTAGATGATATAATTTTTGGATCCACTAAAAGCTCTTTGGGCAAAGAATTTGCTAAGACTATGCAGGCAGAGTTTGAAATGAGTTTAATGGGAGAACTCAAGTTTTTCTTGGGAATTCAAATCAATCAAACTCCAGAAGGAACTTACATACATCAAAGCAAGTATGTCAGAGATCTTCTGAAGAAATTTGAAATGTCAGAAAGTAAGCCTTCCAAAACTCCTATGCATCCCACATGCATTTTGGAAAAAGATGAGGTAAGTAAGAAAGTAGAACAGAAGCTCTACAGAGGTATGATTGGTTCCCTCCTTTATTTAACTGCTTCAAGACCTGATATTCTCTATAGCGTTTGTCTTTGTGCTAGATTCCAATCAGATCCTAGAGAATCCCACTTAACAGCTGTTAAGCGGATTTTTAGAAATCTGAAAGGTACTACTAATCTTGGTCTTTGCTATAGAAAGTCCAGAGAATACAAATTGGTAGGATACTGTGACGCTGACTTTGCTGGAGACAGAATAGAAAGAAAAAGTACCTCTGGAAGCTGCCAGTTTCTGGGAGACAACCTAATCTCTTGGTCCAGCAAAAGACAATCCACCATTGCACTATCAACTGCTGAAGCTGAATACATAGCTGCAGCTGGATGCAGTACTCAGATGCTCTGGATGAAGAATCAGCTTGAAGACTTTCACATTTATGAGAGTAACATCCCTATCCTCTGTGACAATACTTCTGCCATCTGTCTTTCTAAAAATCATATTCTGCATTCTAGGGCTAAACATATAGAAATTAAACATCATTTCATTAGGGACTATACTCAGAAGGGAATTCTTTGTTTAAAATTTATAGACACAGACCATCAATGGGCTGATGTTTTCACCAAACCCCTTGCTGAAGATAGATTTAATTTCATTCTGAAAATCTCAGTATGAAAGTTTGTCCAGAATGAAAAATGTAATTACTATATTTTTAACTCTCATAATTTTTTTTCTTTTGTGAACATTTGACCAATAATTCTTCAGAAGTGAGAAGAAAGATTGCATCAGAATCTATTCAGAAGATCTGAACTTTTCATTTCAAGGATAGATCATTAAGTTCACTTTAGCAAACACTTGTCAACCTACGCTCCAGATTTTCTTTGATGATGAACGCGTGTCAAACTCTGGCAAACTGAAACGTCTGTGTTGACATATCGAGGCGCCAAGTCACATCGGTAACTGTTCCCAAAATTTCTCACGCTATCTCCCTTGTCAGAAATCATTACGGCTATTAATCATTATGTTTATTATTTTTAATTGCTATTTAATTCTTGGTCACTCTTATAAATGTCACTTCTAACACCCTCACACGTTCACTATCACTCACTCAGCTCTCTATCGCCTTCTCCGTATTATTTGCATTTCTTGTTTTGCTCTTACATTTCTTGTTTCTCTGTGCGTTCCCAAAACCCTAAGTTCCCAAAACCCTAAGTCTGTGAACAATGGCCTCCTGCTCTTAACAAAGCTCTCAACAAGCAATGTCTCAAGAATCAGCTGACCAAGTCATTGAAGAAAGGTACGTTGAGCCCTCAAGAACTCTCCTTACCCCCTTTGCCTCTCTTGAAGTTCTCTGTGAACTCATTGTTGATTTTGAAAGCATGAAAGACAATGGGTATGACCTTACTCCTGAGGTTGAGTTTCAAGGATGGAGCAAATACTTTAATCGCTTGGGTCCATTTTTTCCCCAACTCGTTAAGGAATTCTGGATTTTTGCAGCAGTCTCAAAACATCAAGTAACTTCATATGTTATGGGAAAGAAGGTCATCATCACTGAAAATCTTATTGGTAAGCTGATTGATCATGATGGATCGGGAATTAGATGCAGTGAAATGGAAAAGGGGACTGATCTGAACACTATCTCAAAGGAAATCTTCACCACCGGTCAACACTCCAACAAAATCAAAGACCTAAAGGATCGTCACAGAATTTGGGCCAGAATCATTCTTGGGTGTATCTATCACAGGAAACCTTCAAGCTCGTCGAACTACATCAACAACGATCAACAATATCTTCTGTACCTCATCTCCACTTTTACCAAAGCGAATCTTCCTCACTGTCTATTTAATCATCTGAAGAACAGTGTGAAGGAAACAAGAGAAGATGAAGGAACCAAGAGAGATTGGATTCCTCTAGGTAGACTTATATCAGATATTCTTACAGAGAATAAGCTGATTGAACACCTAACTGAAGCTCAGGAAATCTCTGATCTAGAAACTATTGCTGGAAGACCTCTCAATGCAAAGAATCTCAAGAAGATAAAAATCATTGAGACCATCAAGAAGGATCCAACCCTAATCTCTAAGGAAGTCATCACCACCAGGAAAATTCCTCTGAAAGATTTTCCTCTTTTCTCATCAGATACTCATCCAGAAATTGTCCTCAGATATTTGGATGCTTGTAAAGCTGATGGAACCCTTCCAGAAGTTTCTCTGCAACAGCTCAGGCAAGAACCTCTAGAAGTTGCCCCTAGAACTTCAAGAAAAAGGAAAGCCTCTGAAGGAACTCCTCAGAAAACTCCAAAAGTTGCTAAAGCTGCTAAGAAGAAAGGTAACTCTGCTTTCATTTCTATCGTCGAATCCATAATGGTATCAACATCTGAAACCCCATCGTCTCCTAAACCTTCTAAAAATCCACCACCATCACCACAAACTCAAAATCCACCACCATCACCACAAACTCAAAATCCACCACCATCACCACAAACTCTTGAGGATTTTGACATTGACATTGACCCCACTCCTTCTGGTTTTATTGAACCACAACCAAAACTTGCACAAGTTCTATCTGACATTGTTCATGAACCTCTCTTCACATCTTCCCAACCAGAACATCAAACTCAAAACCCTGACACTTCTATACCTGGTATCAACTGTCCTCTCAACTTCTTTCAATCATCACCAAATTTCACCAGTCCCCCTCAAAAAGTGGTTTAATTCTGAATCTCAGAAAATGAAGGAACTAAGCTATGACATAGCCCAACAGAACTTCTGTGACCATATGAAGATCTTCAATGAGAAAGTTCTAAGATTCTGGGAAAAGAAACCCATTCTTCCTCTAGGCTGGAAAGCTCATATGGTTTCAGAACCTCATGCACAAAACTCTGAGCATCAAACTCTGGTTATCACTGAAGTGGAAGATATATCACCTGAAGCCTCTCCAAAGGAAGTGTCTACAAAAAGCTCTGAGGATTTGGTAACTTCTGAAGAACCTACTTCATCTGTTCTAGTGCTGAAAACTCTGGATGAGTTGAAGAAAGAGAATGAGGAAGTTATAAAGAGATTGGACAAACAGGATGAAACAAACACAGAAATTAAAGGGATGCTTGGCAAGCAAGAAGAATCCGCTAATCAGATCAAAGGCCTTCTGGAAGCATTGTTCACAAGACTTCCACCTGCTCCTCAACCTTAGATTCTTTTTATATTTCTTTGTGTTTCTTTGTGTTTTATCTTAGCTCTCTTTTTTTTATTCTCATGAATCTTTTCACTTTTTGATTAATGACAAAGGGGGAGAACGTAGAATATTTTGAAATATAACAGTGCACCATGACTATGTCTCGAACATTTTAACCTCTGCTTCCATTTTTTGTTAAGAAAGCAGGAAAATGGCAATCAGAACTTCTTGGAAGTCTTAAATCTCAACATTTTCAAGGAAATCTTCAACTCAGGGGGAGTATTCTCTACTCCATACTCTATTAATTAATTATCAAAATATAAGTTTTTGTCATCATCAAAAAGGGGGAGATTGTTAGAACAAGAATTGATTCTACATTCCTAATAGTTTTGATGATAACAAACATTATATTATTTAGAACTTGATGCTCCTTAATTCATTTTTTGTGATATGTAGGGAAGTTCTAATGTAAAGAAGTTCTGATATAGAAGTATCACAAGATCCCATTTGAGTGAAGTTCTAATCAAGCGAAGCTCACAAGATCTAAGCAAAGCGAGTTCAAAGCGAAGTTCTAATCAAGCGAAGTTCACAAGATATAAGCAAAGCGAAGCTCTAATCAAGCGAAGCTCTGATATGGAAGAATCACAGATCTAAACTAGTTAAATTCTGATGAAGGATGTCTCACGCTTCAGCACCAAAGCTGCATCAAGACAGAAACTCTGATAATGCATAAAATCAACGTGGACTCTGATACGCTATCCTCCACATTTATGAGTATCACAAAGCAACGGATTGAAACAGACAAAATCTTTATTTTTGGAAAGAGCATTCAAAGGCATTATTGTCAATCTCCAAAAATAACTCTCACGACTCCAACGGAACAATTATTTTCATCTATTTAAGGGAGCACCTGCAGATGACCAAATACACTTGCGCGCATACTTTTCACAATTCATCAAGTTCCTCATCTGTTTTCATTATTTGATAAAAATATTGTAAAAACTCACTGTTGTGATAAAGCTTATTAGAAGCATAGTATTTTAAGTTGAAATTCCTTGAGAAAACCGAGTTGTGGTTAAAACTCAAGAAGACAGTGACGGTTGTCCCTGTGTCTGTGTAATCTTAACTGATTAGTGGATTAAGTCCTCAAGAGAGAGAGGCGAAATCACCTTGGCGGGTGGACTGGAGTAGTTTGAGTTCAAACGAACCAGGATAACCAACGTGTCTCCTTTTTGCTTTAATTAAAAAAAAAAAAACCAATTCAACCCCCTTCTTGTGTTTTTTCGTTTCTTCAGTAATTTCCCTGAACGGACACCGAAGGTGCACTTGTTGGGATTCAAGCGGATCTTGAATTTTCTTAGACGTTCGAACAATTTTGACAGATGTTCAACGTGCTCACTCTCTGTTTTTTATTTTGCAATCATATCATCGACATACACTTTGATTTCTTTGTGTATCATGTCATGAAACAGAGTAGTCATGGCCCTTTGATAGGTTGCCCCAGCGTTCTTCAAACCAAACGGCATTACCTTGTAACAAAAGGTGCCCTATGGGGTAATGAACGAAGTTTTCTCCATGTCTTTCGGCGCCATTTTGATCTGGTTATAGCCCGAGAATCCATCCATGAAGGAGAATACTTTGAACTTTGCTGTACTGTCTACCAGCATGTCAATGTGTGGTAAAGGAAAGTCGTCCTTTGGACTAGCCTTGTTTAGATCCCTGTAATCAACACACATCCTGACCTTTCCGTCCTTTTTGAGAACGGGTACGATGTTGGCTAACCATTGAGGATATTCAGATGTAGCAAGGAAACTCGCGTCAATCTGTTTCTGTACCTCCTCTTTGATTTTGATGGCCATGTCCGGGTGAGTCCGTCTCAACCTTTGCTTTACTTCGGACATTCTGATCTTAACGGTAAGTGATGTTCCACGATGCTGGTATCCAACCCTGGCATATCCTGATAGGACCAAGCGAATACATCGGGAAATTCTCTGAGAAGCTTTATCAAACTCTCTCTGGCAGTTGGACTGAGCAGTGCCCCAATCCTGATTTCTTTTCTCTCTTTTTCTGAACCCAAGTTTACCGTTTCCAACAGCTCTTTGTGAGGTTCAATGGACCTTTCATCTTGTCTGAGTAGTCGGGAGATCTCTTCTGGAATTTCGTTGTCATTTTCTTCTTCAGCCTCGAATACCGGGAACTCAAAGTTGGGAGAAGGCATCAGATCGTATGTTTCAACGGGGTTTAAAACAAGCAATCTGTATGACGTGACGATTCGTGTTTAGAAGAGATAGAGAAAATGCAAGTGTGTGCAGTGTTTTATTTTATTACTGCTTGTTTTTATTATTGAATTGTTTTTTAGGATTACCATTTTCTGAAAAACGAAAAGAGAAAATAGCAAATAATGCAGAAATTACAGAGCGACGTTATTTTATTAATGAACAAGTCGATCCTTGAAACTACAGCCCTATAAAACAAAACTCTGTCGCTTTGGGCGAAGCGAAGAGGGATATTTACAGGAAGCGAGCCCTATCAAAACATCCGTTTCACCTGGGCAGGGTGAAAGGTTAAAGATGACAATTACTTTGACTGATGAACGACCTTCGGAACCTCGACGGCAACCCATTAGCGGCGAACTCCTCGGTGAATCACAAAGTCTGGCACCTTCCTTGATTTGTCTTCAGAAATGACGCTGATTTCTGGTGGAGCAGGATCAATGGAATCTGTCTCCCAGGCAGAGTTGTCGTAGGAGGATTCCTCTGTTGCATTTTGCATAGCATTTGTGCTCTCAGCTGTATTTCCCCATCCAGTTGGCTGGATATCTTCGAGCCTGATACGAGAGCTTTCGGGAGCGGTGTACTTGACCATATAGTCGTATTTTCCACTCGGTTGTCCCAAGGTGTCCCACACTTCTTTGGAACTGGTGGAGTCATCTCTCTCGATGACGTTGACCTCGAGAAAAGCATAGTTGATGAATTCAAGTCATGCGAACGTTGCGAATTCATCTTTATGTTGAGTAGTTTCCGAATGACCTGAGTGTTGATCCCATGACATGGTGGGGACACAGGTATTCTGTCCAAAAATGGTAAGCTAATTTTCATTGTTCGGCTGACTTTCTTGCCCCAAGTTTCCTGGGTAAGGTTGCCACATTGGCAGACCATCCATTGGGCCATAGTAATTATGGTCAAAGTTGTCTTTTATCAGAGTGTCCTCCTCTAATGAATTTGGCAGAGCATGGCATCCTTCCGGATCACAATCTCCATATATCATTTCGATGTTTGACCTTGGTATAAATCTCGGACTCTGTGCGGGATAGAAAAATGGTGTAGGCACCTCTTCCTGAGACATATAACCGTCCTCATTAAGATAGGATTCCCATTCTTCATCCGTGTCAGAGGGATCTTCCTCATTGATAACATGTACTGCTTGAGACACTGGTGAAGGAAACCTCCACTGTGGAAGAAGTTTTGAAGGGGATGAAGACTTTCATCATTGGCAGCTGTCTGGGTACAGGTTGCAGAAAAACCAAGACCCTTCTTTGTTTTATTGTCAGTAGGAATGACAAGTTGTCCCCATCCTGTTGTATCGGTACTCTCGACCGCTTTGATAGCATCTTTGTATGAGGAAATCGAGGTTCCTCCTCTGAACTGATTGTCCTTGCTCACCGACAGGGCTTGGAACTGAGTTCCAACAACCTCCTCGGGTTCTATACCAGTAGATGATGATAAGTTGCTTACAAGCAAGGCTTGTTCTCCACAGACCGTGACAAGTTGATCGTTCTTGACGAACTTTAGCTTTTGGTGGAGGGTTGAAGTAACCGCTCCAGCCTGGTGTATCCAAGGTCTTCCTAATAAATAACTGTACGTTGCCCGGATGTCCATGACCTGGAAAGTGACTTGGAAAGTGTGAGGACCGATAGTTATGGGAAGATCAACTTCACCGATAACTGTTTTTCTGGATCTATCGAATGCTTTGACGACGACCTCGCTGACTCTCATCGAAGGGCCTTTGAATGATAATTGCATCAAAGTAGACTTCGGCATAACATTCAGGGCTGACCTTGTGTCTACCAGTACGCTGGCTAAAGCATCGTCCTGGCAGTTAACTGTAATGTTGAGCGCCATGTTATGACGGCGACCTTCTTAGGGTAATTCCTCATCACTAAATCCCAAATTATTGCAGGAAGTGATGTTAGAGACAATGCTATCGAACTGTCTGATTGTTACATCGTGTTCCACAAAGGCTTGCTCCAAGACTTTCTGTAGAGCCTCCCTATGCGCTTCTGAACTGAGTAATAGTGATAACACCGAGATCTTTGAAGGAGTCTATAACAGTTGATCGACAATGTTGTATTCACTCCTTTGGATGAGCTTCAGCATCTCATCATCGTTTTTTGAAAGGTTGGGATTACTGGATTGACCGGCTGGTGGATCAGGAGCTTCTGTCTGAAGTTCCTTTTCTTTGTTAAGTTCTCCAACTCCTCGATTGAAGATTCGACCGCTCCGTGTTACACGACTGATGTCTGCAATATTCACGACGGAGGGTAATGGAATTTCCTTTCCATTTTCAACTGTCGTTGCACCGTATTTGTAAGGGATAGCCTTAGCTGATTCATACGGTAATGGTCCCGGTAGATAGATGACTACAGGAGCCTTCTGATTTTTCTGACCATCATAAGTAATCTCAATTCGTTCCCAGTTGGGAACCTTAGATTTGTCAAGTAGAGGGATGATGGCAAAAGCGTCCCTGGTCCTGTGATGACCAGAGATCGTGACAACATCCTCAACTTGCTCGGCAAGGTAGTTCGGCGTCCAGTCGATGGGTCCAGAACCCGGATATGGACGAATTTCTCCACGATCGACCTGACCCTGAAGAGCTGCTCTCACAAGGTAACACCCTTGGTTACTTTCCGAACAGACGCTACAACTGTCATAGTTGTGTGGTGGCACCTGGCCACGCTCACTTTGAATACAATGTAACCTTACTAGGTTAGCTTCCACTGATCGGACATCCTGACTTTGACGCCGAGTGGGGTTCCTGTTACTGATACTAATTTGCTGAGTATCTTCATCCATATAGATTGGCATCCACCAGTGATTTAACAAGTGCTGAAGTGCCTCCTGGACAAGGGTACAACCTCGATCGTTTTCGCAACCCCGCTTTACAGCTTTGATAGTCATGTGATATTAAGAATCCGAGTCGGACTTGCTCAGCATGTAACTCTACCAGGTTGGTATTCATCACGCGAATATCAAAGATCTGAACCATGTTGATCTGATAAGGATTCCTATCATGGTAGTCTTGGATCCATCCAAGATCCATCTGACGCTGGAGGGCCTCCTGTATGAAAGAGCATCCCTGTTTGTTTACCGAGCAAGTCAGACAGGAACTGTAATCGTGTCGCGGCAGATTATGATGTTGGCTTTGCCTTGAGTGCATCGCCACCAAGTTGACATTCATTGCACGGATGTCGTGGTTCTGAATGACGTTAGAATTCGTGTAGACCATGTTAACTCCACGAACTCGGTGCTCTTGGATCCATCAGAGATCCATCTGTTCTTACAGAGCTGCTTGCACTACAGAACATCCTTGGTTGTCTTTAGAGTAGATATCACACTGGTGATAGTTATGAGGTGGCACATGGCCATATCCACTCTGTCTACAATGCATCTTGACCAAATTGGTTTTCAACAAGAGTACATCGTGAATTTGATCGACATCATTAGTCTCTCCTTCTATCAAATTGATTGCAGCCTTCTCGTGTTGAGGCAGCGGATTCATGAGAACATTAGGATTTGTATCCTTGAAGGATAAGACCCCGCTCCTAACAAGTTTTTGCACGCCGGACTTGAAATTGAGACAAGTCTCTATGTTATGCCCTGAACCTCCTTGATGATAAGGGCATGTTTGATCCACCTTAAACCAAAAAGGCGGATTTTTCGGTACTGTAAGAGGAGATTTAGTCTGAATGTGCCCCTTAGCCAGTAGTAATGGAAACACCTTTGTGTACGTTACGGGTATAGGATCAAATCCTGGTGGCCGTGTTGTACGGTTGTTGTTATATGGAGGACGAGCCTGCTGAAGAGGCTGTTGTGTCCTTTGCTGATCAGGTTGGCTCTGCGCAACCTGAGGTTGATACGTAGGAATAGACGCAGGGTTGATAGCAGGAGTCACAACTGCTACCGGTTGATAACGTCGCCTTTGCTTTTCGAGAGAGATATTCCCAATATCCTGCTTTTTTTTCTTAGGGAGAGCACTACCGTATTTTTTAGTATCGCTCGTCGATCCAGGGTCTTTTACCAAACGTCCTTCTCGGACGGCTTCCTCAAGACGTACGCCCATGCCGACCATTTCGGTGAAATCACTGGGCGCACTGGCAACCATTCGGTCATAGTAGAATGAGCTTAAGGTCTTTAAGAAGATCTTTGTCATCTCTTTTTCCTCAAGAGGTGGACAAATTTGAGCGGCAATTTCACGCCACATTTGAGCATACTCCTTACAGGTTTCCTTGTCCTTTTGCGACATCGATCTGAGTTGATCTCTGTCGGGTGCCATGTCCAAATTGTATTTGTATTGTTGGACGAAGGCAATGCCAAGATCTCTGAAAGTGCTGATCGTGGCACGGTTTAAACCCATGTACCATTTGAGTGCGGCACCGGTTAAACTATCCTGGAAGTAGTGAATCAGTAGGTCCTGATTCTCCATCTGGGATGACATCCACCGAGCGTACATCACCAGATGGCTCTGAGGGCAAGAGTTACCCTTGTATTTTTCAAATTCGGGCACTTGAAATTTGTGCGGAACTTTCACATTGGGGACCAAGCAGAGGTCTGCGGCGTCCTTTCCAAATAAATCCTGACCGCGAATGGCTTGCAGCTCCTTCTGCATTTCCAAGAACTGTTCCTGGAATTCCTCCATTCTGTCAAACATAGTTTCCTTCTTACTAGAAGGTGTCTGTGGAATCTGTCCTTCCGGGACAGTGTGCACCACAGGGGGTGGTACCGTGACTACGGCAGTGAATCTTGGCGTCTCCCGAAGTTTGTAACCTTCAGGAGTCTCCAATATGCCTCTGGCATCTTCGCTTTCTGGAAGTTTGTAACCTTCAGGCCCAGCGGCTTCTATTGCGATTCCCTGATCTTCACTGATCGGCGGAACATATCCTTCCGGGATATAGTTAACAGGCATGCCCCAAGGACGATCTTTCGGCATCTGATACCTAGGATCATACTTCTCCACTATGGGCGTTGAGGTGATCTCTGAGATCACAGTTCTTTGTAGCATGGCGTTACGAAGCTTTCTCATATCCTCTCTCAGAGCGCCGATCTCTTCTTTCAACTCTCTATTTTCTTCCTCAAGATCATCCATCTTTTTCTGACGATTGGCCCGAGTATTATACGAATGAGACAGTTTTACTCTAGAACCGAGACACAAACGTGAGATTCGTAGGTAAGAAGAATACGCGATGGTGAGAATGATGAATGCAATGATTATATTAATTGTTTAAGGTTTAATCAAAATAAACTTCGACAATTAGATTGCAAATATCAAACAGTGGGGGAAACCCCTTTTTATTGAAATTCAAAGGATTACAGAAATGGAAATACAGTAGATTACAAAGTGCAAAAACAGAAACCTAAACTAATGGGTCCCGAGTCCTCTCTGAAGAGAAATCGGGTGCTGATTCTGGTATCTTCCTTTTCTTTGACCGGGGCTCTTGGGCCGTTGTCGGGTTGTCATTCCTTTGCCAAGTGAAAGGAGTGAGCAAATTCCTTTGGTCATCCTGATTATCCACAGCATGTTGCTCCAAAATCTCAATCAGAGCGTCTCTCTCTTTCAGTAATTGCTGTATTTTGATGCACTCCACGTCGAGGGTGCGGTACTTGTTCTTCCAAGACCTTCTCTCCTTTTGAACTTTGTTGAGAGTAACCTGAAGCTTTTCAGTTTCCGTCATGAAGTACATGACAGATTCCCTCGGCGGAAGAATTCTGTAAAGAGGATAAGGCATCTTTAGTTTGAGAGCTCTAGTTTGTACCCAATGAAGATAAGGCTCCACCGAGACACAGTTTAGTTTTCCTAGAGACTCTCGTCCTTTCTTATGAACGTGTTTCCAAGCGTGCACTATTTCCATCTTTAGTGCTCTGTCGTTTTCCCCTTCCTTGAAGAAAAGACTTTCCAGATGAACACCCAGTGGGATGTGTCTCATCGGGTATCCAAATTGACGGCGAACCAATACCGGATGGTAGTTGATTCCTCCTTTAGTTCCTATGAGGGGTACGTTGGGGAAGTTTCCACAATGGTCAATGATCCTAATTCCCTCATAAATCCTATTACACCAATCTATGTCAGAGTTGGTAAGAGACATGATCTTCTGCGACAAACGTAAGGCACTCTTACAATCCCAAAAAGCAGCAGACTTGGGCAAGTGAGAGATAAACCATTTGTAAAGCAAAGGTACACAGCATGTGATCTCCCCTCCACTGTACAAATTTCCCAAGTCTACAGAATGATACGCATCTGCGAGCAAAGTCGGCACAGGGTTTCCAATGAGAAAAACCTTAATGGAGTTAAGATCGACGAAGTTATTGATGTTGGGAAACAAAAATAACCCGTAGGTGAGCAAAACAAAGATGCTTTCAAAAGCAGTCACGTTCCCGATACTGGCGAAGTACAGGGCTTTCTTTGTCAAGAACTGGGCTGGCAAACCTTGGATGCCACCCTTAGTAGTTAGGCGAGTCCTAACCTCAGACTCGTCCAAATGAATTGCTCTTGCAATAGTCTGATTCTTTGGAATTTCTTCCAGTCCAGAAAATGGAGCTTGACCTGTAATGTGTAGATCGATCAGGTGAGAAAATGGGTTCCCCGGCGGAAGCCCCAATCTGTGGTATTCACACAAGTGAAGAAAAGGGAGACCGTGCCTAGATTTAACTTTGAAAGGCCCCACGGTGGGCGCCATTTTTCTGTAGCGAGCGATTTTGGATGCGGTTCTTAAGCGCTGGTCGCTCTCTGCGGTTGAGCTTTAAACTACAGGTCGATTCATTTTTTATCCTATTGTGAGCTGAATAAGGAAGGGAAATAGATGTCTCCAATTAACCCTGCTTGCATACTGAGTTTAAACAGCAGTCTGTTAGGTTACGGATGCTATCAATGTGGGGGGGGGGGCTGTGTATTGGTTATTTGTATTTTCGTCAATACGGTTTTCTTTCTTTTT
The DNA here is from genome assembly GCA_022829125.1 of Lathyrus tuberosus. Classification (NCBI taxonomy): domain Eukaryota; kingdom Viridiplantae; phylum Streptophyta; class Magnoliopsida; order Fabales; family Fabaceae; genus Lathyrus; species Lathyrus tuberosus. The sequence continues at coordinate 5,122,166 of JALAZF010000282.1, forward strand.
ATCTAGACAGAAGGTTTTTGGCGGGGAACAAGGATTAGGATATTAGGACTGGTGCTTTTGAGAGATACATGAGAGTATGGGGTTTTGGGTTTTTGTTTAGTGTGCTCGCTAAGATTTTTCTTTCAATCTTATGCCTACGTATTCCCGTTTACCGAAACAGGGAAATCAGAGCGTTCGTAGTTCCTCCTATTCTATGGGAGGAAATGGGGTTTTGGTGTCTTGTTCAAAGCCCAAGACATGAAGCGAAAAGTCTATTTGTATCTTGTTCAAAGCCCAAGATGTGAAGCTAAAAGGTTTTGACTTTAGAGAGAATTTGTCATCTCTAAAGAGGGGTTTGTATGTCACAACTGTTTGTAAAGGAGAATTACTTTAACCGGGATGTGTGAATCCGGAAATGCCATAATTTCCTTTATAGGGGATTTCCAACCTGAAGGAGAAGACTTTAACTCAGTGTTGAGCAATGCTATCTTTCCTTAGGAATTTCTCATGCTAAAAGAGAGACAGTGGCATGGATATAGATGATCCAGAGGCTTGCCGCTTACAGCGATTAGATGAAGGGGAAAGAGTTGTTGATGTTTGTGTACTGTGAACGAGGCACAACTTTGATGCTAAAAGGTTGATTGGATCAACCAGTGGTTTTCTTATATAAAGCCTAAGAGGAGGCGATTATGTGTCTCGTACAAAGCCCGAGAGAGAGGCTAAAAAGTTTTGACTCGACGATGAAGTCTTTTGGTGTCTCGTATAAAGCCCGAGATAGAGGCTATTTGACTCAACAAGAGAGTTTTTTGTATCTCGTACGAAGCCCGAGATGGAGGCGAAAATTTGTTTGGCTCAATAAGAACCTTTTTGTATCTCGTATAAAGCCCGAGATGGAGGCGAAAGGGGTAATTGACTCAATGAGGGAGTCTCTTATGTGTCTCGTACAAAGCCCGAGAGAGAGGCTAAACGTTGTTTGACTCCGCTGGGGAGGATCATTGTACAAAGCCCAAGAGGAGGCTAACTTCACTGGAGAAGGATCATTATACAAAGCCTAAGAGGAGGCTATGGTAACTGTTTCAGTTAAGTGACAGGTCCAGTATACTGATTTTAAAGAGAAAATCAGTTCTTATATGAGCAACACTGTACTCAGGGATTTGATTCAAGGGTCCGGGTTACTCCTGTTCTTTAAGGAAGCGGGAAATCTGAAGGGTATTGAGACTGTCCAAGTCTACGGGTTTCCTTCCTATTTAACGAAGGGGTCACTTGAGAATGTCTTTGAGACTCAAGGAATTAGACTGTCCGTGTCTAGAGTGTCATCTTTGTACTATGTTTTGAGAAACAGTAGTAGACTCTATGAAAGGACTGTTCTATAAGGATGACTAGGTTCTATTCCTATACCTCTAGGAGGTCGTCGGGACAATTTGTACGAAGCCCAAGAGGAGGCTGGAAACTTTTAAGAAGCCTATCGGTCCATGTACTAAGCCCAAGAGAAGGCTATCATTCCCGGAGGAAGAGATCATTATACGAAGCCTAAGAGGAGGTTGTGAATACTTCTAAGAAGCCGTAGGGTCCTTGTACTAAGCCCAAGAGGAGGGAAATTTGCTTTTAGGAAGCCTGTGGGTCCTTGTACGATGCCCAAGAGGAGGCCGATGCTTTTAAGAAGCCCGTGGGTCCCCAAACCCCGAGAAATTCAAGGCAAGCTATTCACAAGGAATAGATCAAGTCAGGAAAGTTCGAGAATTTGGAAGAAACTCAAAGATGCCATTCACGGAGAATACATTCATCATTGGGAATAGACTTTCTTGACAATTCCTAATGAGGACAACCGAAGAGAAGACTGTATCTGGTGGTCCTATTGGGGATCTAGTTGTCTATTTCTACGAATAAACGAAACGGCGTCACCTAGTTCTAGACGTAGTGGCCGGGGAAACTCTAAATATCTATACTATTATTACACAGTTGATATGAGTTTATGAAAGAAGACTTACAGTGAAACAGCCCCATAATACAGTTTATATGTATATGAAAGCGGTAAATGAAAGCGATAACCACTTACTCGGTTGTAGAGCTTCCATGCTGTTTGGTTAGTTGTTCAACAAAGACAGATTGAAAACAACAGTATATTCAAAATCAAAGGAGAAAGTGCTTTGAAAAAGAAAATTTTGGGGCTTACAGCTCAAGAAGAGGCCCAAGGTTTTATCAGTGAGCGCACTGTTTGAATTTGTACAGAGGGACTTATACAAGTGACTGTGGCCCAAAATGGTTTTCTGTACAAAGGGATGGGTCTTACACTCTCTCAAGAGGCCCAAAAAGTTTTAAAGAAAAAGAGTGGGGCTTATAACACGAGGGTAGGCCCAGATGATTTTTCCGTTTAAAAATGGCGATCGCGCCGAGATTTTCTTTTAACGCGAAGGGACTTATACAATAAGTGAGGCCCAAAAGGTGTTAAAAGGGGATTGGGTCTTACACTCTATTAGAGGCCCAAAAATTTTGAATGGGTCTTATAGCTCGAGGAGAGGCCCAAGGGTTATTTTGAAAAGGCGACGATCGCGCCGTTTGTTTTTGACGGTATCGGGACTTATACAATACACCGAGGCCCAAAAAATGGTTTGGTAAAAAAAAAGGATTGGGTCTTACACTCTATTAGAGGCCCATGAGTGTTTGACAATGATTTGTTTTGAGTGAAAATCAAAGAAACCCTAATTTTATTCTTTAAAAGTAAATATTTAAAGAAAATCAATGAAAAATACCAAATAGGTTTGAATAAACCACTTGTGATTTTTGTTTAAGGTTTGAAAAATGAGGTATAAATCACAAGAGATATTAAAACTCATTTGGTCTTGATTTTTCAAGATGAATATTCATTTTAAAATGCTTAAAAACAAATAAAAATGAATTTATTCACAAAAATACTAATTATATTAAATAAATAATACAAACTCAATTTTTTTGTGGAATAAAATATTTTAACATTTTTGTGATTTTTTGCAAAAAGAACCAATAAAAAATAATTAAAATTGAAAGAGTTATTAATTTTCCAAATAATTAACAAAACATGAAAATAGTTGGAAAAATAGCAAAATGTGAAAAAATCACAAAATGGCATGGGTGGGGTTTGAACCCACGACCTCAAGCATACAAGGCGCGTGCCTTACCACTGGGGTGGTGATACATCCATTGTTTGAAACAAACCAACAAATACACAAGTCATGCCTTGGTTTTGGCTTGCCCAAGGCAAGTTTTAGCTTAAAAACGTGAAGGTCATAACTTTCTCAATTCTTAATGGTTTGAGACAAAATTTATATGCATTTGGGCCAGAATTTCATAAGGAATCCAATGGTGGTGGTAGTTTTTTCAGATCACACTCCCTCCTCAAAACCCGATAGTGGTTTTGAAAATGACCTATAAATGCATTTTCTATGCTACAACTTGGTACAAGCATGGATTACATGGTGAATTAGCTCAAACACAACATATATGACATGTATGAGATGTTTATGATCAATGGACTTCAAATGCACACATGTTTTGGTGAGTGCAAGTTGAGAGATTTACCCTTCTTTGAGATTTTGGAGGTTTCTCTGCAATCTGCCAACCCTCTTGCTCCAGATATGATTTTATGCTTTGAACCACCTCAAATGATCCCTTGGATGCTTTTAGGATGATTGGAATCGGCTGGTACCTGCAAAAACACAAACTGTCCCTTTCTTGCAAAAGGGGTTATAAGTGACCAAAATAGCAACTCCCTCAAATGGTGTTCCAGATGGTGGGAACCATTTGGTACAGTTCAAGGATGATATTTGGAGTGTGTTTGAGGTTTTATCTGGTTTGGAAAGTGACTGAATCAAGACATGGCTTGAAAAATGCAAAAAGTGCTATTTTGAGGTTTTGAGAGGTGACTTTGTGATGTAGTGATTACAGGTCACTTTTGGTGGTTTGCAGAGCTTACATATGATATATATGAGGTGTGTGTGTGATTAGTTTGGGTGGAATTGCTCTCTAGCTCAAAAACTCAGAATTACTTGCTTTAGAAGGCAAGTTTGAGGTGAAAGAAGAGATTTTGAGGAAAGCATCTGTTTGATGGCTTTGGTGTACTCAAACTGAACACAATTGAGCTCTATTTATAGTAGAGCAAGTTTGTTTTGGGATACATAGTGAATGGCAACTGCAGCAGGTGTTTGTTCAATGTTAGCCAATGGAAATGCAAGTCTCCTCTAGCCATTGACTAGAGGTTAGGGCACAGGGTTGTGGTTCCCTTGGTCTTGGATAAGTCTTGACTGATTTCAGATGAGAATGGCTCAGTCCATGCCACCTTGATGCTTCCATTGAATACTTCAATCCAAATTTGGAGTCTTGTCCCTATTTTGGCCATTCTAGGTTCAACATGCTATTTCTTGTTCCATGGACTTTGGAGGCTTGGCTCAGTGATTGTCCCCTTTATATTCAATCCTCAAATGTGTCCAAGTGAATAGGAGCATTTGAATTTGGCTGATTTTGGCAAATCGAGCAAAATTGCAAATTCTGCCTTGCCTTGACAGATTTCAGCAAGGCAACTTGCCAATGTCATATCTCATGGTGTAAGTTGAATTTGGTAATGCTCTTGACCATTTTGGAAATCCCTTACATGATACAACCACTGTTTGAACATGTTTGGTTTTGATCTCTTTTGAATCCAAGTGAAAAATCCCCCTACATTTGGCAAAAAGTGAAGACAGATTTGGACTTAGTGAAAATTTCACTAAGTGTTGGAAAAAGTGATATTTTCACTTTTCAGCCACTTTGATCACTCCATAACTCAAAATTCTTAATGAATTGTGTAGCAGTAAAATTTGTGAGTATAAGCTATTAATTAACTCAACTCAAAAATAAGCAAGAGTCGCCACCGCACTTTTATTTTTATCCATAAAGGAAAGGAAAAAAAGAGCGAACAAAACCTAAAGAGATAAGGGTAAGGGGGGTTGGTTATGTAAAGGGAAGGTTTTACGCACCCAATACATCTATAGTACTCTATAGGAGCCTTTTGATGTATCTACCGCTTTTTGGTCTGAAAATGGTTTGCTTGAAAGAGATTGAGGAGATGAGAGGAGAAATATTTTTTAATATTTTTGTGTTTGGAGAGACTTATCGCCTCATGCCTACGTACCCACGATGTGCAATGTAGGATCAAAACCTCGTAGTTCGTGGTACAAAGAATGAAAATCATTGGTTATGGTTTATTTTATCTTGAAAAAGACAACCTGTCATTCTCAAGAGAGAATACTCAACTAATTACCCAAAGGTATGGGAAAGTGACATTTGCATCACATTAAGATGGAGGATTTGCTTGGATTAACATCAACAAGACTAATCACTTCAACATCTAAGTGGAAAACGACCATACTTTCAACAAAATACCATGGTTAGGAGTTTTACATCTCATCAAAAAAATGACTCATGTCTAATTCTTTTTGAAAAGTTTAAAAGAAAAAGGTGCATAAAAGCACAAAAGAATTTGGATGAGTTTTGTATTTATTTTTTATTTTTTATGAAATAGTCAAAATATAGTTAAATGGATTGACATTTATTAAGAAAACAAAGTTTAAAAAGTCACTCGACAAAAGTCGAGGTTTTATTATGAAAGTGGTTTTGAGTTGAAAACAATAAGGTTTTGAAAAAGAGAGAAAATTTTGAAAATTTAAGAATGGGGAGAAGAAGAAGTGACTATCCTAGTGCATGAAATAAAAGCTAGGGAAAAGAAAGATCTAACCAAAATGGAGCCACTTCAAAGCAATATTAAAAGAATTCCATCCTTAAGTAAATTGGCCAAATAAAGGCAAGTCTTCAATCAATACCAAGCAAAGGGATAAGAAGTCCTAATTCTAGGTCCATAAGTCCAATATTACTTCAAAAGAGGTCCATAAAGAGATCACTCCAAAGCATAGGATAGTAACTAATAGTCCAAAATTGGAGGGATTAAGTTTTTTATGGTTTAAGCTTTTATTAATGTTTTAGAAGTCCAAATGGACAAAGTAAAAATCAAGCACAAAATAATAGCAATAATAAAGAAATATAAACATGAATATGGGATGATGATATGAGACATAAAAATAAAAGAGATAAGGGAGCAAGAAGTAATCACAATATAATATGTAACATTAATATATACACAATAATGGTATGGTGAACTTAATCATCCACAACCAAGAAAAAGTGGCCAAAAGAACAAAAAGATAATCGATTCCGCTTCGTGTCTTGCACTACGGCAATTAACCGATGCGATTAGGCCAAATTTAATGAAAACTTGAAAGAAGATCGGGAGACCCGAAGCAACTACGCATCAAGCTTCAAAGTTTATGGAACTAACGGAAACAATCAATCAACCTTGGGGTTACGCGACTAATCAAAGTCCGGTCCACGAAAGTACAAGTATCGAATTGGATTTATTCCGAATAGGGGCGAATTTTGGTCTATGTTAAGGGCACGCCGAGTAATTTGTTCGAGCAATTACCCTACGAATGAGGCCGGCCATGAGATATATGTGTTAATGCACGCGACATAAACGATATAGAGATCGTTATCCTAAAGCGATGCCACACGAAAAGAAAAAGTGGTAATGATCTTGTCTCGATCGAAATTCAACAAAGAAATTTCACGATCACTTCGACTTTCATCGATCAAAAATAAAAGAAATAGAAGAAAGAGGAAACCAAATTTGAATTACAAATTCAAGACAATTCCATCTTTAAGTTCATTCACTCATTTTGGTGGATTAAAGTGCTAAACATCTCACTAACTCAAAGCACCAAAAGTGAATTAAATAATTCACTTTAAAGATAGATTTGAATTTTGAATTAGTGAACATTTATCCAACTTCATCTACACCCTAAGTCCAATGAATTTAAAGAGAAATAAATTCTTAGAATGTGATCCAAATCCAATATTAAAAAAAAAAATGAAAAAACAAGGCTAAAAAACTCAAATAATTTTTCAAGAGATTTTTCTTTTAGAAAAGTTTCCAACAAAAGTAGTGAGCCCAACTTTACAAATAAAACTAAAAAAACAAATTGAAAAGAACTAAAGAAAATAGTATAGAATATTTTTTTAAAAAAGAAACAAAGGAGGTGGAAGTGGAAAAATGGTGGTGGAGTAATGAATGGGCTAGGCCCATCACTTTCCAAAAAAAAAGATGACCAAAAACAAAAAAAAAAACAACATAGAAAAGGAAATGAAAAAGAAAAAGAATCAGAAAGTGAAATATCTCTTCTTCTCCAAATGTTGCGCACTATTCATCAACAACAACATCATGCTTCCATTTTTGAGCTCCGTCAAATCGGAGCGACGGAGCTCAAACCATATACCATTGCGATCGTGAGACGGAGAGGATTTCAAATATGTAATCGATTTCAACCGTCGTAAACAAATTGCAACACAAACTGAGATTAAAGCTTCGTCGGAAAAAATTTCACTACCTTCAAAATTCAAGTAAGCACTCTTTAAATTCTTCCTCTCTTCTTCCTTGCCTTGAATGAGTGTGGTTGTTGTTGATTTATGTAAGTTTCTTTGTTGTTTGGAGTGGTGAGAGTTTTTAATGAAAATGGAATTTCGGTTGGATATTTGAATTGGTGAAGAAAAATGGTTTGAGTTGTGATTTTGGCAGAGGTTTGAGGGCTCTCAAAGCTTGAATTATTGAGTGAATAAAGGTTGTATTTATAAAAGAAAAGAGGTGAAAAACTTGAGTGAAGGTGCTGCCGTTTCGTTCTCATTTGTCGCGTTTTAAATTGACGATTTGTGTGACTCCTTGCAGAGCTGCGTTTTGGTGATGTGAGCTGGAAATGTACAGCCTGGACGGCCGTATTTGCGTGAACATGGCGTGTGTGAGTTGCTTGGAGCTACTGGGCTTGGTTTACAGCTCTTTTTTCAATCATTTTTTCATTTTTTTTTTTGGTTAATGGGCTGAAGAAAAAAAAAATGGGCTTAAGTTTGAATTGTGGTTTTTGGTAATGTTTGTAATAAAATTGGATAAGAAAATTGGGTTTGATAAAAAAATAGATAATTGGTTTAGAAACAGTGGATAATGGAAATGGTTTAAAAATAAAAAAAGGATTTATTTGGATATTGGATTAAATTGGATTTGGAAGTAAAATGGATAATGGAAGTGGGTTAGAGAAATTGTAATGGGTAATTGGAAAATAATGGATCTATGGATAAGAAAATGGTTTAAAATTGGGTAAGAAATATGGATATGGAAAATTTGGTTTAGAAAATGGGTTATAAAAAAAATGGTTTAAATAGCAAAAAGTGGAATATGTGAAAAATGGTTAAAATGTGAATAGTGTTTGGAATGAAAAATGGGTATAGGTCGATAATGGATCATGGACATCAAATCTTTATTTTCAGCCCAAAACCAATCTCGAATTTTTTTCACAAGCCTCTGATAAACATATGCCACACAACAAACCCCAACTGAAACAACGGCCATCTAAATCTGTTTGAATCCTCATATGAACCACTGCCTAATAAACTGAAGGATCTCAGCACAAGACGTCTTACTTTTTGAACAAACACCTGTGATCACTTCATTGCCTTTGACGAACCTGCACAACACACAGAGAAAAACAAGCAAACGACAGCATATTTTTTTGTATTTTTGGTTAGAGGTTAGTAAACAGAAACAAGTAAGAATAATATACAGATACTCAGGAGAAACACATAGAATGCAAATGATATGTGGGATCTTAGGGGCAAAAATTAGGGTATTACAGCTGCCCCTATTTAAGTTTCTTCTATCCGGAGATAAGAAGATTGACATCTTTGTCTCGACGAGATAGAAGAGACTTAAATATAACAATAAACCCAATTTTTGGCCCTAAGAGACCACAAAATGATATGATTATGCAAATGGTATGCAGACACAAGACCACTGTGAGGAGAATATGCCACAGGAGATAAACAAAATGAAGAACAGGAGAAAGAAACTCCACCGGGGAAACACAATCACAGGTGACCACCAACTAGCCGGGAAACACACCGCATAACTACTGGAAACCAGCTGAGGAAAAGATTCAAACTGGGGATAACTGCATATGGAAAAACCACAACATAACAAGGATATGACTCAACAGGGAAGACTTAGCACAACAAGGCTCCACTCGGGAAATCAATACTTCAACAATGAACTGTCTCGTCTAACCGAGGAGACTAACCATCCATCTGAGTAGAAAACCTCAACAACGAACTGTCTCGTCAAACCGAAGAGACTTACCATTCATTGGAGTCACAAAATCTCAACAACGAACTGTCCCATCAAACCGAAGAGACTTACCATTCATCGGAGTCACAAAATCTCAACAACGAACTGTCCCGTCAAACCGAAGAGACTTACCATTCATTGGAGTCACAAAATCTCAACAACGAACTGTCCCATCAAACCGAAGAGACTTACCATTCATTGGAGTCACAAAATCTCAACAACGAACTGTCCCATCAAACCGAAGAGGCTTACCATTCATTGGAGTTACTTTTTTCCAAAGTTTCATTGGGAAAGGTGTTAACCATCAAAGTTTACTGGGTAATCTGCCGTCGAGATTAACCAGAGAATAAATGAAACACCTTTTGCCGAGGTCAACTGGATATATATATATATATATATATATATATATATATATATATATATATATATATATATATATATATATATATATATATATATATATATATTTTTTTTTTTTTGAAATTACCCGAGAAATCTACTGCCGAGATTCTTGGAAAGAGAATACCTTCTGTCGAGGCTTGTTGCAAATTCTATTTTAAAAAGCTCATTGGAGAATCTACTGCCGAGATCAACCAAAGAGATCTGAAATAGAGCCACCTTTTGCCGAGGTTTTTTTGCTGGAAATCCTTTAAAAATATCCAAGAAATCTACTGCCGAGATTCTAGGAAAGAAAATACCTTCTGCCGAGGTCAACTGGAAATCTTCTGCCGAGATTTTCCAGGAGCTAGGAATCAATAACTTTACCAGGGATCTTCACAGGAGATATGGGCAAGTTAGATCACACAACAGACTTCTCAAATAAAGAGACAACCATCTGTTGGAAATTCACAACAAATTTCTCTGATAGGCACAACCTGAGAGATACCATTTGATGGAAAAGATAACGTCTGATAACTGGAGACACACAAGTTTCACCACTTGTTGTCACATAATAAATTCCAAAAGAATGTCGCAACAACACTGCTGGGGGGAAACAAAATCTTCATCTTCTAATGGTAACCATAAAAAGATCATCTGCTGAGTAATACAAAATCTTCTAAGATGCAAAATAAATGCACTCCCAGTCATCTAGGTTGCATAACCTAGAAAGCTTCAAAGTAGTCACCGCCAAAGACCAAAGTTCAATCCAGGAATAAACTGGAGAGAAACGGTCAAACAAGACTCATCCCAAGGAGGAAATAACTCAACTGGGGATTGGTCTCATCCTGATAATGAACTGGAAAGGAAAACTGAAGCAAAAATTTCCACGAGGAATAAACTCAGTGGGGAATTAGAAAGGATAAACGCTTTCTGCTTAGGGTCAACACTCTAGTGGAGAGAGGACACACACATACACTATGCGGAGGATAACAACACCAGAGAGCCAGGAAGCACTAAAACAGATGCAAAATGCACAATGCAACAACAATATGCTATGCACAACAAAAGAATGCACATGCAATGCGTATGAGTATGAATATGCTGACAAAACAGACATAAGGAATAAGCCGAGGGTGAAATAAACATCACAGCTTAACTGAATACTCGGTTAATCTCAACAAGATAAAGATACCAAAAGAGATCCTGTCAAGGAGTACACACAAAGCAAACCCTAATGGGGATATCAACCAATTGGGGGAATAAGAAGTCAACATTATTCTGTGCTTGGTGAGTGATCAAAGCAATCACAACGAGAGCTAAAACTCTGTGCGAGGATTCCATATCAAGGGAAAACATCACCCCAAAGCTTCACAAATACTTGATCATAACCTGGCTGGAGAATAGAATCATACTCAACTGGGGAAATCTGAATCAAGACTTAGCCGGAGGAACACCCAAAATAGTACTTGGACGGGAAATACCCAAACTGGCGCTTAATTGGGAAATAATGGATTTCAAGAGTCCAACACCTCACAACAATCTTGAGGGAATCCATCATATGATTAACAACTTGATTACATCCACAAGAACAAATCTGCTCATGTGCGTTGAATTCACCATTTAACTTATACCCCAGACTGCATGGTCTACAAAGGATTTTACACCAAAAGGAAACTTTGTACCATAACGACTTGAGATAATCTGCCCCAGTGTCTTCAAACTCTTAGAGAGATTCGTCGAATCTTGACGTAACTGCCCCAGATTAACTGAACTTGGCACATTCTTCAATCAATAGAGTCTTCCAGCTTTGCCCCATGTGAAAGTATCAACTGGGAAAACAAGTTTGCTCATACTCAACAAAGCCTTCAGGCAACATGTCCCTGGATAGGATCATCCTTGAAATGATTTGCCAATTACTCATCAGAGTTTCAGGCCTCAAAATATTAAGTTCATCACTGATGCTCAAATGTAAACTTTCATGATGTCAAACAGATGTATGCAAGCAGAAAATGTTTATTCTGAGAATGATAATTCTAATGCAACAAACATGTTATTCTTGAAGTTTTTTACTAGAAAGATGTCGCAAAACCTTGTGAATGAATCACTAGTTTAGATACGACATTTATTTTTGAATGCACACGCAATACCAACAAAAATCTTTTAGCGCAACTCATGGGAGTCAGGAACGCTATCTCGCTAAAGTATGCTCTCAAAATAAACTCTTCTTCAATTAGGTCTTTTGAGGGTTATAACTTGGTCTGGTTCACGGTTTTCAGAAAAAAAGATTTTTAGGCTCAAAATTTATTTGTACCCACCCATTCTCCGTGATGTTCTTCAGTCCTATATTCAGCTAATTGACACAAATGTTCATCTGACGGTATAAGAACCAATGAGATTTTTCAGGGATAACAATCACCCTTATCGTTTTTCGACTTGTAGTCACACAAAGATTTGTTATTTTGATGAGAATTTTTCTTTCATTCTTTTTATTTTTCCCTGACTTTTGCCTGGACTGATTTTTTTGAATTTTTGATGTCCAGCGGGATGCCCCAATTTTTGCCTAAGTCACTTGTTTTCCATTTTTTCGACTTAGCGGGCTTTTATTTTTCTTTTGATTTCTTTCTTTTTTTTTTTTGAACAAATCATGTGACATTGCCTTATTTGACATATTAAAAGGGTTGTGACCGCCTATTCCCTTTGGAATGAAGGATAACCATTGTGGTTGGTCCCTAGATACACACTCCTTTTGAAATTTGGACACTTGGTCAAATTAACTGAAGACTACCCTGCCCCAGGTTAAATGTAAGGGTTTTTTCATTTAGAAAAGAAACTCCTACTTCAAGGCTCAAAGGGGTTAACAAGGGATTACCTTCCTTATATCTCCGGTGTTTGGGAATTTGAAACAATGCCTTACATCATCAGCAGGGTCTTATTCAAAAGCACACAACCAGAAATTTTGCGTTTTCACTTCATCATCCTCCCTCCAAGAGTTTAAACAAGAAGTTGGTATTGCAAATGCAGGAAAAACAATTTATGAGCGAATGCGAATGGATTACTTCAAGACAAACATACTTATTGCATTATGATTAATATTCAAAATCAAACAAGTTTCTACATGCAAACAAAGCATTAACAATCATAAAAGATTACAAAGAAAATTGTAGTAATAAACTTGAGATTTAAAGAGATTGTCTCAATCTGAGCTTGAAAGGACATTATCGACTTTCTTGGGAGACACAGAAGCAAACATACAACCACTGCGGGTCACTCTAATATCAGCATAAAGGCGTTCCATTCACAAATGTGCTTCCTTCCTTGAAGGTCAACACCTCATCGTCGATCATCTCTTGAACCTTTTCCTAGAAAACCTTGCACTCCTCAATTGGATGCCCCATTACTCCATCATGAAATTCACAACTGGTATTTGGGTTGTACCAAGGAGGGCGAGACTTCATAGCTCTAGTCCTTCTGGGTGTCATCACCGAGTTTCGGGCAAAATAAGACCACAATTGACTATAAGTCATTGGGATTGGATCAAACTGGTGAGTCTCTCTTTCTGAATTATTCAGAGGTCTCTGCTGCTTTTGGAACTGAGGAGAATCATGAATTGCATCAACTTCAACATTTTCTTCCACTTGGGAGTCACCACTAGCTCGCCCATCTTGGATTCTTCCACTCTTGAATGCGTTCTCGATGTTTACTCCGACTTCCACAATTTTGGAGAAATCTAGAGGCACAACGCCTACCATCCTGACATAATAAGGGTCTGACAGCGTTCTTAGAAACATTTTGGACAGTTCTTTTTCTAAGAGTGGCGAATGAACTTGAGCTGCTAACTCTTTCCACCTTTGTGCATACTCTCGGAAGGATTCACTGTCCTTCTGACTCATACTCGTCAATTCATCACTATCTGGAGCCATGTCCAAATTGTAGTCATATTGTTTCACAAAAGCGTCAGCTAGGTCTTCCCAAGACTGAATATGGTTCCTTTCTAGCTTCATATACCACATCAAAGATCCCCCATATAAACTTTCTTGAAAGCAGTGAATCATCAACTTATCGTTGTCGACATGAGCGGTCATCTTTCGACAGAACATCGTCAAATGGTGCCTTGGACAGCTAATACCCTTGTATAATTCAAAGAAAGGCATTTTGAACTTCGGAGGGATAACCACATTCGGAACCAGGCACAAGTCATGAGCCTTAAAACTAGATGCATTGGGTCTTGTCAACATTTTCAATTCCTCATTGAGATCACGAAGCCCTTCTTTCATTTCCACAATTTTAAGATCAATCATCTCTGTCACAGGGTGGATGTTCTGAGGATTTGGAAAATACCTCGAAAATCGAGAATCATTTTCAACCACTTGAACAACCAGATCATTTTTCATAGGTCGGGATCGAGTAGGAACATCCACTTGTGGAACATCGTCGTCCAGAGGAGAATCATACATCGGATTGGTCATCACTGTAAAGCCTGACATGTGATCCACATTATCTGTTCTCTCCATTGTTCTACTTTGAATTTAGTATGAATGCCAGAAAATCAGGTAAATCCTCTTCTTTCTCTGATTAGCCCGAGTACTATACTGGTGCGACAGCTTGGCTGAACGAAGACCAAGAAAAGGAAGCAAATAAGACACCTGGGAAAGGCAAGAAACAATGTAGAATGATGCTTGATATAAATGCAATGTAATATGAATGCAGCAGACAAGGGGTCAAAACTTCCACAGATCCGGAATAACTGTTGCTGACGACAGAGGTTCGCTTTGAAGTACCGGGTATGTTGAAGGTCAGGGTTTCCTGCAAACCTGTAAACACCCGCCCATTCTCACATGTAGGTACTAGGATGTTCAGTATCCCGGGCTCTCAGGTCTAGAAATGATGATGCGTTTACCATTTCTGGTTTGGCATCATCATCAATCGAGGAGGCCTTAACTGATTCTCCAAAACGAAAGGTCCTCAGCTTCAGAGGTTTGAGAAGCAATAACACATTCAGCCCGAAGGAGACAATGCTATCGCCAATCAAAGAGGTCGTCCGCTGATTCACTTTCAAAAAAAGATCCTATGGCAAGTTCCCAGCATTGGGTCCTCGGGTCGAGAAACGTAATGGGTTTGCCATTTCTGGTCTGCCATTATCGTTCTCGGGAGGAGTGCCGTTACTGAGTCCTCGGGAATGGTCATCAGAGTCGACAACTCCTCAAGAGAATAACTACTGGCCTGTATCAACATACAGTAGCAGAAAGCTCCTGATAGAACCTCGTCTGATTGTAGGGATCGTGATCACCCGCACGTGGCCAACACCACGGGAGCGTCACGCCTGCCCACACTAAAACCTATGTGTATGCTCAAGCCTGGGTAGTGGGCTTATCTCTCAGAACACCCTGCCCACCAAACAGAAAATCCAGCCAGCACAAAACAGACAAAAAGCAATAAATAAATCAAAGTAGGCTAAACCCCTCAAGGGATGGACCAGCAAGAGGTCAATCTGTCCCCAGCAGAGTCGCCACTTTTCTGTAGCGGTAAAATTTGTGAGTATAAGCTATTAATTAACTAAACTCAAAAATAAGCAAGAGTCGCCACCGCACTTTTATTTTTATCCATAAAGGAAAGGAAAAAAAGAGCGAACAAAACCTAAAGAGATAAGGGTAAGGGGGGTTGGTTATGTAAAGGGAAGGTTTTACGCACCCAATACATCTATAGTACTCTATAGGAGCCTTTTGATGTATCTACCGCTTTTTGGTCTGAAAATGGTTTGCTTGAAAGAGATTGAGGAGATGAGAGGAGAAATATTTTTTAATATTTTTGTGTTTGGAGAGACTTATCGCCTCATGCCTACGTACCCACGATGTGCAATGTAGGATCAAAACCTTGTAGTTTGTGGTACAAAGAATGAAAATCATTGGTTATGGTTTATTTTATCTTGAAAAAGACAACCTGTCATTCTCAAGAGAGAATACTCAACTAATTACCCAAAGGTATGGGAAAGTGACATTTGCATCACATTAAGATGGAGGATTTGCTTGGATTAACATCAACAAGGCTAATCACTTCAACATCTAAGTGGAAAACGACCATTCTTTCAACAAAATACCATGGTTAGGAGTTTTACATCTCATCAAAAAAATGACTCATGTCTAATTCTTTTTGAAAAGTTTAAAAGAAAAAGGTGCATAAAAGCACAAAAGAATTTGGATGAGTTTTGTATTTTTTATTTATGAAATAGTCAAAATATATTTAAATGGATTGACATTTATTAAGAAAACAAAGTTTAAAAAGTCACTCGACAAAAGTCGAGGTTTTATTATGAAAGTGGTTTTGAGTTGAAAACAAGAAGGTTTTGAAAAAGAGAGAAAATTTTGAAAATTTAAGAATGGGGAGAAGAAGAAGTGACTATCCTAGTGCATGAAATAAAAGCTAGGGAAAAGAAAGATCTAACCAAAATGGAGCCACTTCAAAGCAATATTAAAAGAATTCCATCCTTAAGTAAATTGGCCAAATAAAGGCAAGTCTTCAATCAATACCAAGCAAAGGGATAAGAAGTCCCAATTCTAGGTCCATAAGTCCAATATTACTTCAAAAGAGGTCCATAAAGAGATCACTCCAAAGCATAGGATAGTAACTAATAGTCCAAAATTGGAGGGATTAAGTTTTTTATGGTTTAAGCTTTTATTAATGTTTTAGAAGTCCAAATGGACAAAGTAAAAATCAAGCACAAAATAATAGCAATAATAAAGAAATATAAACATGAATATGGGATGATGATATGAGACATAAAAATAAAAGAGATAAGGGAGCAAGAAGTAATCACAATATAATATGTAACATTAATATATACACAATAATGGTATGGTGAACTTAATCATCCACAACCAAGAAAAAGTGGCCAAAAGAACAAAAAGATAATCGATTCCGCTTCGTGTCTTGCACTACGGCGATTAACCGATGCGATTAGGCCAAATTTAATGAAAACTTGAAAGAAGATCGGGAGACCCGAAGCAACTACGCATCAAGCTTCAAAGTTTATGGAACTAACGGAAACAATCAATCAACCTTGGGGTTACGCGACTAATCAAAGTCCGGTCCACGAAAGTACAAGTATCGAATTGGATTTATTCCGAATAGGGGCGAATTTTGGTCTATGTTAAGGGCACGCCGAGTAATTTGTTCGAGCAATTACCCTACGAATGAGGCCGGCCATGAGATATATGTGTTAATGCACGCGAGATAAACGATATAGAGATCGTTATCCTAAAGCGATGCCACACGAAAAGAAAAAGTGGTAATGATCTTGTCTCGATCGAAATTCAACAAAGAAATTTCACGATCACTTCGACTTTCATCGATCAAAAATAAAAGAAATAGAAGAAAGAGGAAACCAAATTTGAATTACAAATTCAAGACAATTTCATCTTTAAGTTCATTCACTCATTTTGGTGGATTAAAGTGCTAAACATCTCACTAACTCAAAGCACCTAAAGTGAATTAAATAATTCACTTTAAAGATAGATTTGAATTAGTGAACATTTATCCAACTTCATCTACACCCTAAGTCCAATGAATTTAAAGAGAAATAAATTCTTAGAATGTGATCCAAATCCAATATTAAAAAAAAAAATGAAAAAACAAGGCTAAAAAACTCAAATAATTTTTCAAGAGATTTTTCTTTTAGAAAAGTTTCCAACAAAAGTAGTGAGCCCAAATTTACAAATAAAACTAAAAAAACAAATTGAAAAGAACTAAAGAAAATAGTATAGAATATATTTTTTAAAAAGAAACAAAGGAGGTGGAAGTGGAAAAATGGTGGTGGAGTAATGAATGGGCTAGGCCCATCACTTTCCAAAAAAAAAAGATGAACCAAAAACAAAAAAAAACAACATAGAAAAGGAAATGAAAAAGAAAAAGAATCAGAAAGTGAAATATCTCTTCTTCTCCAAATGCTGCGCACTATTCATCAACAACAACATCATGCTTCCATTTTTGAGCTCCGTCAAATCGGAGCGACGGAGCTCAAACCATATACCGTTGCGATCGTGAGACGGAGAGGATTTCAAATATGTAATCGATTTCAACCGTCGTAAACAAATTGCAACACAAACTGAGATTAAATCTTCGTCGAAAAAAATTTCACTACCTTCAAAATTCAAGTAAGCACTCTTTAAATTCTTCCTCTCTTCTTCCTTGCCTTGAATGAGTGTGGTTGTTGTTGATTTATGTAAGTTTCTTTGTTGTTTGGAGTGGTGAGAGTTTTTGATGAAAAATGGAATTTCGGTTGGATATTTGAATTGGTGAAGAAAAATGGTTTGAGTTGTGATTTTGGCAGAGGTTTGAGGGCTCTCAAAGCTTGAATTATTGAGTGAATAAAGGTTGTATTTATAGAAGAAAAGAGGTGAAAAACTTGAGTGAAGGTGCTGCCGTTTCGTTCTCATTTGTCGCGTTTTAAATTGACGATTTGTGTGACTCTTTGCAGAGCTGCGTTTTGGTGATGTGAGCTGGAAATGTATAGCCTAGACGGTCGTATTTGCGTGAACATGGCGTGTGTGAGTTGCTTGGAGCTGCTGGGCTTGGTTTGTAGCTCTTTTTTTCAATCATTTTTTCATTTTTTTTGGTTAATGGGCTGAAGAAAAAAAAAGAAATGGGCTTAAGTTTGAATTGTGGTTTTTGGTAATGTTTGTAATAAAATTGGATAAGAAAATTGGGTTTGATAAAAAAAATAGATAATTGGTTTAGAAACAGTGGATAATGGAAATGGTTTAAAAATAAAAAAAAGGATTTATTTGGATATTGGATTAAATTGGATTTGGAAGTAAAATGAATAATGGAAGTGGGTTAGAGAAATTGTAATGGGTAATTGGAAAATAATGGATCTATGAATAAGAAAATGGTTTAGAAATTGGGTAAGAAATATGGATATGGAAATTTTGGTTTAGAAAATGGGTTATAAAAAAAATGGTTTAAATAGCAAAAAGTGGAATATGTGAAAAATGGTTAAAATGTGAATAGTGTTTGGAATGAAAAATGGGTATATGTCGATAATGGATCATGGATATCAAATCTTTATTTTCAGCCCAAAACCAATCTCGAATTTTTTTCACAAGCCTCTGATAAACATATGCCACACAACAAACCCCAACTGAAACAACGGCCATCTAAATCTGTTTGAATCCTTATATGAACCACTGCCTAATAAACTGAAGGATCTCAGCACAAGACGTCTTGCTTTTTAAACAAACACCTGTGATCACTTCATTGCCTTTGACGAACCTGCACAACACACAGAGAAAAACAAGCAAATGACAGCATATTTTTTTGTATTTTTGGTTAGAGGTTAGTAAACAGAAACAAGTAAGAATAATATACAGATACTCAGGAGAAACACATAGAATGCAAATGATATGTGGGATCTTAGGGGCAAAAATTAGGGTATTACAAATTGGACTTAGGTCTAGTTGAATTTTTTGTAGAGGGTAATGAGGGCTACAAATCCATCTTTGGATGAGGAAAAATGGCTTTGTGGTTTAGGAGTTATGATCCTCCAAAGTTGGTACCTTTGTCACTTTATTTTTTAACTTAGAAAATTTTCTAAGTTTTTATGGTTACCCCTTTTACAAGTTATCCAACTTTTCTTGATTTTTCTTGATGAATGATGATTCAAATCATACATTAACATCATTTTAGGGTTAAAAATCCATTTTGGTGAAAAATCTCAAAAAGTCAAAGTTGACTCTTGTGCACAGTTGACTTTTTATCAGATGAATTCTAAACTGTGCCATTCTTCATGAAATCATGTCCTTGACCTAAATCAAACTTGATGGACATGTTCCATGGGTGTCATAGGGCATATTGAATCATGTCTTAGGGCTTGGGAGCATGTCCTGGTCAAAAGTCAAAGTTACAGTTGACTTTTCCCTTAAAACCCTAATTGTGGTGCAGATGAAATTGAGACTTGTTGCTCAAGCTTCTTGGATTAATCCATTGTTCCAAATGGATCAATATAGTTCATTAGAGACCCTCAAACCCTCTCTTGAGGTCTTGGTTCATGATTTGTCCCAAAAGTCAACTTAGGGGTGAATTAGGTCAAGAAACCCTAATTCCTGATTTTTTATGAATGCATCCCCTGAGGCAAAATTGACTTGATGATTGGGTCCACGAGGCTCCATGGAGTATATTAGGTTGTGTTTTGGATCATTGGCTTGTGCCCAGATGAAATTTTCCATCTGGAGGCCCTGGTCGACCAAAACCCTAATTTGGTGACACTGACGATCTTGAGGCTTGATCCACCTAGAAGGGAGCGGCCTTGTGCTTAATCCTTGAAGTGAGAGTCTTTTTTGATCCTTTGTGTATGTTTGAGAGGTTAGACAAGTTGAAGATCAAGTCATTCCTTGACTGATCTTTTGTCTAAGGCTCTGAGAGGGCTTAAAACCCTAATTTTGATTGTAGTGAATGCTCAACAACCCTTGAGGCATTTGATGAGGCATGATGGTTCATCCATATTGTGATGATGGTTGACACAATGATGAGACATCTTAGTGGTCAAAATTTGGGGTATGACAATAGTCTCTCGCATCTGTAAGCTTCAATTTCCCTTTCCGTTCCAACCTTTTCTCCTCAGCCTCCAACATATCAAAATATATATCCTGGGCTGATTTCTTGGCTCTGTATAACAAATGTAAAAACAAACTATGAGTAACCTATGTCCATGCAACTGAATCAATCAGATCAGATCATCAAAAAAATATAAAAAGAATAACAAACATCTTTCAAATTAAGCTATAACTGATACAAAGTGATTTCTTCACTTCAACTCGACAATTTTTCCCAATTTAGGTCGCATGCAGAATGAAGTTATCTTAGTTCGATTTTATCACAGTACATCATTTACCTTTAACGCTAATACACGACAAATAACCTTACCTATTTTTTCGATCAACAGCAAAAGGGTCCGGGGAGAGAGGGTTGTGGTTTCCTCCTTCCATACTGCAATGGGTCTGCTTTTCACTGATAAACTTTTCGTATTGTAGATAACATAAGGTTATAATGACTGTGGTTTCTGAATGTTAGAATGTGAAGGGTTAATCGTTTTGGTAACATTGGTTTTAGTAAGTAAGCGTACGTGTGGGGAATACTAACCGTGTGGTTCAAAAAAAAACATTTACTTACTTTTTATTTTAGTTATGTTTCATATATGACTGATAAAAAAAAAACACTTTGAATTTAAACATATTTGATAATTCTATAACTGGTTTGATTTAGATTTTTTTATTTGATTTTCTTTTTTCTATGGAAAAATACAATTGATTTGTTTTTTCTACAAAAACAATTTGTATATTGTTTTGAATTTTTTTTTTCATCATTTAATTGGTCACATTTCGGCGGTACAAACCAGAACCCGTGCGGACGCACGGGTTTCCCACTAGTTATCATAAACATAACACACCAACCCAACTGAAAGACTTATCCTCAACATTAGCAAACATAAATTATGATTAATGGCCAAAAAACAAAATATATTAGATAGGTGACATATTGCTATCAAATAAACAGCCAATAGTTCTGTTAATCGCTTAACACTTATTGAGTGTAAGAACAAGGATCTGATTGACAAGATCATACGTCAACAAAGTTCCTTGGAGTTGATTACTACCAATCACTGTGAGAGCAGAACTCTTCCCTTCTGCAAATGGTAGACAAACAGTGCCTTCTTCTGGTGTGAAGAGTAACTGGTTGTTGTTCAACTTGTAAGACACAAAATTTTGACCTGCAATATTTCCATTTTCAAAGTGAAACTCAATAGTAGGAAACACATTAGATGAATCATCTTTATAACAAAATTCTAACCCCTCATACCCCAACGTCGTTGTACGATTGTGATCGGTTTTAAGTATCTCTGATCTGAACACACTATAAGCTTCACTTGGTAAATAAGTTATCATTGTTCCTATATCTATAATAACCCCACCATCATAGTTCAAACCATAACCCCAAACTCTAGATTGAATATCCAACATAAACCCATCAACACCTATACCAACAAATTGCAAAAAGTAATGAAAAGGGTATCCACTGTTCTCTGTCAAGGCAACCATAATGGAATTGGAACCATGTTGGTCCATTTCTGGTGGAGTATCATAAAACTCAAGAGACGAAGGCTTCTCCGATCCTTGACTCACAGGACAAAAAGAAAACGCCTTTGCTTTGAGTTGACTCTGAATCGAAAGAGGACCGCGTCCTAAACCCAAAACACCTGAGAATTGAGTCCTATATGGACCCTCATATGAATCTCCACAACCTATGATGAAATCCTTAACCTCTGTATTGGAATGTTCAAGGTTTAGCGTATCAGTCACCATTAGACCAAAGGAATGAGATTCATGGCTAGTAGTAGAACCATAACCATACTTCACATTGTATCTACATGTCCATCCAGTGCTGTTTCCAAAAACTTCCCTCATCATTGGGATCAAACATGTATCTGAGTAGCTACCAACTTCTCTAAAAGTACTAGATGCTCTAGTATTAAAAGCTGGACGTTGCATGGGGTAACAACTGTTGCATGGATCACATTGTGACCATGAAATTGGGCTTCCTATGTCAACCATTATAAGTACAACTTGTACTGGAGTACCAATCCATAAGAATATGGCATGTGCATTATCTATTGGGTATATATCTGACGATGCTTCTTTCTGAGGATGTTGAATTTCTTTGTGATATAATGGGATACTAATTATTGATGCAGAATGAGAGTGTTGAATTGTTGATAAAATTATACAACAAAAATATGTTATCAGAATATTCATTTTTGTATTAGCTCTAATTTGGAAATATTGCTTGTTTTTTTATATATTGCTTTTGGATTACACTCCATTCTAGCACTTATAAATTGCAATTACATGTTTTTTTAGTATTATTATTGTGTTGTTTGATGAGTGTGGAGTTTGGTAACTCATATCATTTGCATGGTTCAAATGAAACATATGACTAGTCATTATCACATGTTTTCCATTAGAAACCTATCCACTTTTTGAGATGTGTTAAGGTTCGTGTCTTATAAATTTAAATTTTTTTTTATATTTTAAAAATAATAGAATTTATTTTAAATTAAAAGGTTAATTTTGATATCTAAAAACATAAATACTCATTATTAAAAATTAAAACATAATTAAAATCACATATTTTTTTCAAAAAGAAATATTTCCAAAATAATTTATAAAACCTTATTGAAAATAACTTCAAATTTAACTGATTTTTTTTTTAATTTGATTTTAAAAAATTCACGGTGAAAGAAATATAATATTTTTAAAAATGATTTTAAATTTTTTATATGATTTTTTTTAAATCTAATACTATAAGCATTATTTGTTTTTAGAAAAAAAATGAAACAAACAAATCCTACCTCTCAAAATAGATTAACTTTTTTATTTTTTTGATAAATTAACTTTTTTTTAATAGATTGGTCTACTTGGGAAAGGATACGATGACAGTTAGAGCCGTCAAAATGGGCCGAAGCCTATGGGTCGGCCCGCCGAGCCCGAAAAAAGTTAGGGCTTGAGCCTTATTTTTGAAGCCCATATTATTCTGGGCCTTTTTAAGCCCAGCCCGAAAAATCCCGAAAAAAATTGGCCGGCCCGTATGGGCTATGGGTAGCCCGCCAGCCCGACAACTTTTTTTAAAAGAATTAATTTAACTATTTGGCCCATAATATAAATTAATAAATATATATAATTGGACCTAAAAAATAAATTTGGCCCAAGAAACATTTGGATACAATGTGTTAGTGCATCTTTGGTTCGGTCCACACACACTTCAGTGAGTACCCGACCATTAATTTCTATTACATTATATTACATTACAGTATTCTAAAATGAATATATTACATTAAGATCATTAAAATGAGTATTAATTTCTATAACATTATATATTAAAATGAGTATTAATTTCTATTACATTATATATTACTTAAAAAATGAATTTTTTAATTTTTTTATTAAAATGGGCCCGTTTAGGGCCGGGCCCGTTTTAGGGCTGGGTAGCCCGCAGCCCAGACAGGGTTGGGCCTGGGTAGTAAAAAAGGAGCCCGTATTCAAAATGGGCTTTTTGAGCCCGGTCCGGAAAAGCCCGAGGCCCGCCAGGGCCGGCCCGTTTAGGGTCGGGCTACCCGTTTTGACAGCCCTGACAGTGTTTACATGTTATGCAATTTTTTTAATTATTTTATAAAAAGATTTGACCAAGTGGTGATTGACATCGAATTTGGTAGATTCTTTTTAGTTTAATTTTTTTATTTATTTAACTTGTAATTTTTTTTAAAAATCAAACTCTCAAATTTATCCTTTCTAACATTTGTTTTAAACTGGAGAATAATTCAATCTCCAAACAAATTTGCAACTTCTTTTTTAGTGGGCCAATACTCTATCACAATTTTTTTCCAACAACTAACTCTCTTATCTTATGAAACAAAATATCAATATGTTTGGATTGTTTATGAAAATTTTGATTTTTGTTTGTAATACTTCTTATTATTACAAAATATTTTTGTATAAGTATTTTACTTTTGATGTATCACTTCTAAAGCTCTTCTCATGTATATTGCTTAAGTGATCCAACTAGTTGTTTCTGTCCGAGTTATTAATCTCGGATAGCAGAGCGGAGCGACCGGCTCTAAAAATGGGATAGCGGGATAGCGGAATAATTTTTGTTGACTTTTTAGAATTGACTATTTTTAAATTAAATATACAAATAACCTATACAAATAACACAACCATCTTAAAAGTTTTATAAAAATTTAACTAATAAAATAAAAATAAATTAAAAAACTAATTATTTATTCTGATATATGTTGTTATTATTATTATATATATTATTTTTATTGAAAGGAGGACATAAACTCAATATATTATCATTATTTTTCTTCACAATGTTGCAGAGTACAGGCTGTATTAAGTATGTTAATATTATATTTATTCACAATGACAATGTTGCAGTGGTACATGTTGTACTTTGCAATATATTAAATATTACTTTTACAGCTGTAAATACTGAACCCAACTTTATGACTTATCAATCCTTATCATCTTCCTTTGCTCTACTGTTCACTTTCTTTTCTCTTCTTTCTTGCCATTTTCGATTTGTTATTGTTCTCTTCCTTCCTTGCAAAGGGGAAAAAAATCAAAAAAAAGAAAAACAACTCCGGCAACCGCTCCGCCCAGGGTACGCGACGCAACCTGCAACCCGCGATCTCGCCGAAATCGGCCGCGATTTCAGACGGCGAAACGCTCCTCTCTTCTCGCGGGGTGGGTGGCCTCCCCGGCCAGACCGCCCGGGATCGCGCTGTGAGCGGCCGCTATTGATAACTCTGGTTTCTGTGTATTTTTATTTCGTTATAGAAAAGACAAACATTATTTTTTCTCTCAAAAGATTGTGATAGCGCGTTTGTGCCTATATGACATGCGTACCTTAATGTTTATCAGGTGACCACTCAATATCCGTGTATTCAAAAAACCTCATCTTTATTAATAGTTTGAAATGATAATGATAAATACTCTTCCAACAAATCAAAGAAGGAGGAACAAATCAACCTTTTTTTATTTAGTAATCTAGTGGTTGAAATTTCATCTCTTAAAGATGGAAGAGGCTACCATTGTCTTATGGCAAACACTCAAACAAACTATTGAACTTCTTATTATACTAATAAAAAACTCTTTCTCATATGTAAAAAATTATTTCTTTCTCATATGTTTTTATATCAACTATATTCTCTATGCCAGAGAAAAAAGATTGTCTTAGAAAAAACAATTTATTTTAATTCATAACTCGCCATTTCATTCTTTTTCTTCTTATGAAGATTCATGTGTCGAGGCCGCTCTCTAATCGATTATCTTAAGAAGCGTATCAATTAAACCTAACTAATTAGGAAACATACATTTTAGCTAGATTATGAGCCTAAGCGAATAAAGGGTTCCTAATCGATTAGGCAACAAGCTCATTCATTAATCAATTAGATACAAGTTCTAATCTGTTAGAAAGAAAAAATTTGCTTTTCTAATTGGCCATAATGCTTCTCAATCGATTAGACAGTGGCCATGATTAATTTGATGGAAGATTTTTAAATAGAAGGAATTTGTAATATAATTTTGAGTGTGTTTGCATTTCCTTAGTACTATGACAACTACTCACAGATAGTTATACATTATTGATCTTAAATAGATAGAATTACAATAAAGCACATAATCGGACAAGCTTTCACAATTCTTTCCTTTTGATGTTGATCTTCTCATTTGGTTATCTTTTCTCTCAACATTAAGGCCTTCTTATCTCCGTTTTTTGGTAACTTCATTCTTTTTCCATTTTGAAGACACTCATGATTAACTTATCTTTGTTCTTTTGTCATCATCAAAACCACAAACAATATCAGTATATCATGCACAACATATAGAATCACAAAGTTTATCTTATTGTTTCCATTTGATTTTGTTTATTTCAACATTTCTTCAATAGACATGGAAATTTATTTTAAATGTTTCATCTTGAATTTCTTTAAAATATCACTTGCATATTTATTTTGACAAATAAAAATTTTATAATTTTGTTGGACAAGCTAAATGCCATGGAAATAAGATTTTAGGTCCTAATCTTTCATTTCAAAATAGCTTATAATAGCCTCAATAAATTTTGTAGTCGTCCTTGAAATTTTGTCCATAAGAATTAGATCACTAACATACAAGAAGACACTGAGAACAAATCACGACTTAATGAATTTAACAAATAACTTGTACTCAAATAGACATCTTTGAAAATCATTTTGTACAAAATAAGAACCGATCTTCTTGTATTAAGCTTTTGGAGACAACCTAAATCCATATAATGCTTCTTATATCTGTAAATTTTATCTTATTTTCCTCTTACTACATATCCCACAAGTTGCTCAACTCACATTTATTATGTTTTTTCTTGAATCCTTTAGCCATTAACCTCACTTTAAAGTAGGAAATCTCACCACTGTGGATAATTCTACCTACTCCCACTTTTCATTCTTCTTAATTGCATTGATTTATTCATTGATGTTTTTTATTTCAATTTACATCACTCTAGGCTTCTTAAAAAATTATTGGCTCATAATATGCAAATAAAGTAAAATTGATAATCTCTTCATCAACGTGTCATTATCGTTACTCAAAACAAAATCTTACAGTATGACAGGTAATCTTTGTCGCAAGTATTGTCTGCTGCATGTTTCTAGCCCATCAAGTATAAAATATACAAGTTCTTTGTCCTCATCGTAATTATTTAAAGTCAATGTCAATTTCTTTTGTGATTTTGAGGACTAATCTTACACCCCTTCATCAAAAGTCATGTTTTGACTATTAATCACGTTTTTTGCCTATGAGTTTGAACTTTATCTAATAAATATACATATTTTACCCTTGTCGTCTAACTTTTTTCTCAAGTTATAAGGTACATGAGCATATGCAATACAACCAAAAACTCTTAGGTGCTGAATTTAAGGTCTCGTTCCACTCCAAGCTTCTTCGAAAGTCTTTTCTAAAACACTATTTGTTGAACAAATATTCAAAATATAAATTGCAGTTAGGGTTGGATAAAAAAATTATCGTCCAACCCAACCCGCAAAAAACTGGAAAAAATAGTTTTGGGCGGTTTAATATGAGTTTTCAGTTTAACTTGTTTAAAAATATGTTTGGGATGGATAGTTATGGCCAAGTTCGTGTAGGGGAAATATAATCACCAAATATCTTAACCCCCTCGCCAACTAATTATATTCAAACATTGTATCTTTAAATCGAATAATATTTATGGGATGCACTAATTGTCTCATACCCTCGTTCAAAAATTTAAATATGGCATATAATTCTGCCAAATTCATAACATCATCATCATTAAACAATCTAAGTAAAACCTAGCCTTTAGGACAATCAAGACATCTAGCCGTTTAGTCTACTTCATATGTAAACACAAGGTTCATGTTCATTATTAATGGATCCAAATTTCACTCCATTCAAACCAAAGATTTAATATTCTGAAGCTTGCTTCAATCTCTAAATCGACCTATACAACATGTATTTTTTGACACGCTATAGATTGACAAAGCCTTCAGTTTGTATCATATACACATTCTTGACTATCATTTTTCATATTTCATAATCACACATGTGCATCGATGACAAGTAAAATCTGAATAGATTTAAGTATTACAACTAGTTAAAAAGTTTTATTATAGTCTTACACCATAATTTTATTGAAACTAAAGTCCTTTGGCAACATCTAACTTCTTTTTGATCCCCTTTAGTACATCTTGTTTGCTGATTAAGCATCCCCATTGGTCTGTGGATGGATAACCAAAATAAACTTTCTTCGCACTTTCAAATTGTGACAAAAATCAACTATGGTAGTGTTGGTAAACCGAGTTCCATTGTTTGAAATGATAACACATGGCAAGTGTAATGCCCTGTATAATATATATCTAGAATAATACAATACACGCATTTTATTTGGTATTGACACCATCATAAGTGCCTAATAGCGTAATTCACATACTTGACCATTTCCTAAAAACAAAAACAATCTATGGTACAAGTTATGGAAACTAACCAAGGATAAAAATCTAAGAATAATATACAATATTCCTCATTGTACAAGAACAATAAAATACACAGCGGAATAAGCTTAACTAAGTTTCTCTTGAAACATCCAAGCATCGCTCCACTTGTAAATCAAACCTGCAAGTACCTGAAATATAGCAACTATAGTGGGGTGAGATACATCAAATCTCAGTGAGTTCCCTATCTTATAGGTCCTTTCGGCTTTACAGGGTTCTATCAATCCTAACTCAAGTCAAGGGGAAGGGAAAATGACTTTGAGTTCGCAATCTCACCAACTCACACTGTATGGAAACATGTCATGAGTCTGTTAACTCATAAATATTATCACTATCGGCATTACAACCCGAGGCATCTTTCCCCGGCCAACCCTACAAGAGAGTTCAACACGGGTCACGGATCCTTAAAAGCGTAGACATCCATTCCCGACCAGTCCTCTCAAAGGATTATGGACACGGGTCCCGGAGCTAACATAGATAACTTTCCCTGACCAGCCTACACAAGAGGTTATGGACACGGGTCACGGTTACCTACACACGGTACTTTCCCCGGTCAGCCTACACAAGAGGTTATGGACACGGGTCACTAATACCACCACTAAGTAACTTTCCCCGACCAGTCCTTCCAAAGGATTATGGACACGGGTCACGGTCACTTACTTAATAAACACTTTCCCTGGCCAGCCCTTCTCAAGAGTTATGGACACGGGTCACGAATATTTATTAAGGGATAAAACAGTCTGATTACGTGATCATATACACTACGTGATTGTATTAGACAATCACAAGGCCACATTCGCCTTATTACAAAAATTACAATGATTTACACACACGTGTTCCATACTAGTGTTTCGCTCTTTCTATACCATATTGTACTGGACACACACCTCGGCCTCTCATGCACGAGCGTTGTCATTCAGAGTTTCTACCACAATTCTAGTCACAACCTAGAATTATACCAATCTTAACTATGCCATTTGTTTTCGGGGTAAAGTTTCCTCACTCTCCCTAACTCATTTTTAACATGCATATTATCTCATTCATTTTAACAACAATATTAGATAGATATGGCATAACACAAATATTACAAATAAATACATATAATCACACATCACATAAAACATCACTTTCGGTTTCCCTCCGATTCATTTAATCGGGTAACGAAATCAATATTTCTCACTCTTATCCCGTAGGATATTTTCACAACTTTACATTGGCTATAAATATGCCTCGATCGGATTTACGATTCAAAAGATGTCAATTCCAACCTTTCACAAAACATTACTTTCCTTCATTTCTCACTAAATAAAATATCTCACCTCATACCCAAGATTTCCACTTTTTATCAGATAGAGGGTCGTCATAGCTTTCTAATGACACCAAGAACGTCCCGATCCGAGTTACGGATCAAAAGTTATGAAGGAAACAAAACGGAAAAGCTGTCATGTTCGCTTTGCGAAGCAGCCAGTGAATGCTCGCTCTCTCATTCGCAGTGCGAATCTCCCAGCGATTGCCTAAACAACACTGGGTTCGCTACCCCATTCGCAGTGCGAGCGTCTGGCGAATCGTGGCAGAACCAAAACAAGGTAAAGTTCGCAGTGCGAACCTCTGGCGAATGTTCGCCCTCATCCTCGCCGTGCGAATAGCCAGCGAATGTTCGATTTCCCCTTCGCTAGGGGACTCGCAGTGCGAACCTGTGAAAACTGGGTTTCTCAGCAGTGTGAAAACAGAGCTTTGGGACCAAAAACCCATCCAAAACTTCACCCAACACACAAACTTGCATTAACAGATGATCATACATGGCTAATGATTATACTACACAGTTTATAACTCATTTTATCCGTTAGATTTCATTGATTCAACAATTTATCATTTTCTCTCAATTTCTAACCTAAATTCCAAACATCTATTTCTAAAACTTAGAGTTTCTAACTAGAACCCACCTGATAGTCGAAGAGGAGTTTGAAGAAGATGCTGATGATCCATGGGTTTCTCTTCTTCATCTTTCTCCATTTTCTCTCTTTCTCTTCATTCCTTTTCCTTTTCTTCTTCTTCTTTACTAACTTCTTCTTTTTTCTCTTTTTCTTTCTCTTTCCAAATATATACATATATTATACTATTATTATATAATATAAATCCAATAGGGTGAAATATCTCCAATTGATATTTTGTCATCTCAACCAATTTATCAATTATTAGAGTTATCATAAAAGTCTCTCTTGAACTGATAATAAATTGATCTCTTCAGAGTTCATTAGTTGCTCTATTGATCCCAAATGTCGATACTTAAAGTACTTAGAGGATTTCCCAAATCCAATTAATCAAAGATAGAGCACATAGATGCTCATCTGATCTCCTCTGATATCCAATTGAGCATTTAGATAATATGGGGTATTACAGCAAGCCAAACCTACATATAAGTCTCTACTAGTAAAAAGATGGATGACCCTTTCTATTGTGATTTTAAAGACGACTTCATCTTGTATCCACTTTGTAAAGTAGTCCACTCTAACAATCAGAAACTTTAGTTGGTCGGGTGCCAGAGGAAATTGGCCCATAATGCCCACACCCCCATTGGTATAATATCCACAAAGTCGTAACAAAATGAAGGAGTTCAGTTGGTGCGTGATGCAGGTTAGTGTGCCTCTGGAATTTGTTGCATTTCTTGAAAAATGCCATATTATCCTTCATTAGGGTGGCCCATACTAGTTAACCCTTATCAGCTTGTGGGCGAGAGCCCATCCAGTAATATGATTGCCACAAGCCTTTAATGTACTTCAGTGGAGACTAGGGTGATTTCATGTCCCTATAGACACCTTAACATGGGATAAGGCCTTCCAATTTTATAGACCCTCCCTAACATCAGAGAGTACTTTGATGCGCGCTTTTGAATCTTTTTCACCTCTAGCTTGTCTTGTGGTAGTTCATCTAATTACAAATAGTGTATTATGAGTGTAACACCCAAAATTTAATTAATCGAGGAAGCCTTAACTGATTCTCCAAAACGAAAGGTCCTCAGCTTCAGAGGTTTGAGAAGCAATAACACATTCAGCCCGAAGGAGACAATGCTATCGCCAATCAAAGAGGTCGTCCGCTGATTCACTTTCAAAAAAAGATCCTATGGCAAGTTCCCAGCATTGGGTCCTCGGGTCGAGAAACGTAATGGGTTTGCCATTTCTGGTCTGCCATTATCGTTCTCGGGAGGAGTGCCGTTACTGAGTCCTCGGGAATGGTCATCAGAGTCGACAACTCCTCAAGAGAATAACTACTGGCCTGTATCAACATACAGTAGCAGAAAGCTCCTGATAGAACCTCGTCTGATTGTAGGGATCGTGATCACCCGCACGTGGCCAACACCACGGGAGCGTCACGCCTGCCCACACTAAAACCTATGTGTATGCTCAAGCCTGGGTAGTGGGCTTATCTCTCAGAACACCCTGCCCACCAAACAGAAAATCCAGCCAGCACAAAACAGACAAAAAGCAATAAATAAATCAAAGTAGGCTAAACCCCTCAAGGGATGGACCAGCAAGAGGTCAATCTGTCCCCAGCAGAGTCGCCACTTTTCTGTAGCGGTAAAATTTGTGAGTATAAGCTATTAATTAACTAAACTCAAAAATAAGCAAGAGTCGCCACCGCACTTTTATTTTTATCCATAAAGGAAAGGAAAAAAAGAGCGAACAAAACCTAAAGAGATAAGGGTAAGGGGGGTTGGTTATGTAAAGGGAAGGTTTTACGCACCCAATACATCTATAGTACTCTATAGGAGCCTTTTGATGTATCTACCGCTTTTTGGTCTGAAAATGGTTTGCTTGAAAGAGATTGAGGAGATGAGAGGAGAAATATTTTTTAATATTTTTGTGTTTGGAGAGACTTATCGCCTCATGCCTACGTACCCACGATGTGCAATGTAGGATCAAAACCTTGTAGTTTGTGGTACAAAGAATGAAAATCATTGGTTATGGTTTATTTTATCTTGAAAAAGACAACCTGTCATTCTCAAGAGAGAATACTCAACTAATTACCCAAAGGTATGGGAAAGTGACATTTGCATCACATTAAGATGGAGGATTTGCTTGGATTAACATCAACAAGACTAATCACTTCAACATCTAAGTGGAAAACGACCATTCTTTCAACAAAATACCATGGTTAGGAGTTTTACATCTCATCAAAAAAATGACTCATGTCTAATTCTTTTTGAAAAGTTTAAAAGAAAAAGGTGCATAAAAGCACAAAAGAATTTGGATGAGTTTTGTATTTTTTATTTATGAAATAGTCAAAATATAGTTAAATGGATTGACATTTATTAAGAAAACAAAGTTTAAAAAGTCACTCGACAAAAGTCGAGGTTTTATTATGAAAGTGGTTTTGAGTTGAAAACAAGAAGGTTTTGAAAAAGAGAGAAAATTTTGAAAATTTAAGAATGGGGAGAAGAAGAAGTGACTATCCTAGTGCATGAAATAAAAGCTAGGGAAAAGAAAGATCTAACCAAAATGGAGCCACTTCAAAGCAATATTAAAAGAATTCCATCCTTAAGTAAATTGGCCAAATAAAGGCAAGTCTTCAATCAATACCAAGCAAAGGGATAAGAAGTCCCAATTCTAGGTCCATAAGTCCAATATTACTTCAAAAGAGGTCCATAAAGAGATCACTCCAAAGCATAGGATAGTAACTAATAGTCCAAAATTGGAGGGATTAAGTTTTTTATGGTTTAAGCTTTTATTAATGTTTTAGAAGTCCAAATGGACAAAGTAAAAATCAAGCACAAAATAATAGCAATAATAAAGAAATATAAACATGAATATGGGATGATGATATGAGACATAAAAATAAAAGAGATAAGGGAGCAAGAAGTAATCACAATATAATATGTAACATTAATATATACACAATAATGGTATGGTGAACTTAATCATCCACAACCAAGAAAAAGTGGCCAAAAGAACAAAAAGATAATCGATTCCGCTTCGTGTCTTGCACTACGGCGATTAACCGATGCGATTAGGCCAAATTTAATGAAAACTTGAAAGAAGATCGGGAGACCCGAAGCAACTACGCATCAAGCTTCAAAGTTTATGGAACTAACGGAAACAATCAATCAACCTTGGGGTTACGCGACTAATCAAAGTCCGGTCCACGAAAGTACAAGTATCGAATTGGATTTATTCCGAATAGGGGCGAATTTTGGTCTATGTTAAGGGCACGCCGAGTAATTTGTTCGAGCAATTACCCTACGAATGAGGCCGGCCATGAGATATATGTGTTAATGCACGCGAGATAAACGATATAGAGATCGTTATCCTAAAGCGATGCCACACGAAAAGAAAAAGTGGTAATGATCTTGTCTCGATCGAAATTCAACAAAGAAATTTCACGATCACTTCGACTTTCATCGATCAAAAATAAAAGAAATAGAAGAAAGAGGAAACCAAATTTGAATTACAAATTCAAGACAATTTCATCTTTAAGTTCATTCACTCATTTTGGTGGATTAAAGTGCTAAACATCTCACTAACTCAAAGCACCTAAAGTGAATTAAATAATTCACTTTAAAGATAGATTTGAATTAGTGAACATTTATCCAACTTCATCTACACCCTAAGTCCAATGAATTTAAAGAGAAATAAATTCTTAGAATGTGATCCAAATCCAATATTAAAAAAAAAAATGAAAAAACAAGGCTAAAAAACTCAAATAATTTTTCAAGAGATTTTTCTTTTAGAAAAGTTTCCAACAAAAGTAGTGAGCCCAAATTTACAAATAAAACTAAAAAAACAAATTGAAAAGAACTAAAGAAAATAGTATAGAATATATTTTTTAAAAAGAAACAAAGGAGGTGGAAGTGGAAAAATGGTGGTGGAGTAATGAATGGGCTAGGCCCATCACTTTCCAAAAAAAAAAGATGAACCAAAAACAAAAAAAAACAACATAGAAAAGGAAATGAAAAAGAAAAAGAATCAGAAAGTGAAATATCTCTTCTTCTCCAAATGCTGCGCACTATTCATCAACAACAACATCATGCTTCCATTTTTGAGCTCCGTCAAATCGGAGCGACGGAGCTCAAACCATATACCGTTGCGATCGTGAGACGGAGAGGATTTCAAATATGTAATCGATTTCAACCGTCGTAAACAAATTGCAACACAAACTGAGATTAAATCTTCGTCGAAAAAAATTTCACTACCTTCAAAATTCAAGTAAGCACTCTTTAAATTCTTCCTCTCTTCTTCCTTGCCTTGAATGAGTGTGGTTGTTGTTGATTTATGTAAGTTTCTTTGTTGTTTGGAGTGGTGAGAGTTTTTGATGAAAAATGGAATTTCGGTTGGATATTTGAATTGGTGAAGAAAAATGGTTTGAGTTGTGATTTTGGCAGAGGTTTGAGGGCTCTCAAAGCTTGAATTATTGAGTGAATAAAGGTTGTATTTATAGAAGAAAAGAGGTGAAAAACTTGAGTGAAGGTGCTGCCGTTTCGTTCTCATTTGTCGCGTTTTAAATTGACGATTTGTGTGACTCTTTGCAGAGCTGCGTTTTGGTGATGTGAGCTGGAAATGTATAGCCTAGACGGTCGTATTTGCGTGAACATGGCGTGTGTGAGTTGCTTGGAGCTGCTGGGCTTGGTTTGTAGCTCTTTTTTTCAATCATTTTTTCATTTTTTTTGGTTAATGGGCTGAAGAAAAAAAAAGAAATGGGCTTAAGTTTGAATTGTGGTTTTTGGTAATGTTTGTAATAAAATTGGATAAGAAAATTGGGTTTGATAAAAAAAATAGATAATTGGTTTAGAAACAGTGGATAATGGAAATGGTTTAAAAATAAAAAAAAGGATTTATTTGGATATTGGATTAAATTGGATTTGGAAGTAAAATGAATAATGGAAGTGGGTTAGAGAAATTGTAATGGGTAATTGGAAAATAATGGATCTATGAATAAGAAAATGGTTTAGAAATTGGGTAAGAAATATGGATATGGAAATTTTGGTTTAGAAAATGGGTTATAAAAAAAATGGTTTAAATAGCAAAAAGTGGAATATGTGAAAAATGGTTAAAATGTGAATAGTGTTTGGAATGAAAAATGGGTATATGTCGATAATGGATCATGGATATCAAATCTTTATTTTCAGCCCAAAACCAATCTCGAATTTTTTTCACAAGCCTCTGATAAACATATGCCACACAACAAACCCCAACTGAAACAACGGCCATCTAAATCTGTTTGAATCCTTATATGAACCACTGCCTAATAAACTGAAGGATCTCAGCACAAGACGTCTTGCTTTTTAAACAAACACCTGTGATCACTTCATTGCCTTTGACGAACCTGCACAACACACAGAGAAAAACAAGCAAATGACAGCATATTTTTTTGTATTTTTGGTTAGAGGTTAGTAAACAGAAACAAGTAAGAATAATATACATATACTCAGGAGAAACACATAGAATGCAAATGATATGTGGGATCTTAGGGGCAAAAATTAGGGTATTACAAATTGGACTTAGGTCTAGTTGAATTTTTTGTAGAGGGTAATGAGGGCTACAAATCCATCTTTGGATGAGGAAAAATGGCTTTGTGGTTTAGGAGTTATGATCCTCCAAAGTTGGTACCTTTGTCACTTTATTTTTTAACTTAGAAAATTTTCTAAGTTTTTATGGTTACCCCTTTTACAAGTTATCCAACTTTTCTTGATTTTTCTTGATGAATGATGATTCAAATCATACATTAACATCATTTTAGGGTTAAAAATCCATTTTGGTGAAAAATCTCAAAAAGTCAAAGTTGACTCTTGTGCACAGTTGACTTTTTATCAGATGAATTCTAAACTGTGCCATTCTTCATGAAATCATGTCCTTGACCTAAATCAAACTTGATGGACATGTTCCATGGGTGTCATAGGGCATATTGAATCATGTCTTAGGGCTTGGGAGCATGTCCTGGTCAAAAGTCAAAGTTACAGTTGACTTTTCCCTTAAAACCCTAATTGTGGTGCAGATGAAATTGAGACTTGTTGCTCAAGCTTCTTGGATTAATCCATTGTTCCAAATGGATCAATATAGTTCATTAGAGACCCTCAAACCCTCTCTTGAGGTCTTGGTTCATGATTTGTCCCAAAAGTCAACTTAGGGGTGAATTAGGTCAAGAAACCCTAATTCCTGATTTTTTATGAATGCATCCCCTGAGGCAAAATTGACTTGATGATTGGGTCCACGAGGCTCCATGGAGTATATTAGGTTGTGTTTTGGATCATTGGCTTGTGCCCAGATGAAATTTTCCATCTGGAGGCCCTGGTCGACCAAAACCCTAATTTGGTGACACTGACGATCTTGAGGCTTGATCCACCTAGAAGGGAGCGGCCTTGTGCTTAATCCTTGAAGTGAGAGTCTTTTTTGATCCTTTGTGTATGTTTGAGAGGTTAGACAAGTTGAAGATCAAGTCATTCCTTGACTGATCTTTTGTCTAAGGCTCTGAGAGGGCTTAAAACCCTAATTTTGATTGTAGTGAATGCTCAACAACCCTTGAGGCATTTGATGAGGCATGATGGTTCATCCATATTGTGATGATGGTTGACACAATGATGAGACATCTTAGTGGTCAAAATTTGGGGTATGACAATAGTCTCTCGCATCTGTAAGCTTCAATTTCCCTTTCCGTTCCAACCTTTTCTCCTCAGCCTCCAACATATCAAAATATATATCCTGGGCTGATTTCTTGGCTCTGTATAACAAATGTAAAAACAAACTATGAGTAACCTATGTCC
The DNA here is from genome assembly GCA_022829125.1 of Lathyrus tuberosus. Taxonomy (NCBI): domain Eukaryota; kingdom Viridiplantae; phylum Streptophyta; class Magnoliopsida; order Fabales; family Fabaceae; genus Lathyrus; species Lathyrus tuberosus. The sequence continues at coordinate 5,159,117 of JALAZF010000282.1, forward strand.
ATGCAACTGAATCAATCAGATCAGATCATCAAAAAAATATAAAAAGAATAACAAACATCTTTCAAATTAAGCTATAACTGATACAAAGTGATTTCTTCACTTCAACTCGACAATTTTTCCCAATTTAGGTCGCATGCAGAATGAAGTTATCTTAGTTCGATTTTATCACAGTACATCATTTACCTTTAACGCTAATACACGACAAATAACCTTACCTATTTTTTCGATCAACAGCAAAAGGGTCCGGGGAGAGAGGGTTGTGGTTTCCTCCTTCCATACTGCAATGGGTCTGCTTTTCACTGATAAACTTTTCGTATTGTAGATAACATAAGGTTATAATGACTGTGGTTTCTGAATGTTAGAATGTGAAGGGTTAATCGTTTTGGTAACATTGGTTTTAGTAAGTAAGCGTACGTGTGGGGAATACTAACCGTGTGGTTCAAAAAAAAACATTTACTTACTTTTTATTTTAGTTATGTTTCATATATGACTGATAAAAAAAAAACACTTTGAATTTAAACATATTTGATAATTCTATAACTGGTTTGATTTAGATTTTTTTATTTGATTTTCTTTTTTCTATGGAAAAATACAATTGATTTGTTTTTTCTACAAAAACAATTTGTATATTGTTTTGAATTTTTTTTTTCATCATTTAATTGGTCACATTTCGGCGGTACAAACCAGAACCCGTGCGGACGCACGGGTTTCCCACTAGTTATCATAAACATAACACACCAACCCAACTGAAAGACTTATCCTCAACATTAGCAAACATAAATTATGATTAATGGCCAAAAAACAAAATATATTAGATAGGTGACATATTGCTATCAAATAAACAGCCAATAGTTCTGTTAATCGCTTAACACTTATTGAGTGTAAGAACAAGGATCTGATTGACAAGATCATACGTCAACAAAGTTCCTTGGAGTTGATTACTACCAATCACTGTGAGAGCAGAACTCTTCCCTTCTGCAAATGGTAGACAAACAGTGCCTTCTTCTGGTGTGAAGAGTAACTGGTTGTTGTTCAACTTGTAAGACACAAAATTTTGACCTGCAATATTTCCATTTTCAAAGTGAAACTCAATAGTAGGAAACACATTAGATGAATCATCTTTATAACAAAATTCTAACCCCTCATACCCCAACGTCGCTGTACGATTGTGATCGGTTTTAAGTATCTCTGATCTGAACACACTATAAGCTTCACTTGGTAAATAAGTTATCATTGTTCCTATATCTATAATAACCCCACCATCATAGTTCAAACCATAACCCCAAACTCTAGATTGAATATCCAACATAAACCCATCAACACCTATACCAACAAATTGCAAAAAGTAATGAAAAGGGTATCCACTGTTCTCTGTCAAGGCAACCATAATGGAATTGGAACCATGTTGGTCCATTTCTGGTGGAGTATCATAAAACTCAAGAGACGAAGGCTTCTCCGATCCTTGACTCACAGGACAAAAAGAAAACGCCTTTGCTTTGAGTTGACTCTGAATCGAAAGAGGACCGCGTCCTAAACCCAAAACACCTGAGAATTGAGTCCTATATGGACCCTCATATGAATCTCCACAACCTATGATGAAATCCTTAACCTCTGTATTGGAATGTTCAAGGTTTAGCGTATCAGTCACCATTAGACCAAAGGAATGAGATTCATGGCTAGTAGTAGAACCATAACCATACTTCACATTGTATCTACATGTCCATCCAGTGCTGTTTCCAAAAACTTCCCTCATCATTGGGATCAAACATGTATCTGAGTAGCTACCAACTTCTCTAAAAGTACTAGATGCTCTAGTATTAAAAGCTGGACGTTGCATGGGGTAACAACTGTTGCATGGATCACATTGTGACCATGAAATTAGGCTTCCTATGTCAACCATTATAAGTACAACTTGTACTGGAGTACCAATCCATAAGAATATGGCATGTGCATTATCTATTGGGTATATATCTGACGATGCTTCTTTCTGAGGATGTTGAATTTCTTTGTGATATAATGGGATACTAATTATTGATGCAGAATGAGAGTGTTGAATTGTTGATAAAATTATACAACAAAAATATGTTATCAGAATATTCATTTTTGTATTAGCTCTAATTTGGAAATATTGCTTGTTTTTTTATATATTGCTTTTGGATTACACTCCATTCTAGCACTTATAAATTGCAATTACATGTTTTTTTAGTATTATTATTGTGTTGTTTGATGAGTGTGGAGTTTGGTAACTCATATCATTTGCATGGTTCAAATGAAACATATGACTAGTCATTATCACATGTTTTCCATTAGAAACCTATCCACTTTTTGAGATGTGTTAAGGTTCGTGTCTTATAAATTTAAATTTTTTTTTATATTTTAAAAATAATAGAATTTATTTTAAATTAAAAGGTTAATTTTGATATCTAAAAACATAAATACTCATTATTAAAAATTAAAACATAATTAAAATCACATATTTTTTTCAAAAAGAAATATTTCCAAAATAATTTATAAAACCTTATTGAAAATAACTTCAAATTTAACTGATTTTTTTTTTAATTTGATTTTAAAAAATTCACGGTGAAAGAAATATAATATTTTTAAAAATGATTTTAAATTTTTTATATGATTTTTTTTTAAATCTAATACTATAAGCATTATTTGTTTTTAGAAAAAAAATGAAACAAACAAATCCTACCTCTCAAAATAGATTAACTTTTTTATTTTTTTGATAAATTAATTTTTTTTAATAGATTGGTCTACTTGGGAAAGGATACGATGACAGTTAGAGCCGTCAAAATGGGCCGAAGCCTATGGGTCGGCCCGCCGAGCCCGAAAAAAGTTAGGGCTTGAGCCTTATTTTTGAAGCCCATATTATTCTGGGCCTTTTTAAGCCCAGCCCGAAAAATCCCAAAAAAAATTGGCCGGCCCGTATGGGCTATGGGTAGCCCGCCAGCCCGACAACTTTTTTTAAAAGAATTAATTTAACTATTTGGCCCATAATATAAATTAATAAATATATATAATTGGACCTAAAAAATAAATTTGGCCCAAGAAACATTTGGATACAATGTGTTAGTGCATCTTTGGTTCGGTCCACACACACTTCAGTGAGTACCCGACCATTAATTTCTATTACATTATATTACATTACAGTATTCTAAAATGAATATATTACATTAAGATCATTAAAATGAGTATTAATTTCTATAACATTATATATTAAAATGAGTATTAATTTCTATTACATTATATATTACTTAAAAAATGAATTTTTTAATTTTTTTTTTAAAATGGGCCCGTTTAGGGTCGGGCCCGTTTTAGGGCTGGGTAGCCCGCAGCCCAGACAGGGCTGGGCCTGGGTAGTAAAAAAGGAGCCCGTATTCAAAATGGGCTTTTTGAGCCCGGTCCGGAAAAGCCCGAGGCCCGCCAGGGCCGGCCCGTTTAGGGTCGGGCTACCCGTTTTGACAGCCCTGACAGTGTTTACATGTTATGCAATTTTTTTAATTATTTTATAAAAAGATTTGACCAAGTGGTGATTGACATCGAATTTGGTAGATTCTTTTTAGTTTAATTTTTTTATTTATTTAACTTGTAATTTTTTTTAAAAATCAAACTCTCAAATTTATCCTTTCTAACATTTGTTTTAAACTGGAGAATAATTCAATCTCCAAACAAATTTGCAACTTCTTTTTTAGTGGGCCAATACTCTATCACAATTTTTTTCCAACAACTAACTCTCTTATCTTATGAAACAAAATATCAATATGTTTGGATTGTTTATGAAAATTTTGATTTTTGTTTGTAATACTTCTTATTATTACAAAATATTTTTGTATAAGTATTTTACTTTTGATGTATCACTTCTAAAGCTCTTCTCATGTATATTGCTTAAGTGATCCAACTAGTTGTTTCTGTCCGAGTTATTAATCTCGGATAGCAGAGCGGAGCGACCGGCTCTAAAAATGGGATAGCGGGATAGCGGAATAATTTTTGTTGACTTTTTAGAATTGACTATTTTTAAATTAAATATACAAATAACCTATACAAATAACACAACCATCTTAAAAGTTTTATAAAAATTTAACTAATAAAATAAAAATAAATTAAAAAACTAATTATTTATTCTGATATATGTTGTTATTATTATTATATATATTATTTTTATTGAAAGGAGGACATAAACTCAATATATTATCATTATTTTTCTTCACAATGTTGCAGAGTACAGGCTGTATTAAGTATGTTAATATTATATTTATTCACAATGACAATGTTGCAGTGGTACATGTTGTACTTTGCAATATATTAAATATTACTTTTACAGCTGTAAATACTGAACCCAACTTTATGACTTATCAATCCTTATCATCTTCCTTTGCTCTACTGTTCACTTTCTTTTCTCTTCTTTCTTGCCATTTTCGATTTGTTATTGTTCTCTTCCTTCCTTGCAAAGGGGAAAAAAATCAAAAAAAAGAAAAACAACTCCGGCAACCGCTCCGCCCAGGGTACGCGACGCAACCTGCAACCCGCGATCTCGCCGAAATCGGCCGCGATTTCAGACGGCGAAACGCTCCTCTCTTCTCGCGCGGTGGGTGGCCTCCCCGGCCGGACCGCCCGGGATCGCGCTGTGAGCGGCCGCTATTGATAACTCTGGTTTCTGTGTATTTTTATTTCGTTATAGAAAAGACAAACATTATTTTTTCTCTCAAAAGATTGTGATAGCGCGTTTGTGCCTATATGACATGCGTACCTTAATGTTTATCAGGTGACCACTCAATATCCGTGTATTCAAAAAACCTCATCTTTATTAATAGTTTGAAATGATAATGATAAATACTCTTCCAACAAATCAAAGAAGGAGGAACAAATCAACCTTTTTTTATTTAGTAATCTAGTGGTTGAAATTTCATCTCTTAAAGATGGAAGAGGCTACCATTGTCTTATGGCAAACACTCAAACAAACTATTGAACTTCTTATTATACTAATAAAAAACTCTTTCTCATATGTAAAAAATTATTTCTTTCTCATATGTTTTTATATCAACTATATTCTCTATGCCAGAGAAAAAAGATTGTCTTAGAAAAAACAATTTATTTTAATTCATAACTCGCCATTTCATTCTTTTTCTTCTTATGAAGATTCATGTGTCGAGGCCGCTCTCTAATCGATTATCTTAAGAAGCGTATCAATTAAACCTAACTAATTAGGAAACATACATTTTAGCTAGATTATGAGCCTAAGCGAATAAAGGGTTCCTAATCGATTAGGCAACAAGCTCATTCATTAATCAATTAGATACAAGTTCTAATCTGTTAGAAAGAAAAAATTTGCTTTTCTAATTGGCCATAATGCTTCTCAATCGATTAGACAGTGGCCATGATTAATTTGATGGAAGATTTTTAAATAGAAGGAATTTGTAATATAATTTTGAGTGTGTTTGCATTTCCTTAGTACTATGACAACTACTCACAGATAGTTATACATTATTGATCTTAAATAGATAGAATTACAATAAAGCACATAATCGGACAAGCTTTCACAATTCTTTCCTTTTGATGTTGATCTTCTCATTTGGTTATCTTTTCTCTCAACATTAAGGCCTTCTTATCTCCGTTTTTTGGTAACTTCATTCTTTTTCCATTTTGAAGACACTCATGATTAACTTATCTTTGTTCTTTTGTCATCATCAAAACCACAAACAATATCAGTATATCATGCACAACATATAGAATCACAAAGTTTATCTTATTGTTTCCATTTGATTTTGTTTATTTCAACATTTCTTCAATAGACATGGAAATTTATTTTAAATGTTTCATCTTGAATTTCTTTAAAATATCACTTGCATATTTATTTTGACAAATAAAAATTTTATAATTTTGTTGGACAAGCTAAATGCCATGGAAATAAGATTTTAGGTCCTAATCTTTCATTTCAAAATAGCTTATAATAGCCTCAATAAATTTTGTAGTCGTCCTTGAAATTTTGTCCATAAGAATTAGATCACTAACATACAAGAAGACACTGAGAACAAATCACGACTTAATGAATTTAACAAATAACTTGTACTCAAATAGACATCTTTGAAAATCATTATGTACAAAATAAGAACCGATCTTCTTGTATTAAGCTTTTGGAGACAACCTAAATCCATATAATGCTTCTTATATCTGTAAATTTTATCTTATTTTCCTCTTACTACATATCCCACAAGTTGCTCAACTCACATTTATTATGTTTTTTCTTGAATCCTTTAGCCATTAACCTCACTTTAAAGTAGGAAATCTCACCACTGTGGATAATTCTACCTACTCCCACTTTTCATTCTTCTTAATTGCATTGATTTATTCATTGATGTTTTTTATTTCAATTTACATCACTCTAGGCTTCTTAAAAAATTATTGGCTCATAATATGCAAATAAAGTAAAATTGATAATCTCTTCATCAACGTGTCATTATCGTTACTCAAAACAAAATCTTACAGTATGACAGGTAATCTTTGTCGCAAGTATTGTCTGCTGCATGTTTCTAGCCCATCAAGTATAAAATATACAAGTTCTTTGTCCTCATCGTAATTATTTAAAGTCAATGTCAATTTCTTTTGTGATTTTGAGGACTAATCTTACACCCCTTCATCAAAAGTCATGTTTTGACTATTAATCACGTTTTTTGCCTATGAGTTTGAACTTTATCTAATAAATATACATATTTTACCCTTGTCGTCTAACTTTTTTCTCAAGTTATAAGGTACATGAGCATATGCAATACAACCAAAAACTCTTAGGTGCTGAATTTAAGGTCTCGTTCCACTCCAAGCTTCTTCGAAAGTCTTTTCTAAAACACTATTTGTTGAACAAATATTCAAAATATAAATTGCAGTTAGGGTTGGATAAAAAAATTATCGTCCAACCCAACCCGCAAAAAACTGGAAAAAATAGTTTTGGGCGGTTTAATATGAGTTTTCAGTTTAACTTGTTTAAAAATATGTTTGGGATGGATAGTTATGGCCGAGTTCGTGTAGGGGAAATATAATCACCAAATATCTTAACCCCCTCGCCAACTAATTATATTCAAACATTGTATCTTTAAATCGAATAATATTTATGGGATGCACTAATTGTCTCATACCCTCGTTCAAAAATTTAAATATGGCATATAATTCTGCCAAATTCATAACATCATCATCATTAAACAATCTAAGTAAAACCTAGCCTTTAGGACAATCAAGACATCTAGCCGTTTAGTCTACTTCATATGTAAACACAAGGTTCATGTTCATTATTAATGGATCCAAATTTCACTCCATTCAAACCAAAGATTTAATATTCTGAAGCTTGCTTCAATCTCTAAATCGACCTATACAACATGTATTTTTCGACACGCTATAGATTGACAAAGCCTTCAGTTTGTATCATATACACATTCTTGACTATCATTTTTCATATTTCATAATCACACATGTGCATCGATGACAAGTAAAATCTGAATAGATTTAAGTATTACAACTAGTTAAAAAGTTTTATTATAGTCTTACACCATAATTTTATTGAAACTAAAGTCCTTTGGCAACATCTAACTTCTTTTTGATCCCCTTTAGTACATCTTGTTTGCTGATTAAGCATCCCCATTGGTCTGTGGATGGATAACCAAAATAAACTTTCTTCGCACTTTCAAATTGTGACAAAAATCAACTATGGTAGTGTTGGTAAACCGAGTTCCATTGTTTGAAATGATAACACATGGCAAGTGTAATGCCCTGTATAATATATATCTAGAATAATACAATACACGCATTTTATTTGGTATTGACACCATCATAAGTGCCTAATAGCGTAATTCACATACTTGACCATTTCCTAAAAACAAAAACAATCTATGGTACAAGTTATGGAAACTAGCCAAGGATAAAAATCTAAGAATAATATACAATATTCCTCATTGTACAAGAACAATAAAATACACAGCGGAATAAGCTTAACTAAGTTTCTCTTGAAACATCAAAGCATCGCTCCACTTGTAAATCAAACCTGCAAGTACCTGAAATATAGCAACTATAGTGGGGTGAGATACATCAAATCTCAGTGAGTTCCCTATCTTATAGGTCCTTTCGGCTTTACAGGGTTCTATCAATCCTAACTCAAGTCAAGGGGAAGGGAAAATGACTTTGAGTTCGCAATCTCACCAACTCACACTGTATGGAAACATGTCATGAGTCTGTTAACTCATAAATATTATCACTATCGGCATTACAACCCGAGGCATCTTTCCCCGGCCAACCCTACAAGAGAGTTCAACACGGGTCACGGATCCTTAAAAGCGTAGACATCCATTCCCGACCAGTCCTCTCAAAGGATTATGGACACGGGTCCCGGAGCTAACATAGATAACTTTCCCTGACCAGCCTACACAAGAGGTTATGGACACGGGTCACGGTTACCTACACACGGTACTTTCCCCGGTCAGCCTACACAAGAGGTTATGGACACGGGTCACTAATACCACCACCAAGTAACTTTCCCCGACCAGTCCTTCCAAAGGATTATGGACACGGGTCACGGTCACTTACTTAATAAACACTTTCCCTGGCCAGCCCTTCTCAAGAGTTATGGACACGGGTCACGAATATTTATTAAGGGATAAAACAGTCTGATTACGTGATCATATACACTACGTGATTGTATTAGACAATCACAAGGCCACATTCGCCTTATTACAAAAATTACAATGATTTACACACACGTGTTCCATACTAGTGTTTCGCTCTTTCTATACCATATTGTACTGGACACACACCTCGGCCTCTCATGCACGAGCGTTGTCATTCAGAGTTTCTACCACAATTCTAGTCACAACCTAGAATTATACCAATCTTAACTATGCCATTTGTTTTCGGGGTAAAGTTTCCTCACTCTCCCTAACTCATTTTTAACATGCATATTATCTCATTCATTTTAACAACAATATTAGATAGATATGGCATAACACAAATATTACAAATAAATACATATAATCACACATCACATAAAACATCACTTTCGGTTTCCCTCCGATTCATTTAATCGGGTAACGAAATCAATATTTCTCACTCTTATCCCGTAGGATATTTTCACAACTTTACATTGGCTATAAATATGCCTCGATCGGATTTACGATTCAAAAGATGTCAATTCCAACCTTTCACAAAACATTACTTTCCTTCATTTCTCACTAAATAAAATATCTCACCTCATACCCAAGATTTCCACTTTTTATCAGATAGAGGGTCGTCATAGCTTTCTAATGACACCAAGAACGTCCCGATCCGAGTTACGGATCAAAAGTTATGAAGGAAACAAAACGGAAAAGCTGTCATGTTCGCTTTGCGAAGCAGCCAGTGAATGCTCGCTCTCTCATTCGCAGTGCGAATCTCCCAGCGATTGCCTAAACAACACTGGGTTCGCTACCCCATTCGCAGTGCGAGCGTCTGGCGAATCGTGGCAGAACCAAAACAAGGTAAAGTTCGCAGTGCGAACCTCTGGCGAATGTTCGCCCTCATCCTCGCCGTGCGAATAGCCAGCGAATGTTCGATTTCCCCTTCGCTAGGGGACTCGCAGTGCGAACCTGTGAAAACTGGGTTTCTCAGCAGTGTGAAAACAGAGCTTTGGGACCAAAAACCCATCCAAAACTTCACCCAACACACAAACTTGCATTAACAGATGATCATACATGGCTAATGATTATACTACACAGTTTATAACTCATTTTATCCGTTAGATTTCATTGATTCAACAATTTATCATTTTCTCTCAATTTCTAACCTAAATTCCAAACATCTATTTCTAAAACTTAGAGTTTCTAACTAGAACCCACCTGATAGTCGAAGAGGAGTTTGAAGAAGATGCTGATGATCCATGGGTTTCTCTTCTTCATCTTTCTCCATTTTCTCTCTTTCTCTTCATTCCTTTTCCTTTTCTTCTTCTTCTTTACTAACTTCTTCTTTTTTCTCTTTTTCTTTCTCTTTCCAAATATATACATATATTATACTATTATTATATAATATAAATCCAATAGGGTGAAATATCTCCAATTGATATTTTGTCATCTCAACCAATTTATCAATTATTAGAGTTATCATAAAAGTCTCTCTTGAACTGATAATAAATTGATCTCTTCAGAGTTCATTAGTTGCTCTATTGATCCCAAATGTCGATACTTAAAGTACTTAGAGGATTTCCCAAATCCAATTAATCAAAGATAGAGCACATAGATGCTCATCTGATCTCCTCTGATATCCAATTGAGCATTTAGATAATATGGGGTATTACAGCAAGCCAAACCTACATATAAGTCTCTACTAGTAAAAAGATGGATGACCCTTTCTATTGTGATTTTAAAGACGACTTCATCTTGTATCCACTTTGTAAAGTAGTCCACTCTAACAATCAGAAACTTTAGTTGGTCGGGTGCCAGAGGAAATTGGCCCATAATGCCCACACCCCCATTGGTATAATATCCACAAAGTCGTAACAAAATGAAGGAGTTCAGTTGGTGCGTGATGCAGGTTAGTGTGCCTCTGGAATTTGTTGCATTTCTTGAAAAATGCCATATTATCCTTCATTAGGGTGGCCCATACTAGTTAACCCTTATCAGCTTGTGGGCGAGAGCCCATCCAGTAATATGATTGCCACAAGCCTTTAATGTACTTCAGTGGAGACTAGGGTGATTTCATGTCCCTATAGACACCTTAACATGGGATAAGGCCTTCCAATTTTATAGACCCTCCCTAACATCAGAGAGTACTTTGATGCGCGCTTTTGAATCTTTTTCACCTCTAGCTTGTCTTGTGGTAGTTCATCTAATTACAAATAGTGTATTATGAGTGTAACACCCAAAATTTAATTAATTAATTTAATTTGATTATTTAGATTTTTATTTAAATATTTGGTGTTTGGTGTGCCTTTAAATTATATTCGGTGATTATATGTGTTATTGGGGTGTAATGGTAATGGTAGGGTGTGGTGAGAATATAGGAGCTTGGTAGAATATTTAGCATTTTAATTATTATTAGAAATAAAATGAGAAAATTGGTCAAAATAAAGAGTTTGGCCAATTGTGTCATTTGAGGGAAGTATGTGGCAAGAGGAGAGAAGTTGGGAATAGATTAAGAAAAATCTATAATTTTGTGAAATAATTAGAATACTATATATATATTCTAAAAGTTGGCAAAAATTAGGTTTTTAGAGAAACATTTTATTAGTACGTGAAAACAAAAGGGTAGAGAAACAAGATCTTTTAAGAATGAGGGCTAGGTTTTGAAGGGGGGATCCATAGGAGTTGCTTGGATTACTATTGTTGTTGGAAATATAATGCCGGGGGAGGGGGGGGGGGGGAGAAAGGGCTCTCAATATATGTGTATTGCATGATGGGGTAGAGAAGAGAGGTCCTTTCTCTCATTAGGGCTCCATGACTTTCTTTGATGAATTGATATTGTGTTAGAAATCTTGGAATTTGTTGATTGATTATGTGTATACATGTGTTTCTATGATTGAATTTATGTTTGAATTACCATGAAAATGCATGTATACAATTCTGCCATTGATGAATGTTTAAATGCTTGAGTTGTGTTCATGATTGGTGATGAAACTATTGTTGAAATTGTTGATGAATTACTATGAATCATGATTAATTGGTGAAACTAAGTGTTAGTCTTTGGGAAATTATCATGTTTTATGTAATATAATTGATGTGTGAATTAGCTTGAGCGTTTGCCTTTTTACTGAATTGAAATCAGAGGTTCGGAAAGACTCGAATGAAGATGGTGTCGACACATGTTGTACCAAGCCTAAAGTTGATGAAAGACTCGAATAAAGATGGCGTCGATCCAACACAATACATAAGATTCATTGGACCATTAAGATACCTTTGTCACACAAGGCCTGATCTAGCATACAATTTAGGTATGGTGAGTAGATTCATGCAAAAGGCATAGGTATCACACATTGCAGCCACAAAGAGCATAATAAGGTATCTCATAGGAACACTTGACTATGTCATTTTGTTTCTTGCAACAGATGAAGGAAAGGAATGCAGACTAGTTGGATAAACTAACTCAAGTTAGTATGGTGATGTTGAGGATAGAAAATCCGCAACTGGTTATGTGTTTATGTTAGGTGGTGCACCAGTTACTTGTAGATCAAGAAAAGAGGAAGTTGTAGCGTTGCCATCATGTGAGGTTGAGTACATAACTGCCTCTCTTTGTGCATGTTAAGTAACATGGATGGCGAATATGATCTAATAGATTGCAGGTGAAAATCATGGAGCAATGAATTAGGTGGTGTGTTAAATATGCAATTCTTTATTTTAAGCATGTATGTGTAGATGCAGAATTCAACTGAGTCGAAATAACATGTATTCAACAGAGTTGAACTTAATGTATAATAGTTGAATCTACATGTATTCGAAATAAGTTCGAATATAACTTATAGTAGGCAATGATGCATGTATCCAACAGAAAGTCAAATACAATAAGTAGTAGGCAAAGTTTTGTTTACTCGATAGGTAGTCGAATGCAGTTTACATTAAGTCGAAGTTAGAAAGAGGATGCATGTTGTAATGAGTCAAAGAAATTTTAAGAACTACTTGATATGCAAGTAATCTCATTCTCCCAAAACCTAATTTTCTCTTTTTCTTCCCCTATTCTCTCTAAAAGATTTCCTCTTCTCATTTCAAATTATTGTGCGGCAAAATCATTTTGTAACAAAGGTGTGGTTGAATTACTCGAGTGAAGAGTGAAAAACAAGAATATTTAATCAATCAAGAAAGTGATTGATTTTTTTTTTCTTTCAAGACCGGTTCCAATAATAAATAATTTAAAATTCATCTTTAAGTGTGATAACAACATACACTCTAATACTTTCAGTGTTTCAAAACACCTAACGCGAACTGTCCAATTAGATAGGAAACTAAATGATAGGACATTTTGGTAAAGTCATATGACCGTAGTTGTAATTACTCATAATTCTGTTATGTTATGTTTTGATTTTTTTTTTTTAAATTTGTTATATTTAAAAATTGAAACTTTACGTAGGATTTTTTTTTTGTAGATTTTATTTTATTTTATTTGCTAAGTTTTTGTAAATTTTATATTTATGAAATTTATGTGAAGAGATTTATTTTATGAATATTTTTACTAATTTTTAATTTGTCCTTCATCCAAATGGGCTTTGACCAATTCTGTTAGACCCATTCTATGTTGGCCCTTGGACCTCGGGTTTTTAGGGTTTCACACTCCTATATAAATAATTCGGCAGCGTTCAACTTCTTCATTGCATCATTCCTTTATGGCTTTTCTAGATCTATACATTTTCAATCTTTATATTGCTATATGTTTTACCTCTATGCGCGTTCTAGATCTTTTCCTTTGGCTTAATTATTCAGTTTTCATAGTCCTTTTTGAATTTGCCTCACTACACCTTTAGCTTGTTTTCTAATATTTTCCATGAAAATCAAAGCTAGTCATAGAGGCACAAATTGAATTTCCGGCGGTTTTCACGTGGTGTTTAAACTTTCAATGTTTATTCCTCTAAAAAAATTCGCCACAGCTATTATTTTATATATCTTAATTCTGGCTATGATTACATATTATCCGCGCTTCTGAGTTTTCTGTATGAAGTATATCGGAATAATTGGTTGAATTTCTTGATATGAGCCAAATCATAATTTGTTATTGTATTAAATTTTTTGATCACTTTCAATTGTTATGTTTTGTTATGATATTTGGCTGTGATGACAATTTTTTCAGCTTTATGCCAGTTCTGCTTCTGAAAAATCGTGATTGATAGAGCTGTAATATATATTCTGAGCCTTTTACAATTTATACTTAATTGTGCAATTTTGATTTCAGTAGTTGTATGGAGTTTTTCAATTATTGTACTCTTTTTCTCCTAACTGGAATAAGAGTCTGAATAAACTCAAATATTATGTGTTGTCTATCAGCTTCATCTCTTGTATCCCACGAGCTTGGAGTTAAATAACAGCACGAAATTCATTTTGAATATGAACTCAATTTTTTTTTATTTTAAATTGTTTTGCAAATTATTTTTAATCAACTTGTGTTGTTTTGATGTTTATATTGAATTACTTTCATGTTAATTAGTGTTTAGAGTAGCTTTTGACTGAAAGTGATGGTTGTGATGATTATAAACAATTCCTCGTACTGAATGCTAAGGGCATGATAGACACTTATACACCCATAGAATATGAGCAACCATTTTGTTTCAATTTATTAAATGAATCATTTATGGCATTTTATTTTTCATTATCAATTGCATTATTCAAAATGGGAAATTTTGAGAAATTTACCATTATTTGAGAAATGGGAAATTTGATTTTGTGGGAGAATTAAGCATATTTTGCGAAGCATAGTGTATATAATGATTGCTTTGCTAGCTTCCTCCACATATTGATTGCGTGGTGTTTAAAGCCCTTTACAAAATTGATTGATATTGGGTTACGCACACCTCCAAATACAGTTTAAAATCACGTTAATTTTCTTATTAACACATTGATTTTGTTAAAGTAATTGTTATGATTATGCAATGTTTATCTCCTATAACAAAATGCGCAGCACTTCATCCTTGATCTGGCTCAATTATCTAGAGGCTTGTTTAATTTCTTTTTCCATAGAATTTTCAAATCCTTACATTTATTGCTTTTTGTTTTTAACTCTAGGATGAGTTGCATTGATTCATGATGTTTTACTAATTGATATGAGTTTATAATGCATGATATTTTACCATAATGGAAGAGTGTGGAAACATGATTGTTTTAAGGTATCTAATCAAGTGATCAAAGGCAAAGATGACAACCTAAAGACACCTAGTATAACAATATGTAAGCAAACAAGTATATGCTTTAAAGGACACTTGTTTAGATGTTAGCAACCGAAAATGCTTTGGTGATTACTTGTCAATTGTGTATGAGTGAACCATGTTTTATAAAACAACAATTGATGCAAGAGTCATATTGTAAGGAAGGCAAGATAAAGTTTGAGCACGGCTAAGAGTCACACCAGTGAAGGAAAGGAAAATTCCAAGTCATCTTGGTGAAGTACATTGAAAGGTTATTTCTAAATAGACATTGGAAACCTTTTTAAATAAAAGAGAATTAGAGGCATTTGAATAAATTGTTTATATAAATAGATTTTGGAGGTTTTTTTATATTGAAAAATTTGAAAGGTAACGTTTAAATTACAAGCATTAAGACAAGTTTTTAAGTCTATTTTAAAAAAATTACCTTTCTAAAATTATTTGAGTTGTCCTAGTTAGGGTTGGCATCTATTGAGGTTAAAGGTGAATCTTAAAATGATGTGTTTTTAGGTAAGAGTATTTTATTATGGGAGTTTTTTGAGATGCATATCTGCATATTTTTACTAATAGAATTTACTGTAAATAATACACCATACTAAATAATCATTCTAATTAAAATTTAAAATTTTCATGTTTATAAGTTGTTAAACATTCAGCTTTGCTTTCTTATTTTAGGTTCATTTGTAATTTTACATAATTTCAATAGAGTATATTTTATTTGTAAAGTTTGAAATCTTAGCTTTCACACATTCAATATGACTTTTCTAATGCGTTTTAGACAATGATATAAGTGTTAGACTAGAAATATGATCCAATAAAATTTTTTGAATGACAATAATATGGAGTATTAAATGATCTAGGATTAATATTTAAAAATCTTTTTTGCACTCCTTGATGTTTTCCTTTCATGTTAGATCCATTATCATAACCTTGGTAAATCTTTTCGTTTGTTTCACGAAAGGTTACGTTGTTTTTTCCTAGAGTTTTAACAATTGCAATTATTTAAATGAAACGTTTCTCCAATGTTCTCTATCTCTATTTATTTGTTTTTGAGTATGTATGTCAATTGTCTTATATTTAGACAATTTTGTTTCCAGATCAACCCATGAACTCATATTAACAATGTGTTTATTAGTCAGCTCATGACTCCTCAATTGAGAATTCAAATTTTTCAAATCCTTAATACCGCACCATAACTTGCTAATTTACTTGTACTAGAAAGAGTATTAAACAATTTACAACAAAAACAAAATACTTTATCCAAATCTTAAAAATATACTAACCATCTTCTTTACAACAAAAACAAAATACTTTATCCAAATCTTAAAAATATACTAACCATCTTCTTTTACGCTTTTCTCCGTTGGATAATTTTTAAATATAAAATGAGGAAAAAAAATTTCTTGAGGATTCATCTTTAGGAAAATCTATATCGACAGCTTTAAGGGGACATTTTTCTACTATTAAATCTCTTAAATTTACACTAATATTTGTCCATTAACTTGGATCACATATATTTCTAGTCATGTACACTATCAAGTTCTTCTATTAATAAATTATTATTTGTATTTTCATTATTATCTAAGTTGTTAACTAAGTTAACTTCATCTACATTGTTAAGGTCTTCTACTAAATCTACATTTTCATTTTTATGCACCTCTTGATTTAAATTTTTGAGTTGACATTGTTTTATTCTAAAATAAAATAATAAATATTTTAAAGTATATACTAATATAAAATAAATAAAATTAAAACATATAAAATGATTAAAAAATAATAATTAAATATTATTTTTATAATTGCAAGAGATACAATGTGTGAAAGAGGTATGAGGCAAGATTAAAGTGATGAATAGATTAGAGAGAAAGAGGAGAAAAAAAGAGACTTGGAAATTTTGTGAATGTAGAATTATGCTTTAAGTTTGAGAGAGAGAATAGAATTGAAAAATGTTGCTATTTAAAAGGCTTTTATGTGTAATTGTACTTTCAAATTAATTGTAAGAGTAATAATTATAATATAGTTTACTTGTAAAAAAAAACTAACGGTAATAATTACAATTAGTAATAATTATAATTGATCGTGAAGGCTGGATCAGATCCTATTGAAGTGGGTCACCAAGTACGTTTGAGATGCTGAGCGTATGGAGAGGAGAAGGGGGGTGTACCTGCAAGGCACTCCGACACTCAAGTAAGAAAGGGTCAGAGAAAAGAGGCAAGTACAAAGTATGAGTTTCAATGGTGATTATTGAATACCTGACCCTCTCAAGTGAGAGGGTTTATATAGTGCCCCCAGCGCGTGGCTAACGATCCTATTTTCGGGGCGAAATAACCGCTTTCCCGAAGAATAGGTAACTGCCCAAAACTAGCCGTTATGTCGGGCATATGCATAGTGTCGGGCACATGCCCTTAGCTGTTCGGGAAGTGAAGAAGCCGTGCGGAACGGGCAACATTCCCGGGAAGGAGCGATGCAGTCCTTGCCCGGTTGGATGGGCAGAAAGGTAACTTCTTCCCCTTGGTGGATTGGACTTAGGCAATTGGGCCGTTTTGGGAGTAGAGGTGGATTGGGCCATGTCTAGCCATTGGTCCAGTCCAGACAGGAGCCCCCCAAGTCGTTTCTTCCGAGCATGAGAGTGATGACTTAAGGACAGCTCGTGGCTCCGGGGAGCTAGCGTGGAGTCGTCATTTGGTGACGAGGAAGGTCGTCTCGTGGTGCCCGTGACCCCTGGTGTCTGTGACATTCATGACCGCGACCGGGTTGCTCGTCGTACGGGGAGACTAACGGTTAGTCAGAATTGGAAACGTTCGAGCGCCACGTGTGCCTAGAGCCCTGTGTAGCAGTTACTTGGCAATAATGGCTAGTTAGTAGCCATCATGACCTACGAAGGCGTGCCAGTGCACGTGCCTCTCTGTATAAAAGGGGAAGGCCTATTTCATTATGAACTTTTCGCTCTTGTTTCTCTTCGTCTTCTTAAGAGCTCTTGCCCGTCACCGCCGTTTGCTACTCTGGCCACTGCATCAACTTCCGAGCAACCACTTTTTCATCTTCTTAACCAAGTAAGTTTGCTGATTTTGCACTTTTTTATCCCTTTTGATGGTAGTTCATAGATTGCATGCGGTTAGGTTTAGGTTTGGAAGATGAAATAGATTAATTTTCGGCGATTATTGGTGGTGGACGGTGGTCGTGCCACTTTCCGCCGCCGACGGGACCGCTAGGTTTTAGGATATGCTTGTGAATCAGGCGGTTTTCGACGTCATTGCGATGATGATGCATGCGTAACCGCCGTGATTGCCCAGATTCCGGAGTAACGATGAAGTTCCCGGTGAGCCTTTGCAGTTTTCGGTGAAGCTTTGCAGTTTCCGGTGGAGCTTCAAACGGAAACTGGGAAGTGACTCGGGGAGGGTCCTCGCATGGGAGTAGCTTACTCCGGGCATCTCCTCGTGGGAGATTCTTGGAGTTTTTTGTTCGATGTTAGGGCTTAGGCCGGAGACGTCGTCCTTAGCCCTTTGCGCGCCCTTTCACTTGACTAGCGGTGGAAGGGTGGATTTGATTCTTTGTCGAATTCACCTTTTTCTCTGCTTTTCAGGTGATTGACATGGCGACAGAGCCAGATGGGGAGATAATAATAGATTCGTCTGAGGAGAGCTCCTCGGGGAGCTCCTCGAAGAGCAGTAATACTGAAGCTTCAACCGTCCCTAGCGAAGTCGGGGAGGAGCTTGAAGAGAACCTTACTGAGGAGTGGTTGGTGGCTGAGCCTGCCGAGCACGAGTCCATCTTTGCTACTTTCACTGGGAATGTCTTCACGGATGTTGGACCGGAGGGGGAATGAAAGGTGCATTTCCCCTCCCAAGATGATCGGATCTGTTCAGACTTCGGGGATACATTTGGTATGTATGAATATGCCTTTAAGGAGTAAGGGTTGAGGTTGCCCTTCACCGATTTTCAGCGGTCGGTCTTCGTGCACTTGGACCTGGCTCCGTCGCAGTTGCATCCCAATTCGCTGACATTCATTCGTGCCTTTGAGTTGACGTGCGTGCATTTGATGGTAGGGGCTACTCTTCCTTTGTTCTTCACTGTCTTTCATCTTCAGCGGCAGCTGACGGGGAGGAAGTATGGTTGGGTCTCGTTGAAACAGCCCCGCAAGCTGTTCAAGCCCTTCTCAGAGTCAATCTGGACGTTCAAGGAAAGGTTCTACATCATAGAGTCTGTGCCGGAGGCTGCCCAGGATATCACTTATGCCTGGGAGATCGAGGTTGACGAGGAGGGTAACGACCTGCACGATGAGGTTGAGAGGTTTATCGGGGAGAGAGTATACAAGTTCCCCATCCACTGGGGACCTGGCCATTTCACCAAGGAGCCCAATGAGTAAGTCCTCAAGCGGAACAACCTAGACGGGTAGGATGCCGTTACTTACGAGACGCTGGTGAAATACGTCAACTCCTTCCGGCTTGTTGAATGCTGGACGAAGAAGGGTGACCCCATCTTCGAGGAGGATGGAAGCCAGAGGGTGAAGTACCACTTTATTAACGTCAAGGCGCTCTTGGAGTGCAAGACTCCCGCGGAAGCTTATAAATTGCTCGGTAGTCTTATTTGTTTTAACTTGTCCGACATATTTTTACTTCGTCGTCTAACGTTCTTGTTCTGTTTGTGCAGGTGAGATGCCTCAGGCTCATGAAAGGATGGTGAAGAATGCTCTTGCGAGGAACAAGCCCGAAACGGCTCCTCCCAAGTCTCGATTCGTCAATCCGCGTGCTCCCACTCCTCCTCAGCCTTTTGCGGGGACCTCTTCTCACACTCATGTTCCCTGGGGATCTCCTCTACCGTTGACCTCACAAACTAAGCGGCCGAGGGCCAATGACGCCGTGGATCTCAGCCGGGCCTCGAAGAAAGGGAAGTTCGAGCTTCCTTCTTGCATACTCGACAGGAGATTCTTCGAGGGGGCATTCTTGGTTGTGCCGCAGGCATAATCTCTTCGGCTGGAAAACATGGATCGCCCGAGCAAGAGGGCGTTGGTGGCCCAAGATGCCTCTGCACTGGTCAGAGTTTTGGAGATGGCGGCCATCTACGCTGAAGGGGATTCTGCATCTGAGTTCGAACTCAAGGCTGCTCGGGCTACCATGGCGTCTCTTGACGATGCCCGAAAGAAGGCTGACGAGGAGGCGGCCAGGCGCTGAAGAAGGAGAATTCTATGTTGTCTGCAGAGAAGAAGGCGGTTTAGGAGCTGGTCCAGCAGCTGAGGGCGGTCAATGCTCTGGGAGAAGATGAACCCGAGGACGTGAAGGAGTTAAAGACAAGGTCTGAACTAGTTACCCGTATGTTGGCAGCCGAGGATGACAACATCGTCATTGCGGACGAATCCTTCAGGAATGCCGTGTCTCAATTGCGAGTGGTGAACCCCGAACTCAACTTCTCCACCGAGGGTATCCACTATCTGGTGCACGTTGAAGATGGACGAATCATTATGCCTGACTCCCTCCTTGAAGAGCATGCCGAGGATCAGTCCGCGGGGAACCAGGAGCCTCAACCCAACTCTGAGCAGGTTGACCGGATGGATGAGTGAAGGATTTTCTTGTTGTTGTAATATTGTCCGGCCTGCGTGCTGTGTAATTTGTTGTAATTTATTTTGAATGGGGGGCGTGGCCCCCGGTTTATGTAACCAAGTACAATTGTGGTCCTTGCGGCCACTTATTATTTTTAATTATGTGCCCGGTCCTTGTGGCCGGTTTTGTGATTTGCATGGCTTTATCTGCTTTAAATTTCGCTAAGTGTTGTTACTTATGCTCGTTTATGTATGTATGCCCGTAATAGGGGTTACTTTGATTTGCTTCAGGTTTTGGGGATTGCTCGTTGTAGATGTGTTCGTCAGTGAGGGGAACTGGACAAACGACCGGGGAATATCCAGGCGAGGACGCGGAGCTCAGGTCGCGTTTGAGGCCTAAGTTCGCGGCGTAAACCTCCCATCGCGAGCTGGGTGTTCTGCATGTCGTGGTACTTTGACGACGGCGATGCTCGATTGTGGGACCGCTGTCGAGCAGAGTCCCGGCTCGTTCCTGAGCGGGATTCTGCTTCACTGGCATGCGACGCTTATACCTAGGTGTGCATCATGGTCGATAGGTGATGCTCGTTGTCGTGACGGATCGAACCGATAGTTAAGGCCTTAGCTGTAGTATTATTTTAGCTTTTCGGCGTTCCATGGTCGAGCAAGTTCTTCCCCGTTGAGTTGTTCTAGGTAATAGGCCCCATTCTCTGTTTTTGCGCGGACACGATAGGGTCCTTCCTAGTTAGCGGCTAATTTGCCTTCACGAGAGTCTTTATGGTTTCTTCTTAGGACAAGGATTCCTACGTCGAACTCTCGTCGTATCACCTTGACGTTATGCCTGATGGTAATTTTTTGTTTTAACGAGGCTTCGCGGAGGGCTGCCCCAGATCGGACTTTCTCGACGAGGTCGAGTTCCTCTCTTAATGATTTGTCGTTCATCTCCTCGTCTAAGGGTGACTCTGTTCGCCTGGAGGGTACGTGAACTTCGATGGGGATCACAACCTCGGTCCCATAAGCCAGGCGAATGGGTGTCTCCCCGATTGAAGAGTGTGGAGTTGTGTGGTATGCCCATAAGACACTGTGCAGCTCCTCGACCCAAGCTTTCTTCGTTTCATCCAGCCTTCGTTTGAGGCCCCTAAGGATGACTCGGTTCGCCGCTTTAGCTTGCCCGTTTGTCAGGGGATGTTCGACGGATGCGAAGTGTTGCTTCGTGCCCACCTGGGCGACGAAGTCTTGGAACTTCCTGTCCGTGAACTGTGTCCCATTGTCCGTGACTACCGCTTGGGGGATGCCAAAACGTGCGAGGATGTTTCATTTGTAGAAACACAGTATGTTAAGGGAAGTTATCTTGGCCAGAGCCTCCGCTTCTATCCATTTTGTGAAGTAGTCCATGCCTACTATTAAGTATTTATTATGAATTGATCCTACCACGAATGGTCCCAGGTTGTCTAGGCCCCACCAGGCGAATGGCCACGAGGAGGACATAGATTTGAGCTCGTTAGGTAGAGCTAGGTGCATGTCCCCGTGCCGTTGGCATTTATCGCATTTCTTTACGTGCTCTTTAGCGTCATGTTGCATGGTTGGCCAGTAATATCCTGCTTGGAGGGCCTTTCGGGCAAGGGACCTCCCTCCGAGATGTTGGGCGTTGATTCCCTCGTGGATTTCACGCAAGATATGAGCGAGCTTCTCTTCCTCGACACACTTGAGAAGCGGGATGAAGAATCCTCGCCTGTAGAGTTTATCTTCGAGCAAGCTCTTCGCCTAACTACGCTGGCTTCTTTGTGGTTGGACGGGAGTTTGTCTCTAGCGAGGTAGTTGTAAACGGGGGTCATCCAGCAATTGCTGTCGCCGATCACTTGTACGTCGAGCGTCGAGGAAGCTTTCTCAATGCTGGGTCGAGGAAGTACTTCTTGTATGACGGACTTATTTTCGCCTTTCTTCTTCGTGCTGGCTAGTTTGGACAAAACGTCTGCCCGGACATTGTGTTCGTGGGGAACATGTTTCACTTCCACCGCTGCGAACTTCGTCATCTTCTTCTTGACCAAGGCAAAGTATTCGGTTAGGTTGTCGTTTTTGGCTTGATATTCCCCTCGGACTTGAAGGGCCACGAGTTGTGAATTTGTGCAGATAACGCCTTCTTCCGTACCAAGGTCTTCGGCCAAGCGTAGCCTGGCGAGGAAGGCTTCGTACTCAGCCTGGTTGTTAGAGGTGGGGAAGGATAGGGTGAGTGAAACTTCAACGATGATTCCCTCGTTGCTTTCCAGTATGATGCCTGCCCCGCTCCCCGCCGGACTGGAGGCCCCGTCCACGAAAATGGTCCATTTGCGCACTGCGTAAGTTGGGGAGTTTGCGAATGTCATTTCTGCGACGAAGTCGGCCAGGGCCTGGGCTTTGAGGACTTTCCTGCTCTCATACTGGATGTTGAATTCGGACAGCTTGAGCGACCACTTGAGCATTCTACCGGCCATGCCTGGTCGTCCCAATAGCTGCTTTACGGGTTGATCTGTTCGAACCACAATCATGTGGGCTAGGAAGTAGTGTCTCAGTCTTCTAGATGCGTTGATAAGAGCCAGCGCCGCTTTTTCAATCTGTTGGTATCTCAGCTCTGGCCCCTGTAGTGCTTTGCTCGTGAAGTATATGGGCTTCTTCCCGTCAGGTGTTTCGCGAATAAGAACGGCGCTCACTGCCTCGGTTGCCACAATGAGGTATAGGTACAAAGTTTCGCCGTTGTCCGGGCGAGAGAACGGGCGGTTCTGAGAGTGCTCGTTTCATGTGAAGAAGAGCCTTGTCACATTCCTTGGTCCATTCAAACGCTACCTCCTTGCGGAGGAGTTTGAAGAATGGTAAGGCGTGTTGGGCAGACTTGGCCACGAAACGGGACAATGACGCGAGCATCCCGTTGAGGGACTGAATTGATTTCTTTGACTTGGGCGTCGGAAACTCGGAGAATGCTTGGCACTTATTGGGGTTGGCTTCGATTCCTCGTTCCGTTAAGTAGAAGCCGAGGAACTTGCCTGCCCGGACACCGAACGTGCACTTCTCCGGGTTGAAACACATTTTGTACTTTCTGGCCTGTTCGAAGACCTTCCTTAGATGGGCAGTGTGATCGGTTTCCTCGTGGGATTTTACGATCATGTCATCCATATAGACTTAGAGCATGTCGCCTATCTCTCCCCGGAAGACCTTGTTCATCATTATTTGATAGGTCGCACCGACGTTCTTCAGGCCGAAGGGCATTACGTTGTAGTAATAGTTGCCTGATTCGGTCATGAAGGCCGTGTATTTTTTATCGCTCATTGCCATTGGAATTTGGTTATAGCCCGAGTAGGCGTCCATGAATGATAAAAGTTTAAAACCGGCAGAATTATCAACAAGTTTATCAATATTGGGGAGGGGGTAAGCATCCTTCGGGCATGCCTTATTAAGATCGGTGTAGTCAACGCACATTCACCATTTTCCATTAGATTTTTTCACAAGTACAACGTTGGACAGCCAAGTGGTGTACTTGGCCTCCGAAATAAATTTGGCCTCGAGGAGGTCTTTTACAGCTTTTTCTGCAGCCTCCGTTTTCTCCGGAGACTGCTTTCTCCTATGTTGCGCTACTGCTTTGACGACCAGGTCAATCGTGAGTTGATGGCAGGCGACGGACGGGTCCAAGCCGGGCATCTCGGTGGCGCTCCAGGTGAAGAGAACGACGTTCACACGGAGGCAGACTTTGAGTTGCTTCCTTGCGATGTCGGGGAGGTCCGCACCAATCTTCACTACCCCCTGGGGATCGTCGCCGAACAAGACGAGCTCGAAGTTGCCATCCGGGATTGGGCGCGTCGGATGGGAGCTGCTGCTGGACATGGTAGACGAGCTGGTTGAAGCTGCTTGGTCCTCCTGCTGGTCTTCTTCAGCGAAGCAGCTGTCGAGGTTGATGTAGTCGACCTGAGGCAGAGTCTTGGCTTCCTCGGAACTGCTGGGCAAGGCGAGTTTGTTCGAAACCTTTGGCTTGGACACAATGGCGTTGAGTCCCTTTGTAACTGCTTCGAAACATCGTCGTGCTGCTTAGATGTCGCCGTGGAGGGTGGCGTCCATCCCCTTTGAAGTGTAATACTTCATCTTCAGGTGGTCGGTTGAGGGCACATCTACCAACTCATCCAATGTTGGTCTTCCGAAGATACACTGGTACAGTGACGGGTAATCGATCACCAAAAACTGCACTTTGACGGATCTGGCCGTCTCTGCTGATCCAAAAGTGACGATCAGTTTGACATATCCCCATGGTTTGGTCACCGATCCATTGAATCCTTTCAAATCAGACCCCACATAGGGGGTGAGGTGTGATTCGTCCAGCTGAAGTGTTGAGAACAGCTGGGAGTACATAACGTCGACCGAGCTGCCTTGGTCGACGAGGATTCTGCGAACGTCGAAGTTCACCATTCGAGCTCTAACGAGCAAAGGTATGCTCGAGTTCAGAGATCCTCCGAGGAGCTCTTCCCAGTAGAAGGAGATGGGGACAGAGCCCTTCTGGGCTTGGTTGAGTGTGGTCACCTTATTGGAGCTCGTGTTGATTAGGTGCTCAAATTTTCTTTTCACGGAGCCCACCGTGACTTTGTTGAAACCTCCGCCTGAGATGACCATAGAGGATGGGAATGTCTCCCACGAGCTTTGGACCGCGAAGTAGGCAGGAGCGCTGAGCTCATCTGGGACGTAAAAGTCCTCTGGTTGCGATACGTACATGGCGACCTGGATGTTGGTCTCTTCCGAAGAAGGCACCTCTTCCTCTACCTTTTTGGACTCCTGGGCGTCTTGCCAGGGATCGTCTTTCTTCTTAGTGAACTGTTTCAGGTGGCCATCCCTGATCAGTATCTCGATAGCATCCTTCAAATGGATGCAGTCTTCGGTAGTCTGGCTGTGACTCTTATGGAACCGACAGTACTTTGATTTGTCGGTGTTGGGTTTGGTAGGTATTTGTTTGGGGAAGTGGACCCCTGCTTGCTTGAATTCTGAATTTGCGCATTCAGACAGTATCTTCTCCCTGGAGACGGTCAGGGGGGTGTAGTCGTGGAATCGTCCGGAGGGTCCCTTGCTGTCGCGGGAGTCCCGAGGACGGTCTTCGCGTTTCCTTTCTCCTCGACGGGATGCCGAGGATTCCTCGCCTCTAGAGGCCCGAGCGTTCTCCTGGTGACGAGAAGCTCGGATTGAGTTGGCCACTTCCTTCTCCTCGTACTGGATGTGCGACTGTGCCTTTAGGAGGAGGGCATCCAGATTCCTCGGAGGCGCTAGGCCGACGACTTTAGAGAATTCTGAGCCCGGGCGGAGTCCTTGTTCGAGCAAGAATTTTTTCATCTCGTCCGTTGTAGGGAACTGTACCGCTTCTTTGTTGAACCTCTCGATGTATGCTCGGAGAGGTTCGTCCTTTCCTTGGATTATGGCCCCAAGAGAGGCTTCAGTCTTGGGGTGATGCCATGAGGCATTGAAATGCCAGAAGAACATCCTCCCCAGTTGCTTCCATGACGTAATAGATTCTTCAGGCAACTGCTTGTACCACGTCATTGCCCCTTTTCGGAGTGTGGTTGGAAATAGCCGGCACTTGATGGGGCCCCGGACGCCACGGTAATCTAACAGCGCATTAATGTTTTTGATGTGCTCATCAGGGTCAGTCGTTCCGTCGTACGTGCCTAGTGCTAGGGGCTTCTCCAGGCCCTTGGGGAGGCGTGTTACCAAGATCTCTTGAGATAATGGGCCGTGCGGCTCATCATCGCTGTTGGAACTAGATGGTGACGGGGACCGAATGACTCGCTCGTGTCGGCGACTTCTTCGTGGAGAAGGTGAACGGGCACGACCCTTTGACCTGACCGGAGGTGACTGCTTGTCTCTTTGGGTCCTCTTATGGCCGGGAGAGTGCTGGTTCCGCGGGGAAACCTGATCGCGTTTCCGAACATCGCGAGATTCTGGCTCTTGGCGCAGCCTTCGATCGACTTCTCGCTGAGGTTGCGGGCTCTTGGATCGTCGATGGTCCTTCCTCGGAGGAGGGGAGGACTTTGGGCGAGCAGATTCTTCCAATGCCCCGATCTTTTCGTTTTGCTGAAGGATTAGGAGGTTGGTTTTGTTGATCGCCTCCAGGAGGGCCACCACGGCCGGGTCGGCGTTGGGTGGAACAGGGACGGGCTGGATGGCCAGCGAGGGCTGGTCGTCTTCGCGATTAGCAGGAGTAGGGGCAGGAGAGGTCGTGGCCCCGTCTCTCAGAAAACGGGGATCTCCGAGGAGAGAAGATGGACCGTCAATGTCAGTCTTGTTGACGGGGAGGACAACAGATTGGAGAGCACCTTTGGCGTGATCTTGAGAGGCCATGATGATCTTGAAAATTTGTTTTGATCTTTGGTTTCCGGGGAAAGAAAGAAGGGGAGAACAAGATTTCCCACAGACGGCGCCACTGATCGTGAAGGCTGGATCAGATCCTGTTGAAGTGGGCCACCAAGTACGTCTGTGATGCTGGGCGTATGGAGAGGAGGAGGGGGTGTACCTGCAAGGCACTCCGACGCTCAAGTAAGAAAGGGTCAGAGAAAAGGGGCAAGTACAAAGTATGAGTTTCAAGGGTGATTATTGGATACCTGACCCTCTCAAGTGAGAGAGTTTATATAGTGCCCCTAGCGCGTGGCTAACGGTCCTATTTTCGGGGGGAACTAACCGCTTTCCCAAAGAATAGGTAACTGCCCAAAACTAGCCGTTATGTTGAGCAGGTGCCCAAAACTAGCCGTTATGTCGGGCATAGGCATAGTGTCGGACATATGCCCTTAGCTGTTTGGGAAGTGAAGAAGCCGTGCGGAATGAGCAGCATTCCCGGGGAGGAGCGATGCAGTCCTTACCCGGTTGGAGGAGCAGAAAGGTAACTTCTTCCCCTTGGTGGATTGGACTTAGGCAATTGGGCCGTTCTGGGAGCAGAGGTGGATTGGGCCATGTCTAGCCATTGGTCCAGTCCAGAACAATAATAATTCTAATAGTCATAATAATAGAGTCTAATATTACAATTCAACATGCTTTGCTTTCAATTCATGATACTGCTACCTTTGCTACATTTTCAGCCTACTTTCAATTCATAATACTACTACATTTTCAATTTAGCTCAGCCTACTAAATGTACATAAGAATAACATACCCTACCCTATTAAAGAAAATATTTTTGAGGCCCTAGGCAAAGGCCTCACTTGCCTTGCCATAGGGCCAGCTCTGGTCCTAGTTGAATTAGGAATTGTCAATAAACTATATATACCCAATTAATAAACAATGTCTTAATGACAATTCACTTTAGAGAAACCAATTGATTGATACATTAAATTTGTTTCAAGAATATTTCTTTTTTTTGTACTATTCTTATTATAAAAAGAGATCTTTTTCTATATTCACATATAGAGTAGACTCTTTTATCTCACTCTTCACTTTCTCTCAATTATTTTCTACCATTACTCACTTAAATTAAGTTGTAGTTATTTAAGAAAGTATTTTTTTTGTGAGAAATTTTGTATTAAAGAATGTGCAGTATTATAAATTTACAACGTAGTGTTTCTTGGTTGAATAATTCTCGAAGGATTCTTTTTTGGACTGAGTAATTTATCTTTAAAGTAGTGTTTGTTTGGTTTCAAAAGGTAAACCTGTTAAAAGTTATGATTAGGGGTCGTCATTAGGTTCACAAGCTTAGTATTATTTAAAATTTAATTTGGTTTGAGATAAACATGGTTTAAAATCTCAATTTGGTTTGTGGTGATTTTGATCAAAATCTTGATTTAGGTTGTCAGTTTAGTTTGATTTAAAAGTTTGTTTTGGTTTGTGTTCATCTTAGTTAAAAGCTCATCTTGATTTGAGATAAGTTCATAGAAAATTTTGGTTTAGTTTGAGGACTAATTGTTTTAAGTTGTTGTTTGGAAAGACCAATTGTTTTAATTTATTATTGGAAAGGAAGACTAATCGCTTTTCTTTGCAAGTTTTTGTAAGGAATAAAGACTATTCCAGACTGGACCAATGGCTAGACATGCCCCAATCCACTTCTGCTCCCTGAACGGCCCAATTGCCTAAGTCCAGCTGAGGAGGGGCAACATTTACCTTTCTGTCCCTCTACCGGGCACATATGGACAGATGAGTCTCAAGGTCATTTGCTCCTCCCCGATATTCCTGCCCGTTACGCACGGCTCCACCATCCAAGAACGGTCATGACGCCTGTACCCGGAACTACGCCTTTGCCCATGGTAACGGCTAGTTTTGGGCACCTCTGCCCGTCATAACGGCTAGTTTTTGGCAGTTACCTATTCTTCAGGAAACAGTTATTCTGCCCCGAAAATAGGGACCGTTGGCCACGCGCTGGGGGCATTATAAAAACCCTCTCATGAGAGGGTCAAGTATCCAAAAATAATCCTAAGAACTCATACTTTTGTACTTGCCTTTCTCTCCCCGATTCTTACTTTAGCATTAGAGTGCCTTGCAGGTACACCCCCTCCTCATCTCACACACCCAGCATCACAGACGTTCTTCTTGGCCCATTTTAGGATATGATCAGCCTTCATGATCAAAGACTAACAGCTCGTGGTTGAAAGTTAGTTTAAAATTTTATTTTTCTTTGTATAAAAGGGTTTGAGAGTTTAACATACTAAAATCTCATTTCATTTTGATAGTTCCTCTAATTTCTATTATCATTCTTTTATCCTTTTAAGTCTTTTTTTTTTCATATTTAGTTTTGGTTGCTATTTCAAAAAACAATTTTAAAAACAATTTTAAACTCTGATAAAAGACATAGAAACATTTTCAATTTATTGTTATTGTTAAACATACAATTAATCTTTCTCACTCTCTTATGTGAAGTCAATGACCAATACATGACATCGGAGTCTAACTTTTTTTCAAAGATTATCGTTTAAAGATGACTTCCAACACCTTTTTTTAATAAAAGATTTTTCCTAAACACACTTCCACCATTTAATTGTCTTTAGTTTGAACTATGGAAATATATATTCAATTTTTCATTCAATATTAAAAATTCTACTATTATTTCTTGGTCTTGACACATTTTCTAAAAAGAGATATTCCCTAAACACAAGCCCATAATTTAATGGTGATAAATTTGAATTATAGAAAGTTATATTCAATTTTTCATTCAATATCAGAGTTCCACTATGATTTGTTTGTATTTCATTATGATTTGTGATAAATTGCTATTATCACAATATTCAAATTAATGTTGAAAATATAAAATTCTTCTTTCTCGATCTTTGACTTGTACATATAGTTTACGAACTGAACTATTTGGGAAATCTTCACGCAAAATTATTTTTTGAGTCTTCCAACCCTAACAATATGCTCATAAGTCTTTGTTTTGTAGCAATATTTACTCAATCCCATCAATATCTTAAGTGTTAGTTTGTCCAAAGATTGAGAAGAACTCCTACCTCTTATGTTAGCTTTCACACAACACTGTCAAGGTCAAATCGGAGAGAAGAACCTTCTTCTTTTCCAATACAATTGTCAAAACCACCCAAAACACCACACACCTTGCAAACCTCTGACATCTTAACCAAATCTTCAAAGAAACATTAACTTCAATAATGAATCTCCTCAACAACCAATAATCTTCGAAAATAAGACTCAAATCCATACAACAATTGAGAACGAATGAGGTAGAAGATGAAAGAAATCGTTTGCAAGTGTTTATTAAAGATTATCAAATTAATACTAAAAGTATGTGTTTTCTATCATTGTGAAAGGTTTTTGAGAAATTGATTTTATAGGTGGTGGAGATCTAACACAAAATTGAGTGAAAAATGATGTTTGTCTGGCTTCGTTCTTACAAGTTTTCTATTAACTGAAAAAGAAACAAAACAAAAAGAAACAAATTAGTGCAAAAAAGTGTGAGTTGCCTCCTACGAAGCGCTTTGTTTAAGGTTGTTTAACTCAACCACTTACACCCTAAACTCAAAAGGAAGTTTCCTTCAAATTGGAATCCTTAGCATGTCCCATAACCATTATTGGGACCCAGTTTACTCTAGACATCCATGCCATGCAACCTTCTTCCTTTTTCTTCCTATGATGCGGAGGCTCATACTTTTGGTTTGGTCTTTGGAAAAAAAGTTAAGCTTTTAGGTGTGTGATTAGAATAACACGTCATATTACTCGAATAAGATGAAACAAAAGCTTTTAGGAAGTGTTTGAAGCTGTAAGGTACATATGCGAAAACACTCTTACTACTATTGGCCTTAAAGTCAAAATAAATAGGATGTTCCATTCGATTGGTTTACTTGATTTTATGAAAAAGGAAGCGCATAACTTTGAGCGCATCACCCTTGAGTTTCTTAGCACCTTAGACTTTAAGATGCAAAAGAAGTATATCAACGAAACGAGGTACTACTACGGTCCTCTCAAGTGACGTGTATTTAATCAAAACCAACAATTGAGAGTATAGAAGTTGGGACATATCCTTCAATTGCCCATATATGGACCTGGAGATATCTTGAAGGACTTTGATGCTAAGAGCTTTTGGTATTCTATTTCCGACAATCGCTTTTGTATTGCCGTAGAGGCGAAGGTCTCCACTATCCAAAATCAATGCTTTCGATATGCTCAAAAGGCACTTGCCTACACCTTGTTTGGACGAGGTGATAACACTGAAGTGACTACCCAAAGGGAGCTTCTTTTCTTGCATTACATGACCACCAATGGAATTCTTAATTTCGCTGCCTTTGCGGCAAATGATTTGGGTAAGGTTTCTCAAGCGGCCACTGGAGACATTTCGGTGAAGGGTATGATTACCCAAATTGCTGAGTTCCTTGGTTTTAAGTTCAATTTGGCCGAGGACCATGTTGTTGATGGAAATAGTAAAATTGATATGTAAGCCCTTGTTCATCAAGGGATGATTTATATGGACGAAAACACCTATATGGCGATGATCTGAAACAAGTCTATTATTGACTTGCCTAATCCAAGAAAGGTGAGAATTAATGTTCTGAATAATTGGATTTATCAAGCGGGTGTCCCCTCTCCGGATAGAACATCCGAGGATGAGGGTGAGCTCGATAAGTCTAACCATCCTATATGTACCACAATTGAGGAGGATGTTGTTGCTCCACCCACACTTCCCACTCAATATGAAGTGGTCACTTTTATGTTTATGTTTCTTTCGTGTTTTTAGCATTTTTCAATTTGTTTGTTTCAATAAGACCACTTTCTCGTAGCTTTTCCCAAACTAAGATCGTACAATTTTTTCATGGTAATTTTCGGTTATGGGGAAAACGGGAAAGTATATAGAGTTTAAGGGATAAAAGGCTAGGACTAGGGACATTGGGAAAGTTTGACAACTTAAGTATTATCCGAACACCCTAGGTCCCCCAGAGTAAGATGTGAGTCCAACATGTAGATTTGTGTTATAGTACTTGGCTTCTGAAAAGTACCCCCTGATTAATTCAAAGTGACAGTCCGATATGATTTAGACTCACGTACATGTATGATTAGTTGGGAAACAAATAATTTTGGCCACCAAAATAATGAAAAGATAATAAAAAGGCAATTACTTTCTAAGTTGGGTAACCCTTACCTGGTTATTTAGCCTAACGGCGGTTGAAACTCAAAATGTCATCCCATAGCAGACCAATAAACGCACAAAAGTGCATAAATTCATCTAAAAAAAGAAAAAGAAGAATAAAAAGGTAGCTAAAAAAAATTCCCGACCAATCTTGTGTATGTGGCAACAAAAATAAATAAATTGCCTTAATATTGATTGCCCGAATGAAATGGGAAGGGAAACATTAGAAAAAGAGACTTAACCCCAAGGCATAGTTGGAGAGGTGTCCGAAAGGGAGACTTAAGTCTGTGCCTTTGTCGCTATTAGTGTTGTTGCGAATTCCTTTGTTGTCAAATGATTACCAAAAGATCTAGACCTACCCAATCTAAACAAAGACTTACGTATAAGTACCGTTAACTTCATTTTCGTGTGTTCTATGATGATGTTAGCTGCTTGATCCGTAAACTCATAAATTCAAGTTGTGTTTCTTGAGGAAAACAATAATCTAAGTTTGGGGGAGTTTGATAAGTGGTATTTGCATCATCATTTCTAGTCATTTTATCTTAGTATTTTATCGCATTTTGTTCGATTTACTTTCAATTACCATGTTTTATGATTTTGTTTGTGCATTCTTGCTAGTTTCAAGGCTTATTAAGCATCAAAGACAAAGAAGGATCAAAGACAAGCAAAACAAGGCAAAACGAAAAAAGATGAATTTCTCCTATACAAAAAAGGGGCTACTACGGTCACCCGTAGTAGCTGCTATGGGCTATAGCAACAGAAACCCTAGGCACCCCTTGTTTGCTCTCTTGGTACAAAAGGCAGATACTTGCTTGTTGGATTAAAATTGGTCGATACCATATCCCTTGTTTTTTTTACGATAACAAAGTATTTATAGAAAAATTGGGTATTCTAACATATGTTCAAGTATGTAGGATTATAAGACTAAGAACAGATGAAGAGAAACTTGAAGATTCTGAATCTAAAGTTCAGAATCTAGCTCTGAAGAACACTTCTGAAGACTCTGGCTATGATGGAAGATCTAGACCCTGAAGAAGTCAACATCTAAAGAAAGTCAGCCTCTGGTGATCCAGACTCTGAAGCTTTAGAAGCCAAGAAGCAGACTCTGAAGAGATCAACCTCTGAGGAGTGAAGTCTAAAGAAATTCAACCTCTAAAGGTTGTCTTATCTCTTCATTCGATGAACCTCTGACCGACTCAAAGATCTTTTGGTCACGTGAATACTTAAGGAAAAATTTCGTCATAGTTATCCGACCTTCAAATGATAAATTCTCTTGCATAAAGGTGCTTTCTTGATGTGTCTAATCAAGTACAAAGCTTATCCAACTTTTTGATGAAAGTATTCAAACATCTTTTTTCCTTCTTTCTATATAAGAAGTTGATAGACCAGAAGATGAAGACTAATACACTACAATACAAGACTCTAAACCTTGGCATTTCAAACAGAAGTTATTCTGTTAAATTAGTTAGACTTAGAACATCTTATCTCTATGTATATTTTAGAAGTTCTTAAAGTCTTAAGAGTCTTAACAAGTTATATTCTATTTACACCTCAGATTGCACATCAAGTGTAATTTTATATAAATCTCTTAACACTCTATTATAGAGTCAGAAGTCTCTTGCCTTAGTGCTTGAGTATTTGAAGTATCTTGCATGTGTGCTTGATTATAGAAGTCTCTTACTTGAGGGTTTGAGCATTCGAAGTATCTTGCTTATGTGCTTGAGCATAAAAGTCTCTTACTTGAGGGTTTGAGCATTTGAAGTCTCTTGCATGTGTGCTTGAGCATAAAAGTATCTTACTTGAGGGTTTGAGCATTTGAAGTCTCTTGCTTGTGTGCTTAGGTATAGAAGTCTCTTACTTGAGGTTTTGAACATTGAAAGTCTCTTGCTTGGTGGTTGAGCATTTGTAATCTTATTGGTTATAGTAAAAATTATCTTGGTAGTACAAGGGGACTGGACTACTCTCAAGTTGTGAGAGGAACCAAGATAACTTCCGTGTGTCTTTGCTTTTACTTTCCTTGTTTCTGTTCTTATCATTCCGCTGGTATCAACTTTGCAACTCTGAGTCAGATTCTGGTTCAGAATCTGATAAGGACTTTCAGAAGTAAAAGTGATTCTGATTCAGACTCTGAACTAGGTGTTCAGAATATGATTGAGATCAATAAGAAATAGAAGAAGAAAAAGCTTTCATGAGAAAAGCAAACACAATTCAACCCCCTTCTTATGTTTTTCGCACCTGCAGTTGGCATCAGAGTAAGGTCTGTGTTAAACGCTTAATAGTGATTCACAAAAGATCCTGAGAAAAACACTTTGTTAATATGGGTGATCTGAACCAACTATTAGTAGTGATGGTAATTATTTTAGCACTATCTGTCACGACTATCGTACCTCTGAGAAAAATAATTATATAGGTAGACCTCCAATTTTCAGTGGAGACTCTACTGAGTTTGAATGGTGGAAAAGCAAGATGTATACTCATATCATAGATTTTGATGATGAGCTGTAGGATATTTTAGAAGATGTAATTGATATTCAAGTCAATGGAGTTGGAATGGTGTATGACAGAAAAGGCATTGAATCTCTATTGTCGCTCCCGGGATTTTCATCCTGGTACAAACGCGAAAGTGGCACCGAAACAGAGTCGCCAGCAATGTGTATTTATCCCAAGAGAGGGAAAGGAAACACTGCGTAAGCCTGAGGAAAAAGAAAGAGCATGGTCTTGCGACCAAGAGAACTAGGTTCGGGAGTCGGTTACGCGAGAGGAAGGTATTAGCACCCCCTCGCGTCCATCGTACCCGATGGGATCCATGCTTGTTGTCTCGATCAAAGGGTGTAAGGAAAAGATACTGGAAAAGGAACTGCTAGCTGGAGAACTGGAAAAAGAAAGGAGAGAGAAAGAGAAGCAAATGTAGGGAAAATAAAAGAAGTGCTCGCATGGGCCCTACCCCACTGCCTACGTACCTCATTGGGAGCATGAGAATCAGAGCGACGTAGTTCCCCTCAGCTAAGGGAAGGTTGTTTGTGTTTTTTAGTGGAATACGTCAACGCTCGCGTTCCAGCAGTTAGGTGCTGCAGCTCGCCGTATGGAGACTTAGGCGTTACCTGTTTGCGGTAGAACGGAAAAGACGCATCCTTAAGGAAAGGAATGAATGAGATGAAGAGAGAAATCCCGAAGGAAAGACGTTATTGTTTGTTTGAAGTTTTTTAGAAAGAAGTGTCTTTTGAAGTTATTTGTAACTTGTATTGCACCCAAGTCTACAACATAGGAACCAATACGTTGTGTATCGTCCCCCAATAGGACGTACACTAGGTATCCTAGAAAAATGAAGGGAAACCCCCCCATTATTCACTTCCCACATTTAAGGCTCATGCGCAATACACGTTTAACCTTTATTAAGTGTTTTTTACTTTTGTTTTGGAGATGAGAAGAAGAGACTGAAATGGGAACAAAAGGTGAAAACTAGAGGGGACTAAGACTCACCCTAATGTTATCATATAGGGATGCTCCTATGGTTAATGTGGTTTAAGAAACCTAATCCTAAAAGAAAGGAGAAGAAGAAGATAGAAAGCAACTTACTTCCAAGATGGAAGTTAAGTTATTTCTAAGAGGGAAGAAAGAAGATTATGAAAGCAAAGCATCATTAAATGCTTAAACAACACAAATTTAATGATTAAAAGATGAAGGAAGAAATTAAAATGTGGATGCATATCCACACTCAAATGCCTTACCATTAGCCCATGAAATAGTTAGTACAATTATTTACAAGTGAAGAAACAAGTCAAGATGAACAAGTAAGGCTTAAACAAGTCAAGAACCCAAGTAAAAGCATCTTAAAGGTTAATGAAAGCTTAAGTTCAGAATGCACCTCATAAGAATGTTCTCTAATGCTATAAGATCAAACACAAATCAAAAGCACACAAACAATGCCTTAAACCACAAATAAATGCATTATGAAAGAAGTAGATGCAGAATGAGTAGATATGCAAAGTGATCATGCATTAATGCTTCATGAAAGGTTAAAGTTAGAACCAATGTCATTTACAAATGGCTTAACATGTATATGAATTATCACACCAATTATGGATGCAATGGTACAAATAGAAGATGTAAGAGGAAGTAGAACTAAGGAGAATAGACAAATATCAATTACATGCACAAGGTGACATATTAAGGATGCATAACATGTAAAATGAATAATATGGGAAGTGGCATACTATTGATAAGATTCCAATAAAATGTGTGAAATGGCATACCAAAAAATGCATACATGCAACACATAGAGCCTAAGAAAAAGCGGGAGATGAAAGCATGCAAAGTTTTAAGTTAGAATGCACAAGCTCATGTCAAATGTAAACCCATATTAATATGACTTATAATATCATGAAAAATGACTTATAATATCATGAAAATGACCTATAAAGTATGTACAATTAATCACAAAAAAGTTGCACAAATGCTTCACCAAAACATGCTAGAATGAAGTGGAAGAAAGTGCCCAAAAGTAACTTCAATTACAAGGCATCAAAACAACATCAAAGCACATATAAAAATTATGCAAATATGATTTTAATCAACCTAAGTCAGGGGCTAAACACATATTAAAAACTCATAGAACAATTCAAGATAAAAGTGTCACAAAGAAATGCACAAAGTCATATTGAAATGCCACAACATGAAGTGTAAAGATGATCATACAAACATCATATAAAATGATCTTAAAAATCAAGCAAAAATATTTTTGGACACTTTAAGATATTATTTAACCAATGCAGAAAGAATGAGTCAAAGATGATGTGTGAAATGAGAGAAAGAAATCATACAAGTTCAAGTGTCCATAAGAAGGATCAATCAAAAAAGAAAATAAAAGAAAATCATGGAATAATGTGCAAAAATCCACAAAGTCAGAATTAAAAATTATAGAAAATTATTTAAATGTGTCAAAGTGTCACATGAATTTATTTGGGATTTTTAGAAGTGTTTTACTATTTTTAAAATAAGAAAACTAAACAAATATGGAAAAGAAATAAAAAAAATGAAAATAATGGGGAGGGGGTGCAGCGTGAGTAAAAGAGTAGTTCAAAATAATTGGGCTCAAATATGAGGGTGTGTAAATAGAAATTGGAAACCCAATTCACTAACGTGTGATTGTGTGTGGTAGTGCGCATGTAAGTCAAACACGTGGAGGTAATATGAGCCACACAATCAGGTCAATCCATATCAATCATTAAAGCATGCTAATCCAACAGTCCATAAAGCAAGTACATGATAATTCCCTTACACGCATGCACACACAATTAATTCAGACCAAAATGGAGGCACGTGATAAGCAACACATTCATTAATGTGCTGGCAAGCTGTGAACCCTTGGATCAATTATTCAGTCAATCATAAAAAAAGTCAAGGCAATCATATGGACACGAATGCAAGCACATGCTAACTACCGTACACTCACACACATGCAGCAAATTCATTAATGCCTTGACACATTTATGAGCGTTGGATGATGATGATCTAACGGACAAGATATAAAATAGAAAAATCCTAGCATTAAACCTCACCGGCCGGAGAAGGACCTCCGGTCATCTTCTCCGGCCACTCTCCGGCCACCCGCAACCTCAAAGTCTCCAGAAATATGAAAACCTTATATCAAAATGAAGAGGAAGTTGTGTACATCATGAATCCACAAATACTTTTTACATAGCAATCACGTATGAAGAGAATCGAAGAGATTAAAATTGCCCTAGGTTTAGAATCTATGCCTCTAAGAGGCCTATCAACTAGCCGGAATTATCAGAGCTCCTAATGAGCTAAAATCACATCATCAACAAGCTTAAAAACAAAAGAAACGAGCAGAATAAGATGAAGCAATTCGAACCTGAAATGTGGAGATCTTGAAATAGTTGAGAAAACCAGAAATATGCACTTGATCCTGAACTTTCAGAGCTTTATCTTGAGCAAAATAAATGCTACTTGATTTGGAGAATGAAGAGAAATGATGATTGTACTTGAAGATTATTGTTGATTCAGTGTTCTATTGATCCAAGAATACCAAACAATGATGATTATTGATGAAGATGAATGATGGAAGTAATGAAGTCGTGTGAGCTCAGAGAGAGAATAGAGAGAATTTTGAGAGAGAAAGTGAGAAGAATTTTTGAAGTGAAAGTGAGAAAATGAAGTTGAAATAAAACTGTGAGTCATATTTGAATTTATATGTTGAGTTAAGTGTGTTAACTCATGGTTAATTGAGTTGACTAGGTGAGGTTAAGTGAGTTGCCTCTAACTAACTGAGTCAAGTTAGTTAGGGCAAGTGAGGAGAGATTGGCTATGGTGTGGGTGAGTTTCATGAGGTTATGGTGAGGTGGAGAAAAGAATGGTGGTGATGTAGTGATGTAGCAGCAAGGGAGCTTGTTGTGCAAGCTTTGTTTTTTCCTTCTTCGTGTATGATACAACATGATAAGTAGCATAGTGTAAGAGGGATGTTTGTACAAATGAGGCAATGGTTGGATGCGTGTGAATGTGATAATCAACACCATCAATGTCTTCTTTTTTCTGATTTTGTAGCAGCTTGATAACAATGGAAACATGGAGGTTTGGCGATGAATTTCTTTGTGTTCATGGAATGGAATCATGAGATATTAGTGGCTATGGAAAGATGGCACATAATAGAACAAGATTGGTGTGAATTTTGAGTTGAATAGAGTAGTGTATGATGGTGTAAAATGGTCCAAAACACCAAAATTCACAACTGACTTCATGGGCGTGGCAGGTTGGCAAGTTGGCAAGGCAATATGACTTGTAATATTCAGCATAATCACATCAACTTTGGGCCCCTATAACTCCATCATAACTTGCTCAAATGGAAAAATGTCCACATCAAAGTTGAAGAGGACATTGAGATGAACAACTTTGATATTCAACATTTTTTCATTTGAAGCTTTCTTCAATGAGAAAAATGGGTGGACATTTAGCACACCAAGTGTTTGACAAAATTATGGCGCATGGGCCTGGTTTTGCTTGGGCATGACTTGGTTTTTGACCTAGTTTTGTCAAACTTTGATTGACCATATCTCCCTCAATTTTGATCCAATGGAGGAGTTATTTATATGGATTTGAAGCTTAGAACATGAACTTTAATTGGATCAAATTGGGGCTGAAGTTTGGAGCTTTTATCTTGAAGAAAGAGAGCCTCAAAGTGTGGTGCAAAATGGTCCAAACTTGCCATTTTTGGAAACCCTAAAGTTTCTATTTTTGGCAGTTTTGTGATTTCTTGATTTTTCATGATTCTTCCACCATTTCTTGATAAAATCTTGTCCAATGAACATATATAACTTGAATATCATGAATTTGACCTTAAAAAGTCAGGAGTTGACTTTTTCCACTGCACAGTTGACTTTTTCCCCAATTCTCCTGATTTTGAATCTTCTGACCAATTGATACCCTTCTGAAACCAATTGATGGGCAATCTTCCATCCCTATACACTTAGGAACACAAGGAATACCATGAGATCAAGTTTTGTCCAAAAAATCAGAAATAAACTGATTTTATGTCAAACCCTAATTTTGGTACCCTCTGGTTAGGAGGAAATAACACATCTTCCAAATCCAAATTCCTCTGAATATGATGTATATCCCATCTAACCAAGATGAGATATAACATTTGGAGGTGATAAAAACTCAAAGAGCTTGCCCATTTGAGGGTCATATCCCAATTTTAGACTGCTTTGTGTAAGAGATGATGCACTATCCAATCTTCTTAATGAATTACCAACTTCCCATGCCTTGTGGGATCAAAGTGAGAGGATATATGATATAAGAGACCCTTGAGGCTTGCTCTCTTGCTCTGGATGACCAACCCTTGAAGCACTAGATACCATGCCTTGCAACCAATGATATGCAATTTATAACCTACTATGGAATGCAAATGAGTAAAGCATAGACCAATTTATTGAGAAAACATGAGGGCGAATTTTGAGGTATTACAACTGCCCCTATTCAATCAACTGTGAATCTGAATGGATGAAAGCAACGGCTATCAGGAATTCCAGATACATAGGGATTGAATATAAAAATAACCGAGAAATTTGCACTGTGTGGATAAAGAAAAATGTGGTAAATGAAGCAATGGTAAGGAAGAACAGTTTGTGAGAAAAAATTTGGAACCATTGGACCCCATAGGAAACCTGTCGGGAACTGGTGAACTACCTGTCGGGAACTGGTGAGCTTGAACCTGGGTTACCTATCGGGAATGGGTAAGTGGACCTGTCGGGAAATGGCAAGGTTCAAACTAAAGGGAGCTGTCGGGGACGACTACAGTTTATAACCAAGGCTTACCTATCGGGGATGGGTAAATGGACCTGTCGGGAACTAGCATGGTTAAAACTAAAGGGAGCTGTCGGGAACGACTACAGTTTATAACCAAGGCTTACCTATCGGGGATGGGTAAATGGACCTGTTGGGAACTGGCATGGTTAAAACTAAAGGGAGTTGTCGGGAACGGCTACAGTTTATAACCAAGGGTTACCTATCGGGGATGGGTAAATGGACCTGTCGGGAACTGGCATGGTTAAAACTAAAGGGAGCTGTCAGGAACGGCTACAGTTTATAACCAAGGGTTACCTATCGGGGATGGGTAAATGGACCTGTCGGGAACTGGCATGGTTAAAACTAAAGGGAGCTGTCGGGAACGACTATAGGAATCCTATCGGGAATGGTTCCAAGAAGCTTGTAAGCTGAGAGATATAACTCTGTGGGGAGAGAATTGATGAAACCCTTTGCGCTGCTTTGCAAAGTCTGTTGAGGAATTAAAAAGGCATTCTTTCTGGCTTTGTCAATGATATAAGGAGCAAAGTTTTGGGCTCTTGCACGAGTTATCAAAACTGGCCTATGCTTCACATGCATATGTTTGAATTTTTCCATGGCGTAATGCTCCATCTCGATGGAAATTTTACGCGTTTTGAGGATGCTATGCATACTATATGCAAAATGCAGAGAGGTTCCCAGCAAAATAAATGCTGAGGAAAGGTAAGCAACTCCGTTGGGGATGACAAGCTGGATTGACCTCGTGGTCGCAAACCGTATTGGGGAAGACCAATTGACCTGATCTCCTGATCTGGGCACTGACCTGACAAACCTGTTGAGGTCACTGTAGGAAATGCTAACTTTGCTGGTGAGGCGTCATCTGGACCAGTCTACTTGGGGAATAACTATAACCATAGAACTCCGCTGGGGAAATGAGCTTACAACAAACTCTGCTGGGGAGAACCACTTCAGAGCGTCTCGTGCTGGAAATGTCCCTTGAGAGGATTTTACAAAAGACCATGCCTCTTCAAACTCTACTGGGGATAATAGATTTGGAACACCTCTTGCTGGGGAATCTTCAAAATGCCCCATGCTTGGGATGACGACTTCACTGAGGATTCACAACCGTTATCGACACAGAAAAGCTTGTAGCTGTTGGAAGTACTGAATGGGAGAATCGACTTAATAAGATACACCACTACCCATTTGAAACTCGACTTGTTAATATCGAATCATCGAGCGCGATCGTCGGCCAGACGATGGACTCAATCAGTAAACGTTGTGATAAAAGAGTGAAATGAGAATCTTTTCCTGAACATGATGGCTTCAGTACTACCATTTGACAACGTTGCTGGGGATCATGAAGCTCTGTAAATACGCTGGGGATGACCATCTCCCAAAAGTACTTTCCTGCTGAGGAACCGTCACTGCTTGGGGAGGAACGATCATTTGCGCTTCGTAAAGGATTTTAGCTTGAAGACGTCACACACTTTTGCATAGCTATCCAGCAAACTCTCAACACCTGCAAACAAAAGAATACGCACATATGCTCCAGGGTAACATGGATTTCGTAGTATTCACACAAGCACACCCGTCAGTTAAAGCAATTTTAAATGTTTTCCTTTTATGCATGTTATTGTAGAACCCTAATGCTTTCACATGCAAATGTTTATCAAAATTTTTGGACGTTTGTGTAAACAAAGCAAATTATAAAACAAAACAAACATATATAATTATTCTGAATAACGACCATTCTATTGATTGAAAAGCCTGAAAATAGGCATTTACATCAAGAAGCAATTCCTGGAAAGAGGTAATTGCCAAAACAGAAAAGAAACTGTCCTAATGGCAATGTGAAACTGGAACTCCATTGAGTTTCAACCCTGCTATGGTTCATATGTCTTCAAGACTCTCCAATTGCTTCGCTTTCAAAGGGGGACGATTGAACTGATTCCTATCCTTCTGAGTGCTTATTGACTGAGACGAGGCAATACAGATTACTCAGATCGCAGTTTTCGCTAAATCTCTCTTTTGCCTGGATCGCCCTTTACGGGTTTTCAATCCACCGAGATACCCTTTTTTGCCTAAGTTGCCCTTGCGGGTTTTCAACTTACCGGGTGTACTTTCTTTTTTATTTTTATCCCTAATTTTTGCCCGAACCTTTTCTTTTCTTCTTTTTTTTTACTATTATGGTTCGCCGGGATGCCCTTTTTTGCCTGGACCCTCTTTTTACTGTCCAGCGGGTCTCTTTATGCGAAGTATTTTTTAACTGCGTCTGAGTTCACAGGGGACAAAAAATTCTCACCGTCCATTGTCGTAAGCATCAAGGCTCCGCCCGAGAAAACCTTCTTAACAACATATGGACCTTCATAATTAGGAGTCCATTTGCCCCTGTGATCTGTATTCGGAGGAAGAATCCTTTTCAATACCAAGTCGCCCGTCTGGTAAGTCCGAGGGCGCACTTTCTGGTCAAATGCCCGTTTCATTCTCCTCTGGTACAGCTGTCCATGACATACTGTAGCCAACCGTCATTCTTCGATGAGACTCAACTCGTTGAACCTTGCTCGAACCTATTCAGCCTCGTCAAGTTTAACATCCATCATTACCCTTAAAGAAGGGATCTCAACCTCAACTGGTAGCACCGCTTCCATACCATATACAAGAGAAAATGGGGTTGCCCCAGTAGATGTACGAACGGAAGTACGGTACCCATGCAAAGCGAAAGACAACATTTCATGCCAGTCCTTATACGTCACCACCATCTTTTGCACAATCTTCTTGATATTTTTGTTGGCTGCCTCGACGACACCATTCATCTTCGGGCGATAAGGAGAAGAATTGTGATGTTCAATTTTGAAACTCTGGCATAACTCTTGCATCATCTTATTGTTGAGATTAGAACCATTGTCAGTAATGATCCTTTCGGGCACCCCATATCGGCAAATAATCTCCTTCTTAATGAATCGGGCTACCACTTGCCTGGTGACATTTGCAAAAAGAGGCAGCTTCCACCCACTTGGTAAAGTAATCGATAGCCACCAGAATGAATCGATGTCCGTTGGACGCTGTAGGCTCAATTTTCCCAATCATATCAATGCTCCACATAGCAAAGGGCCATGGAGAACTCATCACATTCAGAGGGTTTGGTGGCATATGCACCTTGTCAACATAGATTTGGCATTTGTGACATTT
The DNA here is from genome assembly GCA_022829125.1 of Lathyrus tuberosus. Classification (NCBI taxonomy): domain Eukaryota; kingdom Viridiplantae; phylum Streptophyta; class Magnoliopsida; order Fabales; family Fabaceae; genus Lathyrus; species Lathyrus tuberosus. The sequence continues at coordinate 5,202,545 of JALAZF010000282.1, forward strand.
TCGGGCGTACTTAAAGCAATCAACCTCCATAGTTAACCAGTAATACCCAACTCGTAATAACTTCTTCGCCATAACATGCCCACCAGCATGGGTACCGAAAGATCCTTCATGTACCTCCTGCATTAACAGGCCTGCTTCGTGTCTATCCACGCATCTGAGCAAGACCATGTCAAAGTTTCGCTTGTAAAGCACATCCTCATTCAAGAAGAAGCTTCCTTCCAACCTCCTCAGAGTCTTTTTGTCATTGTTTGATGCCCCAGCCGAATACTCTTGACTCTTCAAGAAACGCTTGATATCAAAATACCAGGGTTTATCATCAGTCGTCGTATCAGCGGAAAACACATGAGCGGGTCTGTCTAGCCTCATCACATCAATCTTGGGTATATGGTTCCACCAATTCACGTGAATCATGGAAGACAATGTTGCTAAAGCATCAGCCATCTGATTCTCATCATGAGGTATATAGCACAATTTTACTGTTGTAAAGAAAGTCAACAGTCTTCTCGCGTAGTCTCTGTAAGGAATCAAGTTCTGCTAGTTGGTATACCAATCTCCATTAATCTGGTTGATCATTAGAGCCGAGTCCCCAAATATTTCAAGAGTCTTGATCCTTAAATCAATGGCTTCTTCAATACCCATGATACAAGCCTCATATTCCTCTTCATTGTTGGTGACATCAAAAGTCAACCTGGCAGTGAAAGGTATATGTGATCCTTTCGGAGTAATAAGGACTGCCCCTACACCACTTCCATTCATGTTAACGGCCCCATCGAACATCAGTTTCCATTTGTCATCAGGATCCGACCCTTCGTCAACCGAAGGCTCTTCACAATCTTTAGCCTTGAGAAACATGATGTCTTCATCAGGAAAGTCAAACCTCATTGGCTGATAATCATCAATAGGTGACTCGGCAAGATAATCAGACAACACACTCCCCTTGATAGCTTTCTGGGAAGTGTATTGTATATCATATTCAGTCAAAACCATCTGCCACCGAGCGACCCTTCCATTAAGAGCTGGCTTCTCAAAAATGTACTTGATTGGATCCATTTTTGAAATCAGTAGGGTTGTATGAGTTAGCATGTATTGTCTCAATCGCTTAGCAGCCCATGCTAGTGCGCAACATGTCTTCTCAAGCATCGAGTACCTGGACTTGCAATCGGTGAATTTTTTACTCAGGTAGTATATAGCATGCTCTTTCCTGTCTGTCTCGTCGTGTTGACCGAGAACACAACCCATTGATCCATCACGTACAGTGAGATACATAATCAGTGGCCTCCCAGGAACTGGAGGCATGAGAATCGAAGGATTTTGCAAATATTATTTTATTTTATCAAAGGCCTTTTGACAGTCATTGTTCCACCGGATTGCTTGATCTTTTCTCAATAATTTGAATATTGGCTCGCAGGTTGTGGTAAGATGAGATATAAATCTTGCAATATAATTCAGTCTTCCCAAAAATCCACGAACCTGTTTTTCTGTTCTTGGCTCCGGCATTTCTTGAATGGCTTTTACCTTTGCTGGATCTACCTCGATTCCCTTTTCACTGACAATGAAGCCCAGAAGCTTACCAGATCTTACCCCGAAAGTACACTTATTCGGGTTCAGCCTCAGTCTGAACTTTCTCAACCGTTTAAACAACTTTTTCAAATTTATCAAATGCTCTTCTTCCGTTTGTGATTTGGCAATCATATCGTCCACATAAACTTCAATTTCTTTGTGAATCATATCGTTGAAAAGCGTCACCATGGCACACTGATATGTTGCCCCAGCGTTCTTTAAACCAAACGGCATCACCTTATAGCAAAATGTGCCCTAAGGGGTAATAAATGTAGTTTTCTCCGTATCCTCCGGCGCCATCTTGATCTGGTTATATCTGGAAAACCCATCCATGAAAGAAAACACAGAGAATTGAGCTGTGTTATCTACCAACACATCAATGTGTGGTAATGGAAAATCATCTTTTGGACTCGCCCTGTTCAAATCTCGATAATCCACGCATATTCTGACTTTGCGATCCTTCTTCGGTACAGGCACAATATTAGCGACCCATGGTGGATAACTAGTGACAGCTAGAAACCCGACATCTAACTGCTTTTGCACCTCCTCTTTGATTTTAATGGCCATTTCAGGTTTAATCCTCCGAAGCTTCTGCTTGACAGGAAAACAACCCTCTTTCAACGGCAATCTGTGCACAACGATGTCCGTATCCAACCCCGACATATCTTGATAAGACCAGGCGAAGATGTCAACATACTCTCGCAACATCTCAATCAGCTCTTTCTTTATATCCTCTGCCAGGCTTACCCCTACTTTGACCTCTTTCTTTACCTCTTCAGCACTGAGATTGACAACTTCTATAGATTCCTGATGAGGCTGGATGGTTCTTTCTTCCTGTTTCAACAATCTTGCCAACTCTTCAGAAAGTTCACAGTCTTCCTCGTCCCCCTCTTCAGCTTGGTATATTGGATTATCAAAGTCATAATAAACCATAGCAGGGTCGTCATCAACAAGATCCAGAGAATTATTTCTGCATGAATGATAATTCATGCTTTTAGAAGTTTCTTTTTTGAAAGGAAAAGGAAGAATGCAAGAAAACTGCGAAGAAAACATTGCCATTTCTATTTAAAAATAAAAATAAAAAAGGAAAGACAGGGAACACAATTTTGAATACAAAACGTCCTTTTATTAATGATAAAAATTTGTATGAGAATAAATGGGGCCCTACAATGAAGTCACTATGCCTTGGGCGGAGCATAGGACCTTTGCATGCTTAATGAAAGGAAACATAGAAAATTACTTATTTGGCAGAGTAACTTGGATGAGATCCTCCGAAAACCAATTATTCAGCTTCACTCCTAGGGCACATGGGCGCACCCAATTGTCCAGGTCACAGTCACTATCTTCACCATCTTCAACTGCTGCACAAATCTGGCTTGGATGTATGACTCCTCCACTTGAGAAAATAACTGGCCCTTGGCACTCTTGACCCTTTAGTAGTGGAACTTGATAAGGTTTATAACCAATTCTGCTCTTATCATCCTTGAAAGGTAGCTCAATTACTTGACCCCATCCTTCCGCATGACCAGACTGTACCACTTCCAAAGCCTGCTTATACGAAGCCATAGAAGTTCCCACCCTTGCCTCACCAGAAGGAGAGTCTTTCACCATATTCATAGTTTCAAATGCCTGACAGAGAGTTTCGTGGATTTCTCCGTCCATATGCACGTACTTGAAGGATGACAGATGACTAACGAAAATATCTTTCTCTCCGCATACCGTAACAACCTGACCATCAACTACAAATTTTATCTTCTGATGCAAGGTTGAAGATACGGCCCCAGCAGCGTGGATCCATGGACGACCCAATAGACAACTATAGGCCGGTTGGATGTCCATCACATAAAACACTATATTGAAGACCCGGGGTCCGATCTGGACAGGTAGCTCTACTTCTCCAAACACTGATCTCTTTGAACCATCAAATGCTTTCACCACTAGATCGCAAGGCCTCAGTATAACTCCTTCCACATTCAGCTTTGCTAATGCTTTCTTAGGCAACACATTGAGGGACGAACCAGTGTCCACCAATACATGAGATAACATTGCACCTTTACATTCCATCGATATGTGAAGAGCCTTATTGTGGTTCCTCCCTTATGGCGTTAAGTCAAAATCTGTGAACCCTAGACCGTTACCAACGTTAACATTGGAAATCACACTTTCAAGCTGGTTCACTGATATTTCTTGCGGTACGTACGCCCTATTCAGAATCTTTAACAAAGCGTTCCTGTGTGCTTCGGAACATAGCAACAATGACAATATGGAAATCTTAGAAGGAGTCTGATGTAGGTGGTCAACGATCTTATAATCGCTCTTTCTGATTATTCTCATGAATTCCTCAACATCTTTCTCCAATGACTTGTCAGATTTTGCCCCTGGCACTGGTTCATCACTTATCACCTGCTTTCCTTTGGTCCTCGCTAATGCTTCAGTATCATCTTTCCTGAGTGTTTGAGGAGCAAAAAGCCTTCCGCTGCGAGTGAAACCACCCATTCCCCCAACATTTCCTATACTTGAACCACTTTCTTTAGGAGTCTGCACCTCTTGCCTCTGTCCTTGACTATTAGTTCCATAGTACCACGGAATCGCAACCTTGTTCTCATTTGGGACGTGACTGGGAACAGTTATAGCTATAGGAGCTACTCGTTCAGGCGCAGATGTCTGTACAGGAGCGGGCACCAGAATTTCCACAGGATCAAAGTAGATTGTAATAGTAGAAACTTCATCATCATTCTTTTTCAACTGATCAAATTGTAAACGTCCTTCATCCATCATGCTCTGAAGGCTTTTTCTTAACTTCACACAACCATTATCAGCAATCAAACAATCTTCACAACTTTCTGAACAACCAGGAAATACAACCCCTTTCAACAGGCGGTCCTTCACAACTTTCAACGGAGTCTTGACATCATTAATGTCCCTCACCAGATTCAAACTTCCATCTTCTTCAATGAAATTCACCCCTGGTCCACTATGCGGAGGCATGGGGTTTTGAATTACATTAGGCCTTGGAGCAAAATTAATAGCCTTTGAATCAACAAGATCTTGAACCACATGTTTGAAAGCCTTGCAATTTTCCACATTGTGACCTGGCGCGTTTGAGTGAAATTCACACTTTTCATTTGCATCATACCCAAAAGGTAATTTGCCCGCTGGGGGAGCCAAAGTCCTTAATTGTACCAACTTCAAGCGAAGTAAATTCTGTAGCATTTGTGAGCATGTCATAGGGAAAACATCAAAATGTCGGTCATTCATTCTCTTTCTTGGGTGATACTGCCTTTGATCTGCAGGTTGAGCCTCAGTACCCGGAGTTGGAATAGTTATAGATGCAGATTGGTGATAAGAACCCTGTCGTCCTCTACCTCTCCCCCCTTGTGCATATGCAGCATTAGCGTCACCTTCACGCTTTCTGTTATTGTTACCAAAAAACTTCTTTGCGGGAGCTAAACTTGTACCACTTTCGTCCTGAATCTTCCCCATCTTTAGCAAACTCTCGATCCTCTCTCCAGTAATTACTATGTCAGCGAAACCAGTGGATGGACAAGCAGCCAACCGATCGAGATACAGACCTTGCAAAGTATTCATGAACATGTCAGCCATTTCTCTATCTGCCAACGGAGGTTGCACCTAAGCAGCAAGTTCACGCCACCTCTGGGTGTACTGCTTAAAGCCTTCCTTAGGGTCTTGTGTCATGCTTTGTAACTGAGTGCGATTCGGTGCCATATCAATATTATACTGGTATTACTTCAAGAAAGCCAAGCACAACTCTTTCCAATTTCTGATGCGAGCCCTGTCCAACTTTATATACCATTCCAGTGAGGCTCCAGACAAACTGTACTGGAAAAAGTACATCCACAACTTCTGATCATCAGAATAAGCATCTATCTTTCGGTTATATGCCTGGAGATGAGTTTTAGGACAAGTGCTACCATTGTACTTGTCAAAAGTAGGTGGTTTAAACTTTGGGGGAATCTTGACACCCTGTATTAGTCCCATATCCTCAACATCAATTCCCAAAGGATTCTGACTTTCTATTGCTTTCACTCTTTCAGCCAGTCCCTCATATTTCCTGTCATCATGGTAGAATCCCATATCAGCATTAAGTACAGAAAACTGATCATCCTGACGATCTTCCACCAGCCCATTGTTGCCAGGAACAAATCCCAAGTTAACTCTAACTAGAGGAGGAGTAACAACAGGAGGGTTAACAACGGGAGGGTTAACCCTAGGGGGATTAACATGATCACCAGTAGGAATCTCTGTCTCCAACCTCTGGATGGTAGCTCGCATGTCTTCTTGCCCTGCTCTCAGGTCCTGCTGCCCCTGGTCAACTCCCTGCATCAGATTCATAAACTGTTCCATGCGTGCCCTTAACTCAGCCAACTCTGTCTGTACCTGATCCATGGTTCTAGCTTGGTTTCGTCTGGTTGCGTATCGGTGAATGTGGGAATCAACTATTATACCTGAAAACCAAATAAAGGTTAGAGAGACCGGAGCAAGTACCTGTTATGCACAAATGCTTATGATTATGGGGATGCAAATGCAAATGCAAACAATCATATTTACACATTTCTAGGGCATATCTGCTTTGATTCCAGCTTTGGAATCGGGCAAGGGATTGGACACAACATCGGAAAATAAATCCGACTCCAGAAATATTGCAGAATCAAACAAAGAAAGACACCTTTCAAACTGAGAGCTATTGAGACAAATATGGCTAAACCAAATATTGTAATACCATATCATGAGAAACATACAGATAAGTCCGATACAATCAAAAGTGATTCCATCCACAATCCTGATGGTAATCATAGCAATATACAAATAACAGAATTACTACAACTCAATTCCAAATAAACTGGCTTCAATCTCCTCAAGAAGGTTCACAGCGTCTGGATGAGTAGGTTTCTCTAGCAACCCCTTGATCAACCTATTTCTCTTCTCGACATCCTGACTCAGCCTAGCAATCTGCTCTTCCACATCATTGCCTTCACGCTTTGACATCTTGATTTCCGCTTGCAACTTGAGCTCTTCAATTTCTTTTTGGGTTTCTTTCCACTTACCAGAGAAGTGCTTCTTGTCTTCCTTCATCCTTTGGAGTTCTTCTTTTAACTCCCCATTCTCAATCATCTCCTTATACATGGTAAGCTTGTCTTCAGTTTTGGTCAAGAGCTTTTTGGTTTCCCTGTAGGCTTTGCCGGATGATTCAACAGTCATACTGATCTTTCTACAGTGCTGAGCTCTGTCATCGAGATCCTTCTCCCTTTTTTCCAAACGCTCTGTCAAATCTTGGACCTTCCATTTCATCTCCAAGTTGTCATGTAAAGCGCCCTGAAGTCTACTACTCATACTAGCATTTTCCTCCCTCAACTCCTGTATCACCCTTCGCTACTTATCGAATTCTTCAATTGGTACGGTGATTCTTTCCTCTATCACCTTGGGATACAAGGGAGGTGCCCAATCAAAAGGCAAATAGTACTCTTCGACCCTCTTTTTTATCCATTGCTCATATGGAGGGAAAGTTTGATTATTAGGCAAACCCCAAATGGTTTTTCCTCTCTTCTGTTTACTGAGCCATGCTTTGGAAGCTTTCTGCGCCACATCCAATCCATCGTCAGCCATGTGAAAATACAAAGACTCTTCCAACTCCTTTTCAATTGGGGGATTTTTCAGAGCATACCCAAACTGCTGGATAGCCAAGGAAGGGTTATAGTTAATACCCCCTTTCCTCCCTATCAATGGAACATTGGGGTACTCACCGCAACTGTGCAAAATGTATTTACCCAGCACTCCGTGATTCACCCAAACAATATCCTTAGCATCTAGACCCATCAGACGTTGACTCCATTTCAGAGAATTCTTAGTATCCTTGAAAGCACCTGACTGGGGTATACGATTGGCAAACCACTTATAGAAAAGAGGTGCACAACAATGAACTGTCCCACCTTGTCTCTTCTCGTTCCTGTTGTACAAGGCATAATGAAGGTCTCCTAATAAGGTTGGCATCAGATTCTGAGATACAAATATTCTAATAGCATCCGTGTCAACAAAATCAGGCTCATTCGGGAACAAGACAATACCGTATACACAAAGAGCCAACACTGCATTGAAGACATTCCACTTCTCCTCCTTTGCTGCCTCTTGAGCCTTGTTTGCTAAGTATGATAGGTGATAGCCACAAACCTTTCCCTTGCCAGAAATATCAGCTTCCAAAGTTGACTTGCTCAAATAAAGAGCACCAGCCACGACTTGGAAATCAAGATCTACCTTCGACCCACAAAAAGGAACACCTTCTTTGATGGAAATTCCCAGAATGTTAGAATACTCTTCCAGAGTAGGAACCAAAACATAATTCGTCAGTACAAAGCACCTCAAGGCAGGATCATAAAACTGCATCAGGGTGCGTAAACCATCAGCTTCATATTCACTGAGGTTACGAGTAAAGGATAGGATCCAACCGTACTTCTCTCAGAACATTCCTAACACTTCCGGACTGGCCATCTCTTGCAATTTACAAATCTGACCCAGGATGAGCTTCGAGAACTTGTACACAATGGTGTTCTTCTTGCCTCTTTTGTTGTCCATCCCTATCACTGCTCGTTGACTGGAATCAAAATGTCAGATACTACCTGGAAATGAAAAATATGAATGTTAGAAAATGATGCAATGCAAGGCATGGGATCAAAGTGCCACGTGTCTGTGCTGGACTGAAATAGTTGAATACATTCAAGGCTCAAATTCTCCAGAATTCCAGAACAACAGAGTAACCACACAGATAAACCATACTGATAAGAAATCCAGTGTACCAGGTATGTTGAAAGTCAAGGTTACCTGCAAACCTGTAAACAACCCGTCCCTCTCACATGTGGGTACTAGAAAGGCGAGGATCCTCAATATCACGGGCTCTCAGGTCGAGAAATGATGATACGTTCACCATTTCGGGTTTGGCATCATCATCAATCGAGGGGGCCTCAACTAATTCCCCTCAAAAAGGATATCCTATAGCAAGTCCCCAACATTGGGTCCTCAGATCGAGAATGTGCAATGGGTTTGCCACAAAGTGTGGTCTGCCACTGTCACAAATCGGGAGGAGTGCCGCAACTGAGGAAACACTGCGTAAACCTGAGGGAAAGGAAAGAGCATGGTCTTGCGACCAAGAGAACTGGGTTCGGGAGTCGATTACGCGAGAGGAAGGTATTAGCACCCCTCGCGTCCATCGTACCCGATGGGATCCACGCTTGTTGTCTCGATCAAAGGGTGTAAGGAAAGGATACTGGAAAAGGAACTGCTAGCTGGAGAACTAGAAAAAGAAAGGAGAGAGAAAGAGAAACAAATGTAGGGAAAATAAAAGAAGTGCTCGCATGGGCCCTACCCCACTGCCTACATACCTCATCGGGAGCATGAGAATCAGAGCGACATAGTTCCTCTCAGCTAAGGGAAGGTTGTTTGTGTTTTTTAGTGGAATACGTCAATGTTCGCATTCCAGCAGTTAGGTGCTGCAACTCGCTGTATGGAGACTTAGGCGTTACCTGTTTGCGGTAGAACGGAAAAGACGCATCCTTAAGGAAAGGAATGAATGAGATGAAGAGAGAAATCCCGAAGGAAAGACGTTATTGTTTGTTTGAAGTTTTTTAGAAAGAAGTGTCTTTTGAAGTTGTTTGTAACTTGTATTGCACCCAAGTCTACAACATAGGAACGAATACGTTGTGTATCGTCCCCCAATAGGACGTACACTAGGTATCCTAGAAGAATGAAGGGAAACCCCCCCATTATTCACTTCCCACATTTAAGGCTCATGCGCAATACACGTTTAACCTTTATTAAGTGTTTTTTACTTTTGTTTTGGAGATGAGAAGAAGAGACTCAAATGGGAACAAAAGGTGAAAACTAGAGGGGACTAAAACTCACCCTAATGTTATCATATAGGGATGTTCCTATGGTTATTGTGGTTTAAGAAACCTAATCCTAAAAGAAAGGAGCAGAAGAAGATAGAAAGTAACTTACTTCCAAGATGGAAGTTAAGTTATTTCTAAGAGGGAAGAAAGAAGATTATGAAAGCAAAGCATCATTAAATGCTTAAACAACACAAATTGAATGATTAAAAGATGAAGTAAGAAATTAGAATGTGGATGCATATCCACACTCAAGTGACTTACCATTAGCCCCTGAAATAGTTAGTACAATTATTTACAAGTGAAGAAACAAGTTAAGATGAACAAGTAAGGCTTAAACAAGTCAAGAACCCAAGTAAAAGCATCTTAAAGGTTAAGGAAAACTTAAGGTCAGAATGCACCTCATAAGAATGTTCTCTAATTCTATGAGATCAAACACAAATCAAAAGCACACAAACAATGCCTTAAACCACAAAGAAATGCATTATGAAAGAAGTAGATGAAGAATGAGTGGATATGCAAAGTGATCATGCATTAATGCTTCATGAAAGGTTAAAGTCAGAACCAATGTCATTTACAAATGGCTTAACATGTATATAAATTATCACACCAATTATGAATGCAATGGTACAAATAGAAGATGTAAGAGGAAGTAGAAGTAAGGAGAATAGACAAATATCAGTTACATGCACAAGATGACATATTAAGGATGTATAACATGTAAAATAAATAATATGGGCAGTGACATACTATTGATAAGATGGCAATAAAATGTGTGAAATGGCATACCAAAAAATGCATACATGCAACACATAGAGCATAAGAAAAAGTGGGAGATGAAAGCATGTCAAAGTTTCAAGTTAGAATGTACAAGCTCATGTCAAATGTAAACCCATATTAAGATGACTTATAATATCATGAAAAATGACTTATAATATCATGAAAATGACCTATAAAGTATGTACAATTAATCACAAAAAAAGTTGCACAAATGCTTCACCAAAACATGTTAGAATGAAGTGGAAGAAAGTGCCCAAAAGTAACTTCAATTACAAGGCATCAAAACAACATCAAAGCACATATGAAAATTATGAAAATATGATTCTAATCAACCTAAGTCAGGGGCTAAACACATATTAAAAAATCATACCACAATTCAAGATAAAAGTGTCACAAAGAAATGCACAAAGTCATATTGAAATGCCACAACAAGAAGTGTAAAGATGATCATACAAACATCATATAAGATGACCTTAAAAATCAAGAAAAAATATTTTTGGACACTTTAAGATATTATTTAACCAATTCAGAAATAATGAGTTAAAGATGATGTGTGAAATGAGAGAAAGAAATCATACAAGTTCAAGTGTCCATAAGAAGGATCAATCAAAAAAGAAAATAAAAGAAAATCATGGAATAATGTGAAAAAATTTACAAAGTCAGATTAAAAATTATAGAAAATTATTTAAATGTGTCAAAGTGTCACATGAATTTATTTGGGATTTTTAAAAGTGTTTTACTATTTTTAAAATAAGAAAACTAAACAAATATGGAAAAGAAATAAAAAAAATGAAAATAATGGGGAGGGGGTGCAGCGTGAGTAAAAGAGTAGTTCAAAATAATTGGGCTCAAATATGAGGGTGTACAAATAGAAATTGGAAACCCAATCCACTAACGTGTGATTGTGTGTGGTAGTGCGCATGTAAGTCAAACACGTGGAGGTAATCTGAGCCACACAATCAGGTCAATCCATATCAATCATTAAAGCATGCTAATCCAACAGTCCATAAAGCAAGTACATGATAATTCCCTTACACGCACACACACGCAATTAATTCAGACCAAAATGGAGGCACGTGATAAGCAACACATTCATTAATGTGCTGGCAAGCTGTGAACCCTTGGATCAATTATTCAGTCAATCATCAAAAATGTCAAGGCAATCATATGGACACGAATGCAAGCACATGCTAACTACCATACACTCACACACATGCAGCAAATTCATTAATGCGTTGGCACATTTATGAGCGTTGGATGATGATGATCTAACGGACAGGATATAAAATAGAAAAACCCTAGCATTAAACCTCACCGGCCGGAGAAGGACCTCCGGTCATCTTCTCCGGCCACTCTCCGGCCACCTGCAACCTCAAAGTCTCTAGAAATATGCAAACCTTATATCAAAATGAAGAGGAAGTTGTGCACATCATGAATCCACAAATACTTTTCACATAGCAATCACGTATGAAGAGAATTGAAGAGATTAAAATTGCCCTAGGTTTAGAATCTATGCCTCTAAGAGGCCTATCAACTAGCCAGAATTATCAGAGCTTCTAATGAGATGATGCACTATCCAATCTTCTTAATGAATTCCCAACTTCCCTTGCCTTGTGGGATCAAAGTGAGAGGATATATGATATAAGAGACCCTTGAGGCTTGCTCTCTTGCTCTGGATGACCAACCCTTGAAGCACTAGATACCATTCCTTGCAACCAATGATATGCAATTTATGACCTACTATGGAATGCAAATGAGTAAAGCATAGACCAATTTATTGAGAAAACATGAGGGCAAATTTTGAGGTATTACACCTATGTGCTACATATGAAGGGAATCAACAAGTTAAGGAAGCTAAGGTTAGCCTGCTGGTTCAACAATATGAGTTGTTCAGAATGAAGACATTGAAACCATGTTTTCTAGGTTTCAAATTCTTGTGCCTGGATTTCAAGTTTCGAATGAGAGCTACACTACCTCTGATCATGTCAAGAAGATTCTTAGGAGTCTTCCTATCAGATACAGACCCAAGGTAACAGTTATCCAGGAGGCTAAATAATTAAACACATTAGGCATTAAAAGTCTTATCAGTAATCTCCAGAGTCATGAGATGGAGCTCAATGTATATGAACCTGCCAAGAAGCCAAAATCAATTGCTTTGAAATCTTCTGCAAAATATGTAAAAGCTCATAAACTATGGAAATCTAAAGAAGCTTCTCAATCAGAAGGTTCCGAAGAAGACTCAGATGATAAGGGAATGGCATTTATAATTAAAAGATTTCAATACTTGCCCAAGAAGAACAAAAGATTATCTAGTAGAAGCAGTGGCTTCAGAGGATGAAGTTCAAGACACAAGAAAGATGATCAGAAGGGCTGCTTCAACTGCAAGAAGATTGGTTACTTCATTGATGACTGTCTAGAGCTACAAAAGGATAAGTCAAAGAAGGGAAGCTTCCAGAAGGACAACTTGAGAAACAAGTTCAAGAAGAGTCTCATGGCAACATGGGATGAACTTGGCAAAAAAGAAAACTCTGAGAAAGATGAAGAACTAGCCAATCTAGCTTTGATGATCCTTACATCTTCTGAAGCAGAATTTGACTCAAATTGTGGTTCAAAATCGGAAGAAGATGAGGTATTTTCTAAACTCTCTCATTCTAATCTGATTACTTTTATTCAAGATCTTATGAGTAGGTCAGGAAAAGTCCAGACACATGAAAATATTAACAATGCAATATGATCTTTTAAAAAAGGAATTAAGATATGCTCAATACAAGAATGAAGCTCTTGAGAGAGATCATATTGCTCCTGTTAAATATGTATCTGATAAAACTCCCGATGAGCATGAAATGGATCTTTAAGAATTTATCTCAACTGGCCTTAAAAAACCAAAATTGCATCCATAATCTATGGTGTAAGTAGAAGCAGAGGAGAACGTCTTGGTTACCATAAAAAAATCTTTTAATCTAAGGACTGGAACCTTGGTTGAACCATCAGATCCTTCTTCTTCAAAATATACTCAAAAAGGGATAGAATTTTATTTTATATCTGATCCTAACAATGCAAAGGTTCTGAACCTAAAACTATTAAGTCAAGGGTTTTGAAGAAACTAGAACCTGGGACTCTAAAGTCAAAGGTTCTGAAACCATCAGAACCTAAGGCTCTAAAGTCAATGGTTTTGAAGAAACCATAATCTAAGGCATCGGGTTATAAGGTTATGAAAGATTTAAAACCTAAGGTCAAGATTCATTCAAGACAACAAACTTCTAAATTAAAAGTCTTGAGTGATTCTAAGCCTTTCCATATGACAACAAAGGTACAAAAGAAAAGAAAATCTGTCAGAACTAATCCTAAAGAACCCATAAGACTATGGGTACCTAAATCTGAAATCATTTTTGCTATAGATATGTTTCAAGGGAGAAGCAAAACAGCAATCATGGTACCTAGACAGTGGCTACTCACAATATATGGCAGGAGAAAAGCATATGTTCCAAACCCTCACTCTGAAAGACAGAGGAACTGTGGGATTTGGAGGAAACCAAAAAGGGAAGATCATTGGTACATGTACTATTGGTAACTCATCTATCTCTATTAATAATGCCATGTTAGTAGATAGACTAAAACATAACCTACTTAGTATAAGTCAATTTTGGGATAATGGTTATGAAGTAGTGTTTAATAAGAATATCAGTACAGTCATGAATGGATCTGATAAATCTCTAGTGTTCAAGGGTAAGAGAAAATGAAATGTTTATAAAATTAATTTTTCTGAATTGACTTATCAAAAGGTACTTTTCCTTCTATTAGTGAATGATGAAAAATGGGTATGCTACAGAAGGTTAATTCATGCTAATTGGAGATTAATCTCCAAGGTTAGCAAGTAAAAACATGTTAAAGGGCTACCAGATCTTAACTATCATTCAGATACTCTCTACAACACATTCCAAATAGGGAAAATTAACTAAACCTCTTTTAAAACTAAAAACTTTATCTCTACCTCCAGATCCTTAGAAATACTTCACATTGATTTGTTTGGTCCTGTTAGTACCACATCAATCAATGGGAAGAAATATGGACTTGTCATAGTTGATGACTTTAGTAGATGGACTTGGGTTAAATTCCTTAGAATCAAGGATGAATCATATGATGTGTTTAATGTCTTCTACATACAAGTTCAAAATGAAAAGGAATAATTTTTTTTAAAAGTAAGGAGTGATCATGGAAGAGAATTTGAAAATGAACCTTTTTAAAAACTTCTGTGAAAAATATGGAATTCTCTTATCCTAGAACGCCACAACAAAATGGGGTTGTAGAGAGAAAGAACATATCCTTACAAGAAATGGCCATAACCATGATTCATGAAAATAACTTACATAAGTACTTGTGGGCAGAAGCTATAAACACAACATGTTATGTTCAGAACAAGATCTACATCAAACCCATTCTGGAAAAAACTGCATACGAGCTATTCAAAGGAAGAAAACCTAAAATTTCTTATTTTCATCAGTTTGGATGTACATGTTACATCTTAAACAGTAAAGTCTATCTGAATAAATGTGATACTAAAGCTGAAAAAGGTATCTTTCTATGATACTCTGAACGCTCAAAGGTAGACATAGTGTATAACTCTGAAACCAAAATGGTTGAAGAGCATATACATGTCAAATTTGATGACAAAGAGCCTGACAGTAAAATGTGAGAGATAGTTGAAACTTTTTCTGAATTTCATATATCAGAAGTCTCTCCAGAAGCTATAACTCCTTCAGAAGCTCAATGTTTAGAAGCTTGATTTTAAGTAGCTGGTGGTAAAAAACTAAACCCAACTTCTAAAGCACATCTAGAGGGAGCAAGTTCTGTAGAAGCTCCTTGTGACTCTAATGAAGTTGCACAATCCAGAAATAACTTCAAGTACAAGTCTTCTTATCTAGAAGAGTTAATAATTAGAAATAAAGATAGTCCTCTGAAAACAATATCTGCATTCAGAGAGGAGCATTCAATGCTGGGACTTATCTCCATGATAGAATTAACTTCTGTTGAAGAAGCCTTATCTGATGATGGATGGATTGTAGCCATGAAAGAAGAACTCAACCAATTTCAAAGGAATGATGTGTGGGATCTGGTACCTAGACCTCATCATAAGAACATCATTGGAACAAAATTGGTGTTTAGAAACAAGCATAATGAGCAAGGAGAAGTGGTAAGAAACAAAGCTAAACTGGTAGCTCAAGGCTATAGTCAGCAAGAAGGTATACATTTCTCTAAAACCCTTGCACCTGATGCAAGGTTAGAGGCAATCATGTTATTTCTCTCCTATGCTATTAATCATGACATCATTCTATATCAAATGGATGTTAATAGTGCATTTTTAAATGGTTTTATTTTTGAAGAAGTATATGTAAAACAACCAACTGGATTTTAGGATTCAATCCATCCAGAACATGTTTTCAAACTTAAGAAGTCACTGTATGGACTTAAACAGGCTCCCAAAGCCTAGTATGAGATATCGAGTAACTTCCTTTTAGAAAATGATTTCCAAAAAGGGTAAGTTGATACTACACTCTTCAGAAAAACATTGAAAAATGATATCTTAATTATTCAAGTGTATGTAGATGATATTATTTTTGGTTCTACTAATGCCACCATTTGCAAGAATTTTTCTAAGACAATGCATGCTGAATTTGAGATGAGGATGATGAGGGGATTAAAGTTCTTCCTAAGAATTCAAATCAACCAAAGAAAATATGGATTTTATGTTCATCAGTCAAAGTATACAAAAGAACTTCTGAAGAAGTTCAAGCTTGATGACTGCAAAGTCAGAAACAATCTTATGCATCCAACATGCAATCTCAATAAAGAGGAAGAAAGCTCTAAAGTCTGTCAGAAGCTGTATAGATGCATGATTGGTTCCTTACTCTACTTAATAGCTTCTAGGCCAGATATTTTGTTTATTGTGTGTATCTGTACAAGATTCCAATCATATCCTAGGGAGATTCACTTAACTGTTGTTAAGAGGATCTTTAGGTATCTAAAGGGAACAACTAATCTAGGGTTGCTTTATAAAAATATTCCTAGATATAAGCTAGTTGGATTCTATGATGCTGACTATGTTGTGGATAGAAATGAAAGGAAATCCACTAGTGGTAACTATCAATTCATAGGTGAAAACCTAATATCCATGGATAGTAAAAGACAAGCAATTATTGCTTTGTCCACAACAGAAGCAAAATACATCTCAGTTGCTAAATGCCACACACTACTCCTCTGGATGAAATATCAGTTAGAAGGCTATCAGATTAGTGGAAACAATATTCCCATTTTCTGTGATAATACTGCTGCAATCTGTTTAACAAAAAATCCATTTCAACATTATAGAACCAAGCACATAGAAATAAAACATCATTTTATTAGAGATTATGTACAGAAAGGTGTAATAGATATACAGTTCATTAATACATATCATCAACGAGCTGATATATTTACCAAACCTCTTACTATATAAACACTTGATTTCATTAAAAAGAATTTAAACATGTATTTTGTGAAAGATTAATGCTTGCTTCTGAATGAAGGATCAGAGTCTGATGATGATCGGAAGCCACTTGATTATAGGCTTTGAACAAGCTTTTGCTGTGTAGTGACCTTTAAAGCATCTCATCCTTTGATCCTCAGAATTTGGTTAATTGTTTATGTTGGGATATAAGTGGTTTTTCTATTGAAACTATCTTTTTTTATGTTGTCCTCTAAAGCATCTCAACCTTTTGACTTGATCTTATATCTGTTAAGCTTTCAGTTTTTACTTATATGCTCTATCTCTGAGCTATATTAATGTTGGGATATTGTGTATGATAAAATAAAAGGCAAAATACCTTTTTTGGACCCTTAACTATACCTCGGGGTTCATTTTGGTCCCTTAATTTTAAAAAGGTCCATATTGGTCCCTTAACTCTTCAAAACATTCCAAATTAGTCCTTTTTGTCTAATTAGCGACGAATTTAGCGACTGATTTTTGAATTTTTCCGTCGCTAATAGGATAAAAAGGACTAATATGGAACGTTTTGAAGACTTAAGGGACCAATATGGACCTTTTTAAAGTTAAGGGACCAAAATGAACCCCGAGGTATAGTTAAGGAACCAAAAAGTGTATTTTGCCAAAATAAAATCATGTTTTGATAATCTCCTTGGACATCAGTATGTGTAAGTTTGTGCAAATTTTTTTAAAACTCACTACACACACCAGACTTTGTTGGTTGAAAAGATATTCAAACAAAGCTATGGGAAAAGATCGACTTTTTATTAAATGAGAAAGGATTACAAGTCTTTGAAAAATTAAAAGAGAAATACAAAAGGCTTTTAAAACTTGGCGACTAAACCACCCTTATGACATGATGAAAATCCTGTAGGCCTCATCCCACTCATCATCAGGTGACCCTTTCTTCTTGGGTTTCTTCATCCTTGTCTATGATGTTCTTCCAACCCTAGTTGCTCTAGCAGAAGTTCCAATACCTT
This sequence comes from Lathyrus tuberosus, assembly GCA_022829125.1. NCBI lineage: Eukaryota > Viridiplantae > Streptophyta > Magnoliopsida > Fabales > Fabaceae > Lathyrus > Lathyrus tuberosus. Next base: position 5,220,280 of record JALAZF010000282.1, read on the forward strand.
TAGAAGAGTTGATTAGCTCATCTTTCTGAACCTTTAAAGCCTTCTTAACTTCTTATGAGGAACCACTCTTGGTATTTTCACCTGATTTGATCATTCTGATCAAGAGAGAAGTTTAATGAAAGAAGGAGGAATGTATTTTTGCATGTTCTAAACTGGCCTTTACAGGGAGAATGAGAAAAAGAGAAATCTACCTGGTTTAATGTGCACCAATGAAATCAAGAGAAAGATACATTCTTGGCCTTCAGACTCCATTTCCATGGTTTGACTGCTATATCTCATAGGCTCAAAACAAGTTAACATATCTCGTGTTTTGTAGAATCTTTTCCAACCATTGAATTTATTTATTAACATCACATTTTTTTAACTGATGAAAAAGGGGAGAACAAAACCTGATTATTAATTGTTTTTACTTAGACCTAATTGTTTCCCATAAATTTGTTTTTTCAAGATCTTTTCTTTCCCTAGTATTTGTTTTTGTTGATGACAAAAAAGGGAGAAAGATAATGGGTATTTTATATATGAAGATTATGCTTAAAAGGAATTTTATTAACCTGGATAGGACTTAGGGGGAGCTTACAAAACTCACCCTCTGGACTACAAGACTCATGGGGAGCTTACAAACCTCAGACCCTGAAATCAACATGTTAATTAAATTTAAAACCATTGTTCTTAAATACTTATGTTTGTCATCATTAAAAAAGGGGAGATTGTTGGAACAAAATTGGTTGATACCATATCCCTTGGGTTTTGTTGATAACAAAGTATTTAAAGAACAATTGGGTATTCTAACATTTGTTCAAGTATATAGGATCATAAGACTTAGAACAAATGAATAGAAGCTTGAAGGTTATGAATCTGAAGTTCAGACCTGTCGCTCCCAGGATTTTTATCCAGGTACAAACGCGAGAGTGGCGCGGAAAACAGGGTCGCCAGCCGTGTAAATTTATCCCAAGAAAGGGAAAGGGAACACCGCATAAACCTGAGGAAGAGGGAAAGGAATGGTCATCGCAACCATAGCCTGGGTTCGGGAGTCGGTTACGCGAGGGGAAGGTGCTAGCACCCCACGCGTCCATCGTACTCGATGGGATCCACGCTTGTTGTCTATTCTAAGGGTGAGTTATACTATCATCCAGGGCTGTACTAAGACGGAGAGGGGAAAACAAAGACAGACTCGGTAGGACGTCGACGTCCTAGGTCTACGTACCCCCTTTGTGCAATGGGGAATTAAGAGCCAACGTAGTTCGGACCAAGTTCTTTTTGTGTTTTTTATGAGCGACGTTAAGTTCGCGTCCGACAGTTAGGGTCGATGCCTGTTTGCGTCTCAGACGGAAAGTAACGTGCCCTTTTTGAAAATATCCTTTAGTTTGACAATCCTGAAGGACAAAAAGGTTTGAAGTTGGTTTGTATTTTTTAGGACAGAAGTGACTTAAGTTAGTTTATAAGTTGCATTGCACCAAAGTCTAGGGCACAGGGGCGAATACTTAACGCATCGTCCCAAGACAGGACGCTCGCTAAGCACTCTAGAAAGATGAGAGGAAGCCCCTCATTTCTCATTCCCCACACTTAAGGCTCGTGCGCAATACACTTTATACTTATTAAGTGTTTTTCAAGAAATTTGAGATGAGAAGAGAGAAGACACCAAGTAAACTCTAAGGGGAACTAAGAGTCCTAATGTTATCATGCATGGGGGACCTAGGGTTAGTGAGGTTTGACGACAACCTAAACCTAAAGGAAAAAGATGAGAGAAGGAAAGAGTAAGGGTGAATGTGGATGACTATCCACACCCTCAAAGAATTTACCCCAACCCCTGCATAAAAGATTAGTACCAAACGGACATAAATAATATCAAGGCAAATGAAAACCAACAATGGCATACAATAGTGATAACAATCCAAACATGAATTAAGAAGTCAAATAAACAACCCCAAGACAATGGCACATGTGCCTTTTCAAACAAAAACTCAGGCAAGATCAAGGATGCGCATACAAGAAAATTTCACACAAAGAGTCATTAAACAAATGGTAAAATAACTTCTAAAATCACTAAATTAAATATCAAAGTTACTCAACCAGAGACTAACCAAATACCAAAAACTCCTACAAAAAATCAAGATGTTAGCCATTTAAACAATTGGGCAAAGCTCAGGTGAGAAGTAGAGTTCAGTGTGCCAAAGGGAAGGACCAAAATGCAATATGAAATAGTTTTATAAATGATAGAAAAATATTTTAATGCATCTCAGAATGTTGGTGAATGAATGCAAAAGGAATGGATTGAAAATGTTTTATGGATGCAGAGAAATAAAATGAACAATTTTAAGTATGCATGGTATGGATAATGCAAAAGAAAACAGACTAAATAATTAATTTAGATGATAAAAAATAAAATAAAAATAAAAAAAATAAAATTTGGAAAATTTTATAAAATGATAAATATGATGCATGAATTTTTTTAGTAATTTTTTGATGTAAAAATCTATTTTTAATAATTATAAATGAAAACAATAATTAAAATAAAAATAAAATGAAATAAGAATGCAAGGGGGTGCGTTTAGTAAGAAAAATGCATTGGAATTGGGAAATGGGCTGAAGCGTGGGGTGCAATTAGCAGGCCCAGACCAAATAATTAATCAGCGAAATAAAAAAAATAAAAAGGAGTGCATGTGGGCTTTCAGTCAATGGGTTGACTCGCTACCTTCCATTGGATTGATCTAACGTGCCTGACTTAGTCAACCAAATGTCCAAGTACTCATGATAGACGGTCAAGATGCAAGGCACACACTAAGTATTATACACACACACACGCAATGGGTCAGTATACCATGCACACGCCATGTGCCATGCACATGTTATTTTTATTTGCTGGCAGCATTGTGGCCTTGTGATTCATCAAATGATCCATGATTAGTCAGTAAAAATAAAAGTAAACAAAATTAACAAACATAATTGGACGTACACCATAAGACTCATGGGATAATAAACACCTGATCACATGAAATAAAAACCAAAAAAAATAAGACGTGGCACGATGACAGCCACACGATCCAGCGAATCAACGGCCTGGATTGCGTCTTCTTCGTTGGAATCCCCCACCGGCCGGAGCTCATACCAGTCGCCGGAGCCCTAGCTCCGGCCGCCACCCACGATACCTGCAACCTTAAAAACACCCAGAAAATGCAAAGGGGTACATGTTCTTGACCAGAAAATCATGAGGATTCCAAATATCCCATCCAAATTTGCAAACAACCAAAGCATAATAAAAAACGAACGAAACAAGGTTAGGGCTCCAAACTCGAAATTCATAAAACAACCAACATACACAACCATATTCAAAACAAATTATATCAGCATGATCCATGGTCATCACACAACATTATGCATGTTTAAAATTTGAGTTTCATGATCATCGAAATCAACACTAGCCTGAGATGGTGTCACACGTGTCCTTGCTTTTGGCTTCAAAGGGGGATTGGTTCGTGCTCTAGAGATCACAAGGGTTCTGTTGGTGAAAGAATTTCTTGAAATCTCCTTGTAGATTGAGAGATATGGATGTGAGATGCTTTAGGGTTCAAGTTCTCCACTCCTCCCAATGTCACGTGTATGAACCCTAACCAGTGCATGAATGGGTTTAAATAGACTAGGGTTTTTCACTGATAATGAATTGGGCTTGGGCAATTCTTTGTTTAATGAGTTTGGGTGATTTTTAGAAAATTGCATAATGTGAGTTACACCTCTCTCCATGCGTGTACACTTAAGAATTCCATGATGGATCCCTCACATTTCAGTTGCTAATCACACCTGTATGGGATTTGGGCTTTGAGATGTATTGGTTAATGAGTTTTCAACATTTTGGCAATTTTGAATAATGGAAAATAAGTGAAGAATAAACCATTGAATTTCTTAATTATTGGGCCCAAAATAATCCTCAAGGAATGTTCTTTGATATTAGAATGTGGCATGAAGCAATGGAATTGATTATAGGTCATTATGCCCAAAGTTGTGAAAATGGAACCATGAGAAACCCTAAAAACCACTTTGCCTTCTTTTGACCATAAGTTGAGTTTCACGAATGATATGGAGACCCACTAGTACTTGTTGAAAAGAGGAGAAAAATATATTCAACTTTCATGTTGGAGAAAAATTCATTTGAAGCTCCTTTGATGATGAAAAGTCAAGTTGAATGCAGTGCAGGAACTTGCCCAAAAAGGAAACTTTCAACTTACAGGTCATTTCCATATTTAGTAACTTTTGCACCAACTCCTGATTCTTGATAAATGGTATGAAAATTGACCCTTGAAGACGATATGAGGATGTGAGACCTTGAAAACCTTGGAGAGAACCTCAAAATTCCACAGTTGACTTCTCCTCTCACTGTTGACTTTTACCCAATTCACCTGATTCTCAATCTTCTGATCAATTAAGTCTCTCCTGAACCAAACTGATGGACAACCTCCCACCCCTAGATACTTAGAGACCCAAGGAATACCATGGAATCAAGTCTTGCCCAAAAAATCAGAAATAAACTGACTTTATGGCAAACCCTAGTTTTGGTACCCTCAGTCTAGGAGGAAATATCACAGTCTCCAAATCCAAATTCCTCTGAATATGATGTGTATCCTCTCCAACAAAGATAAGATATGCCATTTGGTGATGATGAAAACCCAAGGATCTTGCCCATTGGAGCAATAGACCCAAGAATTTCAAAATCCTAATTTATGCACTGGTTAGGAGAAAGTGATCCACTTGAGCTCTCTTGGACAATACCAGGACTCTTGCTTGACCCTCTGAAAAACTGCCTCAGGCACTTTGACCCCATGCTAAGAACCAATGATATGCACATATGATAATGCAAAAATGCAATGAAACATAAGCCAATTAGTAATAAAGTAAGGAGAGCAAATTTTGGGGTGCTACAGCTGCCCCTATTCAATCAACTTGGTCCTGAGGGTATGATAGCGACGGCTTTCAGACAATCAGGATGCATAGAGATTGAATACCAAAGAACCCGGAAATTTGCAATCCTCCATCGGAGAATTAGCCATAAATGCTGTAAGGAAACAAACTCTCCCAGGTTATGTCATCTCTGCTGATAAAGAGAACTGACAAAGGAGTTTCAAAATACGCCATCCCTGCTGATAAAGGGAACTGACGAAAGAACAACTTCAAAAGACTGCTATCTCTGCTGATAAAGAGAAACTAGCAAAATAAATGCCATCCCTGCTGATAAAGAGCACTGACAAAGGAAATATCCAAAAAGGTTGCTGTCTCTACTGATAAAGAGAACTAGCAACACAAAAGCCATCCCTGCTGATAAAGGGAACTGACGAAAGAAAGTCTTCAAAAGACTGCTATCTCTGCTGATATAGAGGCCTAGTAGAATAAATGCCCTCCCTGCTGATAAAGGGAGCTGACGAAGAAAATATCCAAAAGATTGTTATCTCTGCTGATAAAGAGAAACTAGCAATACCAATGCCATCCCTGCTGATAAAGGGAGCTGACGAAGGAAGTATCCAAAAGATTGCTATCTCTGCTGATGAAGAGAAGCTAGCAAAATAAATGCCATCCCTATTGATAAAGGGAACTGACGAAGAAAATATCAAAGGATTGCTATCTCTGCTGATAAAGAGAACTAGCAAAATAAATGCCATCCCTACTGATAAAGGGAATTGACGAAGAAAATATCCAAAGGATTGCTATCTCTGCTGATAAAGAGAACTAGCAAAATAAATGCCATCCCTACTGATAAAGGGAACTGACGAAGAAAATCTCCAAAGGATTGCTATCTCTGCTGATAAAGAGACCTAGCAAAACAAAAGCCATCCCTGCTGATAAAGGGATTTGACGAAAGAAAATCTCCAAAAGCTTGCTATCTCTGCTGATAAAGAGAAACTAGCAAAATAAATGCCATCCCTGCTGATAAAGGGAAACTGACAAAAAAAAATCTTCAAAAGCTTGCTATCTCTGCTGATAAAGAGAAACTAGCAAAGTAAATGCCATCCCTGCTGATAAAGGGAAACTGACGAAAGAAAATCTTCAAAAGATTTCTATCTCTGCTGATAAAGAGAAACTAGCAAAGTAAATGCCATCCCTGCTGATAAAGGGAAACTGACAAAAGAAAATCTCTAAAAGCTTGCTATCTCTGCTGATAAAGAGAAACTAGCAAAATAAATGCCATGCCTGCTGATAAAGGGAAATCGACAAAAGAAAATCTTCAAAAGCTTGCTATCTTTGCTGATAAATAGAAACTAGCAAAATAAATGCCATCCCTGCTGATAAAGGGAAACTGACAAAAGAAAATCTTCAAAAGCTTGCTATCTCTGCTGATAAAGAGAAACTAGCAAAATAAATGCCATCCCTGCTGATAAAGGGAAACTGACAAAAGAAAATCTTCAAAAGCTTGCTATCTCTGCTGATAAAGAGAAACTAGCAAAATAAATGCCATCCCTGCTGATAAAGGGAAACTGACAAAAGAAAATCTTCAAAAGCTTGCTATCTCTGCTGATAAAGAGAACTAGCAAAACAAACGGCGACTTCACTGGGGATAATGTAAAACAAAACTTCTGGTTTAAGCCACCTCTGGCAAACAAAATATGTCAAGCAAGAACGGGATTTCACAAAAGAGAAAGGCCAAACAAACTTCTAACGGACCCATGATCCATAGATAAGATGACTCCGCCGGGGAAAGGAGAAGTCTAAATAAAAGACTCTGCCGGGGAGCACCAGTATGAGGAACACATCCCTCCAAAATCTCCTGAGTTGTGCCATCTCTGCTGAGAAAGAGAACTGGCAAAGAAAGTATCAAACCTGGCTTATGCTTCGAATGCAAATGTTTGAATTGTGGCGTAATGCTCTACACGAAGTGGAAATGCTACGCGTTTGAGGATGCAATGCGAATGCTTATGATATGCAAAAAGGGTCCCTCCAGTAAAATAAATGCTGGAGAGAAGAGGCCAATTTAGCTGGGGATGAAAAAAATAAATTATCCTCTGAATCCAAGAACTCTGCTAAGAAGGATCACACTGACCGACTCTTTGGATCAACAACTTCTGCTGGGGATGAGGTCCCAAAGGAACATCCACACTACCGAGGATTACGCGTGTCTTTTACTGAAGGTAACATCCAAAACCTGAGATTTCTCCTCTGCTGGGGGAGTTGAGAATAAGTTCCAATAACAGAACCGGAAGTCTGTTACTGAGGATTGCCAATAACCAATGGGCTTAGAACTTGCTGGGGGATGCCAGCCCATAATACCATCCTGCTTGGGGATACCGCTGATCTTAGCCTGCTGATGGGGAGAATGACTTTACTCTCACCTTGCTGGGGATTAGAATACGACATCGTTGGTGAAAGCACGCTTCCTGAATGGATGGGGAAGATGAACCCTGATTCTGTGGGGAGATAACGTCTTGATCCGGAGAAAATAGTTCCCAAGTCTCCTGCTGGGGGCGGTCTGCTCTGCTGAGGAAAGTTTGTCCTGCTGGGGAAGGAGCAATCTCAATGCTGGGGAGAGCCAACTGCTGGGGATGTACAATCTGTTGCCCTGCAACCTGACTTGTCTTTATGGTCATAAGCGGCTCTTTGAACTTTTCATCTCAAGAGGATTTTACAGAAGATCGGGCGTTCGCACTGCCCCAGGGTCTTCAAACTCTTGGAGAGATTTATCATATCTCGACATAACTTCCCCAGTCTTCATAATCCATGACGTACGTTACCTCGAAGGGGATCGTAATGACTTGACAATACTCTGCTTTAGCATCTTGAACCTTGAGGAGGTGTTTTCAATTAACCATTTTCAGGAGTGGACGATCTCCCATGCTCTAGAGGTGGCCTGCCCCACTATGGGCTTTGAAGTGACTTTGCCCCTGATCTTAGAATGAATGCCCCAGAATAACTGAATTTCGGAGATTCTCGACGTGACTGCCCCAGATTGGCTACATCTTAACACGACTTACTGGGGAGAGCCTACTCTATACTGAGTCTCTTGGCAGCATGCCCCTTGATATGATTTGTCCTTCAGAATTTTCAAGTATCCCAACTTGGCAGGATCAAACTTCTTGACTGACGTTCACTGTGTAGGCTGCATTGATGCTTAGGCACGTGTATGCAAATAGAACAAGTTATTTATGAGAATGATAATTCTAATGCAACACTCATGTTAACCTTGAAGTTTTTTATTGAAAATGCGTCGCCAAGCCTTGTGAACGAATCACTTGCTGGGATGAGACCTTGATTTTTGAATGGCAAAACAATGCGCACATGCAATACCAACAAACCCTATTAGCACAACTCACAGGAGTCAGGAACGTTATCCTGTTGAAGTACGTTTTCGGAATAAACCCTATTTTAATTAGGACTTTTAAGGGTCGTAACGTGGTCTGGTTCACGGTTTCAGAAAAAAGGATTTATGGCTCAAAATTTATCGGTGGCCACCCACTCTTCGTGATGTTCTCCAGTCCTATGTTCAGTTAATCTGACCCAAACGCTCACCTCCCAAAAGGTTTATAATCTTTAAGGAACCTATGCCACTAATGGTTTGGCACCTAAGGGAGTTTTGGAATGACAGTCACCCCTTTTTATCTTTTGTGTCTGTAACCACACGAATTTGTTCTTATCGAGGATTTTCTTTTGTAATGCTTTTCTCTTTTTCTTTCTTTTTCTTTTTTGATCCCTAATTTTTGCCTGGACTGACTCTTTTGAGTTTTTTTCGATTTTGAAGTCCAGCGGGATGCCTTAACTTTTGCCTAAGTCACTTGTTTACAAGTTTCAACTTAGCGGGCTTTTTTTTTTTTTTTTTTTTATTCCCCTCTTTGAACAAAGCGTGTGACACTGGTTGTCTTACTTACTTGAAAGGGTTGTGACTGCCTCATTCCTTGATTGTTGAAGGATAACCATCGTGGTTTCACATCTCTTGACCTCTTGACGGTGGGATAGAAGGTAATGGTTCCTCGGATGCACACTCTCTTTGAAATCTGAACGCTTAGTCAAACTAACTGACGCCTACCCTGCCCCTGGGTTAAGTATGAGGGTTTTTTTCGTATGAAAGAAACTCCTACTTCAAGGCTCAAAGGGGTTAACGAGGGTCTATCTCCCTTATATCTCCAGTGTTTAGGGGTTTGAAACAATGCCTGTACATCCTCAACAGGGTTCTATCCTTGAACATACGACCAGAGATTCTGCGTTTTCGTCTCATCATCCTCCCTTAAGAGTTCTAAACAAGAAAATTGGTATTACAGTGCATATAAACATTTAAGAGTGAAAACGAATGGATTACTTCAAGAAAAACATACTCATTGCATTAATATCATCATAAAAAACAATCAAGTCTTACATGCATACGATGCTTTAACAAGAAATGAAAAACTACAAATGAAAATGCAAGTAAAGAAGCTAAAGATTGCCATTGCTGAGGAAGCTTAATTCTGTCTGGACGTACTTGCAAACTGTGTGTTCATTTGAGAAAGGAGGCTTCCATTGATGTACATATCATCTTCAGTGAATACAATGATCTCTGAGTCTACCAGGTCTTGTACCTTGTGCTTGAATACATTACACTCATCAATTGTGTGCCCGAACGTTCCCGAGTGGAACTCGCACCTAGCAGTTATGTCATAATCCGGAGGAATAGGGTACGGTACTGGCGCGGTACCCCTCGTTTGAATCAGAGAGTTCTTGAGCAGACGAGTAAACAGCTGACTATAAGGGATAGGAATAGGATCAAATATCCTCTTGGGCCCTCTTGGTCTCGATTGCCCCTGCTGCTGATAACTCTGCTGTCAGTGCTGATTTGGGCGCCTCACCTGCGCTTGCACTTTCCTTTCCACATTTGGCTGAGGCACAAACAAAGGTTGCTGACGTAGAGCTTCTGCAGCAAAAGGTTATGGAGAAAGTCCATGACATGAGGTGGATCCTGCAAAGAAGGGAGGAGTCTTCACTTCTTTTGCAACAGTTGGGGTAAAATCTCCTTGCATATTCACGTCGCCCGACGTGAACTCAATTGCCCCTGCATCAATCAAATCCTGGACTCGGTGCTGAAAGGCCCTACATTCCTCCACGGTATGCCCTGGTGCCCCAGAATGGAAATCACAATGGGCTCTTGCATCATAGCCTGGTGGAGGATTGCCGGTGTGAGGAGCCAAAGTCCTTTTCTGTACCAGTTGAAACTGAAGGAGATACGTCAATAGTTGAGAATATGGTATAGGGAGCGGATGAAAAACTCTTTCAGACTTCTTCTGCCCCTGTGTACACTTTTTGCCCTTGGACTTCTCTTGGGAGCCAAGACCTAACTGCTGTTGGGAGAATTCTGGAACTTCCGCTTGTGGAAGAGACTCACGAGGTAATCCGCGATTTAAATCAAATTCCAAAGAGATGGGAGGAGTACGGATCTCTGTTGCGGAAGCGGGCACAGGACTGTCTTCCTTCTTCAACACTGCTTTCAAAATCTCCATGACCAAACCCATCTGAGTCTTCATCTGGTTGATCTCCTCCCTCAGCATCCTCTGCTCCTGGAGCATGTCTTCCCCAAATTGCCTCATCTGAACCTTCAGTTCACTCAACTCAGCTTGAACTCGCTCCATGATCAACTCTTAAATGTCCTGAGGAGTTAAATCTGCAATTCTGAGAAAACCAGATCAAAATAAGAATAACCAGCCTTGAACACCTGTCATACAAAATGATTATGCAAAATGATCATGAATATACAAATGCAAATGAACATGTTTGAATATTCGCAGGGCGATCCACCCCTTGATTCCAGTTTAACAACAAGATAGAACGAAACTTCGGCTCATATATTAAGAAAACCAGAGACAAACCAAATGCCAACAATCACAAATCGAGATAATAAGTCTGAACACACCAATCATGGATCCCAACCAACAAGCCTGGTGGTGATCCTAATACAATAGAGAGAAAGAGAACTACGGCATGCCTTGTGAACAGGATCCAGAATAAGTGACGGGAACTTGTATCCTATGATATTCTTTTTCTTCTCAGTACTCATCCTTGATAGTTTTCAGACACCAGAATCAAGGTTAAGATGCAACCCTGCAAATGAACAAACATGTTATGATGCAAAATGATGATGCAAATGCACACATGGGATCAAGGCAACGCTGCTGGATGTGCTGTGCTGTTAACTGAACGAGAACCACAACCCAGAAAACCAGAATTCTGAACCACTGAGATAACCAGAAACCCAAATAATCAGACATTGATGAGAAATCCAGAAAAACAGGGTAGGTTGAAGGTTTCGGTTACCTGTAAACCTGCAAACACCCATCCCCTCTCACGTGTGGGTACTAGGATGTTCAGTATCCCGGGCTCTCAGGTCGAGAAATGATGATACGTTCACCATTTTTGGTTTGGCATCATCATCAATCGAGGAGGCCTCAACTGATTCTCCAAAGCGGAAGGTCCTCAGCTTTGGCACTGAGGTCGAGAAACAATAGTACATTCATCCCTCGGGGTACAATACTATCGTCAATCGAGGAGTGCCTCCACTGATTCTCTTCGAAAGATAGGGGCCATCCTATGAGAGTTCCAAAGTGGGCCCTCGGGTGCGAATGGGTTTGCCACAGAATGTGGTCTGCCACTGTCACCACTGAAGAGGGGTGTTTCCACTAAGGTCCTCAATGATCGGTCACCAGAGTCGACAACTCTCTAGATCAACACCCTAACATGCGTAAGACACACACGTCAGAATGCGTCCCAAGATAGCCTCGTCTGGTTGTGAATTTCGTGAACACACAAACGTACCAAGCGGGCACGTAGGTCCCACTACTTTCCACTCTAGTCCTAGGGTGTACTCAAGCCTGGGTATTAGGCTTATCTCTCAGAACCACCCAGCCTGCAAAACAAAAACAGCCAGCACAATACAACAGTATGACAGTAATAGAAATGAAATGCGATGCAGAAAATGCGGTAAAAATAAAATAAAATAAACACAAAACACCCAAAGAGAACAAAGACAAGCAAGTGCTAGGATTGACTCGCTTAGGGATGGACCAGCATAGGTCAACCAGAGTCGCCAGCTGTCGCTCCCAGGATTTTCATCCAGGTACAAACGCGAGAGTGGCGCGGAAAACAGAGTCGCCAGCCGTGTAAATTTATCCTAAGAAAGATAAAGGGAACACCGCATAAACCTGAGAAAGAGGGAAAGGAATGGTCATCGCAACCATAGCCTGGGTTCGGGAGTCGGTTACGCGAGGGGAAGGTGCTAGCACCCCACGCGTCCATCGTACTCGATGGGATCCACGCTTGTTGTCTATTCTAAGGGTGAGTTATACTATCATCTAGGGTTGTACTAAGATGGAGAGGGGAAAACAAAGACAGACTCGGTAGGACGTCGACGTCCTAGGCCTACGTACCCCCTTTGTACAATGGGGAATTCAGAGTCAACGTAGTTCGGACCAAGTTCTTTTTGTGTTTTTTATGAGCGACGTTAAGTTCGCGTCCGACAGTTAGGGTCGATGCCTGTTTGCGTCTCAGATGGAAAGTAACGTGCCCTTTTTGAAAATATCCTTTAGTTTGACAATCCCGAAGGACAAAAAGGTTTGAAGTTGGTTTGTATTTTTTAGGACAGAAGTGACTTAAGTTAGTTTATAAGTTGCATTGCACCAAAGTCTAGGGCACAGGGGCGAATACTTAACGCATCGTCCCAAGACAGGACGCTCGCTAAGCACTCTAGAAAGATGAGAGGAAGCCCCTCATTTCTCATTCCCCACAATTAAGGCTCGTGCGCAATACACTTTATACTTATTAAGTGTTTTTCAAGAAATTTGAGATGAGAAGAGAGAAGACACTAAGGAAACTCTAAGGGGAACTAAGAGTCCTAATGTTATCATGCATGGGGGACCTACGGTTAGTGAGGTTTGACGACAACCTAAACCTAAAAGAAAAAGATGAGAGAAGGAAAGAGTAAGGGTGAATGTGGATGACTATCCACACCCTCAAAGAATTTACCTCAACCCCTGCATAAAAGATTAATACCAAACGGACATAAATAATATCAAGGCAAATGAAAACCAACAATGGCATACAATAGTGATAACAATCCAAACATGAATTAAGAAGTCAAATAAACAACCCCAAGACAATGGCACAAGTGCCTTTTCAAACAAAAACTCAGGCAAGATCAAGGATGCGCATACAAGAAAATTTCACACAAAGAGTCATTAAACAAATGGTAAAACAACTTCTAAAATCACCAAATTAAATATCAAAGTTACTCAACCAGAGACAAACCAAATACCAAAAACTCCTGCAAAAAATCAAGATGTTAGCCATTTAAACAATTGGGCAAAGCTCAGGTGAGAAGTAGGGTTCAGTGTGCCAAAGGGAAGGACCAAAATGCAATATGAAATAGTTTTATAAGTGATAGAAAAATATTTTAATGCATCTCAGAATGTTGGTGAATGAATGCAAAAGGAATGGATTGAAAATGTTTTATGGATGCAGAGAAATAAAATGAACAATTTTAAGTATGCATGGTATGGATAATGCAAAAGAAAATAGACTAAATAATTAATTTAGATGATAAAAAATAAAATAAAAATAAAAAAAATAAAATTTGGAAAATTTTATAAAATGATAAATATGATGCATGAATTTTTTTAGTAATTTTTTGATGTAAAAATCTATTTTTAATAATTATAAATGAAAACAATAATTAAAATAAAAATAAAATGAAATAAGAATGCAAGGGGGTGCGTTTAGTAAGAAAAATGCATTGGAATTGGGAAATGGGCTGAAGCGTGGGGTGCAATTAGCAGGCCCAGACCAAATAATTAATCAGCGAAATAAAAAAATAAAAAGGAGTGCATGTGGGCTTTCAGTCAATGGGTTGACTCGCTACCTTCCATTGGATTGATCTAACGTGCCTGACTTAGTCAACCAAACGTCCAAGTACTCATGATAGACGGTCAAGATGCAAGGCACACACTAATACACACACACACACACACACACAATGGGTCAGTATACCATGCACACGCCATGTGCCATGCACATGTTATTTTTATTTGCTGGCAGCATTGTGGCCTTGTGATTCATCAAACGATCCATGATTAGTCAGCAAACATAAAAGTAAACAAAATAAACAAACATAATTGGACGTACACCATAAGACTCATGGGGTAATAAACACCTGATCACATGAAATAAAAACCAAAAAAAATAAGACGTGGCACGATGACAGCCACACGATCCAGCGAATCAACGGCCTGGATTGCGTCTTCTTCGTTGGAATCCCCCACCGGCCGGAGCTCATACCAGTCGCCGGAGCCCTAGCTCCGGCCGCCACCCACGGTACCTGCAACCTTAAAAACACCCAGAAAACGCAAAGGGGTACATGTTCTTGACCAGAAAATCATGAGGATTCCAAATATCCCATCCAAATTTGCAAACAACCAAAGCATAATAAAAAACGAACGAAACAAGGTTAGGGCTCCAAACTCGAAATTCATAAAACAACCAACATACACAACCATATTCAAAACAAATTATATCAGCATGATCCATGGTCATCACACAACATTATGCACATTTAAAATTTGAGTTTCATGATCATCGAAATCAACACTAACCTGAGATGGTGTCACACGTGTCCTTGCTTTTGGCTTCAAAGGGGGATTGGTTCGTGCTCTAGAGATCACAAGGGTTCTGTTGGTGAAAGAATTTCTTGAAATCTCCTTGTAGATTGAGAGATATGGATGTGAGATGCTTTAGAGTTCAAGTTCTCCACTCCTCCCAATGTCACGTGTATGAACCCTAACCAGTGCATGAATGGGTTTAAATAGACTAGGGTTTTTCACTGATAATGAATTGGGCTTGGGCAATTCTTTGTTTAATGAGTTTGGGTGATTTTTATAAAATTGCATAATGTGAGTTACACCTCTCTCCATGCGTGTACACTTAAGAATTCCATGATGGATCCCTCACATTTCAGTTGCTAATCACACCTGTATGGGATTTGGGCTTTGAGATGTATTGGTTAATGAGTTTTCAACATTTTGGCAATTTTGAATAATGGAAAATAAGTGAAGAATAAACCATGGAATTTCTTAATTCTTGGGCCCAAAATAATCCTCAAGTAATGTTCTTTGATATTAGAATGTGGCATGAAGCAATGAAATTGATTATAGGTCATTATGCCCAAAGTTGTGAAAATGGAACCATGAGAAACCCTAAAAACCACTTTGCCTTCTTTTGACCATAAGTTGAGTTTCACAAATGATATGGAGACCCACTAGTACTTGTTGGAAAGATCAGAAAAAGATATTCAACTTTCATGTTGGAGAAAAATTCATTTGAAGCTCCTTTGATGATGAAAAGTCAAGTTGAATGCAGTGTAGGAACTTGCCCAAAAAGGAAACTTTCAACTTACAGGTCATTTCCATATTTAGTAACTTTTGCACCAACTCCTGATTCTTGATAAATGGTATGAAAATTGACCCTTGAAGACCATATGAGGATGTGAGACCTTGAAAACCTTGGAGAGAACCTCAAAATTCCACAGTTGACTTCTCCTCTCACTGTTGACTTTTACCCAATTCACCTGATTCTCAATCTTCTGATCAATTAAGTCTCTCCTGAACCAAACTGATGGACAACCTCCCACCCCTAGATACTTAGAGACCCAAGGAATACCATGGAATCAAGTCTTGCCCAAAAAATCAGAAATAAACTGACTTTATGGCAAACCCTAGTTTTGGTACCCTCAGTCTAGGAGGAAATAACACAGTATCCAAATCTAAATTCCTCTGAATATGATGTGTATCCTCTCCAACAAAGATAAGATATGCCATTTGGTGATGATGAAAACCCAAGGATCTTGCCCATTGGAGCAATAGACCCAAGAATTTCAAAACCCTAATTTATGCACTGGTTAGGAGAGAGTGATCCACTTGAGCTCTCTTGGACAATACCAGGACTCTTGCTTGACCCTCTGAAAAACTGCCTCTGGCACCTTCACCCCATGCTAAGAACCAATGATATGCACATATGATAATGCAAAAATGCAATGAAACATAAGCCAGTTAGTAATAAAGTAAGGAGAGCAAATTTTGGGGTGCTACAAGACCCTGGATCTGAAGATCACTTCTAAAGACTCTAGCTTTGATGGAAGATCTAGACTCTGAAGAAGTCAATATCTAAAGAAAGTCAGCCTTTGGTGATCTAGACTCTAAAGCTTCAAAAGCCAAGAAGCAGAGTCTAAAGAGACCAGCCTCTGATGAGTGAAGTTTAAAGAAAGTCAACCTCTGAAGGTTGTCTTATATCGTCTATCGAGGAACCTCTAATGGACTCATAGATCTTTTGTTCACATGAATAATTAAGGAAAAATATCTTCTTAGTTTTCTGAGCTTTAATGAATAATTTCTCTTGTAGAAATGTGTTTTCTTGATATGTCCAATCAAGTACAAAACTCATCCAACTTTTTGGTGAAAGTCTTCCAACGTCTCTTTTCCTTCTCTCTCTATAAGGAGCTAAAAGACCAGAAGATGAACACTAATACACTGCAATACAAGACTCTGAACCTTGACATTTCAAAGAGAAGTTACTCAGTTAAATTTTCTAGACTTATAACATCTTATCTTTGTGTATATTTTAGAAGTTCTTAAAGTTTTAAGAGTCTTAACATTTTGTATTCTATCCACACCTCTAATTGCATATCAAGTGTAGTTTTATCCAAATCGCTTAACAGTTTGTTATAAAGTCAAAAGTCTCTTGCTTTAGTGCTTGAGCATTTGAAGTCTCTTGCTTATGGGTTTGAGCATTTGAAGTCTCTTGCTTGTGTTCTTGAGCAGAAAAGTCTCTTACTTGAGGGTTTGAGCATTTAAAGTCTCTTGCTCGTGTGCTTGAGCATAAAGTCTCTTACTTAAGGGTTTGAGCATTTGAAGTCTCTTTCTTGTGTGCTTGAGCATATAAGTCTCTTACTCGAGGGTTTGAGCATTGAAAGTCTCATGCTTGGTGCTTGAGCATTTGTAATCTTATTGGGTATAATGAAAATCTCTTGGAAGTACAAGGGGACTAAACTTCTCTCAAGTTGTGAGAGGAACCAGGATAATTACCGTGTTTCTTTGCTTTTACTTTCCTTGTTTTTTTCTTATCATTCCAATGCTATCTACTTTGTAACTCTGAGTCAGATTCTGGCTCATAATCTGATATGGACTTTCAGAAGCAAAAGTAATTCTGATTTAGACTCTGAACTAAGTGTTCAGAATCTGATTGATATCAATTAAAAACAGAAGAAGAAAAAGCTTAAAGGAGAAAACACAACACAATTCAACCCCATTCTTGTGTTTTTCTCACCTTCACTGCTACGGCCAACCGTAGCAAGGAGGTGAGAGAAAGTTGTCATATTTCCTTATTTAGACTGATCTTCTTTTATTATGGCTCTTAGGAAATATTTGGTATGTTGCAAATCTAAATAATTGTCATTTAACCAAGGATATTGTGCACTTTATATTTTTCTCTATGAAACTCATAGCCTTTTATGAGTTTAAGACCCCAATTTTTATTCCAAGTTTCTATGTATTTGCTATTTGCTTTTTCTATGTAACTCAAGTCTCCAAGGGAGCAATTATGAACTAATTCGTAATCATAATTTAGGTTTTATTATTTATTCTTCTTCTATTATTCATCTGCTGTGATTGCTTGCTATAAGTATGATAATGATTACCGATTTGGATTCGTTTGCCCTCAACATGAGTGAATAGTTCTTTAGTGACTAGTGGTTATCAGTATTATTTTATGACCTATTATATGATCCGTTACTATCTATTGCGATAATTTTAATTAAAATTATATTATAATCTGAGTTCATGCATTCCAACTTCGTTACAAAAGTAAGTGGTTATAAGGTGTCGACCATAGTCTGAAAGGATACATGTCGATACCAGAGCTCAAAATTTTAAACAACCAAGTCCAAAACATCAAAAGCTCTAGGACGAATTTGAGAAAACATATCTCTTGGAAAAAGTAACGACTCATCAAAGAATAATTCGACCGTGTGAAAGCATACAATTTTTTTGTCGTCGATAGGGACAATGCACTAGCGAAAGCAGGTATGACCCATATTTATTTATTTTCTATAATTTATGCAGAATTCTCGTAGTATAAGTAACAAGGATCGTGCGGTTGTGTTATAGTATGAACCGTAGCCCCAAGTCCTATTTGCCCTAATAGAGATTTAAGTGATTTTGCTGTTAAGCTGCTTTCCTTTAAGTGTTTTTCTTTTAAGCTGTTTACCAAAATCTGTATTTTTTATTTCTCTATATATACACGGATAGGACAAGAATTAAGTACTTAAACCATTGATCTATGTGATTTGATATCTATTTTATTATTTGCATAATTGTGCACTTGCGGCTATATCACTAGGCAGTGCCTAAAATCTTGCACACATACACACACTAAACATAATATATGGCTTACTCACAGTTAAATTGAGTAAAGATCCTATTATACGTCTATATTTGGTAATGTTGATCTCTACGCCATTCTCATATTTATCTATCAATACATTAGACGCCATGGGGGTTGAGATGCTTTTCGAAATTTGCATATAAAATTTCTTTAGAAGCTCCAAGCAATACTTCGTTTAGCTTATGAACGTTTCTTCTTTAGCTTGCTTTATTTACAATCCTACGAAATAGGTAAGCTCTCCTATTAGATACATTTCAAACTCTCGGTATGATACTAGTAAACATCTTGGAAAAAGGTTCATCAGTTGAGCCAAATATAATAACATCAACGTAAATTTGAGCTAATGAGAATATGAAAATTATTTTGCTTAAAAATTTAATGCGAAAAACCATTTAATGCAAGGAGAGTTAAAAATAATTTAATGCAACTAAAACATTATTTATATGCAGATGATTTTTTTATCCAAATGAAAAATAACTGAATAACCACGATGCAATTAAAACAATTAATAACAATTAAGATAAATTAAGTGCAACTACATGAGATAGATAAAAAAAAGGAACAATCATACCAATTACGATGATTTAGGACTAAGCTTACTCTGCACAAGTAAAACTAGAAAACAAAACTAATATAGAAAAATCATAATACAATAAAAAATATGACCGGATATATCTTCCTTCACTTGTCTTGAGAATCCATTAAGATTCCCAGACACTTATGCACAAAATATCAATAGATAGAACTAGGTACCCAATTGCAATCGGGTCCTTGAAGGTTAGTTAAAGAACACTTAGGTATCCAAGCCATGGTACCATTAGGAACTTTGACTTTCCTAATGTAAAAAAGAGGCATAATGTGACCTTTGTTACCACAATAATGACATGTTGATTTAGATGAATTACATTTCCTATCTCTTCTAGCAAAGCAAGGATTTTTTTCAAAATCGATGCCTCTTTCACTTAAAGAAGTAGAACTAGTAGTAAATAGAGAAATATCTTGTGTTAATTGTCCTTTAAGATTTTCATTTTCAAGTTTTAAAATTGGACAAGTAACACAATCCATTTTTGCTACATTTTTAGCTAAAGTATCAAAAGCATTAAAACACTCATCTATGAGAGATGCATGTTCTTCCTTTAAAGAATCTAAAGCACTATTAAGATCATTAATCTCCTTTTCAAGTTTTAAAATAAGTTTTCTTTGGAGATAAATTTTCTTAAAAATACTTAATGCGTTTGCATGCATTTCACTAAACGCTTTTGAAAATTATTTATAAGAAGGTTTAACTTTAGTAGGATCAAAATTATATACCTCTGAGTTTTCAGTTTTCTTGTCTGCCATCAAGCATAGGTTGACACATTCATCATCTGAAATTGAACTAGAAGATGAAAATGAGCTCTCATCTTCTTCACTATAAGCAATATAGGCTCTATGACCTTTAGCATTTTTTCCCTTTGTCTTGTATAATTCTATATCCTTTTCTTATGATGATTGTTGAGACTCTGATATGTCGTTCGGTAATGACCTGAATTTTAGTATTCAAAGCATGTAACATATTCTTCCATTTTCTTATGTTCCTTCTTGTGTGGACGAGACTCCTTGAAATTAATCAGTTTTTTGTCAAAATTCTTGAGCTTATGTTTCCTCATATATCGATTGTACCGCTTGACGAATAACCATATCTCTTCTGTTTTAGAAGAGTCTTTGTCAGAACTATCACTTTCCTCTTTGGTTTTCTATGTCTTTGATGATGAAGCTTTCAAGGAAAGATCCTGATTTTCTTCTTTGATCTTCTCTTTCTTTTTCGACTTTACTTTGTTTTTAGCGAGCCGGTTCAGTTCATTTTCATGTTCGGTTAGCTTTCCAAACAATTTTTTGACATCCAGATTACTAAGATCACTTGATTATTTGATGGTTGTAACCTTTAGTTTCCATTCCTTGCACATATATCTTAAAATTTTGTTAGCATAATCTTTGTTAGAAAAGGACTTTCCCAAGTTGTCTAACTTGTTGATTAAATTGAGAAAACAAGTCTGTATGGATTCTACGGATTAACCGGGTTCCATATGGAAAAGTTCACACTCCTCTGTCAACATATTGATTTTAGAATCTTTAATGTCTTAAGTTCTTTCTTAAAGGACTTGAAGAGTGTTCCACATTGTTTGTGCACTCTTATGTTGTGAGATAAAGTAATATACTTTAGCACTTAACATAGAGATAAGTATATTCCATGCCTTAAAATCACATGATGCCTTTTTGGTTTCATCATTGGTCCAATCATTTGGGAATTTAACAGAATTTTTGACTTAGTTTATGGGAATGAAAGGTCCATCGCTAATTTCTACCCATAGACAATTATCAATTGACATTAGTTATACATACATATTTTCCTTCCAATACGCATAATTCTCGTCTTTAAAAAGAGATGATCTATCACATGCTCCCTTTGGATCTTCGTCACTCATATTCTCAAAACTTTGAGCCGCTTAGATTTTATCAGAAGACCATCTCAGAGGCCAATTATTGGATGAGAATATGGATAAGAAAATGATCTAGAAGGGATGGGGATGGGGCGAATAGACCTCCCAATAAATTCTTTCATTGAAAAATAGTTTGAAAAACTTTTTATTAGAGTTTTAAAACAAAATTGATTTTGGAAGGAGCAAGCAAATTTTAACGTACAAGAGATTGTGCTTATAGATTGGAATTGGTATGTAACTACTTAAACAATTCACAGTACAATAAAATCAAAATATCAAATTCAACCAAATGTACAAACAAATGAATGCATTGAATACTTGTTAAAATTACAAGAGATGTGTGAATCTTACAACACAAATACTCTATAAATTCTTTAACCACAATTTTCAGTTTAATATACAATAAGAAAAAATTGAATGTACAATTCTACTACAACCTACACCTTTACAATAAATTGCTACCAGATGAAATCCTAATGGCATGCAATTTATAGAAAGCAATAAAGAACATCCTAATCAGACAATTAACTATGAAAATTAAAAAGGAGGGAGAGATAGAGAGAGATAAAGAAAGATAGAAAGAGAGAGAGAGAGAGAGAGAGAGAGAGAGAAAGAGAGAGAGAAAGAAGAAGAAGAAGAAGAAGAAAGTACACTAGGACTTAAACTAGTTTGTCGCATTCTTCCTCGCTTTGCGTCTACTCTAGTCTCTAATGGTTGCCAATTGAAAATTTGTTGGTTTAGGGGTAGAATATTAAAGAAATGTTTGCTAATAATATGGAGTAGAGAAACGGTCTAGACAGGGGGGGGTGAATAGACTCTTATTAAAATTTTTGATCGGTTTTCCAAAAAAAATAGAATATCAGAGGTTTTTCAAAAATACGCAGAAGCCTTAAAGTGAAAATATAAATCTTATGCTTGTACTGGAATTCAATCATGTTGAAAATTACATAATTCACAAATTTCCAGATTGTTCAAAGACAATGCTTAATTGTGAGGTTGTAAATTACACAAAGTTTGTCATGTACAATGACTTAATTAATATATAGATTCTAACAACACTATTTTTCCAGAGTTTAATCAACACTAAAGATAAATTAGGTAATGATTCTAACAAAACCTAACCTTACGTAATAAATTGCTATCAACTTAAATAAACAATAAACTACTCTAAGATTGATAATCTAAACATGCAATTATCCTACAAAAATTAAAATACAAGAGTGAAAGAGAGATAAATAGATAGATAGATAGATAGATAGATAGATAGATAAATAGAGAGAGAGAGAGAGGGAGATAGAGATAGAGAGAGAGAGAGAGAGAGAGAGAGAGAGTACACCGAGATATATAGTGGTTCAACTCTATCATCCTCGCAGGATCCTAATATACTCTTTAATTGTTTCCCATTGGAACCTGTTTCCTTCCACTATGTTTTCGCAAATACTATACAAGTTTATAAAATCACCAATCCACAATAATGCTGGGAAAAATAAATCTTCTATCTGGATCTTGACTTGTACACAACTTAATGCCAAAATATTCTACAAAATCTTTACTCGATTCTTGCTTCTTGGATCTTCTAGCTTCGCCAATCTGCACACAGTCTTCGTGTGTGGCAATCACCCTTTGACCCTATCGATTTCTTGTGTGGTGAAGGGTATGAAGATTGAGAAGGACTCCACCTTGTCTGTAAACTTCCACATAGTCACTACCAATGATAACTGAAGAGAAGAACCTTCTTCTTTTCATTGGAATTTGTCACCACCAAGGACACAACCTCAATCTTGTAAGCTTGGTGAAAAACCTTAACACACATTAAAAAAATACTAATCTCAAGACAATGTCTCACTCAATCAATTACAAATATCTCATCATCAAGATATAAAATCAAAACTAGAGGTTGAAGATGAAAGAATTTTTGTTTGAAAATGTTTTTGTGTTTTCAAAAATGAGAGGGCGTTGATTTCACAAATTCACAATGTAGATTATTAAATTGTCACTTTGAAAATAAGATGACAAAATAAATTTATATGTGGTTGAGTTTAAGCACAAAAAATGGATGGAAAAAGTTTATTAGATCCGAGTCAAGAATATTTTATGGTTTTAGTTAAATGAGCAAGTGAAGTGGAATAAGAAAACATCAATAACTTGATGCATTTCTCGTGTGATTCGAATCACCTTATAACTCTAATTCGAGTCATGAAGGATCAGGATTCGAGTCAAGTACAAAGTCTGATTCGAGTAAATTTGGACAGATCCAAACAGAGAAATTTGAGAAACTCTATGATTTGAGTCAAGTAGGTAGTGTGATTATAATAATATTAGGCAAAGGCTATCTAGATCTGTCTGATTCGAAACAAGTGCAACTTGTGATTTGAGTCACAAGGCTTCCTGATTTGAATCAAGTTAAAAGTGTGATTCGAGTCACATGTTTTGAAAAGGTGTTGTTTACCGTTTTTCATTTTTATTTGAGTCAAGATATGTACATGATTTGCTATTTTATTTTCAACCTAACTTGAATCAACGAAACATATGGTTCTTTTTCCACTGACTCAACAAATTGACTAAAAGCTGTTAGAACAAGATTTGGTTCTGCAAGATATCTCTATGTTTTGATAATAACAAAGTTGTATTTGTGTGAAAACAATTTTGGTACTTTAACATTTGTTTTCTAAAGTATTGACAAATAGGTTCTGACTCTGATAAAGATAATTCTGACTCTAATAAAGATAGCTCTAACTCAGATAGAGATCGTGTGAAACGTCACTCTCAAATTATCAAAAATCTCTTTTGCGTCAAAGAAGAAAGATTGCTTTTGATGTACTGTGCTTCAGAAAGACTCTAAGAAGACAATATGTTGCTGCTGCAATGTTCTATTTGATTCTGGCTCTGAATACAACTCTGATATTTATCTTCTGAAGACTAAGTGCTGACGACTCTGAAGACAAGGTTCTGATGAACAACATTCTGAAGACTCTGAAGACTTAAGTTTCTGAAGACCAAGTTCTGAAGACTTTGAAGACAAGGTTTTGCTGAACAAGTTTTGAAGACTTTGAAGACTTATGTTTCTGATAACCAAGGGTTCTGAAGAAGGAGTGCTGAAGACTCTGAAGACAAGGTTCTGTTGAACAAGTTCTGAAGACTCTGAAGACTCAAGACTCTGAAGACCCAGTGATCCATTCTTCTGACCATGCTTCAACCATATCAATTTAGATGCCTCTGATGAATAGAAGAAGATGAAACATTTGCGAGGGAAAATAGTACATAGTACAGATCAAACATGTTCCTTTCCACTACCATTCCACTACCCTGATTTGGTGGTACAAAGGACAATTTCAGTGTAGGATTTTCATCCCAGCATAACGATATTATTTCAAGTCGCTAGTAATTTTACTGATATTCCTTATCTGCCCTCCAACGGATCTTTTTCTGGCTATTTAAAGACTTGATCATTCAAAGAATCAGGTGACACCAAGTGTGAAAAATATATATACAAAGACACTGATTCATACAATAAAGAAACACATAAATACACATAGATAAATCCATGAGTGAACAGTAAAGCACTGCAACAAAGAAGAAAATTGTTCTTACTGTATAGATTTTCTCTAAGTTAGTTTGAGCTAGAAATTACGTTTATATCAGCTTGTGTAGAAGCATTTCATTATAAATATTTTAATTGATCAAACAATTGTTTGTATTCCTTAAGGGACCAGTTGGGTCAGAATCCTTAAGAAGAGACATTTAGTCTATGTATGTTAGTCACCAGCAGTTGCTAGTGCAGTTGTAATCAGTTCGGTTATAGTGGATTAAGTCCTTGTGTATAAGGCGAAATCACCTTGGCGGGTGGACTGGATTAACTTGATAGTTTTCAAGTGAACCAAGATATATCGTGTGTCTTTCTCTATTGTTAGTCTATTTGTGATCTTTGTTTGAGTTTACAAAAAGCTTTCATTTTGAAAACCCAATTCAAAACCCAATTTCTTGTGTTTTTCTCACACCTTCAATTGGCATCAGAGCTCCGGTTCTGATTGTGATAAAAAGATTTATCAACACTTCACCGTGTTCAGTACCGATCCAGTATTTGTGTGAGATATCATGGCTGCAGCTAATGTTAATCCTGCTGTAGAAGAGAAAGATCATTACAGTGCCAACCCACCAGTCTTTGATGGTGAAAAGTTTGACTACTGGAAAATAGAATAGAAAGTTTCTTTCTTGGTTATGATGTAGATCTTTGGGATCTTGTAGTCGATGGCTACACTTTCCCATTTGATGCTACATGTGCTAAAATATCTAGAAGTGATATGACCAACCAACAAAAGAAAGATTATAAGAATCATCACAAGGCAAGAACCATATTGCTAACTGCTATCTTTTATACTGAGTGTGACTCATGAAGGAAATGCTCAAGTTAAGGAGACAAAAGCGCTGGCCCTAATCCAAAAATATGAGGCATTCAGAATGGAGGATGATGAAACAGTTTAGACTATGTTTTCAAGGTTTCAAATGCTAGTCGCAGGACTTAAAGTTATGGATAGAGGTTACTCAACTGCTGATCATGTCAAAAAGATCAACATAAGTCTTCCCAAGAAAAGGAGACCTATGGTAACAGCTCTAAAGCTATCCAAGGATCTTAACAGCATAAGTCTTGAAGAACTTGTTAGTTCTTTAAGAAGTCATGAGATAGATTTGGTAGAAGATGAACCTTAGAAGAAAAGTAAATCTATTGCTCTTAAGTCTAAACATGTAAAGGCAAAGGCTTATCAAGCTGAGGAAGAATCAGAAGATTCTGGTGAAGAATCAGAAGATGAGCTGTCACTAATCTCCAGAAGGATCAACAAACTCTGGAAGCATAAGCAAGGAAACTTCAGAGGATCAAGAAGAAATAAAGGCCGCTTTGAGTCATCATCTAGACAGAAGAAGCAAAACTCTGGAAAGGAAGTCATCTGCTATAAATGTAATGAGCCAGGTCATTACAAGAATGAGTGTCCAAAGCTTAAGAAAGACAATGAGTGTCCAAATCTTAAGAAAGACAAGAAGCCTAAGAAGAACTTCTCCAAAGCGAAGAAAGGACGAATGGTAACTTGGGACGACTCTGATTCTGAAGAAGAAGACTCTGGTGAAGAACAAGCAAATGTTGCGCTAGTAGCAATAATTGATGATGAAGTTTCTGGAGAACCAAAAGACAAAATATCTTCAGAACTAGAATCAGAATCAGACTCAGACTCAGAGGTATTATCTAAACTCTCTCGTTGTGAATTAGAGTCATGTCTTTCGAAAATGCTGGAAAAGTATCAAACTCTTCAGAGTAAATACAAAGATCTTAAAAGATCACATGTAGTTACTTCTGAGGAAAAAGATAAGCTTGAGCAGAATAATTCTTCTCTGAATGAAAACATTTTTTCCTTAATAAATAGTAATTGTGCTCTAAAAAGAAAAATTGCTAAATTAGAGGAAGAATTAATCTCCAATGTCTCTGACACAAGATGTATCAACAAGTATGATAGAGCATTCAAGTATTTTCTAGCTAAAAGCATAGATAGAAGCAAAATAGCTTCCATGATCTATGGAGTTAGCAGAAATGGTAAGAAAGGTTTGGGATGTACATAATCATTTGAAATTGACGAAATTCAACCTGTTAAGCCAAAACCTCTCTATGACCATTTTGTGCCTTCTGGAACTGAGATTGTTTACTTTGAGTTTACACAAGAACCCCCACCGACACAGAAATGTATTTCTAAAGTCAAATATCATGCACAAATTCCACTTAATTATCCTGTTGCACAAAAGCCCAAAGTTATCAAACACTCTGGGAAAACTAACAAGAGAGGACCCAGAAAGCGGGTACCTAAGGACAAAATAATCTATGTTGTAGATATCCTTAGCAGCTCAGTTGAAACATCAATCATGGTACCTGGACAGTGGTTGTTCGTGACACTTGACGGGAATAAGGCATATGTTCCAAAGTCTGGAACTTAAGCCTGGAGGCTTCGTTGGTTTCGAAGGAAACCAGAAAGGAAAAATAGTTGGCTCTGGAACCGTTGGTAATGGTAACCTTCCTTCTATTACTGATGTTCTTTTGGTCAATGTTCTACACATTGATTTGTTTGGACTAGTGAAAACTGCTTCAATCAGTGGAAAGAAGTATGGATTAGTAATCGTTGATGATTATAGTCGTTGGACATGGGTAAAATTCTTGAAACACAAGGATGAGTCTCATTCTATGTTCTCTACCTTTTGCTCTCAAGTGCAAACAGAGAAGGATTGCAAAATGTTAGAGTCAGAAGTGATCATGGCGGAGAATTTGAGAACAGATACTTTTAGAATCTTTTTGATTCCCATGGCATTTCCCATGATTTCTCCCGTCCCAGAACTCCACAACAAAATGGAGTAGTGGAAAGGAAGAATAGGACTTTGCAAGAAATGGCTCGTACCATGATCCAAGAAACTGGCATGGCTAAGCACTTCTGGGCAGAGGCAGTGAATACAACATGTTACATTCAGAACAGGGTTTCAATAAGACCTATTATGGGTAAGACTCCTTATGAATTATGGAAGAATAGAAAACCCAACATTTCATATTTTCATCCTTTTGGCTGTATTTGTTTTATGTTGAACACTAAAGAGAATCTTGGCAAGTTTGACTCCAAAGCTCAAAAGTGTTTACTGTTAAGATACTCTGAATGCTCTAAAGGCTACATAATCTATAATACAGAAACACGAATTGTAGAGGAATCAATTCATGTCAGATTCAATGATAAGCTTGACCCTAAAAAGTCAAAGCAAGTTGAAAAGTTTGCAGATCTGAAGACCACCTTATCAGAATCTAAAGAAGAAGAAGATTCAAAAGAAGTGGATCAAGATGCAGATTCTCCAGATTCATATACAACCTTACCAGAAACTGAAAATAATCCATCTCATCAGAAGAAGAATAGACTAAAGACTTCCCATTCTGAAGAATTGATTTGGGAGATAAAGCTGATCCAGTCAGAACTCGTTCATCATTTAAACCTTCTGAAGAAACTCTTATAGATTTAGTAACTCTGATAGAGCCAACATCAGTTAATGAAGCTCTCAAGGAAAATGAGTGGATTCTAGCCATGCAAGAAGAACTAAATCAATTCACCAGAAATGATGTCTGGGATCTTATTCAGAAATCCAAAGGTGTCCACGTGATTGGAACAAAATGGGTGTTCAGAAATAAGTTAGATGAGAAAGGTGAGGTCATAACAAACCTTTGCACCAGTTGCCAGGTTAGAATCTATTCGCATTTTAATCTCATTTGCTGTGAATCATGGCATTACTTTATATCAGATGGAGGTAAATAGTGAATTTTTAAATGGGTATATTTCTGAAGAAGTGTATGTGCACCAACCTCCTGGTTTTGAGAGTTCTGAAAACCCAGATTTTGTTTTCAAACTTAAAAAATCGTTATATGGTCTGAAACAAGCTCCCAGAGCTTGGTATGAAAGGCTAAGTAACTTTCTTTTGGAAAATGACTTTACCAGAGGAAAAATGGATACAACACTCTTTTGTAAAACCTTTAAAAATGACATTCTGATTGTTCAAATCTACGTTGATGATATTATATTTGGTTATGCTAATATTTCCTTGCGCAAGGAATTTTCTAAGTTAATGTAGGCTGAATTTGAAATGGGTCTGATGGGAGAACTCATATTCTTTCTGGGAATTCAGATTGATCAACGTCCAGAAGGAACGTACATTCATCAGAGCAAGTATGCAAAAGAACTTCTGAAGAAATTCAATATGTCAGAAAGAAAACCTGCTAAGACTCATATGCATCCGACATGCATTCTGGAGAAAGAAGAAGTAAGTAAAAAGGTTTGTCAGAAGCACTATCGTGGTATGATAGGCTCTCTTCTGTATTTGACAACTTCTCGTCTAGATATTCTGTTCAACGTATGTCTTTGTGCTCGTTTCCAATCAGATCCAAGGGAAACTCACTTAACTGCTGTTAAGAGAATCCTAAGGTATCTAAAAGGAACAACTAACTGTCATACCCTAAATTTTGACCACAAGATTTCCCATCATTGTGAAAATCATCACCACAATATGGGTATACAAATATCCCTCATCAATCCTCTCAAAGATTGTTGAGCATTCACTACAATTAAGAATTAGGGTTTTGAGCCCTCTCAGAGCACTCATGCAAAGGATCAATCAAGAATTGACATGATCCTTAACTTGTCAAACCTCTCAAACATCCATGAAGGATCAAAAGGTCTCCCACATCAAGAATTAAGCATGAGAATGCAACACTTCAAGCTAATCAAGCCTTAAGATCACCAGTGTCACCAAATTAGGGTTTTGGTCGACTTTCAGAATCTCCAATGATACCCCCCATCTCCCAGAGTGGCCGAGTATCCGGTTGTGTTCATCACCAGTCTGTATGTCGTGTCTATTTTGTCAGCATAAACTTACATACATCATGCATAATTGATTCATATTCATAACATGTTGCATTAATATCACTTTGGTCATACTCATCCCCAAGTGATAAGTGTCATCTCTCCAATAGATTTGTCAGTCTTCCTTTCTACTTCAGATAGGACCAAAATCCCGGTTTGAGTTCTTTCCTTATCAGGAAACACTGTCTAAGCAATCTCTCTCCAATTTATTCCTGGATTGGAGTCTGTCATCGACCACTTTAATAACTTGAACCTCTGAATGACCAGAAGTTATTTTGTTATACACATTTGGAACTTCACTCTTCATCAATGAAGATGATATTTTACTTTCCCGGATTAAGGAAAATCCCCAGAGAAAGCCTCTCAACAAAATACTTTTGGCAATATGGCAGTTTCTCTCCGAAAAATTATTTTCAATGAAGTCATCAGCACCTTAAAATTGGATTACATCACATGGCATTTCTCCGAAAAGGTCTCGAAGGAAAGTATGATGTAACATCACCAAGCAAAAAGAAATCCCTCAAGAGACTTGTTTTCCCTAGTAGGTTGATAAATGGCATCTCCCACAGAGAAGTTTCCACACCTCTGTAGTTCAGACAAATGGTTCTCTCCAGCAAGTCTGACACCAAATCTTTTTCCGTCAAATGGCGTCTCCCCAGTAAAACTCGGCGAGAAGTTTGATGAAGATCGCTACAAATATCGTTACTTGTCGAGGGAAGAATTCGACAAGAAGAAACTGAGACCAGTTCCATGGCTGAAGACCAGGATTGAGGAGAAGTTTAGTTCTAAAGAAACTGAGATCAGTTCCATGGCTGAAGACCAGGATCGAGGGGAAGTTTATTTCTAGAGAAACTGAGACCATTTCCATGGCTGAAGACCTGGATCGAGGGGAAGTTTATTTCTAAAAAAACTAAGATCAGTTCCATGGCTGAAGACCAGGATCAAGGGGAAGTTTTATCCTTTTCTAAGTAACATTACTTAGCGAAAGAAGATGGATGAGCAAACAGCTACCATTCATAACCACCATCAAAATTTTGGGTATTCCGATATTTAATCATCTTCTACCTTGAATGTCCGAACGTCTTCGCCATTTATACCTTCAGGTCCAAGAAGATTAAATAAGGACATATGTCATACCCTAAATTTTGACCACAAGATTTCCCATCATTGTGCAAATCATCACCACAATATGGGTATATAAATATCCCTCATCAATCCTCTCAAAGATTGTTTAGCATTCACTACAATCAAGAATTAGGGTTTTGAGCCCTCTCAGAGCACTCAGGCAAAGGATCAATCAAGAATTGACACGATCCTCAACTTTTCAAACCTCTCAAACATCCATAAAGGATCAAGAGGTCTCCCACATCAAGAATTAAGCATGAGAATGCAACACTTCAAGCTAATCAAGCCTCAAGATCATAAGTGTCACCAAATTAGGGTTTTGGTCGACCAAGGCCTCCAGGGAGAAATCTTCATCTGGGCACGGGCTAATACTTCAAAACATGATCTAAGAAGCTCAAAGGGACCTTATGGGCCCAATCACAAGTTCAAAGTAGCCTCAGGGGATGCATTCATCAAAAATTAGGAATTAGGGTTTCTTGACCTAATTCACCCCTAAGTTGACTTTTGAAGCAAGGCATGAGCCAAGACCTCAAGAAGTGTTTTGAAGACCTCCAATACATCATATTATTCCATTTACAAGATTGGATTGATTCAAAGAACTGGGTTCATAAGCAATACAAGGATTCAAATTCATCTGGACTAATTAGGGTTTTCTGATGAAAAGTCAACTGTACCTTTGGCTTTTGACCAAGACAGAATCCTAAACCTTGGGGCATGATTCAAGACACTCTAAAACACCTATGGAATCCATCCATTAAGTTTGAATTAGGTTAAGAACTTGATTTCATAGAGGATCACAAAGTTTGAAATTCATCTGACAAAAAGTCAACTGTGCCCAAAAATTAAGTTTGACTTTTTGAATTTCTTGACAGACAAGGCTTCCCTAAGTCAGAAACACTGTTAACTTATGGTTTGGATCATCATCCATCAAGAAAAATCAAGAAAAGTGGGGTTACTTGCAAAAGGGGCAACCATAAGAAACTTGAATTTTCACTAAGTCATGAAAAATAGTGATTTATACCCAACTTTGCAAGACCATAACTTGTGATCCAAGTAACCTTTTTCTTCCATCCAAAGCTCAAATGAAAGCTCTCGTTACATAATTCAAGATTGTCAACTACAACATGTTCCAAATCCTCATGGATTTTGAGTTATGGATTGATCAAAATCACAAAAAATGGAAAATGACACTTTTTTTCAACACTAAGTGAAATTTTGGATAGAATCTGTTTTGCATTTTCACCAACTTTGAGGCCATTTTTTCATTATGATCCAACAAGATTCAAGACCAAAGTTAAACATCAAAGTTGAAGTATGTTATAGGGGCTTTCCAAAAAGTACAAGAGCCTCCCATGGTTCAACTTAAGCAAGGAGTTATAAGCCTCCAAAAATGGCATTTTCACCCTGCCTACACAACAACATGGAAACTTGACTTGTGCCACACGATTTTTTCACTCAAGTCTTGCCATTTTGCCAACTTTGTCATCTTCCAAAAACACATAACATCTGATGACTCATTTGTTTCTTGATTAAGGAGTCAAGAATTCAACTTGGCATGTGCAAAACCATCATGACATGAACTTTGAAATTCAACTTTGGCAAGGTAACATCAATGCAATACATTGAGGTGTCATGAGCCAAGCCGTAACAATCCAAACCAGCCAAGATTCAAGGCCAAACTCTGAGCATTCAAACCTGCAGAAATTGAACGGAGTCAAGCTAAGAGAGTTGACTTGGCACTTTGGATTATCCAAGTCAATGGCTACAAGTTACACACTGTGATCAGTTGCCAATCACTATTCTTTGCAAAACAAACTTCTTCTACTATAAATAGAGGTCATGTGTGACTGATCAAACCACCCCAAAACATCTAAAAACATGTCTTCTTTCACTTCACTCTCCAAAACCAGATTTTGCTTCTTTTTGAAGTAACTATCAAATTTTTCAAAAGAAAGCAAATCCATCAAAACCAACCATCCTAACACCTCACATATGTCATATACAAGTGATCCATAACCTCAAAACACATCTGGAACACCAGAATCACTAAGTCACCATCCATTTGCTCAAGCTTTTTGGTCTATTTGCAGTTGGGGTACCACAACAAGTTCCAGGTTGTTTCGATCCATTCCAAGCTTCCAAACACCTTACATAAGGTCCAATGAAGTTGTCTAGATCATCACACAACATCTGTAACATCTCTACATCAGAATTCGATTTCTTCTTGCAAGAGGTAAGCCTGAACTCTCAAACTCTATGATCCATGCATCATAAATGTGTTTTCAAGTTACAAACATGTTTCTGCACTTATGTAGAGTGTTTCCCCTCAATCAATTGCTTTGTAGCTATCGTATATAGGATTTCATAGTGTTCTTGCAGAAATTAGGGTTCATATGTTCATCACTTGATTTCTCACTCCACACTTAATATAAATGCAATTAATTGGTACCATTGAAATCCTTGCTCAAAAACGAGTGAGATTGATGTTTACAAAAGTCAAAACCATTGAGTAATACGAGAGAAAAGTGAGGTTTTGCAAATCGTCCATGGTGCGGTCACGAGGAAGAAGAAGGTGACCGTTGGCGCCATAATTTGAATTTTTGATCATTTTCTTAATTGATTTCAAAAATTAATTTCTCTCTCAATTTTTATCATTTTTTATTGGTTCTTTTTTTCAAAATTCACAAAAATGTTAAAATATTTTATTCTACAAAAAAAATCAAATTTATATTATTTATTTAATATAGCATGAATTTTTGTAAATAATTTCATTTTTATTTGTTTTTAAACATTTTAAATGAAATTTCCACCTTGATTTTTCAAATTCAAATGAATTCCAAGTTTTCATGTGATTAAACATGATTTTTCAAATCATTTTTTAAAGTTTAAAACTTGTTTTTGAATATATTTGATATTTTATATCATTTTTTATTTAAATTCCTTTGAAAATTGTTTTTTTTTTAAATTAAAATTAGGGTTTTTCTTAATTTTGATTTTTTAAACTTCATTTGAAACACTTTTGGGCCTCTATTAAAGTGTAAGAACCATCCCTTTTGTAAATACATATTTTTGGGCCTCAGTCATTATATAAGTCCCAATACGATTTTCAAAATAATGGTGCGGTCGCTATTTTTCATCTGGGCATCTCCTTGAGCTATAAGCCCCAACTCTTGTATAAAAATAACATTTTGGACCTCTATTAGAGTGTAAGACTCATTCCTTCTTGTACATAAATAATTTTGGTCCTCAGTCATTGTATAAGTCCCTCTGTGGTTTTCAAAATCATGAGGCAATCGTCGCCTTTTCAAATAAATCATTTGGGCCTCTCCTTGAATATAAACCCAATTATTCTTTCTTTACAAACATTTTGGGCCTCTAATAGAGTGTAAGACCCTAACCCTTCTTTGTACAAAAAATTTTTTTGGCCTCTGCTATAGTATAAGTCCCACAACGCCTTTTGGTATCGCAGTGTGATCAATGTTTTCAAATAAGTCATCTGGGCCTCTCCTTGAGTATAAGCCTCAATCTTTTGTACATAAACTTTGTTTTTAACAATAAAAAACTTCCACGGGTCTCTCCTTGAGTTGTAAGACCCATAACTCTCTTTTCAAAATCATCTATCTATTTTAAACTAGTACTAAGAGGAGCATTATTCCCGGTGAAACTGCTCTTAGACCACTTGGGCCTCTCTTTGAGTTATAAGCCCCAAACTTTCTTTTTAAACAATTTTTTTTATTCAAATTCAAAATTCAAAGTTTTTCTCAAAACTTTCTTCAATTTCTCAAACCCTAATCATACAGTTAAAATCATACAATCAATCACAATACACTTGGGCCTCTTTTCAGAGTGTAAGACCCAACATTTTTTTAATTCAATGCATATTTGTTTATATACCTGTTAATTTATTCATCTGTATATACTTGTGCATATCTGTCTAGAGTTTCCCCCAGCAGTTAGGTCTACACTTAGGTAAATCCAGAGGTTACTTTCTAAACTTAGTCAAAACTAGTTCCCTCATAGGAAATTCCCTATACAGTCTGCCTCCTCTTGGGCTTATTCAATATGGAACAAAGAAAGGCATTATTCCCAGTGAAACTTTTTTCAAGACTGTCAAAACTAAGAAAAATATGTATACAAGAAATTCATTTCCCCATAGAGGATTAATTCCCGGTGAAACCTCTTTTGAATTTCTTCAAACCTTAGAACTGTTCAACAAAGAAAGGATTATTCCCGGTGAAACCTTTTTTGAACTTTTCTTTGGCTTGGACCCACAAGCTTCCTAAAAGAATCCCCAGCCTCCTCTTTGGCTTAGTACAAGGACCAACAGGCTTATTAGAAGTTCCCCAACCTCCTCTTGGGCTTAATACAAGGACCCATAGGCTTCCTAAAAGCATAGGATATAATTTAATTATCTCTACTAGTTCAATCCCCAAGAGAGTCAAAATTCCAGAACATCATACCATTCTAAGGGTTGATCTTTATCCCTTAAACCCTCAGCCTCCTCTTGGGCATCTTACAAAGACCCCTCTCCACATCATAGTCTATCTCTTCTTAATGAGACTTGGACAGTCTCAGCCCCCTCTTTGGCTTCATTCAAGTAGATTTGGAAAGTCTCATCTCCTCTTGGATCTCACATAGAGACCCTCATATTTCCTAAAAGCACAGGAAAAACCCTGATTATTTTACTAATACACCAGTCTCCAGCAGAGTTAAAACCTCCAAGGTTTTCAAACTCAACTTTAAACTTCCCTGACCCCCAACAAGGTTTAAATTTTCACCTTAAACATCTCAGCCAGGGTCAATTTACCATCAACAAATCCTCAAAAGAATCAGAGCCTCATGGCATCTGGTATTTCAACTTTTCCCTGATTCCCAGCAAGAGTAAACCCCTTTGGATTCCCCCCAATACAATTTGGACCTACTCCTGGATTTCAATAATCCTCAGCAAAAGTTAGCCTCCTCTTAGGCTTCATATAAGATTTTTCCCCAGTCATCCTCAATATCGGGCTTTGTACAAGACAGATAGAACCCTCCATAGTGGAGTCATTTTCTTTCAGCTTCAACCTTAGACTTTGATCAAGGCACACAAAAATCAACATCCCCTCAGATGAGACCATGAGTCCACTCGGCAGGAAGATACATCTTCTATACATCACATATCAAAACAAACAATCAAAACCTTTGTCCAGATAATTGCTGTAAGTGACACACTTGTTGATTCAAAATCTAAGCTGGAGTCCATCCTTTATCCTGACTAAAATTCATCTTTCATCTAACAGCTATAAGTGGCAAGCCTCTGGATCCCTAACATCTAAGCCAATGTCCCTCTCTTAGCAAGAAACATTCTTAAGGAAAAATGGCATTACTCTACACTGAGTTAAAGATTTCTTCCTTCATGGCATCACCCTTATAAAGGAAATTATGGCATTTTTGGATTCTATATATCCCAGTTAAAGTAATTTCCCTTATAACCAATTACCTAATATTTGTGATGAATAGATGAGACATCTCTCTTTAGAAATGACAAATTCTCTCTCGATCAAACTTTAGCTTAAATATTGGGCTTTGAACAAGACACAAACACTCAGCTAGCTTCAATCTTGAGCTTTAAATAAGACACCACATATTTTCCTCCCATAGAAATAGGAGGAACTACGATCGCCCTGATTTCCCAGATCTCTTTACGGGAATACATAGGCATAAGATTGCGAAATCTTGACGAGCACACAAATAAAAAACTTTAGGTTCAGTGTCTTCCCAAAAACAACAGAAAACTTGAAAACCACAAAAACATTCTCTCAATTCTCCCAAAGGAGAAACTTTCCCAATCCACAGTAGATAAACACAAGAAAGCATTTCAAGTTAACAGAAAAACATGCAATAAAATGTTCCTATGGATTACCATAGATACACTGGGTGTTAATAGCTTCCCTTTGTATAACCAGACCCCGTTCCCCGATCTCTTAGCATTTTTTAAAGAAAACATTTGCATGCAAGGTTAGTTTTAGATATCTTCCCTTTCCTTTCCAACTTCATAGGATAAATACAGAAATAAAAAAGTAGCACCCAAATCCCAATTTGCGGTAAGGTGGTCGCGTCACCAACAAAAACCGCACACTACACTAACTATGGCTTGATGTATAAGAAAACATTAGAGTACAAGCTTTCTGGTTACTGTGATGTAGATTATGCTGGAGACAGGTTGGAAAGGAAAAGTACTTCTGGAAACTGTCAGTTTCTGGGAAGTAACCTCGTCTCCTGGACAAGCAAAAGACAATCAATAATTTCTCTCTCAACTGCAGAAGCATAATACATGTCAGCATCTCTGTGCAGTACTCAGATACTCTGGATGAATAATCAACTTGAAGATTATTAGATACAAGAGTGTAACATTCCTATCTTCTGTGATAATACTTCTGCCATTTATTTATCTAAGAATCCTATTCTACATTCTAGGGCAAAACATATTGAAATCAAACATCACTTTTTACGTGACTATGTTCAGAAGGGTACTTTTTAGTTAAAATTTGTGGATACAAGTCACCAGTGGGCTGATATTTTCACAAAACCCCTTGCTGAAGATAGATTTGTATTCATTCTGGAAAACCTATTTATTAAATCTTGTCCAGAATAAGAAGATGATATTTTAATGTGTCAAGCCACCAAAACTTCTGATATAAGATTCTGATGATAAGCAAAGTGTGTTATTTATTTTTATTGACCTTCTGATTCATGATACTTCTACAAGTTAGAAGATGTACTGATCCGAAACTAGTCCATTCAGATACCTCTTTGTATTCTTGACTTTGGGAATATCAAATGTGCTCTCTTGAAAATAAACGGTTATGATTATTTATAACACTTGTCCAAAATCAAATCATACCTACTGTTGAAGAGACACCTCGAGCGTTGTGATTTCTTGAGACTAGGTTTCAAGTAATTATTTCCTATTACTCCTACCTTGACATAATCATCATTTTTGTTATAAATACGCACTCTCTCACTTTCACACACTACGTTACTCTCACTTCCCACACTTTTTCTTAGAAACCCTAATATCCTTTTGTGCTCTGAAACTTCATCATCTTCTTACAATGGATTCTCAACAACAAAGCATTTTTGAATTTTCTCAACAACATCAACAAGCAGAATCGACCTTAATGGCCTCATCAACAAATACTCAAATAGAATCAACATCACTCGATCAATCACTTTCCACTTTTCAGAAGCCAACTGTAGTTCACATAGTGGATCGTCCTGCTCATATTCATCTAGCTACTCCCTTCTCAGAACTTGAAGTTCTAAGTGAATGGTTGGTAGACTTTGATAACCTGACAGAAAATGGAATAGACTTGTCCGAAAATCTAAATGCTCAAGGTAGGAAAACCTATTTTGATAGTCTCTACGGTCCCATTTACTCAAATCTCGTCAAGGAATTCTGGAGATATGCTGACGCTGATGAACACTTCATTGTGTCATATGTTATGGGAAACAAGTTCATCATTACTGAGAAATCCATAGCTACGATACTTGGAATGGAAAAATTTGGCGGAAAGAGAATTTACAAGATGAACCATAAATCAAAGTTTCTCTCTGATGTGGTCAACCCAGCAATTTTCACTCAATCGTCTAGTGGAAAACCACCCTTCAAAACTCTAGACTTATCAAAAGAACTCCGTGTCTAGCTGAAAATTATTCTGGGATGCATCTATCATAGACCAAACTCAAGTTCTTATGATTTTCTTAACACTGATCAGAAATTCATGCTTTACTATCTGATGAAAGGAGAGAAAATCTGCCTTCCCTCAGTTCTATTCAGACATCTCAGAGACTCAGTAAGAGAAACAAGATATCAATCAAAGAAATCTAAGAGCTACATTCCTTTTGGTAGATTGATCTCAGATATTCTGGTTGAGAGTGGAATGATTGATCATTTGTCAAAATTTCCAGTCACAGATGAATTGGTTATCATAACTGGAACTCCTCTGAACAGCAAAAATCTGAAGAGAATGTAGATTATTGATGAAATCAAAGTTGAACCAAGTATGGTAACAAATAGTGAGAGTTTGAAGTCAAAAAGGCTGATGTTAGATGGATATCCTCTGTTTACCAAACATGATAATCCAGAGGTTATAGAAGCATATATAGAGCTTCGAGAAGCTGAAGGGTATGATTTATCTAACTTCAGCATTGACGATCTGATGGATCATCCACCTGATATGATGAAGAAGAAAAGACTCTACTCCAACACAGCTCCTCAAATGAAATCTGCAAAAAGGAAGAAGAAATATCTTGGTGAAGCCAGCACAAGGAACATTTCTCTGAAATCATATCCAGAACAACAAAGTAAGTTTTCTGAATCTCCTTCTGTAGCCGCACCTGTTTATGTTAGCAGAAATTTGTCTTCATCTCTTCCCACATAATCACTGTAACGCCCCGATAATTATAATTTGTTTGATTGATGATTAGTTGTGTTTAATCTCGTGTATTTGTGAATTACGTGATATGTGG
This sequence comes from Lathyrus tuberosus, assembly GCA_022829125.1. Taxonomy (NCBI): domain Eukaryota; kingdom Viridiplantae; phylum Streptophyta; class Magnoliopsida; order Fabales; family Fabaceae; genus Lathyrus; species Lathyrus tuberosus. Next base: position 5,259,242 of record JALAZF010000282.1, read on the forward strand.
TATGTTTTGGTATGTTCATGTGTTAGGTAGTGTAGGACTATAGGAGTATTGTGGCTTACTCTTAATTTAAATTAGATTATTTAGATTTAAAAATAATTAATTGGAATTTTAGTAATAATAATTGGATAATTATTTTATTTAAATAATTTAGTTGGAATTAGTATATTTAAATAATTATTTATAATTATTTTATTAATCTAAAAGTGGATAATATGAGTATAGAAATAGTAAGGTCAAAGTGGTCCATTCACGATGTTTAGTAAGGGTAAGGAAGGAAGAGCATATTAGGGGTCTAAGAGTTATAGTAGGAAAATAAGAAAATTAGAAAGGGGAAGAGTCATTGTGAACGGTCGCATTCTAGAAAAAAAGAGGAACGTGAGAGAGAAGCAGAGCTAGGGCTTAGAGAGCAGTTGAAGAATCATCACTAAGGTAAGGGTGGGGTTCTTTGATCACTTAAGGGATGAATAATGTATGTATAAGGATAGACAAATCATTAGGTTCATATCTATGCATCTCTTGTTGTTGGTTGTTTCGGTGCAAAGTTGAGGTTCTGCGTGTCGGTGATTCTAATGATATGTAAACTGTACAAATTAATTGGTCGAATCTTGAATTTATGTTGAAAGTGATTTATATTTGATGTGTGTTCTGTTGTATGATAACCATGTATTCTATGTGCATTCCTAGACTGTATGCTATTGAAATTGGAGAAGGGTTAGGGGTTGGACTGTGCAGAATCGCAACTGCAGGGTTGCTGATTCGCACATTTTCGCCGGGCGAATGGGGATTCTCGTCGGGCGAAGTGATCTCGCTTGGAGATCGCTGGGCAAACTGGGAGGCGAGCGAAAGGTGGAAAATAGGTGCTACTGAAATTTGTATGGGGAAGGAATTTCGCTTCTGCTTCGTCGGGCGAGCATTGGGCGAAAGGGAAATTTCACCGGGAAAATGGGGGGTCTCTCCGGGCGAAGGTGTGTTGCTCGCGTCTCGCTGGGTGAACATCAGGCGAGCAGGGACAGTGTTTGGTTACCACTAGAACGAACAAAATTTTCTAAAACTTCGAAAATCCATATCTTTTGATCCGTAGGAACCGTTTCAGTCGCCGTTCGAATCGTTGGAAAGCTGCTTTCGTATACTTTCTGTTAAAATTATTTTCAATACCATATTCCAACAATTTGATGTGTTAATTGTGTTTCCGTGTACATTGTGATGTGTTGAACATTGATATGTTGAGTTCGGTTGTGCGAATGTGTGTTGTAGTTGTGGATTGCAATTGTTGTATGTTTTGGCAGGTATATGTTGCGTGTTGGACATTTGTGGTGTTATGAAGTGGCTATATGATAGTCATATGCATTGGTCGTCATTGTTTGTTGTCGTTGAATGTATATCATGTTGCATAAGTTGTGTGATAAGTCGTGTGTCCATGTGGGGTGTGAGCGCCCTATCCGAATTCTTTGAAATAGAATTGTGTTGTTATTGTTGTTGAGGTAATCGTGTGCCCATGTGGGGTGTGAGCGATTACGGGTGTTTGTGTGCCCATGTGGAGTGTGAACGATCACGGATGTCGTGTGCCCATGTGGGGTGTGAGCGATTACGGGTGTTCGTGTGCCCATGTGAGGTGTGAGCGATCACAGATGTCGTGTGCCCATGTGGGGTGTGAGTGAATTATATGAAAATTCTGACGGGAATTATGATCATGAAAAAGGGATCGAATTGGTACCACATGCATTGAGTCGAGTTGTGAGTCTCATTGCATCGCATTGTATTATGTTGTGTTGTTGATTATATGATTATCGACTTATGTGGAAATTGTAATCGTGTTGATGATTTGATGATAGGGTGAATTGTATAATAATTATATGCTTTTATATTTATATTATGCATTTCTTTTGTTGATTGAGAATCTCACCCCTTCTGTTTGAATGTCGCCTCTACGTGGGTAAAGTGCAGATGATCCGCAGTAGGAGATATGATGTGAGTGGAAGAGGAAGTCTTCCATTTATGCTGGTAGTGTCGGCGTCTACTCTGATATGTAACACTGGGGTTGTCACAACGCTTTTATGAGAATTTGTTTTGTTGGGAATTATTTAATTTTGATGTTAATCATGTTGCTTTAAACCGGTTATATTTTATTACTAATGTGATGAAACTTTTCAGCTGCTTTAATAAAGATGAACCTCAGACATGATTTTACTCTTCACAATTAATAAATTTCAAGTTGTACGTGTTACATGTCGTGTGTATGAGCAGGTGTTAGCTTGTAAGTAGCATCCTAAATGTCGTATGTTTTATTTTACTCTGATATTTTATTATAATTTCACGCGGGGGTTTTAGGGTGTTATAATCACCACCAACTACAACTCAACCATTACTCTTCACTCCTCCACCAATTTTTTCTACTGTTGTCACCACCTCTCCAACACCCATTTTTGAATCACCGACTGAAATAATCCCAACCTCTTCACCATCCATACAGTTTTCACCAACAATACCAGAAATCACATCAACTTTACCATCTTCCACCATCTCCATACAACCAAACCCCATCACTACTACACAATCATCTCCAACCATTTCACTTCCACTTGTCACTCAATCTCACCCTGAAAAATTTCCCACTTAACTTCTTCATACAACAAACTCTCCATCAAACACTCCATTAAACGCTCCATAAATAATACCAGAAGTCATAACAAACAATGCTGAACCTTCTTTCAACAATGATACCACCAATCCCGGTGATTCTGTTGAAGAAAATCATTCTTTACCTGAAGATCAACCCTCTGACCTTCCTCCTAACCTAGATGAAGTAATATCTGTTTTTAAGGACAGTGTGGTTATGAGATTCAAGACACTCTATGATGAATCAAATTCTAGCGAAGACCCTTCTGCTGTGGGTGCTCCGTGGGATCAATTTAATCAGTGGATGTTTGAGGAATTTCAAAAGATTCAGAATCTTTCTGTTCAGACAAAGGATCATTTTGTTCAGCAAGCTAAAAAGAGGTTGAAAGAGAAGAAGGAAGCTGAAGCTAAGCTAGCCGCTGAAAGGGTATTAGCTGAAAGATTAGCCAAGGAAGCTCTAGATAGGAGGCTGAAAGGTTGTCTAAGGAAGCCAAAGATCAAGCTAAGAGGGAAGCTGCTGAAAACTCATCCTCTAATCCAGAGTTGAAAACTCTGGCTACCATTCAGAAGGAGTAAGAGTTGTTCAGAACAAGAATGGCCAAGCAAGATGAAGTCACAGTTATCATTCAGAATGCACTTGCTCAGATCCTACAGAGGCTCTCTCCTCCTTCTCAACCTTAGGCACCTTGTTTAGGCTACCCCGTAGTTTTTCTTTGACTGTTTGTTTCTGATATGGTGTACTTTTGAATTATCATTTTGATCACTCTTTTTGATTATGACAAAAAGGGGGAGTATTAATATGGAAATTTATTTTGATAAATATCTTGTCTCTAATCATAGCTCTAACATTCTAACACTTTAATTACATATTTTCTTAGAATTTTTTTCAGGAAAAATATTTATATTGGCAAATGAATCTGATATCAATCAGGCTCTGATTTACATAATCAAGCTCTGTTATCAGAATGCATTACCACTATAATCAAGCTCTGATATTTTGGATCTTTCTAGATCCTTGCAATCAGGCTCTGTATCCCAAATCTTATAAGATTTTATTTAAGTCTTAGACTCAGGGGGAGCTTGATAAAGGGAGGTTTACTTTGAACTTATCCGAGTTAGTTTTTATTATCATCGTACAAAATTGTGTTATCAAAATACATTGTTTTGTCATTATCAAAATGGGGGAGATTGTTAGAACAAGATTAGGTTCTGCAAGATATCTTTATGTTTTGATAATAACAAAGTTGTATTTGTGTGAGAACAATTTTGGTACTCTAACGTTTGTTTTCTAAAGTATTGACAAACAGGTTCTGACTCTGATAAAGATAATTCTGACTCTGATAAAGATAGCTCTGACTCAGATAGAGATCATGTAAAATGTCACTCTAAAATTATCAAAAGTCGCTTCTTCGTCAAAGAAGCAAGATTGCTTCTGATCTACTGTGCTTCAGAAAGACTCTAAGAAGACAATATGTTGTTACTGCAATGTTCTCTTTGATTATGGCTCTGAATACAACTCTGATATTTATCTTCTGAAGACTAAGTGTTGAAGAATCTGAAGACAAGGTTCTGATGAAAAACATTCTGAAGACTTTGAAGACTTAAGTTTCTGAAGACCAAGTTCTGAAGCCTCTGAAGACAAGGTTTAGCTGAACAAGTTCTGAAGACTTTGAAGACTTATGTTTCTGATAACCAAGGGTTCTGAAGAAGGAGTGCTGAAGACTCTGAAGACAAGGTTCTGCTGAACAAGTTCTGAAGACTCTGAAGACTCAAGACTCTGAAGACCCAGTGATCCATTCTTCTGATCATGCTTCAACCATATCAATTCAGAAGCCTCTGATGAATAGAAGAAGATGAAACATTTGCGAGGGAAATTAGTACATAGTACAGATCAAACACGTTCCTTTCCACTACCATTCCACTACCCTGATTTGGTGGTACAAAGGACAATTTCAATGTACGATTTTCATCCCAGCATAACGACATTATTTCAAGTCGCCAGTAATTTTACTGATATTCCTGATCTGCCCTCCAATGGATCTTTTTCTGGCTATTTAAAGACTTGATCATTCAAAGAATGAGGTGACACCAAGTGTGAAAAAGATATATACAAAGACACGGATTCATACGAGAAAGAAACACATAGATACACATAGATAATCCATGAGTGAACGGTAAAGCACTATAATACAAAGAAGAAAATTGTTCTTACTGTATAGATTTTCTCTAAGTTAGTTTGAGCTAGAAATTGTGTTTATATCAGCTTGTGTAGAAGAATTTCATTATAAACATTTTATTTGATCAAACAGTTGTTTGTATTCCTTAAGGGACCAGTTGGGTCAGAATCCTTTAGAAGAGACAGTTAGTCTGTGTACGTTAGTCACCAGTAGTTGCTAGTGCAGTTGTAATCAATTCGATTTTAGTGGATTAAGTCCTTGTGTATAAGGCGAAATCACCTTGGCGGGTGGACTGGATTAACTTGATAGTTTTCAAGTGAACCAGGATATATCGTGTGTCTTTCTCTATTGTTAGTCTATTTGTGATATTTGTTTGTGTTTCACAAAAAGCTTTCATTTTGAAAACCCAATTCAAACCCCCCCTTTCTTGTGTTTTTCTCACACCTTCAAAAGCATCATGATCAAACTCAAATATAACAAATGAATTATGCATGCTAAAAAAATCGATTTTAAACTTGATTCAAGATGTGTAATCATGAAGGAGACTTAATAAACAATAATAAGAAAAACAAAAGTGACAAGACAAGCAACAAAATCGTATTGGGGTTCTCCCCCATAATGTATTAAGGGCATGCATGCAACTTCAAGAAATCTTTTGCGAATGTTCACTAAAGTTTCAAAACTCTTTCGAAAATGTGAAAGAACAAGTGATTTGTGAGTTCTCAAATCAATATTGGAAGTATGTGTTATCTAACATTTTGAATGGTTTTTGATAAACTAATTTTATAGGTGCTGGAGATCTAGCACAAAAATGAGTGAAAATGATGCTTGATTTGATTCACAAGCAAAAGTGTGATTTTAGTCAAAGAGAAAAGTGATTAGAATCAAGATATGAAACATATGAGAAACCCATATTTATGATTTGGCTTATGATTCAAATCATGATTCGAGTAATGAATATATATGATTCGAATCAAACAAGGAAGAGGAAAAACATGGAACTACAACACTCCATGATTTGAGTCAAGTGTAACTTATGATTTGAGTCACAAGATGCTATGATTCAAATCAAGTACAAGCTGTGATTCAAATCATGACAACTTTAAACACCTTCTAAAAGCTTTTGTTTCATGTGATTCGAGTCATAGGATGCGTAATTCGAATTACATACCTTGAATCTTAACCTTTTTCAATTTTAATGATGTTTTGAGGTTCTATCAATGTCATGAATTGAATCAAACTCAAATATAGTTCTTGATTCAAAAAACTCAACAAATTGACTTAAAGCATATCAATTACACTATAATTAAACACTTTGATTTATGCATGTTAAAATTGGACTTGAACCTCAATCCAGAAATGCGAAACTAATGAGTAGACTTAATGATATAAAACGACAAACCAAAAGCTTAAGAAACAAACAAAAAACCATAACTGTTAAGGTATCATAGACATACAACTTTAGGCGCAGCGGAATGAACATGTATATTAGAGGGTTAGTTTAAAACCTTAGCGCTGCAAAAAAATGCTGACAAAACAAACATGTTTGATGGATATTAAAGAGAGGCTTTATTGTTTGGAGTCGTGAAAATGAGAAATTTTGACTTTCAAATTAAGATAATTATATACGATACCTCTACTAATGAATGTGACATCCTTACCTCTTGGATGTAATCACCAAAAGTTTCTTTAAAAAAATTGAAATTGTAATTAAAAAATGAAATATTTTTCTTTCATTGTATAAATGCATTAAATGTTTTTAATGTATTTGTATTGAATTTGTAATCTTGGACGTAATCACCAAAATTTTCTTTAGTAAAAGAAAAAGTGAAATAGTAATAAAAAATAAAATATTTTGGATTCATTGTATCAATGCTATAAATGTTTCTAATGCATTTATATTAAATTTGTAAATGATATATATGCAAACCAGATGGGCCATTAGAGATTCATGAGAGCATCTGACTCATTTTTACGAGACATGTTATATGTGCAAATCAGATGGGGTGGGTGAAATCTAGATAAACTGAGAATTTTTGGGTTTTCATTAACCGGAAGAGTAAAAGATTGGTTACAGTGCCTACCGAGTGGTATAATTCAGACATTGATAGAGTTAGAAGACAAGTTTCTCGAGAGATTTTTCTCCAATGCTCAATTTGTTAAAAGAAGGGTCGAAATTTCAAATTTCTCACAAGGCGATTTATAATCACTTTATGAAGCATGGGAAAGATTCAAGTTGTTACTCAGAATGTGTCTGAATCATAACATGGATAACATGGAGAAGATGCAACATTTCACAAGAGGTTTACAAGCTCAAGCAAGAATTCTTCTGGATGCCTCATCTGGAGGTACAATCAGAACAAATAATGAAGATGAGGCGAAAAAGTCGATAGAAAATACGTGTCAGAAAAGTGAAAAAGGTGTGAAGACTGAAGAAAAGAAAAAATGACTATTAGAATTGGATGCTCATACAACTTTGTTAGCTCAATTAGAGATTCCTACTAAGCAGTTAGCGGGAGCCACTGTCATTTTAGCCAATGTCAGTCAAGTTCAATTGTTACAGTGTGACTTTTACGTAGAAAAGTGTGCTTATGGAAACTATGTACAGGAGGGAGATACTGAAGAAGATCAAATTACTGGAAATTTCCAAAGAGGTCATCCTTATTCTAATATTTATAATGCATGTAAGAAGGATCACCCGAACTTCAAGTGGGGAAATAACCAAAGTTAGAATGCAAATCAATGTGTTCAATAAGCTCCTCAAGCACCGTCACAAAGGAAACCATCTCAACTTAAAGAGGCCATGGCTTAATTTATGAAGATGACTCAATCTAATTTTGAGCAAGTAAGCAAGAATTAAGAAGCTGTGACTAAGAATCAGGAAATTATGACTAGGAGCACTAAAGCGTCCATCAAAAATCTAGAGATGCATATTGGCCAATTATCTAGACAATTAGCAGTACAACATAGTTTGAGTAGGGTTTTATGGGAATACTGTAGACAATCCGAAGAATGAGAGTTCCAATGTCATTGAGATGAGAGACATGATAGTTTCCACGGTAATAGATCCTAGGAGTGAAAAGAAAAATCAAGTGGAGGAAGTAGTAGATGAGGGAGTAGTTGAAAAAGAGAAAAATTATAAAAAAAAAACTAGAGGTAGAAAAGTGAGGAGAAAAAGGAAGACACTGGAAGAGGATGCATAATTGGCGAACTAATTGATAGAAACCGCCTTTGAGAAGAACTAAGAAGTAAAATCTCAACAAACCAAATTATGAACTCTATTATTATGTGAAATCACTTTATCATATCTTAAAGAAAATGTCGAAGAAAGAAAAGGAAGATGGTCAGCTTGAGAAGTTCATAAAGAATGTCACCAAGCATCAAGTAAATGTATCTTGTAGTGAAGCTTTAGAGAAAGTTTTGGGTTATGCAAAATTCATTAAAATTCTATTTACTAGAAATAGGAAGCCGAAGTATGATGAAAATATAGCTTTGACAGAATAGTGTAGTGAAAGGGAGATTTGAGTGGGCCACATAATAAGAGGACGCTTTCTCAAATATAAAAATCTTCCTCACATATCCTCCCATTCTCACTCAGTCGAGAGAAAGATTGTCGCTACTCCTCTATCTCTCAGTTACAGATCAGACGATGAGCTCAGTACTTGCCCAGAAGACAGATAAGGTAGAAAGACCTTTGTATTTTGTGATAAAAGTGTTCAAAGGCGCCGATACACATTACCAAAAGATCAAGAAGCTATCATTGGTCATCATTATCGCAGTGAGAAATTTCCAACCCTATTTTTCAGGGTAATAGAATCCTCGTGAAAACCAATTGGCCTATTCGGAAGGTTCTGAAGAAGCCAAATTTGGAAGGAAGAATGGAATCTTGGGCAGTGGAAATCTCAAAATATGATATCCATCATGTTTTGAGAGGAGGCATCAAATACCATACTTTGGCATATTTCGTGGTCAAATTCAGCTTGCCTCCATGCAAGGAGTCATCCCCATAATGAACATTATCACTCGGTGCTTCAAACGTGAAGAGGGGAGGCACGTGAATAATATTATAAGGCCCTAGTGACATACTAATTGCGCAAGCACTAAAGTTTGAATTCAAGGGAAACAACAATTAGGCATAGTATAAATCACTCATTGTCAGCATGATTCTCGCCCTCTAAATGAGAGCCTTCATATTGAAATCCAAAAGCGACTCTTAATTGGTCGCCTACCAAGTCGCTGGATATTACCAGGACAAAGAACCTCGGGTGATAAAATATAAACACGAGTTCATAAGTATATGGACACACTTTACCTCTTTTGAAGTATAACATGTTCCCTGGGAGCAGAATTTTAGACCAGGCCTCCTATTCAAGCTCTCCAGTTCAAAAACGGCGGAGTTCAACTGAACAGTAATATTGAATACTCTCTCCGCCCCTAGAATTGAGGCGATAGAGGTTTACTCCCTGGAGGTCGCCCCTAAGTAGAGTTATATGTCTCCCATATTACGATACCCATATGAGGATGAACTCTTGCAAGATGAAGGAGAAGAAGGAAGGTGTAAAAGATAGTTGCGAAGTACACCTTTCTAGTTGGAAAAATTTATAAGATAGGGAGAGCCTCTGTAATGCAACAATATTCGGGGGAGTATAAAACCACCCTAGTCCTTGCCGAAGTCCGTAAAGGGGCTTGTGGTAAAAATATTGGTGGTTGAGCTCTCGCCCACCAATTGCTTAGGACAAGATTCTATTGGCCCGCCTTGCTGAAGGATAGTTTCGCCTTTGTCAAGAGGCGTGTCTGGTGTTAGAGACACATTGAAGTTCATCACACTCGAGCTGAACTACTTCATTCAATGATGTCTCCTTGGCCTTTCTACTAGTGGTGGTGGACATCTTAGGCTTGTACCCTCTGGCGTCGGGCCAACTAAAACTCTTGATTGTAAGAGTAGATTAATTCACAAAATGGATAGAGGCAAAAGTTGTAACCAAAATCACAAATAAAAGAGTTTGACGCTTCTACTGGTATACAATTATGTGGAGATTCAGGCTTCTCGAAGTCATCGTCTCTGACAAATGAACCTAGTTAACCAACGCTATGGTCACTGACTTTTTTCGGGAACTAGAAGTGTAAAAAAAGTTTGTATGTGTTGTCCACCCGTAATCCAATGGGAAATCTGAATCGACAAACAAGGTGATTTTAAGTGGGCTAAAAAAGAAGTTCGATGATGCCAAAGGCTTATGGGCGGAACTGCTCCAAGAAATATTATGGTCATATCAGACCACCCCTCACTCTACTACCAAAGAAACTCTATTCACAATGGTATATGGATCAGACACTATGTTGCCCGTAGATATTGGCACAACCACATGGAAACGCTCACAATTCAATCAGAAGGTAAGTAAGGCATGACTGGAATTTGATACAGATTTGTTCGATGATCTTAGAGAAGTCGCCCACATTTGAGAATTCACTACAAACATTTGCGATGAATTCACCGCAAACGTGCCAAGAAAAAAATCCTCCATAAACTCCATGTTTTCCCTCTTTATAGAAGTCAAAACGCGTCAGACTGTAGGTTAAATTGTGACACAGTCATTTTAGATCGTGTCATGATGTTTTGTGTTACAATTGGATCGCATGGCGATCCCTTTATATCGTAGCGTGATTTGAGCTTTTTGAGAAATTTGTGCCATGATCTGGTCACAATTTTTCCAGTGCAAAAATACTCTATTTCTTCATAATTTCTCACATTTTCTCTTATTTTTTCGACTTCTTCACTTTCTTCTTATTTCTTCATATAATTAAACCATAATCAATTAAAATGATTAAAAATCATTAAAAACATATGTAAATGCTTAATAAAATTACATGATGTCAAGGTGCCATCACATGTCTATACTTTTTTTTCTTAGTATTTTATTAAAAAAAACAACACAACATAGTAAAAAACTAAAAATATTCACTGTTCAATCACTACGACAATAAGGTAAAATCAAACATTTTAAAAACTTCCAGTCTCCACCGGTGAAAGCTTCATATGGATTGAGTTTGACGCCCAAGTTAGTTTTTAACAGGTCCCACAGTGGATGCTAGGAGAAACAATTTCTTCTACATCCTTATTAGGAATGTGGGAGTAAGGAAATACCAGTTCTTCTCCAAATTATGGTGATATGTTTTTTTTTTCATCTGTTGACTGATACTTTCAGGCCATTTCTACTTGAACACCTCTTGGACCATGTGTGTTGAGCGAATTAAATCCTGGATAGTAGTTCAGGTGACTAAGCCCACTTCAGACGCTCATGCCCATTTTGAGAGACCAGACCCACTTCGGCCCAATAAAATTATCCAAGTAAAACTACTTAAGACTACCTTTTATATCTGGGTACTCATTAACCAAATTATGAAATATATTAACCAATGTTTTACACATTATTAAGCAAAGTTGATTTACCACGTAAAACTTTTTTTTTTATATCAGAACACTAAATAACCAAATTATGAATTGTATTAACTAACATTTTACAATCAATTAATTTGTTTTACCATTCAACACTATTTTTTGATGTCAAGACACATATATTAACCAAAATATGATATGTATTAACCATATTTTTACACACAATTAATCAAAGATAACACACACACACACACACACACACACACACACACACACACACACACACACATATATATATATATATATATATATATATATATATATATATATATATATATATATATATATATATATATATATATATATCTTTTTTTTATTTAAAAAAAATTTAAAAAAATTGTTAATTGTATATATACTGTGAATAGTATTTGGTGTAAGAATTTGTGTCAAAATAGCATAAAATTTTATTTATTTAGTTTTAGATTTTGATTATTTTTGAAAGACCAACACTTGTTATGAAAAATTCAGTGTAAAAATGATATTGATAGTGAAGATCATACATGAGATAAACGTGGGAAAAGTAAGAGAAAAAGAGAGAGATTGAAGAAATTAATAAGTTGACTTACTTAGTGTTATGGAAGACAGAAATATAGGTCGGTGGATCAGAGTAAGCTCAAGAAGAAGGAGAGGACTCAGACTAGACCAAGACAGAATAGACAACGGGATTACCACATGCTAGGTCAACAACCTTCCTGAAGACATCGGTATTAAAGAGGTAGAACGTACATTCGAGAGGTGGGGAAAAGTGGTGGATGTATACATTGCGAAAAAGAGAAACAAGATGGGAAATATTTTCGGATTCGTCAGATTCACAGAGATCAAGGACAACAAATGGCTGGAAGAACAACTAAGAGACATATGGTTTGGCTCATACAAGACTTGGATTAACATCTCCAAGTTTGAAAAGCCATACAAATTAGCAAACCACACAAGAAAAGCCAGGGAGAAAAGAAACACAAGAGTAGCAGAAACAAAGGAAAAGACAAATGGAGACTGCTACAACAACAAATCAAGAAGCATAAGGAAACAATATAAATACAGAACTGAAGGAAAAACTTATGCAGATATGGTGAAACACACTGAAACAAAAGACCATAATGGAGATCAAAAAGCAGGGATATAGAAAGAAGACATCCATGGAGGAAGCATTAAGGTGAGCACAGGATTAACCCTAGATGTTAGCGAAGAGGAAATGTCCCGGGATAAGACAGGCTATACAGGTATAATCAGAAAGGCGGAAGAGATAAAAACTCTACAAGAAAGATTAAATGAAGAAGGCATTTTCTCTATCAAAGTCATCTCAATGGGTGGTGAAAAGGTGTTTCTAAAAACTGATGAAAAAGAGAATTTCAAAACGCTCCTTAAAGACTATGAAGAACTATTTAAACAAGAGTTTAGTATTATCAGAGAATGGGAACCGAGAGATGTAAGAGGAGTTCGATTTGCATGGGTCAAGATCTACGGGGTGCCAATACACGCGTGGAGGAGGAAAACATTCTCGTTATTGGCCTTCTCCTTTGGAAGATTGATTAAAATGGATCAGTCAGCTGAAGAATTGACGAGATTAGATAGGGCGAGAGTTTGCATACGAACACCTTTGTTGGAAACCATCAACAAAATGGAAAAAACCCAGATAAACAAGGAGAGTTATACCATACGCATTACTGAGGAACTGTGTGAATGTCACTTAGAGGAAAAAGATTATGCCCCGGGTGAATATCCGTCAAAAGAAGAAGATGAGGAATGCGTGGATTTAGAGGATTCATTCATCCCTCCATCAATGGAGATTTCAGAAGACGAAGAGAACCCTCAGAAGCTAGAAGACAACCTTGCGCAGTTAATGCAGAACGAAGACAGGTCAAATCCAAAAATTACGGCAACAAAAGAAACCAATCAGAACGAGCTAGAGGGTATAGGTCTGACACTAAGGAGTGATATGATAGACTCGAACCTAGAGGAAAATAACAGTAAAAGTATAGGGTGGAAAGTTGGAGGCGACGCAGATATTGAAGAGAGGGCCATAAGCACGAGTATTGAGGACGCAAGAAGAATGGGAAATGATAATAATATTCAAGGGAACAAATATACTCTTGGTTTATATTCTGATGGGCCGAGTAAAGACATAAGCAAAATAGGTATAGATAAGGCCCATGTAAAGGATCAGAATTTGGTAATTGAGCTTAATGGGCCTAATGGAGCCCCACATCATGAAAATAAGGCTTTGGAGAATTCAGACAAAGTTGAAGAAGCTAAGATTGAAAATATAGAATTAATGAAAAACATAATTAAAGAAGGACATGCAGATAAACCTATGTCGTCCGAAACCACACTTATCGATCACACCTCAATCACAAATAGAGGTATCTTGGAAGCAAACACATCAAAGACGGAAAGAGATGACAAAGTTTAACTGTTAGAAAAGTCACTAACAGATAAGAGGACCCAACACGAGTGCAAGGGAGAAACCAGAAGATCTTCGGGGGAAAGGACACAAAATGAAAACATAGAAGAGGAAATCACAACAATGAAGAACACAAGATTTGATGAATATGGGAGGTTAACACCGAAAACAGCGGGAATGATGCAAATTTTCAAAGAAAGAAGGAAGAGAAGATCGAAAATTTTGAAAGAAAAAAAGAGAAACTGGAAGAAAGGAAAAAAGTCGAACTCAAGCTGCAATTGCCTTCACCGAAGCCGCCAAAACAAAAAGGTCAGTACCAACTCCGATATTATCCTGCATGATAATGATACAGAGAGGAGAAATTAGGTGTTAGTTCATGGGAATGCAAAAGAGATTGCAAGAGATGTTTGGGATATAGGAAAAGAATACGGCCTAGTTCATATAGGAGAAAAAGGAGAAATAGTTCAAGAATTAGAGGTAAAGATGAAGTGGTCAGGGGATACGACTTAAGATGTCTGAGGTGAATTTAGGAGTGCATACAGTAGAAGATTAGATGAATATGATAAGTTACAATGTGAGAGGTTTAGGTGGCCTAGCAAATAAAAAAGAGGTTAAAAAATTAATTCAAGATCATAAACCTATGGTGATATGCATTCAAGAAACAAAAATGGAAAAGATAGAAAGAAGTTTGTGTATTTGGATGTGGGGCTCTCCTTAACGTGAATTTCAGTTTAAACCATCTGAGGGCAAATCTGGTGGTATTCTTACAATCTGGGACAGCAGGGCAATAAAGGCAAATAGGACATTGGTGAAATAACACTTCATTTGGTTGGTTGGAGAGTGGAGTAACACGACGTTGAACAACAACATCGTCAATATTTATGCTCTTTGTGATTCTAGGAAGAAAAGCGCCTTGTGGATTGAATTAAAAACAGAAAACCAAGCAAAGAGAGAAGAAATATGGCGCGTCGTCGAAGATTTTAATGCAGTTAGGGAAGTATCCGAAAGAAAAGGGAGAAACGAAAGGCCAAGATTAAGAAAAATAGAAGACTTCGACGAGTTTATCACAGAGATGGATCTGTTAGATTTGCCTCTACACGAAAGAAAATAGACTTAGTCAAGATCTAGAGGTGCATCGATGAGTAGAATAGATCTCTTTCTAATTTCAGAAGCCTGGTATAGAGAATGGCCGAATTACAAACAATGGTGTTCTGATAATGGGCTTTCAGATCATTGCCCAATAACATTGCGAGCCTCAAAGAAAAACCGGGGGTCCCAAGCCTTTTCGAATGCTAACATGTTGGAAGGAAACAAAAGGGTATAATAAGTTTGTTCAGGAGCAGTGGAAAAACATATCGTTGGAAGGGTGGGGCATGTTCATCCTCAAAGAGAAATTTAAGCAAATAAAAGAAAGTTTAAAACAGCGGCACAAATGTCATTCCCATAATCTATGAGAGAAAATAAAGGCAGTCAAAGTAGATCTAAACAGGCTGGAAGTCAAGGAAGAAAGGTCGTGTTTATCTAACGAAGAGAGGATCGCCAAGAAGGAAATGACAACACAACTGTTCAAGTTATCAAAGCTGAACTGCAGCATTCAATGGCAAAAATCAAGAATCAGATGGTTAAAGGAAGGCGACGCAAATTCCAAGTATTTTCACGGATGCATCAATAAAAGAAGAAGGGATAATGAAATCACGACCCTCGACGTAGATGGAAAAAGATTAGAAGAAGTGGAAGAAATTAAGAAGGCCACAGTAAGTCACTTTCAGCAGCATTTTGCAGCTAGAAGAAGCAGCCCCATAGTTGCAAATCTAAATTTCAACAGAATCACCAAGATGGAATCGGAGGAACTCATCAAAATTTTCTCAGAAGAAGAAATCCGCAAAGCGGTGTAAGATTGCGATAGTGCAATGAGTCTTGGCCTGGATGGTGTAAACTTAGGTTTCGTGAAAGCAGACTTCATCGGAATGATGGAGGAGTTTCATAGACATGGTAGAATGGTCAAAGGAGCAAATTCCCCCTTTATAGTTTTAATTCCTAAGAAAAGAAGTTCATCGAATTTGTCAGATTTTAGGCCTATTTCTTTGATCGGGTGTATATATAAGGTAATTGCTAAGGTGTTAGCAAACAGATTAAGAAAAGTGATTGGCTCAATTATCTCGGATACCCAAACGACGTTCATCACAAGGAGACAAATGCTAAATGGGATTCTAATTGCAAATGAAATTACGGACGAAGCCAAAAGAAAGAAAAAATAAATGCTCATGTTCAAGGTTGATTTCGAAAAGGCATATGATACGATGGATTGGAACTTCCTAGACAACACTATGTACAAGATGGGGTTCCCTGAGAAGTGGAGAGGTTGGATTTCAGAGTGTTTGAAAACGTCGAGAATTACATAGTGTTTGAAAGCAATATCAGGATCATAAAGGCAAATATTACCTTATTCGAGATGATGTCGGGTTTAAAAGTGAAATATCACAAAAGCAGTATCATAGGTATTAATATCTGTCAATGCTGGATCCAAGAAGGAGCAAAATTATGAATTGCAAAGTTGGCGTCACCCTGTTCACATACCTCAGGATCCCTATAAGTGCAAACTCAAAATCATTAAAAACATGGCAACCAATGTTAGACATTGTCAGATCTAGATTGTCAAGGTGGAAATAAAAGTATTTATCGATTGGAGGTCGGGTGGTAATCCTAAAATCTATCTTGCCTATAATTCCTGTCTATTTTCTCTCCTTTTTCAGAGCTCTTACAAGTATCATATCTAAATTAGAGTCTTTACTCAAACAATTTCTTTGGGGCTGGGGGGGGGGGGGGGGGGGGGGGGGGTTGTGAGGAGGCGAAAAAAATACATTGGATCACTTGGGATAAAATTTGTAGACCGATTGAAGAGGGAGGGCTGGGTATAAAAAATCTAAGCGTCTTCAGTTCGGCTCTATTAGGTAAGTGGGTTTGGAAATTGAGAAAGGAGAGGTTCGGTCTTTGGCTTAAGGTCGTGACTGATAGATATGGGGGGATCGATAGTAATACTAGAATGCAAGACATAAACTGTTCATCTTGGTGGAGAGATATTTTCCACACTGACATTGGAAATAGAGGGAATTTGGAAGAGTACTCAGTAAAGGAGAGTTACAGCGCACGTAGGGTAGAAAATAGGACTGAACAGATAAGCCTATGGTCCTCAATTTGGCACAAAATGATACCTTCAAAAGTATCGTGCCTAGTGTGGAGATCGCTTTACAACAGATTGCCAACCAAAGATAATTTAGTAAAGAGAGGTGCAATCGATTAGGATTTTATTCGGTGCGTCAGGGAGTGCGGAGAGGTTGAGTCAACTTCTCATCTGTTTTTTGAGTGTCCTACATCTGCAGGTATTTGGTCTCGAGTCATCAGGTGGCTAGGAGTTCAGTTGGTGCTTCCAATAGAGTGTGCAAATCATCTTGTTCAGTTCGAAGCTCTACTTGGAAGCGGAAGAAATACAGATAGCAAAATCAGAGTGATCTGGTTTGCCTGTATGTGGTGTATATGGAAAGCGAGGAATAAAAAGATCTTTTATAACAAGACAGAGTCAAAAGATCAGATATTTGAAGTTATCCAAAGGTCGTCGTGGAACTGGCTGAGTATAAATCGTAGATACCATAACTGCGAGTTGATTCAATGGTACTTAAATCCCAAGTTAATCCTTCTTTAAGGGGGAGCTGTAGTTTAGCAGAAGTGCTTTGGTAGGGGTTCAGATGTTGATTGAGATTGAGTAGTTTGTTGTAGGTTTGCCTTACTTTTTGCGACGAGATAATAGTCGTTGCTCCTTGTTCGGTGCAGGTCGTGTGGCCTCTGGTAGTAGCAGACTCCATGATGGTTTTTAATATCTCTGGTGGTTTGTTATTGTCGTCTGTGGTGGTTAATTTTTCCTGCAGCAGACTGTTTTGCAAGATATCAGATGCTTCTCCAGGGATTATTTCTTAGTTGTCCGCTGCTATCGGGTGAGTTGGATATCAA
The DNA here is from genome assembly GCA_022829125.1 of Lathyrus tuberosus. NCBI lineage: Eukaryota > Viridiplantae > Streptophyta > Magnoliopsida > Fabales > Fabaceae > Lathyrus > Lathyrus tuberosus. Next base: position 5,276,895 of record JALAZF010000282.1, read on the forward strand.
TCGGTTTGAAGATTTTGGTTGGTTCAGTTGGGAGTCTGGTTGGTACAGCGCTGCTGGGCTTTAGGCAATCAGGTTTGCTCGTTTGCGATTTACCATCTCATGTCGTAATCATTTCAATATTCAGCAGCTAGAGACTTGGTGTTTCCATTGTCAACTATAGTTTCTGTCTGGGGTGGGTAATATTTGTAAGTCTCTGATACAGTTTTATGAGTTGTCTTGTAAGGTTGCTAGTTATTGGGCTCGGTTTGTATAACTCATTTGGCTGGAGCTTTGTTCCTGATGTGGCTGCTCCCTGTTTGTTTTTTAGTTACAGACTGGTTGTATTTGGTGGCATTTCTTATGCCCTATGTTATTCAATAGTTTATTTTGCTTATTCAAAAAAAGATCAAACATGGGATAGTGTTAAACCTCAATTAGTGTCTCACCCAAGTTCATAAACTCTTGCGAATTCGAGTAGATATCTCGTGAAAGATCTTTAAAATATAGACTTTTTCTTCTTTTTATTTTCATCTACTCTTCCTGCCCCACCTGCCCTTTTTTTAGCCGACTTTAGAGGCCGCATTCATTAACAAAGATGCCATAACTTTTTGACACTTTTAAACTTTAAGAGTGTAGGGTCCATTCTGCCCTTTTTTTTGGGGGGACGAGTCAAGATTTTTGCTCCTCTCCTTTACTAAAATAAAATGGCGAAATAAATTTTGTAAATTCAGTAAAATATAGATATCAAAATTGTAAGTTAAATTAAAAAAGGACTTAAATTGTTTAAAAATAAAATTGCAAAATAAATTTCATAAATAAAATAAAATAGGACAAATTTCAATAATTGAGCAAAAATAATTTAATTTTTTTTCTTTCAAAAAAGCTAAAAAAAAAAATAATACATTTCTTGAAAGTGATTTGTCATAAACATGAGCTTATAATTTAATGAAAACTTACAATCTAGACGGATTTGGCTATGTTTCTAAACAATAGAAAATAATCATGATTAAGAAATAAAGATACCTACGTATTTTATGATAGAAACTTGTTGAAAGAGTTTTGTCTTCTTTTATCTTAGTTGGTTGCATGTTTGCTTTCAAATCGGCTAAACATTCAAAGATGAAAATTGTTCCCAAACTGTTAATTTTGGCTTTTTTTATTTCATTTTGATTGCGTGTATACTTCAAAAAATAATCTGATTCAGTTTAAAACAATACAGAGGATGAAATCCAAAAGTATTAATCTCCAACTTTTGTAACTGACATCTCAAGTGTAGATTAGTGGACAACAAAGTGCTCAACTCACTTTTTTTATATACACACGCAATGGAAAATTTATTTATAACAACATATAATGAAATATTTTGTTATGCTATAATCTATTTTTCTACCATTTTTATCTTTATTTTATTTTATAATTTACTTAATAATTTTCATTGAAATATTTTAAAAGGTTTTGAAGCTTATCAAAAACATGCGTCTTAGATGTAACAATTCTAATTAACATTTACTTTGAAATTAAAATATTTGTTTATTGGATTTAAAAACATGCATCTTTGAGACAATTATGTAAAAGATTTTTGGAGAGTTTAATTTTATTTATAATATAAATTTTTTTGAAAAATGGAAAAATTCAAAAATAGTATTACACAAAAGATTTAGAAGATTTTGGAGGATTTATATAAATGATTTTGAAAATTAAAAATAGAATACCGAAAGATTTAGAAGATTTTGGAGGATTTATATAAATTATTCAATTATATATTCTGAAAATTAAAAATAAAATAATAATAGTTGACTTTTAAAGTGAGATTGTCACTTTATATAAATTATTTTAATATTTTATCTCCCACCAATGTGTGATTTTAAGATTTTTCTAACATTCTCTCACGCCTGGAACTCTTTTGAGACTTGACGCGTGGATTTAAATGGTGGACGCTCCAAGACTTTTAATCGATAATTCTAATATCATATGTGAGTCTGACCTAACTTATTCTTATAAAACCGACTTGTATGAGGGGTATTATTCCATATAAACTCTTTTATTGATCTATTTCTAATCCATAGTTGACTTTAGAATCTTCGTAACAAAAAAACCATTCTTTTAAAAAATGTTTAAAAATTTTCAAAATTTTCTTCAAATTTCTTTTCCTGGAGTCCTCTCGTCTCCTACTTCTTAATTCACAAGCAAAGCCATAATACTTTTGAAGAATATTGGTGCAGATAAAATGATTGTGCAATGGTAGATGGTTGCTGGTAAAAATATCATTACCATAACTCTTATCAAATGTTGCTAAAAAAATGTTATTTCCAATGATGAATTTGGTACTTTTAGTTTTTGGTCTTCCATTCATGTTTTAGTAGAGAATTTTCCCTTTTGTTCTTGTTTTGTCATGCTTATTAACAAAAATTTACGGACAACCATTTTTAAAGTGGTTAAGGTTTTGAGTGACTTTGCCTCTCCAAAGTTACAATGACTTAGTTCATTATCTCACTTACTTTATCATTTCATACATTATATATTATTTGTTATTCATTTTTTCTGTCACAAGAACACAATTATAATTAAAGTCACGGTGACTTTTCCGCCAAAAGTCACCCGATCCGTTTCTTTTTAAAGCATAATGTATTTACCTAAACTTAATTATATGTTATTGTATCTGGAATAACAAACAAAAACAGTTTGAAGATACTAATTAAGGATGAAAATGACAACATGTGCAATTCAATAAAAAAAATTGTATATTTTAATTTTTATGATAATTTGTAGTTAAATACAAATGTGGAATACCAGTTTTTTTAAATGACAAATATTAGAGTTTGTTTCAGCCCGTATAAGGTTTTATGTAACTTGTATACCATCTGTTCCGAACTGGATCAATGACTAAGCATGACTCAATCCACATTTGCTCCTAGAACGGTTCAATTGTCTAAGTCCACCCAATTTGGGGCAACATTTACCTTTCTGCCCCTCTACCGAACAAAGATGGTCGGATGACCCCAAGGGTCACCTGCTCCTCCTCAATATTTTCTGCCCGTTACGCACGACTTCACCATCCAGAAACGGTCACGACGCCTGTGCCCGGAACTGCATCTTTACCCGTAGCAACGGCTAGTTTCGGGCACTTCTGTCCGTCCTAACGGCTAGTTTCTGGCAGTTATCTATTCTTCGAGAAATAGTTATTCCGCCCCGAAAATAGGGACCGGTGGCCACGCGCTGGGGCACTAGAAAAACCCTCTCATTTGAGAGGGTCAGGTATCAAAAATTCACCCTACGAAACACATACTTTGTACTTGCCTTTCGCGCGCGCTCTCTCTCTCTCTCTCTCTCTCTCTCTCTCTCTCTCTCCCGATTCTTACTTTAGCATTGGAGTGACTTACAGGTACACCCCCTCTTCATCTCACACACCCAGCATCGCATACGTCATCCTTGACCCATTCCAGGTTCTGATCAGTCGTCAAGATCAGTGGCGCCATCTGTGGGAATTTTGTCATCCCCGTCTAACATCCACCGTAGATTCAAGACCAAAACATCTCTCTGTCCAAGATTCCGGTCATGGCAAGCCAAGATCACGTTCATGATACTCGCAACTCTGTTTTTCTCCCCGTCAGCAAGACCGATACTGACGGAACTGCACCTTTCTTTGGAGGTGACGCCCATCATCTGAAAGATGGAGCTACTGTGTTTCCCTCCCCCCACTCGTGCTGATCATGTTGAAGACCAGCCCTCCCTGGACAACCAACATGTTCCCATTTCGCCCAACGCCGACCCGGCTGTGGCAGCCCTTCTTGAAGCTCTCAACAAAACTAATCTCCTAATCCTCCAGCAAAACGCAAGGATTGGAGCCCTAGAGGAGTCTGCCCGGCCAAGATCCCCTCCGCCGAGGAAGGAGCGCCGACGATCCCGCAGCCCACCTCCCCGACGGGAAAGAAACTGTCGGGCACCACCTGAACCAGAGTCCCATGCCGTCCGGAAGCGTGACCACATTTCTCCGCGGAGCCAGCACTCCCCAAGAAACAAGAGGACCAGGAGAGACCAGCGTTCACCACCGCCCAAATCCAAGGGCCGGGCACGAACCCCATCTCCCCGCAAAAATCACCGTCTTGTCCCTGAGCAAAGCACCCGCTCCCCGTCATAGACCAGTACCATCAGCGACGACGAGCCTCACGGCCCGTTATCCCAGGAGATTATAGCCATGTATCTCCTCAAGGGATTGGAGAAACCGCCGTCTTTGGGCACCTACAACGGTACGACGGATCCTGACGAGCACATCGAAAATATTGATGCTTTGCTCAACTATTGCGGCGTCCGGGGCGCCATCAAATGTCGATTGTTCCCTACCACGCTCAGGAAGGGAGCAATGACCTGGTATAAGAAACTCCCCGACGAGTCCATCACCTCGTGGAGACAGTTGGGGAGAATGTTCTCCAGACACTTCACGACATCTCGCCGCCATCCGAAGACCGAAGCCACCCTAGAGGCCGTAATTCAAGGGAAGGACGAGCCTCTTCGTGCCTACATCGAGAGGTTCAATAAAGAAGCAATACAGGTCTCAACGACCGATGACATAAAGATGTTCTTGTTCGAGCGAGGACTTCGTCCCCGTACAAAGTTCGCCAAAGCTGTTGGCATCGAAACTCCAAGGACTCTGGACACCTTCCTCCTCAAGGCGCAAGCATATATCCATTACGAGGAGAAAGAAGTGGCCAGCTCCGCCCGGGTCTCACGCCACCAAGAGAGTGCCCGTACCTCCAAGAGCGATGAACCCTCGACATCTCGTCGGGGAGATAGAAGACGTGAGGACCGCCCCCGGGAATCCCGAGACAATAAATGACCCTCCGGCCGTTTCCATGAGTATACTCCCCTGATCGTTTCCAGGGAGAAAATCCTCTCCGAATGTGTCAACTCAGAGTTCAAACAAGCAGGGGTTCGATTCCCTAAGTAGATACCGACCAAGCCGAACGCTGACAAGTCAAACTACTACTGTTTCCACAAAAGTCATGGCCACACAACCGACGATTGCATTTACTTGAAGGATGCCATTGAGATACTGATCAGGGACGGCCACCTGAAGCAGTCCACCAAGAAGAGGGAAACTCCTCGGCAGGACGCCCAGGAGTCGAAGAAAGTCGAGGAGGAGGTGCCTTCCTCCGAAGAGACAAACCTTCAGGTCGCCATGAGTGTATCGCGGCCTGAGGACTTCTATGTTCCTGAGGAGCTCAGTGCTCCCCCTACTTCGTAGCGCATAGTCCATGGGAAACTTTCCCCTCCGCCATGGTCATCTCCGGAGGGGGCTTCAACAAAGTTACTGTGGGCTCCGTTAAAAGGAAATTCGAGCATCTTCTCAGCACAAGCTCCAACAAGAGTACCACGCTCGACAAAGTTCGGGGAAAGTCAGTCCCCATCTCTTTCTACCGTAAGGAACTTCTTGGAGGAGCTCCTAACTCAAGCATTCTACTGCTCGTGAGAGCCCAGATGGCCAACTTTGATGTTCGCCGAATCTTAGTCGACCAAGGCAGTTCGGTCGACATCATGTACTCGCAACTGTTTTCCACACTCCAGCTAGATGAATCGCACTTGACCCCCTACGTAGGATCTGACCTACAGGGCTTCAACGGGTCGGTCACAAAGCCCTGGGGATATGTGGAATTGATCGTGACTTTCGGATCTGCAGAGACGGCCAGGTCCATTAAAGTCCAATTCTTGGTTATCAATTGCCATTCTCTCTATCAGTGCATCTTTGGGCGGCCAACCTTGGCCGAATTGGTGGTCTTACCATTAACCGTGCATCTAAAAGTGAAGTACTACACTTCTAAAGGTCTAGTCGCGACTCTACACGGGGATAACGAGGCATCAAGGAGATGTTTCGAAGCTGCCACCAAAGGACTCAATACCATTGCATCCAAGCCGAAGACTTCCAACAAGTCGGCCCTGCCCAGCAGCTCCGAGGAGGCCAAGCCGCTGTCCTACGTCGACTCTATCGACCTCGACAGTTGCTTCTCTGAAAACGACCAGAAGGAGACCCGGACTTGCTCGAGCAGCCTTTCAGCTTCAACCAGCACTAGCGACAGCTCCCATCCGATGCGCCCAATTCTGGATGGCGAGTTCGAACTCGTCCTGCTCGGAGATGACCCCCAGCGAGAAGTAAAGATAGGGACCGGACTCCCCGACTTAGTGAGGAAACAGTTCAAAGCTTGCCTCTGAGAGAATGCGGATTTATTCTCCTGGAGCGCCGCAGAAATGCCTGGCCTAGATCCTGCTGTCGCCTGCCATCAGCTCACTATTGACCCCGCCGCTAGGGTTGTAGCACAACGTAGGAGAAAGCAGTCTCCGGAGAAAACGGAGGCTGCCAAACAAGCTATAAAAGACCTCCTAGAGGTAAACTTTATTTCGGAAGCCAAGTACTCCACTTAGTTGTCCAATGTTGTACTCGTTAAAAAGTCTAATGGAAAGTGGCGTATGTGTGTTGGTTATACTGATCTCAACAGAGCATGCCCTAAATATGTTTACCCACTCCCCAATATAGATAAACTTATTGATAATTCTACCGGTTTTAAAAGATTATCGTTCATGGGCACCTATTCGGGCTATAATCAAATACCAGTGGCGAAAAGCGACAAAAGGTACACAACCTTCATGACCGATTCGGGCAACTATTACTACAAAGTAATGTCCTTCGGCTTGAAAAACGCTGACGCTACCTACCAAAGGATGATGAACAAGGTCTTCCGGGAGAAATCGGGGACATGCTTGATGTATATATGGATGATATGATCGTAAAGTCCCACGAGCAATCCAATCACACGACCCATTTGAGGAAAGTCTTCGAGCAGGCCAGGAAATATCGGATGCGTTTCAACTTGGAGAAGTACACGTTTGGGGTACGAGCGGGCAAGTTCCTCAGCTTCTATCTGACGGAACGGGGAACCGAAGCTAACCCCGACAAGTACAGGGCCTTCTCCGAGTTTCCTACGCCTAGCTCAAAAAAATCCATCCAATCCCTCAACGAGATGCTCGCTTCATTATCTCATTTTATGGCCAAGTCTGCCCAGCACACACTGCCCTTCTTCAAACTCCTCCGAAATGAGGCAACTTTCGAATGGACAGAGGAATGCGACCAATCTCTCCTCCACCTAAAACGAGCATTGTCAGAGCTACCGGTCCTGTCCCGACCAGATAACGGCGAAACATTGTACCTTTATCTCGTTGTGGCAACCAAGGCTGTCAGCGCCGCCCGATGGGCAAAAACGCATATACTTCACGAGCAAAGCCTTGTAAGGACCGGAGCTGAGATACCAACAAATATAGAAAGTAGCCATGGTCCTCATCAATGCTGCGAGGAGACTACGACACTATTTTCTGGACCACACGATCGTGGTCCGAACAGACCAGCCCGTGAAGCAACTGTTAGGATGACCCGACATGGCCGGCATAATGCTCAAGTGGTCATTGGAATTATCTGAATTTGACATTCAATACGAGAGTAGAAAATCCCTTAAGGCCCAGGCATTTTCCTACTTTGTCGCGGAGATGACGTTCGCCGATTCCCCCGCTTGCTGGGCACGCAAATGGACAATTTTTGTTGACGGGACATCCAGCTCGGCAGGAAGCGGGGCAGGTATCATTCTGGAAAACGACAAAGGAATTATCGTTGAAGTCTCGCTCACCCTATCTTTCCTTACTTCCAACAATCAAGATGAATCCGAAGCCTTCCTCGTCGGTCTACGCCTAGCAGAAGACCTAGGAGCCGAGGAAGTCATCATCTGTATCGATTCTCAACTCGAGGCCCTCCAAGTTCGAGGAGAATACTAGGCCAAGAACGACAACTTGTCTGAATACTTGTCCCTGGTCAAGGAGAAGATGACGAAGTTCACAGCAGTAGAAGTGAAACATGTTTCCCGCGAACATAATGTCAGAGCAGACGTTTTGTCAAAACTGGCGAGCACGAAGAAAAAGGGCGGAAACAAATCCGTCATCCAGGAAGTACTTCCACGACCCAACATCGAGAAAGCTTCAGCGGTCCTCGATGTGCAAGTCATTGTTGACAACAACTGCTGGATGACCCCCGTCTACAAGTACCTCGCTAAGGATGAACTACCGTCTGACCCCAAGGAAGCCAGCATAGTCAGGCGCAGGGCCTGTTCCTACGTCCTGATCGAAAATGGACTTTACAGGCGAGGATTCTCCATCCCTTTGCTCAAATGTGTCGAGGAAGAGATGGTCGCCCACGTCCTGCGTGAAATCCATGAGGGGATCAACTCCCAGCACCTCAGGGAAAGGTCCCTCGCCAGGAAAGCTCTACGAGCAGGATACTATTGGTCGACCATGCAACAGGATGCAAAAGAGCACATGAAGAAATGCGACAAATGCCAAAGGCACGGGGACTTGCACTTGGCACCGCCCAACGAGCTCAAAGCAATGTCCTCCCCGTGGCCCTTCGCATGGTGGGGCCTAGACATCCTGGGACCATTCGTCGTGGGGTCAAACCAGAACAAGTACTTGATAGTGGGCGTCGACTACTTCACCAAGTGGATAGAAGCAGAGGCTCTGGCCAAAATAACGGCCCACAACATACTTCTCTTATACAAGACGAACATCCTTACACGCTTTGTCATCCCCCAAGCAATAGTCACCGACAACGGGACGCAGTTCACGAATAGAAAGTTCCAGGAGTTCGTCGCTGAACTGGGCACAAAGCAACACTTCGCGTCTGTCGAACATCCCCAAACTAACGGGCAAGCCGAAGTAGAAAACAGGGTAATATTACGGGGCCTTAAACGAAGGCTGGACGAAACAAAGAAAGCTTGGGTCGAGGAACTGCACAGCGTGCTCTGGGCCTACCGCACTATGCCCCACTCTTCGACCGGGGAAACCCCTTTCCGTTTAGATTACGGAACTAAAGCAGTAACCCCATCGAGATACACGTGTCCTCTAGGCGGACTGAATCCCCCTTGGACGAGGAGACAAATAACGAAGCACTAAGAGAGGAGCTCGACTTCGTCGAAGAGGTCCGATCAGGAGCAGCTTTCCGCGAAGCCTCACTAAAACAAAAAATTGCAATCAGGCAGAACGCCAAGGTTATACGTCGAGAATTCCAAGTGGGCAGCCTTGTCTTAAGAAGGAATCACAAAGATTCTTGAGAAGGAAAACTCGCCGCAAACTGGGAAGGACCCTATCGCGTCTGGGCAAAGACGGAGAATAGGGTCTACTACCTAGAATACCTCGACGGGGAAGAACTTGCTCGACCATGGAATACCGAAAATCTAAAACAATATTATAGCTAAGGACCTAATCATCGGCTTGCTTCGTCTATGCGACGAGCATAATGTCCCGACTACGGATGCGCGTCCAAGTACAAGCGCTGCATACAAACTAAGGTAGGCTTCCGCTCAAGAACGAGCAGAACCCAGCCGACAGCAAGCCTGCCATCGTCAAAGTACCATGATAGGTAGTACACCTAGCTCGCGATGGGAAGTTCACGCCGCGAACTCAAGCCTCAAACGCGACCTGAGCTCCACTCTTATACCCATTCGATCAGTCCCCCTCACTAACGAACATATCTAAGTCGAGCAAACCCCGACTTACAAATCATTAAGTCACCTTTATAACGAGCCCACAACTGTACCGAGCAAGGTTACTACACTTAGCAAAAGTCAAAACAAATAAAGTCATGCGCAAACAAAAATCATACAAAACGGACCAGAACAGACAGAAACATACATATCACATTAGCAAGTGGTCACGAGGACCACAAATTGTACTTGTTACATAGAAAAAGGGTCATGCCCCATACAACACAATAGATTACATAAACACGGCACTCAGGATCAAAGTCCCAACAAAAAAACATCACTCCTCCATCTGATGGGCCTCCTCGGGGATGGTTTGCGCCCGCTGAGACTCCTCCTAGAGAGTTCGGGCATGCTCCTCGTTGACCTGGAGAAAGTCAGGGATGACGATCTTTCCATTTTCCACATGGTACAGAAACTGGTCCCCTCGGTAGACAGTTGGACCCCTGGGTTCACTAGTTTCAGCTATGCCACAACATTGTTGAAATAATCTTCCCCAATGGCCTCGACATCATCCTTCGCCTGCATAATGCGGGCAACTAACTCGGCCTGAGTCTTCAGATCCTTCAGATTCTCATGCTCGTCTTTAGCAGGGGCAGCAGCGGATCTCATTTGTTCGACCAATTCATCCGCGGCTTTCTTCTTTGCATTCAAGGTGTCATTCTCCCCCTTTATCTTAGTCATCTCCTCCTCTCCTCCTCAGCATCCTTAGCCTCCTCCTTGGCCTTCTTCACCTTCTCCTCCAGGGCCGATATCGCGGCCTAGGCCTTCTTCAGCTCAGACTCGTGAGGGGAATCCTCTTCGGCGTAGACCGCCGCCATCTCCAGGACCCTAATTAGGGCAGAAGTATCCTGCGCTAACATCACCCTCTTGTTCGGGCGGTCCATTCCCTCAAGCTTCAGAGACTCCTCCCGATGAAACCGTCAAGGAGGAGCCTTCGAAGAATTTTTTGTTGTGAAGGCATGAAGAAAGCTCAAACTTGCTATTCTCCCCCGCCTGGCTAAGGTCCACCAAATCGTTCTGCCGGACTCACTTGAACCTCGAAGTTCCAGGCACCGGGGAACCCTGGGCAGGAGGTTGAATAGGCGAGGAGCTCCCCGACCCCATCTGTGGAGGTGGCACTCATTGGGTAAGCCGACCCTTCGGGTTCGTTGCACAAGCCTTGCCCTTTTCCTGGGCATTTTTTACCATCCGCTCGTGCGCCGAAGGCATTTCACCTGCTAGCAAACGGGGAAAATAATAACCTAAAGAAACTAAAAAACAAAGACTACCAAGCAGTTTAAGAGCACCAGCATGAGTCCTGTACTCAAGGAGCCCCTTTGTGTTAATGTAGCGGCTCTCCACCTTCTGCCCGCCATCTTTCTTGAAGATCGGATTCCCACTCTTAGTCCAGTACTCCACAGGGGTAAAACTGTTGACGTAATTTACCAGCGCCGTGCAGCCAGCTTTGTCATCATCTTCCAGCATCTCCAGCTGGGCAAGGTACTGGTCAGTTCCCTGGGAAAAATGAGCCCCACTCCAGCAGAGGGGAACTTCAGTAACCTATTTGCCACTACTTTGCCTTGCTCATCATAAAGATCCTCCCCATTTTCATCTGTCGACACCTCCTAGACGTACATGGATTCCTGGGCCTTCTCCGACAAAGGCTCGATGACGTAAAACCTCTCCTTAAAAGTCTTTATGGACTTGGAAAATGGCTTGAACAACTTTCTTGCCTGCTTCAACAAGACCCAGCCAAACTTCCTCCCCGAGACTTGCCTCTAAAGGTGGAAGATTGTAAAGAATAAGGGGAGAGTGGTTCCTATCTTTAGGAACTCACACGTCAGTTCGAATGCATGGATAAATGCTAAAGAATTAGGATGCAGCTGCGAAGAGGCCTGATCCAGGTGCACGAAGACAGATCTCTAGAAGTTAGAAAAAGGCAGCCTCGGCCCAATGTCCTTAAAGACGTACTCATACAATGGGAACCTTTCCCTGTAAACCGTGAAAATACGGTCGTCTTCACCAGGAAAGTGCACCTTCCATTCCCCTTTCGCCCCCAGGGTCGTGAAGGAATCCCCGGGAAACGAGGCAAAAATGGAGGCGTGCTCCGCAGGTTCTGCAATTGTCCATTCCTATGCGGAAGTCCCTTCAGGTGGAGTCTCGCCGACGTTGCTGGGAGTGGCCATAATTTCTGTGTCGCTACTCTCCGAGGAGATCTCCTCAGAAGAATCTATGAGTATTCTTCTTCGGGTTCATGAGCCATTTTCTTCACCTGAAAAGCAGAAGACAAAAGTGAATTTGATGAAGAAATCAAATCCACCCTTCCACCACTAGTTAAGTGAAAGGGCGCGCGAAGGCCCGAGGACGGCGTCCCCGGCCTAAGCCCTACTCAAATGGCACAAGCGTGGCGCGAAGAGGTGCCCGGGGCAACCCCTCCAACGCACACAGGGAGATTCTGCCCGATTCACTACCCAGAATTTTGTTTGAAGGCCTACCGGAAAACTCATGAATCTGCCAGAAAATCGATAGGTACACCGGAAAACTCACGAGCTCCACCAGCGACAGACACGCCCTTCGTCGTAACAGCGTCAGAAATGACCTAAACCCATAGGCTCCTAAAGTTCCGGCGACCACGACAGCAGCAGAAAGTGGCCAAACCACAGTCTACAACCAACAGTCACTGAAACCGTCACTTCACTACCTAAAATCATCCTAACCACATGCATTCTAGAAAAACAGGAAACAAAAAAGCTGGAAACTAGAGTGAAACTGAACAACTTACGTGGTCGAGGAAGTATTTGAGGGTCAAAGACGATGCTTGAAGCTGGTACGGCGGTTGGATGGCGGCTTGAATGGCGGCGAACGGAAGTCTCAGACAGAGAAGCGTAAGGAGGAGAGAGAAGCGAAAAGTGCGAATGAGCAGCTTCTCCCTCTATTTATAGGCATTCTGAAGGTACGTGCACGAACACGCACGGCTAGAGGCATCATCATGACCCTAGCCTAGCCATCATGACGCATTTGACGCCGCACAAGGCTCGAGGCTCACGTGGCGTCCCACCTCTTCAGATCACACCAACCGTTGGGCTCCCCGTACGCCGGGCACGCCAGACAATGTTATGTATCCCACGGGCACCAACTTCCTCGGGCATCGTAAAATAACTCTATCTCGTCAGCGAGCGACGACCTCTTTTAGATCTCCCCAGGATTGTGAATTACCCTTACGTAATCACTCCCTTGCTCGGGAGCAACGACTTGGGGGCTCCTGTTCTGGACTGGACCAATGACTAGGCATGGCCCAATCCACTTTTATTCCCAGAACGGCCCAATTGCCTAAGTCCACCCAATTTGGGGCAGCATTTACCTTTCTGCCCCTCTACCGGACAAAGATGGTCGGATGACCCCAAGGGTCACATGCTCCTCCTCGGTATTTCTTGCACGTTACGTACGGCTCCACCATCCCAAAACGGTCACGACGCCTATGCCCGGAACTGCATCTTTGCTCGTAGCAACGACTAGTTTCGGGCACCTCTGTCCGTCCTAAAGGCTAGTTTTTGGCAGTTACCTATTCTTCGGTAAACGGATATTTCGCCATGAAAATAGAGATCGTTGGCCATGCGCTGGGTGCCTTATAAAAACCCTCTCATTTCAGGTATCAAAAATTCACCCTACGAAACATATAATTTGTACTTACCTTTCTCTCTCTCTCTCTCTCTCTCTCTCTCTCTCTCTCTATTCTTTCTTTAGCATCGGAGCACCTTGCAGGTACACCCCCTCTTCATCTCACACACCCAACATTGCATATGTCATCCTTGGCCCATTCCAGGTTCTTATCAGTCGTCAAGATCACCATCCCTGCTTTATTCTCTTTCACAAATCTAGGGGATTGTAACACGTACACTTTCTCTTGTAATGGATCATTTACAAAAGCTGACTTTGCATCTAAATGTATCAGAGACCAATTCATATTTGCAGCTATAACAATAACCAATCTTATGGTTTTATGTCTAGTTAAAGGTCCAAACACTTCAAAGTAGTCTAAACTATACTTTTTTAGGAATCCTATAGTTACTAACCTTGCTTTATACTTATAAACTAAACCATCTGGCTTCAGCTTTATCTTGAAAACTCATCTCACACTGATGACTTTCTTGTTTTGAGGTAGAACAATCAATTCCCATTTCTTGTTTCTTTTAATGACCTCAAGTTCTTCCTTTATGGCATTAACCTACACCTTCTTCTTGAGTGCCTCATTAATGCTGATAGGTTCAGAGTCCACCATCATGACACTCTGTATAACTTCCCCTTTAGATTCAATCTCAGTATCATGTAGCAACTCAAAGTTTGCTAATCTCCTTGACATCTGTTTAATTCTTTGTGGCCTCTAGAACTGCGTAAGTTCACCTCCAAAGGAAAGATCACCTTTAGAAGCTCCACCTTCAGATACATGACCACCTTCAGAGGCAGGATCAACACCAGAGGTTAGATCACCTTTAGAGGCTGGATCACCTTCAAAGTCAGGGCCACCATCAGAGTCAGAGTCATCTTCAGAGCTAGACTCACCTTCAAAGTCAGAGTCATCTTCAGATTCAGACTCATCTTCAAAGTCAAAATCACATTCAAAGGCATAATCTCCTTCAGAGGCAGAATCCCCTTCAGAGACAGAATCAGACTCTAGTGTTGACACTGCACTAGAGTTGGATTGAGACTTGCTCCAATCCCATGTTTCTGATTCTTTTACTATGACATCTCTGCTGACTTTAACTTTATTGGTGACTGTGCAATAAAGCTTATTCGCACTCTTACTATGGTAACCTATAAGCAAGATGACTCTGCTTCGGTCATCCAATTTTCTTCTAGTACTATTTGGTATATGTTTGTAACATACAAAACCAAACACCTTGAAATGGCGAACATTTTGCTTTCTTCCAGTCCATTTTTTAACAGGAATCACTTCCTTTAACTTTTTTGTTAGACATCTGTTAAGCACATATGCTGATGTGGCAATTGCTTCATCCCAAAATGTGTGAGGTAGATTCTTCTCATTCAGCATGCTCAGAGCTATATTTTTCCTTTCAGCAAGACCATTATGTTGTAGGGTGTATGGAGAATTCACCTCATGCTCAATACTATGCTCCTCACAGAACTTCTTGAACTCTGTTGAGTTCAACTCACCTCCACCATCGGTTCTAAGGATCTTCAACCTTTGTCCACTTTGATTTTCAGTCTGCACTTTGAACTTCTTGAACTCAGCAAACACCTCGTGTTTGAACTTTATGATTGCTACCTATGCCATTCTTGTGAACTCATCCACAAATGGCACAAAGTACTTGTTTCCTCCAAGTTAAGATGTCTCAAATGGACCATATACATCAAAATGCACCACACCCAAAGTATGAGTTGCTCTTGGAGACATTTCTGATGAAAATGGCAATCTAGGTTGCTTGCCTCTCATGCATATATCGTATGATTTGCTATGACTTGATACTGTTGTATCTTATTAAGTCGATTCTCTCATTCAGTACTTCCAACAGATACAAGCTTTTCTGTGTCGATAATGGTTGCAAATTCCCCAGTAAAGTTGCTTCGCAGACACCGAAGTTGAGGGTCGATCCTCAGTGAAGTCACCAGGAGTTTGAAGATGCTTAATCTTCTGTAAAATCCTCTTATGGCATTTCTTCAGATAAGTCTGGTATCACGGGGCAAAAAGCAAGTTGTTGACTTTCCCAAGCATGGGGTATCTGAATTTCCCTGGCAGGAGATGTTCCAGATCTATTATCCCCAGAAGAGTTTGAAAACGTTTGGTTTTCTATAAAATCCTCTTCAGGGACGAAGCTTCTCGCAGTAATATCCCTGTGGAGTTTATTCTCAGCAGGACCTACCAGCAAGTGGTAGTGCCAACGAGGCATATTTCCCGCAGGTTTCAACATGTGAAATTTGTCAAAGGCCAATTCCTGGCTGAATTGTTTCCTCCCCAGTGAAGTCCCCACAGAGTTCAACATTTGACAGTAATTTCCCCAGCAGGTGGTGTAATTCTCAGCATCGCTCATTCATAACTCAAAGTCCAATTTATTTTTGGCATACAGACGGTTTGTTCATATTATTCCAGCATGTGGGATGATGATAAACAACTATATTCTCAGCAAAGTCCAATGACAGATTAGCAAAAGTCGATCTTAGGGTGGCAAATCAGCAAAGTTCACCCGCAGTGTGGCCAGCCAGTAGTCTCTGGCTTCGTTCAAAAAGACATTATTAAAGTCCACCCTCAGTGTGGCCAGCCAGTAGTCTCTGGCTTCGTTCAAAAAGACATTATTAAAGTCCACCCTCAGTGTGGCCAGCCAGTAGTCTCTGGCTTCGTTCAAAAAGACATTATTAAAGTCCACCCTCAGTGTGGCCAGCCAGTAGTCTCTGGCTTCGTTCAAAAAGACATTATTAAAGTCCACCCGCAGTGTGGCCAGCCAGTAGTCTCTGGCTTCGTTCAAAAAGACATTATTAAAGTCCACCCTCAGTGTGGCCAGCCAGTAGTCTCTGGCTTCGTTCAAAAAGACATTATTAAAATCCACCCTCAGTGTGGCCAGCCAGTAGTCTCTGGCTTCGTTCAAAAAGACATTATTAAAATCCACCCTCAGTGTGGCCAGCCAGTAGTCGTCTGGCGTCGTTCAAAAGACAAATCTCTCCGTCAGCGTTTCATTGAAGATTCAATCCAACAGTCCTGTTGGGTTTATATCCCTTTTGTTCTTCATCATCCAGAGCAAATTTTTGGTTATATTTGGTATTCAATCGCTATATACCTTGAACGTCTGAAAGCAATCGCTTTCAGGCATTCAGGTCTACAGTGTTTGAATATGGGCAGCTGTAATACCCCAAAATTTGCTCTCCCTCTTTGGCATCATAGCATAGCATTATCATATATCATATCATATCCATCTCATTAACATTTGCATTACATCTTCAACATAGAAAAATGAAGCATATCATCCTTCTTACCATCAAGGCATGTGATCAGGTGGAAGGTGGACAATCAAGGGATCATTCAAAGCACAAAAGGTCAAACAAGTTCACTCAAGGCAAGCCAAAGGTCTTTCATGTCTCATACTATCTCAATTGATCATCCAAAACCTCAAGAAAGTGAGATTCAATAGGAGTTTGAGCACTACATCTTTCACTATGCAAAAGGTCAAAAATGAAGGAAAAACCCTCAAAAGAGATAGGTCATTGGTTCAAAATCATCCTCAAGTGGCATATTTCATCATCCTTTAAGAGGATACACAACATACTCTGAGGAATTTGAAATTGAAGACTGCACATTTTTCTCCTATGAGGTGGGTACCTGAACTAGGGTTTCCAATTAAATCAGGGTATCTTTGATTTTTTGGACAAAGCTTGATGTCATGGTATTCTACATGTTCTTAAGTGTATGTATGTGGAAAATTACATCCCAATTGGTTTTAGAAGTGGTTCAATTGGAAGAAAGATCAAAAACCAGGAAATTTGGGGCAAAGTCAAATAATCAGAGAAAAAAGTCAACTTTTGAGCCCAAAATCATGAAATTCATGTTATATGTGACCAATGTACAAAATTTGATCAAGAAATCCCAAAGGAATCATGAAAAATCAAGAATTTGAAGAGTTGCTATTTTTGGAAGAAGTAGGGTTTCCAAAAATAGTAATTTTGAGCTATTTTGCATCAGAGTTTGAACCAAGGCCATTCAAAATTGGAGCATCAAATGGAAATTCCACTCGGCCACAACAAAAGATCTTGTTTCAAGCTTCAAATCCATGTGTAGAACATCTCCATTGGATAAAAATTGAATGAGATATGATTGATCAAAGTTTGAGCAAAGTAGGTTCAAAACTAGGTCATGACCAAGGATTTTCAGTTCATGCGCATGTCATTTCTACAAACAGTTGGTGTACCAAATGTTTGGGCAATATCTCAAGGTTAGAGGCCTCAAATGAAAAATCTTTCAACATGAAAGTTGTTCCTCTATGTGAGATCTTCAAAATTGATGTTCATGGTTTTTTCATTTGACCAATGGATGAGAAGTTGTGATGGCTCAAAGTAAGGTCAAGATAACTGAAAAGTTGGTTAGGTCACAACTAGGTCATGCCACGTACGCGTGCATTATGCAGCATTTCAGGTCAGTTTTGAGGTTATATGTTTGAAGCACATTTCCAAGGTGTTGCAAGTTTCATTTTCATTTCTTTTCAACATCAAAGTTGTTGTATCATGTACACACTTTGTAATGATACCAAGATCATTCATGTCCATGGCTTGAAGTGAGAGATATCCATGCGTAAACATCACCATTTCCAACTTTTGAATCACATCAGAATTTGTAGTTTGGTTCAAACATCCATCAAACAATTCATGCACTTTATTTCCACATTAAGTCAAGCACGTATCACCCACACCATGCACATTAGCGCATGCCTTGCATGAAAATAGAAGGAACAACTTGCTGAGCAAGTTTCTACTACACAAGTCGTGCCATTTCACTTCTCTTTACCTCCATCATAGCTTACCATCACCATAGCTTTGCCATCACCATAGCTTTGCTCTCCCTAACTAACTTGACTCAGTTAGTTAGGGATGACTCACTTAACTCAATTGTGACTCACTTGACTCACTCATTAAACCATGGTTAGCTCACACTATAAATAGAAATCTCACTCTCGAATTTCAGAACTAACTTCATTTTCTCATCTGCATCTCAAAAACTCTCTCCACTCTCTCTCTGATTCTCTCATTCTTATTCCATTTCTACATTCGTCTTCCATATTCAACTCAGAATCACTCTTCTTCTCTCTCAATTTCTCCACATGGCAACTGGTGTTTGAAGCTTGGTTCTAATTTCTCTCCACTGAATCACCATCAACCACTTCAGCTAAACCTTTATTTGGCCAAGTTAAGCTCAAGGAAGAAGCATTTGCCTCTGGTATTCTTGTGTATTCAAAGCCTCATCAATTTCAGGTTTGAGTTCTTGAACTTTGATTGCACGTTTTCTGTTCATTTTCACATGTTTCTTGTGTCGCTCCCGGGATTTTCATCCTAGTACAAACGCGAAAGTGGCACCGAAACAGAGTCGCCAGCAATGTGTATTTATCCCAAGAGAAGGAAAGGAAACACTGCGTAAACCTGAAGGAAAGGAAAGAGCATGGTCTTGCGACCAAGAGAACTGGGTTCGGGAGTCGGTTACGCGAGAGGAAGGTATTAGCACCCCCTCGCGTCCATCGTACCCGATGGGATCCACGCTTGCTTGTCTCGATCAAAGGGTGTCGTCAACTGGAGCTCCACTGCTACTGGAAAGGGAAAGGAACGGGAAAAAAGAAAGGAAAAGAGAGAGAAAAAAGAAACAAATGTAGGGAAAATAAAAGAAGTGCTCGAATGGGCCCTACCCCACCGCCTACGTATCTCATCGGGAACATGAGAATCAGAGCGACGTAGTTCCCCTAACTAGGGAAAAGTTGTTTGTGTTTTTTAGAGAACGGCTTACGTTCTAGCTCAGGTGTTGCAGGCTCGCTGGTCCGGGTGCGTTACCATCTTGCGAGAGAACGAGTAGGAGCACGTTCGTACGTTAAGAGTGAGTGAGATGAGAAAAGAATTCCCGAAGGAAAGACGTTATTGTTTGTTTGAAGTTTTTTAGAAAGAAGTGTTTTGACTGTTTTGTGTTTTGTAACGCGCATTGTATTTAAGTCCCTCATGTAAGATCGAATGCCTCGCATAACGAACCGAGATGGCACGCACGCTAAACATTCCAAGAAAATGAGAGAAGATCCCTCACTATCTTGTTCTTACATGAAAGGCCTAAATACAATGGTTGTTTTGCCTTTATTAAGTACTTTTTACTTTTTGCTTGGAGATGAGAAGAGAAAACGCAAAGGAAACTCTAAAGGGAGACTAAGGGTCCTAACGTTATCATGCATGGAGGTCCTATGGTTAGTGAGGTTTGAAAGAGGAAGCCTAACTAAAACCTAATGCTAATCCTACTCCAAGCTTAATCAAAAATTAAGTTGGACTAGGTAGCTCTAAGGGGAAAAGAATCCAAGACTTGAACAAGTCTTGAGATTCATGGGATGTGAAAGAGTGAAAAGGAAGAAAAGAAGAAGAGAGGAGAAAGATAAGGTGAGAAACAAGATGGGGCAGCAAGCACATCATAATCATCATATCCAAATCATAACAATAAACATCTTTCAAAGATCAAACAAACACATCCCTAACACACAAGTGAAAGCACACAAGAAAGGATGCAAGTAAACTTGAAGTAAGTGCACCATCAAACACACATGGATGTCATATCAAAGTGAAATGAAGGAGATAAGATGAAAATGAAACAATAACAGAACTCACATCATATCATCATCAATAATTCATATATGCAAAAGAGGTTCACATTATGCAACATGATGCACCAAAGAAGTTACAAAGTAAAAGGAATGATATGCATCACATAATTCAAACCAAATGCATCCAACAATGCTCAAGTAACATAAAAATCAAGTATAGAACTCAAGAGGTAGTAGCGCACACATTAACATCATGTCAAGATCAAACCCAAGTCATACAAGATTAATCACCAAGCAACACATCCAAAGCATGCATCAAAACTAATCAAAGCAACCACTTACTATTCATGCAAGCAAGCAAAGAAACATGTGAAGCAAAAAGTGAGAACATGTCACATAATGAACCCTAAATCAAGAGGATCAGAACTTCAAGCATGTTATACAAGTCAAAGAAAAGGCCTCATGCATTGATTGTTTCATACAAGGGAGCATTGCACAAGATTAGGTCAAACATACCACAAAATTCAAGTCAAACAACACCAACTTAGAAAATCAAGATCAAATTAGAAAATGAATCAATGAAGATGATTCCAAAGCCATAAACAATCTCAAACAGAACATGATCACACCATACAATCATCTCAAGCATCAATCAATCACAAGTAAACAAATGCACTCAAACTAGGTCAAGTGTCTAAGCATGCTTCAATGAACTTCAAACCACAAGTAAAAATCAACCAAAAATAGCAAAGTGGTTCAATAAATTCCCAAAAAATAATCAAAGTCAAGTTAACTCAGTCAAGTAACAAATGCAAAAAGATTGGATCCAAAAGAGTTAAAGAGCTTGTCTAAAAGTGATCCACAAGTCAAGATGTGCAAAGAATCGAGCAAGAGTCGAGGGGTATCAAAAATCACATGAAAAACAATCAAAGGTGATCACCAAGGCAGCAACATGACATGAAAACAATCCTCAATTAAGTGTCAAAACATGGCAAAAAGGTCAGCTCAATAAGGCATGGAAAGATCATCAAACATAAGCACTAATCACAAAGGTAAACATAGAAGACACTTGGAAAAGAAAATCAGAAATAAATATAAAATAAATGGAAAATAAAAATAAAATTTATGAAAAATTAAATAAGACATCAATTCACGCACATGATTTTTTTTGAAATTTTTTAATAAATAGAAATATTTTTAATGATTAAAAATAAAACGAAAATAAAAAGGAAAAAATAAAAAAGTATATAAAAAGGAGAGGGTGCATATTGAATGCAGACACGAAAAGCTGGGCCGTGAGGGGGGTGCAAGGATGAAATACGAAGCCCAATCCACAATATAATAAACTCTCAGATTTTTTTAAAATGAAATAAAATAAAATAAAATAAAGAAAAGGATGGAAACGTAACGCTGAACCATGTGAGAACCTTATCAATTGGTCAAATCTCAAATAAGTGGGAAAAAGACAAAAAAAAACAACAACAGCCAATCACCAGGCGCCACCTAATCGTCTTCTTCATGGATTCAAGTTTAAACAAACCATGCATCATGAAAGGACCAGACAAGAACAACATAATATCATTAACTTCTACAATGGATTTCTCCTTCAAATCTCAGTCAAATCAAGCAAAATAAAACATGAAATCGAAGTACGGAAATCATAGATCACCATCATACCATCCATTTCTCAAAACAAACATTTAAGCGTAGAGAAAAAATGGAGAGAAAACACGGGTACCACTCAAAATTTCAACGGTTCAAACAACATGAACACATTCAGATTCCAACAACAAACAACATCAACATTTCAAGCTATTTCAACAGCAGTGTACGAGCATAAACATCCATGGAAAGGAGAGCTTAAAAGAAGGAGTTAAAAATCATACCTAGTGGAGGCAAGTCCACCGCTCCTTGAAAGCTTCAGATAACCAACCACACTTCCGTAGCAGACTTCACTTGAGCAAGGAAAATGAAGAAAACTTGACTCAGAAAATCAAAACCAAGAGAGAAGTTTTTAGAGAGAGTGAGCTGTTATCATTTTTTCTTCACAGAATGAGTTCCTCCCCTTGTTTCTAGGGTTTGTATCCTTTAAATATGATGGGTTAGAAATGGCTTAATGGGTCTGAGATGGAGTGGAAACTTGGTTGAGAATTTCTGTCCAAAAAAAGAAAATGTGAGAGTGCAATACGGGTTGGTTTTACATGGGGTGCATGGAGTGGTTTGTTGTGATTTGGAAAGAGAGGAGGTGGTGGAAATAGAAGTCACGTGAGCAGAGTGTGAGGCCAGGTAGTACCAACGCTTTGTTCTTTTCTGTTTCACCCCAAATGTGCAAAGTGTGCATGAGAGAGTGATATAGCCGTTGGCCATTGTTTGGTCGTTTTAGGCAAAGGAAAATGACACATGAGAACATGGTATCATGCGTGTGGTTTGAGGCAAGGCATTATGCTGCAAAATGATGTTCACAAATATGCCAAAGATGGTGCCTTGAGATATGTTCATGTGCCATACTTTAGTGTATTACAACTCTTTGGATTCTTCACCAAACAATAAGATCTTGAGCTTAAAACAAACTTGACACATCTTAGAACAAATTCTATGTTGGAAAGATCTTGAAATAACACTTGGAAGCATGAGAAAAAATGCTTTGAAATCATGTCCATGGAGCTGCCAAAAGTAACTTAGAAAATTTTTGAGTTTTAGTGAAACCACAAATTGGAAATGTCACACTTTGAACACTTATAACTCACTCAATATCAAATCAAAAGCCATGATTCTTGTACCCATTTTGAAGAGAAAATTTCAAACTACAACTTTCATGTTAGAGTTTTCTCAATTCAGAGCTTGGAAGTTGATTGAAATCGAGCATGAACATTGATGCACAAAACTGTCCAAAACAACTTAGAAAAAATTCTAAGTTTTTCACATTTTACAACTTGAAGATTCCAACTTTGGGACACCATAACTCTCTCAAACATAATCCAAATGAGACAAACTTTACATGGTTGGAAAGCTTGGAAAAAGCTCTACAACTTTCATGTTGGAGGAAAATTGAAATGAAGCTCGTATCATGATGGAAATTGGCTTGGAAGATGGCTGAATTCATGTTAAAACTTTCCCAAAATGGCAACTTCCTAAAAACCTAGATTTCCAAAAATAGCAACTTTTCCACATTCTTGATTTTCATAGATCTTTGAACATTTATTGATCAAATCTTGTCCATGGACCATATTTGACTTGAAAATCATGATGTTGACCTCAAAAAGTCAGGAGTTGACTTTTTCACTGCACAGTTGACTTTATTCCCAATTCTCCTGATTTTGAAATTCCTGATCAATTGAAAACCTTCTGAAACAAATTGATGGGCAATCTTCCATCCCTAGACACTTGAGGACATAAGGAATACCATGGGATAAAGTCTTGCCCAAAAAATCAGAAATAAACTGATTTTATGGCAAACCCTAGTTTTGGTACCCTCTGGTTAGGAGGAAATAGCACATCCTCCAAATTCAAATTCCTCTGAATATGTTGTGTATCATGTCCACCAATGATGACATATACCACTTGGAGATGATAAAGAATCAAAGAGCTTGCTGGTTTGGGGGTCAGACCCCAACTTTTGACTGCCTTGTATAGGAGATCATGCACTGTCCAATCTTCTTGATGAATTCTCCTCTTTCCATGACTTGTGAGATCAAATGGAGATGATACATGATGTAAGAGGTCCTTGAAGCTTGTGAGAAACACTTGGCCTTCTTCTTTGGATGATCAACACCTTAGAGAATCACCTGATCATATGCCCTTATGCAAGATGCAATGTTAAATGCTTGATGCTTTATTTTTCTATGCTTGAATGCAATGCAATGCAATGAAAGCTCATGCTAAAAGATATGAAGAAAAGAGAGGGCAAATTTTGGGGTATTATAGCTGCCCCTATTCAATCACTGTAGACCTGAACGGATGATAGCGATTGCTGTCATACTTTCAAGGTATGGAGGGATTGAATACTGACAATAACCCAAAAATTTGCACTCTGCAGGGAAGAAGAAAAGGGAAATAAACCCAACCAAACAAACTCTGCTTGAATAAAAAAATCTGATGATGAAGAAAACCACTGGAGAGATGTCTTCTATACAACGCCAGACGACTACTGGCCTGCCACACTACGGGTGGACTTTAGCAACGTCTTTTGTACAACTCCAGACGACTACTGGCTTGCCACACTATGGGTGGACTTTAACAATGTCTTTTAGTACAAAGCCAGACGACTACTGGCTTGCCACACTACGGGTGGATTTTTGCCAAACTACGGTTGGACTTTGCAGCTGAATTGCCACACTACGGGGGACTTTTGCCAATCTACGGTTGGACTTAGCTGCGATGCCACACTATGGGGGACTTTTGCCAATCTACGGTTGGACTTAGCTGAATTGCCACACTACGGGGGACTTTTGCCAATCTACGGTTGGACTTAGCTGCGGTCTTTTTTTTTAGAAGGAGTCAGACGACTTCTGACTTGCCACACTACAGGTGGACTTGTGCCAAGCTACGGTTGGACTTTCCAATGATTTGCCACCCTTGGATGGACATTTCGCCAATCTACGGTTGGACTTTAGAAGATTTTCCACCCTTGGATGGACCTTTCGCCAATCTACGGTTGGACTTTATTGCTTTGCTTTGCCACCCTTGGATGGACCTTTTGCCAATCTAAGGTTGGACTTTAAGAATTTGCCACCCTTGGATGGACCTTTTGCCAATCTACGGTTGGACTTTGCCTTGCTTTGCCACCCTTGGATGGACCTTTTGCCAATCTACGGTTGGACTTTAAGAATTTTCCACCCTTGGATGGACCTTTTGCCAATCTACGGTTGGACTTTGCCTTGCTTTTCCACCCTTGGATGGACCTTTTGCCAATCTACGATTGGACTTTAAGAATTCCAAAATTGGATTACTCTCTGCATCTGTGTCAGACATCTCTGCTGACTCTACTGAGGAACAATGATCAATGTTTTGACTTGGAGACTCCTGAAAGGATAATATCTCTGCTGGAGAATGAATGAACAATCCGTCTGCTTCGAATCATCAAGTTTGCCAAAAATAAATTGGACTTTCGAAATATGGGGAAATGATGATTCTGTCAGGAATTACTTCATCTGTTTGGGGCTGGATTCTGGTCACAGTAACTCCGCTGGGGATGAGAATTTCTTTGCATGACGTCTTGCTAGGGAAGAAAAGTCATTAAAACTCTGCTTGAGGATCTATCAAACATGAGATCCTTTGCGGGGAGAATCAACCTTCTAACTCGGTTGGGGAAAGAGTATACTATCACTCTGCTGAGGAATAGATTTTGTTGATCAATAAGCCTCTGTGGGGCCAAATAAATAGATTCAGCTGGGGAATACTGTTGACAAGATTCAATGCTGAACTCTGTGGGGATACCGCTACCAGAGATACGATCTTGCTGGGGATCAGGGCTACTCTGTCGGGGATATGCAAATCCTGGTTAGAAAATGATTTGCTGCAACCTGCTGGGGAGAGTCCCTAAATCTGTCGGGGAAACCCAAAGTAATTCCACAGTAGTCTGCTGAGGAATAAGACTGTCGAGCTTAGGATAAGTGCCACAGTGCCTCATGTTAGGCGAACTTTCTGTTTGACGATTTCGTTGAGGATGATGAGTTTACCACAAACTCTGTTGGGGAGAACTGCCTTAAAGCGTCTCGTGCTGGGGAACGTCTCTTGAGAGGATTTTACAGAAGACCAAACGTCCTCAAACTCTACTGGGGATAACAAATCTGGAACATCTCCTGCCGGGGGAAATTCAAAAGGCCCCATGCATGGGAGGATCAACAACTTGCTTCCTGCTCCATGATACAAGCCTTACCTGAAGAAACGTCATAAGAGGATTTTACAGGAGACCAAATGTCCAAACACTCTTGACGACTTCACTAGGGATTAACCATCAACTTCGGTGTCTGCGAAGCAACTCTACTGGGAATTCGCAATCGTTATCGACACAGAAAAGCCTGTAGCTGTTGGAAGTACTGGATGAGAGAATCGACTTAAAAAGATACAACGATACCCAGTTAAACTTAATTCACTGATATCAAGACGTCGTGAACGACCGTCGACCGAATGATGGGCTCAACCAGTAAACGTTGTGACAAAAGGGTGACCAGTAAACCCTTCCCTGAACATGATTGCCCCAGTCTCTTGCGTGGGAATAAGTGATTATCCGTCTTATGTTTAAAATCATCTGAATCTGTTATCTGCAACAAAAGAAAACACATACATGCCCCAGAATATTGCGTGGTTTGATTTCACCATCCAGGATTATTCAACATTCAAAGTAATTCTAAATATATTCTGCACGTGTTACTGTGAAGCCACCATGTTTTCAAATGCAATATTTTATCAAAAATTCGGACGTTTTGCGAACAAGGCAGTAAAACAAAATGAGAAGCTTTTAACTGAAATTAAATTTATTGATCAAAAGGCCCAGAATAGGCAATTACATCAGGAAGCAATCCCTGGAAAGAGGCGATCGCTGAAAATTGAGAAAAGAAACTATCCTAATGCCAATGCGAAAACGGCGTTCCACTGAGTTTCAATTCTGCTATGGCCAGTATGTCTTCAAAACTCTCCGACTTTGCCTTCTGAGGAATGATCAGACCGATTCCTACCCTTTGGAATGTCAATTGTTGAAACGGTGATGGAGTACAGATAACTCATATCGTAGTCGTTCGCTTAAATACCTCTTTTGCGTGGACCGCCCTTTCGGGTTTTCAATCCACCGGGATACCCTTTTTTGCCTGAGCCGTCCTTGCGGATTTTCAACTCACCGGGTGTACAATATTTTTTATTTATTATCCCTAATTTTTGCCCGAACCTTTTTATTCTATTTTTGTGGTTCGCCGGGATGCCCTTTTTTGCCTGGACTTTTCCCCTTTTTTTGTCCAGCGGGTCTATTCACGCGAAGTATTTTTTGACTACGTCTGAGTTGACAGGGGATGAAAAGTCTTCGCCATCCATAGTTGTAAGTAACAAGGCTCCGCCCGAGAAGACCTTCTTAACCACGAATGGACCTTCATAGTTAGGAGTCCATTTTCCCCTGTGATCTGTACTTGGAGGAAGGATCCTTTTGAGTACCACATCTCCAACCTTGTAAACCCGAGGACGCACCTTCTGGTCAAATGCCTGCTTCATCCTCCGTTGGTACAACTGCCCATGACATATAGCTGCCAGTCACTTCTCCTCAATAAGGCTCAACTGATCAAATCTGGTGCGCACCCATTCGGCCTCGTTTAACTTGACATCCATCATGACTCTGAGGGATGGAATTTCAACTTCAACCGGTAGTACCGCCTCCATACCGTATACAAGTGAGAATGGGGTTGCCCCAGTGGACGTGCGCACTGACGTTCGGTACCCATGCAAAGCAAACGGTAACATCTCATGCCAATATTTGTATGTGACAACCATTTTCTGCACAATCTTCTTAATGTTTTTGTTGGCCGCTTCCACATTGCCATTCATCTTCGGGCGATATGGAGAAGAATTGTGGTGTTCAATTTTGAAGTCCCGGCACAGCTCAGCCATCATTTTGTTATTCAGATTAGAACCATTATCAGTAATAATTCTTTCGGGCACTCCATAGCGACAAATGATATCCCGTTTCAGGAAACGAGCTACCACCTGCTTAGTGACATTGGCATAAGATGCAGCTTCAACCCATTTAGTGAAATAGTCAATGGCGACTAAGATGAAACGATGGCCGTTTGAAGCAGTAGGCTCAATTTTTCCGATCATATCAATGCCCCACATGGCAAAGGGCCAAGGAGAGGACATGACACTCAACGGGTTTGGAGGAACATGCACTTTGTCTGCATAGATCTGACATTTGTGACACTTGCGGGCATACTTGCAGCAATCTGACTCCATAGTCAACCAGTAATATCCTGATCTCAACAATTTCTTAGCCATTGCATGTCCTCCGGCATGGGTACCAAAAGAGCCTTCATGTACTTCCTGCATTAACAGGTCTGCTTCGTGTCTATCCACGCATCTGAGCAGAACCATGTCAAAATTCCGCTTGTACAACACATCATCCTGATTCAAAAAGAAACTACCAGACAGCCTTCTCAACGTCTTCTTATCTTTAGTAGATGCCCCTGGCGGGTACTCTTGACTTTTCAAGAAACACTTGATATCATGAAACCATGGCTTGTCATCAGACGCTGCATCAACAGCAAACACAAATGCAGGCCTGTCAAGACGAGACACTTCAATCTTAGGCACATGATTCTACCCTTGCACTTTAATCATGGAAGACAACGTGGCCAAGGCATCTGCAAACCTATTCTCATCTCGGGGAATATGGTACAGCTTCACTGTTGTAAAGAATGTCAGCAGTCTCCTTGTATAATCTCTATATGGAACCAGATTTGCTTGGTGTGTACACCAACTCCCTTTCACCTGATTAATTACCAAAGCTGAGTCACCAAAGATATCAAGGGTCTTAATTCGTAGATCAATCGCCTCCTCAATCCCCAATATACAAGCTTCATATTCTGCTTCATTATTGGTGCATCCGAAAGTTATTCGGGCAGTGAAGGGCATATGAACACCTTCCGGCGTGATAAGAACTATTCTAACTCCGCATCCATTCATATTGACGGCCCCATCAAACATCAGACTCCATTTGGATTCAGGGTCTGGCCCCTTCTCCAGGAGTGGTTCCTCGCAGTCTTTAGCTTTAAGAAACATGATATCCTCATCAGGGAAATCAAACTTCATGGGTTGGTAATCATCAATCGGTTGCTGCGCAAGATAGTCTGACAAGACACTTCCTTTGATGGCCTTTTGGGAAGTGTATTGGATATCATACTCTATCAAGACCATTTGCCACCGTGCAATTCTGCCTGTTAGCGCTGGTTTCTCAAAAATGTATTTGATAGGATCCATTTTGGAAATCAACAAGGTTGTGTGCCTAATCATATATTGCCTCAATCGCTTTGCGGCCCATGCAAGCGCATAACATGTCTTTTCAAGCATTGAGTACCGGGACTCACAATCATTGAACTTCTTACTCAGGTAGTAGATAGCATGCTCTTTCCTACCTGTCTCGTCGTGTTGACCGAGAACACAACCCATGGAACCTTCAAGCACTGTCAAATACATTATCAAAGGTCTTCCTTCAACTGGAGGTATGAGAATTGGAGGTTCCTGCAAGTATTCTTTTATCTTATCGAATGCCAATTGGCAATCGTCATTCCACCTGACCGTCTGATCTTTTCTCAGCAGTTTAAATATTGGTTCACACGTGGCTGTTAGGTGAGATATGAACCTTGCAATGTAGTTCAATCTACCCAAGAAACCACGAACCTCTTTTTCCGTTCTCGGTTCAGGCATTTCTTGTATTGCTTTCACTTTGGCAGAATCAACCTCAATCCCTTTTTCACTCACAATGAAACCCAGCAGCTTTCCAGAACGCACCCCAAAAGTGCACTTATTTGGATTCAACCTTAAGCGAAACTTCCTCAACCTTTCAAATAGCTTTTTCAAGTTAACAAGATGTTCTTCTTCTGTTCTCGACTTGGCAATCATGTTATCCACATAGCATTCAATCTCTTTGTGAATCAAGTCGTGAAACAAAGTTACCATTGCCCGTTGATACGTTGCCCCTGCGTTTTTCAACCCAAAAGGCATCACCTTATAATAGTATGTACCCCACGGAGTAATGAACGTGGTCTTCTCCATATCTTCAGGTGCCATCTTAATCTGGTTGTACCCGGAGAAACCATCCATAAACGAGAACACTGAAAACTGAGCTGTATTGTCGACCAGTACATCAATGTGTGGCAGGGGAAAATCATCTTTCGGACTAGCTTTATTAAGATCTCGATAATCCACACACATTCTAACCTTTCCGTCTTTCTTCGGTACTGGCACGATGTTGGCAACCCAAGGAGGGTAGTGAGTCACTGCAAGAAACCCTGCATCCCATTGCTTCTGAACTTCTTCTTTGATCTTTATGGCCATGTCGGGGTGAGTCCGACGAAGTTTCTGCTTGACTGGCGGACACTCTTCTCTCAACGGCAGCCTGTGTACAACAATATCGGTATCTAACCCTGGCATGTCTTGATACGACCAGGCGAAGATGTCAGCATATTCACACAACAACTCAATCAAAGCCCTCTTCACATCTGCTTGTAGGCAGGCACCAATCTGAATCTCTTTCTTAGCATCCTCGGTACCAATATTGATGACCTCTACAGTCTCCTGGTGAGGCTGGATGACCCTTTCCTCTTGTTTTAACAATCTGGCCAGTTCCTTAGGGAGTTCGCAATCCTTCTCATCCCCTTCTTCGGCTTGATAAATCGGGTTGTCAAAGTCATACATAGCCATAGCAAAATCATTATCAATGGAATCTGGAGGATCAAGTCTGCACGAACGGGTTCATGCTTTATCTCAGAATTATTTTAAAACCAAAAGAAAAAGAAAAAGAAACATTGCCATTTTATTATTTTTGTGCAAAAATAAAAACTGAAAGACAGAGAACAAAAATTTGAATGCAAAACGTCCTTCATTAATGATAAAAATTGCAAATGTGAACAGGGTGGCCCTACAAATGAATCTATACGCCTTGGGCAGAGCGCAAGATTTTGACATGCATTATGGTTAGAAAAAAAAATTACTCTGTCTGAAGAGTAACCCGGACGACTTCTTCAACAGACCAGTTCTGCACTTGTTGTCCTGAAGCACGTGGGCGTACCCAGTTGTCCAGGTCACAGTCACTGTCAACACCATCTTCTGTAGCTGCACAAGACTGATCTGTGAAAATAATCCCCCCACTACTGAAAGTGATGGGTCCACTGCTTTCCTCCTCTGAAGTCATAGAAGGATGATAACCAATACCAAATTTGTCCTCCTTCATCGGTGTCTCTATCAACCTGCCCCAGCCTTGGGCGTTGCCAGCTCTGACGACCTCTACAGCTTATTTGTAAGATGAAATGGAGGTGCCAGCCCCAACTGGTGCAGAGGAAGACTCAGGCACATTGTCAATATTCACAGCTTCAAATGATTGGCAAAGCATCTCGTGAATTTCTCCGTCCATTTCAACATACTTAAACGTAGACAAATGGCTGACAAAGATATCTTATTCGCCACACACTGTAACGACTTGTCCTTCAAACTCATACTTCAGCTTTTGGTGTAGAGTAGAGGTAACGGCCCCAGCTGCATGAATCCAAGGGCGACCCAACAAGCAGCTATATGCAGGCTGTATGTCCATCACATGAAATTTGGATTTGAACACCTGCGGTCCAATTTGCACGGGCAGCTCTACTTCACCAAACACAGATCTTCTGGTCCCATCGAATGCTCTGACAATCAAATCACTCGGCCTTAAGATCAAACCATCAATCTCCAGCTTCATTAGTGCCTTTTTAGGCAAAACATTAAGTGAGGAACCAGTGTCAACCAGTACATGAGACAACACTGCCCCCTTGCACTCCATTGTGATGTGCAGAGCTTTATTGTGGTTTCTTCCCTCAGCAGTCAAATCCCTACTTGTAAAGCCCAAACCATGGCTGGCATTAACATTGGAGATTACACCTTCAAGCTGATTTACAGTGATTTCCTGTGGCACATACGCGCTCTTCAACACTTTCAACAAAGCTTCCCGAGCGCATCAGAACACAACAACAATGATAAAATTGAAATCTTCGAAGGGGTCTGATTCAATTGATCAACAATCTTATAATCACTTTTCTTGATTATCCTCATGAACTCTTCCATCTCATTATCAAAAGTGATCTTTTTCTCAGTTTCAGGTACAGGCACACTCTCGATCACCTGTTTTCCTTTAGCTTTTGCCGCAGCTTCAGCTTCTTGATCACTGCGCAGAGTTTGTGGAGCAAACAATCTTCCGCTTCTTGTAAAACCACCTACACCACCCACATTGTCAACATTCGAACCGGCTGATGATCCAACTTCTTGCTTTTTACCTTCATAATATATGTCTGCACCATAGTGCCAAGGGATTGCCTTCGTAGTTGTAAACGGAACTGGTCCTGGCACCGTGATGGTAACAGGACTGGGTCTTTGTTGTACAACACTTGCTACAGGCTCTGTACTTGCAGGCACCTGGATCTCAGCGGGAGTATAATACACGTTTGCCCCATAGTGCCACGGGGTTTCCTGTGTAGTTGTAAACGGAACTGGTCCTGGCACCATGATGGTAACAGGACTAGGTCTTTGTTGCACAACACTTGCTACAGGAACTGTACTAGCAGGCACCTGGATCTCAGCAGGAGTATAATATATGGTCACAGTTGATACCTCGTCAGTCTCTTTCACAACCCTGTCAAACTGTAGACATCCTTCATTGATCAGATTCTGCAAACCCGCTTTCAACTTATCACAGCCATTCTCTTGATTCATACACTCAGAACAACCTTGATTACAGCCCGGGAACACCTGTCCCTTCAACAAACGATCTTTTACAACCAACAAAGAAGTCTTCACCTGATTGATATCTTCTACCAAATTCAATCGCTTTCCATCTTCGATAGCATGCACATTTGCCGCAGCATGCACATTTGCCGCAGCATGCACATTTGCCGCACCATGATTAGGTATGGGGTGCTGAATAATATTAGGAGGCCGAGAGAAATTGATTGCTTTGGCATCAATCAAGTCTTGCACTTTATGATGAAAAGCCCAACATCTTTCAATGGAGTTCCCCTGAGCACCTGAGTGGAACTCGCATCGTGCGTTAGCATCAAAATTAGGAGGCAAGTTGCCAGGGGCAGGAGGCCTCATAGTGCGGAGCTCAACCAACTTCATCTAGAGTAACTGTGGTAGCAACGCAGAATAAGTCAAAGGGAGAGGGTCAATCTTACGATCCCTCTGCCTAGACCTCTATTGGAAAGGAGGTTGCTGTTGCTGCTACTGAACCTGCTGTTGGGGTTGCTATTGCTGAACAGACGGTGTTGGGATTGTTACTGCACCTACCTGATGATAACCCTAAGAACGTCCTCTGCCACGTCCTCTAAACACAACATTTGTATCTCCTTCTCTTCTTCTATGACTACCAACAAACAGTTTCTTCGTCCCAGAAGATCCAGCCCCACTCACATCTTGAATCTTTCCAAGCTTCAACAAGCTCTCTATTCTTTCTCCAGCAATCACTATCTCAGCAAATCCGGTTGATGGAAAAGCAGCTAGTCTCTCAAGATATGCCCCTTGCAGGGTGCCCATAAACATGTCTGCCATTTCTCTATCCAACAAAGGAGGTTGAACCTGTGCAGCCATTTCCCTCCACCTTTGTGCATATTCCTTGAAACTCTCTTTAGCATTCTGTGACAACCCCCTGCAATTGAGTGCGATTGGGCGCCATATCAATATTGTACTGGTACTATTTTAGGAACGCTTCAGCTAGATCCTTCCAACTTCTCACAGCAGCTCTGTTCAATTTCATATACCAGGTCAAAGAAGCTCCAGCCAGACTGTCTTGAAAGTAATGCATCCATAACTTCTCATCATCTGTATGAGCTGAGATCCTCCCAAAATAAGCTTGGATATGTGTCTGGGGACACGTATTACCCTGATATTTATCAAAAGTAGGCGGCTTGAATTTTGGAGGGATCCTGACCCCTGGTACCAAACCCAGACTAGTAACATCAATGCCCATGGAATTCTTGCATTCCATAGCCCTTATCTTCTCTGCCAGTTCATCGTACCTTTTGTCATTAGGAGCACCCATCTCAACATCCAACAGAGTAAATTGGTCTTCTTGACCATCTTCCTGAACACCGCCAACATTTATGCCATTTCCATTACCCACATTAACCACCGGAGGGGGATTGCCAACAGGAGGAGGAGTGCCATTGCCATTCTGATTAACCCCAAGCGTGGCCTCCGGACGCTCGACCAGAAGCCTCAGTCTTTTTTGAGTTTCGGCCATACCAGTCATGAGAGTCATGAACTGGTCCATTCGTGCCCTCATATCAGCTAAATCACTCTGCATTTGATCCATTATCCTTGCTTGATTTCTTCGAGTTGAGTAACGATGAATATGATTCTCAGCTATAGTTCCTGAAACCAAATAAAGGTTAGAGATCTCCTGCGACAGGTACCTGAAAACAAACAACAGAATGCAACATGATATGCGATGCAATGCAATGTTTATTCATTTTGAGGCATTCCTTCCTTCGATTCCAATTTGACCAAAAGAGAAGAGCGCAAATCCATGCAGTTGCTAACGGTGACAGAATGCCAGAGGTGAATACCCATCATATAATCTGACGAAGAACCTTTCTCTACCAACAAATCCAATAACAAGAAAAACAAACCCACAGCCATGTGTGGAACAGTCAAATACAAATTGTTTTCGGACAAATACAACTAAAAAAGTCTGAATACAAACAAAAGGGAAACCCATCAACAAGCCTGATGGTGATTCCCAGAATAGCAACAAAATAAATTAAACACTGAGCCCATAAAAATCTTCCTGGACCTCCTTGAGAAGCGCTTCAGTAACTGGATCATTTGGGCGCTCCGTGAGACCTCTGATCAATTGGCTCCTTAACTTGACGGCTTCTTCTAGCTTTCGGATTTGATCTTTGACAGCTGGCTCTTTGGCTCTCTTTACTCCGGCGCGGGTCTTCAGGTCTTCGATCTCTTGATTAGCTGAACTTAGTCGTTGTAGAAATTCACTTTCTTTGCTCTTCAAAGTTTCCCTCAACTCGTCGTTCTCAGCCCTGATTCTCGCCTCTATCTCTCTCCAACATTCAGAAAACTCATCCCACCTCTGTTGGCCTTTGGTAAGGGCATTCTCTGACTTGGTTAACTGCTCATTGACGCGCTTACACGCCTCTTTTAGCGCCATCTCATTCTGTTTGACCTTACGAATATAGATAGTGTCTTCGGCAATTCTCTTTTTATCGGCCTCGTGAAGCTCAGTCAGCTTCTGCAGTTCATACTCGACCTTACGCTTGTCACAAAGTGTCTTTCTGAGTCCTTCACTTAGCTTCTCCTTCTTTTTGACAGTCTTATCCAACTCTGCTTTAAGCTTGTCATATTCGGCAATGCTTATCGTGGTCACTGGTTCCACTGGATCTGACGGTCTTTCCTGAGAAAACGGCAAAAGAGTAATCTGAACCCTTCTTTTCAACCAGGCGTCATATTGAGAGGAAGACACATTGTTGCACTTTCCGAAGACGACTTTACCCTTCCTTTGAAGATTACCCCAAGCTCCAGCCGCTTGTCTTACCAACAAAAGGTTATCCTTCACAGGAAAAAAGAAAGACTCTTCCAAATCACTGTCCCTCGGAGGCTCTACTAAGGCAAATCCTAATTGTCTCCTGAGAATAACAGGGTTATAATTAATGCAACCTTTTACTCCCAAGAGTGGCACGTTAGGATGTCTTCCACAGCTGCTGATGAAATATCCCCCAATTGTCTTCTGATTGAACCAACGGATATCCTTTGCTGTCAACTGAATCATCCTCTTAGTCCAGTTCTTTGCAGGCTGAGGATTCAAAAAGGCCTCTGAATTTGGCAAATGACCCATAAGCCACCTATGGAACAGAGGCGCACAACATCTGACCAACCTTCCTCGCTTCTTCTCATTCTTGAAGTGCACAGAATAGTACAAATCACCCAGGAGGGTAGGTACGGGGTTCTTCATTACAAAAATATGGATCGCACTCATGTCCACAAACTTTGGTTCATCAGCAAATAACATAATTCCATAGATACTCA
The DNA here is from genome assembly GCA_022829125.1 of Lathyrus tuberosus. Classification (NCBI taxonomy): domain Eukaryota; kingdom Viridiplantae; phylum Streptophyta; class Magnoliopsida; order Fabales; family Fabaceae; genus Lathyrus; species Lathyrus tuberosus. The sequence goes on from JALAZF010000282.1 coordinate 5,312,470, forward strand.
AAGCCAGGATTGCACAAACGGTTTCCCACTGAGACTTAGCAGCACATTCTTCAGCTTTGGCAACCAGGAAGTCCAAATGAAAACCAGATAATTCTCCTTTGGTGGTGAGATTGTCTGCTGCCACAGGTACACTCATATGAAGAGCCTTAGCTATTTCTTCATACTTTGGAGGGCGCATGTCAGAGTTGAAGGGAATCTGGTACTTGAGAGGCACACCCAGCAGCCAAGCATACTCTTCTAGCATTGGGCCCAACTGAAAATCCGAGAAGGTGAAACACCTCAGCTGTGGGTCATAAAACTGTAAGCACGTATGAATGACACTCCTTTCTGAAGCATTCAAGTCAACAACCACAGTCATAATCTCCCCATAAGCCTTCCGAAACATACCCACATGGTCTGGAGTAATAAGAGCAATCATCTTTCGCAACTGTCCCACCTTTGTGTCGAAGAAACTATAGTGTACATTGTTCTTCCTAGGAGTCTCCATAACCGCAACAAGAACTGTCAACCGGAATCGAAAGGAAGTATACCCTGCAAATGAATAAACATGAGGGTTAAATGCAAGAATGCTAATGATGACATGTATGCAAGGGCATGTGACCACTGCTGCACAAATACTGCTGAATCCACTGTACTGCAATCTGAATCTGGTGAGATATACAACCCCAGGATAAGAAACCCAATAACAAACACAGAACCAAATGTGAGTTGATCAGGATCAAAACTTCGGTAACCAATCTAGAACAAGTAAAGAAACCAGGTATTCTGACAGTCAAGGGTTCCTGCACACTTGTAAACAATCCCCCCAATCTCACAGGTAGGTACTAGGATGTTCAGTATCCCGGGCTCTCAGGTCGAGAAATGATGATACGTTCACCATTTCTGGTTTGGCATCATCATCAATCGAGGAGGCCTCAACTGATTCTCCAAAACGGAAGATCCTCAGCTTCAGAGGTTTGAGAAGCAATAACACATTCAGCCCGAAGGATACAATGCTACCGCCAATCAAAGAGGTCGTCCACTGATTCACCTCAAAATAAAGAGGGGTCATCCTAAAAGGTCATCCAGACTTAGCAGCTCTTCCAGATAGCTCTACCATCGTGGGAAATCCACAACGCAGAATTCTCTAGAGAGAACCACATCCAGATTGTGTTTCATATTCCCTCCTCGAACCAAGATGGAACGCGAGAGGACATGAAACACGCTAATCCTAAGTGCGCTCAGGCCTGTGTATTAGGCCTATCTCTCAGAATACCCCCATCCCGCCAAACAGAAAATAGTACAGCAGTGCAGCATAATACATCATATGAAATGAAAACATGCTAAAATACAGTAAATGCAGTAATATACAGTAGTATACAGTAAAAAAATAGTAAATAACTATACAGTAAAATAGTAAATACAGCAAAGTATAGTAAACACCCAATGAAAGAAAGACAAACAAGCGCTAGGATTGACTCGCTAAGGAAACCAGAGATTCTGGGTTCGGTCCCCAGCAGAGTCGCCAGCTGTCGCTCCCGGGATTTTCATCCTAGTACAAACGCGAAAGTGGCACCGAAACAGAATCGCCAGCAATGTGTATTTATCCCAAGAGAGGGAAAGGAAACACTGCGTAAACCTGAAGGAAAGGAAAGAGCATGGTCTTGCGACCAAGAGAACTGGGTTCGGGAGTCGGTTACGCGAGAGGAAGGTATTAGCACCCCCTCGCGTCCATCGTACCCGATGGGATCCATGCTTGCTTGTCTCGATCAAAGGGTGTCGTCAACTGGAGCTCCACTGCTACTGGAAAGGGAAAGGAACGGGAAAAAAGAAAGGAAAAGAGAGAGAAAAAAGAAACAAATGTAGGGAAAATAAAAGAAGTGCTCGAATGGGCCCTACCCCACTACCTACGTATCTCATCGGGAACATGAGAATCAGAGCGACGTAGTTCCCCTAACTAGGGAAAAGTTGTTTGTGTTTTTTAGAGAACGGCTTACGTTCTAGCTCAGGTGTTGCAGGCTCGCTGGTCCGAGTGCGTTACCATCTTGCGAGAGAACGAGTAGGAGCACGTTCGTACGTTAAGAGTGAGTGAGATGAGAAAAGAATTCCCGAAGGAAAGACGTTATTGTTTGTTTGAAGTTTTTTAGAAAGAAGTGTTTTGACTGTTTTGTGTTTTGTAACGCGCATTGTATTTAAGTCCCTCATGTAAGATCGAATGCCTCGCATAACGAACCGAGATGGGGCGCACGCTAAACATTCCAAGAAAATGAGAGAAGATCCCTCACTATCTTGTTCTTACATGAAAGGCCTAAATACAATGGTTGTTTTGCCTTTATTAAGTACTTTTTACTTTTTGCTTGGAGATGAGAAGAGAAAACGCAAAGGAAACTCTAAAGGGAGACTAAGGGTCCTAACGTTATCATGCATGGAGGTCCTATGGTTAGTGAGGTTTGAAAGAGGAAGCCTAACTAAAACCTAATGCTAATCCTACTCCAAGCTTAATCAAAAATTAAGTTGGACTAGGTAGCTCTAAGGGGAAAAGAATCCAAGACTTGAACAAGTCTTGAGATTCATGGGATGTGAAAGAGTGAAAAGGAAGAAAAGAAGAAGAGAGGAGAAAGATAAGGTGAGAAACAAGATGGGGCAGCAAGCACATCATAATCATCATATCCAAATCATAACAATAAACATCTTTCAAAGATCAAACAAACACATCCCTAACACACAAGTGAAAGCACACAAGAAAGGATGCAAGTAAACTTGAAGTAAGTGCACCATCAAACACACATGGATGTCATATCAAAGTGAAATGAATGAGATAAGATGAAAATGAAACAAGACCAGAACTCACATCATATCATCATCAATAATTCATATATGCAAAAGAGGTTCACATTATGCAACATGATGCACCAAAGAAGTTACAAAGTAAAAGGAATGATATGCATCACATAATTCAAACCAAATGCATCCAACAATGCTCAAGTAACATAAAAATCAAGTATAGAACTCAAGAGGCAGTAGCGCACACATTAACATCATGTCAAGATCAAACCCAAGTCATACAAGATTAATCACCAAGCAACACATCCAAAGCATGCATCAAAACTAATCAAAGCAACCACTTACTATTCATGCAAGCAAGCAAAGAAACATGTGAAGCAAAAAGTGAGAACATGTCACATAATGAACCCTAAATCAAGAGGATCAGAACTTCAAGCATGTTATACAAGTCAAATAAAAGGCCTCATGCATTGATTGTTTCATACAAGGGAGCATTGCACAAGATCAGGTCAAACATACCACAAAATTCAAGTCAAACAACACCAACTTAGAAAATCAAGATCAAATTAGAAAATGAATCAATGAAGATGATTCCAAAGCCATAAACAAGCTCAAACAGAACATGATCACACCATACAATCATCTCATGCATCAATCAATCACAAGTAAACAAATTCACTCAAACTAGGTCAAGTGTTTAAGCATGCTTCAATGAACTTCAAACCACAAGTAAAAATCAACCAAAAATAGAAAAGTGGTTCAATAAATTCCCAAAAAATAATCAAAGGCAATTTAACTCAGTCAAGTAACAAATGCAAAAAGATTGGATCCAAAAGAGTTAAAGAGCTTGTCTAAAAGTGATCCACAAGTCAAGATGTGTAAAGAATCGAGTAAGAGTCGAGGGGTATCAAAAATCACATGAAAAACAATCAAAAGTGATCACCAAGGCAGAAAAATGACATGAAAACAATCCTCAATTAAGTGTCAAAACATGGCAAAAAGGTCAGCTCAATAAGGCATGGAAAGATCATCAAACATAAGCACTAATCACAAAGGTAAACATAGAAGACACTTGGAAAAGAAAATCAGAAATAAATATGAAAATAAATGGAAAATAAAAATAAAATTTATGAAAAATTAAATAAGACATCAATTCACGCACATGATTTTTTTTGAAATTTTTTAATAAATAGAAATATTTTTAATGATTAAAAATAAAACGAAAATAAAAAGGAAAAAATAAAAAAGTATATAAAAAGGAGAGGGTGCATATTGAATGCAGACACGAAAAGCTGGGCCGTGAGGGGGGTGCAAGGATGAAATACGAAGCCCAATCCACAATATAATAAACTCTCAGATTTTTTTAAAATGAAATAAAATGAAATAAAAAAAAATAAAATAAAGAAAAGGATGGAAACGTAACGCTGAACCATGTGAGAACCTTATCAATTGGTCAAATCTCAAATAAGTGGGAAAAAGACAAAAAACAACAACGGCCAATCACCAGGCGCCACCTAATCGTCTTCTTCATGGATTCAAGTTTAAACAAACCATGCATCATGAAAGGACCAGACAAGAACAACATAATATCATTAACTTCTACAATGGATTTCTCCTTCAAATCTCAGTCAAATCAAGCAAAATAAAACATGAAATCGAAGTACGGAAATCATAGATCACCATCATACCATCCATTTCTCAAAACAAACATTTAAGCGTAGAGAAAAAATGGAGAGAAAACACGGGTACCACTCAAAATTTCAACGGTTCAAACAACATGAACACATTCAGATTCCAACAACAAACAACATCAACATTTCAAGCTATTTCAACAGCAGTGTACGAGCATAAACATCCATGGAAAGGAGAGCTTAAAAGAAGGAGTTAAAAATCATACCTAGTGGAGGCAAGTCCACTGCTCCTTGAAAGCTTCAGATAACCAACCACACTTCCGTAGCAAACTTCACTTGAGCAAGGAAAATGAAGAAAACTTGACTCAGAAAATCAAAACCAAGAGAGAAGTTTTTAGAGAGAGTGAGCTGTTATCATTTTTTCTTCACAGAATGAGTTCCTCCCCTTGTTTCTAGGGTTTGTATCCTTTAAATATGATGGGTTAGAAGTGGCTTAATGGGTCTGAGATGGAGTAGAAACTTGGTTGAGAATTTCTGTCCAAAAAAAGAAAATGTGAGAGTGCAATACGGGTTGGTTTTACATGGGGTGCATGGAGTGGTTTGTTGTGATTTGGAAAGAGAGGAGGTGGTGGAAATAGAAGTCACGTGAGCAGAGTGTGAGTCCAGGTAGTACCAATGCTTTGTTCTTTTCTGTTTCACCCCAAATGTGCAAAGTGTGCATGAGAGAGTGATATAGTCGTTGGCCATTGTTTGGTCGTTTTAGGCAAAGGAAAATGACACATGAGAACATGGTATCATGCGTGTGGTTTGAGGCAAGGCATTATGCTGCAAAATGATGTTCACAAATATGCCAAAGATGGTGCCTTGAGATATGTTCATGTGCCATACTTTAGTGTATTACAACTCTTTGGATTCTTCACCAAACAATAAGATCTTGAGCTTAAAACAAACTTGACACATCTTAGAACAATTTCTATGTTGGAAAGATCTTGAAATAACACTTGGAAGCATGAGAAAAAATGCTTTGAAATCATGTCCATGGAGCTGCCAAAAGTAACTTAGAAAATTTTTGAGTTTTAGTGAAACCACAAATTGGAAATGTCACACTTTGAACACTTATAACTCACTCAATATCAAATCAAAAGCCATGATTCTTGTACCCATTTTGAAGAGAAGATTTCAAACTACAACTTTCATGTTAGAGTTTTCTCAATTCAGAGCTTGGAAGTTGATCAAAATCGAGCATGAACATTGATGCACAAAACTGTCCAAAACAACTTAGAAAAAAATTCTAAGTTTTTCACATTTTACAACTTGAAGATTCCAACTTTGGGACACCATAACTCTCTCAAACATAATCCAAATGAGACAAACTTTACATGGTTGGAAAGCTTGGAAAAAGCTCTACAACTTTCATGTTTGAGGAAAATTGAAATGAAGCTCGTATCATGATGGAAATTGGCTTGGAAGATGGCTGAATTCATGTTAAAACTTTCCCAAAATGGCAACTTCCTAAAAACCTAGATTTCCAAAAATAGCAACTTTTCCACATTCTTGATTTTCATAGATCTTTGAACATTTATTGATCAAATCTTGTCCATGGACCATATTTGACTTGAAAATCATGATGTTGACCTCAAAAAGTCAGGAGTTGACTTTTTCACTGCACAGTTGACTTTATTCCCAATTCTCCTGATTTTGAAATTCCTGATCAATTGAAAACCTTCTGAAACAAATTGATGGGCAATCTTCCATCCCTAGACACTTGAGGACATAAGGAATACCATGGGATAAAGTCTTGCCCAAAAAAATCAGAAATAAACTGATTTTATGGCAAACCCTAGTTTTGGTACCCTCTGGTTAGGAGGAAATAACACATCCTCCAAATTCAAATTCCTCTGAATATGTTGTGTATCATGTCCACCAATGATGACATATACCACTTGGAGATGATAAAGAATCAAAGAGCTTGCTCGTTTGGGGGTCAGACCCCAACTTTTGACTGCCTTGTATAGGAGATCATGCACTGTCCAATCTTCTTGATGAATTCTCCTCTTTCCATGACTTGTGAGATCAAATGGAGATGATACATGATGTAAGAGGTCCTTGAAGCTTGTGAGAAACACTTGGCCTTCTTCTTTGGATGATCAACACCTTAGAGAATCACCTGATCACATGCCCTTATGCAAGATGCAATGTTAAATGCTTGATGCTTTATTTTTCTATGCTTGAATGCAATGCAATGCAATGAAAGCTCATGCTAAAAGATATGAAGAAAAGAGAGGGCAAATTTTGGGGTATTACATCTTGTTGATATGAGCTCACTAGGAGCATTTCTTACTCCGGCTAGTTGATAGGCCTTGTAGAGGTTTAGATCCAAAACTTAGGGCATGATTTGATCCTCTCTGTTCTCTTTGTACGTTTTGGTTCTATGGAAAATATTGGTGTATTCATGATCTCCATTGCCTGAGCTTCATTTTGGTATGCGATTTGTGTGTTTTGGTGAACATGTGATTTTGCAGGTGGTGGCTGTTGGCCGGAGAAGATGACTGGAGGTCATCTCCGGCCGGTGATCTTGAATGTTAGGGTTTATGCATGTTTTAATCGTGTCCGTTGATTTTTCATCATCGCGTGGTTAAAAATCTGCCAGCGCATTAAAATGCACATGCCTTGCACGTGTTTTGTATTTTAATCAGAGTGACATGCGTGTGGTGTAGTGCATGGTATGGTGTGTGGTCCTTCATGTGCATGCATTGATTCTAGTTACTTTGACTTGGCTGTTGACTTGACCTGATCCAAGAGTTTTCCTTGCTTTGACTTGCTTTGACTGAAATTCCATGCTAGCTATTGTGTTCTGCACGCTTAGTGGACCTAGGATAATTGCTATTCATACCCTTGCATCTTAAAGCCCATTTAATCTGAACTGAATAATTGTTATGCATGCACCCCCTCCTTTATTTCCATTTCATTTTATTTTCTTCATTTTGCACGTTTGCTTTTTATTTTCTAAAAATACTAAAATACATCATAAAATTCTATAAAAATTCATGAACATCATTAAGACATTTAGAAAATTTTTGACATTTTTACTTCATGATTTTATGACATTTTTGCCCCTATTGCACAATTTTCTTTGAATTTCCATTTGTGTGCTTTCTAAATGTGGTGTATGAATTTGTATAATTTTGTTCTTGCTAATTATAAATGGTTTTAATTTGGTTCTTTTTGTATTGATTCATTAACACTTTGAATCATGTTAGAGGATTTTTTGTTTGATTTTTAGGTCATTTTATGGCATGTTTTGATGCTCATTTTTGCACTACTTTGCATGATGTTTCAATTTGACCTAATTGCATTGTTTGACATCATTTTGCCTTGAATTTTCACATGCTATTTTGATATATGAATCACTTATGATTTAGGAATTCCAATACCATGCTTGCATAATTTTCATAAATCCATTTTATTTTTGTTTGATGCATTACATTTGAAGTATAGTAACATGTCTTATCATTTCAATTTTTGTGCATGCTTACATGATTTCTTGTGTACATATTTGTATGATCATTTGCATATTGGGTGAGCTATTCTTCTGACATTATAGATCCTAGGTACACATTATAGGTCATCTTTGCATGTTCATTTCCCATTGAACTTTGTGCATCCTTAACATGTATTGGTTTGCATCTTTTCTTTTGAACTTCTATTTCAATTCTTCTTCTTATATTACTTCTTGAATGTCTTGATGTTTGCTTCATGGATACTTTGAGATGTGTATAAGCCATTTTCCATTTAGTTTCAATTCTGATCCTTGGATTACATGTTCCATTTATGCATGTTTCTTCTCTTTCTTTTCATCTTTCATCTATCTTTTCTTATGGAAACATGTTGAATGTTAATGGATGGTGATTGTTGCTTATTCATTTGAATTGATAGGATGATATTCTCTTGTTATTCACATGATGCACATTCTGGTTGTGATCTTAAGATTTGATTATTCATCTTGTTATTTTGAACTTTAATGTGTATTAAGTGTCTTTTTACTTCCTATACATGTTTCTATGTTTACTAACCATGTAGTGGCTTTGGTAAGTTGAAATTGAGTGTGGATAAGGAATCCACATTCAAACTTCTTTCCTTTTATCTTTTACAATTCAATCTTGTATTTTTTTAAGCACTTATGTGTTTCCTTTGATTAACTCATTACTTTCCCTTTTGGGTTACAATGCATCTTCTACTTTAGAAGTGAATTGTTTAGCTCACTCTTTCTTTAGACTTCAGGTTTTGAAACCTCACAAACCATTAGGATCACTCCCTTAACTAATCAATTAGGATTGAGTCTTAGTTCACATAGATTTTTACCTTTTTCCTCTCTTGAGTCTTTCATCTTCTCATCTCAAAGAAAATTCAAAATATCTAATAAAGGCAAGCACCTATTGCATTTAGGCCTTTCATATAAAGAAAAGATTATAAGGGGTCTTCTCTTATAATCTTAGAATGTGTAGCATATAACCCATCTTGGGTCAATGTGTTAAACATTTGATCTTGTATGAGGGACTTAAATGCAATACTTGTTGAAGATACAAATAAAAAACACTTCTTCATTTCATAATCAATAAAACACTTAATAAACACAAGTATGCTAGTGTGTTTGAACCTTAACAAGTGGAACTAAGTGTGGGGGTCTTCTTCACCCTTAGTGTGCTTTCTTACCCATTCCATCTTGGAATGTGAGAATGTACACATTCCAATGACTAAGATTTAGATACACGATCATATGCAAACCAACGAAAAAAAACTCTTAAAAGACAAAAACCAACAATAACGTCTTTCCTTCGGGAATTCTTTCCTCATCTCATTCACTCCTTCCTTAAGGATGCGTCATTTCCGTTCTACCGCAAACAGGTAACGCCTAAGTCTCCCTACAGCGAGCTGCAACACCTAAACTGCTAGAACGTGAACGCTGATGTATTCCACTAAAAAACACAAACAACTTTCCCTAGTGAGGGGAACTACGTCGCTCTGATTCTCATGCTCCCGATGAGATACGTAGGCAGTGGGGTAGGGCCCATGCGAGCACTTCTTTTATTTTCCCTACATTTGTTTCTCATTCTCTCTCATTCCTTTTCCAGTTCTCCAGCTAGCAGTTCCCTTTTTCAACACCTTTTCTTACACCCTTTGATTGAAGCAGCAAGCGTGGATCCCATCGGGTACGATGGACGCGTGAGGGTGCTAATACCTTCCTCTCGCGTAACCGACTCCCGAACCTAGTTCTCTTGGTCGCAAGACCATGCGTTTCCTTCCCTTCAGGTTTATGCAGTGTTCCCTTTCCCTCTCATGGGATAAATACACATTGCTGGCGACTCTGTTTCGGTGCCACTTTCGCGTTTGTACTAGGATGAAAATCCCGGGAGCGACAGCTGGAGACTCTGCTGGGGACAGGTTGACCTATTGCTGGTCCATCCTAAGCGAGTCAATCCTAGCGCTTGTTTGCTTTTCTTTCATTGGGTGTTTACTGTTGTATTGTATTTGCTATTTACTGTATTTTGTTACTTGTACCATATTTACAGCATGTTAGCACTTACATTTCATATATTATACTGTGTTGTACTGTTCTGTCTGTTTGGTGGGATGGGATTTCTGAGAGATGAGCCCAGTACACAGGCTTGAGTATACACTTAGATTTAGAGTGGAGAGTAGTGGGACCTACGTGCCATCTGTGTACGTTGGGTAATCACGAAATTCACAGCTAGACGAGGCTATCTTGGGACCCATCATGGCGTACGCATCTTGCGTATTCCAGGATGTCGATCTAGAGAGCCGTCGACTCTAGTGACCGATCATGAGGACCTTAGTGGAAACATCTCTCTTAGTGGTGACAGTGGCAGACCACATTCTGTGGCAAAACCCACTCGCACCCGAGGGCCCACTTTGGAACTTGCATAGGATGACCTTTATTTTCTAAGGTGAGTCAGTGGACGGCCTCTTTGATTGGCATAGCATTGTATCCTACGGGCTGAATGTGCTATCGCTTCTCAAACCTCCGAAGCTGACAAGCCTTGTTTTCTAGGAACCACATGTGAGCATGGGTGGGATGTTTACAGGTTTGCAGGTAACCTAGCCTCCTACATACCTTACTTGTGATTCTATGATTGTTACAGACAGTGTATCCTATGACAGTGGTTTGGGTATTCATCTCAGAAATATGGCCAGATTCAGTACAGAGACACAGTGCACACAGTTCAACACAGACACAGACACCTGGATACCTGATCATATGCCTTTTGCATTTGCATGCTCATATCATAACAGGTTATGTTTGTCATTTTCAGGTACTTACCATATTGTCTGATTCCAATCATGAGTTCCCAAGAAGATGAGGTTAAAAGGTAGAATAATGTGTCATGTAAATTCCCTGACCTAAGCTGGGTTTATTGAACAAGATAATAGGTATGGCTGATTCCGGTGTTCTTAGCACTTTTCAGAAGGAATATGGAGAGCTGATTAAAATGGTATGTGCATTCACAAAGTATGAGAAGGATGGGTTGCACATTTTCTTGCAGTTCTATGAACCATCAATGAGATGTTTCCTGTTCCCTGACTACATTTTGATGCCCACTTTGGAGGAATTCTCATTTATTTTGGGAATTCCAGTCACGTCTTCTATACCGTATTTTTCTGAAGGTGTTCTTACCCCTAAAGTAATTGCTGTTGTTCTACATCTGGACCTGTCTGTTGTGAAAAGTGGCCTGAGTAGACTTAAAGAAGATGAAGGATTTCATTTGGAGTTTCTTTTCCAACAAGCTCAGGAAGCTGCCAAGGCTAGAAATTGGACTACTTACAATGATGTGTTAGCTCTTTGTATCTATGGTTTGGTGCTCTTCCTCGGTCAACCTGATTTTGTTGATATGCAGACAATGAAAGTGTTTGTTTCGAAGAATCCGATTCCTACCCTGCTAGGGGATTTTTATCACTCAGTACATTACAAAAATGAGAAGGGAAGAGGAAGTCTGGTTAGTTGCTGTACCCAATTGTTATGTCATTGGCTCTTCAAGCATTTACCTCGAACTGGTGCGTTTGTAGAAACTGCTGAGACAATGAAATGGTCCAAAAGACTGATAGGTTTGACTGCCAATAACATCATTTGGTTTGATCCCAAATTACTAACAATAGAGCTTACTGTCAAATATGGAAGTTTTCCGAATGTGCCTCTACTTGGAAGAAGAGGAGGGATTAATTACAACCCGGTGTTGGTTGTTAGACAATTTGGTTACGCTTCCAGAAATCCTCCCGCTGATGAAACGATTAGTGCTTCTCTGTTTTTCGTAGGAACCAAGAATGAAAGAGTGCCAGGAGTAATAAACGCCTGAAAATTTAGGCAAAGAGAGGGAAAGTTAACTTTTGGAAAAGGAGACTGTAGATCATACCCTGCTTACGACGCTTGGATTGAGATGAGGGTCAAAGAGTTGTTGTTACCCTTTTCCAGAGAGATTCTCTTATGTCCAGATCATCACTCCATGGTACCGGCTGAAGAATGCGAGAAATGGAAGAAAATGGTTAGAGAGTTGCAGATAGAGAACTCTGGAATGAGCAGATGTCTTCAGAAAGCTTTGGCTGACAATAAAGAGTTGGAGAAGAGAGCATTGAAAGCGGAGAAAACCTTGGCAGACAAAGAAGAAGATTTTGATGATAGAGCTCGGTACTTCCGGAAACTCACTTTAGGAGCAGATGATACTAGTCAGGCTCACAGGGCTACAAAGCAGGCGTTATCCCAAAGCAAGGATTCATTAGCTAAACACCGTCAAGATTGGGATGAAGTCAGAATTGAAAATTCTGAATTGCTGACCCAGTTAAAAGATAAAGATGAAGAGCTGAAGAAAACACATGAAGCAAGAAGAAAGTATCGAGAGGACCTGGGCAAAAGCCAAGAACAGGTAAGAAACGCTGAGGATAAACTGAAAATAGCCAACAAATAGCTTGAGGATGTCACGGCGGATCTGAAGCTGGTTAAAATTCAAGCTAAGAGGCACAAAGGAGCCGGTGAAGATGAAGCCTTGCTGATGCACATGGGTTCGTTAGAGGATGCATTGAAAAAAAGGGACGTTGTAATCAGAGAGCTGATTGAGAAGCCACACCATCAGCGTACCCGCATCCTGTTCGAGGAGATTAAGTATTCCAGCCAGAAGCTGAAGGACGTAGAGCTGTCAGATTAATGTTGTTGTCATTTCTTTATAATTTGCAATGGTTACCATCAGAATTGTTGATGGATCCATTTGACTGCTTGTTTCTTATTCTGTTGCTGAAACTATGACAAATGTACTTGAAAACTTTTGGGAATTTGTATGAAATGAGCTATTTTCGTTCACAATTTCTGGTCTTCAGATACATGTGATGTGATAAGATATCTACACACTGGCACATTACAAAATCACTATTTCTGGTCATCAGATATTTGTGATTGGTTTATATGAATATCTCTTCAAGGCAAAACTCATTAATCATGATTTCTGGTCGTCAGGAATTCATGGTTACGATTGGAATCAGGATATGAAAAGTATTTTGAAATGACAAACATAGCTGTGCATTTACATTTGCATAGCACATCATTTTGCATTGCAGGTTTTCTTTTTTGCAGGCGCCTGCTAACCTTTATTTGGTTTTCAGGCACGATAGCTGATACCCCAGTCCACCGATATTCTACCCGACATAATCAAGCCAGAGTAATGGAGCAAGTTCAGACTGAGTTAGCTGATTTGAGGGGAAGAATGGAACAGTTCATGAACCTTATGCAGGGTATTGCTCAAGGTCAGCAGGAGCTGAGGGCCGGTCAGGAAACCATGAGGATTGGTCAGGAAACCATGAGGGTGGGTCAAGATGCCATGAGAGCCACTATTCAGAGACTGGAGACTGAAATCCCAAATCACAGTGTGTGCACTCCCCTTGTTGGCAACATCCCCACTGGTAGGGTACATCTGGGATTTGATGATAATAGTTTGGAGGATGGTCCAGAGGATCAGTTTACCACATTCAAAAATGACCAGGGTTTCAACCATGAAGACCGGAATTACGAAGGGTTAGATGAAAGACTCAAGGTTATTGAGAGCCAAAATCCTCTGGGGATTGACGTAGAAGACATGGGTCTCGTGCAGGGTGTGAGAATCCCTCCCAAGTTCAAGCTTCCTACCTTGGATAAGTACAATGGCAGTACCTGTCCCAAAACACATTTGCAAGCTTACAATCGCAAGATTGCAGCTTATACTAAAAATCAAAAGCTATGGATGTATTTCTTCTAGGATAGCCTGTCAGGCGCTTCCCTGGAATGGTACATTAAGCTGGACAGGGTTCATATAAAGAGCTGGAAAGATTTATGCGCTGCGTTTCTAAAGCAGTATCAATATAATTTGGACATGGCACCTAATCGTACTCAGCTGCAGAGTATGACTCAGGACCAGAAGGAGAGCTTTAAGCAGTACGCACAGAGATGGAGGGAATTGGCTGCTCAAGTTCAACCACCTTTGGCTGATCGTGAGATGGATGATATGTTCATGAGCACACTCCAAGGGACGTATTTGGATAGATTGGCTGCGTGTCCTTCTACAAGGTTTGCCGACATCGTTATTGTTGGGGAACGAATAGAGAGTCTGCTGAAGTTGGGTAAGATTCAAGATGTCAGCGGGACTGGTGCCGCGAGTTCAAAGAAGCCCTTTGCTAACGGACCAAGAAAAAGAAAAGGGGAGTCCAGTGCTGTGCATAGAGGACAGGGCAGAGGCAGGAATCAATCCTATCATCAGGTAGACGTTGTAACCATTCCGGTCCTAGCAGGACAGCAAGCTCCAGATCAGCAAGCTAGACCCCGATTCCAGACTAATAGACAAAGGGACCGTAAGTTTGATCCCTTGCCTATGACATATGCTGCTTTGTTACCACAATTTCTCAAGGAGAAGTTGGTTGAACTTAGGACCATGAGGTCGTCAGATACGGGGAGATTGCCTCAAAATTATGATGCTAATGTTCGATGTGAATTTCATTCTGGTGCACCAGGTCACTCGATAGAAAAGTGCTAGACTTTTCATCATAAGGTTCAGGACCTGATTGACGCAAAAGCTATTAACTTCTCCAAGTCGCCGAATGTTCGCGATAATCCAATGCCTCATCATGGAGATGCAGACGTGCATGCTATTTCTGAGGGCGAGAAACTGAATCTGATTACTGATATTAATTTGGTAAAGACTCTGCTGTTGATTGTAAAAGAGCATTTGTTAAAAGGAAAGGTATTTCCTGGATGTGGTTCTGATTATGAGGATTGTTCGAGACAGATTAATGGCTGCAGTAAGTTGAAAGTTGGACTGCATGATCTTATGGATGAAGGAAGCCTTCAGTTTGATAAGGTAGAGAAGGGCAAACATGTTTCTGCCGTTACCATTTTTTATAATCCAGTTGAAATACAGGTGCCTGTTGAAGATCCTGTTGCTATCATCGTGCCGGAGAGGCCGAGACCAGTTACGATTATAGTTCCTGAATCTTCTTCTTATGTGTCTAATCGGGCAGTTCCATGGAAATATGGAACTGATACTTATCAAGGAGAAAGTCAACAGAAAACAGAGGTTGTCGGTACCAGTGTTGAGAATGTCAGTGGACCAAGTGGTTTCACCAGAAGTGGTCGAATGTTCGCTCCCCAGACTCTAAGAAGTGATAAAGAAGCTGAAGCCGCTGCAAGAGCGAAAGGAAAACAGGTTGTTGATGACAAGGTGCCTGCTCAGGAAGAGGACCCTAAAGTCAATTTTGATAGTGATGTTGAGGAATTTATGAGGATTATCAAAAAGAGCGATTACAAGATCATTGAGCAGCTCAATCAGACACCCTCTAAAATCTCAATATTATCCCTGTTAATGAGTTCAGACGCGCACCGGGCTGCTCTGTTGAAAGTTTTGAATATGGCTAATGTTCCCCACGAGATTACGGTGAATTAGTTGGAGGGAGTAATTTCTAATGTCAATGTGAGCCACGGGTTGGGGTTTACAAATAGGGATTTGACCCCAGATGGACGTAATCACAACAAGGCGTTGCACATCACACTTGAATGCAAAGGAGCTGTTTTGTCGCATGTGCTGGTCGACACAGGCTCTTCCTTGAATGTGTTACCCAAAAAGGCCCTGATGAAAATTGAAGTAGATGGATTGGTTCTTAGACCCAGCGATCTGATTGTGAGAGCTTTCGATGGATCCCAAAGATCGGCGTTCGGGGAGGTAGAATTACCAATACAGGTTGGTCCACAGGTATTCAAGACAATCTTTCACGTTATAGACATTCAGCCCGCTTACAGCTGTTTATTGGGCCAACCGTGGATTCACGCAGCAGGCGCAGTGACCTCCACACTACACCAGAAGCTCAAGTATGTGTTCGAGGGTCAAGTGGTTACCGTTTTCGGCGAGGAAGATATATTTGTGAGTCATCTATCCACTTTCAAATATGTGGAAATGGATGGAGAGATTCATGAGACCCTGTGCCAGTCTTTTGAAGCCCTGAATGTCAACAATTTCCCAGGATCTACTACAACAGCAGCGGTGTCAAATGTGCCAGTTGGGCCGAGTACATCAATTGTGTCCTACAAGCAGGCCAGAGAAGTGGTTGAAAGCGGAAATGCCCAAGGTTGGGGTAAAGCCATTGACGTGTTCGTGAAAGAAGATAAGTTCGGCATTGGATACCAACCAGGCCGGGCGCCAGTTCCCCGATTCCGTGGGCCAATTAATTTCAACAGTGGAGGAATTCTCAACCCCAATCAGTCCTGCTCAGCAATAGAAGATGACGCTGAAAGCTCAGACTATCTGGACAGATGGGTATATTCACTGGCTCCGGGCAAGGCATTGCAAAACTGGTCTAGTGAAGAAGTCATTCATGTTGTACTCCATTCAGAGTAATAATTCTTGTCTTTCATAATGCATAAAATCCCACACTCTGCCCAAGGTGTGTGGATCCATTTGTAGGGCCACCATATTTTCTCATATAATGTTCAAACATCAATAAAAAGGACGTTTTTGTTTACAAATTTGTGTTCCGTTATTCTTTCTTTATTTTATTTTTGCACAAAGAAAATTAAAAATGACAATGCACTTTCTTTTCTTTTGTTTTCAAGCAAAAAATAATATATCAAAAATAAAGCATCAATCCAATCATGCAGACTTGGTTTTGTGGATTCCTCTGAAAATTATTCTGTTATACCCACGTATGATTTCGACAATCCGATTTATCAAGCCGAGGAGGAAAGTGATGAAGAATATGAACTCCCGGAAGAGCTGGCTAGGTTGTTGAAACAGGAAGAAAAGACCATTCAGCCTCATCAGGAAACCCTTGAGGTCATCAATATTGGTTCGGAGGAAAGCAAGAAAGAGATCAAGATCGGTGCAAATCCGCGGGCTGATGTAAAGCAAGAGCTGATAGTCATGCTACGTGAATATGTTGACATTTTTGCTTGGTCATATCAAGATATGCCAGGTTTAAATACAGACATCGTTGTGCATTGACTACCATTGAAAGAGGACTGTCCACCGGTCAAGCAAAAGCTGCGCAGAACAAAACCAGAAATGGCTTTGAAGATCAAGGAAGAGGTACAGAAACAGTTGGATGCAGGTTTTTTGGCAGTAACCAACTATCCTCCCTGGGTAGCCAACATAGTATTGGTGCCGAAGAAAGATGGCAAAGTCAGAATGTGCATGGATTACAGGGATCTCAACAGGGCGAGCCCTAAAGATGACTTTCCACTCCCTCATATTGATGTGCTGGTTGATAATACTGCTCAGTTTTCAGTGTTCTCATTTATGGATGGATTCTCCGGGTACAATCAGATAAAGATGGCACCTGAAGACATGGAGAAGACTGCATTCATTACCCCGTGGGGTACCTTCTGTTACAAAGTAATGCCTTTTGGGTTGAAAAACGCAGGGGCAACTTATCAAAGAGCAATGGTGACGTTATTCCACGATCTAATTCATAAAGAGATCGAGTGCTATGTGGATGACATGATTGCTAAATCAAGGACAGAAGAGGAACATCTGATCAACTTGAAGAAGTTGTTTGAGAGGTTGAGGAAATTCAGGTTGAGACTGAATCCTAACAAGTGTACTTTCGGTGTGTGGTCCGGAAAATTGCTTGGTTTCATTGTCAGTGAAAAAGGAATAGAGGTTGATCCTGCTAAAGTGAAAGCTATACAAGATATGCCGGTACCGAGAACCGAGAAAGAAGTTTGCGGTTTTCTAGGGAGATTGAATTACATTTCAAGGTTCATATCTCACCTAACTGCCACCTGCGAACCGATATTCAAAATGCTAAGAAAATATCAAACGGTCAAGTGGAATGATGATTGTCTGAATGCATTCGATAAAATAAAAAGATATCTGCAGGAACCTCCTATTCTGATACCTCCAGTTCAAGGGAGACCACTGATTATGTACTTGACAGTGCTCGAAGAATCCATGGGTTGTGTTCTCGGTCAACACGACGAGACAGGTAGGAAAGAACATGATATTTACTACCTGAGCAAGAAGTTTACAGATTGTGAATCGCGTTATTCAATGCTCGAGAAGACATGTTGTGCACTCGCATGGGCCGCAAAGCGATTGAGATAGTATATGCTCACACATACAACCCTGTTGATTTCAAAAATGGATCCGGTCAAGTATATTTTTTAGAAGCCAGCGCTTACAGGCAGAGTTGCAAGGTGGCAGATGGTACTGACAGAGTACGATATTCAATTTACTTCGCAAAAAGCCATCAAAGGAAGTATACTATCAGATTATCTTGCGCAACAGCCTCTTGAGGATTACCAGCCCATGAGGTTTGATTTCCCTGATGAGAACATCATGTTTCTCAAAGCAAAAGACTGCGAGGAACCACTTCTGGAGGAGAGGCCTGACCCTGAATCCAAATGGAGTTTGATGTTTGATGGGGCAGATAACATGAATGGGTGCGGAGTTGGTGCAGTTCTCATTACGCCAGAAGGTGTTCACATGCCCTTCACTGCCCGAGTAACTTTCGGGTGTACCAACAATGAAGCAGAATACGAAGCTTGCATACTGGGAATTGAGGAGGCTATTGATTTACGAATCAAGACCCTCGATATCTTTGGTGATTCAGCACTGGTAATCAATCAAGTAAAAGGAACTAGGCACACACATCAGCAGAATTTGATTTCGTATAGAGATTATACGAGGAGATTGCTGACTTTCTTTACAACTGTCAAGTTATACCACGTTCCTAGGGAGGAAAATAAGTTTGCAGACGCCTTGGCCACTATATCTTTAATGATCAAAGTGCATGGCTGGAACTTTGTGCCCAGGATTGATGTATCTCATCTTGATAGGCCTGCTTTTGTGTTTGATGTTGACGCAGTGTCTGATGACAAGCCTTGGTACCATGACATTAAATGCTTCTTAAAAAATCAAGAATACCCGCCTGGGGCATCTTCCAAAGACAAGAAGACATTAAGAAGGCTAGCCGGTAGTTTCTTCTTGAACAAGGATGGCGTGTTGTATAAAAGAAATTTTGACATGGTTCTGCTCAGATGCGTGGATAGACACGAAGCAGACCTGTTGATGATTGAAGTACACGAAGGCTCTTTCGGTACCCATGCTGGAGGACATGCGATGGCTAAGAAATTGTTGAGATCGGGATATTATTGGTTGACAATGGAGTCAGATTGCTGTAAGTATGCCCGCAAGTGTCACAAATGCCAGATCTATGCAGATAAAGTGCATATGCCTCCAAATCCGTTGAGTATCATGTCTTCACCCTGGCCGTTCGCCATGTGGGGCATTGATATGATCGGGAAAATTGAGCCTACTGCTTCAAATGGCCATCGTTTCATCTTGGTCGCCATTGATTACTTCACTAAATGGGTTGAAGCAGCATCTTATGCCAATGTCACTAAGCAAGTAGTAGCTCGTTTCTTGAAACGAGATATCATTTGTCGATACGGAGTTCCCGAAAGGATCATTACTGATAATGGTTCTAATTTGAACAACAAGATGATGGCTGAGCTATGCCGGGACTTCAAAATTGAACATCACAATTCTTCTCCGTACCGCCCAAAGATGAATGGCGCGGTCGAAGCGGCCAACAAAAATATCAAGAAGATTGTGCAGAAGATGGTTGTCACGTACAAAGATTGGCATGAGATGTTACCATTGGCTTTGCATGGGTATCGAACATCAGTCCGCACGTCCACTGGGGCAACACCGTACTCGCTTGTATACGGTATGGAGGCAGTTCTACCGATAGAAGTTGAGATTCCCTCTCTCTGAGTATTGATAGACGTTAAACTAGATGAAGCTGAATGGGTACGAGCCATATTTGATCAGCTGAGCCTTATTGAGGAGAAACGATTAGCAGCAATATGTCATAGCCAACTATACCAGCGCAGAATAAAGAGGGCATTGGATCAAAAGGTTCGCCCTCAAGTTTACAAGGTCGGAGATGTGGTAATCAAGAGAATACTTCCTCCGAGTACAGATCACAGGGGCAAATGGACTCCTAATTATGAAGGTTCATTCGTGGTTAAAAAGGTTTTCTCAGGCGGAGCCTTATTGCTGACAACCATGGATGGTGAAGACTTTTCATCCCATGTTAATTCAGATGCAGTTAAAAAATACTTCGTATAAATAGATCCGCTGGATAAAAAAAAAAAAAAAAAAATCCAGGCAAAAAAGGGCATCCCGGCGAACCAAAAACAGAATAAAGGTTCGGGCAAAAATTAGGGATATAATTGAAAATTTGTACACCCGGTAAGTTGAAAACCCGAAAGGACAACTTAGGCAAAAATGGGTATCCCGGTGGATTGAAAACCTGAAAAGGCGATCCACGCAAAAGAGGGATTTAAGCGAATGACTGCAGTCTGAATTAATCTATACGTTCTCTACCCTTCAGCAAAATAGCCAAGTTTTCGAAGGAAGAATTGTTCCGATCACGAACTTCCGAAGGCGGAGATAATCAAGAGAGTTGGAATACATGCTGGCTATAACAGAATCAGAAATCAGTTGGAATCCAATTTCCGCATTGTCATTAGGATAGATTTCTTTTCTCAATTTTATGGCAATCAACTCTTTCAGGGGTTTGCTTCCAATTGTAAATTCGCCGATTTTGGCATTTTATCAATAAAATTGAATATTCATTCACAAACTTTTATTTTCATTTTGCTGTTTTGTTTGCAAAAGCGTCCAATTTTTGATAATGAAACATTGATTTGAAAATATCATGGCCGTGCAAAAACATGCGCCAAAAGACAATTAAAATTACTGTGATTGTTGGACAACCTTGGATGGTGGACTCAAGAAACCACGCAATATCCTGGGGCATGTGCATATACTTTTTCTGTTGCAGGTAATGAGCACGATCGGTCCAAGCGGCGCGAAAGTTATCTCTCAGCACCAACAGTATTTGCTATGACTTGATACTGTTGTATCTTATTAAGTCGATTCTCTCATTCAGTACTTCCAATAGATACAAGCTTTTCTGTGTCGATAATGGTTGTAAATTCCCTAGTAAAGTTGCTTCGCAGACACCGAACTTGAGGGTCGATCCTCAGTGAAGTCACCAGGAGTTTGAAGATGCTTAATCTTTTGTAAAATCCTCTTATGGCCTATCTTCAGATAAGTCTGGTATCACGGGGCAAAAAGCAAGTCGTTGACTTTCCCAAGCATGGGGTATCTGAATTTCCCTGGCAGGAGATGTTCCAGATCTATTATCCCCAGAAGAGTTTGAAAATGTTTGGTTTTCTATAAAATCCTCTTCAGGGACGAAGCTTCTCGCAGTAATATCCCTGTGGAGTTTATTCTCAGCATGACCTACCAGCAAGTGGTAGTGCCAATGAGGCATATTTCCCGCAGGTTTCAACATGTGAAATTTGTCAAAGGCCAATTCCTGGCTGAATTGTTTCCTCCCCAGCGAAGTCCCCACAGAGTTCAACATTTGACAGTAATTTCCCCAGCAGGTGGTGTAATTCTTAGCATCGCTCATTCACAACTCAAAGTCCAATTTATTTTTGGCATTCAGACGGTTTGTTCATATTATTCCAGCATGTGGGATGATGATAAACAACTATATTCTCAGCAAAGTCCAACGACAGATTGGCAAAAGTCCATCTTAGGGTGGCAAATCAGCAAAGTCCACCCGCAGTGTGGCCAGCCAGTAGTCTCTGGCTTCGTTCAAAAAGACATTATTAAAGTCCACCCTCAGTGTGGCCAGCCAGTAGTCTCTGGCTTCATTCAAAAAGACATTATTAAAGTCCACCCTCAGTGTGGCCAGCCAGTAGTCTCCGGATTCATTCAAAAAGACATTATTAAAGTCCACCCTTAGTGTGGCCAGCCAGTAGTCTCTGGCTTCGTTCAAAAAGACATTGTTAAAGTCCACCCGCAGTGTGGCCAGCTAGTAGTCTCTGGCTTCGTTCAAAAAGACATTATTAAAGTCCACCCTCAGTGTGGCCAGCCAGTAGTCTCTAGCTTCGTTCAAAAAGACATTATTAAAATCCACCCTCAGTGTGGCCAGCCAGTAGTCGTCTGGCGTCGTTCAAAAGACAAATCTCTCCGTCAGCGTTTCATTGAAGATTCAATCCAACAGTCCTGTTGGGTTTATATCCCTTTTGTTCTTCATCATCCAGAGCAAATTTTTGGTTATATTTGGTATTCAATCGCTATATACCTTGAACGTCTGAAAGCAATCGCTTTCAGGCATTCAAGTCTACAGTGTTTGAATAGGGGCAGCTGTAATACCCCAAAATTTGCTCTCCCTCTTTGGTATCATAGCATAGCATTATCATATATCATATCATATCCATCTCATTAACATTTGCATTACATCTTCAACATAGAAAAATGAAGCATAGCATCCTTCTTACCATCAAGGCATGTGATCAGGTGGAAGGTGGACAATCAAGGGATCATTCAAAGCACAAAAGGTCAAACAAGTTCACTCAAGGCAAGCCAAAGGTCTTTCATGTCTCATACTATCTCAATTGATCATCCAAAACCTCAAGAAAGTGAGATTCAATAGGAGTTTGAGCACTACATCTTTCACTATGCAAAAGGTCAAAAATGAAGGAAAAACCCTCAAAAGAGATAGGTCATTGGTTCAAAATCATCCTCAAGTGGCATATTTCATCATCCTTTAAGAGGATACACAACATACTCTGAGGAATTTGAAATTGAAGACTGCACATTTTTCTCCTAGGTGGTGGGTACCTAAACTAGGGTTTCCAATTAAATCAGGGTATCTTTGATTTTTTGGACAAAGCTTGATGTCATGGTATTCTACATGTTCTTAAGTGTATGTATGTGGAAAATTACATCTCAATTGGTTTTAGAAGTGGTTCAATTGGAAGAAAGATCAAAAACCAGGAAATTTGGGGCAAAGTCAAATAATCAGAGACAAAGTCAACTTTTGACTTTTTGAGCCCAAAATCATGAAATTCATGTTATATGTGACCAATGTACAAAATTTGATCAAGAAATCCCAAAGGAATCATGAAAAATCAAGAATTTGAAGAGTTACTATTTTTGGAAGAAGTAGGGCTTCCAAAAATAGTAATTTTGAGCTATTTTGCATCAGAGTTTGAACCAAGGCCATTCAAAATTGGAGCATCAAATGGAAATTCCACTCGGCCACAACAAAAGATCTTGTTTCAAGCTTCAAATCCATGTGTAGAACATCTTCATTGGATAAAAATTGAATGAGATATGATTGATCAAAGTTTGAGCAAAGTAGGTTCAAAACTAGGTCGTGACCAAGGATTTTCAGGTCACGCGCATGTCATTTCTACAAACAGTTGGTGTGCCAAATGTTTTGGCAATATCTCAAGGTTAGAGGCCTCAAATGAAAAATCTTTCAACATGAAAGTTGTTCCTCTATGTGAGATCTTCAAAATTTATGTTCATGGTTTTTTCATTTGACCAATGGATCATGAGAAGTTGTGATGGCTCAAAGTAAGGTCAAGATAACTGAAAAGTTGGTTAGGTCACAACCAGGTCATGCCACGTACGCGTGCATTATGTAGCATTTCAGGTCAGTTTTGAGGTTATATGTTTGAAGCACATTTCCAAGGTGTTGCAAGTTTCATTTTCATTTCTTTTCAACATCAAAGTTGTTGTATCATGTACACACTTTGTAATGATACCAAGATCATTCATGTCCATGGCTTGAAGTGAGAGATATCCATGCGTAAACATAACCATTTCCAACTTTTGAATCACATCAGAATTTGTAGTTTGGTTCAGACATCCATCAAACAATTCATGCACTTTATTTCCACATTAAGTCAAGCACATATCACCCACACCATGCACATTAGCACGTGCCTTGCATGAAAATAGAAGGAACAACTTGCTGAGCAAGTTTCTACTACACAAGCCATGCCATTTCACTTCTCTTTACCTCCACCATAGCTTACCATGAGTTGCCATCACCATAGCTTTGCTCTTCCTAACTAACTTGACTCGGTTAGTTAGGGATGACTCACTTAACTCAACTGTGACTCACTTGACTCACTCATTAAACCATGGTTAGCTCACACTATAAATAGAAATCTCACTCTCGAATTTCAGAACTAACTTCATTTTCTCATCTGCATCTCAAAAACTCTCTCCACTCTCTCTCTGATTCTCTCATTCTTCTTCCATTTCTACATTCGTCTTCCATATTCAACTCAGAATCACTCTTCTTCTCTCTCAATTTCTCCACATGGCAACTGGTGTTTGAAGCTTGGTTCTAATTTCTCTCCACTGAATCACCATCAACCACTTCAGCTAAGCCTTTATTTGGCCAAGTTAAGCTCAAGGAAGAAGCATTTACCTCTGGTATTCTTGTGTATTCAAAGCCTCATCAATTTCAGGTTTGAGTTCTTGAACTTTGATTGCACGTTTTCTGTTCATTTTCACATGTTTCTTGTTGATATGAGCTCACTAGGAGCATTTCTTACTCCGGCTAGTTGATAGGCCTTGTAGAGGTTTAGATCCAAAACTTAGGGCATGATTTGATCCTCTCTGTTCTCTTTGTACGTTTTGGTTCTATGGAAAATATTGGTGTATTCATGATCTCCATTGCCTGAGCTTCATTTTGGTATGCGATTTGTGTGTTTTGGTGAACATGTGATTTTGCAGGTGGTGGCTGTTGGCCGGAGAAGATGACCGGAGGTCATCTCCGGCCGGTGATCTTGAATGTTAGGGTTTATGCATGTTTTAATCGTGTCCGTTGATTTTTCATCATCGTGTGGTTAAAAAGTTGCCAGCGCATTAAAATGCACATGCCTTGCACGTGTTTTGTATCCCGGGATTTTCATCCTAGTACAAACGCGAAACATAGGATCTTGTTCTCTCCAAAAATAAAGGTCCACTGTTGTCTTAGTAGTGTCTAGCATGTATGTTTGACCTTGGTCTGGTAAAAATTCTCAAAAATTGAATTTCCTGAAAAATCTGCACTTCATGCGCTGACCCTTAAGTTCATGCGCTAACCCCAGAATTCATGCGCTAACCTCCAAAACTTGCGGGTAAGCGCACAAATCTGAGGACTCAAAATTCGTATCTTATGCGTCGACGCATGGATACTGGAGGTCGACGCATGACCTTTATTTTTGCATTTTTTCACTAAATTTCTTGAATCAAACCAGTTGGGTTTGTCCTCCAAGAATCGAAGAGATTTTGGGGATTTTTGTACAAACTGTTCATTCTACAGGGATTCGGCTGGGCGAAGGTAACCAGAAATTGGCGCAACTGTTTCGGTTTAGTAGCTGTAATCAGAGGATTGTAGAAGAAGGTTTGGGTTCGAATTCTTGGAAGATTTCAATTGGCCGAGTGAAGGTAACTGAAGAACGGTGTTTTCTTTCGGTTTAGTAGCATGGAACGGTAATTGAATCAACCATATTCGGAGCACTTGATTCATCTTGAATCAAGGGAAGAGAAAATTCTGCATCAACGATCGAAGACGTTCGGGGTTTGAATGTTCATAGTTTTCTCTTGTAATAAACAATTTGGAACAACTACATATATATATATATATATATATATATATATATATATATATATATATATATATATATATATATATATATATATATGTCAATTCCTTTTGTGGAGTTGGGGGCAGACGTACCCAAAGCGAGGACGATTGGAGAACTGCCTAATCAAATCTCGTTTGTTCTCTCTTTCCCTTAACTCTTTTACATTTCAGTATTGTTCGAATTTGTGACGTAGCAAACTATTGAAATTTCTGTCATAGAATAATTGTACGCTGATAAATTGTTTTTTTAAATTGATACAATTCATTGAATTGTGTTTTGGAGCAGTTATACATTATTCTCCATAGAAATTTTGCACATAGTGTGCTTACGCACACTAGGTGTTTGATAATTTATTTCCAAGCAAAATTCGAACACATAGCTTTAAATTGCTTATCAATTAACCTCATTGGATTGGAATAAACATCAAGCAAGTGATAATTTGTTGTCTGCGTTTTTAAGTGTAGTATTCAAAACTAAATTTTTTCCCTTCCGTACTCATCCGTGATATATTCGTGCATATCCGATCCTTTCGGTAGAAGGTTCGTTGTAGACGTTCTATCCAGTGGTAGCTTCCGTTAAACAATTTTTTAAAATAGAATTTTTGTAGACTATTTGCGTGTAAAACTCAAGGGATCTATTCAACCCCCCCCCCCCCCCCCCCCTCCTCCCTTCTAGATCCATAGTCATCGTCTAACAAGTGGTATCACGAGCTCCGGTTTATTCTGGTGCTTCGGTAAAACTTATTGGATCATGGCGAACGAACCTAAGGGGGCTTATAATAGAGCTCCAGTTTTTACAGGTGAAAACTACAGCTACTGGAAGGATTGTATGCGCGTCCATATTAACTCCATAGATCAGAAGGTTTGGAACGTTATTTTAAACGGTCCCATGGAAATTACTATGACTAACGCGGAAGGCGTTGTCGTTCCTAAACCCGAAGCTCAATGGACTGAGGAGGACGAGAAAAAGTATAGCTATGATTGGAAGGCTCGTAATATGATCATTTCCTCCTTGGGAGTTGATGAGTATTATCGAGTCTCCCATTGTGAAACGGCCAAAGCTATATGGGATGCTTTACAAGTAGCTCACGAAGGCACTAATGATGTTAAGATGGCTCGTATTAATACACTAACGCAAGAGTTTGATTTGTTTTACATGAAGCAAGGGGAAACCATTGCGGATATACAAAAACGATTCACTCACATTATCAACAAATTGCATGTTCTTGGTAAACCAATTCCAAATGAGGTTTCTACTAACAAAATTCTGAGGTGTCTTAACAGGGAATGGCAACCGAAGGTTACCGCTATCAAGGAGGCCAATGATCTTGCTACACTAGACCTCACAACACTCTTTGGTAAACTCGATGAGCATGAGCAAGTGCTCATTAGCTTGGATAAACATGAAAAGAGTATAAAGAAAGAGAAGGCAAAAGATACGGAGAAGAAGTCGATAGCTCTTAAGGCTTCTTGTTCAAAGTCCACACATCAAGAGCTAAGTGATGATGAAGCCAAAAATGACAAAGATGAAGAATCCGGTGATGATATGAGCTTATTTGTGAAGAGATACAATAGATATATTCGTGAGAATGATATTCAACACTCGGACAGAAATCTAGTCAAGTTCAGGAAGCAATCTAGAAGTGAAGGAAATAAAAATGGCAAGGTAAAAGGGACGTGCTACAACTGTGGAAAATCCGGGCACTACAAGCCGGATTGCCCATCCCTAAAGAAAGACAAAGATAAGGATAATGACAAGAGTCGCTCAAACAAAAAGTCCAACAAGTCTCGACGAGCATACATCGCTTGGGAAAGCGATAGTGAGTCAGAGAAAGATGATTCCTCAAGTGACGAAAGTGAATCCGTCAACCTTTGTCTTATGGCACGTCACAACAAAGCAAAAGAGGTAAAACACTCTAAATATGAAAATTGTCAAAATATGTCTCATGCTGAATTAAAAAGAGCTTTTGATACATTGCACCACGAAGCTAAGGAAGCATTTCAACGCTTAGCTTCGAATAAAAATATCTTTTCCTATTTGGAGAAAAAGGTTTCCGATTCCCAAAAGGAATTGGAAGATCTTAAAAACTCCATGGTGAATGTATCAAAAACTAAGATCGATGAGAATAAATATCTATGGTTTAACTTTGGGGGCTGTGATACTTGTCATATTTGGCAAAGAGAGGTGAGAACCCTCAAAGCCAAGTTAGACAAGGCTCTCAAGCCTAAGATTACGTTTGCTATTGATCGATCACATTATCGTGAAACAATGAATAATCCGTATCAACAATACACGTATGTGATTCGAGATAGTGATAGCAAAGGTAAACTCCAAACGAATCGTGATTGCTTATATTGTTGTAAGCCCGGTCATACTATTGCTAAGTGTCGCTTTCGGAGATTTCTTGTTCCAAACGGCATTTATCAATGGTTGCCCAAAGGCAATATTGGTTTCACTTACCATAAAGGACCCAATGAGAATTGGGTACCTACTCTCCCTTGATTATTTTTGTAGGTACAAAGTCTTGAGACCACCGAAGGAAGATGGGTTCTGGATAGTGGCTGCTCAAGACATATGACCGGAGACATATCTCTTTTCATCGACTTTGTGGCGAAGAAAAAGGGGTTTGTCACCTACGGAGATAACAACAAGGGACAGATTCTCGGCAAAGGTAGTATAGGCAACCCCTCATCTACTACTATCTCTGATGTACTTCTTGTGGAAGGCCTTAGACACAACCTTTTAAGCATTAGTCAACTATGTGACAAAAATTATAAAGTCTCTTTTTCAAAGGATTGTTGCGTAGTTGAAGATAGCGACAAAAAGAATGTGTTTAAGGGCTTGAGGGTGAACAACGTCTATATGCTAGACTTAAACGAGGTATCATTGGATGGAGACAAGTGTTTAGTCACTATGAATGAAGATTCATGGTTGTGGCATAGACGCTTGGCTCATATCAACTTTGATTTGCTTAACAAAATTGTCTCTAAAGACGTAGTCATCGGTTTGCCCAAAATTAAATTCACAAAGGATCATCTTTGTGATGTGTGCCAAATGGGGAAGCAAACAAGGATCTCTTTTAAATCTAAAAACATTGTTTCAACTATGAGACCCCTTGAGCTCCTCCATATGGACCTCTTTGGACCATCTAGGGTTAAAAGCCTAGGTGGTAACTATTATGGGTTTGTTATAGTCGATGATTTTTCTAGGTTTTGCTAGACAATTTTCTTAGCAAATAAGAGTGATACCTTTTCGGCCTTTGAACGATTTGCTAAGTTATCTCAGAACAAGTTAAACACAAACATTGGGTCAATCAGAAGTGACCATGGGGGTGAGTTTGAAAATCATTTATTTGAAGCATTTTGTGATTCCAACGGAATTGATCATAATTTTTCCGCACCACGTACCCCTCAATAAAATGGGGTAGTGGAACGTAAAAATAGAGTTTTGGAAGAACTTGGAAGGACTATGATTAATGATAGTGGATTACCAAAATAATTTTGGGCCGACGCCATAAGTACGGCTTGTTATGTTTTGAATAGGGTGCTCATCCAGCCTATTCTAAACAAGACACCGTATGAGCTTTTAAAAGGGCGTAAGCCAAACATCTCTCACCTTCATGTATTTGGTTGCAAATGCTTTGTGTTAAACAATGGGAAAGAGACTCTCGGCAAATTTGATGCCAAGGCTGACGAGGGTATTTTTCTTGGATACTCTCAGTCAAGTAAAGCGTATAGAATTTATAATAAGAGGTTACGTGTAGTTGAAGAGTCAGTTCATGTTACTTTTGACGAGTCTTATCCGAGAAATGTCGGAGAAGGTAGTTCTTTTCATGGTGCAGGTGTACCTACTGAAGACATACTCAAGGACACTAATAAGGGAATTGATCAGCCTGAAGTAGTGCGTATTGAGGAGGAAAAGGATCACCAACCAGTGAAAAGTGAGGATGATCATCATGCTAATAAAGATGAACTTCCTCCAGCTTGGAAGTCTTCAAAAGACCATCCAATTGACAACAGTCTCAGTGATATCTCTAAGGGAGTAACTACTCGCTCTAAACTTAGTAACTTTTGTTATTACTCTGCTTTTGTCTCCCAAGTTGAACCTAAAAACTCTAAGGAGGCGTTACTCAATGAGCATTGGTATCTATCAATGCAAGATGAACTAAATCAATTCTGGAGAAATGAGGTTTGGGACCTTGTCCCCCCTCCGCGAGATCATCGAGTAATAGGCACTCGATGGGTGTTTAGGAAAAAACTTAATGAAAATGGAGTAATAACGCGTAACAAAGCTAGGCTTGTAGCGCAAGGCTATAACCAAGAGGAAGGAATCGACTATGAGGAAACTTATGCGCCGGTTGCCCGACTCGAGGCCATACGTCTTCTACTTGCCTATGCTTGCACAAAGAACTTTAAATTATTCCAAATGGATGTTAAAAGTGCATTCCTTAACGGATATATAAATAAAGAGGTTTATGTAGCCCAACCTCCAGGTTTTGAATCACACGAATATCCTGATCATGTATATAAACTTAAGCGAGCTTTGTACGGACTTAAACAAGCCCCTAGGGCTTGGTATGAACGTCTAAGAAAATTTATACTTGATCAAGGGTATTCAAGAGGAAAGGTTGACACAACCCTCTTTATTAAACATCAAGGAAAACACTTAATTTTGGTACAAATTTATGTTGACGATATTATATTTGGGTCTACTAACATGGCCTTGGTCAAGGAGTTTTCTAGTTTGATGCAGGGGGCGTTTGAAATGAGCATGATGGGGGAGCTCAACTATTTCCTCAGATTGCAAATCAAACAACTTGAAGAGGGCACATTTGTGAGTCAAACGAAATATTGTCTTGAGTTACTAAAACGTTTTGATATGCTGAACTGCAAAGCAATAGATACTCCTATGCCTACAAGTGCTAATCTTGATCGTGACGAAAAGGGTAAGGATGTAAAAAAGTACCGAGGTATGATAGGGTCTCTCCTTTATCTTACCGCATCACGTCCCGATATAATGTTTAGTGTATGCATGTGTGCGAGGTATCAGGCACATCCCAAGGAATCCCACCTGAAGGCAGTTAAGCGCATACTTCGATACCTCTCTGGTACTCCAAAGTATGGGCTGTGGTATTCCAAAGGTAGTGTTTGTTCCTTAGTTGGCTACTCCGACTCCAACTTTGTCGGGTGCAAGTTGGATAGGAAAAGTACCAGTGGCACGTGTCAGTTTTTCGCAAACTCCTTGGTGAGTTGGCACAGCAAGAAACAGGTTTCCGTTGCTTTGTCAACAGCCGAGGCGGAATACGTTGCCGCCGGTAGTTGTTGTGCTCAAGTCTTAGGGCTTAAACAACAATTACTTGATTTCAACTTAAAACTTGAACGTATTCCAATTTTGTGCGATAACACTAGTGCGATTAATCTAACTAAGAACCCTGTACTACATTCACGCACCAAGCATATCAAAATACGCCATCATTTTCTTAGGGATCATGTAGAGAAAGGTGATGTTATTTTTGAGCATGTTGACACTAAGAATCAACTTGCTGATATTTTCACAAAACCATTAGCTACAGAGCCTTTCTTTCACATCCGTAGGGAACTTGGCATTCTCGATATCTCGGATCGTGCCTAACATCCTTTAGAATAGTGATCTTCACACACACACACACACACACACACACACACACACACATATATATATATATATATATATACATGCTTGTTTATTTCTTTAACTAACAATGCAAAGAGATACTTAGCCATATGTGAGGGATTTTACTGTTATGATGTTCAAGGTAATATCGTTCCAACTTATAGAGGTTTATCAACATTTTGTGCCATGTTACTTACTCTAATCTTGATTTTTGTTTTATTTTGTGCACTTATCATTCATGTGAATGTTTGGTTCTGTTTGTGTATATGTGTATTTATCTGGTTGGAACAAAATTTTTGCAAATTTCACTTTTATAGGTCCATGCGTCGACGCATAGATTTATGCGCTGACCTATTAAACCTTCGGGATAGCGCATAACCACATGTTCAGTTACTTTTTAATTTTCAAGAATCATGCGCCGACGCACAGATTCACAAGTCGACACATAAATGAACCGTTCAGACTTCTTCTTTACTGGGTTGCGTGCGCCGACCTAGTGGTGTTTACTTTCCCTACATTTTCTCATTGCACATTAATCTATGATTATTGCATATCATCTCATTAGTCTTCTTGGTCAATCTCTCCCTATTCTTCTCCTTTAAACCTCATCAATCTCAATTACTCTCCACTAAATCCTCATCAAAACCCTAATAAAACACAAAAAAAAAGAGGGAACACCAAGAGAAAATTCTCTATATCTCTGTTGCAAGGTCTTCAAAGTGTTTCACACATCTCCTCTTCCATCTCTGCGATAATCTTTCTTCAACTCTTCTTCAACCATGGCTTCCCGAAGAAATCCTGGTACAAGGGGAACAAGAGGATCAACTTCACAACCAGCACCAACCAGAGCATCATCCTCACACCGGGTAACTTTTGAGTCTTTAATTTCTGAAAGGCTAGCTACTCCTTTTGGGGAATTATTCTCTAACTGGGCTGTTATAAGACAACATGGGTTTTATCCTCTGATGGGTCCAGATTTTCACATTCCTGAATTTTCTGAACTCATAAACTTTCAAAATCTGAATGAATTTGTAGAATGTGATGACAAGTATATTGAAGATTTGACTCGGTTGTTCTATTGTGGGATGAAGGGAAAATTTCGTGGGGCTGAATTTAGATTCTCTATAAATAATGCAGAATTTCAGGTGACAAACGATGTATGGTCTACATTGTTTGTTTTGGACACTGATGACAATCTCCCAAAGGTTACTGATAAAACCTTTGTTCAGGACTATGAATTCAAAACTGCTCTGAATCAATGTTGAGGGAACCATATCCAGCTGAGTTTGTGGCAAGTGAAGCATTTCCTAAGAGTGTCACTACCGGTCATTTAAAATTTGAAGAACGTATTCTTCAGTGGATTGTTGCTTGCATCTTGAGGCCTAAGAAAGGAGGCTACTCAAGAGTTGAACAAGCAGAGGTGCATCTTATCTATATCCTGAAGAATAAGATCAAAATTAACTGGCCTTATTACTTTGCTTATAGGATGTTCACAACTCGTAGCTCCAACAAATTTCTGGCACTTGGTTATGCATCTGCTGTGGAAAAATTTTTGAATCACTTTGACATTCCTATTCCACAGGTTTGTCATATTCATATTACTGCTGAACAACAGTTTCTGGCCAGAACCTTGTCCATGATGGGTTACCATTGGCAGCCACGTGAGCGCAGGTTCATCCATTGACAAAGAGCTACCCATCCTGAACATAATGAACCTGTTTATCTTGAAGCAAGTGAGGATGAAGGCAGTCAAGGTAATGCAAATCAAGTTGGTAATGATGAAAATGTGTGATGTAGGAAGATGTTGTTATGCAAGACAATGTGGCTGTAGAAGAAGAAGACAATGAGGCATGGATGGGCTATCAATCGGAAGAAACCTCTGACAATCAAGGCTGGGGTCAGTGGCAACAAAACTGTTGGACTAACCTTGGTACTGCGTATGTTCCTCCATCCTATGATGCGGACTATGAATGGCAGCATCCAGAAAATTCTGCTCCTTCAACTCCACCGTTTCAGCATGATCAATAATCCTCTGATGAAATTCTAGCAAGGCTGACTGAGTTGTCTCTGCAACATCAAGAATTCCAAGCGCAGTAGGAAACTCGATACATGACTCAGCAGGAACAGCTCACAAATGTCTAACCAAATATCGTCTCATGCCACCAACTTCAACAATTTTGCCAATGCAGCTATGAATAGGTTCAATCAAATGGATGCCAATCTGACTCAGCAAAATCTAAACTTGGCAAACAGCCTTGGTAACCTCAATAGCACCTTGATTAAGCTCAACCTTCAACTCGAGGAATTTCCACCACCAAGTCAACACCATAGGGGACGAGGTTATTCGTTTAAGGGGAGGAGACCATAAACCTTAGGACATTATGTTTAGTTGTGCGTGAATTTGTGTTTTGTGGTTTGATTTTTTTTATTCTGACATGTGCTGCCGTTATGTTTAAACTTTTATGGAGTGAATGTTTTTGCTTTTATGCCTTTGTTCCGTATTTAATCATTATGTTTACATTAGCGGTATCATATGTGGATGCTGGTAAATGTTTTGTTGTTGCAAATATCTGATGATCCACTACATATTTTAGTATGCTATTTTGACCACCGTCCTCTCTTCTTTTTGATGTTGTCAAGGGGGGAGAAGAATACAAGCAGCAGAAATGTTATATATATAAGAATACAAGCAGCATAAATGTTACTAACCAGATGTCAAAGACATAGGGAGCATTGATCATCTCAAATTACATCTCTCATGACAATCAAGAAAGTGTTGCCATCATAAAAAAGGGGGAGTATGTGAGGGATATCCTTCTAGCTATCTTGTTTTAATGATGTCAACAAACATATTAGAATGTAATTTGAGCGGTATCACTTCACGTGTCGGGCATATAGCGTCTTACCGTTATTGGTCATGTGTCTAGATGCATAGGATCTTGTTCTCTCCAAAAATAAAGGTCCACTATTGTTTTAGTAGTGTCTAGCATGTATGTTTGACCTTGGTCTAGTAAAAATGCTCAAAATTTGAATTTCCTGAAAAATCTGCACTTCATGCGCTGACCCTTAAGTTCATGTGCTAACCCCAGAATTCATGTGCTAACCTCCAAAACTTGCGGGTAAGCGCACAAATCTGAGAACTCAAAATTCGTATCTTATGCGTCGACGCATGGATACTGGAGGTCGACGCATGACCTTTATTTTTTCATTTTTTCACTAAATTTCTTTTCTGTTATTTTTATGTTATTATTTTTGTTGGTCACATTTTTCATATAAATAGTTTTGGTCTTCATTTTTCACAAAAACAAGAAACGTGAAAAATATATGTCATTTCTCTCTTCATCTTCATCTTCTTCATTGTGTAAACAAACAATCACACATAATCATCTTTGTTTGTGTCACCCATTGATCGAAGTGATAACGTTCAGAATTTAGGAAGTGTGATCTTCATCTTCTGGGTTGAGAGTTTGGCAGGTGTTTCTTGAATCAAACCAGTTGGGTTTGTCCTCCAAGAATCGAAGAGATTTTGGGGGTTTTTGTACAAACTGTTCATTCTATAGGGATTCGGCTGGGCGAAGGTAACCGAAAATTGGCGCAACTGTTTCGGTTTAGTAGTTGTAATCAGAGGATTGTAGAAGAAGGTTTGGGTTCGAATTCTTGGAAGATTTCAATTGGCCGAGTGAAGGTAACTGAAGAACGGTGTTTTCTTTCGGTTTAGTAGCGTGGGACGGTAATTGAATCAACCATATTCGGAGCACTTGATTCATCTTGAATCAAGGGAAGAGAAAATTCTGTATCAACGATCGAAGACGTTCAGGGTTTGAATGTTCATAGTTTTCTCTTGTAATAAACAATTTGCAACAACTATATATATATATATATATATATATATATATATATATATATATATATATATATATATATGTCAATTCCTTTTGTGGAGTTGGGGGCAGACGTACCCAAAGCGAAGACGATTGGGGAACTGCCTAATCAAATCTCGTCTGTTCTCTCTTTCCCTTAACTCTTTTACATTTCAGTATTGTTCGAATTTGTGACGTAGCAAACTATTGAAACTTCTGTCGTAGAATAATTGTACGCTGATAAATTGTTTTGTTAAATTGATACAATTCATTGAATTGTGTTTTGGAGCAGCTATACATTATTCTCCATAGAAATTCTGCACATAGTGTGTTTACGCACACTAGGTGTTTGATAATTTGTTTCCAAGAAAAATTCGAACACATAGCTTTAAATTGCTTATCAATTAACCTCATTGGACTGGAATAAACATCAAGCAAGTGATAATTTGTTGTCTGCGTTTTTAAGTGTAGTATTCAAAACTGAATTTTTTCTCTTCCGTACTCATCCGTGATATATTCGTGCATATCCAATCCTTTCGGTAGAAGGTTCGTTGTAGACGTTCTATCCAGTGGTAGCTTCCGTTAAACAATTTTTTAAAACAGAATTTTTGTAGACTATTTGCGTGTAAAACTCAAGGGATCTATTCAACCCCCCCTTCTAGATCCATAGCCATCGTCTAACTATATATATATATATATGTCAATTCCAAGTTCGGAATTGGGGGCAGAGGTACCCTTAGCGAGGACGGTAGGGGAACTGCCTAAATAAATCATGTTTGTTCTCTCTTTCCCTACTCTTTTACGTTTTGATATTAATCGAACTTGTGAAATATCAATTGATCAAAATTTTCTGATATAGTGTAATATAGAGCTGAAAATAAACTTGTAAAAACGATACAATCCCTTGGATTGCATTTGGAATTAGCTCTACATTCACATTAATTAGAAATTCACACTTGGAGTGTCGCACACGCCAAGTGTGCGATAAATTGATTAAGCGCAAGCTCTAAAGCACTTTGTGATTAAATTTTCTCATCCTATCTCGTTGGTGATTGGAAAATTACAAGTAAATTTAATTTGGTTGAATACATTATGTTTCTGTTGATTCATCTATTTTTCTCTTCTGTCGCAACATTCCAAGCGGCGTTACGCATATCTGATATTTCTGGTAGTGGTTCGTTGTAGACGAGTGATTCAGTGGTTGCTTCCGTAATAAATTTTTAAAACCAATTTTTGGAACACCATTAGCGTGTATTAAATTGTGGGTTCTATTCAACCCCCCCCCCCCCCTTTTAGATCCAAGCCATCGTCTAACAAGTGGTATCACGAGCTCCGATTTATCTGGTGCTTTGGTATAACTTCTTGGAAAATGGCGAACGAACCTAAAGGGGCTTATAATAGAGCTCCAGTTTTTACAGGCGAGAATTATAGCTACTGAAAAGATTGTATGCGCGTACACATAAATTCCATTGATCAGAAGGTTTGGAATGTCATTTTAAACGGTCCTATGGAAATAACCATGACCAATGAAGAAGGTGTTGTCATTCCCAAGCCCGAAGCACAATGGAATGAGGAGGACGAGAAAAAGTATAACTATGACTGGAAGGCTCAAAATATTTTGATCTCCTATTTGGGAGTTGATGAATATTATCAAGTCTCTCATTGTGAAATGGCCAAAGCCATGTGGGATACTTTACAAGTAGCCCACGAAGCCACTAATGATGTGAAAATGGCCTGAATCAACACATTAACGCAAGAGTTCGATCTTTTTTACATGAAGCAAGGGGAAACCATTGCAGACATGCAAAAACGATTCATTCATATAATCAACAAATTACATGTACTTGGTAAACCGGTTCCCAACGAGGTTGCTACTAATAAAATTTTGAGGTGTCTTAACAGGGAATGGCAGCTGAAGGTCACCGCGATCAAGGAGGCCAATAATCTAGCTACTCTAGACCTCACGAAATTATTTGGCAAACTCGATGAACATGAGCAAATGCTCATCAGCTTGGAAAAACATGAGAAGAGTGTAAAGAAGGAGAAAACAAAGGAAACGAAAAAGAAGTTGATCGCTCTTAAGACTTCTTGTTCAAAGTCCACATCTCAAGAGCAAAGTGATAATGAAACCAACAATGATGAAGATGCTGATTTGAGTGATGACATGAGGCTATTTGTGAAAAGATACAATAGGTATGTTTGAAAGAATGAAATTCAGCACTCGGATAAAAATCTCGTCAAATTTAGAAGGTAATCTAGAAATGAAGGCAACAAGAGTGGCAAGTTGAAAGGATCTTGTTACAACTCTGGAAAATCCGGGCACTACAAGCCGGATTGTCCATCACTTAAGAAAGACAAAGACAAGGATAAGGATAAGAGTCGTCAACACAAGAAGTCAAACAAATCTAGACGAGCATACATCGCTTGGGATAGCGACAGCGAGTCAGAAAAAGATGACAGCTCAAGTGACGAAAGTGAATCCGTCAATCTATGTCTTATGGCACATCGAAACAAGAAGAAAGAGGTAAAACACTCTAAATAGGATGACTCCAATAATATGTCTCATTTAGAATTACAAAAAGCTTTTGATATGTTGCACCATGAGGCTGAGGAAGCTTTTCAACGCTTAGCCTCGAACAAAAAGATTTTTTACATATTTAGAGAAAAAGGTTTCTGATTCCGAAAAGGAATTGGAAGCTCTTAAAAACTCCATGGTGGATACATCAAAAGCTAAGATTGATGAGAACAAGTCTCCATGGTTCAATTGGGGCTGTGATACTTGTCATATTTGGCAAAAAGAGGTGAGAACCCTTAAGGCCAAATTAGACAAGGCTCTAAAGCCTAAAGTTACTTTCGCTATTGATCGATCACATTATCAAGAAAGTATGAATAATCCATATCAAAAGTATACATATGTGATTCGAGATAGAGATAGCAAAGGTAAACCTCAAATGAACTGTAATTGCCTATATTGTTGCAAACCTGGTCATACTATTGCTAAATGTCATTTTAGAAGATTTCTTGTTCCAAAAGGAATTTATCAATGGTTGCCCAAATGCAACCCTGGTTTCACTCACCATAAAGGACCCAGTGAGAATTGGGTACCTACTTTCCCTTGATTGATTATGTAGGTACAAAGTCTTGAGACCACTGAAAGAAGATGGGTTCTGGATAGTGGCTGCTCAAGACATATGACAGGAGACGTATCTCTTTTCATCAACTTTGTGGCAAAGAAAAAGGGGTTTGTTACCTACGGAGACAACAACAAGGGACAGATTCTTGGCAAAGATAGTGTAGGTAACCCCTCATCTACTACTATCTCTGATGTGCTTCTTGTGGAAGGCCTTAAACATAACCTTTTAAGTATTAGTCAACTATGTGACAAGAATTATAAAGTATCTTTTTCAAAGGATTGTTGCATAGTTGAAGATAGTGACAAAAAGGATGTGTTTAAGGGCTTGAGGCTGAATAATGTTTATATGCTAGACTTAAATGAGGTATCGTTGAATGGCGACAAGTGTCTAGTCACCATGAATGAAGATTCATGGTTATGGCATAGATGGTTGGCTCATATCAATTTTGATTTGCTTAACAAAATAGTCTCTAAAGACCTAGTCATCGGTTTGCCCAAAATCAAATTCACAAAGGACCATCTTTGTGATGCTTGTCAAATGGGGAAGCAAACAAGGATCTCATTCAAATCTAAAAACATGGTTTCAACTATGAGACCCCTTGAGCTCCTCCATATGGACCTCTTTGGACCATCTAGGATCAAAAGCCTAGGTGGTAACTATTATGGCTTTGTAATAGTCGATAACTTATCTCGGTTTTGCTAGACTATTTTCTTAGCAAACAAGAGTGATACCTTTTCGGCCTTTGAAATATTTGCTAAGTTATCTCAAAACAAGTTAAACACGAACATTGTGTCAATTAGAAGTGATCACGGGAGTGAGTTTGAAAATCATTTGTTTGAAGCATTTTGTGAATCCCATGGAATTGATCATAATTTTTCCACACCACGTACCCCTAAAAAAAACGGGGTTATGGAACGTAAAAATAGAATTTTGGAAGAATTAGGAAGGACTATGATCAATGAAAGTAGACTTCCAAAATACTTTTGGGCCGACGGCATAAGTACAGCTTGTTACGTTTTGAATAGGGTGCTCATCCGGCCTATTCTAAACAAGACACCGTATGAGCTTTTAAAAGGGCGAAAGCCCAATATCTCTCACCTTCACGTTTTTTGTTGCAAGTGTTTCGTGTTGAACAATGGTAAAGAGACACTTGGTAAGTTTAATGCCAAGGCCGACGAGGGTATTTTTCTTGGATACTCTCAGTCAAGTAAAGCATATAGGATTTATAATAAGAGGTTATGTATTGTTGAAGAGTCGGTACACGTTACTTTTAATGAGTCTTATTCGAAAAATGTCGGAGAAGGTAATTCTTTTCATGGTGCAGGTGTATCTTCAGAAGACATACTCAAGGACATTGATAAAGGAATTGATCAGCCTGAAGTAGTGTGTATTGAGGAGGAAAAGGATCACCAACCTATGAAGAGTGATGAGGATCATCCGGCTAATAAAGATGACCTTCCTCCAGCTTGGAAGTCTTCCAAAGAACATCCCATTGAGAACATCCTCAGTGACATCTCTAAGGGAGTAACCACCCGCTCTAAACTTAGTAACTTCTGTTATTACTCTGCTTTTGTGTCACAAGTTGAACCTAAAAACTCTAAGGAGGCATTACTCGATGAGCATTGGTTTTTATCAATGCAAGATGAACTAAATTAATTCAGGAGAAATGAGGTTTGGGACCTTTTCCCCCCTCCGCGAGGTCATCGAGTGATTGGATCCCAATGGGTGTTTAGGAATAAACTTGATGAAAATGGAGTTGTAAATCGAAACAAATCGCGGCTTATAGCTCAAGGGTATAACCAAGAGGAAGGAATCGACTATGAGGAAACTTATGCGCCGGTTGCCCGACTCGAGGCTATACGTCTTTTACTTGCTTATGCTTGCACTAAAAATTTCAAATTGTTTCAGATGGATGTTAAAAGTGATTTCCTTAATGGATATATCAATGAAGAGGTTTATGTAATCCCATGAATATCCCGATCATGTCTACAAACTTAAACGTGCTTTGTACGAACTTAAACAAGCCCCTAGGGCTTGGTATGAACGTCTAAGAAAATTTTTACTTGATTAAGGGTATTCAAGAGGGAAGGTTGACACAACCCTCTTTATTAAACGTCAAGGAAAACACGTAATTTTGGTACAAATTTATGTTGACGATATCATCTTCGGGTCTACTAACATGACCTTGGTCAAGGACTTTTCTAGTTTGATGCAGGGGGAGTTTGAAATGAGCATGATGGGGGAACTCAACTATTTCCTCGGATTGCAAATCAAACAACTCGAAGAGGGCACGTTTGTAAGTCAAACAAAATATTGTCTTGAGCTTCTAAAATGTTTTGACATGGTAAACTACAAGGCAATTGATACTCCGATGCCTACTTGTGCTAATCTTGATCGTGACGAAAATGGTAAGGATGTAGAGGTAAATAAGTATAGAGGTATGATTGGATCTCTTCTTTATCTTACCGCATCACGACCTGACATTATGTTCAGTATATGCATGTGTACGAGGTATCAAGCACGTCCCAAGGAATCTCACTTAAAAGCTATTAAGCGCATACTTCGATACCTCTCCGGTACTCCAAAGTATGGGCTTTGGTATTCCAAGGGTAGTGTTTGTTCCTTAGTTGGCTATTCCGATTCCGACTTTGCCGGGTGCAAATCTGATAGGAAAAGCACTAGTGGCACGTGTCACTTTTTAACAAATTCCTTAGTGAGTTGGCATAGCAAGATACAGGTTTTCGTTGCCTTGTCAACAACCGAGGCGGAATACGTTGCCGCCGGAAGTTGTTGTGCTCAAATCCTTTGGCTTAAGCAATAATTGCTCGATTTCAATTTTAAACTTGAGCGTATTCCTATTCTATGCGACAACAATAGTGCCATTAACCTAACTAAGAACCCCGTATTGCATTCACGCACCAAGCATATCGAAATACGTCATCACTTCCTTAGGGATCATGTAGAGAAAGGTGATGTGGTTTTTGAGCATGTTGATACTAAAAATCAACTTGCTGACATCTTTACAAAACCACTAGTTACATAACCTTTCTTTCATATCTGTTGGGAATTAGGCGTTCTCGACATCTCGGATCGTGCTTGATAATTCTTCAATATATTAGCTCTTCATATATATATATATATATGCTTGTTTATGTTTTTGACTAACAATGCAAAGAATTATTGAGCTATATGTGAGGGCTCTCATCGTCAATCATGATTAAGGTAATATCGTTCCGCTTCATAAGTTTCTCTTTAATATATGTATCATGTTAAGTGTTAAAAATGATGTTTATTACCCATTTAAGCATATCTTATTCATTTGAATGTTTGATTTTTGTGTTGGCATTTTTATTTATCATTTATTGGTGCATAAGTAGATTGAAATATGATTTTTTCCATTTTATACTTGATTGAGTCGACCAAAGCATGTCATGGGTCGACTCAAGAATGGTCCAATTTTTCAAGAAAAGGCGCGGGTCAGCTCACGCCGACCTATGGTCGATGCATCCCAAATTTTTAAAATTTTTTAAAATTTCGTTCAGCGTGCGCCGAACCCTGATTTTCACTGACGAACCCTGATTTTCACTTTCTTGGGAAGGCGCGCGCCGTTTCAGTTGTCTTGAAAAGTCACTACATCAAATTAATATGTTTTATTTCCCATTTGCATGTCATAAAATCTACATTTGATCTTAGTCTTCTCATCTTCTCTCCTTCAATCTTCCCCCTTAAAACTCCATTATTGCTACAATCTTCAAAATCCACAAAGTTCCAATCAACAAAGTCTTTAAAGGGGGGTTCTCACTATACATTAGAATCAAGATTCTCTCTTAACCCTGTCATCATCATCTGTGCACTGTTCATCATCCCATCACAGTTTGACACTGTTCACCTGCTTTCATCAAGTTGCTCAACAATGGCTTCCCAAAGAGTAACTGGAAAAAGGTCCACCAGAGCATCAACATCAAGGGTTGGACCCCCTTCAACACCGGTAATTGCTCTATCTTTACTCTCTGATGCATTATCTGAGAATTTCAACGACGACTTCCGAAACCGCTCTGTTATTAGACAGTATGTATACTACCCTCTGAGAGCGCCGATTTATATCTCACAGAAGTCATTGAAATGTTGAATGTTCAGAAATTTGATGAATTTTTGGAATGTGACGATAAGTATAATGGAGATTTGGTGCGATTGTTCTATACTGGAATTCTGGATAAATTCACAGGTACGAATTTTAAGTATCTTATGGATAATAAGACCTATTCTATGAATGTTGTTGTATGGAATAACTTGTTTAAGTTGGACACTAAAGATCTTCTAGAAGTAACTGATACTAAGTTTGTCGACAATTATGAGTTTAAACGTGCATTGAACTCAATGCTGCGTGAACCTTATTCGGACAACATTGTGAACAGCGATCTGTTTCCCAAAACTGTCACAACAGGTCATCTAAAATCTGTTGATCGTATTTTGCAATGGATTGTCGCTCACATCTTACGACCTAATAAAGGAGGATTTTCTAGGGTCGATCAAGCAGAGGTTCATTTAGTCTATCTACTGAAGAACAAAATCCGCATCAACTGGCCATACTACTTTACGTATCGAATGTTTGCACTACGGGATTCTACAAGAGGTACGTATTTGTGTTATGCGTCGTGTATTCAGTGCATTTTGAATAAGGTCGGGATAAAGGTTCCGGGTATTCACTATATCTCTGTTTCACCTGATCATGAATTCCAACAAAAGACCCTGACTATGATGGGTTACTTTTGGGATCCTGTCGCCAAGGAGTTCAAATTCAGACCCAAACCAACTCACCCTCATTATGATGTTCCTGATGACCAAGCGGTCGCGGAAGAACACGTACAGGAAGATCAAACTGGAAATAACATACCAACTGACGTAAATATGATGGATGAAGACAATGTGGAATGGATGGGTTCCTCTCCACCGCGTGATCCTTATGAAAATCAAGGCTGGGGAGAATGGCAACACACTGGTTGGACTTCTCTTGATGCTGCCTATGTTCCTCCCACCTATGGCTGGCAACAACAAGCTGATGAATACGAATGGCAATAGCATGAGTATTCGACTCCTACAACTCCACAGCCACAACAACATGACACTGAAGAAATCCTGGCCATGTTGAATCAGATGCAGCTGGAACAAGAGGAATTCATGAACTTACAAGAGGAACGGTATACAACTCAGGAGGAGAAGTTCACTTCTCTTTCAAATCAGTTAGACACCCACACTCAGAATTTCAACCGGTTTGCTGATGCTACAATGAACATGTTTACCACTTTGGATAATGCACTTGAACTTCAGACTCAGAATCTAACCAACAGTTTAGGCGTTCTCAATCGGGCTGTGATTGAACTGAATCAGTACTTAGAGGAGCAGCCACTCCCTCTACCACATGGACAACACTTCAGAGGCAGAGGTCATCAATTTAGGGGGAGGAGACCATGAGACATATGATCATATTTTTAGTGATTTATATCTTTTGTTTTTTATTATATGACCTATTTTTTTTCTTGCATGATGTTTTGGTTTTGCTTTCATTTTGGACTATGTTACTCTTTCTACTACTATGGAATGTATTATGTTTGCATCTAGTGTGCCGTATTTATCCTTGTTTTATCCTCGCATTAACTTCATTATATGTGGATGAATGTTAATGTATCTGTTTTGCAACTTATTGAGTGAATCTTTAAATATCATGATGCCTTAACTTTGACCACCTTCTATTTCTCTT
The DNA here is from genome assembly GCA_022829125.1 of Lathyrus tuberosus. Taxonomy (NCBI): domain Eukaryota; kingdom Viridiplantae; phylum Streptophyta; class Magnoliopsida; order Fabales; family Fabaceae; genus Lathyrus; species Lathyrus tuberosus. The sequence continues at coordinate 5,356,305 of JALAZF010000282.1, forward strand.
TTTGATGTTGTCAAAGGGGGAGAAGGATACATCTATACTAGCAGCAGAAATTGATCTATACTAGCAGCAAAAATTGAATTTTTAAAGACCTCACAAAGATAGGGGGAGTTTTCAAATTACAAAACAAGATAAAGACAGAAAATGTTGCCATCATAAAAAATAGGGAGTATGTGAGGGCAAGGTGTTTCTCATCTAGTTGCTGTTTTAATGATGTCAACAAGCAGGGTAGCCTTTAGTTTGTAATTTGGACGGTATCACTTCATTGTCGGTCGCATTGCATACAACCATTGATAATCATGTGTCTAAACATATAGGAAGGGTTCTATACAATTTCTACATGTGCATAATCATGGTGCTAGTGTTTGGTGTGCATGCCCTGTGTCTCAGTTGGTTAACACGTGTAGAAAAATCAATTTCTAGGAATTTATAGGTCTTGCGTCGACCTAATCCATGCATGAGTCGACTCATGCAATCTTGACAATTTTTGTGAAACCACCGGGAAGGCGCACGCTGACCGTTTTTATGTATGCGGTCGACACATGCTTCATGGTCACGTAGAGGTCGACGCATGCTTGGTTATTTTGTGTAGACACTTCACCAGGTAAGCGCCCGCCGATCCTCATCCAGCGAGCGGTCGACTCTTCGCTGGTTTGAGTCATTTTTCTGCATTATGTTATTTCTGTTTTGTTGTTATTTCATTTAGTTGGTTATTTTGCATCATATAAATAATTGGTTCCTTATATTTCCAATAACAAGAAACGTGAAAATACATACTGATTTTTCTCTTCATCTTCATCTTCAACCTTGTATCCTCTAACAACTACACATAATATTGTGTGAAGTGATAAAGTTCAGACTTAGGTGTATTGTATCCTTTGTTCTGGGTTGAGAATCAGTAGGTGTTTCTTGAATAAAACCTTTGGTTTTGTCCTCCAAGAATCTGGGTGATTTTGGTGGGTTTTTGCACAAATTGGTTTCTCTACAAAGATTCAGTCGTGCGAAGGTGATTGAAGAACAGAGTGTTCATTCAGTCTAGTAGCTATAGTCGGAGGATCGTATGAGAGAGATTTGGGTTCGAATTATGGAAGATCGAAATCGACCGAGTGAAGGTGATTGAAGAGTTGCGGGTTCTTGCAATCTAGTAGCGTGAGACGGTGATTTGTTCAACCAAATTCGAGGCACTTGATTCATCTTGAATCAAGGGGGGAGAAGACTTCACATCGACATCAAAGACGTTTGAGGGCTTGATTGTTCAGTTTTCTCTTGTACAAAAATTTGCAAAACAACAATATATATATATATATATATATATATATATATATATCTCAATTCCATGTTCAGAATTGGGGGCAGAGGTACCCTTAGCGAGGACGGTAGGGACTGCCTAAACAAATCGTGTTGTTCTCTCTTTCCCTACTCTTTTACGTTTTGATATTAATCGAACTTGTGAAATATCAATTGATCAAAAATTTCTGATATAGTGTAATATAGAGCTGGAAATAAACTTGTAAAAACGATATAATCCCTTGGATTGCATTTGGAATTAGCTCTACATTCACATTAATTAGAAATTCACACTTGGAGTGTCACACACGCCAAGTGTGCGATAAATTGATTAAGTGCAAGCTCTAAAGCACTTTGTGATTAAATTTTGTCATCCTATCTCGTTGGTGATTGGAAAATTACAAGTAAATTTAATTTGGTTGAATACATTATGTTTCTGTTGATTCATCTATTTTTCTCTTCCGTCGCATCATTCCAAGCGGTGTTACGCATATCCGATCTTTCTGGTAATGGTTTGTTGTAGACGAGTGATTTAGTGGTTGCTTCCGTAACAAAATTTTAAAACCAATTTTTGGAACACCATTAGCATGTATTAAATTGTGGGATCTATTTAACCCCCCCTTTTAGATCCAAGCCATCGTCTAACAGGGTGGATAAGATAGGATGACGAGGCTGATGTTCTGACATTATATTGTAAGGATCAAAATGTTATCAGATATTTCATCCAATATGGCTGGAACAAGAACACTGACAGGTATAATCAACTAATCAGGAATCTTGATGAAGGAAAGGTTGTTATTTTGAAGGGTGTGGACACTAAGGATCAACTGTCTGTTATGTTTACTAATTCCTTATATGGAAATATACTTGAGAACATAAGCTGTGAAGTAAGAACTAGGACTCTTGAGGAGTTGTAGCAATTACAGAAATGGAGGAATGCAACACTTATCGCATCTTTCCTCTATTTTTTTATGCTTGGTAGGCCTGAGCAAGTGACTGTAGTTAAGGGATGAAACAAAAGATCTATGCAAGATAGAAGGATTGCTTTGAAGAAGACATGTTTTAAGGCTACAGTAAGGGATTTCAGTGTTAACACTCCTAAAACACGTGACTGCAATAAGAAGTGTAAAAGGATCTTTGACAAGACCAAGATGTGGAAGATTACCTGAAGATGATTTAATTATGTGTTTCCATCCGTGTTATGCTTGCATGCATTTTGTTCTTCCATTAGAGTTGTTTGTTTCCATTGCAATTTTGTGCTTCCATTTATGCTTGTTTACATTTACTCTAATTTTTTGTCAATTTTTGGCTAAAAAGGGGGAGTAAAATATTAGTATGAAATGAATTTACTTAATTCATGATGTTGAATCAGGTGTCATGACTTCATGTCATGTTTATTCTACTGCTTTGGAAGAGTAGTTTTCATTGTTGTTGCTTATTGTATGCAACCATTTAGGAGGAGCATGATAGTCATGTCATGCTTGCTGCTGCTACTGATTTGGAACTATATGCTCTGATTTCCATTTGCTGTTTCTGGGAGAATGCAATTTCATTGTTGAGTTTGGTGCTTTTGAAGTGTGGTTCTCTTGTATGAACTTGCAAGAGTTCGTGTGTGTTTTTCTTGTGATTTAGGTTTTCCCCTTGAGGGGGAGTATTGGTTATGTATGTAGGGGGAGCGTTGTACCTGTTTGTTCTGTAGCTACAAAGTTGTAGTTTGTAAAAAGCTTACATGTTCTCATGTAGCTTGTGTTGTTCTAGTTGACATTGTGCTGTTTGGTGTGCTCTATTTCCTTGACAGTTTTGGGTTTGTGGTTCTTGTTGTCTGGTGTTTCTGTTTTGATTCTGTTGTGTATACCTCTGATGTGTGCTAAGGTTGTTTTAGCCAAAAAATTTCCAAACGGGGAGATTGTAAGTTTTGTGGTTTTTGGATTGACAACATTTTGGTAAAACATGTTGTCATCAAGATGTTATGTCAGATGTTCTGCTATGACAGTCAGACATCATGTTCAGCATGATGTTGTGACATGTGCCAGGACATGTTATACCAGAAAGTTAGGGCATGAATGTTTTGGTATTTTTAGTGTGATTTTTTAGTGTGTTTTAATTCACACGTTTGCGTTATCCAAGGAGGGATATTGTGGGAACTTCTGCTTTGACAGATTGTGTTGTTTTTCGTAAAAAGGATCTTTGAACCTTTTTAGGAAACTTTGTATTTTGTTCCTATTATTGTGCAAGAGATTATGCTTATGATTTAAAGCTGATTCCTGGTGGTTTTGCGCTTCAAAAGCCCAAGCCCAAGTGGACAGAAGGTTATTTCAAGAGAATACCTAACCCTATTGTGAGGTGGATATTGCGTGGAATTTGAAGAATAAGGATTAGCCGTACATTTGAGTCTATTTAGGGTTTAATGTGTTTTTGTTTGTATGTCACTCTTGTATCAGGTTTGATGCATTGAGTTGACTGGTTTTTCATTGTTAATTGTTCACTCTAAAGCTTTTAAGCAAGAGTGTATTGTTATTAGTTGAAGCTTTTAAGCAAAACTAAGTATTGTACTTGGAAGGGTTGGTACTTCTATTTTGGGTTGTAGTTGAATTGTCACTGGTTTGTGACTGATAGGAAGTGAGAGATGGATCTCATATCTAGAGGGTGGCTAGGTAGAAGTTGCATAAGGTAGTGATTAGGCGAGAAGTTGTAAACGAGGAAGTTTAGCTTTGAACTAATACTATCATAGTGAATTTCCTTCCTGGCCTGGTAGCCCCCAGATGTATGTGAGTTGCACCGAATTGGGTTAACATCTACTGATATTATTTTTATTTTTCTGTCATTTATTTTTGTTTTGCATATTTGTGAGTGATCAAGTGTTTTGATCCCAGTGTTGTGACATCTGTCTCGACATCTGGTATCTGCGTGCCAAAATTTAATTATTTATCTTTCTATCATTTATTTTTCTGCATATTTGTGAGTGTTCAAACTGTCTTGATCCTAGTGTTGTGACATTTGTCTCGACATCTGGTATCTGCGTGCCAGAAATTCAATTGGCATCAGAGCAGGTCACCCTATTATGTTTTTGGGTGAGCTCCAGGGGTTTTTGTTTTTTTTCTGGCACTATGGACAAGGAAGGAGGAGGGAATGTGAATAGACAACCTATCTTAGATGGAACCAACTATGACTATTGGAAGGCACACATGGTGGCTTTCTTAAAATTCATGGATAGCAAAACTTGGCAAGCTGTCATCAAGAGCTAGGAACATCTTGTGGTTAAAGATAAAGATGGGAATGAATCTTTGAAACCTGAAGAGGACTGGACCAAGGAAGAAGATAAGACTGCTCTTGGAAACTCCAAAGCCTTGAATGCTTTATTCAATGGAGTTGACAAGAACATCTTTAGGTTGATCAACACTTGTACTGTGGCTAAGGATGCTCGGGAAATTCTCAAGACAACTCATGAAGCACATCTAAGGTAAAAATGTCTAGACTTCATCTGCTTATTACCAAATTTGAAAATCTAAAGATGAGGGAAGATGAAAGTATTCATGACTTTCACATTAATGTTCTTGAAATAGCTAATGCCTTTAGTGCCTTGGGAGAAAAGATATCAGAAGAAAAGCTGGTTAGGAAGATTCTTAGGTCTCTCCCTAAGAAATTTGACATGAAGGTCACAACCATTGAAGAAGCCCAAGACATCAGCAGTATGAGAGTTGATGAGCTAGTGGGGTCACTTCAAACTTTTGAATTGACCATGAATGATAGAATTGAAAAGAAGAACAAAAGAATTGCTTTTGTATCTGTTATACCCCAAATTTTACCCTCAGATCCGTTGATCTCTCGCACATCATATTAGGTCAATCATATTGCACAGCTAACCCTTTCACCTGTTTTTTTTTTTCCTTTTTTTGCCTGTGCTTGTTTCTTTTCTTTTTCAGGTGTTATTTTAATCAAGGTTTCTGATGGAACTTTGGATCAAATAAGTCTCTAAGATTTATCTCCATAACCCTAACCTTGATCCTCTCCATGACCAAATTTTTATCCACATCATACACCCTCATTTGTCACCTTTAATTCCTAAACAAGTCCATAGTCCATCTTTAACCAATTTTATCCAATTTTTCATTTATCATTTTTATTCTTAAACAATTTCTTAGTCCTTCATTAACAAAACTTTTATCCATTTTCACTTCTAGTCATCAACACTAATTTTTCTTAAGTCATGATCATATTCAAATTTCGAAATTCACCCCTTTTATTATCATTCTGTTGTTTTCTTTTCTAATCATCTATTTTATTTTGCTACAAAAATAGAAAACCAATGCTAACATATTTGTGCATAAGCCCACCACAATGAGCCCCATCGTGACCAAAAATGTTACAAAAATATGGTAATGGAATGCATTAGCCTAGAACCAATAGAAAATGAGCAGCCTGCTTTGACTTTTCAACTTAGTTTTTCTGACCAATGGAGAGGTGACATTTGGCATACCAAAAACCCAAAACACCCAACTTGCTTTCTCCTCCCTTAGCCGTGTTTGCAAAATTCAGAATAGAAGAGAGAAATTCCAACGTGTCAAATTCAGCTCCCAATTCGTTTCAATTTCCTTGGCGCGTGATTTCTTCCAATTTAATTCTCCAATTCATTTGCCCGTTGAGCTTCCAATGCTTCAATCCCTCACAAACGGCTCAGAAGATTGATCGTTGCAGCACAACCGAGACCTCAATTCAAGCACAGCCCATACGCGTGGCTCAAGATGCACTCGAGGCTATTGCTGCATTAATTGCTCTCTCCCCAAGATAAGCTCCTGCGGCTGCTGCGCATTCAATGCCGTGAACCAACTCGCTGCCTATAAAAGGGGGACGTTGCTCATTTGCAAGGGACCAACAATGACCATCAACCACATCTGTTTACATAGCAAAACACTCTAAAGAGTTTTGAGTTTCCATTGCGCAAGTGAAAGGGTGACTGTAGCTGTGCTAGCTCGAGCAGAAGGGAGAGGAAGCAAGGACATGTTCAAGAACTTGCTGTTAGCTTGGAAGAGAGGTATGTAACTTCACCCCACCCTCATTCAGCATAGCAACATCATATGCATCCTTACATGGTTTCTGTGTTATTTTTGTCATTCATAATATGAATCTGATATATGAGGATTTGTGTTTTGGATGTATCATGTTTAAGTTCAGTTTTGATTTTTGGTTGAATGCATAACATTGGTCAATCCGCTCTGTGCTTATTTGTTGATTACCTTGTTGAGTTTGTTTAATTGCCATTGTTAAGTTTATAACAGATGCATATGTGACTGCTTCTTGGTGTTTTCAAAATGTATGTTCAAATTGTTGATGTACCTCTCTTTCTGTTATTCATGCTGGTACCATTTGTATGCCTAAGCTAGGGTAGTTTCTTCATGTTTAAGAAAGCTGTCAAGCCTTGTGACATGGCAGGCATCCTTTGTTATTTTGAACTTGTGCAAAGTTTGATTGTTGTATCTATAGTTATCCGTTTCTCTTTGCTACAACTGTAAGGTGCGTGAAATATGTTTGAATCAAGTTTGTCATATGCGTTACAGTTGATATGCTGTCATTTGAATCATGTTCATAAGTGTTGCAGCTTTACATCTACCATATCATGTTTGTTTTCTTATGTGTCACTTTGAGTAACATTTGGTGAAAGACTGAACTTATCATATGTGCCTGGCCTTAGTTTAATCTATCTATGTAACTGTTAAGTTCTGGTTTCTAACATGTGAATTAGTTCCTCAAGATGTGAAATTGACCATGCCTCTCTATGTACTAATGTCTTGTTTAGACAGTAATCTATGCAAATGCTTATGTGATATCAGTGTGTTTACCATGCCATTATAAGTTTGTTCATCTGGTATGCCAAACTGATAGAGTATACATAATCTGTCCAAGACCTCAACCTCTATCTATACATGACCTGCCTGCATTTATATTCGCCCCTAAATTGTTTGTTAGAATAGTTGACTTCTTGATGTATTGCATATCAGTTTTGTGATGAACATGCCTCGATGAATATGTCAAAGTCCCTGATTTGCCAAAGCCTTGCCTTAGTGTCTCTTACTTGCTTTTCAAGCCATTGCTGTCATATTAGGATATGTAGTCTTGCCAATCATGTTTGAAATGCAATCTTGCTCAAGTTTTAATGTGAACCATGAAATGTCCTTGTGGTGCTATCCACACCCTAATACTTGCCATTCTGAATCTAATACATATGTTTTTGGTGTATATGCTTGTATGATGTTGGTTTAATTTGGTCTGCTGCTACCTTTTAAATGATACTACTTGAATGCACTTGGTTGTTATGACTGTCTTGTATCATGTCCTACCTTTGAAATAGATATGAAGCCTTAGATTAATATGGAGAGTGCATAGTCTGTTATATGATATCCATGTCTAAATGCTATTAGGATGAGATGTCATTTTGTATGAACAATTGTGGTTATCCTTGTTTCATGACAGTGTTGTATTTCGAAATTGCTATGAGCCCATGTGTAATCTTAATCTAGTTTTAATGCATGAACCACACTGAATGCCTGCTGTCGTTATTGTTACTTTGATACCATCATTCTGTCAACAGTCATGGGTTGAATTGCTATTGAATGCTAAAACATGTCACCAAAACCGATTGCATTGTGTCTGATATGCCATCATGTTTTTTATTAGACACCTTAAGTAGCTAATGCTGCTGTCTTGGCCTTTTGGTTTTCCTACATTTGTGTCATTCAATCATATTAATCATGTAATCTGATTCTGAAACATCTTTGTTTTCATTTACTCAACATGTTCAGCATTTAACTTGTGCCATTCTGGAAAATTCAACATAATGCCATGCTGATATTGGATCATTGATCTACTTGTTTGTTCACTAGTTGCATGCCAAGATGTTTCCTTTTACTAAACCTCTTATGAACACACTTACTGCTATGACTATGTTGGAATTTACCACTTTGCACATTCAGATTTTATTTATCAACTTGCATGATTAGGACACTCCCTTTACACACATGTAGTAGCCCATTAATTTTCGAAACAATGATGTTCGTTTCTGTTGTATTTGGTTTGGTTATGGTTGATATTTGGTGGTTGGTATGCTTATCACTTTTACATGGACAGTTTATAGGGTGAATTTGTTTGTTGTCCAACGTGTATGAAATGCCATGACTGTAAGTGTTATCACATGCTTTTTGTTCCATCTGGTTTGGAGTTTGTCTGCTGATGAATGGCTTAGTTTTGTCAGCATTGTCGTGAATGGTTGATGTTGGTTGGTTTTGAAATTTGAGAAACGCGCGCATGTAAGACTCATATATTTATCAAAGCACATTATGACCGGATGAACACGCCGTCCCAACGGTCACACACATGCACATAACTACCTTGCCTACCCTTAGGACTGGGGTTCGAACCCCCCTCGCCCCAGTCCTTTTATTTTTTTCTGAATTTCGCTGGCTTTAGAGTATGTGTGTGTGTATCCATCCTTTGTCAAGCTCGCGCGTCTGGCTCCTTTGGTTATGGTTTTAGGCCGTATAGGAAAGGTCTTGGGTTCAATCCCTTAAAATGCAACTTCTTCTTTTAATCACTTGGTTGATTTAGTTTTATCTTCTTAAGTTTTTACTTCATATTCAAAGTACCATAACTTGTTTTCTATCCTTTTTCTTCTTTTCTTTTTACTATGTTCTTCTTGTCGAATCTTTTTTTTTATATAAGAGAAAATGACAAAAATATGTATTTTGAGGCCATTATTAATGATAATATTAGAGATGCTTATTAGAATGTTTATTGTACTTCCTTGTGCACCTTGCCATGTTATCTTTGCTTATCCTGCTTGATCATATCTAATATGTGTCTCTAGCTTGGAATTGATATACTGGTTTTGTTTATCATGTCAATTTATTCATGTACTTTGTTCTCCTTATCTTTGTGAGTTTTCTATATGTTTGTCTTCCTAAAGATTTAAGCATATTGTTTTTCATCCTTTAATATCATTCTACATGTTTGTCTTCCTAAAGATTGAAGCATGTTGTCATCATTTGTTTAATTACTCTACTTGAAGCATATGCATCCCATCCATACTCTTATCATGAAACATATTGCCATCCTCATGCTTATGTTACTTCCATCATATTATCTCATATCAATGTTGTAACTCGTATCATGCCTTACTTCGTTATTTTATCACTTGTATGTCTATTATATCCTATTTCCATTTTGTATTCTTATTTGCTATTGTCCAAACCTTTTCAAAACAATATAAAAAATTCTCGATCCAACGTCGAGCCCATTTTCTACCCATGTAAGTCGATCGCCTTCGGGCATCGCATTCAACCTTTTGGTCACAAGACACAAGTCTAGCATCACCTCGCTAGCACCATCGCCTAAACTACGTAATTTAATCGCATTAATATCCAAAGGAAAATCCCATGCATGATAATCATGTTATTGTGCATGGTGCATATCATTTGCATCCATACTCGTCACATTAAGATAAGCCATGACTCCCATATTAACCTAAGTAACCTCTTAGGAAGAAACTTTGTTTCTTGGCCTTATCAAAGCCATAGAAATCACAACTAGCCTTAGGAGATAGTTCTTAAACTCTTAGTGATATTCATCATAATGAATTTATCACTCCCCCTACTGACTAAACTTCAACATAGGTCCATTACAACTAGATTTAGAGAGTTCCTAAACTCTACAATGAGCTTGTACTCATTTCCCCTCTGAGTATTGACCATAGTCAATCATTCAGTAGACGTAGAACTACGCATACTCTGATTCTATTCCCGAGGATACGTAGGCGTAAAGTGCGATGCTTTATCGAGTATACTTAGATACTAACCCCTAGGGTTTCCCAACCTTTAGCATAGAACCTTTAATAAACAGATAACAAATAACATAATTGAATCAAGAGGTTCCTGTAGAGTACTACAGATATCTAGGATGCTAACACCTTCCCTAGGTATAACCAACCCCCGAACTTAGAATCTTAGTGCATTTGCATTGCATTGTGGGAATTCGGTTCTTTCTCCCTTCCTTTGGATAAATCAAAGACCGGTGGTGACATTAAAAATACGATACAAGTTAATTAATAATTTGTTATCCAATTTTCACCGCGACAGAAATGGCGACTTCACTGGGGACACTTCTCATAAGAGGGTTCCCCCTAACTTGTTTAATCATGTTATTTGTTATATATTTGTATTTGTTATGCTTGCTTGGGTTGTCACTTTGAGTGGTGAGGAGTCCTAGACCCGGACATGAGTATAACTATAGGAGATGATATGGTCAAGGGTACTTTGACGGAGTCGATTCCTGAAAAGTCGAATTGAGAAAATCATCGCTCAGTTTAGGTTCTTTTGAACTTAATATTGTTTGAACGAGTACATTCGTGAAAACGGTATTAACTTCGACCAAGAACCTTTAAGACTGAGGACCGTAACACCTTTAAACCAACTTGGCCTTTTAGGACGTAGTGCGGTGACTATGCGGGAGTCCATTTCCAAATAGTTGTCACGCGATACTACACTCAGACGAGATTCTCTTGAGAATATTATTGACTAACCGAGTAATTTGGGAAGTCGATAATATCCGAAAGATGGGTCGTAGACTCTGGGAACTCTTAGAACCCGTTCGGCAGGTACATTCTAAAACCACACCACCCTATGGGATGGGTAGACCTTGACTCCACTCATGCTCCTTTGAACCTAGGACTTTTTGTTTGCTTGTTTGTGTGCCCTTTTGTTTGTGTGTTTGCGCATACATGCATACATAAGCATCATTTTCGTTCAAGTTCGTGGAGTCTGAGTCTTTTATTTACGTCGTAGGGTACCATGGACAATGGAAGAAGGAACACCGTGAAGTATACTTACAAGAGTTTTGACACAGGTGACCTAAGGAGGTTGGAGACTCTGTTGGTTGATCCAAAAGGATTCGAGCGTAGATATGGGGCGCTTTTGTTTTTGTTGAAGGTGAATGTTGATCAAGGGCTTCTCTCCACCCTACTTCAGTTTTATGACCCGGTATATCATTGCTTCACATTCCCTGATTACCAACTGGTGCCTACTCTTGAGGAATATGCATGTCTGACTGAGATACCTATTTTGGATAAGTCTCCTTCCCCATTTTTGGTAAGGACCCTAAGGAACAAGAGATTGCTAAGGCGACACATTTGGAGTTAGCGGACATCCGAGGGAATATGACTACCAAAGGAGGGATTTCTGTTTTGCCTATGAAATTTCTGGTGGAGAAAGCTTATCATTATGCCAGGCGTTCTGACATGGCTGCCTTTGAGGCTATATATGCTTTAATGATTTATGGCACCTTTCTGTTCCCCAATCTCAAGGACTATGTGGACCTCAATGCTATCAAGATATTCATGAAGAGGAACCCTGTCCCTACTTTGTTAGCTGAAGCTTATCACACCATACATTCGAAGCATGCCAAAGGAGGGCAGATCACCTGTTGTGTACCCTTATTGTACAAGTGGTTTACTTCGCAATTGCCCAAGGCTAACATTTTTTGGGACCCTAAAAAAGGATGGTGGTCTAAGAAGATCATGGCCCTTACTCATTCTGACGTTGATTGGTATAACCCTTATAGGTACGAGGATGTCGTGATTATTGATAGCTGTGGAAAGTTCGAGAATGTGCCTCTTCTTGGCATACAAGGAATAACCAGTTACAATCCGGTCTTAGCTCGCAGACAGTTCGGTTACCCTTTGAAGGTCAAGCCTCTTGGTATTCATACAGAAGGATTTTTCTCCAAGGATTACGAAAAGCAGGAGGAATTGAGGGGCAGAATTTTAGAAGCCTGGAGGGACAAACACAAGAAAGATAGGAATGCTTTGGGGAAGCATAATTGTGTCTCCATGGACCCCTACCTACAATGGGTCAGAAGAAGGGCTATTGAACTAAGGATGCCCTATCATCGCCAAGAGCCTATGGTCTTGAATGAAGAACCTGTCTTCATCTTTGCATCTGAGACAGAGGAATTAAAGATCGCCTTAAGGAAAGCTCAGCAGATAGGGAATGCTTGGAAGGATAAGTGTGAGGTGCTTGTGGAAGAGAACGAAGCACTTCAAAGACAACTAAAGGCACAAAGTGAGGAAGTTCTCTCTTGCAAAAGAAGGAAGTTACAAGAAGACCCGAGTCCCTCAAACCCTGAGTCTACTTCGTGGGAGGCGATAATAGATGAGCTGGTTCTCGAGAAGTCCCGAATGGAAGAAGAGATTAAGAAGTACAAGCTAAGATTATTGGGGGAATCTCCTTAGGCCTTTTATTAGCCTTTATTTAATTATTGTTAAAAACTCTTATAAGAATATCAACGGTTGTAATGTTTTCCTTACGAATTTTTAATTCCCGTTTCTTTCACTTGTAACAAATTTTGTATGATTAATGAAATCAGGTCCGTTGGTATTCTGTGACGATTACAAATACTCAAATTCCACGAACTTTTGCATCTCATTGCATTTGCATTCTCATTCTCATTCACTTCAAAGAACTCAAAGTTTGCTGTTTTTAGATATCGTAAAATGGATCATGGAAGGAAAGGAACGGTACCATACACCTTCAGGGTTCTTGATGTGGAACAGTTGAGGGAACTAAGAGGTCGGATAAGGGATCCAGATGCCTTCGCCGTAAAGCACGGGCATATTCTCTCTTTATTGCAGGTACAAGTAGCTGAGGGTTTATTAGAGACATTGGTTCAACTCTACCATGTGATCTACCACTGCTTCATCTTCCAAGATTTCCAGTTGATGCCCACTTTGGAAGAGTATTCTGCCTTATTAGGGATACCCGTCAAAGATTCACCCCCGTTCTACGGTGGAGAAGGAAGACCCAGTCAGGAAGACATCGCAAGAGTGACTCGCATCAAGCTGATAGAGATCCAGACGCACATGAGGTGCAGAAGAGGGATCGACGACTTGCCTGCTCAATTCTTATTTGAGAAAGCTCAAGAGTTCGCCGACCAAGAAAAAACTAGGGCTTTCGAGAATCTTTTCGCACTACTGGTTTATGGTCTATTTTTGTTTCCGAATGTTGAGAATTTCGTCGACGTTCATGCAATCAGGATCTTCATGCTCAAGAACCCGGTACCAACGTTGTTGGCCGATGCATACCACTCGATCCATTCGAAGATCCTGAAAGGAGAAGGTCAGATCGTATGCTGCACTGCTATCCTCTATAGGTGGTTTATTTCGCACCTACCGAAGACCACGACCTTCTGGGATGTGAGGGATGGCCCTGAATGGCCCGTTAAACTCATGGATCTGACCCACTCAGATGTTGTTTGGTATGATCCGATATACGGAGGAATTCCCATGATTCACAGTTGCGGAGATTTTTCCAATGTGCCTCTTCTTGGCACGAAAGGGTGCACCAGTTACAACCCTGTTCTCGCCCGTCGCCAACTTGGACATCCGATGAGCAAAATACCAGATTCGGAGAACTTGAAAAGAATTTTCCTCTATGAAGGAGAAGACCTCCAGCTGAAGATGCAAATTCTATTCGCCTGGCGTCAAATCAACAGACAAGGAATGACTGCAACAACAAACCCTGACTGCACGATTACAGAATCTTACCTAGAGTGGTCACGTAAATGAGCCCTCGCTCTGACGATGCCATATCCTCAGCCCAAGCCTCCTGTAATAGAATCAGATGAAGTTTCAAGACTGAAGGCAGAAGTGGAGAAGCTGACACTGGACAAGTACATATTGCAGGAAAGGATTGACAAGTTGATGGAAGAACTCGGTGAAAGAAATGGGGCATCATCCAGCGGAGCGAAGCCCTAGTTCCTCTTTGTTGTATTCTGTTTTTTATCGTACTAAAAGCCCTGAGGGTGTACCATTTGTAACAAAGTTTTAAAATTTTAATAAAAACTAGTTTCCAATCGCGATATTTAACTACACTTTCGAGTTCCTTGAAGTGAATGTTGCATCATGTTGCATCATACGCATCATTTCGCATTGCATCCGCATATCATTTTGCATCTCATCTGCATTTTCGCATATACATGTGCATTTCTTCGGTGTCTCATTATCCTTTTATCTTCTTCAGTTGTTGTTGTTATTGCCACCACCCTGAGTCCCCTGCATCGTTACAACATCCGGACACAGCCTTGAAAAGAAAGAATGTCTGAGAATTGCGAGAATCTGGATCAGGTCAACAACGAGCTCACTGAATTGAGAGTAGGAATGGGGCAGATCATGGAAGCCTTGAATATTATACGAGCAACAATGGATACACAAGCCACTGTAGTCTCAGAAATCATCACCACGACTGTTGCACCACCGGTTATACCTGTCGTAAATCCCACTCTGGGGATGCCATTCGAATTCATGCGAGCCACGACCCCTCAATCCACGCAACAAGTGGCGCCATTGCTCAGTGAGAATCAACAGGCTATTCCGACTTATGTTCCGCCTGTGGTACAGACCCAATTCCAACCTGTTTTCCAGAACCAGCAGTATTTTGATTGTATGTCTGTAGAAGAGGGTGACAGTAACGAGAAGTTGAGAGCCAACATGGAGGTTATGTAGAGAAAGCTGAAGGCTATGGAAGGAGACGGCATTTTCAGTTCTGACCTTAAAGATATGTGTCTAGTCACCGACCTAGTGATTCCACCGAAATTCAAGTTACCAAGCTTTGAATTGTATTCTGGTGCCACGTGTCCTAAGGCACACCTAGTCATGTATCTCCGAAGAATGACAGCTTATATGGATAATGATAAGTTAATGATCCATTGTTTCCAAGACAGCCTGAAGGGCACTGCCGCAAAGTGGTATTTAAGCTTAGACCAATCTCAGATCAAGTGTTTCCAGGATGTTATGGACATCTTCATAAAGCACTATAAGTACAACTTGGATTTAGCTCCTGATCGTAGACAGCTATTGACCATGACTCAGAAGAACACAGAGTCGTTTAAAGAATATGCTCAAAGATGGAGGGAGACTGCATCACAAGTTGAACCGCCATTGACTGAGAAGGAATTAGCCGATTGGTTCGTAGATACTGTAAGACCAGAATTCTATGAGAAGATGATCAGTAATATCGGCACAAATTTCTCTGATATCATTGCAATTGGTATGAAGGTGGAGGCAGGCCTGAAAAGTGGAAAGGTAGCCAGTTCACCAAATAGTTCTACTAGCACCGCTATCAAGAAGTCTCCGGGTAACTTCCATAAGAAGAAAGAAGGCAAGACTAACGCTATTTTGACAGGAAAGAGGCAAAATCCTAGTTGGAAACGATCTCTATTCCAACCACAACCAGGTCTCAGTTTTCCTCAACAACCGGTTTACCCCGGTCAGTTCGCACAACAACCCTACGTGGCGTCTGTTACGCCCACTTTTAATCATCAGATAATGCAGCAAGCTCCTGCTTCCCAGTCACCAAATCAACAACAGTGGCCAAAGAACCAGAATCAGAATCACCAGCAACAACGGCGGCCAGTACCACAGCAAAATACCCCGCCAAGAAGACAAGCGGTGACACCAAATTTTCTGCCCATACCAATGACGTACACAGCATTGTATCCTTCGCTGGTGGAGCAAGGATTAATCGTTACTAGGCCATTGGGGCCACCATCTGAAAAAGCTATGCAGTTCTACAATCCTAATGCAACATGTGCTTTCCATCAAGGAGGAGTAGGCCACGATTTAGAAGGGTGTTTGGCGCTAAAGAATCTAGTGAAGAGTCTGATGGAGAAAAATATCCTGTCTTTCGCTAACAACCAGCCAAATGTGAAAAACAACCCCTTGCCAACACATGGATCAGCCAATGCTATCGAAGACGAGAGCGGTGAAGTACTGGTCTCAGATGCAACAAAGATTAAGACTCCCTTGAAGATGTTTCATGCCAAGCTATTCAGCGCCGGTTTGGTCAAAGATTGCCATGATGGTTGTAAAAAGTGTGACGGTAATAATGAAGGGTGTCAGTTGGTTCGAAATGATATCCAACAATTGATCAATGAAGGTTTCCTACAGGTTTTTAGAAAGGAAGGCAAAGTAGCAGTGATTGAACCAGTGTTTAATTTACCAAAGCAGATGCCAGCGCTTGATGAAGAAGAGTACATATCAGTAGTCCCTGTGTTCAACAATCCAGGGGCAGCTACCGTGAGCCCTGTGTTCAACAATCCGGGGGCAAGTACCATGAGTCCGGTGTTCAGACAACCAGTTCCAAGATTCAACAGGTCTAAAACTGTTTCTCCTGATAATCATACAAGGAGGAATAATCTCCCAAGACCAGTCCCGTTCAGATTCAGGGGAACCAAAGCAGTACCGTGGGTCTACGAAGGCAGTGCAAGTGGAAAGTGGAAGGAGGAAACGATCCCAAGGAAAGAGGTGGGGGTCATTATAGAAGAACCGGTCCCAAGGAAAGAGGTGGGGGCTGATGAGAAGAACGTGTCTAATATAGCGGGAACAGGAAGAATGATGAGGAGTGGAAGGATTCTCCCCCCTATTAACAAAGAAATGTCAGATAAAGAGAATGAGGTGCGTGTACCCACCAATGACAAAAGTAAAGAAGTAATCTCCAAGGAGGACGATGAAGAATTTCTCAAGATAATAAAGAGGAGTGACTACAGGGTTGTGGATCAGCTTCACCAGACCCCGTCCAAAATTTCTATTTTATCCCTATTGATTAATTCACCAGTCCACCGGTCAGCACTACAGAAAGTATTGGCTCAGGCTCATGTGGCCCAGGACATTACCGTCGGACAATTCGATCATGTTATCTCTAACATCACTGCTTGCAATACGCTCAGCTTCAGCGATGAAGAATTAACCCAATCAGGTCGGAATCACAATCTCGCTCTGCATATATCAATGAAGTGTCAGGAGGACACATTGGCCAGAGTTCTTGTGGATACAGGATCCTCTCTAAATGTCCTACCGAAGAGGGCCCTCGACAAGCTAGCATACAAAGGAGGGATCATGAGACCCACGTCGTTAATTGCCAAAGCTTTTGATGGCTCACGAAGATCCGTGATGGGGGAAATTAAGCTGCCAGTTTTGATTGGACCCCAGGAATTCAATGTTCTGTTTCAGGTTTTGGACATTAACCCTGCCTATAGCTGCCTACTGGGAAGACCCTGGATCCACGAGGCAGGCGCTGTTACTTCAACCTTACACCAAAAGATGAAGTTTGTGTCCGATGACAAGCTGGTCATCATCCATGGGGAAGAAGACTTAATGGTTAGTAACTTGTCGTCTTTCCGTTATATTGAGGCTGACGAAGATGCATTGGAAACTTCTTTTCAAGCCCTGGAAATAGCCAACGCAGTTACGGTTGACAATGAGGAGACAGTGGTACCAGAATATCCATCTTTTGCTTCGTATAAGAGTATCCAGTCTGCCCTTCAAGACGGTGTGCCCGCAGGTTGGGGTGAAGTGATTGAGGTTGAGAAGAGAGTCAGACACCAAGGGTTGGGTTACAGACCAACTCTAGAAGAAGAGGCTGCTTCAGGTTCAAAAGAAAGAAGAATGAAGATAAAGACCGTACAGGAGACATTTATCAGCGGTGGCCATCAAGTCCACGCAATCATAGGAAGCACTGAAGAAGACGAAGATATTGATCGTTTGATTTTTCGCCAAGAAGGCGCATTATGCAACTGGGAGTCCATTGAGATCCCAATTCTGTACCCGGAACTAGAGTAACTTGTCTAGATTTGTTGTTTTCATCTCCCTAGTCTTGCCCAAAGCTAGTGGATTGTTTTGTACGGGCCTCCGTTTTCAAACTTTAAATCAATGAAATGACTCTTTTGCTAAAATTTTTGTTGTTTTGCTTTATTGCATTTTGTTTCTAAAAATGGCAATCTTTTCAAACAAAAGCATCTCCATCCCGCATGTTCTTGAATTATTGTGCTTTTAATAATATAAGTCATTCTACTATGCAGAATGAATCATAAACCTATTGTATTCAATGACCCTGATCTTACCATTGACTTCGACTCCCCTGTCTATCAAGCCGAGGAGGAGGAAGATTATGAAGAATCCAAGTATCTAGCAGATATGTGTGATTACCAGTATGCAGACCTCCAACCTCAGAAGAGCAGGTGAACGTCATCAATCTTGGCACCGAGGAAGAGAAGAAAGAGGTTAAGATTGGGGCATCCCTGAAGCCAGAAATTAGACAGCGGCTGATTTCACTCCTTGAAGAGTATGTGGATGTGTTTGCTTGGTCCTACCAAGATATGCCTGGTTTAGATACAGATATTGTGGTTCACAAGCTACCGCTTAAGCCTGAGTGCCCACCAGTGAAACAAAAGCTTCGCAGAAGTCATCCAGATGGCCCTCAAAATTCGAGACGAAGTCAAGAGACAGTTGGATGCCGGTTTTCTAGCAGTTTCCAAATACCCGGAGTGGGTAGCTAATATTGTTCCAGTCATGAAGAAGAATGGAAAGGTACGAATGTGCGTGGATTATAGGGATCTTAACAAGGCTAGTCCCAAGGATGATTTTCCTTTACCACATATCGACATGTTGGTGGACAACACAGCTCGTTTCGCAATGTTCTCCTTTATGGATGGTTTTCAGGTTACAATCAGATCAAAATGGATCCAGCTGATATGGATAAAACCACTTTTATTACCCCATGGGGCACTTATTGTTATAAGGTTATGCCTTTTGGACTAAAGAATGTTGGGGCAACTTACCAAAGAGCTATGGTAACCCTGTTCCATGATATGATCCACAAAGAGATAGAAGTGTATGTGGACGATATGATAGCCAAATCTCGAAATGAAGAAGAACATGTAGACCATCTGCTAAAGTTGTTCAAGAGACTTTGAAAGTATCAACTGAGGTTAAACCCTGCAAAATGTACCTTTGGAGTCAGGTCAGGGAAGTTATTGGGTTTCATTGTTAGCCAGAAAGGCATTGAAGTGGATCCGGATAAAGTGCGAGCTATTCAAGAAATGCCAGCTCCACAAACAGAGTCTCAAGTCAGAGGTTTTTTGGGCCGTTTGAATTACATCTCCCGGTTCATCTCCAATATGACCCCGATATGTGCTCCGTTCTTCAAATTACTACGCAAGAATCAACCGATAGAATGGAATGCTGAATGTCAACAAGCCTTTGAGAAACTAAAGAGTTATCTCCAAGAGCCTCCTATTTTGATTCCTCCGGTCCCTGGAAGGCCACTCTTTATGTATCTGACAGTTTTGGAAGAATCCATGGGCTGCGTTTTGGGACAGCATGACGAGACTGGCCGGAAAGAGCATGCAATCTATTATCTGAGCAAGAAGTTCACAGACAGTGAAAGCCGTTACTCAATGCTTGAAAAGACTTGTTGCGCTCTGGCTTGGGCCGCCAAGCGCCTGAGACAGTACCTGATTTGTCACACCACCTTGTTGATTTCCAAAATGGACCCGATAAAGTACATCTTTGAGAAACCCGCTCAAACAGGTAGACTTGCCCGTTGGCACATGTTATTGTCCGAATATGATATTCAATATGTCACTCAAAAGGCTATTGAAGGAAGTGTTCTTTCGGAATATCTTGCTGATCAACCAGTTGAAGACAACGAACCACTCAAATTTGATTTCCCTGATGAGGACATTATGGCAGTGAAAGATGGTGAAGAGTCAAGTTCTGAAGATGATCCCAGGGCCGAATATAGGTGGAAGATGATGTTTGATGGTTTGTCCAATTACAAGGGGCATGGAGTAAGTGTTGTTATGGTTAATCCGGAAGGTGGCTACACCCCTTTTACAGCTAGATTGGATTTCGGATGTACGAATAATATTGCTGAATATGAGGCATGCATTCTGGGTCTGGAAGCTGCAATCGACCTTGGAATCTGTTTTCTCGAAGTTATGGGTGACTCGGCTCTGGTCATTTATCAAATCAGAGGCGAGTGGGTGACGAAAGATGAGAAGCTTATCCCTTACCGGGCATATGCTTTGGAGTTGATTAAACATTTTGATGAGATAACTTTTCGCCACGTGCCACATACTGAGAATCATGTGGCTGATGCTTTAGCAACACTGGCTTCAATGTGGCAAGTCAGATTTATCAATGAGGATCCGGTTATCATTATTGGAAGAAGGGCTGAACCTGCCTACTGCCAGGCCATTGAAGAAGAATCAGATGGCAAACCTTGGTTTCATGACATTTTGAACTTCCTAAAGAATCGAGAGTATCCGGCCAACGCCTCCGCTCTTGACAAGAAAGCTCTGCGAAGATTGTCAGCTAAATTCTTCATCAGTAATGGTGTGCTATACAAAAGGAATCATGATATGGTCTTGTTGAGATGTGTCGATAAGAGAGAAGCAGACTTGTTAATCCATGATATTCATGAAGGAGCTTTCGGCACCCACGCCAATGGACACGCCATGGTTAAAAGGATCTTGAGAGCTGGATACTATTGGTTAACTATGGAGACTGATTGCATCCAGTATGCTAGGAAATACCATAAATGTCAGATTTACGCAGACAAAATGCATGTTCCTCCTACTTTGCTAAATGTGCTATCATCGCCCTGGCCATTCTCTATGTGGGGCATTGATATGATTGGGGCAATTGAGCCTAAAGCATCCAATGGGCATCGATTCATTCTGGTGGCTATAGACTACTTTACCAAATGGGTGGAAGCCGCCTCTTATGCGAATGTAACTAAGCAAGTCGTTGCTCGTTTCATCAAGAACAACATCATTTGTCGTTATGGGATTCCAAGCAGAATCATAACCGACAACGGGACCAATTTAAATAACAAAACCATGAAGGAATTGTGCGATAATTTCAAGATTGAGCACCATAACTCTTCACCATATCGACCGAAGATGAACGGAGCGGTCGAAGCTGCGAACAAGAATATTAAGAAAATTCTTCAGAAGATGGTCAAAACATACAAAGATTGGCACGAGATGTTGCCATATGCGCTACATGGATATAGAACGTCCATCAGAACATCGACAAGGGCAACCCCTTTTTCACTGGTATATGGAATGGATGTTGTCCTCCCCATTGAAGTTGAGATACCTTCTCTGAGGATATTAATGGAAACAAAGCTTGATGAAGCTGAGTGGATTCAAGAAAGATACGATAAGCTAAATCTAATTGATGAGAAGCGCCTGACAGCTATGAGTCATGGCCAGTTGTACCAGAAGAAGATGAAGAGAGCATTTGATAAAAAGGTCTGCACTCGGGAATTCCGAGTAGGCGAATTGGTACTTAAGAAGATGCTGCCATCACAAAGAGACGCCCGTGGAAAATGGGCACCTAATTATGAAGGTCCCTACATAGTTAGGACGGTGTTCTCAGGAGGGTCATTGTTTCTTACAACTATGGACGGTGAACAGCTTGCGCATCCTGTGAATGCTGATTCGGTGCGAAAGTATTATGCTTAAGACTAGGACGCCTCTGTGATATCCAAGAGTCCCCAGAGAAGCTCAAGTTTGCTATAACTGAAGTCCTTAGTCATTAGGGTCATTGGTCGTTGAATACAATGTAACCTTTTGCTAAACTGCCATTTCGATGCATCTGTAATATCTCATGGGACTATGCTATTTGGCAAGTCACCATTTTTCAATGAATATCAGTTATATGATCATCTGCTTATCGTCTTTATTTTCGCAAATTTTGCCATTTTCACTTGATTTTTGAAAACGGAAATATTGCAATTGCTAAGAAAACACAAAGATAAACTAAGTTTTACTCTGGATCTTCTATGAATCAAGCTGGTGTAAGGAGATTTAGCAGTATTGCATTTTTGGCATGGATTCGCCACCTCCAGTGGAAAGAAGATCGTCCTGGCTATCCTTGATGTTGGGTTTCAGGGTGTTATCCTTTCTTCTTTCCTGTTTGCGTCGTTCGCGTCGTTCCTAGCATATAGCTAAGCATGTGCATCATCCTCTAGCATCTTTGCATCCTTTGTGCTCTGTTTTGCTGGTGGTCTTTTGTTGTGCCTATCTTTATTTCCCTAGTGGAGTAAAGATATTCCCGGTTTTCTTTGCGTCGTGCTTGTTCGGTCTTAACCTCTGCGCGCCAAATTTGAATCTTTAAAATCTTTTTTCCGTTCCCCAAGAGGTTTAACTTTAAAGGATTTTATAAGTGTTCTCGTTTGAATCGTGTCAAACTTGAACTTGGACTATGTTTGAATCGTGTCAAGCATTGTCCTCTTAAAAACTTTGTTCTCGTTTGAATCGTGTCAAACTTGAACTTGGACTATGTTTGAATCGTGTCAAGCATTGTCTTCTTAAAAACTTTGTTCTTGTTTGAATCGTGTCAAACTTGAACCTGGACTTTGTTTAAATCATGTCGAGCATTGTCTTCTTAAAAAAAAAACTTGTTCTTGTTTGAATCGTGTCAAACCTGAACAGAGTCTTTGTTCGAATCGTGTCGGACACTGACTCTTGTTTTGAAAACGTTCTTGTTCGAATCGTGTCGAACTTGAATCGGGACTTTGTTTGAATCGTGTCAAGCACTGTCTTTTGTTTTAAAACTGTTCTTGTTCGAATCGTGTCGGACATTGAACATCCTAATCTTGTTTTGTTTTCTAGAAATTGCTCTAAGTTAAATTTATGGGAACGAATTTCTTCAACTTTAAGACTCCTATCTGGTGCGCAGAGTTAGTCTCTGCCTTCCTGGCTCTTTTCGAAGATCCCATTTTGAACTCTTCATTTTGAGATCCCCAGGAAGTCTTTGTTTGTTTGTTTGTCTCCTTTAGACTGATCCTTAGTGATCAGGTTCTTCTTTCTGCTTTCATGCCCAGGAAGAGCGTGATTTCGTTTCTTTCCCCGTGAAGTCTATCTCCTTGGATCTCTCCTCAGTGGAGATTGTCTTTTAGTTTTTCCCCAGTGTTTCTTTGGATTCTCCCCAGTGAGTCTCTTTTGTTGTTTGGCTTGTATCCCCGATGGGTCTTTGCTTGTGGATACTAGTTGTCGTCCTTCCCCAGCGAAGCTCATCTGCGTTTAGTAGCTCTTTGTCTTTTGATGTCCTGTTCTCTCTGCATTTTGCATCTATCATGGCATCATATCATCATAATAGCAGCATTGCATGTCTTTGCACCTGAGGGCAAAATTTTCGGCTTGCTATATTTAAATACCTTTCAACTTGATGGCCTGAGGATTTCCATTCCTCATTCCATCCGGTGAAGATATTTAAATAGGGGCAACTGTTATACCCCAAATTTTACCCTCAGATCCGTTGATCTCTCGCACATCATATTAGGTCAATCATATTGCACAGCTAACCCTTTCACTAGTTTTTTTTTCCTTTTTTTGCCTGTGCTTGTTTCTTTTCTTTTTCAGGTGTTATTTTAATCAAGGTTTCTGATGGAACTTTGGATCAAATAAGTCTCTAAGATTTATCTCCATAACCCTAACCTTGATCCTCTCCATGACCAAATTTTTATCCACATCATACACCCTCATTTGTCACCTTTAATTCCTAAACAAGTCCATAGTCCATCTTTAACCAATTTTATCCAATTTTTCATTTATCATTTTTATTCTTAAACAATTTCTTAGTCCTTCATTAACAAAACTTTTATCCATTTTCACTTCTAGTCATCAACACTAATTTTTCTTAAGTCATGATCATATTCAAATTTCGAAATTCACCCCTTTTATTATCATTCTGTTGTTTTCTTTTCTAATCATCTATTTTATTTTGCTACAAAAATAGAAAACCAATGCTAACATATTTGTGCATAAGCCCACCACAATGAGCCCCATCGTGACCAAAAATGTTACAAAAATATGGTAATGGAATGCATTAGCCTAGAACCAATAGAAAATGAGCAGCCTGCTTTGACTTTTCAACTTAGTTTTTCTGACCAACGGAGAGGTGACATTTGGCATACCAAAAACCCAAAACACCCAACTTGCTTTCTCCTCCCTTAGCCGTGTTTGCAAAATTCAGAATAGAAGAGAGAAATTCCAACGTGTCAAATTCAGCTCCCAATTCGTTTCAATTTCCTTGGCGCGTGATTTCTTCCAATTAATTCTCCAATTCATTTGCCCGTTGAGCTTCCAATGCTTCAATCCCTCACAAACGGCTCAGAAGATTGATCGTTGCAGCACAACCGAGACCTCAATTCAAGCACAGCCCATACGCGTGGCTCAAGATGCACTCGAGGCTACTGCTGCATTAATTGCTATCTCCCCAAGATAAGCTCCTGCGGCTGCTGCGCATTCAATGCCGTGAACCAACTCGCTGCCTATAAAAGAGGGACGTTGCTCATTTGCAAGGGACCAACAATGACCATCAACCACATCTGTTTACATAGCAAAACACTCTAAAGAGTTTTGAGTTTCCATTGCGCAAGTGAAAGGGTGACTGCAGCTGTGCTAGCTCGAGCAGAAGGGAGAGGAAGCAAGGACATGTTCAAGAACTTGCTGTTAGCTTGGAAGAGAGGTATGTAACTTCACCCCACCCTCATTCAGCATAGCAACATCATATGCATCCTTACATGGTTTCTGTGTTATTTTTGTCATTCATAATATGAATCTGATATATGAGGATTTGTGTTTTGGATGTATCATGTTTAAGTTCAGTTCTAATTTTTGGTTGAATGCATAACATTGGTCAATCCGCTCTGTGCTTATTTGTTGATTACCTTGTTGAGTTTGTTTAATTGCCATTGTTAAGCTTATAACAGATGCATATGTGACTGCTTCTTGGTGTTTTCAAAATGTATGTTCAAATTGTTGATGTACCTCTCTTTCTGTTATTCATGCTGGTACCATTTGTATGCCTAAGCTAGGGTAGTTTCTTCATGTTTAAGAAAGCTGTCAAGCCTTGTGACATGGCAGGCATCCTTTGTTATTTTGAACTTGTGCAAAGTTTGATTGCTGTATCTATAGTTATCCGTTTCTCTTTGCTATAACTGTAAGGTGCGTGAAATATGTTTGAATCAAGTTTGTCATATGCGTTACAGTTGGTATGCTGTCATTTGAATCATGTTCATAAGTGTTGCAGCTTTACATCTACCATATCATGTTTGTTTTCTTATGTGTCACTTTGAGTAACATTTGGTGAAAGACTGAACTTATCATATGTGCCTGGCCTTAGTTTAATCTATCTATGTAACTGTTAAGTTCTGGTTTCTAACATGTGAATTAGTTCCTCAAGATGTGAAATTGACCATGCCTCTCTATGTACTAATGTCTTGTTTAGACAGTAATCTATGCAAATGCTTATGTGATATCAGTGTGTTTACCATGCCATTGTAAGTTTGTTCATCTGGTATGCCAAACTGATAGAGTATACATAATCTGTCCAAGACCTCAACCTCTATCTATACATGACCTGCCTGCATTTATATTCGCCCCTAAATTGTTTGTTAGAATAGTTGACTTCTTGATGTATTGCATATCAGTTTTGTGATGAACATGCCTCGATGAATATGTCAAAGTCCCTGATTTGCCAAAGCCTTGCCTTAGTGTCTCTTACTTGCTTTTCAAGCCATTGCTGTCATATTAGGATATGTAGTCTTGCCAATCATGTTTGAAATGCAATCTTGCTCAAGTTTTAATGTGAACCATGAAATGTCCTTGTGGTGCTATCCACACCCTAATACTTGCCATTCTGAATCTAATACATATGTTTTTGGTGTATATGCTTGTATGATGTTGGTTTAATTTGGTCTGCTGCTACCTTTTAAATGATACTACTTGAATGCACTTGGTTGTTATGACTGTCTTGTATCATGTCCTACCTTTGAAATAGATATGAAGCCTTAGATCAATATGGAGAGTGCATAGTCTGTTATATGATATCCATGTCTAAATGCTATTAGGATGAGATGCCATTTTGTATGAACAATTGTGGTTATCCTTGTTTCATGACAGTGTTGTATTTCGAAATTGCTATGAGCCCATGTGTAATCTTAATCTAGTTTTTATGCATGAACCACACCGAATGCCTGCTGTCATTATTGTTACTTTGATACCATCATTCTGTCAACAGTCATGGGTTGAATTGCTATTGAATGCTAAAACATGTCACCAAAACCGATTGCATTGTGTCTGATATGCTATCATGTTTTTTATTAGACACCTTAAGTAGCTAATGCTGTTGTCTTGGCCTTTTGGTTTTCCTACATTTGTGTCATTCAATCATATTAATCATGTAATCTGATTCTGAAACATCTTTGTTTTCATTTACTCAACATGTTCAGCATTTAACTTGTGCCATTCTGGAAAATTCAACATAATGCCATGCTGATATTGGATCATTGATCTACTTGTTTGTTCACTAGTTGCATGCCAAGATTTTTTTCATTTTACTGAACCTCTTATGAACACACTTACTGCTATGACTATGCTGGAATTTACCACTTTGCACATTCAGATTTTTTTTATCAACTTGCATGATTAGGACACTCCCTTTACACACATGTAGTAGCCCATTAATTTTCGAAACAATGATGTTCGTTTCTGTTGTATTTGGTTTGGTTATGGTTGATATTTGGTGGTTGGTATGCTTATCACTTTTACATGGACAGTTAGTGTCCTTATAGGGTGAATTCGTTTGTTGTCCAACGTGTATGAAATGCCATGACTGTAAGTGTTATCACATGCTTTTTGTTCCATCTGGTTTGGAGTTTGTCTGCTGATGAATGGCTTAGTTTTGTCAGCATTGTCGTGAATGGTTGATGTTGGTTGGTTTTGCAATTTGAGAAACGCGCGCATGTAAGACTCATATATTTATCAAAGCACATTATGACCGGATGAACACGTCGTCCCAACGGTCACACACATGCACATAACTACCTTGCCTACCCTTAGGACTGGGGTTCGAACCCCCCTCGCCCCAGTTCTTTTATTTTTTTCTGAATTTCGCTGGCTTTAGAGTATGTGTGTGTGTGTATCCATCCTTTGTCAAGCTCGCGCGTCTGGCTCCTTTGGTTATGGTTTTAGGCCGTATGGGAAAGGTCTTGGGCTCAATCCCTTAAAATGCAACTTCTTCTTTTAATCACTTGGTTGATTTAGATTTATCTTCTTAAGTTTTTACTTCATATTCAAAGTACAATAACTTGTTTTCTATCCTTTTTCTTCTTTTCTTTTTGCTATGTTCTTCTTGTCGAATCTTTTTTTTTATATAAGAGAAAATGACAAAAATATGTATTTTGAGGCCATTATTCATGATAATATTAGAGATGCTTATTAGAATGTTTATTGTACTTCCTTGTGCACCTTGCCATGTTATCTTTGCTTATCCTGCTTGATCATATCTAATATGTGTCTCTAGCTTGGAATTGATATACTGGTTTTGTTTATCATGTCAATTTATTCATGTACTTTGTTCTCCTTATCTTTGTGAGTATTCTATATGTTTGTCTTCCTAAAGATTTAAGCATATTGTTTTTCATCCCTTAATATCATTCTACATGTTTGTCTTCCTAAAGATTGAAGCATGCTGTCATCATTTGTTTAATTACTCTACTTGAAGCATATGCATCCCATCCATACTCTTATCATGAAACATATTGCCATCCTCATGCTTATGTTACTTCCATCATATTATCTCATATCAATGTTGTAACTCGTATCATGCCTTACTTCGTTATTTTATCACTTGTATGTCTATTATATCCTATTTCCATTTTGTATTCTTATTTGCTATTGTCCAAACCTTTTCAAAACAATATCAAAAATTCTCGATCCAACGTCGAGCCCATTTTCTACCCATGTAAGTCGATCGCCTTCGGGCATCACATTCAACCTTTTGGTCACAAGACACAAGTCTAGCATCACCTCGCTAGCACCATCGCCTAAACTATGTAATTTAATCGCATTAATATCCAAAGGAAAATCCCATGCATGATAATCATGTTATTGTGCATGGTGCATATCATTTGCATCCATACTCGTCACATTAAGATAAGCCATGACTCCCATATTAACCTAAGTAACCTCTTAGGAAGAAACTTCGTTTCTTGGCCTTATCAAAGCCATAGAAATCACAACTAGCCTTAGGAGATAGTTCTTAAACTCTTAGTGATATTCATCATAATGAATTTATCACTCCCCCTACTGACTAAACTTCAACATAGGTCCATTACAACTAGATTTAGAGAGTTCCTAAACTCTATAATGAGCTTGTACTCATTTCCCCTCTGAGTATTGACCATAGTCAATCATTCAGTAGACGTAGAACTACACATACTCTGATTCTATTCCCGAGGATACGTAGGCGTAAAGTGCGATGCTTTATCGAGTATACTTAGATACTAACCCCTAGGGTTTCCCAACCTTTAGCATAGAACCTTTAATAAACAAATAACAAATAACATAATTGAATCAAGAGGTTCCTGTAGAGTACTACAGATATCTAGGATGCTAACACCTTCCCTAGGTATAACCAACCCCCGAACTTAGAATCTTAGTGCATTTGCATTGCATTGTGGGAATTCGGTTCTTTCTCCCTTCCTTTGGATAAATCAAAGACCGGTGGTGACATTAAAAATACGATACAAGTTAATTAATAATTTGTTATCCAATTTTCACCGCGACAGTATCCAATGCTGAAGATAAAAAGGGTCAAGCTAACCTGGATACTGATGAGGGACTGTCAAATACCATTGTTCTACTTGGGAAGCAATTCAATAGAATTCTGAAGAGAATGGACAGAAACGGAAGACCATGTGTCAAGGACATCACATCTGACATCAGGAATAACTATGATTCACAAAAGAATACCTGAAAAAAATTCAGATCAAAGTAAAGGGATTCAGTGTTATGAGTGTGAAGGTTTTGGTCACATTAGGTCAGAATGTCCCAACTATCTCAAGAAACAGAAAAAGGGCTTGACTGTATCTTGGCTTGATAATGATGAGTTAGAAGATAAATCCAACACAGAGACTGTCAAACCAGAAACTGCTCTGTCTGGCAGATGGGCAGATGAAGTAGAATCTTGTGATAAAAATGTCCTCTATGGAGATTTAGATGTGTCCTAAAGGAAACTTGTGACAAATGTGAAGAAATACTTAAGATAGCATCAAATCAGAGAAAGGTCATAGCAGAATTTGAAAATGAGAAGAAGGAACTCTTATGTACTATTTCTCAGCTTAAAAATGAGGTAACTCTCTTAAATTCCAGGCTTTGTGACATGACAAATTCCTTGACTAGGATGAAAAATAGGGCTGAAATAATAAAAGATACTGGAGATGCAAAAGTTCATTATCAACCTGATAATAAACAAAGAAGAGTGTCTGAAGAAAAGTTTTTTCCTTCTGAAAGGAAGAAGATGGCCACAATGTCTAACCACATGTTTCAACATTCTGGCACACATAATGAACCTCCAAATAATTACCAATCTTGTTGGAGATGTCATTGTTGTAGAGAGTATGGTCATATAAATCCTTTCTGTTATAAATTGTATGGAAATAAAAAATCTTCAGCTCATACCAAGGTTAATCAAGTAAGCAAAAAGAGAAGATCTAAAGAGAATGATGTGAACCTAATAGCTCACACTTCCTTGAGAACCTCAACTAGAGAAGACTGGTACTTTGACAGGGGATGCTCTAGACATATGACAGGGGTTCAGAAGTTATTGGTAGATATCAAGCCTCATCTTACAGGTTCTACAAATTTTTTGATGGGTTTAAAGGTGAAATCAAAGGAGTGGGAAAGCTGGTGTGTGTTGGATCACCTAGTTTAGAAGATGTTCTCTTTGGGAAATGACTAACTGTTAATCTCATCAGCATTAGTTAGTTGTGTGATCAAGGATCATTAGTTAATTTCTCAAAGGCAGAATGCCTTGTATAAAATGATAAAAATGTTGTTATGATGAAAGCTATAATGTCTAAAGACAACTGTTATCTGTGGGAACCTCAAATAACTGCTTACTCTTCCACATGTTCTGTAACAAATGAGGATGAAGTGAAGCTACGGCATCAGAAACTTGGACACCTTCATCTTAGCAGAATGAGGGAAATCATATTTGAAAGAGACATTAGAGGAATACCAGAACTCAAGGTCAAAGATGGGAAATTATGTGGTGAGTGTAAGGTTAGAAAGCAATCCATGATGTCATCTCATATGGTACAACATCAGACTACTTCCAAGGTAGTGGAACTTCTTCACATGGACTTAATGGGACCAATGCAGGTAGACAGCTTAGATGGAAAGAAATATGTCTATATAGTTATTGATGATTTTTCAGGGTTTACATGGGTGAACTTTCTTAAAGAAAAATCTGACACTTTTGAAGTATTTAAAGATTTATGTCAAAATGTTCAAAATGAGCAAAATAGTATGATTATCAAGGTTAGAAGCTATCATGACAAGGAGTTTAAGAATGCGAAATTCTCTAAATTTTGAGCTTCTAAAAACATCAGTTATGAATTTTCTTCTTCCATCTCATCTCAACAAGATGGAACTATTGAACAAAAGACAAAGGCTATACAAGAATCAGCTAGAGTCATGCTTCATGCTAAGCAACTGCCATATCACTTTTGGGCTAAAGCTATGAACTCTGCATGCTATATTCATAATAAGGTCACTTTTCGAGAGGGCACTTCAATCACTCTCTATGAGCTATGGAAAGGAAATAGGCCTACCGTGAAATACTTCCATATTTTTGGAAGCAAATGCTATGTCCTAACTGACAAAGACCAAAAGGGTATGATGGATCCCAGAAGAGATGAAAGGAAATTTCTGGGCTACTCTCCAAAACTGGAATGACAATGGAATCTATCAGTGTGATGATTGATGATTCAGTTACAAAATAAAGGATGGATGTTAAGGACAATGTTGGAACATCCTCTGTGCAGACTAGTGAGGCAGGAAAATAGGAAAGTTGCAATTTCACTGGCATTGTGTCAGATAACTCTCAAGTTACTACATGTCTCTATGTTATAGTTTATATAGAACAATTCGAGGAAATCATTGGAAGACACCCTAATGAAGGGGACATCACTGAATCTACAAAGGTGATATCAAACTTATGTCTTGTCTGCAAACCTGAATCAAGGATGAGTCCTATTATTCAAGAGAAGAAGATCTTGAATTGCATCATTGGAACAAGGGATTATGGTATGCATTACTCTTACATCACAAATGATATGCTGAAAGAAATATGCAAGGTAGAATGGGTTAATGATATATATGGTTGTTTATCTCTAACAAACAGTCACATTGGTTGCATCAATAAGAAGCAGGTATGTGCTTCATGGTGGACTGCTGTAACTAAAGGAGGTGAAACCAGAGGAGCTTGCCTTTAACTAGTATGGATAAGACAGATGTTGAGGAAACATAATAACAAGGCTGATGTTTGACATTACATTGTAAGGATCTGAATGTTATCAAATATTTCATTCAATATGGTTGGAACAAGAACCCTGACAGGTATAATCAACTAATCAGGAATCTTGATGAAGGAAAGGTTGTTATTTTGGGGCATGTGGACAATAAGGATCAGCTGACTGTTATGTTTACGAAAGCCTTATATGCAAATGTACTTGAGAACATAAAGTGTGAAGTTGGAACTTGCACTATTAAGGAGTTATAGAAATTACAGATATGGAGGGATGCAACAGATACTACATCTTCCCTCTATTTTTTGATGCGTGATAAGCCTAAGAAAATGACTATAGTTAAAGGATGGAGCAAAAGATCTGTGCAAGGTAGAAGGGCTGACTTGAAGAAGACATGTTCTAAGGATGTGACAAGGGAATTTAGTGTCAATTCATCTAAAACATATGATAGCTTCAAGGAGTGTAGTAGGGTTTTTGACAGGGGCAAGATGTGAAAGATTACCTGAAGATGATTTAAATTTGTGTGTTCCATTAAAGCTGTTTGTTGTCATTGCTACCGTGTGCTTCCATTTATGCTTGTTTACATTTTTTTTTGTCAATTTTTGGCTAAAAAGGGGGAGTAAAGTGTTAGTATGTTTGTTGTTTCTGCATGTTAGGTCAGATGTCATGACATCATGTCATGTTTTAGTTTGCTTTGTGGTTTCTTGCTGTATGCAACTATTGAGGGGGAACATGAGTGTATGAAGGATCTTCTAGCTGCATGTGTCTCTGAGATAGTTCAGAATGTCTTTTGTGATAAGGAGTAATGATGTGTCTTGTCTGGGAGAATTTATTTTCTCTATAGTAGGTTGTGATCTTCAGGGAGAATGTTGGTAGTGTTGTGCTTCTGGTTGTTCTGTGATGTCAGATTAGATGTCTTGACATTATGTTTAGTTGTGCTTTGCTGAATTTATAAGCTATGTAATTCAGAGGGAGTTAGCTACTGCTGCTTTTTGGTGATGTTTGGTGAGCTTGTGCTCTTTTCTTGTGATTTGGGTTTTTCCCTTAAGAGGGATGTGTGAACTTGGATAGTTCATATTTGGTTTTTCTTGTGATTTGGGTTTTCCCCTTGACGGGGAGTATTGTCTATGTGTGGCAGGGGGAGTTATGAACATGTCTGATATGTTGTTGCAAGGTTGCAGTCTATACAAAGCTTACATGGTTTCATGTAACTTGTGTTGTTTGTGATTCCGCTGTGTATACTCCTAATTTGTTCTAAGGTTGTTTTAGCCAAAATTTGCCAAAGGGGGAGATTGTAAGTTCTATGATTTTTGGATTGGCATTATTTTGGTAAAACATGTTGTCAACAAGATGTTAAACCAGATGTTTCGCTATGAGAATCAGACATTATGTTCAGCATGATATTGTGACATGTGCCAGAACATGTTATACCAGAAAATTAGGGCATGACTGTTTTGGTATTTTAAGTGTGAGTTTTGAGTGTGTTTTAATTCACACATTATTATTATCCAAGGGAGGATATTTTGGGATCGTTTGTTTTGACAGATTGGCATGCATTTCGATTTTGTTACTATTATTGTGCATGATATTATACAATTGATTTAAAACTGATTCCTGGTGATTTGCGAGCCCAAGCCCATGCAGTTGTGATGCTTATTTAAAGGGGTTTCTAAACCTAAAGAAGACGTGGATTTTGAAGAATTAGGATTAGCTGTGTCTTGGTGGTTCTTTAGGGTTTAGTGTGTTTTCTTTGTGTGTCACTCTTGTATCAGTTTTGATGCATAAAGTTGACTGATTGTTAATTGTTAATTATTCACTCATAAGCTTTTAAGCAAAAGTGTATTGTTCTTAGTTAAAGCTTTTAAGCAAAACTAAGTATTGTACTTGGAAGGGTTGGTACTTCTATTTTGGGTTGTTGTTGAATTGTCATTGGTTTATGACTAATAGGAAGTGAGAGGGGGATCTCATATCTAGATGGTGTCTAGGTAGAAGATGCACAAGGTAGTGATTAGGTGATAAGTTGTAAACGATGGAGTTTAGCTTTGAACTAATATGGTCATAGTGAATTTCCTTCCTGGCTTGGTAGCCCCCAGATGCATGTGACGTTGCACCGAACTGGGTTAACAACTGATGGTGTTATTTATCTTTCTTTCATTTATATTTCTGTATATTTGTGAGTGTTTAAACTGTCTTGATCCCAGTGTTGTGACATCTGTCTCGACATATGGTATCTGCGTGCCAGAATTTCACCAGATTTATGAGAGTAACATCTCTATACTCTGTGATAATACTTCTGTTATTTGTTTATTTAAGAATCTCATTTTGCATTCTATAGCTAAACATATTGAGATCAAACATTACTTCTTACGTGACTATGTTCAGAAGGGTATTTTCAATTTAAAATTTATTAATATAGACCATCAATGGGATGATATCTTTACAAAACCCCTTGCTGAAGATAGATTCATTTTCATTATGAATTATTTATCCATGGAAATATATCCAGAATGAATATGAAGATTACCTTAGAATGTTAATCTCTCAGAATGGTTTAATGAGACTCTGAGACTTTGTTGACGATGAACATGCGAGTCTTCTGAAAGTTAGAGGATTTCATATGCTCAGAAGTATCCAGTTAAAACCTCTTCGTAGAAGGTTCTGTATTCCCGAATGATGAATAATTTTTGAATTAATAAGTTGTCAATCAGTTTTGGAAAGTGGAACAATTTTAAAGACAACTGTCTTAGAAAACTGAATTATTTTGTGACGCACTGATATGACACGTTGGGTAAATAAACCTTGGGATTAGGTTAAAATCTTCACGCTTTACTCTTTGTCATTATTATTTCCATTTAATTTATTTTTCATGATTACAAAATTTTCTATCTAAACTCACTCCACTCACTTCACACACCTTCGCTACTTTCACTCCCCACACTTTCTTGTTTTCAGCCCGAAAAAAAATTCTCTAACCTTAAAACCTTTTCTCTGCATCAATGGCTTCACAACAACAATAATCATCTGTTCAACAATCTCAGCAACAATCACATCAACAAAAACAACAAACTCTTTAACAACATCCACAAGTCATTGCTGAAGATCTACAAAATGCAGCCTTTCAAAGGGCTGCTCGTAGAGCCGTGTTGTTACAACCACCAGAGTTCATTCCTCATCTTCTCCTATTCATAGGACACCATCTCCTTTGCATCCAAACAAATATATTTATACTGAAGATTTGTATGACACTCCTGAAGTCACACTTTCAACACCTGAAGAAGACTTGGAAGTTCTCAACTCCTGAAGTCACACTTTCAACACCAAAACAGTCTGTTACTTATCCCCTTACTGCTGCTATCAGTTCATCCACCCCTTCAACCACTATAACTTACTCCATCCCATTTGTTTTAGAACGCATTCCATTTCCTGATTTCCAATCCACTTTTCCAAATGTCACCCTCATCACCCCTACAATTAATTACTGAACTTCTAACCCTTCCATCTTTTCTCTTAGCCATATTTTAACACTCCCAACTGACCCAACTATGAATCTTTCACCCCCAAATTCCTTCTGAAACCCCTTAACAAACAAACACCTCTTCATCTGATATCCATGTTCACCTATCACCCATCAATTCTGACGATGAGTCAGATGTTGAGCTCATAGCTTACCCATATAGAACCTCGCACCCCTATTTTGACTAAACATTATCTAAAACCAACATTCGATCTACTCCCGTGGATGAATTGGTTACGCAGTTTAAAGAAGTAGTTGAAGGCAGACTCGATGCTCTTATTGAGGCTTACAAAGACAATGC
This sequence comes from Lathyrus tuberosus, assembly GCA_022829125.1. NCBI lineage: Eukaryota > Viridiplantae > Streptophyta > Magnoliopsida > Fabales > Fabaceae > Lathyrus > Lathyrus tuberosus. The sequence continues at coordinate 5,391,610 of JALAZF010000282.1, forward strand.
AAACCTCTCTAAAGTATGTGATCTGACCAATGACTTTAGAAGATGGATAGAGGTCAGGTGTGAAGAGCTGGAATTTACCTATCTGAAGTAAGCTAAGAGGAACGTCCATGCCAGACTCTCTGGTATTGTGGAACCTCAACTTCAAAGGTTCCTATCACTCTTCTGCTCCTCGCACCAGAAGTGATTCCTCCTTATTCTCCTGTTTATAATACATTGGTTACTTCTAAGGCTTCTCTTGAGGTTGCAAGTGTTTTTGGCACCAAGAAGAATTTTGATTCTGAGGAGTATATTCTGAAGAAGTTGGAGCATCTTGATGCTGAGAACTCTGAAGTGAAGGAAAGAACGTCAAATATTGAAGGGATACTTGGAGAGATTTTGTCAAGATTACCAAAACCCTTTAAACCTTAGTTTTTAACACTTTGTGTTGTCTTTGTTCTGGTTTCTTTTTCATTTATGTATCTGCTTAATCATCATTAATGAAATGGAGTTTGGTTTATTTACTATGTCTTATTTATTTCTTTTTGAATGATGATAAATGGGGAGAAAGAGTGATTGATTTTGATATATCTAATCTCATTCTGAAACCCAAACATGTTTCTAACAATTTTTAACTTGGAAATATTTATGAGAACTTTGTGAAAGTTCATCATTTTTAAACCAAGTGTTTTAGGTTCTAACCTAACTAAGCCGAGTTCTTAGGAATCAGTCTTATGTTTCTGATTGAAGGTCAACCAGACTATATGTATAAAACTAGGTTACTAAAGTTTCTGACAAATCATGCTCTAAGACGAGATTGATAATCAGACCTTCTGACACTCAAGCAATGGACTCTGAAGGAAATACTTCTGTACACAATCTGTTGCATTCTGGGTAGTTACCTCAACCATTCCAACCAGGCTTTTGCCTTATGGGAAGAGAGTAACCAAGCTTCCATCCGATGAGAAAGTAGTAACAACCAGACTTCTGCCTAATGGGAGGCTATTTCTTTCATGTTGTTTTAAAACTTTTATATGTGTTAAGATTATCTTAAGTCTTAAATTCAGGGGGAGCTTAGAAACATAACTCTGACAATTTAAGTTGAAAAATAGTTTTTAACAGTTTAAAATTCAGGGGGAGCTTACAAACCTCACTATGATATTTTTATGTGATCAAACCAAGTAAAAATTGTTCATCAAAATACTTGGTTTTGTCATCATAAAAAAGGGGGAGATTGTTGGACCAAGATTTGGTTTTGCATCTGCCCTTTAGTTTTGATAATAATAGTGCATTGATTCTTAGAGAACAATTTTGTACCCTAATGGTTTTTGTCTAGTGTGTAGCTTTTGCTAAACAGGTTCTGACTCTAAAGCTTTGATGTGTGACGTCATCAAATTATGGAATCAACACACTCTGACTTTGAAGAGATACAAGTGCTTTACAAGATATTGTCAAGTTCTAGAAAACTCTTAAACAACGGTTCCGAAGAACGTTCGTGCTAAAGCTTCTGGTTGTGACTCTGATTGAAGAGCCTATGAAGGATTCTCTACCTTCAAGATTCTACGCTCAACTTCTGAAGATTCTGAAGAACAAGATCTGAAGACTCTGAAGACCAGGTTCTGATGAACTGTGTCAAGACTCTGAAGACCGAAGTTCTGAAGATTCTCTAAATTGTCTCTTGAACCTTCTAAGCATGCTTCAACATCATTTTATCAGAAATCTATGAAGATTATAAGATAAGTTCAAAAGGTTTTGCGTCAGGAAAATAGTACATAATACAAGATCACCCTCGCCTCCACTACCCTGATTTTGGGCTAAAGACAGTACGATTGTACCATTTTGCCTCCCATTTGTAAACCGTTATTAAAGAGACATATGTTATTTGCAATTCCAATACTACCCTCCAACAGATCTTTTACATGCTTATATAAAGAAGACTTGGATGATTGGAAGATGCTGCTAATGCTGCTCACGCTAATTGCTTTGCTCAAGCTATTGAACATACACACTTTGCTGAAGTAAATATTATTTTTATGTATATTCTTTGTAAACACACATAGAGTTGTTTCTTGTTATTGTGTGATATATTCATTGTATTTAACTTGTGTTAATCTGCTCTCTTAGAAGCAATATTTGTAAACACGTCTTGTAAAAATATCAATCTTGTTTGAGTGGTTTACTTGAGTGACTAGGGTTTAGTCAGATAGACTCAAGAAGACAAGGACAGTTTATCTTTTTGGTGTCTGTAATCAGTTTCGGTTATAGTGGATTAAGTCCTTATTGGGAAGGCGAAATCACCTTGGTAGGGTGGACTAGAGGTAGCTTCGTTAACAGCCAACCAGTATAAAAATAACTTGTTATTTTTATTGTTCCTATTTTGTTTGATCGAGTTGGTTTTGAAAAAGATTTTATTTTGAAAAACCCAATTCACCCCCCCCCCCCTGCGTTTCTTGCCACCTTCAAAATCAACCAGCCATTGCGTGTTTCCATATTGGTGATTTGAGCAGTCAGTGTCCATATACCACCAGTCTATCATTGTTTCACCTACATTCTTAGATGTCGTCAATAGGACAAGTTCATCTTCATAATCTCCTCTGGCTATGTTGGCTTCTTCACCCTTGTTAACCTTGTTTGACCAACAATCAACAACAAAATGGTCTAACTTGTTGCAACTATAACACTTAATCTTTCTCTTATCAAACTTCTATTTTCCCTTCTGAACATTCTTATGTTTCTTCTCATCTGAATTGGAGAGTTCTGACTTCTGAACACCACCACCATACATTTTCTTGTTCTCTAGCCATGATTGCCTTTGGTTCTTTATAGTAGAAGCTTTCAGAGTCTGAGCTTTTAGAGCTTGCTTTATCTCCTTTTCAGAGTTTCTTTGAGTCTAACACAACTCTCGTGCCTCTAAACTACACTGAACCCCTTCAATTCTCATGGTATCGGTGTCTTTAAAGTGTTATATAGCTACAACTATGTAATCAAACTGAGGAGTAAGTGATCTTAGTACCTTTTCAATGATTACTTGTTCAAAGAGCGTTTCTCCATAAGACTTCATTTCATTCGTGACCACAATTACTCTGGAGATGTAATCAGGTACCTTTTCATTATTCTTCATGCTGAGATTCTCATATTGCTTGCGTAGGGACTGCAACTTTACTTTCTTCACTAATGCGTCACCACCATAGCAACGCACTAATGTATCCCACGTCGCTTTCACCGTCGTCGAATCAATAATCTTCTCAAACATCTTCATATCCACACACTGATGGATGAACAACGCTTTCTGATCCTTCTTTCTCGTTTCATATTGCATATTTCGTTGCGCTTCTGTTGCATTTTCTATAACTGGCGTATAATTGTCATTGACGAGATCAAGAACATCTTGGGTTACAAACAACACACACATCTGAATCAACCATTGATTCTAATTCTTTCCGTCGAATATTGTAAGCTTTGTATTCAAGCTACCGTTTCCGCCGTTCATCTTTGTTCTTGTGCAAATCACTAATTTCTCACCAACACTTGTGTTTCCCAAACTCTAAGAATCAAGATCTGTGACTCTCTTCGATTTCGAACTTTAATTCAATGTGAATTTTAGGAACGGAATTGATCACACACCACACCAGACTTGTATTTCCCAGTGAATCAGAACCGAAACTCTAAATACCAATTGTTGTAATTTAACACTTAATTCCTTAAGGGTTAAATATGTATAAGGTCCCTGCAAATATCCCAACTTTCAGGTTTGGTCCCTCCAAAATTTTCCTTCAAACAATCGTCCTCTGAAAGTTTTCGTCCCTAACTTTAGTCCCTCCCGTTAGTTTCCACTAACAGTGGCTTGTGTGGTATACCATGTGGAATTTTTTTTGATGACGTGGCTTACCTGTGGCAATGCCAACGTGGCAAAAAATGTTGACTTGTATGCCACGGTCAATTGTTTCAATTTTAATTTTTTTATATTAATATCATATTTAAACCCAGAAATGGTAGCTAATCTGCAGCTACTTCCTAGCTAATCCCTAGCCAATTTAAACACATCATTCTAATAATTTGTAGCTAATTCATAGCTAATTTAAACACACAATTATATTAGTAATACAATTATATTATCCTAAAATTTTAGAAGAACTCAAATCAAATTCAAATAAAATCACAAATAAGAATTCTTAAAACTAGTAATGGTGACAATTCCTATGATATAATTTAACAATGAAAATATATGTTCAAAATTCCTAAACAATGTTATTTTCATGGTTGCACTTATAAAGAATGAAATTCCAGGATTGAAAAATCACTAGAAAGAGGAATTAAGCCTATAATTTAAAACTATTCTCTCAATTCCATTAACTGATCTACTTAGTACAGAGTTTAAGGCTTCATGAGTCAGCTAGTTCAATAAGTTGGTTGACCACATGTGGCTCTGCAAGGGTACTTGTATCTCCAAGTTCATCTAGCTGCCTAGAAGCAATTTTTCTCAAAATTCTTCTCATTATCTTTCCACTCCTTGTTTTTGGGAGCTCAGGTGCCCAATGGATTTTGTCAGGTGCTGCAAAAGCTCCTTTTTGAAATGTTCAACAAAATATGTGAGAAATAACTATAAAATGAAGTCATGCAATTTGATCTATAATACAAGATCAATCAGATCATCACCACACTTTGTATGAAGATATAAGGGATTATGTATAGATCTGCTTTCGAACTGTGAGTACGAGGTCCTTACGCAGTTCTTCACTGTACGGAACACCATCCACAAGAGTAACAAAAGCATATATACTATGTCCTTTAACCTACAGTAGTAATGGTAGTTGATTCAGATTTCAAACAGACAACAATAACATGTTGATGCTATACAAAAATTGCTTAGTTTTTTTAATGCACAAAAATCACACTTGAAGTTGACCATACGTGTGGGAAAACATTATTAAGTCATACCTCGTGCTCCACGCCTACAACGGCTGCTTCAGCACTTTTTGGATGTGAAACTAGAGCTAATTCTACTTCAGCTGTCCAAATACGATTGCCACTACACATAACAAAAGTATCGGGTTTAAACATCATAAAAGAATTGTATGTCTATTCAGATTCTCATAACCTCATTATTGTTAATTACATGCATCAATTTGTCAAGGATTGCACAATTATTGTTAATCACATTGTAGAGGTAAAATACTTTTGAAATACTTTAACCACATATCAGTGTTGAGAATTTGTTTTGTGATTTATCAGCGAATTTTGTAGGTTTAAACTGGAGTTAGACCTTGAGGAATACTCGGCAACAAGTTGAGAAAAAGATGATAACTTATTCTCTAGCAATCTTGTTGGGGAATCATATTCCTCAATTAGTCCTGCATCATTGTTTTGCATTAGTGTCCAATAAACTTCAAGTTCAAAGAAGAATGCAAAACAATACAACATCCTTTCTCACCTTGATTAAGTAGTAGAACCATGTCACTGTCAATAACAGAAGTTATTCTATGTGAAATTGTAATGACAGTGCAATCAGAAAAATGTTGCTTAAGAGTTTGCTGTATCAAATTATCGGTAGCCGTGTCGACCGATGCAGTAGCTTCATCTAGTACCATTACTTTACTCTTCTTAAAAGGCTCTATAATTCTGAAAAGTGCTTGTATGAGAGTTGATTTCACATCATATAATCAGTGAAATGGGCAGAAAATGTTAAATATGTAGCTAAATATTGGGCTAAGTATTGATTTTACATAATCCATGCACTATTTGGATGACCTGTCATAGACTAAGTACAGAAAATGTGATTGACAAGAACCTCGAAATAAATTCCATGACATTCTCTGAGAAAACTAGGTAGATAGTCTAGGAATAACACTTATTTGTCAGAAATATTGCAATTTGTTAAACAATCCAAATGTTAGGACGTAGTTTTTGGCTGTGTTTTTAGGTGGGTTGTGTGGTGAATTGCAGAATCTATTCTTACTGCGAACAACTGTGTCGGTTATAAATTACAACCGACACATAGAAGTAAGACATCAGTTGGCAAATTAAAATTAAGGGCATCATTGAAATGTCTAAAAATATAGAGCAAAGGACTCACCGAGCAGGGAATGTGCTGTCGGTGCGAGCTTCAACCCGCAACCACCAAAGCAAAACATGGCGTCCACAATTCCCTATTGGCTCTACCACAGTGACACTCTTGAGCAAGGACAATGGATTCTCTATCTCTTCACCCTTCCCATCCAACGTGTCAAGATCCTTAATCCACTATGGTTTATCATCAACATCCTTCCAAAGCAACCTTGAATTCAACACAAACCTATACCATTCAACATCCTTACAAAATTGTGGTTGATGGAACTCTCACTAGATGGTTAATGACTTTAAAGGCTGGATATCAACCTTAAGCCCAACAATTCATAACAAAGTCACCTCAACACATATGCCCATCACACTAGCTAGAAAGAACGCAGAAAAAAAGTTGTCAAATTCAAAAACCATAAACAACCTTGACTTCAGATTTCTTCACTGTCTTTATCATATTTCTGTCATCTTGGGTCAAGTAGAAGAAACTTCCACTTTTCCCAAGAGATGAAAGCTCCCTAAGGGCAGCATTCCCACATATAGCTAACATGTAATCAGCAGGATCAACCTGAAATAGCTTCCTCAATTATCTGAAATTCAAAACCAAAACAAGTTAACAATTGAACAGAAAATAAATTTTCAATAACCTAGCATGAAAAAGGTGAAACTACAACTAGCTCAATTGGTAAAGATCTTACAACAACCTAACATGAAATTGAATTCTTCCTTTGTGTATGCTAAAAGAAAGTAATATTAACTACTAGAGGAAAATAAAAAAGGTTCTACCTAAAAACCATAGGGCAATAATCCTTCCAGCGAGACTCCATCGATTGATGTGGTGGCGTATCTTAGAACCTTCAAAAGGAAACCTAGTCCAAAACTTCTCATTCGAATCAAAATCGCTCGGTTTTATCTCTCTCGATATGGAAGCTTCCTTTCCAACAGAGTGCCTACAAAAACAAAAAATCCCTTGAATCCAAATACAAAATCACAAACAATATAACAAATAGAACCTAAGTTTCAAAAGTGAGCTTTACCTAATACCCGATTGCAGATTAAGCATAAGCTCATAATTCTTATGCCCCTTAGATATAGTTTCACCAGGTCTCTTAACCTCAGAAGCCAAACAACAAGGATTACGCTGAAATTGCTTAATCTCTTGTGGATCTGAAACATTTTCACTCCCAATCCTATTCAAAATTTTCACTGCCAGAATTAGAGAGATCTCTAATTGAGGAAGAAGAGGAATTTGAGAATGGAAGAAAGGGACGAAATCGTTGACGACAAATGTAGGGTGTTTGAAGGAGTGGAGAACGAGCAGTGAAGAATTGAAGAGGAGAAAAAGATTTTTGGTGTTAGAAACTAACGGAAGGATATGAGGATATGAGAGAGTTTGGAAAATAAATAAAAAAATTATTTTACAACATTTCTAACGTGGCAAACCAATAATACACACATGACATGCCACATAAGCCACCGTTAGTGGAAACTAACGGGAGGGACTAAATTTGGGAACGGAAAAATTTATGAGAACCATTGTTTGAAGGACAATTTTTGAGGGAGCACACTTAAAAGTTAAGATATTTGTAGGGACTAAAAACTTATTTAACTCATTCCTTAAAGCACAAGAAGAAGATGAACAACAGTGAAAGAATTACTGAGAATTGAGAAGAGAGAAAGAGAAAAAAAAATTATCTAATTTTCAAATCTCAAAACTCAAAATTATAAATTCTATTACAAATGGAAGTCACTTTGAACTTATATACATTCACCTAAATTCATCTCAAATGCAAATTAACAACTTAAATTTGAGTTACATTTCATTATATTTCATCATATAGATCAAATGGTTAAAAAGCTCAATCATGTAGTATTTGTGTAGCATTAATTTAGTACATAGAAATAGATGGTATTTTTGATATGAATTAAAAAAAAAAAAGATTGTGATACATATGGTTCACCATAGACCAAATTATAGCACCGTATAAACACACACAAGATCTTATGATGCACTGTCCACACCACACTGTCTTTCTCCTCGACGCAATCACCCTTTGTTCTTGGTTCCTACCACCAGCGCAACAATTTCACATTCATTTAATGCATCTGATTGAACCTCAATGTTTTCAAATTCACAAACCCTAAATCAAAAAGCAGAACTTACTTCACCGCGAATCCCTCATAAGCCATTTCTGAATCATCCATCCTCATTCCAACTTCCTGCTGCAACAGTGAATTGAAAAATTCACAGAATTTATTTTCAACTTGCATCACAAACTACAGTCGCAGCACTGAGAGATTTTCGGGGGAAAATTGGGGTTTTGAACAAGTTTGGAAAATGAGGCGAAGAGCAACAGATTATCGGAGACCAGTGCGGAGAAGGGTTCCTGATGCATTGTGGTGGGCATTGTGCTTTGCAGTGGTTCTTCTCTTTATCTATATTTTGACCAAAGGGACTCAGATTGAGTCTAGACCGGCTTTGTCCAAGGTATTGTTTTTTTCTCACCTTCTTTTTGTAGATTCATGTTCTTGCTTGCCGAAACATTTGTATGAAAAGTCTCAGCTAATTTCTTTTTGGATCATAGTCTAGCCTGTGATAGCTACAATTTCTATTAAGTTAATATGATATGGGTTCTTTAAACAAGTTATTGTTGTGCCTTCTTGTATCCTATTGTGCAGAGAACTTACAAAAATGATAGGATTCTGGAAGGCCTTAATATTACTGACGTGTTGTTAAGTTCAGACTCGGTGACCAGACAACTGAATGATCAGATATCCCTAGCAAAAGCTTTTGTTGTAATTGCTAAAGAAAGTAACAATCTCCAATTTGCTTGGGAACTAAGTGCTCAGATCCGTAATTCACAGATTCTTCTCTCAGATGCTGCTACTAGGCGTTCTCCTTTAACTACCAGAGAATCAGAGGGTGCTATCCGTGATATGGCGTTATTGTTGTACCAGGCCCAACAGCTCCATTATGACAGTGCGACCATGATCATGAGATTCAAAGCAAAAATCCAGGCTCTTGAAGAACAAATGAATTCTGTAAGTGAAAAGAGTTCAAAATATGGACAAATAGCGGCAGAAGAAGTCCCAAAAAGCTTATACTGTCTTGGTGTGCAGTTGACAACAGAATGGTTCAGAAACCTTAATTTGCAAAAGAAATTGAAGGACAAAAGGCACGTTGAGATGAAGGTTAAGGATATAAATCGTTACCACTTTTGTGTGTTTTCTGATAACATTATTGCAACTTCGGTCGTAGTCAATTCAACTGCAAAAAATTCTAAAAATCCCAATATGATTGTTTTTCACCTTGTCACTGATGAAATAAATTATGCTGCGATGAAGGCGTGGTTTACCATGAATGATTTCCGTGGGGTGACTGTGGAAGTTCAGAAGTATGAAGATTTCACTTGGTTAAATGCTTCATATGTTCCTGTGCTTAAGCAACTTCAAGACTCAGAAATACAGAGCTACTACTTTTCTGGGAACAGTGATGATGGAAAGACACCTATCAAGTTTCGTAACCCCAAATATCTGTCCATGCTTAACCACCTGAGGTTCTATATCCCTGAAGTTTTTCCTGCACTGAAGAAGATTGTGTTCCTGGATGACGATGTTGTGGTTCAAAAGGATCTTTCTGATCTTTTTTCAATTGATTTGAATGGGAATGTTAATGGAGCTGTTGAGACATGCATGGAGACATTTCATAGATACCATAAATACTTGAACTATTCTCATCCTCTTATAAAAGCACATTTTGATCCCGATGCATGCGGATGGGCATTTGGGATGAATGTATTTGATTTGGTTCAATGGAGGAAAAAGAATGTAACTGGCATCTACCACTATTGGCAAGAAAATAATGTTGATCGGACACTGTGGAAACTCGGTACCTTGCCACCAGGACTGTTGACGTTTTACGGATTAACCGAGCCATTGGATCCGTCGTGGCATGTATTGGGTTTTGGCTACACAAACGTTGATCCTCAGTTAATAGATAGAGGGGCAGTACTGCACTTCAATGGGAACTCCAAACCTTGGTTGAAGATTGGGATTGAAAAATATAAGCCCCTATGGGAAAAACATATTGATTACTCTCATCCCTTATTGCAGCAATGCAACTTTCATTGATTTTGAATTGAGCTTTATTAATTGGAACTTCAAAGTTCAAACCTAGGCGGAAGATTTGGAATCACAAACAGTAGACCCAGTTGGTGTGTATGGGAATATGCCATTGACCATTACAAACCTCGATTGCAACAGTGAAACCATTATCGACTTGTGGAGCTGGGAGGCTTAGTGATCTTTAAATGCAAAATCCAACGGAGGTATTCATTTTTTTAAGTAGAAAACGCGCTTACAATTTTAAAAGGCCAAGCATATTTGGTGGCTATAACATGGTGTCTTCATGGAGTCAGGATCTTCAGTTGTAGCATATTCATGTTCATTTCTTTTAGACAACATCAGTTCATAGTTTTTTTGTGATTTTAGTCAGAGTTGAGATCTGCTGTAAACTTTTTTTTGTCCCCTAGTACCACCACCATTACCACTATTGTTCATTACAAGACCTGATGCATTATTAGTTTTTGATTCAAAAAGAAAACTATGATTAGAGTTTTATGGTTCTTCTATGTATCAAAACTACCTTGCCTATTTTTGTTTCTAATAAGAGATTCAAAATCCTTTTGTTGCTGGTGTGGATTATTGTTTTTTATAGTTTCTCTCTAATGGCAGGGATCATGGCCAGTTTATTTTAACTTAAAATAAAATGTATTTTTTCTTTATATTTTAAAAAATGATTTTTATATTTTTTTAAGGCTTAAATGCTCTTTTGGTTTATGTAAGTTAGCGAGTTTTTGATTTTAGTTCCTGTAATTTTTTTTTTTGGGTCTGAGAACGTGAGATACGGTGACTCAAAAAAATTTTTTTTTACAGGGAGCAAAATCAAAAACTCGTTTAGTTTCTTAGACCAATAGACTATTTAAGTTTTTTTTTTAAATATTAAAAGATTTTTAAATTTTTTTTTATAAAATAAAAGACTAATTTTGACATTCTATAATATAAATGTAAATTATTAAAGATTATAACATTATTCAAATTACATTTTTTTTAAAAAGATGCATTTTAAAAAAAAAAATTATGAAAAATTATTTGAAATAACTTCAAAATTTAAGTAAATTTTTAAAATTTTGATATAAATTTTTTTTTAGTAGAAGGATGAAATATCTATAATAAATAACTTTAAACTTATTTCTTTTAATTGATAAATTTTTTCAAACAAAACTACGTAATATTATAAAAATTCTTTTAAAAAAATAATAAAAAAAGGGCTCTTACTATTCATTTTAGGGCTCTTACAAATTGATGAGGTACCATATCTTGTATATATATGGTTAATTCGAAGATGCATCTCCGTTTTAATATTACGTTTTGTTCAGAGATATATCTTCGTAATCCCTTTAGTGTAATATGTAGTGATGTTTTCGGAGATGTATTTTTCTAAAATGTGTCATGTTTGTTCAAACCAGAAACAACTAGAAACAATGGTAGGACAATAAAAAAAACATAAATTTACATTAAAACTAGTAAGAAACCCGTGCTGACGCACGTGTTATTGTTGTTTAGTTTAAAATAATAAATATTGAAATATGTAAAAATTAATAATAGTAAATAATCAAGATGTAGTAAATAAATTAGAAATCAGAAAAGTGATTGAAATAGAATTAAAAAAAAATTGTAAAGGATTAAAAAGTTATTTTAGAAAATAAAATTATAATATATGAATCATTAAAAACATTTGAAAGGATTTTGTCTCACATATTAATTTAAATTATTCGATAAAAAAATCTAAATGTTTGTGTCTCTTTTTAAATACATCTTTACATGTATTAACAATATTTGATAAAGTTTGAATTAAAAATTATCAAGAGTAGGTATTGATCCAGCATACATGTGCAACCGCATGGATAATTCTATCTAATATAATATAAAATATATTTAAATGAATATGTATATTTGAAAAGAAATACTTAAAAACGAATATGTATTGTTATGGTAGTGACCCGTGAAGATTTGAATATATCTTTTAGAATATTCAAACTTTTTACAAATACACTTAATAGAAATTATTTTGTACTATAGAATTGAATTGATTTATTTGATGAGCCACTTGGCATAATAGTACAATTCTATTGGTCTCTTATTCTTTATTTAATAAATTACCTTTAAGAGCACTACTAAGTGTAAAAATAAATTAGTAAAGGGTAGTTTAGGGTGTTTGGATGCATGTTCCAGTAATTAGTAGGTAGTTGAAATGTTATTTTATTAAAATAAAAATAAAAAATTAAGATATCCGTATTATTGTCTTAATACATCTTTACATTTATTAACAATAAATAAATAATAAAATATGCCCCTTTTTCTTTGTTCTATTTTCTTTTCCATGTGCATTTCAAAGAGAAACCAATGAGAGAGAAAATGGGACGTTCTTGATTGACATCGAAGTTATGGTTGTTAGGACTAACTTTTTGTGGAAAAACTAAGCTAAACTAAATACACTAACTCCAAAACACCCAATTGTCTTGTGCAGGTGACCAACACAACTGAGCTATTTCAAATTCCTATCACTTGCCTTCTCATTCAAATCTCCAAGTTGTATCTTGCCTCCAGTATATGGAGCACCCATTGGAAACCTTTCAACTAACTGATGCACCATGAGGTCATCCAAACCATGCTCTTCATAACTCATAAATGCACCTAAAGCTCCCAGAAAGCCTTCACGTCGCAGAAACATTGCTTGTGCTTCCCCATTAGACCTAAATAAAATATTATATAAGTTTCAAGTCAAAGTAGTAATTTAATTTAGAGAAAATATATCTAGTTACATCAAGCTCTTAGGCATTTTATGTACCAGTATTGAACAGCAAAAGAAAGAGTGTCCATTGTATAAGCATGATCCCTGATAAAAAATCCTCCAAAAAATATTCTCTTCAACCAGAATCACAATGCATTTAAGTAAGCTATCTACAGAGTGTGTGTAATAGTAACAATAAACCATTTTGAGAAATATGCATTAACGGAAAGAATAGTTCAATGCTAAAAATGAATTTTTCAGAGTCAAAGCCTTGATCATAGCTGCATAAACGGAAAGCAAATGCTCCAACAGATACGGCCGGCAGATCATATCAGTCTCGTCTAAAACTCCATTTTCAGCAATAATAAAGGGGACATTTAGATGCTCGTACCTTTCATGGAACTGGAGCAACATGTGATATAAGTCATCAGGATATACTCCGCGCCCAGATTCAGTGTACTCGTCATTTTCCACCAGCTTCAGGCCAGCACCCGAGACACCGCTTCCTGAAATACATGTTAGAATCTCCATGTGAGTACATGTCTGGTATCATACAGAATGCATAATCATGTTCAAGAAATCAAACCTGGCCATAATAGTTAACACCTATAAAGTCCTGCTTTTTGGATATTTCATCAATGTTTTTGAACCAAAGAGTCGGCGCGTTGGATTCGCATTATGGAAGTCATAATAATCAATAATAGTATTCTTCCATAGATATACATTTGTTGCAACATGTATTAATCAAAGAATCAAGCTTGTAGAAATCACTAATCGGGTTTAGAACACCAACACATGTGTATAATACCATCAAAATTCGACATTATCCATTAATATCAATCAATTAAAGAAATGTAAAGGGAAATAATTCCACTCCCTAACACTAACCTTGTTCTGCTCTAATGCAGATTCCAAGGCTCCAACATCAGCAGGATCAATGACAGAGGCCTGCTCAGCAAAATGTTTGTTAGTTTAAACACCATAAAAATTCTAACAGTTAGAGATCGGTTTAAAAATGAACATAAAACACATCTACAAACTACATTCTATAAAAGCAAGCATTCGATTTCCTTTACCTTATCAAGCTTCTCAAAAGTATCAGCCCACATAGGAACCAAACCATTGAACGAAGTGACTTATCCTGCAACAATTTGATTGGACGAAGAATGTAAGCAACTTAATGCTAATTGTAATAATCTATTAAAAGTGATGTTTTAAAGTCTATTGTCTGTCTTTGTGAATGTAAGCAACAATGAATATTTTCTCTCCAAAATAAGAAAACGATATCATTAAAAGTTAATTAGAAATGACATTACTACCTTGCAGACATGAAAGTCTTCCCAAAAAATACAGCTTTGACAAAAAGCAGCTGATGTCGTTCTTGGGGTTGTTCCACTGCTATTTTACAGGCAAGCTTGTCTGCCTCTTTAGCTTTCAGGTCCAATATGCAGCTGAGTCACAAAGTAAATACAGTTAGATCAATGGATATGCAAATAGCGTTTGTCTCAACCTATTAGTTAAGAATAACTTGATTTTTCAAACAAATCATTTAGTATTCAAACAACAATGCATACGGAAGTAATCACAGAACAACAATGCATCAAACTTTGATAAAATCCATTAACAAAAATCTTTTGTGACAAAAGAAAATATGTAAATTAAAAGGGGGGGGGGGGGGGGACTATACATATAACTCTATGTGTTAGAATCCTATATTCATAGATTTTGAGAGAGATCTCAACTGAGCTTCTCTATTTTCTATTTTTGTACTATATGATTTGAATTACAAGAGGTGTGGTCTATTTATAGACTTGCACAGTTAACTAAATCTGTTAGTTTCCTAGATCTTAGCGATTAGTTTTCTAATTCTAGGGATCCGTTCCTTAGAATTGCACAGCTAGTGCACAGTAGTTTACAGTGGAACTTACTAAAATCAGTTCCTTTAATACTATGTCAAATCAGTGTTATAACCACCTAGAAGAATTTTCAAGAAATGATAAAATCAATCAATCAAAAATTTAGACAAATAGCAAGTGCTTTTTTGAAGTATAACGAACTGTACTTCATTTCAATTTATAATTTCATGCCATGAGGCAATTACTGTATTCTACACTTTTTGTCTTTACTACCTACTCATGTTGGTAAACAAATATTCCAACTCAGTTGGATATGATTCCATAGGGTGACATTAAAAGTTATTCCGGAGAATCAAATTAGTGGAGTTACTTTAGTTATTTAACTATTGCAGCTTCAAAGAGAAACCACTGAGAGAAAATGGGACGTTCTTGATGATAAAGGAATTGATGCCCAATAAAAAACACTATTAGTAAACTAACATCGAAGTTATCGTTGTTAGGACTAACTTTTTGTGGAAAAACTAAGCTAAACTAAATACACTAACTCCAAAACACCCAATTGTCTTGAGCAGGTGACCAGCACAATTGAGCTATTTCAAATTCCTATCACTTGCCTTCTCATTCAAATCTCCAAGTGGCGGGCCATGTATCTTGCCTCCAGTATATGGAGCACCCATTGGAAACCTTTCAACTAACTGATGCTCCATGAGGTCATCCAATCCATGCTCTTCATAACTCATAAATGCACCTAAAGCTCCCAGAAAGCCTTCATGTCGCATAAACATTGCTTGTGTTTCCCCATCAAACACTCCATCTTCCAGTATCTCAAAGGATTGTTTTTTTCTCCATATTTTTTCATTTAAAGAATGTATGGCTTTGTGTAAGGTAAATGAACAGCAGTGCAGTCATATTTTATCAACCATCCCGAGTATCATCTACCATTAAATGAATAAAATAACCTCCCACAAAATGTGATCAACACTACGATGTTTGGTATACAACTATGTACGCATAAACATATAGAAACCCAAATATAAATGTTTCACTTACCTATGGACTTAATTTATCAACAATCATCTCTAGCAGGTTGCTCTCAGCCAACCATTGCATCACATCTATAAAATTGGGATATGCATGATCATCAGCACCGACAAGTCGAACCAAAACCTGAACAAATAACTTATTTCAGAACCCATTCTAGCACATAGGCAAGATCTCATTAAGCCATAGGTATTGGTAGATAAATGTTTACCTCCGTGATGGAAGTAATGCCTATAAAATCAACCAATTGGCGAAATACATGCTGATGGGCCTGCAGAAAGTATGCTGAAGCATGAATGCAAGACCATTTCACAAAGATACTACATGACATACAGGTTAACTCTGAAATAGACTACAAACAACATTGCATAAAGATACTATGAACAAAAGGAAAAAGTTTTATACCCGGTGGTAGTTTGTTGTCCTCTTAAAAATGTAAAATATCATTTTATAATAAAAACAATTACTAAAAATCAACATTATTCCACTTACTAAAAATCAACATTATTTCAGCAACCATAATTGAACAATTTCTTCAGCAGTTTAACAATCATCCATATGCAGTTAACTTTATTGGAAAACTTATTTAAGCTTCCCAATGGATAAATTGATGTGAATGAAAGGTATATGTATATAAGGAGAAGGCATTAGACTTACATAATGCATGAACTCACTGTCAAATTTACCTAGCACTGCAGACTGTGTTATTCAATAATCCAATAGAACCTAAAGAAGGCATAATAATCAATAACATTAGCTATGATGACCATGGTGAATTAGCAAGTGCTTGTTTGTTTGAAATTGTGTTTAATAATTGATATGGATAATTAGTATTTAGCATGTGTATACTGTTATTTGGCCAATGAAGAGGTGGAAAAGGATAAATAATCCCACGCACAATTAAAAGCATAAGGCATACATCTGTCTGTTCATCCAATTCTCATAGTAATTTACGTAGGAACATAGATTTATCACAACAAAATTAATTTAATGAGGTCAATAATAAAATTAGCACATATATAAGAGAAAAAAAGATCAAATGAATATCTTTGATGGCTGATAACTACAAGAAGATAAATCAAGAAGCTTGGAAGCTAAGGGATTAGAATATTGTCCATACCAAAAGTACGACCATTGGGTCCAACCATCAAGAAAAAGAAAGTTGTCAGCTACCTGATCCCTACAAATTGATCCAAAATATTAAGATTATGAATATATCATGAAGAGGAAATAAAGAAAAACTTGTGCTAAGTCTTTATCATTGTGAAACAGAACATCACATAATTTTGTAAAGTACATCTTAGAACAAAAACTTTTTTCACATCGAATATTTGTTATTATTAAATTCTATTTGTTATCCTTAGAAAACCATTCAAGTTGGATATAATTTAACATTTCTCACTGTATATATATCCAAAAAGTGAGCCATGCAAGTTAAACTCTATTTCTGCTAACATGATATTGTTGCCTCTTCTAAAGTAAAATCACTTAACAAAAATTAAGAGTAGGTAATTATATTCATAGAATGGATCAAATATGTAAGCTTGTACTGCCCTATACTAAATAAAAAGCAGTAGTGGAAAAGGACCAAATGCTGCAAAACAGAATGGCTCTCCCAGTCCCTGCTATGTTAACCAAAATGGTGTACACAATAAAATTAACGTGTTGAATCGATAGTTAACTTATGACTCATGACTGATTATTCCACATGACTGATCTTGACACAAAATGTCAAGAAAACATTGTCAACTAATATACTATAAAAGACACATACCTACACATTACAAAACTAAATACATCAATGAGATACACGTTGCTAATTCACACAACGTAACTGGAGAACAAATCCGAAAGTTTATAAAACAAACTAAAATTTGATAATATTGCATAAAAATAAATTATGAGCTACTATAGTTTAAAGGGGTACTGTATATCAATATGGTTTAATGAGAGTAATGACAGTATAACAACATAAAATAAACCCATATGTGAATGAGATGAAGCAGTGTATTATTATTAGTATTATTATTTATTAAGCCAATGATGAACATCCATGGGTTACTCATTTTAACTTTGTTGTCAATCAAATATATTAATATAGTCTATGCATTAGTAATACTAATAAGTAAGTATATATATATGGTGCCAGTACAACTTGAGAGTGACAACAACATTTATTCATGAGTATTAAGTCAATGCTTTTTGGTGATTCCCAGATTTGCAAAAGGTTTTTCTTACCGTGCTCGCGTAAATGCCGAAAAATCCTGTATTGTTGAAGATACTGTTGAATGCATAAAAAGATTGAATTTATTCTTTCAACACGTGAAGATCTGGGTTCAAAAAAGTCAAAATTGTTAGAGAGAACGTCAATCCAGCTAATAATACTCAGATATATAGGAAACGTGTCACATATGCAACTGCAAGCAGATAAAATAGAATAAAAGTAGAATGGTGGAATGCCTGACCTCATTTAGCTTTGACTCAAGTCTGTCTAGTTTTAACTTCATCTCTTCAATGGCTTCAAGCAGTTTCAACTCCTCTATGCCCTTTGAAACTCTTAACTCTGCTTCTTTTTCTGGCTTTAGTTCCCCAACATTCTTTACAGTCTTAATCACTGTATCCAATGACACTTTTAACTCTCTTTCTTTTCTTGGCTTCACTGCCTCTGCATTATTTACTGTGGTCAAATGATCTTTTGACACCCTAAACTCCGATTCTTTTCCTGGTTTCAGTTCTTCTGCATTCCTTACTCTGATTGGACCCAGATCTTTTGACTCTTTCATCCCTGCTTCTTTTCCAAGTTTCAGTTCCTCTGTATTATTTACTGTGATTGAATCCAGATCTTTGGACACTTCTACCTCTTTTTTTATTTGTGGCTTCAATTCCTCTACATCCTTTGCTGGGTTCAACTCTTCATCTTTTGAAACTTTCAACCCTGCTTCTTCTCGTGGCTCCTCTACATTCTTTATAGCATCCAACCCCATATCATATTCCACTTTCAACTCCATATCCTCTTCACGCTCTACCTCGTGAACCTTATTATGCTCTGGTTTTTTAAGAACCTGACATATTTTAAGAACATCACAAACCATATGAATAACATGCTTAATAAGTAGAAGTAGAAATAAAAGTTGGGATAGTCCAACATATGCACAAAGGCTACATCAGCTAGGATGACAGCGACGGAAAAATAAGGGAGTTTATTGCGTACAGAACTTTGTAGAAAGAGCTCTGCGAGGCATACTATGATCATGGATGAAAAATACACTGCCCCTTGTCCCCAAGTCGAATCCAGAATTTCTAAAGATTAGAGAAACAAATTGACGTTGCTGGTTTTTATCAGATACTTCACTTTTTATATTATTCAACAAAGTGGTACCATCATCAACTTCTATTGGAGAAAGCTTAGAAATAGAAGAATATTTAAACATGTTGTCCTTCTCTTCCATAGGCCTGCAAATGCTCACATCATCTATAGCAATAGCAGAGTCATTAAAAAATGTAGTGGCTAAGGCAAAACAGCATTAATAATAACAAACAATAAAGCAAAATTTCTGATATGGCGTAGATCCCTGAGACTGCCCGTCATGACCGAAATTCTTGAAATTGGTAAAAGATAGTGGAGAAGCAAAATTTGTTCCTAGATATTCTACCCATCTAGATGAACCATCCCACTCCTTTGATGTTGTAGCAGTAGGTGATAGTCAAGAATCCTGGTTTTGGTGATTGTTGCCTCGACTTTGCCATCATCTAATCAGTCGTCTTTGCACCTAATTTTTCGGTGATTACATCAATTGAAACAAACAACTCACATCTGCTAATTTAATATAAAGAAAAATAATGAAACATGGTCATAAAGTCTAATCAGAAGAAAAATAATAAGAACATGGTCAGACCAACAACAAAAAATGGTATCAATAATGATTTTTCAATAATAATACCTTGAAAACACCAACAACAGCTAAAATTTGTTGGCCATGGCAGATTGATAATGTTAACATGCAGAAGCAATTATATTCATTCTTAAGATATAAAAGCAATCTTATGATACGAAATTGAACATGAAATGGAATAACAGAAAACTCTATTGCATTAGTTCATTCCTCATCAACTGGATAAAGAGAACAAAGATGTTACGGATAAGGATTATTTCCCGTGACAATCACACTGCAAGAAATAATGTGAAAATCTAGGGCATTGAATAATTTTTAATGAGAAAAAGGAAGGGAACACATTACCGCCACTGGAGATGTTACTTATTGGTTGTTGCAGTGGCTCTTGAGTGAACTTGTACTTTTCATGATTCTGTAAAATGTACATGACTTCAATAGGCTTCAGATTTCATCTCTCAACCTCCCCTTGAACCCATTTTCCAAAAACACACAGTCAAAAATTGTGAAACCGTCAACACATATTCTTTTCTAGACTGTGAACCTACAAAACAAATCTAATCAACATAGATACATAATATCATACTAAAGAAAAATTCTTTTGGACATTGTTGTGAAACTAAAACATTCGAAGAAAAAACACAGATCTATGAAACAAAATAGAAAAACAAAATCTTCTAATTTTTTTGTTACCGGAAACTTTCCATTTACAAAACAGTGGTCGACGACAAAATTGTTTGAAACATTGCTCGATTCGGTTCATTAGGAAGATTGTGAGATGAAGAGTACAGATATGGATTTGGGTTTTCTATTGGAAGTGTTGATGGTCGTGAATAAGGTGGAGAAAGAACGGCGGAGGCGCTAGGGTTTGGCGTAAAAGAGAGATGAAAAGAGAGAAGACGTGAGAGAGAAAAAGAAAATTTCTGAGAGAGAGAGAGAGAAAATAGAGACAAGTAACTGAGGTGGTGGGAATTTTTTTTTTCAATTTGGACAAATAAAGGCTTGACATGTGATGCAATGAAGAGAAAAAGTAGAAATTTGCAAGCATTATTTGTTAGTTACCATTTTGTCCAAATTGAAGTGTAAATTATTTGAAGTTGAAGGGCAATTCCGACAGTTTGGTCAACCTTATAGTAGTGGGTAGATAGTTGATAAACATTACATAGATAATCGTTAACATTAACATTACATTTAATTGTAAACAGATGGTTCAGGATGTTGCAACGTTCTTAGAATATCTTTGGTCGATCTTGCAATCGTTGCATCCGCTTCAATCAGACCATTTGTTGATTAACAGTAAAATATACTCCAATTCACCTTTAAATAATCATTTGTCTTCAGCTTAAGCATGACTAAATGTATCTTTCCTTTGTTGTCACTCGAGGGTGAACGATACTTAAGCATGACAACTCTCCGATTTTCTGGATATTGTAGGAGAATATTCAATTTGGTTTTCAGTTCGACGAGAAGTATGTCCTCGGATATCCTAAATTAAAGTGAGAGATTTGTGCCATTGAAATACACAAATGTAAGATGTGGATATATAGTTATTCAGGTTTTCGTAAAGAAAATGGATTGAGAAACCCCTATTTATACTATTTGGAGATCTATTTGGACCTTAGAACACCCTATTTTTTTTTTTAAATAAAGGTGTGTCCGGAGATGTATATCCGAACACGTCCCCGTTTGTTACTTTTTTAACTTAAAATTAGGTGTTTTCGGATATTCATATCCATACCCTATCCATTACAGAACCAGTATTGACACAGAACTAGTAAACACATATAAACATAAAAATTGGGACATTGTCCAAAATATACCTCTAAATTCTATTACATTAAAATAGAATACACATTACGTATGTCAAAAATTGTATCTAGATTAAATCATTGACAACATTACATGCAAAAAACAAGTTACATTACTTGCAACATGTGAAGGTGAGAAAAATATACAAGAAGGGGGATTGAATTGTGTATGTGAATTATTTTTCACTTCTAATAAACCAACTTCTGAATCTAAACAAGTTCAGAATCTATTCAAAGAGATGTTAGCAGCGGAATGAATAATAGTCAGAAGCAAGCAATAAATCAACACGCAGAGTTATCCTAGTTCCTCTCCTAAACTAAGAGTAGTCCAATCCCCTTATCCAACAAGATATTTTCACTATAATCAAACCGATTACACTTTGCTCAAGCAAACTAGCAAGAGACTTGAACTGCTCAATCATACTAGAAAGAGACTTCTGCTTAAGCACACAGGCAAGAGACTTTTTCTCAAGCGCACAGGCAGTAGACTTCTTTTGCTTAAGCACATAGGCAAGAGACTTCCACTACTCAACCAAACTAGCAAGAGACTTCCCATGCTCTAAACAAATAGTTTAGGAGAATAAATAATAACTATACTTGATGTAAAATCAGAAGTATATAAGTGATACAACAACCACAAAGATTCTTAAACACTTAAGATTTCTAAGATATACAAAGATAAGAAATCTTAAGAACTTGTGTAATAAAAAGTTATAAAAACTTTAGCTCAAAGTTGTGCTTCGTGTTGTTCTAGTTGATAGTTCGTTGGTTGTTTTGTGGTGATCTTGCTTCAAATCTTCAACTCCTTCTATAGAAAGGAAAAAGAGTCATTGGAAGGTAACTGGCATAAGAGATCTTTCTTGAGATGCAATTCCAAGAGAGATGATGGAAGTCAATCCTTTTTAAAATTTGTATCCTTCGTGTAATATCATTACCCATTACGTTTATCTCATACAAGGTATCTACCAAAATGTTGGGGCAGACTTAAGAGGTCACATCAACTTTCCTTAAGCCTTGCACTAAGAAACTTTAGTTGAATTTTTCAATAATCCGACTTTGACAAGATAGGCCTGCTTTGGATACAGAGTACTGATCAAGAAGTAGAGTATCTTTAGCTCGGGTCTTTTAGAATCCAAGTTGTCACCAGAAGCACAGATACCAAGTTGAGTCATCAGATTCTGATCCTTCAGAATTCTGAGTTCATTTGCTTCTCTTTATATGCTCAAATTAGGGTCAATCCTAAGTTGATTTTTAAGCTTATGATCCTGCACACTTGAGCATATGTTAGTATACCCAATTATTCTTTAAGTACTTTTTTATCATAAAAACCCAAGGGATATGCACAATTTTGTTCCAACAATCTCCATTTTTTATGATGACAAACAAATGTATTTAAGAACAATGGTTGGTCAGTTTATTAACTTGATAACATCAGGGTCTGGGTTTTGTAAGCTCCCCTTGAGGCTAATAGTCTAAAGTTTGAGTTTTTAAGCCCCCCCTAAGTTCCATCAAAGTTATTTAAACTTATCTTGATAACAAAAGAATAATCGCCAGATAAAGACACAAAACGAGTCCGGATATAGATCCAGGTGTATATAAAAGCATTAAAAAAAGTGCTTTTATCCTCTTTATATACTCCCATGAAATTTTCCCCCTTTTGTCATCAACAAAAACAAATTAAAACACGTGAGTAGAGAAAGAGAAAAGATACTGAAAAAAAGGATTAACCTGAGATAAATAAGCATTTATTCCACAATTTTCAAGATAGTCAAAGTTAGATTCTGACAGCATAGTCTTCAAGGAACAGGACTCAAGGAAGAACAAGACTTGGGGAAGGTAGTCTTCAAGACTAAAAAAGTTTGGCTCAAAAACACCTCTATAAAAGCACATGTTATATGAACAACCTGATCACATATCTCTAGAGTTTTTCTTTGCAACAAAAAATGGGCATAACAAAGAAATTCAAGGTTGAAAAGAGAGATTTTCAAAAGGAGATACACAACTTAATGAAGATACAAGAAAGGAACGAAAAGCACAAATCTGAGAAAATTCCAAAGGCTCTGAGATCCTCAGTTGTAGAAGAAGAAGGCACATCTGCCGAAGTTTCGAAAAAGGACAAAAACATAGAAAAAACAATGGAAGAATTCTGGAAGAAGAAAGATCCAGCAGAAGATGATAAAGGTGAGTATTAGAAGGCTTATATGTAGACACAAGAAATGACAGATGATCATATATAAGGATTCCAATTGTTTTAAAGAAAAATAAATGTAATAGCTTTAGATCCAGATCATGTAATGTCTCTTTAATGAACAAACAACATGTTCATTCCTCAACCATTTTAGCCATAAACACCCCTTGATATCCGTCAAGTTTTTGGTAATGCTTATCAATCAATAAAAACAAAGAAAATAAATTAAGCAACAGGTTTAGAAGAAGTAACACAAATAATAAGCAGAGATTGAACACATTTCATTAAAAGAAGAACAAATTAAATAACACAAAAAAAAAGCTAAACAGAAGAAGAATAAGATCCATCCAGAGAGACCACCTTGACCTTTAACGGGTCAAATTCTAGGGTTTTCAAAGCTTCTGGTAGCTTCAACTTATCACCCCAGATTTATGAAGTAGCCTCAACCGTAGTTTTCTCAACTCTTTGTTGAATGAAAAGTTAAAAAAGAACATGTCCATAAGTAATGAAGGATGACTTTCCCTCGTGAAAGGATATGAGAGTCATCTTAAGATATTCAAACATAACATGGGGAAGGTTGATCTTCAAATCTAAGTTGAGAAGAAGCAAAAAAGCCTTTTCATCAATATCTCAAGAGTCCAGATTCTTGTTTTTTGGCAGAAAGTTTGAAATAAAAATTTGATACCAAATTGATGACAAGGAATTAAGATTAGAGACCTTAGATAGGTCGGATATATTATCAAAGATAAGGTGATAAGGAAAAGAAGATTCCTAAAAGAGCATATTTGGAATAACACTTTCATCCTCATAGTTTATTGTGTTAGCAATAGAGGTGGGGGTGATGGTGATAGGGACACCAGATACAACAGAAAGAATGGCACACTCTAGAATTAGTTCTTGGATATATGCATTTACCCAAAATTCTTTGACTAGATTAAGGTAAGTATGACCATAAAGCATATAAAAGAAACCATCCCAACCATTTTGAGCGACAATCTTTTGGAGAACAAAGCCTCGAGCCATTATTTCTTCAAAGTCAACAAGTCCTTCAATGATAACTACCAGCTGGTTTTCCATACCAATATTAGATCTAGAGGCAATCCCAGGAAAAGGTTTTCACAAAAGATAGATTTAGACAAAGAAGGTAGAACCATAATGAAATAAAAAAGAATAGATGTTCACAAAGATATAGTCAAGTGTATTGTCAGAAAGGTGCAAGACATTTGTCTTTGCTTTAAGAGTACTCAAAAATAATCTTTGAGAGAATCAAAACAATCAAAAAATAATATAACACACAAAAACAAGGAACAAATAATAAAAAATAAAAGCAATGACAGAGGAGAATATACACAGAAATCAAAGAGGTTTAACATCATTACCCTTTAGACTTTACCCATTTAGCCACTATGCAAGCAACACAATAATCAGGTATGTGAAATTATTAAGTGGAATAGGTTCCAGGGGTAGACAAAAGTGTTTTCCATTTAATTTCTATCTGAAGCAAATAATCCACTCCCAATTCTTAGAGTCTGATGTCTTTCAAAAGCCACTTTTAATCAGAGGCAGTTTCCAGGACTCTGACAGAAGCTACTTATGATCAACATTAGACTTTGATACTCTATTCAGAGACAATCACTAATCTTCAATAAAGTCCATGTTCAGATTTCTTCGGATAAAATCAAATATTTAAATGTCTAAGGGTTTTGTAAATATGTCAGCCCATTGATGATCAATATCAAAGAATTGAATATCTATAACGCCCTTCTAAACATAGTCTCTAATGAATTGATGTTTTATTTCAATGTGCTTGATTATAGAATGTTGAAATGGATTCTTTGTTAAACAAATAGCAGCAATGTTATCACAAAAGATATGGACACTATTCCACAAATCTAATAATCCTCTAGCTGATATTTCATCCAGAGTAGTTGCCTACAACACTTTGCAGCTGATATGTATTATGCTTCTGCTGTAGATACAACAATAGTTGCTTGTCCTTTACTAGCCCAGGATATTAGGTTTTCACCTATAAATTGACAATTTCCACTAGTGGATTTTCTCTCAATTCTATCCCTAACATAATCAGCGTCACAAAATCCAACTACCTTATAATCTAGGGTTTTTTTTTATAAATAAGTCCAATATTTAATGTTTCTTTTAGATACCTAAAGATTATCTTAACAACAATTAAGTGATTCTCTCTGGGATCTGATTGAAATCTTGCACAGAGACAAACACCGAATAGTATATCAGGCCTAGAAGCTAAGAGATAAAGCAAGGAACCAATCATACCTCTATAGAGCTTCTTATCCACCTTGGAGCTACTTTCCTCCTTGTTCTTACTTCAGGTTGGATGCCTAGGAGTTGTCATAATCTTGTAGTATTCAAGATTAAACTTCTTCAAAATCTCCTTTATGTACTTGGACTGATGAACATAAGTTCCATTTTTACTTTGGTTTATATGAATTCCCAAGAATAATTTCAGTTCTCCCATCATGCTCATCTCAAATTCAGCCTGCATAGTCTCAGAAAATTCTTTGAAAAGAGAGGCATTAGTAGACCCAAAAATTATGTCATCAACATAAACTTAGACAATTAAGATTTCCTTATTCAGAGTCTTTCTGAACAGTGTAGTGTTAACTTGAACCTTTTGAAAACCATTTTCTAACAAGAAATTACTCAATCTCTTATACCAAGCTCTCGGAGCTTGTTTGAATCCATAAAGTGATTTCTTAAGTTTAAACACAAAATCCGGGTGGACTGGGTCCTCAAACCCAGGGGGTTGTTTGACATACACCTCTTCAGAAATGACTCCATTTAAGAATGCATTATTGACATCCATTTGATATAAAATAATATCATGATTAATAGCATATGAGAGAATAAGTCTAATTGCCTCTAATCCTGTAACAGGTGCAAAGGTTTCAAAGAAATATATAGCTTCTAGCTGACTATAGTCTTGAGTTACAAGTCAAACCTTATTTCTTACCACTTCTCCTTGCTCATTCAGTTTGTTCCAGAACACCATTTTATTCCAATAATGTTCTTCTGACTTGGTCTGGGAACCATATCCCAATCATCATTCCTTTGGAACTGGTTTAATTCTGCTTGCATAGCTACAATCCATCCATCATCAGATAGAGTTTCATCAATAGAAGTTGGTTCTATTAAGGAGCTAAATCCTAGCTTAGAGTTATCATTTCTGAATGTTGATCTAGTCTTTAATGGATCATCTTTATTCCTAATGATTTTCTCTTTTGGATAAGATGCTATATACTTAAAAGACTTCTTAGGTTGAGCTATAACTTATGAACCATCTTGGGCTTCTTCATAATTTGAAACTACTGGGTGAGCTTTAGAAGTTAGGTCAGCTTCTGGATCACCAACTTCTGAACTTCCAACTTCTGAGCCTCTAACTTCTGAAGGTCCGACTTCTGGATGATCTTCAGAAACCTGAATATCTGCAAAACTTTCAATAAGCTCTGACATATTATAGTCAGGCTCTTTGTCGTTAAATTTGACATGTATTGACTCTTCAACCACTCTAGTTTCAGATTTATATACCCTGTAAGCTTTAGAGCATTCAGAGTATCCTAAAAAGATACCCTTTTGAGATTTAGCATCAAATTTTTTTAGATAAACTTTATTTTTTAGAATGTAACATGTACAACCAAATTGATGAAAATAAGATATGTTTGGATTTCTCCCTTTAAATAATTCATATGATGTTTTGTTTAGAATTGATCTGATATAGATCCTATTCTGAACATAACAAGATGTATTAACAGCTTCTGCCCACAAGTATTTTGGAAGATGATTTTCATGGATCATGGTTCTAGCCATTTCTTGCAAAGATCTGTTCTTTCTTTCTACAACCCCATTTTGCTGAGGAGTTCTAGGAGAAGAAAACTTGTGGATAATTTCATGTTTATCACAAAAAATCTCAAATGGCTCATTTTCAAACTCACAACCATGACCACTTCTGACTTTTAGAATATTTGGTTCCTTTTCAGAGTGAACTTATGCGCATAATATGATAAATACCTCATATAATTCATCTTTGGATCTAAGGAATTTAACTCAA
This sequence comes from Lathyrus tuberosus, assembly GCA_022829125.1. NCBI lineage: Eukaryota > Viridiplantae > Streptophyta > Magnoliopsida > Fabales > Fabaceae > Lathyrus > Lathyrus tuberosus. The sequence goes on from JALAZF010000282.1 coordinate 5,419,363, forward strand.
GTCCATATGTTATAGTCGCAAACAATTACTAACCCATATTTCTTCCCATTGATTAAAGCAACCCCGACAGAACCAATAAATCAACGTGAAGTAATTCTAAGGGTCTAGAGGTAGAGACAATGTTTTTAGATTTAAAATAATTTTTGTTAATCTTCCATACTTGACATGCTCCACTGAGAGCATCTGAGTGATAGTCAAGATCTAACAACCCTTTAACAAGTTGAAGCTTGCTAAGTTTAGAGATCAATCTCCAGTTAGCATAACCTAACCTTCTGTTCTAGACCCACTTCTCATCACTCACTAACATAAGGCAAACTACCTTCTGATCAGTCAATTCAGAAAGATTAATTTTATAAACATTTCCATTCCTCTTACATTTGAATAAAATGGATTTTTCATATTCGTTGATGACTGAACATAAGTTCTTATTAAACAGGACTACATAACCACTGCCAAAAAATTGACTAATGCTCTGCAGGTTATGTTTGAGTTCATTTACTAACCAAACATTATTAACAAAGATTAAGAAATTACCAATAGTACCCATACCAATGATCTTCCCTTTCTATCCTCCTCCAAACCCCACACTTCCTTCCACTTTCATATTCAGGGTTTTGAACATATGCCTTTCTCCCGTCATATGTCATGAACATCCACTGTCTAGGTTCCATGATTGTTGTCTTGTTTCTCCCTTTAGGCATATCTCTAGCAAACACGATATCAGACTTAGGTACCCATAAACTTATGGGTCCTCAAATGTTAGTTCTAACAGGATTCCTTTTATTCTGAGCCTTAGCCTTATAAAAAGGGTCTATACTCATTCCAGACTTTTTGTTTATTATAGTTTGTCTTGGATAAGTCTTGATTTTGTCTTCTGAACCTTTCAAAACCTTTGACTTCTGAATGTTATGTTCTGATTTCTTCAGGACCTTTGACTTTGATGTCTCAGGTACTGGTTTGTTCAAGACCTTTGATTTTGTTATCTTAGGTTCTGATTGGTTCATAATTTTACCTTTATCAGAAATAGGCAAAAAAAATTCAGCTTTGTTTGAGCAATTCTTGATGAGGAAGGATCTGTGGGTTTTTTCAGGAGTTGGGCTTTAGGATTAAAACATTTTTTTACTGTAACCTAAACTTTCTCCTTTGCTCTTACTTACCCCATATATCATGGAAGTAAATCTTGTTCTTTCAAGGCCTGTCATGATAAAATCTTGAAAAGCCATTTCATGCTCACTCAAGGGTTTATCAGACACTTTATTTACCTGAGCACTATGATCTTTTTCTAAAGATTCAATTTTATTTTTGGAAGATTTTATTTCTTCTTTCAGAATATCACATTGCTTTTTCAATATTTTCATGTGTCTTGCCTTGTTTTGACAATTACTTATGAGGTATTACATAATAGAGACCAGATCATAAAGAGATAGATTCGAAAATACCCCATCTTATTCTTCTGGTTCTAAACCAGAAGTTGATTCAGATTCTATGTCTGAGGATGTGAGAGCCATCAGTGCCAAATTTGCTTCTCCTTAATCTTTATCTGTGTTGTCTTTATTATCAAGTTCATCCCATGTTTCCATTAGAATATTCTTGAATTACTTCTGAAGCTTTCCTTGTAGAAGCTTCCTTTCTTTGGTCTGTCTTTCTGCAGATCAGGACAATCAACTTTGAAATGACCAGGATTCTTACAGTTGAAGCAGTTCTTCTGATAATCAGCTATATCTTTAGAACTAGAGCCTCTGAAGCCATTACTTCTACCAGAGAATCTATTGTTTCTCTTTACCAATTATTGAAACCTCTTGATGATAAAGGCCATTTCCTCATCATCAGAGTCACCATCAGAAACTTCTTCATCAGAAGCTTATTCTGATTTCCAGACTCTTGAAGATCTGATAGATTTACCACCAGATTTTTCAGCTACTGATTTTAAAGTTGGGGAATTAAATTTCATCACAGGATCATCTCCATTCAGATATATCTTAAGGCTCTGAAGGTTGCTTATCATACTTTCAAGGCTCAGTGTATTCATATCTTTAGCCTCCCGAAGTTGTGACCTTAGTTTGTATTTAGCAGGGAGACTTCTCAAGATTTTCTTTACATGGTCAGATGTAGTGTAACTTTTTTTTAGGACCTGAAGGCCTGATACAAGAACTTGAAACCTAGAAAACATGGTTTCAATATCTTCATCATCCTTAATTTTGAACATCTCATAATGTTATACAAGAAGGTTGGCCTTAGCCTCTTTGAATTATTAGTTTCCTTCATAAGTAGAACATAAAGACTTAAAGATAGTCTTAGCAGTTGAGTTATCAATGATCTTAATGTACTCAGAATGAGGTAGAACTTCTATCAGAATGCCTCTAACTATATGATGTTTTTTTGTAAATTTTCTTTTGAGCTGGTGTGAAAGTTTTCCTATCAGTTACCATTCCAACACCATCAACTTCAATGTTAATGTCATCTTCAAGTATATCCCACAACTCATCATCAAGACCAATGATATAAGCATACATTTTCTTTTCCACCATTCAAACTGAGTGGAGTCACCATTAAATACAGGTGGTCTAGCTGAGTAATGACTCTTCTCAGCAGTACTATAGTAATAAGGTATACCACCACCAGTCATTCCAGATGCACCAGACTTGACGGAACAAGTATTTTTCTCAGGATCTTTTATATACCACTGTTAAGTGTTATAACATATATCATGCTCTGATTCCAAATGAAGATGATAAAATACACAAGGGGGTTGAATTGTGTATGTGAATTCTTTTTCACAAATGATAAACCAACTTAAGAATATGAACAAGTTAGAATCTGTTCACAGAGATGTTAGCAGTAGAATGAATAATAATCAGAAGCAAGCAATAAATCAACACACAAAGTTATCCTGGTTCCTCTTCAAAACTGAGAGTAGTCCAGTCCCCTTGTCCAACAAAATATTTTCACTATAATCAAACCGATTACACTTTGCTCAAGCAAACTAATAAGAAACTTGAACTGCTCAATCATACTAGAAAGAGACTTCTTCTCAAGCACACGGACAAGAGACTTCTGCTCAATCGCACATGCAAGAGACTTCTTTTGCTCAAGTACGCAGGCAAGAGACTTCTTTTGCTCAAGCACAAAGGCAAGAGACTTCCTCTGCTCAAGCAAACTAGCAAGAGACTTCCTATACTCTAAACAAATAGTTTAGGAGAATAAATAACAACTATACTTGATGTAAAATCAGAAGTATAGAAGTGATACAACAACCACAAAGAATCTTAAACACTTAAGATTTCTAAGATATACAAATATAAGAAATCTTAAGAACTTGTGCAATAAACAGTTATAAAAACTTTAGCTCAAAGTTGTGTTTTTGTGTTGTTGTAGTTTATAGTTCGTTGGTTGTTTTGTGGTAACCTTCCTTCAAATCTTCAACTCCTTTAATAGAAGGGGAAAAAAAGTCATTGGAATTTAACTTGCACAAGAGATCTTTGTTGAGACACAGTTCCAAGAGAGACATTGGAAGTCAATCCTTTTTAAGATTGTAATTATCTAGTGTGTCTATGTCATACTAAGCATCTACCAAAAAGTTAGGGCATACTTAAGAGGTCATGTCAACTTTCATTGAGTCATGCACTAAGAGAATTTTGTTGACGTTTTTAATAATCCGGCTTTGAGAAGATAAGTCTACTTTGGAGACAGAGTAGGGATCAATAAACAGGGTACCTTTAGCCCAGGTCTTTCAGTATTCAAGTTGTCACCATAAGCATAGATACCAAGTTGAGTCATCAGATCATGATCCTTCAAAATCTTAGTCCATTTGCTTCTCTTTATATGCTCAAATTAGGGTTAATCCTAAGTTGAGTTTTAAGCTTATGATCCTGCACACTTGAACACATGTTAGGATACCCAATTATTCTTTAAGTACTTTGTTATCATCAATACCCAAGGGATGTGAACAATTTTGTTCCAATTACATTTTTTCTTTGTCTTTCAACATAGTCTTGCACATTTCCACATGTAACATTGTCCTCTTTTTTTGGATTCCAAAAATTCAAAACTGACTGAAAAAAGTCATTTTCGTTGAAGTAACACCAATTCTTTTCAATAGTGGAAGTCTATACTTGTTTATTTTGTATGTTGAATCAATTATGAGGACAATGGGAAGTATGTTGCATCTCAGATCTTGGTCATCTTACTGCCTTGTTGTTTCTAGCACACATGTTGTATATTTTCTTAATATTTGAAACATTTAGAGGTCTTTTCGTTTCAAAGATGCTAGTATGTTTTTTGGTGCCGCCATGTTTAATATCATGTCCAAAATAAGCTCTCTCTCTCTCTCTCTCTCTCTCTCTCTCTCTCTCTCTCTCTCTCTTTCTCTCCTCTGGAATAAGGAGACATACAATCAGGTGACCAACTAGTTTGACACTCAAGGCATGGTATTGTATACCTGAAATCACATTAAATTTCCAATGTCATCCGCCATACGATATTCAAGAAATTTAAATAAACACTCATATTTTCTCGATCCAGTGTTATCTCGTGTCAACTTCCTAATCTATGGTTGGTACGTGCCACTTCTTTCACATCTCATTGTAATAAATTCTTGTCTTCTATCTGAACCATCTCGTACCTTCCGATTAAAACACCAAAATCCAATTTCGCAACCTCCATACGGACCCATTATAGCACATGTTCACACACCATAAACTCTTTTTTATTTGTAAATTATGCACGAACATCTACCTCAACAAAAATCGGTCGATCACTCAATTTAAAATCATATGGTTCAACAACATCATTCACTTCACCCGGTTTAACATCATGCTTCACTTCATCCGGTTTAACATTCATCCTCACAATAGCTTTGGGAAATATATCCGAATGCACCATATCTAATACCCCAAATAATAAAAAAACAGATTTTAATATTCAAGTATCAGGCAAATTCAGAGATACATATCTGGACCACACCAAACTTTATCCGAATATGCATCTCTGGAATCAACGATAATTTTTTCAGTCCAAAAAAATCATCAATGCAAGGAATGAGGCATGAAATGAATGAACTTTACCTACAATTCCAACTTCTTTTGCTCCATTTGATGTGAGAAAATAAAAGAATGATATTTTGGTGTTGAAAAGTTGATTGAGAATGAGAGGAATTGTTTTAAAGGGTTTTTAGTTTGAGAGTGCAGTTTCAACATGAATAAGAAGATCATGCAAGGTGGTGTTTTATCCAATTTCCCGCTTGACATTTCTAAATATGCATCTCCAGAAATATCACAATGTTGTTAATTAAACTAAATTAGTGAGTAAAATCACCATAAGTGAGTATAGGGGATATTTTCGGATACTCCACAAATAATATACGGTGATGTATTTGTGGACTATATTTTGTTCAAAATAGGGTGGCTTTCAAAAATCACGAATGCTTTTGTAATTTTAGGCGCGTCACTAGACGTATTTCTAGACACAGGAAGGGTATTTTTGAGTTTTCAAAGGTGTGTAGTTCCCCTAAGAGTGAAAAAAGTATTCCCCTTCATTTTTGTTCATTTGATGTTTTTTCTTTATATAGTGAAAATTTTAGGGCTCAAAGAATAATTACAATAAAATTTACAATTACCTTGTTTTATGGGAAATTCATTTGTTTTCTTAATAATTAAGGATAATTGTCATAAAATATTGAGTCATTAAGACAATTATCCTTTAAGGGAAATTCATTACCTTATATCATTCGATTTTAGTGAGATATTATTAAATAAGATAATTTAATTTAAACATGTCCGATAATTTTCTTGTATATGATTTTAGTTAACACAAAATATTTGATGTTCAATTTTTTTTTCCGATTTTGAGAAATGACATAGAAGAAATTACTGGGTCGAGTCACGGACTAGGTCACTCTCTTTAAAAAATTTCGCAACACTGTTCAAAATTGTGCAAGGTAGACAATCAACCACGAGTCCACGATGAATCACAATGCCTCCAAGAAAAACATGTTAGCTCTTCGCTATACGACTACTACTGCACAATAGGTAGTTTGTCAAAATACACCCTCTGATGGTACAAAGACCAATCATATATGGTATGAATACCAGTCGTAGTAACTCATATGAATACCAGCAGTATATGGCGTAAAACACTCACTCGAAAATAAAACAAAAAATAAAATTATAGATGAAGGGGATGTGAGAGAAAGGAGAAAGATTCCAGTTAATGCAAAAATCTGGAGTGAAGACAATGAGGTGCAAATGTCTCTATTTATAGAGGAATTATGAACATGAATGGAGAGAAACAATGGGAGAGTGGAAGAAAACATGGGAAGGCTTAGTCAAACATGTGCAACAATTAATGCAACGGTTAAGAATAACACATTTAATAAAAATTAGTATTAATTAATTATTTTCATTTCAGGCCCAAGCCTAAGTCTAGCCTGACCAGTGGCAGACACACGTAATGGTTTATGGTAGTGTGTTACCCCCTTTCACAAAATTGGGCACCTCTATAAACATACCACAATAGGTCGAGCTACACCGTATAAGAATTACTAAAGTGTAATATCTATTTAATGTGGAACTTTAGAAAACATTTTTAAATTTACATTTTTCACACACTATTTCATATGCATGCTTATTTCTTATCAATTTTAAACTAATTATTTCTTCCATTTCTCAACTAAACCTTCCATTTTCAACTGTTATTTATTTATTTATTTAAGTGTTTTTTAACATGTGTCTTACTCTAAATATTTTAATACAATACTTGTCAAATATTTTACAATTAGATGTCTCTCTATTGACATACATATGATTATGAATTTGTGGCTAACTGAGTGCAAGATTTTTATTCTAACACTCAGAGGAATCTCCATGACCTAATTCAAGACTCTAGAAGACAAATTCATCAACTTGTGGAGGAAATTATATGACGAGTTTAGTTCTTTGTTCACATCTAGTAGACATCATCTGGAGACAATAGTTGTGCTCACAACATTCATCAAAGGAAGAATGAGACACTCTGAGAATACATTGATAGATTCACCAAAGATGGAGTGGAAGTTATAAGAGCCAACAACAAATTAAAATGTTGGATTTTTAAGAAAGGACTAATGCCAAATTTCATGCCCATAGAAAATTTAGGATTGGAAGATCCGGAGAGCATGTGTGGCCTTTACGCTCGAACCCAACCGTATATCAAATATGAAGAAAAGCTGCAATCCAAAGACATTGAGAGAAACAATACATATATAAATGGAAAGCAAAGAGATAATAAGCGTCGTGAAAACAAAATAAAGAAATACCAAGGGAACTCAATTTAGGTTCTTGGAGTAAACATTGTTACACACTTCCAGAGAGAGAATCTTACATGAATGCTCTAAAATCGGGTTTAAGGATGTCGGGGTGAAATAACCCCACACCGTGAAAGAGTTAACATATACTGATAAGACAATGACTTCATATTAAATAAATTCCATGGGCATGAAATTCGTAAGTGCATCCATTTGAATGATTTCATAGAAGAGCTGATCAAGAAGGGGATACTTAGGCGGTACATTGTTTTGTACTAGAACTAGAATTGTGATTGATTGGTTATGATAGATTCCCGATGTGCTGGTATGGATATTCGATATGATAGCACTAGGGTAGAACTCCAATGTTAGAACTACAACGCCAATTCAGTTACATGGTCAAAATGAGTGAGTGAAAATATGAGATCATAAAGTGTACCTTACACCTCTTGTGTGTCAATTATATATGATGTATAATGTTGTTTGGGCTTGATATTTGGATCTTACCTGTATTGGGCCTTTGGCCGGTCCAATACATACACCAAGGAAGACTCTCGAATGAGGGACAATAATAGGCACATGGATTATCAACGGAAAGCCCTTCGACGTAGAAAATCCCTACACAGAAAGCGTTCTCCCTGCCAGGGTGGTACACCACCCCGGAGCATAATATAAGGATTGAAGGCATTAAAAATGGAGCAAACAATAACAACAACAATGAAAAAAAGGATAATAGGAAAGATAAGTTACCTTTCATAGCTTCCATATTTGGAGATTATAATTTTATTACATCCATCACCAGAGGGTTCCCACCACCAACGATGTCGTCTAAGGAAACAATAAAGAGAAAAACCCAACAATTATGTTTATTGATCAAAATAGGGAACCGCCCTTAGGTGAGATCCCTGAATAACCCATTTTAAGATTTAGGGACAGTGTGAAGATATGAGGAAGTCCCAACGGGATATTCCTATTGGTCATCATTACGACCATGGCCAACTTTGGCCTTTCAAGAATTGTCATTGATGAAGGGAGATCCTGTAACATTATGGGCCAGTTTCTTTTAGTTTTAAAAAATAGATTTTTTTAGTTGAATTTTCAAAAATGACTTTTGTAAAATCTTTTTTTTTTATAAAAAAAATACTATAAGTTTTTTTAACTCATTTTTCTAAGTTAAAAGAATACTTTTGATATTCAGTAACATAAATATAGATTATTGAATATTAAAAAAATAGTCAAAATCACATATTTTCAAAAATACATATCTCAAATGAATTTTATGAAAAGCTATTCAAAATATCTTCAAATTTAAGTGTTTTTTTTTTTTTAATTTGTATGTCCAAGTAATATTATTATAAAATGATGAAATACCTAACTAGCATTTTATGAACAACTATTTTAACCAAATTTTTATTTGAATTTTTTAAAAACGTCTTTTTAAATTTTTTAAAACAAAAATATATAACACTATAAAAACTATTTTTAAAAAAGGCTGAAACAAATAGACCCATAATGCACGCTGAATTAAGTGATAAAGCACAATCGGGCTCTGATACCAACTGAAGGTAAGAAAAATACACAAGAAGGGTTGAATTGTGTATGTCAAAATATGAAAACTCTTTTCACTTCGAGTTTTGATACATCAGATTCTGAACCACGTTCAAAGTCTGATAGCAGAGAGAGTATCAACAGTGAAAAGTTTACTTCTTTTTCTTAGTCTTGTTTTAGAACCTAAACTTTCACACTCAAATTCTAATCAAAGTAAAAGTCTGAATCATATCATAATATGACTTCAGAGTATGCTTGCACAGCGAAATATAAATGCAGAAGTAAATAAAGAGACACACAATATATCATAGTTCCTGTCCTAAAGTGAGAGTAGTCCAGTTCCCTTGTAGCACTAGAGCTTTTAACTAAAATCAAACTGATGTCAATTGCTTAAGTCAGCAGCTCCAGACTTCCTGCTCAATCCCATTAAAAGAGACTTTTGCTTATGCCTGCAAGCATGAGACTTCCTTGCCTAAACTCCCCGTTCGGGACTTCCTGCTCAATCACCCAGATCGAGACTTCTTTGCCCAAACTACCCATCAGGACTTCCTGCTCAAGCCCTCATGCAAGAGACTTCCTTGCCTAAACATTGGTTCATGGCTTTTGCTCTGCCCACAAGAAAGAGACTTAAAGTACTCAATCACATAGAAAGAGACTTTACTCTGAGCACAAGGGCTATAGTTTTCAGATTCTCATAACAGAGAAATATGGTAGCAACCTTGTGTTCATATAAGTGCTTCTTGGATAAGCAGATACACAAAGGTTTACACTCTTGAGCGGATTTGAGTTGATTGCTTCTGAGTGTAGAAGAATGAATATTTCATTATTCTTCTCTCCTTCCGCGGATTTTCATCTTGTTGTGCCTTCATGTTCTTGATCATGTTCACATATTCTTTCTTTCATAATGTATGTGAACATGTCTTCACTCTACTCTAACACACTTAACCCTTTTGCTAATGTAATCTTTGAAGTGTGTTTTTCATCTGTGTTTTCTGTAAAGCATAGATTCTCTCAACTCATTTCACTGAACTGGTAACACATCCATGTGAAAACAGTCACAAAATCTTCAACACACATTTATTCTCCTCGAGAGGTAGAGGTTCAACTCAGAGACATGTTCCAAGAAGCTTTCTTCTTCTTGTTAACATTTGAATGTTTTCAATCTTCATCCTTAAATAGATATTAAGAATTAATAGAACCGTTGAAGATTGAAACTACCATGGTACAGATATCCGTTGAAGCTATCATGGTACTAATAGTCATGAAGATCCTTAGCTAATGGACAATAGAGTGAGCTAAAAACTCAGCTAGCATAAAGACGTTGAGAGTAACAGAGCAGAGTTCTTAACAGTTGGAGAGAGAAGATCCTGACAACGTCACTATCACCAGATATGACATAAAGTAGTGTACCATTGTCATGTGATCTTCCTTTGATAACTTATGACTAGAGTCTTCTTGTAGACGTTTGTTGAAGCTTGTTCGTAGTATTGTTACCCTTATCCTTAGCTTTCTAAATCAGGGGCTTTTTATAGAATTAGTTAAAGCATGATTAGAAGCTAAAGTATGTCTTCAGAACCTGGTTGGAATGAGACTTCAGAGTCTTGAGTTCACACTTAATGTCTTTTAATCCTGAATACTTGAGTAATCATTAGTAAACCCTATTGTTCTTTCAATACTTTGTTATCATCAAAACCTTTTAAGGGAATGAACAAATCTTGTCTAACAATTTGTCTTCACAGCTAAATTATCATATATTTATAAGAAATACTCCTTCGTTGTGCATTCATACTTTATTTTGAGTCCCAGGTATTTTCAGGTGAATCTTTAGTGACTCGGCTAACACGTTTTTGAGGTGTAAACCTTTGACTTATCTAGAATAACCTTAAAACATGGAAAAGAACAAAAATTATCTAAAAGGTTAAGAATAAGTTTTGCTTGAAAGGTGTTTTCTTTTGCAATCAATAGCACATCATCTTCAAAGAATAAGTGAGATATTTTGAAAACATTGAGAATGATATATAGAGGTTTCCATTGTTAGAGACCATGAAGAGGTCGAAAGTGTTTAATCATACTCATATTCTACATCAAAGAGACAAAAGTAGGGAAACTATTGTTTATGATCAAACAAATGAATCTCAAAAGAAATCTAAAGTAATGGAGGGTATCACATGAAAAACCCCATTCCATTATGTCATAAGTCTTCTCAAAGCTAAACTTATAAATAACATCAACTTGTTTCTTTTTAAACTTATACACTACATGATTTATTGGAGAATAACATTATCAATTGTACCACTATCTGAAATAAAGCTATTTTATATTTGATTCATGATCTCACTAAACGTAGACCTAAGACGATTCACCAAATATTTTGAGACAAACTTATAAGTCACATTACATAAGCTAGTTGGCGAAATTCCTTAACAATGCGTAGTTTATCAACTTTTGAAACTATGATCATAAGAAACTCAATCACTTGAAGATCCACCCATGTAACCTTTTTTAAAAGTATACCTCACAAAATTCTAATTATCATCCTTAATACTGTCTGAGAACATTTAAAAAAAAGAATTGAAACTCATCAGAAACAAAGGATTTACAAAATCTCATGCTCATAATAATCTAAGAGAATTTCTACTTTATAATTATAGTTAAGAGAGTATTCTTCTAATTAACATTAAAAAAAAAAAGTTTCTTAATGCACCACCCAAGTTTCTTAGGCACCACGTGAAATTATTTGTTTGCCCTCTGATTCCGGATGTGCACATCCGGACGCACCAAATTTTTAAAAAATGCAGAGCTGTTCCGGATATGTATATCCGGAAACAATTCTGATGTGCACTTCCAGAAGGATTTCTTATTAATTCGCGTCAGACCTTCTTCCTCCCCCTCATTCTTCAATTTTCCATTTTTCAAACTCTCTCAAACTCTCTCAAATTTTCAATCCCACAAATCTCGATTTTTTCCACTCGAGTTCGGCGCAGAGCAACTTCTACAACGATCAAGACACTCCAAATCCTCCGTATCTCATTTTAATCGGTAAGTTTTCAAATTTTAAAGTTTCGGAGTTATTTTCGAGTAATCGATTTAGAGTAGACATTTAAGTGTAGAAATTGTTAGGTTGTATGAATACATAGGTTAGAGACAATGTAGGTCTTTTTTACTGCTTCAAACGGACGATCAGGGCATTAAAATGCCTTTTTGCATGTTACAGTGGTCTTGACTGCCATTTTTAAACTTCAAAAAATGTACCGGATGTGCAGATCTGAAAAGATTTTAACGTTTAGTATTCTCAGTGTTTCCGGATGTGCACATCCGAAAATACCCAACGTTAAAAATTCAGTGTCCTTCCGGATGTGCACATCCGGAAGACTATTTTTTTTTGTTTTTGTTTAATTATTTTAAAAAAAATCTAATTTATTTATTATGCTTTGCAGATTAAATGGCTGGTAGAGACGATCGTACCATACATGGACGGATAGCTCAGCACGCATCTGTCCGACGTGAGCGGATGCAGTCTACAGCCGAGGCTTCCGGCGCAGAGGGAGTTATGGTAGCTCCTAGAGCAAAGGGACATCCTACACCACATCCTACACCACAGTCATCCACATCACAGGTTCAGGCCACTTCCACATCACAGGTTCAGGTCACTCCCCCGTCAGCCGCCGATTCTACATCTCGGAGGCGTCGGGATTCTACTGCAAGTTCATCAGGGTCCCAGCCCGCACGCAGGCTTCGTCGGGAGACTCCATCTCCATCAGCTGCTCCTCCTCGTTCCCCTGTTCCTGTTCCTGTTCCAGAGGGTGATCACCCAGCACATGAGGGTGTTGACGCTGATGACGATTTCGATGAGCTGGGCGGTTACCCCGGGGTACCGTTTGATATGTCCCTACTCGTGGGGTACTCTGAGAATACTGTCTGGCTAAGACAGGTAACCTTTCTCGATTTATTTATAGAATTGTATTTATTGAAAATATGTTCATTTGTAACATTGTTTTATTTGGAAATTTTCAGGAGAAGGATTCACAGAAGTTCTATAACCATGGGGGCAAGGTTATGGACATGCTTGCGGTGCTTCCAGGGGATGAGTGGTTCAAGTCTGCACTTGCTACCTCTGGTCTTGGAGGTCTGTCTAGGATTGGGTATCCCAGATCATGTATGGTATGCTGATGGCCTTTGTTGAGAGATGGCACCCTGAGACATCCTCATTCCATCTACCGTACGGCGAGATCACGATCACACTCGACGACATCTCGTGCCTTTTACATCTACCGATCACGGGTACCCTTCTCCGTCACGGTAGGATGTCGAAGGAGGACGCGATTGAGATGCTGATTGAGGAGCTTGGGGCTACCCCAGAGAAGGCACTTGCGGAGGTGACGCAGTTGAGAGGCGCACACGTCCGGTTCTCCTTTTTGACACGCAGATTTACTACGGCGCTTGCAGAGGCAGGACGGGCAGCAGGTGATCCAGCTGAGATGGCGATCCACAGGCAGCGTGCCCTGAGATGCTACTACTTGTTTTTGCTCGGCACGCAGGTGTTTATGGACACCAGCGCTTATTATGTTGGTGTCGTCTACCTCAGGTACCTTTCGGATCAGACAGAGATCTACGGGTACAACTGGGGGGCGGCTGCGCTAGCATACACCTATTCTAGGCTCTTTGATGGTTGTCGCTAGGCAGCCAAGACTGTGGCAGGCAGTTGTACGCTATACGTGGTAACGACCTAATATTCTAAGTGATTTTTTCATTTCTTTTCTTTTTATATTCATTATAATGTTTGACACCCAAGTGTATATGCGTATTTTCGACGCCATGAGTTCAACACGTAAAAAGTTGTTTTCGACAAATAGAGGAACATGCCAAAAGAAGTACAACTGAAAGAGTATATCTGCTTGGGAGATATTCTTCAACACCCTTCGACATTTCGACAAGACAACGTTTCGACATTAGTCAAGTAAAGATTTCTGCAAAATGAAAAAGTTTGGACAAGTATGAAGAAGGTTGCAATAGTTCGACAATTCGACAAGTCTGAAAGGACGCGTTTGTTCGACATAACTTGAAGATTCAAATTCAGGAGAATTATAACGTTTGGCAGAAGACGCGTGGAAGCACCTGGCGAAAGGAAGACATGCACAATGCCAGATGTCGAAGTTTTAGGATTTAGTCGTTAATAGCAGTTATTTTGTTTATCTATAAATAGGATAGTTGTTATTAGAATTGGGTGTGAAAAACTTGTACAAAACTTCCTGAAATTACTCAAAGTGCCCGTGTGAGAGAAAAGAGTTATTTGGAAAAATGTACGTGTAAACACCATCTTTTAATTTCTTTATCAATCAAAGTCTTTTTTACCAATTCCTTTACATTTACCAGCATCTTTATGTTTTCTTCGTCATTTTACTTTAAAGTTCTTTCTACGCCATTTTACTTTAAAAGTTCTTTTCAAACTCATTTTCTTTTATCTCAGACTTTCATTTAGAGTTAGTTGGAATCTTTTGTTCCAAAAGACTTAAATTCATAAAACCAAGATATCACCCTTAATTTAAAATTTATCACGTTGATCTAAGTTTTCGCACGACGTCCTAGGATTTGTTTGGTTAATCCTGCAAGTAACCCAGATTTCACCATTCTGGTAAACCAGAGGTTGTTCGCCAAGATCAACATCGAACACCATGTTATGTTTTTAATTTCAGACGTGGACTTTACAGCACTTTCCCAACATTACTGGTTGGGGGATGTCGACGGGTACACTGAGGATATGCCACGTGCTGCTGCATTTGTCCTGCTCAGAGGGAACCAGGTGCCAGACCCCTACAAAGTGTATCTTGACCGGATGGCTGCTGAGGACGTTTTGTATGACACCTATGCCGCTTACCGTGTGACGCGCCCGTTCGATGAGGTTTGTTTGTTCTCAGGATGGTTGGCATGCAGTTCGACCGTTACTGCCCGATACCTGCCGGAGCGCGTCTTGCGTCAGTTCGGTTACACGCAGATGATCCCCAGGATGCCTCATGAGTCTGCTCCTCTAGGCTTGACCCGCAGGCAGATAGATGACATATATGCTGACTTCCAGTCCCACTTCGTACCGGAAGAGGCTCGGGCGACCAGAGCGGAGAGAGACTGGAGCGTTGCTGCCGGGTACATCGTGTGGTTTTACACCGCCTCACACCCATGCATGGTGCCCACTGGTTAGGGATCGCCACCCAGACCTGCTCATCAGGAGATATTAGAGAAACGGCAGTCTCAGCTGAACCACACTCAGGATGTCCTACCACGTCGCCGTCAGATAGAGCAGATAACGCAGCAGGTCATTGTGGACGGTCACCTCCCTGAGGGCTCTGGTGCCAGACTTGTCGTGGATAGGATTATTGCGATTGCTCGGGGGCACTTCAGTACCGCAGACATCGATCCAGGATGACGGGTAGGGACAGAGGAGCAGTGGAGCCAGGGGACATCTTTCGCCATACGCAGTAGTTTTTTGTTTGATGTATTCTATTTATATTAGATGTATGCACTGTATTTTGACAGAGGTTTATTATATATATATATATATAGAGAGAGAGAGAGAGAGAGAGAGATTAATTATTATGCACTGACAGTGTAAAAAATTTTACACTGTCAATACATCACCATCATCCGTTTGGGTTACTTTACAGATTATTAAATTAAAAGTCAAACTTCTTTTTATATCTAACGGTTATAATTAACTGACAGTGTAAAATCCTTTTACACTGTCAGTGCATTTCAATTAAATCCATATATATATATATATATATATCATTTTATTTTATATATTGATGTTGTCAAATGTATATTAAGTTGCGACGATATATTAACATATGTAACCAAGCAACAAAACCGATTTTTTTAAAAAAAAATTAAGTTTTGCTGTTTTCCGGATCTGTAGATCAGGAATGTTTTCGGATGTGCACTTCCGGAACGCATCAGCGTTTTTTTAAAAAATGATGCGTCCGGATGTGCACATCCGGAATCAGGAAGCAAAACCGAAAATTCAGTTGGTGCTTAAGAAATAAGGGTGGTGTGATAAGAAATCCTCTAAAAAAATTTCGAAAACTACATGATTGACAATGAAATAGTTCTAGTCTTTAATGTTTAAGAGAAAATAAAATATGTACAAATAGTATAAAATATTTTTGTATTGTAAATTAATGAGACATGTATTACAGCAAATCACACTTTTATTTTTAAAATATTAATATAACACGATAAATATAAATTTTTTAATTGATTATATATGTAATATTATTTTCAACTGTCGTGTATTATCTTTAAACTCAATTGTTAATATTAGTAAATGTCTATTCTAAATGACACTCACTAGTGTCCTAAAAAAATTACTTAAGAATTATAAATACATAAATTAATTAATTAAATAAATTAAATATTTCAATTAATTAAATCTACATTTTTTATAAAATTAATTATTTTAGGTTATTAAGAAAATCATCACATTTCTTTTTAATATGTGTAATATTCCTTGCATATATAATGACAAAAGTTTAGTACGTATCAGTAGTACGTGCAAGTCTTAAAATAGACTATTGTGCTTTAGAAATTGAAAAAAGTGAGTGCAATAATACACCTAACTTAAAATCATAAACAAGAATAACATAAACGACAAAAGAATCACTAAAATTTTGATTGAAGCCAAATTGTGTTTACATAAAAAAAAAAGGCAAATTGTGTTTACACAATTGATAATCTTTTCATTGAAGTTCACTTTAATGTTGTCTGCAGTCGTCAAAAACGCGTTGTGACTCAGAGTGGAAATAGGGCAGGCTGATAACAAGGGTCTACGGTAGGGATGAAAATAGGCTGGATCGAGTTAGGTTTTGTCAAATCTGGGTCGGATCTGTTAAAAAAATAAAAGCCTACGTCTGGACTATGACCTATCAAATGCTCATTTTTCGACCTGAGTCTGATCTTTTTCGAAGACCTGATTAACTTATTAGTCTACTTAAAAAGTATATATTATTTGAACATATGTAAATAAACAATTCAACTAACGTTTAAATATACTAGAGAATCAAAAGTACAATGCGACTAAATATTTGTTTACAGAGATTTATTTGAGCTTAAATAAAAGCATAAGTTTTGTGAGATTATTTGTTTATGAGAACTTGTGAAAAACAACTTATGACATTATTCATAAAGTTTTTTCAACTTATATTTACAAGTTCTTCAAGATAACTAAACTGTACTTTTGTTTTTTAATGTAAAATACAAAATAAAATATAAAAAATAATATATTTATTAAAATAGGCCGGCCTAATAGGTTTATAAGGCTTTTATATCGCCTGTGGCCCGACCTATTTAACTAAATAGGCTTATAAAAAAGCATAGGTCTCTTCTATTCAAAAAAAAGTCTGGCCTGACCTTGGCCTATGTAGGCTAGGTCGTAGGTCCCTGTTAATCAGCCTGTCATATTTCCACCCCTAGTCTACGGGTCTAGCCTACACAGGCTCAGACCAGGTCATATTTTTTTTTAAAATAGAAAATGTCTATGCTTTTTTATAAACCTATATATAGTTAAAAATGTTAGCCCTCAAGCCATGAAAAAACCTTTTAAGCCTAACAGGCCGGTCTATTTAAATAAATATGAATAATTTTTTTTATTATAATTATGTTATATTTTGTACTTTAAATTAAAATACATAAATAAAAATTGGTTATCTTAAAGAACTTATGAAAATAAGACGAAAACACATTATGAACAATGTTATAAGTTATTTTGATAAGTTATCTTAAACAAATAATCTCACAAAACTTATGCTAATTGATAAGTTAAAATAAGTCAATGTAAACAAATTTTTAGTCTCATTGATTTTTTAGTTTGTCAGTCTATTTAAAACAACATGCTTTTATGTAGGGTAACAGGTAAACCAGGCCTTAGAAAATGTCAGACTCAGACCTAAAAATAAACCTATGACAGACTATAGGCCAAACTTAGGCTTTAATTTTTTTAACAGATCAAGCTTGGCAAAGCCTAAGTTGGCCTGATTTATTTTCACCCCTACTTGTGACGTTGACGCTCTTTGATTGATTAAATAAATAATACACAATTCCATAACCAAGTCACTAATATTCTTTTCTTTCTTTTTTAGTGATACTATATCAATTAGTTGATTTTTTTTATAAAAATAAAGGACATACAAAATATGAGGGACATAAACTAACCTCAATTAACACATAAAATATATATACTCAATTAACACAACACACACACACACATATATATACTCAACTAACCTCAGGTACCTTTCGGATCAGACAGAGATCTACGGGTACAACTGGGGGGCGGCTGCGCTAGCATACACCTATTCTAGGCTCTTTGATGGTTGCCGCTGGGCAGCCAAGACTGTGGCAGGCAGTTGTACGCTATACGTGGTAACGACCTAATATTCTAAGTGATTTTTTCATTTCTTTTCTTTCTATATTCATTATAATGTTTGACACCCATGTGTATATGCGTATTTTCGACGCCATGAGTTCAACACGTAAAAAGTTGTTTTCGACAAATAGAGGAACATGCCAAAAGAAGTACAACTGAAAGAGTATATCTGCTTGGGAGATATTCTTCAACACCCTTCGACATTTCGACAAGACAACGTTTCGACATTTCGTCAAGTAAAGATTTCTGCAAAATGAAAAAGTTTGGACAAGTATGAAGAAGGTTGCAATAGTTCGACAATTCGACAAGTCTGAAAGGACGCGTTTGTTCGACATAACTTAAAGATTCAAATTCAGGAGAATTATAACGTTTGGCAGAAGACACGTGGAAGCACCTGGCGAAAGGAAGACATGCAGAATGCCAGATGTCGAAGTTTTAGGATTTAGTCGTTAATAGCAGTTATTTTGTTTATCTATAAATAAGATAGTTGTTATTAGAATTGGGTGTGAAAAACTTGTACAAAACTTCCTGAAATTACTCAAAGTACCCGTGTGAGAGACAAGAGTTATTTGGAAAAATGTACGTGTAAACACCATCTTTTAATTTCTTTATCAATCAAAGTCTTTTTTACCAATTCCTTTACATTTACCAGCATCTTTATGTATTCTTCGTCATTTTACTTTAAAGTTCTTTCTTCGCCATTTTACTTTAAAAGTTCTTTTCAAACTCATTTTCTTTTATCTCAGACTTTCATTTAGAGTTAGTTGGAATCTTTTGTTCCAAAAGACTTAAATTCATAAAACCAAGATATCACCCTTAATTTAAAATTTATCACGTTGATCTAAGTTTTCGCACGACGTCCTAGGATTTGTTTGGTTAATCCTGCAAGTAACCCAGATTTCACCATTTTGGTAAACCAGAGGTTGTTCGCCAAGATCAACATCGAACACCATGTTATGTTTTTAATTTCAGACGTGGACTTTACAGCACTTTCCCAACATTACTGGTTGGGGGATGTCGACGGGTATACTGAGGATATGCCACGTGCTGCTGCATTTGTCCTGCTCAGAGGGAACCAGGTGCCAGACCCCTACAGAGTGTATCTTGACCGGATGGCTGCTGAGGACGTTTTGTATGACACCTATGCCGCTTACCGTGTGACGCGCCCGTTCGATGAGGTTTGTTTGTTCTCAGGATGGTTGGCATGCAGTTCGACCGTTACTGCCCGATACCTGCCGGAGCGCGTCTTGCGTCAGTTCGGTTACACGCAGACGATCCCCAGGATGCCTCATGAGTCTGCTCCTCTAGGCTTGACCCGCAGGCAGATAGATGACATATATGCTGACTTCCAGTCCCACTTCGTACCGGAAGAGGCTCGGGCGACCAGAGCGGAGAGAGACTGGAGCGTTGCTGCCGGGTACATCGTGTGGTTCTACACCGCCTCACACCCATGCATGGTGCCCACTGGTTAGAGATCGCCACCCAGACCTGCTCATCAGGAGATATTAGAGAAACGGCAGTCTCAGCTGGACCACACTCAGGATGTCCTACCACGTCGCCGTCAGATAGAGCAGATAACGCAGCAGGTCATTGTGGACGGTCACCTCCCTGAGGGCTCTGGTGCCAGACTTGTCGTGGATAGGATTATTGCGATTGCTCGGGGGCACTTCAGTACCACAGACATCGATCCAGGATGACGGGTAGGGACAGAGGAGCAGTGGAGCCAGGGGACATCCTTCGCCATACGCAGTAGTTTTTTGTTTGATGTATTCTATTTATATTAGATGTATGCACTGTATTTTGACAGAGGTTTATTATATATATATATATATATATATATATATATATATATATATAGAGAGAGAGAGAGAGAGAGAGAGAGAGAGAGGGAGAGAGAGAGAGAAAGAGAGAGAGAGATTAATTATTATGCACTGACAGTGTAAAAAATTTTACACTGTCAATACATCACCATCATCCGTTTGGGTTACTTTACAGATTATTAAATTAAAAGTCAAACTTCTTTTTATATCTAACGGTTATAATTAACTGACAGTGTAAAATCCTTTTACACTGTCAGTGCATTTCAATTAAATCCATATATATATATATCATTTTATTTTATATATTGATGTTGTCAAATGTATATTAAGTTGCGACGATATATTAACATATGTAACCAAGCAACAAAACCGATTTTTTTAAAAAAAAGTTAAGTTTTGCTGTTTTCCGGATCTGTAGATCAGGAATGTTTTCGGATGTGCACTTCCGGAACGCATCAGCGTTTTTTTAAAAAATGGTGCGTCCGGATGTGCACATCCGGAATCAGGAAGCAAAACCGAAAATTCAGCTGGTGCTTAAGAAATAAGGGTGGTGTGATAAGAAATCCTCTAAAAAATTTTCGAAAACTACATGATTGACAATGAAACAGTTCTAGTCTTTAATGTTTAAGAGAAAATAAAATATGTACAAATAGTATAAAATATTTTTGTATTGTAAATTAATGAGAGACATGTATTACAGCAAATCACACTTTTATTTTTAAAATATTAATATAACACGATAAATATAAATTTTTTAATTGATTATATATGTAATATTATTTTCAACTGTCGTGTATTATCTTTAAACTCAATTGTTAATATTAGTAAATGTCTATTCTAAATGACACTCACTATTGTCCTAAAAAAATTACTTAAGAATTATAAATACATAAATTAATTAATTAAATAAATTAAATATTTCAATTAATTAAATCTACATTTTTTATAAAATTAATTATTTTAGGTTATTAAGAAAATCATCACATTTCTTTTTAATATGTGTAATATTCCTTGCATATATAATGACAAAAGTTTAGTACGTATCAGTAGTACGTGCAAGTCTTAAAATAGACTATTGTGCTTTAGAAATTGAAAAAAGTGAGTGCAATAATACACCTAACTTAAAATCATAAACAAGAATAACATAAACGACAAAAGAATCACTAAAATTTTGATTGAAGCCAAATTGTGTTTACACAATTGATAATCTTTTCATTGAAGTTCACTTTAATGTTGTCTGCAGTCGTCAAAAACGCGTTGTGACTCAGAGTGGAAATAGGGCAGGCTGATAACAAGGGTCTACGGTAGGGGTGAAAATAGGCTGGATCGAGTTAGGTTTTGTCAAATTTGGGTCGGATCTGTTAAAAAAATAAAAGCCTAAGTCTGGACTATGACCTATCAAATGCTCATTTTTCGACCTGAGTCTGATCTTTTTCGAAGACCTGATTAACTTATTAGTCTACTTAAAAAGTATATATTATTTGAACATATGTAAATAAACAATTCAACTAACGTTTAAATATACTAGAGAATCAAAAGTACAATGCGACTAAATATTTGTTTACAGAGACTTATTTGAGCTTATATAAAAGCATAAGTTTTGTGAGATTATTTGTTTATGAGAACTTGTGAAAAACAACTTATGACATTATTCATAAAGTTTTTTCAACTTATATTTACAAGTTCTTCAAGATAACTAAACTGTACTTTTGTTTTTTAATGTAAAATACAAAATAAAATATAAAAAATAATATATTTATTAAAATAGGCCGGCCTAATAGGTTTATAAGGCTTTTATATCGTCTGTGGCCCAACCTATTTAACTAAATAGGCTTATAAAAAAGCATAGGTATCTTCTATTCAAAAAAAAGTCTGGCCTGACCTTGGCCTATGTAGGCTAGGTCGTAGGTCCCTGTTAATCAGCCTGTCATATTTCCACCCCTAGTCTACGGGTCTAGCCTACACAGGCTCAGACCAGGTCATATTTTTTTTTAAAATAGAAAATGTCTATGCTTTTTTATAAACCTATATATAGTTAAAAATGTTAGCCCTCAAGCCATGAAAAAACCTTTTAAGCCTAACAGGCCGGTCTATTTAAATAAATATGAATAATTTTTTTTATTATAATTATGTTATATTTTGTACTTTAAATTAAAATACATAAATAAAAATTGGTTATCTTAAAGAACTTATGAAAATAAGACGAAAACACATTATGAACAATGTTATAAGTTATTTTGATAAGTTATCTTAAACAAATAATCTCACAAAACTTATGCTAATTGATAAGTTAAAATAAGTCAATGTAAACAAATTTTTAGTCTCATTGATTTTTTAGTTTGTCAGTCTATTTAAAACAACATGCTTTTATGTAGGGTAACAGGTAAACCAGGCCTTAAAAAATGTCAGACTCAGACCTAAAAATAAACCTATGACAGACTATAGGCCAAACTTAGGCTTTAATTTTTTTAACAGATCAAGCTTGGCAAAGCCTAAGTTGGCCTGATTTATACTTGTGACGTTGACGCTCTTTGATTGATTAAATAAATAATACACAATTCCATAACCAAGTCACTAATATTCTTTTCTTTCTTTTTTAGTGATACTATATCAATTAGTTGATTTTTTTTATAAAAATAAAGGACATACAAAATATGAGGGACATAAACTAACCTCAATTAACACATAAAATATATATACTCAATTAACACAACACACACACACACACACACATATATATATATATATATATATATATATATATATATATATATAAAGTCCAGTAAAAGTGATTTTTTTGTTAAAAAAGCTAAAGCAAACGCAAACGCACACAATAGATACTATCCAACCCGCTTACTTACGCGATACTAAACAATAAAAAAAGAGTCTTGTGTGAGCTTTCATTTTTCAAGACGGTGTATGAACCAACCGCTAACACAGACTAATTCACAAACCAACTGATGGAATTGGTTGAAAATATACATGTTAAAAAAGTCTCACATCGCTTAGTTTTGTGAATGAAGAGAGTGTCCAAGGCTAAGACTATATATATAATACAAGTTATTTGAAGTCTCACATTAGTTAGTTTTGTGAAGGAACAGAGAGTTCAAGGCTATATATAGGATTCAAGTTCTTCATTCCAAGATGTATCAGTTAAAAACACTTTAAGTTTGTATTTTATTTTCTTTGTTCTCTTATACTCTTGTCAATTACAAGACTGATACGATTATTAAGTTAGTGTCAGCGCAGAGGAGGCAAAACTTAAATCTTGAAACCTTGTCGAGCACAGCAGATTTGAAGTCAATCAGAGAATCAAAAGCTCAATATATCAACCCTGCATTAGAAACACAAACCTACAACCACGTCTTAACCAATGTCATTTACGAGACCCACCGGAAAAGAAGCTGCCACAACTGTCAGAACTGCCACCATGTAAAGCACTGAAACTGTGTTGCAGTACACAACAACTGCCAGCAAACTGCGACAGTGGGGTAACCACCATTGTTTAAAAGATTCACAGGAGAAAAGGACGGAATCTCCACCCATTAAAATCTTTGACTAAAATCCATATGAGCAACATATATAATTTAATTTTTTTTATAATAAATATTGCTATAAATATATTAACTGATTTCTCTCTAAAAACCAATTAATATGTTTTTAGAGAGAATTATTTTGAAAGCTCCTAAGAAAAGTTCATATCGATTTTAGTCAAAGATTTTTTTAAAGCTAATTAAAAAACCAATTAATATGTTATATAAAGAATTATTTTGTAATAAAAATATTAAATTATATAATGATCAATTTTATCCCTTAATTAACTACAAAATATATGTTATTAACCACTTGTTTTATTTATAATTTATAAATTATTTTAACTGTTTCATTAACTAACAAAATATATAGCATTAACCACTTTCAGATATTAAATTATAAATTCTATTAATAAATTATTTTATAATTCATTAATCAATTTTCTTTTACTACTTAATACTATTTTTTTATTTAACAACTTATTAGCTAAATTATAAAGTGTATTAACCAACATTTTACATAACATTAACCAAAATTGATTTATCACTAAATTATTTTATGACAGGACATTCAAAAGCGAACTATAAACTATATTTACTAACTTATTACACTCAATTAATCAACTTTGTTTTTTCACTTAAGACTAGTTTTTATGTTAGGACACATATTAACCTAATTATGAATTGTATTTGTTATGAGTTGATGTCGTTAATAATAGAACAAAGTTATGAGAAAAAGATTGAGTTTTTTGAAAAAACACAAGAAAACCCTATTAGGTTTCACAAAAGAAAAGAGAAGAAGGAAGAAGAATAGAGAATTGGTTAAATCTATTTTACTATTCACTTTCTCAATAAAGGTTCAAAGATTACAAGTGAATACCAACAATTAACCTCTCTCAACAACCTGAGAGAACTAGTCTATTTATAGACTACTAAGCTAACTTAGATTACAAGTTAACTTAATAATTAGACTTACAAGCAAGGCCCAATTCGACATGCTAACAATCCTAGCATTTCGACTACTACATGTTTGAGCATACTTCGACTACAACATACAAGATCAGTATGTGAACAGACTTCGACTTCATACTAAGCCTTCTATCGAACCATGAAGCTACCCTCGTCGACACTAGAGTTTGATCTAAAATACCACAAATCTCCACCTTGGAACAAACTCTACACAAAACAAGGGAACAAACTATCTTTCATCACGCAGCTCTATCAACTACATACAGTGGAAAAACTTGCTACTCAACAATGTCTTGGTGATCATATCAGCAACATTGTTATCAGTCGAAACCTTCAACACTTAGACTTCTCCATGCTCGATTATCTCTCTAACGAAGTGCAGTCTCACATCGATGTGCTTGGTTCGCTCATGATAGGCTGAATTCTTCGACGGGTGTATTGCACTTTGACTATCACATTTAACAATGATAACTCGACCTTAAAGTTTCAGCTCCTTAGCAAAACCTTTAAGCCGCAATGCTTCTTTCACAGCTTCAGTGAGGGAAATATATTATGCTTTAGTGGTTGATAAGGCAACAACCTTTTGAAGTGTCGGTTTCCAACTGATTGTTGTGCCGAACATAGTGAACATATATCCAGAAATAGATTTCTGGAATCCATACAACCTGTATAATCATAGTCGACAAATCCTTCGATTTAGACTTTGTTATCATCACCACAGGCTCCACTATAAATCAGGACTCTTCTCATAGACCCATTGATGTACCTAAGAATCCACTTTAATGTTTGTCAGTGCGCCCAGGATTGGACATATACATGCTTACAAGGCTCACTCCATACGCTATGTCAGGCCTCGTACAGACTATAACATACATCAAAGAACCTAATATACTAGCATATGGGATGCTATTCATATAGGCACTTTCGACTTCAGTACTAGGACTTTAAGTCGTACTCAGCTTGTACTGAAAATTAGTCGGTGTTAGAACAAGCTTTGAATTCGGCATACCAAACTTGTTGAGAATCTTCTTCAAGTATGTCTCTTGAGATAAGCATAATCTCGTCTGCTTTCAATCTCTCTGAATGTCAATCCCAAGAATTCTGGAGGCAGCTCCCAAATCCTTCATGTCGAACTCCTTATCGAGTTCAGCCTTTACCTTCATAACATATTCGACATTGTTGCTTGCTATGAGGATGTCATCCACATTAAGCAACAAAATAATAAGTGAATTTCTAGGTTGAAATCTGAAGTAAACACAGTGGTCGAACTGACTCCTAATGAAACCAATGTGTGCCATGAACTTGTCGAATCTCCTATTCCATTGTCGAGGAGATTATTTCAGGCCATACAAAGACATATTCAGCTTGCACACATAATCTTCCTTTCCTTTTACTACATACCCTTCAGGTTGCCTCATCAGGATCGTTTCATCTTGATCACCATACAAGAAGGCTGTCTTCAGATCCATTTGTTCAAGTTCTAGGTCGAACTTTTCCACCATGGCTAACAACATTCTAATGGATATATGATTTACAACAGGTGAGAATACATCATTGAAGTTGACATCTTCTTTCTAAGTGAACCCCCTAGCAACCAACCTTGCCTTAAAGCACTTCGACATCACTCATTCGATTCCTTCCTTAACCTTAAAAATCCACTTACAAGTGACTAACCTGGCTCCTGCAGGTTTCTCAACCAGCTCCCAAGTGTTATTATCACGAAGAGATTTCA
Source organism: Lathyrus tuberosus (assembly GCA_022829125.1). NCBI lineage: Eukaryota > Viridiplantae > Streptophyta > Magnoliopsida > Fabales > Fabaceae > Lathyrus > Lathyrus tuberosus. Next base: position 5,445,656 of record JALAZF010000282.1, read on the forward strand.
TCTCATCATCCATGGCTTTCATCCATTTAGTCTTGTCTCGACTCTTCATAACTTCCTTATAATCTCTAGGTTCTTCATCAAGGACCTCACTTGCAGAAATTAAGGCATAAGCTATGAGATCTGCAAAACCAAGTTTCTGAGGTGGCTTGATGACTCTTTTCAACCTATCTCTTGCTAGCAGGTAGTCATTATCAGTCTCCTCATCTTCGATATCAGTTTTTGCTTCTTCTTCGACTTCATATGGGTTATGCAATTCAGCATCACTATGCTCCACCTCAACTGGAATCTCTCCCTGTTCTAACTCTTCTTCAGAAATCTTCGAACTTTGACCAATGTCATCAGTTTTCTTGAAAGCCATCTCAGCGTCATTAAAAACTACATATTGGTTAAATCTATTTTACTATTCACTTTCTCAATAAGGGTTCAAAGATTACAAGTGACTATCAATAATTAACCTCTCTCAACAACCTGAGAGAACTAGTATATTTATAGATTACTAAGCTAACTTAGATTACAAGCTAACTTAACAATTGGGTTTACAAGTAAGGCTCAATTAGACATGCTAACAATCCTAGCATTTCGACTACTGCATGCTTGAGCATACTTCGACTACAGTATACAAGATTAGTATGTGAACAGACTTCGACTTCATACAAAACTTTCTGTCAAACCATGAAGCTACCCTTGTTGACACTAGAGTTCGATCCAAAATACCACAGTATTAATCAAGTTTTTACACACTATTAATTAAAGTTATTAGAGAGAGAGAGAGAGAGAAAGATGTTGAAAAGTCAAAATTATGAATGTTATAATTCACAGTATTTGGGAATAGTGATAAATAGTAGGGGTGGAAAACGGGCATGCCTGTGCACTTTTTAGGGTGTCGTCCTAAATCCTTGACCTGTCCCGCAAAAAATGATGGCGGAGTGGGGCAGACCTTCGGGCACTGCACCTTTTTAGCCTAAAAATGATAAAATTTTATGTTAACACCCGCATCTGCAAAAGCCCAAAAAAAAACGGGATGGAGCGTACAGACATATTAGAGATTGCGGGTCTAAAACATTGATCCGTCCAACAAAAAAAGTGCAGGCAAAACAGGCATGTCCGACGGTCCGAGTTCGTTTTTCCACCTCTAACAAACGGTGTAGATGAGATATTTTGTGTCAAAATAGCATTTTTTATATAATTAATAATGATTAAAGGTTATCAAGGATGTAGTCAAAGTTAGATAGAGGTTGAAAATCTTTGGAGTGATTGCGGGTTTTTAGTTTTAAAAGTTGATTAAAATAGAGTTGTCTTGATTTTTTAAACTTAATTTCAAAACAGTTTTTAATTAAAATTTAAAACAAAACAAAAAATAGGTTAGATATTTTATGTTATTGTTTTAAAGTAAAGACAAAACTACAAATAGTCGCAGACTATTACTCAAATCACCATTAATCACCACACGACCACCGCTAACCACTGTCGACAACTGTTATGACATTCACTTCGACCACCATCAAACACCATTATAACCAATGTCGATCACCACTTCTCTACTTTTGATCACCAATCTAACCACCTCCAATCACCACTTTGACTACTGTCAATCACCACATTAACCATCACCACCCAATGTCAATCACTACTTCATCCACTTTTGATCACCAACCTGTCTATCAGTACCACCAACTACCACTATAATCGTCAATCTGACCACCACTTTTAACTCCACACACTGTCAAATACTACTCTAACCTCTAAAAACCACCACCCTAACCTTCAATCATACCACCATTGCTTACCACAATGGACTACCACGTCCGATTACCACTTCGACATGCGTCCGCTAAGAACCACTACTTAACCACTATTATTAAATTGCTACTAAATAAGTACATAAAATATTTGTAATATTTTATCCTAATGATGGATTAATGATAGCTTTTAGTTTTTCTCTTAGTCTCCTAGTCTATTTTTTTTCGATTTTTAGATGGATCCGAGTCAGGTCGCTTTGTATAAACAGTTTTTTTGAATTAATCAAAGTATATTTCTTCAAAAAAAATATAAAAATTATTTGTAATATTTTAATTAATTTTCATGTTTAATGGTATGACTTATTTTGATTATGATATGTTTATTATGAATATTTGTTTATATTTGAAACTAATTTTGGTTTTTGAAAATTTGCTTAATTAGACTCTTTAACTAAATTCTTTGTTCATATTGATCCATTATTTAATAAAAATTACTATTTGGTTCCTTAAATATAACTATGTTAGTTAACTTGGTTCTTTCAGTTAGTTTTATTAAAAAAACATTGCAGGCTTGCAGCATTAGCATTACAAATGGTATTCATAAGTTTACATGAAAGTATGCGACTCAATATTGGTACTTTCAATATTGAAAGTATGTTTCTCTTCTTGAAGAACAAGAGCAAAAACTTCAGCAATAGATGGAAGCGGTTTCATAACCAGAATCTGTCCGCGAAGATGAGAGTAGCTCTCGTTTAGTCCCATGAGAAATGAGTAGACATATTCATTGTGGAGATGTTGCAAGAGTGGTTCAACACCACCACAGTGACAATGATGACCAGGGATGCACTGCAAGAGTTCTTCCCAAAGTGCCTTGATTCTGTTGTAGTAGCCATTGATGGATTCGGAACCCTGGCTACAAAGAACGAAATCGCGGCGGAGTTGGAAGATGCGTGGCCCGTTCTGTTGCTGAAATCTTGTTTCCAGATCTTGCCAAATCGAGCGAGCAGAAGGAGCGTAAACGATGCTAGTTGCAAGTTCTTTGCACACGGAATTCAAAATCCAAGAAGCTACAATGTTATTGCAGCGCAACCAAGATGCGAAGTTAGGATCTGACGGTGCCGGAATCGGAATCGAACCATCAACAAATCCATACTTGTTCTTGGAGCTTAACGCCCAAATCATGGCACGCTTCCATGAATTGTAGTTATCGCCCGTGGAAGAAAGAAGATGCGTAGCGAGAACTTGTCTGGGATTGTCCGAGTGATGCAGGTAGTAAGGACTCAAATGATCTGCAACGAGTGCCATTGAGGTCAAAAAACAACTGCACAGATTCACCGGAGTAGAGGATCGGAGAAGGAGAAGTTGATTGCCGGAGGAAGTGAGGAACGTCACCGGGAAAATCAAGAGAGAAGAGGGAGCGGAAACCCTAATTCTACTGATACCATATTGAAAGATGAGTGTAAAATATCAAAACTGTTTTATTGATCAACAAAACTTGTTTATATACAAACTAGCTAGCTGAAAAATAGCCAAGGAAAAAGGAAAACCAGTCTAAAAACTAGTCTGTACAATAACTGAATGGCAAAAAATAAGTGAGCCTATTTTTGTAATAATTTCATCTTCCTACCATGAGGAAAACATAACCCCACAAGTTCATCTTTTGTTCAAAGTATATTTATTTAGGGTTCCTTCATGTTCATATTCATCCAACGAGTTTCTTTGTGTTCATCTTCATCCCAGTTTGTTGAGTTCTCCATATTTCTTCTTTGTCGAGTTGGAATCTCAATTTGTGTTTATCTTTATCCTAAGAGTTGGAATCCATATTGTTCATGTTCATCTTTATTCAATTCCATTACGAAGGTCAATCTTCAAAATCACAGGACATTTGTGTCCATCTTCATCTCCATGTCCAACATGTCTAACTACTCCCAGAATTTGAGAATCCACTCTGGTTCACAACAAAACAAACTAATCATTTAGTTCTGTTGGATTTATTCTGAGAAGACACAAGATGAGAGAATGTTAATTTCAAGAAAATAAAATTCTGTGATTTGTCACTGACATTACAAATTTGAATTTTGGGGGAAACATTTGGGTTGTAGAAACTACAAATATCCACAAATGGCGAAAGGTTGTAATTTCTTTAAGTGGTTTGATAATGACATTTTTATGAAATGAAATTGAATAATGAGCGGAAGAAAAAGAAGAAAAAAATTATATAAAAAATGAGTTGGATAATACAATAAAAAGGTTGAATATGTAAATGATGTTTGGGTTTTTCTATTTATGGTTGAATTTAGTGTTAGTAACAATGTTCTTGTCTAATGGAAGAGCTTATTTGGAGTCCAATGATCTTATGGTATCTTGTAATGTCATTTAGAATTAATTGTGTGACCCATTGTTGAATTGATATTTGGAATTAATGTAATCATGCGTTAACATTATGTACTTGTACTCATGTGTTGTAGTTGCTTTATGAAAACTTATGTGGATAAACCCTTGTTGAAGAACCTATGATATAAAACCTAAGGAGTTTCTTAATGCACCTTTTAAGTTTCTTATCCACCATGCAAAAATACATAAATGCCCCCAGACTCTGGAAATACATCTCTAGATGCACCAAAGGCTCAGTTAACATTAAAATATTTCGGAGATGCATCTCAGGAATATTTTGGAGGTTAAATCGCGTCAGACCCTTCTCCTTTCTCATTTCTCATTTTTCTCAAAACCAATTCAAACTCTCTCAATTTTTTTCTCTTCACCAAGTCAAAAAATCAACCGACAAAGCTTAAGGGAACTTCAATTAACATCAAAAACATCATCCAACCCTGAATGAAAGTTGAAATTTTTAAGTTTTTTGTGTTTTTAATAAGTTTATGTGTTTTTGTGTAAATGAGTAGAAATTGATTATTAAGGTTAGAAATGAGTAGAAATTGCATGAATGATAGTTTAGACATAGTTTATTACACGTTTGTTGGTTGAAAAGGATGATAAAAACATGTTTTTTGGGATTGCATGGGGTACATTGACGCAGCTGCTGATTTGCAGAAGATTCCGGAGATGCATCTCCGGAATTTTTCAACGTTTTAGTTTCCCAGATTCCGAAGATGCATCTCCGGAATTTTCTCAGTATTTTTTTATTTCCTTGTTTGTGGTGTTGTCTAATTGTCTGCTTTACTTTAACTTAGAGGCATAATGGCTGATAGACACGATAAACTAAGACACCGGAGGGTTACATAGCACCCATCAGTGCGGCGGGAGAAGAGTCAGCAGGTTTCGAAGGCTATTGGTTCCTCTGGCCATGTAGAACCATCTACTTCTGGGGCTCGTGCTTCTCCTCATGCTACTCTATCTTCTTCTCCAGTAAGAGACGAGATTCAACTACTGACGCATCACTCCCTCCATCCTCCAGTAGGCACCAAGTTTCCCCTATTCAGGCCCTTGAGGTACTCGATTCACTAGTGTCACCTCCTACTGTAGATGCGTTTGAGTCTGTTCCACCTCCTACTACTTATTATGTTGATCCAGTGCCACCTCCGGAGGGTGGGGCTGTAACGGATGCTGACTCATAGGCATTTGGTGGAGGCCATGTAGATTTGTCATTACTGCATTTGTACCCAAAGCATACTGTCATACATATTTGGGACAGAGAGGTAGCATTAGTTGGATTCATACTTTTTTATTTACGTTAATTTTAATTGGCAAATTTCTGACATTGAATTTTATTTTTTTCAAGAGCGTGATCTGCATAAGTTTATTAACCACGGGCGAAATACTACTGGCTTGCCTTAGCCGAATGAGGATTGGTTTCAAACACTTTTGTCCTTATCTGGCCGAGGAGACAAAGGAGATGTAACCAGACATACACAGTAGTACATTAGTATATAGTAGTAGTACTATGGATTGTATTTTATTTTGACATCATGCTACTTTATCATTGCTCTTGACTTTTTTTTTTACATTTATTAGTCTTTTATTTATATATAACATTTTTTGCCCATCTGAATTCATGTACATCATTTTTTGCATTTCGATTGTATGATGTAAATCTCATATGAATACACGTAAACAAAACATAACATGAAGAGTTCTATTTCGATACGTTACGAAGATGTATCTCCGTAAAATTCATGGAGATTCATCTCTGGTACAATACACTTGTATAATGGCTTCTGAATGTGATGCATAGTATATGTTTTAAATTGTTATAGAGATGCATCTCCGAAGTATTTTAACATTCAATCAGAATTTGATTCATCTGAAGATGCTTTTCTAAAATTTGAAGGGCATTTATGTATTTTCACGTGGTACCTAAGAAACATGAAGCATGCATTAAGAAAATCCTTAAAACCTTGACCAATTTGTTAAGTTTAAAAAAAATTGTGTCATAAAGATAGTGCATCAGTACTTTTTATAATCAAAATATAATAGGCTAAAATACAGTTTTGGTCCCCCTGTTTTTCAAAATTCACAGTTTTGGTCCCCCTGTATTTTTTTTTAACAGTTTTGATCCCCCACCCCAATTTTGGCCCAAAAAAAATGATGAACAGTAACTTGTCCGTACATGTCCGTACATGAACAGTACACGTCCGTACATGAACAGTGAGGGGTGGGGGACCAAAACTGTTAAAAAAAAAAACAGGGGGACCAAAACTGTGAATTTTGAAAAATAGGGGGACCAAAACTGTATTTTAGCCAATATAATATTATTCTTACATCAAATATAGCATCAAGAATGAATCAAAATATAGTCCGAGATTACATCAAAATAGTGTCATTTTTACAACAAAAATTTAAACCAAAAAGTGGCATAGTTGGTTAAATAGTGTAACAATGCTACATAAATCCTAAATAGATTATGGTTGCCTTAAAACAGTCTCAAGAGGTTTTGCTGGTGTATTATTCTTCTTCTTCTTTGCAACATGTTGTGTTTATGTTCAGGGTCATCTTTGAGGGTGTGCAAGGCGGCCTACAGCACAGGGCCTCACATTTTTTCATGATCAAGCTATAGGAAAAAAGGGCCTCCATAAAAATATTTCACAATTAACTTACAATTAAATAGGGCCTCTTAAAAACATTTGATGCCTTGACTGAAGCTAACTTCAGCTTCTTACACATAGCCTCTCAAAAGATTGAGACGACTCTGTTTATGTTGTACCCAATAAATTCATAAATAAGTCTGTTAAATTATAAATCAGTAAATCATTAACCAATATTTAAATAAAATCAATTTGTTAAATGCTAAATCAGAAAATCAATTTGCATATATCAGTGAATACTAAAACAATATCAATTTGCTAAATGTTAAATCAGTAAATCGACGAATTCTTAACCACTATCAATTTTTTCTAAATCTAAATTAGTGGATTCATCAAACTAGTAAATTATGAATCAATAACATTAAAACAGAAGAAATATTTCATAAATTAGTTTACCTAAAATCTAAATTGTTTGTATATGTTGACATCATTTTAATATTTTTTTATATTGGGCAATATGCTTTCTCCTTACTTATAAATTTTTTTTGCCTATTTGATTTCCACCTCTCCATCAAGTAAACTTATATATCTTCGATTATTATGGCAATTCACTTTGCCTTGGCACTCACACATACTAAATTGAAAGCCTCAAACATATCGTTAACCAAAGTATCAACAATATGACCACTAACTTCCTTGTCGGTGGGATATCAACCATTTTCCACCCTAAAAGATTTAATGAAATAATCAATTAATTGTTTGTTTCGGAAACCACAACAAGTCTGAGATCTACAAGAGACAACAAGGAAATAATAGAACCGGCACACATGCCCCTAACAGCGGGACTATTATGCCCCCCCCCCCTCATCTCCTTTGGAGGAATCATCTACACCTCTAATAAAAAGAAAGTTAGAGGGTTCCCTACTATCCTTAATGTGAGATATTGGATCGATCTCTAGTATGGTTGAATGGTATCTTCTTGGTTTGACAATTCAAAATAATCTTAGCATGTCGTCAAAGTATGTCCACATGTTGTAGTCAAAGTATGCTAGGAGTGTTAGCATGTCGAATTGGGCCTTGGTTGTATGCTCAATTGTTTAAGTTAGCTTATGTAATGGGCCTGTGTGTAAAAGCCAATTAGGTTAGTGATCGTGAAGACTGGATCAGATCCTGTAGAAGTGGGCCACCAAGTGCGTCAGGGATGCTGGTCGTATGGAGAGGAGGGGGTGTACCTGTAAGGTACTCCGACGCTCAAGTAAGAAAGGGTCAGAGAAAAGGGGCAAGTACAAAGTATGAGTTCTTAGGGTGAATATTGGATACCTGACCCTCTCAAGAGAGAGGGTTTATATAGAGCCTCCAACGTGTGGCCAACGGTCCTATTTTCGGGGCGAAATAACCGTTTTCTCGAAGAATAGGTAACTGCCCCCAACTAGCCGTTATGTCGGGCAGGGGTGCCCGAAACTAGTCGTTATGTCGGGCATAAGTGTGGCTTCGGGCACCTGCCCTTAACTGTTCGGGGAGCAGTGAAGCCGTGCGTGACGGGCAGTAACTCCGGGGAGGAGCGATGTGTTCCTTGCCCGGTTGGAGGGCAGAAAGGTAACTTTCTCCCCTTCGTGGATTGGACTTAGGCAATTTGGGCCGCTCTGGAGCAGAAGCGGATTGGGCCATGTCTAGCCATTGGTCTAGTCCAGAACAAGAGCCCCCCAAGTCGTTGTTCCCGGGCATGGGAGTGATGACTTAAGGACAGCTCGTTGCTCCGGGGAGCTAGCATGGAGTCGTCGTTTGGAGACGAGGAGGATTGTCTCGATGTGCTCGTGGCCCCCGGTGCCCGTGAAATTCGTGGCGTGACCTTGTTGCCCGGTGCTCGGGGAGACTAATGGTCAGACAGAATTGGAAACGTTGGGTCGCCACGTGTGCCTAGAGCTCCGTGTAGCAGTTACTAGGTAATGATGGCTAGTTGATAGCCATCATGGCCTACGAGCGCATGTTCGCACGTGCCCCTTTGTATAAAAAGGGGAAATTTGTTCCATTTGGAACTTTTTGCTCTAATTTCTCTTCGTTTCCTTCAGCATTCCTGCCCGTTGCCACCATCTGCTTACTCCGACCACCGCTCCAAGCTTCGAGCAGCCACTTTCATCTTCTTAAATCAAGTAAGTTTTCTGATCCTGTGCTTGTTCTACTCCTTTTGGCTGTCAATGGTAGATTGCATGTGGTTAGGGCTAGGTTTAGAGGACGAAATATGTGGATTTCCGGTGATTGTTGGTGGTGGACGTTGGTTGTGCCATTTTTCCACTTCTGACATGTCGCCGGACGTGTTAGTCTGTTCTAGCGAGGAGGGCGGTTCACGGCGTCGCTGTGACAACTATGCATGTGTGACCGCCGTGTTCGTTCATCTTCTGAGTGGGTGATGAGTTTTTCGGTAGAACATTCCCAGATTCCGATGGAGCTTTGCGATTTCCGGCGAAGCTTCAACGGAAACTGGGTACGAGTGCGAGGAAGCTCCTCGCTTGGGGATGACTTGTTTCGAGCGTCTCCTCGTGGGGAGGTTTCAGTTTTCCTTTTGATGTTAGGGCTTAGGCCGGGGACGTTGTCCTTAGCCCTTTGCGCGCCCTTTCACTTGACTTAGCGGTGGAAGGGTGGATTTGATTTGTTGTCGAATTCACTTTCTTCTCTGCTTTTTAGGTGATTGTTATGGCGACGGGGCCAAATAGAGAGGTTATCATAGATACGTCCGAGGAAGAAATTGGCTCCGAGGATAATAGTAGCTCGACGGTCACGAGTTCGACGGCTTCGAGTTCCCCCAGTGATGTTGGGGAGGAAGAGGAGATGGACGACATGGACGAGGACGTCGCTGTGGACTCCGCCGAGGAGTGGGAGGTGGCCGAACCCGCTGAGCATGTGTCTTCTTTTGCGAGGTATTCGGGGGACGCTTTTATGGAGGTTGGACCGGAGGGAGAGTGGAAGGTGTACCTTCCTTCCGTGGATGAACGGGTCTGTACGAGCTTCGGGGACCGTTTCACGATGTATGAATATGCCTTTAAGGAGCTGGTGAGGTTACCGTTCACTGAATTTCAGCAGTCAGTGTTCGTGCATTTGAAATTGGCCCCCACGCAACTGCATCCTAACTCGTTGGCCTTCATCCGAGCATTCGAGCTGGTATGCGAGCATCTCTCCATAGGGGCTACTCTCCCTCTGTTCTTCACTGTCTTCCATCTTCAAAGGCAGCTATCGGGGAGGAAGTACGGTTGGGTGTCTTTGAAGCAGCCCCGCAAGTTGTTTAAGCCTTTCTCGGAGTCGATACGGACGTTCAAAGGGCGGTATTATGTCATCGAGTCCTTGTCCGAAGCTGCCCAGGATAGTACATACGTCTGGGAGATCGAAGTTGACGAGGATGGGAATGACCTGCGCGACGAGGATTGAAAGTTTATTAGGTGGAGGATCTATAAGTTCCCCATCCATTGGGCGCCCGATCATTTTGCCAAGAAGCCCAGTGACTAAGTTCTCCAACCGAGCGAGCTACGCGGGCAGGACGCCGTGGCGTACGAGGTGTTGGTAAAGTGGGTCAACTGCTTCCGGCTTGCTGAGTGCTGGATGAGCAAGGGTAACCTGGTCTTCGAGGAGGACGGGAGTCAGAGGGTTGAGCGTCGATTTATCAACATTAAGGCAATGCTGGAGTGCAAGACTCCCGAGGATGCCGAGAAGCTGCTTGGTAGTCTTAGTTATTTAGATTTGTTTGCGTTATTTCTTTTCCTCGTATCTAACGTGCTCGTATTTTGTTTGTGCAGGTGAGATGCCTCAGGCTCATGACCGGGTTGTGAGGAATGCTCTAGCGAGGAACAAGGCCGGAGCGGCTCCTCCGAAGTCTTGGTTTGCTAGTGCTCGTGCTCCTCTTTCGGTGCGGTCTGCTGCGGGGACCTCTTCTTCTCCTACTCCTGCTTCCCGGGGGTCTCCTCTTCCTTTGACCAGTCGATCCAAGCGGCCAAATGACGCTGTGGACCTCACTCGGGCATCGGAGAAGGGGAAGTTCGAGCTTCCTCTTTGCATCCATGACAGGAAATTCTTCGAGGGGAACTCTTTGATCATGCTTCGGGCGGAGTCTCTTCGCTTGGAAAGCATGGACCGCCCGAGCAAGAAGGCGTTTGTGGCTCAGGACACTTCAGCTTTGGTTAGGATGCTGGAGATGGCAGCCGTTTATGCTGAAGGGGACTCTGCAACCGAGACTGAACTCAACGCTGCTCGGGTTACCATGGCGTCCCTCAGAGAAGAAGCCAAGGTTGCCGAAGATGCTCGGAAGAAGGCTGAGGAGGAGGTAGCTCGGTTGAAGAAGGAGAATTCCACGCTGGCGGCGGAGAAGAAAGCTTCCGAGGAGCTGGTCCAGCAATTGAGGGCGGCCAATGCCCCGGGTAACGATGAGCCAGAAGATGTGAAAGAGTTGAAGACGAGATCCGAGCTGGTTGCCCGTATGCTAATGGTCGAGGATGACGGCATTGTTGTTGCGGAGGAGTCCTTTAGAAACGTCGTGGCTCAGCTGCGGGTGGTGAACCCTGAGCTTGACTTTTCTGTCGAGGGTACTCACTATCTGGCGCATGTTGAGGATGGCCGGATTATCATGCCCGACGCTCTCCTTGAAGGGAACCCCAAGGATCAGCCCGTAGAGGACCAGGGACCTCAGTCTGAGCCAGCCGAGCACATGGACGAGTGAGGAGTTTGTGCTTTTGATGTTGTAACTTGTCCGGCCTCCGTGCTGAGTGACTATTGTAATTTATTATTTTTGGGGGGCATGGCCCCCGTTTTATGTAACTCAGTACAATCGTGGCCCTTGCGGCCACATATTATGTTAAATTATTACATGTTTGATTCTGTTATCCGCATGACTTTACTTGCCTTTATTTTTTGCTAAGTGTTGTACACATGCTCGTTGTGAATGTGTGTCTGCCCGTGATTGGAAGTATTTGACTTGTGCGGATAATTTAGGGGGATTGCTCGTTGTAGATGTGTTCGGCAGTGAGGGGAACTAGTCGAACGGCTGGGGAATATCCTGGCGGGGGTTCGAAGCTCAGGTCGCGTTTGAGGCCTGAGTTCGCGGCGTGAACGTCCCATCGCGAGCTGGGGTTCTGCCAGTCATGGTACTTTGACAACGGCGATGCTCGATCGAGGACCGCTGTCGAGCAGTTACCCGACTCGTTACTGAGCGGGGTTCTGCTTTATTCGTATGTGACGCTTGTACCTAGGCATGCATAGTGGTCAGTAGTGGATGTCCGTCGTTGTGACAGTCGAACCGAGAATCCGGGCCTTAGCTATAGTATTGTTTTAGCTTTTCGGCGTTCCATGGTCGAGCAAGTTCTTCCCCGGTGAGATGTTCTAGGTAGTAGGCCCCATTTCTGTTTTTGCTCGGACGCGGTAGGGTCCTTCCTAGTTGGCTGCTAGTTTGCCTTCGCGAGAGTCTTTGTGGTTTCTTCTTAGAACAAGGCTTCCCACGTCGAACTCTCGTCGTATTACCTTGGCGTTGTGCCTGATGGTAATTTTTTGTTTCAATGAGGCTTCGCAGAGGGCTGCCCCAGTTCGGATTTCCTCGACGAGGTCGAGTTCTTCTCTCAATAACTCGTCGTTCATCTCCTCGTCTAGGGGCGACTCTGTCCGCCTAGAGGGCACGTGAACTTCGACGGGAATTACAGCCTCAGTCCCGTATGCTAGACGAAAAGGTGTTTCCTCAGTCGTTGAGTGTGGAGTTGTGCGATATGCCCATAGTATGCTGTGCAGTTTCTCGACCCATGCCTTCTTTGTTTCGTTCAGCCTTCGCTTGAGGCCTCAAAGGATGACTTGGTTGGCTGCTTCAGCCTGCCCATTTGTTTAAGGGTGATCTACGGATGCGAAGTACTGCTCGTGCCCAGTTGGGCGACGAAGTCTTGGAACTTCCTGTCCGTGAATTGCGTCCCATTATCCGTTACTATCGCTTGGGGGATATCGAAGCGTACAAGGATGTTTCGTTTGTAGAAACGCACGATGTTAAGGGCAGTTATTTTGGCTAGAGCTTCCGCTTCTATCCATTTTGTGAAATAGTCTACGCCCACTATTAGGTATTTGTTCTAACTTGATCCTACCACGAAGGGTCCTAGGATGTCTAGGCCCCACCAGGAGAATGGCCACGGGGAGGACATAGCCTTGAGCTCGTTAGGCGGAGCCAGGTGCATGTCTCCATGCCGTTGGCATTTATCGCATTTCTTCAAGTGTTCTTTCGCGTCGTGTTGCATGGTCGATCAGTAGTATCCTGCTCGGAGGGCCTTTCGAGCAAGGGACCTTCCGCCGAGATGTTGGGCGTTGATTCCCTCGTGGATTTTGCGTACGATGTGTGCGACCATTTCCTCCTCGACGCATTTGAGCAGCGGAATGGAGAATCCCCGCCTGTAGAGTTTATCTTCGACTAAGACATAAGAGCAGGCTCTTCGCCTGACTATGCTGGCCTCTTTTGGGTCGGACGGAAGTTCGTCTTTGGCGAAATAGTTATAGACTGGGCTCATCCAGCAGTTGTTGTCGCCGATTACCTGCACGTCGAGGGTCGGGGAGGTCTTCTCAATGCTGGGTCGAGGAAGTACTTCCTGTATGACAGATTTGTTTCCGCCTTTCTTTTTTGTGCTAGCTCATTTGGATAGCACGTCTGCTCGCACGTTATGTTCGCTGAGAACGTGTTTCACTTCCACTGTTGTGAACTTCGCCATCTCCTTCTTGACTAGGGCCAAGTATTTGGTCAGGTTGTCGTTTTTGGCTTGATATTCTCCCCAGACCTGGAGGTCCACGAGTTGTGAATCCGTGCAAATGACGATTTCTTCTGCGCCCAGGTCCTCGGCAAGGCGCAGCCCAGCGAGGAAGGCCTCGTACTCAGCCTGGTTGTTGGAGGTTGGGAAGGACAGGGTGAGTGATACTTCAACGATGATTCCTTCACGCTTTCCAGTATGATGCCCGCGCCGCTCCCTGCCGAGCTTGAGGCACCGCCAACGAAAATGGTCCATTTGTGCGCTTCGCTTATGGGGGAGTCTGCGAATGTCATTTTCGCGACGAAGTCGGCCAGAGCTTGGGCCTTGAGGGCTTTTCTGCTTTCGTATTGGATGTCAAATTTGGACAGTTCTAACGACCATTTGAGCATTCAGCCGGCCATATCTGGTCGTCCGAGCAGCTGCTTTATGGGTTGATCTGTTTGAATCACGATCGTGTGAGCCAGGAAGTAGTGTCTTAATCTTTTGGCTGCGTTGATGAGGGCCAGTGCCACCTTCTCTATCTGTTGGTATCTTAACTCTGGTCCTTGTAGCGCTTTGCTCATGAAATATATGGGTTTCTTCCCGTCAGGTGTCTCGCGGATGAGAGCGGCGCTCACTGCTTCGGTTGCTACGGCCAGGTACAGGTACAACGTTTCGCCATTGTCCGGGAGAGAGAGGACCGGTGGCTCTGAGAGTTCTCGTTTTAGATAGAGAAGGGCCTTGTCACACTCCTCGGTCCATTCGAATACTGCCTCTTTGCGGAGGAGTTTGAAGAATGGTAGGGCGTGTTGGGCGGACTTAGCCACGAAACGAGATAGTGATGCGAGCATCCCGTTGAGGGACTGGATGGATTTTTTGGACCTGGGCGTAGGAAACTCGGAGAATGCCCAGCATTTGTCGGGATTGGCTTCGATTCCTGGTTCCGTCAAGTAGAAGCCGAGGAATTTTCCTGCCCGGACACCGAACGTGTACTTCTCTGGATTAAAACGCATTTTGTATTTCCTGGCCTGTTCGAAGACCTTCCTCAAATGGGTAGTATGATCGGTTTCCTCGTGAGATTTTACGATCATGTCGTCCATGTAGACTTCGAGCATGTCGCCTATTTCTCCCCGGAATACTTTGTTCATCATTCGTTGGTACGTTGCTCCGGCGTTCTTCAGGCCGAAGGGCATTACATTGTAGTAATAGTTGTCTGATTCGGTCATGAAGGCCGTATATTTTTTGTTGGACATTGCCATCGGAATTTGATTATAGCCCGAGTAGGCATCCATGAATGATAAAAGTTTAAAACCAGCAGAATTATCAACGAGTTTATCAATATTGGGGAGGGGGTAGGCATCCTTCGGGCATGCCTTATTGAGATCGGTGTAATCAATGCACATGCGCCATTTTCCATTAGATTTTTTAACTAGTACAACGTTGGACAGCCAAGTGGTGTACTTGGCCTCCGAAATAAATTTGGCCTCGAGGAGGTCCTTTACAGCTTTTTCAGCAGCCGCCGTTTTCTCCCGAGACTGCTTTCTCCTACGTTGTGCTACGGCCTTGACGGACGGGTCGATTGTCAGTTGGTGACAGGCGACGAACGGATCCAAGCCGGGTATTTCAGTGGTGCTCCATGCGAAGAGGTCGGCATTCTCCCGGAGGCATGCTTTGAGCTGCTTCCTCGCAATGTCGGGTAGGTCTGCTCTAATCTTCACTCCTCGTTGGGGGTCTTCGCCTTACAGAACGATCTCGAAGTTGCCATCCGGGATAGGGCGCATCGGATGGGAGCTGCTGCTGGACGATGTAGATGGGTTGGCAGAAGCTGCTCGTTCCTCCGGTTGGTCTTCTTCGGGGAAGCGACTGTCGAGGTCGATGGAGTCGACCTAGGGTAGAGGCTTGGCTTCCTCGGAGCTGTTTGGCAATGTTGGCTTGCCCGACGCTTTCGGCTTGGACGCAATGGCGTTGAGCCCCTTTGTAGCTGCCTCAAAACACCATCGTGCAGCTTCAATGTCGCCGTGGAGGGTGGCGACCATTCCCTTTGAAGTGTAATACTTCATCTTCAGGTGGACTATTGAGGGCACCGCTACCAACTCAGCCAGAGTTGGACTTTCGAAAATGTACTGGTAAAGCGACGGGCAGTCGATTACCAGAAATTGGACTTTGATGGATCTGGCCGTCTCAGCTGATCTGAAGGTCATGATTAGTTCGACGTATCTCCACGGCTTAGTCACTGACCCGTTGAATCCCTGTAAATCGGACCCTACATAGGGGTAAGGTGCGATTCGTCCAGCTGAAGTGTTGAAAATAGCTGGGAGTACATGATGTCAACCGAGCTGCCCTGGTCGACGATATTCTACGAACATCGAAGTTCTCCATTCGGGCTCTTACAGGTAAAGGTATGCTTGAGTTTGGGGAACCCCCGAGGAGCTCCTCCCGGTAGAAGGAGATGGGGACGGAGCCCTTCTGGGCCTGATCGAGCGTGGTCACCTTGTTGGAGCTTGTGTTGATCAGGTGCTCGAACTTTCGTATCACGGAGCCCAGAGTGACTTTGTTGAAACCCCTGCCAGAGATGACCATGGCGGAGGGAAATGTTTCCCACGGGCTGTGGGCCGCGAAATAAGCAGGGGCGCTGAGCCCGTACGGGACGTAGAAGTCCTCTGGTCGTGATATGGACATAGCGACCTGTATATTGGCGTCTTCCGAGGAGGGTACCTCCTCCTCTATCTTCTTGGACTCCTGGGCGTCCTGCCGAGGAGTGTCCTTCTTCTTCGTGAACTGTTTCAGGTGGCCGTCCCTGATCAGTATCTCAATGGCATCCTTCAGATGGATACAGTCCTCTGTAGTGTGGCCGTGACTCTTGTGGAAACGGCAGTATTTTGATTTGTCCACGTTTGATTTGTTTGGCAGTTGCTTGGGGAACCGGACCTCTACCTGCTTGAACTCCGAATTGGCACATTCGGACAATATCTTTTCCCTGGAGACGGTCAGGGGGGTGTAGTCATGGAACCGCCCGGAGGGTCCCTTGTTGTCACGGGAGTCACGAGGACGGTCCTCGCGCCTCCGTTCGCCCCGACGAGATGTCAAAGCTTCCTCTCCTCTGGATGCTCAAGCATTCTCCTGATGGCGTGATGCTCGGACGTTGCTGGCTGCAACCTTCTCTTCGTACTGAATGTGTGATTGGGCTTTGAGGAGGAAGGCGTCTAAGTTTCTCGGTGGTGCGAGGCCAATGGCTTTAGAAAACTCGGAGCCTGGACGGAGCCCTTGCTCGAGCAGAAACTTCTTCATTTCGTCCGTTGTAGGGACTTGTATAACTTCCTTGTTGAACCTCTCGATATATGCGCGGAGAGGTTCGTCTTTTCCTTGGATTATGGCGCCAAGGGAGGCCTCAGTTTTGGGGTGGCAGCGAGATGCTGTGAAGTGCCGTGAGAACATCCTGCCCAGTTGTCTCCACGAGGTAATGGACTCCTCGGGCAGTTGCTTGTATCATGTCATCGCTCCCTTTCAGAGCGTGGTCGGGAATAGTCGGCATTTGATGGCGCCTCGTACGCCGCGGTAGTCTAATAGTGCATCGATGTTCTCGATGTGCTCGTCGGGGTCAGTGGTTTCGTCGTACGTGCCCAGTGACGGGGGTTTCTCCAAGCCTTTTGGGAGACGGGTAGCCAAGATCTCCTGGGACAACGGGCCGCGAGGCTCGTCGTCGCTGCTAGAACTGGTGTATGATGGGGACCGAAGGGGATGCTCGCGGCGGCGGTTCCTCTGGGGAGAAGGGGAGCGGTTCCTTCGCGGAGAAGGTGAGCGGTTCCTTCGAGGAGAAGGTGAGCGGGCCCGGGCTTTGGACTTGACCGGGGGAGATTGCTCGTTCCTTCGAGTCCTCTTGTGGTCGTGAGCGTGTTGGTCACGCGGGGAGATCTGGTCGCGCTTTCGGGCTGCGCGGGAATCAGGCTCTTGGCGCAGTCTTTGGTCGATGTCTCTCCGAGGCTGCGGGCTCCTTGATCGTCGCTGGTTCCTCCGCGGAGGAGGGGATCTTGGACGGCTGGACTCTTCTAATGCCCCGATCCTCTCCTTTTGCTGCAGGATCAGGGTGTTGGTTTTGTTGATCGCCTCCAAGAGGGCCGCCACGGCCGGGTCGGCATTGGGCGGAACAGGAACGGACTGGACGTCAAATGAAGGCTGATCGTTGTTGTGATCAGCAGGGGTAGGGGAAGGAGAAGCAGTGGCTCTGTCCTTGAGGAAATGGGTATCTCGGAGGAGAGATGAATGGTCGTCAACGTCAGATTTGTTGACGGGGAGGATGGTGGTTTGGAGAGCATCCTTGGTGCGATCTTGGGAGGCTATGATCGTGGTGATCTTTGAGAATTATTTTGATCTTCGGTTTCCGAGGAAAGAAAGATGGGGAGAAAAATGATTCCCACAGACGACGCCACTGATCGTGAAGGCTGGATCAGATCCTGTAGAAGTGGGCCACCAAGTGCGTCAGGGATGCTGGTCTTATGGAGAGTAAGAGGGTGTACCTGCAAGGTACTCCGACGCTCAAGTAAGAAAGGGTCAGAGAAAAGGGGCAAGTACAAAGTATGAGTTCTTAGGGTGAATATTAGATACCTGACCCTCTCAAGCGAGAGGGTTTATATAGAGCCCCCAGCGCGTGGCCAACAGTCCTATTTTTGGGGCGAAATAACCGTTTTCCCGAAGAATAGGTAACTGCCCCAACTAGCCGTTATGCCGGGCAGGGCTGCCCGAAACTAGCCGTTATGTCGGGCATAAGCGTGGTTTCGGGCACCTGTCCTTAACTGTCTGGGGAGCAGTGAAGCCGTGCGTGACGGGCAGTAACTCCGGGGAGGAGCGATGTGTTCCTTGCCCGGTTGGAGGGCAGAAAGGTAACTTTCTCCCCTTCGTGGATTGGACTTAGGCAATTTGGGCCGCTCTGGAGCAGAAGCGGATTGGGCCATGTCTAGCCATTGGTCCAGTCCAGAACAGTTAGTATGTTAGTTTTCTTATAAATAGCATGCTAGTCTCTCATCTCTAGTGTGTGGTGCAAATCCTAATTAGGGTGAGAGATGTTATTTGCTATTATGTAACACTTGTAATCATATTTCAAAGAGAAAGAAAAGAATAGCAGCTTAAAACCAATTTCATTGTGTTCTTCCTGTTTCCCTATTTTCTACCCTTGTGGGTTTCTTGTTGATCAAGAAACCGATTATACTTTGTTATTCCGGTATCATTTTTCACAACAAATTAGTGCGGTGGGCATGGAGAAGATGCCGTCAAGAAAAGTATGAGATTGAAAAGTTCATTGGAGTGAACTATTTTGGTCAATGGCGCTTGAAGATGAAAGCCCTACTGGTTCGGCAGGGTTGTTTAGAAACGTTGAATGGAGTCCATCCATGGACGTTACGTTAACGGAAAAAGAAAAAATGACTATGGTAGAGAAAGCCCACGACGCCATCTTATTGATCCTTGGTGATAAGGTTCTTCGATAGGTTTCGAAGGAGACAACGACATCTGGGTTATGGGGGAAACTTGAAAGTTTGTACAATACCAAATTGTTGGTCAATCGCCTCTACCTGAAGCAAGATCTATATTCATTCAAGATGAGTGAAGATAAAGTTCTGGATGAGCAGTTGGATATGTTCAACAAGCTGATCCTTGATCTTGAAAATATCGATGTTAAGATCGAGGATAAAGATCAAGCACTGTTGTTGTGTGTTTTGCCCATATCACATACTCACGTCAAAAAAACTCTCTTGTATGGAAGAGAGTCTGAACTTTGAAGAAGTTCAATCAACCTTATATTATAAGGATTTGAATGAACGAAAGGAGCACAAGTCATCTTTGAATGGTGAAGGCTTGTCGGTTAAGGCGAAATTCACAAAGAGAGATGGCAAGTTCGACAAGAAGAAGGGTAAAAGTCAGCAGAAGTCTTGTAGTGGTGATGCATCTAGTATTCGATTTTATCACTATAAGAATGAGGTTCATACAAGAAAAGTGTGCCCTAAACACCTGAAAGATCATGGAGGTAAGGATAATGGCAACACAACCATTGTTCAAGATGATTTCGACTCATCTGATGTTCTTGTGGTTTCAAGCGACGACTCAAGTAAACAGTGGATTATGGATTCAGGTTGCACTTGGCACATGACTCCAAATAAAGACTTGTTCGAGGGACTATGTGATCAAGATGGTGGATCTGTATTGCTTGGAAATAATAAAGCTTGCAAGATTGCAGGTGTTGGATCTGTGAGATTCAAGCTCCATGATGAATAAATAAGGTTGTTGATTGAAGTCAAGTATGTACCTGATTTGAAGAGAAATTTGATTTCTCTTGGTGAATTCGACAAGAAAGGATACGTTTTCAAAGGAGAGAAAAGTATTCTGAAATTCATGAAAGGGTCGAAGGACGTCTTAAGAGGCGTGAAGAAACAAGGCTTGTATACCCTTGAGGCTGAAGTTGTAAGTGGTTTTGCAGATATTGTATCCACGAAACCTTTGTTGAAGACAGAAATTTGGCACATGAGATTGGACCATGTCAGTGAAAGGGGTCTGGTCAAACTAGGAAACAAAATTTGCTTGGTGGAGACAAAGTCGAAAAAATGAAGTTTTGGGAACCCTGTGTACTTGGAAAATCTTGCAAAGTGAAGTTCAACAAAGGCAAACAAAGAACACATGGATCCCTTGATTACATCCATGCTGATCTTTGGGGCCCTGCAAGGTGTCCATCATATTCAGAAGCAATGTATTTTCTATCCATAGTTGATGATTATTCCATAAAGTTATGGGTATTCATCTGGAAGACTAAGGATGAAACTCTTGAGAATTTCAAAAGTTAAAAGATTCTGGTCCAAAATCAAATTGGCAAAAAAGGCCAAGAGGTTAAGAACCGACAATGACCTTGAATTTTGCAATGAGGCATTCGACAGTTTTTGTGCAGCCTCTGGTATTGCAAGGCATGAAACTAATGCATGTACTCCCCAACAAAATGGTTTGGCTGAAAGGTTTAATTGAACCATTTTGTAAAATGTTAGATGCATGTTGACTAGTGCTGGGTTAAAGAAGGTGTTTTGGGAAGAGGCTGTTTCGATAACAACATATATGATAAACAGATGTCCTTCGACTGTGTTAGATATGAATACACCTGAAGAATTTTGGTCGGGACATCCACCAGATCTCGAGAAACTTGGAGTATTTAGATGCATAGCCAATGCTCACATTAAGCAATACAAGGTCGAACTTAGAGATCTGAAATGTATATTCCTTGGATACCCTGAATGAGTCAAAGCTTATAGGTTGTGGTGCCTAGAGCCAGGTCACAAGAGGTGTATCACAAGTTGAGATGTAGTTTTCAATGAGGCTGAGATGGCTTTCAAGAAAACTGATGACATTGGTCAAAGTTCAAAGATATTTGAAGAAGAGCTGGAACATGAAGAGATTCCTGTTGAGGTGAAGCATAGTGTTGTTAAATTGCATGACACATATGAAGTCAAATAAGAAGTAGAAGTTGCTGTCTAAATTGAGGAAATTGTTGATGACTACCTGTTGACAAGATATAGGTCGAGAAGAGTCATTAAGCCACCTCAAAGACTTGGGTATGCAGATCATATAGCTTATGCCTTAATCTCTGCAAGTGAGGTTCTGGACGATGAACCTAGAGACTATAAGGAAGTTATGAGAAGTCAAAATATGACCGAATGGCTGAAGGCCATGGGTGATGAGATGAAGTCTCTTCATGATAACCACACTTGGAAACTGATCAAGAAACCTGCTTGAGCCAAGTTAGTCAGCTATAAGTGGATTTTCAAAGTTAAGGAAGGAATCGAATGAGTGACGTCGAAGAGATACAAGGCAAGATTGGTCGCAAGGGGTTTCACTCAGAAAGAATGTGTCAAATTTAATGATGTGTTCTCTCCTCTTGTGAAGCACATGTCCATTCAAATGTTGCTTGCCATGGTGGCACAATTTGACTTGGAATTGGGACAAATGAATGTGAAGACTGATTTCTTATATGGAGATCTAGATGAAACAATCCTAATGAGACAACCTAAAGGGTATGTAGAAAAGGGAAAGGAAGATTATGTGTGAAAGCTGAATAGATCTTTATATGGACTGAAACAATCTCCTCAACAGTGGAATAGGAGATTCGAAAAGTTCATGGCACCCATAGGTTTCATTAGAAGCCAGTTCCATGACTGTGTTTACTTCAGATTTTGACCTGAAAATTCATTTGTTATTTTGTTGCTTTATGTGGATGATATTCTCATAGCAAGCAACAATGTTGAGGATGTAATGAAAGTGAAGGTTGAACTCAATAAGGAGTTCGATATGAAGGATTTAGGAGCTACATCCAGGATTCTTAGGATTCACATCCAGAGAGATAGAAAGCAGTCGAGATTATGCTTATCTCAAGAGGCATACCTGAAGAAGATTCTCGACAAGTTTGGTATGTTGAATTTAAAGCATATTCTAACTCTGACAGACCCTCAATTCAAGCCGAGTACAAATTAGTGTCCTAGTAATGAGGTCGAAAGAGCTTATATGAATAGCATGCCATATGCTAACATAGTAGGTTCTTTGATGTATGTTATAGCTTGTACTAGACCCGACATATCATATGTAGTAAGTCTTGTAAGAAGGTACATGGAGAATCCTGGGAAGGCTCACTAGCAAGCATTGAAGTGGATTCTAAGGTATATAAATGGGTCTTTGAACAGAGTCCTGATTTATGGTGGAGCATGTGGTGAAAATAGTAAAGCAGAAATCGAAGGGTATGTCGACTCTGATTATACAAGTTGTATAGATTCCAGAAAATCTATTTTTGGATATGTGTTCACTATGTTTGGCACAACTATCAATTGGAAAGCAACACTTCATAAGGTTGTTGCCTTATTAACCACTGAAGTCGAATATATCACCCTCACTGAAGCTGTGAAAGAAGCATTGTACCTTGAAGGTTTTGCTAAGGACTTGAAAGTTCAAAGCCGACTTATCATTGTTAAATGTGATAGTCAAAGTGTTATACACATGTCGAAGAATTCAGCCTATCATGAGCGAACCAAGCACATCGATGTGAGGCTGCATTTCGCCAGAGGGGTAATCGAGCATGGAGAAGTTCAAGTGCTGAAGGTTTCAACTGATCATAATGCTGCTGATATTGTTGAATGCCAAACATGCTTTAATTTGATCCATATTTATTGGCATTTTCATCTCATTGTTGTGTTTTGTTGAATTTATTCCATGCTTTCATGCTAATCTTCAAATATGTTGCAAATACCTTTGGTTGCTTTGATTTGTGTATTATTGTGCAGGAATTATGCATAAAACATCAAAGTGTAAGACACAAGTAAATGGACAAGGAAGCCAAAGAAAATGTGAAGTTTCAGCATGTTTGCTGAGCGAACAACCAGCGAGAAACAACAGCGAATGTTCGCTGGGTAAACTTCTGGCAAAGCCCCAACGAACCATCTCAGAATGATGGCAGTAAGAAAAGGGCAGTAAGTTCGCTGGGCGAACTTGAAAGCGAATGTTCGCTGGGCGCGGTTGCGGCGAAGGACCAGCTAACGATCCCAGATTCGAGGCAGTAGCTAAAGGACCATAAGTTCGTTGTGCGAACTTGTAGCGGAGAAGCTCGCTGGGCGAAGAATTGCTCGCACAACGAACTTTGTAAATTCCTCGGGGGCGGTTTAACTGTTCAGAGGCATAAATTGACAGAGTTTAGTTGTACTATATAAGTACTTTCACACTTTTTGGGGATCATAACCCATTTTTCACCTAGAAACCTCATTTTTCAGCATTTCTTCACCAAAAAGTGAGATTTTTCAAATAGAAGCTGGATTCGCATCCGAGTTCGATTCTTCGACATGGATGCTCATTCATCTTCTCTTAAGACTTGAAAAGCAAGTTACCATGGTTATGAGTATATAATTTCCTTAATATATGATGAATATTTTTGTTCTTAATGATCCATTATTGTTTTGTAAAACTCTAGACATAGATTTTATGGAACTTGACCTAAAATATCCATCTATCGATTTATAGATTGGAGAGGTCGGTCTATGGTTGATATTTGCTTTGTATTAAACTTAAAACTTACTATATTGGTTGTTATATGGAGAGATCGTGTAACGATGAATACGGTATTTCTCACGGCGCCGCTCTAGAGATAGACGATGTTGAGAGAATGCACGATGATATTAATCGGATTCGACTTCACATGCAAGATTGAAAGAATATGTATAAGTTAGGGTAGATGAAAACTACTTTTGATATACCTTGTTAATCAAACACTTTAGATTTTATCAGCTTTGCTACTAAAAACGTGACAATTTATGAAACAAACTTTGAAAACCCTTTTTCTTGAAACGATAAACTATTGAATGACAAGCATCAGATATCGAACAATTCATGTGGAGACGATAACAAAAAAACCCCTTTAACTACGATTCGAACAGATATGATCACCAAGACATTACCAATTTGCAAGTTCATCCACTGTATGCAGTTGATAAAGCTAAATGAAGAAATCTAGTTTGTTCCCTTGATGTTATAGAGTTTTTTCTAAGGTGGAGATTTGTGAGATATTGGATCAAACTCTAGTATGGTTGAAAGGTAGCTTCTTGGTTCGACAACTCGAAAGAATCTTAGCATGTCGTCGAAGTCTATTCACATGCTGTAGTCGAAGTATGCTAGGAGTGTTAGCATGTCGAATTGGGTCTTGGTTGTAAGCTAAATTGTTTAAGTTAACTTGTTCTCTAAGTTAGCTTGTGTAATGGGCCTGTGCGTAAAATCCCATTAGGTTAGTATGTTAGTTTTCTTATAAATAGCATGCTAGTCTCTCATCTCTGGTATGTGGTGCAAATTCTAATTAGGGTGAGAGAGGTTATTTGTTATTATGTAACACTTGTAATCTTGTTTCAAAGAGAAAGAAAAGAATAGCAGTTTATAACCAATTTTATTGTGTTCTTCCTATTTCCATCTTTTCTACCCTTGTGGGTTTCTTGCTGATCAAGAAATCGATTATATTTTGTTATTCCGATATTGTTTTTCATAACACTAAAAAACCCCTATAGACTCACAGTTATCACTAAAAATAACAAAGTTCACAATAGGTTGGTTAACTTCTAATGAGTCAACATTGAAAATTCTTGGGTTCATTATCCTAGTAGTGGAAGAAGAATCATCGTTATTGGGTATGTTTAGTACAATTGCAAGTACATTTCCTACGTAGGCCATAACTAGAAAGTGAAGGAAAGCAATGAATTGTAAACAAGAAAGAGAAAGATGGTACCTGAAAATGGACATAACATGTAAAGAAGATGACTCAGAAGATGCGTTGAACTAGAAAATGTATAACACAAAAGGATAAAGATTATGAAAAGGGTGTTGCCAAAGTTCAAAGAAGAAAGTGAAATTGTATAGATGAAATAGAACTTGTAGTTTGTGTAAAGAGCGAAAAGAGTTTTGAAATTTTAAGTGGCCCTTGTATACGAAAGCGGGGCAGATCAATCAAAGGCTCAAAATAAAAGAAAATGGAGAGGCAAAAGAGCAATAGTTGAATTTCACATCGGGAATACAATGACACTTGAGTGCACTTTAGTATATTAAGACGAGACGTCGCTCCTTGATCTAAAACCTTAGGGCCATGTGTCAAAGGGATCTTGTGAAACGTCTCAATGATAAGAATCACATTTAATGCATGTTCCCTAGAATATCCAAGCTGGTTATGTCTCTTTCACTTCTCCAAACAGCGGCTCTAGTGCAGGGAACATGACTCAATCGTCTAAAAAAATTTTCGCTACCACACATGTCAAGAAGTCTTGGATACAAGACCGAACAAAGGTCCAATAAGAAGAGACTCACACCTGATCTAGATCTGAAATGTCCCAACCAACTCCATACAAAATGGAGCGAAGATGAAGGGAAATGTATGTTTCAAGCTCATTTATCACTCATGTCATTTCTTATTCTCTAACAAATTTGTGCGTTTCAGTGTTAACTTTACAGATCAACATCCATTCCACTGTCCCAAATACTCAAATTCACCTTAACAAATCACTACATCACTTTTTCGAACAATTCTAGTTTCAGCATGTAATAATGTAACAAGTATCCTACTTATGCATCATACCTTTGGTCTCTTCACCAAAATAATTTTTTTGAGCTCATGAATCATACATAAATTTGGTAGTTTTGTTTAGAGACAAAGATGGATAATAGAGTGGTAGGAGAACTGAGTGGAGCAGTTGAAATTAGAGAGTTGTATCATGTCACGTCTAGAGCATTATCGATGTGCCAAATCATGACAAATAGTGGAGAAAAAAAAAATCAAAAAATTTTAAAATACAATTATAAAAACCGGATTTAAAAATAGAAGAATTGAAAATTAATTTGATTCGGTCTTTTCTTTGTTCATAGTATTTATATTTCTATAACATAGGACCCGGCAATTCCACATGAGGTAGCAATACAGGAAAATTTCCCTGTCATACATATTATATGATTGTGTTGTGTTGTGCACTACATATTCAACTCATTTTCATGTTTTGATCACACATTAGAAAGAGACAAGTTAGGTAGAGAGAGAAAAAAAAATGGATGTGAAGAAAATAGTAGTGGTTGTAGAAGATGTAGAAGCAGCTAGAACAGCTCTGAAATGGGCTCTATTAAACATCATTAGATACGGTGACATAATCACACTTCTTCATGTTTATAATTCCAATTCTAGCACAAGATCAAAAGGTAGAAGTCGAAGTAGAAGTAAAGCTCGTCTTGTTCGTCTCAACGGTTTTCGATTAGCACTTTCATTTCAAGATATTTGCAACCATTATCCAAATGTATGTGTATAAGTTGTTGTGATGTTGTGAATGTTGATGAGTTTTTTTGTTGTTGATGTTTTATGTTAGAATTAACGGAGGATATATAATGTTAGGATTGTGTTGCAGACAAAGGTTGAGATTATTGTGACAGAAGGGGACCAAGAAGGAACAAAGATTGCTGCTACTGTTAGAGAGATTGGTGCTTCTATGCTTGTTCTTGGACTCCATGATCATAGTTTTCTTTACAAGTAAGTCATATTCATAATCAGAATTTCATAAATCATTTTTCAATTTTACTGGAGAATTGAAAGGAAAATTAAACACTAAATTAGAGATGGATTATATATTTTTAATTTTCTTTTTTTTTTTTAGATTTCACACTTGTTGTGTTGTTTTGGGAGCATTAATTAAAAAGGTTTGTGCCAGTGAGGTAGAAAATTTGGTCACCAAAGAAATTGGCAAATGCATGTGCTTTCATTAATGGTGCCAGAACATGCCAAATATTTTTGGGAATTTTTCAAGTAAAAGAAGCACTTATATATCTTGCGTTTAGAAATGACTGTGTTCTAACTATGTAAATAGTAATTGTCTTTTCTCAAAATTAAGAAAATTAATTATACTATTACACTTGTTAATGTTTTTCTTGATTTGTTAATTATTACAGATTTACAATGGCTCATTCCCACAATAATTTCAACTGCAGAGTACTTGCCATTAAGCAGTCTCATCATCATGATATATCATCATCATCATCAGTAGCTGTATTAGACAGTTCAACCAACTTTGACTTTTCTCAGATTGACATTTCTAGATTACAGTGAGTTTTTTCATTATAAAATCAGTCATAGTATTGAAATATTCATCATCATGAGATACTGAGTTTTAGAATTGCATTGCAGGGTCCCTCATATCCCTTCACAAAAAATTCCATACAGAATCTGTCCAAACCCATCTGCAATTATTTGGAGATCAAGAAGGACAAGGAGAAGCTGATCATGCACATGTTCACCTACTACCTCACATAAACATTGTATAAAAAACAAGAGTACAATTAATTAACATAGTTGTATAATTTAGTTGTTTTTCTTGATAATTTTCTGATTGTATAAAAGGATTTGTTACACGAATCTTGGGCAGTGTAGATTATGTCCAAGAGGTTATGACATGCCTCACTGACGCACCACAATTTTCCTTACTTATTCACTGCACGACAACGACGGTGTCACTTCCACCATAACTTCTTCATGGAACTAGTTGAATTATAAAAGTTAAGTGCATTGTCTCATTTCCTGTCCCACTTAATATATTATTGACTAACTCCGGTCCAATTTGATCTCTTATACCTGTTATATTATTTCTCTCTTGTTGGATGTACTATTTTATGTCCTAGCTGTTGCCAGGTTTTTACTGTCATATACTAATATAAGGACACAGAATGAGACATATTATTAAGACAGGTGATTTCATTTTCTTTATATCACTATTTTTGTATGAATTTGTGATATAAAAAAAGTGAGGAGAAAAATCTGGATAAATTAATTATGACACTTTTATTAGAGGATCCAAGGAAAGTGAGGGATTTGTTAAAATTATTGATAATACTCATTTTTCACTCTCAAGTGAGGGGAGCAACAATCCAACAATAAGAAAATGAAAATACTCATTTGGAAAACTAAGGCATATATATCTTCAATCAAAAGATTATTTGAAGTTTTGCTTTCTATCAATGAGTCTAGACAAATGTAAGATGTACAGTTTTTACAACCTAACAGCAGAGTACTGTCAAAATAATCTTAGTAAAAAAAAATGTGTTTCTAATTAGGAGTTGGCATGCAATCTCATCCAAAGGTCTTAAGTATGTAGTGAAGTTCCATTGATCAAAATTGGTATATCTCCAAAGTCATCATTTGGAGAGGTAAAGCTATAACTTTATCTATATCAAATAATGCTCTTGTCCATACTCGCGCACAATCACAGGCACACTTGTAGTAGGGATCTGCAACAAGAAAATCAGACAAGAGACTGTAAAAACTATACATTAGATTAAAACAATAATAAAATATAATGAAGCAAAAGCATTTGAAAATGTTAACTTTGTTCATCAAGAAACTGATTGAATTTAAATGTACACTGATCAACTTACCATTCCATGCTCCGTAACTATAACTGAGACATAATCTGAAGGAGTAACATCATACCTGTCAATCGAATTAAAAATTAGTCAGTCAAATTTCGGTGGGTGTTCAACTTAACAAAAAAATGAAATATCTTAATCTTACATCAAATTCAAAAGCTGCAAATTCTTTTCATTTGCCCAATTGTCCAGATAATTGATATCCATTCTTCCAGGAACCGTAGCAAGAGCACCAGGGTCACCTGCATGCAATTTTATGATTGTTAAATTTCTTTGCCAACACCGTTTCAAAATAGGACTACATTCATGTCTGACAGAGCTGGAAAGCTCAATATAACAAACTGATGATCAAACTTGCCTATTTCATTGCAACATATTGAATCAAGTAGCACCCTTTCATGAAACTTAAAAGTTTCACAACAGATTAATACAGGAACACGAAATTCATGAGCCACCATTGCAATACATGCTGTCCCAACCCTTGAAAGTACAGTTCCATTAGAAAGAATAGCAGAAGCTCCCAGAAAAACTTTTGTGACCTCGTGCATAATATACGAAACAGCATTTATATGAGTATACGTACAGCTCAGACCCTTGGCCATAAGCCTAGTAAGTAAGGCCTGACTTTCAAGCTTTGGCCGCGAGTCTACCACCACAACTCGGAATTGTTTCCCAAGATCGTGGGCAGATACGAGAATCATCTCAACAACACAAGACAGTCCAAATGTAAGAAGAACATCTCCATCCCTTACTTTAGGGGTGGCATGTCCAATAATAACCTTTTCCGCAACAATTATTTTTTCATAAATGAATCGGTCAATATCAGAACAAAGTGCTGCTTTGGCCTCAGCATCAGTATGACTTATGGGCAACCTGGCAATTCGACTCTTCACGAACCTAATTGCATTTCCCATGCTAATAGAAAGTGGTCTGCATTCACTAATAAATGAAATATAACTACTGATTTTTGCAGTTAAATCTCTAATAAGCACTTTTTCAGGTGGAGTGGAGTAGTCTATAATAGCTTCCTGGAGTGCTTTAAGCATTTCAATACAACGAGCATTAACCCCTGATATATCTCCGGTCATATAACGTAATCCAACCTGAAAATTGAATAAGCTAATGAGCATCATACCTAAATTGCCATTTTATTTATGTACATTTGCAAATTCATTGGACTGAAACATAAAAAGGGCTTAATAATGTATGATGAAAAATTAAAAAAGGACCAACTAAATTTTCTTAAAAGAAGTAGAGGTCATGTCAAAAAATTTCCAACCCATATCTGTGTAGGAAGAAGAAATATTAGTGATGCAGGTTCTAATTTGAGAGAACAAAGCATGAATACTTAGACTAATATTATTTATAACTCAGTATTCATATATAAAAGAAATAATAAGAAATGTCAAGAAAGCTACTATAACAAAAAATGGGAGACTGGATAGAAAAGAATAATATTAATTTCAAAAAAATTAACACTCAAATTGGTCTTTGACCCTCAAAAATATAAAATGTCGTCACATTAATCTTCTTATGGTTGTCAAAATCAAGATCCTGCCTAAGGAGAAGGAGAAACATCATGAAAGATGTCATTAAAACAAAAACTATAACAAAACTCAGAAAAAGGAACCCTTTTATTTTAAATTTCATACACAAGGCTTATGTGCCTTGGATGTAGATCTTTAAAGGAATGAAATTGAGAGTCCGTATCAGAATTGGTAACAATTATTTTGGAGTACTCATTGTGATGAGTAACTATGGATGACCAAATTGAGGATTTACTTGTTAATTTAAGATGGTCCTCCCATTGCAGTTAAATTACATGTAACAAAAAATTATGGACTCTAGTGAATGACAAGAATAATTTAGCTTTAAGGTTAATGTTAATCTTTATATTTACATTATACTGAACCATCCATATAAAATTTCAAAGCAGTACCTTGAACACAGCAGGATGCACGGAGTCAAGCTGGAAAAGCTTTGACTCAAGATTAGGAACCCGAGCCTCATGTTCATATTGAGGCAAATGCCGAAATAATTCAACTCTGTTTCTTGCTTCAGTTTGATTTACCAGTGCACGCCTTTTAGCTTTTTCCACTCTGTTTTGATCATCAAATTGCATTCGTTGAGGAGGAGCCTCTTTTTTCCTCTCTTTCTCCAAAGGACGATTCCTAGATTTGTTATCAATAGTGACTGACGATGAAACGGGAGGACCATCTTTCTTTTGTGAAGACTGCTTTTTACCTTTAGCTAGGGCGGCTTTGCCAGATTCAGCAACTGCAGAACTTCCATTAGCTGGATACAGAACAACAATCAAACCAACCACAGACTGCAAAAATAATATGAAGGCATAGAATTCCTGAATATCAGCAGCTAGAAAATAAATTAAGACATTAAGCAGCAACTACTGAAAAACCGAACTCCGTATTCTCTCTTTCAGGGCCAAATTTTGAGAACTTGATGGCATGATTATTAGAAAATTGATCTGTGTTTGGTGATTTGGTTCATTAAGGAAACAAGAAAGTCCAGTGTAACAAACTGTTGTCAATATTGAGCGAGGATAAAAGCTAGGACTTAACTTTTATAGGAATACAGATACATGATATCAAACCAAAAAGTATGGACATTTGAATTCTTAAACATATATCATGTATTGAATCATATCCATAAGTTTTACCAAATGCAAAAAATTCAGGTCAGGGAATGAATCGTAAGTATATAACCTTTAGAAGCAGCTTTTGCAGCTCTTTGTGCCTCCTGCAAGGCTCGTCTCTCAGCCTTTGAAGTTTTTTCTTTCAATGGCTTTGAAACTGACAGCGGATCAGGGTATACTTCTTTGACAGCCTTTTCTTTCTTTTCTGCGAGAAATTTGCTTAACATCATCAATAAGTAAGAGAATAAGACATGCAAATAATTCTATGAAGAATCAATTTATATAAGAAGCGGACTAGCTTATGGAAGTAGGAAGCAAAATTTTAAAACCCCTATGGTGAAAGAAAATAAAAAACCCAGGTTATACTAAAGCATCCTGTCCAAAAACAGAGTGTAAAGCATAAGCTGATAGATACAAATATAACAATAACAACAAAATCCCTTTTCCACTGGGTGAGGTTGATTAAATGGATAAAATAACACCATAATCTACTATCACATCAAAAATAATAAAATTGAAAAATAAAACTTGGTGCTACCACAGCATTTCGCTTAAGAAAACAGTAATTAGGTGTATACTTCCTTCAGATGGATCACTTTTATTAATAATTTTTCAACATCCAAAATACCACCAGATATTCCTGGCAATGGTGATAGATTAGGCACGCGATTGGCAACTTTCTTCATTATTTTATTAATAATTTTTCAACATCCAAAATACCACCAGATATTCCTGGCAATGGTGATAGATCAACAACTAGATTAGGCACGAGATTGGCAACTTTCTTCATTATTTTATTAATAATTAAGAAATTGTATAGACTTTTCCATTTACAATGTCCTCTTGTACAAAGTTTGAATACACTTATAAGAAAGTTTCAAAATATAGATCTCTAATAAAACCAATTGGTATATTATACTTAAAATGGGGAAGAATTCCCTTTGTTTACAACAATAGCAGCACTTCAGGGGTCTGCCTACCTCCCAATGCCATAAGGCCCTATTCCTCTCAAATTACAAGATGATGCCCTCTCTAATCCTCCTACCTAAATAACTAACTAGCCCCATTGACTAAGTAACTAACTAACCAACTACATAACTAACAAGTTGAAAGGTTCAACTGGTACAACGGTAGAAGATAAGAACTCTCCAATTACAATTGAGTTCCAAAAACTAACTTTCCCTTGCCTCCAATTACTATTTATAATTTTGTTTTACTAACAAAAGTAGTTATTCTTCTGTAACTACTATGTATAATTCTGTTTTACTAAAAGAATTAGTTACTTATTTGTTACAACTATAATAATTATAGTTACAAGCTTAACTCCCACTTATACACTTCCTAACATACAGCCTACGAACAGCATGTCTGTTAACACAATTAACAACTTCTTAACTAACAATAGGAGACCTAACAATACTCCCCCCTCAAACATTCACCTTGTCCTCAAGGTGAAAGATTATGTAAGATCTAAAAATGTAGATTAACATTTCTTATAATTCAGCATCTGCCATAGATTTTTCGCCTGGATCCCTTTGAAAAAAAGGTGAAGACTCAATTCTATTTGACGTGTTAAACAGTGGCTGAAAAGTGCAACAGCAATGTAGTAGTTATATTGTTGGACTTGTGCCATTTTCCACTAATATGAATATGACTCCTTAGGGCCACATATTGGCACAATACCTCAAATTGACTTGCTGATTCAGCCAGCTTTTTCTTTTTACCCATTCTTGATTCTTATATTGGTTTTCCATCCAATCTTGATTCTTGTTTATTTCTTGGATTTGTTTCTGCCCTTCTCACTTCTAATTCTTTGCTTTTATTTTGAGACACCACTGGCTCTTGCTTCTCTTCTTTTTTGAGGAGCTGCTCCTCCTTTGAATCTTTTTCTTTAGGGCCTGTTTGGGAGTTTGGAGGGGAAGGGAAGGGAGGGCTTTGAAAAAAGGGAAGGATTGAGTGGAAAGAATTGAAAGATTTTGGTTGGAAGGATTTTGGAGGGTTTGCTTTTATTCATAACACCAAAAACCCCCTAATTAGGGGGAACTCAAAATTTGTATTGAAGGAGGGTTTTGGAGGGCATTCATATATTTTCCAAATACATTTTATGTTGTTATAGTATTATGAAAATTAAAAATATAGTAATGATTAACACTCTTTTATCATTCTATACAAAATCATTTTTTCAAAAAATGTCAAATATTTTCCTATAATTTTTCTAAATTCGTTTTCAGAAGCCTTCCCTTCTCCCCTCCAAACTCCCAAACAAAACCTTAAAGAATTCTGCTTCTGTCACTATTTCTTCTTCCCCAGAATCTTGGATATAAATTCCAAATTCTGGTTTGAATTTTATGATGAATGAAAGCCTTCTCAAAGGTAAAGAACTCAGCTTTCTGATTGGTTTACCTCCAGGAAAGCCACGATTGGTCAAGCTTCTCCCTCAAGTCTCAACAAAAGTCATTATAGCCAATTTTCCTCTTGAATATTTAATGTTTCAAGGTACTGACAAAATTAGATCAACCACCAATAGCATCAATGCTTCCATCAAATCTTGGCATCACTTCTGCCACCATCTTCTTGTCGAAAACTCCCATACAGCCGTTGAATCTTCCTGGATCAAAATTGCTCTGATACCAATTGATAGAACCAATTGGTACAATATAATGAAAATGAGGAAGAATCCCCTTTGATTACAATAATGGTAGCACTTCAAGGGACTACCTACCTTCCAATGCCATGAGGCCCTATTCCTCTCAAATTACAAGATGTTTCCCTCTATAATCCTCCTATCTATTTATAGGGAGCATGCCTTATTTATTTGGCCTAACTACCTCTCAACAAAACTACTAACTAGCCCCTATTAACTAATTAACTAACTAACCAACTACTCAACTAACAAGTAACAACTTCGTATCTAACAATGGAAGACCTAACAATCTCATTTTCTGGCAAAGGCACGAGCTTTTTTCATTCAATGAATTTATAACAGATTTAGCAAAGCAACAAACTGATAATCATTTCAAGGTTCTTAACCTTTTCTAAATTTAAGATTTGAGTTCCCTAATGCCATTAAGCAACCGTGTTCAACAGGCTTGAATTAGGCAACAAACTAACAGTCTTAAAAGACAAATTTATGTAAGTCAGTACACAAATGACACATCAGAAACCAAAACACAAAATCTTGTAAATCATATGTGGTCCTGGCAAGGGCATAAGCATACCCGTGAGCCAGTGCCTCAATCTGTATTTTTTGTACATGATATAGTTGTACTGGAAATGCTGAAAAAGGAAATAAGTAGTAAAGTTGAGTAATCTGTATATGGAATACATTTTAATTTTTAAGCAATACGGGAACCGACATTGGTTTGGAGATCATACCATATCACAAGTTGTATTATTCAGGTATCTTGAATTTATCATATAAAGTGATAACGAGAATGAAGGAGATCCAAATCACAGGATCCAATTCCAAGCAAAGTTGGTGAAATGAAAAGAAAAAAAAATCAAGAATTTACTGTAATCAAAAGATTCCTTTGATGCAAAAAGGAATATTTCATTGAATTGGTCATATTTAACTGTACCAACATCAATGAATTTTTGGCATAACAGAGTCATTGGTTTGTTTGGTTCATATACTCTACCTAGTCGAGAAAGAGTTTAGTTGTTGTACAACAAGTTAGAAATGTAAAATCACTCACAATCCTTCATTGAGCAACTTAAGCTTTAAGGAGTGTTTGTCATGGATAGATAGAACAACTGGTGTGAGATGATGGTGCAAGGATAAGGATCAAGCACATCAAGATTAGGATTCCTATGGAAAGTGAAGGGTATAAAACTTGTGGATTGAAGGTTCATAGAGCATATGTGAGGTTCAGGGGAATTTGCTGGTTGTAGACAGGGATTTTACTAGGTGGCTGACTTGGATGCTGTAAACAATACCTATTGGTTCTGCATTTGGACATAGTGCAATTATTCAAATAAATACAATCTGGTATAAAGTGTTCTTAAATAGCGGTAATAGCGTGAAACTGAGTTGTAGCATAATAGAATTTGAACAAACTGTTATTTTCTGATGACCGCAATGAACAACAAAGTTCCAAATTCAACAATGTGATAACTTATGGAAGATAGTAAACCTAAACAAACCTGATATAGAAAGGTTGCAAAGTATTAGAATCAGTTTTCTGAGATTCTGTTACTGATTCCAAAGCTTCAACCTAACATTCTATAGAATTTTAATCCTAAATCACTCCCAAGTAATGCCTACAACTCAGAATATGCAAGCAGATTCATAAAAACAAATCATACATATTCTAAATTGAATTTAATCACAAAAACGTGTCATTCAATATTCAGAACATACCGGTGCCTTCTCGAAGATTTTTCACATTCACCGCTACAGCAGGGAAGATATTTTCCGGCAAAATTTCACGAGATTTCACAGCCGGCAAATCCAAGCCTCCGCCAGGGAAACTTAACTCGCTGCCACGAAACCATCCGACGCCAGAGCGATCCTCAGAGAACTCTCCGTTAATGAAGCCGGCACTACTAGAAGAAATCGAATCCGTGGGCGAGGTTTTCAGCAACGATTTTGAGGGATTGTAGCTCCCTACCGGCACCTGATCGTCGAGTTCCTGGCGTCGGAACTTGGACTCAGGAACGGGGACGGCGGCTGTTCGTTCGGTAAGCTGACGTGGAGGAGGTATGATGACGGGAGATAACGGGTCGGATAGTGGAGAGTCCGGACGTGGCGGGGATTCAGGTTCGGGCTTGTCAGGTTGAGCAAAGAACCCAACGCGCCTTACTTTGGGGTCGATAACAACCCTTGAGGCGCGTCGAACGTCCATGGCGCGTGGATAGTAATGAAAAGGAGGAATGAAGAATAATTGTATTTGATGATGTAGAAAAGACGAAGATTCAATTCACGAACAGCAGTTAAGCTTGATACCTCAAGAATAAATATGTTTGCTTTGTGTTACTCTTTGGTAAAAACCCTTGAATAATTTAGAATTTCTAGTGCGTTGGTGGATTTATTTTATTTTAGAAAAAACTAGTATGAAATCCGTGCGTTGGCGTGTTTGTTTTTAGTAGGGGTGTACGCGGGTTGGGTTGGATTGGATTTGGCCTAATCCGTTACCCAACTCATTCAAACTTCAATGGGTTGGATTCATCATCCAACCCAAAATTTCATTGTTAAAACCGACCCGAACCGACACGTTCATTTATGGGTTGGATTGGGTTGGGTTTGTGGGTTGTATTTCAAATAAAAAATATTTTTTTAATGATTTTTTTTGTCGATTTAAAAAAATGTAACACAACTCAATACAATCATATTCATTTATAACACTCAAATTCGATGAAACATATTATATAATATCTAATAAAATTCATCAACACGAGATAACACTTGATGTTAATATAAAATTTTACAATTCACGTTATTTCCATTACATATGTAAGTTAGAAATGATTCAAAAAAAATATAAGAAACACATTTAATATTAGAATTACGTAAACTCATTCGTCTAGTAATATTATTAGTGGAGAATAATTTTTTTTATAAAAAAATTATGGTTATTAGTGAGATATTAGTTTTATATTTTTATTTAAAATCTATAATATAAGAAAATTCATTGTTGTGGAAATCTCTTATATGCCCTTTCTTTTAAAAATGACACATCATCAAAATGAGGGTAATTTGTGTCTAAAACTTACTTTTTGCAACCGAATTGTACTATTGAACCAACATGGTTACTACTTATTCTATTTTCTTCCACTTTTTGGTTTATTATCAACCCGGTTATCGTACAAAACAAACTAGGGCTGGACACCGGTCGGTTTGGGCTGGGCTCGGGCCTAATATGCCAAACCGACAAAAACCATGGATGCATTTGACAAATCCAATTTCGACTAAATTTCAATCGGTTTGTTCGGGTTCGGTTTAATCGATTTATCGGTTAAATCGGATCGGTTTATTCGGTTAATAAATATTAAATTTCGTCATATAAAATTCTGCTACATTTTCATTTTTTTTAATAAATTCAAAACAAAAAAAAACTTTGAGCCTTTAAATATAACAAATGGCCCAATTTAACACACATTTGCATCAATAAATAAATTTGGCCTTCAAATAATACAAATGGCCTATAAATTTCATCAAGAGCAGCCATCATAGTCATCCAAATCAACTTTCATCAAATTATAAATAAGTCATTCAAGTATTCATGGTAAATTATCTGCTGCAGCAAGCAGAACACAACAAAGCCTATCAATATATTACAATTATCCAAATTTAAAGTTTCAATTTAATGTTTTGAATCTTGTTATACACAAGAGCAGCCATCAGTGACTAAACTACCTTGCATCTTCCTTCAGCCAATATCATTAGCATGTTTCGTCGTTGCTTGCTACTGTTTGTGGCATCAAATATCCCAACCTATATTGAAATTAAAACTTATGCAAAGAACTTATAAGAAAGCCAAAAAACCAAAAGTTTCCCGAATAATAATGAAATTACCTTAACCACTTCTTTCATTTAAGTTATCATATCCTCAAATGTAAGCTTTGCTACTTGACCACTTCTTTCATTTAAGATATCATATCCTCAAATGCAAGCTTTGTTACCTAGTGGTACATGACAAATTAAAACTATTTACACAGAAAGATCAACATGGTGTTAACATTACCAAAATCACTATTGACAACCCAATACCAAAATTTAAAAGTAACATTATATTTCCAAACAGTTTTGTTTCTAATATTTGTCAATACATTATATTGCAAGTTTTGCTTCTAATATTTGTCAATACAAGTTTATTTTCTAATTTATTTTATAACTTCAATCAGTTTTGAAAGACAACAGATTACATATAACAATGACACAAATCTAAAAAAATTCCAACAAAGCACAACATTGTAAGATACTACAAGCATGTTTTTTTTAATACTCACTACAAGCTGTTATAATAACTATAAATTAAGCTGCACTGCTTTCTTGTTACTACAAGAATAATAGCCTTGATTTGTTAAGAATAATGTAAAATGCTATAAGCTGCACCGGAAATATAGCATTCACAATATGTTGCTCAGCTGTATGAATCAATGCATAGCATTCACAATATATATAGCATTCTTTTTGTATACAAACTGTTAAAATGTATAGCATTCACAATATATATAGCATTCTTTTTGTATACAAACTGTTAAAATGTATAGCATTCACAATTTCTTAAAATGTTAAAATGTTGAAACTGTATGAATCAATGCTTATTTATGCTTCACTTTATACCATGAATGCCTCGTGATTATAAATGTTTTTCATAATGCAGACATTACAGGGAGCATTGCTCAGCTGTACATTTCCAATACCTAATTAATAAGATGAATAGAAAATATTAAGACTTGTTCACTCACAAGAGCCACTGAAGTAATAGCATATTTCAGCATCTTATACTTTATGCATCCTCCATTTCCAATATTGCAGATGAAAAACAAAGGAATATTCAACCTGAAACATATTCTAGTATCATATATTATAGATACTTTTCAATGTGAGTTGAAGTAACAAAAAAATATATTTTCTAAAATTTAGCATCATATATTATTATAGATACTTTTCATAAAATTTAGCATAATCTATTTTCATACATTATTATAGATACTTTTCAATTTGAATTTGATATTTTCATAAAGTCTATTTGTAGGTATAAAATGCACCGAAGACACAGTTACAGGAAAAGCATAGCATAAAACAATTTCCATGTGCCATTACATTCAAAGAAACAATTCAAGTAACTCAAACAAGAGTAGTGAAATCACTTACCTTATGTGAGAGTCTTACATGTCAAAGATGGAATATGGAGTAATAGCATATTCCAGCATCTTATACTTTATGCATCCTCCATTTCCAATAAACCAGTGAGTTTCACACATCAAAATATGAGTTTCAAAAAAAGATAGGCTTGTGTTGTTGAGTCCAAAAGTGACTCCAAAATATCCAAAAAAATCATAACTGCAGATAAATTTATAAAATCATATCAGTATAGTAAAAACTATATAAAATAACCAAATAATATAATTATATTTTTGTACCTAAGAGTGAATTAAACAGGCCCAGCCCGCTCAGCAGCAGTTGCTCCACCAATAACATGAAACTCTGTAATTAAAATATATAAAGAGGCTTAATTTTAATTAAAAAATATAAAATAATGTTAAAAAATACAAAATTTAAGATCCTAAAATACCTGAAACAATTGAATCAGTTATCTCATATTCTTCAATCATATTAAGGGCATTTAGATCGTCGTCAGAAGGCTTCAACCAGTTTTGAGAACAAATAAGCGCCTCGACCATTTTTGGACTCAAAGAGCTCCTATACATGTCTAAAATTCTCCCCCCAGTGCTAAAAGCACTTTCTGAAGCTACGCTTGAAACTGGTGTGGCCAACACCTCCCGGACCAAGTCTGCTAATATAGGATAACGGTTGCAATTCTCCTTCCACCAATTAAGAATGTTAAAATTTTCCACATCCTCACAACAAGGGACACCTAAGTACTTCTCTAATTCATTTTGATTTTCAATTGTGTCTTTCTCCTTCAAGTGTTTTTTAAAAGCATCAGCCCTTGAAAAATTAGATGGATTTTTAGGTTGGGAAGTGCTCCCTGATGGTGTGTTTAACATAACAGCCCCAACATGTTTGTCATGATCAGATTTATGGTAATTGTACATTTTAAAGAGACTGCTTTTTACATGCTCAACACTTTTCCTAGCAAGTTCACTACCAATCCCATACATGTCATGAAAAGACCATTCAATATAGCCAAACTTAAACCTAGGGTCAAAAACCACTCCAAAGTAAAGAAAATGATTCACTTTTTCCAAATCCCCCCAATACTTATAATACTTAGCCTTCATATGTGAAACCATTTGAGCCACAAAAGTATTCATATTCAAAGACGCTTCTTGAAGTTCACACAAAATTGAAGACAAGTTATGAAAAGCCAAATGCAAAGACACTACTTGGGAAGATGAAAACACTTTGGTTGCTTCATAGAACATTTTTAGAAAAATCACAAAAGCCCTAGCTTTTACCCAATCAACAGAACAAGGTGGACCAGAAAGGTCAAAAAATTCCATGTATCCAGGATCCTCATCCTCTAACTTTTCAAATGCCGCTTCAAACTTTTCAGCAGCATCCAACATCAAGTAAGTGGAGTTCCACCTTGTAGAAACATCAAGACAAAGTTTCTTTGTGCATGTTATCCCTGCAATTTCAATACACTCCTTAAATTTTAATGCTCTTTGTGGGGAAGACACCTTACAAACCTAACAGCATTGCGAACACTT
Source organism: Lathyrus tuberosus (assembly GCA_022829125.1). NCBI lineage: Eukaryota > Viridiplantae > Streptophyta > Magnoliopsida > Fabales > Fabaceae > Lathyrus > Lathyrus tuberosus. The sequence goes on from JALAZF010000282.1 coordinate 5,486,040, forward strand.
TCAATAGCCAATTCATGTTCTTTTTGTCCATCTCTCACTACCAAGTTTAAGATATGGGCAGCACACCTCATATGAAAAAAATCCCCTCCACCCATTAAAGCATTTTTTATCTTGAGTCTTTTTTCCAAATAAGATACAGCAACATCATTACTTGATGCATTGTCAAGTGTAATTGTAGACACTTTCCTAAGCCCCCATTCCTTCAAAACCTCCTCGACTTTCTTACCGATAGTTTCACCTTTGTGATTAGGAACTAGACTAAAACTAATAATTTTTTTTTTGTAGTTCCATGCCTTATCAATGAAGTGTGCAGTAGTGGCCATATAACTGAGGTTTTGAATGGAAGTCCAACAGTCTGTGGTTAGTGCAACCCTAGCACAATCAGATTTAAAAAGGGCTTTAAGTTGTGACTTTTCATCTAGGTAAAGCTGAAAACAATCCCTAGCAACAGTCCTCCTTGAAGGGATAGGCATTTGTGGTTGCAATTGTTTACATAGTTGCTTAAAACCCTCACCTTCAACCGCTCTGAACGAATGTTCATCAAGGATGATAAACTTATTAATAGCCTTCCTACATGCTGCAAAATTGAACCTTTGGCTAGTTGGAACTAAAAACCCACCCTCCCCACTTACAAGGTTTGTTTGTTTGGGGTCTTTCAAGAGAAGGGCAGGGTTTTTGTGACACACTTTTGAGTGAGCTAGCATGTTAGAAGTCCCATGTGTTTTAGGGTTGCATCGATATCTTTTGTGACAGTGTTTACACGCGGCTATAGGTTCAGACTCATCAGGTAAAATGTTAAACTCTAACCAAATAGCTGAAGTTTTCCTACTTCCACTAGCATTAAGTTTCCTTTTTTTAATACCAAAGTGAGGGGGAGGAAGTGCAGCACCAACAGCTGCAGGTTCTGTTTGTTGAGAAGGGGAAATAGGTAGCTCCATCACTGAAAATAATTTGGTAAATTTAAAAACACATACAATATTAAGCATACACAATTATCCCTGTGAAAATCTAACAACATACAGCAAGACAAACAACTTTTAAACAGGTCCTCTTTCTTTAACACACACTTTTAAACATACAGCAAGACATGCAAGCCTATCTTACATGTTAAAGTCTCCTACCCTATATTTTTTTAATTCATACAGCAAGTCTATCTTTTGATCCATAACTCATAGTTTTAATTCATATAACAAGACACGGCACTTGAATTACCTTGACTCACTCCTTGCAAGGCAGCATCTCTAATTCCTTGCATGCTAGCATCTCCAATTCCTTGCAAGCTCCCATCTCCCTGCAAACTACTTTCTCCATGCTCCATCTTCCAATTTAAAAAAATAAAAACAAAAAAACAACAAGATTAGCTAAACACACAGAGTAACAATAGACAAACTAAATATTTCATTCAATTTTCTTTAACATAAACACTCACAGTAACATAAACATAAGTATCTTGAAGAACATAAAAATGAGTAGGCATTCACAAAGTTTGTTAGAAAGTTGTTAGGAGAAAGACTTATTAATGAAAGTGTCAACACTGATCAATATACATTAATTAAATGATAAACATTTAAATTTTAAAATGAGTATAAACATTTAATGATAAATATACATTAATTAAATAACATTTAAAATTGTGTAAAAATATCTTTTTTTTAAGAAGTGTATGAAACCTTAAACCAGTGGGTCACCCATTGAATTTTAAGCTTGAAATCCAATGTCCAATCTCTGTTATTCACATTCCACCCTACAAAATAAGTTCTATGCAGTATCTTGAATTTTAAGAAGTGTATGAAACCTATGCAGTATCTTGATATTTTATAAGTCTTTCATTAATAAGTTCTGTTATGTTCTGTACTACTGAATGATTTATGTTTCCTTCCTTGTTAAATACTGAATTATTAATAAGTATCTTGATATTTTCTGTACTACTAAATTTAGCATAATCTGTTTTTTCTACCATTAAATCATTCACTTGGATATAACATATGTTCTCAGACAAAAAGTTAATAGCATCTTAGTTTCGAAACAAAAAATCTCACACATAAATCACTTCATTTCATACTAACATTGAACCAAAATCACTTTTACAATATGTGTAACTCTAGAACTGATTTTAAATCTTGTCAAACTTGATTTTTCAAGCACCCATTCTAACATGTAACAACGTTAAAAATCAAAACTACTTTTCAATTTCAGATCCCAAAACAGAGAAAATCTATATAATCTTCCCTAACTACTAAACTTTAGATTGAGAAATGGAGTGAAAGAGAAAGAGAATAAAGATGAGTGTATAAAAACTTACATGACAATCGGTGTTTGGAAGTGGTGGCGGTGAAGTGTTCCGTGGTGGTGATGGTGTTAGCTTGAGGTTGAGAGATTGTTAGAGTTGATGAAAACGGCGCTCTGTTGTTGTTTTGTTGCAGAGGAATCCTAAATGGAAGTGAAACCCTAGACACTAATACATAAAATTTGAGTTGGGCCGGTCAATGAATATATTGGGCTGAACATAAAAATAGAAGCATGTTGAATCGGTCGGTTCCGGATTTCAATGGATTGGAAATAACCAACCGAAACCGACCAACGGAAACCATGTGAATCCAACACTTGTCAAACCGGTAAACCGTAAAACCGACCCAACCGAACCGTTTCTTCACGGGCCATACGGACTGGTCGGTTTGGACTGGTTCTTCCATTTTCTGTCCAGCGCTAAAACAAACTACTCCATTGGTTCTAACTTTTTCTCTTCTACCAATGTGTTTTGTACTTTCCCAAATCCCTCAAAAAGTTTAGTTTTTCATTTGTTTTCTCTCTCCGACTCTAACCTTCACACTGCTTCTGTTTTTCATCTGCTATTCTTCTTCATCTCCTTCGCATTGTGAGCGATTTCAAGGTTGTTTCTTCTACCTTCACTCATATTTGCTTCCGTCATTTTTGTTCTTCATCTTCACCATGTTTTTGCTAACTTTTGTTTTGTTTTCTATTTTGAAGAAGATTTTGTGGTACAACTTCATGATGTTTGCGAATCTCCTTAAGAAATACTGGTTCTGTTTTATTGCTTCTTCATGTTTATGTTTATTTTACGGCATTTCATAGTTTGATTATTTGGGTTTTTTGTTTGTAGATAACAAAACCCTAAAAAGATTAGATTTTTATGCAGTTGGGGTTATTGGGTACTAACATATTGACATATGATTTTTCTCCACTTTCTCTAGCTTTTACTTGATATATCAAAGGTCGTTGTTCATTTTCGTATTTTCACTGCAGAGGTTTCACAGCAGCCCTGCTATATTAGTTTTCTAGGTTAATATCTATCGATAAATATTTGTTTGAGAGTGCAATATGTGTGCATGGTTGTGTTTTCATTATTAATGTTATATAATTTGATTTGGTTGTTGTTATTAAGATTCATGCCAAAGTAGGTGACAGGTGGGAGATTTGCGTAAGTCTAAGTGATGGGCAATTTCACAAGTGAGTAGTGAACTTCTAGAGCATAGTAACTTTGAGGTTCATTGATATTAATTTCTTGTCATACACATTTTAATTTATATTTTAAACAGGTCAGCTTTGTTAACTCCATTTCTACAATGATGATGGTGATGATGATGTCGATGTCGATGTGATGATGAAGTTGATAACTCTCCTCTTTCAGAAGACGAGGTGATTGAAATAATTTTTTGCAAAGTTCATTCTAACTTTTTTACTTCTGGAATTTGTCAAACATCTCGCAGGCCCTTTAGTGCACAACCAGATGGGAACATCTTCCAGAGCTCATCATATTTGGCCCTTCTGTGAGCGTTCTTTCTCACCAGAAGAAGAAGATAATTTTGTCATGAAGGTTGGCACATTTTACATCCTATCATAATATACTGACCAAGAATTTTATATGGTTTTGAATTAGCTTTCCCCCATTTTTTTAATCATAGCAAAGAGTTAAAGCTGCCAGTTCAGCTGAACATATGAAAGTTCTAGCTGTGGAGTCCTCAAGGACAAATTCTGATTATCAAAGTTGGACAAGCTTCTAATGTAGTATGAAGAATATGTTAAATTTAGCAAGAAGACAATCCCTTATGCTGAAAAGGAACTCCAGCAAGTCAAGGAAGAGTTAGATCACAAATCCCAGGCACTTGATGATGTAACCATTATATTTTCCTTTAAATATTAATTTAATTTATTTTGTAGACTATCCTTTCATGCATGTCACTTTCTTCTTTAAATGTATGGTTTTCCCGGATGGTGATTATTAGTTTTGTTGAATCATACATATTTGTCCTTTTTTCTTGGTGCTAACTTGGTTTAACATATACAATTACTGTAACATTGTCTCAGGCTTTAGGTATTTTAGCCCAAGTGAAGACTAGCAAGGATTTGGTTGAGATGGTGTTGCAACCTGTTGAAAATGCTGATCGACATTTCTTTGAAATTCAAAATTTGCAAAAGAAAGTTGAGGATTTAGAGAGTGGCTTATTTTTCTGTTACCATCAGAACCTGTTTATAAGTTGTTCACAAAATGGCTTATTTTCAGCTATGGAACTTCCTTTGGAGTCACAGGTTTCTTGCTTTTTGCTTTTGGCTTAAATATGTTTGTGTAATGCTGAGTAATTTTTCTCTTGTGTAATGCACTAAGATTTTTCTCTGAAAATATGCTTTGCCATTGTTGACCAATGCAATAAGCATGATACAGTTTCAAATCTTCTAAAATCTGGAATTACTGAGTACTTTTTATGCATACTCACTATCGAAATAGAAGAGTTTCGTAATTCTTTCATCAATAAATAACCTTCATTTATTCTGTATCAAGTGTTGTTACAGTCAAGTTGCAACAAAATTTTCGCAACAACGGCGACGCTGATATTACAAAGATGGCATTGTAGATGGCATTTTCATTGTTATTACAAAGAGTATCAGGAGTCAGCTCTTTGCATTTTTGCCCTTTCATTGTTTAATAATAATAAAAACATTGTGATATAATTACTTATTTGTTTTCCTAATTATGAATAATGTCCATTTATGATTCTATAAATCATATCTTTCGTCTTAGTATGATTATATCCCTTAGATATTATTTTTTTGTGCTTGATCACATATTCAGATTGGGTAGTCTTCTGCATAAATTTAATATCTTTTGAAAGTGTATGTTAGAGCTGCTAAAAGTATGGGGTACAATGTGCCAGGTTATTGACGGCTACTTTTGAAAGTGTATTATTCAGTGGGATCCATTTAATAATTGCTATACAATTAGGTTTTGATAATGTACCTTTAAACATGTGGATTATTTATGTGTATTGTCTTAGATTTTGGATTTGCAGGCTGATGCAAGGAGAAGTAATGGAGAAGATGGACAACCTTCTTGGGCTCTATTACGAGATATAACTATATGGTAACAAGTTCAAGAATAAAAGATTGGGACAAAAATATAGCAGTAAGTATCTTTTGCTAACAAGTTCAAGAATAAAGAATAGAGACAAAAATATAGCAGTAAGTATCTTTTGCTAACAAGTTCAAGAATAGAGGACTGGGACAAAAATATGGCAGTAAGTATCTTTTGAAGTTACTATTATGCTATAATGTATGCTCCAACTACATTGCACTCATTGTGTTGCTCAATTGTAGAGTAGAACTGAATTAGATGACAATGAAAAGAGATTTAGATGTGATAGACTAACTGTTGATTTATTGTTTATTACAGATATCCCTCACATCTAAGAAGAGGAGATATCAGATGCATTTTACATGCATTTTATCATCTTAAAGATTGTTGGTAAATGATGAGTCATAATCCAATCTTAGTATTGTTAGTGGTGGTGCCGAACAAACTCTCTTAGTTGCATTAGGCCATGATGTTGTGTACTCTGAAGAAGTATTATGAATGGTGATATGTGCTCTTATGAAGTCTAGGTGGTTTGCTTCATCCATTCTTCCAAATTCATATCTTCTGGTTGCCATTAATAGTTAAATCCTTTTTTTTCTGGTTGCCATTAATGGTTAAATCCTTTCTTCTTTCAGTTTTGAGGTTGTAAGTGAGAATAATTATATCTTTGTTAAAGACTCTTTTAGACAATCAAGAAGATTCTTCAAAAGTGTGGAGTTTGAGTGTGCTTATTAGAGGCAAATAGAGGTTGAATGGATGGAAGGTGTATGTGGAAATGAGACACCTGGTTTTTGAAATGTTGAAAGGTAACCACATTGTTTATATAAGTGATGACTACTTAGTTCAATTTTGATTCTTTTATTTCCTATATGCATGTGTCGGTTATGTAATATTTAGTGTTGGTTTGTTACTTCTATTTATAAATTTTTATAGAAGTTTGTTATTTTAATTTTTTTTTTGTAAAAATAAATTAGTTAAGTTGAGTGATACTGCAGTTTCCTCTAAGTGTTACATTTACGAGAATCCTTATGGTACATAAGTGAATTCAGTATCTGTTTGACCGGGTGTATTTTAATGTTTCATATTCTATTTTCCAGATTTCCATTAGCACAATTTTGTTTGATCATTGTAGGTGATGCTGCTAATGTTATTGGCTATGGTCACCTTAGAGATGGTAATATACATTTAAATGTTTATGTTTCTCAGTATGAAGACAAGGTAGCTTAAACAAATAAGTTGTGGTTCACATACTAGCAATTGGTTTGTATGAATACATTCTACAACAGAAAAAAAAAGTTTAATAAAGAAGTGCATAATTAGTTTAAGAAACTACATATTTGTTGAGAAGTTTCATCATGAAGTTGAACTTAACATCTGGTGAGATATTTGTTTGAGGCCAGTTAGCTCCTTCTAGAACTTAAATAGATTTGAAACTTTGTCCTTGGTATAACTTCGTCGCCGCTGGATTTCGTAAGTCGCATTGTAATGCAATGGCGCGACATCCCAAACTTCTGGTGTGGGATTCTGCCTTATCCACGAATTGTTTTACTATTCCTTTATGTCTAAATTTTTCTCTCACCGCCACATTAGAGAGAGATGTATGCAGCTCCAATTCTACTATACATCATCCACAGAAGCTTAATTACATTTTTATGGTGAAGCATTTTGATAAATATAAATCTCATTGGCAAATATGACCTTATTTAATGCAATTTGACCATATTTTAGGGTGCCAACTGTATGGGTATATTAGACAAGGGAATTTTTTCGTAGTATAACCCTTTTCCCATTTGATTAGTCATTTACTTGGTTATAAAGTCCTTTTTTCGATAAAGATTTTTAACATCATTAAATTGATATCTTCTTGTGCTATTTGGTACAAAATAAATGTTATCTTTAATTAGACACAAATGGTGGTGCCTAAAAAATGAAAATTTGAAATTATAATGTCTATCACAAAAATATCATAAAATATATTTCACTTTATCAAATGAAAAAATAAAATATAAATAATTATTAAACTTTTGTCAAATATAATAAAAATATAATAATAGATAAATAGTTTAATTGAAAACATGCACATTAATTAAAAATGTTTCTTTTACTAAAATAAAATTAAATATGATTTAAATATTTCAATACGGAAACAATTTTATTATCGATTTGAATATTTTTATATACGGAAACAACTTTACTATTGATTCAATTATTTTTATAAATATTGTTAAAACAAAAATAATATCTATATAAAAAAAACATTGTTGATTCAAATATTTTATATATGGGAACAACTTTTCTATTGATCCAAATATTTTTATAAATAATGTCAAAACAAAAATAATATTTATATACAGAAAAAAATATACTGTTGATCCAAATATTTTTATATATGAAAAAAATATTATTGTTATAAATGGGCACAACTTTAATTTTGATTCAAATTTTTTTTATATAAGATAAAATACTACTGTTATAAACGGGGACAACTATAATTTTGATTCATATATTTTTATATACGAAAAATATAATATTATTATAAACAGAAACAACTTTAATTTTGATTCAAATTTTTTTATATACAAGAAAATTACTATTGTTATAAACGACCACAACATTAATCATGATTCAAAATTTTTTTTATACGAAAAAATACTATTATTATAAACGGGCACACCTTTACTTTTCAATAGTTTTTTAATCATATTATTATTGATATTTTTGTTTACCTTTTATCTTCTACATGTATTATTATTTCAACTTAATTTTACTATTATTCTTAAGTTTTAGTCATATTATTATTCTTAAATGTACTATTATTCTTTAGTTTCATTTGTTTTTGGTCTACCTATTGATTAATATTTTTTGTTTAATATTTTCAATCATCATTGCATTATTTGAATTTATATCAATAATTAATTTAATTCCTTCTTTTATGATACACAACATTTTCTTATACTTACCAATACCAATTTTTAATTCAGTCATATCTATTTTTATAATTTTACCATTTTTCTTTTCAATTTGATTAACAATTACACGTTCATAACATAAAATCCTCGAACAGACAGGCCCGTGCGAACACACGGGCTAGTTACTAGTTAAAATAAAAATAATAAAAAATTACTAAAGTCACATCATTGGGTTGGGTCAATGGGTCTGCGGGTTGCAAAACTCAAACCCGATACCCGACCCAAAACTATACGGGTTGTTATGGGTTGGGTTGGGTATACCCGTAAACGAATGGGTTCGGGTAATTTATGGGTTGGGTTGGTTTGGGTCAATGGGTTCGTGGGTCGACCCACACCCATGAACACCCCTAGTTTTTAGAATGTATTTGTTTTTATAATATATTTTTTTTAGAATGTATTTGTTCTTAGAATGTATTTATTTATATTTAACTTATATAAATAACTCTGATTATTAGAAATTATTAGACTATTTAAATTAATTCGTCTATAGAACACTAATTCGTTTATTTTTTTACTTTCCTATTCAACCAAAAAAAGTTAAAGACTTTTATACTTTCTTTATAAATTATATAGTTTTATATTTGCTATTAAAGAAAGTTTGTCAATATTTTAAGCTATCATATGTTACTTCATTTTATCCCAGTGTTAGTTTTTTCTTTTACCCTAATGTTGTTATACAACAAATAACAACTCGGCCTAATCATACTATTGGTGTGTCTGGAACTCCATTGAACAGTATCAAGCGCCGTTATGTCCCGGTGAAAAATACTTATGTAATGATTTTTTATTACATCATAAATAATTTGAATTTTAGTGAAAATACTTGAAGAAAGATGAACAAAGTTGTCTTATAGAGTTCCTAATGTAATCAGTAATTTTAAATCACATTGCAATTACGGTTTGATGTATGCCGAATGAGATTGAATATATGGATTAAATTATGTCAAAATATTCTATTATAAAACATGTTTGTTTCTATCAAATTTGTTAACTTGAAAATGTTTCATATAACAGTTTAAGAATGATGTTTATTTGTCATATAAGTTAAATTTTAATGAGAAACAAGTAACCAGTAACCGAACCCTAAAAATACATCTCAATTGATATCAACAAAGACAAATGCAAGAATCACAAAGTTTGAACTAAAATTCACTATTGTGAGTTTAACTTCCAATCCACTGTACTCAAATAAGAGTAACCCATAAAATTACAGTTCATTGCATCAATAAAAACGTTGACTACCCTATTGTAGGACTAATTGTGAACATACTTACAAACGACCTTTCATGAAGTAGAAAAGTTATGTTTTTACAAAGTTAGCTTGGTTGATAGAGTTAAGAAACACCAAATAAATTTAAGAACTTAGCCCAAAACTCAGATCCTAAAAACTAACTTAATTAGTAGTAAATTATAAAGATTTTTCTATTAAAAAAAACCTAGATTAGTGTCATGAAAATAACCCCTAAATCAAAAACCATTTTTCAGACAACATATCAATCAAATCAATTACTAATGTCCATAAAAATTTATCAAAAACAATATTTTCTTCCAAATCAACCATGATAATGTAAATACTTAGATAAAAATACAACTAAATATGAAATGACAGGGTCATATAAAATGTCCATGAGATAGACAGTGAAACAAGTAATAATAATAAGTCAAAATACAAGTTTTAGTCCTTTAAGTTATTTAATGCTACCACTCACGTCCCATATATTTTTAAAATGTAACAATCAGGTCATTTCAGTTTTAACTAGTGTACAACTAAATAAAAATTAAAAAAAATTTAAAAAAAAAAATTTAAAAATTTTACAAAAAAATTAAAAATTAAATTAAAATCCACGTTAGATTAAAAAATAAATATAAAATAAAATAAAATGCCACATCATCACTATTAACTGCCACCTAAGCTCCGTTTTTGCCACATATGTATTTTTGTAACGGAACTTTAAAAAAAGGGTAACGGTGCAAACAGTTTTAAACTTAAAGGACCTTAATGTTATAAAAAAAACTTAAAGGACTTAAGTGATAGCATTAAATAACTTAAAGGACTAAAAGTGCTTTTTTGCCTAAAAAAAAATACTCTGGTTTCTTTATAAATGTCATTTTTTAAAACTTTTTATAAAATATCATAAAGTTAATTATTATTGTTATTTTTAAATAATAATTTTTCTTTTATGATATTTTTAATTATTTATTACATTTATTTTTTTATAATAAATACAAGAAAAAAAGGTGATGCATTGACCGTATAAATTTTTTTACACTATCAACCAATAACGATCATGCATCTTGTTAAGTCATACTGAAAATTTTAAATTAATTATATGACATGACAAAATGATATAATTTTATTGGATGACAGTGTAAAATATTTTTACAATGTCAATGCATAACAATTAAACCCTTTTGACAAAAGTGTAATTAATATATTATCTTAAACTTTGTAAGTGAGAATTAAAAAAGAACAAAAAAAATATCAAGAAAGTCACACTTAAAAAGGAACTGAATAATTTTTTTTCCACATCTTTTACCACTGGCGTACTTAAAAATCATATTGTTCATAGAATACCTCTTGTGTTATATTTGTGAAAATTTTAAACGGGGCGATTTTAGAGTTCTTGCCTGTTAAATATGTAATTCATTGTTTTAGAAAATTTTAATTTGATTTAGAAAGATCAGATTAGATATTTTTGAACTTTTATAGTTTGAGCTTTAGCTTGAGATGCAAGTTAACCTAAATCTATAAATAGGGAGGAACCCTTATCATTGTAATCATCAAGTTTGATAATCACGGTTTTGCAGTTGCAAAGTGATAATAAAATTCCACAGTTGCGGGCAGAAAGAAACTCTGCAGATTTTTCATCTTCTTCTCCAACGTTATTTTTCTTTCTCTTTTCTCAACCTTTTCTTTTCATTGTCATTGCGTGGGTGAAACAATCTTGAGATCAAGATTGATTAGTGAAGACTCCAAATATTTGAGCAAATTTTGGTAAAACAGGTTGTTGTTCAAGATGTTCCAACAAGAAGAATTCTGCTAAAAGAATACATGTTGGATAAGATGTCCCAACACGATATTAGGACATCATGTCTGTTACCAACAACAGGATATTTGCAGATCAGTTCCAAGAATTAAGGAGCAATCATAACGTGGATCAAGGAAGAAATAAACAGAAGATTTGAAGCCCAAAGAAGTAGAAGACTATAAAAGATGACCAAGACCTAGGCCAGAAAAGAGAGAGAAAACGATATAGACTTAGGAATCCTATTTTGTAAAGTAGGGTTTAGGGTTTTGAGAGTCGTAGGTTTCTCTTGTAAGTCCCCCTCTGTATCGATTTGATACATTGTGGAAGACATAGGTACTTGTACAAATTCAGAAACCCGTAGGTAATAAATCGTGTATTGTTCTTGGATGAAGCTTTTAAGCAAATCCAAGTTAACTTGTTAGTCAAGAATGCTTGACTGAACTTTGTATTGAAAGGGGTGTCTTTCAAGTAGGATGATACAGTTATTGTGATTATAACTGTTAGATAATCATAAATTGTGATTTAGGGAGTGAGATGGGTTTCTCTTATCTAGGATGAAGTTCTTAGATAAAGTTTTCATTGGGTAGTGATAGGTAAACCAGAGGGTGTTTACTGTAAACCATCGGTTATTTACATAAAACTATACTACTGATAGTGGATTCTTCTTCCTGACTTGGTATGCCTCCATTTTTCAAGTTACAAAATTTGGTAAGCAAATTATGTTGGCTTTACTAACAATCATCATACACCATTATTATCATCATAATACACTCCATGGTAGCTAAAATACACCACCCATATAGTAAAATTCATACACCACCATAAACCCTCATTTTTCCAACTTTCACTAAACCACCTCTAACTAACTTTTAACCATGCTTAAGCCTTTAACCATACTCTAACCCACCATATAAATTCCCATTCACCTTCTAACAGAATTTAGTTACACCATTAGAGAGCAAATAGATCAAAAAACGAATTTCACACGCCACAACTTCCATCTCCAAGATCTCTTTCTTCTTGAGGTTTTTTGTTGGAATTCTTTCACCATCTTCATCACCTCATGGAGTAGAAGCTACTGTTTGCATTGATTCTCAACTGTAACCATTGAATCATCACCTACTAGTTCATCTTATTCCATTATCAATTTACAGTTTTTTCAAGATTTGAAGAGGTTAAGCATTCATTTTGCTTAAGGGAGATTCCAAGACCTTGCATCGAAGTTTTCCGGGTTTCTTAATTGCGAAGCATCACAAGGAGCGGTGGACTTTCTCCACTAGGTAAGAATCTCTAAAAATTTCATGGCTCTCATTCTTAGATTTACATGATTTAGGGTGTTAAAATATTGCTCATACATTGCATCTGGAAGTCCTGAAATGATGGCACACCATGAATCTTGGAATTTAAGTTTATGTGTTGTTCTTGATTTTATGATTTTCAATTTGAATTTGTGACTTTCGTGGCAATTTTCACTATGATAGAGTTGTTATTTTGGAAAAAATAATGGTGTATTGTTGTTCTACGTTTCGTGGGCTTTAATTTAGTATATTGTTTCGCATGATTTGATGAAATATTGGTTGAGTTATGTGTTGTTGAAGATTGGTTTTTTTCTCTCTCATGTTCATGTGCATGAAATCTATAATATAAGAACATTATTTGTTCTGGAAATTCCACCATCAACCATTGCCTAATTGCCTCCACATCACTTAATTAGGGGCAATTAAAGTCCAAAACCAACTATTTTGAACTAAACTCCTGATTAGTTAGCTACCAAACAGTATTTGGATGAAGTAGTTACGGTTTGTAGCTGTAAAACACAACCAATTGGTGCAACCAACTTCAAACAGTTGCAAAAATACAAATAACATTACACAGCAAGGGCATTGGTTTGGACTTCCATAAAGTTGAGAAATTACTTTTGGAACTGTTTCCCAAGCCTGTGTAGCAGCAAACCAGATCCTGATGTACTTGAGTGTCTTGAAAACAGACACAAAACAACTTTACTTGAGTGTCTTGAAAACAGACACAAAACAACTTTACACAAAATCTGTCAACTGAAAAATACACCTTACATTTCAAAATTTTCATTGCATCACATTACATTTCTCTTTCATAAAACAAAACCTACTCAGAAAACGCAACCTTCGGTGAACTCCAAAAACTTCAAATGGCAAGGCCGTTTACAGCAGTGAAGGACATCAAAAATAGTAAAGAGTTGTGGAAGATTGCAGTCAGAGTTCATCACAAATGGAGTGTTCTAACAAAGAATAAGCAACACTTTGAGATGATTGTTGTTGATAACGAGGTAACAGAAGTGCTTCATTTGTAACCTGTTATTACTTTTAGTGTGTCCATTGTCATGACTTAATCATGTAACAAACATTTTCAGATGAATGTTGTTCTGACTGTAGTTGAAATTGCAAACCACGTTACTGTTTTGGATGTTTTCCCTTATTTTGTGTGTTTCAAGTTTCATGTTTCCCTTTGTTTGTATGTGTAAAGTTTAATGTTTCTTTTGATCATAAATTTCATTACTTGGAGGATGTTTCTACGTTTAATCTTTTTATGAAATGAAGTTTAACAATGGCCACTATGAACCTTGCAGGGAACAGATATTCACGTCAAAGTCCCTACCATGTATAAACAACTCTTTGATGTTGTGCTAACCGTGGATAACACCTACACTATTGCTAATTTTCAAGTGTTGGTGGATGACCTTTTGTTCAAACCATCCGAACACAAGTTTCTGTTGGTCTTTACTGGCGGTACTTCCGTCACCGACAAGAATAAGCATGTCATACCCTTAAAGAACCTAAAATTCACACCTTTTGCAGATATCATCTGTGGCAAGTGGAAAAAGGATGTCTTAATAGGTGTGTAGACAAATGAATTTCATACATATTCAAATGACATTACATTATATATTTTCAGATTGATCAGAATGTTACAGTTTGATTTGGTTTGTTGAATGTTGTAGACGTAATCGGGATGGTTACGGAGATTGGATACACCCAACTACAAAGTGGGAGCAAAAAACAGCAAATTAACTTGGTTTTGAAGGACTTGGGGTATGTCTGCAATACTATAAGATACTGATGTACTAAATGGTTAAATGTTATCATTTTCCCTACTTATTTGTTTGACGTGTCTGTAGAAATAATACTATGCACTGTACTATCTGGGAAGGCTATGCAGTGCAGTTCCATGACTACTGCCAACTGAGGATGGACATGTCTGCCCCAACCATCATCATTCTCCAATTTGCAAAAGTCAAAGAGGAAGGTAAACTTACTCAATCTCCTTCAATATGATTTGGTCCTGCATTGTTGTTTCTTCTATACACTTATGAGATGCTGTTTACACACTTTCTAGGCAAGTATCCTTTGGCTGTTTCAAACACTTTCAACGTAACGAAGATGCACATTAATGATGACTCGCCCGACATCGCAAACTTCTTAAAAAGGTCTTGCATAACTGGATGTATTACAATTTCCTTGCATTACTAAGTACGTTTAGTATTACATTTCTGACCCTTTGTTTTTTATGTTTAACTTCAATTTCACCTTAGGATACCAACAATGGAAGCCAGTCCGGTCTCATGTCAAAGTTTAACATCACAGTCGCATAATTGGTCTCAGAGTTCATCAAGTTCTCAACCAACACCTTACGACAAATTCATGTATAAGGCAGTCGTACTACCACTGGACCAAATTGTTCAACTTAAGTATGTAAGTACTAATGAACTTACATAAAATTCTTTAATAACATCTTCCTTTTGCGAATGTAACACACCTACTTTCATTACAAATCACACAATGTGTTACCGTTGCAACCACCGACAAGCTTAAGGCATCTCAAGGGGGGTGGTATTACCAGGCATGCCATGAATGTCCAAGGGTTGCCAAGGGGGATAAACCACCTTACATATGTGGTTCTGGCCATAATACCGAAATCCAGATTTTCAGGTCATTACCCGTTTACATTTATCATTTTTGTCTTATGTTTATTTACCGGGGAATATGGACCTAATTTCCTATGACGTGTAGGTATAAGGTAATGATCGAAGTAATTAGCGATGGCTGCCATACCAATTTTGTATTATGGGACCGAGAATGTGCACAACTGTTGGAACTGTCTGCGGAACAGATGCGCAACAACATGCTTCAGGTGGTACTACCGCACGGCTATGTTACATGTAATAATATGTTGCAATGTCCTGATAGTTTTAAATTGCGTTCCCCGTTTCAATTAGGATGGGGTGACTGACCCACTTGAGTATCCCTTAGCACTTGATGCGTTGGTTGGTTTGAATTTGGCATTCAAAGTCAAATGGCAGCCATCCTGGGCTAATGCTTCATTTGTTTCTATATATAAGGAGGACAAAGTTGTGAAAAACCTTGAGGCATCACTTGCTCCAGCTAAGGTATGAAATTTATTTTTTTCTTCCATCCTTTCTGCATTGTTGCTAATAGTACATGAACCTGCCTTATGCTTTTTCTTTTTCTTGTGTGGCCACATCCTTTAACTCCCGTCAACGACGCAGAACTGCATGTATTTTAAAGATGTATCAACAATTAACGCGGGTTAATTTATGTTTATATCTACCGGTTTTTTAACTGTTTAATTTATTTGTAGATTTGGGAAAGCTTTGATGACGCCACTCCATTGGATACCTGGGAATTAGTCGATGTAACCTTACAAACCATTTTGTTATACTAGACATATTGTTATTACTTTTCATATTTACTTTCCAAATCTTTTATTCATGCCTTAATTTGTGATTATCAGGAGGTTGACTTTACCTCAAGTCATACCCCAGTAGAAGTCACACCAGTTATCGCATCGAAACGGGTCGCTAAATTTCATTCAACAACTGGTGCTGCCTCATGCAACTTGGAAGAGGGTGATCTATCGTCCACCAAAATGAAGAAGTTGATCAAATTGGAGAAATGAAGTTTCCAGGACTGCAAGTTAATATAATTACAGTCAATTCCCCAACTGCAAGTTTATCTAATTAGACTCAGTGTTTGTAGTTTTGTAAAGAAAATCCATCATTTTGTGTACTCCCAACATTATCTAATTTAAGATGGTGTATATTCAGTAGACAATGCATTTGGTTTGGGTTCCTTACAATGGATAATGTATTAACTATCGAATGATGTATCCAATATCACTCCATTATTTCAAAAAGTTATATTTTGTCTATGGTTTTCACAACACTTTTCGTTGCCCATGTACCTCTGTATTTTACTTTTCATTACGTTGACACTACTCCACCATGCACAACTTGACATTTAGTTTCCTGCGCAAAATTTAAACAACACAGCAAAATGTTTGAATATTTTTCGTTTTCTCATAACCTAAGCTTTGGTTGTTAAAGTATTGTGAAATTGAAAAAGGTACACACCATGCTGCTCCCACTTATGTGGTTCTGTGTATCGTGGGCCCCTTCCATTTATTGTTACTATAAGTAGGAGTTGACCCCCTTCCTGCCAACTCCCATTTCCAACTATCACAAATGTTGAACACATCACATCACCAACTTTTCATCACATTAGTTTATAGTTCCTACATTTTGTAATGATGATTGTCTTTTTCACATTACTTTATTCTTCCTATATTTTCATTTCTATATTTATTATTATATTCCTTTAATCTTTTGCCAGCTTACAAACTAATATTTAACCTATTATTTTACTATTACATACGATTGTGAGAGGTACATTGGGATCCTACCCATATTACACTGTTACACTACAGACCCATACATAATCCTCAACTCATAATATACCATCTTCCTTTTTAAACCGTCCCAGCATTCAAATAGCCATCTTAATGGTGGTTGTATTTATCCATACCAGTAACAAAAATTGCTGAAGACTATGACTGGTAAAACAACCTCTTAATTCTCATAATGTTGTTTCTATTTGAGCTTAACATGGTACTATCAGTTTGAACTACGAATTATAAATACGTCAAAATCTCTACTATTGGCAACATTCAATACTTAACAATGGTTGATTCTACTCATAACAACACTGCTCAAGATGCGGTGGCTGCAAGGAAAAAAATAAAACTATGTCTATTAAGCAAGAGAAACACCACACAGCTTTCCAACAAGGAGAATGTCCACCCAAACGTTACGTCAACACCTACTTTCACCCCAGGCTCATCCAGTCGTGCACAACATCCTACACCAACCTTTAACACTATTTCAACCACACTCCATACTGAACCATCTGATCGTCATCACTACAAAGGAACCACTTCCAAACGACCAAGACTTCCACTGCATCGAGGAGTCAACCTTATGAACGTGTTTAATGCTGTCACAACTCCCGCCACAACCAGTATAATTCCACCACCACCAAGGTCTGCGCAAACTCCAGATACGTTATTTCAAGGACTGCAGGCTTCTATCCCTTCCAACTTCGTCACAGGTTCTACATCCGATTCAGAAGACTCCGTAAACTCCGACGCAGGGGATGATTTTGAAAATAGCTTCGACGACGACGACAATGTTAATTCTGTCCCACTGGGGTCTTCTTACGATCAAGGTAAACACTTCGTTTTGTAGTGTTCGTTACTCATACCAACAGAACAATACTTGTGTTAGTATGTGAAACCATTTATGCATTAATGTCATTGACACATAACTTATTTTGTTTCCTTTGTAAACAATCTATTATGACATTGGGGACCCCGTTTGGGAATGCGAGAATTGCCTTGCCCATATGTGGTATCAAGAACGAACTTGCAGGACACGACACTCAACTGTTCCTAAGTTCACCCTCTATTGCAAGGGGGGGATTGTGCTTCCTCTGCTTCAGCCACCTCCGCCTTAATTACAAAAACTTCTGTTTGATCGTTCCGGCTAGCATGCAAAAAATTACCAAACCAACATTCGTACATATAACGCTATGTTTTCATTCACATCCCCTGGAATGAAATTTGATACGCCAAATATGGCAGGAGGACGGGGACCACCTAATCTCAGGCTTCATGGTCAGACTTCCCACCGAATTGGGGCAATGCTGCCTGAGTTAGGACAACCGCCAAAGTATGCACAGTTGTATATCCACGACACTGACAACAAAATTGATAACATAATGGAATGTTTCAAGTAACCTGCTTATCCTTTGTTCCTGCTATTCCACATTTTCAGTTAAATTTCACATTTACACGCTTTTTGGCAGGGACAATAAACACATTGACAGGGCTAGAGTGAATAATCTAAAAATCATGTTAGATGAGAATAACCCTCGTGCTAAAGCTTTCCGCATGGCAAGGGACATGTTGAGGAATACAAATTTTCAAGATCTCAAGTTAAGGCTTATCTCTGACAGATCCACAGACGGCCATGTGTATAACTGTCCCACCGTGTCTGAAGTGGCTGCTCTGATAGTCGGGGATATAGATTCCGCGTCTAAAAGAGACATCATAGTACAACAACATGATGGTCAGCTGCAGTGGATTGATGAATTCCACGCAAGTTACTTGGCGTATTAGTACCCCTTGATTTTTCCTTATGGTGAAGATGGATACATGCCCAATATTCTCTAGAAATTTATACACCAAAAGGTTATTACGAAACAAAACCGGCAAACAATCAAAGATTGGCTCTGTTTCCGTTTGCACGAAAGAACATCAGAGGCTAAAACCCTCCTGCATTCAAGAAGAATTTTCCAACAAATTTTGGTGGATGGCTACACCGTGATGGAAACAGAGCGTCTGAATTGGTTGAGGAAAAACCAATCTAAACTACGTGTCAGAAAGTATAACACCCTTACTGACGTCCGTGGTCGTTCCCAACAAGGCTCATCGGACAAATCCAGAAGAAGAGTTGTATTGCCTTCGTCGTTTGTAGGAGGGAAGCGTTACATGGATCAGCTGTACTTTGACGGCGTGGCTATCTCCAGTGCAATTGGCTTCCCTGATTTATTTATAACGTTTACGTGCAATCCAAACTGGCCAGAGATAACACGGCTCCTCTCCAAAGATAATCTTAAACCACATGACAGGCCTGAAATAGTTTCAAAGGTTTTCAAAATCAAATTCAACGAACTAATGATAGACCTAACAAAACGTCATGTCCTTGGTAAAGTCCTGGCATGTAAGTCATTTCTCTTCAACACTGCCTTTCATACTCAGCTATACTTCCTGTTTCGACTAACTTTTTATATTTACGTTATGCAGTCATGTATACAATTGAATTCCAAAAAAGGGGACTGCCCCACACACACATTCTAATATTCCTGCATCCTCAAAGTAAGTATCCAACACCACCAGACATTGACAATATTATATCAACGGAGATTCCAAGTCCTGTTGAGCATCCTAAATTGTATCAACTGGTAAAATCACACATGGTGCACGACCCTTGCGGCTTAGCCAGGCTTAATTCCCTTGCATGAAAAATAATCGATGCTCCAAGTTTTTCCCAAAGAAATTCAACGAAGACACTATAGTTGACAGCGATGGCTATCCCGTATACAAACGGAGATCTAATACGCATACAATAGTAAAATCGGGAATTTCATTGGACAACAAGCACGTTCGTTTCGTATAACCCAAGACTACTCCTTAAATACGAAGCACACATCAACATGGAATGGTGTAATTAGAGTACCTCCATCAAATACATTTTCAAATACATTCACAAGGGATACGACCGAATAACAGCCGCTGTTGTACCTGCAGCAAAAGCATCATCCAGTGATCCAAAAATTGTTGATGAGATTAAGGAGTATCTTGACTGTAGGTACGTTTCCCCAAGTGAGGCATGTTGGCGTATTTTTTCTTACAACATCCACGGATGCAAGCCTGCAGTAGAACGCATGTTTTACCATCTGATATGTGAGAAACCTGTCTACTACACAGATTTCGAAAGGATGGAAAATATTTTGGAAAAGGCAAGCATCACCGAATCTATGTTCAC
This sequence comes from Lathyrus tuberosus, assembly GCA_022829125.1. Lineage (NCBI taxonomy): Eukaryota > Viridiplantae > Streptophyta > Magnoliopsida > Fabales > Fabaceae > Lathyrus > Lathyrus tuberosus. Next base: position 5,506,344 of record JALAZF010000282.1, read on the forward strand.
ATCATGGTTGCTTGCAAATTTGCAATACCCGGATGCACGGCATTTAACATATGCTCAGTTTATGAGCAAATTTGTGTATGTCAAGAGGAGTAGAACATGGAAGCCACGGAAAAAGGGTTTCACGATTGGCCGTTTGATTTGGGTTCCTCCTACAATAGGAGAACTATTTTATATTAGGATGATGCTCACCGTTGTCAAAGGCCCAACGAGTTATGAAGACATCCGTAAGGTGGGTGAGGTACAATACGACTCTTTTCGAGATGCATGCTTTGCAATGGGTTTCCTGGAGGATGACAGGGAATACATTAGAGCTATTAGAGATGCAAGTCAGTGGGGATGTGGATGTTTTTTAAGGAAATTATTCGTCATAATGTTGCTGTCAGGGACTATAAACAGACATGGTCATGTTTGGAATGAAACGTGGTCCTTCTTATCAGATGGTATCTTGCACCAACAAAGACAACTCGCAAATAACCCGGGTCTGTAAACTATTCTCACCAACAATGCTTTCATATTTATTTAATACCAGTTCATAAACGTTTACATTAACACTTTTGATTTTTCTAAACATTTATTTGCTTCCTGTTGCAGAACTTCAGTTAGAGGAGGGAGAGTTGAAAAATTTGACGTTGCATGACATTGAGGCCATGCTACAATCTAACCGTCGGAGTCTTTCGGACTTCAAGCCTATTATGTATCCTGATGGCTACGTTATTCAACAACTTGGAAACAGACTCATATACGAAGAAAGAAGTTACAATGTCGATGTTATGAAGACAGAGTTCAATGGTCTTTTCAATGCGCTGACCGGTAATAAATTAAGACCGATTGAGCTATTTCTTTGTAAACTTTATGCTATGTTACATCTAATACCATTGTTTTAATGTTTTTTAGATGAACAGCGCGACATCTATGACAAAATCATGTTGGCTGTGACACAGCAAAAAGGTGGGGTCTTTTCCTGCATGGTTATGGCGGAACCAGGAAAACTTATATGTGGAAAACACTTGCAACTGGGTTAAGGGCGAAGCATGAAATTGTGTTGACGGTTGCGTTAAGTGGGATTGCTTCTCTTTTGTTGCCAGGCAGAAGAACCGCACATTCGAAGTTTAAACTACCCGTCCCCACAGCCGAAAATTCAACATGCAAGATTGACTTTGGGGACGACCACGCGGAACTGTTGCGGCAAACTAAATTGATCATTTGGGATGAGGCCCCCATGGCAATCAAATTCTGTTTTGAAACGCTTGACAAAACTTTACGGGATGTCATGAGTAAATATGGGAATTCGGACGTCATTTTCGGAGGTAAAGTGGTAGTTTTTGGTGGGGACTTTAGGCAAATTTTGCCTGTTGTTCCCCGAGGGAGTCGGTCCGACATCGTTCATGCAACCATCAACACTTCATACATTTGGGATTCGTGCCAAGTTTTAACGTTGACACGAAACATGAGATTGGGGTGTGGACGAACTCATGAAGAATCCCTCGAAATTGCAGAATTTTTGAAATGGTTGTTAAAACTGGGGGAAGGTAGGATATCCGAACCTAACGATGGATATGCCGATATTGAAATTCCACCAGACATGCTTATTAAACATTTTGATGACCCCATTGTTGCAATAATTGAAAGCACGTATCCTTCATTCTTGGATTCGTATACTTCTTACGACTACTTGAAAAGCCGGGCAATTTTGGCGTCGACCATTGAAGTCGTCGACAAAATTAATAATCATGTGTTGGATATGATGCCAGGTACGGAAAAATTTGGGATACTAAGTTATCTTAATTCATTGCATTTTTAAATCAACATCAATAACAACTGTGTGTCTGAATGTTTTTGTTGGTTTCTTCATGGCAATATGTAGGTGATATGAAGGATTACTATAACTCTAACTCGGTTGATCGATCTGAGATTCACGATAATAGCATTATTCTAACTCTGGAATTCCTAAGCTCTCTCAAGACGTCTGGCTTGCCGAACCACCACATCAGGTTAAAGATAGGAACCCCAATCATGCTTATGAGAAACATCGATCAAGCTGAAGGTTTGTGCAACGGGACAAGGCTAATTGTCACGAAGATGGCAAACCACGTTCTTGAGGCGGAAATAATGGGCGGGAAAGGCAATGGAAAAGTCATATATATTCCACGAATGGATATGTCCCCGTCCCAATCACCTTGGCCTTTCAAGCTCAACAGGAGATAATTTCCAATCATTGTCTCCTACGCCATGACAATTAATAAATCCCAAGGTCAATATTTGGATTGGACGGGCCTCTATATCCCAAAAGATCTCTTCAACCATGGACAACTATACGTCGCAATATCAAGGATGACAAGCAAAAAGGGTATCAAAATCTTGATTCATGACAAAAACAACATACCTAAGTCTTCTACTACCAACGTGGTTTACAAGGAAGTTTTCGACAACATTTAATTGGTACTTCCGATATTTTATTCACCTCATCCCACAAATATTTCATAACTGGAACAACCCATTTTTCCAGTTGCTAACATTTATTAATTTTACAAAATTATTCATAATGTACAACTTATGATATGATTTACGATTATGTTCCTGTATCTGTTCTTTTACATAGGACACCATTTTATGATTTTCCTGTTTCTACTTCACAATTAACATTAATATTTATTGGTTCTAAAACTTAATCCTACATTGACTCATGTAAACAATTTGTGTTTGTCTTTTTTTGTTGCAGACCATTCATAGTTTATAACCCACTGTGAGGGACGATTCATCAAGCAACCAACTTTGTTTTTTGTTTTTGTGGACTGCAATTTATATTACATGTGCATCAACATATTTCCAGTTCCACGTGGTCTTTTTGTACTGTTCCGCTACAACTACCTTGGTTCACATTTTGGGAACTGTTTTATTTTGCTTCACTATTCCTTAATTTGAAACTTTTATCCTTATATGACTTTAAAACGTAACAACGTGGAATTACGTTTCCTCTTCACTGTGTACAACCTTCAATATTATTATACAATCAGCTGCTTATCATTTTCTTTATACAATCACTTTCATTTCAACTATCCTGCCCATTACTCATGCCTATAAACATAACCACAACACGTTTACTAAACATAATCATACAAAATCTACTTCAACATATATGGTTAAAAACATTATCATGTTTCTACATTTCAAAACATCCCTTCAACGTCATCTACTACCCCTTCCTGCATAAGTCTCCCTAATACAAAAGTTCATCATACTTTTTTCAACTAAGCAAAAGAAAAAACAACACTACTCAACACTGTCATCAAAACACAATATAAACCTTCACGACACCTATAGCCATTTACCACTACAAAAGAACACGTTCAACACCCTAACACCGTACACCATTCCTTCAACGATTCACAACCGCCACATAAAGACGGTGCGATGGAATTGTTATGCTAAACCGGAGCATGTCCCCCCTCCGAAGTTTCCTGTCTTTGTCAAAATGGTACCACCCGTCTCCTATGAACCTCTCCGTCTGAATGACCTTTCCGTTTCGCTTTGCGAAATGCACCTTCGTATGGTAAAGTCTCCCTGTGTCCGCATCAACAAGCTCTATCTTTGACTGCTTCGGTCCAACAATCTTCTTTGCCACATCCCTAGAAAAATGCTGCAAAAAACCCAACCAAGGTCAGGCCAGATACAACACAGGATGTGTATAACGAAATATGATATTGCTAATACTACATAAACCTTACCATAACATTTCTCACGACTTTGTATCCGTATTTTATGTGCTTCACCCAGGTAAATTGTCCCTGCTCTTCTACCTCTTCTGATTCATCTTCTGAGGCAACAGTGTCTCCCCCTTTAGAATGACCCTTCCCACACACATTCCTTTCATCTACATTAATCTCTGTTTTCATAGGTTTCTTGCCAACATCTGCACTTGGTCTCCCATGAAGTCCCACCATACCAAAATTCCTGAATATCCACGCAAAAATTGTGTTAAAGACGTCTAAAAATCTGGACTTCATACTCAATGTTTTACAGCATGTTATACGTTACATTTTAGATAATTAACCCAAACTAATTTCAGTTCATACTTTCACTTCCAACATGCAACCAAAATTTTTATAACTTCCTATACCTACAACTTAAAAACTACTCCTACCTTTTTCATTCTTCAACATCTTTTAAATTCCTTTAACATCTGAAACAACCTACAACTAATTTTTTTTTGCAAAAACAAGTGTATGCTTTAATCCATATCAGCTTCGCTACCTAATTTCTTTCCACATTCTTCCCTTACAATCATACAACCACTACATTCCATTAACGATGATACAACTTCGTTGTAAACTCATACTTACATCAACTACTGTCACACCTTACTCATAAGTTTACCAATTCACCCAGTAAGACTCAAAACAGTTTTATTTCCAATAAACAGTATAGCTTCATCATAAACAACGTTTACAAAGCTTTAGCGACATCGTTCAGCTCATCGTTGGTGATTCACAACTATCAATATTCACACAAGTGCATTACATATTTATTACCTTACTGATAACATCTGACCCTTCTCAGCTTCTCCCTGCACAGATGCCTTGCATGGCCTAAACGCAACAGGTCGACTACCATACGTCGGCTTCGGAATCGATCTGCAATTTGATTACCAAATATCCCTAATTACTTTATCTTCAAACAACGACATCTTAATAACACAAATTGTTTCTTAAATTTCCACAAGTTATTCATCTAACGTCGCTTTGGGATTTAAGTTTCACCCATTATTTGCATGTCCTATACTACACATAACGTACCTTACAGCGGTCACCGGTGGACCTTCAGGTTTCTTACCAACGCCTCCGTCACCACCAGCGCCCTTTTCTTGAATAGGGTCTTTGAATACCACTACTTTCCCTTTCCCCATACCGTCTTTGCTCCCAGAGGCCTCAGCAACCAGCATTCTTATCTTCTCATCTATCATTTCCTTCTCACTAAGCCACCTGCGGTAACATCTGCATGCAACAAAAAAACAACCTTTTTCCATCAATCTCTACAAATCAACGAAATGATGATCATAACAATGTTATACAGTTACTTACTCTGCCTGCTTCTTCGCAATTTCTGAACGATCCATTGTCTTCAAAGCTTCGCCTTTCTCTTCGTTCCATTTTGTCTTCCGTTTCAACTTCCCTTTACAAATGACTTCTGACGCTTTATATGCTTTTCTATTTCTCAACATCTTCTCACTCTTCATATTTTCTTTTACGTCATAACATTTATTTGCAATTTATTTAATTCCTTTTATTTTCTACTAGCTGTTCCCAATGTCTGTACGTTTGTTCTTACAAGTTACTTTTGGTAGTCACACTTTTTGGAATGATTGTATTATTTTGGCAGTGAATAATAACATTCATTAACATTCCTTTTCTATTTTTATTTTGTACTTTTCCAACTTATTATGTTCCACAATGTTGTCATTTACACCACATTCCTTATTTCAGTAATGATTTTTTTTTTTTTGGATCTTTCTCAACGTTTGCTTTTCATTTTTTTCTTTATACTTTTTTCCACTTTTATCTTTTTTTTACTATTTCAGCCTTTATTATTTTTATTATTATTTTTTAAAAACATTCAATCGTATTCCGAAACCTGTACCCGTGCGAATGCACGGGTATCCGACTAGTTTTATTTTAGAAAAAATATCATTCACTTTCTCTTTTGCTTCAGAAATTCAATTAAATAATCAAGATTTTTTTATACAAACCCGTCTGTGACTAAGAACGGCTCGTTCGCCTAATCGTCGGCTGATTCATTTAATGATATCATTTCTAAATAAAAAAAAATACTCTGGTTTCTTTATAAATGTCATTTTTTTATACTTTTTATAAAATATCATAAAGTTAATTATTATTGTTATTTTTAAATAATAATTTTTCTTTTATGATATTTTTGATTATTTATTGCATTTATTTTATTTATTTTTTTATAATAAATACAAGAAAAAAAGGTGATGCATTGACCGTATAAATTTTTTTACACTATCAACCAATAACGATCATGCATCTTGTTAAGTCATACTGAAAATTTTAAATTAATTATATGACATGACAAAATGATATAATTTTATTGGATGACAGTGTAAAATATTTTTACAATGTCAATGCATAACAATTAAACCCTTTTGACAAAAGTGTAATTAATATATTATCTTAAACTTTGTAAGTGAGAATTAAAAAAGAACAAAAAAAATATCAAGAAAGTCACACTTAAAAAGGAACCGAATAACTTTTTTCCACATCTTTTACCACTGGCGTACTTAAAAATCATATTGTTCATAGAATACCTCTTGTGTTATATTTGTGAAAATTTTAAACGGGGCGATTTTAGAGTTCTTGCCTGTTAAATATGTAATTCATTGTTTTAGAAAAATTTAATTTGATTTAGAAAGATCAGATTAGATATTTTTGAACTTTTATAGTTTGAGCTTTAGCTTGAGATGCAAGTTAACCTAAATCTATAAATAGGGAGGAACCCTTATCATTGTAATCATCAAGTTTGATAATCATGGTTTTGCAGTTGCAAAGTGATAATAAAATTCCACAGTTGCGGGCAGAAAGAAACTCTGCAGATTTTTCATCTTCTTCTCCAACGTTATTTTTCTTTCTCTTTTCTCAACCTTTTCTTTTCATTGTCATTGCGTGGGTGAAACAATCTTGAGATCAAGATTGATTAGTGAAGACTCCAAATATTTGAGCAAATTTTGGTAAAACATGTTGTTGGTCAAGATGTTCCAACAAGAAGAATTCTGCTAAAAGAATACATGTTAGATAAGATGTCCCAACACGATATTAGGACATCATGTCTGTTACCAACAACAGGATATTTGCAGATCAGTTCCAAGAATTAAGGAGCAATCATAACGTGGATCAAGGAAGAAATAAACAGAAGATTTGAAGCCCAAAGAAGTAGAAGACTATAAAAGAAGACCAAGACCTAGGCTAGAAAAGAGAGAGAAAACGATATAGACTTAGGAATCCTATTTTGTAAAGTAGGGTTTAGGGTTTTGAGAGTCGTAGGTTTCTCTTGTAAGTCTCCCTCTGTATCTATTTGATACATTGTGGAAGACATAGGTACTTGTACAAATTCAGAAACCCGTAGGTAATAAATCGTGTATTGTTCTTGGATGAAGCTTTTAAGCAAATCCAAGTTAACTTGTTAGTCAAGAATGCTTGACTGAACTTTGTATTGACAGGGGTGTCTTTTAAGTAGGACGATACAGTTATTGTGATTATAACTGTTAGATAATCATAAATTGTGATTTAGGGAGTGAGATGTGTTTCTCTTATCTAGGATGAAGTTCTTAGATAAAGTTTTCATTGGGTAGTGATAGGTAAACCAGAGGGTGTTTACTGTAAACCATCGGTTATTTACATAAAACTATACTACTGATAGTGGATTCTTCTTCCTGACTTGGTATGCCTCCATTTTTCAAGTTACAAAATTTGGTAAGCAAATTATGTTGGCTTTACTAACAATCATCATACACCATTATTATCATCATAATACACTCCATGGTAGCTAAAATACACCACCCACATAGTAAAATTCATACACCACCATAAACCCTCATTTTTCCAACTTTCACTAAACCACCTCTAACTAACTTTTAACCATGCTTAAGCCTTTAACCATACTCTAACCCACCATATAAATTCCCATTCACCTTCTAACAGAAGTTAGTTACACCATTAGAGAGCAAATAGATCAAAAAACGAATTTCACACGCCACAACTTCCATCTCCAAGACCTCTTTCTTCTTGAGGTTTTTTGTTGGAATTCTTTCACCATCTTCATCACCTCATGGAGTAGAAGCTACTGTTTGCATTGATTCTCAACTGTAACCATTGAATCATCACATACTAGTTCATCTTATTCCATTATCAATTTGCAGTTTTTTCAAGATTTGAAGAGGTTAAGCATTCATTTTGCTTAAGGGAGATTCCAAGACCTTGCATCGAAGTTTTCCGGGTTTCTTCATTGCGAAGCATCACAAGGAGCGGTGGACTTTATCCACTAGGTAAGAATCTCTAAAAATTTCATGGCTCTCATTCTTAGATTTACATGATTTAGGGTGTTAAAATATTGCTCATACATTGCATCTGGAAGTCCTGAAATGATGGCACACTGTAATACCCCAAATTTTGACCACTTAGATTTCCCATCATTGTGAAAATCATAATCACAATATGGATGTACCTTTATGCTTCATTAGTCTCCCCAAAGATGGGTGAGCATCCACTACAATGAAAATTAGGGTTTCAAGCCCTCTCTGAGTGCTTAGACAAAGGATCAATCAAGAAATGACATGATCTTCAACTTGTCTAATCTCTTAAATATCCACAATGGATCAAAAAGGACTCCCACTTCAAGGATTAAGCACAAGGCTGCTCCCTTCTAGGTGGACCAAGTCTCAAGATCGACAGTGTCACCAAATTAGGGTTTTGGTCGACCAGGGCCTCCAGATGGAAATTTTCATCTGGGCACAAGGCAATGATCCAAAACATAACCTAATATACTTCATGGAACCTCATGAACCCATGCATCAAGTCAATTTTGTCTCAGGGGATGCATTCATCAAAAATCAGGAATTAGGGTTTCTTGACCTAATTCACCCCTAAGTTGACTTTTGGGACAAACCATGAGCCAAGACCTCAAGAGATGATTTGAGGGTCTCTAATATACCATATTGATCCATTTGGGACAATGGATTAATCCAAGAAGTTTGAGCAACAAGTCTCAATTTCATCTGCACCACAATTAGGGTTTTAAGGGAAAAGTCAACTGTAACTTTGACTTTTGACCTGGACATGCTCCCAAACCCTAATACATGATTGAATATACCCTATGACACCCATGGAACATGTCCATCAAGTTTGATTTAGGTCAAGGACATGATTTCCTGAAGAATTGCACAGTTTGGGATTCATCTGATAAAAAGTCAACTGTGCACAAAAGTCAACTTTGACTTTTTGAGTTTTTTCACCAAAATGGATTTTTAACCCTAAAATGATGTTAATGTATGATTTGAATCATCATTCATCAAGAAAAATCAAGAAAAGTGAGATAACTTGTAAAAGGGGTAACCATAAAACTTAGAAATTTTTCTAAGATTAAAATAAAGTGGCAAAGGTACCAACTTTGGAGGACCATAACTCCTAAACCACAAGGCCATTTTTTCTCATCCAAAGATGGATTTGTAGCCCTCATTATCACCTACAAAAACTTCAACTACAAGTCATTCCAATTCATTAAGGATTTTGAGTTATGGAGTGATCAAAGTGGCTGAAAAGTGAAAATGTCACTTTTTCCAACACTTAGTGAAATTTTCACTAAGTCAGATTCTGCCTCACTTTTTGCCAAATGTAGGGGGATTTTTCACTTGGAATCAAAAGAGATCAAAACCAAACTTGTTCAAACAGTTGTTGTATCATGTAAGAGCTTTCCAAAATGGCCAAGAACATTGCCAAATTCAACCTACACCATGAGATACAACATTGCCAAGTTGCCTTGCTGAAATCTGTCAAGACAAGGCAGAATTTGCAACTTTGGTCGATTTGCCAAAATCAGCCAAATTCAATTGCTCCTATCCACTTGGACACCTCAGAGAATTGAATCTAAAGGGGACAATCACTGAGCCAAGCCTCCAAAGTCCATGGAACAAGAAATAGCATGTTGAACATAGAATGGCCAAAATAGGGACAAGACTTCAAATTTGGAATGAGGCATTCAATGGAACCATCAAGGTGGCATGGACTGAGCCATTCTCATCTGAAATCAGTCAAGACTTATCCAAGACCAAGGGAACCAAAGCTCTGTGCCCTAACCTCTAGTCAATGACTAGAGGAGACTTGGATTTTCATTTGCCAACATTGGCCAAACCTACTTACCAGCTGCCATGCACTATTCCTTGCAAAACAAACTTGCTCTACTATAAATAAAGCTCAATTGTGGTCAGTTTGAGTACACCAAAGCCATCTAACAGATGCTTTCCTCAAAATCTCTTCTTTCACTCCAATTTTGCCTTCTAAGGCAAGTCACTATCGGGTTTTGAGTTTGAGAGCAATTCCAATCAAACCAATAACTCACACACCTCACATACATCACATATGAGCTGATCAAACACTTAGATTACTTCTGAAACATCAATTTCACAAAATCACCAGCTGGTTGCTCAAGGTTTTAACCAAAGTGCAGCTGAGGTACCACAAAATGATCCAGCCAATTTCAATCAAGTCCAACCATCCAAACACAATCCATAGGGTGTAGGGAAGCTGTTCAGATCATCACAACTCATCTGTAACACCTCCAAATCAAAAATCACTTTGAACTTGCTGTCACGACCTAGAGGTAAGCACATACTTGGTCATCTCTCAATCTATGCATATTTCCTCGCACAATAATTTAGCCATATGTTCATAATCATGCATGGAATGTTTTCCCTCAATTAATTGCATTGTTTGAATCGTGTATAAAAAATCCTAGCCTTCATGCAGAAATTAGGGTTCTTGAGGTCTCTTCGTGATTTCTTGTTGTATGTTTAATTTAAATGAAATTAAAGTACATAGACATGATCGTGAGGTTGAGACGAGCATAATGATATGTGGATTACATGATATGATTACGTATTCATGGAGATTGGATAGAAAATGCAAATCTGAGAAACCAAGAACACGCGCGTGTTCTTCAGCTGTTCTTGGCGCCATTTTTCATATATTCAAATATTTGAATTTTGTGATTTTGTTTAATTGATTCAAAAATTAATTTCTCTCTGAGTTTTAATGATTTTGAGTTGATTCTTTTTTTAATAATTCACAAAAATGTTAAAATATTTTATTTTCACAAAAAATCCCAAAAATATTATTTATTTCATATAATTGATATTTTTGTAAAGAATTAATATTTTGATTATTTTTGGCATTTTAAATATTTTTTCTACATTGATTTTGCAACTTTTAATGCTTTCTAATTATTTTGTAGGTCAATACTTAATTTTTGAAGCATTAATCTAAGATCACAATTTGTTTTCCATGTGTTAAACAATTTTTGATCATTTTAATTGAATTTTTATTCAATTAAATACATTTTGAAAACAAATTAGGGTTTTGGATTAATTCAACCCTCATAAATCATTTTCAAAACTCTTTGGGCCTCTTGAGAGAGTGTAAGACCCATCCCCCCTTGTACAAAAACTTTTTGGGCCTCACTCATTGTATAAGTCCCTCTGTACAAGTAAATGACACGATCGTCGCCCGTTTAAAAATAAAAATCATCTGGGTCTCTCCTTGAGCTATAAGACCCATTCAAAACACTTTGGGCCTCTATTAGAGTGTAAGACCCAATCCCCCTTTTAACCAAAACATTTTGGGCCTCACTTATTGTATAAGTCCCTCTGCGTTAAAAGAAAACCTCGGCGCGATCGCCATTTTTAAACAAAAAATCATTTGGGCCTACCCTCGTGTTATAATCCCCACTCTTTTTTTCTTTAAACCTTTTTGGGCTTCTTGAGAGAGTGTAAGACCCATACCTTTGTACAGAAAACCTTTTTGGGCCCCAGTCACTTGTATAAGTCTCGCTGTACAAAGTCAAACAGTGCGCTCACTGATAAAACCCTGGGCCTCTCCTTGAGCTGTAAGCCCCAAATCTTTCTTTTTCAAAGCACTTTCTCCTTTGATTTTGAATATACTGTTGTTTTCAATGTTTCTTTGTTGAACAACTAACCAAACAGCATGGAAGCACTCCAACCGAGTAAGTGGTTATCGCTTTCGTTTACTGCTTTCATATTATAAACTGTATTGTGGGGCTGCTCACTGTAAGTCTCCTTTCATAAACTCATATCTACTGTGTAATAATAGTATAGATATTTCGAGTTTCCCCGGCTACTACGTCTAGAACTAGGTGACGCCGTTTCATTTATTCGTAGAAATAGACGCCTAGATCCCCAATAGGAGCACCAGATACAGTCTTCTCTTCGGCTGTCCTCCTTAGGAATCGTCAAGAAGCTCTACTCCCCAAGATGAATGTATTCTCCGTGAATGGCATCTTTGAGTTTCTTCCAAATTCTCGAACTTTCCTGACTTGATCTATTCCTTGTGGATAGCTTGCCTTGAATGTCTCGAGGTTTGGGTACCCACTACGGTCATAATCTTGGACCTTAACTAAGGAACCCTCTTTAAAAGCTAAAAGTCGTTGGATAGTAAACCTCGCACGTTTACCAGTGGTTTTTATCTTTAAAAGAGTTATCTCTCCTAATGGAAAGGAGATGATAGACCCACGGGCTTCTTAAAAGCATCGGCCTCCTCTTGGGCATTATTCAAGGACACTACGGCTTCTTAGAAGTATTCACAGCCTCCTCTTAGGCTTCGTATAATGATCTCTTCCTCCGGGAATGATAGCCTCCTCTTGGCCTTCGTACAAGGACCCGTCGGATTCTTAAAAGTTTCCAGCCTCCTCTTGGGCTTCGTACAAATTGTCCCGACGACCTCCTAGAGGTATAGGAACAGAACCTAGTCATCCTCATAGAACAGTCCTTTCATAGAGTCTACTACTGTTTCTCAAAGCATAGTACAAAAGATAAAACTCTAGACACGGACAGTCTAACTTCCTTGAGTCTCAAAAGACATTCTCAAGTGATCCCTTCGTTAAATAGGAAGGAAACCCGCATACTCGGACAATCTCAATACCCTTTGGATTTCCAGTTTCCCCAAAGAAAAGGAAACAACCCCGATCCTCAGATATAACCCATGAGTACAGTGATGCTCATATAAGAACTGATTTTCTCTTTCAAAATCAGTATACTGGACCTGTCACTTAACTGACACAATAACCTTAGCCTTCTCTTGGGCTTTGTACAAATGATTCTCCCCAGCGGAGTCAAACAACGTTTAGCCTCTCTCTTGGGCTTTGTACGAGACACATAAGAGACTCCCTCGTTGAGTCAATCCCCCTTTCGCCTCCATCTCGGGCTTTGTACGAGATACAAAAAGGTTCTTATTGAGCCAAACAAACAATCGCCTCCATCTCGGGCTTCATACAAGATACAAAAAACTCCCCTGTTGAGTCAAATAGCCTCCATCTCGGGCTTTATACGAGATACCAAAAGACTCCATCGTCGGGTCAAAATCTTTTAGCCTCTCTCTCGGGCTTTGTACGGGACACAAAATTGCCTCCTCTTAGGCTTTGTATAATGATTTTCCTAGCGGAAATTAGCCTCCTCTTAGGCTTTGTATAAGAAAACCACTGGTTGATCCAATTAACCTTTTAGCATCAAAGCTGTGCCTCGTTCACAGTATACAAACATCAACAACTCCTTCCCCTTCATCTAATCGCTGTAAGTGGCAAGCCTCTGGATCATTTATATCCACGCCACTGTCCCTCTTTTAGCATGAGAAATTCCTAAGGAAAGATGGCATTGCTCTACACTGAGTTAAAGTCTTCTCCTTCAGGTTAAAACCCTTTCTTCGGAAATTATGGCATTGCTCGGATCCGCGTATCCCAGTTAAAGTAATTCTCCTTCTCCCCTCTTTAGAGATGACAAATTCTCTCTAAAGCCGAGGTCTTTCAGCTTCACGTCTTGGGCTTTGAACAAGATACAAATAGTCCTTTCAGCTTCACATCTTGGGCTTTGAACAAGATACAAACCACCTTTCGCTTCACGTCTTGGGCTTTGAATAAGACACCAAAAACCAATTTCCTTCCATAGAATAGGAGGAACTACGAACGCTCTGATTTCCCTGTTTCGGTAAACGGGAATACGTATGCATAAGATCGAAAGAAAAGATCTTAGCGAGCGCAATCAACAAAAAACCCAAATCCCATATCTCCATCAATCAAAAGCAGTATTTCAAAAGCATCAGTCCTAACATCCTAATCCTTGTTCCCCGCCAGAAACCTTCTGCCCAGGTAAAAAAGAAAGAAAACAGTATTGGCGAAAATACAAATAACCAGTACAAAGACCCCCCCACATTGATAGCATCCGTAACCTAACAGACCGCTGTTTAAACTCAATATGCAAGTAGGGTTAATTGGAGACCTCTATTTCCCTTCCTTATTCAGCTCACAATAGAATAAAAAATGAATCGACCTGTAGTCAAAGCTCAAACCGCAGAGAGCGATCAGCGCTTAAGAACCGCGTCCAAAATCGCTCGCTACAGAAAAGTGGCGCCCACCGTGGGGCCAAATCTTCTTTCTTAAACGTTTAAGGTGGAAACCTTGGACAAACCTTTTTTCTCTTCACTTGTGTGAATATCACAGATTGGGACTTCCGCCGGGGAACCCATTTCTGTCAGGAACTTAGGAATCATAGCTTTATAAGTCTAGGATGATTAGGACAAATATATATACTGCTTTTCCTAATTGCTATACGTGTTTATTTTTCTGCTACTGGGAATGCGTGTGATGCCGCATGTGGTGAGAATGAGTATACACTTAAGATAAGTGATGGCGACGAGGTCGACCATCAACCTCAGTGGAGGCTGACCAACGCAGCCCATTCACTCTTCTAGCCAATGGGCCGGTTGTTAAGTCTGAGAAGCTGAGGAGCCAAACCTTTTCGTAGTGCGGAAACTATCGGAAATAGTTGTTACGCGATACTACCCTCATTTGAGGCTGGTGATCTATTCTCGGTGAATGGCACTTACTCTAAGATTGCTCTACAACTCGCTGGCGATCCGCTTGTTGTTTTGCTTTCCTGGGAGGAGCTGATGATAATGAGTACAGGTACAAAAATCACCCTAGTATAAACCTTTGGGGATGGGTAGAGCCTTGACTTCATGACAACGACCCTTTGACCCCATGTTTTTTCTATGTTTTTGTGTGCTGCATTCACGCATTCATTTAATAAAGCATTAAAACACTCAAAAAACTTTCTCTTCTAGTCTCTCTGTTTTTCAAATTAAACTAAGACTGTGATTGCAAATATCAGAGAAGAGGATTACACTAATGGATTTCGGTAGAAGGAGAACTCACCAGTATACCTTCAAGGTTCCAAAACTAGGGGATTTGAGAAGGTTAGCAAGGATGATCGTTAACCCAGAGGCTTTCAGAGCCAAGCACGGTGGTTTGCTACCACTGTTAAGAGTCCATGTGATTAAGGGGATCATGGACGCGCTCATTCAATTCTACGATCCGGTTTATCACTGTTTCACATTCCCGGATAACCAGCTATCACCAACGCTGGAGGAGTGTTCTCATTTGACTGATTTACATATCACTGATCGAGCTCCATTTTCTGGACTGGAAGAAATTCCAAAGAATCAGACTATTGCAATAGCAATTCATTTGGACGAGTCTGAGGTAAGGACTCACATGACCACTAAGGGTGACATCCAAGGTTTGCCAGCCCAGTTCTTGACAAAAAAGGCTCTATACTTCGCTAGTATAGGGAACGGGACTGCTTTTGAAAGCATCTTTGTCTTACTCACCTACGGGTTATTTTTGTTTCCCAACATCAATAACTTCGTCGATATCAACGCTATTAAGGTTTTTCTCATTGGAAACCCTGTGCCGACTTTGCTTGCAGATGCGTATCATTCTGTACACTTGGGAAATTTGTACAGCAGAGGGGAGATCACATGCTGTGTACCTTTGCTCTACAAATGGTTTATCTCTCACTTGCCCAAGTCTGCTGGTTTTTGGGATTGCAAGAGTGTCTTACGTTGGTCGCAGAAGATCATGTCTCTTACCAACTCTGATATAGATTGGTGTAATAGGATTTATGAGGGAATTAAAATCATTGACCGTTGTGGAAACTTCCCCAGCGTACCCCTCATAGGAACTAAAGGAGGAATCAACTATCATCCGATATTGGTTCTTCGTCAATTTGGATACCCGATGAGACACATCCCACTGGGTGTTCATCTGGAAGGTCTTTTCTTCAAAGAAGGAGAAAGTGACAGAGCACTAAAGATGGAAATAGTGCAAGCTTGGGAACATGTTCATAAGAAAGGACGAGAGTCTCTGGGAAAACCGGATTGTGTCTCGGTGGAGCCTTATCTCCATTGGGTACAAACTAGAGCTCTCAAGCTAAAGATGCCTTATCCTCGTTACATAATTCTTCCACCGAGGGAAACTGTCATGTACTTCATGACGGAAACTGAAAATCTTCAGGTTACTCTCAACAAAGTTCAAAAGGAAAGAAGATCTTGGAAGAACAAGTACCGCACCCTCGACGTAGAGTGTATCCAAATACAGCAACTACTAAAAGAGAAAGATGCTCTGATTGAAATTTTGGAGCAGCATGCTGTAGAGAATCAAGATGACCAAAGGAATTTGCTCACTCCTTTCACCTGGTAAAGGAATGACAACCCAACAACGGCCCAAGCGCCCCGGTCAAAGAAGAGGACTCGGGACCCATTAGTTTAGGTTTCTGTTTCTGCACTTTGTAATCTACTGTATTTCCATTTCTGTAATCCTTTGGAATTCAATAAAAAAGGGTTTCCCCACTGTTTGATATTTGCAATCTAATTGTCGAAGTTTATTTTGATTAAATAAAAAAAAACAACAATTAATATAATCATTGCATTCATCATTCTCACATCGCGTATTCTCCTTACCTACGAATCTCACGTTTGTGTCTCGATTCTAGAGTCAAACTGTCTCATTCGTACAATACTCGGGCCAATCGTCAGAAAAAGATGGATGATCTTGAGGAAGAAAACAGAGAGTTGAAAGAAGAGATCGACGCTCTGAGGGAGGATATGAGAAAGCTTCGTAACGACATGCAAGCCATGGCAGAAGCTCAGCTACAAAGAACTGTGATCTCAGAGATCACCTCAACGCCCATCATAGAAAAATATGATCCTAGGTATCAGATGCAGAAAGATCGTCCTTGGGGCATGCCTGTTAACTATATCCCAGAAGGATATGTTCCGCCGATCACTGAAGATCAGGGAATCGCAAC